>OY992540.1:216466429-219082774 GCA_963921195.1 Pegoplata infirma
TGAGCAAATTTTTTCTTACTCACGTGATTAGTGAGTGAGCGTGATTAAACAAAAATTTTGCGTGAGTGATTAGTGAGTTTCGATTATTATTTGCATGAACGTGAGTGAAGGTGAGTCAAAATCCACTCACGGTTTCATTTCTAATCATTTCTCTAACCTCTTCATATAAAAACCTCGCAAATTTATTTATTTGTTGCCTATTTTTTGATCCTATTAATCCTTGATATGGCCAAAAAGCCGAGACACCCCACTTCAAAATTGTATTTTTTATAAATATTTTAAATTTTGGGCAAATCGGTGTATAACGTAAGGTACTTCCCTTATTAGTCAAATATATTATTTTTTATAAATTATTAAAGATTTTGAAGATTTTTTTCTTTACTAATTAAAACCATGATATTCTCGTAGAATAATTAAAAAAAATATATTTTTCTTTTCTAAATTTATTTATGTTGTTAGTTGTTATAAACTTATCAGACACGTGTTTCGCAATTTGTCATATTTCATTGTCAAAACTTTTTAACAAATATAAAAGCCCAATAATACTTACAAGTAACATAGTGAATTTAAATGACAATCGTTAGTGTCAAAAACAACTCTACACTCATTATGGTTTTAATTAGTAAAGGAAACAAAAAAAACCTCGAGCTAGAATAATCCTTCTCAAAATTTAAAGGTCGTTTTAACAATTTTAATTTTTTATTTTTACTAAAAATAAATCAGAATTATTAAAAATATTATCTGCTAAAATGTTTACAACATTTGCCTAAGTCAATTAAAGTAATTTAATAAATTGCTTTTTAAATAATTTCCAGCACGAATTTATTAAATTCAGATTGTATTAATTTTCTTTTACATTTTTTTTATTGTTGCATTATTTACTCTTGCTACCTCAGCACTAAATTTTAGTAAATCATTTTAAATTTTGTTTGACAAATATGATAAAAAAAAAAGTTACCTAAGTTTACTTAGGTAATTAAAAAATTCCATTTTAATAGATACTCATAAAAATAGCTTAATTTAAATAAATAATTTAAAATTTGTTATACTAAATATGACTATAAAAATTTACCTAAGTCAACTTAGGTAATTCATAAATTTTATTTTAAATGTCAATTTTTAAAATTCTTGCATTACGTAGTAATTATTAAATTGATTTTTTTTATTTACTCTATTTACCTTTGCCCTCAAGTTTATTAACTGTATTATCTGTTGGATTTTGTCATTCCGTTTGTAACGCATAGAAATATCGGTCAGGGACCCCATAAAGAATATATATTATTGATCTATGATCGATTCTAAGACATTCTGTGAATGTCCGTCTGTCCGTCCGTTTGTCTGTAGATGCAGTCCAAAATAAAACAGCTAGACTCCTGAAGTTTGGCACAAATATGTCTCATGTTCATGGGCAGGTTAAGTTCGTGAATGGGCCAAATCGGACAAGGGGGAAAAAAGTTCCCCCTTGATGAACTGAACCAACATATTAAAAAATACGCCTTTTTTACATGTTTTTTGTATTTTTGTTAAATAATGAAACATTTGGTATATTTATCGCGATGGGAAGGTGCTCTCAAAGTCCCCCACTGACACGCATCACCCCCCCACCCCAAAAAAAAACGCCCTGACATTTTTTTTTTACATTTTGGAGGGTATACAAGATTCGGCACAGCCGAATTTAACACTCTCACTTGTTTTTTCATTTCTTGTAAAAAAAAAAAAATAATTTTTTTTCTTGTTAGAGAATTAAATAGCGTGAGCGTGATTGAATCTGGCGTGAGTCACATGTGAACTTGAGCAAATTTTTTCTTACTCACGTGATTAGTGAGTGAGCGTGATTAAACAAAAATTTTGCGTGAGTGATTAGTGAGTTTCGATTATTATTTGCATGAACGTGAGTGAAGGTGAGTCAAAATCCACTCACGGTTTCATTTCTAATCATTTCTCTAACCTCTTCATATAAAAACCTCGCAAATTTATTTATTTGTTGCCTATTTTTTGATCCTATTAATCCTTGATATGGCCAAAAAGCCGAGACACCCCACTTCAAAATTGTATTTTTTATAAATATTTTAAATTTTGGGCAAATCGGTGTATAACGTAAGGTACTTCCCTTATTAGTCAAATATATTATTTTTTATAAATTATTAAAGATTTTGAAGATTTTTTTCTTTACTAATTAAAACCATGATATTCTCGTAGAATAATTAAAAAAAATATATTTTTCTTTTCTAAATTTATTTATGTTGTTAGTTGTTATAAACTTATCAGACACGTGTTTCGCAATTTGTCATATTTCATTGTCAAAACTTTTTAACAAATATAAAAGCCCAATAATACTTACAAGTAACATAGTGAATTGAAATGGCAATCTTTAGTGTCCAAAACAAGTCTACACTCATTATGGTTTTAATTAGTAAAGGAAACAAAAAAAACCTCGAGCTAGAATAATCCTTCTTAAAATATAAAGGTCGTTTTAACAATTTTAATTTTTTATTTTTACTAAAAATAAATCAGAATTATTAAAAATATTATCTGCTAAAATGTTTACAACATTTGCCTAAGTCAATTAAGGTAATTTAATAAATTGCTTTTTAAATAATTTCCAGCACGAATTTATTAAATTCAGATTGTATTAATTTTCTTTTACATTTTTTTTATTGTTGCATTATTTACTCTTGCTACCTCAGCACTAAATTTTAGTAAATCATTTTAAATTTTGTTTCACAAATATAAAAAAAATTTACCTAAGTTTTAAAAAATTCCATTTTAATAGATATTCATAAAAATAGCTTAATTTAAATAAATAATTTAAAATTTGTTATACTAAATATGACTATAAAAATTTACCTAAGTCAACTTAGGTAATTCATAAATTTTATTTTAAATATCAATTTTTTTTAATTCTTGCATTACGTAGTAATTAAATTGATTTTTTTAATTTACTCTATTTACCTTTGCCCTCAAGTTTATTAACTGTATTATCTGTTGGATTTTTCATTATTTTTCTCTTTCTTTTTTTAATAGCACTCTTAAACTAAAGTGCTATTGTTTCAAGTATTTGTTTAATCAAATGTCAAATGCATTGAATTGCAACAGGTACAATTACAATTTTTGTAGGAGGGTAATTTTACTATCCCTCAAATACTACATTTTATTACTGTACTGAACTGTATTCATAAAGAGATATGATGAAAATGTTTCACAAATGATTGTTATTTTACATTTTGGAATACACAACAAGTGTTTTTTTAAAACACAGTATGTATTATTAAGTATGCATGAAATATAATTTACTACATATGAATATTGACTACAGACAGTGATTTTAGTAAATTGACAAACAGTTTAAAGGGAAATAAGAATGAACTAGTCAAGCTGGGTACTTGAGCTAATCAAGCTTAGTTGTTGAGCTAGACAAGGTACTCGGTCAAAATTAGGTAATTAGAAAGATTTTGCAATAATTTTAATGATGACTAGATATTTGTAGGATATTGTTGTCAAATTTAATGGTAAAGCTGAAGTTAAGCTACATTTTCACTGCTTAGACGTCAAACTCTAAATTAATTTGAAAATTCTTGGTGGATGTGAAAAATTAGGCAATTGGAATGATTTTGCAAAAATTTTTAATGATGACTAAATTTTTTTTAAATAAATCTAAAGCGATTGTTATTGTCAAATTTAATGGTAAAGACGATGTCAAGATACATTTTCATTATTCGTCCGTTGAAGACTTAGCTACTTATCTTAAAATAATTGATAAATCATTTAGCATTCGCCTTTAAAATTCTTCGAAAAATACCCTTTTAGGCTAAACTAGTCGGCCAGACTCTAAAAAAAAACTAGTACATATTCCTTAATTTCTTGAGTAACTGTTATACATGACCTGCATACAGGAAATTCCAACCCATCCCTAAATTGTTCTACATGCAGGGAATAATTGAAGCATGATGTTTGTTTTTTGTTCTATGTTCTTTGTTATGCTTACACAAGGGTTAAACTTGTTGGTTATAGTGTAAAATATAGTGATTTTTGTGTTCGTATATTTATACCCTACCCTCAGTAAGAAGGTATTCAAAAGTTCATAATTTCGTTTGTAACACCTTGAAATATGGCTTGTGCACACAGAGAAAAAACATGTTTGGAACATGATTGCTGCACACCAAATCAACCATAATGGAGGGGGTCATAGTATGGTTAGTCATTTGATCATATATATGATTGAGCAATTAACAATAATAAAATGGCAATTATACTACACTCAAAAAAAACCCCTTGTCAAATTACTAGAAAAAGTCTCGTAATCCCATTTTACCAATATTTGAGTGTTCCTTGTTTTTTAACAAATAATTTTCGATCGAAATTTACATTTTTTTTTTGTAATTTTACAGTTTTTCTTGTAATTTTACAATTTTCCAAGGTTTTTTTACAAAAAAATCTAGTAAATTTACGAAAATTCCTTGTAAGTTTTATTTCGCCAAAAAAGTTGTAAATTTACAAAAATATTGGTAAAAATCTTGTAAAATTACAAAAAACTCGTAATTTTTACTAGGAATTCTCGTAAAATAGGAGGTAGCAAAAAATCTAGTAAAGTTAAAAAACCTCCTTGTAAGTTTTATCGCGTCAAAGAAATTGTAAATTTACAATTTTATTGGTAAAAATCTGGTAAAATTAAAAATTATTGGTAAAAAGCTTGTAAAATAACAAGGAATTCCTGTCAAATATATAGGAGGTAGCAAAAAAAGTTACAAACTTTTCTTATAATTTTACAAGGTTTGTTTTTTGAGTGTACGATCAGCGAAGATCATGGTATGATCAATTTTATCATATTATGATAAAGTTGTCAATCATACTGTGACCCCCCTCCAATATGGTTATCACAATCATGTTTCTTCTCTGCGTGTCAAACCCATTAAGTACATGTATTCATGGTCCCCGAACGATTTTAAGAGGATCTAGCTATGTACGTCCGTCTGTCTGTCCGTCCATTTGCTTTTTACTTTTGAAAGGCAACTTAGGGGCTATTGGAGTGTTAATTTAAGCAAAAGCGGTAGAAGTGTTAAGAAGTTATGTACAAAATTTTTAAATTGAAGTGGATTTAGGAAAAAAGTACACTTTTTAAGTTTTACGTACATGATTTATAAATTTGCCTTAGTCCACTTAGGTAAATAAGATCGATTAATTTTTTAACAGAATATGTAACAATATAGTGTCATTTTTTCTTTTGATTTTTCCCAAGTTTTTATGAAAATTTTTATTCTACGAGACCTAAAATTGATGTGGTACAAATTTGTCATACAAAAAATGTCGCGGTAAGGCAACAAAGCGCCTTTATGACAAAATCAAGCTTAAATATTTAAAATTTTACATTATTGATTTTTTAAATTTGCCTTAGTCCGCTTATGCAATTTTTTTTATTACAATAACAATTCTAAATGTTATGTGTCAAATATTATTAAAAATTAGTCCAAGTCGACTTAGGTATTACAGACATGATTTTTAAAATGTGCCTTTGTCCGCTCAGGTAAATTTAGTAGATTTATTTTTTTTAATAAAATATTTAACAAAGTGCCTTAAGGACAAAATTAATTTTAAACATTTAAAATTTTACATACATGATTTTAAAATTTTTCTTAGTCCGCTTAGTTAGTTTTTTTGTAAACATTGGCCATATATCCACATAAGGACTAAATTTTAATACAAACATATTATTTTTTCGAAATATGTTTATAAATTTACCTAAGCCAACTTAGGTATTTCAAAAATCTGTTTTAAGCAATTTTTGTTTGAATTCCAAAGTAATATAATTAAAATATTATCAATTTTCTTAAAATTATTTCAAAATAATATTTAAAAAAATGCTTTTCCCTTTTCCCCCAGAAGGACCAAAAAAGTTTTTTGATAAAAATCAAATTTTTTTAAACAAAATTTTTATAAAATTTCTTGCGTTTAAAAATTAAACTCACAAAAAAGTGTTTTACGACATAAATATATTTATATTCAATTTTGCATTCTGGAGGGTCTTCATGAATTCGGCCAAGTGGAATTTAAATTTTTTACTTGTTTAATTTTTTTTTGTTATATTGTTGGAGTTTAACAACTTCCGTTTTAGAATTAATTGTATTAGAATAGAGAACAGTGCTGTTATACGTACTAATAATGTGGTTTTATTTGAACATTATTTGCTTGTATTATTTCTTTTGTTGCTTCATTATCTTAAAGAAGATTCCCCTATTTTTTGTTGTGTCTTTAAGGGCTCATCAAGCACCTGTTAAAACAAAAATTATTATGACCCCTTTTTTTAAAGGGGTAAAGTTTATATATGTTTACTGCGAAAAGGTTCGAAATTTTACTTTAAATGACGACTACACTGAAAGAAAAATTTTGGTGAAATGAAAAAAAAATGTTTTTTTTGGACATTTTTCGTAGATTACGTTTATAGTTTAAGGTTATACAAAATTAAAAAAAAAAAATATTTTAATACGAAAATTTTGGAATTTACCTAAGTTTAATTTGGTAATCAAAAACTTATGAATTTACCTAAGCTTAGTTTAGTAATTTTTTTTATAAAAATGTCATACTGTATTTGTAGTCGAAAATCGAGTGACAGTTTTAAAGTTTAAGGTCATACAATATTAGTTAAACAAATTTTTAAGTTTACCTAATTTTAATTTATGAATTTACCTAAATTCATTTTGGTATTTTTTTTTTAATAAAATTAGTTAAATTTAACGCAAAAATTATCGGCTGTATTAATAGCCAAACAACGAGTGATTATAGCCGAAAAACAAGTGACTACACTCAAAGAAAAATTTTAGTAAATTACAAAATAAAATTGTCGATGATATTTTTTTGTATTTTGTCAATTTTGTAGTTAAAGGTCATACAAAAATTTGGTAAAAAATAATTGGTATAAAAAATTTTTAATTAACCTAAGTTTAATTTGGTAATTTAAATGTATGAAAATAACTAAGTTTAATTTGGTAACTACCCAGGAAATTTTTTTGGAACAGATTCTTGAATATATTCTACGGTAATCACCACAAAATTTTCTATGTAAAATTATTTTTCAAAAAAACTACTTGCTTTCGGGACAATTTCAAACAAAAATCATTGATTCTAGAATGTTAAGTAGAACCGGTTGCAGGCCCTGCAATGCAAGGTAATATGATGTGTTCTGGAACCGATTATTTGGAACAGGAAATTTTTTATAAAAAATTCCAATTAAATTATTAACGCAGACATTTCCAACTGCATTCATAACCGAAAAATGAGTGACCTGACTCAAAGAAAAATTTTGGTAAATAGGAAAATAAATAATTAATAATTTATTTTAATAATAATTTAATTAATTTTGTGAAATTTTTGGTATTATAATAGATTTATAGTTCAAGTTTAAACAATTTTGTAACAATTTTAGTATTATACTAATTTTATAGTTTCAGGTCACACAAAATTTGGTAAAATAATATTTGGTAAACATATTTTTGAATTTGCCTAAGTTTTATTAGGTAATTAGAACTAATAAATTTACCTAATGTTTTTGATCCAAATTGTTTTTGATAAAAATGTCTTACTAAATAAGTAAAATTTAATACAGACATTTTCATCAGTATTCAAAGCCGAAACCTAATAACTACACTCAAAGAAAATTTTGGCAAATTGTTAAAACAAAATTTGTGTAAAATTTTTTGTTTTATATAAATTTTTTAGTTAAAGGTTAAATTTAATACAGACAAAATGTTGGTAAAAAAGAAAAAAATCTATTTAACCTACGATTAATTTGGTAATTAAAATTTATGAATTTACCATAGTTCGTTTAGGTATTTTTATTTTATATAAATGACATATTATGTTAGTTAAATTTGACTCATACTTTATTGGCATTTTTAAAGCCGAAAATCTGGTATGTAATTATAACCGAAAAACGTGTAACTACTCAAAACAAAATGGTAAATTAAAAAATACATTTTATTGAGGCAATTTTAATATTATTCCAAGGACATTCAAAATTAGTAGTAGTAAAAAAAAAACTTTGTAAACAAATTTTTAAATTTACCTAAGTTTAATTTGGTAAATAAAATTTATAAATTTACCAAGTTAAAATTGGTAAATATTTTTTTTTTAAATGCCATAATAAATTATATTAAAACACTTACAAATTATTTTTTCAGTGTCTAGAAAACCTAAATCCCATTATTCCTTCATTTGTTCTCTAACAAAAACTTCAAAGTTTTATAAAAAAAATCTTTTTGTATTATTTGCTTTATTCCGTTTTATTTATATTTTTTGAAAACTTTCTTTTAAAATTGCTCATAAAAACTTCCTCTTGATTATACAAACATTTTCAGTTTTCCTTTTTTTTTTTGTCTATCTCATTTTCAAATACTTTTTAGTTAAACATAAATATTTAATTACACGCCAACGCAAAAATCAAGAGGAAAAAAGCAAATAAACCTGTAAAGGTAATTCAATATTTTTTTTTCTATGGAAAAATTTCTTAAAAGATGTAGTTAAAGTAAGAAAGAAAAACGCAAACAAAAAAATGTTTAAAACTAACATTTGCAGCACTATTTTAGAGGGTTTATTTTACTTTAAGCATAACAAAACGGATGTGAAAAAATGTATTTTGTAAAATGGCATTTGTTTGATTATTTAGGGAACATTTTTTTTGTCTATTTTAACACCGTTAATAAATAGTTTTTGGGCATATCTGTCTGTCTATATTTGAAAGATTTTTTTGTTGTTGTTTGATCACACTTTTTTCTATTTGATTTTTTTTTTGTTCATTATTCTAGATTTATTTGTTATTGACTTTTTAAAATAATTTAACCGTAAAGAAAATATACAGGTTTTTCTTAGAAAATCAATTAATTATTAAGGAAGTGGATAGACAAGAAAATATACCTAAGTTTGCTTAGGAGTTTTAAAAGTAAATGTTTGCACTTTTTATGATATTTAAGGAATTTTAGGGAAATGTTGCCTTTTTAAAAAAAAAATTATGGAAAATTTCTTAAATTCTTAAACAGTTGCCTAACAAATTTCGCAGACATTTAATGTAGACATATTTTTTTTTTTGATTTTGAAATATTTTTACCTTAAGATTCTAAGAAATTTTTTGAATAGAAGATTTCTTTTAGTTCCGAGACATTTTTTTATAGAAAAATTCTCTTGACATTATAATAAAGTAATAACAAAAGTAATAACATTTTTCGTGTAAAAAAATCTAATCTAATCTAAAAATTCATATTTTCCGGTTCTAAGACTTGTACTGTATTTGACCCCATTATGTGTATAAAAAATCTCAGATTCTGTTATTTTTATAAAATTTCTTTCGTGCAGAAAAAAATCTCAGATTCAAAGATATTTTTTCTTTCAGCCACTTCATTAATCTAATTCCAATGCGGCTGCGCAGTATGAAATTAACGAATGTCTTCCTCAGTCTTAACAAAAATCTTCTGTAATATTACGTTATTTGAATTCTAACGAGTGCATTTTAGTATTTTCAGGTTATTAAGACTTTTCGTATTTCATCCCATGGTGGGCGCCATTATATGTGTGTCAAAAAAGGAATTTTCCGTAAAGAAAATATGCACCGCCTCGAAAAAATTTTTTCTTCAATCACAATCTGTCCTTCCGCTAAAGGCCGTGGCATTTTTTTTTAATTTGAGGCAACACTTAGAAGATGCCCCAAATAATAGTTCTGAGACATTTTTTTATAGAAAAGTTCTCTTGACTCAAAGACATTTTTCGTAATGAAGAAATAACATTTTTCGCGTAAAAAAAAATCTAAAAATCGTGACATTCATATTTTCCGGTTCTAAGACTTCTATTGTATTCGGCCCAATTATGTGTAGAAAAAATCTCAGATTCTAAGTTATTTTTATAAGATTTCTTGCGTGCAGAAAAAAATCTCGGATTTAAAGATATTTTTCGTTCAGCACTTCATTAATATAATTCCGATGCGGCTGCGCAGTAAAAAATCACGAATATCTTCCTCAGTCTCAACAAAAATCTTCTGTAATATTACGATATTTGAATTCTAACGAGTGCGTCCTTAATATTTTTAGGTTCATAAGACTTTTTCGTATTTCGCCCCATGGTGGGCGCAATTATACAAAATTTTTCTGTAATATTGCCTTATTTGAATTCTAACGAGTGCCTCTTTAAATATTTTCAGGATTTTTAAACTTTTTTTCGTATTTCGCCCCATGTTGAGCGCCATTATATTAGTATAACGAAAAAGGAATTTTTCGTACAGAAAATATGTACTGTCTCGAAGAAATTTTTTCTTTAGTCACAATCTGTCCTTCCACTAAAGGCAGTGACATTAATTTTTTTAATTTGAAGCAACACTTAGAAGATGCCCACTAATAATTCAATGCATTGTGTTGGAAAATATGTTATGGGGAGAAGGATAGAGGGAGTAGTGTGTGTGGACTATTAATTTTTCCAAATTGTAGCTGACTGGGAAGACGTCTGTGGGGAGTTTATTCCACATACAGTTGGTTCGACCGACAAACGAATTTTCTCTGTAATCGACAACGAACGGATGTGATCTGCTGGAAAGGTGAGTACTACGGGCATGCACCCGCGTCTCAGGGATGAGTTCGCCTATCTCAGCTTAGTTACCGTGGTAGTATCGGACGTATAATGACGCACAACACACATTCCATCGATGCTCCAATGAGTCAATAGAGCTGTGGCTACCCTACTGTCATTGATGAGCTTCAACGCACTTCGTTGCACCTGATTCAGGAGCTTCATGAAAGACCTTGAAGCACCAGTCCAGAGATGGGAGTTGTACTCCATTTTCGATCGGATATAGATCGGATATAGGCGGTATGAATAGTGAGGAGATCAGACGGAGTTAAGGAATTCTTAAGCCGTTTCAACAAATCAAGGCACTTGAATGCTTCTGTAGACACTTGAAGAACATGTTGGTTCCAACGAACATTACGTTGAATTTGTATACCTAGAACATCAAGAGTGTCTGATTTCTCAATAGCTATACCACCCATGGATACAGATAATGCTGATTCTGCAATACACTGGGTCTTACGAGCATTAAAATCTACCCTATTCGCAAGATCCCATTTGGAGAAAGCTGAAAGGTCATGATTGAGTATGTCATTGATGGTCTCCCTCATAGCACTAACCTTAGTAAGGCTTGGTCTATGATCAAAGGAAAATTAATGACAAATGTTGCTGTCATCTACGAAAGAAAAGACAGAATTGGAAGTTTGACTAAGAAGGTCGTTAAGAAAAATAAAAAAAAGTGTAGAAGAAAGAACAGAACCTTGCGGTACCTCAGAATTTGATCGAAACTCATTTGACGAGAACCCATCTATATCAGCAAGTATAGAACGGTCTCTAAAAAAGCTCGATGTAGATAAATCGAGAGAAATCACTACCGACACCAAACGCAATAAGCTTCGAAATGAGTGCTACGTGCCATACACGATCGAATGCTTAAGAAATATCTGGAGCAAACACGTTTATTAAACCAAATTAATGAAAAGAACGACTCCTACGTTCCGACAGGAACGGTAACTGACCTATCGTAGAACGGCTTCTACGAAAGCCGTACTGTCGATCGGACAAAAGTGAATTGGACTCTAGATAATTTACAAGGAAGATTAACCATACTCTCCCTCACCTTTGAGAGTGTAGAGCAAATTTGTATTGTACAGTAATTCTCCGTGTTCGTCGACTCATCCTTTTTGGGGATTGGTTGGATGTTGGCCACCTTCCGACATGAGGGAATACTAATACCCGGTACGAGAAGTAAAATAGTTTAACCAAAGGACGAGACAATGCACATTACTGAATGTATTCTCTCTGGATCTGGCTGCATTTCTACACGCCTGATTAAACCAGCACTTACGTTTTGGTTTAGTCGAAGTTTCCTTAGATGGAATTAATAAAGAACATCATAAATCTTGTCCTTAGTTAGGCCCCACATTGGGCGCTATTATATGCATTAGTTCAAAAACGAACTTTGCTACCTCATTGCAATACATATTGCAAATACTGCCATTGCAATTACTTATTTAATCATAAACCAATCACTGACTGACTGAAAATTACGAAAAGGATTGAATTGAGCTGCCGCTATGGACCTAATGTTAACGGCAACACTGTTGCGTACTCAAAAAAACGATATCACGTTTTACTTTCTGGGCCCCATTAAATACATTATTGTAACAATGTTTTTAATATTGAGCCCCAAGTTAGGAGCCATTTTATGGAGAAAAATTCCCAGATTCTAATACAATTTATGTTTCGAAAATTTTTTAGTTACGTTTCGCCAAAAGTTCAGAAACTACCTAAGCAAATTTCTTCATAAGAAATATTTGTGCGTGTGAATGGACCCGATAGGTGGAGCTGTTGAAGATTTATTACCAATATTAATATTTTTAGGCTATTTTACTTAAATTTGGAATGTATGTTTAAAAAATTGTTTATGTATGCCAAAATCCGGTAGATGGAGTTGGAATTAGTATTAAATGAACTTTTCCTTTCCCCAAAGCTAAACTAAAGCTCAATTTATGATTCCCATATTTATATTTAAAAAAAATATATTTAACTTAAAATTTCTTGGTTAAATGCTCAACTGATAATCATGATGTTTTATTATACTTGTACAAATTCTTTGGTTTCCTAGTAATGTTGATAATGCTAAGTGAGTATGTGATAAAGTAACATCAAAATATACTGTATGTCATTATAGAAATCAAGAAGAAAACTTTATGTGTTTTGTGCATGAATATACATGTTAAAGCATGCTTATTTTTGTCGGTTTCTTGTATATTTTATCGAAAATTACATAGAAAACTACAAACAAAATTTTTGCAACGAAAATTCAACTGTTTGCACTTGTCATGGCTTTTTGCAAAAGATGTGTCACATAGCAAATGTCATCTATATATTTAAAGATTTATTAGAAATCATGTCTGGCAATATGTGATGTGCTCGTATAAGAATTGTGGGACATGAAAGGATAGATGGGGGTTTTTGCAAAAATTATATGCAGAAATGATTTAAAGGATTTCATCAAATAAAATTTTTAGGGATTTACAGAAAATTTTTTGTTGTATTTATTTTTTGACTTTTTTAAAATAAAGAAATTTTAAAAAAGTAATTTTTATTCTGTTGGGTTTTATAAAAATAAAGTAATAATTTTTTGTTGCCAGTAAACTTTTATGTTTAAAGTTATGTCAGCAACTTAAACAATTTGTTATCATGAAATAGTTGGTAACATACAATACCACACCGTTTTTATTTACGTTATGTTTTCCTGGTGAAAAAGAAAACCACAGCTTTTTTTGTCAAGAGAGCCATTGTTTGGTCCGGAAACATGTATTTTTTAATGGGGATAAGCACAAAAGAAATAGTGTAAGAATGTGAAGTATATGAGAAGCCTGAATATATCCACTGGTTCTTCAATTGTTTTTGGAATCGGTTATTTTTCTTACAAAGAAGAATCATTTAAGGTTTCAAAAACCTTTCCTGTAAGACTCACATTAATGAATTCCAGAATCAGTTCCTTGGAAACGTTGATAATAGAGCCGTACTACAAAAAAAAAACACATATAGCTTTCTACAGTTCGGCCCCATGTTGGGCGCCATTTAAAAAATTAAGTTTAAAATACAAATTTTTTTGACCTACTCTACGTTTTTAGCTTATCTAAATTTTAAGCTGTTGTCGGAATTACCGATTCTATCATATACCAAATTTTTAATTAAACTGCTCTCGTTTTTAACTACCCTTTCAGTGACTACCGTATTATTAAAAAAAATATTTAATTGAACTGTCTTCAGGAACTTCGAAGAACAACAAAAAAAAACGCTCTATTACTTAGGTCCCCATTTTGGGCGCCTACTGATTGATTTTGTTTTGTTTAATTTTAAATCGATTCTTCTTCCTACAAAGAAGTATTAATTGTGGTTCTCAAAACTTTTCTTTAAGGATCTCTGTAATTAATTCAGAACCAGTTCAAAAAAAATTGAAAGTAAAACCGTTTTAAACCTCCTTTTGCAAAATATTGCTGGTTTTTATTTTTTTATTTTGTTAATTTACCTTAGCTAAAATGTGTATCATACCTAAACCACCTTTAAGTCACGTCGTATAACATGTGTTTTGGGACATTGTTTAGAGAATGTATGTATGTAAGGATAGTGTATTGTTGTTAGTTTAAGGGGTATTTGCCGACATTTGACAAGTGACAGCTGCATTTTTTCTTATGTTATTCTTTTGCAAAAATATTACAGTCTTAAGAAAAATGTGCATTTTTCTTTGTGTCAGGTAACAAAAAAATAAAATAAAAACAAAGTAGCATCATTTTAAAATTTCAAACTCATATAAATTATTTAGAAAGAGAAATAAACAACATAGAATTTTGTTAAATCGTAAAGATATTTTAGTTAAGAAAAGTTAAGGAAAATTTCCAAAAGTATAAAAAATATAGGAATTATGGGGAAAGTTAGGAAAGTGGAGTTAAAAAACTTATTTGGGTGATAAACATTGGCGTAGAAAGCCAACATTTCTGGGGGGGGCTAAAGCCCCCCTAGATTTTTTTAAATTTGTTGGTATTTTTTTTTTTTAATAGAAAAACCCAGACCTATTCCTGAAGCGTTCCCTTTAACATGCGTCTAGGTGTCCTAGAAACGAATGCACCCCGAAAGCGGTTAAAAATCCATATGTTTTTTAAGTTTTGATTATGTAGAATTTTCGGAAATTTAGAACTCCCAGATATGTTTTGAGAATGAAAGATTTTTAATATTTTTCCTATAGTAGAATCATTAGATTACTATGATTTCTTCAAGAAAAAGTTCTGATGATTGCAAAAGTTGATGATTATTAGTTAAAATTCTCAGATTCTTTCTTTCAATAACTTTTGTCTATAAAAAACCCCGTAGAATTTAGAAACTTTTTTAAATCAAAGAAGTTAAAATGTTTTCCTGAAGGCAAAACCCTAAGATTCGGTAAAGTTTTTATTACTGACAAAAACATCAGATTCATATAAAAACTTTTTTTAATAATTCAGACTATTTTTCTATGGAAAAAACTATTTGATCTTATATAATAATCATTACAAGTCCTTAAGACTCATTGAATAATCATAACGAGTCCTAAAGACTCATTACATATTATTTATTGTTGCAAAAATTAATGAAACCATTAAATTAATAAAAAAAAAATTTTGAATGATTAAAATTCTGGGGGGGGCTAAAATTTTACTGGGGGGGGCTAAGCCCCCCCCCCCCAGACAGGGCTATCTACGCCAATGGTGATAAACAACATTTACGGAAAATTTTGTATACAAATAAATTAATAAAGATGTCAAGTGGACTTACAGGCGACACAACATGGTTTTCCCTAAAATTGGCCCCAAATTGGGCGCCATTTAATACATTTGCTTACAAAATTAACTTTACTGAACTTTCCATACTTCAAACTTCGCTAAGTTTCCAGTTGTAGCCCCAATTATCGATAACCGTAAATTAAGACAACATCATTAATATTAATCTTCAAAAAACAACATTAATTTTTTATAAGTTTGACCCCTTGTTGGGCGCCATTCAAGAACCGAACTATACTGACTACAACTGACTGATTCTGTGATAGATCTATAAGACTTACGACAACATTAACCGGGTTCGTCACAAACTTTACTCCCCCTAACTGTAACTTACGAAAACACTTTTATTGAACTGACCTGCACACATTGTCACATATTAGGTGTCATTTTATCATAAGTTTAACAAACGAAACTTTGCGAATTTCAATCGAGCCCTTGCTTGGGCGCCGTTTACTGAAAAGTTATGTTAATATTTTCCCTAAATTTCTGTTTTGATCCGAAGCAATTTTTTTAATATGTTCACACCAATCTAAAACCGATCGGTTTTAAAAACCGAATCTGCTTTTTTCGCAGTTCATGTTTGTGCTGGGAACCCATGACTCCTTCATTTCTACTAAACAATTTTGTCTCAAGCTCGTTTTATTCATATTCCAGCTGGTCAATAGTAAATCCTGCCGTAGGTATTTTCGACACTAGTTATTATTTTCGGATTTATACCCTTTCTTTTGCGAAGGTTTCTGTGATTCCGCTTTGCTATTCCAAATCTGACCCTTGCTCATTCCTTTCAGATTAAAGTTTTTTTGTTTGCGATGTTTTCTGTATTTTCGTTTGACGATTCTGAATCCGGCTCTTGCTTGGGCGCCATTTGCTGATTTAATTCATTTATACATATTTTAAACCTGAACCGGATTGAAATTACGCTAGAGTGGACGGATTGAAATATCGCTAGAGTGTCGATATTTCTTGTATAGAGACTGTTAATTCTGGAACAACCGACCTTCACTTTACCCACTGTATACGAGTTTGGCTTTCAGATTAAAGCTCCCTTGTTGGCGGTGGTTTTTGTGCTTCCGATTTGAGACTCTGAATCGGGCCCTTGCTTGGGTGCCATTTAATAAAAAATTATAGTAATAATTTTTCTAAATTTCTATGTTTATCTGTAGTAAATGTCTTAATATTTTAAACTTGAAATAAAACCGGATGGAAAATACGCTGGAGCGGGGGATTGAGAATGTGCTGGAGCTTCGATAGTTCTTGTATAGAGACTGTTTCTTTTGGAACGACCGCCCTTCACTTTCGGCGCTATTACACAAGTTATTCCTTTATGATTTAAACTGTCTTGTCTGGAGGTGGCTTCTGTGTTTTCCCTTGGGGATTCTGAATCAGGCACTTGTATGGTCACAATTTTTTTTTTAATTAAGGTTATAATCTTTCCGAATTTCTATATTTATCAAGGTTTACAATCGGTGTTTAGACTGGTGATCCATTTTTCGTCCAACACTTATGTAGGGTATTTCTTCCTTGTTTTTTTTTTTAATAAATATATTATTGTTAAATGACAAATTTTTGTACTTTTTTTACTAATTTCATTATTTATTTTATTTTAATTTTAGGCCCCGCCGTAGATCCGGCTCTAGTATAGTGGTTTTAGATAGTGAAGATTTAAAACCCTGTCTACCCGATGTTTATAATAATTTACCACCACATATACGACAAACAAACGAAGACTCCCAAGAAGAAATTGATCAGGAATTGTATACAACCATGTTGAAGTCCATAAATCAAGATAATGGTGAGTATTAGATTGGAATTAAAAAAAATTAAACCAAATATTTAATTTCTTTTATCTTTTAACAATTTTAGGACCTCATCGTGAGATGGCTGTTGATTGTCCCGACAATTTTATAGCACGTAATAAAACACCACCTCGTTATCCGCCACCCCGTCCACCACAGGTAACCTTAATACCAGGCTCTGTTAAACATCATCAAACAACACCATATTCTAAACCATACAAAACATTCACCAAAAAAATCCACCACTCCAAAACACCCATTTCATTTATAACCACCTCACATACACAAACACATACCATTACAACATGCACACAAACTTTAAATTCCCCTAAATGTACCTCAACTATATCAACATCCTCAAAATCCTCCTCATTATCTTTTTCATTTAAAAAACCATCTAATTTATGTTTTGATCATCAACCTTATCAATCTCCGGAAAATTCTAAACAAAATTCACCTTTGTATCATAAAAAATTTCATTATAATTCTATATGTAATCAAACATTACCCAAATGTACTGCTAAATTAATGCAAAATAATACAAAATTAATAAATAATAATTATAATTCTGAATATGAAACTACACAACAACATCAACATCATCGTCTACAACAACATTTTCACCATATACATCATCATCATCAAAAACAACAACATGAACCATTTAATAATAAATTCACCACATCCACTTCAATATACACCACTTGCTCTTTAATTGAATTAAATGATAAAATGAATGATACCAATGCTCAATTACAATTACAAAATGCTTACAATGCTCATCAACAATTGAAATTGGATCAAATTGAAAATTATGAAAATTGTATGGAATTGGAATATCAGTCACAAAAACTTAATAATGCTTTATTGGTGGGCAAAGGCAACAAGTCGTCGTCAGTTACCAATAATCCAAATGGAAAAAGTGGTTCTTTGGCCGCAACAACAGATGATTTAGAATTAATGGTAGATTCTCTATACCGTAAAGGTTCATCATCACATTCTTCTTCTTACGAAAGTGAAGTTTTAAGTAAAAAATCTTCCGAGTCTTATGATTCCATATCATACAGACAATTGAACAATAATAACAATAATAAAACATCATCACATCATCCGAATACAAATTCTACCAATTCTTCATCATCATCTTCATCTCACCATCATAATAAGAATGGTAATAGCAGTGGTGGCAATACTAATAATGGTGATCTCTTGAATAATGTTGCTTTATCTGCTAATGGTAATGGTAATAATAGTGGCAGTGGTGATTCATTACCCAGTTTAAATAGTTCAAGTTCTACACCACCCCCTGAATATGAGCTAAAAGAATTTTCCAATAAAAATCCTATTCTACCACCTGTCATTAAACATCGTGAATTACCCGTGGATGTCCCTGATAGTTTTATAGAAATTATTAAGACTCCACCCCGTTATCCACCACCGGCTCATTTGTCTTCTTTATCCTCACAAATATCTTCTTGTTCTTCGGCCTCAACGGCCAATACCACTTTGACTCGTATAAATTCGTCAAATAATTCCAATACGGAATCTCATAATATGAGCTTTTCACCACAATCACTGAAAAACCATCCGTTGCAACAGCAAGAGACTTCTTTAATTTCAACCATGTCTTTGAATGGTTCATTTGAGGATTTTCAACAGCAACAACTACAACAGCAGCAACATCATCAATCGCAACAGCTTTTGTTTCCATCGGCTGGTAGTCAAAAACCCCAGCCACAAGTTGCTCCTATGACAGCAAAACGTTTAGATGAGGTTTGTTTTTTTTTTCTTCTGTTTTGTTCTATGGAAATTTGGAAACTTTAAATTGGCAAAATGGCTTTTCTATTGTAATGACCCCCCCTTTCACAGATTTAAAAAAAAAACAAAGACGTTTCAAAGAAACAAATAAAACGAAGAAAGCTTTTTATAAAGCTATTCTTCAAAATCATGAGTTTAGAAAGCTCAGCAATTCTTAATTGCTAGGAGTAGTTCATAGGGACTTTAACTTTTATTAATTTAGTGCAAAAGCTTTTAATTGAGAGTAATAAATTTAAAAATTTTAATGTGTTTTTATAAATAAACTTTTGCTTTTCAAAAGCTTTTTTGAGTAAGTAATTTAAAAATCTCAACAAAAAAACTATGGAAAAAATTTTTGATTTAAAATCTTTCGATTAAATGTATTCTAAAATATAACTTTTAAAACTCATTTTAGTTAATATATAGCTTTTTACTACTACGAGAATTTAAGTTATAATAAAATATTTTCGGCTTTAAAAAAATATTTATGGTTTTAAAGCAGTATTAATAAACTTAAATCTTTAATAGATTTTGAGTTGAAATATAATACAGTACAAAAAAATTCTTTCACAATTTTTTGTTACAAAAATAGAGCTTTTAATTAATAAAAGCGCTTAATTAAGAAAAGCTTTTGTTAAAAAAAAAATTATAAAGTTTAAAAGCTTATTGTTATTTTTTAATAAATTTAAGAGGTAGCAAAGTTTTTAATCAGGAAAAATCTTTTTATTTTAAAAGCTTTTCTCAAATTAAAAAAAAATGCATCAAACCTGTGTTGTGTAATTCAAAAAAGTTTAAAAATGAATTTTGGCACTGTTTAAAAGCTTTTGAATTGCACTATACTACGCTACAATAAAGCTTTCACAATTTTTTTATTACAAATATTTATACTGCTCATACAGCTTTAAATTAAGAACAGCTTTTTATGTAATTAAGAAAAACTTTTGATGAAAAAATTTATGAATTTTTAAATCTTTTATCATTTTTTAATAAACTTAAAAAGTAACAAACAGGAAAAATCCTTTTAATTTTAAAAGCCTTTTTTAAAATTTAAAAAACTGCATCAAAACAGTATTTTAATACAAAAAAAAAGTTGAATGGGATTTCGGCATTTAAAAAGTTTTTTTTTAAAGAGTTACTCAAAAACATGAAAACATAAAAAAATATATATATAAAAAGCTCTTAATAATTAGCAAATATTAAATGCTTTTAAAATAAGCTTAATGATATTGTAAAGATAACAAATTTTCTAAAAAAAGTTAAAAAAACTTTTCATAGGTTTCAGCAAAACTAAATTTAAAGTTTTTCTTTAATTGGAAAAAATGCATAAAAAATTGTTAAGAAAAGCTTTTATTTTTTACATCGTAACTCAAAAAGTTTTTTCACGTATAAAAATTGTTTACAAAATTGCAAAAAAAAAGTAAAATTAAATATCATTAAAAAATTAAAGATCAAAAATGGTCCTGATAGAAAAATACTTCAATTTTTAAAGCTTGATAAGTTATAGAAATCTTGTATTTTGAAAAGTTTTTGATCAGAGAAAATCATTAGCTTTAAAAGTTTTTCTTTAATAAGAAATATGCACGTAAAATCGTTTAAACACAAATAAGAATTAAAAGCTTTTTTAACTGCAGAGTTGCTTAAAAGCATTATAAGAAGCAGTTTATATGAAAATCAATTAATAATAAGGAAATATAAATATTTTTATAAAAGAATGTGATAAAAATCTAGAAGCTTTTTCGACTCTTTATTGGCAAAAGCTTCTAATTCCATCTTATAATTTTAAAAGTATTTCTTAAATTATTATAACTTTTAATCGGTGTTTAGCCGATTGGAGTGGTCCAAGAAAAATATTTTTTGCGTTCTCACCCACTCATTTTTATGGTATTTAGTGCAAAAAGCTTTGGCTGAATAAGAATAAGAATAGTTTCAAGCAACATTTTGCATCCGTAGTGCAAATGGGGGGAACAAATATATTTTTTTTGTGGTCTCACTCCCTATTTTATGTTATTTGGTGCAAAAAGCTTTGCCTGATTTTTAAGATTGCTAAAAATATGTTTAGAGGTGTTTTAAGCATAATTTTGGACCCGCAGTGCATTTGATGTAGCTTAAGCTAATAAGTACCTATTATAAAAATGCTTTTTATTTACAAAGCTTTTTTATTCAATACAAACTAAAATATGTTTTCAAAACAGCAAAAAAAAATATGAAAAAAAATCTTAGAGCTTTAAAAAGCTAGAAAAGCAAGCTCTATAAAAAAAGCTTTTTAGGCATAGATTTTTTTACAAAGCTTTTTTATTCAATAAAAACTAAAAAATGTTTTCAAAACAGCAAAAAAAACTATAAAAAAAAATCTTAGAGCTTTAAAAAGCTAGAAAAGCAAGCTGCATAAAAAAGCTTTCCAGGCACAGATTTTTTTGTAAACAAAACTTATGAAAAATATTTTAAGAATTAAGAGCATTTAACATGTTTATTCAGTCAATTCATAGAAAAATATAAGTTTTTAAACAGCAAAAAATATGTTAAAAATTTGTAGAGCCTTAAAAATCTTGGAAATATAGAAAAGCTTTTTACGAAAACGATATTATTACAAAAGGAAGTTATTAAAAATATTTTAGTAGGATTTTTTCAATTTGTTTCAAAAGCGTCTTTGTTTTTTCTAATGTAGTCCAACTTTTTTAAATGTAATCCTCTCTCTCTGTAAACCTTTGTAGTCCTGAATATGTAGCATTGAAATCTTTTTCCCCTCTGGTAACTATTAAAAATATGGTAGCACTTTAATACACTCAAAAAAAAAATTATAGTAAGTATTGAATTTGTCAAACACTTTTCTAAAGATTTGTTTATTATCTGTCATAGAAAAAAATAGAAATATGGTAACCCTTTTACACTGAAAAACACTTTTCACTTTATCGATATAAAACAAATATTTTATATTTAATAAACAGCAGGATTCTTATTTTCAAGAGTCGATAGCGATAAAGATTCTACTCAAACTTGCTAGTTTTAAATTTTCTATATGCCTAAAATTATGCCTTGTAAATACAAGCTTTTCACATGTTTCTTTTACAACATAAAAACATGAAAAAATATAAAAAAAACTTGTATTAACCAAAGCATAATTTTAGGCTAAAAGAAAAAATTGAAAAATCGCACGTTCAAGTAGAATTTCGATCGCCATCGACTCTGAGAATTAGCCCCTAGACCTTTTAAAAACCGCAAATAAAAATTGCATAAAAATCATTTGATTTAAAAGGTAAATCTTATTGTTTGGCCTTAAGCGTTGCATTTTAAAAATATCATCTTCAAAATTTATATTTTTTTTCTAATTATAAATTGATTTTAACAAGAAAACAAATTTTATTATAGTCACTTAACAATTTTAGATGATACAACAAAATTTAATTAAATGCAGCTATTAAGGCTAATTACTGCAAAATTTTACATGCCAACATATTTATGATTGTCATCAATTATGCCATATTCTATATGACACTATACACTACAGTAAACCTTTCAAAAAGCGGTCTTATGTTCCACTCAAAGCTAAGATGAAATTGCGTTTAAACGAGATTGCGATTATATGGGTAGAGCAATGGTTTCCAACCTTTGATTCTCGCCCCACTGGGGGGCAATTTGAATGTTTCAGGGTGGCAACGAGCAAATTTTTAAATTTTTTTTTGTTAAATAAACTAAAAACATATTATTTTAGTTCTAAAAACTTTGTTAAAAAGCTGATTTTAACAAAAAGTTTGCTTAACCACAAGTAAATTTTGAATTTTTAAGCAAATTTGAAAAGTTTACAAATTTTTTTTTTGACTGTAGGGGGGACATTGTAGTTTTTTTAACTTAAAAGTGGGGCATGGCGCAAAAAAGGTTGCGAACCATTGGGGTAGAGTATAAAATGGTACCGTCACATTTGATTGAAATTTCGATTGAATGAGATTTCAGTTTAGATCTAAATGATTTCAGATAACATATGTGTTATTAGCAGCTGAGCCCCAAAAGTATTTTTTTAAGATTTCCGAGAAAGAGTCCTTTTATACGAGATTACACTGTCTTTGAACAAGTTTGCTAAATAAGACTAAAAAGCATATGCATAGGTTAAATATAACTAACTCATTATCAAGTGTAATGCAATTTTCCAGGCCATCAACGAAAAATTTATTTTGTCAGAAAATAATTTGTTGTACAAATTCTAAATTATATTTTAAGAAAATTATGAAATATTCAAGTAACCCCTAAATGAGTTAGAAAATATTAAAACATAAATGTTAAAACACTATAAGAAGCAAAAAAAAGAACAAAACATTTTTGGTTTAAATGTCTTGGCTAATTTAATTAACTTTTTTCATGGGTGTAAGAAAAAGGTGACCAGATTTGTTAAGAAATATAATAGAAAATATTTTCTTTTATCATTTCGTGATAGAGGGCATATATAAGTTTGTCATTCCGTTTGTAACACCTCGGGATATCGGTATAGGGCCTCATTAAGTCATGCATTATCCTTGATAGATTTTAAGACGATCTAGCTGTGTCCGTCCGGCTGCCTGTTGAAGGTTAGGTTAGGTTAAAAAAATTGTTATACCAATCATCAAATTGTAGGTGATTGATTGAAAATTTTTTCAATCAAACATTTTTACGATGTTGATCAAAAGATTGATAATTTTTTTATTTATAGTGAATCAAAATAATGATTGATTTAACAAATGAATTGTAAGCTAATAACAAAATTATCAAAAAAATGCATATTTTTTGCTTTCCAATATGTTGCCAACAATAAAAAAAAGTAAAACCCGACTATTTTGTATATTTTTTAATTAATCTATTACAAAAATGGAAAATAACAAAAATTTTAATCAAAACATTGATTGACTCATTTAAATTTTGTTGATCAATAGATTTAATTGAAAATTGTTCCAATAATTTTTTGTGTGTAGGGTGCGAAACCGAGAATTTGAGATGGGTTTTATCTTGAATTCACGTTTGAAAAAGCCGTTAAAAACGCTATTAAAGACAATGCTAGTCTACTGAAGCTTGTCATATATTTGAATTTTCTGGGTCGGTATTACATTTCTGTAAAATCGGTCAAGGGGATCAAAAGTAGTGTGCGAAACCGTGAATTTTATATGGGTTTTATATTGAATTCACGTGTGGAAAACTCCGTTAAAAAAGCTTTGAATGAAATTGTTAGGCCTCAAAAATATTTCACAAACTACTTTTGCCAAAAAAAAAAATGTGCACTCAAAATATTTAACACTCAAAAAACTGTTAATTTTAAAAAAAATACTCAAAATAAAATGTTTCTAGTCAAAATTTTTTTACAATTTGATTAATATAATTAAAAGTGTAAAAAAGTGTTTTGCTATTGAAAATTTTAATTTGAAATCCATTTGTATTCAAAATGTTTTGGGCATTGGAAAGGGTATTCTTGTATTCGGCCCTGTCGAATATAACTTTTTTACTTGTTTTTAACTTGCATAGTTTTTTTTTTTTAATTTTTGTTAGTTTCTTTGTTAAAAACTAAAGTTTTCACTGTTGATATATAAATTAAGTATTAAAATAAACTTTTCTTGAAAACTGTCATTAGTAACAAATACTTTAGTGTTTTTCTAAAAACTTCAAACTCTCTCTAGGGTTTGGAAAATAATTTTTTAAGTTTTTAATTACATACAAGTGTAGTTATGGTTAATAAGTTCAATACTACTTAACTTAGCAGACAGATAAATAACACAAAAAACTCAAAATAATAATTAAAAAGAAATATTTACAAATTTGAATAAGGAAAAGGGGATTAAATTAAAACTACACACAAAAAAAAAATCCAATGAACGACTTTCATAGTATTTATGAACAAATTCATACAATTTATTAACTTTTTCATAAAACTTATAAACTTTTTCATAGTATTTATGAATAAATCATAATATGTAAAATTTAAGAACTATTTAACAATTTTCATAAATACTATGGAAAAAGTTTATAAGTATTATGAAAAAGTTAATAAATTGTATGAATTTGTTCATAAATACTATGAAAGTCGTTCATTAGAAAATTTTTTTTTTCGGTGTATCAATAAGTTAATAAAAACAAGTAAAAAAGGTTTAATTCAACCTTGCCGAATATATGGATACTACACCATTTCAAATTGTATTTAAAAATTTTCCAAATGTATATTAAAATTGTCCAAATCTATTTTAAAATTGTCCAAATATATTTTAAAATTGGCCAACTGTATTTTAAAATTGTCCAAATGTATTTTAAAATTGTCCCAATGTATTTTAAAACTGTCCAAATGTAGTTTAAAATTTTCCAAATGAGTTTAAAATTTTCCAAATGTGTTTTAGTATATAATTGGACAATATATTGTCCAATTGTACTTCAAAATTTTCCAAATGTATTTTAAAAGATTCTACATAGAATTATACATAGAATATTTTAAAATACAATTGGACAATTTTTAAATACATTTGGAAATTTTTAAAATACATATGGACAATTTTAAAATACATTTGGACAATTTTGAAAATACATTTGGAAATGTTTAAAATACAATTGGAAAATTTTAAAATACATTTGGACAATTTTAAAATATATTTGCGCTGAACACGATTATCAAACAATTTTTAATTCGGTGGAACGATTTTCGAGATACTGCTTTTTAAAATTTGCAAAAAAATGTTTTCCCCTACGGTCAAGAAATTAAATCAAAAAATTCGAACATTTATGCCCTTTCATAAAGCTAGAAACAAACTATCATTTCAAATTAATTTGAAACAAATCAGATAATTTTAGCCAGTAGCAGCTTTCGATCAAAGTTTTGTTTTTTTAAAAAATTTTTTCCAAAAACTGTTAACTTTGATCGAAGGATGCCATGAGTAAAAAATGTTTACTAAAAATGGCCTGATTTGGCTCCAATTATCTTTAAATTAAAGTTTGTTTTAAGCTATATAAAATAGTCAATGGAAAAAAATTTCCAGATTTTTTTAAAAAAACTTTTTAAATGTAGGAAAAAAACCTTTTTTTTTTGGTAATTTTTTAAAAAATTTCAAATAGCAGTATCTTGAAAATAATCGCTTTAGAAATTTTTCGATATTCGTATTCAGCAACCAAAATTTATAAAAATAATTGATAGCTTGATACATATTTTTTTTTATATTTTTGGTGGAAATTTTCCAAAAACCCAAAGTTTGAACGAAGGGCGTCAAATGAAAGATTGTCTTAAGCTCTATGAAAGAGTCAAGGGAAAGAAATTTTTTTTTAAAAAATTTCTAGAACTTGGGAAAAACCGCCATTTAAAAAAAATGTTTGATGTACTAAACAGGCATATCAAAAAATGAATCAAAATCAATAACAATTAAAAAATTCCTAAAAATTACCAAATTTTTTTCTTAGTTGATTTGAAATTTTACTATGGCTATTTTCTTTATCACAATTGTAAAATTTGTAGTTTTATAAAAAAGAAAGAAACTCAAAAAAAAAATTTCCGTTTCTGTAAATTTTTAAGTATAAAACTTCTTCTTTGGTAATTTTCTTTAAACTTTTTTTTCGTAGTTGCTTCAATTCTCTATTTAAAAATAAAAAAAACCTCCACACTTTCATTAATTTTCATAATTTTTCCATTAAAAAAAATACTAAAAAAAACATCACAAAACACTTTTCAAACTATTTTTAAAATTTTCTTTAAAAAAAAAATATTTTTAAATAAAAATTTTACTAATATAACAAAATTTTATATTTATAAACAGTTAAATGGTTCTATTAAACCAGTACCACCGCCTCGAGATACCGTGCGTGTGGATCGAACACCGCAACCACCACAACTGCCCGATCGTAGAGGAATGCCCACGGCTAATAATATAGCAATAGCACCACAACAAATAGCTCAAATAGTTGAGCCTACACTAGAGCAGCTGGATAGTATTAAAAAATATCAGGTAAGTGAACAAGAAATTTTTATATATTTTATAAATTTGTATATTTTAACAAAAAACAAGTAAAAAAGTTAAATTCGGCCTTGCCGAATGTAGTGATACCCTCCACAATTTCAAAAAGATTATTGCAAAAAACATAATTTAAAAGGAATTTACTTTTGAACAAAAAAAAAAAAAAATTGAAAAATTTCCGCGAAAAAAGAAATCCGCGATTTTTGTTTTTTTTTTTTTTGTCAAAAAATATGTTCGTACTTGTTTAAATACCATTTGGTGTTCAATTATGTTCACATATGTCAACCAGCAGCGAATTAAAGCATTTTGTATTTTTAGGTTATGTTGAATGTATTGAAATTTTTGAGGTGTCCTTACATTTTCCTTCATAACTTTTGAACCGCTGAACCGATATCGCTCAAATGCAATACCAAACTTCTCGGGAGAACTTCCAATAAACATGTTAAGTTTCAGTCATCTCCGTGTAATATTTTGTCCGTGATCACCATTTCCACAGACAGACGGACATCGCTAGAATGTCTTAGAATCGATCACTGATCAATAATATATATACTTTATGGGGTCCCAGACCGATATTTCGACGAGTTACAAACGGAATGACAAACTTATATATACACTCATAAAAGTTTTACAGTTACTGTTTCACAGTCAAACAAATAGTTTTCGTTTCAGTTAATATTAAAAGAAAATTCGTTTGTTTCACATACAAATATTCTAAACAACTTTTTGAACGTTTATTCAAATACATAACTGTCTTTTAAATAAAATTTTCCGTAACGTTTGTTTTTTTCAGTTATTTAAAAAACAAACCACATTATTTTATTTGTCGTTTGTTATTTGCCAGTTATTTAAAAATTTCTAAAATTAGATTTTTTTTTTTTGAATTTGAAAATGAAATTTAGTTGCTGAAAATATAAGTAGCTTGTGGCACAGAGGGTAGCGTGCTGGGCTATCAGCCAGAAATTATGAGTTCGATTCTGCTCAGGTTCGAAGTTTTTTAAAATTATTTCTAAAAAAATAAATAAAAATGAATGTAAATTTCCGTTATTTTAACCGTTTTTTCCGTAAAATTTTGTCAGTCATTTTTTACGGATTTTTAAGTTATTTTTACGGATTTCAACAGTTATTATTTAACATTTAAAAATAACTGAGAATTGTTTTTGTTTTAAATGAAATGTAAGTAGTCCGTTTTTTAAATAAAGTTTCATTTGTTTCAAACGTATTTTCTGTTGAATTTACTTACATAATATTTTAAGTGTACCCTCTATCACTAAGTGGAGGGTATAAAGAGTAACTGGGGAAACATATTCAAAAACTTAAAACTTATTTTGTAATATTTACTACTACAAAATTTGTAATATTTACAAAAAAAAAATACATTTTTGAGTTTCTTCAAAACTAAGGTAATTTATGCAATCACACTTTCTGGGTTGAATTTTCCAAAAAAAAACTTGTGCTCTTTATTAAGAAATTTGAAGAATTTGAAATTTGTTGTTTTGTGATTTATACATTTTCATCAAAAATCAGAAATTACAATCAGTGATCAATTGTCGTGGGAATTATCGCTTTATTAAAAGATTTCATTCAAAATATTTGTTTAAAAAACTTTTGCAAATCGTGTAATATAAAATTGATAAAAAGTGATCAATTGTCTTGGGAATTATCCCTTCCGTAAAAGATTTAATTCAAAATATTTGTAAAAAAAAAATTTGCAAATCGTGTAATATAAAATTGATAAAAAATTCCAGCTGGTCACCCTAAAATATTGTACCAGCCTATAAGTAGGCTTAATATTTTTCATGAACTAAGCTAAACTTAGTAAGTGCTGCCAGATCAAATTTTTTAATAATGATGCCAGATCACAGAAAAACAAATAAAATATCCAAAATGCCCACTTTTTATATAAATAAAAAACTAGCAGAATTAATAAAAAAAAATTAAAAAATGTTAAAAAAAATAACAAATAAAAACAAGTCAACCTTTCTCTAATATCAATTCTATTTAAAAAAACGTCGTGTTTGATGTCTCAAATTTTCTATTTAAGCCCTTCAAATCATATATTTTTTACTACCACTATTACAATATGTCATCTTAAAAAAAATTTAAATCATTTATTAGTCTCCCGTTATTATTTTTTAATATTTGTCCGTCTTTTTTAAATATTTGTCCGTTTTTTTTTAATATTTGTCAGTTTTTTTTTATATTTTTCCTTCATAATGTTATTTTGGAAACCATAACAAAGTAAAGGTTGAACAGAAAAAAAATTTATGTTTAAAAATGGTAAATTTGTCAACATGCTGATGATGAAAAACCTTTATGGCCATCACACAAAAAAGTGGTTTACAATATTGTAACTAGAAAACATAACAAAAGAACAAAAAAATTCATGTTCTTTTTTTCTAAGTAGACATTTTTGTTCAACCTTGGCATTTTATAAAAATATTTAAATTTCATTTAAAAATAGTTTAAAGAGACTAAACCAAAATATTTAAATAACATTTTGCTGTAGTTCATAGAATTTAAATTAAAAGAATTGGGATTATGAATAAGTAAAGATATGGAAAATTTTTAAAAGGAATAAAATAAAGGAAAAATAGTAAACTATGATTTGTTATAAAAATTCCATAAAAATTAACTTGATTTCAGTTAATACTCAACCCGAAACCAGATTTTTAATTAATCTTTCGAGAAATGTGTATATTTCTCTCACGGTGGGAAATTTAAAAAATCGTCCATTTTGTTTTTCTTTAAAGTTTTTTATAAATGATCAAAATCGGCCCAGGCTGAAAAAGTTCCCCTTAAACCAAACCAATCTCTGAAACACACAATTTTTTTAATATTTTTTTTTGTCGTTTGGTTAAACAAAATAAAAACATGTAAAAAAGTTAATTTCGGGCTTGTCGAATGTATTGATACTCTCCACAATTTAAAAAAGATTATTGCAAAAAACTTTATTTAAAAGGAAATTACTATTGAGAAATTTTTTTTATTTGAAAAAAAAAAAATTTGAAAAAAAAAAATTTCCTTCAATAAGTAAACTGATAATCAAGCTCGAGGCCTTAGTTTTCAATAATTTTTATTTATTCAATTATTTATTTTATTATTCGATATGATATGAATGACGAAATATCGAATAATAAAATAAATAATTGAATAAATTAAATGAATAAATAAAAATTATTGAAAACTAAGGCCTCGAGCGTGATTATCAGTTTACTTATTGAAGTTAAAACAAAAAAGTCAAAAAAACATAACAAATAATTAAAAAAAATTTCCGCAAAAAAAAAAATGGAAAAAAATCCGCGATATAATATTTTGGCCGTGATCGCCATTTCCGCAGACAGACGGACATCGGGACATTAGTTAAAATTTGTCGGAATGTCAAATTTCCTATATTTTGAAATTTTTGTTGACATGAACCGATTTGGTCCAGTCCATTACTTTTAACTACGTCTTCGCTGTAATTTTTACTACGTCATTTTAATGCTACTGTTTTTAATGATATGGATGTGATATTATGTATTTTTAGTTTTTTTTCACTATAACTTGTCATTTAACTGGTCTAGTAAGCATTATAATGCCGTCTTCATGGTTTTTTTTTCTATTCATATGCTAATTAATGCAGGTGTCAACCATGTTGTTTTATATTTGTTACTTCTCTTTTTTTTGCATATTGTTTTATATATTTAAATATATTAAATAGTTAGTGTTCATATAATAACAAAAAAAATAAAACTTTGTTTTTTAGAAAAGTGGGACCAACTAGATTTTGAAGCGAAGAGATTTAAAAGGGTTAAAATGCAAAATTTAAAAACGTTAAATTTGCCCTTGCCGAATGTATTGATACCCTCCACAAAATAAAACAAGTTTAAAAATTTAATTAGACTTGGTCGACTTCATGAGTACTCTACACAATGCCCTTTTAAGTGATAGTAAATTTTCTAGCGTAAAAAACATTAACAATTTTGATTAGAAATATTTTATTTTGAGTAAAAAACTTTTTTAGTGTAAAATTTTGTGTGTAAAATTTTTTATATGTACAATTTTTTTTGAGTGTACATTTTTCTCGGGTGTATTTTTTTTAGAGTAGAAATATTTTTGAGTGACAAAAATACTTTGCAAGATATTTTTCAGACTTACCAATGTTTTTAAAGCTTGTTTAGCGGTTTTTTCAACACGTGAATTTAAGGTGAAAACAATATGAAATTCACAGTTTTCTTAATAACTTTTGAACCACTAAATAGATTTTGCTGAAATGCAATACCAACCAGACCAGAGGAACGACAAATATAGATGCCAAGCTTCTGCAGCCTGAGTTGCCTTTCTAAAGTTAGCGTGTTTTTGAACTCGTAAATTCGCAAAAAAAAACAGTTGCCGAAATTCACTCTTTTGCTTATAACTTTTGAACCACTTGGCCGATTTTACTGGCATTCAATACCATCCTGCCGCGGTAAGCTTAAAATATACAGTGGGCGACAATACATTGAAAACTTTTTTATAGAAGATGAAATTTGTTAAAAACAAAGTTAACAATACTAAACGTTATAATTATCAGACAAGTATTATAAAAAAATGACATGTAGGTAATTTATCAAGCTTTAATTTAAGCTTAATAGCGTCCAGATTGGGAAAATAATGAATGTGTTACGAGGGTCGATGTGGAAAATGAAAAAAATTATAGACATTTTTCAGAACATTTTTAAAAAATATTTGCGAGTCGATTTTTTCCAAGATAAAACATTAGAAATTTAAAAAAAAATCCAATAGTTTTTATTCAGTGATCAAATAATTTTTCCAACAACCCAAACAAACAGTGGAATTTTTTAAGTACAGTAGCAAAAATCCACATTTTTTGACCCCCAATTCTTTTGACCACCAATTTTTTATAAACAAAGAAAAGATGTTGTTGTTTATTAATTTTAGTACACTTAAGTATATGCTAAGGATATATTAAGATAATTTTTTTTAATTTCTCTTTGTTAACAAAAAATCGGTGGTCAAAATAATTGGAGGTCAAAAAATGTGAATTTTTGCTACTGTACTTAAAAAATTCCACTGTTTGTTTGGGTTGTTGGAAAAATTATTTGATTACTGAATAAAAACGATTGGACCTTTTTTTAAATTTCTAATGTTTTAACTTGGAAAAAATCTACTCGGAAATATTTTTTAAAAATGTTCTGAAAAATGTCTATAAATTTTTTCATTTTCCACATCGACCCTCGTAACACATTCATTATTTTCCCAATCTGGACGCTATTAAGCTTAAATTAAAGCTTGATAAATTACCTACAGATATTTTTTTTATAATACTTGTTTGATAATTATAACGTTTAGTTTTGTTAACTTTGTCTTTAACAAATTTCATCTACTATAAAAAAGTTTCCAATGTATTGTCGCCCACTGTATATGCCAAGCGTAGCCCAGGATAAGTCTTTCGAAAGTTAGCGTGTTTTCAACAGACATACGGACGGACATCGCTAGATCGACTTAAAATCGATAGAAAATCATAAATACATTATTTCTGGGGTCCTAGACCGATATTTCGGTGTTACAAACGGAATGACAAACTTATATATCCCTTTATCACTAGAGTGGAGGGTATAAAAAGATTATTGGAAAAAAATTATTATTTTTTTTTTTTTTTAAGTTGGTAAAAGAAATTAATTTTGAGAAAAAAATTTGTCGATAAAAAATTTCACAAAAAAATAACTTTTATGCAAACGATTTGACAAAGCTTTTTTTTTGTGTGTATACTTGTTATTCTCCTGAGAAGTTTAGTATTTCACTTGAGCGATAGTGGTTCAGCGGTTTAAAAGTTTTTGAACGAAAATGTAGAAAAATCTCGAAAATTTTGGTACATTCAACATACCTAAAAATAGAAAATTCTTTAATTCGGCTGTTCTTTGAAATATGTGAACCGAATTGGATACCAAAAGGTATTTAATAAAACAAGTACATATTTTTTTCCCCCAAAATTGTTTTCGCAAATTTTTTTTATCAAAAAAAAAAAAAAAAATTTTTCAAGAATTTTTTTCTCAAAATTATTTTTTTTTTACATTTCTTTAAAAAAACATTTTCACAAAAAAATTTGTTCACCAAAATTTGTTCAATAATTTCTTTTTACATTTCTTTAACAAAACATATTCACAAAAAAATTGTTCACCAATTTTTTTCAATAAAATTTTTTTAAAACTTTTGGCATTTTTTTTTTTTTGCTTCAATTTTTTTAAACTTTTTCATTCGTTAAGTTGGTCACATTTCGAATAAAGAAGATTTTTGTTTTAAAATCACATAAAGTTATATGTTTTCTCTTGTTTTTACTTACGTTTATTTTAACAAAACTAAATAAATTAATGCTAATTAGTTAAAAGTATTAGATAAAAGTGAAAAAAATACCTGCAAACCAGTTAAACTACTCTATAAAAAATTAACGATAATTATTGTGAAATTTATAAAAATAGCTTTAAAATATTATTATTTAAGTGTGATATAAATCTGAACAGATTTTTGTTTTTTGCTGGAGGTTGAGGTTAAGATGATTTATATTTTAATCACATGAATTGGAAAATAACTTTAAAAATTAATTTAAAATTATTTATTTCTAAAAATACTGTCCAAAAGGATTAAGAAAAAGTGTTTAAACAACGTGTATTTGGTTATAACTTAATTTACAATTAATTAGTTTTTAAAAATTCATTTGTAAATAATTCATTGCTTTATTTAAAAAAAAAAAAACAAAAACATGCTTGTTTTATTTATTACTTCAAATGAAAATGTGTTTTTCAAATATTTTTTTCTACTATACTTTTTTTTAATATTAATTAATTTATTGCTTTTCACTTTATTATTTGTTTTCTATTAAATTTTAATATTAACCTCTTCAGGGCTTTTTTATTAGAATTATGAATTTTGAATTTTATTTTAAAAATTTTTAAATATTTCGTTCTTGATAAAAAAAAAATACTCTCCACAATTTTTTGAATTTTCCACACAGAAAAAAAAAAACCAATGAACGACTTTCATAGTATTTATGAACAAATTCATACAATTTATTAACTTTTTTATAATACTTATAAACATTTTCATAATATTTATGAAAAATGTTAAATACTTCTTAAATTTCACATATTATGATTTATTCATAAATACTATGAAAAAGTTTATTGATTTATTCATAAATACTATGAAAAAGTTTATACGTATTATGAAAAAGTTAATAAATTGTATGAATTTGTTCATAAATAATACTATAAATGTCGTTCATTGGATTTTTTTTTGTGTGCAGTCTGAATTTTCAAATTTGATTTTTTTCTGAATTTTTCTTAATTGTTTGATTTTTTTTATATTTTTTTTTTTCCTAATATTTTTTATGTTTCTGTTTAAATTATCTGATTTGTTTGTCCTAAAATAATCATAAATTTTTAACCCAATTTTTTTTAAAGCCATTTTTGTAACCCAAGAGTTCACTATTCTTTAATATTATGCAAAATTTCTAATTTTCTTGGTTAACGTTATTATTTTAAAATTCATCCCTAAAGCGGTTAAATTTTTTGTAATACGTACAACATAATATGTACTTACATATTTTTAAAATGGATTTTATTGTAATTTGCTATTTAAAATTTTAATGAGATTTGGTTTATTGCGGAATGTTTTCTATATAGATTTTTAATTATGTTTTTATGAACATAATACTCTAATTAATTTGAACATAATATATAAAAGGAGTTTATAAAATCAAAAAATGTTTTAAAAGTTATTAAATAACGCCAAAATAGCAGTTGGTTTACTACAAATTATGCGTTAAATCCCAATATTTTACTATTTAAGTATTTTTTTTTTAGTTGAAACACATTCTTGAGGATTTAGCAATATTAGGTTTAGGGCAGAGCTTTGAAGAATGAAATCTTTTTCGAATGAATTCTCCAAAAAATCCATTCAATTTTCATAGTTAGTAAAAGCATTCGATTTTATAAATCAACATTGAGTTCAGTCCTTGGAATGTATTCGATTGAATGGAAAAAATGAATGCATTCGATTTCTTGTTCATTCGATTGAGAAAAATCGAATGAATTTGATTTTTCATCATTCCACTGCAAATGCAATCGATTTTTTAAATAGATAGATCAACACGGAGCTAAATTTTGGTCCATATTATTGCCGACCCTCTTTACACATGATGACTCTAATGGGCCCTGATTTTGAATGCATAAAAATTGGTATTCCCGAAAATTTTAAAACTGCACATATCACACAGCATTTAACTGCCTACACGACAAAAAGTCCAAAAGCATTTCTGTAGCTCTTGGCTCGTAGAACACGACTGCCAAATATACGAAAGCCCTCCGAGTAATATTTTTTTAGTTATCCAGTTTTTTTTAATTCTCAAGACTCTACAGGGCCCTTTAATTCCAGTATCTCGAAAAGAAAGCAAAGTAATGCAAAACATGTAAAAATTTTTAATAAATATCCATGTCTATCTCTTAATTTCACTGTTCGACACCAAAATCCTCCCAGTAAAAGGTCTAACTGGTCCTTATAGGTTTTGGGCTCCTGATTCCAAATCTGCCATCCAAATTTTTCTAGCACGTACCGTTTTTGAGATATTTATTGTTAAAAATTCAATAAACCAATATTTTAGCACTTTTGGGGGTCCACTATTACGTATGCTTAGGGTTCTTCACAAAATAGGCGTAAAATGGACCTCCTTATTCCAAAACTGCAATCCAAATTTTTCTAGCATGTTTTGTTTTTGAGATATTCACGTTTGAAAAATTTATTGTGAATTAAATTGAATAAAAGTGCGTAACAGTGGAGTTTGACTTTTTCAAACGCCCAATAATTCAAAAACGGCACGAGTTAGAAAAATGTTGATGTCAGATTTGGAATCAAGAGGTCTCATTTATACTAACCCAAGTCCTATTTTGTGTGATCAACTTAAGAATACGTTATAGGCGAGACCCAAAAATTGCTTAATTAGCGTATTTTTTCAATACTCAAACGCGAATATGTTTAAAACCTTACGTGATAGAAAAATTTGGAATCAGGAGGTCAAAATCTATTTAATTCATGTATTCTAATTCATGGGAGTGTGAATTGCGATAAATTTGTTCAACAGTGTTTTTAAGATACAGAAATTACGGGGCCTAATAGGGTTCTGAGAATTTTTAAAACTGCATAACTAAAAAACGGTAACTCGGAGAGCTTTTATGTATTTGGCGGTAGTATTATATGAGTTAAGAGCTCAAAAAATTATTTTTGATTTTTGTCGTGTCGGCAGTATTTAGCAAGATATGCGCATTTAAAAATTCTCGGGAATGCTAATTTTTTTAGATACAAAATTAGGGGCCCACTGGGGTCAACACATGTCGGCGGTACTATGGACAAAAAATTGCTCCATTTTGCTTTATATTGTTTTGTTTTATAAGTTTTTTATGCAATAAATGAATAAGCCATTCGATTTTTCAAATTGAATGAAAAGAAAATCGGTTGCATTCCCAATGGAATGCATTCGATTTTTGAAAGTCGAATGAGAAATAAATCGAAATCATTTGATATTTATAAAACGAATGAGTCTAAAGTGAATTCATTCAAACCGCTAGAATGTGATTGGGGAATAAAATGTGATTGGGGAATGCATTTTCATTCAGAATGCCAAATCGAATTAAGGTCACTAATTATATTTAAACAGGCCTATTTATAAATTACCTATTAAATTCCCTTAAAATCAGGAATAAATAGTTTGCATTATCTCAGAAACTGGCATCACTAACACGTGAAGTACTACAACCCTTATGAACCGATTTGCCTAAAACTTAAAAAAAAAGAGACAATTCTAAGGATGGGGTGTCTCGCCCTATCGGCCATATCAGGGTTTTAGGGGTTCAAAAAATGGTGAACGATCGTTTTTTTTTTTTTTATTTTTTTGCCATTTTATATTAGAAGAAAGGTTTTTTTAAATATCTATCCAACCTTGTAAAAGTTCGCCTTCGTTAAATATTTTTTTTTTTCACGAAAATATGTAAATTTTTGTGAAGACATATACCAACGATATCCATATCAAAACTAAATAATTTTTATTAAATTTAAGTCGACACGTATTTTTACTCTAGATGATATTCCTGTTAATTCGGGAGTTATTGGAATTTTTCCGAAGGTTTAAGTGTAATAAAGCCTAGTGTTTCTGTTTTTCACGGCGAAAATTTCAGTTAAACTTTAAATGCCTCAAATCATTAGGAAAAAGATATAAATTAACAAATTTTGATAATTCGAAGAAAGAAACGATCATAACAAAACTGAAATGTCACTTTTTCACGGCAATTTAAATTGTCTTGTATAATTATAATACGTGAAAACTTTTTTAACAATTTCCATATAATTCCTCGCGTTGCCAATATTTTTTTTATAGGGCAGATTTTTTCCCGTGAAATCGAACAGAGTACTATGCCTAACGACGAAAATTTCACATAAACTTTAAACCCCTCAAAACGTAATAAAAAATGTATACATCAAAAACTTTTCACAATTCTAAGAAATAAACTATCAAAACAAAACTGAAATGTCACTTTTTCACCACAATTTAAATTGTTATGTATTATAAATATGCTTGAAAACTTTTTTAACAATTTCATTATAATTCCTCGCGTTGCCAATTTTTTTATGTGTAGTTTGACCGATTTTTTCCCATGAAAACGAACAGAATACTATGATTTATAAAAAAATGCTGCCAATGTCGTCTGAAATGTCCAATTTGTATGATCTACGTTCAATTTCGTTCGAAAAGTCTGAAAAAATTTGGACATATTCCCAATAAAAAATGGAAATTTTTCGCGGATTTGCGAGGATAACGACCCAAGATTATGGATGCTAAAAATTTTTATGTTTATTTCTAATGTTATTCAAGTTGCCAACCACATTAAAAAAATGCATCTGCTTCAAAGATCTCGTTCAAGTTATATTGACATTTTTTTTTAATTAGAAATTTATAAAAAATAATTCCAGCTTTCACTGTAAAAAATAGAAACATATGTACTGTATTCCAAAATACTATTGTGAACCAAATCACCCAACAATATTTAAACAAATTTAAAAGAAAAACTTAAAAACAATTAACACTTGCACGTGTACATAGGGTTGCCATGCAAACTAAATTTTGCAATTGGCTAATACCAATGGCAACAAGACAACAAGTGTGGAAAAGGTGGAATATTTTACAATTATACTAACATGGTCAACAAACAAGTGCATTCATTTCCTTTTGTAAAAAAAAATAACAAATAAAATTCTATGGAAGAGTACAAAAATGAAAATATTAGTTAAGACCATGGAAGAGGGTGGGATTTAAATTTTGTAGGAAGTCAAGCATGTTAAAGCATAATAGTTGAATGTAATTATTTTGAAAAATTGTTTTTGTATATGAACATGAAATTTAATATGATTTTTAAAAAGATTTTAGAACAAAAATAATAAAATATTTAAAAAAAATTCCATCTAAAGCATAGCACTCAATTCGTTTTCACTTGTAAACATCTTTTAAAGTCTATTGCATAGTACTGTTTCTTACGGTGAAAATTTCACTTAAACTTTAAACGCCTTAAATCGCAATAAAACATATAAAAATTTACAACCTTTGACAATTATAAGAAAGAAACGATCATCACAAAACTGAAATGTCACTTTTTCACCGCAATTTAAATTGTCTTGTATAATAAAAATGGGTGAAAACTTTTTTACAATTTCCCTATAATTCCTCGCGTTGCCAAAATTTATTTTTTTTTTATATGGAGTTCAACAGATTTCTACCCGTGAAATCGAACAGAGTATTATGCCTGAGGCCTTAAAAGTTTAAGCGGAATTTTCAGCGTGAAAAATAGTGTACTCGGGATATTTCGTTCGTGTTAAAGCTAAGTACTCTGTTTTTTACCGTGAAAATTTCACTTAAACTTTAAAAGCCTCAAATCGCAATAAAACATTTAAAAATCAACAACTTTTGGCAATTATAAGAAAGAAACGATCATAACAAAACTGAAATGTCACTTTTTCTCGGCAATTTAAATTGTCTTGTATAATAAAAATGGGTGAAAACTTTTTTGACAATTTCCTCTATAATTCCTCGCGTTGCCAAAATTTATTTTTTTATATCAAGTTTGACAGATTTTTTCCCGTGAAATCGAACAGAGTACTATGCTTAACTTGCAAAAAAATGTGTCAAATAAAAAAAAAAATATTTTTAGCAACGCGGCTATATTGTGGGAAATCATTCAAACTGATTTTAAAGCATAGTTCTCTGTTCGATTTCATGGAAAAAATCTTTCAAACTCCATATAAAAAAATAAACTTTGGCAACGCGACAAATTTTAGGAATATTGTAAAAAAAGTTTTCACGCATATTTATTATATAAAACAATTTAAATTGTGGTGAAAAAGTGACATTTCAGTTTTGTTTTGATAGTTTCTTTCTTAGAATTGTCAAAAGTTGTTGATTGATTATACATTTTTCATTACGATTTGAGGAGTTTAAAGTTTAAGCTAAAATCTCAATCAAACGAGATTTTGATCACATGGCATGGTTTGGTCCCATCATTTTGTCACATGAGTTGCACACTAACAAAATCTAAAAAAGTTCATTTAACCTTAAAACATTTTTTTTTTATAAATTAAAATTTAAATTTTAAATAAATAAATCTTTTTTTTTTATGTGTAAGCCTTTTTTTTTAATTTGCATTTTCACTTCGATGGTTACAAATTTTTTTATAATTTTTCTTAATTTTATGACTTTTTATGTATTAACCTTAATTAATACATACCTTCCATACTAAAAATATGTTAATTTTTTAAATAAATATCTTTCAAAAATTTGACATTCAAACTTTAAAATTTGTTGCTATATTTATATTTGACACAAAACTAGCATTACCATGAGATTTTTAACGCGCTCTAAAGTGCATGTGAATGGCTATAAAAAAAGCTGTATACAAATACAGGGTGTTCAAAAAAAGTTTAAATAAAAAATTAAGTTTAAAAATAATTAAAATACGATATTATACAAGACAATTGAAATTTTGGTAAAACAAGTAAGAAAAGTATAGTCGGTCAAGACCGACCCTATAATACCCTACAGCAGAGTTTCCCGGAAAATGGATTCCATGGACCGATTAGATCTATATTTTGTCAAATCTTTAATAAGTGTAAAAAACACTCGCAAATCAAATTTGAGTGAAAAAGGTTTCTATATGTTGACAATAAATCACATTAACTGAATATCGGGCGAAATTTTCGCATGGGGCCTAAGTCCAAAACTGGTCCAATGACCATCAGATTTGATAAGGTTATTAAAGCACGCGTTTAACATACACAAACAAAATTTTAATTAAATATTTTCTATTTTCATGAAATTTGAGAGATTTATGTGAAAATCGGGAAGGTGGTTTGTATGGGGGCTTCAAGAAGAACTGGTTCGATTTCTTTAAAATTCGGAATGTCGGTTACTTGCGAAATTTCGAAAAGATAACTATTATAATACGGCTTTTAGAGTCATTTGAGCCAAAACCAAAGAGGACCTTTGTATGGGGGCTAGGTCTAAAAATGGACCATTTTTTTTCAATTTCAATAGGCTTCGTCCTTGGGCCAAGACAGGCTTAAGTTTCATATTTCAAGTCAATTGATTTAAAATTGCGGCCTGTATCGTGCTTACACCGTTTACATGGACAGACAGACGGATGGACGGACGGACATCGCTAAATGGACTCAAAAGTGATTCTGAGTCGATCGGTATACTTAAAGGTGGGTCTAGGACCAATATTTCGGGTAGTTACAAACATCAGCACATACTCATTATACCCTGTACAATAGTGTGGTGTAGGGTATAAAAATAACATTTCAGGTAAAATTGTTTCTTAGAATTATCCAAAGTTTTTGATTTATAATTTTTTTATTCCGCTTTGGGTCGTTCAAAATTTTAGTGAAACTTTCAGCATAGTAGTGTTAGTTTTAACGGGGAAAAATCTGTCAAACTCCTTTAAAAAAATGGCAACGCGAGGTGTTATAATAAAATTGTTAAAAAAAAAATTAATCAGAAATTGTTCAAAATATTTTTATGCATATTTATTATACAAAACAATTTAAATTGTGAAAAAAGTAGGATTTCAGTTTTGTTATGATAGTTTATTTCTTAGAATTGCCAACAATTTTTAGTTTTTTACTACGATTTATGTCGTTTAAAGTTTAAGTGAAACTTTCGCCATGAATAACAGAGGTATATGCCTCAGCATAATACTCTGTTCGTTTTCAATAGAAAAAATCTGTCAAACTCTATTTAAAAAAAGTTGGCAACGCGAGGAATTATAATACAAAACAATTTAAATCGTAAAGAAAAAGTGACATTTCAGTTTTGTTATGATGGTTTCTTTTTAAAAATTGTCAAAAGTTGTTGATTTATAATTTTTATACTCTCCAACCACAGTATGGGGGTATACTCCAGTGTTGCCACCAACAAAATCGTAAATTACACATGGTTCATGCCAAATTACACATGAAATCACGAATTACACATGGATCATGGCAAAATTACACATGAAATCACGAATTACACATGCTTTTTTTAATAACGTTTTTTTGTAAATTTTCAAAATATAACGGTTAAGTCTGTCGATTAAGTCGATTTTGACATAAGACTCCGTTAAATGGACAGTTAACAGCTAACTGGATGTTGTGTAATCCGCCCTAAGTCTGGTTTTTACTGCTCAAAAAACCTAAGATTTTTTTGCGAAATTTCTGTCCGGATAATCTAAGTCAAATCAGAAGAAAATCTGAAAAACAGCAAAAAAACAAATATATTGAATTCAGCTGAAAATCTGCTCATTTTACCCGAAAATCCTGCTTATTAAAGAAGAAAAATCTGAACATCTTAAATTATTGTTTAAGTAAAAAATTTTAGCATAAACATAAACAAAAGACAAAGAACGGCAGAAAAGGTTGTTTATTTCACAGAAACAGTTTGTTGTATTTTTTCTTTTCTTTTCAAATCGTCAATTTTTTTTTTAAATTTTTAAAAATACTAATGATAACTAAGTATTTTTGTAAAATTAGCAAAATAGTCTGATATTTTTTAATTTTGACAATTTTTAATAGTTAAAATTTCACAAAAAAAAAATTTAAAAAACTTCTGTTATTTTTTAAAACTGAATGACAGAGAATTTCGTTAAAATATTAATTTCTGCAGAAAAATCTGCTAAAAGTTTTGTTAAAACAAATTATGAAAAAAATGCTCCAAAAAGTAAAAATTTCAAATTACACATGAATTACACATGCAGACAATTACACATGGGCTACACATGAAAAAAAAAATTACACATGATATGTGTAATTACACATGAGGTGGCAACACTGGTATACTCACTTTGTCATTCCGTGTGTAACACATCGAAATATCGGTCGGGGACCCCACAAAGTATATATAATATTGATCCATGATAGAATCTAAGACATTCTAGCGATGTCCGTCCGTCCGTCTGTAGAAATAACGATGCAGTCCAAACCAAAAGAGCTAGACCCCTGAAATTCGGCAAGAATATCTTTTATGTTACTGGTAAGGTTAAGTTCGAAGATGGGCAAAGTCGGACCAGAGGGAAAAAAGTTCCCCCTTAAAGAACTAAAACGACCCCTGAAAAATACGATATTTTTACGAGTTTTTTTAAATGTTTGCTCAAAAAATGTAACATTTGTATGCCATATTATGTTCACAGACCTGCGCTTGGACCAAGGGGGTTAGAAAATTCGATTTTTTTCAGGCCGCCCCCCTTTGGGGGGCGTGGTTATAGAATGTAATTAAAAATAACGATAAAAATTTATTATTTAAGTGTAAATATCATAAACAAATAATTTGTAAACATTTATAGCGGTGGTACAGGTGTCCCCAACCAACTCCGCCGGCCCCCCACCAAAAAAAAAACGCCCCTGCGATTTTTTTTAAATTTTAAACGTGTTGGAGGGTATAAAAGATTCGGCACAGCCGAATTTAACACTCTTACTTGTTTTTATTCCGTTTAAAATTTTAAGCTAATTTCTCTTACGGTGAAAATTTCACTTTAAACGCCCCTAATTGTAATAAAACATTTCAAAATCATCAACTTTTGACAATTATAAGAAAAATTGTCTTGTATAATAAATAAGCGTGAAAACTTATTTAACAATTTCCTTATAATTCCTCGCCTTGTCAAAATTTATTTTTTTGTAAATGGAGTTTGACAGATTTTTCCCGTGAAATCGAACAGAGTACTATGCTTAAGTGAAAATTTCGCCGTGAAAAATAGAGTACTAGGCTTAAAGGGAAAAAATCTGTAAAACTCCATAAAAAGCAAACAAAAATTGGCAACGCAAAGAATTATAATCAAATTGCTAAACATGTTTTCGCGCATATTTATTATACAAGACAATTTAAATTCGGCAAAAAAAGTTACATTTCAGCTTTGTTTTGATTATTTCTTTTTGTGAATTGTCAAAAGTTGATTTATAATTTTTTCGGATTTGAGTCGTTTTAAGTTTAGGTGAAACTTTCGCCGTGAAAAACAGAGTACTAGTTGTCGTGATTGTTCTGTTCAGGTTCTAAGTCACTCTTTTAGTCACACTTTCTCACTCTTTTTCAAAAAAATTTCGATATTCGTCTACAATACGTGAGTTACGATAAATTTTCTTGAATGACCTGTTTTCAAATTAAATTTTTTTGGTACAACAAAAATTTATTTTAAAAATATATTGTGGGTGAAATTGCACTTTTTAAGAGATTTTTTACAAAATGAAACTCTTTATTCTTTACAAAATCCTCTCTTACAATTAGTCAAATAAAAAGAACAATTGTGGTAGAACCACTAAAAAAAAGATATTGTCACGGTATTGTTTTGCTTGTTTTTTTTTAACAGATATTTATTGACTCACTCATATCGCCTACTACTAGCTAACAATATCTTACCAACAATTAAAACATATGGGGTATTTCATTTTAAAAAGAACTGCAAAATAAAAGATAAAAAACAAATGTCAAATTCCATATAAGAAAAATAAAAATTGGTAACGCGAGGAATTATAGGGAAAATATAAAAGTTTTAGGGCATATTTACTTATTATACAAGACAATTTAACTTATGGTGAAAAAGAAACATTTGAGTTTTCTTATGATAGCTTCTTTCTTAAAATTGTCAAAAGTAGTTGATTTAAGTATATGTTTTTTATTACGATTTGAGACATTTAGAGCGGATTACTCATTGAAAAGTTAGCTGCTAACTGCCGATTTAACGGAGCCTTATGTCAAAATTTGTTTGAAAAAGTTAAATTTAACGGAGAATTATTTTTTAACGGAGCATTGAGTAATTCACTTAAACTTTAAATGCCTCAAATCGCAATAAAACATTTAAAAATCAAAAATTTTTGACAATTATAAGAAAGAAACGATTATAACAAAATTGAATTTAAATTGTCTTGTATAATAAAAATGCGTGAAAACTTTTTTAGCAATTTCCCTATAATTCCTCGAGTTGCCAAAATTTATTATTTTTATATGGAGTTTGACAGATTTTTTCCCGTGAAATCGAACAGAGTACTATGCTTAAAGTGAAATTTCCGCCGAGAAAAACAGAGTAATAGGCTTAAATTATAGTACTCTGTTCGTTTTCACGGGAAAAAATATCTGTCAACCTCCATATATAAAAAAAAATTGGCAACGCGAGGAATTATAGAGAATTAGAAAAGTTTTCACGCATATTTATTATACAAAACAATTTAAATTGTGGTAAAAAAGTGACATTTTGGTTTTGTTTTGATAGTTTCTTTCTTAGAATTGTCAAAAGTTGTTGATTTATAAATTTTTTATTTCGATTTGAGGCGTTTAAAGTTTAAGTGAAATTTTCGCCGTGAAAAACAAAGTACTAGGCTCGTGGGAAACGCGTAAAGCTCAGTAAAGAGAGCATTAAAGTGTATCTAAAACTCCAAAATTTGACTAGGCCTACCAAATTGTACAATGAAATATCCCATATATTACCTTACCAACCAAAACAATCAACCCGGCTAAGTTTGAACGTTAAACGTACAACGTGCATACCAACAACGTACACAGAGTACAATAAAACCATGTTTTCTGTTATCTTAACGTACTCTATTCAAAGCAACCTACCCAGTCGTCGACGTCGCAACGTTGTCGACAACGGTATAAAGAGTCTAGCAATCGACTCCATCATATGAATGCATGCATAACATACACTTTTAAATGTTTAGGCAAATCAGTTTACGTTTGTTGTTTTGGCCAAACAAAGCATTTACAACGCAAAAACGGTTAAAACAGTTAAAAACACTAAACATTAATACAAAATACCAAAACCGAAATTAATTTTGTTTTTGTTTAAAACGGCTTTAAAAATTTGTTTTAGTTACAAAATAGGAAAAAAAAATAATTACAAATGATTTTTAATGTGTTTTCGAAAATTTAATTTAACGAGTACTTTTGGTACAAAATAGTCAAAAGTTTTTAGTGTGGTGATATATTCTACATAATAATGTAGGTTTAATTGAAGTGAATGAACTGGAAATAATAACAAAATAAATTAAAATTTAACAACAATACAAAAATATAGGCCATATGACCATAATATTTGGATATTTAAGCCATTTATGGAATTTATATATTACAAAAATTAAAATAATAATTAAATAAGGAAAAAGAACAACAAATAGAAAAAATTAAAAAAAGGAAAATATAATAACAAGAAAATTATAAATTTAATAAAATTTATTGAAAAAATATGAATTTTCAAAAAGGAATTTATAATCAAGAAATTCACAAAGAAATATATTAAACTTTGAAATAAATTCATTGTGACAAAAATAAATTGAAAAAATAAATAATTTTATTAAAATTTAAAAAAAAAATATATAAATAAAAAAAAATTTATAATAAAAATGTTGAAAAATAACGTGCTATAAAACATTTTTAGTTTAAATATAAACCGCTGTATTTTAATTAAAAATTCAAAAATTTTTTAAAATAGTAAAAAAAATATATTTCTAAAAAAAGAGATAAATGAATGAATTATGTATTTTAATAAAAAAATATATATATAAACCGCTGTATCGTCTTTGCCAATTTAGCTTTTCATGTGAAAAAATGTTAGATGGCTTAAGCTAAGTACTCTGTTTTTTACGGTGAAAATTTCACTTAAACTTTAAACGCCTTAAATCGCAATAAAACATTTACAAATTAACAACTTTTGACAATTATAAGAAAGAAACGATCATAACGCAACTGGAAGCTAAGTACTCTGTTTTTTACGGTGAAAATTTTAAATAAACGTTAACCGCCTCAAATCGCAAGAAAACATTTAAAAATCAACAACTTTTGACAATTATAAGAAAGAAACGATCATAACAAAACTGAAATGTCACTTTTTAACGGCAATTTAAATTGTCTTGTATAAAAATAATAAAAATGCGTGAAAACTTTTTTAACAATTTCCCTGTAATTCCAAGCGTTGTCAAAATTTATTTTTTTATATGGAGTTTGACAGATTTTTTCCCGTGAAATCGAACAGAGTACTATGCTTTAAGTGAAATTTTCGCCGTGAAAAACAGAGCAATAGGCTTTAACTTTGAACGCTTCAATTCGCAATAAAAATAATATAATTCACCAACTTTTTACAATTCTGAGAAATTAACTATAATAACAAAACTTAAATGTCCCTTGTCCACCATAATTAAAATTGTTTTGTATAAGGTTCGTGCCAGTATCAAATTGCGTCGTTGCGTATGACGTATAAAAACAAACACGTCCAATTTCAAATTTTTAGGTTAGGTTGTTTAGGTTGGATGGGCGTCCGCCAATTTGGCGAATTCACTCGGAGGCCATTGTGATTTCCTTAATTGTAAAAAAAAAAACTTTTTACTTTTTGAACCTCCCCGATTCTTTAAGATATTTGGCTAGAGATGTCAATCTTTGCCCCAAATGCTTAAGGCGGCTTCTCATCAGACCCGGACCACACACTAAATACAGACTCGACAGTAGAGTTTTATAAGAAAAACTGGGGAAAAACTAAGCGATTTTAGGAGAAAACACAGCGGTTTTTAGTCCGTTTTACGCTAACATGGCAACACTTTCTACGACTAAGGAGTGAGTGAAACAACAAAAACCGATCTGGCATCCATTTTTCTTATGGCGCGTTATATCAGTTTTCTCTTTCTAACCTAATTCGTAGAATAATTTGAAAATATTAACCATATGGTTAAAGAATACTTTTTTGACACCTGTCACTTATGTCGAGTCTGTATTAGTCTGTGCCCGGACATTCACATAACAAGTGCTTCACTGACTCCACCTCATCCACTTCCCCGCAACTTCTACAATAGTCCCTATCAGAAATGCCCATACACACGGCCATTTGGCCAATTATACAGTGTCATGTAAGTACTCCCACTAACAGGATAACCGTCCGTTTGCCAAAAAAAGACTTTGTCCTCTCAGGATTTAGCAGTTTCCACATGGATCGCGATATCCTGCACGTAGTCAGTGATATCTACCTATCCTTCATTCTATTCTCAGTTATCACTTCAATTTCGTTCATCAATTCGACTATAGGAACCGAAAAGTCAGGTTCTACACGTTCCCCCACTGTTTCCTAGCCTTTTCTCGCACATTCATCAGCCAATTCGTTCCCAGCGACCCCACTTTGCCCAGGGACCCAGATTAGCTTGACTGTGTGCTGACTGATTTTACAGTGTTTGATTCTAAGGCCTTCAGAGCTGCGAGACTATCCACAAAAATGTTAATGGCGCAAGGACGAAGGTCCCTTGTCATAATCATCTGCGCGGCTTTGTCAATTACACGTACCCTCAGCCTGGAAAACACTACACTTATCCGGAAGTATCAGTGAGGCCCCTATTTCGAGCCATTCAGAGTACACTCCCGAACCCGTACCCATCTCCATATTTGATCCGTCCGTAATGATTGAAAAAGCATTCTCTGTTGTAACAGTTTTCCTCCCAATCTTCCCTAGTCGTTATTTGGACTTCGAAGGTTCTGTCAAAGTTCGTCTGTGGTGAGATATAGTCAGTTCTCTGTTCCAATTCCGACCCGCCCCCCGTACTTAATATGGTCGAGTGTCTCCAAGAGCGTTGCTTAACAAAATGTTTGTCCGTTTCGCTATACCTTTCTTAGTTTTTGATATGTGGGAATTTATTGGCTCAAGAATTTTAAAGACTTGATAACTCAAAAACTATTATCGCAGGGCTTTCGAACATTTGGCGGTAGTGTTGTTAGATCCAGGAGCTAAAAATACTTCTGGACTTTTTGTGGTGTCGGTAGTAATAAATTCTCGGATAAACCAAACTTTGGAAACTCATCGTTTGTTATTAGTACATTTTGCAGATGCGGTACCAATTTTAGGGCATTTGTAATGCAAATGATATTTTGCTGTGACAATCGGTGGTTACTATCGATATTGGGCATACATTTAAGGAGATAACTTTTGGGAACACATCGTTTGTTTTCAGTTATGGATTTAGAAAATTTTGAAAATTTGTTACCAATAAAAAATAATTTTTGGTACCAATTTTAGAACTCATTTAAATATTTTTTTTCCTATATTTAGTACAATTTATAAAAGGATTTGAAAAATAATTTTTGGTACCAATTTTAGTACTTTTTTTTATAAATTGTGCCATTTTTAGTATAATTTAAAAAAGAATTTCAAAAAAAAAAAAAATATATAAATGCCTTATCATTCGCAAAATTTTCTTAATGATTATTTAAACTTTGTACTTTATCTTTAAATACCTATATGGCGAAATTATTTAAAAAAAAATTAATTATAACTTCAAATATTTACTTTTATCAGTTTTCTGATATTTTTGTACTAATTTTTTGTTCATATTATAAATGATTCGTAACTAAACACGTATTCGTGCTTTTTTCTTAATAAGAAGTAAGAATTTTTTTGTTAATTTTTTCATAAAAGTCAAGTACGATTTTACAAAAATTTTAACAACAACAAAATAATATAAAAAAAAAAACAACCATAAACATTAAAAAATAAAATTAAAACAAATATTTAAATGTCATTTTATTGGCAGTGAGAGTTTAACAAAAACAAAAAAAAAAAAAAAACAGCTGAAAAGATGTGGCTGTATAAAGTGAAATCAATTAAAAATGAGTTAAAATAAATTTAAATAAATAAAAAAAGGTAGATAATTAAAAAAAAAAAGAAATATTTACATAACACAAAAATTTCACTTGTTTGTAATTTTTTACTTTTTTTTAAATAAGAAAAAAAACATGTACAAAATTTAAATTTTTATTAAAGTTTGGATGATAGTTAAGAAAACAACCGCTGTAAAGGCAACTCGTACTTTAAAATGAAACATGTAACAAAATTCTTATATTTTCTGCAAATTTTAATGATTTTTATAATTATTGAAACATGAAATTTTTTCCTAAATTTTAGTTATGTCTTTTTTCACAATTTAAAACAAATTCTAAAATTTTTTTTTCAAAAATGTTTATGGCTTCCAACCTAAATGAAACATGTAACCAAATTCTTATGTTTTCTGCAAATTTTATTGATTTTTATAATTATTGAAACATAAAATTTACCAAAATCTATTTTTTTAATTACGGTGTATAGACAGAAAAACTACCGCTGTATTTAATTGTAATCCAAAACGTTTGCTGTGTTTTTCAATAAGTGGATTTATTTTCTGATTAATCTTATTTTGTTAAAAAAAAAATATTTTAACATACCAAAACAAATTTGGAATATTTTTTTCCGTAATCTACGATATAATTGCAATTATAATCCGAAAAAATAATAAAAAAATTTTAAAAATGAAAAAAGTTATAAATAAATCAAAATTAATCCAAAATGGACCTAATTAATCCTAAAAGTTAGTTGGATTAATTTTGATTTATTTATAACTTTTTTAATTTTCCAGATTTTTTTATTATTTTTTCGGATTATAATTCCATATTTATCGTAGATTACGGAAAAAAATATTCCAAATTTGTTTTGGCATGTTAAAATATTTATTTTAAACTAAATAAGATTAATCCGAAAATAAATCCACTTATTATAAAACACAGCAGTAGTTTTTAAACCAATCGCTGTATTGTTAAAATTTGTTTTTTATCCTTTTTGTCAAAGTATGTCTCAATTTTTTTATTGAATCCCAGCTTTTTTCCACAACCGATACAGCGGTTGTTTTAATTATTTTTTTAAATATTTACTATAAAAGTTAACAAATATTTTTTTTTTATATTTGCTTTCTTCAATTTTTACATAATTATCCTAATTTGTTATATAAACATAGCAAATTTATTTATTATTTATTTGTTTTTATAATATTTAAATTTTCAACTTCATTTATTTAATCAATTTGCAAAAAAAATCCCATATAATGACTCATGTACATTTTTTTCTATAAAACTGCGTAGATGTTAAAAAAAGTATTAAAATGACAATTTAAATCCTAAAGCTATAAAAACCATTAAATATATTTTTTGTTTGTTCAAAATATTTCGAATACAAAACATTACTGGTAATTTAATGCTAAACACGTACTTTCAATTGTAGGTAGTAAAATACAAAAAAAAAACTTAAATTTACAAAAAAAAATTACAAAAAATAATATTTTGTAGCTCGATATGTAAATATTTATACACATAGACAACGGATAAAAAGGCTTAAACAAATATAGAAATTGAAAAAATACATAAAAAATTAATAAACTAAAAATTATGAAAAAAAACTTTAAGCAAAGATCTTGATAATATTTTAATAAAGAAAATCTGATAAAAAAATCTTTAGGCATAGGAAATTTAAATAATATTGCTGAAATTTTTTAAATTTTTTTTTGATGATGTAAAATTATTTATTATGATACGAATGATTCAGGTTGAAGATAAATTACAGCGGTTGTTTTAAAAATTTTTAAAGGTATAACATAATTTTATTAGGGCATTTTAAATAAATTTCAGGGGTCGCTTGTATTAGCAGGAGGCTTTATTTTCAGTAGGTTTTACTAAACATGGACCAATTTATTATACCCTAAATTTAGTGGTCGAGGGCATTTAAAGGTTTTTCATTCCGTTTGTAACTTATATAAATATGAGTTAATGTGATCCTCCATCAATTTAAAGTCGTTCTAGCTGTTACCCCTTGTAAGGGCAAATACACAACAGTGGCCACATGCGAACAAAATTAAATACAGAATGGTATTTAAGCAATTAAAAAATTGTTTTCGCACATTTGACAACTTATTTTCGCGAAAAATGTTCACTACAAAACTTCTTTTGTCGAAAATTTTATTTGATAAAAAAAATTAGCCAATTTAAAATTTTTTTTTTAAAAAAATTAAAAAGAAAATTCCACCAAACTTGTTTTTCAAATAAGACATTGCAGCGATTTTCGTCTGTCTGACACGATTAGGGTTGCCATCCGTCCTCTTTTCCCCGGACACCGTCCTCTTTTTTAGGGCGTCCGGGGCAGTCCTACTTCTTTTTTGGAAAGTGTCCGGGGTTGTCCTACTTTTTGCACATTTCCCCAAAACTTTTTTTTATTGCTTCTAGACTTAAATATTACTGGCATCGCTGTATTATTTCCAAACTTTCAAATTATTGGCATCACTTCACTCAAAAAAAAAAGTTTGTAAAATTACAGGTAAAAGGTCTTGTAATTCTATTTTACTAATATTTTTGTCTTTTTACAAAAATTGTTGTATATTTAATAAAACGAAAACTACAGTTTGCTTCGTAATTTTACTTTTATATGTTGGTAAATTTATTTTACAAATTTTTTAGGTAAATTTACAAAAAAGTGAATTATTTTACAAATTAAAAAAGTATTACAAGGTGTTTAGTATTTTTACACAAGAAAACTGTTATTGTACAACAAAATTTTACTTGATGTTATTTAGTCTTTCTACCAAAAAAATGTGTTATTACAAACATTTTTTTAAGATCGTTTACAAAGTTTTCAGTTTGAAATGTATGTATTGAAAAGTACAAAATTCCAATGTAATTTTAAAAAACTTATTTTATTACTAGAATTAATGTTGTTTTACAAAAAAAAAATAATTATTCAACAATAGGACACGCAAAAATTTTCTCAGTTCAGATTTTTTTTGCGTTTTGAAGTAAAAAATTTAGTTAAAAATAATTTTTTATAAATAAAAAATTTCATGAAAAAAAATTTTGAAAGTTCCGGACACAAAAATTTTTCAACTAATTGTTAGCTTCAGCAAAAAATTGAATTTTTACACAATTTTTTTGTAATTTGCGTTAAGTAAAATACCACAATTTTTATGTGTTTCTACTATATAATTGTTTATAGTTTATTTTTTTGTATTTTTACCATTTTTTTTGGTAATTTTTCCATTTTTTTGGTATTTTTTTTTTTAATTTGGCACCTAAAATGTCAATAAAAAGCTGCCAATTATGAAAAATTAAGTTTTTCTTTTTTTAACAGGAACTTAAACATTTAATCTACAATATCCAAAAAAAAAGTCAGATTTTTTAAAAATACTTGTGAAAATAATTATAAATTCAAAAAAAAAAATTTTTATTTTTTGACGAATTTTTCCTGAAAATATAAGAAATTTCTTGTGTAGCCTCCTTCGTAATTCTCATATGTTCTACTTAAGAAAAACGAAATGTCGAAAAAAATAAAACAGTGCAGTGTTATACATTAAAAAGTTTGTTAAAAGTGTTCAAGTGAAAAAAAAAATCATTTCAGGTTGTTGAAGTGTGACTCCAGCTGGTGAAGAAGGAAAAATAAGATACACCATTGGAAAAAAACCTTTAAATTTACAAAACAAATATGTAAATAAAGTAAAATTTTTGTAAATTTACAAAATAAATATGAAAATTTAAAAAAACAAAATTGTATACTTACGAAAAAAGTTGTAATTTTACAAAAATGAAGTAGAAAATACAAAAACGATATTGTAAATTTACAAATTTTTTGGTTAAACTACTGTTTTTAAGGCAAAAAAAATAAGAAATATGGTATATATACAATAAAAATTGTAAATTTACTACTTTTTATTGTAAATATACAAGTTTTTTGCCATAAAAAACAGTTGTTTAACCAAACAATTTGTAAATTTACAATTTTGGTTTTTGATTTTCTACTTTATTTTGTAAATGTACATTTTTTTTGTAAGTTTACGATTTTGTTTTGTAAATTTTAATTTTTTTTTGCAAATTTACAATTTTTATTGTAAAAAAATTGTAAATTTACATTTTCTTTTGTTAAATCAATTTACAAATTATCCCCGTAACATTACGGGGATTCTTGCTGGTACATATTTTACAAAACCTGCCCCGTAAAATCACGGGGATTCTATGTCATTTTACAAACTTTTTTTTTTGAGTGTTCTTATATGCTGTTGTGTGTCTGAAAGTTTGCTCTCCGAAAAAATGATTTGTATTTCAAAAATGTCCATTTGCATTTCAAAATTTTCTAAATGATTTTAAGAAAATTGTTTTTCAATTTCAAAATTTCCAAATTCAATTCGTATTTTATTTCCAATTGTATTTCAAAAGTTTCTATTTGTATTTTAAAGTTTTCTAAATGCTTTTTAGAATATTCCATTTCAGAAATTTCCGATTCCATTTCAGAAATTTCCAATTGTATATCAAAAATTTCCTTTTATACTTAAAAATTTTCTAAATGCTTTTCAGAAAATTCCAATTGTATTTCAAAAATGTCCATTTGTATTTTAAAGTTTTTCAAATTCGTTTCAGAATATTTTGATATACAAATTGAATATGCAAAATTTCCTTTTAGGGTCGAACCAGAATCAAATTGCGTCGCGCAAGACGTAAAAAAACCAAACACATGAAATTTGAAATTTTTACGTCCGTTTGATTTAGGTACCTCACATTTAAATATTAAAAACAAAAAATTATTGGGTGTTACGCCTTACGCGACGTAATTTGATTCAGGTTGGACGCTTATACTTCAAAATTTCTAAATGCTTTTCAGAAACTTCCAATTATATTTGTGTTTAAACGTTTGTCAAATTCGTTTCAGAAAACTTTCATATACAAATTGAATTTTTGGAAAACCCGTTGGAAAATTTTAAAATACAAATAGAAAGTTTTGAAAAACAAGTGGAAATTTCTCTCGAATTTTTGGAAATACAAACGAAGTTTTCGTAAAATCATTTAGAAAATTTTAAAATACAAATGGAAATTTTTGAAATATAATTTTTTTTTCGGAGGGAAAAATTTTAAGACACACAACAGCTGATAATGATTTGAATACACATGAAAATTTCAGAAATATATATATGTATATTTTTTTTAAATACAAAAGTAATTTTCTTAAAATCCTTTAGAAAATTTTGAAATGAAAATAGAAATTTTTTAAATAAAATGTAATTTTCTGAAAATTTGATCTGCATATTGTATAAAAAATGTCCTCTTTTTTGGGACAAATGTCCTCCTTTTTTGAGGTTGACGTCCTCTTTTTCTCAAAATGGAAATGGCAACCCTAGACACGATGCAGGCCGAAATAAAAGAGCTAGGCCCTTGCAATTTGGAACATTTTAAAATTTTTTTTCGCGGAAATTTTTTACTACAAAACTTTTTTGTTAAAAATTTTATTTCACAAAAAAAATTAAACCATTTAAATTTTTTTTCACAAAATTTAAAAAAAAAAAAAAATCCTCCAAATTTTTTTTCAAAAAATTTTATGGCCTCTAATTACAGAATTTCGGTCTAGGACCCAATAAAGTATACACTCAAAAAATTATGTAGGTAAATTCCAGTGAATATTCACTTAAAACAAATGAACTTTTATTTAAAAAACATTCCAGTGTTTTTTCTTTTAAAATAAAAACACAATACAGTCAATTTTAAATGTTAATTTAATGACTAACCAAACATTAAAAAACTAGTGAATATTCAGTTATTTTGTATTGAAAAACAGTAAAACTATAGAAGAAATTTTTTACTGCCGAAAATGAATGTAACAGAAAATTCGTTTTTAATACAGTAAATTATTTTTTTAAACTACAGAAACAGTAGAAAATAAGAAGTCCATAATAAAATTAATGATTTTTCTTTTAAAATAACTTTACTGATTACTTTTTAAAATAACCTACAAACAGTTAATGACATAATTTTCTTAGTGTATTATTGATCAATGACTGATTTTAATACAAAATAAAAGAGCTAGACTCTTGCAATTTGGCACAAATACTTCCAATGGCCATAGGTTGGTTTACTTTGTAAAAAAACAATATCGGGCCTGGGAGGAAAATGTATTCCCTTGAAAAACTAAACAATACTGTGAAAAATTCCATTTTTTACATGTTTTTTGTAAACTTGGACCAGGGGATTAAAAAAATATTTTTTTTTTTGCCGGGCCCCTTGTCTTGGCATGGAAAAATTAATTAAGTTAATAGTAATAAAATTGTATTAATTAAATGCAAAAATCACAATAAATTAATTTGAAACATTTACGGAAATGGGGGGGGGGGGGGGGGCGGAGGGGGAGATGTCCACCAACTTCACCAGCCAGCACACCAACACCCTCCCTAAAAAAGGAATTTTCAAATTTTTGTTTACATTCCGGAGGGCAGAAAAGAATTGGCAACTCCGAATTTATTACTATCACTTGTTTTATATATGCAGGCGGTTGTTCTTATAAAACAAATCTGTTGTCGTGTAGTCTCACACGACCATCCGTTTGCGCATCTCTGATTAGTCTCCGCAGCGGAACAAAGCTAAAGATTCTGCTTGCAAGTTTTTGGACGAATTACAATATTGGAACCTGTAAGGTAGTTCCCAGTCTTGCAAGCTCATCGGCTTGTCAATTCCCTGAAGTGTCTCCGTGCCCTAGGACCCATATGAGTCGTATGTAAAACTGCTTGGCCATCTCATTCAAAGACGTGCAGCACTTAAGAGCAGATCTTGTTTTCAGAAACATTGACTCCAGTGACTTGACCGCCGCTTGACTGTCAGAATAAATGTTGATTGCGGTTTTAGACAAGACATTGCTACTCAACCAGTCAGTCACTTCCTTCATTGGCAGCATCTCTGCCTGTTAAACACTGCAATGATCTGGCAATATTCGAGCCAGGCTCAACCCAAGTTCCTCCGAATCGACTTTAAAGCCCACTTGTTCGTGTAGCTTTGATCCATCTGTGTAAAAATTTTTGAAAGCTCCACTACCCGGAATGATCCTCATCCAAGACTACCTGGATGGTGTTGGTAAAGTGACGCTCAAAAAGGTTGATAGAGGGACCACAGTCCACATTTTGTGGTATTGTTATCTTCTACAATCGCTGTTCTTCCATTGCAGTGTGCTATTCAGTCTTAATTGCCGACGTTTCCGCATACTGCCTACCCAATATATGAAGGAGGATTTCTACACTCAAAATAATTACTCTGTTAAATACTCAGTAAAATGACTGTAATCTCAATTCGACAGATATTTGACAAAGTTATCTGTCGAAATACAGATTTTAAGAAAATACTTTGTATTTTCTTGTGACCGAAAAACAAAATTTTATCTGTAATTTTACTTCTTTCTTTGTAATCTCTATTTTCAGAACATAAATAGAGTTTTTTTGTTAAAATAGAGATTTTAGAAAAATACTTTGTTTTTTTCTAGTAACCAAAATACTAAATTTCATCTGTAATTTTACTATTGCTCTGTAATACGGTTTTCAAATTTAAATCTCTTGAAAAAACTTCCAAGTATTTCCACCCCTCTTTAAAAAGCGTCTTAAATTACAATAAAAGATGCTAAAATTTACGAGGTGTAGTGCAAAATTGAAGGACTCGTAATTTCACAAAAATAAAAAAAGTAAAATTACAATTTGGAAGCATTAAATCGGGCAAATTTACACGATGGCATTTCCCAATTGTCAACACAACTTGCACATTAAGAAATTTATCAGGAAGCAAATAGTGACCGTTGTGTAAAAGCCATATCAAGCGCATTAAAAAGATATTCATATAAGAAAGTCAAGGCATTCTTAAATGATTTCCCTTTAATTTTATAAAAGTGTTTACTGGAATGACCCCGCTCAAATGTGAAACTGAAAATGGAAGTTTATGGAAAAAAAAAACGTGAAAACATCCAGCGAGTTTATAAATAAATACTTCAAAGTTAAACATTCGCGTGCGAAACATTTAAGCGGGCGCATTTAAATGATAGCATTTGCCTTTATTTTGTGTCAAGGTATTACTATCCATGCTTCTTGGTAAAATTCTGGTATTTATTTTACAATATTTTACAGAAAATTCTGTAAATCTACAGTTTTTTTTATCGAAATCATTTTACAGAGTTTTCTTTGTAAAATAGCAAAAAATCTTGCTGGTTGGAAATCTATGGTATTTTCTGCTGGCTCAGCAGAGTATCTTTGTATTTTAACAGAGTGATTATTTTGAGTGTAATGCCTTTGTCCCTAAAGCAGGCCAAAATGATTCCATACAGCAAAATTGGACTCACCACTGCTGTATAAATCCAATGAACAACTGAAGAGCTAATTCCCCATAGTTTTCAAATGGCCCTCTCATAGGAATACAAAACAATCGCTTCTTTTATCACCGTTCCTCAATATAACGCCTGAAATTCGACATTCTATCCAGAAATACTCCAAGATAATTGGCTTCATCTGAGAAGTTGATTTCAGTTCCGTTCAGAAAAATAGGATCAAAAGCAGAAATCTTATTTTTCCTTGTAAACAAGACGAGCTCTGTTTTACTTGAATTAACTACCAAGCCACAGCCTCTTGCCCATTGAGACAGATCTTTCAGAGAACTCTGAAGAATGTCCCTCAATTTCAGCATATGCGAAAACATGGTAACCACGTGCTTCTAGGAAGATCAGCATTGAAGTCAGTGCTAGGTCCCAAAGAAGCTTCGAAAAAACACCTCCCTGTGGTAGGAATATAAAGCATTCGATGCTTTTATTACCCGTTCCTCAATATAACGCCTAAATTCAACATTCTATCCAGAAATACTCTAAGAAAATTGGCTTCATCTGAGAAGTTGATTTCTGTGCCGTTCAGAAAAATAGGATCAAATGCAGAACTCTTATTTTTTCCTGTAAACAAGACGAGCTCTGTTTTACTTGTATTAACTCCTAGACCACAGTAGCTTGCCCATTTAGACAGATCTTTCAGGGAACCCTGATAAATGTCCCTTAATGTTGGCAGGTGATTTTGCTTTACCGCTATCGCGACATTGTCAGGATATGCGACAACGACGTGCTTCTAGAGAGAGCAGCTTAAATGACGTCAGGATCTTGTCAAGACTTTTTAGCAAAATATAAGATTATTTAGCAAAACATAAAATATTATTAAAAATAGTGCAGATTTTATAAGACCGATATTTTAATATCAGTTATCAATTGATGTGTTGGCATTAGCGAAATTTCAATATCAGTATTCAATATGTTATATCTTTCTCAGTATTACAGCGGTTGTTTTTTAATATTTAAATGGAATTTTTAACGAAACAGAAATCAATTAAAGAAGATATAGAGGCATGTCACAGACTCAATTCCGTTCGAAAGTGGAATAAGTGGTTTACTCGTAATACGCAAAGCAAATATTTTTTTCGGAATGAAACCACTTTTATGCAATTCAATTTCACTTTAATTTTTGAAAAAGATTTCATTCCAAAAAAAATAATATTCGTTTTGCGTTTTTCGAGTAAACTACTTTTTTCCAATCCGATCAGAATTGAGTCTGTGACATACCCCATAATGTAAGAGACAAAAAAGTTGAAAGAAAGTATGAAGTGAGGTTGAGATTGATAGAAATAGAATTGTAGTGTTGGAAACTGCTAAAATTTATTCTGTAGAAACTATAATATTCACATACAGTGGGCGACAATACATTGGAAACTTTTTTATAGTAGATGAAATTTGTTAAAAACAAAGTTAACAAAACTAAACGTTATAATTATCAAACAAGTAATTTAAAAAAACGATATGTAGGTAATTTATCAAGCTTTAATTTAAGCTTAATAGCGTCCAGATTGGGAAAATATTGAATGTGTTACGAGGGTCGATGTGGAAAATGAAAAAAATTATAGACATTTTTTAGAACATTTTTAAAAAATATTTGCGAGTCGATTTTTTCCAAGTTAAAACATTAGAAATTTAAAAAAAAGTCCAATAGTTTTTTTTCAGTGATCAAGTAATTTTTCCAACAACCCAAACAGACAGTGGAATTTTTTAAGTACAGTAGCAAAAATCCACATTTTTTGACCTCCAATTCTTTTGACCACCAATTTTTTTTAAACAAAGAAAAGATGGTATTGTTTATTAATTTTAGTACACTTAAGTATATGCTAAGGATATATTAAGATAATTTTAATTTCTCTTTGTTAACAAAAAATTGGTGGTCAAAAGAATTGGAGGTCAAAAAATGTGGATTTTTGCTACTGTACTTAAAAAATTCCACTGTTTGTTTGGGTTGTTGGAAAAATTATTTGATCACTGAATAAAAACTATTGGAGCTTTTTTTAAATTTCTAATGTTTTAACTTGGAAAAAATTTACTCGGAAATATTTTTTAAAAATGTTCTGAAAAATGTCTATAAATTTTTTAATTTTCCACATCGACCCTCGTAACACATTCATTATTTTCCTAATCTGGACGCTATTAAGCTTAAATTAAAGCTTGATAAATTACCTACATAGCATTTTTTTATAATACTTGTTTGATAATTATAACGTTTAGTTTTGTTAACTTTGTCTTTAACAAATTTCATCTACTATAAAAAAGTTTCCAATGTATTGTCGCCCACTGTATATAAAAAACAATTTCCATTAACACGACAAACCGACATTTAAAATCCTACTGATGATAACTGGAGTGTTTGAAACCGGTATGGGAATACCAGAAATGTCTATATAATTTTTGGAAATTCAATTTTTCTTCTGCATTTTTTCAACTTAAACCCTTATAGAAGATATAAACCATTAATTAAATTTCAATGGTTATTTCGACAAGGATACAGCGGCTAATTTCGCTGTTGAATTAAGTTAGAATTTTCTTATGATTCCCTAAATGGTTCATAGAATATTGTAAAAAATATTGCAATTTATTTCTGATTCGAGTTTAAAAGTGTCATAAGTTACCGATATTTTAATATCAGTGCTATATTGGGCTTAAGATTACAGCGGTTTTTTCAATATTAAAATGGGATTTTTGGTTGCTACTAAATCATTTGATAAATAATAAATCATTTAAATAGATAATAATGCATTCACTTACCAGAAAAGGTGCAGCGGTTGTTTTTCTGAAATAAATAATTTTTATTAAAATTTTCTTATAATTTTTTAAAGATAAATTTAAATGTAAAAATTTATAAAAAATATTATAAAACAACAACAAAAAAATGGTTGTCTCAACATTAAGTATAACTTTGGATACCAATGTGCCAACAACAACAACTCAACCATTAATAAATATAACAAATCCAGAAATGCCAACAACACAACGATTAAATGATAATTTTAGCGTTGGCAATATTAACAATAACAATGGTGGTAATACGCCAAATAACAACAATTCTAATAATACAATAAATGAGGGTGTCAACTTAAATATTACTTCATTATTAACTAAAAATGCAACAGACAATGCGAGTACATATAAAATGAACAACCCTATAAACAACAGTGCGACGACGACAATGCCGACGGCGACGGTGGCGACAACGGCAATAATCAACAATGAACGCCATAATAATAACACAACTACAACAACTGCCATCATAGAAAACAATAATAATTACAATAATAATAACAACAACAATAATAATTTATTTAATAATAATAACAACAAAAGTGCCAATATTAATGATAATAGTAAACATATAGAATTAGTGGAAAATCAAAATATAAAATTAATCGATTGTGATAATGATGGTTTTACAACTGCGGCAACGACACCAATAAAATGTGATAACTCAAATATGAATTTGAATAATTTAAATGCATTTGAAATGCAACATTTATCAACAAATGAAAATAATAATATTTTAAATAGTGTTGCTGGTTATGCGGCTTTAAATAAAAAACGTGTTGTTGATGAGAATCAACAACAGCAGCAGCCACAGCAACAACCAGAACACCAGCCACATTTTTTGCGTAGAAATTCTTCACAATTAAAAAGGGGTGTACTTATAACACGGTCACAATATTTAAAACAACAACAGGCAAGTTTTGTTTGTTATTTAAAAATATTAATCAAAAATATTAAGGGTATTCACTTAAAAAAAATCTATTTTTGAAAAAACTAAACAGCTGATTTAAAGCTAAGGGAAGTGTCACCTGCCGATCTTTATGGAATTGGTTTTATTTCATAGAGCACGAAAAATAAAAGGACACTTACAGTGACTCAAAGTAATAATGGAACAGCATATATTTTTAAGCAGTTCTTTAAAGGAAAAGTTATCAATACTTGACCTGTAGTGCGATTCAGTAACTTTTTTAACGATATTATCGATATCGTTACCTAACGAGAATTGTCGGTTGTTTTAACGAAAATGTGATTCTATATTTTTTTCCTAACGATTTTTTTCGGTTGATTGTTTTTTTAAATACTACCGACAAAATTCGGTAGAAACAAAAAATGTCAAAAATTAAATATTAAAAATTTTAATAATAAATTTGCAAAATTAAATAAAAATTAACAACAACATTGTAAGTTTTTTGTAAACTAGTTGGAATTGCAAAATTTAAATTGTTTTTATTTGCAGAAAATGCACACCAACACAATTAGCTCCTTTGATTTCTTTTTTGGAAAGCGAAAAAGATTCGTTGAAGATAAATTTGCTGGACAACATGAGCCGAAAAAAGGTGTTAAATAGTGGAAGAATCAAGAGTGCAGAATCATGGCAAGTTGTAAGTTTTAACCAAAAAGGACAGATATTTACGATTGTTTGTCTTTTAATTTTGCATATAAAATATTTAACCGTCCTTTTTGTGCAATAATATTTCGCCATGGTAATCCTTAATGATCAAATTTCAGGTATAGAGAGATGTAAAGTCCAAAGTCTCTACAAGGCTTAAATCACTTCAACGAAAAAGGAGCGCGACGAGAAATCGGGATTATATTGGAATAAATGGCAGGAAATAGTGGTTGGCCTGACAGTATGGTACGTACCAAGTGTATAATAGTGAATAGTAGTTTTTTCCAATTTTTAAGATTACTTAAAATAATGTAGAAAAAAAGTCTCAGAATCTGAGACTTTTTCTATATAAAAAATGTCTCAGAATCTGAGACTTTTTCTATAGAAAAAATGTCTCAGAATCTGAGACTTTTTCTATAGAAAAAATATCTCAGAATCTGAGACTTTTTCTATAGAAAAAATGTCTCAGAATCTGAGACTTTTTCTATAGAAAAAATGTCTCAGAATCTGAGACTTTTTCTATAGAAAAAATGTCTCAGAATCTGAGACTTTTTCTACAGAAAAAATGTCTCAGAATCTGAGACTTTTTCTATAGAAAAAATGTCTCAGAATCTGAGACTTTTTCTATAGAAAAAATGTCTCAGAATCTGAGACTTTTTCTATAGAAAAAATGTCTCAGAATCTGAGACTTTTTCTATAGAAAAAATGTCTCAGAATCTGAGACTTTTTCTATAGAAAAAATGTCTCAGAATCTGAGACTTTTTCTATAGAAAAAATGTCTCAGAATCTGAGACTTTTTCTATAGAAAAAATGTCTCAGAATCTGAGACTTTTTCTATAGAAAAAATATCTCAGAATCTGAGACTTTTTCTATAGAAAAAATGTCTCAGAATCTGAGACTTTTTCTATAGAAAAAATATCTCAGAATCTGAGACTTTTTCTATAAAAAAAAATATCTCAGAATCTGAGACTTTTTCTATAGAAAAAATGTCTCAGAATCTGAGACTTTTTCTATAGAAAAAATGTCTCAGAATCTGAGACTTTTTCTATAGAAAAAATGTCTCAGAAGCTGAGACTTTTTCTATAGGAAAAATGTCTCAGAATCTGAGACTTTTTCTATAGAAAAAATGTCTCAGAATCTGAGACTTTTTCTATAGAAAAAATGTCTCAGAATCTGAGACGTTTTCTATAGAAAAAATGTCTCAATATCTGAGACTTTTTCTATAGAAAAAATGTCTCAGAATCTGAGACTTTTTCTATAGAAAAAATGTCTCAGAGTCTGAGACTTTTTCTATAGAAAAAATGTCTCAGAATCTGAGACTTTTTCTATAGAAAAAATGTCTCAGAATCTGAGACTTTTTCTATAGAAAAAATGTCTCAGAATCTGAGACTTTTTCTATAGAAAAAATGTCTCAGAATCTGAGACTTTTTCTATAGAAAAAATGTCTCAGAATCTGAGACTTTTTCTATAGAAAAAATGTCTCAGAATCTGAGACTTTTTCTAAAGAAAAAATGTCTCAAAATCTGAGACTTTTTCTAAAGAAAAAATGTCTCAGAATCTGAGACTTTTTCTGTAGAAAAAATGTCTCAGAATCTGTGACTTTTTCTGTAGAAAAAATGTGTACGAATCTGAGACTTTTTCTATAGAAAAAATGTCTCAGAATCTGAGACTTTTTCTATAGAAAAAATGTCTCAGAATCTGAGACTTTTTCTATAGAAAAAGTGTCTTAGAATCTAAGACTTTTTCTATAGAAAAAATGTCTCAGAATCTGAGACTTTTTTATAGACAAAATGCATAAGAATCTGAGACGTTTTCTATAGAAAAAATGTGTCAGAATCTGAGCCTTTTTCTATAGAAAAATGTCTCAGAATCTGAGATTTTTCTATAAAAAAAATGTCTCAGAATCTGAGACTTTTCTATAGAAAAAACGTCTCAGAATCTGAGACTTTTTCTATAGAAAAAGTGTCGCAGAATCTGAGACTTTTTCTATAGAAAAAATGTCTCAGATTCTGAGACTTTTTCTATAGACAAAATGTATCAGAATCTGAGACTTTTTCTATAGACAAAATGTATCAGAATCTGAGACTTTTTTTATAGCAAAAATGTCTCACAATCTGAAACTTTTTCTATAGAAAAAATGTCTCAGAATCTGAGACCTTTTTCTATAAAAAAAATGTGTCAGAATCTGAGACGTTTCTATAGAAAAAATGTGTCAGAATCTGAGACGTTTTCTATAGAAAAAATGTGTCAGAATCTGAGCCTTTTTCTATAGAAAAATGTCTCAGAGTCTCAGATTTTTCTATAAAAAAAAATGTCTCAGAATCTGAGACTTTTCTATAAAAAAAAATATCTCAGATTTTTTTGTATAACAGAACATTTTTTATAGAAAAAGTCTTAGATTCTGAGATATTTTTTGTATGAAAAAAGTCACTGATGCTGAGACATTTTTACAAAAAAGTCTCAGATTATAAAACATTTTTTCTACAGAAAATGTACCAGACTCTAAAACATTTTTGTATAGAAAAATTATTTTCTAGTGATGAATTATCTCAACAATGCATTAGTATTTTATGTATCTTATAAATCTATATTTTTTGCTTTTAGGCCCCCGAAAACTTCCAGATGGATCTATCAACAGCAAACTTGTTAATAGCTGAAAGCTCGACAAAAATGTCACACATTAATATCCCAAAAAGAAAATTGAAGATGCTCTATTGGAAATAAAAAATATGGTGGCTTAAATAACGATGTTTTTAATTCATTTTATTTTTTTGAGTTATAAATGTATTTAATAAATTTTGAATAAATATTTAACTAAAATATTGAGAAATTATTTGATTCTGCTCAGGACCAGCTACCCCTTTCCAAAACTCCCTAGCAATTCGGCATCCACCGATTGCATAAAACATGGATTTAAGAAAAAAGCTATTAGCACCACTTTCAGAATCTGATATTTACGGTGTAAAAAAATTAATTCTGTTATGTAGTGTAATATACTACAAAAATTTGCTAGGGACTTTTTATGTACTCGGCAAATAATATTTAATACCTATTAAAATGTATTCGAAGGCCGTTTCAACAAAATTAGCAATTTTTTTTACTATATCTTGTTTAAAAAGAAATAATATTTTATATTAACAACAGCTTTTTTTCTGTCGTTAGCCTACCGATATTTTTCGAAAGTTAACGATTTTAAATAACGACAAAACTCGGTAAAATAAATTATAGAATCACATTTAACGACAATTGTAGATAAGTATCGATTTTCGACAATTTAACTACCGATTTTTGTCGTTAAAAAGTTAGTGAATTGCGCTACTGATTATTATCAATCGACTATTTTTGAAAAAAGTGCTATAAAGGAAATTTTCCAAGCTTTAATTTAAGCTTGATAGCGTCCAGATTGAGCAAATATAAAAGGAGATACGAGGGTCGCACTGGAAAATGAAATTATTTTTAGATATTTTTTTTAAATTTTTTTAAAAATATTTCTAAGTCAATTTTTCCCAAGTTCAAACATTAAAAATTTAAAAAAATATTCAATAATTTTTATTTAGTCATCAGCTTGTTTTTCCAACCACCAAAACAAAAAATGAAATTTTTTAAATACGGTAGAAGAAATCCGCATTTTTTGACCTCCAACTCTTTCGACCAACAATTTGTTGTAAACAAAGAAAATATTTTACTGTTTATTAATTTGAGTACACCTAAGTGTATAGTGATAAGATTTTAGAATAATTAAAATTTTTCTTTGTTTACAAAAAATTGTTGGTCAAACGAGTTGGAGGTCAAAAAATGCGGATTTCTTCCACTGCATTTAAAAAATTTCATTTTTTGTTTGGGTTGTTGGAAAAACTAGCTGATAACTAAATAAAAATTATTGGATAATTTTTTAAATTTTTAATGTTTGAACTTGGGAAAAATCGACTTAGAATATTTTTAAAAAAAATTTCAAAAAAACATATACAAATAATTTCAATTTCCAGTGTAACCCTCGTATCTCATTTAATATTTGCTCAATCTGGACGCTATCAAGCTTAAATTAAAGCTTGGAAAATTTCCTATATAGCACTTTTTTCAAAAATAGTCGATTGATAATAATCAGGTTTAGTATTGATAACTTTTCCTTTAAAGAACTGCTTAAAAATATATGCTGTTCCATTATTACTTTGAGTCACTGTATATGGCATTCACACTTGCGACCTTTAACAAACACCAGTAACAGAATAAAAACGTAATGGACACGGAACAAAGACTTTTTTAAACATCTCACTCTTAAACACTTCAAAACAGCAAGTGTCAACCCCGTATTACTTTTTTAGCTGCCCTAAATTCATATTTAGGGTGTGCAAATGATGGGGGAAGAAATGGTAATTTTTCAGTTTTTTTTTTCGTTTGTCTCCTATTTTATGCAAATAATCCTAGGCATGTTACATACCAACTGAAAGGTTTTTGGAAAACCTATCTGGTTGTGTAAAGAACATGTCCAAACATGTTAAAATATTCGTTATATGGAGTAAAGTGCCAAAATTTTAGGACATTTTTGTTAATAAGTTGAAGAATAAAAACTTTTGGCACGTTGTTATCATCTCGAAATAGGTATTTTAAATACCTTTAATCTGATACCATATATGCCTATATTAGTCTTGATCATAAAAAACTGAAAAAGGTCAACCTTCCCCAAACAAATCCACCCCCCCCCCCTAAAAATAAGTTTGATCCGCTAAAAAAATACGTGTCGATGTAATTTTTGTTCTGAACAACATATTTAAATTTCATGAAGATCGGAGGGTGACACCAGGGAGACTTTCCTTGAAAGTCTTTTTTGTGTTTACAGCGGTTGTTTAGTGCATTAAAAAAAAAAAAAAAAAATAACACAATAAAAACTATTTCCACACACAATTACACAACAACTTATTTTGTTATACCCTAAACCCAGTGTTGCCACCGGTCTACTAAAAAATTATCCAGTAGTTTGTCCGAAATTATCCAAAATCCCAAAAATTATCCAAAAAAAAATTTTCAAAAACGATTTTTTAACGAAACAAAAGTTTTTTTTTTAATTTATAAAATAAGTAGTAGTTTGTCCAAAATATATAAAATCACAAAAATTATACAAAAAAAAATATCAAAAACGATTTTTTTTAACGAAAGTGTATTTTTTTTTTAAATTCAATTTAAAGAATACATGAAATTATTTTTAAATATAAATCATACATTTTGTACTGTTCAAAATAAAAAATATGTTATAACAATAGTATTACACTGTAGAACAAATTCAGGTTAGCAAATGTTAGGTCGATTCTGAGAGTAGGGGTGAAAATAGAGGCTAAATTAGAAGACCCGTATCGCGGCGTTTGTTTATATTAATTTGAATTTTTTTTTTAATCGACCTTTGAACTTTGCAGTCAAATGCCGATTTTTAGCATATTGTTTATATGGTTTTTTGTTTTTTTTTTCAATCAAATTGTTGGACAGGTCTCTAGCAACAATTTGGCTTTTACAGATTGAAAAAATATCAATCAGTCGACGAGTTATAGCCAAAAAACCATAAAAACAATATGCTGAAAATCGGCGTTTGACTGCAAAGTTCGAAGGTAAATTAAATTAAAATTCGAACTAACATAAACAAACGCCGCGATACGGGTCTTCTAATTTAGCCTCTATTTTCACCCCTCACTCTCAGAATCGACCTAACATTTGCTAACCTGAATTTGTTTCACAGAGTTACCCTTTTGTGGGCTCAAAATTTGTACCCCCATTTCTTTCATTACCTTCTTTTGTAAAAAGAATTGAAGAAACAGTATTTGAAGATAATTTATTTCGTAAATCGGTTTTTGTTTTCTTTAAAAAAAAAATATGTTTTGTCCATGTAAAACTTTAAATTGTAAATGATAAAATTATCCATAAATTATCCAAAAATGTAATTATCCAAAGAGTATCCAAAAAATTTTAAATTATCCATTTTTTGGATAATTATCCAAGAAGTGGCAACACTGCCTAAACCACACTGTGGTACAGGGTATAATGAGTTTGTGCTGATGTTTGTAACTACCCGAAATATTGATAATAGACCCATTTTTAAGCATACCGATCGACTCAGAATCACTTTTTGAGTCGATATAGCGATGTCCGTCTGTCCATGCAAACGTTGTAAACACGATACAGGTCGCAATTTTAAATCAATTGACTTGAAATTTGAAACTTAAGGCTCTTTTGGCCCAAAGACGAAGCCTATTGAAATTGGAAAAAATCGGTCCATATTTAGACCTAGCCCCCATACAAAGGTTCTCTTTAGTTTTGGCTCAAATGACTCTAAACCCCGCATTATAATAGGTATCTTTTCGAAATTTGGCAGGTAATCATGTCTACACAAATCACCATTCCGAATTTTAAAGAAATCGGACCGGTTCTTTTTGTAGCCCCATACAAACCACCTTCCCGATTTTTACATAAATCTCTCAAATTTCATGAAAATAGAAAATATTTAATTAAAAATCTGTTTGTGTATGTTAAACGCATACATTAACAACCTTATGAAATCTGATTATTATCGCACCATTTTTGGACTTAGGCCCGCCCCATTTGAACATTTTGCCCGATATTCAGTCAAAGCGGTATATTTTCAACAGAAAGAAAGCTATTTCACTCAAATTTGATTTAAGAGTGTTTTTTACACTTATTAAAGATTTGACAAAATATAATTCTAATCAGTCCATGTTCGAACTTGGTACCCATTTTCCGGGAAACTCTGGTTTAGGGTATTATATGGTCGGTCTTGACCGACTATAATTTTCTTACTTGTTTTTTTCTATAAAAAGTGACCCGAATCTCTAAATTAGATGAAGAATGCGATTCAAGCGTTAATAGGAGTTATTTTTTTCAGTAGTGTGAAATTGTACAAAAATCCGAAAAAGAAAATGTTTGAGGCTTGAAAAATTTTTCGTTTTGAAAAATCTGTTAAATTCGACTTGGCAGAATCTAAGAATACACAATGCCATTTTTAAAGGATAGTAAATTTTTTAATGTAAAAAAAATTAACAATTTTGATTAGAAATATTTTATTTTCAGTAAAAAACTTTTTTTTTGTAATTTTTGTAAAAAAAAAAAATAATTTACTAATTTTTTAGTGTAAAATTTTTTTCGAGTGTAATTTTTTTTAGTGTAAAAATATTTCTGAGTGACAAAAATATTCTGTAAAGTAATTTTGTGGCTTACAATTGTTTTTAAAGCCTATTTTTTTTTTAATCTCGTGTTTTTCAACACGTGAATTTTAGGTGAAACCAATCTGAAATTCAGGGTTTTGCTTATAACTTTTAAACCACTGGACCAATTTGGCTGAGATTTGAAACGAACCGGGACACAGGACCGACACATATATATGACACACTTCAGCACTCTCAGAATTGTCGTTCGAAAGTTACTGTGTGTTTTATCTCGTAAATTCATGAAAACCCCTTGCCGAAATTTAGTCTTTTGCTCATAACTTTTGAACCACTGGACCGCTTCCGCTGGATTGCAATAGCAACCTAACCAGGTAAATGCCCAACATATATGCCAAACTTCAGGAGCCTCCGTAAAGTCTTTCAAAAGTTATCGTGTTTTCAACAGACAGACGGACATCGCTAGATCGTCTTAAAATCGATCGAGGATCATGAATAGGGATGAGATTTCCATGCTAATGCATGTTTTTGTCGATAGTCTAAAAACGAAATGGACCAATTATCTTTTCGAATCAAGAAATTTGCGTTAAAATGGCATCAATTTGTTTTTGCATACTTTTGCATATTTTGGTGAAAATGCATATTTTTGCATATTTTGGTTTTAAATGCATATTTTGTGCATATTTCTAACTTTTAAGTGCATATTTTTGCATATTTTGGCATAAATTAGCAAAAACCCATGTTGAAATTTATCTGTTTCAAAAACTATTTGAAATTTTAAAAATTTATTTTGAAAAAAAAAATAAAAATTATTCATTCTTTTTAATTTTTTTTATAGATATTCTTAATTTCTTAAAAATGTTTCTTATATAAAGTTTTAAACGGAACTATTTAATCACGGCGTTAATTTTTACATTTTAAGTAGTTTTTCCTATGAAAACATGATTTTTATTGCACACATTTTATTTTTTAGTGCATATTTTTAGGTTTTTTAGTGCATATTTTGAATTTTTTAGCGCATATTTTAAGCGCATATTTTCGATTTTTTAGTGCATGAAAATCTCATCCCTAATCATGAATATATACTTTATGGGGTCTTAGACGAATATTTCGAGGTGTTACAAACGGAATGACAAGCTTATATACCCTCTATCACTAGAGTGGAGGGTATAAAAAAAGGTTTCACAATCTGAGACTTTTTCTATAGGAAAAATATCGCAGAATCTGAGGCTTTTTCTATAGAAATAATGTCTCACAATCTTAGATTTTTCTATAGGAAAAATTTTTCGGAATCTGAGACTTTTTCTATAGGAAAAATGTTTCACAATGTTTCGGAATCGGAGACTTTTTCTAAAGGAAAAAAATTTCAGAATCTGGGACCTTTTCTATAGGAAAAACGTTACAGAATCTGAGACTTTTTTTCTATAGGAAAAAAGTTTCAGAATCTGAGACATTTTCTATAGGAAAAAAGATTCAGAATCTAAGACTTTTTCTATAGGAAAAAAGTTTCAGAATCTGAGACTTTTTCTACAGGAAAAAAGTTTCAGAATCTGAGACCTTTTCTATAGAAAAAAAAGTTTTAGAATCTGAGACTTTTTCTATAGAAAAAACGTTTCAGAATCTGAGACTTTTGCTATAGGAAAGGGTATCAAGTTCTCAGACTTTTTATGTAAGAAAAAGGTCTTAGAGTCTGAGACTTTTTCCTGTTTTTGCTCATCCAAAAATGGTGAATTGATGATTTTTTTTCCAAGTAAAAAAAAAATCCGACCTCCCCCCCCCAAACCTCAAAAGCTGTAACCGCCACTTGTTTAGAAAAAAGTTGTTTCACAGTTAACTGTGAAAATTTTCCATAATTAAGGATTAATTTTAGTTACAGCGGTTGATTTTTTAAGCATTTTGAAAAAGGGGCTTGTTTTAGATTGATTCGTTCCAAATCGACCTTTAGTTAAAAACAAAACCATGAATCTCCCAAATAAAAGTATAAAATGCAATTTTTTATTTAAATATTTTTTTTAATAAAAAAATATACTGGTTTTAGAATAAACAACATTTAAAAAAAGAAACGCAGTTGTTGCAAGGTCTGGTTGTTAGTGAAAAACTGCGTTATTTTTTTATAAACATTAACTGATGATCTCATCAAATTTTTCATTTTTAAACAAATTTATAAAAAACGTTATATTGTTTTTATTTTATTTTTTATACTTTTTGAGGTGATAAAAAGTTAAACAAATTGTTGTTGGGGTGGAGTAGATACGTTTCAAAGTCAATGATTTTTTAATAAACATTTATTATTTTTTATAGTTTATAAAAAAAAACAAAAATGATAAATTGCTCAGGTTGGGGTTTTTACTAAATACCTGTTTCATGACGTAAATTTTAATTAAGTTTTTGAAAAAAAAAAAAAAATATTTCTCCAAATTCTTATCACGTGAAATTTGTTTTTTTTTTGTATTAAATTGTGGTAGTTCTTGAAAAAAGTTATGAATGAATTTTTTTGTTGTAGTTCAAGTTACAATTCACATTTATTTGATATTCTGTGAAAATTGTATCAAAAATTATTTTGATTTCTCAGCAGTTAAAAAAAATATTAATAAAATATGCAATAATCTGCATATTTGCATAATATTATATAATTTTTTTATAACTGTCTGGCAGTTTTGTCATAAATATTGTCAAGAGTGCTAGACCTACATACACTGATCATAAAATATGTATTCGAAAGAATAATTAAACTAAATATTAAAAAAAAATATATGTGCAATATAATTTAAAATTCACTTTCAAGTAATGTTTATATACAGATATTGACATATTTCTACAGTAACATAAACAATTGAACGGACACTTAGAATTCTGTAAATCTTGAAAGTTCTTTAAGTTAAAGATACTGAAAATAAAAATTAAATTTTATTTTTAGGTTTTTAATGTATTGCATGATTTTCGAACTATTGCACTTAAAAGCTTTTCAAAAACAAACAGCTTTCTATAATAAGTTTATACATTAGTATACGATTGTAAATTTATGTTACCCGGTATCAGTTTAATTTGTTCTAGAGTCACTAGCCTTAAATACTTAAAGAGTTCTTATAAAAATCTTAACACCTTCACGTACACTAAAAAAAAACCTTGTGAAATTACAAGAAAAACTTGTAACTTTTTTTTGTTTGCTACCTCCTATTTGACAAAAATTCCTAGTAATTTTACAAGCTTTTTACCAATAATTTTGTTATTTTACAAGGTTTTTACCAATAAAATTGTAAATTTACAAATTTTTTGACACGATAAAATTTACAAAGAGCTTTTTTTTACTAAATTTTTAGCTACCTCGTATTTTACGAGAGTTCCTAGTAATTTTACAAGCTTTTTACCAATAATTTTGTAATTTTACAAGCTTTTTAACAATAAAATTGTAAATTTAAAGTTTTTTGGCGCAATTAAAATTACAAGGAATTCTTGTAAATTTACTACAAATTTACTATTTTTGTAAAATTATCTTGGAAATTTGTAAAATTACAAAAAAAAAAAAATGTAAAATTACAAAAGTAATTGTAAAATTACAAAAAAAAATGTAAAATTCGATTCAATTTTGTTTGTTAAAAAACAAGGAAAACTGTCAAATATTGGTAAAATGGGATTACGAGACTTTTCCTAGTAATTTGACAAAGTTTTTTTAAAGCTTTGAAAAAGCTTTTCAAAAGCTTTATTTTTTTATACCCTCGAGGGAAGTCTCCATAGTGTCACCCTTCGATCTTTATGGAATTAGTTTTATTTTGTAAAGCAGGAAAAATAAAGGGACACGTATTTTTTTTTAGCGGCCCAAATTCATTTTTAGGGGGTAAAAAGTAGGGGAGAAGAAACGGCCATTTTTCAGTTTTTTTTATGTATCTCCTATATATGCAAAGAAACCTAGTCTTGTTGCATACCAAATGAAAGGTCTTTGGAAAACCTACCTAAGTTTGCAAAGAACGTGTCTAAAAAGGCATAACTTTTCGTCATATTAAGTAAAATACCAAAATTTTATGACATTTTTGTTAATATGTCGAAAAATATTGTATTTGTTGGCACGTTGTTAGCACCACGAGATAGGTATTTTATATACCTTTAAACTGATACCAAATATGCCTATGTAAATTTTTAATTAAATAGGCGTAAATCGTAAAAGACTGAAAAAGTTCAACTCAAAATTTTGTTCACCAAAATTTTTTTTCGCGTTAATTGTTTTTATACCCTCCACTTAGTGATAGAGGGTATATATAAGTTTGTCATTCCGTTTGTAACTCATCGAAATATCGGTCTGGGACCCCATAAAGTATATATTCATGATCCCCGATCGATTTTAAGACATTCTAGCGATGTCCGTCTGTCTGTGGAAATGGTGATCACGGCCAAAATATTACACGGAGATTACTGAAACTTAACACACATATTGGAAGCTTTCCCGAGAAGTTTGGTATTGCATTTGAGCAATATCGGTTCAGCGGTTCAAAAGTTATGAACGAAAATGTAAGGACACCTCAAAAATTTTAGTACATTCAACATAACCTAAAAATACAAAATGCTTTAATTCGACTGCTGGCTGACATAATTGAACACCAAATGGTATTTAAACAAGTACGAACATATTTTTGGACAAAAAAAGAAAAAAAATCGCGGATTTTTTTTTCGCGGATTTTTTTTTTCAAAAAAAAAAATTTTTTTTAAAAGTAATTTCCTTTTAAAAAAAGTTTTTTTTAAAAATCTTTTTAAAACTGTGGAGGGTATCATTACATTCGGCAAGGCCGAATTTAACTTTTTTTACTTGTTTTTTTTTTCATTAAAGTTTTTTTTTTTGGTACATTTTTTTTTTTATTTTTTTTTTCTTAAAATTAATTTCTTTTGCCTATTCTTTAAAAACATTTTTGTACAAAACATTTTTTTACACAAAACGTATTTTTTACGCAAAAAAAAATATTTTTAAACAATTTTTTTTGCGGAAATTTTTTTAAAAAAAAAAAAAAAAAATTTAAATAATTTTTTTAACAAAAATTTTTTTTCAACGATTTTTTTCAAATAAAGCTTTTAGCAATATTTTTTTTACATTGTGGAGGACATTGTACATTCGACATTTATTACATTTTCATTTATTCTAATTGAAGTTTCTTTTAATTTTCTAGTCGCACGAATAATACATAATATTTGAAATATTAAAACCTAAAAGCTCTTTAAAGAAAAACAGAATAAAGATTTAGTAGCACTTTAAGTATTATTAAAGCTGGTGCTATTTTAAATATGTAGATATGTCTCGATTTTATTTTAATCTCAGAATGAAGCACTACTACTTTTCTTCCAAGTACCTACACTTTAAAGGTTCTTAAAAATTGAAAGCTTTTAAAAATTTTGTACGTAAAGTAAAATCTTTTAAATTTCTGCAACCACGAGACTTAAAAATTTAAAAGCTCTGTTTTGTATTGATTTTCTTATTATTTTTACTTCAAAGCTTTGCACAAACTTAAAGCTTTTCTGCAATAAACTTATGCCTATTCCTAGATTTAATTTCCTTTTAATTTTATAAAACAACAAAAGTCCTTTTTTAACTAACAAGATAACGTTATTATTTAAACTTGAAAGTTTTAAGTATCAGAAAGTAAAATTAAAAATTAAGTTTTAAATTTTGAGAAAATTTTACAAATATATTCGAATTTTCGAAAATTTGTAGTAATTTCAATAATTTTCAGAGTGTAATCTAAAAAATAAATCCTTAGCGTCCAACCTGAATCAAATTACGTCGCGTAAGGCGTAACGCCCAATAATTTTTCGTTAATACACAGAAAAAAAAAAAGATATTTGAGTTAATTTTTAATACTATTGAGTAAAAAATTACTCAATTTTGCACCAGTAAACGATTTAAATTTTTAAATTTTTTACAAAAAAAAAACAAAAAAACTTGTTTTTTTCAAACTTTACCAAACATATTTATGTCTCAAAAACATAGGAAAATTTTATAACGACGATTACAAATTTTCATATACATACACAAAAAACTATAAACTAAACGAGAAATCAAAAAACTATGAGTTTTAAAAAAAATTAAAAAACTATTAAACTTTTATTAAATTATTTAAAATTTGTTTGTTTTTAAAATTTTTAAGTAAATTTTTAATTACGTCAATTAAAAAATTACTAAATTTTTGTTTTTAAATTTAAACAAGTGATTACTCAAATTTGTTTCCTCCGTATTTTTTTCTGTGTACAATTTAAATGTGAGGTACCTAAATCAAACGGACGTAAAAATTTTAAATTTCATGTGTTTCAAATTTGATGTCTTGCGAGTCGCAATTTGATTCTGGTTCGGCCCTACAGCTTGAAGCTAAAAGCTTAAATTCAGAGAAATAATACTTTTTTTTAAAGATTTATAAATACCAAGACCTAAAATAGAATTTTTGTTGAACATATTTAACAAGTTTTAATATATAAAGCTTTTTAATTCATAAAACCTTTCAAAACCCCCCAATTATTTAAAAGCTTTCTTAAATATTCAATATAAATAAATCCATTTAATAAACAAATTGTGAATCCCATAAAATGTATCGTCCTTGTAACTTTTTAAAACTACCACAGAGCTTATGGTTTTAATTGAACAAAATTCCAATAAATACTTTGACACACATCTGCAAAAAACAAAAACAAAAACAAAATACGCTGTCATATATATTTACATACGCATGCAAAACATTGTCATAAATACCATTTATGGCCCCCTTTAACCCTAACATAATCTGCCACCTACAAATTGTACAAAAAGAATTTTTAAACTTTTTGTAAAACCGCCTATAATGTCAAAGTAAAAAACAAAATTCTTGTATTTAAAAATAAAAAAAAAATAACAACATCGTTTATATTCTTGTTATGATTGACAGCTTGTTATTGCTGCTATTGTCGATTTTAATAACACTTGACAGGTTTCTAAATTGTCAACACATAAAGTACTTATTTACATTATTTACATTTTTTTCAAAAAAAACCTTAAGAATTTTAGTTAAAAGTATTCCATTAGGTTTCTGTTTTTTTTTTGCTATTTTACTAAATTTAATGCACATTTGTAATATGCCACTTAGGCATTAAGATGACACTATTTTGCAGTACTTATTGTTCACGGAAATAAGGACGTTGGTGTGACGGTGGCATACACTTTAACCTTTTTGCCAGCATTTGTCCTCATTAAGTGTGACGGAAAGAATACAAACATAATTCTTAATAAAAAAAAAGTAAAATAACTTTTTATGTTTTTTAGACAATTTCTGTGAAATGAACGCATAATTTTTTTTTGTTGTGTTCATCATAAAATTGTTTCGTGCACTTTTAGTTTTTGAAATGTTTTTTTTAATAGATGTATAATGGAGGCAGATAATACATACCGATGGGTGAATTGAAACAGCCGAATAGAAATTTAAGTAATATTTTAAAAATCTAAAATTTAAACTTTTTTTTATTGGTCTTTATACAGATTTCTAATAAATTCTTTAATTTAAACAATTTTGTGTAATTTTACACATATTTTAACATACACTCTAAAAAAATGAATCCAGTTTCCTACTATAAATTAGGTAAATTTCAACTAATTTAAATAATATACTACTAAAAATTGGGTAATTTTCTAATAATTTTAAGTAGAATCACGCAATGTGTGTAAATATACCCAATTTATAGTAGGAAACTGAAATCGTTTTAATTAGAGTGTATATAAGTCTAATATACGGAAATCGATAAGCAATTACACTACTACGAAAATGCGACTGGGACACGACCTTATACACTTGGTTACAATAGTTCTGCTGGTCAAAAATCTGGTTTCCAAACTTTGTCATCATATCAGGCTTTTGACAAAATTGAGGTCAGAGTTAACAAAAACAAGTAGGAGTGTAAAATTCAGCTGTGCCGAATCTTTTATACCCTCCAAAAATTTTAAAATTAAAAAAAAAATTGCAGGGGCGTCTTTTTTTTGGTGGGGGGAGGGGTTCGGTGGAGTTGGTGGGGGACACCTGTAAACCCGGTTTATATGTTTACAAATTATTTGTTTATAATATTTACGCTTAAATAATACATTTTTATCGTTATTTTTAATTAATTTCTATAACCATGCCCCCAAAGGGGGCGGCCTGAAAAAAATCTAATTTCCTAACCCCTTTGGTCCAAGCGCAGGTCTATGAACATAATATGGCATACAAATGTCACATTTGTTGAGCAAAAATTAAAAAAAAACTCATAAAAAATCGTATTTTTCAGGGGTCGTTTTAGTTCTTTAAAAGTGAACTTTTTTCCCCCTGGTTCGATTTTGCCCATCTTCGAACTTAACCTTACCAGTAATATAAGAGATATTCTTGCCCAATTTCAGGGGTCTAGCTCTTTTGGTTTGGACTGAATCGTTATTTCTACAGACGGACGGACATTGCTAGAATGTCTTAGATTCTATCATGGATCAATATTATATATTCTTTGTGGGGTCCCCGACCGATATTTCGATATGTTACACACGGAATGAAAAAGTGAGTATACCCCCATACTGTGGTTGGAAGGAATAAAAATCGTCGTTTTGGGCATTTTTGGCAACTCATAGCGGATAAACCCGATGTGCTGGCTAATTAAAATGAATCGAGGGTAAAACACACGCAAAGAACTGTAAAACAATTTGTCATAAAAGTTCGTCCAATGAAACTTTTCATAAATATTATGAAAATTTTCATGAAATAATTCATTATTACTATGAATATTTATGAAACATTTCATAAAAATAATTAAACAGTTTCATTGGACGAACTTTTATGATGAGTTTCATATTAATGAAGCTTTTTCTTTGTGTGCATAAACATCACTTTTTAAGTTGCAAAACACATTTGGTCAGTAACCTTAACCCTTTGGGCACCAACTGTCTTTTAATGATGTCTTTTTTCCCAGTATCGGAAAAAAACGGTTTTGTGGAAAAATATCTTATTTAAAGAAAACCCTAAAGTTTTGTTTTGATGGAGCTTTCTACAAAAGACCCATAAGGGTCGTAATACCAGCCGTAAAGGCCAGATCTTCCCTTGAATTCCACAAGAGATATGCGCTGGTCACGTGATTTGCGTGGATGTCTCAGAATCTGAGACTTTTTCTTTACGAAAAATGTCTCAGACTCCAAGACTTTTTCTATACGAAAAATGTCTCAGAATCTGAGACTTTTTCTATACCAAAAATGTCCCAGAATCTGAGACTATTTCTATACGAAAAATGTCTCAGAATCTGATACTTTTTTTATACGAAAATATCTCAGAATCTGAGACTTTTTTTTACAAAAAATGTCTCAGAAACTGAGACTTTTTCTACACGAAAAATGTCTCAGAATCTGAGACTTTTTCTATAAAAAAAATGTCTTAGAATCTGAAACCCGAAACTTTTTACAAAAACTTTTATAAAAATAAGTAATCTTTTTTAAATTACTCTTTTGTTGTGTAATTTTACACAAATTATATTTAGAACTTATTTTTTTAAACATTAACCACACTTTAAACCGATTATTCGGTTGTATTTTTTATATTCATTTATGTATGTAGGCAAGGTTATGCTTGTTATTGCAAAATGTATTCATGCATTTCTTTTACCAGTCATTTGTTCTGTCTTAAATATGCAATCATGGCGACTATGACAACAAAAACAACAAATGTGCACCATAAGCTCCTCTAGCTACCGCTGTATGCTTCTGCGCTACTGGGCTGACTTTGGGCTGTTGTGTGAGATAGTAAACGTGGCATCAAAGCAATTGCATAACTTATTTTCTTGTTGCAGCATTTTATGCAACTAATTAAATTAAGAACAATTGTTAACGGATTAAGATTAAATGAAAGATGAATGCTAAAAGTTGTTTTTTTTGCATTTTATTTTAATTCATTGAATAAATGATATAAAAATACTAAAAGCTTTTTTTAAACAAAAAAAAAAGCTTTTGCAATGAAACGATTTGTTTGGCAGATAGTTTTAAGACTTAAATAGGATTTGCATTTATAATTTTGAAATAAGAAAATTTGTTGGCAGTTTTGGGGAATTATTAAAAACTTTGTAATGAAAACTTTGTTATAAATTATGCAAAAATTAATTTAAACCTTTTGTGTCAATTAACATAGAAATGTATGAAATTTAAGTTTTTTTTGTTACAATTAAAAAAATGCTTTTTTATGCATAAAAAAATAAATTGTTTCAAATTAAACTTTTACTAAAATATTTTGTATCAATTAAATCTATGAGACAAATTAAGGTTTTTGTTTTATTTAAACAAAGTTTTAAGCACAAAATTATTTGTTAAAAAAAAATATATTGTTAAAGAATGTTTTTTTGTTCTTAAAATTTTTATTAAACTTGTAAATTTTTTCTATTTAATTTTAGGAACAATTACGTCGTCGTCGTGAAGAAGAAGAACGTATTGCCCAACAAAATGAATTTTTACGTGCTAGTTTACGTGGCTCTCGTAAACTTAAAGCTTTACAGGATAGTAAGCCCACAGCCCAGCAACAACAACCGGTAGCGGCGGAACGTTCTGTGGTTGGTGTTGAAAACGATGCCTATATCGAAGATGAAGATGCGGAAAAAATAAGTGGTAAGTTAAACAAATTTGACAAAAAAAAACTTTTAAGCTCCTAAAAGTATATTAAAAAATAATAAAGATATGAAGTGCTTATTGTAAAAACTCGATAAGCAACATTTAATTTTATGGTGATTTTTGCCTTTAAACTTTTGAAATAATGTAGAAAATATAACTTTAGTAAACTTTCATACTTAAGATACTTGTACGAAGGGTTTAATCTAGACTTCTGCCAAAAAACTGTATGTGGATCATCAGTTTAACGCAAAGATCACCAAAAAAATAAAATTTTGCTTATCAAGTTCTTGCCCTTCATATATTTTCTATTCAATTTTGAAGTAAAAAAAAAAAACATTTTTTATATAAAAACATTTGCTTTAAAATAAAATTTGAGAATGTTTTAAAAGCTTTTGTTTAGTTTTTTAATTTAATTAAAAATTATTTTATAAACAAAAGTTTTTCTGCGATTATAATTAAGGCTTAAAATCTTTATTTAATATTTTTAAATGTCGAATATCTATAAAATTATCAAACATTTATAAAATTCTTTAGCTTACAGTTTCTCAAGTTAGCTTACATTTCTCAAAAAAAAAAAAAAAAAATAGAAAGCTTTTAAAAGAAAATGTGATAATAAAACTTTAACACATGGGTATTAAAAGCTTTAAAAAACTTTATGTATTTTTAATAATAAGAACATATTTTTCGGTGTTTCCTTTGTTTTACAAAAGCTTTTTTCTGAAAAAAAGCTTTAGATATTAATTGTTAAAAATTATTTAATTTTATAATAAAAAAAGCTTTTTAATAATAAAATACTTTTGATATCAAAGTGATAAAAAGCTTTTTATAATAAAAAAATTGTGTATATTAAAAATTTAGTTTTTTAAAGCATTTAACACCCATGTATCAAAGTTTTATTATCACATTTACTTTTAAAAGCTTTAAATTTTTTTTTTTTGAGAAACTGTAAGCTAATTTGCTATAGAATTTTATAAATATTTGATAACTTTATAGATATTCGACGTTTAAAAATATTAAATAATGATTAAAAACCTTAACTTAATTTTTAATAACCTTTAAAAATATTTTTTCCGGAAGCTTTCATTTTTATCAATTATCTTGTAAGCTTTCAGCGTTAAAAACCCAAAAAAATGTGTTGATAACTATTTTGTGTCGAGTACCGTTTTAACCATTAGGGCGCACGTGCCCAGCGCCTCGACCTTACAGGGGACCTGAAAGGCTCTTTTTCGCTTATAGTAAAAAAGGGAACTTAATTTTTCATGATAACTTTTCCATTTTATACTGCTGTTTTATTAAATCATAAACGTTTTTTAAAGTAAAGACTCTGAGAAATATTTTGGGTAGAAAAATTGTTAGGTTCTGACAATTTCATCTTATAGAAAAAGTTTCAGATTCAAAGACATTTTTCCTACTGTAATAGTCGGTGACATGACATAATCCCCACGGACATAACCCCCATTTTCGTTATGGGGGACTAAGACCGAAAAAAAATTGGTCATAATCCCAATAAAAAATGGACATATTATGGGGACAATGACCACGTAAAAATTGGACATAATCCCCATTACAGGGATTATGTCTACTATACTAATAGGTCACAATCCCAATAATTATGTGAAATTTTTTTTTTCGGCCGGGCTTAGGGATTATGACCGAAATTGTTTTGGACTTACAAGGGAAGTCTCCCTGGTGTCACCCTCCGATCTTCATGAAATTTGTTAAGTTAAGAACGAAAATTAATTTGACACGTATTTTTTTTTTAGCGGCCCAAACTCATTTTTAGGGGGGTCGATTTGTATGGGGGGAAATTGACCTTTTTCAGTTTTTTACGATTTACGCCTATTAAAACATAATATAGGCATGTTTAGTATCAGATTGAAGGTATTAAAAATATCTATCTCGTGTTACTAACAACGGGTCAAAAAAGTTAATATTTTTTGACTTATTAACAAAAATGTCCTAAAATTTTGGTATTTTACTCAATATGACGAAAAGTTGTGCATGTTTGTATACGTTCTTAGCAGTAGATAGGTTTTCTAAAGACCTTTCATTTGGTATGTAACATGACTAGGTTTCTTTGCATTATATAGGAGATAAACGAAAAAAACTGAAAAATGGCCTTGTCTTCCCCCCTCCTTTTTACCCCCTAAATATGAATTTGGGCCGCTAAAAAAAAATACGTGTCCCTTTATTTTTTCTGCTCTACAAAATAAAACCAATTCCATAAAGATCCGAGGGTTACACTAGGGAGACTTCCCTTGTTAGTCCCCATAATATGAATGGGGGTTATGACCGAAAAACTTTCGGTCGTAATCCCAACAGGGAAGAGATATAATCCCCATTAGGATTATGACCGTTTTTAAAATGGTCATAGTCCCCACAACTAATATGGGGATAATGTCCGTAATGCATTGGTTCATAATCCCCACTTCCGTTATGGAGATAATGTCCGCGGGGATTATGTCCTGTCACCGTAAAAGTCTCAGATTCTCAGACATTTTTCTATAAAAAAAACTCAGATTCTGAAAAAATTTTTCTATGGAAAAGTTTCAGATTCTGAGACATATTCTATAGAAAAAGTCTTCGATTCTGAGACATTTTCCTACATTAAAAAGTCTCATAAAAAAGTCTAAAATTCTTAGACCTTTTTCCCATAGAAAAAGTTTAAGATTTGATACCTTAAGATTCCGAGACCTTTTTCTTATAGAGTCTCATAAAAAAGTCTCAGATTCTCAGACCCTTTTCCCATAGACAAAGTTTCGGATTTGATACCTTTAGACTCTGGACCTTTTTCTTATAGAAGAATTTTCTGATTCTGATTCCTTTTTGCTTTAGTAAGTCTCAGATATTTAGACCATTTTTTTATAGAAAAAGTCTCAGATTCTTAAACCTTTTTTCTGTAGAAAAAAATCTTAGATTCTGAGACCTTTTTCCTATAAAAAAAGATTCTCACCTTTTTTCTATAGAAAGTCTCAGATTCTGAGACCTTGTTTCCAATGGAAAAGAAAAAAATACCCAGAGCTAGAATAATCCGGTACTGCGCAATAACTCCCAAATGAAATTAGTCCCAATGAAATAATTCCCAATGAAATAAGTTCCAAGAAAAATTAATTAACTCCTCACTTTAAAAAATGAAATAACTCCCAAAGAAAAAATGAAATATGTCCCAATATTTGGGAGTTATTTAAAATCAAAATAATAACTCCCAAAAAAAATGAAAGAACTCCCAATGAAATAAGTGTAAAAGAAAATGAAATAAGTTCCCATTGTTTTTTTGTAATAAAGGTTTTCTGCGTAGCCGGCCTTCGGCCGGGCTTAGGGATTACATACTCCATGCATTAAACCCACCCTCTCTGCAAACCAAAGCTATTTTGGTTATCAGGCCTTTTTCAGGCATAACAAATTTGATAGCGTAAAGGCCTGCTACCCTAGAACACTTTACTTTGCGGAGAGGGTGGGTTTAATGCATGGAATTTGTAATCCCTAAGCCCGACCGAAGGCCGTCTACGCAGAAAAAATTTTAAGCAAAAAAAAAAAAACAATTGCACAGAGGTGTATATTGTTTTCAATTAAAATGAAATAAGTCCCACCATTGATGAAATAACTCCCAATGCTTAACAAGAAATGAAATAACTCCCAATCTATTTTTTGTTGGGGTTTTTTTCATTTGGAAGTTATTTCATAATGAAATAAATCCCAACAAAAATTGTGCAATAAGTCCCACTACACTGGGACTAATTTCATAATGAAATAAGTCCCGAATCGTATGTAAAATTTTTGGGAGTTGTTTCATTTTTTTTTGGGAGTTATTTCATTTGGGAGTTATTGCGCAGTACCGAATAATCCCACTCAAAATATATATTTTTTTGATTTTTTTGGATTCTATTTCCTTAAACAACTTAATTTGTACCAATTAAAATAAATATAAAATCATAGCAGATTTTTTTTTTTTTTTCATCGAGTCCCCAAATTCTTGTGTGCCCAAGGGCCCCTGTATTCCTTAAGATAGCCCTGCTTGTGTCTAATCGCTATTTTTAAAACTAGGAAAAGCTTGGAACTCTATTATAGATATTTTTAAGTTAATCTTAAAACATTTTCGAAATTTATGAAAGCTTTTTGTTAAGCCTAGAATATTTGAGTTAACGTCAAAGTTTTGTCAACTACCTCTAAGCTTAAATAATTGTACACTAAAAGCTTTGTTTTAAATTCGAAATCTAAAATAATAACTTTTTAACTTTAAAGTTTGAGTAAGCTAATAAATTTAATAACTTCTTTTATAAAGCTCAACTTTGATAAAACTTTGCAATTATGTAGTTTTACATAAATACTACAATTCTTTGACAACACGTCATTATAAAATCATAATTTTTATTAATATCATTTTTGGTTTCTCTTTCCAGGTTATGGTGACCTTATAGCCGCTTTGACACGTCTACAAAATCAACTTACCAAAAATGGCATGACCACACTCGCAGGCCGAGTGTCGGCCGCTCATAATATACTCTCCAATCCAGGAGTAGCTCATGCGTTAGCTGCACGTCAAGCTGTTCTACAACGTAGACGACCGAAAGTCACCAATCCAGTCAGTACAAATGCCATGGAATTGCAAAAAGATATCGTGGAGCTTTTGGCCAAATCCAATTCTGCCTCAGCCATTGAATTGGGTAATATGCTAACCAGTCATGAAATGGAGGGTCTATTATTGGCACATGATCGTGTGGCCACACATACCGATGGTACACCTTCGCCAACGTTGAGTGGAGCCGGTAGTCCACATCCAATATCACCCAGCTCACAACCACAACCTCCATTGCCAGTACCACCTAAGTCGGCTTCGTTGAGGGGCACAGCCGTACCGCCGCCCGTTGTACCTCCTCCTTTGGCTCAACGTGGAGCCATGCCTTTACCTCCCAATGTCATACCCCATAATGCGGCCGGACAAACCGGTTATTCACATATGAAGCCAACGGGTTCTCAGCGAGCCGATTCCCCACCCTTGAGTGCCTGTTTTGGCATACTTAACGATCAAAATGACAATATACGTATTATACAAATTGAAAAATCGACTGAACCTTTAGGTGCCACAGTACGTAATGAAGGTGAGGCAGTGGTTATAGGTAGAATAGTAAGAGGAGGTGCGGCAGAAAAGTCTGGATTATTACACGAAGGCGACGAAATTCTCGAAGTTAATGGTCAAGAACTTAGAGGCAAGACTGTTAATGAGGTATGTGCTTTGCTAAGTACCATGCAAGGTACTTTAACCTTCCTTATAGTACCAGCTGGTAGTCCACCACCTGGTGGCGGCCATCATCGTGAAAATGCCATTTTACATGTACGAGCCCACTTTGACTACGATCCGGAGGATGATTTATATATACCTTGTCGAGAATTGGGTATTAGTTTTCAAAAGGGTGATGTTTTACATGTAATCTCAAGGGATGATCCGAATTGGTGGCAGGCATATCGAGAAGGAGAAGAAGACCAAACCTTGGCTGGTCTCATTCCTAGTCAATCATTCCAACATCAAAGAGAAACAATGAAATTGGCCATAGCCGAAGAAGCGGGACTGCAAGGTAAAAAGGGCGGTAAGGAGGGTGCCAGTAAAGGATCGACATTATTATGTGCCCGTAAGGGACGTAAAAAGAAAAAGAAAGCTAGTTCGGAAGCTGGGTAAGTAATTTAAAAAAATGTAATGTATACGAAACTCCAAAAGCTTTTTGAATATTTAATTTTAAACTGGTTTTAATCGTAAAAAATTAGGTGTATCAAAGATTTCTGTAATAAAATAAGCTTTTTTTGAAGAACTTTTAGGATATTTTTTTTACAAACTTAAGATAGATATCTATAAAAGCTTTTTTATTTAAAGAGCTTTACTTTCAAAAAACAAAAGATAAATTATAAAACTCTTTGTAATACAGATCCTTTACGTATCCAATATTGAAATATATTTTGAAAGCTTTTTTTATAGCTTTTTCATAACGCAGCTTTCAATATGTTTTTACAAATTTAGTAAAAATTGAATGGCTTGTGTTTATTTTTATTAAAAAAGAAATATTTTAAAATACTTGAGGTCCAATTTTTTAAAGCTTAAACAGCTTTACGTTTTAACACACAATTATGACTATGTTTAAGAAGATCTTAATGTCATAAATATAAAATAAAAGCTTTGTTTTGCTTTTATTAAAGCTTTTCTTGTTTAAATTTTAAAATATTTTTTAAAAAAGCTTCCTGAAGCTTATAAATATTTCTTTAAATTCACTATGGTTGCTGCATAATAAAGTTTGATTGTAAAATTTGTTTAAAAGCATCCTTGAGCTTTTACGCTCTAAAATATTGTTAAAATTTTGACAAAGCTTTAATTTTTCCGTTTCAGAAATTAAAAATAAAAGCATTTCCTATTTTATTCTAATATTAATAAAAGCTTTCGTTGTTGCAAAAAAGATTATTTTAATATTTGTTTTATTTTGCAGATATCCCTTATACGCCACCACCGCCCCCGATGAAACAGAACCTGAGGAAATACTCACTTATGAAGAGGTTGCCTTGTATTATCCCCGAGCCACACACAAACGTCCTATTGTTTTAATAGGTCCCCCCAATATCGGACGTCATGAATTGCGTCAACGTTTAATGGCGGATTCAGAAAGATTTTCAGCTGCAGTGCCACGTAAGTTAACAGCAGATTAAACTTTAAATTTAAAAAGGATTTAAAAGTCTAAGATTTAAACAAATTTTTGAATTGTCTGAATTTTTATTGCCAAAATTTTGCGGTTTAGTTTTCTATTTACTACAGGAAAAACTTAAAGAAAATAAAAAAAGTAAGAAAAAAACAATATTTGTTTAGTAAAACTTTTAAAATATTTTTGGACTCATTTTGGCTCGTTTTAAATAAAGCTCTATTAGAAAGGAGCACTAATTAAAAAATCAAACAATTTAAATAGTTTAGAAGTCATAGTTTTGAGTAAGACTTATGTAAAACGATCTAGAAAAAATGAATTATTAAAAATATTTAATATATAAATTCTTTCTTTTTTTAGATACTTCTCGAGCTCGTCGCGAGGGTGAAGTTCCTGGTGTTGATTATCATTTTATAACACGACAGGCCTTTGAGGCCGATATTTTGGCTCGACGATTTGTGGAGCATGGTGAATATGAAAAAGCTTATTATGGTAAGTTTTTGGGCAGATTTTTTAAAGTCAAAATGCAATTTATTAATTTAAATTTTTTCTTAATTTAGGAACTTCTCTTGAAGCTATACGTACTGTAGTGGCCAGCGGTAAAATTTGTGTTCTTAATTTACATCCACAAAGTTTAAAATTATTAAGAGCTTCGGATTTGAAACCTTATGTGGTTTTAGTAGCACCCCCTAGTCTGGATAAGTTACGACAAAAGAAATTACGAAATGGTGAACCATTTAAGGTAAGGCGAAAAGTATTTTTACAAAATAAAACTGGAAAACTACATAAATAAAAAAAGAGATATTTTTCATATAGAAAAATTTTCAGATTCTTAAAAAAATTCCAGAGTCCGACCGAATATTCGGTTTCGGTCTCGGTTTCGGCCGAATAATAGGGTTTCGGCCTCTATTCGGTATTCGGCAAAATTTTGGCCGAGTATTAGCCGAAACCGAAACTTTTTGGTATTTATATTTTAATATGTAAAAAAGTCGGTGAATTTTTTGATTTCGTATTTCATTACACTTGTTTCAGTTCAATTGAAGAAAATGTTACAAGTTTATGCAATAAATGTAAAACTGTTTCAGTTTAAAAATAATTTTTTCCTAATCTGCAAATGAAATATATAATTTTTTTGTAAGTTTTTTAAAATATATTTTTTCAAAAATACAATAATTCCTATGGTTTAAAAGCATTATATGCTGTATATTAATCTTTAACAACTTTTTAATAATTTTATTCATGCCAGGCGGTAATTTTTTTAAAGTTTCGGTTTCGGCCGAATATTACTTTTTCAGCCGAATATTCGGTTCGGTTTCGGTTCGGCCTCGAAAACTGGTTTCGGTCGGACTATAAAAAAATCCCTTTATAGAAAAATTCTTAAGTTCTAAGGCATTTTATCTGTAGAAAAATTATCAGAGGTGTTATATAGAAAAATTTTCAAGATCTGAGATATTTTTCTTGTAGAAAAATTTTCAGATTCTGAGATATTTTTCATATAGAAAAAATTTTCAGATTCTGAAATATTTTTCATATAGAAAAATTCTCATATTCTGAGATATTTTTCATATAGAAAAATTTTCAGATTCTGAGATAGTTTTCATATAGAAAAATTTTCAGATTCTGAAATATTTTTCATATAGAAAAATTCTCAGATTCTTAGATATTTTTCATATTTTCAATATAATATACTATAATTCTCAGAATCTATAAGGTCATTGTCAGTGAAGGTCTGCTATCAAAAAAAGATTTTTGCGGAGAGAATGGGTATAAGGCATGGAGTTTATAATTCCTAACCCTGGCCAAAGGCCGGCTACACAGAAAAACTTGAGACAAAATATTTTTAGAAAAAAAAATTAAATATTTGTTGGAATTATGACCTGACACCGGATTTCAAAAACCGAAAGCACAAAATTTAAAGTTTTCATCAAAAATAAAAAAAATTATTGTGTTCGAAATAAAATATTTTTCTGTAATATTGTTTAAAATTTATAAAGCTTGAATTTAAGCTTGATAGCGTCCAGATTGAGTAAATAATAAATATGTTACGATGGTCGTTCTGGAAAATGAAATTAACAAACAAACAATGAAATTTTTTAAGTGCAGTAAAAACAACTGAGAGTGTTAAATTCGGCTGTGCCGAATCTTTTATACCCTCCAAAATGTAAAAAAAATAAAAAAAAAATTGTCATGGGCGTTTGTTTTTGGGGGTGGGGGTGATGGGGGTCAGTGGGGGACGTTGAGAGCACCTTCCCATCCCGATAAATATAACAAATGTTTCATTTATTTAACAAAAATACAAAAAAACATTTTAAAAAAGTGTATTTTTTCAGAGGTTGGTTCAGTTCTTCAAGGGGGAACTTTTTTCCCTCTGAGCCGATTTTGCCCATTTACGAACTTAACCTACCTAGGACCATAAGACATATTCATGCCAAATTGCAGGAGGCCAGCTCTTTTGTTTTGGACTGTATCGTGCCATCTACAGACGGACGGAAGGACATTCACAGAATGTCTTAGAATCGATCATGGATCAATAATATATATACTTTATGGGGTCCCCGACCGATATTTCGATGCGTTACAAACGGAATGACAAAGTGAGTATACCCCCATACTGTGGTTGGAGGGTATAAAAATACACATTTTGAGTACAGTAAAAGAAATTCACATTTTTTGACCTCTAATTCTTTTGACCATCGATTTTTTGTAAACAAAGAAAAATTTTAATTATTTTAATATCTCATTACTATACACTGAGGTGTACTAAAATTAATAAACAATTAAATTATTTCTTTGTTTACAAAAAATTGGAGGTCAAAAAATGTGTATTTCTTCTACTGTACTTTAAAAATGTCATTGTTTGTTTAGGTTGCTGGAAAGATTATTTGAGTATCGAATAAAAACCGTTGGAGTATTTTTATACCCTCCAACCACAGTATGGGGGTATACTCACTTTGTCATTCCGTTTGTAACGCATCGAAATATCGGTCGGGGACCCCATAAAGTATATATATTATTGATCTATGATCGATTCTAAGACATTCTGTGAATGTCCGTCCGTCTGTCGGTCCGTCCGTCTGTCTGTAGATGGCACGATGCAGTCCAAAATAAAAGAGCTAGCCTCCTGCAATTTGGCATGAATATGTCTAATGGTCCTAAGCAGGTTAAGTTCGTAAATGGGCAAAATCGCCCCAGGGGGAAAAAAGTTACCCCCTTGAAGAACTAAACTAACCTCTGAAAAAATACATTTTTTTACATGTTTTTTGTATTTTTGTTAAATAAATGAAACATTGGGTATATTTATCGGGATGGGAAGGTGCTCTTAACGACCCCCCCACTGACCCATCACGCCCCCCCCCCCAAAAAAAAACAAACCCCCCTGACGTTTTTTATACCCTCCACTTAGTGATAGAGGGTATATATAAGTTTGTCATTCCGTTTGTAACTCATCGAAATATCGATCTGGGACCCCATAAAGTATATCGTCACCTAAAATGCAAAACGCCCTAACTAACAAAAAATTCAAAAGTGCGTTTTTAATTGATTCTTATGTATTGGATCAAAATACATGTCTACAAAAAAATTTAGACTCCTTTGATCAAAAATGGAGATTTTATTAACAAAATTCAAAAAGCCCTATCTACATGCTTTGATATTTGTTAAACCAAAAAGCCCCAACTACACGTTTGTTTACATAATATTGCCCACGCAACTGTTATTTTTTAAGATTAAACATTTTTTTGATACTTCTTCTTCCACAATGTCCACTAATAGGAAAAATATCTATATATGTACACAAAAAATAAAGTTTAGAAATTTACCAGTTAACCCCTTCAGGACCGTACTTTCACGAGAATCGTTCTTTTTTCAGTTATAGAATTCGCAATTTATGCAGTAAAATTAGTCTTAAGTAAGATATAAATTTTACATAAAATTTAATAACAATATAATTAATGGCGATAAAAAACATGATTGGAAGTTCTTCATTCCGATTGAATAAAATTCAAAGTAAATTTTTCGGTAAATAAGTAAAAAAAAATGTTTTTAATTATAAATTTTTGCTATTATTACAAAAAATACAGGGGGCTAATTATGTATGTAACTTGATATCCTCATCTTTAGCTCATTATTCTATTACCATAAAATGACACTATATGGTAATGGAATAACGATAGACACGATACGATTATTGTTATAAGCATTCATTGGAAAGCTTATAATTTCTTCATAAAAAGGGACAGAAATAAAAAACAAGTTGATGTCTAATACCGATAACATTAAATACAGGGCTTAGGAAAGATAAAATAACAACCTGTGTCAAATTTCATCATTTACATATGGAGGTTTTTATCTCAAGTGACACAACTTTTAAAACCGATAGTTTAGTCACAATTTTTCAACGAGATCGGTCAAGAACTTTCTGAGTTAGAGGGGACCGTAATTTTACATTTTATTCAAACAGGATTTGTTTTTGCATCCATGTAACTGATTACCTAATGTTCCTAGCAAAATGTGTCCCGAGTGTGTAAGATAGCTATTTCTTTAATCTTTCAAAAAAAAATTAAAAATTATTTTTTTTTATTTTGGAAAATCAAAAACTTGTTTGGCATTTTTTTAAAACCGGCCCTTTTTTTGACTCAAAATAAAGCTAAAGGGTACTTTTCACTATTACACATTTCCATTATACAAGCGTAATTTCACCATGTTAGCGAAATATTTTTTTAAAAAATTTGACAAGAAATTGTTCACTTATTAGATACGACTAGGTTTCAATCAAAAAAGAATCCAAAAATCTTTAGGAAGTTGGTAAATTTTGATGTGTATAATGGAAGTGTGATAGTGGAAAGTACCCTTAAGGAATTTTCCTTTAAGAGCTTTGTGGGATGCGAGTGAGATATCTATCAAATGCCCAATATTTACTGTAGATCTTAAGAAATTTTCCAGAAGCCGAGTAAACGCTTTGACGACCATATATTTTTGGCCGAAGTGTTTTTGATTTTCTTTCTAATTTCTGACCTAATAATAGTTACGCATAAAAAAATTGGGCCCCTCTTCCCCCTTATTAGGCTGTTCTGGCCAAGGCTATTTTGGTACTCGCTGTGATTTTTAAGAAAACCAATTTAATAATAGCTATTCTACAAGAATTTGGATTCTAATAGTGAGTAAGTGGACCCAGTTAGAGACTTAATGAAAACAAAACTTTTGTTTCTCTAAAACTCTTCTATAATTCATCTTTTAGAACATTTATCCTATCTTTTACTTGAACAAAAAAAAAATAGCAAGAACTGATTGCCTGTGGTCGTTAAAAGGTTAAAGCATTTTGAAGCATTAGTTTATTTCGGGCCATACCCTTGTCCTGTTCCACCCTCATTTGACATAGAGCTTTAAAATGGAAAATTGACATTCTGTATCGAATTAAGTTAGCATGTGATTAACAGAATCCGAAATGAGACATTTTGCAGTGTTAGGTTATATAGCAGGTGCCACGCCCCTTTTTCCAATAACGCCCACATTTTGTTAGAGTTCTATATGATAAACAACATTCAGTGTAAAATTTTTTTAGCATGTTGTTACATTTTATAACACATTTGCTTGGTGTTTTTAAACATATTCAGTGCAGATAGGGCTTTTTGTGTTTCTGAAAATTACAAGACAAAAGGGCGTTACTAACATAACTTTTCAAATATAAAAAATTTATAATTTTTTTTAACAGAAATGAATTTGTTTGTGTGTTTTTACTAATATTTAAAGAAATTGTAATGAAAACTTTTATAGTTTTTATATAAACACGTTTTTTGCTTCTCCTGTAAAATTTATAAAATGTTAGATAGGGCGTTTTGCATTTTAGGTGACGATATATATTCATGATGCCCGATCGATTTTAAGACATTCTAGCGATGTCCGTCTGTCTGTCTGTGGAAAATGCTGTCGCGGACAAAATATTGATGAGATGACTGAAACTTAACATATTTATTGGAAGTTCTCCCGAGAAGTTTGGTATTGTATTTGAGCGATATCGGTTCAGCGGTTCAAAAGTTATGAACGAAAATGTAAGCACACCTCAAAAATTTCAGTACATTCAACATAACCTAAAAGTACAAAATGCTTTAATTCGGCTTCTGGTTCAGATACGTGAACATAATTGAACACCAAATGGTATTTAAACAAGTACGAACATATTTTTTGACAAAAAAAAAAAAAAAAATCGCGGATTTTTTTTTACCAAATTTTTTTTCGCGGAAATTTTTTTTCAAAAAAAAATTTTTTTTTCAAAAGTAATTTCCTTTTAAATAAAGTTTTTTGCAATAATCTTTTTGAAATTGTGGAGGGTATCACTACATTCGGCAAGGCCGAATTTAACTTTTTTACTTGTTTTTAATTTTATTTTACATTTTGGAGGGTATAAAAGATTCGGCACGGCCGAATTTAACGCTCTCACTTGTTTTTTTTTTAACTTAGAATAAATTGACTTAGAAATATTTTTAAAAAATGTTCTGAAAAATGTCTAAAAATAATTTAATTTTGCAGATCGACCCTCGTAACACATATATTATTTACTCAATCTGAACGCTATCAAGCTTAAATTAAAGCTTTATAAAATACCTATAAAACACTTTAAAAAAAATACTTTTTTACTAAAATATAATTTTTTTAAAATATAATACTATTAAAAGTTTTGTATTGTCACCCACTGTATATAAAAAAATTTTAAATTCTGAGATTTTTTTTTCATTTTAATAAAAAATTCTTATTTATGTTTTCGTTTATTTTAAATTTCTTTTTTTTTTATTCTAGGAGGAAGAACTTAAAGATATTATCGCTACCGCTAGAGATATGGAAGCCCGTTGGGGTCATTTATTCGATATGATCATTATAAATAATGATACGGAAAGAGCTTATCATCAACTATTGGCTGAAATAAATTCCCTAGAACGTGAACCACAATGGGTACCAGCCAGTTGGGTGCATAATAATAGAGATGAGTCATAATTATAATTAAAAAATAAAAATATTAATATAATTTAAAATATTAATATAATTAAAAGAAAAACAAAAAGTAAGTTTAGAATGAAAATTCGCTAAAATTATACCATTTTGAATTAAAAAAAAAACACAAGAAGGAAGTGAAAATCCAAGAAAATGTATATAAACAAAATATGATATTATTAAACAAAAATGTTTAAAATACGGATGATAAGTTAAAAAAAAAACATGCAATATTTTTAATTATTTTTTTTTTTTTTAATTTTGTAGATATTTTTTTTTTAATTTTATTGTTTTTTTTAATAATTTTATTATTATTTTTAAAAGTTTAAATATCGCTTTAAAATTGTTTTGTAATTATTTTTTTTTATACTTTTTAAAAATATCACAAATTATTTTAAGGACTAAATATTTTGATTTTAAAAACTTTAAATTTCCTTAAGTTTGTTAACGTTTCCATTGAAAAAAATTTATGTTGAATATAATTTAATTACTATTTTGAAAAATTTTCTATAGAAAAATTTTCAGATCATGATAAAAATATATTTCTTATTGAAAATTTCTCATATTGAATGATTTAAAATATTTAGATACAAAAATTTTCACTTACTGAAGAATTTTTGACTTTAACCTCCAGCTACACCTTCTATAATTATGGAGATATAAAGCAAGAAACACACACAAAACAATAACAAATTTTTGTTTGTTGATTTAGTTTTGTGTGTTTGTAGCTTTATGTCTACATAATTACTGAAGGTGTAGCCGTAGGGTTAAAAAAAGTTTCCAGATTTTAAGATATTGTCATGAAGAAAAGTTATCAGATTCTAAAACATTTATGGTAAAGACATCTAGCAGATTCTGAAACATTTTTTTCTATAGAAAAATTACAAAATTATAAAACAAAAAATTTCTTTCTGCAATAAAATTTTTAATGGAAACATTTTTTTTTTAATTTCTTATTTTTTTATTTTCTTTTAAAAAAATTCTTGAAATTATTATTTTATTATTCTCCTTTCCAACATTCCAAAATTTACTTACATTTTCTAAGAAAATTTTATTTTTATTTTTTAAAAGAAAATGTTTAAGCTAAATCCCTTTGAAATTAGAAAACAAAATTTGTAATGACATTATCTGCTAACTTTAATAATTAAAAAAAAAAAACTAAAATAGTTATAAAACTAATCTGCATAATTTTTAAGTAAAAACAAAGTTAAATCTGAAAAAAATCCTTTAAAAAAATTGCTAGCAAAAAAAAACGTATAAACAAATAAAAACAATAATTAAAAATAATACTTTATTAACAAAAAAAAAAAACTAAATTCCATTTACTTTATTGCAAAATAAAACAACAAGACATCATAAAATGTATGTTTAGTATAATTCATTAAAAATAAAAATTGAAATATTGTTATAAAACAAAAATATTAAGTTAATATAAAATTGAAATAATTTAAAAATAAAAAAAAAACTAATCAGTTAAAGTAAAAATTTGTAATGATTTTTTTTTCTTACTAAAAAAAAAATTTTGTTATACTTAGATAACAAAATCCACCACACTTGTTAAATATATCTTGAAATCTTCTTTTTTGTTAAAAAAATAAATATACTAAAATTTATATTTTATAAAAATTTTTGTTGAAATTATTTTTTTTTTAACAAAAATGTTAAAAAACCCCCTTAAAAAAAATATGATAGTTATTGTCATAAAAAGATTATAAGTAAATAAATTAAACTGTTTTTGATATTTTGTAGTTATTTGCAAATTTTTGTTTTATAAAAAATATTAAGAAAAAAAATAAAATAGCATAAAGTATAAAAAAAAAAAGAAAATAAAGTACTAGAATTTAGCAACGTAACTGAAAAATGGTAAAATTAAACAAAAATATATTAAATATGTTAAATTATTTTTAGTTGTAAATCTATAAATAAAACAAAAATATGAAATATAAACACAAACTACTATTATTATACTTTAGAACAGACCTTTTAACAATTAATTCAATTTGTGAATTAATTCGCATTATTTGCAATTAATGAATTAATTCATGCTTGAATTAATTCTTTGAATTATTTAAAATTGAATTAATTCATTTTGTTAATAATTCAATTTTAATTCAAAGAATTAATTCAAGCATGAATTCTTGTTGAATTAATTCATTTTAAAATTTTATTTTGAACTAATTCATTTTGAATTAATTTATTTTGAACTAATTCATTTTGAATTAATTCATTTTGAACTAATTCATTTGGAATTAATTCGTTTTCAATTTATTTTTTGAATTAATTCTTTTTTGAATTTATTCATTTTTTGAATTAATTTTTTTTTTTTTTTGAAATGATTATTTTTTTTAATTTATTCTTTTTTTGAATTAATTTTTTTTTTTTAATTCATTTTGCACGGTCTATTTTGATTTTTTAAAACTATGAATTAATTCAAAAAATTACTAAATTCAAAATGAATTAATTCAAAAATGATTAATTAAAATAATTAATTCAAAATGAATTAATTCAAATTGAATTAATTCAAAAAGAATTAATACAAAATGAATTAATTCTTTGAATTAAAATTGAATTATTCACAAAATGAATTAATTCTTTTTTTAAATATATCGAATTTAATTCAAAGAATTAATTCAAGCATGAATTAATTTATTAATTAAAATTTTTGATTTGAGAAAAATTAAATGGTGAATTAAAATTTCGAAGGTCTGCTTTGGAACAGGGGGTTCTCATTAGCGTTTTTTCATTATCTCATTTAGGCAGGTGAATGGACTTCTTTATAAAACAGATGCATTAGATAAAAGCAGAGACCATAACAGTTATGAGATTTATTGAAAAAATCAAATTTAACTGTTTAGAAATATTTTTTTCAAATAAAAATTAAAAATAACAGTTTCAAATGATTTATGTAAATATCTGTTCAAAAAAACAGAAATAAGCCTTAAAACATTGAATTATTAAAATAAAACTAAAATAAACGCATGCAAAAGAATCCTATTGTAGCTAATACTTCAATCATTGGTTTAGGGCGGATTACTCAATGAAATGTTAGCTGCTAACTGCCGATTTAACGGAGCCTTATGTCAAAATTTGTATGAAAAAGTTTAATTTAACGGAGAGTTATTTTATAACGCAGCATTGAGCAATCCAGCCTTAAAGATATACGTCCAAATTCATAAAAAATAAAAGAGTTTAATAAAGGGTTTATTAATCAAATTTCCATACAAAATTTGTTTTATAAACCTCTTATTAGCCTCTTTTAACTTTTATGAATTTGAAGGATAAACTTTGATTCATTTCATTTAAAAATAACTGTTTTAACAGTTATTTATTCCAAAAAATATAAAATAACAGTTATTTTTAATTGTTTGAACAAAAAGTTTTTAATAACTGTTATTTTATACTTTTATGACAAAAAAAAAAAAAAAATATTGCAAACTTTAACAAGGGACATCTCTAGAAATTCTTTCATATATAAAATACTTAGTTTGGACAACATTCGTTAAATGGGTTTTTAAAACAAAAAGACACATTTAACTGTTATATTTGGTCTCTGAATAAAAGAACTCCTCAATATGTTTTCAAAACTATTTTTCAAAAATCTTCTTACAAGGGAAGTCTCCCTAGTGTCACCCGCGGATCTTTATGGAATTGGTTTTATTTTGTAGAGCAGAAAAAATAAAGGGACACGTATTTTTTTTAGCGGCCAAATTCATATTTAGGGGGTAAAAAGGAGAGGGAAGACAAGGCCATTTTTCAGTTTTTTTCGTTTATCTACTATATTATTCAAAGAAACCTAGTCGTGTTGCATACCAAATGAAAGGTCTTTGGAAAACCTATCTACGTGTGTTGAGAACGTGTCCAAACATGCACAACTTTTCGCCATATTGAGTAAAATACCAAAATTTTAGGACATTTTTGTTAATAAGTCGAAAAACATTAACTTCTTTGGCCCGTTGTACGCCACGAGATAGGTATTTTTAATACTTTTAATCTGATACCACATATGCCTATATAAGTTTAGTTTAAATAGGCGTAAATCGTAAAAAACTGAAAAACGTCAATTTCCCCCATACAAATCGACCTGCCCTAAAATACGTGTCGAATTAATTTTCGTTCTTAACAACATATCCAAATTTCATGAAGATCGGAGGGTGACACCAGGGAGACTTCCCTTGATAGTCTTTCTGGATTGCTGCTACAATATCCTTGGGGTCGCGACCCCCTTTTTGAGAAGCATTGTTTTAGAAAGTATATGTAATATTAAATTAAGCTAAATTTGAAATTTGAAGTCACTTTTTAAAGGAAATATTGCTTCTATGACAATACCGGAAAAAAAAGTTGTCTACTTTTGTCACGATGGCAGCACCTGCTAGTGAGACTTTAGTAGCATACTAAATTTTAAAAACTCTGTAACTAACTTTTGCGTGCAAAATTTTCAAATTTTATTTTATATGTAAGATATTGGATAGTTGCTACGAGTGTATGGAAAATTACATAGTTATCTGAGCAGTATATCCTGAGCTATTTGAGCCCTTACTAAGTTTTAGTATTACCTCAAGAATATTCTTGAGTTATTATTAAGACATGCGCCCCCTAGAAGGTAGTAGAAGAAATAAATTTGTCTTATCTCTATATTATAAAGTCTCTGGGAAATACCATTTAAAACATGTATGTAACTGGATTTTGGGGTGTATTTAAATACCAAATAACATAATTTTCATGATTTCTTCAAATCTACCAAGCAATTCTGGAGATTTAGCAATCACAAATATGTGTAACGAAAATTGATAATCTGGCAACTCTAATAAAAGTCGAGGTTTTCTAAAAAGTAGTGCCAAGTTTTAAGACTCAAGTGTTTACAAATATAGTTTTGCTACTGACACCTAGAGAGCGCTAGTCAAAATGACTCCAGCCCCTAGTTAGGCACAATAAAGCAGCACGCAGCAGACAGCAAAATTTCTATATGTATTTTGTTGTTGGCACAACAAAATACATGCGGAAAATTTGCTGGATGCTGCTTGCTGCTTTATTGTGAAGAGACACTAAGCGTGGATTGCCACAGCTTATTTTTTTATTTAAATTGCGGAAACGGAAAAATAATTATTTGAAAACTAAAAAGAATGAATACGATTTGTTTGGTTTGCTTTATTGATTTTTATGTGACATTCCAAATTTTAGTCATTGAAATATAAAATTAAGAAATTTTAATAAACTACCGGAATTTTAAAAATATACGATACTTTATTTTTCAAATAAAAAAAAAAAAAACTATTAAAAAAATATTGCGTAATTTTTTAAAGCTGTTTAAAAATTGTTCATATTGGGGTTGTTTTTGCAAGTGATTTTTGACGGTTTTTTTGAATCGGAATCGAACCCTTTCAATACCGTTACCGATTTAAAACTCTTTAATATTCACTATTGGTATCGGTAACGATACCAATAGTGATAATAGCGATAACCAAAAAAAAATTAATACCGTTACCGATAAAAAACTATTTTTGCTGCATGGTACCATGGTAAGTTGTTCAAATGTAAAAAAATCAGCTGATTATTTGACAATTTCACAGAAATATTTAGTTGCCCTGTTTTAAAGAAAACAAATTTTTAAAAATTTTATTAAAAAAAAAATTTTGGTTAAGCGCCCAACATGAATCAAATTACGTTGCGTAAGGCGAAACGCCCAATAATTTTTTGTTTCTAATATTTAAATGTGAGGTACCTAAATCAAACAGACGTAAAAATTTCAAATTTGATGTGTTTGTTTTTTTCGACCCTAAAATGATTCAATACAATTTTAAAAAAATTATTAAAAGTGCAAATAAAATACAAATTTCATGACTTAAAATAACCCCAAAACATTTCCCTTTAATCCCAGTCATACTCGAAGAATAAGAAAGATAATAAGAAGAATAATTGAAAGATAATCCACTTGCAATCTCTTGTCTTTATTTCTCTATGGTTTTGTTAGACACCGTTGTCTAACGGTACTCGCGAAGAAATAACAAATACAAGCGACCGACAAACACAAACACGTTCCTGAATTTATGAAATAATTTCAGCGACGAATAGAAAAAGTAAATAAATAAAAAATATAAGATTTTATTTATGTATACATACATTCAGATGTTTTTAATTCTAAGGGCATTTTTTAAGGTTATTTCCGCATTCTTATATTCCCCATAAATGGAAATTATCTCTAAAACCACATTTGCCGTCAGAATTATATCATCTTTGACCCCTATCCATAAATATATTTTAAAATTAACCACAATATTTAGTAAAACGCAACTCGCCGCGTTGTCAAAATTTCTGTGTAAATTGTTTTTTACGTCCATCAAAAAAAAAAACTGTCTTGTCAGGGCTTAGGGAACACAAACTCCATGTATTAAACCCATCCTATTTGCCTTAAAAAGTTTTCTAGCGTAAAAAGTTTTTGGGCCTATGTATGTATTTTCAGCGTAAAATTTGGAACATAAAAGTAGTACACACTCCCTTGCGAGCGTTTACCCCCCGACAAAAGTGGTACCAACGGACTCAGGATTAGGTCCTTAGTCGATGCACAAAGTTTCATGTGATTTGGAGGGTTGAAGGTAAGCTTGACTTAAGCCGAATATTTCAAAGACTTGACATTATTTTAAAACAAAACAAACTTACCAGAATTAAAATTCTGCTACTCGTTTTTAAAGTTGCGATATTTTTTATTACTTTATTGCATTTTAACAATTTTATTTAAAATTATTAGATTTTTACTGAATTTACACTTAATAAATTGCATTTTAACAAATGAACGCATATTTGGTTGCATTTATAAATGATGTAATAAAATAACTATTACACTCTATTTGTTATTATTGCAACTTTATTAAAAAGGCTTTCTTTTAAAAACCCCACTTTCACAAACACACACACTTTTATTTTACCGAAAACCCGGAGGAATTACAATTTTTCTTTCTTTTTGCACACAAATAAATTCGATCAAACTTTAATTTAAAAAATTTTTCTCAAAAACACGTGTTATCACCACAAATTATTTTTTGCAACTGACAACTGAGACAACTGATGATCTCCTCTACCGTCCTTTGCAAAGTGTTCCCAAAAGAGCGGAGCTTAAAATCAGGGTTGCCATGCTAACAAATACTTTCTTTGTAAATGGTTTTTGAAAGCACATAAAATATAAGTTGGCAATCCTTATTTCAACTTCCGTGCTTTTGTGAACAGATTTATTTTTTTAGAATGATCGTCATCAATTTTAAATATTTTCTCAAGAGAACATGTGCAAAGTGAAAAAATTATAAAAATTTTAAGAAATGTAATTTAAAGAAATTAAAAATGCTATTAACAGATGGAAAAACATTTTAACTATTTGTGGAGCCGCAGAACAAAGTGTACTTTTTCGCATTTTAAAATTGTTTGTAAAATTTAGAGTGTGTTTCGTTCGTCAAAATTCTTAGATTTTTTCTACCAATAACTTTTGTCTATAAGAAACCCCTTAGAATTTAGAAGCTTTTTTAAATCAAAGAAGTTAAAATGTTTTTGTGAAGTTAAAACCCTAAGATTCGGTAAAGTTTTTATTACTGACAAAAACATCAGATTCATATAAAAACTTTTTTCAATAACACAGTCTACTTTTCAATGGGAAAAACTATTAGATCTAATACAATAATCATTATGAGTCCTTAAGACTCGTAGAATAGTCATAACGAGTCCTAAAGGTTCATTATTATTATTTATTGTTGCAAAAATAAATGAAATCATTAAATTATTAAAAAAAAAAAAATGTGAATGATTAAAATTCTGGGGGGGGCTAAGCCCCCCCAGAGAGGGCTATCTACGCCAATGATTTCCAACCCGTTTTACTAAAGATTAGATTTATTGTAAGGATGAGATTTTTCAGGTTTTCTTTTATATATTCTTTCTACAGTTGTACTCGGGAGCATTTCCAAACCGTTTTTTGTAAAGTTTAGATTTTCTGAACAGAATTCATTTCTAAAATGGCAAACTTTTTTTGTCAACAACAGATCACACAATCCAACAATCTGTCAATCGTCCCGGAATTTGGAAATTGTTACCAAGATATTTTTATTATGGAAATACAGGAAAAGTCTCAAAATTTGAAACAAAAAATTTCAACCGGAAATATATTTCGAAATTTGAGAATTTTTCTTTAAGAAAAATGTTCTGAAATGTCTTTCTGTTGATCTCTTTTAAATTTCAATTGAACTTTTTAGAATTTTTTTGACCATAGGAAAAAAGTTCCCCAGAAAGACACAATTTTGATACCCTCTCCAACCACAGCATGTCATTTCATGTGTAACGCTTCTAAATATCGGTCAAGTACCCTACAAAGTATGTATTTTATTAATCCATGACTGATCCCAAGACATTCTACAAATTTCCGTCTGTCTGTAGTTAACATAATGCAGTTCAAAATAAAAAAGCTAGACTCCCGAAGTTAAGCACGTATGTATATTAGAGCGACTCAACTTGTATGGAAGAGAAAAAAGTGATTTAGTTACCCCTCTGAAAACAAAGCTTGATATGTTTTATGATGATTCCCAAAATATTTTGGTTCTAGCGTTGACCATCCGTGAGCTGGACCATTTTAAAAAAAGGTCCTTTTTTCAGTTTTTCGAATTTTTTTGTACTTTGTACCAAGACGACATAAATAAAATTTGGTGTCATCGAAAAGGGTTTTTGACGCAGCATCCAATGGTATATAAAACTTGACCACTTGCGACCTACTAATTGAGATATTTAACTAAATACAAATTTTCGTATCGGGTTTTCATACAAATTCTACGTATTTGGAAATAATATTCTGCTTTTTAAATTGAATCTGTTTTAAAATAATGTTAATTTATTTTTTTTTTTGTAATTATTCACATAAAACGCGAAAATCGCGATATATTTATCTTTTTTAATATATAGGCAATATGGGTATCAAAATTTTTCATTTTTCAATTATAATAACCTTGTGACAAGTAAAATATCTGTTTTCGAATCATGGATGCTGTGAGATAAATTTAAGTTCGTAAATATTAATTTTTAACAATGTTCTGCTTTTCAAATTGAATCTGTTTTAAAATAATGTTAATTTTTTTATTTTTTTTATTATTCACATAAAACGCGAAAATCGCGATATACTTAGGTTTTTTTTTATATAGGCAATATGGGTATCAAATTTTTTCATTTTTCAATTACAATAATCTGGTGTTCTGTTAGTAACTATTTTTCTCATTTCATATATGTATTCAACTAAAAAAATAATATTTGAAAACTTAAATATATCTCACAGCATCCTAGATTTGAAAACAGATCTTTTGCTTATCACCAGATTATTATAATTGAAAAATGAAAAACGTTGATACCCATATTGCCTATATTAAAATAAGAAAAAATATATCGCGATTTTCGCGTTTTATGTGAATAATAAAAAAAAATAAACATTATTTTAAAACAGATTCAATTTAAAAAGCAGAACATTGTTAAAAAATTAACATTTAAAAACTTAAATTTATCTCACAGCATCCTAGATTTGAAAACAGATCTTTTACTTATCACCAGGTTATTATAATTGAAAAATGAAAAATTTTGATACCCATATTGCCTATATTTGAAAAAAGATAAAATTTATCGCGAATTTGGCGTTTTATGAAAATAATTACAAAAATAAATAAATTAACATTATTTTAAATCAGATTCAATTTGAAAAGCAGAACATTATTTTCAAAGACGTAGAATTTGTATGAAAACCCGCAACGAAAATATGTATTAGTTAAATATCTCAATTAGTAGGTCGCAAGTGGTCAAGTTTTATATACCATTGGATGCTGCGTCAAAAACTCTTTTCGATGATACCAACTTTTATTTATGTCGTCTTGGAGCAAAGTACAAAAAAATTCGAAAAACTGAAAAAAAAACCTTTTTTAAAAATGGTCCAGCTCACGGATGATCAACGCTAAAACCCAAATATTTTGGGAATCATCATAAAACATATCAATCTTTATTTTCAGAGGGGTAACTAAATCACTTTTTTTTTTGAGTCGCTCTAATGTATATGTGTTATTGTCCTATGCAGGTTAAGTTCGTAAATGTGCAAAATCGGAACAGGAGAAAAAGTTTCCCCTAGATGAACTTAGCCAAGCTAAAAAAAAACGTAATTTTTTATAGGTTTTTTTAACTTTTTTTTAAGCAAATGAAACATTTCAATATTGGAAGAAGTTCTAAGTCCTGCACTTGGATCAAGGAAAAAAAATTTCTGCCCGCGCCCGTTTGTGGGCGTACATTTTTTACAGACAAATTTACTTTCAAATAAATGACCGCGTATACCACCAAGTGGAGGTCAACACCTTTTTAATGATGTATTTAGAAGTGAAAATCGGAAAAAAATGGCAACGTTTAATTTTAAGTAAAATTGAATTGAAAAGCATAAAAAAACTAACATAAACATCTCGTTATCTCGAGTCTGTGGTTAGATTTTTAAAATCTTTTAATACAGAAAAAATTTATAGCATTTTTTGAATTATAAAAAATTCAAGTTTTGGACCCCTTTTGGTGCGGTTTAGCTCACGATAGATTATCGCTAGAACCCAAATATTTTGGGAATCCTCATAAAAAATGTCAAAGTTAATTTTCAGGGGGTACAACTTTAACCTTTTTTTGTCCATATAAGGTGAGTCAGTGTAATACACGTCCATCCAACAAGTTTTACAACCATACTTCAAGTATATGGTCACTTTTACTAAATGAAAATTCAGTACGAGTATGAACAGAACAAACGATTTGACAGTAACAACCGGTGACCGCCGTGAAATACAATTTGTTTTAATTTATAACAATAAAAACAAGTGAGAGTGTTAAATTCGGCTGTGCCGAATCTTTTATACCCTCTAAAATGTAAAAAAAATAAAAAATAGTTGTCAGGGGCGTTTGTTTTTTTTTGGGGGGGGGGGGGTGATGGGGGTCAATGGGGGACGTTGAGAGCACCTTCCCATCCCGATAAATATAACAAATGTTTCATTTATTTAACAAAAAAACATGTAAAAAGTGTATTTTTTCAGAGGTTGGTTTAGTCCTTCAAGGGGGAACTTTTTTCCCCCGAGCCGATTTTGCCCATTTACGAACTTAACCTGCCTAGGACCATAAGACATATTCATGCCAAATTGCAGGAGGCTAGCTCCTTTATTTTGGACTGTATCGTGCCATCTACGGACAGACGGACGGACATTCACAGAATGTCTTAGAATCGATCATGGATCAAAAATATATATACTTTATGGGGTCCCCGACCGATATTTCGATGCGTTACAAACGGAATGACAAAGTGAGTATACCCCCATACTGTGGTTGGAGGGTATAAAAAATATTGATCATGCTTTTAAAAATAAAGAGGACAAAGACGACAGCATTTAAAAAAAAGAGTACAAAAAGAGGACACAAATTTTATAGAGTACAGCCAGTTAAAATAGAGTATTGTTCTCTAAAAAAGAGTACGTATGGTCAGCTTAGCGTATATATAAAATATTTTTTAAAATAATGATAAAACTGTAGTATAGCTTGAGTGCAAAAATCACAATAAATGAATTTGTTAACATTTAAAATTATGGCCAGGTGTCCCCCAACGTCCTCTGTGGAAACTCCCTCCTACTCCACCGAAACAACAACCTTGTCAATTTTTTTTATTTTATATTTTTTAATATTTTGGAGGGTATAAAAGATAAGACACAGAAGATATTAACCTCCCATTTGTTTTTACATGATTTTTTTGTAGTAGTATTATTTATTAATTAATTCAATATTGTAATACAAATTGGCCTGGATGGCCAAAATTTATATGTACTACATAGTAATAAAACCAGAGTTCTTAAGATAAGGCACAGACTTCCACTTGTTTTTACATGTTTTTTTGCATTTTTGTGAAAAAATCTAGCATTTTAATGATTGAAGAGTTCTACTAACAGAGTCATCTTAAGGGTTTTCCTTTACCTGATTTCGTAGCAAAGCTTAAGTGCCTAGTAAATTTTCTGTTTGAAATTTATTTTCCAAACGTATATCCAATTTTAAAGGCTCCTTTAGTTTTCTCAATGTGTTTTTCTATAAATTCCATAATACGTTCTTATCGTCCTTCTCTATTTTTTTCCTTTTTCTCTGCTTTTGTTTGACGTTCCAGCTCTCTGATTCATCCGAAGTAGACTGACGTGTTCTACGCAACCATTTGACATAGTGAAATCGATTTCAATCAATGCCAATAGAGTTGTTCCACATGACTCTTTTCTGCTATAGGCATACTCGTGGAACACTTTATTGGCATTAACAATTACATATAACCCTTACATAATTAATTACATATAACCCTTAGAGAATTCTTGTAAGAAATTGTGAAAAAATTTGCCAGGGGCACCGGCAAACAGCAACAATCGTCTTTGATGGCTTTCACTTTTGGTATGGAACTTGAAACCATTTTTATTTCTACACACACACCTGACAATACCAGTGTAGTTTTAGTCAACCATTGGCCAGATTTTTGGGAGTACCAACTTCAGTTCGTAATGCAATAATTTTTTAAGAAAAAATATAAAATTTCTGAAAAATTTTTGTTTACAAAAGTAAACAAAACAAATGAAATGACAATGAAACAGGGTTGTTCAATTTAACAGCTGTTGTTTTTTTTTTTTATTGAAATACAATTTACAAACCAAGCCCAAAGGGCCAAATATGGTTTACATACTACTCACTAAACTTAAACTTATAACTAAATAAAAACAATTTTTAATTTAATAATGAGATTTGAATTTTTATAAAAAACTAATAATAACCCTAAAACTGCGTTCAAATTTAAAGGAAATCAATATAAAAAATAGTACATTTCTACTAGATTAAAACATTTTCATTTATAATAAATTATTGCGGGTAGCATGTTTGCTAAGTTTATTTTTAAAAACGTTAACTGAGAAAACAAAAAGCCTAAGTTCTCGAGGCAAAGAATTCCAAGCTCTTATGACACGAACATGAAAAGAACGTTCATGAAATGAAGTATTTATACGCGGAAAAATTAACTGTGGATTTCTTAACGAGCGCGAAAAAACGAATTTTCGGCTCAAATACTCAGGACAACTTGATACAATAACTTTATAGAAATGTAACAACAGTCGAACTTGTATAAATACAAGATAAAAAACCGTTAAAATATTAGACGAGTTTGGACAAGTCGTAACCACAGACTAAATACAGACTCGACAGTAGAGTTTTATAAGAAAAAATGGGGAAAAACTAAGCGATTTTAGGAGAAAACACAGCGGTTTTTAGTCCGTTTTACGCTAACATGGCAACACTTTCTACGACTTAGGAGTGAGTGAAACAACAAAAACCGATCTGGCATCCATTTTTCTAATGGCGCGTTATATTAGCTTTCTCTTTCTAACCTAATTCGTAGAATAATTTGAAAACATTAACCATATGGTTCAAGACTACTTTTTTGACACCTGTCACTTATGTCGAGTCTGTATTAGTCTGTGTCGTAACTATAACTTGAAAATTTAGTGGACATAATGGAAAAAAATCAGGGGGCTAATCACGTAAAACGTGAAATTTTGACAACGCGGTGCGTAGGGTTTAAAATATGGGGGCAAATTTTAAATCGAAATTAAATAATGGATAGAGAACTAAGCTGATATAAATTTGACGGCAATGGTGGTTTTACATACTCAAAAAAAATATCATTTGTTAAATCTTTTTTCGTGTAGCCTGCCTTTAGCTAGGCTTAGAGACTACTAACTTTATGCATTAAACCCATCCTATCTGCCTAATAAAGTTTGCTAGCGTGAAAACTTTTTGGCCCTATGTATTTTCCAAATTGCAAAATTTGGAACATTAAAGTCGCACCCAGAGTCATAGAGTAGTCCAACAAATGGCGTTTGAAAAAGTAGTAAACAAAAACCATATGGTATTGTTTACGAAATTTTATCACAAACCGAAATTCGAGCGAGATGAAAGATACCAGTTTTACAGTGAGAATGCAGATTTTTTTTTTGTCTCTCTTTGCTTTGCGTTTGAACTTTAGTTTGGCATTGCCAGAATTTTCCAATTATCTTTGGTGATGCCAGATCTACAAAACGGTCGATGGACTACTATGTCACTATGGTCGCACCCACTCCGCGTAGTTTGCCTTTGGGACTACAAACTCCATGCATTAAACCCACCCTCTCTACCTTTTAAAGTTTGCTAGCGTAAAAATTAATTTTAGTGTAAAATTTGGAACATTAAAGTATCACCCACTACCTTGCGGGCGTTTTCCCTCCGACAAAAGTGGTACCACTGGACTCAGGATGGCGTCCTTAGTCGATGCATTAAGTTTCATGAGATTTGGAGAAGTGGAGGTAAACTTGACTTAAGGTTTCAAAGACATGCCTTATTTAAAAGGAAAACAAATAAAAAAACACAAACTTACCAAAAATTAATATTCTTCTATTTGTTATTAAAGTTGCGATATTTTTCAACACTTTTATTGCATTTTAGCAATTTTATTTAATATTATTAGATTTTTATTTATTATTAAATTGCATATTATTAAATTTACGCATATTTTGTTGCATTTATTAATGATGTAATAAAATAATTATTACACCCTTTTTTATTATTGCAACTTTATTAGAAAGGTTTTCTTTTAAAAACACCACTTTCACAAACATACACACTTTTATTTTACCGAAAACCTAGAGGAATTACAATTTTTCTTTTTTTGCGCACAAATAAATTCGATTAAACTATAATTTAACAAATTTTTCTCAAAAACACGTGTTATCACCACAAAATATTTTTTACAACTGACAACTGATGACATCTGATGAGCCTCTCTACCATCCTTTGCAAAGTGTTCCCAAAAGAGCAGAGCTTAAAATCAGGGTTGCCAGGCTAACAATAAATACTTGTTTTGTTAAGTGCTTTTGAAATCGACCACATAGAATATATCTTGGCAACCCTAATTTTAACATCCGTGCCACAGACTAATACAGACTCGACATAAGTGACAGGTGTCAAAAAAGTAGTCTTGAACCATATGGTTAACGTTTTCAAATTATTCTACGAATTAGGTTAGAAAGAGACAGCTAATACAATGCGCCATTAGAAAAATGGATGCCAGATCGGGTTTTGTTGTTTCACTCACTCCTAAGTCGTAGAAAGTGTTGCCATGTTAGCGTAAAACGGACTAAAAACCGATGTGTTTTCTCCTAAAATCGCTTAGATTTTCCCCATTTTTTCTTATAAAACTCTACTGTCGAGTCTGTATTTAGTCTGTGTCCGTGCTTTTGTGAAAGTTGTATTTTTTTGAGAATGATCGTCAGCAGTTTTAAATCATTTTGTCAAGAGAACATGTGCAAAGTGAAAAACTTATAAAAAATTTAAAGAAATGTAATTAAAAGAAATTAAAAATACTATTAACAGATGGAAAACCATTTGAACTATTTGTGGAGCCGCAGAACAAAATGTACTTTTTCGCATTTTAAAATTGTTTGCAAAACCATCTTTGTCTCCCGCTCTTAATATTTTGGAACTTTTTAACAGAAGGTACGAAAACTGTTAGACGAGGAAAATACGATAATGTTAAATTAACATTTAGGGAATTCACATGGGTATCGTATTTGTTGTAAAGTTGTATTGTCCTATCTAAAAACAGAGTTGTTAAAAATTATTTATCTCTCATTCGATAATTTTCTCATAAATTCTTTTCTTGTTAGCATACTTGAAAATAGCACACAAAACAGAGGTATAAATGTTGTATCGTCATATCGTGTAAGTGTCGTATTATTAATTTAAAGTTTAACCAACCCTGTTTTTAGATAGGATATACAACATACAACACCAAATACGATACCCATGTGAATTCCCTAATTGTTGGTTTGACAAATAATGCTAACTTTTTATATCGAAAAAGCGCTTAATAAATTTAAATAAAATGTATCAATTTATAATTTTTATGTTAATATTATTTAGGAAATACCTTTAAAATTGTTTAAAACAAATTGTCAGCAAATAAAAAGTCATTGGATTTCCCGATAATCCACAAAAAAAACTTTTTTTACAGCTAGATGAAAAAAAAAACGCTAGCTTTAGTCTGAAAATCACCAAACTGCAACACTTTTTTTTTGTTTATATCGAACTTAAGGGATTTTTTTTGGTTTGATCAAACGTCCAGTTCGATGGCGGACTTAGCAAAGGGAATTTAAGAGCGGCTTTAACAGAAGAAGAGCGAGTTCAGATCTCTTTAGTATTGATACTCCTTGGCAAAACTAACAAGGGAAGTCTCCCTGGTGTCACCCTCCGATCCTCATGAAAATTGGATATGTTGTTAAGAACGAAAATTAATTCGACACGTATTTTTTGTTAGCGGCCCGAACTCATTTTTAGGGGGGGGGGGGTCGATTTGTATGGGGAAATTGACCTTTTCAGTTTTTTACGATTTACGCCTATTTAAACAAAATTAATATAAGCATGTGTGGTATCAGATTAAAGGTATTAAATTAAATACCTATCTCGTGGTGCTAACAACAGGCCAAAGAAGTTAATATTTTTCGACTTATTAACGAAAATGCCCTAATATATGGTATTTTACTCAATATGACCAAAAGTTGTGCATTTTTAGACACGTTCTTAAGGCCTCTACAGACGATTCAATATTATGCTCAATCTGCATGTATTTTTTTCAGTTCAATATTTTACACAGTATTTTTATGTATGCCAATTGTGGGTAAACGTCAAAAATATTGTGCATAATATTGCGTCGTCTGTAGGTACCTTTAGCACACGTAGATAGGTTTTCCAAAGACCTTTCATTTGGTATGTAACATGACTATGTTTCTTTGCATATAATATCAGATAAACGAAAAAAACTGAAAAATGGCATTGTCTTCCCTCCTACTTTTTACCCCCTAAATATGAATTTGGGCCGCTAAAAAAAATACGTGTCCCTTTATTTTTTCTGCTCTACAAAATAAAACCAATTCCATAAAGATCCGCGGGTGACACTAGGGGGACTTCCCTTGTAAAAGTGTTGTGTTTCGTCCGCTTATAAAACGGCATAAACCTGGAATTAGTAAGATGTTTTAAACTTAATAAAAAATTTCTTACTTTTTCTAGATTCGCGCTCTTTTATTAAGATTATTAAGATAAATAATCCTTAGTAAGCCAACAATTTTAAATTTGCGAAAGAGTACGTTTTGTTCTGCGGCTTCTCATTTGTTAAAGTAAAAAAAAAATAAATTTCAACGCACTTAGGTCACATACAATTCTTTTTACAAATAAAAGCCTCCATGGCCAAGAAATATGAATATGCAACAGGTGCTCCTTAGGGAAACAAAAACTGCTTTCGGAAAAGAAAACAAATGGATGATATTTTTCAGGTTTATTTTTATATATTCTTTCTAAAGTTTTACTCGAAAGCATTTCCAACCCGTTTAACTAAAGTTTAGATTTATTGTAAGAATGAGATTTTTCAGGTTTCCGTTTATATATCCTTTCTACAGTTTTACTCGGGAGCATTTCCAAACCCTTTTTTTGTAAAGTTTAGATTTTCTGAACAGAATTCATTTCTAAAATGGCAAACTTTTTTTGTCAACAGATCACACAATCCAACAGTAATTTTTCTTATGGAAAAGTGACCTTCTTTAATCTGTCAATTCTCCTGTTTTTTTTAATTCCAAATGTTCTTAAAACGGAATTTGAAAATTGTTACCAAAACATTTTTATTATGGAAAAGTGCACAATTTCTAAAACTTTGTCTTTTAGGAGTAATGGATGAAAGTACTCTGGTTTAATTGAAAATTTCCAATGCTTCCAAGACGGAATTAGGAAATTGCTACCAAAAACATGGTCATAATTTTCAAATTTTTGAGGTGTGCCTTTCACAGCTTTTTTCGTCGACTTTTGTCTTCTTAAAATTTTTAAGAAAACCGATAGGGACACCGCAGGAAAAATTACTTGATAAGCGAACGACCAGCATATTATTTCTAAGCACAGTTGTTTTAGAAATCTAGAGCCAAGATTCGTTTATGATCTTAGCAGAATAGTAGATGTTTTACTGGGTCTAGTTATCTTGTTGTTTGGGGTAGAATTTTTCTACAGGAAAAGTCTCAAAATTTAAAACTAAAAATTTCAACCGGAAATATATTTCGAAATTACAGGATTTTTCTTGAGGAAAAATGTTTAAAAGTATCTTTCAGTTGATCTCTTTTAACTTTCAATTAAACTTTTTTGACCATAGGAAAAAAGTTTCCCAGAAAGAAACAATTTTGATACCCTCTCCAACCACAGTATGTCATTTAATGTGTAACGCTTCGAAATATCGGTAAAGGACCATACAAAGTATGTATATTATTGATTCATGATTGATCCCAAGACATTCTACAAATTTCCGTCTGTCTGTAGTTAACTCAATGCAGTTCAAAATAAAAAAGCTGGACTCCTGAAGTTAATAAATAAATGTGCAAAATCGGACCAGGGGAAAAAGTTTACCCTTGAAGATCAGAGTCATATAACTTTGATCTTGGCCAACCTCTTAAGAAACGTAAAATTTTATACTTTTTTTTAAGCAAATGAAACATTTTAATGTTGGAAAAAGTACTGCACTTGGATCAAGGAAAAAAAAAATATTTTTTTTTCTGCCCGCGTCCGTTTGTGGGCGTATATATAAAATATTTTTAAAATAATGATAAAACTGTATACACCTATAGGTGTAGCTTTAGTGCAAAAATCACAATAAATTAATTTGTCTGTTAACATTTAAATTGAAATTGAATTATGGCCAGGTGTCCCCCAACGTCCCTTGCCGAAACTCTGTCCTACTCCAACGAAACAACAACCTTGTCAAATTTTTGTTATTTTAATTTTTTTAACATTTTGGAGGGTATAAAAGATTAGGCACAGCCGATCTTAACACTCCCATTTGTTTTTACATGTTTTTTGTATTTTTGTGAAAAAAAATCAAACATTTTAATGATTGAAGAAGTTCTATTACCAGCGTCATTTTAAGGCTTTTCCTTTACCTGTTTTCGTAGCAAAGCTGAAGTGCATAGTAAATTTTCTTGTCGAAAGTTCTTTTTCAACCGTATACAGTCAATTTCAAAGGCTCCTTTAGTTTTCTCAATGTGTTTTTCTACCAATTCCATAATACGTTCTTATCGTCCTTATCTATTTTTTCCCTCTTTTTCTCTGCTTTTGTTTGACGTTCCATAGCTTTGGGACTATACAGCTCTCTGTTTCATCCGAAGAAGACTGACCCGTTCTACGTAATCATTTGACATAGTGCGGTAGACTTCAATGAAATCGATTTCATTGAGCATTTTATAATAAAAAAATCAATGATTCGTGTCCAACTCTGGATAAAGTTAATTAACCCGTAGCATTCATGTGAACATGACTCTTTTCTGATGTAGGCTCTGATATAGGCATACTCGTGGAACACTTTATTGGCATTTACACGTTTTGTACCAAAATGTCGTCGTAACAATTACATATAACCCTTAGAGAATTCTTGTGAGAAATTGTGAAAGGATTTGCCAGGAGCATCGGCAAACAGCAACAATTGTCTTTGATGGCTTTCATTCTTGGTGTGGAACTTGAAACCATTTTATCTCTACACACACATCTGACAATACAAGTGTAGTTTTAGTCAACCATTGGCCTGATTTTTGGGAGTACCAACTTCAGTTCGACCCTTTTTAATGCAAATATTTTATAAGGAAAAATATAAAATTTCTGAAAAGTTTTTGTTTACAAAAGTAAACAAAACAAATAAACTGTCATTGAAACAGGGTTGTTCAATTTAACAGCTGTTGTTTTTTTTTATAAAGATAAAAAACCGTTAAAATATTAGACGAGTTTGGACCATCAGTTGTAATTGGGATCGCGTTCGAGAAGGATTCATTCGTTGCTGTAATTAGTGGTTAAATACAGACACGTGTGTGTGTTTGTTGTACGCTCGTACTAATTGCATCTCACCCCGCACTTGCTTTGGTGGAGTTTCGATTAGTAACAGCATTGTTGCTGTTATTTTGCGGTATTTCTACTAAATTAATGTGCTATCGTTTGGCGTTTATATGCTGGTGTATTTTCGTCACGTTGTGACGAAAATAAAATAAATTGGATTTGATAATCACCTCATTGGATGAATATACTGGTGGGAGAGCACCAATAATAAAACTCAGACGTTAATCACATAATTTTCATGCCTTCCATTACAAAGGTAATGGTTGTTTGATGAAATAAATTGGATTTATCACATAATTGGATTGATATACTGGTGGAAGAGCACCAATAATAAAACTCGGACGTTAATCACATAGTCTTTATGCCTTTCATTACAAAGGTAATGAAAGTTTGGTGCATGGAGCTATTAGAAGAATACCCTGCCATTTTGTGTGCTTTTCATGAGTGCCGGCATTTAAATTAAAATCCAAAAAAAAAAAGAGTTTGGTCTGTGGTTTGGACAAGTCGTAACTACACACAACCAAAAATCATTGTATTCCCAAAGAAAATCGTTGTAAATTCAACAGAAATCATTGTTGATTTTGACCCTTCAAATATTTTTATGTTGATTTCAATAAAAATTGTTGTCAGTTTTTGTACAAGTTGATCAACTCGTTTTTTTGTTAATCAACTTGTATTTTATGTAAATTCAACTATATTTTTGTTAATATAAGAAATTTTATTATTAAAAAAAAGCTCAAAATACATATCGTGTTGATGGAAGCAATGTTAAAGGTACCTACACACAGAAAAATGAGATTCAATCACTAAAATGATTATATCAATTACTTTTTTAATTGATTTTGCACCTATCACGAAAGTGATAGTATGAATTACTAAAATTTGTAAAAGTTTAATAAGGAAAAAGTGCATATATTTTCAATTAAAAAAGTGATTAAAAATTTTCAAAAAAGTAATTAAAAAAATGATTGTATCAATTACATAAAATAATAAAATTTATAGCTTAAAAATGTCCCACTTTATAAATAAAAACAAATATGGATAAAAAATAGGAATTTATTGTTTATTATTAACAGAACAAAATCAGAACATATAAAATAAAATGGCACTGAACATTAACACAGTAAGTTAGCCTCTTTAATTAATTGTTTAAATTATGTAAAAGCCGGCTAAAAGGTAAACAGCCATCACAGACACGCTTATAGATGAAACAACTGTATATGGACTAAACTTAAGATGTTGTTTTAATGCGGTTTCCACGGGCTGAGCTGGAGTCTCTTCGGTATATTTGCAATTGTCCTTACACTAAGCAGCCAAACGTCCCTCTCTATGACGTTCCAAGATATCTTTGCGGTCCTTGTCTTATTGGAAATTTATAATCCAGCATTTGTAGGGATAGATACAAACGTAATTGACATTTCCACTTTGGATCTTTTTAGTTTTGTAGCATTTTTGTAAGCGAGTAGGTAACGAGTCACTTTAGGGTTACTGGTAGGTTATTGAATGTGTAACTAGTAACTAGCTGCCACCATCTATTTTAAAGCGAAATCCTCCTTACTTGGTAATAAAAGTTTTTACCCGAATATCATAATTCCGCAATAATCACTATTTTCTTTGTATTTTTATTATTTTTCAATATTTTTCTTTATCTTGTGCTTGTGTTAATTTCAACAAGCGTCAGTGGTGTTCACTTGCGACTAAGCAAAAATCGTGATTTGACTTAAATAAAAACGTTTAAAAATTTTAATATATTAAGTAATATTACGCTATTTTTATCTTTTATTTTTTTGTTGTAAACAAAATTTGTTACTCACTTTAAGTGAATTTGGTACTAGAATTACGTTTTAAGTATATTTAAGCAAAAATTAAAAATAAACGTAAAATATGTTTGACGATTTTTTTGTTTTTATATGTTGTCGACAGTATTCACAAAAAATTTCTAAATCAATCAAATAATTTAATTATATCAATTAAAAAAATGATTAAAAACAAAATTGAACTTTTTAAAATGTTTAATTAAAATTTTTTTCCCTAAAATTTTTTGTGTGTATAGACGACACAATATTATGCACAATATTTTTGACGTTTTCCCACAAATTGCATACATAAAAATACTGTATACAGTACATAATATTGAATCATCTGTAGAGGCCTTAAGAGCAATGTTTAGGCTTTACCCTCGACTTATTTTTAAGTGGCTATCACATCTCGTTCATCCGCTACGAGTTGTCAGAAAAGACCAAAACGCCGATTTTTTGAACATTTACCTAAATTTTCTCAAATACCTGAGGTGATGGAAAAGTTTGGAAACCAGATTTGTGATCAACCGAACGATTGCAATTAACTGTGTAAGGTCACGTCCCAGTCGAATCAAGTTTAATTTTAATGTTTAATAAATAATGGGCAGCACAAAAGAAAAATTAAAAGTCTATTTTAACAAAAGTTTTATTTTAAATTTCAAAAACAATTTGTGTGGAAATAAAATAAAAAGTCGATTTTAATTTAATTTTTTTCTTCTATGGTAAGGCTGAATAAATTTAACTAAATTAAAAAAAAATCATAGTTTTCTTTATTTCAGACATTTTTAAAGGCATTTTTGTGGTTTTCCCCACATTCTTATAGGGTATCCTCCATATTATCTCTTATATTTATCTCAGCTTATTTCTCCATCCATTATTTTATTTAATTTCGTTTTAAAATTTGCCCCAATATTTTAAATTAAACGCGCCGCGTTGTCAAAATTAAAAAAAAAAGTTGTTTTTATTAAAACAATAAATGGAAACAGCCAAGTTTACGTGCTCGAAAAAAAATATTTTTTGTTAAATTTTTTCGCGTAGCCTGCCTTTAGCTGGGCTTCGATACTACAAACTCCATGCATTAAACCCATCCTATCTGCCTAATAAAGTTTGCTAGCGTAAAAAGTTTTTGGCCCTATGTATTTTCCAAATTGCAAAATTTGGAACAATAAAGTCGCACCCACTCCGCGTAGTTTGCCTTTGGGACTACAAACTCCATGCATTAAACCCAATGACTCTACCTTATAAAGTTTGCTAGCGTAAAAAGTATTTTTAGTGTAAAATTTGGAACATTAAAGTATCATCCACTACCTTGCGGGCGTTTTTCCCCCCGACAAAAGTGGTACCACTGGACTTAAGATAGCGTCCTTAGTCGATGCATTATAGTGTATTCTATATTTATTTGTCAATTTTAATAATGTGCAAAAATAAAACTACGCAATTAATGTTTTTATGCAAGAATGGTTCTGTTTATTCAGACGGTTATTTTAAAAGTGAAGTTTCATGTATAGCACAGAGTTGTACTTTATAGTAGGTTTACACCAGAGCTGCCACAGGACTCTTCTCCCAGTGAATCGGTCACGTTATTTGGATTCCTAAAAGAAACATTTTTTTTTCTCTCGTATGTTCGGAGTGGGACTGATGGAGCGTCCGGGTTCTTAGCGATAAATGCTGGTTTCAGTCTTTCCACTGAAACATTTTGTACAGTACCATTGACATTTATTGAGAATACTCTATCCGAGATCCTTTTGATGATTTCATGCGGTCCACTGTAAGGTGGTTCTAAAGGTTTCTTAACATGATCTGTCCGTAGAAAGACATGAGTGGATGTGAATAAGTCCTTGTGTACAAAAATAGATTTGTTGCTGCTGTGATGAACAGGTGGTTTTGCACGGACTTGCTGTATGTATTCTCTAAATTTTATTAAAAATGTTTGCGGATCGGAAGGCTCATCATCGTCTGAGAAAAATTCTCCAGGTAGTCTTAGGGTTGTTCCGTAGAGCATTTCAGCTGCGGAAGCTTTCAGGTCCTCCTTGTATGAAGTTCTAAGGCCAAGGAGTACCGTTGGTAATAATGACAACCAAGGAGTGTCTGGGGTACACATAAGAGATGCCTTAAGTGTTCTGTGCCATCTTTCAATCATGCCATTGGCAGCTGGATGGTAAGGCGTTGTTCGAATACGATGAGTTCCAATCAATTTTGAAAGGGATAAAAACAATGCTGATTCGAATTGAGACCCTTGGTCTGTAGTGATTGTCTTGGGTGAACCAAAACGAGAGATCCAGGTCGAATAAAATTTTTCGGCCACGGTTTCAGCCAACATATCCTTCAAAGGTGCAATTTCTGGCCATCTGCTAAAACGGTCTATCATTGTCAAGCAGTATCTATACCCTTTGCACTCAGGAAGAATAATGATGTCGATGTGGACGTGATCGAAACGGTCAGATTCTGGGAACTCACCTGGACTGATATGATTGTGTCGCATAATTTTCGCTCGTTGGCAGTTAACGCACTCCTTAACCCATTTGACGATATCACGGTTCATTGAGATCCACACATATTTCCTGCGAATTTGTTTGAGGGTTGATCTTGATCCTGGATGTGCTAGCAAATGTACAGAGTCAAAAATTTTCCGACGGAGATTTCGTGGAATGTATGGTCGGTTTTCGGATGTTGAAGTGTCACAAACTAATGTGAAATCTGGGTCAAACTGAACACGTTCAAGATTAAGAGATGTGCTGTTGTTGTTGAAAATCTCCTGCAATTCCGGATCATTGTTTTGAGCATTTTTGATTTCTTCTAAAGAAATATGTGTTGGCATGGATATTTCATTAATGCGCGAAAGTGCGTCTGCAACTATGTTGTTGTTTCCAGTTAGATGTATTAAATTTGTTGAAAATTGGGCTATGTATGAAAGTTGACGGAGCTGCCTTGGTGACGCTTTATCAGATTTTTGCTGAAAAGCATAAATTAGCGGTTTATGGTCAGTTCTGATTAAGAATTCTCGACCATCCAGGATGTGTCTAAAATATTTTACAGCTAAATAAATAGCAAGAAGCTCTCGATCATACACACTGTAGTTACGTTGAGACTGCTTTAGTTTTGTTGAGAAGAAACCAATTGGGGCCCATTGTGCATCCGTTTTCTGTTCTAGGTGTGCTCCAACTGATGTGTCTGAGGCATCTGTTGCTAACCTTAGTGGCGCATCTGGACAAAGAAAATTCAAAATTGTTATATCTGCTAGACAATTTTTGCAGGACGCGAAAGAGGCTTCAAGTGATGGTGTCCAATTTATTAGGCGTTCATCATTTTTCTTTCCTCCTTTGAATAAATTATTAAGTGGTGTTTGTAATTCGGCTGCATTTCGTATGAACTTTCTATAAAAGTTTAAAATTCCAACAAATCGTCTCATTTCCAAAACAGTTTTTGGTTTTGGATAGTTTTTGATGGCTGAAACTCGATCCTCTGGTGGCTTCCATCCGTTGGATGTAATTTCATAACCCAAAAATGTTATGTTATTAACGCCAAATTCACATTTCGATACGTTAATGGAGAGGTTTGCATGTTTCAGTTTTTGAAGAACGCTGTGTACGTGCTGTTCATGTTGATTTTCGTTTTCCGAAAATATGAGAATATCATCTAAGTAGCAAAAAACAAAGTCCATGTTGCGAAAAATTGAGTCCATATACCTCTGGAAGGTTTGAGTGGCGTATCTTAAGCCAAAAGGCATTACCACAAACTCGAACAAACCAAAAGGCGTTTTTACAGCTGTCTTTTCGATATCCTTTGGGTCCATTGCAATATTATAGTAGGCTTTGTTTATATCTATTTTAGAAAATATTTTTTTGTTGTGCAATTTTTCACCGATGTCGTCTAGCCTGGGAATTGGATAGCGATCAGGTGTTGTGTGTGCATTTAATTTCCTGTAATCGCCGCAAGCTCTCCAGCCGCCAGTTTTCTTTTTGACAACATGTATGGGGCTGGACCACGGGCTACTTGATGGCCGTATAACACCAAGCTGAAGAAGTGAGTCAAATTCTTCTCTTATGGCTTTTAACTTTTCTCCAGCATAACGTCGAGGTGGTTCTGCAATAGGTTGGCAGTCAACTATGATTCGATGAAATACAGTAGATGATGTTGGAAGCTTATATACGTTCGCTCCAGTAAGATCTATGTATTGTCTTAAAAGGCTATGTAGATTCGACTGCGAGTTTATAGTTGAGACACTGGACTGTTGTGAATGCTCCAAACTTCCTCTGATTTTGAGCGATGTGAGAGAATCTACGAGTCTCGACGATTTTAGGTCCAGAATTAAACCATGGTGGTATAGAAAATCTGCTCCTATAATCGCAGTATGTACATTTGCTATGATGAAGTTCCACCTGAAAGTTCTTCGCAGACCTAAATTGAGATCAATTTGTTTGGTGCCATATGTTGGTATGGTAGTACCATTTGCAGCAAACAACTGAATTTTTTCTGAAACGATTCGATTAGTGATAATAAAATTTTTGGGTAAAACTGAAACTACAGAACCTGAGTCGATGAGAAATTTGATTCCTGTAGTTTTGTCAAAAATATGTAATCGTTTTTCTTTGCTGCCGCCAATGCTGTTTATTGACGGCAGCCGTTGGCGTTTTCCTGCACGCTTCCTTGTAACTGGCCAATGAATTCACATGGTGGTCGACATTTTCGTGAAGACGCACCGAATTTTATGTGGTAGTAGCAGACCTTTTGGTTCTGATGATGACGTTGACTTTGGCTTCGTGACCTGCTTCGGCTTTGTCTATTGTTGTTAGAGACGTTTACGGAAATGTCGCTTAATTTCTGAATCACCTGATGTATTGATGTTTCCAGAGCTGCAATTCTGGATTCTAGAGAAATTACCTTAGAAGAACCAATAGCATCACAATATGATCTGTCAATTGGTGTTGAGGTTGACATCACATGGTGAGTTGATGGAGAATTATCTAAGACTGTATCCGCGATTTTTGCTAAATCTTCTAGACTCTGACCCTTGCAAACAGATATAATGCTTCTTACATTTTCTGGCATGCGTTGCATCCAAAGAGTTGTCAGGGCATTTTCTGAAACATTTTCACCAGCCAGATTTCGCATTTCACGAAGCAGTTGGCTGGGACGTCTGTTGGAAAGATCTAGACCTGTAACTAATTTTAAAAGCTGTCTCTCTTTTGTCTCACCAAACCGGTCAGTTAGTTCCTTTTTCAATTTATCATATTTGCCCGTTGCTGGTGGATTCTTCGCTACATCTGCTATTTGGGAAAGTGTGTCCGGATCCAACGCAGTTATAACCGTATAATATTTTGAGAGATCAGACGTTATGCGGTTGATGTGCAGTATTCCATCGATCTGTGTGAACCACAATTCAGGGTCACTTGCAAAAAATGATGGTAAACGTATAGTGCTGATAGTTTCAACAGTTAAAGGAGATTGAGCTTGTGCCTGCGCAGAAGATCCCTGTTTGTCATCTCCATCTTTTGTTGATACTCCAGGCGTACCTGTGTTCTCCTTTTCTAAAGGCATTTGCTCGTGTACTTTCCTTATTTAATCTCCTTTTCAAACAATAATTTAACGCTGTTCGATTGTCTTCCAATTTTGTTCAGTTTCGGGGTCACCAAAATATAGTGTATTCTATATTTATTTGTCAATTTTAATAATGTGCAAAAATAAAACTACGCAATTAATGTTTTTATGCAAGAATGGTTCTGTTTATTCAGACGGTTATTTTAAAAGTGAAGTTTCATGTACAAAAACTTAAATATATAAAGACTAGGCAATAGTCAATTCTTTTTGACGTTTAAAGGTGGTGTTAGTTTTACAAATGGTATCTGGGAAAGCTGGAAATTTAGTTTACCTTTTATTTTTCGTTTAATTTTGCTGGTTGTTTTGATTTAATTATATTCATTTCGTTTTTTTATTACGTATTTTTTTATTTTCAAGTGACACAACAATAATTTTCATTCATAATTTTAAAATTTTTTAATGTTTATTTTTCGTTATTCCCAAATCGTTCCCAAAAAAAAGATTGCCACCTGTAGATAACGACTTCGTTATTACTGACACTACTATTCATGAGTTACCCCTGTTCATGTATAGCACAGAGTTGTACTTTATAGTAGGTTTACACCAGAGCTGCCACAGCATAAAGTTTCATGAGATTTGGAGCGGTGGAGGAAAACTTGACTTAAGCCAAAGATATCAAAGACATGACTTATTTAAATAGAAAACAAATAAAAACTTACAAAAAATTAATATTCTGCTATTTGTTATTAAAGTTGATATATTTTTCAACACTTTTATTGCATTCTTGCAATTTTATTTAAAATTATTAGATTTTTATTTATTATTAAATTGCATATTAATAAATTTACACATATTTTGTTGCATTTATAAATGATGTAATAAAATATTACTCTTTTTTATTATTGCAACTTTATTAAAAAGGCTTTCTTTTAAAAACAACACTTTCACAAACACACACACACTTTCATTTTACCGAAAACCCGGAGGAATTACAATTTTTCTTTTGTTTGCGCACAAATAAATTCGATCAAACTATAATTTAACAAATTTTTCACAAAAACACGTGTTCTCACCACAAATTATTTTTTGCAACTGATGACATCTGATGAGCCTCTTCTACCATCCTTTGCAAAGTGTTCCCAAAAGAGCAGAGCTTAAAATCAGGGTTGCCATGCTAACAATAAATACTTACTTTGTAAAGGGCATTTGAAATCAAACGCATAAAATATATGTTGGCAACCCTTATTTTAACATCCGTGCTTTTGTTTTATTTTTTGAGAATGATCGTCAGTAATTTTAAATTATTTCAGCAACAATAGAAATGAAAAGTGAAAAAATTATAAAATAATCGTAATTAATCTATGATTATGAATAAAATTAAGTTAAAAATACATTTTGCACTAAAATTCAACTAAAAATTAATGAAAATACAAGCTATCAGTAAGTATGTACATTTCCTTATGTACATTTTCAGAAATCACTGGCCAATATATATGAAATGATGACAAATATTACATAAAGAAAATTGTTCGTAAAGGTGCACCTTTGCATGCAAATTTTTCAGGTTTCCATGTACAAAGTTTGAACTACAAACCCATATTCTTTTCACAGTTTTACTCGGTAGCAATTCCAAACCATTTTAGTTTTAATGTGAAGATGAGATTTTAAAGGTTTGCTTTTACAGTTTTACTCGGAAGCATTTCCAACCCGTGTTTTTAAAGGCAGATTCTGAAGTCATTTCTGAAATGGCCAAACTGCGTGTTTTAAAACAGATCACACAATCCAGCAGTAATATTTCTTATAGACTCCTGAAAGAAAAATAAAACTTTGTCCCTGGTTTTATTGAATATTCCAAATGTTTCCGAGGCGTCAGGAAATTGGTACCAAAAACATAATTGTAATTTGTTTATCCTCCATAGCTTTCACAGCTTTTTTCGTCGATTTTTGTCTTCTTAAACTTTTTTAAGAAAACCAATGGGGACACCACAGCAGAAATTCCTTGGTGTGGAAAAGACCAGCATATTTGTAGAAGAGCTCACAAGCATGTTTTAGAAATCTGGAGCCAAGATTCGTTAATGTTTGCAGCAGAATAGATGTTAACAAGTAAACAAAACAATTCAACTGTCATTTTAACAGGGTTGTTCAATTTAACAGCTGTTGTTTGATTTTTGTAGCAGAGTTGTATTTGAAAGATAAAAACCGTTAAAATATTAGACGAGTTTAAAATCCGAAAACTTTTCTGACTCGATTCTTATACTTCCCGTAAAAAAATTTAATAGAACTAAACCAGGAAAATTTTTTGGAACAAATTCCTGGTTCAACAGATTCTTGAATATATTCTATGGTAATCACAACAAAATTTTCTATGTAAAATTATTTTTCAAAAAAACTACTTGCTCTAAAAAACGATTGCTTTTGGGACAATTTCAAACAAAAATCATTAGAGGTATTCAGAGTCTTGTTGCCAGCCCTGGCAATGTAGCAAAAGAGTACTTCTTTCAAAAAATACATGTATTTTGAAAAGTAATTTTGAAAAGTGCTCTTTTACCACAAGTGCCAGTGCTGGCAAGCAAGACTCTGAATACCTCTATTGATTCTGGAATGTTAAGTAGAATCGGTTGCAGGGTAAAATGATGCGTTCTGGAACCGATTATTGGGAACAGAAAATTTTGCTGGGAATCTAATCTGTTTGGATCAAATTAGTATAATTGTATATGATCAGATCTATTTTATCCGAGATTTGTCTCCAATTTCGGGATTTGATCAGATACAATTACGGATTAGAACTAACCTTCTTATCTCGAAGTTGGGGACAAATCTTGCATGTAATAAATCTTATCAGACATAATTGATAAAATTAGATAACCATATTATTACGTTTTCTGTTCACCGACTTTTTAAGGCTCCAGTGGGCATAATTTTCTAGGCACCAATAGTAAAATAGTGTTTATAATAAAAACTTCTAGAAAAAACAATTTTTAAGTATTAGGGTCGAACCAGAATCAAATGCGTAGCGCAAGACGTAAAAAAAACAAAAACAAACACATCAAATTTGAAATTTTTACGTCCGTTTGATTTAGGTAACTCACATTTAAATATTAGAAACGAAAAATTATTGGGCGTTACGCCTTACGCGACGTAATTTGATTGGTTGGACGCTTAAACAAATTACGGTTTTTAAATATTTTTCCGAGTTTTTAAGGCTCTGCGACTTTTTAAGGCTCTCCGACTTTTAAAGGTTCCAGAGGGGAAAGTGTCCTGGACCCCTAACAGTCTTATTAACTGTTTAAGTAGTATTTTTTTTATAAAAAAAATATATATTTTTTTATTATCAAGCATTAAAGTTTGTTTAAAAGAAATACATTAATATAATTACTAAAAAATAAAAATTAATAACACAAAAAAAAAAAAAACATTGGCTGCCAGTGTACAAATTGGCTATAAACTAGCATTATTAAAAGGACATTTTAAATCAAATAACTCACATGATAAATTTAGATATACAAAATGTCTTAAAACTGACTATTTAACACGTATACTATTTGCTTAATAAAATTACAATATAATTTGCTTATAGTCCATAAACTTACAAGAACTAAAAAAAAAAAAACATAAAAAATTAGTCCAGTTAAAAATAATGCCACAAAAATTTCTTACTGATATCTAGTAACACAGAAAATTTGCATAGACTTTTAAGTTGATGTTCTTAAGAAATTGAAAGTCACGTAAAATCACTTGGATTCTATTTTTGGGGATTTTTTTAAGGAATTTTGTTCATTTTTTTCATAAGCAGAGCTTTTTGTTTCTTCCTCACACACTAATTTTATGAAAGTTTTCATTAATTTGACAAAAAAATCCTTTACTGTTTAGAATAATACAATCTATAAAATTTTATTTAATAAATTACCTAAGTTTGTTTACAGTAAAACTTAGGTAACTATAAAAAAGACACTTGGTAGATTGTATCCTTTTTTAAAAACTTCTAATGAAAGGTCTATGCTTATTTTCCGCCCACTATCTTTCATTTCGTGATAAGATCCTTATTTTACTGGTTTACACAAATAATAATTATAAACATCATCTAATAAATGCATTTTCAATAAAACTTTCTGGTGAATATTGTTACTACACTATAAAAAACACTATAAATATAAAACCAACTACTTTATGGAATCTGTCGTTTGGTAAAAAATTTATAAAAGAATTTAGAAAACATTTCAAAGACATGATAATTACTTTTTCACGTAAACAAAAAAACATGTGCAAATTTTCGGGTTACCGGCAAATTGTTTTTTGGATAACTTACCTAAGTTTTTGGAGTAAGTTTTTTTAAAACTTAGGTAACTAAAGAATTAAAAAAAATTAAAGAAAAATACACATTTTTTTAACGGGTTTTCAAAACAATTAGAAAACTTACACAGAAAAATAAGCTGTAATTAAAATTTTTGTTGAAAAACTATTCAATGAATAAGTTAATTGATATAAGGGCTTTCAAAAATAGCACTTAATAAATGTTTTTTATATGGAGGCTACATATCGAATTATTTTTTCTAAAATTACCTTTATTTTGATTAATAGTCACCACAGCAATTAATATTTTAATTAAATTAATTAAAACATTAATTGAATATTAAGTTTTTTAAAAAAACAAATTAATCAGTGGATTTTTAGTTCCTTTTTCAAACGACAGATTCATTTTATGCTTCATATTTCTACAATTTTGAAAATTTATCCATATTTTTTATAAAATTTTCCATATCTGGCAACAGGTCATTAGTTTTTTCTTTTTTTTTTTAAATTGGTACTTTTTAAAGTATTTTATATACAATTTATAATAAAAAAATACATAGACCGATTTTTTTTGTCAGCGACTAAAATTATCAGAGACCCTGTGAATGAAGAGACACTCAGAAAATTATGTAAGTTACTACATGTTAGTTATTTGTATATTTTACAGTAGTTAGTTGTTTTCAACTACAAAGTCAGTTGTTTTTGTATGAAAAATATCAAACATCTATTTCTGTTAGTTATTTTAAGTCGTTTTTTTGAACAACTAACAAAAAAGTACTGTGATGTAGTAACAGTTATTTAAAGAAGTTAATTTTATTTTTTTAAGCTCTGAAAAATTTTCAAAGTTTTTTTCCAAAAAAAAAAATCGTTTTTTTTTAATTTTTCACAACTTAAAAAAAAAAAAACTTGGAAAAAATTTGGTCTTCAATTTTTTTTTGAAAAATGTTTTGAAAAAAAAAATTATATATTGATTATTTTATTTTTACTACATTTTAGTTGTTTTGACTACAAATGTAAGTAGTTTTTACTACATAAGTCAGTTGTTTTTTGTCAGTTAAAATAACTAACATTGTTAGTTGATTTAACTGAAAAAGTAGTTGACCCCAAAACAACTTACAATGTAGTTATTTTAACTGACATTTTCAGTTGATTTTACTAACATAATTTTTTGAGTGGATAATTCAGGATATTGCGTTTATGGCTAGACCAGGCAAAAGGTGCCTACTTGTATACAGATGGCAGCACCTGCTAGTAAGACTTTAAGCTGTGTTTACACCACACCACTGGGTCATTTTATTTTCGACGATTTTTATAAAAAAGTAAGATTTTACTGTAGCATAATTTTAGGCATTTTGTAAATATATGACTTGAAAATTAAATCCCAGTAAAACAATGACATTTATGACTTTTTGTAATAAATCGACTTAATATTAAATAAATTGTTATATTCGTTTATAAATTTAGCAATTTATAGAGTTTTTTGTCGCTCTTAAATAACAATCATATATTTACTAAAAGCCTCAGCAGTATTTGCTGAGTTCTTTGAGTCTTTACTAAGGCTAAAGGCCAATTTTTACGACAGGGTTTTTATATCATATTTGAAATTATTTGTAAAAAAATAGTTTTTTTTTTTTAAATTCATATATTTAGGCAAAGATAAAAGATATATTTTACTTTAAAAAGCTTTAAAGTTTTTCTATTTCTTTTTTGCAATCAAAAGAAAATTGTTTCACTGAGTCGAATGAAGTAATTAAAATTTTCTTTTGAAGCCTAAAAGTATGCACTACTTTTTTTACACAAAACACCGAAATCCCCTTTCCTTTAAGCCTAAAAGTATGCACTTTTAACATTGAAAATCGTTTTATTCAGTCTTTAGACCAATTGTCATTTAAGGCAAATTATTCTTTCATAAACGCCAATTCCCTGAAAATTATCACCACAAATTAGTTTATTTACGATTATTTTAGTCTTTGACAATTAAAAAAAAAAGTCGGCCTAACAATTTTCACCCCCCATTCTAGACTTAATATTAATTAATAACTACCAAAAATAAAAATAACTATTTTCCCCCCAAAAAAATGTGTTCTTTTTTGGTAAAAAAAAAAATTTTGTAAAGATCATTATTTGTCGTCATCATCATCATTAACTGGAATATTTTTCTTTTAATACTTTTCTTAAAATTTTTCCAGTAGGATTTTTGGGAACTTCCTGAGCAAATATAATACCTCCCTCCAATTTCTTATAGTGAGCCACACGTTCAGCTACATAATTACAAATTTCTTCTTCGGTTGCTTCCATATTTTGCCTTAAAACAACTAAAGCTCTGGGTACTTCACCATTAATGGGATGTGGTATACCAAAGACGGCAGCTTCTAAAATTTTTGGATGATCTCTTAATATAGCCTCTAATTCGGCTGGAGGTACTTGGAAGCCTTTAACCTTAATTAATTCCTTCATACGATCGGTTATATAGAAATAACCATCTTCATCATAGTGGGCTACATCTCCAGTACGTAACCAGCCACCAGGATAGAATGTTTCTTTTGTAGCTTCTTCATTATTTAAATAGCCCGACATAACTTGGGGACCACGTACACATAACTCGCCGGTTTCATTGGGACCCAATCCCTTTTTATCTTCACTTTCCAGTGAAACAATCTTACCTTCAGTATTGCTGGTCAAGAAACCAGTTGAAGCATAACGTGTATTATCGGGTGGTGTTAGCAAGACAACGGGAGATGATTCAGTCATACCATAACCTTGAAGGAATTTTGTTTTAGGGAATCTAGAGGAGGGAAAGAGAAAATTTAATTAAAAAGAAAATACTTGATTTTTATTTAAATTTTAGTCAAAGTTGGAAAATTAAATTCGAAAGCAATTTTTATTATCAAATTTATTGGTCGTACTTTATGGCGGGCTCAGATTATTCTCATTTCCCAATTTAACCAGCCATAAGACATATTCGTACCAAACTTCAGGAGTCTAGCACTTTTAGTTGGGAGCCTAGTTCTATTGGTTGGGAAAGCCAGACGGGCATCGCCAGAATGTCTTAGAATCCATAAAAAAAAATTTTTAGGAAAAATTTAAGATTTAGATCCTTTTTTATAGACAAATTTTCTGAATTTGAAATTTTTCCTAAAGAAAAATTTCTGAAACCGATCCTGAGAAAGTTTTCTTACGGAACAATCCCTTCCTGTGTACGTTTATTCAAAAGAAAAATTTTCCGGTTCTTAAAAAAATTTTTTATAAAAAGTGCTCAAATTTAAAAACCTTTTTCTATTGAAATATTTTTAGATTCTGAAAAATATTTTAAAAAAATCTTAAATTTTGGGCTTTTTACAACAGAAAGCTGACATTTTTCTTCTCAAAAAAGATAATTTTCAGAATTTGAGATTTTTTCTTAAAGAAAAAGACAATTTTTATTCTTAAAGAAAAAAGAATCATTTCTACTGAAGAATTCTTAGATTATGAGTCGTGTTTCCACATTAAAAAAAAAATGGTTCATAAATTACACAGGGCAACACTTTTTTTTGTCCGGGTTCTGATAGCTAATTTTAGGTAATTGGGGTACGCTGATTTTAAATCTGCCTTCCGTTTTTTGGGTCAGCTCTAGTTTTCGAGATATAGCCGTAGCAAACTTTGAAAATAGGCTATTTTTGGCATATTTGGGAGTCCATATTTATCAACATGGTCTTGTATTAAAAAAGTGAATGACGATTTTAGGTATGTTGGATATGCTGATTCCAAAAATGCCCTTCGTTTTTTTGAGTCATTTTTAGTTTTTGAGATATTGCTAAAATAAAATTTTAAAATTCTCATTTATGCCAGAATTCGATAAAAAATTTTTTTGTAGTTTCATGTTATAAGAGAGGTGCCACGCCCCTTAACCCAATCATGCCTTTGTTTTCTACAAAGTTAAGCAAACAAAAATTATCATCCTGTACTCAAATTTGTTGAAAAATATTTTTCAGGAGCCAAATAAAAGCAGTTTGTTGTTTTGGGTTACATGGGAGGTGCCACGCCCACGCCACCTACCCACACCACACATTGCTTAGAGCAATTCCTAAAATCAAGTAAGCTAGGATGTAAATATAAGGTCAATCACAAGAGTGGTTTGGCTGGAATGATGAAAAGAATTTTTCGAAATTTACTTGCGTCATAACTCGAAAACTAAAGCTGGCAGAAAAAAGTTAATACCAGTTTTGGAATCCTTGAATCCAATTTAGTTAAGTTCGTGATTAAAACTCAGGCTCTAAAATAAGTGTTGGAAATTATAGCCTTGCAAATTTGGTAAAAAACGCAACTTTTTGAATATTTAACAGCGAATTGCTCGCGAACGCGAGCTGATGGAAAAAATCGGATAACAGATTCGGAATCAGCACACTAAACTCCATATAAATGTCAGGCAAATTGAAAAAGCTAATTTTTTGTGACCCTGCGTCGGAAAACCGACATTTTTCCTCTCGAACAAGATAGTTTTGAGAATTTTTTCCTAAAGAAAAAGTGACATTTCTGTTTAGATACTCAAAAAGTTTTCTACCGAAAAATTATTAGATTCGGAGCCGTGTGTCAAAAAGAAAAAAAAAAACCGGTTCTTAAATTTTCGAATTTAAAAAAAAAATTATTGAAAAATAAATTCTAATTTTTTGGCTTTTTTTAAGAGAAAGCCGAAATTTTTTCTTATCAAAAAAGAGAGTTTTGACAAATTTTTCCTAAAGAAAAGTAACATTTCTTTTTAGATTCTCAAAACATTTTTCTATAGAAAATTTTTTCATATTCTGAAAATTTTTTTTTTTCAAAACTAAATAGATTTTTGGCTTTTTTTAAAAGAAATCTGACATTTCTCCTCTTAAAAAAGATAATTCTAAGAATCTGTAAAATTTAAAACATATAATAATCTTACTTTTGTCTAAAGCGATCGACATCTGTTAAACCAATTGGAGCAGCACCACTCATGACAAGACGCAAATTAGGGCAAGTTTCCGGAGTTACCTTTGGATGGTTGATCATGAAAAGAGCTGTAAAGGGAATTTGTCAGTAAACATTATAAACAATTTCAGTAAAATAACGCTGAACTATTGAAAGCTTTTATAACTGATTTTGAGAGCTTTTATAACAGATATTTAAAAAATTTATTATATTTTTTATAAAAGCTTTTTATGTAAAAAAATAACACTAAATTAACAATGATATAGTTTTCTGTAATACAAAGTTAAGTTTATTAAAACCAAGATTGTATAATAAAAAATATGGAAGTGAAAAAGGAGAATGAAACAAATTCCACAGAGTAGAGCGGGGAAGTCTATTCATCGTTGTAAATGCAGCTTTATTTTATACGTTAAAAACTTTTACAAAAAATTTAATAAATTGTTAAACTTTTTTCAAGTAAGCTCTGACAATAAAGCTTACAAGAAATATTCTCATAAAAATCTATGAAATCATTAGTAGTAAAAGCTTTTAAAAGCTACTGTTGTGAGAAAAAAGCAAAATCCACTCTTTTAGTACTGATTGTGAGTGCTTATCATGGTAAGTCCAGCTTAAAACAATCCTTTAAATTTTTTTATAAATTTATGCACAATTTTTAACAAATAAGCTCTTAAAATAAAGCTTTCCAGAAATATCCTTAAGATATTTATCAAAAAAAAACGTTATAAAATCGTTTCAAAAGCTTCTTTTGTAGCTTATAAAAAAAACTTACCAATTGGTGGTACTAAATTCAACATAGTACCCTTATATTCATATAAAGCTTTCATCAAATCTTCTGGCTTAAATTGTGGCAGTGTCACCAATTTACAACCTTGTCCAAATTTCGATAACATTATAACGGTTAAACCGTAAATATGGAAGAAAGGTAATACACATGGCAGCACTTCCTGCTGGCGAGCACAATCAATATCTATGATAGTTTGAACCTGTTCACAATTAATGGTGATATTATTGTGAGAAAGCATAACACCTTTGGGTAGACCAGTAGTACCAGATGAGAAAGGTAATATAGCTAAATCGTTGGGACTGGTATCGTAGGTTTTTAATTGATTAAAATCAACATCACCGTTGTATTTGTAAATTTCAAAGAAATCTATGGCCCCATCGGGTAAGGTGTCAGTGGGGAACATGCGAACACAGGCAATGGGTATATCCTTTTTAGCCAATTTACAGGCCTCCACCAAAACGGAATAGCCCATGGAAGTGCCAATAATGAATTTGGCATCGCTGAAAGTTAATTGACGGGCAATTTCCTCTGAAAGTAGAAAGAAATTAAGAAAAATTTTAGGAATGGTGTTATAGAAAATGTATTGCCGAATATATTTATACCCTCCACAACGTACACTCAAAAAAAAAGCTTGTCAAATTATTAGAAAAAGTCCAGTAATCCCATTTTACCAATATTTGACAGTTTTCCTTCTTTTTTAACAAAAAATTTTCTATCGATTAATATTATAAATTCGGTGAGTGAGTGAAAATATGAGATGCTCATGAGCATTCTCATGAGAATTTTCATTTATACACCAGCACATGAAATACTTTATTTTTTTATTTCTCACACACTTCACTTCACAAGAAATAAATCTGCTTTCTTCATAGCACACGAATGAAACTGTTTGTGTTTATTTCATTTTCAAAGCTTGTTGAGAATGAGTGAAAATAAAAGAGTAAATCCGAACCTTGGTAATTATGTTAAGTTGTAATCATATTTGTATAATAGGCCGTGATCGCAATTTCAACAGACATTTTTTAAGAAGAAATAGCTCAAAAATTCAAATAACAAAAAATCATAATTTTTTGAGCCATTTTTTTAAAACCGAAATGAAGCCATTTTTTTAAAACCGAAATGAGTCTCTTTTTTTTGTATTTTAAGTTTCATTTAAATTGATGTATAACGATTGGGTATTTCCCTTTTCAATGTAAAATAATATTTCTTTCTTCAACTCTTGCATTTGTGGTAAATTATCTTATGCTGTGAAATCATCGCTAAATATAGATTTGCATTTCTGTATTTTGTTGCACATATGCTGGGATTTTTTTGCAAAACTTTCAATATTTTGTTTCATTTTACATTGTTGTCACCCAAAACGTAAATATAATCAGGGTATTCACTTTAGAAATTTTTGCCCTAGCAAAATGAAAAATGCAACATTTATTACAACACACACAAAATCATTTTTTGTTTTATTTCATCCCCTGTGTTTGTTGTAAATAGTTTGCATTTTGCAATTTTGCAAGGGATTACATTTCTGCACCTAGAAAAGTTTTACAGTAACTATTTACGGTTATTCAAAACAGTTTTTAGGTAAAGTTGTTTTAAACGTTTTATCGTTTGTTTTTCAAAAAAACTAAATTATTGAAAGATTTATACAGTTGTTAAAACAATAAACTACAAAAATTTACGGAAAAATTTTTTATCAGTTAAATTATTTGTAACTGATTATACCGTATAATTTTACAGAAGTATGGTTTTTGTAGTTTGTTATTCAAAAAATTTAATTTTTACTTCACAAAATTAAAAATTGTAAACAGTTAAAATAACTGAAATATCGTTTGTTTTTACGGAATGTCTAGTCATTTATTAACGTTTAAAAATAACTGAAAAAGTATGTTGTTTCAAATGAAAAATAAGTAGTCCGTTTTTTAAAAGGAAAAACGATTGTTTTAAATGTTTTTTCAGTTGAATTTACTTACAAAATATTTTGAGTGTGACGTGAATACCACTATTAATTAAGGGAACTCACATAATTTATTGATTAGCTGATAAACTTTAAAAACAGGAGAGACTAGAACTATAGGATTTTGACATTTTCTTTACACATCTGCAAATTTGCTCATACTTTCACGAAAAATAAACAGTAGAGGTATTTAGAGTCTTACTTGCCAGTCCTGGCACTGGTGGAAATTACTTTTCAAAATACATGTATTTTTTGAAAGAAGTGCTCTTTTGCTACATTGCCAGGGCTGCCAACAAGACTCTGAATACCTCTAGTTTATTTATTTTATTTTCACAAACAATTGTGTGGAATTAACAAACATATTGACAATCAGAAAAATATTTTTATTAAAAATGCAATAGTTTTAAATTTAAATAAATTAAATTGACAGTGAACATAATTAAAAATGTTTACTAAATAAAAAAAAAAACATGTTTAGAAAATTGTTTTGTGAGTAATGTGAATACCCTTATTAAATGATATCGCATTCGAAAAGAAACAGGGAAAAATAAATATGGTTGATCGGTATGTAAAGAGAAATCTTAAAAATCCCCCACAAGAAGTGCAACATATATTTGCTGCACTGAAAGAATAAGTGTGTATGTCATTTTATAATGAAGTCCTAAAAAAGAAATCATCCAAAGATTTTTATCCCATTATCACAGACTAAAGCTACGGACACTTCTGACAGATGTCAAAAAAAAAAATCATATGCAAACGTTGTGAGTACGATACAGGTCGCAATTATTAATTGATTTGTATGAAATTTGAAACTAAAGCTTCCTATGGCTAAAGGACAAAGCCTATTGAAATTGGAAAAATCATTCCATATTTAGAACTAGAGCTAAAACACCTCAATTCAACCGAGGAGTTGACCGCACCCCCTCCAAATTAAATGAAATTAAGTACTGGGGTTTACTTTAACAAAAAAGAGATTTTGCCAATTTTTCAGGCTTCTGGTGATTCGAGTATTCGAGATATGAGGTCTTGAAAATTAACAAAATCGTATATATTTGACAAAAGTGTTCCGAGATAAATAAAGATAACTCGAAAAGTAAAAACACTATAGGTCTCAGTCAGGTTGCAAATAATAGGTAATGAGACAGCCTTTAAAATGGCATTCCCCAAGATTTTTTTTGAAAAAGGTCAAAGGTCATTGATTTTAACCTTCATTTTTGGAGAGCTATATCTCAAAAAACGATATTTTTAAAATTTTGGAAAAAATATATGTTGTTAAGAATCACCTATACTACTTAAGTTTAAATTTTCAGGATGCAGTCTTCATTGGAACTTTTTATATTAATAGAAACATTGTGACAGGAAAGAAAAGGCGGTGTAATTTCCCTTAGAAAAAAAAAATATTTTTTTTGTCTTTGAAATTCTGGTACCAAAACTCATTTTTCTGAATGTTTTTGACGTGGTGAGTCCAAATATGACCTGTGAACTGGTCTATCGTTATTACTTTTCAAGATATATGCACCTAAATGTTCAAAAAAACACAGCATTAGCATTTGAGCAATTTTTACACATTTATGTGCTGATATCTTGAAAAGTAATAGCGATAGACCAGTTCAAAGGTCATATTTGAACTCAGCACGTCAAAAACATACAGAAAAACGAATTTTGGTACCAGAATTTCAAAGACAAAAAAAATATTTTTTTTTTCTAAGGGAAATTACACCGCTTTTTCTTTCCTGTCACAATGTTTCTATTAATATAAAAAGTTCCAATGAAGTCTCCATCCTGAAAATTTAAACTCAAGTAGTATAGGTGATTCTTAACAACATATATTTTTTCCAAAATTTTAAAAATATCGTTTTTTGAGATATAGCTCTCCAAAAATTAAGGTTAAAACCAATGACCTTTGACCTTTCTCAAAAAAAATCTTGGGGAATGCCATTTTAAAGGCTGTCTTATTACCTATTATCTGCAACCTGACTGAGACCTGTATTGTTATTACTTTTTGAGTTATATTTATTTATCTCAAAACACTTTTGTCAAATATTTACGATTTTGCCAATTTTCAAGACCCCATATCTCGGGAAGAGAAACTACCAGAAGTCCAAAATTTTGGCACTATGATTTTTTTGTAAGGGCCCAACTATATTCCAAGTTTCATCAAATTCGAAAGGGGTAAGGTCAAAAATACTACTTTTTTCGGTTGAATTGAGGTGTTTTAACTCACTAGCCCCCTTACGAACGTCTTTTTATAATTTGGGTCTAATGACTATACCGTATTATAATATGTATCCATTTAAAATTTGGCAGGTAAAGGATTTTGTACTCACAAATCAACATTCCAAATTTTAAAGAAACCAGACCAGTTTTTCTTGTAGTCCCCGAACAAACCATTCTGGACTTAGACTCCATATAAAAATTTCGCCCGATATTTAGTTAAACCGGTCTATTGGAAACAGAAAATAAGCCAATTTCAATCAAATTTGGTTTGTATGTGTTTCTACACTAATTAAAGATTTAAAGAAAGATAGCTCCAATCGGTCCAAGTTTGGTATTGGGACCCATTTTCCGGTAAACACAGATGTAGGGTTTCATATGGTCGGTCTTGACAGACTAGAAAAAAAAATATGTTTTGTGGCCCATCATATTTATTAACTTTAATGCGCTGAAAACGAATATAAAAAAAATAAAATCGGTCGAGCGGTTTTCGAGACATCGCTATTTGAAATTTGGGGAAAATGGCGGGTTTTCCTACGTTCAAGAAATTTATTAAAAAAAAAATATCTAAATTTCTTTCCTTTAACCTTTCATAGAGTTTTAGACAGTCTTTCATACAAACTTAATTTAAGTCAAATTTAACCCGTGGCGCCTTTAGATCAAAGTTTTAGATTTTTGGAAAATTTCCACCAATATTTTGAATTTTTAAAAAATGAGAAAAACTACAAAAATTTCTTGCGATATAAATACACACAAAAAAAAATCGAGGTAATATTACCTAAAATTATAGTATAAAAATACCTTAGCGCCAGGCAAACGGGGCATTTGCTAAGTTAAAAGGTAATGTTACTTAAAAGCTAAGGTAATTCCCATGTTCGAAAATTTATTATGGTTGACAGAAACATACCTTAGCTTTTTAGGTAAAATAGCATTGATAAATAGGTGATATTACGTAAATAATTTGGTAGTATTACCTTGTATTAGTAATGGCTTTTTTACACCATTTCCTTTTAAAATTTAAATAAAAACTACGAAAAGTTTATTATTTTTAATTAATTTATTTTTTTTAATAATTTGAATGTTTACAAACTTTAAAGAAAAATTGATAATAAGAAAAATGTCTCATAATTTTATGAATGATTCAAAATCTGAAAATTTTTCTGTTATTAAACATTTTTTCAATAGAGATACTCTCAGATCCTTAGACTTTTCTACAGAAAATATTCAGTTTCTGGATATTTTTTCTTTTAAAAAATCTGAAATCTCAGAATCTGAAAGTTTTTCTATAGAAAAATGTCTCACAATTCAGAATATGAGAACTTTCTATAGAAAATAGTGTCAGAATCTGAGAATTTTTCTATAAAAAAAATGTCTCGGAATCTGATAATTTTTCTATAGAAAATATGTCTCAGGATCTGAGAATTTTTATGTAGAAAACATGTCTCAGAATCTAAGAATTTTTCTATTGAAAAAGAGTTTCAGGATCTGAGAATTTTTCTAAAGAAAAAATTTCTCAAAATCTGAGTATTTTTCTATAGAGAAGAATGTCTCAGAATCCGAGAATTTTTCTATTGAAAAAATGTCTCAGAATCTGTGACATTTTGAATAGAAAAAATGTCTCAGAGTTTGAGAATTTTTCTATAGAAAAAATTTTCAGAATCTAAGAGTTCGAATCTGACAATTTTACTATATAAAAAATTTCGGATTCTGACACATTTTTCAAAAGAAAAAATCTCAGATTCTGAGACATTTTTCTAAAGAAAAAATCTCAGATTATGAGACATTTTTCTATAGAAAAAATCTCAGATTCTAAGACATTTTTGTATAGAAAAAATCTCAGATTCTGAGACATTTTTTTATAGAAAAAATCTGAGATTCTGAGACATATTTGTATAGAAAAAAATCTTAGATTCTGAGACATTTTTGAATAGAAAAACTCTCAGATTCTAAGACATTTTTGTATAGAAAAAAAACGCAGATTCTGAGACATTTTTGTATAGAAAAAATCTAAGATTCTGATAAATTTTTGTATAGAAAAACTCTCAGATTCTGAGAGATTTTTCTATAGAACCATTTAAGATTCCGAGAAACTATAGAAAAAATTTAAGATTCAGATTTTTAGACATTTTTCCTACAGAAAAATGTCTCTGAGAATATGAGATTTTTTCTATAGAAAAAATTTTATCAGAATCTGAGATTTTTTTCTATTCAAAAATGTCTCAGAATCTGAGAATTTTTCTACAGAAAAAATGTCTCAGAATCTGAGAATTTTTGTATAGAAAAAATGTCTCAGAATCTGAGAATTTTTCTATAGAAAAAATGTTTCAGAATCTGAGAATTTTTCTATAGAAAAAATCTATAGAAAAAATTTTTTTATAGCAAAAATGTTTCAGAATCTGAGAATTTTTCAATAGAAAAAATGTATTGGAATCTGAAAATTTTTCTGTAGAAAAAATGTATCAGAATCTGAGAATTTTTCTTTAGAAAAATTGTTTCAGAATCAAAAAATTTTTGCAGAAAACATCTATGGAACTGTGACTGAAAGATTTTCAGATTCTGAGACTTTTTTTACAAAAAATTCGCAGATTTTGAAGTATTTTTTATAGAAAAATGTCTTTTTCGCATTTTTCTATGTGGAAATACGGTTGAGAAATATAGATGATTCTGATATTTTTCTTAATTCTAGTATTCTTGATGAGTTTTTTTTTTTTGTAAATGATGCTTCTTAAAACTGGGTCGCTGGATCGTTAGTTCTTGAAGACTTCTAACGTTATCTAAAAAACTGTAAAATAATTGATTTAGTTTTACATAATTAATTTGCTAATAAAGTCAATTACCTTGCTGGTCTAATTTTTCGCGATTTGTTCATTTTTATGATTTGATTTTTATTGCGTTTAACAACTTCCAATAATTTTTGATGTTTGTATTTTTTATTAATTTTAAAATTATTGTCAAAAAATTTTTCGAAGTTCTACCTAATTTCAATAGTAAAAGTTGCATAGCCAATAGGTATTTAAATTACATATTGCTAAGGTAATAAACCTAATATTTTTGATTTCAAAGAAAAAATAAATACCTATGCCAGCTAAGGTATTGTTACCTCGATTATTTTTTTTGTGTGTATTATTTTAATTTGGCATTCTAAATATGAATATCAAAAAATTTCTGAAATCGGTGGAATGGTTTTCGAGATATTGGCATTTGAAATTTGTCAAAAAAATTCTAAAAATAGCAGTTGTTCCTACGTTCAAGAAATTTAAAAAAAAAATCTCAAATTTTTTTTCCATAGACTAAATAATAGAGCTTACACTCAAAAAAAAAGTGAACTAAAATCTGGGAAAATTAACTTAATTTTGAGAAAAAGAGGGAATGATTTGGCTCCAAAGATTTTTTTTCTTGATTTTAGTTTATAATTTTCCCAAAAATGAGGAAAACAAAGTTATTCAATTTTAAGCCAATTTTAAGTAGAAAATGGGAAAAATTATACTTCACATTTTAGAAATAGATTAGGTCTTGACCCTGGACCCATGGGTTCGGACCCCATTTAACTCGAGACCCCGTTGGGTCCTTTAAGGGTCCCCATAGATTTTGACCCAAAATTTGTGTCCGTTTCGCTCTAACTTGCTTAGTTTTTGAGATACGGTAAAAAGGGGCCTGATAGGGTCTTGAGAATCTTAAAACCCGGATAACTCAAAAACTATTAATCGGAGGGCTTTCGGGTATTTTGCGGAAGTGTTCTACGAGTCAAGAGCTAAAAAAATGCCATTGGACTTTTTCTCGTATTGGCAGTATTTACCGCGATATGTGTATATATAAAATCTCGGGAATTTCAAAATTTAGATCTAAAATTAGGGTCTTGAGACCCCAACAGATATGCAGAGCTAAGCTATTCCATATTTTTCTTTGTAGTCTTTCTTTTAAAAATTTCATCCGTTTTGCTCTATCTCGCTTAGTTTTCGAGATATCGCCATTTTTAATTTTTAACTAAATTCTAAGAAGTTATTTACTAAATTCTCAGAAGTCATTAACTAGATTCTAAGAAGTACACTTCCTCAATTCAAAGAAGAGAAATACGATGATGTTTTTTTTAGTAAATTTTAACTAAACTTGAACTAAATTGTTTTTTAAGAAATATATCTTAAAAATAAAGATACGATTCTTAGAATTGTGGAAAATTTCTTTGACTGTAAGAATTTTTTTCCTTATTTTTAAAAAATCCATTTAAAGAAAACTTTGAACTAATTATAAGTAAATGAACTAAAATTTTTTCCTCATAGTTAAGAAACTTTCTCATTTTTAAGTTAAATTTACCTAAATTTTAAGAAAAATTTATGATAAATTTTCTAAGACATTTTTTCCTTAAATTTAGTTATGTCTTTTTTTTCAGTGTAAGGCAAACTTTCAATTAAACTTAATTTGAGCCAAAACAGAATAGTTAAACCAGTGGCGCCTTTTGATTAAATTTTAGAGTTTTAGGTGAACATTTTCTAAAAATTCAAAATTTTTATCGAAAGCCGCCACGGGTTTAAATGATCTTATTTGTCTTAAATTAATTTTAAATTAAAGTTTGTCTTATTTAAGCTCTATGAAAGCGGGAACAGAAAGAAATTTTGAGATTTTTTTTTTAAAAAAACTTGAAATAGCGATATTTTTTGATATTCGTGTTAATCAAATCAAAATTAACAAAAACAATTAATTTTTTTTTAATTTTCAAAAATCCAAAACTTTGATCGCCGATGGTAAATTTATTACGACTGGCCTCAAATTTTTACTACGTAACTTTAAGATCTAATAGAATAAAAATTTGACCGTACACTTGGAAAATCAAAAGTTGAAGAAAAATGTGACTCTAATGTCTTATGATATTTGTCAGGTTAAGTCCAGAGATTGCAAAATCAGACCAGGGGAAAAAAGTTCCCCTTAAATAATTAAACCAACCTCTGAGTTTTGTTTTTGCACTTTTGTTAAGCAAATGAGACATTTTTATATCAAAAGAAGTTCAAAGTCCTTTAGTTGGACCTAGAGGACTGGAAAATTAATTTTTTTTGACCCGCCCCTTTTTTTATCGCGAGTGGGATACTACAGATCGGTTAAATACTACACTGAAAGAATTTTTAATAAATACTAGCAAAATAGACGAAATCTGGGGGGGATCATTTCAAAGATTTTAAAAACATCGGTTTTCTATGAATTTTGTATGAAATCTTTATTTGCCTTAAATAAAAGAGATAGAGCAAAATAGACGAAATCTGGAGATCATTTAAAAAATTTAAAAAAATCTGTTTTTCTATGAATTTTGTTTATTTGCCATTATTTCCTTAAATAAAAGAGATAGAGCAAAATAGACAAAATCTGGAGATCATTTAAAAAATTTTAAAAAATTTGAGATAGAGCAAAATAGACGAAATCTGGGGATCATTTCAAAAAAATTATTTTTCTATGAAATTTTTTTATAAATCTTTATTCGCCATTATTTCCTTAAATAAAAGAGATAGAGCAAAAAAGACGAAATCTGGGGATAATTTCAAAAAATTTATTTTTTTATGAAATTTTTTATAAAATATTTATTTGACATTATTTCCTTTAATAAAAGAGATAGGCCAAAATAGACGAAATCTGGGGATCATTTTTTCTATGAAATTTTTTTATAAAATCTTTATTTGCCATTATTTCCTTTAATTAAAGAGATAGGCCAAAATAGACAATATCTAAAAATCTTAAAAAGAGCCAAATAGACGAAATCTGGGGATCATTTCAAAAATAAAAAAAATCGGGTTTTCTATAAAATTTTTTATCAAATTTTTATTTGCCATTATTTCCTTAACTCAATGAGAAGAAAGTAGAGCTAGCTTGTTATGTTAATTCATAATGGGGAACATGAAAAGGCCTCGAATCAGAATAAACTCTTTTTCATTTTCCATCAAATTTTTATTTGCCATTATTTCCTTAACTCAACGGTACAATGGACTATTTTAAGTCTGAGCGCCATGGACTTGCCTAGAAAATTTACTTATTTTTTAGGCTTGTACAACCCACCCTCAACTCAACTCAATGAGATAGAGCAAAATTGACAAAAATTTCAAAAAAATTATTTTTGTATGATATTTTTTATAAAATCTTTATTCGCAATTATTTCCTTAAATAAAAGAGATAGAGCAAAATAGACGAAATCTGGGCATCATTTCAAAAATTAAAAAAAAAAAAAAATTTTCTTTAAAATTTTTTATCAAATCTTTATTTGCTATTATTTTTTTAAATAAAAGAGATAGAGCAAAATAGACGAAATCTGGAGATCATTTAAAAAATTAAAAAAAAAATATTTTTCTATGAAATTTTTTTATAAAATCTTTATTTGCCATTTATTAATTTTATTTTCCTTAACTAAATGAGATGGAGCAAAATTGACGAAATCTGGGCATCATTTCAAAAATTAAAAAAAAAAAAAAAATTCTTTTTTTTATAAAATCTTTATTCGCAATTATTTCCTCAAATAAAAGAGATAGAACAAAATAGATGAAATCTGGGGATCATTTTAAAAATTAAAAAAAAAAAATAGTTTTTCTATGAATTTTTTATCATATCTTTACTTGCAATTATTTCCTTAAATAAAAGAGATAGAGCAAAATATACAAAATCTGGGGATCATTTCAAAAATTAAAAAAAAAAAAAAAATTATGAAATTTTTTATAAAATCTTTATTTGCCATTATATATTACCTTAAATTAAAGACATATAGCAAAATAGACGAAATCTGTGGATCATTTCAAAAATTTAGTTTTCTATGAAATTTTTTTATAAAATCTTTATTTGCCATTATTTCCTTAAATTGAAGAGATAGAGCAAAATTTATTTTTAATAAATTAAGCACCAAATTTCTCAAAAGATTAATGATTTCTTTCTGTGTTCCGGTACACTCTAAAAATAAGTAGTTATTTTTATTACAATGTTTACATTTCTGCAAACAATGAGAATTTTTTATCTTGTTTTGTGGTTCTGTTTTAATAGTTGTTAACACATTGTTGTAATGAAAGTGAATTTTAATCAGCAATTGTAATATTATTAATTGCCTTAATATACTACGAGTACCTACTTTTAGTTTATATTATTGCAAAAGTATTAAATTTCCAATTATTGTTAAGTCATTTGTACTAAAACAAATATAGTTGTATTGAAATCCCGTATTTATTAAACTTCATCAACAAGTGTTTTATTGTTTTTTATTAGATAATTTAATTAAATTGATAAGTATTGCAAGTAGAACTAAAAATGGTATGGTAGTTAGACAAAATGCATTTTTAAAGGGTTCCATAGCATTTTCTTAAATAAAATTTTAGCAAAAAAATTATAAAAATATAATTTAAAATCCTACTGAAAATAACACTTATAACTGGAAGTGTTTGTAACCGGTATAGGAATGCCAAAAATGTCTATAGTCTTTAGAAATTAAATTTTTCTTCTGAATTTTTCAATTAAAACTCTTATATCTTGAAACTCGATCTGCACTAACAGAAAAAACAACACATTAAAATAGGAAGATAAAAACAACTACTTAAAATGCCTGTTACTACATTCCAGTAAATTTCAGTTCGTTGTTTTTGAATATCAACTATCAAAAATAGTTGTTTGACATTTCTCTCATAGAAAACTCACTACATTTGTAGTTGAAAATAACTAACATTATTTAATTTACCAAGTGTACATTTGTCTTAATGATAAAGTTTAAATTTAGTTTTGACTATATTATTTTAATAAAGGAAAAAATATTGAAAAGTTTTTTATAATTTTTAGTATAAAAATCAAAAATCACATGTTTTGAATTTCTGTGTTTTTCTTTAAGTGTATTATTAATTTCCAAAATTTTATATGTGTTCTTTTCAAAAAAAAAAAACAAAATAATTGATAAATTAATGAAATCATCGTTTGAGCAATTTACAATAACTGTTGGTATTATACAAGCGTTCATAAAGAAGATTTTTTTCAAACACTGTAGAAAACAAAATAATTTATTTTCCAAATTGCAGCTATCCCTAGATTTACAGGGTAAATCAGCTTTATTGCATGAATAGCACAATGTCCAAATACTTGTTTTTGTAATTTTTCTAAAGTAAAACAAGTAGAAAAGTTAAATTCGGCTTGGCCGAATCTATGAATATCCCGTGTAAAAAAATAGTTATATCAAAACATATCTCCTTTGATAAAAACATATACGGATCATATCTAAATGGATATAATCAGATCTACTCCATATATATTCATATCTGCTTCAGATATGTTTTGATCCGTAAATTGAGTCTATCTGGCATATATGGCATATATGATCATATATTTTCAGATATGTTCATATATGTAAAATTGTCAGATAGACTCAATTTACGGATCAAAACATATCTGAAGCAGATATAAATATATATGGAGTAGATCTGATTATATCCATTTAGATATGATCCGTATATGTTTTTATCAAAGGAGATATGTTTTGATATAATACATTTTTTTATAAGTTTTTCTTGTAATTTTACAAAGTTATTTTTTGAGTGCAGGGGTTTAAAAAAATATTTTTTCAGCCATAAAATGTTTATTTAAATTATGATAATTTTTTTCTTTTTGCCTATGTTGATCCTAAGAGGGTTAAGGAGCAAAAAAGTGTACTTTTGGTTCTTTTTTTATTTCCTGAACTGGCCATAAAAACTTGAAATGTGGAAGGTAGGATCCTTTGGTGAAAAAAACAATCAGGAAAATGTACTTTTTGAAAATTCTGTTTTTAAGGAGAGTAAATGGTGTAAAAAAGTGTGCTTTTGGTATTTTTATATGTTTTCTGAAATAATGGTAGTTGAAACTTGAAATTTGAAATGTAGGATTTTGGAAATAGTACTTTTTGGAAATTCCGTTTTAAAAGGGGTAAAAAGGGATAAAAAGTGTACTTTTGGTTCTTTTTAAAATTTTGGAAATAATGGTTCCAGAAATTTGAAATGTAGGATATTTCCGCGAAAAAAACATTTTGGAAAAGTAATTTTTTAAAAAAGTGCGCTTTAGGTACTTTTGTTCCTGAAGTCTGGGTTTTTGCCAATGTTGAATATACACTCAGAAAATTATGTAAGTTACTACATGTTAGTTGTTTGTATATTTTACAGTAGTTAGTTGTTTTCAACTACAAAGTCAGTTGTTTTTGTATGAAAAATATCAAAAAAATATTTCTGTTAGTTATTTTAAGTCGTTTTTTTTGAATAACTAACAAAAAGTACTGTAATGTAGTAACAGTTATTTAATGTAGTTAATTTTATTTCTTTATCTCTGAAAAATTTTGAAAGTTTTTTTCCAAAAAAATAAAAATAAATTTCGTTTTTTTTATTTTTCACAACTTTTTTTCTGAAAAATTTTTTGAAAAAAAAAAAATTATATATTGATTATTTTTTTTACTACATACATACTTACAAAGCAGTTATTTTAACTGACATTTTCAGATGATTTTACTAACATAATTATTTTAGTGTAAAGGGGTAAAAGGGGTGAAAAATGTACTTTTGGTACTTTTTTTTATATCCGAAAATAATAATCCTAGATACTTGAAATTTCGAATGTAGGATCTATCGGTAAAAAACATTCTGGAAAAAGTACTTTTTAAAAATTCCGGTTTTAAAAATGTGTACTTTCGGGACTTTTTAAACATGAAAAGGTAAATGGCTCTTTGGTAAAAAAACATTCTGGGATGAACCTTCAGAAAAAACAAAACTCAAGAGATCAACATATTTTGAAATTTAAAATTTTAGAATAAAAAGGGGTACCTTGATTTGTAAAAGTGAGGAAAAATGGTACTTTTTATATCTGCAAGATAAAAACTTAAGAAAGGAATGAAACTTACAATGAACAAAATGAGATGGTAGTGGGAACGAAATGGAATAGAACGAGGACCAAAATGGAATGGAGCAGGGAACGATATGGAATTATATTTTTTCAAATTTTTTTTACTTATTTATTTTTCACAAATTTTTTTCACTCAATATTTTTTATCTATATTTTTTTACTTAAATTAAATTTTATCAAAATTTCTTTTTTCACTGAATTTTTTTTTTCACTCAAAATATTTACCACCAAAATTGTCAAGATAATTTTTCACCGGAACGGAACGTGCCAGCGATTTTTTTTTATTGTTTAAATTATTCTAAACAGTTTTTACGAAAGAACTAAATGCAATTAAATGAAACAAAAACTTCGTAGGGGAACTTTTGTGAAATCGGGACTCTAATCCTGATCCTGGGAAACCCTTCCTTGTAAGTGGAGAGTAAAAAAATAATTTAGTTTTAAAACACAAACTACATTAAATTGTAAATTGAGGTAAAAGTGTATTTTAAACGATTTCATTTATAAAAAAGAAAATCAGTAACATTAACCGATCAATGGACTTTGGTCAAGGTAAAAATATGAATGAATAAAAAAGTGTAAAGATAAAAAGTGTAAAAAAATAAAAACAAAAAATTATATTTTTTTTGTGAAAAATTAAGTTAATGATATGAACCGTTAAAAACAAGTTTTGATAATTAAAATTTACTTGAACTTTACTTTTTTGGTCAAAATCTCAAATTACAATTTTTAAAAGTGTTTAATATGGAAAGAAAGATAAATTAAAAGTAAAAGTGTTAATTTAGAAATAATTTAAGCAAACAAAAAGTAACATAAAAAATATTTTTTTTACTACTATTATTAATTTATTATGAAAACCTTGAACTTTGATATTGTTTGTTTAAATTAATATTAAATTAGTTTATAAAAAAATGGTCAACATTTTTTAGATAAATTTATCTGCAAACTAATTGTTTTTTACGGCGCAGTTATTATAAGATATCATTTTATTCACTTGGAGGGAGGTAATATTTTTTTAATAAAAAAAAATGTTTTATTAATAAAATAACTCTTATCCAAAATTTATTTGCTTGGTTTGTCTACATATGCGAATTTTTCGCATGACTTAATATTACGGTGATAAGCGGACTTAAAGAGGCATATAATCATAAAATGTTCATATGGGGGGACAACAGAATTATTGTGACCTAAATTTTTATGAAGTTATATGCCTTTGAATTGCTTGAAGATAAAATATTTTTTAAAAAAATTTTATCGAATGAGATAAGATTAAAAAACAACAAACAAAAAGTGAACTTTGATTTATTTTTCAAAAAAATTTTGAACTTAGTTCTTGACTACTTATGTTATGGTTGAACAAATTTCTGTAAAAAAAATTTTAGTAAAAAAAACTTAAATTTCTATTCCATTTTGTTCCCGTTCTATTCCATTTCGTTCCCCGTTCCATTTCGTTTCATGTTTAGGTTTCACTACTTTCCGTAAAACATGTGTTAAAAAAATAAACAAATTCTAGATTATCCATCTTTTACCAATTGTGTGAAGTAAATTTAGCTTTTTTCGAATTTCAAAATCGTGGGTGTCGAAAAAGTTGCCTTTTAGGGCCAATATTAACACACAAAATATTGGACCTGTAAGGCAATGTCTTTGCACTCAAAAAAAAAAATTGTAAAATTTTGTAACATTTTTTCTGCTTGACAAGAATTCCTTTTAATTTTACAAGCCTTTTACCAATAATTTTGTAAATTTACAAGCTTTTTACCAAAAAAAAATTGTAAATTTACAATTTTTTTGACGCGATAAAACTTACAAGGAGGTTTCGTAACTTTACTAGATTTTTTGCTACCTCCTATTTTATGAGAATTCCTAGTAAAATTTACGAGCTTTTTTGTAATTTTACAAGATTTTTACCACTAAATTTGTAAATTTACAACTTTTTTGGCAAAATAAAACTTACACGAAACTCTCGTAAATTTACAAGATTTTTTTTTGTAAAAAATCTTGAAAATTTGTAAAATTACAAGAAAAACTGTAAAATTACAAAAAAAAAATTTAAATTTCGATCGAAAATTATTTGTTAAAAAAACAAGGAAAACTGTAAAATATTGGTAAAATGGGATTACGAGACTTTTTCTAGTAATTGGAAAAGGTTTTTTTTTGAGTGTGGGGTCCATTTTTGACTTGAAAATCGAAAACTAATATTTTAAGCTAAAAAAAAATCAAAATTTTTTGTTGACTGTGTTCGAAACTACGATTTTCAAGTCAAAAAAGGAACCCAAAAACATTGCCTTACAGTTAAAATATTTTTTTGTGTTAATATTGTTCTTAAAGGGCAACTTTTCCGACCAAGATGTTTTTGAAATTCAAAAAATTGCTCCATCCTTTTTAACCTAAAAACTTGAAATTTCAAAATATATCCTTCTCTTGGTTGCTATTTCTGCTGGAGAAACAATTAAAATTTTGAGATTCTGGGGTTTTTGGTTCAATAGCTGCAAAAAAAGTACACATTTTTTTAGATTTCTTTTTACCCCCTTTTGTCTCCTTAGAATTGGAATTTCCTAAAACCACCATTTTTGATTTTTATATCCTAAACCAATCTGTGGTACAGGGTATAATGAGCTTGTGCAGATGTTTGTAACTACCCGAAATATTGGTCCTGGACACACTTTCAAGTATACCGATCAACTCAGAATAACTTTTTAAGTCATTCTAGCGATATCCGTCCGTCTGTCTGTCCGTCCATGTAAACGTTGTAAACACGATACAGGTCGCAATTGTCAATCCATCTGGCTGACATTTAAAACCTAAGCTTCGATTGGCATTAGGACGAAGCCTATTGAAATTGGAACAATTAGAAAAGTTAAATTCGACTTGGCCAATCTGTGAATACCCTCCACAACGCCCTTTTTAAGTGATATTAAATTTTCTAACGTGAAAAAATAAAATTTTTGATTAGAAATTTGTGTAAAACAACGTGTTTTTTTAGTAATTTTTGAAAAAAAAAATAATAATTTACAAAAATTTTTTTGGAGTATAAAATTTTTTTCGAGTGTATTTTTTTTTTTAGTGTAAAAATATTTTTGAGTGACAAAAATAAAATATTTTTGTGACTTACCAATGTTTTAAAACATGTTTAACGGGTTTTCAACACGTGAATTTAAGGTGAAACTAATCTGAAATTCACGGTTTTGCTAATAACTTTTGAACCACTGGACCTATTAAACTGAAATTCAATACGAACTAGGCCAGGGAAACGACAATTATATACGCCAAAAAAATAACTGTCTTTCGAAAGTTAGCGTGCTTTTTATCTCATAAATTCACGAAAAACCCTTGCCGAAATTCAGTCTTTTGCTCTTAATTTTTGAACCACTGGACCGATTTCGCTGGATTGCAATACCAACCTGACCAGGTAAATGCCCAACATATATGCCAAACTTTAGGAGCCTCCGTAAAGTCTTTCAAAAGTTAGCGTATTTTCAACATACAGACAGACGGACGGACAGACGGACTTCGCTAGATCGTCTTAAAATCGATCGAGGATCATGAATATACACTCCGCATCATAACTATAGCCGCATTGCATTTTTCGGTTTGTTTAATGTTCAAGAAGTATTTTTATGAAACCTATTATGGTATATTACAGTGTTATAACAGTTCTCTTGTTTTTGTAAATTTGAGCCATCAGCTGTTTGAATTCAGAAAACGGCGACCAATAACTGTATTTGTCAGTGTTTCATAACTATAGCCGCATTTCAATAAAATCAGTTGAAATGAGTTCAAGTCAAAGTTTCGTGGCCAAATTAATTTTTTTTTTGGTAAAATTCGTTCCTCTATTAATTTTTTAACAAAATGCCACGTGGTTAATTTTTAAATGAAGTCGAACAAGTGAGAGTGTTACATTCGGCTGTACCGAATCTTTTATACCCTCCGAAATGTAAAAAAAAAATCCAGGGGCGTTTTTTTTGGGAGGGGGGTTCGTGGGAGACGTTAGGGGGCACCTTCCCCTTACGATTTTGAACTTCTTCTGAGATAAGAATGTTGCATTTGCTTACCAAAAGTACAAAAAACTCTGCAAAAAATGCGTTTTTTCTTGGGTTGGTTTAGTTCTCCAAGGGGGAACTTTTTTCCCCTTGGTCCTATTTTGCCCATTTCTGAACTTAACCTGCCTAGGAATATAAGACATATTCGTGCCAAACTTCGGAAGTCTAGCTCTTTTATTTTGGACTGTATCGTGTCCTCTACACACGGACAGACGGAAAGACGGACAGACGGACGGACGGACGTCGCTAGAATGTCTTAGAATCGATCACTGATCAATAAAATATATACTTTATGGGGCCTAGACCGATATTTCGATGCGTTACACACGGAATGACAAAGTGAGTGTACCCCCATACTGTGATTGGAGGGTATAAAAAGTCATAATTTTAGCCTTTTTAGAAAGTGGTTTAAGTTATCGCGAAATTGGACGAAAAATTAAGCGATCTGACAAAGTTATCCGAAATTTTGTAAAAAATAAAAGTGGATACGGGATGAACAAAACAGGGGGTCGAAAAAAATGCTATCTGAGAGAGATCAACGCCGTATTATTAACGCTGCTAGCAATTCTATGAAAACTCTTTCGCAGATTGGTAATGAATGCGGCTTGAATGTGTCCAATTCTACAAAAAGTAGAGTCTTAAAGGAGTCTGGAACGATAACAAGACTTTTATTTTTTACAAAATTTCGGATAACTTTGTCAGATCGCTTAATTTTTCGCCTAATTTCGCGATAAATTAAACCACTTTCTAAAAAGGCTAAAATTTTGCCTTTTTCGACTTCATTTAAAAATTTACCATGTAGCATTTTATTTAAAAATTAATAGAGGAACGAATTTTACCAAAAAAAAAAATTTATTTGGCCACGAAACTTTGACTTGAACTCATTTCAACTGATTTTATTGAAATGCGGCTATAGTTATGAAACACTGAGAAATACAGTTATAGGTCGCCGTTTTCTCAATTCAAACAGCTGATGGCTCAAATTTACAAAAACAAGAGAACTGTTATAACACTGTAATATACCATAATAGGTTTCATAAAAATACTTCTTGAACATTAAATAAACCGAAAAATGCAATGCGGCTATAGTTATGATGCGGAGTGTATATACTTTATGGGGTCCTAGACCAATATATCGTGGTGTTACAAACGGAATGACAAACTTATATATACCCGTGTAAAAATGGATTAGATCTTATTTAATCTGTTTATATCTATTCATATATGATCATGTCTGATTAGATATAAATATATCTAAAATGACCAAAATCGAGATCTAATTATATCTCGGATTTGGCAATGTTGACCAAATCCGAGATATAATTAGATCTCGATTTTGGACATTTCAGATATAATTATATGCAATCAGATACGATCATATATGAACATATATGAACAGATCAGATAAGATCTAATACATTTTTACACGGGTACCCTCTATCACTAGAGTGGAGGGTATAAAAAATCGGTTTATGTTTAGACCTAGCTCCCATACAAGTTAACCTTTAATTTTGGATCAAATGACTCTAATAACCGTATTACAACAGATATCCTTTCGAAATTTGGTAGATAAAGTGTTTTGTATTCAATAATTACTATTTTGAATTTTAAAGAAATCGGGCAAGTTCTTCCTGTAGCCCCCAAACATACCACCCATTCGATATTCACATAAATCTCTCAAAATTCATGCAAATAGAAAATAATTTATTAAAATTTTGTTTATAATCGGACCGTTTTTGAACTTAGGGCCCCATATGACAATTTCGCCTGATATTCACTTAAATCGTTTTATTAGCAACAAAAAGAAATTTGGTTTGTGAGTGTTTTTTACACATATTTAAGATTTGACAAAAAATCGGTCCATGTTTGAACTTGGGACCCATTTCCGGGGAAATTTATAATTTTCTTACTTGTTAAATTTGAGATTCGGCAGCTAAAAAATGTAACTCTTATTTTTGCCCCCCTGTTTACCATATACAAGTTTCAGGAGTAACGATAGGTGACCTCTGAAAGACCTCCTTTGTAAGTCCCCATTTTCCCGATGTTCATTTAAATCGGTCTATTGGCAACCAAAAGAAGCCTATTTCACTCAATTTGGTTTGTGTGTGATTTTTACACAAATTAAAGTCTAACAAAAGAAATCAAATCGGTCCATGTTTGTAATGGAGGGACCCATTTTTCGAAAAGCACTGGGATATTGTATGGTTGGACCGACTTTCACTTTCTAACTTGTTTTAAATCTTTTTCTTAAAAATACTTAAAAAAAAACCTTCTTTTAAATCTTACCTGCTGTATAAATAGGATTAACGGTTGTTACTGTTAGACCGGCCTCAAAAGCACCCAAAATAGCACCTGGATATTCGGGTAAATTTGGCAAACATATAGCCAAAACATCACCTTTACCCAATTTAAATTTTGTTTGTAAACGTACAGCTAAAGCTGCGCTGGAATCACGAACTTCAGCAAAAGTATATTGACGGCCAGTGATAACATCAACCTGTCAATATAATAAAACATAAAAAGAAAAACAAAATAATTAAAATAACATTAACTTTTTTTTTTAGAAAACAAAATATTTAAATATAATTTTAAAACAAATTTTTAAATTTTGCTAACTCCAAAAAAATTTATAACAATTAAAATTATTTTCAAATTCAAAACAAATAAAAACAAGTTAATTATTTTGACATTTTAATTTAAATTTTGTTTACAAATGTTTTTTTCATGTATATAATTGACAGTTTTATGCTTTAAATATGTTTACCTCCGAGAGCTACAAAGTTTAACAGAGAAAGAGAGAGTGCGAGGAAAACATTTACAGTAATTCTTTTAGCATCATTATTTTTAAATCTAAATTTAAATAAATTTACTTTTAAAAACATTTTATTAAGTGATATCTTTTTTTTTTTATTTTATTTATTTTTAAATAACAGGTTTAAAGTCCATTATAGCTGCGTCCAAAGTCTAGTAGTCTAAATTGTGGGTTTATTGTATTGAAAATGTAGCATTATTTAATAACATTCGGGAATAAAAAGATAGTATGCATGTACACACGCTTAGAACACACAACAAAACTTTTTTTATAATAAGAGATAATAGTGTAAATGCCCTACACTTGTTTAAGGTATATACCCTATTTACATTCTGGTTCTGGTAATTTCAGGTTCTTGAGATATTGCCGATTTACGATTTTGATTACTTCATAAAACCCGGATTTCGCAATACTTTTTTTTTTCTTCAAAAAACTATGATCACTTTTGAAATTATTACTATTTCTTTTCAAAAATCGTTTTTTTAGTAGGGGTTTTTAAAGCTCGAGGTAGTTTTTCTTTATTAATTAAAACCGTGCTATACTCCTAGAATAATTTTCAAGAAAATTATTTATCTATTTAAAAAAAACGTGGTCGTTTTAGCAAGACTGAGACGACACGTGTTGCGATCTGTGCTAAGTTGGAATTTAAAAGGGATAAAAAAGTGTACTTTGGTACTTTTTATACTTTTTGAAATAATGTTTCTAAAAACTTGAAATTGGCAATGTAACATCATCAAGCTGACTTTTTTTTGGAATTCCACTTTTAAATTGGTCAAAAAGTTGTAAAATAGTGAAGTTTGGTACTTTTTTTCCTGAAATAATAGAAATACAAACTGGAAGTTTGAAATAAAGGAATTTTCAGCAAAAAAAAATCCGATTTTAATGGGTTACAAAGGGTAAAAATTTGTACTTTGGTACTTTTTCTATCATCTCAAATTATGGTTCAAGAAAATTTGAAATCTTGTATCATCTAGCAAGAAAAAAAATCGTTTTGACAAAAGTACTTTTTAGAAAGTTTCGGTTCTAAGAATGTAAACAATTGAACTTTGGTACATTTTTGATATCCTGAAATAATGGTTATAAGAACATATTTTTGGAATATAGGATCCTCCAACGAAACAAAACTTTTAGAAATTTTCGATATTAAGAGGATTAAGTGGATAAAAGAATGTACTTTGATACTTTTTCGATTTTCTTCAATAATGGTCTTATAAACTTGAAATTTTGAATCTAATTGTAAGATCCTTTAGCAAAGAGAAATCATTTCAAGAAAAATATTTAAAAATAAAGTTTTTTGAAAATTAAGATTCTTAGGGACAAAAAGGGGGAAACCAACTGGAACATTTGTACTTTTTTTATAATTATTAAACTAAAGGCTCCGGAATCTAAAAATTTGGGAAAATTTAGGCAAATTCATGAACTATTTTTAAAAAAAATTTTCAGAAGTTTAAGTAAATTCTAATCGTTATCCCAGAAACTACTAAAAGTTCCATTTTAAGACTATTTCCCGCTTTTAGCCTAAACACATTACATTTCTACGTGTGTCCTTATCATCTAGGAAAAGGACATGAATTTCCCTAAAATTTAGTTAAATTTAACTAAAAAATGTGAAATTTTCCAAAATTTTTTATTATTTTTTCCGTAAAAGGGTCTTACACTCAAAAAAATACGTTAGTAGATTTACTAATTTTTTTTTTGCTAACGCTAGTTAGCTAACTTTTAGCAAATTTTTAGTTGAGATTAGCATGTTAGCAAAAAATTCTTGTAAACTTCATTTAGCACATTAGCAATTTTAAACAACTTTGAACTAATTTCTTTTGTTAAATTTGAAATTGAGTTGACTACATTTTTACAAGATTTTTTGCTAATATTAGCAAAATAAATGGTAAATTTTTTTTTTATTTTCAGAAAACTTAAAATGGCGCTATCTCGGAAACTAAGCCAGATAGAGCAAAATGGAGGCCATTTTTGGTTCTTAGAATCACCATAGTATCGCCGGTCCTCTTCACATGTGTGGACCCTAATGGGCCCTAACTTTGGATCCAAAAAAGTTAGCATTCCCGAAAATTTTAAAATGCTCATATCTCGGTAAATATTGCCGACACAACAAAAAGTCCAAAAGCGTTTTTGTAGCTCTCAACACGTAGAAAAAGACCGCAAAATAGTCAAAAGCTCTCCGAGTAATATTTTTGAAGTTATCGAGTTTTTTAATTCTCAAGACCCCAGTGGTCCCCTATAATCACGTATCTCAAAAACTAAGCAAGGTAGAGCCAAACGGACACAAATTTTGGATCAAAAACTATGACAATTTTTAAGGAACCCAACTAGGTCTAGGCCCATCCGGGTCTGGACCTATCGGGTCCGAACCCAATGGGGTCCTCAGATGTGTATAAACTAAGTTCAAAAAAAAATATATTTAGTAACTAATTATTGGCAAAACATTTTTGCTAACTTTAGCAAAAAAATTGTGGGTTCAAAATCAGCAAATTTTCTTGTAGGTTTACAAGCTTTTTTTGCTAACATTACAGTTTTTTTTTTTTTGAGTGTAGTTCCCAATCAACCAAAATTTTTTATTATTTTTTCTGTAAAAAGGTCCAAGTTCCCAATCGTTTGGGGGCCACGCTAAAAAAATGTTAATTCCGGACGCGGTTATGCACATATCTCGGTAAATTCTGTCAAAACAAGAAAAAGTTCAACAGCATTTTTGCAGCTCTTGACTCGTAAAAAACTACCGCGAAAGCCCTCCGAGTAATAGTTTTTGAGTTATTCAAGACCCTTTCAGGCCCCTAAAATCCCGTATCTCAAAAACGAACAAAAGTTTTGGATCAAAATTTTAGGCATCCCTTAAAGAACCCAATGGGGTCTGCACTAGGGTGGCTCGATATAAAAAAAAAAAAAATTTAAGTTTTTTTATTAAAATAAAAAAATATTTTTGTATAATATTTGATCGTAAACATTTAAATATGAAATTTAAAGATTTTACGGTATCAATAACCCGTTCAAACTTGATACCAAAAAAAATGGCATGATTTTGGTGGAGTTCTCAAAATACCTTTTTTCAAAATTTGAAAATTTTATTACAAAAAAATTAAATATACCATTTTTTCATTCTGAATTCATTAAGAACACCTTGGAAAAATGTGAAATATGGCGGATATCCTTCGGTCCACTTTTCGGGAATCGCGGGGAGAAGTTAGCGGATTTAAAGAAATGTTGGTTTTATCAATAATTTGGATTAATAAAATCTTATAAATTTCATTTTTGTGTAAATTAACTGTTTTTTGGTGTCGTGGCATTCTAATAAATAACTTTAAGTCTGTCATGAAATCTTACTGATCTAGGACGTCTTTAACCCACATTGGCTGGGGGCCAAAGATGACCATCGCAGAAAATTTGAAGTTTAAAACTAAAATTTTGTGCTATAAACAAGTATAAAACGGCTTTTGTGTTTTGTACCCCCACTATTATTTCCTATTAATATATTATCTTTACAAAATTTTATAAAAAATTAATTTGATAACTTTTAGATAACTTTAAAACAGCCCTAACATTTTACCTATTTAAGATATAAATTTTTAATTTATTATTTTATTCGACCTTTTAATTTATTTAAGATATCTTTAACCCATATTGGCCCGGGGTCAAAAATGACCCCGGCAAAAACTTTTAGACATAGTGCTTGAATTTTTTGATATTAACAAAATATGTATTTTTTTACTGAATGGGTAATTTTTGACCCCCTACCAAGAAGGGTTAATACTGTGTCGTGTCTCTACAGACGGACAGACGGATATATACTTTATGGGACACTAGACAAATATTTCGATGCCTTACACACGGTATCCTAAATTTAAATGCGCTTAACACAAATATCAAACAAAAATTTAAATCGGTCCAATGGTTTTCTAGATATTGCTATTTGAAATTTGCAAAAATGCCGGGTTTTCTACGGTCAAGAAATTAAAAAAAAATATATTTTTTTTGTCATTGACCATTTTATAGAGCTACACCCAAAAAAAACGTGGGTAAATAACACTAAAATTTTAACTAAATGTTAGTCCAAAAGGACCTAGTGCAGTAATTGGTAACCAATACTAAAATTTTTACTAATATTATTCAAAACCAGTAAAAATTACTAATTTTAGTACTTTGAAAATACTAAAATTAGTAACTAATTAGTAGATTTTGGTACAAAATCACTTACTAAACCTTTTACTGTAGAATTATTTTGAGTGTAGAGACAAACTTTCATTTAAAATTAATTAATTTGAAATCCGATCACTTAAACCTGTGGCGCTCTTTGTTCAAAATTTTGGATTTTTGGAAAATTTCCACCCATATTTTGGAAAATATCTTACGTTACATTTTTATACACTCCAACTACAGTATGGGGGTATACTCACTTTGTCATTCCGTTTGTAAAGCATCGAAATATCGGTCGGGGACCCCATAAAGTGTGTATATTATTGATCCATGATCGATTCTAAGACATTCTATGAATGTCCGTCCGTCCGTCTGTCTGTAGATGGCACGATCCAGTCCAAAATAAATGAGCTAGCGTCCTGCAATTAGGCATGAATATGTCTTATGGTCCTGGGCAGGTTAATTTCGTAAATGGGCAAAATCGGCCCAGGGGGAAAAAGTTCCCCTTTGAAGAACTAAACCAACCTCTGAAAAAATACACTTTTTTACATGTTTTTTGTATTTTTGTTAAATAAATGAAACATTTGGTATATTAATCGGGATTAGAAGGTGCTCTCATCCCAAAACAAACGCCCCTGACAATTTTTTTTTTTTTACATTTTGGAGGGTAAAAAAGATTCGGCACAGCCGAATTTAACACTCTCACTTGTTTTTATTAATTTTAACATGCTGAATATTACAAAATTTCCGAAATCGATAAAACGGTTTTCGAAATATCGCCATTTGAAATTTGTCAAAAAATTTCTTAAAATGGAGTTTCTTAAATTTTGAAGCGCTCATCATGAATTAAAAAAAAACGGTAGAAAGGTTTTCGAGTTATCACTGTCTGATAATTCAAAAAATTGCGTTTTTCCTACGTTCAAGAAATTGAAACCTTCACAAACTTAAAAAAAAAAAATAAAATCTGTCGAATGGTTTTCGAGATATCACTGTTTTAAATTTGAAAAAAATGGCGTTTCTTCCAATGTTCGAGAAATTAAAAAAAGTCTTAAAACTTTTACTATTTCATATAGCTTGAGACAAACTTTCATTTAAACTTAATTTAAGCCAAGTCAGAACATTTTAAGTTAAAATGTTAAAATTTTTAACTAATCCCAGCAAAAATTGGCATTACTAGTAATGGGTTTTGTAATCCGAAACAGATGTTAATCAGTAGTTACTTATTGAATGAAACACTAATTATTTTAACAAGGGCGTGAGACAAAAATAACCAGTGAAGAGTATGGAGATAAATAAGTAGTTACTGCCTCGGATTACAAATAAGGAGTAAAAACCCATTACCAATAAGAAGTAAAATAATTAGTTAATTAAAACATTTAAAATTTAACTTGTTTTTACTAAAACTTAAAAATTTCGTAATTTTTATTAAGTTTTTAAGTACTTTTTAAGGTAATTGAATTGTAAAGGTTAAAAACTGCAAGTGCAAGGATATACACTAAGAAAATTATGTCATTAACTGTTTGTAGGTTATTTTAAAAAGTAATCAGTAGGGATGAGATTTTCATGCACTAAAAAATCGAAAATATGCGCTTAAAATATGCGCTAAAAAATCCAAAATATGCACTAAAAAACCTAAAAATATGCACTAAAAAAATAAGATGTGTGCAATAAAAATCTTGTTTTCATAGGAAAAACTTCTTAAAAAGCAAAAAATAACGCCGAGTTTAAATAGTAACATTTAAAACTTTATATAAGCAAGATTTTTTAGAAGTTAAGACAATCTGTAAAACAAATTTTAAAGAAAAAAATTTTTTTTCTTATTTCCAAAATAAATTTTTAAAACTTAAAATAGTTTTTGAAACAAATAAATTTCAATTTGTGTTTTTGCTAATTTATGCCAAAATATGCAAAAATATGCACTTAAAAGTTGAAAATATGCACAAAATATGCATTTAAAACCAAAATATGCAAAAATATGCATTTTCACCAAAATATGCAAAAATATGCAAAAACAAATCGATGCCATTTTAACGCAAATTTCTTGATTCGGAAAGATAATTGGTCGATATCATTTTTAGACTATCGACAAAAAACATGCATTTGCATGGAAATCTCATCCCTAGTAATCAGTAAAGTCATTTTAAAAGAAAAATCACTTATTTTATAAAGGATTTAATTTTTTTACTGTTTCTGTAGTTTAAAAAAAATTATTTACTGTATTAAAAACGAATTTTCTGTTACATTTATTTTCGCCAGTAAAATATTTCTTCTATAGTTTTACTGTTTTTCAATACAAAATAACTGAATATTCACTAGTTTTTATACCCTACACCACACTGTGGTACAGGGTATAATGAGTTTGTGCTGATGTTTGTAACTACCCGAAATATTGGTCCTAGACCCACCTTTAAGTATACCGATCGACTCAGAATCACTTTTTGAGTCGATTTAGCGATGTCCGTCCGTCCGTCCGTCCGTCTGTCCGTCCATCCGTCCGTCTGTCTGTCTGTCTGTCTGTCCATGTAAACGGTGTAAACACGATACAGGTCGCAATTTTTAATCAATTGACTTGAAATTTGAAACTTAAGTCTCACTTGGCCCAAGGACGAAGCCTATTGAAATTGGAAAAAATCGGTCCATATTTAGACCTAGCCCCCATACAAAGGTCCTCTTTAGTTTTGGCTCAAATGACTCTTAATAACCGTATTATAGAAGGTATCGCTTTGAAATTTGGATGGTAAACATGTTTTGTCTTCACATATCATCATTCCGAATTTCAAAGAAATCGGACCAATTCTTCTTGTAGCCCCCATACAAACCACCTTCCCGATTTTCACATAAATGTCTCAAATTTCATGAAAATAGAAAATATTTAATTAAAATTTTGTTTGTGTATGTTAAACGCGTACTTAAATAACCTTATCAAACCTGATAATCATCGGACCAGTTTTGGACTCAGGCCCCTTGTGAAAATTTCGCCCGATATTCAGTTAAAGCGGTTTATTGTCAACAAATAGAAGCCTATTTCACTCAAATTTGATTTGTGAGTGTTTTCTTCACTTATTAAAGGTTTTACAACATATAGATCTAATCGATCCATGGGACCCATTTTCCGGGAAACCTTGGTGTAGGGTATTATATGGTCGGTCTTGACCGACTATAATTTTCTTACTTGTTTAATGTTTTGGTTAGTCATTAAATTAACATTTAAAATTGACTGTAATGTGTTTTTATTTTAAATGAAAAAACAGTGGAATGGTTTTTAAATAAAATTTCATTGGTTTTAAGTGAATATTCACTGGAATTTAACTACATAATTCTTTGGGTGTATTATTACTTAGAAGTACTTTTATAATATATTACTGAAAAGTAGTTACTTTTGGGCTTAAAATAATGTTAATGGTAATGGGTACTCATTATAAATAATGTACTTGGTAATGATTACTTTTCACAACTCATTACCATGTTTTTGCTGGGATGGCGCCCTTCGATCAAAGTTTGGAGTTTTTGGTCAACATTTTTTTAAAAATCAAAACTTTGATCGAAGGGCCCACGGGTTAAAACGATCGGATTTCGCTCAAATTAATTTTGAATGAAAGCTTATCTCAAGCTCTATGAAAGGGTCGATGGAAAGAAATTTTGATTTTTTTTAATTTCTTTAACGTAGGAAAAAAACCGCAATTTTTTACAAGTTTCAACTAACGATATCTCGAAAACCGTTCGACTGATTTTATTTTTCTTTGATATTCGTGTTCAGCGCAAGACATATTTTTTTTTTATTTTCGAAGACATCGGCAGTTAAAAAATTCAGATTTTCATAAAAAAAAATTTTACCAAAAAATATATATCACCTTTTCGATCAAACAGCACGAGAAAAAGGGTATTGTTTGACCTATTGTCTTAAATTTTTTTCCATATTGTGTATAAATATACCCTATGGACCCATTTAGACCTTTGTGTCCCATGAAAATGATGACTGATTTTGTTTGTAAAAATGTTGTACTTTAATAATATGTTAACTAAAAAAAATCTAAAGTGGTGAAAGTTGACGAAAATGCACACCAAAAATGCATTTGTATTTAGAATGCATTTTTTTAATGACACATTTTTTTTTAAACTTTTATGTTTTAAGGGAGGACTTTAGCTTTTAATTTCCATTTCGATTACAAAAATCCGATATTTACTTAAGAAGTTATAGCTCTTCAAACTACATCACTTTTCAATTTTTTGTGATTAAAAAAAATGAAAATCGCGAATAAAATCGCGAATTTTTGGAATTTAATTAAACTGTGAATGGGAATGTCTAAATGGCTCCTTCTGTGGAGACCCACGTCCAGATTTGTGGATTTGTATCGTAATTATGACCGATATATAAACTGTAGATCATTTTGTGTTCGGTTACTATCGTCTTTTAAATTATTTACTTTTATTTTATTTTTGTTTGACAATAATTCACCGGTTAAATGATAAGTTTTATAACATTCGCTTGTGACGAGATAATATAAAATGAAGGAGACAAACTATAACAGGTACACTGAAAAAAAAGACAATCTGCATATAATGCAAATTATGCAGGTCACGAACTTGACTTTGAAAACTGTTATCAATAAACAGAATTGTTATATAATAAAATTAGCATGAATAGTATAAAACAGGTTTGAAATCAAAATATTTACAAAATGAATTGCAAAAACAACAGTTTAACACTCAAATAAGCGTGAATTCAAAAACCTCTTTCCGTAATTATTTTCAGAGTCGTTTCTTCAGAACAGGGGATTAGAACGAAAGAATAATTTGGAAATATTTATTTTTGGTAATTAAAAAAAAATATTTAAAATTTAATTTTCATTTTCTGTCAGTGTAGTGACTCTCTGAAAAACACAATACATTTATTTAATTTTAAAATGTTTGGCCTAATTTATCAAATGGCTTGCGTATTTTGTCGTGTTGTTTATACCGGCAAATTTTTCTATATGTATTAGTAAAACAAACTCATAAATTTTTACAATTTGTTTATAAATGTTTATAAAAATAGCAACAAAAAAATATATTTATTTTAAAAAGTTTTATATACCCGCACACTTAAAATTTTCCACATGTTAATTGTGCATGTCGTTTAAAAAATACTGTATGATTGAAATCTCGTTGAAACGAGATTTCGCTTCAATGTGAATAGGCAGGCTACTACTGCTAGAGGGCATTTGATGTAAGATGTCGTAACTAATTATAATATTTACACAAAAAGTAGAGGGCAGGTTCGAAATGATAATGATGAAGAAACTGTGATAGACGTATATAATTCCAAATAATGAATATTAATTAATCATTAATAAATTTTAATTGAAAGAAAAATGTATACACAAATGATTCCCAGCGAAAAATTTGAATTTTTAAGAACCTGATATACTTTATATCTTATTATATATAATTATATCTGATCAGATTTTTTAGATCCCACATTTAATCGATAGCAAATTAAGAAAATGGTGACAATAAATAGCACGCCCGACCGGCGCACAATAATTTAAAAAATTTGGACTAGCGTATATTTTTATATTTTATTTTTTAAAAATTTTTAGAACCCATTCTGAAATTTCCCAAGTTTTAAAAAATACAATTTATCAAAAATCCGGCCAAATTTATGTTCGCGTTTTTTATTTTTTTTTGAAAATCGCATTTGAATATTAAATTTCATCACAATTTTGTAAATTTCTTGTTTCAACATAGCGTATGAGTAACATTTTTGCAAATATTTGTTACTCATCCGCTATGTTGAAACCAGAAAATACAAGTAAATTACAACACTGTTATGAAATTCAATATTTAAATGCGATTTTATCGAAAAAAGAACCGAAAACGTGCATCTAAGTTTAAAAAAAAGTCATAAATTGACTTTTTACAAAATCAAAAAATTCAGAACAGGTTCTGAAAATTAAATAAAAAAAATTATCAATAGCCCATACAAAAAAGCAAAAATTTAAATTTTTGATATTATCGTGCATTCCGTTTTAATTTGATAAATATTTAATCAAGGCAACTCGATACAAATTTGACAATTTTTTCTAGAGAGGGGCACATGGGCAGATTAGAGTGTGATTCACGCGAGAGTATGACTGAATACAATTTTACTCGCGTGATTGTGAGTGAGTGTGAGTGGAGAAAAAAATTTCGTGAGTAAGATTTTTGCGTGAGTGAGTGTGCGTGAGTTGATTTTTTTGTGTGAGTTTGCGCGATTAATTTTCTCTTCAAATTTCCTTTCGTGACAAAAAAATTAACAAAAAATTTGTAAAATTTGGCTTAACTTAAGATTTCGTCCCGCAAAATCAAAAAAAAATTTCGATAAACTTTAAATTTTTCTAAAAATTTAAAAGTTTTTTGAAATTTTAGTTTTACATTTTTTTTTTGTATAAATAAGAGTTTCGTGAGTGTGAGTGAAATAAGAGTTACGTGAGTGTGAGTGAAACTTGCGTGAGTGCACGTGAGTGTGAGTTGTATTAAATTTACTCACGTGATTGTGAGTGAGTAGAAAAAATATGCTCGTGAGTGAATGTGCGTGATTCAAAAATTTCTGTCGTGAGCGTGAGTGAGTGTGAGTCAAAGATTACTCACGCACCCGTCTCTAATTTTCTCAATATTTAGCCACGCCTCCTAAGCCCACGTTTTGAAAATCCATATAGGGCTATCAATACCACCTGTTCAGAAATTCGTGGGACACATGTTTTTTTTTTCGCTGGACATTTGGTGTGTAATTGATACCCTCTACAATGTAAAAACAAATTATTTCCAAAAAAAATCCGCGAAAAAAAATTTTGGTGAAAAAAAATTCGGCGATTTTTTTTTGGAAAAAATATGTTTGTACTTGTTTAAATACCATTCGGTGATCAATTCTGTTCACATGTGACAACCAGCTGCTGAATGTAAGCATTTTGTAATTTTAGGTTTTGTTGAAAGTAGAGAGTGAGTGATTTTTGACTCACACTCACTCACGCTCACTACAGGAATTTTGGAATCACGCACACTCACTCACAACCTTATTTTTTCTACTCACACTCTGTAAATTTAATACAACTCACACTCACATGCACTCACGCAAACTCGACTCACACTCACAAAACTCATATTCATACAAAATAAAATTTCAAAAATAAAATTTTAAAAATATTTCAAAATCTTCAGCAAGATGTTAAGTTCAGCGAAATTTTACATTGTTTTTGCTTTTTTTTGGGACGAAATCTTAAGTTAAGTCAAATTTTAAAATTTTTTTTGTTGCTTTTTTGGTTCGAAAGGAAATATGAAGTGAAAATAAATCACGCAAACTCACGCAAAAAAATATACTCACGCACACTAACGAAATTTTTTTTCTCCACTCACACTCATTCACAATCACGTGAGTAAAATTGAATTCAGTCACACTCACGCGTGAATCACGCTCTAATCTGCTCATGTGCCCATCTCTAGTTGAAAGTACCAAAATTTTTGAGGAGTCCTTACATTTGCTTTCATAACTTTTGAACCGCTCAACCGATTTCACTCAAATGCAATACCAAAGTGCTTAGGACAATAACAAGTAAATATGATAAGTCTTAGTCATATCTGTTTAATGCTTTGGCCGTGATCACCATTACAACAGACGGACATCTTTAGTTGTTTACCCCCCTTCACCATAAAAATTTAAGTTTCTAAATGTTCCCTTCTTTTGAATGATAATTGTAAATCAAAATTTTTAAAAACCTTTTCCCAAGACTTTTTTCATATATTTCAAAGATCAAGTTTTTATAACCCTTATTTCAGGAGATCGAAAAAGTACCAAAGTACACTTTTCAAACTTTTAAAATCTAATTTTTTTTGCCAGAATGTTTTTTATTGCTGCATAATCCTACATTTCCAATTTTAAGTTTCTAGAACCAATTATTCAGGCGATAAAAAAAGTACCAAAGTACAATTTCTTATCCTTTTTGCCATATCAACATCAAATGCTTCAGAAGGTACTATTCATTTCTAAAATGTTAAACTTTTTTTTACCCGTTTTTGCCCCTTTTGAATAAAAACTTATAAAAAAGTACTTTTTTAGAAAGTGTTTTTTCCGCTGTAGGATCCTACATTCCAAATTTTATGTTTCTACACTAAAAAAAAAAGACATAACTAAATTTAAGGAAAAAAATGTCTTTGAAAATTTATCATGAATTTTCCTAAAATTTAGTTAAATTTAACTTAAAAATGAGAAATTTTCTTAACTATGAGGAAAAAATTTTAGTTCATTTACTTATAATTAGTTCATAGTTTTCTTTAAATGGATTTTTTAAATATAAGGAAAAAAAATCTTACTGCCAAAGAAATTTTCCACAAATCTAAGAATCGTATCTTTATTTTTAAGACATATTTCTTAAAAAACAATTTAGTTCAAGTTTAGTTAAAATTTACTAAAAAAAAACATCATCGTATTTCTCTTCTTTGAATTGAGGAAGTGTACTTCTTAGAATCTAGTTAATTACTTCTGAGAATTTAGTAAATAACTTCTTAGAATTTAGTTAAAAATTCAAAATGGCGATATCTCGAAAACTAAGCGAGATAGAGCGAAACGGATGAAATTTTCAAAAGAAATACTACAAAGAAAAATATGGAATAGCCTAGCTCTGCATATCTGTCGGGGTCTCAAGACCCTAATTTTAGATCTAAAATTTGAAATTCCCGAGATTTTATATATACACATATCTCGGTAAATACTGCCAACACGAGAAAACGTCCAACGGCATTTTTGTAGCTCTTGCCTCGTAGAAACACGAAAGCCCTCCGATTAATAGTTTTTGAGTTATCCGGTTTTTAAGATTCTCAAGACCCTATCAGGCCCCTTATTACCGTATCTCAAAAACTAAGCAAGTTAGAGCGAAACGGGCACAAGTTTTGGTTCAAAATCTATGGGGACCCTTAAAGGACCCAACGGGGTCTCGAGTTAAATGGGGTCCGAACCCATGGGTCCAATCTATTTCTAAAATGTGAAGTATAATTTTTCCAATTTTCTAGTTAAAATTGGCTAAAAATTAAATAACTTTGTTTTCCTCATTTTTGGGAAAATTATGAACTAAAACCAAGAAAAAAATCTTTGGAGCCAAATCATTTCCTCTTTTTCTCAAAATTGAGTTAATTTTCCCAGATTTTAGTTCACTTTTTTTTGAGTGTAGGACCATTATTTTAGAAAATATAAAAAGTACCAAAAGTAGACTTTTTCACCCACTTAGAATCGGATTGCCTTGAAACTTAATCTAGTTGTAAAGGCTTAGGATCTATCGTTTTATGGTTGGATCTATCGTTTTATGGTTGGATTTTATGGTTGGATTTAGGGAGAAGGAAGGAGAATAATAGAAAATAAAGGAAAAAATGTGGTGGGAAGGAGAACAATCATGTGTCAAATTTCGGACTGTCATTCTAGAAATCTTTTGATTTTGCATTGACGTCATCCTTACTAACCTAACCTTACATTTCAATCTTATTCAAGCTTCTATGACACTAGCTTTTTTGTATTAATGAAATTTAGTGCAAATATATCACCATAGAAAATCTAACCAAGTATAAAAATATATAAAAATTTTACATACATAATTTTTGACATTTATGCATTAATGATATTAAGTGTTGCCAAATTTTCTGTTTTTCATTAAATGAAGTGACGTTTTGTTTGTTTTTAGCGATTTTTGGTATTTATTCAGCTGATTTTATTTAAATGAAAGTAATCATCACAATTTGTTTGTTATATTATGTTTTATTTATCAATTAATAAAAAAAAAAATCAAATACAAAAAAAAAGCTAGTGTCATATGGGCTTCATCCACCTTTTAAACGAACTACGAGCATGTATTATGATCTAATACTTTTTCACAGGAAATCTAAGAATGTTAAAAATTTTATTTTTTTGTTGAGAATTCAAAACTAAAAAAAGCACGTTTCAAAACTTTTCTGACTATGGGAAATTAATCCTAAAATAATTTCTTATTACAATTATAATTATTCATTTAATTTTGCGTCTCAAATTTATTTTGCTTTCACTTGAAAAAAATCTGTCTGTAAATTTCAATTGTAAATACATAAAAAATTAAGTTTTTATTATCGTCACTTTAAAAGTGTTTGAAATTTTGCACAAATAATTTATAACATTTGATGGCAGCGACTGCAATTTGTTGTTGCATACATTATATCAACAAGATTCATAATAATATTGTGGCACACTTTAAAATTTATATTGTTTTTGTTTGGGTATTTTCAATTAAAAACTAATTCAGATAAATTTATAAATTTTAAATACACTTGAAAATTTTTTTTTATAAAATTAAAAAAAAAAAACTCGTAAAATAATTTTTGCAACCTCGTTCTCTACGAGAGTTTCTAGTAAACATTACGAATTATTGTTAAAAAGTTTGTAAAATTATAAACAATTTACAAGGTTTTTACCAAAAAAGTTGTAAGTTGACATATGTTTTGAAGCGATAAAAATTAAAAAGATTTCTCGTGACTTTACTAGATTTTATGCTACCTTCTATTTTACGGGAATGTCTAGTAAAAATTACGAGATTTTTTGTAATTTTGCAAATTTTTCTACCAATAAAATTGTAAACTTACAACTTTTTTGATGCGATAATACTTACAAGGAATTCTCGTGACTTAACTAGATTTTTTTTTGTAAAATTTCCCTGGAAATTTGGACATTTACGAAAAAAAAATTGTAAAATTACAAAGAAAAATTTAAATTTCGATCGATTTTTTTTTTAAACAAGGAAAATTGACAAATATTGGTAAAATGGGATTACGGGACTTTTTCCTGTAATTTGACAATGTTTGTTTTAAGTGTACCTTATATCAATAATGTCAAATGTTTGAGTAGATTTTTAAAATTGTAAACAACTTTAGATAATGTTTATAAAAAACAATTACCATAAATCATTTAAGAATTAAAAAAAAAAGATAAGATTAGATAAGATTTGTGAAAATTAATTATAAACTCTCAGGGTGGTATAAAATATGAACTGGAAGTTAACAGACTATTTATATATAGAATAAGGGCAATCGAACTTAGTTTTAAAATGTCAATAATCAAATAAGCAACAAATCTAATCTTAAGATTAAAAAAAAAATTAAATCCACTTGAAATCTATTCAATTTTTAAAAATTTTAATTTTTCGACAACATTCTTGTATATTATTCCTGCAGAAAATTATTAAAAAAGACGTGTAATGTGTTTTTGGAAAATTTACACACATTTTGTGTAAATTTTATAAGTCTTCCTTAATTGTCATTTTTAAATAAGTAAAAATTTATTGGACCTGTAAGGCGCACACAAAAAATTATTGGCTAACAATTTTCAATTAAATCTATTGATCAACAAAATTTAAATGAGTCAATCAATGTTTTGATTAAAATTTTTGTTATTTTCTTTAACTGTCAAATTACAAATTTTCAACATACCAGATTTTTTTCGCTTTAATTTATTTTAATAGAATAATTATAATTCAAAAATATTCAAAATAATCGGGTTTTACTTTTTTTTTATTGTTGGCAACATATTGAAAAGCAAAAATAATGAATTTTTTGATGATAAGTTAAGTTTTGATGATAAGCTTACAATTTGTTTGTTAATTTAATCATTGTTTTGATTGACTATAAACAAAAAATTTATCAATCTTTTGATCAAAATCGAAAAAAATGTTTGATTAAAAAAATTTCCATTCAATCACCTACAATTTGATGATTAGTATACATTTTTTTTTTAATTGGAGGAATTTCAATCAAAAAATTTATTGAATCCGCGTTTTTGTTGATTGAAATTCGTTTCAAATTTTTTCTGTGCGATGTCTTTAGGGTTTTTTTTTTTGACTTGAAAAACGGAAAGATCAAAGTAAAAACAAGTGAGAGTGTTAAATTCGGCTGTGCCGAATATGTGATACCCTCCAACATGTTAAAATACATTTAAACAAATTTCAGAGGGGTTTTTGGGGAGAGGGCTTGGTGGGGGTGCTGGGGGATACCTTCCCCAACGCGATAAATGTTAACTAAATTATTTATTATGCTTTTTGAACTTTAGTTGTACCATTTCTCATAATTTCTATGTTTTTTTTTAATCCACGCCCACAAAAGGGGCGGGGCAAAAAAAAAAAACAATATTTTGTAGCCCCCCGGGGTCTAAGTGTATGACTTTTAACTCTTTCTGACATAAAAACGTTTCATTTGTTTAACAAAAATGCAAAAAAAAACTGAAAAAATGGCGCTAGTTTATAGGTTTTTTTAGTTCTTTAAGGGGGAACTTTTTTGTCCCTTATCCGATTTTACCCATTTCCGAACTTAACCGACCTATGACTATAAGACACATTCGTGCCAATTTTCAAGAGTCTAGCTCTATTACTTTGGACTGAATCCTGCTTTATACAGACGGACGGACGGACATTCATAGAATGACTTATAATCGATCATAGATCAATAATATATATACTTTATGGGGTCCCTGACCGATATTTCTATGCGTTACAAACGGAATGACAAAGTGAGTATACCCCCATACTGTGGTTGGAGGGTATAAAAAATTAGATTTTTTAGCTTCAAATATAAGGTAATATTTTGACATTACTGAAAAAGTGTTTTTATAAAAAAAAATTTTTTTTGTTCTTAAAAATTTTTTTTTCTTCAAAAATATTTTTTTTATACCCTCCACTCTGGTGATAGAGGGTACATATATATAAGTCAATCCGTTTGTAACACCTCGAAATATTGATCTAGGTACCCATAAAGTATAAATATTCATGATCCTCGATCGATTTTATGACGATCTAGCGATGTCCGTCCGTCTGTGGAAATGGTGATAACGGCCAAATTATTACACGACTGAAACTTAACATATTTATTGGAAGTTCTCCCGAGAAGTTTGGTATTGCATTTGAGCGATATCGGTTCAGCGGTTCAAAAGTTATGAATGAAAATGTAATTTTAGTACATTCAACATAACCTAAAAACACAAAATGCATTAATTCGGCTGCTGGTTGATATATGTGAACAGAATTGAACACGAAATGGTATTTAAACAAGTACGAACATATTTTTTGACAAAAAGAGAAAAAAATCATGGATTTTTTTGGGCAAAAATTCGCGGAATTTTTTTTTCAAAAAAATTTTATTTTTTTTTAAAAAATTTTATTTTTTTTTTTTCAAAAGTAATTTCCTTTTAAAAAAACTTTTGTGCAATAATATTTCCTCGATCGATTTTGAATCCGTCTGTCTGTATGTTGAAAACACGCTAACTTTTGAAAGACTTTACGGAGGCTCCTGAAGTTTGGAATATATGTTGGTCATTTATCTGGTCAGGTTGGTATTGCAATTCAGTGGTTGAAAAGTTATGAGGATATTCTCGTGAATTTACTAGATAAAAAACACGCTAAATTTTGAGTATACTGAATCTTGGCATATATATTTGTCGTTCCTTACACTCAAAAAAAAAAAAAAACCTTGTAAAAAATCTTGTACCTTTTTTTTGTTTGCTACCTCCTATTTGACAAAAATTTCTAGTAATTTTACAAGCTTTTTACCAATAATTTTGTAATTTTACAAGGTTTTTACCAATTAAATTGTAAATATACAAATTTTTTGACACTATAAAATTTACAAAGAGATTTCGTAATTTTACTAGATTTTTTGCTACCTCCTATTTTACGAAAAATTCTAGTAATTTTACAAGCTTTTTACCAATAATTTTGTAATTTTACAATCTTTTTACTAATAAAATTGTAAATTTACAGTTTTTTGGCGCAATTTAAATTACAAGGAATTCTCGTGAATTTACTAGATTTTTTTTTATAAAATTATCTTGGAAATTTGTAAAATTACGAAAAAAAATGTAAAATTACAAAAAAAAATTAATTTTGATTTGTTAAAAAACAAGGAAAACTGTCAAATATTGGTAAAATGCGATGACGAGACTTTTCCAAGTTATTTGACAAAGTTTTTTTTTGTGTGTAGGCCTAGTTCGTATTGAATTTCAGCCAAATCGGTCCAGTGCACTGGACCACTGCAGTGGTTTAAAAGCTATTAGCAAAACCGTGAATTTCAGCTAAGTTTCACCTTAAATTCACGTGTTGAAAACCCGTTAAACATGTTTTAAAAATATTGGTAAGCCACAAAAATATTTTACAACGTAATTTTTTCACTCAAAAATATTTTTACACTAAAAGGGGGAAAAAACACTCAAAAAAAATTTTACACTCAAAAAAAATTTACACTCAAAAAAAATTTAGTAAATAATTTTTTTTTTTTCAAAAATTACTTAAAAACAAGTGAGAGTGTTAAATTCGGCTGTGCCGAATCTTTTATACCCTCCAAAATGTAAAAAAAAATTAAAACAAAAATTTGTCAGGGGCGTATCTTTTTTTTTTTTTGGGGGGGGGGGTTGATAAGGTCAGTGTGGGACATTGAGAGCACCTTCCCATCGCGATAAATATACCAAATGTTTCATTTACTTAACAAAAATACAAAAAACATGTAAAAAAGTGTATTTTTTTAGAGGTTGGTTTAGTTCTTCAAGGGGGAACTTTTTTCCCCCTGGTCCGATTTGGCCAATTCCCGAACTTAATCTGCCTAGGAACACAAGACATATATGTGCCAAACTTGAGGGATCTAGCTCTTTTATTTTGGACTGCATCGTGTTAACTACAGACGGACGGACGGACAGACAGACGGACGGACGGACGGACATCGCTAGAATGTCTTAGAATCGATCACTGATCAATAATATATATACTTTATGGGGTCCCCGACCGATATGTCGATGCGTTACACACGGAATGACAAAGTGAGTATACCCCCATACTGTAGTTGGAGGGTATAAAAAGTTTTTTTATACAAAATAAAATATTTCTAATCAAAAATTTTATTTTTTCACGTAAGAAAATTTACTATCACTTAAAAAGGGTATTGTGGAGGGTATTCATTGATTTGGCCGAGTCGAATTTAACTTTTCTACTTGTTTTAATTTTTTTTTGTATTTAAAATTCAACAAAAAAAACTGGGGTAAATACTTTAGTGTTTTTGTGTGTGTTTTTTATGTAATTAGTCATAACTTCGGTGATAACCCATAGATTTTCATCAAACCTGCAATAAAGGAAACTTTCCCGACCTGACCGCAAAATTCGTAAAAAGGAAAATTTGCTCCTCCCTAATACATATGTATGTATTCAATTAGAGTAATATTGTAGCTCGAGACCCAAAAACTCTTTTTATGATATTTTCATAATAAATAACACCGCACAACACTCATTTTCCGGTTTGAATTCTGATGATCAATTTTAGTAGCCTTTGATCTCCTGATTCCAAATATGTTCTCCAAATTTTCCCATCACATCTAGATTTTTAGTTATTCACGGTTGAAAATGCGAAAAATGGAGATTTTTGCATTATTTGAAAGCCTGCACAGCAGCCATTCAGTGGAATACAAATCTGGTATAAAACGCAATAGTAGAATTTGTCTATGGTCTCCAACATGGGAAACAATTTTTTCAAATTATTGCGTTTCGTTGGGTTTCACTTGCATTTTAAAATGATGCTGTTAAAATTACCAGTTTTGTAAAATTTACCTTAGTTTTTTGATATTTTTTAAAGAAAAACTAAAAAAATATATGTTTTACAAATTTAAGTTTTCTGTGTTATTTTTCATATAAACCAGAAGATATTTTTAATGGGCTTAAAAGTCTATAAGAAAGAAGGAACTTTTTCCTAAATTTTGAGCTCATCGCAGTAAAGATTGAATATCCGTTTTTTTAGAGCCTTCTAAAAATGGTCCCTTTTCTAATTTTTTTACAATTTTTTTAAAATGCATGTTTGACCAATAATAGTGCAACAACTTAAATTCTTTGTTATCATATTTTTGAGATCATAGTTCAATTCTAACGCTTTATACCAGATTTTTATTCCACCTAACGGCTGCTGTGCAGGCTTCCGAAAAAGGCAAAAATCGCGTTTTTCACATTTTCAACCGCGAATAATTAAAATTTAAGACGTGATGGAAGAATTTGAAGCTCAGATTTGGAATCAGCGAGCCAAAATCTTTACACATTTTCTATCAAACTTCAAATCGGAGCCAAAAACCTTTGATTTGTGGAGCGGTGTAATCTATTATAAGAATATCATTAAAAGTATGTGTGGGCCTCGAGCTAGAATAATACTCTAATGGAATAGGTTTTACAAAAAACAAGAAGAAGTAATAATAAACACAAAAAATTATTGGCTAAAAATTTTCAATTAAATCTATTGATCAACAAAATTTAAATGAGTCAATCAATGCTTTGATTAAAATTTTTGTTATTTTCTTTAACTGTCGAATTACAAATTTTCAACATTCCAGATTTTTTTTCGCTTTAATTTTTTTGAATAGATTAATTCAAAAATATACAATATAATCTGGTTTTACTTTTTCTTATTGTTGGCAACACATTGGAAAGCAAAAAAGATGAATTTTTTGATAATTTTGTCATAAGCTTACAATTCATTCGTTAAATCAATCATTATTTTGATTGACTATGAATAAAAAATTGATCAAATTTTTGATCAAAATCAAAAAAATGTTTGATTGAAAAAAATTTCAATCAATCACCTACAATTTGATGATTGGTAAAACAATTTTTTTAATTGGAGGAATTTCAATCAAAAAATGATTGAATCCGCGATTTTGTTGATTGAAATTCGTTTCAAATTTTTTCTGTGTAAAAATATGATAAAAATTACACGACAATCCCTGTAAAATTACAAGAATATTTAGCTAATAAAATATTTACGAGACCGTTTACAGTCTTTTTTTAGTATTTGGCAAAGTTGTTTTTTAGTGAATATATTTACTCTAATTTGTATTGTTTGTAAACCACGGCGGATACAATCTTATGAACCGGTTCAGGACTTGTAGTAAATGGCAATGTCTTAGGAGTGGAGATAATTAACCCCCAGTGACATGTCCTTAGGAAAAGTCAAGGTTTTGACCAATCCTGTTACCGATTAGTTAGATATTTCCTGAGAGAATTTTATAAATATTTTCTAACTACAAAATATAATTTTTTAGTTTCACTTACCGTTGCTACATTATTTTCCCATTTTTTAAAATCACGCCAAACATATTTATCCAATGTTACATTGGGTATGGGCAATGTTTCAAAGGGCGATGTCTTAAAGTAACCTTCTTCATTGTTATAATGTAAACATTTATCATTTTGATTATTTAAATTGGGTTCAATGGTGGCAGCAGTATTTTGATGGCTGTTATTTGTGTTGATAGATCTGGTCAAGGAACATGTTGTTGAGGCAGAATAGGTGGGATGACGGAATAATTTTGTGGCTAAGCGAGCAGTTGAAGAACGCATCATGATAACTTTTTTTTGTGTTTAAAAAATTGATTTTTTATAAAAAAATATTTTTATTTAAATTTTTTGTGTTAAAAATTATAAAAAAAATTCACTTTTATTTATTTTTCTTTTTACTTAAATAAATTTCGTCAACACTTTTATTTTTTTTTTTTTTCGTATATTTTTTTTATCAAATTAACTTAAGGGAAACTCATCTAAAGCCTTCAAAAGTCTAGACACGACTAAAGTAAAAAATTTTGTTTGATTTTTGTTACGGCCACCAGCGCAAATGATTATTTATTTTTTTATTATTTTTTTTTTACTTAAACTTGTTTAACACAATACACAAAGTGTGGCAGAGGCAATTCAGAGTGTTTTTTAATTTTTATTTTTATTTTAATTTTTTATGATTTTTTTATATTTTTTTTATTTTAGTTTTTTTTTTGAGAGCAGATATGAGGGTTTTTTTGGTTTTTTTATGATGTTTTGTGATAAAATTTGTATTTTCGTTTTTAATACCTGATGATACACTGTAAAAAAATTAAGAGAAATATTTTATTATTATCAGTTTTATTTAAAAAGCACAAAGTCTTAGATTTGAAGGTTTAATTTTAATTGATTATTAAAAAAAAAAAAATATTTAATCTTGAATTACTTTTTTTTTTATTTTTTTGCTTGTTTCAGCTTCAAATAGAATCAGAAAACATCTAGTGCAGCGGTTACCAACCTATGGTACGCGTACCACTAGGGGGTACGCGAAACTGTCCGCGGGGGTACGCATAATTTTAGCAATTTGGACATTCGTTTTAGATTAACCTGGCTTACCAAGTTTTCCATAAGGTCAGGTTTTTAAGAAAGTTGAGGTCAAAGTTCACAAAAAACGTATTTTTGTGCTATTTAGAGAGCATTTTTTGCGATATTTTGAGATCTGACCACTTGTTTTCGATTAACCTTTTGATGCTGATTCCGAATATGGTTCCCAAATTTTTCTATGATGTCAGTTTTTTGAGAAAATGTATTTAAAATTTTTTAAAAAACGTGTTTTTGCGCATTTTTGAGACGGGTTGTGATAGAGTAAAAATGTTGGTACCATTTTGTTAAGCTCAAAATGCCCTTTCATTCGAAAAATCACGGAATTGTTGATCTGAACCACCCCAAGGAGCGAACATTTTTCCCAAAAAATACCACCATTGTTTTGATCTCCCCTAAAGCCTTCAAAAAAATGATAATACCCGCAGATCTAAAATTTAAAAATTAACTCTAATATTTATATGAGAAGCTTTTTAACGAAAACAAAAAACTCGTTAGGGGGTACGCGGCTGACAAAATTTAAAATTAGGGGTACGCGAGACAAAAAGGTTGGTAACCGCTGATCTAGTGGGTTCATTTGTATAAATGTCTTATTGTCTATTGACGTCAACATTTTGAAAAAAAAAATATAAAATAAATAAATACAATATTATTAATATAAAATTAAAATTATGTCAATATATATGTTTCAAACTTTGTTGCAGTATGAAGAGAAAAAACAAAAACAGTCAGCAGTAAAACATTTGGTTTGAAAGACATAAAAAAAATATTTTAAGAATTGAAAACTTTTAACAATAAAATTTATAGATTTAAAACATATTTTAACATCTAGTTCTTCTTCCCAAAATTTTAAAATCAAATTTAGTTTTTTATTGTGTTTTTATAAAAATTCATCAAATGTTTAAATTTAAACATTTTTTGTGTAAAAACATATTTTTTTTAGATTTAAAAACTAAACTGTCTTTTTTTTAAATAATACAAATTTTATTAAATAATAAAAATTAGTTAATTATTCGACCTTTAAAGTGTGGAATGAAAAAGAGTTTACGTTGGTTCGAGGCCTTTTCATGTTCCCCGTTATGAATTAACATAACAAGTACTTATGTTAACTCTACTTTATTAGGATATTCTCCCATTAAATACTCATAGAGTTTCTTGCATTCAAAAGCTTGCCAATTTTCAAGAATGAATTGACGATCGTTCCGGGGCATCCCCCGATGAGTATTTAATGGGAGAATATCCTAATTAAGAGAGTAGAAGAATATGAATATTTGATGTTTGCAAGCTAACAGCATTACCTAATTTTCTAAAGAATTCTAATGATTGAAAAATTGGAAAATCCACGAAACGATCGTTAATTCATTCCTGAAAATTGCTAAATTTTTTGAACGCAGGAAATTCTGTCAGTATTTAATGGGAGAATATCCTAATAAAGAAAGTAGAGTTAACATAAATAGGACTTGTTATGTTAATTCATAATGGGGGACGTGAAAAGGCCCCGAATCCGAATAAATTTTTATACCCTCCACTCTAGTGATAGAAGTACACTCAAAATAATTCTACAGTAAAAGGTTTAGTAAGTGATTTTGTACAAAAATCCACTAATTATTTACTAATTTTAGTATCTTCAAAGTACTAAAATTAGTAATTTTTACTGGTTTTCAATAAATTTAGTAAAAAATTTTAGTATTGGTTACCAATTTCTGCACTAAGTCCTTTTGAACTAAAATTTAGTTAAATTTTTAGTATTAAATACCCACTCAAAAAAACCCTTGTAAAATTACAAGAAAAACTTGTAACTTTTTCTTGTTTGCTACCTCCTATTTGACAAAAATTCCTAGTAATTTTACAAGATTTTTACCAACAATTTTGTAATTCTACAAGGTTTTTACCAATAAAATTGTAATTTTAAAAATTTTTTGACACGATAAAATTTACAAAGAGGTTTCGTAATTTTACTAGATTTTTTGCTACCTCCTATTTTACGAGAATTCCTAGTAATTTTACAAGCTTTTTACCAATAATTATGTAATATTACAAACTTTTTACCAATAAAATTGTAAATTTACAGTTTTTTTGCGCAACTAAAATTACAAGAAATTCTCTTGAATTTACTAGATTTTTTTGTAAAATTATCTTGGAAATTTGTAAAATTACAAAAAAAAAATTGTAAGATTACAGAAAAAACGTAAATTTCGATTTGTTAAAAAACAAGGAAAACTGTCAAATATTGGTAAAATGGAATTTTACAGTTTACAATAAAATTGTAAATTTACAGTTTTTTTGGGCAATTAAAATTACAAGAAATTCTCTTGAATTTACTAGATTTTTTTGTAAAATTATCTTGGAAATTTGTAAAGTTACAAAAAAAAATTGTAAGATTACAGAAAAAAACGTAAATTACGATTTGTTAAAAAACAAGGAAAACTGTCAAATATTGCTAAAATGGAATTACGAGTCTTTTCCAAGTAATTTGACAATTTAATAGATCGTATTTAAGATGATCTAGCGATGTCCGTCCGTCTGTCTGTCTGTTGGAAACACTTGAAAGACTTTACGGAAAGACTTTACGGAGGCTTCTGAAGTTTGGTATATTTGATTTACCTGGTCGGGTTGGTATTGAAATACAGCGAAATCGGTCCGGTGGTTCGAAAGTTATGAGCAAAAGACTGAATTTCGGCAAAGGATTTTAGTGAATTTACGAGATAAAAAATACGCTAACTTTAGTTAGGCAATTCTGAAGATGCTGAAGCTTGGCATGTATATTTCCCGTTCCCGTGGCCTGGTTCGTATTGAATTTCAGCCAAATTGGTTTCAGTAGTTCCAAAAGTTATTAGCAAAACCTTGAATTTTAGATTAGTTTCACCTTAAGTTCACGTGTTGAAAACGTTGAACGTGTTTTAAAAACATTGGTAAGTCACAAAAATATTTTACAACGAATTTAAGTCACTCAAAAATATTTTTAGACTAAAAAAATACACATGAAAAAAAATTTTACACTCAAAAAAATTTTTACACTCAAAAAAAAAAAATTTAGCAATTTTTTTTTTTTCAAAAGTTACTTAAAAAAAAGTTTTTTTACACAAAATAAAATATCTCTAATCAAAAATGTTAATTTTTAAAAATTTAAACATTTTTTGTGTAAAAATAAATATTTTTTTTACATTAAAATCTAAATTACACTTTTTGTGTAATTTTTTTTTTCTAGATTTTTAAACTAAACATATTTTGTGTAAACAAATCTGTGTAAATTTTCCATATATGAAATTTGCAATTAAATTTATAGATTTTGACCATCCAGTTCTTATCATTAACAAAATAAAAATTTTAAATTCGAAATTGGATTCTTATACCCTACAAACACAGTATGGGGGTATACTCACTTTGTCATTCCGTGTGTAACGCATCGAAATATCGGTCAAGGACCCCATAAAGTATGTATATTATTGATCAGTGATCGATTCTAAGACATTCTAGCGATGTCCGTCCGTCCGTCTGCCTGTGAGAGACATGATACAGCCCAAAATAAAAGAGCTAGACTCCTGAAGTTTGGCACAAATATGTCTTATGATCATAGGCTGGTTAAGTTCAGAGATGGGCAAAATCGGACCAGGGGGAAAAAAGTTCCCCCTTGAGGAACTAAACCAGCCTCTGAAAAATACTATATTTTTAGATAATTTTTTGTGTTTTTGTTTAACAAATGCAACATTTTTATGCTTCAAGAAGCTCGAAGTTCTGCATTTGGACCCGGAGGATTCGAAAATATCTTTTTTTTCGCCCGCTCCCTTTTGTGGGAGTGGAATAAAAAAAAAATGTAAAATAATGATAAACTTGTATTTCTTTAGTGCGAAAAGCATAAGAATGAATTTTTAAACATATATTTCGAGGAGAAATTTGTCCCCCCAAAGACTACTGTCGACCTCCCCCCCCCCCAAAAAAAAAAAATAAAATGGATTTTTTTTTTTTGCATGTTGGAGGGTATAAAAGATTCGGCACAGCTGAATTTAACACTTACTTGTTTTTTATCTAAATTTGTTCCAAAAGTTGGAAAATGTTAAGTGTGTCATCTAAAAAATATTAAAACAAGTAGAAAAGTTAAATTTCGACTTGGCCGAATCTATGAATACCCTCCACAATGCCCTTTTTAAGTGATAGTAAATTTTATAACGGAAAAAAAGACAACATTTTTGATTAGAAATATTTTATTTTGAGTAAAAAAACTTTTTTTTAGTAATTTTTGAGAAAAAAAAAAATAATTAACTAATTTTTTTTTTGAGTGTAAAATTTTTTTTGAGTGTAAAATTTTTTTTTGAGTGTAAAATTTTTTTTTGAGTCAATTTTTTGTTTGTTTTAGTGTAAAAATATTTTTGACTGACAAAAATACCTTGTAAAATATTTTTGTGACTTACTAATGTTTTTAGAACATGTTTTAAGTGTTTTCAACACGTGAATTTATTGTTAAACTAATCTGAAATTCACGGTTTTGCTAATAACTTTTTAACCACTGTACCGATTTGGCTGAAATTCAATACGAACCAGGCCAGGGGAAAGGAAAATATATATGTGAAGCTTCAGCATCTTCAAAATTGCCTTTCGAAAGTTAGCCTGTTTTGTATCTCGTAAATTCACGAAAAACTCTTGCCGAAATTCAGTCTTTTGCTCATAACTTTTGAACCACTAGACCGATTCCGCTGGATTGCAATACCAACCTGACCAGGTAAATGTCCAACATAAATGCCAAACTTCAGGAGTCTCCATAGTCTTTCAAATGTTAGCGAGTTTTCAACAGACAGACGGACGGACGGACATTGCTAGATCGTCTTGAAATCGACTGAGGAACATGAATATAATATGAATAATAGAACTTTTACGAATTACAATTGATCTTTTATGAATTACAATTTTAATTTTACGAATTACAAGTAAAATCTTCGAAAATGCTGTAGATCCGAAGAGATCAAATATTTTTATTTTGGTTTTGTTTTGAATGGGACATTCTTAAAACTGAATAAATGTCGAAAACTTTTGAACACAACAAAATGAAATAAATTCCAGTTCCCAAATATTTTTACCTTAAATTTTCTTTCACTTAAATAACAAATAATTTCGACAACACTTTATCCCAACAACTGTATTGATCAACAAATAGATTTGAACTGTTTTTGAAAAGAAAAAAAAATATATAAATGTGGTATACCAACAACTTCTGGATCTTAATTTTGCAAAAACAATAAATATCTTACACAACAACAACTACGCAAAAGATTATTTAATATTGTCTTACAGGGATGGAATTTCGGAATTTTGGAATTGTACTGGAGCTCAACCAAAAAAGTACTTTTTCGCACTCGACGGTGAAAAAGTACTTTTTTTCCAATGAAAATCGGTAGATTTTCGGGAATTTGTTAGATTTAACAAATGTATGAAATCGTCTGATTTAGAAAAGATACTAAATCAGTCGCGGGGCTACTACGGTATCTTGAAAGTACTGAAAAAAGTACTAAAGTACTAACTTTTCCATCTTACACAACAACAACTACGCAAAAGATTTTTGTCTTACAGGGATGGAATTTCGGAATTTTGAAATGGTACTGGAGCTCAAACAAAAAAGTACTTTTTCGCCCTCGATGGTGAAAAACTACTTTTTTTTCCAATGAAATGTGAAATGTGAATGTGAAATCGTCTGATTTAGAAAAGATACTAAATCAGTCGCGGGGCTAATACGGTATCTTGAAAGTATTGAAAAAAAGTACTAAAGTACTAACTTTTCCATCCATGTTGAGAGCGAAAAAGTACTAAAGTACTAACTTTTCCATCCATATTGTTTTATAAAGGGTAACTGACAAGTAGGTAAGGGATGGGGAAACACAAATGTTTGTAGAAACTTTATCATCTTAAAAAGAGAGTATTTTGATGAATAAGAAGAAAAAAGAGGAGAAAAAAATACCAACAATACTTAAGAATTTAAAGAGAATAGATATAAATGTAATAAAAAGTTTACAAATTATTTATTATAATTTTCTTTCCTTTTGTTTTTTAGCGAAAAGGGGGCTTGTCGTTTCGAAATTAGGAGAAAGAGTAAGAATAAAAGAGTTTTTCTGCATCAAAGATCAATGATCGTAAAGTGGTAAACATAAATAAAAACAGCATGAAGTAAACAAAATATAAATATAAAAATATTTAATTAAAATTAAATAAACAACTAACTACGGAATCATAATCACGTATTATTAGAGTTTTCAAATTTCTTGATAAATTTATTAAAAATATAGAAATTTAGGGTTTAATTAAAGTGGTTATTATGCGGCCTTTCTAATTTTAAATAAATAAAATTCTTCGAGCTCGAGGCCAGTTTTAATCTTGCAAATAAATATTTTTTTATTCCATTCCAATAGTTCGATCCTCTTTGGATCATCATCATATTTAGATACCAAAAATGGAAAGGAAAATTTCATCTAATTTGATATTGAAGATCATATTAGATATAATAAGATATAATTATATATTATTATATCTTATTAGAACTAATTTTTTATAATATCAAATTAGAAAATATTTACCCCCGACTAAAAAAATGTAATACGGCGCCATATATCATTAGATCACAAAAAGGATCCAAGAATATATGATTATATCTTATTAGATCAAATTTAATATAATTTGATATAATAAGATCCCAAAAATTATCTAATTTGATATTATAAAAAATTAGATCTAATAAGATATGGTAATATAAAATTATATCTTATTATATCTAATATGATCTTCAATATCAAATCAGATGAAATTTACCGTTCCATTTTTGGTATCACATTATATCTAATTATATCAAATTTGATCTAATAAGATATTATCATATATTTTCGGATCCTCCATTTTTGGGATCAAATGGTGGATATATTTATATATAATTATATTAAAAAGTATAAGATTTTTTACTCGGGCCGTTCCATTTTTGGGATCTATTTATATCAAATTAGATTTAATAAGATATAATCATATATTTTTGGATTCTCCATTTTTGGGATCAAATGATATATGTATGGCGTCGTATTACTTTTTTTAGACGAGACATCAAAATTTATTATAAAAATTATGATCGTATGATCATATATGAGGGGGTTAGAGCACAAGGGGTTCAAGTGACTTTTTTAAAAAAATTGAGTTAACATATGGAATTAGTAGGTGAAGTTCACAGTAGTTCATAGCACCAGAAATTAATGTGAAATTCTTATTCGTTAGCGAGATATGGCGACAATTTTTAGCTCTTGTTACTAAAATACCTGTTTTGCTTGGAGCACAAGGGGTATATGAGCACTTAAACCCCTTGTGCTCCAAGCAATTATTAAAATTTAGTTTTTCACGTGGACAAAGTGGTTGAATTCCGAGAAGTTCTTGTAGTAATAGTAATCAAATTTTGCAAGAGCATCTTCAGTCTGTAACCAGCGTTTAAAGTGTGAAAAATGGCGATTTCCGACCAAAATTCATGTCCGAATTTTTTGACCAAATTCGGCTCAAAAATTAGGAATTTTTGCGTACATAATAGGAAAAATATAAAAAAATCCCAAAAAAAAAATATTGGTCCACAGATGCTGATTTTTAACATAAATATTATTTTTTTTATCCAAATTGGTCCTAAAAGTTGGAAAACGTAAAGCAAGTTATCTAAAAAATATTAAAAAAATATAAAAAACACGATTTTCGTTCAAAAATGCTGATCAAAGATTTTGATACCAGATGCTAATCAGCCTTTTTGGACCAAAATCGTGGGTTAATTTTTAAAATTTTTCACATAAAATACTCAACATTTTTCGACTTTTAAGACAAATTTGGTTAAAAATATTTTTTATGTTTATAAATCAGCATCTGTGGACCAAAATCGCAATTTTGAAATTTTTTAAATATTTTTCCCATAAAACGCGCAAAAGTTCCTTATTTTTGACCCAGATTGGGTTAAATATTTCAGATATAAATTTTGGTCCAAAAACGTAATTTTTTAAACTTTGACCGCTGGTTGCAGACTAAAAATGACCTTGCAAAAATTTTTCATAAATTTTCCCACAATTAACTACTCCATGTCCATCGTTCGGCAGGTATCACGGCACGAAATTCGAAAGTTCAGATTTCAAGGGACGCCCTAATGAAGATGAAGATGAGCCCGATGATGTCATGGAATCTGATTATGACGACTAAAAAATTAAACAAAGAACCATTAAAGACTTTCGTAATAAAATGTGGTTTCCTTTTACAAATAACTAACATTCTTTTCATAATTTAGAAATTTATAAAAAAAGTTAGAGCACAAGGGGTATAAGTGCCACTTACATAATTCAGAGGCCATTTTTGGGTGCTTGTATTTGTGAAATATGGTATTTTTTTTTAACTTGTTAGATTAAAATATATCTCAGGATCTCTATTAACTAAAAAATAATATTCTAGATATCATCTAACATTTTTTACTGCAATTTAACTATAACCTCTTTTTTCCCATTATTAAATTTAAGGCACTTAAACCCCTTGTGCTCCAAGCAATTATTAAAATTTAACTTTTAAGACCAATTTGGTTAAAAATAATTTTTATGTTTGAAAATCAGCATCTGTGGACCAAAAGCGCTATAGTGGAATTTTTAAAAAAAATTTCCCATAAAGTACTCAAAAATTCCTAATTTTTGAGCCAGATTTGGTTAAATAATTTTCGGCAGGTATTATAATACGAAATTCGAAAGTTTAGATTTGACGGGATGCCCTAATGAAGATGAAGATGAGCCCAATGATGTCATGGAATCTGATTATGACGACTAAAAAATTAAACAAAGAACCATTACACATTTTCTTAATAAAATGTGGTTTTCCTTTTACGTATTCACAAATTTATAAAAAAAAGTAAGAGCACAAGGGGTATAAGTGCCACTTACTTACTTCAGATGCAATTTTTGGGTGCAAAAGGGTGTAAAACACGGTATTTTTTTAACTTGTTAGATAAAAATATATCTCAGGAACTCTGTTAACTAAAAAATAATATACTAAATATCATCTAACATTTTTTATTGCAATTTAATGGCGCTTTTCGACCAAAATTCATGTTCGAATATTTTAACCAAATCCGGCTCAAAAATTAGGAGTTCTTGCGTACAACTGCTAAATGCGTAGGAAAAATATTGTGCTCGATTCGGGAGTACTATTTCACCATTCACCAAATTTTTAAAAATTTGATATTCTTTTGAATTTCAAGATTTTAAATTTTTTTTCTTGTTAAAATTTAGTAATATCTTAAATAATTACAAGGAAAAATTTAAAAATCTTAAAATTCGAAAGAATATCAAATTTTTAAAAAGTAGGTGAATGGTGAAAGAGTACTCCCGAATAGAGCACATTAAAAAAAAAAATATATATTGGTCCACAGATGCTGATTTTTCTGCACAATTTTTTTTCTTATCCAAATTTGTCCCAAAAGTTGTAAAATATAAAGCATATTATCTAAAAAATATTAAAAAAAGTATAACAACACGATTTTGGTCCACAAAAATTGATCAGAGATTTTGGTCCACAGATGCTTATGAGCATTTTTGGCCCAAAATCGTGTTTTTATTTTTATATTTTTCACATACTCAACATTTTGCTACTTTTAAGAGGAATTTGGTTAAACATATTTTGTATGAATGTAAATCAGCATCTGTGGACCAAAATTGCTATTTTGGAATTTTTAAATATTTTTCCCAAAAATTCCTAATTTGTGTGCCAGATGAGGATGAATTTTGGTCGAAAACGTACGAAATTCGAAAGTTTACATTTGACGTGATGCCCTAATGAAGATGAAGATGATCCCAATGATGTCATGGAATCTGATTATGACGACTAAAAAATTAAACAAAGAACCATTACAGATTTTCTTAATAAAATGTTGTTTTCATTTTACGAATTTACAAATTTATAAAAAAAAGTTAGAGCACAAGGGGTATAAGTGCGACTTACTTACTTCAGATGCAATTTTTGGGTGCAAAAGGGTGTAAAAGACGGTATTTTTTTAACTTTTTAGATTAAAATATATCTCAGGAGCTCTATTACCTTAAAAATAATATACTTGATACCACCTAACATTTTTTATTGCAATTTTACTTTAACCCCTTTTTTCTCATTATTAAATATAAGGCACTTGAACCCCTTGTGCTCTAAATAGAAATTTATAAAAAAAGTTAGAGCACAAGGGGTATAAGTGCCACTTACTTACTTCAGATGCAATTTTTGGGTGCAAAAGGGTGTAAAAGACGGTATTTTTTTAACTTGTTAGATTAAAATATATCTCAGGATCTCTATTAACTAAAAAATAATATTATAGATAGCATCTAACATTTTTTATTGCAATTTAACTTTAACCTCTTTTTTCTCATTATCAAATATAAGGCACTTGAACCCCTTGTGCTCTAACCCCCTCATATGAAATAATATGACTATATAAATGTATATGGAATCATATCAAATTATTTTTACTCGGGTATTCAATAATTTTCTAAATTTAAACATTAATTGTGAATTAAATAAAAATCCAAATTTACTATCATGTTTTACAATATTTTTTTTTTCTTTAATTCCCAATTGAAAACTGGTTTTTGTATGCAGGCGCTCTTGTGAGCAAAGACATGTATTCGAAAATAAAATGATCATTCCTAATGAATTTTTATTATTCGGTTGAATCCACATCCATTGTATTGTATGTTGAAAGTAACAAAGTGTGCATGTTGTTGATTTGTTGTAAATTGGACTTTGTACCCAAAAATCTGAACTGGTTGAGAAGAGACTTGAACAAAAAATTGTTGTTATTTTTGCATATCCAACAATATTTTCTTTTAAATTAAATTGAATGTGTCTTGCTGCTGCTGCAGCGCAGTGCGCTGCCCGGTGAAAATGTTGATGCTTTTTTTTTTAAATAGATGACAGTTTTAAGTAGAGAATTGATTGAAATTAAATGAAATTTAAACAAACATTTAAATCATATGGGTAGTAAAGAAGACAACATTTATGTAGTTTAGGCAATTTGATAAAAAAAAAAAATGACACACCCACTAAGCACAAAACGCCTACAAGAGCAAAAGTACTTTTTTTATTCGGCGTTGAAATTTTAATAAAATTGTACTTTTTTTGTAAAACTTTTGTAGTTTAAGTTTTTTAGGCAATTTAAAAAAAAAAAACAAGTAGAAAAGTTAAATTCGACTTCGCCGAATCTATGTATACCCTCCACAATGCCCTTTTTAAGTGATAGTAAATTTTTTAACGTAAAGAAAAAAAATTTTTAAAAATATTTTATTTTGTGTAAAAAAAACTTTTTTTAGTAATTTTTGAAAAAAAAAAAAATAATTTACTAAATTTTTTTTGAGTGTAAAATTTTTTTCAAGTGTATTTTTTTTTTCTTTTAAGTGTAAAAATATTTTTGAGTGACAAAAATACGTTGTAAAATATTTTTTTTACTTGTTTTCAACACGTGAATTTAAGGTGTAGCTAATCTGAAATTCACAGTTTTGCTAATAACTTTTGAACCACTAGACCGCTTTGGCTGAAATTCAATACGAACCAGGCCAGAGAAACGTCAAATATATATGCCAAGCTTCAGCATCCTCAGAATTGCCTTTCGAAAGTTAGCGTAAATTCACGAAAAACCCTTGCCGAAATTCAGTCTTTTGCTTATAACTTTTTAATCACTGGACCGATTTCGCTGGAATGCAATACCAATCTGACCAGGTAAATGCCCAACCAAACTTTGGGAGCCTCTGTAAAGTCTTTCAAAAGTTAGCGTGTTTTCAACAGACAGACGGACGGACGGACATCGCTAGATCGTCTTAAAATCGATCGAGGATCATGAATATATATACTTTATGGGGTCCTAGACAAATATTTCGAGGTGTTACAAACGGAATGACAAACTTATATATACCCTCTATCACTAGAGTGGAGGGTATAAAAATAACACACCACATAGAGCAGGTACTATTTTTTGTATGATTTTGGTAAAGAGTACTATTTTAGTACTCGGCGATAAAATTTTAATAAAATTGTACTTTTTTTGTTAAAATTTTTTTTAAAACAATATTTTAAAATCTTTACAAACTTTGCGTAAACAAATTTATAATTTTGTAGTTTTAGCACATACTTTTTTACTATTTTTAGTACAATTACCTTAAACATGAACTATTTTGGTACAATTTACACAAGTTAACCAAGGGTTTTTAAAGGATTTATAGATTTTCAATGAATAAATTAAGTTTAAAACTAGTTTTAACAGCTCAAAACTACATTTGTAGTAAAATTAGCAATATTCGAAAATTTCGAAATTAATTTCGAATCATATCAAATTTCGATTTTAAGTAAAAAAATCTATTTTTTAACCAATTTTAATGAGCGACAAAAAGTTAAATGTAGTTTTTATGCAAGTTATAAACATTATATATACTGCAAAACACTTGGAAAATTTGATTTTTTAAACAAAAAAACATACATTTTTCGAAATTCAAAAAGTTTCAATGAATTTATAGATTTTCAATGGTAAACTACGTTTAAAACTAGTTTAAATGACTCAAACCAAAGGATTTAATAAAATAAGCAATGTTCGAACATTTCAAAATGTCGAAATAGAAAATTTCGAAATTAATTATTTTAATAAAATTATCAATGTTCGAAAATTTCGAAATTAACGTCGAAATATTTAAAATTTTGATTTTAAGTAAAGAATTTATTTTTCTTTTCTTTTGTTGAGCGACAATAAGTAAAACGTATTTTTTATGCAAGTTATTAACATAATGCTGAAAGAATACTGGGAAAATTAGATTTCTTAAACAAAAAAAAACATTTTTTTTCGAAATAACAAAGATTGGTAATGAAATTATAGATTTTCAATAGATAAACTACGTTCAAAACTAGTTTTGACGACTCAAATCTATGTTTTTAATAAAATTAGCTACATTCGAAAATTTCGAAATTAAATTCGAACATTGGTTTTTATTAAAAAACATATTTTTAACCTGTTTCGGCGAGTGAAAAAAATTTAAATATATTTTTTATGCAAGAAACCAAGAAAAAAAGCTTTTTTGAAATTATAGATTTTTAATAGATAAACTACGTTCAAAACTAGTTTTGACGACTCAAATCTATGTTTTTAATAAAATTAGCTATGTTTGAAATTTTCGAAATTAACTTCGAAAAATTTTAAAATTTGTTTTAAGTAAAAAAAACATATTTTCAACCTGTTTTGGTAAGGGAAAATAATTTAAATGTATTTTTTATGCAAGAAACTAAGAAAAAATTTTGTTTTTTGAACATAGAAACATTACAAACTCGTTTTGGATAAGAAAGCCTCGTAAAAGTCCGTTTAATATGTTTAAGGCCATGTTTAAAGCTGATAAGTTATTTAAATCGTTAGAAAAACGTTTAAAATTACTTTATTTGAGTCAAAATCATGATTTATATCAAATTATGCAACTTAAAATTTTTCGAACTTAGTTTCGAAAAATTCGAAATTTAGTTTTTTTATTATAAAACGAGTTTTAAACAATGACTATTTAAAACAGCAAGTCAAGGGACTTTTTTTAATCAAATTTAATATTTAATTTCATATTTTTTTTAATATACACTTTCGAACTTAAAAACAAAATTTCTGTATTCTCCAAAACAAACTACCATAAGGAACACTTTTATTATTTGAAAAGTTAGAAATATCTCTAAAACTCTTCTAGTTTTTTACTTTGGACTTAATTAACAGATTCAGCACGAGATTTTACATGAAAAATAAATGCATAATGTCGTGGAACAAAATCTCTGTAAACTAGTGTATTATAGAATTTTTTACATGCTGAGATTTTTCTTTCTTCAAAATTACAAGTTCTTTTTAGTGAATGAGTAGAGTTTTAATGGATAAACTAAGTTCAAAACTAGTTTTGACGACTTAAAATTAAGTTTTTAAAAAAATTAGCTATGTTCGAAAATTTCGAAATTAACTTCGAAAAATTCGAAATTTAAATTTTAAGTAAAAAACGTATTTTTAACCAATTTTGTTGGGGAAATATAATTTAAATGTATTTTTTATTCATGAATAATAGAAACAATAAGATTTTTTTTATAAAAAAAAAAAATACCATTTTCAAATGGATAAGAAAACCTTGTAAAATGCTTTTGCGTCTTAAAAATCGTTAGAAAAACGTCAAAATTTTATTAAAACAAGGCGAAATCATGATTTATATCAAATTATGCAAGTTCGAATTTTTCGAACGTAATTTCGAAAAATTCGAAATTTAGTTTTTTTTATTATAAAATGAAATTCAAACAAAAATTAGTTAAACACAATAATTTTTTCCAATTCAAGGGACTTTTTTATAAAATTTATTAATATTTAAATATTTTTTTTTTTAATTTTTTGTAAAACTTCGAGATTTAAACAAAAATTTCCAAATTTAAACAAAAACTTCTGTATTCTTGCAAACATAAAAATAAACTACCATAAGGAACACTTTTATTTTTATGATTTGTAACATAATGACCTTGAAGAGTTCAATGGCATAACCCAGTTTATATGTACTATGTGGGGGCATAAAAAAACATAAACACTTTTTTAAGTAAAAAACCACCATGCTTAACAAAATCTTTTTTTAGTGTATAAAATAAAACAATATTTTCTATTTATAATTTTGTTTAAATTGTCTAGGAAAAACAATATTCTTACATTATCACTAAAACAATTAAAACGATTCGTATATTTAGTTTTCTTTATGGGAAACCTTTCAAATGGCGCAAAATTTTTTAATACACTAAACTGAAAATCTTACTAAAGTAGGAAAAAACACCCCTGGAGGTGGTGTACATATTTTACTAAACCCACCCAACACCCACTATTTGTGTATACAGGGGTTTTAGTCTGAATACCATTCCAAATACGCATACTCCAATACATTTAAAATTCCCAGCAAACATTTGTTTTGAAGGTGTTTTCAAATCAACAGTTTTCGAAAAAAAATTTTGCAAGACTCTTTGTCTTATTATACGATTTTACCGTTTGAATAGCAAATTTAGTTGATTCTCAACTTATTTTAAGAAACTTTTATTAGTTTAAAATAAAAATACTGGTTTTTAAATAGGTTGATTTTGAACAAAATAATCCGGTTTCAAAGCTTATAGAGCCGTTATATTCAATTGGTTTTTTAAAGCTTTTATTAAAATTTTACCTCTTTTCACCGCTATTTCCTCTTAAACATTTAAATTTCCCAGCAAACATTTGTTTCGAATTTGTTTTTATGTTCACAGTTTTCGAAAATAATTTGTGTTAGAATTTCTCTTATTATAAAGTATAAAATAAAAATACTGGTTTTTAATAGGTTGATTTTGAACAAAATAATTCGGTTTCGAAGCTTACAGAGCAATGTTTTTTAAATTGAATTGTTGTTTGACTATATTTAAAATTTTTTAATAGGCTAAACTGCATTAAAACACATTTTTGGGGTATTCTCAATATTTACCAGTAGTTTAACAACAACTGAAAAAGTTGCTCTTAAGACTGTTGAAGAATAAAATAATGTTCTTATTTTTAATGTAAGGTTTTTTAAATGTGGATTGTATTGGAAGCAATTTTTGTTTTCGATTGCTTTGTTTGTAGTAAAAATACTGGGAAAATAATTGTTTAATAATAATATTAATTAATAGATGATTTTTTTGTAACAAAATTCTTCAAAAATTTTAATTTAAAAATATAAACACACATGTAGCTTTAAATTTAACTGCTTTTGAAAGCTTTTCTTAAGGATTTCCCGCTATTTGCTCTAATACATTTAAATTTTCAAGCAAATTTTTTTTATAAGATTTAAAAACTTTGAATAACAAATTTAGTTGATTCTCAACTTGTTTTAAGAACTTTTGTTACTTTAAAATAAAAATACTGGTTTTTAATGTATTGATTTAAAACAATATAATTCGGTTTCGAAACTTACTAACTAATGTGATTTAAAATGAATTTGTCTTTGACTTCATTTAAATTTTTTCAATAGAATCAACTGTCTATAAAGCATTTTCGAGGCTTTCCCGCTATGTACCAGTATTTTTACAACAACTGAAAAAAGTTTCGCTGAAGAAAGTTGAGGAATAAAATTATGTTTTTCTTCTTAACGTTAAGTTTTTTTTAATGTTGATTATATTGGAAGCATTGGTTTTTTTCATACATACGATTTCTTTGTTTGAAGTAAATACCGGGAAAAATAATTGTTACTTCAAACTTAATAGATTTTGAACAAAATTCTTCAAAAATTTCAATTTACAAATATAAACACACATGAACCTTTAAATTTAACTGCTTTTAAAAGCTTTTCTTGAGAATTTCCCGTTATATGCTCTTATAAATTTAAATTTTCCAGCAAACATTTTTTTGTAAGAGTTTTATGTCAACAGTTTTCGTGCTAGACCTTCTCTTTTTATAGGATTTAAATTATTGTTTAAATAAACAAAATTTGTTGATTCTGAACTTGTTTTGAGATTTGATATTAGTTTAATATAAAAATACTGGTTTCTAATAGGTTAGTTTTGAACAAATTAATCAAGTTTCGAAGCTTGCAGAGTAATTTGTTTTGAAATAAATTCTAGTTTGAATTCATTTAAAATTTTTCAATTTACAAAACTGTTTTTAAAAACATTTTTGAGGCTTTTCTGCTATTTACCAGTATTTTTACAGCAACTATAAAGAAGGTTCTCTTAAGACAGTTGAGAGATGAAATAATGATCTTTTTAAAGTTAGGTTTTTTAAATGCGGATTATGGAAACATTTTTTTTCATAAATCTGATTCCTTTGTTTATAGTAAAAATACTGGGAAAATAATTGTTACTACAAACTTAATAGATGATTCTTAAATTGAACGAAATTCTTTAAAAATTTAAATTTACATATATAAACACACATGTAGTTTACAATTTAACTATATTTGAATGATTTTCTTGAGAATTTCACGCTATTTACTCTTATACATTTAAATTTTCCAGCAATTTTTTTAAGGTTAACAGTTTTCAAAAGTAGTTTGTACTAGACTTTCTCTTACAAACACTTATCTTGTTTTGAAATCTTTTATTAGTTAAAAAATACTGGTTTTTAATAGGTTTATTTTGAAAGCTTACAGAGTAAGTTTAAATTTAAAATAAATTGTTCTTTGGCTACATTTAAAATATTTCAATAAACTCAACTGCTTTTAAAAGCATTTTTGAGTCTTTCCCGATATTTCCCAGTATTTTTAAAACAACTGAAAAAATGTTTCTTTTAAGACAGTTCAGGAATAAAATAAGGTTCTTATTTTTAATTAAGGGGGGTTTTTATGTGAATTATATTGGAAGTATTTTTTTCCTTTTTTTATAGTAAAAATACCGGGAAAAATACTACAAACCTGATGGATGATTGTTTTTTGAACGAATTTAATAAAAAATTTTAATTTATAAATATAAACACAAATGCACCTTGGAATTTACCTGATTTTTATCGCTATTTACCCTAATACATTTAAATTTCCCAGCTCATTTTTTTAAGGTGTTTTTATGTCAACAACCGACAGAAAATAACTTGTGATAAAGTTCATCTTATAAGATTTTGAAACTTATCGTTTGAATAAACAAATTAAGTTGATTCTAAACTTGTTTTGACAATCTTTTATTAGTTAAAAAATACTGGTTTTTAATAGGTTGATTTTGAAAGCTTACAGAGTTACTTGTTTTAAAATAATGTGTTCTTTGGCAACATTTAAAAATTTTCAATAGACTAAACTGCTTTTAAAGACGTTTTTGAGGCTTTCCCGCTATATACCAGTATTTTAGCAACTGAAAAAGGTTTCTTTTAAGGCAGTTGTGGACAAAATAATGTTTATTTTTAATGTAAGGTTTTTTAATGTAGATTATATTGGAATCAAAGATTTATTCAATAAATCCAATTTCTTGTTTATAGTAAAAATACCGGGAAATCTAATTGGTACTACAAACTTAATAAATGATTCTTTTTTTAATGAAATTTGTAAAAAATTTCAATTTAAAAATATAAACACAAATGTACCTTAAAATTTAACAGCTTTTGAAAACTTTTTTTGAGACTTTCCCACTAATAACCAGTATTTTTATAATCACACGAATAAGTTTTTCTTAATACTTTTCTGAAACAAATTTATGTTCTTCGTTTTAATGTGAAACATTGGATCTAACCTTTTTTAAAATAAAACTGTTTTAAATTCGTTTCTTTTATTTGCAGTAAAAAATACTGGGAAAATGTATTGCTTTCACAAAGTTAAAAATGATTCTATTAGGACAGTTATGGAACAAAACTTCTTTTTTCAATTTAAATCTGTTAAATTAACATTTTGATTCCAGGGTTTAAAGTAAAAGTTGTTGAATCTTTACCATTTCAAAATGTTTGCTGGGTTTTCTAATAAAATACTTGTAAATATTAGTCTCAAGTTTTTTATTTTATTTTTATTTACCGCACGGTACTACTGTTAAACTTAAAGATAATTTTTTATTTCTTCAAATATTTATTAAGAAACCATATTTGTTAACAAATATACACTCGAATATACCTCCAAATTCAAGATATGAATAAGTTTGTTGTTTTTGCAGATAAAAAGTGATTAGTTTTTCCACTTGTATTGAGGTTTTTAAGGCGTACTGTCTACTGTGTTTATGCCTCGTTATAGCATAATAAACAAACAAATGTTTACTTAACAGTTTATTGACATTTAACACGCATGGTCAATGTAAAATGCAAAGTTTCTGCTACTCTTTACTAGAGGGCAGTGTAAACAGTATGAATATGTCAGAAGAATGAGGTGACCAGTTACTAAACTAAATATAAAACATATTTGAAAGTTCAATTCTAAACACAAAAAATTTCAAAATTTTCAAATTTTTGGGTTAATTGCAATCGACAAAGTTTGATTTCATAATTTACCTAAGTTTAAATATTTCATAATTTACCTAAGTTTAAAAATTAGGTAACTTTTGTTTACAAATTAAAAAAAAAAAATTTAATTTGTCGTTGAATCCGAAAATGAAGTTCAAAGGTTTAAAAATAGAACAGTTTTCGAGATATTGTTAGCTTTTCAAATTTTCAACTATTAAAAATAGTGGTTTTACTTAAATAAAAATATCTGCGGACCAAATAAGAATTTTTCTGCATTTTTACTTAAATCCATATGACTTTTACAATTTTTAACGGATTTTTTAAAAACCGCTTTAATTTTCTTCGTAATAGATCGGATTTGAACTGTACACTCAAAAAAAAACCTTGTAAAATTGCAAGAAATTTTGTTTTTGTTTGCTACCCTCTATTTACCAAAAATTTCTAGTAATTTTACAAGCTTTTTACCAATAATTTTGTAATTTTACAGTGGTCTTCCCAATAAAATTGTAAATTTACAAATTTTTTGACACGATCAAATTTACAAAAAGGTTTCGTAATTTTACTAGATTTTTTGCAACCTCCTATTTTACGAGAATTCCTAGTAATTTTACAAGCTTTTTACGAATAATTTTGTAATTTTACAAGCTTTTTACCAATAAAATTGTAAATTTACAGTTTTTTGGCGCAATTGAAATAACAAGGAATTCCTGTGAATTTACTAGATTTTTTTTTGTAAAATTATCTTGGAAATTTGTAAAATAACCAAAAAAAAACAAGTGAGAGTGTAAAATTCGGCTGTGCCGAATTTTTTATACCCTCCAAAATGTAAAAAAAAAATTGTCAGGGGCGTTTGTTTTGGGGGGGGGGGGGTGTTGGGGGTCAGTAGGGGACGTTGAGAGCACCTTCCAATCCCGATAAATATAACATGTCAAAAAAGTGTATTTTTTCAGAGGTTGGTTCAGTTCTTCAAGGGGGAACTTTTTTTCCCCTGGGCCGATTTTGCCCATTTACGAACCTAGGACCATAAGACATATTCCTGCCAAATTGCAGGAGGCTAGCTCTTTTATTTTGGACTATATTGTGCCCTCTACAGACAGACGGACGGACGGACATTCACAGAATGTCTTAGAATCGATCATGGATCAATAATATATATACTTTATGGGGTCCCCGACCGATATTTCGATGCATTACAAAAGAAATGACAAAGTGAGTTTACCCCCATACTGTGGTTGGAGGGTATAAAAAATGTAAAATTACAAAAAAATTTAAATTTCGATCCAAATTTGTTTGTTAAAAAACAAGGGACTCTGTCAAATATTGGTAAAATGGGATAAAGAGACTTTTCCTAGTAGTTTGACAAAGTTTTTTTTGTTTATGTGAAAAATAACTCAGAATCTGAGACTTTTTCTATAAAAAAATGCCTTAGACTTCTGAGACTTTTAGAAAAAGTATCCAAGAATCTAAGAAAATGTCTAAGATTCTGATATTTTTGCTATTTAAAAAAATGTTTCAGAATTTAAGACTTTTTCTGTAGACTTAAAAAAGAACCTTGTAAAATTACAAGAAAAGTTTGTAACTTTTTTTCCTTGTCATTTTACAAGGTTTTTACCAATAATATTGTAATTTTACAAGCTTTTTACCAAAAAAAATTGTACATTTACAATTTTTTGACGCGATAAAACTTACAAGGAGGTTTCGTGATTTTACTAAATTTTTTTCTATCTCCTATTTTACGAGAATTGCTAGTAAAAATTACGAACTTTTTTGTAACTTTACAAGATTTTTACCAATTTTTTGACGCGATAAAACTTACAAGGAGGTTTCGTGATTTTACTAGATTTTTTTCTACCTCCTATTTTACGAGAATTGCTAGTAAAAATTACGAACTTTTTTGTAATTTTACAAGATTTTTACCAATAAATTTGTAAGTTTACAACTTTTTGGCGAAATAAAAGTTACAAGAAATTCTTGTAAATTGACTAGATTTTTTTGTAAAAAATCTTGGAAATTTGTAAAATTACAAGAAAAACTGTAAAATAAAAAAAAAATTAAATTTCGATCGAAAATTATGTGTTAAAAAACAAGAAAAACTGTCAAATATTGGTAAAATACACTCAAAAGAAAAACTCTGTCAAAAAATCTGTAAAACGACTTTCAATTTGAATTAGCAATCTTTTAGCAGATTGTTCTGCTGAGAAGTATATTTTTACTAAAATCTCTGTCATTCAGTTTAAAAAAATAACAGACATTTTACTATGTTTATACTGATTTTGTTTGCTGAATTTCAATATTTTTTCAAGAAATTTTTTTATATAAAAAAAAAGCAGAACAGATTGTCAGCAGATTGCTCTGCTGAAATCAGCAGATTGTTCTGCTGAAATCAGCAGATTATTCTGCTGAAATCAGCAGATTGTTCTGCTAAAATCAGCAGATTTTTCTGCTAAAATCAGCAGACATTTCTGCTAAAATCAGATTTCTCTGCTGTCGAACAACACACATGTTTAATAGCTAAAACGCCAGATAAAAGTATAAGCTTCCGTAGCGTAGTGGTTAGGAAGTGCACTTTCAAATCGGAAGGTGGCGAGTTCGATGCTGGCTAGCGGCGTATGTTTTTTTTTTTTTTTGTTATATTTATTCACCTCTTATGACAGATATTTAGCAAACCGTGTCTGCTAAAATCAGCAGATTTCTCATATGGCTCAAAATGGGTGTATTTTCAGCAGATTTTTCTGCTGATTGGACAGAGAATTTATTTTGAGTGTAGAATTACGAGACTTTTTCTAGTAATTTGACAGGGTTTTTTTGAGTGCAACAATAAAAATAAGTAAATTTCTCTTAAATTTGATTTGCGTATAATTTCTACACTAATTAAGGATCTTATAAACATAGATCCAATCGGTCCATGTTTGGACTTGGGATTAATTTTACAAAAAACACTGGTGTAGGGTGTTATATTGTCGGTTTTGACGAAACTATAATTTTTCTACTTGTTTTAATATAAAATACTAGCTATACCCGGTCCGCGTTGCTGGCCCTTAGAAAAAAACTATTTTATATTGCATCATAATTTAAATATAGTGTCGGACAAAATATAAGCACGGGTCCGGGCCCAGCTAGTAACCTTTGGTTCGAACCTCAGTTAGCAGAATCTATAGAGAAATCTCAACAAAATCGGTTCAGCCGTTTTTGCGTGATTTCGAAACATACAGACATAACGTTAAGTATAGTGCAAAGGGGCATGTAATTTAACGCATTTTTATCGAATCGTGATAGTCTAAAGTTCCATACTGCATCCTCGATTAGTACAATCTCTGCTGCAAATTTCATTGACATCAGTTTTGTCGTTTTTGTGTGATTGCGAAAGAGGAGGAAAGAACTTTTTATTTATGAAAAACGGGAGTGATATTGTAAACCCTTTTGCCGAATCGCGCAATACATATGACCTACAGTTCCCGCTCGGTTAGCTCTATCAGTAGTGACAGATTTGGCTTATCCGTTTTTGCGTGACTTCACAACAGGCAGATATAACGTTCAGTATAAAACAAAGGGGCTTGTCAATTTACGCCTCTTTGTTCAATCATGGTTAGTATAGTACTAAGGGCGTTGCAATTTTGATCCCTTTTTCCAATAACGATCTTATATGGCCTACATATGCACTTGGTTAGCACTGTATGTAGTGAAAATGTCAAGAGAATCGATTCAGCTGTTTTTGTGTGATTGCGAAACAGGCAGACAATGTCCAGTATAGTACAAAGGGGCGTGGCATTTCACGGTCCTTTTTCCAATCGTAGTTTAACATGGCCTATAGTTCCGCACTCGGTTAATACTATCAGTGAAATGAAAATTTAATTAAAATCAAATTAACAGTTTTTGCGTTATTGAGGAGCATGCAGAAATAAAATTCAATTTAATATAAAGGGGCAGAGCATTTTACGCCTATTTGTCCGATCACGCTCTAATTTGGCACACATAGTACTATCGTTGGTTCAAAAAAAATGCAATGTAAAAATTCGATTTTGCCCACCCCACCGCCCACTGGCAAAAAAGCATGGCATTTTGCGCCTATTTGTCCGATCACGCTCTAATTTGGCATATAAGGGGTGGTCCAATAACTGGTATCTTTTTAAAACATGCAATGAAATGAACAATACTCAATAGTTTTGAAACCTTATGGCTTTATTTGAAAGAGCAAACATTCCCGTTTTTTATGGCAAACGACTTCATTGATGCGTCTTCGGCTTGCTCCGCTGTATCGCGTTGTAGCGCAGTACTGCGTTGCCAAACTGCACGTTTTTCAAAAAAAAGTTTTTAACCGAAATAAGGCACTCAAATGAGGTTATGTTAACAAACAAATTGGTACATCTTGGGATCGTAAAACTCGCAAGGTATTGTAAAGAATTCAATTCATCTACACAGAAAATAATATCGTAATTTTTTTTTTAATTAAAAATGGATTTGATATTAAATTTAACTTCAATTAAACATTTTAATTGATTCAATTAATGTTTTAATTGAATTCTTAACTTTACTCAAAACAAAAATAAAATAAACAAACGAAACCGGTTTTGTATGCATTAGTGTTAGTAGCCAATGAAAAAATAAAAATGCAAAAAACAACAAAAAAAATTATGAACCTTATGAACCGATTTGCATGAAACGTAAAATATATATAAAAGAGACAATTCTAAGGTTGGGGTGTCTCGGCTTATCGGCCATATCGGGGATTTAGGGGTTCAAAACATGGGTCAAAAAATGGCGAAAAAAACGTTTTTTGGATTTTTCAGCCACTTCTTTCTAAGAAACTATATGATGTTTACATATGAGAAGAAAGGTTTTTTTAATGCCTATCCAACGGTCGCATAACCTTGTAAAAGTTTGGCTTCGTTAAATATTTTTTTCATGAAAATGTGAAAATTTTGGGGGGTATTTATATGATGACATAGAGCTACGATGTCCATATGAATACGAAATAATCTTTATTAAATTTAAGTCGACACGTATTTTTGCTCTAGAGGATATTCCTGTTAGTTCGTGAGTTATCGAAATTTTCCCGGAGGTCCATATGGTTTCATAAGGGGACAACGAAATTTTGAAACACTGATATGGCCGAAAAGCCGAGACACCCCAATCTTAAAATCGTCTCATTTATATATATTTTAAGTTTCAGGCAAATCGGTTCATAAGGGTTGAGATACTTTCCTTGTAAGTATTGTTTTGTATATTTTGGTGGTAGCAGTCAATGAATACATAAAACGCAACAAAAAAATTTAGTTTCATTGTTTTCTTTAAGGCGAGTGGTCGTTGCGGATAAAGTGTTTTGCGTACGTGTACAGTTGAAACAAAAAAAAAAATAATATGAGGCATTTGCTTTGTGTTTTGCACATTGAAATATAATACAATTTTTTGTTTTGTTTCAACTTTACTAAAGCGACAAAAATGCATGCAATAACAAGATTTAAAAATATAAATGTAGTTTTAAATAGTTATTGATATTTTAAAATACTACTGTAATGTTTCTATGCAAAACTATTCCAACTGTTTATATTTAATAAAGAATAAAAATTTCTTAATAATATAAAACAAAAAATTCTATGTTTATTTATTTTAGGGCATTTTTTAAAGTTTAACTTTTAAAATTAAATTGAGTTTTGGTCTTTTTTCAATTAAGCATTTTATGTGAATCAATAAATCTATATTATTGATTTTCAATTTTATATTAATTTTTTTTTTAGTTTATTTAATTACAATTTTAATTGGTTTTCCATTTTATTTTCAATTAAAACTTTAATTGATTCAATTAACAATTTAATTAAGTTATAAAACAATTTTCAAACAAAATGAGTAATTAATATGCGCATTTTCGTGATACGTCCGAAATCAATTAATTTTTTAATTGAATCAACGAATTTCGTAATTGAAATTCATTTTTATTTTTTTCTGTGTATAGAAAGCAATAGATTTTAGTATCAGCATCATTACACAATATTTTTTTAAAAAATACAGCTGAAACTCCCATTTTCGTCAAAGATGAGCGCTACATAGCCATGATTACCGACTTTTTGTTGGCCGTAATAGAATATACCAACAATCCATAATAAAGCCATAAGGTTTCAAACACAGTCCATCAAACAATCGATATTTTGCGCACTTAGTTCGGAAATCGTGTTTTTTGCCATATTCGCGGTGACAATTGATCACTTCAGAGTTGCCGATTAAAAACTTTAACAATTTTTTTGAGGGGTCTCGTTAAAGATTGATGCAACATGGGAAATCCAAAAATGTTCTAGGCCCATTCGACGAATATCGTTTAAGCCATTCGTGAGATAGAACCAGAAACATTAGAAAAATGGGTGCCGAGAATGAGCTACTGCGGAGCTAACCCAGGCAACCGCATGAATGAAGTCGTTTGCCATAAATAATGGGAATATTTGCTCTTTCAAATAAAGCCATAAGGTTTCAAAACTATTGAGTATTGTTCATTTCATTGCATGTTTTAAAAAGATACCAGTTATTGGACCACCCTGTAGTTAGTACTATCTTTGGTTTAAATTTCATTAAAATCGGTCCATTCGTTTTTTATATATAGATGTCATTAGTGGTGCAATGTAAAAATTCGATTTTGCCACGCCCCTCCGCCCACACGCATAAAATTAAAAATCTGACTGCACAGTTTTACTCCTTAGGCTATTCTGAATATTCCCCGAAACATAAGGAACATACATATAGCCGTTTTTTGCATTATTGAAATGACTTTCAATTTATTACGAAGTCGCATGGCATTTTACGCTACTTTGTCCGATAACGCTCAAATTTGGCACATAGTGAGTACTCAGTTAGTACTATCTTTGATATAAATTTCATCAAAATCGGTCCATCCGTTTTTTGTATATTGATGTCATTAGTGTTGGAATGCAAAAATTGGATTTTGCCACGCCCCTCCGCCCACAGACGGAAAATCAAAAATCCGACCTGACAGTGTTACTCGCCAGGCTATTCTAAATATCCCCTGAAAATTTCATCAAGATCGGTCCAGCCGTTTTCGAGTCCATACGGAACATACATACATACATACATACATACATACACACATCCATTTTTATATATATAGATAGCTGCAATACCACTCTCTTATCCTTCTAACTTGTTATAGAGTATTTCAAAACAAAAAAACATTCACAATAACAGTATTTATTAAAAACCAGCTGTTTTCTACTTCAACCTAAACAGCTGTATATCAAATTCACCACTTATTACTCTAATACAAACAAAGAGTACAAATTCTCTCAGCCACTGTTGCTTCAATTATAAAACCTGCGCTTTGCGCCTAAAAGTAGACAACACACAAACCCATATAAATTACAGGGGCCGGTATGCAATGAATTCTTCTCGTTGTTTTTTTATGTGTGTGTGTGTTCAAAAATTCTTAGAGACTTTGTGATTAGAGAAAATTGTAACACTTTTGTAGTCTACTTTTAGGTGCGTGTTGAAGCATAACGTAAGCGCGTGATGAAAATATTATAAAATATAAGAAGAAAATTTAAAGTGAAGAAAAAAAAATTAATAAAAAAAAAAATAATAGAAAATTAAAAATTAATTAAAAAAAAAGAGAATTTAAGAAAAAAATTAAAGAATTAATTAAAGAAAATTAATCAAATTATATAATACAAAAAGTATAAATAAAATATTTAAATAAATTTGAAGAAAAAAATATAAAAAATAATTTTCAAAGAAAAATTATATATAATTTTCCCCAGTAAATATTGTGTAATGAAAGTGAAAATCTAGTATTGAGAACAATAAAAACGTAAAGTTTTTTTTTTATTTCTTTTCCATCTGATATACACACACACATACTAACACAAAAAAAAAGAAGAAAATTCTATAGAATTTAAATGAAAATCTAAAAAAAAAACGCACACGCATAAAGTGGTGAATTACAATTTCAGTTTTTGAGCGTGTATAATAATTTTATACTCACATTTATATATATCATTGAAAACACGAGAAATCAATAGAAAACGCAATAAATCTGGACTTAGGTTCCCCGATTAACTTTATATTGTGCACACGAATACTCTATGGAGCAATTTGGATAATTGCATTTAGAGTTTAAAAAAAAATTAAAAACTCGCGATTTTTTTAGCGTTTTAAATTTTTCAAAAAATGAAAAAAATGCAAAATGTAGTCAACTTTGAAGAGCTATATTTCCTAAAGTATATATCGGATTTCAATTCTGTTCAATGCATTCGAAAGGTATACCCGTCTTCTTTGTAACTAATATTTTTTAAAGAAAAAATTGTGTCTAGAAATGCAGTTTTAAGACAAATGCAATTTAGAAATGCATTTTTCAGAACTTACTACATCTTCGATTTTTAAAAAACCAACATTTTTGAAAAGATTGAAATTTTTACATTAAATATAGCAAAGAAATATTTTGGGACACGCATTCGTGCTATTTAAAACGATTTTATGAAAAATATCTTACTAAATTTTTCATATAAAAAGTTAAAAAAAAATTTTTTTTTTAGTATTTTAAAATTTAGTATTACACTGTGACACAATTGAAGGGTCATTTCTTAGGGCCTCAACCAAACCTAGACAGTTTAAAAGTACTTGTGTGTAGTAGTTAAACCCCCAATGGGTTTTGCTCTGTAACGTCTCAAATTTTTTTTATAGCCCACTAAATTTTTAATTTTTTTTCAAAAGGCTTTTGAAAAAAGTCGAAAAAAATAATGTAACTGTTCTTTTGGGCTTAAAATAGTGTTTGGATGTCTTCAATAGAATTTGATTTTGGGGAATTTTTTCTAGAATATATTAACGCTTTATCTGCCGTATTTATTGGTCATTTATGTAGTTTTCTTAAGAAATGGCTCAAAAGTCTACTAAAGCTTGCGTTTAAAGGGTTAAAATGTTCTACGAATATACTCTGCGTCAAATTTCACTAGGGGTTACTGAAGGCAGAAAGTTCGACTGATATAAGGAAAATGCAGAAAAAAGATAAATTGTGAAGTATCATTCATTTTTTTATATTTTTGCCATAAATTGTATACAATTGTAACTAACAAATATAGGAAAAAATATAAAAAATTAATGATAATTTACAATTAACCTTTTTTATGCATTTTTCGTATACCGGTCGAACTTTCTGTCTTCAGTAACCGCCAGTGAAATTTGATGCTGAAAATAATCGTAGAACATTTTAACCCTTTAAACGCACGTCTTAGTAGGTTTCTGAGCCATTTCTTAAAATAATGGCGTAAATGACCCATTAAAACGGGAGATAGAGGTTTAGCGTACTCTAGAAAAATGTTCCCCATAAAATTCTATTGAAGAAATCCAAACACTATTTTAAGTTCAAAAAATCATTAACATTAGTTTTTTCGACTTTTTTCCAACACCTTTGAAAAAAAAACTAAAAAATTCAATGGGCTAAACCCTTTGGGGTTTTTACTACTACACATAAGTACTTTCAAACTGTCTTGGTTTGGTTGAGGCCCTAAATGTGCTGCTGCACTGTGTTATTGTAGAAATTTTTTCAAAAAGTATTCCACTTCAATAATCTTCATTAATAAAAGTAAGTATCGCATTTAACTGTTTTAAAAAGTTGTTTACAGATTTAACTGTGTTTTCTAAAATTATCAGTTTTAAAATAATACAATGCATTTCAATTAGAATTTTTAAGATGCATTTAGTTTACATGATGCATTTAAGTTTTCGTAAATTTCTTTCTTGATTTTGAATCTTGGGTGCTCCACTACTATGCATATTTTTCGACGAAAATCAAAATCTTCTGTAAAAAAATAACGAGATATTAATACCGCGATTAAAACTTCTTTATTTACATACTTTCTTTAAATTTGATCGGTTTTGCTGCAAAAAAAATGTTTGCAATATGTTTTCTACAAAATTTTAACCTGCAACTTTGTGTGTTATTAACTCCAAAAGGAAAACTTATAATTTTAGAAAACACAGTTAAATCTGTAAACAACTTTTTAAGACAGTTAAATGCGATACCTACTTTTATTAATAAAGAGTATTGAAGTGGAATACTTTTTGAAAAAATTTCTGCAATAATACAAAATTTTAAAATACTAAATAAAATAAATTTTTTTTGAACTTTTTGTATGAAAAATTTAGTAAGATATTTTTCATAAAATCGTTTAAAATAGCACGAATGCGTGTCCCAAAGTATTTGTTAGCTATATTTAATGTAAAAATTGCAATCTTTTCAAAAATGTCGGTTTTTTAAAAATCGAAGATGTAGTAAGTTTTAAAAAAAGCATTTTAAAATTGCATTTGTCTTAAAACTGCATTTTTAGACACAATTTTTTCTTTAAAAAATATTAGTTATAAAGAAGACGAGTATACCTTTCGAATGCGTTGAACAGAATTGAAATCCGATATATACTTTAGGAAATATAGCTCTTCAAACTTGACTACATTTTGCATTTTTTTCATTTTTTGAAAAATTTAAAACGCTAATAAAATCGCGAGTTTTCAATTTTTTTTTAAACTTTAAATGCAAAAGCAAAAATGGCTCCATAAAGTATCCGTGTGCATAATATAAAGTTAATCGGAGTACCTAAGTCCAGTTTTGTGGCGATCTCTCGTATTTTGAATGATATATTTTTTTTTATTATTTTAACTTTCCCTTATAAAGTTTTTCATTTTCATTAGTAGTTTTTCCTTTGTGTATGTTTTTTTTTTTTTTGAAATTGGGTTATATAGTATATGAATGTGTCACTACTTTAACATTGGATTATAACAATTCACAAGTTGTTACCCATTCCTATAACATCATTCGTATTGAAGTCATATTTTAAATTGTATCCATTATGTTACCACTCCACTCCTCATTAATTTGTGTAAAGGGGAACTTCAAAACTACTTTGAAAGTAATCGTTTTTTCTGCTACTCATACACTTACAGCTGCAATATTTTTTGGTAAAAAAATAATATTTTCAATTTGTTATTTAGGATTTTGTTTTAAAACTGTATAGATTTAGGAAAGAGGATAATAAATATTAAAACATTTGGATTTATTTAATCCACATTTTAGTTTGAATTAACTTTTGAAATAAAAATTACTGTTCTCCTTAAGGTATGCTTTGAAAAATTGCTATTTTTTTTTTTAATTAAAGTTATTGTTCTCCTTAAGGTATGCCTTGAAAAATTGCTGCTACAACTAAAAACACTTAAAGTAAATACTAAAGCAGATGCTAATTTTTGTAATTATTCGCGCCGTAAGGTATGCTTAAAAAAATTTACTTAAAAAACATGGCGATATGAAAAATTTTAAACACAAATTCTGTTTTTGAATAACACAGGTATTTCTAAATTTTTGTAACGTGTTTTTCAAAACTTAAGTTTAGTCAAATTTTTTCTAAATTTTCCCAATTTTCAAATTATTTTTTTTTTAATTTTCCAAATTTTTTTCTAATTTTTTTTTGTATTTTTCAGATATTTTTCAAATAATCACAGATTATTTTGGAATATTTTGGGTTTTAAATAATTTTTTCATTATTATAGCTTTTTGCTGATTATTTTGGAATATTTCGGGTTTTCTATATTTTTTTCATTATTATAGCTCTTGATAGATTTTCTATAGAAAAACTATCACACTAATGATGCTCCATAATATGTTTTTTTGTCCTTTGAATCTTTCTTAATTTTCTTTAAGTTTTATAATTTTCTTTTGAAATAAAGCAGATGCTTCATTGTGTTGTAAGGTTTGTAAAATTTTCGCGCCGTAAAGTATGCTTCAAAAAATTTATACAAAAATCATGGCGATTTGAAAATGTTTAAAAACAAATTCTGTTTTTGAAAAATACATCTATTATCTCTATTATATTTAATAAATCTCAGTATTTGGTATCAGAATCCACCATAAACTGAAACTATTAATAATAGATTTTAAAAAATTTTTTCTAAAGAAAATCTCTTAGACTGATTTTAATAATCCAAACATGTTTGGTAAGGATTTTTTGCTGAGCCTTTCTTAAATTTACAAATTTTTTTTTATTATTTCTACATTTTTGCACTGTGTTTTTCAAAACTTATGTTTAGTTAATTTTTTCTAAATTTTTTTGAATTTTCAAAACTTTTCCAGAATTAAAATTTTTTCTGATTTTTTCAGGATTTTTCTGAATTTTACAAAAAAAAATTCTGAATTTTATTTAATTTTTAAGATTGTTGCTGATTATCTCGGAATGTTTCAGAAAGATTTTCTTTAGAAAAACTCTCGGACTTAAAATGTCTAAAATAAGTTTGATTTTTTATACGTTCCAACCACAGTTAGGGTCAAAACTTGCTATCTGCCATATTTTTGAAAGAGAGTTTTCGCTAGAAATGTGTTCACTGAATTAGTTGTTATCTATCAAATTACCTTAAAAATTTTCATTATGCGGATGGAAACTATTGAATATTCACCCTCGATATATATTATTGATCCATGATCGATTCTATCTATCATGGATTCAGGACACCTTGAAAATAGATTCCACATAACCTAAAAATACAAAATGCTTTAATTTTGCTGCTTTTTTGACATATTCAAACAGAATTGGATACCGAAAGGTATTTAAACAAGCACAAACATGTTTTTTTACCACAAGATTTTTTACAAACTTTTTAAATACACTCAAAAAAACCTGGTAAAATTACAAGAAAAGTCTGTAACTTTTTTTTTTTCTACCTCCTATTTGAAAAGAATTCCTTGTTATTTAACATGCTTTTCACCAATAATTTTGTAATTTTATAATAATTTTGTTATTTTATATGCTTTTTACCAATAATTTTGTAATTTTATAAGCTTTTTACCAAAAAAATTGTAAATTTACAATTTTTTTGACGCGATAAAACTAATAAGGAGGTTTCGTGACTTTACTAGATTTTTTTACGAGAATTCCTAGTAAAAATTGCAAGCTTTTTTGTAATTTAAAAAGATTTTTACCAATAAAATTGTAAACTTACAACTTTTTTGGCAAAATAAAACTTACAAGAAATTCTCGTAAATTTACAAATTTTTTTTTTTTTGTAAAAAATCTTGGAAATTTGTAAAATTACAAAAAAAACTGTAAAATTACAAAAAAAATTTAAATTTCGATAGAAAATTATTTGTTAAAAAACAAGGAAAACTTTCAAATATTGGTAAAATGGGATTACGAGACTTTTTCTAGTAATTTGACAAGGTTTTTTTTTGGAGTGTAGATTATGAAAGATTTTCATTAGAAAAACTTTCAGATTTTTCAAAATTTTTTTATACCCTCCACTCTAGTGATAGAAGGTATATATAAGTTTGTCATTCCGTTTGTAACACATCGAAATATTGGTCTAGGACCCCATAAAGTATATATATTCATGATCCTCGATCGATTTTAAGTCGATCTAGCGATGTCCGTCCGTCCGTCCGTCTGTCTGTCTGTCTGTCCGTAGAAAACACGCTAACTTTTGAAAGACTTTACAGAGGCTACTGAAGTTTGGCGTATATGTTGATCATTTACCTGGTCAGGTTGGTATTGCAATCCAGCCAAATCGGTCCAGTGGTTTAAAAGTTATGAGCAAAAGAGTAAATTTCGGCAAGGGTGTTTCGCGAAATTACGAGATAAAAAACACTATTACTTTCGAAAGACAATAATAAGACTGCTGAAGCTTGACATGTATCTTTACCGTTCCCCAGGTCTATTTGGTATTAAATTTTAGCTCAAGCGGTCCAGTGGTTCAAAAGTTATAAGCAAAACCCTGAATTTCAGATTAGTGTCATCTTAAATGCCACGTGTTTAATAAGTTTTAAAAGCATTGGTGGTATCTTAACAATGCTTTTCAAACTTGCTTAGTTTTAAAGCAATGCTTTTTAAACTTGTTTAGTTTAAAAAGCATTGGTAACTTAAAAACTACACTCGAAAAAAAAATTTACACTCAAAAAAATTTTTACACTAAAAAAAAAATTTAGTTCCTTTTTTTTTTACAAAAATTACAATATTTTGTGTACATACGTACGTGCATTCACTCAGAAATATTTTTACAGTAAAAAAACATTACACTCGAAAAAAATTTTACACTAAAAAAAAATTAGTAATTTTTTTTTTTTTTTTAAATGACAAAAATAAAATATTTCTAATCAAAATTGTTAATTTTTTCCCGTTAAAAAATGTACTATCCTTTAAAAAATGCATTGTGGAGGGTATTCATTAGAGTGTCCCTTATTTTGGAAATGTTGGAAATCTTGAGACGGTACCCGCTCATTTTTTTCCTTTTGACTTAAAAATAACTCAGGAAAAATTTTACGCCCCTAGGACCACGCCTTCCCTACGCGACGGGGCCTTAAAGAGCGGGGCCTAAAAAATCATTTTTCCATACAAACCAAAAAAATTTTTTTTTGATTTTTAATTTTTTTGTTATTAATTATTATATTACTTGGTTTGCTTATTCACGACAAAAAATTTGATTTTGGAGGGATAAGTCTTTCAGCGCTAAAAAATTTTTCGCAAAAAAAAAATTTGGGCGGCCGGGGTCCTACAGTAAAAAATTTTTAAAAAATATTTTTTTTTAGTTTTGACCAGCAACGGTTTTAGCTGCTATGTTGCTTTAAATGATATATATTCCAAAAAAAAAATTATTCATATCTGTGACATCTTTATCTTTTTCGAAAAAAAAAATTTTGAGCCGTAGGAATCCTACGGTAAAAAATTTTTAAAAAATATTTTTTTTTAGTTTTGAAAAGCAATGGTTTTAGTTTTTATGTTGTTTTTAATGATATATATTCCAAAAAAAATATTATTCATATTTGTGACATTTTTATCGTGTATCGAAAAAAATCATCAATGCATTTTTTACCCTTTTTTAGAACACGATTAAGATGTCACAGATACAAAAAATATTTTTTTATGAATATATATCATTTAAAGCAACATAGCAGCTAAAACCGTTGCTGGTCAAAACTAAAAAAAAATATTTTTTAAAAATTTTTTACTGTAGGACCCCGGCGGCTCAAAATTTTTTTTTGCGAAAAATTTTTTAGCGCTGAAAGACTTATCCCACCAAAATCAAATTTTTTGTTGTGAATAAGCAAACCAAGTAATATAATAAATAATAACAAAAAAATTAAAAATCAAAAAAAAAATTTTTTGGTTTGTATGGAAAAATGATTTTTTAGGCCCCGCTCTTTAAGGGCCCGTCGCGTAGGGAAGGCGTGGTCCTAGGGGCGTAAAATTTTTCCTGAGTTATTTTTAAGTCAAAAGGAAAAAAATGAGCGGGTACCGTCTCAAGATTTCCAACATTTCCAAAATAAGGGACACTCTAGTATTCATAGATTTGGAAAAGTCGAATTTATCTTTTCTACTTGTTGAGGGTATATCAGGCGCGATTTCGGCTCTTGGGTTTGGGTGGAAAATTTGTTTAATAAAAAAATAAATTTTTTTATGGCGAAATTCTGCACGGATTTGCATCATTAACTTAGATTTTTAGTGTAGACTCACATAACAAATCCGGTTGCCACAACCGTAAATATTACCGGTCATGCGTTTGACACAACCTTAATTTGGTTATGGCAACAGCAATACTGCTGAAACCACCTAAATGTAGCTGTAACAGCCGAATGACCGGTTGGAATATTTACGGTTGTGACAACTGTATTTGTTATGTGAGTGGATGGTTCGATTAATTCTATAGAAACATTTCCAAATACATAATACAAATTTTTATTAACTTAAAAAAAAATTTTAAAATTTTCTAAAAGATTTGTGAGACATTTGCTTAAAGAAAAATTTTTAGATTCTTAGACATTTTTCCAATAGAAAAATTCAAGGGATTAGAAGTATTTTTCCCATTAAAAAGCATTTGCGTTTGTCAGAAACCACCAAAAAAATCAAATATTTAAAGAAAATGTTCTAAATTTTGAGGCATAATTCTCTTAGAAAACTTCTTGGGTTCCTATTTGAAAATTCGCACAATTTAGAGTTTTACCTTAGAAAAATACTCAGATTCTGAGATATTTTTTCAACAGAAAGTCTGAGATTCCCAAAAGTTCTTGCTACACCAAAATACTTATCTGTAGAAATTTATCTATACTGAAATACTTTTCTATAGAGATCTACCTGATAGAATTGTATTGTAAAAATTTATGATGACCTCTTCCGAACCCCCGCCTCCTTAAAAAAGCACTAACATTTTTATACCCTCCAACCACAGTATAGGGGTATACTCACTTTGTCATTCCGCGAGTAACGCATCGTAATATCGGTCTAGGACACCATAAAGTATATATTTTATTGATCAGTGATCGATTCTAAGACATTCTAGCGATGTCCATCCGCCCGTCTGTAGAGGACACGATGCAGTCCAAAATAAAAGAGCTAGACTTCCGAAGTTTGGCACGAAAATGTCTTATATTCCTAGGCATGTTAAGTTCGGAAATAGGCAAAATCGGACCAAGGGGAAAAAAGTTCCTACTTGGAGAACTAAACCAACCTCAGAGAAAAACTGCATTTTTGGCAGTGGTTCTTGTACTTTTGTTAAGCACAAGCAACATTGTTATGTCAGAAGAAGTTCAAAATCTTACATCTGGATCCAGCGGATAAAAAAAAAATTAAAAAAAGTTTTACCCGCCCCCTTTAGTGGGCGTGTATATAAAAATGTATCTTAACAATGATCAATTTGATTAATTAATATCAAGAATCATAATAAATCCATTTGATAACATCTTGTTTTTTACATTTTGGAGGGTAAAAAAGATTCGGCACTCTCACTTGTTGTGATTAAGTTTTTTTGCATGTTGAAAGTTAGAAAAGATTAGGCACAGCCGAAATTAACACGCTCACTTGTTTTTTCTTTGAATCATTCTCAATTTCCTTCTGATTTTTTTTTTCAATTTTTATTTTTCAGCATTCATTTTGCTGAAGTTGTCTAAATTCAAAAGCTTTTTTTTAATTTAATTAATTAAAATTTTTTCGGAATCTACTTAAACATTTCTGATTTTTTTTCTGATTTTTCAATTTTTGCAGACTTTTAAAAATATATTGTAATTTTTTCTAATTTTTCCTTATCATTTGCTGAACTTTTCTGGATTTTTCCTAACTTTTTCGATTTTTTCCCCAATTTTTTTCTTGTTTTCCCAAATTTTCAGATTTTTTCTGGACTTTTATGATTTTTACCAAAATTTCCCAATTTTTTTCTGAATTTTTGTGCAAATTTTTTTATGTTTTATATGATATTTTTGAAATAATTCTTTTTTTCCAAGGATGGTTACCGAAAGGATATCAGTATTGGTGCTGATTTTAAATAATTACAAAATTGGTTTTAATTTTTTGTTTTAAATTTTTATTTAAAATTGTCATAAATGTTTCTAAATGGTATAAAATTTTCTGAATTTTTTTCATCTTCAACAACCTGATTCATAAAAGCTCTTTATACACCTCTTATATGGCCATTGTCTTCACTTAATTACTTTCGTATTGACTTAATCTTATCAAAAACAAGCAGGAAATAGGAAATTGTCTTAACGGAAACCCTAAAGGTCCCAGCAAAACTTACCTTACCATATAAGGTATAAAATAAGGTATAAGATCTCTTATTTTATACATTGCAGCATTGATGATTTTAACAGGCGATGAGACTAAAAGTAATGCATATACATTATCACAAAGAATACCAGTAAGGTATAAAATAAGTCATAAATTTATAACAAAGAATACGAGTAAGGTGTAAAATATATGATATTTTATAGGTTACGAGTAAGGTATATAATATAGCATACCAGAACGTAATATATAAGGTGTTACGAGTAGTGAAAAAGTAATTTTGTATTAAATTTACTCACGTGATTGTAAGCGAGATAAAATATACTCCTGGGTGAGTGTGTGTCATTAACAAATTTCTGTCGTGAATCCATCTCTAGTTTAAACTTATGCATTTTTTATAAAATATTTATTTTTTATGTTATTGTAATGCATTATGTATTCAATTATAAATAATGCATTATTTCAAACTTTGAAATAATACATAATGTAACCAAATATAAGTCATCCATGATTTAATGTTTAGAAATAATAAATATGAAATACATTTTTTCCAATAATCATGCATTACGTAGCTAATTATTAGTAATGTATTATTTTTCACTTTAAAATAATACGTTGTGGAACAAATGTTTGGTAAGACATCATAAAATAATGCTACAAATAAGATATATACATTACCTGGTAATGTGTTATATAATCACCACCCATTACCAAAGTTTTGCTGGGGTATAATTCATAATATAAAAACCAAATAAAATATAAGTTAGTACAAAAGGGAATAATTTATCACAAATATATGATTTTCCTAGTATGTATAAAACATTCTGACAAAGTTTATTAAAAGCCAAGTACACAAACAAACAAATATAATAATTGTATGTACTTGTCTGTTAATGACTGTGTGAGTGTTTATGTGTAAAATTATATAATACTCATATTCTTTATTTTCGCTTTTTATTTTTGTAAATTTTTATAATAAAAAAGTAAAATTCTGACTTTGCTGAAAGTGTGAATACCCTACACAATGTAAAAAAAATATTGGAATTTTTTTTTTTTTGAAAAAATTGTTGAAATATTTTTTTTTGTAAAAAAATTGTTGAAAAATTTTTTTTTGTAAAAAAATTTTGTTAAAAAATCTAAAAAAATAAGTTTAGAGATTGTTTTTTTTTTAATTTCCGCGAAAAAAATTTTTGGTGAAAATTTTTTTGGGAGAATTTACCAAAATTTACAATGCGTCGCTCATAACTTTTGAAACACTTAACCGATATTACTTAAATTCAATACCAAACTTCTCGAAGTAACAACAAGGAAATACGCTAAGTTACAGTCAAATCTGTAAAATAATTTGACCGTGATCGGCATTTCAACAGACAGAAAGACGGACATCGCTAGAATATGCTGAATCGATCACTGATCAAAAATATATTTCTATGAGTTACAAATGGTATGACAAACTTATATATACCCTCTTCCACTAATTGTTAGTGTAGGGTATAAAAAAGTTATCAATTTAATTATCCTAATTAACCAAAGACCTTATAAAATTGACACCTGTTTTGAAATAACGAACGAATAAACGAAAAAAAAAACAACAACACGCCCGCCATTTAATCAAAATATGTTTAAAACTTGTCTAGAAACCTTACAAAATGCATTAAATACAAAAAAGAATAACATTTTTATTTAACAATTAGCTTAAAATACTATAGAAAGGTACACATTTAACCCTATGACCTTTGAAAATTTACAAGATTTGACAAATAATAAGAATTTTTTTTTGTGGGATTTTCTTTGATCTACAGCGAACCCTAGCGGTGATGTAGGTAACTAAAGTTAACATTTTGAGACTTTATATTTTCTGACGTTGTCAAAAGATTTGGATTACTATTCATCCAAACAGGACAGAATTTTGATAATCAGTAAAACCCGCTTAAATGCGCCAGCTACACTTTCAGAGTTAGGTTAGGTTGAAAGTGGCTGCTGATGCTTTACGTCAGCAGCCACATAGAAAACATAAAATCTAAGGTCCGTTGTGATACCACGGGATATAAATCGGATTCTCTTACTAGTCATTGCAGTGAAACCAATTTGAGCTCCTTATCAAAAACCTTGTCAAATTACTAGAAAAGTCTCGTAATCCCATTTTACCAATATTTAACAGTTTTCCTTGTTTTTTAACAAAAAAATTTTGATCAAAATTAACATTTTTTTGGTAATTTTACAATTTTTTTTTGTAATTTTACAAATTTTCAATATTTTTTTACAAAAAAAAAAATCTAGTTAATTCACGAGAATTCCTTGTAAGTTTTATTTTGCCAAAAAAAATTGTAATTTTTATTGGTAAAAATCTTGTAAAATTACAAAAAAGCTCGTAGTTTTTACTAGGATTCTCATAAAATAGGAGGTAGCAAAAAATCTAGTAAAATCACGAGACTTCCTTGTAAGTTTTATCGCGACAAAAAAATTGTTAATTTACAATTTTGTTGGTAAAAATCTTGTAAAATTACAAAATTATTGGTAAAAAGCTTGTTACAAGAAATGCTTGTCAAATAGGAGGTAGCAAAAAATAAAAGTTACAAGTTTTTTTTTTATCATATTACAAGTTTTTTTTTGAGTGTAGCGGGCATGTTAGTAACTTAAGTTTGAATCTTAAGACGTTAAATCTACAGACGTTATCAAAAGTTTTGCATTATAAATTCATTTTCAATAGATCACAATCCAAACAGGTCAGAATTTTGATAATCAATAGTACCCGCTTAAATGCGCAGGCTACACTTTCAGAGTTTCACACGAGAAGGACGTAAAATCTGAGGTCCGTTGTCATACCAATGGGGTTTCCCTACTAGTCCCTGCCGTGAAACAAATTTGAGCTCCTTATAAAACGGATAGGATATTGAATTTTGACATTCGACTAATCAAAAAGATCGTGCAGCTCCCTAGATCCCGTTGAAGCAAGTCTCTTACTAGTAAGTTCTGGGCAATATCAGATAATGTGTTCTATAGTTCTATAGTTGACATCTCCTCCTCATCTATGCAACTCCGACAAAAGTCATTTGACGGCACATTTAACCGATCAGCAACCACCGTCGAAATATCTCCTTTTCCAAGCGATATCAGCTGACTTGTGCACTTCTGATTTAGAGAAGGACAAATCTGTCGTGTAGTCTCACACGTTCATCCATGTGCAATGCAAGTGAGCCATTTAATTGGTAAACGCACTTAAGCGGGAAAGTGGTAAACGCACTTTCTGACAAATCAGAAAGATCGTACAGCTTCCCAGATCCCAGTGAAGCAAGTCTCTGACCAGAAAGTGCCCGGCAATGGCAGATAAAGTGTTTTATAGTTACCAACTTCTTCTCATCCTTGCAACTCCAGCAAAAGTAATTTGATGGCACATTTAACCGCTTAGCGTGCTTTTCTAGAAGGCAGAGTCCGATAATTTCAGCAACCCCCGTCGAAATGTCTCCTATTCCAATGGTATTAGGTGAAGGAGGATTTCTAATGCAGCCGTAGTTGTAAATTTTGATGCGTTGAACACGAATATCAAAAAATTAAAATTGTTCGAATAGTTTTCGAGATACGCTATATGAAATTTGCAAAAAAGGCTGGCTTTTCTACGTTCAAAAAATTTCTCAAGCTCTATGAAATAGTTTTTTTTATAAAAAATTTCTTGAACGTAGGAAAAAAAGAGATATTTGAAATTTTTTGACAAATTTAAAATGGCGATATCTTGACAAACGCTTGACCGATTTCAGACATTTTTTATACCCTCCAATCTAGTTATAGAGGGTATATATAAGTTTGTCATTTCGTATGTAACACCTCGAAATATTGGTCTAGGATAAAGTATATATATTCATGATCCTCGATCGATTCTAAGACGATCTAGCGATGTCCGTTCGTCTTTCCGTCCGTATGTCTGTCTGTTGAAAACACGCTAACTTTTGAAAGACTTTACGGAGGCTCCTGAAGTTTGGCATATATGTTGGGCATTTACCTGGTCAGGTGGGTATGGTAATCCAGCAAAATCGGTCCAGTGATTCAAAAGTTATGAGCAAAAGACTGAATTTCGGCAAGGGGTTTTCGTGAATTTTTGAGATAAAAAACACGATAACTTTCGAAATTCGAATTCTGAGGATGCTGAATCTTGGCATATATATTTGTCGTACCCTGGCCTGGTTCGTATTAAATTTCGGCTAAATCGGTCCAGTGGTTCAAAAGTTATTAGCAAAACCGTGAATTTCAGATTAGTTTCACCTTAAATTCACGTGTTGAAAACCCGTTAAACATGTTTTAAAAACATGGTTAGTCACAAAAATATCTTACAACGTTTTTTTGTGACTCAAAAATATTTTTACACAAAAAAAAAAAAATACACTCGAAAAAAATTTTACACTCAAAAAAAATTTTACACCCAAAAAAATTTAGTAAATTATATTTTTTTTCAAAAATGACTAAAAAAAGTTATTTTACACAAAATAATCAAAAATGTTAATTTTTTCACGTTAGAAAATTTACTATCACTTAAAAAGGGCATTGTGGAGGGTATTAATAGATTCGGCCAATTCGAATTTAAATTTTCTACTTGTTTTTTTTTTAATTTTTCAAAAATCTAAAATATTGGTGGAAATTTTCCAGAAATCCAAAAAATTATTTGAAGACTCAAATTAGGCTTGAATAAAAGACTTAAGCTCTACGAGAGGGAGACTCAAGCTCTACAACAGGGTAAAGGGAAAGAAATTTTGAGATTTTTTTTTTTTTAATTTCTTGAACGTAGAAAAAACCGGCATTTTTGACAAGTTCAAATAGCGATATCTCGAAAACCGTTCAACCGATTTTATTTTTTGTGTTAAGCGCATATTTGCGTATTTATCACAGCATAATTTTAGGCATACAGAAAAATTGACAAATCACACGTTCGAGTAGAATTTCGATAGCTATAGACTCCGAGAATTATCCCCCAGATCGGACACAATTTAATTTAATCAGATCTGAGCAGATCAGACCAGCTTTTATCCCTTGTTCACTCTAGCTGTTAATGGGTTAAATGTAAAAATTGAATGAAAATAAAAACCAAATTGAAATTTGTATAAAATTAAGATTGACAAGGAAGACACGCAAAAATAAAAAAAAAAAAAATTAAAACAATGGTTTTTGAAATTCATTTATGAGAAGACTTATTAATCCTATTATGTATGACCTATAATGAAAACGTGTTTAAATGTATTTGGTTTATTAATGGTATTTAAGTAGATAAAGGGGTGGGTGACACTTTAATTTCGGTATTATACAATTTGTGAAATAAAAAAAATTTGGGAAGAATAGAGAAACTTTCATGAGGTCAGGAATTAAGTTTTGTTTAAATTTTTTAATAAATAAAAATTATTTATTTTTCGACCTATAAATATTATTTTAAGAAAGATTACTCTAGCTCGAGGTCATATTTCTTTACTAATCATTACGATGATATTGTTTAAAACAAACATCTTTATAAATAGTTTCTTAAAAAGTGTTACTTGAAACAATATCATCGTAATGATTAAAAAAGAAATATGACCTCGAGCTAGAAATATTTTTCAAAAATAAAGCCAAGGATTAAATAAATCAAAATTAAAAAATATATTGCTGTTATTCAGACAATTCCCCAATTTCAATATAGAATCAGAAAATAACAATTAAAATTCGGATTCTTAAACGATTTTAAAGTTTAAAGTTTTAAAAACCATTCCTAACATCACATTAATAACACATTTTTCATTTAAGTTTAAAATGTCCTAAAATCCCTGAAATTTTTAATTTTTAACTACTACACTCTGACACAAATACCACTGATGAAACTGTAACTGCTAGTTCCATTCAATGCAATGCATGATTGCATTTTGCTGGCTGGAAAAACAATGCAAAATATAGTGAAAATATATTATTTTGCTAGATATACTTGGCTTTTATAATAGTCCAAGGAGACTTTTCGTACTTTATTTTTGGAAAACTAAGGCAAACTTTATGGTAGCTTTTTGTTTGTTTAAACAAAGTTGACAATAATGTGGCTAAAAGTTAATGTTGATGACGTAGCTACCATAATTTTTTTTCAAAAGAAATTGTGAAAGCATTGTGTCGTTGTTTTAGTTGGCAGTGCCGAATTTAAAAGATCCTTTAATGTTGTTTTTGTTTGCTTTTTCCTAGATGGTATTTTCGTGATAAAGACAAAAGTTATTACTTTAAGAAAATCTATTTGTTTTAACATGGGGGAGACAAAATCCAAAGTTATGGCATTAAAAGACAGTCTGGAAGATGGCCAGACTTTAAAGATAACTTTTGTGGCGGCTAAAAAAATAGCAATTGAGGTGTATTTAGAAATTTTATTTTTTATAAATTATTGATAGAAATTACTAAAAAGGATGTATTCAAAAATATAACAACTTCTTTTTTTATATAACGCCTCCTGTTTTCAGTGCCAGATACTTTTAAGCTAAAACTAGCCATTTAAATCTTCTTTAAAACTTTATAGAATATCTGCGAAGTTACTAAACCGATTTTATAAAATAAGACATCAAACCAAAGCTTATGCAAATGTCTTTTAAAATGTGCTTATAAATTAAATTTTTCATTTTCGAGTTTGTCAGAAATGGCCTGGCAAACAAAAAGCATTATTGGAAAATATTTTCATTAGCTTTCGAATGATCTTACAATTAGTTTTTTTCTTAACTTTTGTTAAACTTTGAAGATATAAAATGTTTTAAAAAGAAATGTGTTTCAAATATAGCAAAGATTAAAAATATGATCTTCATTTTTATACATCTTCCCCCTATTTTTAGTGACAACAATTTTTAAGCTAAAACTAGCCATATCGACCTTATTTAAAACTGCGTATCAAAAATATCTGCCAAACTACTAAACAGATTTTAATCAAAACAAGTAAGAAAATTATAGTCGATCAAGACCGACCAGAGTTTCCCGGAAAATGGGTCCCAAGTTCAAACATTGATCTATATTTTGTCAAATCCTTAATAAGTGTAAAAAACACTCACAAATCAAATTTTAGTGAAATAGGCTTCTTTCTGTTGACAATATACCGCTTTAACTGAATATCGGGCAAAATTTTCAAATGGGGCGGGTCTAAGTCCAAAAATGGTCCGACGATAACCAGATTTCATAAGGTTGTTAATGTATGCGTTTAACATACACAAACAGAATTTTAATTAAATATTTTCTATTTTCATGAAATTTGAGAGATTTATGTGAAAATCGGGATGGTGGTTTGTATGGGGGCTACAAGAAGAACCGGTCCGATTTCTTTAAAATTCGGAATGGTGATTTGTGTAGATAAAACATGATTACCTGCCAAATTTCGAAAATATACCTATTATAATGCGGTTATTAGAGTCATTTGAGCCAAAAATAAAGAGGACCTTTGTAGGGGGGCTAGTTCTAAATATGGACAGATTTTTTTCAATTACAATAGGCTTCGTCCGTGGGCCAAAAGAGCCTTAAGTTTCAAATTTCAAGTCAATTGATTACAAATTACCTGTATCGTGTTTACAACGTTTGCATGGACAGACAGACGGACGGACGGACATCGCTAAATCGACTCAAAAAGTGGTTCTGAGTCGATGGGTCTAGGACCAATTTTTCGGGTAGTTACAAACATCAGCACAAAATCATTACACCCTGTACCACAGTGTGGTGTAGGGTATAAATATACCTAAAGAAAGCTTATATAAAGGTCTTATAAAAACTGTTTATATGTTTAATTTTTCATTTTTGGCTTTGTCAAAAATAGCCTGGAAGCAACTAAAATTAGCAACAACAGCTAAAATTAGCCATACATTCAAAAAAAAAAACCTTCTAAAATTACAAGAAAAACTGTAACTTTTTTTTGTTTGCTACCTCCTATTTGACAAAAATTCTTAGTACTTAATTTTGCAAGATTTTTACCAATAATTTTGTAATTTTACAAGGTTTTTACAAATAAAATTGTAAATTTACAAATTTTTTTACACGATAAAATTTACAAAGAGGTTTCGTAATTTTACTAGATTTTTTGTTACCTCCTATTTTACGAGAATCCCTAGTAATTTTAAAAGCTTTTTACCAATAATTTTGTAATTTTACAAGCTTTTTACCAATAAAAATGTAAATTTACAGTTTTTTGGCGCAATTAAAATTATAAGGAATTCTCGTGAATTTACTAGATTCTTTTTGTAAAATTATCTTGAAAATTTGTAAAATTACAAAAAAAAAATTATAAAATTACAAAAAAAAAAAATGTAAATTTCGATTTGTTTAAAAACAAGGAAAACTGTTAAATATTGGAAAAATGGGATAACAAGATTTTTCCAAGCTTTAATTTAAGCTTACTAGCGTTCAGATTGAATAAATAATAAATGTGCTACGAGGGTCGATCTGGAAAATTAAATTATTTATAGACATTTTTCCGAATATTTTTTAAAAATATTTCCATGTCGATTTTTTCCAAGTTCAAACATTAAAAATTTAAAAAAAGGTCCAATAGTTTTTACTCAGAGCTGAAATAATTTTTTCAACAACCTAAACAAACAGTGAAATTTTTTAAGTGCAGTGGAAAAAATCCAAATTTGTTTAGACCTCCAATTCTTTTGAACACCAATTTTTTGTAAACAAAGAAAAATTTTAATTATTTTAATATTTCATTACTAAGATGTTCTAAAATTAATAAAGATGTTCTAAAATTAAAAAACAATGACATCTTTTCTTTGTTTACAAAAAAAAAATGGTGGCCAAAAGAATTGGAGGTAAAAAAATGTGGATTTTTTACACTGCACTTAAAAAATTTCACTGTTTGTTCGGGTTCTTGAAAAAATTATTTGAGCACTGAATAAGAACTATTGGACCTCGTTTTAAATTTTTAATGTTTAAACTTGGAAAAAATCGACTTGAAAATATTTTTAAAAAATGTTCAGTAACTGTTACAAATAGTTTAAACTAGTTTATATAACCTACACCATAAAAGGATTTAGTGAAAAGTGCAAAAAAAATCTATGTATTTTGTACATTACTCTTGTGGTTAAGACAAAAAAAAATGTTTAAACAAAAAGTACAAAAAATCATAAAAACTTAATGGAAATGCTAAAGGATTTGTAATATTTTCCTAAGTATTTTAAAAAGTAAATGTATATTTAAGGGAATCCTCAGAAGAAGTCTGAATTCTTTTTTTAACAAGAAATGTTTATAGAAAATAAAAATACCTGTCACGGTCGCCAATATGTTAGTTAAAATAAGTAAATCTCAACAAATACACCTTTAGGTATGCTTAAAAAAAATATTACAGCAAAACAACAAGGTGATTCGTAGATGTCTAAATCTTAGTAGGGTAGTTGATTAATTAAGATTACTTCTCTGCAAAATAAATCTCAATCAACATGATGTAAAACTACAGCTTAACTAAATAATCTTTGAAGATTTTAAAACAATAAAAAAATATATTTGATTTTCTATGCTTAGTTTTATTACTTAAATCAGCTTATATTGCCAGAAATCCCTTATATGTATAAGTTTTATTCATCCATACGAGCATAAGTACCTTAACGTAACTCTCGCATATGAAATGTGTTTTTTGAAATATTAAAAATTTAAGAATTGCACATTGGTTGGAACTTGACTTCGACTTTAGCGCCACTACTACAGTATAAAAAAATTATATATAGTATATAAAAAAAACATAAAAACCACCAACGAAATGTGGTAAACAGTAAAGAAAAAAAAATATAATAGTTACATACTACATTAAAAAGATCTTCTCTATAGTAACAACAAAAAATGACATCCATTAAGCCTTTAGCTTAACTTAAAATTCATATAAAATACACTGAGAAAAAAAGTAAAACAAGCCAAATGTATTCACACCCTCCACAATGTAAAAAACATTATTTGCAATTATTCATATTTGTCAACCAGCAGCCGAATAAAAGTATTTTGTATTTTTAGGTTATGTTGAATGTACCAAAATTTTGTAGGTGTCCTTACAGTTTCGTTCATGACTTTTGAGCCGCTGCACTGGGGCCAGCATCCCTGAATTTTGGCCATAAATAGACAGCTTAACCTATATGTCAAAAAAGTATTACATATGCCTGTTAAAGGATCGCTGATCACGATTCTGGAAAAAAATTTGAAAATTCAAAATGGCGGATCCAAAATGGCGGACATAATTTTTTATTTCTTTGCTAATTGTATTTACTATAATCATTATCAATGTATTTGGGGTCGTTAATAACGAATATGAGCTCACCCTTTTAAAATTCAAAATGGCGGATCCAATATGGCGACAAATTTAAATTTAAGATTTTTTATATGTTGTCTCTTTTTGCCAAAAACTTAGATTTTATCGGTTTTTCGGATGTTAAAACTGATTTTGGAATTAAAGATTCGAAATTCAAAATGGCGGATCCAATATGGCGGATATGATTTTTTAATTCTTTGCTTATTGCATTTACTATAGTCATTTTCCATGTATTTAGGGTCGGTAAGTACGAATATGAGCTCCAATTTTTTTAAATTCCAAATGGCAGATCCAATATAGCGACAAATAAAATATAAAATTTTTCGGTTTTTCGGATGCCAAATCTGATTTCAGAATCAAATATTCAAAATATCGGATCCAATATGGCGGACAAGATATTTTAATTATTGTTAGTATTATTAGGAAATGATTGCTTAACCCGAATACGAACTCAGACTTTTTAAAATCAAAATGGCGGATCCAAAATGTAGGACATATTATTTTAGAAAAATGTACAATGTATACATTCCTAAGTTTTTATAAATCCCTCTTTTTGCTTTTATCAGAAAATTTTTATTAAATATTTTCCTTTTAAATGCGTCAAAAAGTTAATATATCCAGTGGGGCATTTAAGAGATAACTCTTTTATTTCCAGTTAGAATTTGCCATCCTAACTGCACAAAAAATGCTACTAGCTTACAATTTCACAAAAAATATTTAAAATGCTATCGCCAAAATATGCCCGCTTAAATGCGTTTTATCATTTATTATGTTAAGCGCTAGAGATGGACGCTGGTCAAGTGACTCAAATTTTTTGTTCATGAGTGATAAGTGAGTGAGACATTTTTTGTGTAAGTGATTCATAGTGAGTGCCATTTTTTTACGTGAGTCAAAAATATTTAATTGTATTGATATATGCCCGCTTAAATGCGTTCCCAGTTTTAATGTTTAGCACTAGAGATGGACGCTGGACAGGCGAATCACGCGTGATTCAAAGTGAGCGTGTCTCAAATTTTTTGTTCGTGAGTGACAAGTGAGTGAGACATTTTTTGCGTGAGTGACTCGTATTGAGTGCCTTTTTTTGTGTGAGTTAAAATTATGTAAGTGTATTAATTTAGTTTTACAATTTTTTCGTGTTTAAAATGTTTAGCGTGAGTTACGCGTGAGCGTTAGTCACACGTGAGTGGTGTTAAGTAAGTGTGAGAAAAAAAACGACTGAGTAAATTATGTTTTTTACGTGAGCGTGAGTGCACGTGAGTCAAAATTCACTTACGCGCTCATCTCCAGTTATCACGCCAATGTTGTCAAAGTTGGAATTTTTTTATTAGAAATCAATAGAAACAAAAATATCAAAAAAAATTTTGAAGTTCTATTTTAGGGCATTTCTAAACGCCATATTTAGGTTTATTGCCTCTATGTCAAAAGATTATGAACGGTCGCACAGGGTCGCAAAAATGTGAATAGAATGCACTGTTAGGGACAGATCGTAATGCGAGGTTTGTCAATATCGTTTGGACTTTTTTGGACTTTAAGGTGGGTAAGTTGCTCGGTTTTCACGTGAAAATCTGTCAAACTCCATATAAAAAAAACATAAATTTCACACCGGCTTTACAAAAGCGTAAAAATTTCGCTGAAGAGGTATTCTGTTCACTGGTGAAAAACCGGAAAAATAACCCGGTATATGTTGCATCAATACGCATCAACACTATAAGCAACATTTTTTTAAATTGTACAGACCATTTAAAAAGCGGTGAAATTTAACATTCAGATGTAAAATGAAGTAATTATAAGTGTTTGGGACTGCAAACATTAATAATATCATATAACTTACCAAAAAATATTATTTAAAGTTATTTTATGTATTCTGACGCGCAAAACATAACCAAACATATGGCTGTCAAATTTTCGCTACAAATTAATTGATGTTTCGAAACATTTTTTTTCACCGGTGAACAACTTACTTAGCTTTAGTGCTGAAAAAGGGTGGATTTCAACAAAAGTAAAAATTTCCACAATTTATTTAAAAAAATATATACTTTTAGCAGTTTATCTCATGTGTTGGACTAACAGGTATGTCTTTAGGAGAACTGTGCAGAAAATTTGAAAAAATATTGGGTTGAAGTACAAAAAAGAAAATTATTTGTTTCATGAATAAAAAATATAAAAAAAATCTCAAACTTCATGGAAAAAAAAACTTTAAGCTACAATAAAAATATATTAAAAATGCACAAAATTCAAGATGTTGACATTCTGAAAAAAAATTTTAAATATGTGTTGCCTGGCCCATAGTGCGCTGAACCGATATCTCCGATATCGAACTTGACATATTTCATAACAAAAAAAAGTTGGTGAACTTTTTTTATAAAAATAATTGCTTAAAAACTGTATCTGTGCCGTATGCTTAATTCTGTAATTGTCTTTAAATAACAATCATACGCAACGGTGCACAGTGGTTTATTTTTAATAATTTAGCTATTTAGTAAGTAGATACTGGACCGATTGTAGCGAAATTCATACCAGTTATAACTAACGTAGTTTTGAGCTTAACTTTAGACTTCTTTTTAGAAAATTTCCAAACTTTAAGTTAAATTTTTTCTAAATTATAAGCAAATTTGTAAACTATTTTTAAGGAAATTATGTCAAAAATTTTGTTAGGTTTTTTTCTTAAGTGTATCAATACAGAGACATTGCAATAACAGGGTAACCACCGTATGCAAAAAAATGTATATTAAATGTTTAACTACCATTTTGTATGTGTTAGTAACTATGTTTGCATGTGTGTGTGTCAATTGTAGTGTTTGTATGCATGTGTTTTTAACTGTTACGTTCGTGTATGTTAAAAAAAAACAACTTTACCTTGTCATGTGGCATTGGTTTTATATGCTAAGGTGGAACTTATTTTGCTCACCCGATTTGGCTCAAATTGAGTTTAAATGAAAGTTCGCACAAGCTCAAAGGAAATTTTTCAAATTTTATTAAAAAATTTTTTGAACATAGAGAAAAAACCGCCATTTTTTACAAATTTCAAAAAGCGATATCTCGAAAACCGTTTGACCGATTTTTATTATACCCTCCACCTACAGTATGGGGGTATACTCACTTTGTCATTCCGTGTGTAACGCATCGAAATATCGGTCGGGGACCCCATAAAGTATATATATTATTCATCAGTGATCGATTCTAAGACATTTTAGCGATGTCCGTCCGTCCGTCCGTCCGTCCGTCTGTCCGTCCGTCTGTCCGTCCGTCCGTCCGTCCGTCCGTCTGTAGTTAACACGATGCAGTCCAAAATAAAAGAGCTAGGAACCTCAAGTTGGGCACAAATATGTCTTATGTTCCTAGGCAGGTTAAGTTCGGAAATTGGCCAAATCGGACCAGGGGGAAAAAAGTTCCCCCTTGAAGAACTAAACCAACCTCTAAAAAAATACACGTTTTTACATGTTTTTTTGTATTTTTGTTAAATAAATGAAACATTTGGTATATTTACCGCGATGGTAAGGTGCTCTCAACGTGCCCCACTGACCCTATCAAATTCGCCCCCCCCCCCCAAAAAAAAGAAACGCCCCTGTCAATTTTTTTTTTTTTTTACATTTTGGAGGGTATAAAAGATTCGGCACAGCCAAATTTAACACTCTCACTTGTTTTTTTTTTATATTTGTGTTCAGCGCATCAAAATTAAAAAACATGTTGTCTCACAAGACTTATTATTTTTATACCCTCCACTCTAGTGATAGAGGGTATATATAAGTTTGTCATTCCGTTTGTAACACCTCGAAATATTGGTCTAGGACCCCATAAAGTATATATATTCATGATCCTCGATCGATTTTAAGACGATCTAGCGATGTCCGTCCGTCCGTCTGTCCGTCTGTCTGTCTGTTGAAAACACGCTAACTTTTGAAAGACTTTACGGAGGCTCCTGAAGTTTGGCATATATGTTGAGCATTTACCTGGTCAGGTTGGTATTGCAATCCAGCGAAATCGGTCCAGTGGTTCAAAAGTTATGAGCAAAAGACTGAATTTCGGCAAGGGTTTTTCGTGATTTTATGAGATAAAAGCACTATAACTTTCGAAAATCAATTCTCAGGATGCTGAAGCTTGGCATATATGTTTTTCGTTCCTCCAGCCTAGATCGTATTGAATTTCACCCAAATCGGTCCAGTGGTTCAAAAGTTATTAGCAAAACCGTGAATATCAGATTATCTTCATCTTATATTCAAGTGGTGAAAACCCGTTAAACCTGTTTTACAACCATTGGTAAGTCTAAAAAATATTTTAAAACGTATTTTTGTCACTCAAAAATATTTTTATACCAAAACAAAAAAAAAAAATACACTCGAAAAAAATGTTACACTCAAAAAAAATTTTACACTCAAAAAAAAAATTGTAAATTTTTTTTAATGTAAAATTCAAAAAAAAATTACACTCAAAAAAATTTACACTCAAAAAAAATTTACACTCAAAAAAAAAATTATTTTTTTTTTTTTTTCAAAAATTACAAAAAAAAAAATTTACACTAAAAAAAAAATTTTGAATGTAAAATTCCAAAAAAATGGGCATTGTGGAGGGTATTCATAGATTCGGATAAGTCGAATTTAACTTTTCTACTTGTTTTCTTTCCATTTTCCCCAATTTCGTTCTCAAAAACTTAAATGCTCGTGTGAACATTACACTTTTCTACCGTTGGATCTCATATTTGTAAAAAAGGGTGTTTACCCTAACTTCACCCAAAACTGGGCTCCTATTTTGAAAAAAATCTAAAATAAACAAAATAAGGTCAACCTTAGTGTATGTAATACTTTCATGCATACACATCACATTGGAGGTAAACGACAATTTAACTCGGCTCAGATTAACGGAAGAAAATAAAATGTATACAATATATTGTATAAAACTTTACAATATCGTATGGATTTTGTGTATAAACGTCTACAGTAATAATGTTCATACATAACAGTGGTATACAAACTGGAGAGGGTCTCAAAATCTCAAAATTTTTTATTCAAAAAGCGGGAGCATTTGGCTGGTAGTCCTTATCCAAGTAATCCGGTGGTCATTGTTTCGCTTCTGTTCTAGGCTAGCTCTCGTTATTAAAATATTTCATATTAAAATGTTGGTCAAATGCAGCTTTTCTTATTTCTGAATCATTAATAGATTTTTAATCGGTATATATTCAAAATCTAAGCATAATGAAATTCATTTGAAAATTCTGCTAAAAAAAATTGTAAAAGAAATTAATTTTGAGAAAAAAAAAATTTAAAAAAAAATTTTGAGGAAAGAAGATTTGCGGAAAAAAGTTTTTGATGAATAAAAAAATCCGCGAAAATAATTTTTGATAGAAATAAAATACGCGAAAAAATTTTGGGGTGTAAAAAAATTTGTTTGTACTATACAAACGGTATTTAAACCTTTCAGTATATAATTCTGTTCACATATATTAACCAGTAGCCGAATTAAAGCATTTTGAATTTTTAGGTTATGTAGAATGTACCAAAATTTTCGAGGTGTCCTTTCATTTTCATTTATAACTTTTTAACCGCTGAACTGATATCGCTCAAATGCAATACCAAACTTTTCGGGGCAACATCAAGACAGACACACAAACATGGCTATAGTGTCTTAGAATCGATCAACTGGTCAATAATATATGTACTTTCTGAAGCCCTAGACCGATATTTCGACGCTTTACACAAGAAATGATAAAACCCCACTGTAGTTAGAGGGTATAAAAAAAAATTAGAAACAATAAGAAAAATTCTGTATGTGAAAGTAATTCTAAAAAAATTTTCAAAAACAGAAAAATTTAGGAGAAGTAAAAGAAAATCATACAAATTTAGGAAATTTCAGAAAAGTAAAAGATATAGTAGGAAAATTCGGTGAAAACATGAACACATTCGGAAAGTTTCAAAAGGCAATAAAATTTATAAAAATTAAAAAAATAAATTGGAAATTTGGAAAATTCAGACAAAAATACAGAAAAATTTTTGAAATCCTTTGAAAATGAGGAAAATTCTGTAAAATAAAAAAATGGAAAAATTAATATAATTTCCAAAAGATGTTGAAAAATCATAAAAATTCTGTTAAACTCTGCATAGAAAATTAAAAAAAAAATCTTTATATTTTGAGTTGGTTTATTCTAGCTCTAGGTCATTATTTCCTTTACTAATTAAAACTATGATTTTCTCATAGAATAATTTTTCAAGAACATTTTCTTAAAATTATTATCATAGTTTTAACTAGTAATGGAAATAATGGCCTCGAGCTAGAATAAACCTACTAAAAATATAATATTTTAAAGGTCTAATAAAACAATTAAGTTAGTAAGGTATACCTTCCCCCTCATTTTAAATATTTAATAGTTTATTTATTATGCTTTTTGCAATTTAGTAAACATATTTTATCATTATTTCAATGATTTTTTTGTATACACGCCTAAAAAGGGGCGGACCAAAAAAAAAACTAAATTTTTTAGTCCCCTGGGTCCAAAAGCAGGGCTTTAAAATTCATCTTAAATGAAAATATTTCATTTGCTTAACAAAAATACAAAAAAAAACATGTAAAAAATGCTGTTTTCTGAGGTTGTTGAAGATAAATTCGTGTCAAACCTCAGTAGGGTAGCTCTTATATTTTGAACTTCATCGTGCTTTCCATACACGGAGAGACGGATGAACGGACAGAGGTACATCGCTAGAATGTCTTCGAATGTGGTCCCCGATCGATATTTCGATGCGTTACACACGGAATGACTAAGTGAGTATACCCCTCATACTGTGATTTAGAAAATTTTGAAGAAAAAAAAAAATAAATGTTGTTTTTTTATTTTTAGTACCAAAAGGTACATAAAAATAAAATGTATTTATTCGGCCTTTATATATGTATATATATTCGATTAGAGTTTTATTCTAGTTCGAGGCCCAAAAATATTTCTATTTATGATATTGTCATAATAGAGTATTTTTAATTTATTGCTTTAAAAAAAGTTACTATCTCATAGTATGTCTGTACTGATCAGTTTCATCCCCACTAAAGGAATCTTCAGCAGACTTTAGAGAATCATCGTTGGTCAATCAAACATCAAACCAGACATAATATTTGATATATTTCCCAAGTTATATGAGAAGTACTATTATGAAGGTCCGAAATCTGTTTTCCAACAAAAATAACTCTTTTAAAGCAAAAATTGTATATATTAAATCACCGTCGGTAACTATTAATATATGTGTTGCTGTTATTTTACAATAACAACAGTGCCTAACCAAACAATAGTGTTGGTAGGATAAGTCGTACTAAACTTTGTGTTAAATGTTGTTTTTTTATTTTTAGTACCAAAAGGTACATAAAAATAAAATGTATTTATTCGGCCTTTATATATGTATATATATTCGATTAGAGTTTTATTCTAGTTCGAGGCCCAAAAATATTTCTATTTATGATATTGTCATAATAGAGTATTTTTAATTTATTGCTTTAAAAAAAGTTACTATCTCATAGTATGTTTGTACTGATCAGTTTCATAAAAAATATAAAAAATTTAAAAATAAAATGATAATGCACATAGGGTAGAGAGGGGCACATTCGTCAATTAATTTTTTTTTTTATGACTTTTTTACAAAATTATTTTTATACCCTTAACTCTAGTGATAGAGGGTATATATAAGTTTTCCATTCCGTTTGTAACACCTCGAAATATTGGTCTAGGACCCCATAAAGTATATATTATCATTATCCTCGATCAATTTTAAGACGATCTAGCGATGTCCGTCCATCCGTCTGTCTGTCTGTTGAAAACACGCTAACTTTTGAAAGACTTTACGGAGGCTTCTAAAGTTTGGCCTAAATATTGAGCATTTACCTAGTCAGGTTAGTATGGCAATCCAGCGAAATCGGTCTAGTGGTTCATAAGTTATTAGCAAAAACGTGAATTTCAGATTAGTTTTACCTCAAATTCACGTGTTGAAAACCCGTTAAACATGTTATAAAAACATTAGTAAGTCATAACATATTTTGCAACGTATTTGTAACACTCAAAAAATTTTTACACTCGAAAAAAATATACACTCGAAAAAAATTTTACATTCAAAAAAACTTTACACTCAAAAAAAAAATTTAGTAAATTATTTTTTTTTTTTTTTTTCAAAAATTACTTAAAAAAAGTTTTCTACACAAAATAAAATATTTCTGATCAAAAATATTTTTTTTTTCACGTTAGAAAATTTACTATCACTTAAAAAGGATATTGTGGAGGGTATTCTTAGAATCGGCCAAGTCGAATTTAACTTTTCTACTTGTTCTATTTTAGAAGTCACATATGTTATCTTTAAAATGTATACTATAAATCTGTTTGCTTTCTATTATTTTTTTTTTTAATTTGCAAAGATACCCAAATTGGGGAAACTGCCCCATCCATGGGGCACTTTTGCCAAGAGGATAGGATAAAATCTGCAAGAAACAAAATAACTTAAAATATTTTTAATATATCTTTTTTAGAAGAATTATTATTAAAAATTACATCATTGAAGTAAACAAAAAAAAAATCGCCAGCCAACTTTTTCTTAACTGGCGTATCAACAGCACGGGTACATCCGCAATGGCGAATCAACCTCATGAGGCACTTTCGCCGGCGACAAATATTCCCCATGGGGTACTTTTGTCGTCGGTTAATAATCCCAACGGGATACGTTGGCTGGCAAAACTGCCCCATCATCAATCAGGCGAATGTGCCCTAGGAGCGTGCGCTCATAAAAAAATATAATTTTTTATATTTTATAAAACAAACTAATTGCAATTTTTTTAATGGATAGTAACGGTTTTCAACAAAAAAGTGGAACTGTCAAAGTTTATAGTAGGAAAGATGATCTTTAAATACTCATTTGACTCATTTGTCACAATTTAATACCTTTCTTAGTTTCCAAGATAAGTGGGGGTGGCGAATGTGCACCACTAGCGAAACTGCTCCTCTCTAAATAAAAAATATCAAAAAATCTGTAAAAACGGAAATATTTAGAAAAACTAAAATCGAATCATTAAAATTTAGGAGAATTCAGAAAAATTTTGCAAAAATCTGGATAATCCAAAAAAACAAACAAAAATAGAAAAATTCTGATTAATTTTTATTAAAAAATAAAAATTGTTTTACTAAACCTTTAAAATATTATATTTCGAGTAGGTTTATTTTAGCTCGAGGTCATTATTTTCTTTACTAATCAAAACTATGATATTCTCATAGAATAATTTTAAAGAAAAATATTTTTCTGTTTTAAATTTATTTGTGTTGGTAATTTTTGCAAGACTTAATCGACACGTGTTTCGGAATTTGTCAGATTCCATTGTCAAGACTATTTAGCAAATATAAAAACCCTATACTACAAGTAGCAAAAGGGATTTTAATGACAAATCGTTAATGATCAAACTAAAATATTAATATAGTTTTAATTAGTAAAGAAAATAATGACCTCGAGCTACAATAAACCTACTCAAAATATAATATTTAAAAGGTTGAATAAAAACTATTTTTATTTTTTAATAAAAATTAATCAGAATTTTTTAAAGTTTTTAAATAAAAAATTGATTTCAAGTCCTTGAATATAGACTAAATAAAAAAACCCTTCATTGACACAAAAAAAAATGTTCCAAAAATAGTTTTTCCTACATCTTTTTGAACTTTTTATATTTGTTTTTATTTTTAGTCTACAAAAAAAATATACAAAATTTCAAAGGATTTTTCTTTTACTATAAATCAAAAGATATACATAAATAAAATTCTGTTAAATTGTTATCCTTCAAAACATTACCTGAAATAGACAATTGTTTCCTATTGCCGTGAAAATTTGACAATTTCATTGTAGTTTTTTTTTTTACTACTTTTTTTTACTATTTTTTTTTTTTGGTTACCCAAACAAAACGTTTTGGTTATCACTGTATTAATGTCATTGTGCTGGATTTTTTGTTGTATGAAAAAAAAAAAAAATAAAATCCACAAAAAAAAAAAACGAATTACACTATAAGTTTTTTAAAGGTATAAAAGAATTGTTGCATAAGGGGGGAGGGGATTTTCATATGTTAAGTAAAGTACACATGTTATACAAATGTATGTGGGTTGTTTTGTAGTTGTTATTGTCATTACTTTCACTACACTACAAACACTATCAAGACAATTTATATACTCGTGTGTCTTTTGAAACATTTTTCACTTACAAACACACACTCATTTGTATTTATGTATGTTTACACCAACAACTGTAACACGAGCCATAGTCGTCATTTTTACCACACTACCACTACCACCACCAATGACAACCATCATATCCGGTTGTAGAAAGGAGAAACACACATGCGAACAACATACCAACACCAACGACATCAACCAAAACAACAATATCTTTTGAATAATTTATATTTCAATCGCAAAATACATTCCTTTGTATATTACAATTTTTTTTTTGTTTTGTGTAATATTAAATACCCGTATATTCATATTTATGAATTATTACATAGATAGATACTTATGTATGTATGTGTTTGTAAAAAGTGTGTAAGAAGATTAAATTTTGTAATTTTTGGGGATAAGGATGTAAAGGATAAATAGTTTCAAAAATATTTTAAAAATGTTTGCTTTAGAAAATAAATTTTATTTTTTTTTATACCCTTCACTTAGGGGACTGAAAGAAAACATATTCGCGATCCTCGATCGATTTTAAATCGATTTAGCGATTTTTGTGTGTCTGTTGATATGACTATCAGGGCCAAAATATGATACATAGATGACTGTGTCTATTACAAAAATATTTGTCGACATCTTCAACAGTTTGGTATTGCATTTGAGCGATATCGGTTAAGTGGTTCAAAAGTTATGAGCGAAAATTTTTAAACATCTGAAAAATGTTGGTAAATTGGCTGTATCGAATTCATATTTTTGGAGAATTTCGTTACGGCTCACCGACAAATGTGTTGGAATAGATTTAAAAATAATGTGGTAAAAATTTCATGTAGATCGGAGGTCATCTTTCAAAGCCCCTGAGCCGTTGAAAATCTGCCATTTTCAAAACATTAATACTTATTTAAAAACAAGTAGAAAAGTTAAATTCAACTTGGCCGAATCTATGAATACCCTCCAAAATGCCCTTTTTAAGTGATAGTAAATTTTCTAGCGTAAAAAAAATAACAATTTTGATTAGAAATAATTTATTTTGTGTAAAAAAACTTTTTTTTTTTGAGTAATTTAAAAAAAAATAATTTACAAAATTTTTTTTTTTAGTGTAAAATTTTTTTTGAGTGTACAATTTGTTCGAGATTATTTTTTTTAGTGTAAAAATATTTTTGAGTGACAAAAATACGTTGTAAAATATTTATGTGACTTACCAATGTTTTTAAAACATGTTTAACGGGTTTTCAACACGTGAATTTAAGGTAAAACTAATCTGAAATTCACGGTTTCTCTAATAACTTTTGAACCACTGAACCGATTTGACTAAAATTCAACACGAACCAGGCCAGAGGAACGACCAATATATATGCCAAGGTTCTGCATCCTTAAAATTGCCTATCGAAAGTTATCGTGTTTTTTTGTTTCGTAAATTCACGAAAAACCTATGCCGAAATTAAGTCTTTTGCTTATAACTTGATTCACTAGACCGATTTCACTGGATCGCAGTACCAACCTGACCAGCTAAATGCCCAACATATATGCCAAACTTCAGGAGCCTCCGTAAAGTCCTTTAAAAATTGACGTGTTTTCAACAGGTAGACAGACGGACATTGCTAGATCGTTTTTAAATCGATCGAGGATTATGTCCTATATATGGGGTCCTTGACCAATATTTCCAGGTGTTACAAACGGAATGACAAACTTATATATACCCTCTATCACTAGAGTGGAGGGTATAACAAGTAAGAAAGTTATAGTCGGTCAGGATTGACCATGTGATACCCTACACCAGTGCCTTACGGAAAATAAGTCCCAAGTCCAAACATGGACCGATTGGATCTATCTTTTGATAGATCTTTAATTAGTGTAGAAAACTCACACAGACCGAATTTTAGTGGAATTGGAATATTTTTGTTGCCAATACAACAATTTTGCTTAATATCGGTCGAATTTTTATATACACTCAAAAAAAAAACTGTAATGTTAGCAAAAAGAGCTTGTAAACATACAAGAAAATTTGCTGATTTTGAATTTTTTTGCTAAAGTTTGCAAAAATGTTTTGCCAATAATTAGTTAACTAATTTATTTATTTTTTTGACTTAGTTCATACACATTTGAGGACCCCATTGGGTTCGGACCCGATAGGACCAGACCCCGATGGGCCTAGACCTAGTTGGGTTCCTTAAAAATCGTCATAGTTTTTGATCCAAAATTTGTGTCCGTTTCGCTCTACCTTGCTTAGTTTTTGACTGGGGTCTTGAGAATTAAAAAACTCAATAACTTCAAAAATATTACTCGGAGAGCTTTTGGACTTTTTGTTGTGTCGGCAATATTTACCGAGATATGAGCATTTTAAAATTTTCGGAAATGCTAACTTTTTTGGATCCAAAGTTAGGGCCCATTAGGGTCCACACATGTGAAGAGGACCCGCGAAAGTATTGATATTCTAAGAACCAAAAATGCCCTCCATTTTGCTCCATCTGGCTTAGTTTTCGAGATAGCGCCATTTTAAGTTTTCTGAAAATAAAAAAATTTACCATTTATTTTTGCTAATGTTAGCAAAAAATCTTGTAAAAATGTTGTCAACTCAATTTCAAATTTAGCAAAAGAAATTAGTTCAAAGTTTGTTTAAAATTGCTAATGTGCTAAATGAAGTTCACAAGAATTTTTTGCTAACATGCTAATCTCAACTAAAAATTTGCTAAAAGTTAGCTAACTAGCATTAGCAAAAACAAATTAGTAAATCTACTAACGTATTTTTTTGAGTGTAGGGGACTAACCTAAATATATTTTGAGTAGGTTTTTTCTAGATCGATTTTTTTCACCAAATTTATTTTGTCAAAATTTTTATTTCTCAAATTTTTTGACCCTTATAATTTTATATTTTGAGTAGGTTTATTCTAGCTCGAGGTCATTATTTTCTTTACTAATTAAAACTATGATATTCTCATAAAATAATTTTCAAGAAAATATTTTTTTTTTATTTTAAATTAATTTATGCTGGTAATTTTTGTCAGACTTATTCGACACGTGTTTCGGAATTTGTGAAATTTCATTGTCAAGAATATTTAAAAAATATAAAAACTTAATACTACAAGTATCAAAGGGAATTTAAATGCCAAATCACTAATGTTTAAACAAAAATATTCATCACTGCATCATTCTTTCACAAACGGGAGGATATTAATAGAATGCCTTAGAAAAAATGGGGGGATTTTGGGGTCCTCAGATTGTGGTTGCAGGGTATAAAAATTCTCAGGTTTTGTAGCAGTTTATTTTAAAATCACACAAATTCTTTCAGCTTTTGAAAAATTTTTTGTTTACAAAAAAAATCAAAAATTGTAATTATGATTTATTTTACATGTTTTTTTAGATTACTATTCCTGTAAATCCATTCAAGTGTATACTTGTGCTTATTAAACTAGTTCGTAATCATGGCAATTATTTATATTGATTTGAATATAAATTAGAATTTTTCCTAGAAAAAAGTTATAACTCGTGCTAATAATTAAATTAAAGCAGCCAAATAACCTAAATTAACAGTTACAAATAATGTAATGTATTAGAACAAGGGAAGCAAATTAAAAAAGCATAAGTCAAATATTTAAAAAAATATTTTTATATACTTTCTTTAAAAAATTGTAGGATTTTATGATATCTTCAAAAAAAGACATAAATAAATCAAAATGTTCATATTTGAAAATTCTTAAATATTCCTAGGATTTTTATTGTACGATTCCTGCAAAAAATGATTCTAAGATATGCGTAAAGATCAGAAATGAAACAAAATTATACACGAAAACATATTGGCGACCGTGGCAGGACATTTTACTGAAAAATTTTTCTATACATAATTTTTCACTCTGAAACATATTTCACATATTCTGATTAATTTTTTTTTTAAATAAAAATTGTATTTTGAGAAGGTTTATTGTAGCTCGAGGTCATTATTTCCTTTACTAATTAAAATTATGAAATTCTCATAGAATAATTTTAAATAAATTATTTTTCTATTGCAAGACTTAATCGACACGTGTTTTGGGATTTGTCAGATTGCATTGTCAATATTATTTAGCAAAAATAACACAATGCGATCTGACAAATCCCGAAACACGTGTCGATTAAGTCTTGCAAAAAATTGTCAACATAAATAAATTTGAAACAGAAAAATAATTTTCTTGAAAATTATTCTATAAGAATATCATAGTTTTAATTAGTAAAGGAAATAATGACCTCGAGCTAGAATAAACCTACTCAAAATATAATATTTTAAAGGTGAAATAAATTAAATTTTATTTTTTTTAATAAAATTTAGTCAGAATTTGAATACAAAATTGTTTTTTCCGAACTTTAAAATATTATACTTTGAGTAGGTTTATTCTAGCTCGATGTCATTATTTCTTTTACTAATTGAAATTATGATATTCTCATAGAATAGTTCTTAATAATTTTTTTTTCTACTTTAAATTTATTTATGTTGGTCATTTTTGTAAGACTTATTGTTAGTCGAAACGTGTTTCGGGTTTGTCAGATTCCATTGTCAAGACTATTGAATATATAAAAACCCTATAAAAAGCAAATGGAATTTAAATGACAAATCGCTAATATGCAAACAAAAATATTTATACACATTCAACTCTACATTCATTGAGAATTAGAAGACGAAAATTGTACATTATTTTAGTAAGATCATGATTAAACACAGATTAAAATGTGTTGATAAAACTAAAATTATTCTATGAGAATAAGAAAATAATGACCTCGAGCTAAAATAAACCTACTCAAAATATAATATTTGACATATGTTAATTTTACAATTTTTGCGAAGAATGTTTCTGAAACATTTTCCGTAGAGATGTGAAATTAAACAAGTAGAAAAGTTAAATTCGACTTGGCCGAATCTATGAATACCCTCCACAATGCCCTTTTTAAGTTATAGTAAATTTTCTAAGGTGACAAAATAACATTTGTGCTTAGAAATATTTTAATTTGTGTAAAAAACCTTTTTTTTACTATTAAAAAAAAAGAATTTACCAATTTTTTTTTGAGTGTAAAATTTTTTTCGAGTGTAAATTTTTTTCGAGTGTACTTTTTTTTTTTTTTGTTTTAGTGTAAAAAATATTTTTGAGTGACAAAAATACGTTGTAAAATATTTTTGTGACTTACCAATGTTTTTAAAACATGTTTAACGGCCCAAGCAGAAATTGACGACGGTTATAAAAAAAAAGCGTTCTGAAAGCACTGTAACAAAAAAAGAACGTTCTCAAAACGTTATTTTCGAACGCTTTGCGAACGTTTTCGAAAAGCGTTCTAAAAGCACTGTAACAAAAAAAAAACATTATCAAAACGCTTTATTCGAACGCCTTGAGAGCGTTTTCGAAAAGCGTTTTTAAAGCACTTTATTAACAAAATACATGTTCGTTTCAAAATTAAATGGTTTAAAGCAGTTTTTGCAAACGTTTTTAAATTTTTTTCGTAGTACATACAAGTATAGTATTATTTTAGATTATACTCAATTTTAAACAAATTGTTATAAAAACATTTTGTTAAATCAAATTAAATAATTTTTCCCAACCACCACATTGAAAACGCAAAGTTTTGAAAACATAAAACATTTTTTAATTTGTAAATCTATTTTAAGTTTTATTATTATCATTTATGCAAAAGAGTTATTGCAATAGTTTCGTTATAAAATTTACAAATAATGCATTTAACTTCTACAATATGCACACTAGTGCCTACGGTCAGTACCGTAGTACCGGGAATACCGGTATTCCCGGTTCTCGGTATTACCGGGAAATGGAACCGGTTTCCCGGTTCTTGAATTATTCCCGGTATTCCCGGTTCCGGCTCTGACGGTATTCCCGGGACTACCGGTATGTATATTTTGTAAAATTTTGTATAATTAAAATTTATTCTTCGATTTTATCAAAAAATAATACAAAACATGTGAAAAACACCATTTCCTATTTTTTTATGAATTTAAGGAAAAAAAAAAATTACTTGATTTTTAGATAATTTTACAAACACAACTAAATATTTCTCAAATACTGATTAAATGGTGTAATCTTAATATTTTATGGTGTGGTATTTTTTTTGTTTTTTTGAGAACCGGTACCAGGATCAGAACCGGGAATACCGAGAACCGGGAAACGGGGGGCACTAATGCACACTGACTTCAATAACATCTTCACGTAAATTTTTAACGTTATAAAGTCCTATTTCTTTTGATGGAATTGGATAGACAAAATGATCGTTTATTTCATTAAAGATGTTGCCTTTTAAATATATATTATCACATGTGTGTTTAGATCGATTTGTACTAAAAATTTGGTTTACTATCATAATATTTCCATTACTAAGTAGAATTGCGTTATCAGGATGGGATGCAGTAATTTTGAAACCATGAATTTTAATAAAAGAAAACACAACTTTTGTTTTAGTGGATTCCATTACTTTGCCAAGAGAATACTTTTTGTTTTTAAAGAGAGGATATACCAATGGAGCTTTATTTGGAGAGTTAACGGTATGAAAAACATGCAATTTTCGTTGAATTTCAGCAATAGGATTGTTCCAAGAGTTAACAATCGCTGGAAAATATCTTTAATTTTTGTATTTAAGCTCTTTATAAGTGCTTTACTTTTGGTTTTTAAAGCGCTTTCATGACTTTTAACAAAACGTTCTGAAAGCACTTTTTTAAAACGCTTTTAAAACGCTTTAAACCTAGCGTAGATCGATGTTATCATTCGGATCATCTGAAAGCGCTTTCAAGATGGTAAATGGAACGCTTGTAGAACCGTTTACAACGCTTTCACAGCGCTTTTGCGACTGTATTTTTCTGACTGGGGGGTTTTCAACACGTGGATTTAAGGTGTATCGAATCTGAAATTTACGGTTTTGCTAATAACTTTTGAATAACTCGACCGATTTGGCTGAAATTCAATTTGAAACAGCTCAGGGAAACGACAAATATATATGCTAAGCTTCAGCATCCTCAGAATTGCCTTTAGAAAGTTATAGTGTTTTATATCTCGTAAATTCGCGAAAAATCCTTGCCGAAATTTATTCTTTTGCTCATAACTTTTGAACCAATGGACCGATTTCGCTGGATTGCAATACCAACCTGACCAGGTAAATGCCCAACATATATGCCAAACTTCAGGAGCCTCCGTAAAGTCTTTCAAAAGTTAGCGTGTTTTTAACAGACGGACGGACGGACATCGCTAGATCGTCTTAGAATCGAACGAGGATCATAAATATATATACTTTATGGGATTTTAGACCAATATTTCGAGGTGTTACACACGGAATGACAAACTTATATATACCCTCTATCACTAGAGTGGAGGGTATAACAACAATATACACGAAAACATATTGGCGACCGTGACAGGAAATTTTTTTGAAACTTTTTTCTATAAAGAGTTTCCATTCTGAAACATATTTCCTATAATTCTCTACATTTATTTTTATATTTCAGAGTTCCAAACTAATTAGTTGAATAAAATTTTAGCCTTTTTCGAATTAATCTTTTATAATTTGTTGCCTTGGCTACATGCATAACTACCTTAAACTAAAGTTAAACTTTAGCTAAGCAATTATTTATGAATTAATAAAGAAAATATGAAATTTTTACAATAAAAAAACTCATAATACACCATAAAAGAAATAAAAATATAAATAAAATTTGTAATTATAAAACAAACGACATGCAAACTAATAAATTATTGCTTAATTGCTAACAGAAACCGAGAAAAAAAATCGCTTAAATCAAAATTATTAAGAAAAAAAAACGTTGAAATTGAAATAAACTTGAAATAAAATGTAGTAGAGGTATTCAGTATATCGGGCACTTGCTCTGGTACTAGGGGGGAAAAATATATAGTGGCCGCCAAAAGTCTATTTACGACTACATAGTAGATGTAATTCGTTAACGATAAAGTCAATAATAATAGACCTAATTATATATCAAAAAAGTATTTTTGTAAAAACCGCTGTGTAGATAATGTATCAAGCTTTAATTTAAGCTTACTGGCGTCCAGATTGAGTATATATTGAATGTGCTACAAGGGTCAAAATGGAAATTGAAATTATTAAATAAAATTTTTCAAGTAAAGTAGAAGAAATCCCCATTTTTTGACCCCTAATCTACCTAAACAGTAGAAAGTTTTCCCATATTTAGTTAAAACTAGCTAAAAATGTATTTTCTCCTTAAATCGCTTAGTTTTTCCCCGATTTTTTTTAAAGCTCTACTGTCGCATCTGTTTTAGTCTGTGGTACCAGAAAATGAAATTTTAAATACCCTCATACACTTTTTGAACAGTTAACCTTTGCCACCATACCTAAGCAAGTGCCCTTTATTGTGAATACCCCTCATGTAATAATAATTCAGAAAAACAAACACGATTATACAACACGTGGAATATTAAATGAATAAAATTATGAAAACATAATTTTATTACAAATATCTGGAATACTTTAAGAAAACAAAAGTTTGTTTACATAAAAAAAAAGAAAACTAAGAAAAAGGGGGAATAAAATCAACCCTTAGATTTTTGTAGGTTAAATGTAAAAGTTAATCTTTCAAAAAGTGTTACAAGCTGCACGAAGTCTAAGGTTTATTGAAAACAAAAACATAACAGTTAACCTTTTCATTTTATTTCATTTCAATAACATATATTTACTTTAAACCCAACAAAAATTAGTAGTATTATTTAAGAAAACATAGTACTTTTTTGGAAAAAAACTTACTTTTTTTGGGGAAACAAAAATACTTTTTAGAAAAAAATTGTTATTTAGACAAAAAAGTCGTTTTAAGAAAAAAGCGATTTTTAAAAAAAATGGACTTTTTTAGAAAAAAAAAGATTTTTTTTTTTTCTAAAAAAAAGTAATTTTATTCGAAAAAAGTACTTTTTTCGAAAAAAGTGCTTTTGTACTACATTTTTAGAAAAAAGTATTGTTGTACTACTATTTTAGACAAAAAGTACTATTGTACTACTATTTAAGAAAACTTATTCAGAAAGTATGTATTTAGAAAAAATTTTACTGTTTTCCTAAAAAGTATTATTTAAAAAACAGTAGTTTTTTAGAAAAAAAGTACTTTTAAGAAAAAAATTTACTTTTTATATAAAAAAGTACTTTTAAGAAAAAAGGTAATTTTTAGAAATTTTTTTGAAAAAAGTACTTCTTCTAATAAAGTACTTTTTTCTAAAAAATCCATTTTTTCTACTTTTTTTAGGAAAAAAGTTCTGCTATATTAAAAAAAAAAAAGTACCGTTGTACTACTATTAAAAAAAGTTATTGAAAGGGAAAATTAATTTTCTTATACAATTCGGAAAACGTGGGGAAAATAAAAAAAATATTTTTTCTTATATTCCCTTCATTATATTGTCCAGCAACCGATTTTATTTAACATTCCAAAATCGAAGATTTTTATCAGAAACTGTTCAAAATCGATCGATTTTATTTGAAATTTTTTGTTGAAAATTTTTTTTACATTGAAAATTTTGTTATGATTACCGTAGAATACATTCCAGAATCTATTGCAATAGAAATAAGTTCCAAAAAAAGTTCCTGGGTGTGATCGCAGATCACCAAGAGCTTAAAATATCCGATTTGAATCAAGCCTAGCGTATGATTGTTATTTAAAAACAATTACAATATTAAGCATACGCCACGTATACAGTTTTCAAGCAATTATTATTATAATGAAAGTTCACCAACTTCAAATGCGTGTAAAAAAAAATATAGCGCTGAACTAAAAAAAAACCTTTTGTTATGGAAAATGTTAACTTTTATATGATTTTGGTTTTATCCCATTCCGATTTTCTTTGTTGAACTATGAGAAAATCTAAAAAAAAACAAGTGACAAAACAGGCTAACAAGGAAGATCTCCCTGGTGTCACCCGCCGATCTTTATGGAATTGGTTTTATTTTGTAGAGCAGGAAAAATAAAGGGATATGTATTTTTTTTAGCGGCCAAAATTCATATTTAGGTGGTGAAAATGAGGGGGAAAGAAACGGTAATTTTTCAGTTTTTTGCCTTTATCTCCTATATTGTACAAAACAACCTAGTCATGTTACATATTAAATGAAAGGTCTTTTGAAAACCTATCTTCGAGTGCAAAGAACGTGTCTAAACATGCCCAACTTTTCGTCATATTGAGTAAAATGACAACATTTTAGGACATTTTTGTTAATAAGTAGAAAAATATTTATTTTTTTTGGCACATTGTTAGCGTCACGAGATAGGTATTTGAAATACCTTTAATCTTATATCAAATATGCCATTATTCATTTTGAGTATATAGGCGTAAATCGTAAAAAACTGAAAAAGGGCAATTTCCCCCCATACAAATCGATACCCCCTGAAAATGAGTTTTGGACGCTAAAAAAAATACGTGTCGAATTAATTTTCGTTTTGAACAACATATCCAAATTTCATGAAGATCGGAGGGTGACACCAAGGAGACTTGTAAGATGTCGACAACTTTCGGAAGATACCACCCTTTCATCATCAGCACTTCTTCGATTGCCACACTAAAAAAAAAAAAAATCTAAAATTACAAAAAAAGTTTTTAACTTTTTACCAATAATTTTGTAATTTTACAAGTTTTTTACCAAAAAAAATTGTAAATTTACATTTTTTTTGACGCGATAAAACTTACAAGGAGTTTTCGTGATTTTACTAGATATTTTGCTACCTCCTTTTTTACGAGAATTCCTAGTAAAAATTACGAACTTTTTTGTAGTCTTACAAGATTTTTACCAATAAAATTGTAAACTTACAACTTTTTTGGCGAAATAAAACGTACAAGAAATTCTCGTAAATTTACTGGATTTTTGTTGTAAAAAATCTTGGAAATTTGTAAGATTAAAAGAAAAACTTTAAAATTACAAAAAAAATATTAAATTTCGATCGAAAAAAAACAATTTTTTTAAAAACAAGTAAAACTGTCAAATATTAGTAAAATGGTATTATGAGACTTTTCCTAGTAATTTGACAAGTTTTTTTTAGTGCACTCTAATTAAAATGATTTCAGTTTCCTACTATAAATTGGGTAAATTTACACAAATTGCATAATTCTACTTTAAAATATTGGAAATTTACTCAATTTATAGTAGTATATTTTTTGAATTTGTTGAAATTTACCCAATTTATAGTAGAAACTGGACTCATTTTTTTAGGGTGTGTATTCATAGATTCGGTCTAGTCGAATTTATCTTTTCTACTTTATTTAAATATGTTGTATAAAAACCTGTTGTTGATTTAATAAAACAACTAATACATTTGAAAATTTTTGCTGGGTTAACTCTGTATACCTTTTGGAGAAAAAAACGTACACTAAAAAAAAAATCTTGTAAAATTAAAAAAAAGGCCTCGAAAAATAATTTTGTGCTACCTCCTATTTTGCGAGAGTTCCTAGTAAAATTAAAATGTTATGCACACATAAAAAAACTTTGTCAAATTACTAGAAAAAGTCTCGTAATTCCATTTTACCAATATTTGACAGTTTGCCTTGTTTTTTAACAAAAAAAAAAAAGTTGATCGAAATTTACATTTTTTTTTTGTAATTTTACATTTTTTTGTGTAATTTTACAAATTTTCAAGATAATAAAAGAAATCTAGTAAATTCACGAGAATTTCTTGTAACTTTTATTGCGCCAAAAAAGTTGTAAATTTACAATTTTATTGGCAAAAATCTTGTAAAATTACAAAAAAACTCCTAGTTTTTACTAGGAATTCTCGTAAAATAGGAGATAGCAAAAAGTATAGTAAAGTTAATTTTATCGTGCAAAAAAAAAATAGTAAATTTACACTTTTATTCGTAAAAACCTTGTAAAATTACAAAATTATTGGTGAGAAGCTTGTAAAATTACTAGGAACTCTTGTCAAATACACACAAAAAAAACTTTGTCAAATTACTAGAAAAATCTCGTAATTCCCTTTTACCAATATTTGACAGTTTTCCTTGTTTTTTAACTCAAAAGTTTTGATCGGAATTTACATTTTTTTGTAATTTTACAATTTTTTTTTTGTAATTTTACAAATTTCCAAGATAATTTTACAAAAAAAAATCTAGTAAATTCACGAGAATTCCTTGTATGTTTTATTGCGCCAAAAAAGTTGTAAATTTACAATTTTATTGGTAAAAAGCATGTAAAATTACAAAAAAAAAACTCGTAATTTTTACTAGGAATTCTCGTAAAATAGGAGGTAGCAAAAAATCTAGTAAAGTTATGAAAACTCCTTTTAAATTTTATCGTGCCAAAAAATGTAAATTTACAATTTTATTGGTAAAAACCTCGCAAAATTACAAAATTATTGTTGAGAAGCTTGTAAAATTACTAGGAACTCTTGTCAAAAAGTAGGTAGCAAAAAAAAAAAATTTTACAAACTTTTCTTGTAATTTTACAAAGTTTTTGTTTTTACTGTGGGTTTTAAAAAGTTGGTAAAATTACAAACAATTTACTAGATTTTTACCAATAAAATTGTAAATTTACAACTTTTTTGATGAAAAAAAAAATTACAAGGAATTCTCGTGATTTTACAAAAAAAAAAAAAAAACTTTGTTACATTACTAGGAAAAGTCTCGTAATTCCATTTTTCCAATATTTGACAGTTTTCCTTGTTTTTTAACAAATCTAAATTTACATTTTTTTTTTGTAATTTTACAATTTTTTTTGTAATTTTACAAATTTTCAAGATAATTTTACCAAAAAATCTGGTAAATTCACGAGAATTCCTTGTAATTTCAGTTGCGCCAAAAAACTGTAAATTTACAATTTTATTGGTAAAAAGCTTGTAAAATTATTTAAACATTTAATTTATTGCTTTAAAAAAGTTACTATCTCATAGTATGTCTGTACTGATCAGTTTCATCCCCACTAAAGGAATCTTCAGCAGACTTTAGAGAATCATCGTTGGTCAATCAAACATCAAACCAGACATAATATTTGATATATTTCCCAAGTTATATGAGAAGTACTATTATGAAAGTAACTTTTTTAAAGCAATAAATTAAAAATACTCTATTATGACAATATCATAAATAGAAATATTTTTGGGCCTCGAACTAGCCCTTAAATGCATAGCGTACCATATATGGTACATGTCTTTAATTATATGATAGTCGAACAAATTTAACAGAATCATGTTTCCAAACGCTGTAAATTGAAGTTGAGACTATATGCCTTTATAAGAATTCCGTTTCAGCTATCCTACGATTTAATTAAATTACCTGGAAGCTGTCAAAGTGGTCAAATGTACTTTTTGAAGAAATTTCCAAATGTGCCTTTCAATAGTGAAAAAGTAGTTAATAGCATTTATTAATCGTGTTGAAACGAATATGGGCGAATACATTAGACTTTATTTTAGCTTATTTTAATCAGTTTTAATCAAATTGTATATCGTGGAATAGTTTTCTCCCCTATTTTCCTATGTACCATATTTGGTACACCATGCATTTCCACATGTTTATTATGTGTTGGATATATGACATTCTTTTACTATTTTCTAGTCAAATAGATGATATAGAATGGGCTAATGATATATAATGGGCCGATGTTGGATTATATGACGTATCGGTTGAATTGATTTGTAACTCTCAAATATCACAACGTGTAGGAAATCCACCCGAAACCGATTATATCAGTATAAAGTGTAAATTTCCGACGAATAATTTTTTTGCTTTGACAAACTGGACTTATCAGTTTTTGAAGCTGCTGGAATTCCTGATATACGAATGTAAATGTCAGTTAATTTGTATATAGTGATTTAGGAAGCACCCTTTACTCCACAAAAAAAGAATGCAAAGGGTTCTTCGATCACTCTGTGACTAGTAGATGATAAAAATGCTACCACAAGTCTCTTAATTAGAATGATAAGTTTGCCCATGTACGCGAAGAATGCTGTAAGAATGCTGTTGTTTACGTAAGTTCAATATATTGAATTTTGACATTTTACGTCAGCACACGTAGACTCTGAAGTCCGTTATGATACCACGGTACTGTAATAGGTTCCCCTACTTGTCCTTGTCGTTAAACCAATTTGAGATTCTTATGAAACTCCTAAGATATTGAACTCCGGCAAAAGTCGTCTGACGGCACATTTATCGCTCTGCGAGCTTCCCTATAAGACAGTGTCTGGTAATTATAGCAACCACCATCAAAATCCCTCCTCCTGGAAGCGATATCATCTCACTTGTGCGCTTCAAATTAAGAGAAGGCTAAATCTGTCCTGTTTCATCCATCCATTTGACCATTTCTGATAACCCGGTGAAAAATGTTCAAATGTGAATCATATATATTTCACATATGATTACATATATGAACATATATATTTAATATATGAGCATATACGAAAATTGGCGGCATGTGGACAAACATATATGAAACATATATGAGCACATATGCACATATATGGACGCATGCCATATATGTACACATGCCGCCAATTTTCGCATGTGTAACATATATTTACATATATGAACATACATTTCCATATTTGGACAACATATGTTTCACATATGAACATTTTTCACTGGGAAGTCTCCATCGCGGACAAAGCCGTTGATTTTGCTTGCAAGTTCTTTGTTGTAGTTTACGTAACTTCCAATGATTTTGAGAGAGCCCGCTAAAAAAACACCTACGTACAACTGTACGTGCGAAGAGCAGATTTTGTTTTTCGAAATCACTATATTGTTTCAAAAATTTTTCATGGAGATGCTGTATATGGCACAAAAAGTTACCGATAGCATTCATTACTCTAAATTTGAAAAAAAAAAAATACCAAAAAAGGGGGGAATTAAATATTTGGACATTTTGATACAACCGATTTTAGGTAAAGGGTCAAAATTTATACAGGAGAAGACTAAGGCTGGATTACTCAATGCACCGTTATAAAATAACTCTCCGTTAAATTTAACTTTTTCATACAAATTTTGACATAAGGCTCCGTTAAATCGGCAGTTAGCAGCTAACTTTTCATTGAGTAATCCGTCCTAAGAATGAAAAATTATTATTAAATTTACACTAAGAAAATTATGTCATTAACTGTTTATTTTAAAAAGTAATAAGTAAAGTTATTTTAAAAGAAAAATCATTAATTTTATTAAGAAATTCTTGTTTTTAACTTTTTTTGTAGTTTAAAAATAATAATTTACTGTTTTAAAAATGAATTATCTGTTACATTCAATTTCGGCAGTAAAAAATTTCTTCAATACAAAATAAATGAATATTCATTAGCTTTTTAATGTTTTGGTTAGTCATTAAATTAACATTCAAAATTGACTGTAATATGATCTTATTTTTAATGAAAAAACAGTGGAATGGTTTTTAAATAAAATTTCATTTGTTTTAAGTGAATATTCACTGGAATGTACCTACATAATTCTTTGAGTGTGGGCTTTAATCTACTAATAATTTTAATATTATGAACTTTTAGTTTATTTTCAAATATTTTTTGGTTTATTTTTATATTTTTTCATTGATTTCTAATAAATAAAAAAATATTTCCAGCAAATTGTATTTTATTAAAAATATGTATAGAATGCATAGTGTACCATATATGGTACACGTCAGAAATTGTCCTTTTTCCGCTTTTCCGGGAAACTGGTGCATTTTCCAGGAAAATTAATATCCAATTCGTGTTTAGCGAGCGATTTTACATAAGGGTAGCTCGGTCTCCATATTGGGAGCTGACCTCATGCATTTAAGGGCTAGAATAAAACTCTAATCGAATATATATACATATATAAAGGCCGAATAAATACATTTTATTTTTATGTACCTTTTGGTACTAAAAATAAAAAAACAACATTTAACACAAAGTTTAGTACGACTTATCCTACCAACACTATTGTTTGGTTAGGCACTGTTGTTATTGTAAAATAATAGCAACACATATATTAATAGTTACCGACGGTGATTTAATATATAAAATTTTTGCTTTAAAAGAGTTATTTTTGTTGGAAAACAGATTTCGGACCTTCATAATAGTACTTCTCATATAACTTGGGAAATATATCAAATATTGGCCCTTACCACAAGAAAACAAAAAGTCTATTTTAACAAAAGTTTTATTTTAAATTTCAAATTTTCAATACATTTTTTGAAAGTCGATTTTAAAAACAAAAACAATTTGTATGGAAATAAAATTAAAAGCTCATTTTAAATTTATTTTATTTTCTTGTGGTAAGGCTGATTATGTCTGGTTTGATGTTTGATTGACCAACGATGATTCTCTAAAGTCTGCTGAAGATTCCTTTAGTGGGGATGAAACTGATCAGTACAGACATACTATGAGATAGTAACTTTTTTAAAGCAATAAATTAAAAATACTCTATTATGACAATATCATAAATAGAAATATTTTTGGGCCTCGAACTAGAATAAAACTCTAATCGAATATATATACATATATAAAGGCCGAATAAATACATTTTATTTTTATGTACCTTTTGGTACTAAAAATAAAAAAACAACATTTTACAAGATTTTTACCAATAAAATTGTAAATTTTCAACTTTTTTGATGCGATAATACTTACAAGGAATTCTCGTGACTTAACTAGATTTTCTTTTGTAAAATTATCTTAGAAATTTGGACATATACGACAAAAAATTGTAAAATTACAAAGAAAAATTTAAATTTCAATCGAAAATTTTTTGTTAATAACACTGTGCTACAAAAGACCAAAAATAAAATATGCAGGGGTTCTCATATGAAAATTCGGGTTGGTTGGAGTCCATAGAGTACTGATATACTCATAGTTTTTCTGGATCACTTCGTTAAGTACGTTTTTTATTGGCAAATGTGTTGAAAAACGGCAATTCTTAAATTACAATTTCAAAAAATTATTACTTTGTTAATGTGCAACCGATTTTCGATTTTATGGATTTTTTTTAAAGGTATAAGTCATACCTTTTAAACAAAACAAAAAAAATTAAAAATCGATCAAGAATTGGCTGAGCTACGATCGTTTAAGTTAAAAAAAACCCAATTTTTTGAAAAATTTGCCATATTCTTTATACTCTAAGTTGAAAGTGCATCATTAAACATTTTTTTTTGTATTTTTGTATAAAAGTATAGTAAAGTAGCTATCCAAAACACTAAAAAACATAACAATCGGTTAAAAAATGAATGAGTACTGCTAAGTTTTGTGATAGGACATTTTTAATTTTTTCAGAAATGCTTGTAATTCAGGTATTATTCATAAATCTTATTGCTAGTAGTAATTTTATGTGCCTATGCATATAAACAAGAGATGGTAACATAATAAGATTTGTGCGTGATTGACACATGATATCAAGTGAGCGTGATTGAAAATCAATTTTACTCACGTGGTTGTGAGAGAGTGGCAGTGTGAGTGGAATAAAAAAAATGGGCGTGTCAGTTGCTTCTAAGTCCCATTTATAATGTTTTGGTTTTGTTTGAAAAATATGAGTGTTACTTCTTAAACAAAAAAAATATTGAGAGTAGGTTGAAAATAGGCTCGTTTAAGTAAAAAACCTTTTTTGAAAAGTTATACCTGCAACATTTTTATGACAGAAAAAGTTGTACGTTTGCAAACATTTTTGAAACGAAATTGGTAAAATTGTGGGATCGTTTGATGGAAATTTTACCTATTTATAAATAAACGTATGAGGCATTCCACACCAAATATTCAGCAAAAAAAAAAACATGTGTATAGGTTGTATGAATAGCCCTATATGGAAAATTGCGTTTTTGGTTTTTAAATTTTTCAAAATCTTGGCTTAGGAGTCGTGGTCAAATATTGGAAAAATCGTAAAATTTGTGTTAAGTTACCTTGTTTAAATATTTATTAAATTAAATCGGAATGCACCACAATCTCAAACATCGATTAAATTTTTTTTTTTTTTTTTGGAAAATTTTCACTTTTTTTTAAGTTTAGATGTTTGTCTATCCACACAAATAAATTCAGACATTTGTTTTTTTGAGAAAATCGCATTTGAATATTAATTTTCATAACAATTTTGTAATTTGCTTGTATTTTCTTCAACGTAGCGAATGAGTATTAAATTTTTGCATAAATGTTACTTATACGCTACGTTGAAACAAGAAAATACAAGCAAATTACTAAATTGTTATGAAATTCAAAATTCAAATGCGATTTTTTCGAAAAAAAACACGAAAAACACATTACTGAATTCTTTTGTGTGGATAGACAAACTCGAGATGGGCACATGAGCAGATTAGAGCGTGATCACGCGTGAGTGTGACTGAATTAAATTTTACTCACGTGATTGTGAGTGAGTGTGAGTGGAAAAAAAATTGCGTGAGTAAGATTATTGCGTGAATGAGTGTGCGTGAGTTGATTTTTTTGCGTGAGTTTGCGTGATTTATTTTCTCTTCATATTTCCTTTTATACCAAAAAAAGCAACAAAAAAATTTAAAATTTTGATTAACTTCAGATTTCGTCCCTAAAAAATCAAAACAAATGAAGTGCTTACTGCAAAAACTTGATAAGCAACATTGTATTTGTTCGTTTTTTTCGCCTTCTGCTGATGTTCCATTTACAGATTTTTGGCAGAAGTCTTGCTGTAACCCTTTGTACAAGTATTTTGAGAATAAAAGTTCTGCAAAAGTTACACAAAAAAAAAACTGTAAAGTTAACAAAAAATTTAATTAAATTTAACTATTTAAGCACCTGATTTTGAGCCTACTAAATTTCTAGTTAATTTAACTAAAAATACTTAGCTAATTTCGTAGAATGAATGTAGCAAAAAAACTGTAACTTTAACTTAAAATTTAGCTGAAAATTTCGTAACATTTTTAAGTACATATTTACAAAAAAATTAGTTGAATTAGAATAGTTGTTACGAAAAATCAGCAAATTAATTAATAAAAATTTGTTAACTCAGTTTTAAAGTCAACAAAAAATTAATTCAAAATTTATTCAAAACTAGTATTCTCGTAAACTGAACTTAACTAAAGAAAATATTTAAAACGCTGATTTTAACAAAAATTTGCTAAAAACCCTCAACTCAACTTAACTAAAAAAAAATTGTTAACTTTACAGTTTTGTTTTTTTTAAGAGTTTTCTACATTAATTCAAAAGTTTTAAAGCAAAACCCACCATAAAATGAAATGTTGCTTATCGAGTTTTTACAATAAGTCCTTCAAATGTAAAATTTTAGATTTGCTGAAATTTTTGAAATTTTAGTTTCTGATATTTTTTTTTTTGTATAAATAAGAATATTTATACCCCCGAATTTGTACCCATCACCATCTTCGATCCGTCCGTAAAAATTGACAAAATCTAATATTAAAAAAAAAATCCAAAAAAAAAACAAAAGTGGCCGTATTTTTTATAAATTGGCTTTTTTAAAAAGTGCAAAATTTCAGAACGGGTTCTGAAAATTTTCCAAAAAATGTTTAATCAATAGCCCATACAAAACTATACAAGAATGTTAATTTTTGAGATTGTAGTGCATTCCGTTTTAAGTTGATAAATATTTAAACAAGGCAACTCGACACAAATTTGACCATTTTTCCAATATTTGACCACGCCTCCTAAGACCAGTTTTTAAAAAATTAAAAAACCAAAAACGCAATTTTCTTAGCTCCATATAGGGCTATCCATTCAACCTATTCAGAAATTTACGGTACACGTGTTTTTTTCGCTAGCCATTTGGTGTGGAATGTCTCATACGTATATTTATAAATAGGTATAATTTCCATCACATGATCCCACAATTTTACCAATTTCGTTACAAAAATGTAAAATTGATTTTCAACCACGCTCACTTGTGATCATGTGTCAATCACGCACAAATCTAATTATGTTGCCATCTCTTGTTTATATGCATAGGCACATAAAATTACTACTAGCAATAAGATTTATGAATAATACCTGAATTACAAGCATTTCTGAAAAAAATTAAAAATGTCCTATCACAAAACTTAGTATAACTCATTCATTTTTTAACCGATTGTTATGTTTTTTGGTGTTTTGGAAAGCTACTTTACTATACTTTTATACAAAAATACAAAAAAAATTGTTTAATGATGCACTTTCAACTTAGAGTATAAAGAATATGGCAAATTTTTCAAAAAACTGGGTTTTTTTTAACTTAAACGATCGTAGCTCAGCCAATTCTTGATCGATTTTTAATTTTTTTGTTTTGTTTAAAAGGTATGACTTATACCTTTAAAAAAAATCCATAAAATCGAAAATCGGTTGCACATTAACAAAGTAATAATTTTTTAAAATTGTAATTTAAGAATTGCCGTTTTTCAACACATTTGCCAATAAAAAACGTACTTAACGAAGTGATCTAGAAAAACTATGAGTATATCAGTACTCTATGGACTCCAACCAACCCGAATTTTCATATGAGAACCCTTGCATATTTTTGGTGTAGCACAGTGTAAACAAGAAAAACTGTCAAATATTAGTAAAATGGTATTATGGGTCCATTTCTACACTCAAAAACAAAAACCTTGTAAAATGACAAGAAAAGCAAGAATTTTACCAATAATTTTGTAAAGTTTTTTACCAAAAAAATTGTAAATTTACAATTTTTTTGACGCGATAAAACTTACAAGGAGGTCTCGTGACTTTGAGTTGAGTTGAGGGTGGGTTGTACAAGCCTAAAATAAGTAAATTTTTAGGCAAGTCCATGGCGCTCAGACTTAAAATAGTCCATTGTAGTCGTGACTTTACTAAATTTTTTGCTACCTCCTATTTTACGAGAATTCCTAGTAAAAATTACGAGTTTTTTTTTGTAATTTTACAAGTTTTTTACCAATATAATTGTAAATTTGCAGCTTTTTGGGCGCAATAAAACTTACAAGAAATTCTAGTGAATTTACTAGGTTTTTTTTGAAAAAAAAGTCGGAAATTTGTAAAATTACAAAAAAAACTGCAAAATTACAAAGAAAAATTTAAATTTTTAAAATTTACTAGATTTTTTTTGTAAAAAAAGTCGAAAATTTGTAAAATTACAAAAAATTTGTAAAATTACAAAAAAAATTGTAATATTTCAAAAAAAAATAAATTTCAATCTAAATTTTTTTGTTAAAAAACAGGGAAAAACTGTCAAATATTAGTAAAATGGTATAACGGGAATTTTTCTAGTAATTTTCAATTTTTTTTAAGGTGTAGCAAATTCCGAAAAAAAAATTGTTGTACAAATAAAATGAAAATAATAACAAAACAACACGCTAAGGATTAATTAATCGATTTTTTCTTTTGTACTGTTTTGTTTTCTTTTATATTTATTTCGTTTTTTATTTACTAGAACTTCCTTTGTGTGTGTTTTTTCTTACATTTTTCCATTACATGTCATTTCATAACAGTAATATAAAAAGTTAGCAGGCGGAAAAAAAACGTGCTTAAAAAACGTGAAATCTTAAAAAAAGAAAAATTGTGAAAAGTAAATAAAAAAAAAAAATCTTAAAAGAAATTCACAGAAATTCACAGAAATTCCCAGAAATCAATAAGAGAAAAAAAATATGATTAAACATAACCAAATTATATAAATAAGAAAATATATTTTTAAGGAAAACAAAGGATATAAAAAAAATAATTTAAGAAAAAAAAATTTATCCAACTTATTAAAAATTTGTTTAAAAAAATTTAATTTAAAGAAATTTTTTCCTAAAATTCCCTTTTATCCATCTTAAAAGACCTAAGACGCCATTATTTGTGTTTGTTGTTTATACACTCGAGAAAAAAAAGTTAATTATCCTGCTGCATTACAAATTTTTCTCTAAATCTTCAAATAAGAAACAAAAAAATCAACCAACTAAAATTTTTGTCCTGCTTTTTTTTATAGAAGTTTTCTAAAAAATAAAAACAGTTTCTTCTTCTACTACTGTTTTTTTAGTCTGGTAAGTATCTTTTTTTTCTAATACTATAGTTTAAATTTGTATAGTTTCTTGCCAAAAATTAAAATTATACTTATTCCTAACGATATTTTTAAGATACACCATTTTTTATTTAAAAAAAAAAACAAAAGAGGTACAAATTTTGCCCAAAATCTACTTTTCGTTTTCCTGTCTACCTCATTGACTGGTAATGAAAACGCCTTACTTTGTGTATTACCTAGGCTTTAAAATATAATAACTACCACACTACCAAAAATATTAAACACCATTTTTCTAAACGCATTTTACATGACTTTTTAATCGAAATCATAAAAAAATTGTCAAAAAATTTTTGTGTCTGGGATTTTTCATTTTTTTCGGATTGAGAAAATTTTTTAAAGGCATTTTTAATGAGTTTTTTACTTCGAAAGAAAATAAAATTTAAATAAGTGTTTATTTATAATTTATAATTTATAAGAAATACAAATTTTGAGCTCGAGGTCAAGTTTATGTAAAATTCTTTATTGCTGATATTTCGCTACACTTCGTATAGAATTGTCAAAGTTTATTAAAAATTCAAAAAAAAAAGTTTTGAAAATGCTATACGAATTGCAGTAAGATATCAGCAATAAAGAATTTTACAAAAACTTGACCTCGAGCTCAAAAATTTTATTTATTAAAAAAAAGGAAATAAAATATAAATTTTAAATTTTTTTTCTTTGGAATTTAGAAAATTTTTCAATTTTATCTTTTTTTGTAATTTTACAGTTTTTCTAGTAATTTTGCAAATTTCTAAGATTTTTTACAAAAAAATCTAGTAAATTTACAAGAATTCCTTGTTTGTTTTATTTCGTCAAAAAAGTTTTAAATTTACAATTTTATTGGTAAAAATCTTTTAAAATTATAAAAAAGTTCATAATTTTTACTAGGAATTCTCGTGAAATAGGAGTTAGCAAAAAATCTAGTAAAGTTACGAAACCTCCTTGTTAGTTTTATCGCGTCAAAAAAAAATTGTAAATTTGCAATGTTTTTGGTTAAAAGCTTATAAAATTACATAATTATTGGTAAGAAGTTTGTAAAATTACCAGGAATTTTTGTCAAATAGGAGGTAGCAAACAAAAAAAGTTACAAGTTTTTCTTGTAATTTTACAAGGCATTTTTTGAGTTGTATTTGAGTGTAAATCAAGTAATTTTCTTTAAAATAGCATCGATTCGTTAGTGCATATTTTTGCACATTTTGCTGAAAAGGCATTTTTTAGAATAATTTGCTTGTATTCTGCTATAAATCCATATTTTTGGGCCATATTTTGTATAAAATTTTTTATTCGAATTTTATATATTTAAATAAAAATGCTTTTTTTCGAGCTCGAGGCCAGTATTGAAAATAAATTTTATTTTTTTTTGTTGCCGATATTTCGATACTCTTTGAGATTTAAAAAATAATTTATATTTAACACCGACTTTAATATAAATTATATTTGCAAGCCCAGATGATGATACTTAAGAATCAGCAACGAAGTATCGGCAACAAATAAAAATATTTTTTTTTTTCAATACTGGCCTCAAGCTCGAAATAAAAGCATTTTTATTTACAGTGACACAAAAAACAACCTTGTCAAATTACTAGGAAAAGTCTCGTAATCCCATTTCCCAATATTTGACAGTTTTCCTTGTTTTTTAACAAACAAATTTGGATCGAAATTTAATTTTTTTTTTTGTAATTTTACAATTTTTTTTGTAATTTTACAAATTTTCAAGATAATTTTACAAAAAAAGTCTAGTAAATTCACGAGAATTCCTTGTAATTTCAATTGCGCCAAAAAAACTGTAAATTTACAATTTTATTGGTAAAAAGCTTGTAAAATTACAAAATTATTGGTAAAAAGCTTGTAAAATTACTAGGAATTCTCGAAAAATAGGAGTTAGCAAAAAATCTAGTAAAATTACGAAACCTTGTAAATTTTTTCGTGTCAAAAAATTTGTAAATTAACAATTTTATTGGTAAAAACCTTGTAAAATTACAAAATTATTGGTGAAAAGCTTGTAAAATTACTGGGATTTTTTGGCAAATAGGAAAAAAGTTACAAGTTTTTCTTGTAATTTAACAAAGGTTATTTTATTTGAGTGTAGTTCTTTTAAATAAAAGTTATAAATACTTAGCAATATTATTAGCAATTGACTATTTTTATAAAAAATACTATAAAGGAAATTTTTCAAGCTTTAATTTTAGCTTGACAGCATCCACATTAAGCAAATATTAAATGAGATACGAGGGAAAATGAAATTATTTAGAGATATTTTTTAGAAATTTTTTTAAAAATATTTCTAAGTGTAGAAAACACGCTAACTTTTGAAAGACTTTACGGAGGCTCCTGAAGTTTGGCATATATGTTGGGCATTTACCTAATCAGGTTGGAATTGCAATCCAGCGAAATCGGTCCAGTGGTTCAAAAGTTATGAGCAAAAGACTGAATTTCGGCAAGGGTTTTTCTTGAATTTACGAGATAAAAAACACGCTAACTTTAGAAAGGCAATTCTGAGGATGCTAAAGCTTGGCACATATATTTTTCGTTTCCCTGACCTAGTTCGCATTGAATTTCAGCCAAATTGGTACAGTGGATCAAAAGTTATTAGCAAAACCATGAATTTCAGATTAGTTTCACCTTAAATTCACGTGTTGAAAACCCGCTAAACATGTTTTAAAAACATTGGTAAGTCACAAAAATATTTTACAACGTATTTATGTCTCTCAAAATATTTTTACACTAAAAAAAACAAATACACTCGAAGAAAATTTTGCACTCAAAAAAAATTGTAAATTATTTTTTTTTTTTCAAAAATTGCTCAAAAAAAGCTTTTTTACACAAAATAAAATATTTTTAATCAAATATGTTATTTTTTCACGTTAGAAAATTTACTATTACCTAAAACGGGCATTGCGGAGGGTATTCATAGATTCGGCCAAGTCGAATTTAATTTTTCTAATTGTTTTATTAATTGCAATAACAAGGAAATGAACGATAATTTCTCTATTTGTAAAATGTTTTTTAATGCAAATTTTTCAAATATGTTCTACAGACAAGTTTTGCTTTATAAAAAGTTTTTGTAACAAGAAAAATGTCTCAAAATATTGAAAATCAAAAATTCTTTAAGAAATGGTGTATTTATTTTGTTAAGTTATATATTTTTTTGTCAAATAGTATTTCGATTTGAGGTTTTTATTTCTCATTTCATTTAGCTTAAATAAATGTTTTTCCATTTTATTGCTCTAGTTTTTTTTGGTGGGGAATTTTCATTTTCCGTTAAAGATTTTGCTAAAAAATATTTTGTTATTGGGTAGCAAAATAAAACATTGAATTGCCATTTTCTATGGTATTTGTTTTTTTCTATTTTACTAAGAACTTTGGTACAATGACATAGTTTTTTTTGTTGTTATAAAAAAATATATATTCAACTTTAAACAAACATTTTTGTTAGCTAGAGTTTTGGAAATACATTGGAAACGTAAAACATGTTTGAAATATTCTCAAACTCTGTAAATAAACTTTTGCTGGTAGTTTGTAAATTTTTACAGCTTAAACTCATAAAATAAGTTAAAAAAAAAAAACTTTTGCAAAAACTTAGAGATATATATTTAATTTTTTTAAAAGTTAACAGCTGTAACCAAAACCGATTGATCAAAGACTTTCGGGGTTTACTATTAATGGTAAATAAAAAGAAAAACATAAAAGAAATCATCAAATTATTTAGGGTTACACATCAATGATTGAGTAGATTTAGTAAAACTAAAATAGATTTTTGGTTATAGACTCCATTTAGTAGTGGAACACTCAAAAAAAACCTTGTAAAATTACAAGAAAAACTTGTAACTTTTTTTTGTTTGCCACCTACTTTTTGCAAAAAATTCCTAGTAATTTTACAAGCTTTTTACCAATAATTTTGTAATTTTACAAAATTTTACCAATAAAATTGTAAATTTACATATTTTTTGACACGATAAAATTTACAAAGAGGTTTTAAAAGATTTTTTGATACCTCCTATTTTACGAGAATTCTTAGAATTCCTAATTTTACAAGCTTTTTACCAATAATTTTGAAATTTTACAAGCTTTTTACCAATAAAATTGTAAATTTACAGTTTTTTGGCGCAATTAATACTACAAGGAATTCTCGTGAACTTACGAGAATTTTTTTGTAAAATTATCTTGGAAATTTGTAAAATTACAAAAAAATTGTAAAATTACAAAAAAAATTTAAATTTCAAAAATTGTAAAATTAAAAAAAAAATGTAACAAGTAGAAAAGATAAATTCGACTTGCCGAATCTATGAATACCCTGCACAATGTTCTTTTTAGGTGATAGTAAATTTTCTAACGTGAAAAAAATAACATTTTTGATTAGAAATATTTTATTTTGTATAAAAAAACTGTTTTTTAAGCAATTTTTGCAAAAAAAAATAAATTACAAAATTTTTTTTTGAGTTTAAATTTTTTTTTGAGTGTAAATTTTTTTCGAGTGTATTTTTTTTTTAGTGTAAAAATATTTTTGAGAGACAAAAATACGTTGTAAAATAATTTTGTGACTTACCAATGTTTTTAAAATTATCTTGAAAATTTGTAAAATTACAAAAAAAAATTGTAAAATTACAAAAAAAAATGTAATTTACGATTTGTTAACAAGTAGAAAAGTTAAATTCGACTTGCCGAATCTATGAATACCCTCCACAATGCCCCTTTTAGGTGATAGTAAATTTTCTAACGTGAAAAAAATAAAATTTTTGATTAGAAATATTTTATTTTGTGTAAAAAAACTTTTTTTAAGCAATTTTTGAAAAAAAAAAAAAAAAATAATTTACTAAATTTTTTTTTGAGTGTAAATTTTTTTTTGAGTGTAAATTTTTTTTCGAGTGTATTTTTTTTTTTAGTGTAAAAATATTTTTGAGAGACAAAAAAACGTTTTAAAATATTTTTGTGATTTACCAATGTTTTTAAAACATGTTTAACAGGCTTTCAACACGTGAATTTAAGGTGAAACTTATTTGAAATTCACGGGTTTGCTAATAACTTTTGAACCACTAAGCCGATTTGGCTGAAATTCGATAAGAACGAGGTCAGGGAAACGACAAATATTTATGCCAAGCGTCAGCATCCTTAGAATTTTCTTTCGAAAGTTAGCGCGTTTTTTATTCCGTAAACTCAAGAAAAACCCTTGTCGAAATTCAGTCTTTTGCTCATAACTTTTGAACCACAAGACCGATTTTGCTGGATTGCAATACCAACTTGACCAGGTTAACGCCCAATATATATGCCAAACTTCAGGAGCCTCCTTATAGTCTTTGAAAAGTTCGCGTGTTTTCTACAGACGAACAGACAGACAGACGGACGGACGGACATCGTTAGATCGACTTAGAATCGATCGAGGATCATGAATATATATACTTTATGGGGTTCTAGACCAATATTTCGAGGTGTTACACACGGAATGACAAACTTATATATACCCTTTATCACTGGAGTGGAGGGTATAAAAAAAAATCCGCTCTAATGCTCATATATGGCATTCTACTCATATGTATGTATGTATAAATATTGTTATATCTTATATGATCTGTCATATCTTTAATGTGTACACCATTTTTTGGACCTAATATTAGTCCGATTTGATCCTGAAAGAGGAGACCAATCTTGATTTCTGACAGATACAATTAAATATATTAAGATTTGAACAATTCAGACCAGATATGAGCATATCGGACGAGATCTAATTAATTTTTACACAGGAAGATAAAAAATCTCTAAAAAATAGAAAATTCAGAAAAATTCAGAATAAAGCTTAAAAGATTTCGGAAAAGTCAGGAGAAATTCAAAAAATTTTAAAAAGTTTCAAAAGATCTAAAAAATACGGAAATTTTAGAAAAATGCTAAAAAACCAGAAAAAATTTAAAATAACTGAAGAATTCCCTCAAAAAACTCTGAATGCGAATTTTTGAAAATTTAAGGCAAATATATTGATTATTTAAAGTGAACGGTCTGACATCGCTAAACTTACTCAAAAACAGATTCTAGGACAATTTGTTTTTTAATATTTAAAAAAAAAAAAAAAGTGTTTTTAAATAAAATAATCTGTCTAAAGCTATGTTTACACCATACTACTCAGTCGTATGATTTTTATGAAAAAGCAAGGTTTTTTTATAGCATAATTTTAGGCGTGTAGTAAATATATGCTTGTTATTAAAAAGCATCAAAAAACTCTACATATTGCTAAATTTATAAACAAATATAACAATTTATTTAATCTTAAGTTTATAAATTAAGCAATATATAAAATTTTTTGTCGTTTTTAAATAACTATCATATATTTATTACATGCCTAAAATTATGCTATAAAAAAACCTTGCTTTTTCATAAAAATCATATGACTCAGTGGTATGGTGTAAACATAGCTTAAGTATCTTAAATTTTTTTTAGAGAATTTATTTCAAAACCTGGGTATTATTATGTATAAAATATGTTTTTTTTTCCTTAAGCTGATTTCATATCAATAATATTAATGTTAACTTACTGGTGGAATCCTTAACACTTTAACTACCGTTTATATATTCCTTCTAAGGTTTATAACCAAATAAATATCTAACTACACAAAGAAGTCCTTGACAAAAAAGAAACGAACTTTTAATATCTATGTTCTATTATAAAAATCACAGCCTACTTTAAGGCTTCTTAAATAACGGCAGCAAAAGCAACACAAACATTTACTGTGTGTAGGAGCAAATAAACACACACAAACACTTTTTCAAATAGGATATAACTTTTTTTCTCTTCAAAAAAAATTTTTTTTTGTTTATTTTTGGCGCCATCATTATATGACTTTTTATGGCTCCACAGTAAAAATGAATCAAAATAAGACGAAAAAAATTTTATAAACACAAAAAAGTCAAGAGAGAAAAACAGAAATGAAAAAAAAATAGAATGCAATAAAATTTATGATTTTTTCACACATACCGGGAGACGAAGACTGAACAATAAACAAAAGCCACCTACAAAATAAAATATATTTATGAGGGAGTCCATAGAAAAGAGGAATTTTCAAGGTATAACTGAGTTAAAAAAAAAATAGTGAGTTAAAAAAAAAATAATCCATCTAAAGATCACATCAAAGCAGCGACAGGCAAACACATACTATCATATTTTGTCATTGTGTGTGTAACATGTAGCACTCTCATACTCAATGCACTTAAAGAAACTTATAGTAAAAATAATAATACATTTAACCATTTAAAAATAAAAAAGATAATAAATGATATTGGTTAAAATGTCTAGCAATGTAATATTTAGTGAATAGTGACAAACTAAGCATTCTGATTTACCAAAAAAATGTTCCTTAAACAAGAATTTGACATTAAAATTCTTTATTGATTATTTCTCTAAGTATATTTTAAGCAAGAAGAGAGGAGAAAATTGTGTTTTTTTGATTTTGTTTTATGAGTGAGAGCATGTAGGTGTGAGAGTAAAAACGCCGCGTAGTGCTTTTGCCTGTCGCTGCATCAAAGTGATCTTTAGATGGATTTTCATCGTTTTAAGATTTTTTTACACATACCAGGAGACGAAGACTGAACAATAAAGAAAAGTCACTTACAAAATAAAATATATTTATGAGGTATTCTATAGAAAAGGGGAATTGTCAGGGTGTTACTGAGTAAAAAAAAAATATTGCATACTTTTAGGCTTAAAGAGAAAATTATCTTAAGTAGGATTTTCGTCATTTTAAGAAATGTTAAAAAGGCCTCAAAGTATGCATTAATTTTTTTACAAAACATCGAAAATCAATTGTCTTAATGGTACGGTGATAATTATCCTTAAGGAAATTTGATACAATCTATTTTTATACCCTCCACTCTACACCATTTACAGATGTAATTCGTAAAAGATCAATTGTAATTCGAAGATTCTACTTGTAATTCGAAGATTCCATTTGTAATTAGAAGATTCCATTTGTAATTCGAAAATTCCATTTGTAGTTCGAAGATTATACTTGTAATTCGAAGATTCTATTTGTAATTCGAAGATTCCATTTGTAATTCGAAGATTCCAATTGTAATTCGAAAAATATGAACAGAATTTCCATTGATATTTTTCGAATTACAATTGGAATCTTCGAATTACAAATGGAATTTTCGAATTACAAATAGAATCTTCGAATTACAAGTATAATCTTCGAATTACAAATGGAATCTTCGAATTACAAATGGAATCTTCGAATTACAAGTATAATCTTCGAATTACAATTGATCTTTTACGAATAACATCTGTAAATGGTGTAGTGAAAGAGGGTACATATAAGTTTGTCATTCCGTTTGTAACACCTCGAAATATTGGTCTAGGACCCCATAAAGTATATATGGGGTATATTCATGATCCTCGATCGATTTTAAGACGATCTAGCGATGTCCGTCCGTCTGTCCATCTGTCTGCACTGTTGCCAAGTTGGGGGTTTTCCCGCTAAATCTAGCGATTTTTGTTTGGATTTAGCGGGGGAAAATTGGTTTTAGCGGGAACGGTGCTTTAGCTGGGATTTAGTGGGACAAATTTATAGATTTTTTCCAATTTCTCTTTTTTTTCAATAGAAAACGAGTTTTAGCTCTTCTTTTAACTTAGCGGGAGAATTTTATATTTTCCTGCTAAATTTTTTTCGGCGGTTTCGCTTTTTTAGTGAAAAGTCAATTTTCGTAGAAAAAATAATTTGGAGGTTTTTTTTAAATTTTTTCAGTTTTCAGAGCTTTTTTTCGTAATTTAGCGGGGAGAATTTTAAATTTTCTCCGCTAAATTTATTTTTGGCGGTTTCTAGCGCTTTTTTAGGGAAATCTAGAGGTTTTTGGTTAAAAATAGTTGGCAACAGTGTCTGTCTGTCTTTCTGTTGAAAACACGCTAACTTTTGAAAGACTTTACGGACGCTCCTGAAGTTTGGCATATATGTTGGGCATTTACCTGGTCAGGTTGGTATTGCAATCCAGCGGAATCGGTAAATTGGTTAAAAGTTATGAGCAAATGACTGAATTTTCCCAAGGGGTTTTCCTGAATTTATGAGATAAAAAACAAGATAGTTTTCAAAAGTCAATTCTGAGGATGCTGAAGCCCAACGTATATATATGTCATTCCCCTGGCCTTGTTCGTTTTGAATTTCATCCAAAACGGTTCAGTGGTTCAAAAGTTATTAGCAAATCCGTGAATTTCAGATTAGTTTCACCTTAAATTCACGTGTTGAAAACCCGTTAAACATGTTTTAAAAACATTGGTAAGTCACAAAAATATTTTACAACGTATTTTTGTCATTCAAAAATATTTTTATACTAAAAAAAAAAATACACTCGAAAAAAATTTTACACTCAAAAAAAATTTTACACTCGAAAAAAATTTTACACTCGAAAAAAAATTTTACACTCCAAAAAAAAATTTAGTCAATTATTTTTTTTTTTGCATAAATTAGTTTAAAAAAAGTGTTTTTTTACTAAATAAAATATTTCTAATCAAAAATTTATTTTTTTTTCACGTTAGAAAATTTACTATCACTTTAAAAGGGCATAGTGGAGGGTATTCATAGATTGGGCCAAGTCGAATTTAACTTTTCTACTTGTTTTAAATTTATTTGTATATCCTGTGGAATGTGCGATATATAAATTTATATAAACTTATGTGTGTGTATATAAAAATCATATCCCTTGTATATATACAATATAAAATGGATATTTGCTTTTATCAAACAAACAATTTTTGTAACATATTTTAAGGGGTCAAGTAAAAAAGTAATGGAAAAATTATTTATATGTATTTATTTATTATGTGGGCGTTTATTTTGTTTAACAATTATTGATGTATGTATTTGTGAATTTTTCAAACACACATACATATATAAATGTACATGAAAAGTTCACATTTTTATTCAAGGACATTCATTATTTGGTTATTTACCCAACTTTATAACATGAAATCACATACATTCTCTTACTAAATATAATTCATGTCTAAAATGTGACTTTTACATATATCCATATAAAAACATACCAAAACTAATTGATTGACATTTCCTGTCAATGCTTAGGCATATGTTATTATTATTCTTGTACAGGATTTTTTTTTTTCTCTCTGGTCATATTTTGCCATATACTATAGTAAAAATATTTAGTTTATATTCATTTATACCTCAAATTGTCATTTTGCATAACTATCCATACCATATTATTGTACAGCAGATTACTATTAGTCTACATTTTGTTATACCCAAAAAAACCTAATAGACTACTTAAATACTATAGGTAGGCAGTTGTCTTTATATGGAAACATTTAAGCTTAAACCACAATTTTGTGGTAAATAAAATCAAAAAAAGAAAAATTAAAAAAAAAAAAACAAGTAGAAAAGTTAAATTCGACTTGGTCGAATCGATGAATACCCTCCACAATGAACTTTTTAAGTGATAGTAAATTTTCTAACGTAAAAAATAACATTTTTGATTAGAAATATTTTATTTTGTGTAAAAAATCTTTTTTTTTTGTTAAATTTGAAAAAAAAAAATAATGTACTGAATTTTTTTTTGAGTGTATTTTTTATTTTTTGTTTTGAGTGTAAAATGTTTTTCGAGTTAATTTTTTTTTTATTTTTTAGTGTAGAAATATTTTTGAGTGACAAAAATGAAATGAAAATGAGTTTAAGGTGAAACTAATTCATTTTTATTTTGTGTAAAAAATCTTTTTTTTTTGTAACTTTGAAAAAAAAAAAATTTACTAAATTTTTTTTGAGTGTAAAATTTTTTTGAGTGTATACTTTTTTTCGAGTGTATTTTATTTTTTTTAGTGTCAACACATTTTTGAGTGACAAAAATACGTTATAAAATATTTTTGTGACTTACCAATGTTTTTAAAACGTGTTTAACGGGTTTTCAACACGTGAATTTAAGGTGAAACTAATCTGAAATTCACGGTTTTGCTAATAACTTTTGAACCACTGGACCCATTTGGCTGAAATTCAAAATGAGCCAGGCCAGAGGAACGACAAATATTTATGCCAAGCGCCAGCATACTCAGAATTGATTTTCAAAAGTTAGCGTATTTTTTATCTCATAAATTCACAAAAACCCTTGCCGAAATTCAGTCTTTTGCTCATAACTTTTGAACCACTGGAATGATTTCACTGGATTGCAATACTAACCTGACCAGGCCAATGCTCAACATGCAAAACTTCAGGAGCCTCCGTAAAGTCTTTTAAAAGTTAGCGTGTTTTGAACAGACAGACAGACGGACATCGCTAGATCGTCTTAAAATCGATCAAGGATCATGAATATATATACTTTATGGGGTCCTAGATCAATATTTCGAGGTGTTACAAACGGAATCACAAACTTATATATACCCTCTATCTCTAGAGTGGAGGGTAAAAAAATTGTAATAGTGATTTCACATACTATGGGCACTGATCAGGGTAAGGAATGGCACACACATGTGCCGCGCATCACATTTAGCAATGTGTCGTGTGCACATAGCATGGCACAGGACACATGTGCCATGTGCCTGAGTATGGCACACGGCACATTTCAGACGTATCATGTGCCATGCTACCGGCACAAGACACATCTGAAATATGCAATGTGCCCTAGTATGACACAGGCCACATCTGAAATGTGCCAGTTATGGGCGCATGGTACATTTCAGATGTTTTTTTCTTTCAATAATTGCGTTAAGGAAAAAAATACTTTTTTAAGAAAGAATAGTATTTTTTTTTTAGAAAAACAGTACTTTTTCAAGAAAAAAATTCTTATTTAGAAAAATGGTACTTGTTTTTAAAAAGTATTATTTAAGAAAATACATTATTTTTTTTTTAGAAAAAAGGGATTTTTAAAAAAGTAAATTTTTTCTACTTTTTTTTAGAAAAAAGTACTGTTAGAAGTACTTTTTTTTTGGAAAAAAGTACTTTTTTTCTAAAAAAAAGTAGTAAAAAATTTACTTTTATAATACACTGAAAACAATAACCTTCCTGATATTAATGAAACGGATTCATTATTTTGTTTTCATTACTTAAATGAAGGAATTCATAAGCTGATTGAAATTTCATGCATGTTATGAACAAATTTTATGAAACTTGTTTCATTAGATTTCATAATTTCATTAAAAAATATCATAAGATTTTTTAGAACTAAATACAACTCTGCGTTGCGAATAAGAGAAAGAAAACAGAACAAAAACATACGACGTTTTATTACACCACGCGTGTTTAGTCTAATTGTAATTTTTACATGTGTGTTAACTTTTTTCTAATAAAATAAAATAATTTTATATTTTTTTGCTTTGTTATTGAAACTTGTGTGTGTGTTATGCTGGTTATATCTAATTGAAATTACAAATGAAAAGTTCCGTATAAGTGTTTCTTTTGACTGTTTCTTATAAAATATAAAATAATTTGCAACAGAAAAATAGTTTTTTAAGTCATTAAAATTTTGTGATGAAATGTAGGGTAATTTGTGTTGTTCCATTGCTACGTTTTGGCAGCACGTGTTTTTAAAGTCATCGCGTTTTTGTCTTTTATAGTTTACCTTATATGGCAATTCAGACCAATTTAAGTTTGGAGTAAAATTTTGTTGTGTGTAAAAACTGTGTGAAAACCATAAAAAGTGTGCAATTAAGGGTCATGTCACAGACTCAATTCCGTTCGGAAGTGGAATAAGTGGTTCACTCGTAAAACGCAAAGCAAATACTTTTTTTTCGGAATGAAACTACTTTTAGCAATTCAATTCCACTTTGATTTTTGAAAGTGATTTCATTCCGAAAAAAAAAAATTGTTTTGCGTTTGACGAGTAACAACTTTTTTTCAAATCCGATCGGAATTGAGTCTGTGACATCCACCTAAATAAAATTTCAGTGACGGTTACAGTGATGGTTACATGTGACTTACCAAAATTGTTATTAATGCAAATTTTCACTTATGGGTGTACTAGCTTACAATCCCGGTACTTCGTTACCGGTTGTATTGAATACCGGATAATAGAAGGATCAGGATTACTCTATCGATTTCAAAAAAATTCCCCTACGTAGTCTTTGTTTTATTTACTTGTGGACGTTTAAGTCTTCCATAAAAAATATTTCAATGAATAATTTAAACAATAAAATTCTAATAACATTGCTGGTACGTTATCATGTTCGTTCCGGGGGAAAAATATAATGACAATTTTCGAGCCTTTATGACGGGATTTTGGATTTTGAGTGGATAAATATTTCAGTAACAAAAGAAATTGGAATAAAAAAAAATATGAAGTAAAAAAAGCTAAACACTAAACTAAACTAACTAAAAATATCATTCCATATTGTTCCCTGCTCTATTCCATATTGTTCCCCGTTCTACTCCATTTCATTTCCAATTCCATCTCCAGCTTCTAAGGTCATTATTATAGGAACAAAAAAAGTACCAAAAGAACACTTTATTATCCCCATTAGAAACGGAATTTAAAAAAAGTACCTCTCCCAGAATGTTTTTTCTTCACCGAAGACTCCTACAATCCATATTTCAATTATCTAGAATCATTGTTTCAGCAAATATTAAAAGTACTTTTTATCCCGTTAAGAAACGGAATTCCCAAAAATAACTTTTTCCAATCTATTTTTTCACCGAAGGATTTTACATTCCAAATTTTAAGTTTTTGGGACCATAACATCAGGAAATAAATAAGTACACTTTTTTATTCCTTTTAACCCCTTTATTTTCCGAGAGGCGAACCTTTTCCAATTTCAAGTTTCTATGTTCATTATTTCAGGAAATAAAACAGTACCAAAAAGTGTAGTTTCTGTACTTTTAACAAAACGTACTTTTTAAAAGGTATTTATAAAAGGTACTTTTTATAAAAGGAACTTTTTATAAAAGGTACTTTTTATAAAAGGTACTTTTTATAAAAGGTACTTTTTATAAAAGGTACTTTTTATAAAAGGTACTTTTTATAAAAGGTACTTTTTATAAAAGGTACTTTTTATAAAAGGTACTTTTTATTAAAGGTACTTTTTATAAAAGGTACTTTTTATAAAAGGTACTTTTTATAAAAGGTACTTTTTATAAAAGGTACTTTTTATAAAAGGTACTTTTTATAAAAGGTACTTTTTATAAAAGGTACTTTTTATAAAAGGTACTTTTTATGAAAGGTACTTTTTATAAAAGGTACTTTTTATAAAAGGTACTTTTTATAAAAGGTACTTTTTATAAAAGGTACTTTTTATAAAAGGTACTTTTTATAAAAGGTACTTTTTATAAAAGGTACTTTTTATAAAAGGTACTTTTTATAAAAGGTACTTTTTATAAAAGGTACTTTTTATAAAAGGTACTTTTTATAAAAGGTACTTTTTATAAAAGGTACTTTTTATAAAAGGTACTTTTTATAAAAGGTACTTTTTATAAAAGGTACTTTTTATAAAAGGTACTTTTTATAAAAGGTACTTTTTATAAAAGGTACTTTTTATAAAAGGTACTTTTTATAAAAGGTACTTTTTATAAAAGGTACTTTTTATAAAAGGTACTTTTTATAAAAGGTACTTTTTATAAAAGGTACTTTTTATAAAAGGTATTTTAAATTTACTTTCATTGTACAAAAGGTAGTATTCCACATTCAAAATTTCAGGTGTCTAGGATAATTAGATTAGGAAATATAAAAAGTACCAAAAGTACAATATTTTACCCCCCTATGAAACGCAAATTCCAAAAAGTATTTTTTCCAGAATGTCCAAATTTTAAGTTTCTATGCCCATTATTTCAAGGAATAACAAAAGGTACTAAAAGTACAATTTTTACCCCTTATAATCCAAATTTTCAAAATTAACTTTTTCAGCAGAGGATCCTACATTTTAAGTTTTAAGTTTGTAGACCATTATTTCAGAAAATAAAAAAAAAGTACCAAAAGTACACTTTTTTACCCATTTTACCCCCGTAGAATCAACATTGGCAAAAACCCAGCCTTAGTGAATGTTTTTTCCGGGAGGTGAACCTACATTGCAAATTTCAAGTTTCTAGTACCATTATTTAAGGAAATGTAAAAGGTACCAAAAGTACAGTTTTTTACCCTTTTTACCCCCTTAGAATCAACATTGGCAAAAGTCCAGCCTTACAGGATCTACATTCCGGGAGGTGAACATACAGTCCAAATTTCAGGTCTCTATGACCATTATTTAATGAGATATAAAAAGTACCAAAAGCACAGTTTTTTACCCTTTTTACCCCCTTAGAATCAACATTGGCAAAAATCCAGCCTTACTGGATCTAAATTCCATAATGTAAACATACAGTCCAAATTTCAAGTCTCTATGAACATTATTTCAGGAGATATAAAAAGTGCCAAAAGTACAGTTTTTTACCCTTTTTACCCCCTTAGAATCAACACTGGCTAAAATCCGGCCTTACTGGATCTAGATTCCAGGATGTGAATATAGAAACCAAATTTCAAGTTTCTATGACCATTATTTCAGGAGATATAAAAAGTACCAAAAGTACAGTTTTTTACCCTTTTTACCCCCTTATAATCAACACTGGCTAAAATCCGGCCTTAGTGTATCTATGTTCCGGGAGGTGAATATACAGTCCAAATTTCAAGTCTCTATGACCATTATTTCAGGAGATATAAAAAGTACCAAAAGTACAGTTTTTTACCCTTTTTACCCCCTTAGAATCAACACTGGCAAAAATCCAGCCTTAGTGGATCTATTTTCCGGGAGGTGAACCTACAGTCCAAATTTCTTGTCTCTAGCTTCAGCGGTTTGGGCTGGGCGATGATGAATCAGTCAATAAGTCAGTCAGTCAGTCAGTCAGTCAGTCAGTCAGTCAGTCAGTCAGTCAGTCAGTCAGTCAGTCAGTCAGTCAGTCAGTCAGTCAGTCAGTCAGTCAGTCAGTCAGTCAGTCAGTCAGTCAGTCAGTCAGTCAGTCAGTCAGTCAGTCAGTCAGTCAGTCAGTCAGTCAGTCAGTCAGTCAGTCAGTCAGTCAGTCAGTCAGTCAGTCAGTCAGTCAGTCAGTCAGTCAGTCAGTCACATTACTCTTTTATATATATAGATGATATGTGCTGTTTTTAGGTAACTTGTTCCTAACTTTATTAGGGGCTTTCTATGGAAATTTTGATAACTATAACCAACATGAATTTATCGTAATTCCCATATCAAAACCTTAATAAAGTTAGCAACTAGTTACTTGAAAAAAGCAATTATCATACGCTCATTACCAACTACTATTCCACATTTAATCAATGGATATTTTCATACATTTTATGAAAAACTTCATAAAACGTTTCAAAAAAGTTCTACGAATATTTTCATTATTTATATGCATTGAAAGGAACTTTAATGACACCAGTTTCATTAATCAAATGAAACCTGTCTTCGGTTGAAAACGTGAGTCATTTTTCATTAAGGTTAAGTCAATTTTCATTAATATCACGAAGCTATTTTTTTCAGTGTAAAATACTTTTTTCTAAAAAAAAAATTTTTTCGATAAGGGACTTTTTTGTCTAAAAAGTAAATTTTTTTCGAAAAAGTACTATTTTTTCTTAAATAATACTTTTTATGAAAAAAGTACCATTTTTCTAAATAAGTACTTTATTCCTTAAAAAGTACGATTTTTTCTTTAAGTTGCTATAGTTCTGTTTTAAAAAAGTACAATTTTACCAAAAATGTGCTACTTTTTCTAAAAAAGTATTTTTTTCTATTTTTCCTATAAAAGTACAATTGTTGCTAAAAAAGTACCAATGTTTCTAAAAAAATTTACTTTTTTTTCTTAAAAAGTACTATTTTTCTTAAAAAGTATTATTTTTCTAAAAAAGTACTTTTTTTCTAAAAAAGTACAATTTTTTTTTTTAAAGTATATTTTTTTTATGAGGGACTTTTCTGTCTAAAAAGTAAATTTTTTTCTAAAAAGTACTATATTTTCTTAAATAATACTTTTAGGAAAAAATAAAAATGTTTTTTAAATAAGTACATACGTTTTTGCTTAAAAAGTACGATTTTTTCTTAAAAGTTCTATAGTTCCTTTTTAAAAAAGTACTATTTTACCAAAAAAGTGCTACTTTTGGTAAAAAAGTACTTTTTTCTATTTTTTCTATAAAAGTACAATTATTTTAAAAAAAATAGCTTTTTTCTAAAAAAGTACTATTTTTTCTAAAAAGTACTATTTTTTCTAAGAAAGTACTATTTTTTCTAAAAAAAGTACTATTTTTTTACAAAAAGTACCATTTTTTCTAAAAAAAAAGTACTATTTTTTCTAAAACAGTATTATTTTTTCTAAAACAGTTCTATTTTTTCTGAAAAATTACTATATTTTTTCTAAACAAGTACTATTTTTTCTAAAAAAAAAGTACTATTTTTTTTTAAATTACTATTTTCTAAAGAAGTACTATTTTTTCTAAAAAAAGTATTTTATTTCTTAAAACAATTATTGAAAAGAAATACATCTTAAATGTGCCATGAGTCCATAACTGCCGTGTGCCACTCTAGGGCACATGTGTCGTGTGCCATGTTGTGCCACACGTGGCACGTTTCAGATGTGCCACGTGCCAAATGTCCCCACATGTGCCCTGGGCACATGTGCCATTTCTTACCCTGGGACTTATATTTACACTAAAGGTTTCAGGAGTAATGGTTCCACAACTCTAAGCAAATGAAAATTTAAACTGTGTTTTGCAATTCCTTGGATTAGGGTTTGTTTTAGGTTAGGTTGGATGGGCGACCGCCAATTTGACGAATTCACTCGGAGGCCATAAGGCCCATTATGATTCCCTTTAATTGTCATTTCCCTTTCATACTCCCCCTCTGACACAATATTTACTACTTCTTAAACCACCCCGATTCTCTAAGATATTCTGCTAGAGATGTCAATGAGACACAGTTTAGGCAATCCAGGTGATCGAAAAATCTTTGCCCCAAGTTCTTAAGTCAGCTTCTCATCTGACCCGGACATTCACTTAACAAGTGTTTCACTAACTCCTCCTCTACTTTCCCAAAACTTCTACAATAGCCCTTATAAGAAATTATCATACGCGCGGCCATTTGGCAAATTATTTAGTGTCCTGTAAGTACTCCCACTAATAGGCTAACTGCCCGTTTGCCAAAAGTAAGAAGACTTTTTTGTCTTCTTAGGATTTGACTGTTGCCACACGGTTCGCGATAAAACTACACATGTCCGGAAGTCTCACTAAGGCCATGATGTCGAGGCATTCAGAGTATAGTTCCGAGCCCGTACCCATCTCCATCTTCGATTTGATATTTGAACTTCGAAGTTTCTATCAAAGTTCGTCTGCGGTGTGATATAGTCAGTTTTATGTTCCAGTTTTCTCCCGCCCACTGTACTAAATATAGTCGAGTGTCCCCAAGAGCGTTGTTTTAGCATTTGAGACTCTCTTTACCTGAGAACCGATTTTGCAAACCTGACTTTTTAACAATAAGTCCTTTTTTTGAAAGAGACGAGTTCGGTTTTGGCGGGATTATACACTTTTTAGAAAACTAGTTTGTAATATATTAAAAGTTTTATTGGCGCCCAAGATGGGGCCCAATCAAAAAACTTGTTCCTTTGTGGGATTTATACATTTTGAGGAATTGCTACATTTATAAAAGTTACATCACTTCAATTTAATAGACTTTCTAGTTTGAAAAGTATTAAAAATAGTTGGACGCCCAAAATGGGGCCCTATTTGAAAACCAAAAATTGAGCCAATCCAAAAACAACGCATTTGCTTATTAATTGATGAATCCAACCTGCACCGTCTACATGCACAGATTGAGTCAAAGAACAATTTTCTGTCGATCGGCATACTTAAAACTCTCTTTGAAATCGCAATAAAAAGTATAATTTTTCAAAAAAAGTACTTATCCTTTGGTTCACTATTTAGCAAAAAAGAAAAATATAGTTGCTGTCTCTTATATTATTTAAATTAAATTAGCCAAAAAAAAAAAAAAAGTATGTAAATATTGTGGTTAAATTATATACCTTGTGGTTTATGTGGTTTTTATATCTATGTCTTTTATATTTTTCTTCTTGAAATCCATTTGTTATACACCATCATTATTCCAGTAAATTACCCAAAATGTAGACAAAAATACAATATCATTTCACTACAAAATAAATATTTGCTTATATTCTAATATATGAACACATATAACACATATGAGGCATTATTTTAAGATTTGAAAGACTTGAAATACGTTATCAAATTCCAAAAAAAAAATTAAAACTTCTAGCGAAAATTGATAAAAATATTTTTTCTCAATTGTTAATCTCATACAAAAATCTAACGAATGGAATTTAGTCAGAAATCTAGAACTATTAGATTAAAAATTTGTGATATTTCGAATATGATCTTTAAATAAAATTAGAATTTTGTAAAATATGTGAATTTTTATGGCGCCCAACGTGGGGCCCCAGGCAAAAATTTTTTGTATTTGTGGTATTCCTTAATTATGAAAATTCCTATTGTTACTGTAACTTAAAACAAGTTTTAGAAAATTAGTTTATAAAATATTGAATTTTTTTGGCGCCCACTTTAAGGCTACTATCAAAAAACTTGTATCTTTAAGATTTTATAGCAGGACAGTTGGAAAAAGTTTCTCCATTTACTATACAGACAAGGTAGAACTACGTATAGACAAGATAAACACACATACAAACGTCCTTAATCTATTCATATACTTGTATGGAGAGTACCTACATGCTTTTAACATTGATATGTTTTATTATGTTGAACAATGAAGGAAAAAATGGAGAAGAACATAATACATTTGTATACGTTAAAGGATATTTTGTATGAGATTTTTTTTTTAAATTCCAATACTAATGAAGTTAATAATATAATAACATACAGATACACATACAGAACCACGAGTATATTTCAAAGTAGTTAAACATATGAGTGATTCCGCAGCATACACTTTCTATATATAAAAAGGAATTAAGAATCTGAAATATTTTTTTTTAAGAAGTTTTTAAAAACTTTCCTGTAAAAAAAATTCAGATTCTAAAAGATTTTTCGTAAAAGCCATTTTTTCCTTCTTTCATTAAAATAAAACATATCAATAAATTTCTAAACATTGTATCTAATTACGGTAATTATAAGAATTTTCCTAATTAAGGAATCCCACAAAGATAACAAGTTTTTTTGACAGAGGCCCCACATTGGGCGCCAATAAAATTACATCTTTAACAATCCAGTTTTTTAAAAAGTGTATAAATAAAAGTTAAGTTACTTTGATAAATGTAGAAATTCCATTAAAACACAAGATTTTCTACAAGAGCCTCACGTTTGGTGCCCAAAAATTTCAATGTTTTACAAACTTGTTTTCTAAAAAGTGTATCAAATTAAAATGATATCATTTCTATATATGTCGGAATCCCGCAAATCATTCTTTAATATTCTTTTGAAACTAAAAAACACAAGTCTAGTTTTCTAGAAGTTATATCAAATTAAAATTTAAGAATACCACAAAGACAACCATTTATTGACTGGGGTCCCACATTGGGCGCCAATGAAATTTACGTATTTTAAGAACTAGTTTTTTAAAAAATGTATAAAATAAATGTATTTTACTTCGATAAATTTAGGAATACCTAAAAATGTTGGAGTTCCATAAAAACACAAGTTTTCTACAAGAGTCCCACGTTTGGTGCCCAAAATTTTCAAAGTTTTACAAACTGGTGTTCTACAAAATGCATCAAATTGAAGTGATAGCACTTCTATAAATGTAGAAATCACGCAAATTTTTCTTTAATGTTCTTTTGAAACTAGAAAACACAAGTTTAGTTTTCTAGAAATTATATCAAATTAAAATTTAAGAATACCACAAAGAAAACCATTTATTGACTGGGGCCCACACTGGGCGCCAATGTAATTAACATATTTTTAAAACTAGTTTTCTAAAAAGTGTATAAAATTAGAGGGATTTTACTTCGAAAAATGTAGGAATACCTGAAAATGTTGGAATTCCACAAAAACACAAGTTTTTCTATAAGAGCCCCACGGTTGGTGCCCAAAAACTTCAATGTTTTACAAACTGGTTTTCTAAAAAGTGTATAAAATTGAAGTGATAGCATTTCTATAAATGTAGGAATCCTACATATTATTCTTTAATGCTCTTTTGAAACTAAAAAACACAAGTCTAGTTTTCTAAAACTTATATCAAATTAAAATTTAAGAATACCACAAATACAACTATTTATTGACTGGGGTCCCGAACTGGGCGCCAATGTAATTAACATATTTTTAAAACTTGTTTTCTAAAAAGTGTATAAAATTAGAGGGATTTACTTCGATTAATGTCGGAGTACCACAAAAACACATGTTTTTCTACAAGAGCCCTACGTTTGGTGCCCAAAAATTTTAATGTTTTACAAACTAGTTTTAGTGTATCAAATTGAAGTGATAGCATTTCTATAAATGTAGGAAAACCGCAAATTATTCTTTAATATTCTTTTGAAACTAAAAAACGCAAGTCTAGTTTTCTAGAACTTATATCAAATTAAAATTTAAGAATACCACAAAGACTACCATTTATTGACTGGGACCCCACACTAGGCGCCAATGAAATTTACATATTTAAAAACTAGTTTTTTAAGAAGTGTATAAAATTAGAGGGATTTTACCTCGATAAATATAAGAATACCACAAAATGTATGAATTCCATTAAAACACAAGTTTTTCTACAAGAGCTTCACGTTTGGTGCCAAAAAATTTCAATATTTTACAAACTGGTTTTCTAAAAAGTGTGTCAAATTGAAGTGATAGCATTTCTATAAATGTAGGAACCCCGCATATTATTCTTTAATGTTCTTTTAAAACTAGAAAGCAAAAGTCTAGTTTTATAGAAATTATATCAAATTATTGACTGGGGTCCCACACTGGGCGCCAATGAAATTTACATATTTCTAAAACTAGTCTTATAAAAAGTGTATAAAATTAAAGTGATTCAATAAATGAAGCAATACCACAAAATGTAGTAATACCACAAAAACACATGTTTTTCTACAAGAGCCTCGCGTTTGGTGCCCAAAAATTTCAATATTTCCCAAACTGGTTTTCTAAAAAGTGTATCAAATTAAAGCGAGAGCATTTCTATAAATGGAGGAATCCCGCAAATTATTCTTTAATATTCTTTTAAAACTAAAAAACACAAGTCTAGTTTTCTAGAACTTATATCAAATTAAAATTAAAGAATACCACAAAGACAAAAAAATTTTGACAGGGGCCCCACACTGGGCGCCAATGAAATTTTTATATTTTAAAAACTAGTTTTCTAAAAAGTGGATAAAATTAAAGTGATTTTACTTCAATAAATGTAGGAATATCACAAATTGTAGTTATTCCACAAAAAACAAGTGTTTTTCTACAAGAGCCCCGCGTTGGTGCCCAAAAATTTCAAAGTTTTACAAACTGGTGTTCTACAAAGTGTATCAAATTGACGTGATAGCATTTCTATAAATGCAGGAATCCCGAATATTATTCTTTATTGTTCTTTTGAAACTAGAAAACACAATCTATAAAGACAACCATTTATTGACTGGGGTCCCACACTGTGCGCCAATGAAATTAACATATTTTTAAAACTAGTTTTCTAAAAAGTGTATAAAATTAGAAAATTAGGATTTTACTTTGATAAATGTAGGAATACCTTAAAATGTTGGAGTTCCACAAAAACACAAGTTTTTCTACAAGAGGCTCACGTTTGGGTCCCAAAAATTTCAATGTATGCATTTCTATAAATGTAGGAATCCCGCATATTATTCTTTAATGGTCTTTTGAAACTAAAAAACACAAGTCTAGTTTTCTAGAACTTATATCAAAAGAAAATTTAAGAATACCACAAAGACAAACATTTTTTGACAGGGGCCCCATGATGGGCGCCAATGTAATTAACATATTTTAAAAACTATTTTTCTAAATAGTGTATAAAATTAGAGGGATTTTACTTCGATAAATGTAGGAATACCACAAAATGTAGGAATTCCATTAAAACACAAGTTTTTCGACAAGATATTCACGTTTGTTGCCCAAAAATTTCAATGTTTTAAAAACTGATTTTCTAAAAAGTGTATTAAATTGAAGTGATAGCATTTCTATAAATGTAGGAATCCCACATATTATTCTTTAATGCTCTTTTGAAACTAAAAAACACAAGTCTAGTTTTCTAGAACTTATATCAAATTAAAATTTAAGAATACCACAAAGACAACTATTTATTGACTGGGGTCTCGAACTGGGCGCCAGTGTAATTAACATATTTTAAAAACTAATTTTCGAAAAAGTGTGTAAAATAAAATAAATATTTTACTTCGATAAATGTAGAAATACCACAAAATGTAGTAAAAACACAAAAACACATGTTCTTCTACAAGAGCCCCACGTTTGGTGTCCAAAAATTTAAATGTTTTACAAACTGGTTTTCTACAAAGTGTATCCAATTGAAGTGATAGCTTTTCTATAAATGTAGGAATCCCGCATATTATACTTTAATGTTCTTTTGAAACTAGAAAACATAATCTACAAAGACTACCATTTATTGACAGGGGTCCTATATTGGGCGCCAATGTAATTAACATATTTTTAAAATTAGTTTTCTAAAAAGTGTATAAAATTAGAGGGATTTTACTTCGATAAATGTAGGAATATCACAAAATGTAGTAATTCCACAAAAACACATGTTTTTCTACAAGAGCCCCACGTTTGGTGCCAAAAAACTTCAACGTTTTTCAAACTGGTTTTCTACAACGTGTATCAAATTGAAGTGATTGCAGTTCTATAAATGTAGGAATCCCGCATATTATTCTTTAATGTTCTTTTGAAACTAAAAAACACAAGTCTAATTTTCTGGAAATTATATCAAATTTAAGAATACCACAAAGACAACCATTTATTGACTGTGGCCCCACACTGGGCGCCAATGAAATTTACATATTTTAAAAACTAGTTTTCTAAAAAGTGTATAAAATTCGATAAATGTAGGAATGCCACAAAATGTAGTAATTCCACAAAAAACACATGTTTTTCTACAAGAGCCCCACGTGTGGTGCCCAAAAATTTCAATGTTTTACATACTGGTTTTCTACAAAGTGTATCATTATTAAAGTGATAGCATTACTATAAATGTAGGAATTCCGAATATTATTCTTTAATGTTCTTTTGAATCTAGAAAACACAAGTCTAGTTTTCTAGAAATTAGATCAAATTAAAATTTAAACATACCATAATACATTGACTGGGGCCCTACACTGGGCGCCAATGAAATTTACATATTTTAAAAACTATTTATCTAAAAAGTGTATAAAATTAGAGGGATTTTACTTCGATAAATGTAGGAATACCACTAAATGTAGTAATACCACAAAAACACATGTTTTTCTACAAGAGCCCTATGCTTGGTGCCCCAAATCTTCAATGTTTTACAAACTGGTTTTCTACAAAGTGTATCAAATTAAAGTGATAGCATTTCTATAAATGTAGGAATACCGCATATTATTCTTTAATGTTCTTTTGTAACTAGAAAACACAATCTACAAAGACAACCATTTATTGACTGGGGCCCCACACTGGGCGCCAATGTAATTAACGTATTTTTAAAACTAGTTTTCTAAAAAATGTATAAAATAAGAGGGATTTTACTTCAATGATTTTAAGAATACCACAAAATGTGTGAATTCCACAAAAATACCAGTTTTTAGGAATGCTCCTCGTTGGATGCCCAAAAATTTCAAGGTTTTACAAACTGGTTTTCTAAAAAGTTTTTGCAATTTAAGTGATAGTATTTTAAAAATGTACTTAGTACTGAATCTCATATAAATTCTTTTTCATATAAATTCTTTAACATTCTTATGAAACTAGAAAACACAAGTCTTTTAATAGGTGCCCTATGGTGGGCGCCAACATGACTTGGTAAGTCTTGTTCAGTCATATTCCAAGGCAGTTTTCAGTAGAAAAAGTAAATGGTTTGAAAAAATCAATCCTATAGAACAAATGTAATTTCTGAGATATTTTTCCTTTAAAAAAAACATCGACTTTTGAGAAATTTTTCTTAATAGAATAAATCTTAGAAGCTAAGACTTTTTTCTTACAGACAAATCTTAGACTCCGTAGCATTTTTCCTATAAAAACTTTTCTGAATTTTTAAGAAATTTTTTTAAGATTCTGAGACAAAAATTATGGGGTTCTGAAAAATTTTCATACAGAAAAATTCTCAGATTCAGAGACATTTTTCTTATAAAAAAATGGCTCAGACTCTGTGCCATTTTACATAAAATGACTTTAGGATTCTATAACATTTTTCTTATAGAAAAAGTCTTAGATTCAGCGGAAATTTTGCACATTTGAAAAATTTGAGACATTTTTTGTTCGAAAAATTCTCAGATTCTAGGACTGTTTTCCAAAAAAATATTTCCAAATTTTTTTCACCTTTTAATTGTATCAAAATATATTCGTTTGACTATTTTCTCGTTGACACTATTATTATTTTCTTGTATAAAGAGATTTTTTTTTTGTTCAAAAAAGTACCATTTATAGCGTATTGAAATATTCAACGAAAATAAATATTTAAGTGCAAATTTCCGCATTTTAGGCACGTTTGTTTACTTAAGTTCCTTTTTTATGTATTTTTTTATTTTAGTTGTTTTTTTACACAAAAAAAAAAGTTTTTTTATTTCTGAACAATGTGAAAAATTTAACATAGTTGCGGTTTTATTGCAAACAGAATTTGCTAAGAAAAACATACAAAATATATCAAACACAAATTAACACATACAAACAAACACGTTTGTGTGAGTGTGTGTGTACATTACATGTATACAAACACTAACACTTTGAGGAAAAACTTACAGTAGCAAAGCACAAAACAACTGGGAAAAACAAAAAAACTACGCAACACAATGTGGGTAACCAACACACTACCGCCACTTACAAACAATTAAATTTAATTAAACAAAAACAAAAAACGAAAACACATAGAAAACTAAAGAACACTCTCATACATGCAAAAAAGATTTTTTTTTGACTAAATATAAACAATAACTATTACAAACACACATACAAACAGTTGTACATGCGACAATCAGGGTGGTATGTGAGAAGATATTTTTGAGAGGAGATGGGTGTTAGAATCTGATATTTAGAAAGTTAATCTTCTGAATGTCATATATTAAGAAATAATCATCATAGAAAAACTATTAGCAATAGCTTTAGCAATAGCTAGTAAAAGAAATAGCATTACCAAGGTAGACTCGCTTGGCTTTATTAGCGCCCAACACGGGGCCCCTATCAAAAGTGCCGTTGTAACTTAAAAGACATTAATTTCTGCGCCATTTCTACATTTATAGAAGTCCCATCACTTCAATTTGATACACTTTTTAGAAAACTAGTTGAAGATTTTAAAATTTTTTTGGCGCCCAACGTGGGGCTTCAGTCGAAAAACTTATGTCTTTACGGAGTTGCTATATTTATAAAAGTCCAAGTAATTTAAGCATTAGCTAAAGCATTATCAATAGCATAAACAATAGCACAGGCAATAACATTCATATTAGAAACAGCATTAACAATCCCATTATTAATATCATTAGCAATAGAAATAGCATTTACATTAGCAAGCTAAAAACCCCCGCGATGCTTTATTAGCGCCCAATACGGGCCCCTATCAAAAGAGTAACTGTAAATTAAAAAAAAAACGTTATTTTCTACACTATTCCTATATTCATAAAAGTGCCATCACTTCAATTTGAAACACTTTTTAGAAAACTAGTTGAAAATAATATTTTATTGGCGCCCAACGTGGGGTCTCATTCAAAAAACTTGTAACTTCGTGGAATAACTACATTTATAAAAATCCAATCACTTTGATTTGATACACTTTCTAAAGAACAAGTTGGTAAGTTTGTTTTAATATTGTTGGCTCCCAGTGTGGGGCTACAATTGAAAAACTTGTATCGTCTAGGATTCCAAATTTTTTTTTGGCATTCCTACACTAAAAAAGTCCAATTAATTTAATATGATACACTTTTAGTTGTTCAAATATTTATTAACATTTTTTGGCGCCTAATGTGGGCCCCAATCGAAAAATGTGCGTTTTTGTAGGCTTCCTACATTCTACACTTATCTTTGGCCGTTAAATAAAATCACAAAATGTTTAAGACTACAGGTGCCCTGACCTTCCTGAAGAGCTGGGATACGAAAAACTTCAGCAGCAACTTGCTGAAGTTTTACGTCAGCACACATAAACTCTGAGGTCTGTTGTGATAAAACGGGGTGGTAATGTGGTTTCCCTACTAGTCTCTGCCGTTAAATCAATTTGAGTTCCCTATAAAACTCCCAAGATATTGAATTTTGACATCCGACAAACTTGAAAGACTTGATAAACTATTTAGAACACTACTTTGTAAAATATGTTAATTTAATTAAGACTGACATTTTTTGATTTTCCAATAAATATGGAATAATGTTTAACTATTGGCGCCCATCGTGGAGCCTTAATCGAAAGACTTGTGTCTTTGATTATTATCATATTTCTGGCTAATAAACTTTTTTCTTAATTAAAATTTTGTGATCCTAAAAAGTCGTATCTCTGGTTTTCAAATACAATCAGAATAATTTTGAAAATATTGGCGCCCAACGTGGGGCCACAACCGATAGAATTGAAAAACTATTTAGAATACTACTTTATAAAATATATAAATTTTATAAAGAGCAACCTATGTTGATTTTCTAAGCCCATCAAAAAAATTTTGAAACTATTGGCGCCCAACGTGGGGCATCAATCAAAAGACTTTATAAGAAAATACCAACCTATTTAATAATAATTCGAGAGCTTGGAAACGGTTTCGAATGTCTAACAAATAATACAATTTGTGATGAGAACTAACGTGTTGTATCAGTGTCGCTAAGCACTTATTGTGGTTTCGCTGTGGACCATAACGTCCATGAAAGAGATCGTTGACTCCACCATATCTAATCTAACCTTATATTAGTTTTCAAATAAAATTAGAATAATTTTAAAACTATTGGCATCCAACGTGAGACCTTAGATTGGTTAGGTTGCAAGTTGCTGCTGACGTTTTACATCAGCACATAGATTCTGAGGTCCGTTGTGATACCCCGAGGTGGTGATGGGGTTTCCCTACTAGTCCCTGCCGTTAAACCAATTCGAGATCCCTATGAAACTACCAAGATATTGAATTTTGACATTCGACAAACTAGAAAGATCGTTCAGCTTCCTAGATTCCAGTGAAGCAAGTCTCTGATCAGAAAGTGTCGGGTAACGGCAGATAAAGTGTTCGATAGTTTCGAGTTCTCTCCAATCCATGCAATTCCTGCAAAATCATTTTATGGCACTTTTAACCGCTCTGCGTGCTTTCTTATAAGACTGTGTCCGGTATCTTTAGCAACCACTGTCGAAATATCTCCTCTTGGAAACTATATCAGCTCACTTGTGCGCTTCTGATTAAGAGAAGGTCAAATCTGTCGGTGAAATCTCATACGTCCATCCATATGCCCATGTCCGACTTGTCTCCTTCGCGAAACAAAGCCGTGTAGTTTACTTGCAAGTTTTTAAAGGCATACCAATACATTCCAATTCCTTTGGAATCTCTAAGGTAGTTCACAGTCGTGCAAGCTCAACGGCTTTCCAATTCCCTGAAATGTCTGCATCAGTGTCCTGGGACCCATACGAGTTGTGTGTCAAACTGTTTGGCCACCTCATTTTAAGACGTGTAGCAGTTAAGGGAAGATCTTGTTTTCAGAATCATTGACTCCAAAGACTTGACCGAGGCTTGACTGCCAGAATATGTGTTGACTGCGATTGTAAACAATACATTGCAACTCAACCAGTCAGCCACTTTCTTAATTGCCATCATCTCAGCCTTGTAAACACTAGAATGATCTGGAGATCCCCCTAATAAGTTTTTCAATCAAAAGATTGGATAAACTATTTACAAAACTGCCTTGTAAAATATTATGTTTTAAAGAAACAACCTATTTTTATAAATCATATTCGTACATCAAATAATTTTGAAATTTTTGGCGCCCAACGTGGGGCTTTAATCGCAAGACTTGTGCCTTTGAGTATCTTTAATTAGAAAGGTTGAAAATAGTTGAAAAGGTTGATATTGATTCAGAACAGGTCTGTCATGAGACTGCAAAATTATCTTCTATCCTTGGTTTGTCTTCCCAACGGTATTAAGTCGAAGTGTGACAGTAAAAAATTCCGGAACCGTGCATTTCAGTTTCGTAGAATCCTGTAAGATAGTTCCCAACCTTGCATGCTCAACGGCTTAACTGTTAAAATTTTTTATTTAAATTTTAAGAAACAAGTTATTTTTAACTTTTAAATAATATCAAATAGTTTTGAAATTTTTGGCGCCCAACATGGGGCATAATTCGGCACACCCGAAATAAAACTGAATTTATGCTCTTTTGTTCAAATGCATGTTACTTCTACAAATTTTGACGGATATTATTAAAAAAACCCTTATTTTCTTCGTAATAAGTCAGACTTAAACTTTGCATGAAGAAATAAAATTTAAACATTTTTTAACTTGGTCAAATTTACAAATTATGTAGGTAGACTTTGGGGACTTTTCTTATAAATTACAGGAAAACCCAGCGACAGAACTCAAATCTGATGGCGGAATCGAATTCAGGAGGTCAAAATACATAAAAAATAGTGGATTGGTTTTCTGGGTCAGAACCTTTTTATATTTTTGTGGGGCTGTGTAATTATTTGCGACGTCTAGAAATTGCCAGAAAAATTCATAGTTTCAAGGACTTTAAATATTTCCCTTTGAAGATTATACTTTCCTAGTGTAACGACCCTGTCAACAACAATTATAACAACTACTTCTAACTAACGTAGTCATAATCTACTTGCATTTTTGCTTTTATGACACAAATAGTTAAAAATAATTCACATTCACAAAAAAAAAAAAAAAAAAAGTACGAGTTATCAAAAAAGAGAATGAACGAACAAACGAATGAATTGTATGAATGTGAAAGTTATAATTTTTTACACTTGGTTAACTATGAATGTATGACATGACACATTCACACACAAACACAAACACACACACACACATACACATACACACACAAATACAGCCACACATTTTTACCCTCGAATAGAAACCAAACCAACGAACAAAACCGACTTTAAAAGGAAGTGGGTAATTTCACAAAAACCCACAAAAAAAAAAAACGAAAAATTCAAAATCACTCAACACACACACATATAACGACACATACTCTACTCATACATGTAGTCACTAATTTACATAGTGTCTCACACTAACACTCACATCTTAAATCGTATAGTGAAGACAATAACAAGGATATCATAAATTAAACCTTGAATATTAATAAAGAAAATGATAAATTTTTGAATAATTTTGATTTGGTTGCTAGAAATCAATGTTAAATTTCACTAAATATTTTATACAATGATATTGTAAAATTGTGTGTAGACTGAACATTAGGATGGAGCAGGTATTTGAAGGAATTTAGTTGGAACTTTCAAGGTAAAGAATTCGTGGAGACAAAGTCAAAGACTTCTTAAATAGCATGGATGCTTGATAGCAAAACCACATTTTTTCCTTCAAAACTTTTGGAAATACTTTATTGATTTCAAATTATTTATGTGTTAGAAATTCCTTGATGCGCTGATGATCTGGAGTGAATGAACTAAAAGGCGCAGGATAACAGCAGAGAAGCGTCATACATTTGCGATTGATAAACTATTTAAAAAATATTTTGTAAATTATTTGAAATTTTAATAATTCATAAATGCAATCAAAACTTCGACATATTTTATATTTTCCAATAAAATTAAGGCAATTTTAAAACTATTGGCGTCCATCGTGGGGCCTTAATCGAAAGATTTGTTTCTTTGAGTTTCTATAATTAGGCAGTTGGAAATTAAGCGAAAGCTAAACATTTGTAATAGATAAACTATTTTGTCATTTAATAAAATTTTTTAAAATAACCTATCCCTGGTTTCAGAATAATTTTGAAAATATTGGCGTCCAACGTGGGACCTCAATCGAAGGACTTGATAAACTATTTAGAACACTACTTTGTAAAATATGTAAATTTAATTCAGACCGAGAGTTTTGATTTTCCAATAAATACGGAATAATGTTTAACTATTGGCGCTCATCGTGGGGCTTTAATCGAAAGACTTGTGTCTTTGAGTTGCTATAACCAGGCAGTTTAAATATAAGCAAAAGCCTTATATTTCTAACTGATAAACTACTTTGTTAATTAAATTTTTTTAAAAAAGTCCTGTCTCTGGTTTTTAAATACAATCAGAATTTTAAAAATATTGGCGCACAACGTGGGGCCTCAATCGATAGACTTGATAAAATATTTAGAACACTACTTTGTAAAATACATAAATTTGATAAAGAACAACCTATTTTGATTTTCTAAGCCAATTAGAAAAATGTTGAAACTATTGGCGCCCAACGTGGGGCATCGATCGAAAGACTTTATAAACTAGTTGGAAAACTAGTTTATAATTTAAAAAAAGGCCAACCTATTTGATAGTATTTAAATGCAATCAGAAAAGTTTTAAAACTCGAAAGACTTAATAAACTATTTAGAAAACTGCTTTGTAAAATATTAAAGTTTTTTATACAAACAAATTCGAGAGCTTGGAAACAATTTTGAATGTCGACCAAATAATACAATTCGCGATGAGAACTAACGCGTTTTATCAGCGTCGCTAAGGACTTATTGTGATTTCGCTGTGGACCATCCGGTCTATGTGAGAAGTCGTTGACTCCATATCTAACTTAACCTTATATTAGTTTTTAAATAAAATTAGAATAATTTTGAAACTACTAACATTCAACGTGGGGCCTTTGATCGGTTAGGTTGTAAGTGGCTGCTGACATTTTACGTAGACTCTGAGGTCCGTTGTGATACCATGGGACTGTAATAGGTTTCTCTAGATATTGAACTTTAACATTCGACAAATCAGAAAAATCGTGCAGCTCCCCTAGATCCCAGTGAAGCAAGCCTCTGCCCAGAAAGTGCTGGGTAATGGCAGATGAAGTATTCGATATTTTCCAGCTTCTCTTTATGCATGCAACTCCGACAAAAGTCATTCGACAGCACTTTTAACAGCTCTGCGTGCCTCCCTATAAGGCAGTGTCCGGTAATTAGAGCAACCACTATCAAAAGCTCTCCTCTTAGAAGCGATATCTGCTTACTTGAGCGCATCTGATTAAGAGAAATCCAAATCTGTCGTGTTTTCTCACTAGTCCATCCATTTGCCAATCTTTGATAAGTCTCCGTCGCGGAACAAAGCCGTAATTTTTGTTTACAAGTTTCTAGAGGCATACCAACACATTCCAATAATGTTGGAACCGGTAAGGTATTTTCCAGTCTTGCAAGCTCATCGACTTTGTAATTTCCTGGAATGTCTCTGTACCCTGGGACCCATATGAGTCGTATGTCAAACTGCTTGGCAATCTCATTTGAAGACGTTCGGCAGTTTAGGGCAGATCTTGTTTTTAGAAACGGACTCCACCGCGGTTTGACTGTCAAAATAGATTTTGACTGCTGTTGTAGACAATACATTGCAACTCAACCAATCAGCCACTTTCTTTATTGCCAGCATCTCTGTCTGGTAAACACTGCAATGATACGGCAATATTTGAGCCAGGCTCAACCCAAGCTCCCCTGAATAGACTCCAAAGCCCACTTGTTCGTGCAGCCTCGATCCATCCGTGTAAAAATTAATGGAAGCTCCACTACCCGGAATGCCCCGCAGGAATCTCTGCTCGTCTGCAACTCATTTAACCAACAAGGTGTCTTTTTTTGCCCCTAGGATTTGCAGAAAGGCAAGACGCATGCAGGGACCTATTACAAACATTTGTTATATGGTTAACCAGACAGTTAATTTCCGCCAAACTATGCGGTTCAGAGAAGGACACTTCATCACAATTTAGATAAGGGCATATTTCATCCAGTTTGTTATCTTTAGATTTCTAGAGACTGTCTCAACCGGGCCATGCTCCCTAAGTAAACACTCAATGTAGCGATGACCTGAGAATGACTGTTCTTCAAAAACTCTCCAGTCATCAATTCGATCAGGCACTGTATCTGATACAAGTGTTACATCAAGGACCTCTTACCGCGTACTTGTAACGAAAGTTGGTTTAATACCCCTGTTACAAATATACAGGTTAGTGCTTAACAAAAACTACAAAAGTGACTCGCCTCTAGCATTTGTGTCTGTACTTCCCCATATAAAATGAAGTGCATTAGCATCACAGCACACTACTGGTGTCCTCTAGATTCAGACTCCCGCTAACCTTCTGCGCGGGTATTGATCCCGGATTAGGAAAATACTAACGAATTGTGTTTTTCAGTTCCTGTACCTGGGCAGGTGGATGATCTGCAGTATAAGTAAACAACAATAATGAGTTACGAATATAATAATTTTCCGTAAGAATGCATTCGTAACTCAACACCTTCTTTCATTACCGACCATGCATGCAATCTGTTCTTCTCTATGTCCGAATCGTGGACCATGGCTATCAAATACGAAAACACCCTGCAAGTCTTCGTCAACAAATGCCTGAGAAGTACATTAAGAATTTTCTGGTCTAACAGGATATCGAACATACAACTCTGAAAACGCACTCATCAGAGTCGAATACAAATAGAAGTGTTGAGAAGGAACCGGTGCTGGATTGGCCATGCATTGCGAAGATCACCAGATGACGTCATCCACAAGGAGAGGACGGCCTGCACACTCTTGGCGAAGACAATTAGACTTAGAAGCTTCGAGAGCAGGCAAAACCTGGAATGAAATATGGAACCTTGCACCAAGAAGAAACGAATGTCAAAACTCTGTTGAGGCCCTATGCTACTTATAGGAACTAAAGGAGCAAATAAATATATTCAATTCAGGAATCGTATCGTACTGCAAATCCAAAACGCAAAACAAAGCATGATGAATAGCATAAAAGCATATAATCTCCCTTGAGGCTCTTTAGCATGCCGAAATCTTTAAGGGCAGACAAGGATTAGTTCGATTACAGACTTTACTTTTAGCTGTACAAATTGGAGATCAATACACTCAAATATGATTCTTGAAAGCATTTCTGTGGAAACATGAAAGTCGTTTCTTTGAAACCAATCCTGCGTAAGGTTCTGACTTTTATGCACTGTACTTTAGATACCTAAAGGATCTACCAAGGGAATAAACTACCTCTGCACCGTTCTCATATGTGTTTAGCAATTGAAATTGGAAAGGTTCGCTCTGTGATATCACAATGGATCTCAGAACCATAATTCAGTTCGTGCTACTACTAAATTAAAATATTTCCATAGTCTTCATTCTTTCTAAACTCTGTTTCCTTATCTATAAATTTCAGTTAGGCAAATTGTATTTATAAACAAATCTTATGAATGGGTAATTAAGCATTTACAAAAGAATAAACTAAAACAAACATGTATAGATTTGAACATATCTAGCACACACACACACACTCACACATACAAACATGCATACATTAAATAAATATATTTACATTAGAATGATTTTATAAATGTAATGGTATAAATGTTATGTTATGCCGCCTGTAAGTATACTACACATTTCTGTATGTATTTGGAATTATACATAATCATTAAATTGACTTCTTTTCACCATTTCTACTCATTGTCTTTTGTTGCCAAGTCATGTTTATGTTGTTGTATGTTTTTATTTTGTTTATTCTTTCTATAAAAGATAAGAAATCTCTACAATATAGATCCATGTCATGCTTTTGGCATGGCATATTATGCCATAGAATATTATATTGAACAGTTTTCTATTTTATAATGGCTGCTAAGTTTCCCTTTTTTTTGTTGCTTCTTTTCATATAATATTAAATCATTGAAGTAAATCAATCAATACCCTCTCAAATGTAAACAAGATCTGATAATAATAAAATTGTGTTGTTTAACTTTTTGTTAGGAAAAATAACAAAAAAAGTAATTTCTAAAGGCATATTGAATTTGGCTTTTGATTGTTTGTTATGCTAACAGGTTTTTTTTTTAAGTTCAATTTTTAAATGTTTAAGAGGAAAACAGAAAAAAGGAAATCAAAATGTTTTTTTATTTAAAAAAGTGGCAAAAAGCACAAATTTGTAAGAATGTCTGTTTAAATCACATTAGAGAAAAGTAAAGGAGATGTAAAGTTTAGAATTGTAAGGTCAAGCTTGTAAATGGACAAAATCGGTTCAGGAGAAGGAAGGTTTCTAATGAAGAACTTTCGCCACCTCTTAAAAATGCGTGTTCTTAAAGATGTTTGGTTTTGGAAAGCGAAAGGTGTTGTGAGAGTTCTGATAGGGATCTCTATAGACCGTCAGTTGGGAATCTCTGGCAGGGATCACGGTAGGAGTTGTAGAAGCGGAAGAGTCAGTACACAATCTTTTGTGTGAATGTTTAGAAGTGAAGGAATGCCGCCTTAAACATCTGTAGAGTGACCTAAAGAATGTTTTTTGGACTTCGACAGCAAAGTATCACAGGAAATCGGGGTGGTTTAGAATGTAAGCCTTTTAATGTAGGGGAAATAGCAAAAAGTCACCAACTCTTCATTCTTCATCTCAACAGATCTCAGAATTCAAGAGTTGCGATGCTGTTTAGACGAGATGAATATATCAGAAGGTGTAAAACATATGGGTAACAAAATTATCCAAAAAATGGCGCTCAAGCTGGGGCCAAATTCTAATATGGGAATTAGTTAGTTGTAGAAGAAGAGGAGTCAGTACTGAATATTTTGTGTAAAAGTTCGAAACTAAAGTAAAGTCACAAACATTCTGTGAGTAACCTAAGAAACCTCAATAATCCGCCAACTTTCAATTCATGCTCTTAAAGGTTCTTGGTTTTGGAAAGCGGATGTTCTTGAGAGAGTACTGATAAGGTACTCTTTAATCCAGCAGTTGGAAATCTCTGGCTTGGATCACTGTAGGAGTTGTATAAGAGGAGTTAGTACATAACCAGAATTTCCGGAACTGAAGTGTCGCTTCAAACATCTGGGAGTGACTTAAGGGATGCCTTTCTGACTATTAAAGCAAAGTAACACAGGCAATCGGGGTAGTTAAGGAATTAAGCATTTTAGCGTAGGGGAAATAGGTAAAACGTCAGGGGAATTGCAACGCACCAACTCTTCAATCTCCATCTCAACAGATCTCAGAATTTAAAAAGCTACAATCTGTCAATTCATGTTCTTAAAACATATGGTTTTGGAAAGCGGACGTTTTTGTGAAAGTACTGATAGGGAACTCTATAATCCGCCAGTTGGGTATCTCTGGCAGGAATCACTGTGGCGTTATAGAAGAGTAGGAGTCAGTACACAATCTTTTGAGTGAATGTTAGTAACTGAAGAAATGTCGCCTCAAACAGCTCTTGGGTGACCTAAGGGATGCCTTTCTGACTACTAAAGAAAAGTATCACAGGAAATCGGAGTGGTTAAGGAAGCAAGCATTTAAGTGTTTGGCAAAAAAAGGTCAAGGAAATACCAACGCACCAACTCTTCGATTTCCTTCTCAACAGATCTCAGAATACGAAAAGCTCCAATCTTTCAATTCATGTTCTTAAATTACATCTTGTTGGTTTTGGAAAGTAGACGCTCTTGTGAGAGTACTGATAGGGAACTCTATAATCCGCCAGTTGGGAATCTCTGGCAGGGATCACGGTATGAGTTGTAGAAGACGAGGAGTCAGTACACAATCTTTTGTGCTAATGTACGGAATTGAAGAAGTGTCGCCTTAAACATCTGGTGAGTGAACTAAGGGATCTCATTCTGACTACTAAAACAAAGTATCACACGAAATCGTGGATGTAAGCCTTTTAGTGTAGGGGAAATAGAAAAAAATTCACCTATCCTTCAATCTCCATCTCAACAGATCTCAGAATTCCAGAGATTCCAAGCTGTCAACCTTAAGTGAGCAAAGGCTAGACGAGATAAATATCTCAGAAGGTGTGAAATATATGGTATCCAAAAAAATATCGCTCAAGCTGGGGCCCAATTCTAATATGGGAATTAGTTAGTTGTAGAAGAAGAGGAGTCAGTACAGAATATTTTGTGTAAGTATCCGAAACTGAAGGAGTGTCACAAATATTCTGTGTGTAACCTAAGAGGCCTCAGAACTCAATAATCCGCCAGCATTCAATTCATGTTCCTAAAACTTCTTGGTTTTGGAAAGTGAATGTTCTTGTGAGACTATTGATAGGAACTCTATAACCCACAAGTTGGGGATCACTGGCTGGGATCACTGTAGGAGTTGTACAAGAGGAATTAGTGCAGAATCTTTCGTGTGAAGTTCCAGAACTGAAGTGTTGCCTCAAACATCTAGTAAATGATCTAAGGAATGTCTTTCTGACTACAAAATCAAAGTATTACAGATAATCGGGTTGGTTAAGGAAGTAAACATTTTAGTGTGGAGGAAATGGGAAAAAAGTCAAGGGAATAGAAACGCACCAACTCTTCAGTCTCCATCTCAACAGATCTCAGAATCCAAAAAAACCTCCAATCTTTCAATTCATGTTCTTAAAGCTTCTTGGTTTTGGAAAGCATACGTTCTTGTGATAGTACTGATACAAACTCTATAATCCGCCAGTTCAAAATCTCTGTCAGGGATAAGTGTTGGACCTTAAGAAGTGGTGAAGTCAGCCCTCAATCTTTCGTGTGAAGTTCCGGAACTGAAGTGTTGCCTCAAACATCTGGTGAGTGATCAAAGGGACGTCTTTCTGACTACAACAGCAAAGAATCACAGGTAATCGGGGTAGTTAAGGAAGTAAGAATTTTAGTGTAGGGGAAACAGCCAAAAAATCCAAAAAATTACATTACCCCAACTCTTCAGTCTCCATCTCAACAGATCTCCGAATTCATAAAGCTGCCAGCTTTCAATTACCGCCAAATTCATATCTCATATTTCAACAACTTATAAATTTAAGTACATTCTTGTTTTAATATTTTTAAATATTTAAGTCTAGCAAACATTAAATTCTGTCATTATTAAAGTCAAGCATCAACCCTCCATTTTCTTTTGCTCATTTTGTGTTTATTAATATGTGTGAACACATAATTTTTGTCCTCTCCATTTGCACTTATACATTCATTCGTTTAACTGCATTAAATAACAAGTACTTTTGTTACAATCATTATAAACTATACGCCAAGTCAAGCAGCTAAATAGTACTTGGAAATTTAACCGTTAATGAGCAAAGGCTGGACGAGATGAATGTCGCAAAAGGTTTGAAATAATTGAGTAAAAGAATTATCCTGATTTTAATATATTCTGATTTTAATATATTCATATTCAATATGTTAACTGAGATTTTAAGAAAATGGCGCCCAAGCTGGGGCCGGATTTTAAATTACAAAAGCTAATTCTTGATAGTATATAGAAGTACTTTTGTCACAAGTCAAACAACTAAACTGTATTTTGGATATAAACCAATTATGGGTAAGGGCTGTTCAGGATGAATGTCTCAGAAGGAGAGAAACAAATGAGTAGCAAAATTCCTATGAAATGGTGTCGAAAATTACCAGATCATTGCAAGCACTTTGACATGGAACTCATTTCTAGAGAATTTCAAAGCCGATAAGCTAACAAGATTGGGAACTACATAACAGGCTCCAACGGAATTGGAATGTGTTGGTATGTCCTTTAGATGGGAAATATTTTTCAGAAGCAGGAAAATTAATGGATAACAATATTTGTAAAGAAATGGCGCCCAATCTGGAATGCGATTTGAAAATCAAAGAAAAAATACGGAAATAAAATGTGCTTCATACAAACAAAGCCCTAAAAATTTGTACGTAGTCATATAAAGTTCCTAAATGTTGATTATAAAATGTTTAAGAAAATGGCTCCCAAGCTGGGGCCTGATTTCAAATAGCAAATTAATAGCACAGAAATCACTGCCAATAATGAGGAGTCAGGTCTAATTAACGACAGGATACATAAAGATTTAGCCTATTCCTTTGGCTAGGCAAAATTAATCTGAAAGTAAGAACTGGTTGATCAGTGTCGAAAGCAAGGAAAGCCCGCTGCAGGGTTTACTGTAGAAAGTCTTAAAACGCAGATGTAAAATGTGCTTCAGACAAACAAATCCCTAAAAATTTGTACGTGTTCATATAGAGTTCCAATATATTAATTATAGAATTTTTAAGAAAATGGCTCCCAAGCTGGGGCCCGATTTCAAATAGCACTGAAAGCTCTGCCAATAAGAAGGTTTTAGGTCTAATTCACGACATCAAACATAAAGATTTAACCAATTCCCTTGGATAGTCTGAATTATTCAGAAAGTAACAACTGGTTGATCAGTGTCGAAGGCAAGGAAAACCTGCTGCAGGATTTACTGTAGAACGTCTTCAAGCACAGATGCTCAAGAAAATATGAATTAAACGACTTTAAAATGCATTACTAAGAAATCAGTTACAGCAAAAAATTAGATTGTTTTTATTCCTCGGTCTTAAAGGGTTAATCATTTATTGTATGTAACAATTTTTAAAGGCTAAAAATACAAGTAATGCTAAAAGAACTTGAAAGTATAAATGTAGAAGAAGAAGAAAAAAAAAATAACATCAACAACCAAGCGACCAAGTATACAATATAAATAAAAACAAACATTTCTATTTAAGTAAGTAAAGGTCGTTATTTATTGATTTTTTAATTAAAAGTAAACTCATAGAAATAGAAATACAAAGAGACGAACGAAACAGCAACAGCAACACAATACATTAATGGACAATAGGGTGGAACTGCTTAATGGAATTCTTTAGGTTTTCCAAAAATCGAGATTGAAATTTAGCAGATTATTGTAAAAATGTAGGACACTTTGAGGGATTTTGGTCTTCTCACTCTGGGGTACCAGACACCAACTGGGGAACAACTTTAAATTGCTCGAAGTTTAGAATCCATGAGTTTTTATTGAGATTCCCCAAACATCGAACTGCAACAGATTTTACTATAACCAGGTTTGGAACTAGCTGAGGTTTATGTTTTAGACCAAGTCCTGGAACTAGCTCTAGTTCATGTCTAACATTTTATTTCCTGAACTAACTGTTCAGACTCCAGTTCATTAGAAATAGAATTAAAATAATCTATATTGAGAAGAATTTTTGAAAAATTCTTTTTCATTCTCTTTAACTTCCAAATTACATTCTTACTTATCATTTTTACTTATCTGATTTCATTTTCAATTGTATTGTTTCTATTTTTCAAATTCCCCAGTTAACAGTCCAAGTGTCACCCTAATGTTAGAACATTACAAGCACCTATACAAATATGTGTTTGTGTAAGTATGAGTGAAAACTACTACAAGACATGATGAGTACTAAACTAGAACTAAAGTACATAAATATAAGTAACAACAACAGCACAAAAAAAGTGCAAACCTAAGGAAAATACTTAAAAATCTAAACAAACCATTAAGACTGAAGGATAGAAAACATAATAAAAATAGGAAAACAAAAACAAGTAAGAGTGATATAATCGGCAGTGACGAATTTTAAATGCCCTACATCATCTATCTAGAAATATAAAAGAGTTGGGTGACTGAATGCTTGATTTATCATCACCTAGCCCAAACCACGGAAGCTAGAGACTTTAAATTTGAAACATAGATAAATCTCCCGGAAAATAGATCTACTATGGCTTGGGTTTTGAAAGTTAAAAATTGTACTTTGGTACTTTTTATATTTCTTTTGAAATATAGAATACTCCGGCTTAAAAAACAGTTGTAAAACAGTACATTTTGGAACTTTCCACTTTTAGGATTCAAAAGGGTGTAAAATGGGGGAGATTGGTACTTTTTCTATTTCCTGAAAAAATCGTTATAAAAACCCAAAAATTTTAAATGTAGGATCGTTCTGGAAAAGTACCTTTTTAAAATTCCAATTTTAATCGGATTTTAGTTCTAAGGTGGCCAAAAGTAGTAAAATAGTGAAGTTTGGTACGTTTTCTACCTCCAGAAATAATCAACATAGAAACTTAAAATTTTAAATGTGTAAAAAAGTACCTTTTGGAAATTCCGATATTAATAAGGTAAAACTAGTTTAAAAAATGTCCTTTGGTACTTTTTCTATATCCTGAATAATAATTCTAGAGACTTGAAATGTGGAAAATAAAAAATAAACCCTTTTTGGAAAATGAAAAATTTTTTGTAACTCTCTATTTGAAGGAGACAAAACGGGCTAAATTAGTGCACTTTGGTACTTTTTTATCTCGTGGAGTTTGGAACTTTTTCTATCTACAGAAATAATCGTTATAAAAACTTTAAATTTGAAATGTGGGATCCTCCGGCCGAAAACAAAAACGTTCTGGAAAAGTATCTTTTGGAAATTCTAATTTTAATGGCATTTTAATTTTAAGGTGGCAAAAGGTAATAAAATAGTGGAGTTTGGTACTTTTTCTACCTTCAGAAATAATCTACATAGAAACTTAAAATTTTAAATGCGTGAAAAGGTACCTTTTGGAAATTCCAATTCTAATAAGGTAAAACTAGTTAAAAAATGTTCTTTGGTACTTTTTCTATATCCTAAATAATAATAATTCTAGGGACTTGAAATGTGGAGTGTTGGATTTTCTAGCGAAAAATATAAAACATAAACACTTTTTGTAACTTCCGATTCTAAGGGGACAAAACAGGCTAAAATAGTGCACTTTGGTACTTTTTTATCTCCTAAAATAACGGTCATAGAAACTTGAAATATGGAAAGTGAACACTTTTTTTAACTCTTGATTCAAAGGAGACAAAACGGGCTAAAATAGTGCACTGAACAAAACTGGACAAAACGGAATAAAATAGTGCACTTTGGTACTTTTTTAACTCCTAAAATAACGGTCATAGAAACTTTAAATATGAAAAATGGAAAATACACACTTTTTGTAACTCTCGATTCGAAGGAGACCAAATGGGCTAAAATAGTGCACTTTCGTACTTTAATCTCGTGGAGTTTGGTACTTTTTCTATTTCCTGAAATAATTGTTATAAAAACCTAAAATTTTTAAATGTGGGATCCTCCAGCCGAAAACAAAACGTTCTGGAGAAGCACCTTTTGGAAATTGCAATTTTAATGAGATTTTAGTTCTAAGGTGGCAAAAAGTAGTAAAATAATGGAGTTTGGTACTTTTTCTACATTCAGAAATAATGGACATAGAAATTTCAAATTTTAAATGTGTGTAAAGGTACCTTTTGGAAATTCCGATATTAATAATGTAAAACTAGTTAAAAAAATTTCTTTAGTACTTTTTCTATATGCTAAAGAATAATAATTCTAGGGACATGAAATTTGGAATGTTGGATTATCTAGCGGAAAATATAAAATATAAACACTTTTTGTAACTTCCGATTCTAAGGGGACAAAATTGGCTAAAATAGTGCACTTTGGTACTTTTTTATCTCCTAAAATAACGGTCATAGAAACTAGAAATATGAAAAATGGAAAACAAACACTTTTTGTAACTCTTTGAAGGAGACAAAATGGGCTAAAATAGTGCACTTTGGTACTTTTTTTTTATCTCGTGGAGCTTGGTACTTTTTCTATCTACGGATTTTTTTTTAGTTTTAAGGTGGCAAAAAGTAGTAAAATAGTAGAGTTTGGTACTTTTTCTACCTTCAGAAATAATCGACATAGAAACTTAAAATTTTAAATGTGTGAAAAGGTACCTTTTGGAAATTCCGATTCTAATAGGGTAAAACTAGTTAAAAAAAATTTCTTTGGTACTTTTTTATATCCTGAAATAATTACAATTGAATAGTTCATGCGAATAAAGACGAATAGACCATTTGTAGAATTTTACAGGGGACAATAAAAACGCAGGAAACGATTAAAAAATAATATTTTTGTCATCTTTTTGATTTTAGCTTAAAGATTTAGGTCACATCTACCTATATACAAAATTTTAGTAAGGTATTCGAAAGAGAACTTGCCAAAAATTGGACTTCAATTTTTTGCTTAAATGGAAAAAGGGCGAATATCCAAAAAAATGTATTGAAATTTGAATAAAAATGTGTTACTTTGTAGCAGATTTTGACTACATTTTCATGAGACTTGCAATACTTGACGAACTATGGTTGGTATTTGTTTGTAACACTTTAAGGACTTCAAGGATACACTTTTTAAGGATTGCCAGGACATGCAAAAAATTTTTTTTTTTTTTAATTTTTTTTTAATATTCCTGCCATTTGATGCAGTAGTAATTCTTTATGACACTAAATACATTTTTAGGAATTATAATATTAACCCTTGACTGCATATTACGACGTAACATAAAAGGACATGAAAAAATTTTGTTTTTTATTCCTGACATTGGATGCAGTATTAACACTAAAAGTTTGTATGTGCTAAGATCGTTTTTTTTGTGTACAATTTCAAATTTTAGCTAATATCAATTTTAAACTCGCAGCTAAATAATTTTTATATAATATTTTGTTAAGGATGGATATTCGCCCTTTTTGCGTTCCACACTTTAAAGTCTTATAACTCAAGAACGGTAAAATTTGTTGCCAATATAATAAGTGTGGTTTATTCCTCGTAATGTTCTTTTAACACATTGTTACCGAAAGTAAAATTTTTGTATGTTTTTGTGTTGTATTTAATCAAAATTGTGCGTTAGTTCACTCCCAATTTAAACAAAAATATAAAAATATACGAATTATTGCACTTTCAAAGTAATTTTTTAGCCTTAAAAGTCAAAATTTCCCCAAAATTTCTGCATAGGATTGTAGGGCTCTGCTAATAAAATGCATTTATGCAAAAAAACGTGTTTGCGAAAAAGTGGTCTATTCGTCCTTATTCGCATGAACTATTCAATTCTAGAAACTTGAAATGTGGAATGTTGGATTATCTAGACCGAAAGTATGAAAAATAAACACTTTTTGTAACTCATGATTCTAAGGGCACATTGGTACTTTTCATCACCTAAAATAACGGTCATAGAAACTTGAAATATGAAAAGTGGAATCCTCTTGTCGAAAATAAACATTAAGAAATTCCTCCTTTTTGTATTTGTTTAAAGCATTAGTATAACCTACATGGAACGAAATGAAATGGAACTGGAAACGAAATCGAATGGAACGGGGAACAAAATTCATAGGACCAGTTTTTAAAAATTTCGATTTTAAGCTTACAAAAAGGGGATAAGAATGGAAAATTGTAGGGTAAGGAATAAAAGCTACATAGAACGAAGTGGTCCCAGAAGCAAAAAGGAATATAACAGAAACAAAATGGAATGGTCAAGGAAACAAAATGGAATACATTTTTTTTTTTATTTTTTTCCTTTTCGATTTTTTTTCACTCAAAAATTATTTACCACATTTGGTAAAAGTGGGGTAAAATTGTAGTTTTTATTATTATTATTCAAAAATAATATTCTTTTCTTTCTCTATTCGATCCTAAAATAATGGTCTTACAAACTTGAAATATATGATATATTATCTTCCAACAAAAAACAAAAATTCTGAAATAAGAGTTTTTGCAAATTTCGATTTTAAGGGTACCAAAATGTAGTAAGAAGGGAAAATTGGTACTTTTTTTATAATTATTGAACTAAAAACCCTGGAATTTCAAAATTTTACATGTAGAATCCAGCAGTAGAATTGACATCCCAGAGAAGAACATAATAAGAATTTTAAATTTTTTTTATGGTAAGAAGGGGTAAACAATTTGTAAAAGTGGGGTAAAAATGGTACTTTTTATATTTTTGGATACAAATACTTTAAAATTTATTTATTTGTTGAAAGCTTATTATAGGGAAAATAATAAAATCTACATGGATCGAAATGGAACAAGGAACGAAATGGAAAGGAACGAAATGGAAAAGAACGAAATGAACAAGATGGAATGGACCAGGGAACAGAATGGAATAATTCTTTTTTTAAAATTTGTTGGAAAAGCTATATTATTAATCTCTCGGTTATTTCCAGCAAATCAATAAATTATCTTTACTGAAAATAACAGTATTATAGGGAAAAGAATAAAACCTACTTGGAACTAAGGAACAAAATGGAATAGAACGGGGAACAAAATGGAATGGACCAGGGAACAAAATGGAATATTTTTTTAAAATTTTTTCTTCACACAAAAAATTTTAATTTTTCGGTTATTCCCAGCAAGTCGCTAAGTTATCTTTACTTAAAATAACAATAGCTCTAAAAAATAAATATTTTCAAGAACAACAACTAAAATTTCATAAACATGTTTGTATACTTAAGTTTTATTTTGTTTTTGTTATATGTATGAGTGTGTTTTTTTATAATCTGAGCATGTGTTAGTTAACGTTTTATATACTATATTTGTAAAGGATGATGATGTTTGACTTGAATGGTTGTCTCCTTGGTTAGTTAAACTGATGTTTGACAGGACTGATTGTCATTAAACTTTTCAATAGTGTTTGTTTATTTTTCATTTAAAAAACAAAAAAAAATATATGTTTGTTTCAGTTTTCTTTGTTCTTCTTATTATTATCATTATTATCATTATCATCATCATTATTATTGAGGTTGATTGTAGTTATTTGTGGTTAGTTTCCTTATTATAGTTTTCAATTTTCATAATTACAATATTTGCTTTTCTTTTGGTTTTGTTGGCCAATTTTTTTCATTGTTTATTTTTCTTTTCATTTTGTTTAAGAAACCTTTTCTTAAGGATATCTAAATATTAGCTAATTTTTTTTTTTTTGGAATCTTAATTGTTTAAGGTCTTATTTTCTTAATAAACTATTAAGGTTAATGTTAAAAACGTGTCTTTTTTTCTAAATAAAATTAAGTAAAGGACATTGAAATTTTGCTGAGACAAGTGAAAACTGTTTATTAATTAAATAAATATGTTTTTTTTTTGTCTTGAGGATAAAAACAATTCATTTAAATAAAAAGATTTGTTAAAGTAAACAAAAATTAAGGAAATTTTCTTAAAGAAAAAAAACTATATTGGCAATTTTTTTAAGAAGGTGCCAATCTATCTCCCATCATCAGTGTTTTTTGATCGTCTACACTTATTAAAACGAGAAAAAATTTATAATTTATTCAAATCAAATTCTAAAATTAGCCACGATAACTTATCGTCGATAAGTACTAGAGAATTTAATAATCTTCAAATTAAAGTTTTTTTTTTTCAAAATCGGTTCGGTAGTTTTTGCAGTACAACTGCAGCCGATTTGTCCTTAAAAACATTCTACAATTAAGTGGCAACCCTGGCAATTCTAGTTGACCAAATTTTGTTTTAAAAATTTTTAAAAATATTATTATAATTTATCTTTCTTTAAATGAAAAAAGGCTATATTTTTTTTTTAATCCCCCTTAGATGGTTATTCACAATGGGCGTGTTCTGCAGAGAAACCTGCTACTCAACAGTTGAGATGTAACATGTTTTGATTAGTTGACTCTGCTGAACGCAATTTTTTATAAATGTTTTAAAATATTGGAAAAAAATATTTTTTTAAGGTTTTCATTTACTTTTTATGTTTAAACTACTTTTTTTATGTTTTTTGTTGTTTATTTCCTTGAATATCGTCAAAAAAAATAGATAATTTCAATAAAACAGCTTATTTATCAGTTTGTGATCAAATGTAGCATAATTTTTTAACGCTACCAGTGATGAGAAGCGCTCACTCAACATGTTGGCTGAAATGTCAAAAATCAAACCGTTCAGCAGAATGTTGAGGAACAGTTGAGTAGCAGCTTTCTCTGCTGAACGTACCCAATGTCGTGTAAAATAAGTCAAAAAGGTTATAAGTCTGCTTCCGAGCTAAACAACGTTAATAGATGACTTCAGTGAAATTTGATGACAGTTCTTTTCTTAGAACATATTAACCCTCTATCTCCAACTTTTAGGGGTCACTTTGGTCCTTTTTCATATATCTTCATAGAACACGACTAAGGCGTACGTTTAAAGGGTTTAAAAAGGGAGATAGAGGGTTAATATGTTCAAAGAAAAGAACCGCCATTAAATATCACTGAAGACATTTCTTAACGTTAGTTAGATTAGAAGCAGATTTATTACATTTTTTAAAAGTTATTTCCAACGAAATACAGTATGTGGTAATTAACAAATTTACATTTTTAAGCACTTTGCAGTGAATGCGTGTGTTTAAGGGGTTAAAATGGGAAATAGAGGGTTAATATATTCTAAGAAAAGAATCGTCATTAAATTTCACTGAAGACATCTGTTAACGTTATTTAGATCAGAGGCAGATTTATAACATTTTTTAGAATTATTTCACACGTCGTTGGCGAAAAACAATTTACCGGTAAGAGCTAATTAACAAATTTACTGTTCCAAGCATTTTGCAATGAAATTTTGTAGTGAAATTTAATGCAGAAAATTTTTGTAGAACCGTTTAACCCATTAAACACATGTTTTATTAATGTTCTATGAGCATATTTAAAAAGGGACCAAAATGACCCCTAAAAACGGGAGATAGAGGGTTAATATATTCTAAGAAAAGAACCGCCATAAAATTTTACTGAAAACATTTCTTAACATTATTCTCCTCAGAACTAAATCTAATAGTTTTTTTTACTTATTCAAAACGTCTTTGAAAAAAAATTGAAAAACTTTAGTGGGCCATAAAAAAAGAACTCGAGCTAAGTTTTTAAAAACCTTCGGGAGTTTTGCTCTACTGTTGGGATACTTTAATTTTTTTTTGGTCCCATCCAAGATACAAAATCGTGTTGCACAGTGTAATAGACATCATTTCGAAATTTGCCTGGTAAACGTCTTTAGTATTCACAAATCATCATTCCGAATTTTAAAGGAATCGGACCAGTTCTTCTTGTAGCTCCCATACAAACTACAATCCTAATATTGACATAAAACCTTTAAGTTTCATAAATATATAAAATATTTATTTGAAATTTTGTTTTTGTGTGTGTTTAATGCGTACTTTAATAACATAATCAAATCTGATTATCATCGGACCATTTTTGGCCCGTATGAAAATTTCGGCCGATATTCAGTTAAAGCGCTTTATTGGCAACAAATAGAAGCCTATTTCACTCAAATTTGGTTTTTGAGTGTTTTTTACACTTATTAGAGATTTTACAAAAGATAGACTTAATCGGTTCATGTTTGAACTTTTGACCCATTTTCCGGGAAACACTGGTTGGTCTTGACCGGCTATAATTTTTAGTGTCCGACCGAATATTCGGCTTCGGCTTCGGCTTCGGCCAAAAAGCACTATTCGGCTTCGGCCACAATTTTGCCGAATAGGCCGAATAGCGAATAATTGTATAATATTTGTGCTCACGTGTTGAAAAACACACTAAACTAACTTTGAATCACATTAGTAAGCCACAAAAACATTTTACTAAGTGTTTTTGCAACTAAAAACATTTTTTTTTTAATATTCGGCTTCGGCTTCGGTTTGGCCGAATAGTAAAAATTTGGCCGAATATTCGGCTTCGGCTTCGGCCAAAAAAGGTGTATTCGGTCGGACACTAATAATTTTCTTACTTGTTATACCCTCCAACCATAGTATAGGGGTATACTCACTTTGTCATTACGTTTGTAACGCATCGAAATATCGGTCGGGGACCCCATAAAGTATATATATTATAGATCCATGATCGATTCTAAGACATTCTGTGAATGTCCGTCTGTCCGTCCGTCCGTCTGTCTGTAGATAACACAATGCAGTCCAAAATAAAACAGCTAGACTCCTGAAGTTCGGCACAAATATGTATTATGATCATAGGCAGGTTAAGTTCGTGAATGGGCAAAATCTAGCCAGGGGGAAAAAGTTCCCAATTGAAGAACTGAACCAACCTCTGAAAAACTACCATTTTCTTACATTTTTTTTTTGTATTTTTGTTAAATAAATGAAACATTTGGTATATTTATCGCGATGGGAAGTTGCTCTCAAAGTCCCCCACTACCTCCATCTCCCCCCCCCGAAAAAAAAACGCCTCTCCCAGGTAAAAATGAAATATATATGATCATATATGAAGATATGTGGATCATATATGGATTTATATAACCATATATTATCATATATGCCTCCATATATGTTTATATATGATCTGATCCGTAAATTGGCCCGATATGAGCTCATATGCCTCCATATATGTTTATATATGATCTGATCCGTAAATTGGCCCGATATGAGCACATATCATATAACACATATAATTTACGGATCAGATCATATATAAACATATATGGAGGCATATATGATAATATATGGTTATATAAATCCATATATGATCCATATATCTTTCATTATATATTTCATTTTTACCCGGGCTGACAGTTTTTTTTTAAATTTTTTTTTTACATTTTGGAGGGTATTTAACACTCTCACTTGTTTTATTTTTTAGTTTTTATTTAAAAAAAAATGCAAAGCTTTGATTTCAGATTCTGAGACATTTTTCTTATAGAAAAAGTCTCAGATTCTGAGACATTTTTCTTATAGAAAAAGTCTCAGATTCTGAGACATTTTTCTTATAGAAAAAGTCTCAGATTCTGAGACATTTTTCTTATAGAAAAAGTCTCAGATTCTGAGACATTTTTCTTATAGAAAAAGTCTCAGATTCTGAGACATTTTTCTTATAGAAAAAGTCTCAGATTCTGAGACATTTTTCTTATAGAAAAAGTCTCAGATTCTGAGACATTTTTCTTATAGAAAAAGTCTCAGATTCTGAGACATTTTTCTTATAGAAAAATATGATTTACATTTTTTTTTTATATTCGTCTTCAGCGCAAAAAAATTAATAAATATTATGAGTCGCAAAACAATTTTATTTTTAAAATTTTCAAAAATCCAAAATTTCGATCGCTTGGTGCCACGGGTTAATTTAAGCCCATGAACCTCAAATTTGTAGTACATAAGTTTTAGGCCTATGAGAATTTAAAGTTTGCTCGGACGTTCAAAATCGAAAAAAAAAACTTTTTTGGCATCAAAAAAATGCCAGTCTAATGTCCATATATCACGAGGGGATAGGTGTCTCTCAAAAACCCGAACCGACCCCCTTCCCCCACCTTATAAAAACACCCCCGAATTTTTTTTTTTACATTTTGGAGGGTAATAAAGATTCCTCATATCCGAATTTAACACTCTCACTTGTTTTTTCTCGGGAAGGTACTTTCGAAGTACTTTCGAAGTTTCCAAAATTTTTTTTTTCGGAAGATTTTTTCGGCTGAGAGATGCTTCTTAACAAATCAAGTTTATGGACCAATATTTTTAGCCTCTTTGCCACCATTTAAATTGAATTTTTCAAAAGGTTATGTTTTGAGAATCGGCTGGAAAAATTTTCGTTTCAAACTTAAATTTTCTAGGCCATTTTTTAAGGATACAGAAAAGTATCAAGGTACTTTTTTTATTCCCTTAAAATCTGAACTACCAAAAAGTACTTTTTCAGAATGTTTTTTCTAACCAGATCCAACATATTAAATTTCTAGTACCTAGTACCATTATTTCAGAAGACAGAAAAAGTACCACAGTACAGGTACTTTTTTCTACCCTCAGAAAGTCTTTTTCCGTTATAGGATCTTACGTGCCAAATTTAAACTAAAACTTAAACGTAGCTAGATCCCTGCTCGGATTTTGAAATCTTGTTCTATTTTTCTTAAAAAAAGTTGTATCAAAGTTTTTTTCCGCTGAGGGATGCTTCTTAACAAATCAAGTTTTTAGGACCAATATTTTTATATATCTGAAAAGGCTGGAAGATTCTATAGTACATTTTAAATTTCAAGTTTCTAGGTCCATTTTTTAAGGATATAGAAAAAAGTACCAAGGTACTTTTTTGATGCCTTAGAATCTGGACTTCCAAAAAGTACTTTTTTAGAATGTTTATACTCACCCGATCATAAATTCCACATTTCTTGTACCATTATTTTAGAAGATAGAAAAGTACCAAAGTACAGGTACTTTTTTCTACCTTGCGAATGTCTTTTTTCCGTTACAGGATCTTATGATCCAAATTTTTTTGAACTATCACCTTAACATAACTAGATCCCAGCACGTATTTAACAATTAAGAACTTGGTACAATATTTTGAAATCTTGTACTATTTTTCTTTAAAAAAAATGGATACTAAACCGCCCTATCCACTTTAAAATTGGTCACGTTTTATAAACATGATTGTTGAATATTATTAGCGTTTCCTTGTTCATTCAACACACAGTGGCCAATATGACGCCCGTTAAGAATGTCTCTTTTTACATGCTTATCAATTCAGTCACACACACATTAACTCATGTGCACACATACATTCAGATTTGACCGGCATTTATAATTGTTGTTCACTGTAAAATGTAATAATGTTAATGTATTGTAAGAGTGTGTTAGTGGGTTGGTATGTTACATATGTAAACGTCATTAAAAATGATGACTATGAGAATTTGTAATTGAGTGTGCATGTGAGTGAGAGAGTGAGTAAGTGCGTAAATAAGGGGGAAGTGTGTGCATTTGACATTAAACACAATGGGGCGGGGCGGAAGGCGAAATTCTAACGAAACATCGAACATTTTTGTTTTTAATAGAAAGCGAGAACTTTTCATTAATGCAGGTTATAATATAAGTTCTTCTTTACTCAGGTCTTCTATATTCTATGAGTGAGTAAGTGAAATGCGTGTATTTAAGATAAATCACAATGAGAACGGTTAGCGAAAACCCAACGGAATATAAAAAAAATATATTTTTCAAATATAGACTCCACATTTTTCATTATTGCTGGTTTTATATTCATCGCTAATCCTTAATAAACACGTTTTCGTCTCCGCCGTTCTATCGCTTGCCGTTTCTGTTGTAATTAAGCAAAGGGTGCATGTGTATTTGTTTATCTGTTATATCTGTTTTGCTTATTTAGTTCTGTTTTTCAGTTCAGTTACTATGAGATGATGCTTTTTCATTGTAGCGAGATGTGATATTGATGGCACCATTCTGTCGCAATCATTTTATATGCAAATTTTTTTTGTGGTTTTATAAATTCCGTTACATATATATAATTGTATACAAGTGTTAGTGTGTTTTCATATTGTATATGAGAATTAGAGTGGCATTTCTTTTTATAATAAAAAAGTGTTTCTTCCGATTTTAAACGTCTGGGAAAATTTTTACTCGACTAGGCCTAAAAAATATGTTGTACAAATTTGAATGCAGACGGATTAAATTAAACCAGGGCAACCGGCGATAAAAGTTTTGAATTTTGAATTGAAAAATTAAAAAATAACGGTTTTCGCGACATCGCTATTTGAAATTTGAAAAAAGGCGTTTTTTTACTACGGTCAAGAAATTAAACAAAAAAATCTAAATTTTGTTCTTGACCTGTGCTCGAATTTGACACTTTTTTAACAGGCTGTGCACCCTACTAGTAAAGTTAATTCGGTTACGCTGAATTCAATGGTGCCAGTCGTTTTTCGAAGTTAGCGCTCGTATTCGCGATTTAAAATTTTGATGCTTAAGTACAATAGAAACGATATTTTTAAACTTTTGTGATAATTTTTAATTTTAAAACCATTCAGGCCTGTTAAACTAACACAACAAACCATAATACCGTAAATTTTTTCGCGAAAATTTTTTATTTTCGTGAAAAAATTGATTCAATACAAATATTTTTAGATTGATTTGAATTTTCCGTAGCCATCTGGTAAAGCTAGTTCGTGTACACCAAATCCCATTGAATTATCAGTTTTTTTAAAGTTAGCGTATGTATTAGCGATATTCGCGTTTAATTTTTTTTTTATTTTTAAGTAAAAAAAACTATTTTTTTCATATTATTTAGACAATTGCCGAATTTTTATCATCTAAACTCTATTGAATATAAAAAAAATTTATTCGCCGAAATTTTTTTTCACGAATTTTTTTCGCGAAATTTTTTTCCCAATTTTTTTTTATTTTGCTATTAATTTATAAAAATGAGTAGAATACAACGCAATACAGACACAAAATTTTTCAACAAAAAAAAAAATTTTCGCGGTTTTTTTTTCTCGCGGAAATTTATTTTTTTTTTGCGTAAATTTTTTTTCGCGAAAACAAACAATGCATTTATTAAATTTATGTTTAAAAACTATCCCAAAAGCGTAAAAATTAATTTTTTGTAGTACCTAGGCTTTACAATTTTAAATCGCGAATATCGCGAATATCGCGAATACGAGCGCTAACTTCAAAAAACGGCTAGCTTCAGCGTACCCGAATTAGCTTTATTAGCAGTGTGCCCAGTTTATTAATTTTTGCGACTAGCACAGTGTTATTAAAAATAATAATAATAATAATGCGCTGTACACAAATATTAAAAAAACTTTTAAAATCGGTCGAACGGTTTTTGAGATATTGCTATTTGAAATGCCGATTTCTTTTTATGATCAAGAAATTTAAAAAAAAAAAAACAAATCTCTGAATTTTTTTCTTTGACCCTTTCAAAGAACTTGGGAAAAACTTTCATTTAACAATAATTTGATTCAAATACGATAATTTTAACTCGCGGCGGCCTTCGAGCAAAGTTTTGAATTTTTAGAAAAATGTTTACCAAAAACTCTAATTTTTGATCGAAGGGTGCCATGGGTTAATATGTTCTTCTCTAAGTTCTGATTTGGATTAAATTAAGTTTAAATCAAAGCTTGTCTCAATCTCTATAAATTCACACAAAAAATTATTGGCTAAAAATTTTCAATTAAATGTATTGATTAACAAAATTTAAATGAGTCAATCAATGTTTTGATTAAAATTTTTGCTATTTTTTGTTATAAATTTTCAACATACCAGATTTTTTTTCGCTTTAATTTATTTGAATAGATTAATTCAAAAATATACAAAATAATCGAGCTTTACTTTTTTTTATTGTTGGCAACATATTAGAAAGTAAAAAAGATGATTTTTTTGATAATTTTGTCATAAGCTTACAATTCATTTGTTAAATCAATCATTATTTTGATTGACTTTAAACAAAAAATGTTTGATTGAAAAAAATTTTAATCAATCACCTACAATTTGATGATTGGTATAACAATTTTTTTAATTGGAGGAATTTCAATCAAAAAATTGATTGAATCCGCGTTTTTGTTGATTGAAATTCGTTTCAAATTTTTTCTGTGTTAGTCAACGGAAAAAAATTTAAGATTTTTTTTGGAAAAAATTTCTTAAAATTAGGATAAAATTAAATTTTTGGAAATTTTTTTGACAAATTTTAAATGGCGGTATCTCAAAAACCGCTTCACCGATTTTAGTAATTTTTATAATGTATCGCAAGATAATTTTTTTAAATTTTCAAAAACTCAAAATTTTGGTGACCATTTTCAAACAATCCCAAAATTTGATCAAAGTTCTCCATAATCAAATTTGGCTCAAATTAAGTTTAAATAAAAGATTGTCTCCATCTCTATGAAAGGATCAAAGAAAAGATATTTAGAGATCTTTTTTAAAAAAATGTCAATGTAAGTAAAACTGCCATTTTTCTCAAATTTCAAATAGCTATATCTCGAAAAACATTAGACCGATGAAAGTTTGCCTCAGCCTTTCTAAAATAGTCAATGGAAAAAATTTCGAGATTTTTTTAAAAAATTTCTTGAACGTTAGGAAAAATCGCCGTTTTTGGAAATTTTTTGACAAAATTCAAATGGCGATATCTCGAAAACCGCTTAACCGATTTCACAATTTTTTTGATATTCATATTCAGTATGTCAAAATTAATAAAAAATTGTGAATCGCAAGGTGTTTTTTTTATTTTTAAAAAATTCATAAAATATATATATTCATGATCCTCGATCGATTTTAAGACGATCTAGCGATGTCCATCCGTCCGTCTATCCGTCTGTCCATCTGTCTGTCTGTTGAAAACAAGCAAACTTTTGAAAGACTTTACGGAGGCTCCTTAAGTTTGGCATATATGTTGGGCATTTACCTGGTCAGTAGGCTGGGTCGTATTACACGATTTTAGAGTGAGGAATTTTCAAAAATTTCATTGGAGGAATTTTTTAACCCCGTGCCGGCAAGGGTTAACGTTGTCCAAAAAGCCTATTATTTCAAAGCAGAGTTACTATGGTCCAAAACAACCATTTGAACAAAAAAAGTTGGTTAATTTAAGTAAAATGTTGCTAACAACTACAAATTAGTCAAAAATGTCGATAAAAACACATGTTCTGGAAATCCGCTAAATTCAAATCGCTCCACACACCAACTGGACGAAGGAATTTAACTAAGAATTTTTTTCTACAATCCCTGAGATGTATTCAATGATATCAAGTGGATAAACTAATATATTTAAAAATTTTGTTTCACTAAATTTTTAAAATAGTGAAAAAGTAGTTTTGATCTCCATGTTAAAAATGTGAGTTTTTTTTGGCCTCACGTTTGGGTGGGTTATCGATATCCGAAAAAAACAAACAAAATTTTTCTAAATATCTTTGAATTAATGCGATACAAAAATTTTTTTTCTTTTTTTAAATAATTTTTTTTTAAATATTTAATTTTTTTTTTAAATTATGTCCATTTTTTCAAAAACCGCAATTTTGACCCGCGATGCGAGAACGGAAGCCATGGACCGATTTTGTTCATTTTGGTTTTAAATTGCTTGTATTTACTTGTACCAACTTTTTTTCACTATTAATAGTTGATCTGAGCACTTTGTTGGAATACGACCCAGCCTACTGGTCAGGTTGGCAATCCAGCAAAATCGGTCCAGTGGTTCTAAAGTTATAAGCAAATGAGTGAATTTCGGTAAGGGTTTTTCTGGAATTTACGAGTTAAAACACACGGTAACTTTCGAACGACAATTCTGAGGGTGCTGAAGTGTGGCATATATATTACCGTCCCTCTGCTCTAGTTCGTTTTAAATTTCAGCCAAATCGGTCCAGTTATTAGCAAAACCGTGAAAACCCGTTAAACATGTTTTAAAAACATTGGTAAGTCACAAAAATATTTTACAAGGTATTTTTGTCACTCAAAAATATTTTTACACTAAAACAAAAAAAAAAATTCACTCGAAAAAAATTTTAAGCTCAAAAAAAATTTTTACACTCAAAAAAAAAATTGGTAAATTATTTTTTTTTTTTAATTACTAAAAAAAAGTTTTTTTACACAAAATAAAATATTTCTAACCAAAAATGTTTTTTTTTTTTCACAAATGAACTATCACTTAAAAAGGGCATTGTGGAGGGTATTCATAGATTCGGCCAAGTCGAATTTAACTTTTCTACTTGTTTTTTATTTTTATTTTTAATTTTCAAAAATTCAAAACTATGATAGCTGGGTGCCACGGTTTAATTTAATCCAATTTGCATCAAATATGTACCACATAATTTTTAGGTCTAGTAGACTAAAAATTTGCCACCCTATTGAACATATTACCATATGTGTATTTGTGTCAAACTCGTTTATTTAACACTGTGACACTATGTATCACTGTGTATTTGTGTTGAAATAAAATTAAATGTCAATACAATGTTTTAAACTCGATTTATTTAACATTTTTTAAAATAGTATTTCCCCATTTAAATCTAGCAAAAACTTAAATGTTTAAATGAAAAATGATGTTGGATACAATTTTTTGGTTCTCTTTAAAGAGCATTTATCATTTTCGTTACTTTATTGTTACAACCCACTTAACAAATGTTATTAAAATGTTTCTTTATCCTGTCAAAAGGGAGTATCTTACAAATGTCAACGCCTTTGGCTTTTAAATGTATTGATATTAATAGTTAACGTAGCACAATGAATGAATTAGCATTATTATTATGTTAATATGAAATGTTTTTTCCATAGGAATTTCAAATTTCAAGTGTCTGGGACTCTTATATCAGGAAATAGAAAAAGTACCAATATTGCACATAATAAAGTTTTTTTAATTAGTAAAGTACCAAGTACTTTTTTATTCCCTTACAATCGGAATTTCCGAAAAGTACTTTTTGGGATTTTTTTGAGTCCTACATTGCAAATCTAGATTCTTGGGCCAATATTTCAAGAAGTGAAAAACGTACTAAAGTTTTTTTATACCATTAGAAAGGAAGAAGTACTTTTTTCAAAATGTCCAAACTATCAAATTCTTGTAAAATTTTTTCAGGAGATATAAAAAGTACCAAACTTCATTTGTTTACCCGTTTTTTACCCCATTAAAATTGGAATTTACAATAAGTACTTTCCATTAGAGGATTTTGAATTTTAAAAAAGTACCTTGGTACTTTTTTAACACCTATAAAACTAGAATTTTTAAAAAGTAGCAAAGTTAACTTTCCCACCTTCCTAAAAGTACCACGGTACTATTTTACCCTTTTCGAACCGGATTTTCTAAAAGGTACTTTTGAAGATTTGACATCTATTTTCAAATTTGAATCTCAATATATAAAAAATAAATTTCACCTCAATATTAACATGTATTTGATGTGTTCAAAGTAGTTTTTTTTTTTGCTTTATGTTTTGTATATTAAAACAAAACTTCCGTTTTAACACAAGATAAGCTAGGATTTGATAACAGGATACAAGAGATTTATATCCTGTTTTCAATAGATTTTTGTAATAGAATATGCTATTTTTAAAAACACATTATTATTTAGTTGAGTAAACAACGCAGGAGGGGGGATTTGAAAAGTTTTTAAGCTGAATTTAAAGTAAAAGAAAATTTGATAGCATATATAACACTAAGCAACAAATTTACAGGTTACACTGTACAACATATGCAATCAAAGTAATAGGGAAAGTAGAATAAACAAGTAGAAAAGTTAAATTCGGCTTGGCCGAATCTATAAATACCCTCCATAATGCCCTTTTAAGTGATAGTAAATTTTCTAACTTGGAAAAATAACAATTTTTATTGAACTTTTTTTTTTTAAGTAATTTAAAAAAAAAAAATAATAATTTACTAATTTTTTTTTTGAGTGTAATTTTTTTTTTTTTTAATTGTAAAATTTTTTTCGAGTGTATTTTTTTTAGTGTAAAAATATGTTTGAGTGACAAAAATACGTTGTAAAATATTTTTGTGACTTACCAATGTTTTTAAAACATGTTTAACGGATTTTCAACTCATGAATTTAAGGTGAAACTAATTTGAAATTCACGGTTTTGATAATAACTTTTAAACCACTCGACCGATTTGGCTGAAATTCAAAACGAACTAGGCCAAAAGGACGACAAATATGTATGCCAAGCTTCAGCGTCCTCATAATTGCCCTGCAAAAGTTAGCGTGTGTTTTATCTCGTAAATTCACGAAAAACTCTTGTCGAAATTCAGTCTTTTGCTCATAACTTTTGAACCACTGGACCGATTTCGCTGGATTGCAATACCAACCTGACCAGGTAAATGCCCAACATATGTGCCAAACTTCAGGAGTGTCCGTAAAGTCTTTCAAAAGTTAGCGTGTTTTCAACAGACAGACAGACGGACGGACGGAAATCGCTAGATCGTTTTAAAATCGATCGAGGATCATGAATATATATACTTTATGGGGTCCTAGACCAATATTTCGAGGTGTTACAAACGGAATGACAAACTTATATATATATATATTAGACTGCCCAGAAAAAAACAAAGTTGTTATTTTCTTGGGGGATACCTGCGAATTTTGTTCCTTTTTGTGCAAAAAAATTTCGGTTTTTTTTTGGGATTTTTAAAATAATATCTAGAGGTCGCGATCTCGCGTTTTATAACGATTTATTTTTTTGAGTTTTTTATTATTTTAAATTGTTAAATATGATTAATATGATAAAATATTAATAATTTCAGACAAAAAAAAAAATAAATTAAAAATTAAATATCGCTCATTCCATGAGATGTCTCCCAGCATCTAATCAAATGTTCTTTAATTTATTTGAAATTTCGCACACAGGTACACTATGGAGCAATTAAAATAAATTCGTTTTTAGTTTCGCGAAAATCCACGAATTCGCGAACGCGAATATATTCGCGAATTCACGGATTTTCTTGGAACTAACAACTGATTTATTTTAATAGCTTCATAGTGTTCATGTGTGCAAAATTTCAAATAAATTAAGGAACATTTGATTACATGCTGGGAGACATCTCATGGAATGAGCGATATTTAATTTTTAATTTATTTTTTTTTTTGTCTGAAATTATTAATATTTTATCATATTAATCATATTTAACAATTTAAAATAATAAAAAACTCAAAAAAAATAAATCGTTATAAAACGCGAGATCGCGACCTCTAGATATTATTTTAAAAATCCCAAAAAAAAAACCGAAATTTTTTTGCACAAAAAGGAACAAAATTTGCAGGTATCCCCCAAGAAAATAAAAACTTCGCTTTTTTTCTGGGCAGTCTAATATATATGCAAAACTTCAGGAGCCTTCGTAAAGTCTTTCAAAAGTTAGCGTGTTTTCAACAGACCTACAGACGGACGGACGGACAGACAGCCGGACGGACGGACATCGCTAGATCGTCTTAAAAACGTCTCTTATGAAACTTATCCCACAATTTAAAAAAAAATACTAAATAAACATTTTATTAATATAAATAATAGTAAATAATTAAGCTCGAGGTATTTCTTTTATTTAAAAATATTCTTTTTTTCATTCCTCAAATATTTCGTTATTCATTAAATAACATCATCAGGGACAGTAAAAGAAAATCTTCTATTATGACGTCGTCATAATTGTTCTAATATGATGACGATACCAGCAACGCACTAGCTTATACAAATTTTTTTTCCTGTCCCTGATGATGTTTTTCAATGAATAACAAAATATTGGAGGAATGAAATAAAGAAGATTTTTAAATAAAAGAAAAACCCCGAGCTTGATTATTTACTATTATTTGAAATACTGAATTCTTAAACTTTTAAAAACGAAAAATGTTTTAGAATCTGAGCAAGTCTGTTAAAAAAATTATTTGGCATTTTAAAACTCTTCATAAAGCTATACTATATTTAATTGGCGCCCAACTTGGGGCGACTCTAAAACTTAACCAAAAATCGAATAATATTTCTGGATTCAAAAAATTTTCTTAACGAGAAAACTTCTCAGAATCTAAGGAAATATGAAGAAAAAATTTTAAGGCGCCTTAAAGTATGCTTTAAAAATACTATAAATATTTACATTAAAACAGGAAGAATCGTAAATAAGTCCACATTTTAAATATTGAAGTTCTAATACGATTGCTGAGACACTGCTTCTAACACTAAAAACCACAATAGATATAAGCAATCTTAGAATCTAAGAAAAACTGTAGGAGAAATTATTCGGCATTTTAAAATTCTTCACAAAAATAAGTTATACAAAGTTTTCTCAGCACACACAGTAGGTCGCATATGAAACTTATACCACAATAAAAAAAATACAAAATAAGCAAGTTTAGTTGTTAATCGACCGTTAATACAAATAATAGTAAATAATCAAGCTCGAGGCCTTTCGTTTAATTGAAAATATTCTTTATTTAATTCCTCCTTCGTTATTAACATCATCAGGGACAGTACAAAAAATTCATCTATTTTAAAATTTTTGCAAACGAATTTTTTGCGACCAATTTCAGCACCCTACGATGATTGGAAGGGGATACTAACTGATCATAAGTGTTTGCAACCTCCGAAGAAATCTTAAAATTTTTTATTTGACTTCGGAGGTTGCAAACACATGTGATCAGTTAGCATCCCCTTCCAATGGTCGTAGGGTGCTAAAATTTGTTGTAAATGGCACGTTAAAATGCCATCTCTCATATTTTGAGGTACGTGGAGTTGTTCGTTATACTTGGTATTTTTCCATATGTTGATGGGTAACACTACACACTAGAATATAAGCATTTTTTGTACTGCCCCTGATGATGTTATTCAATGAATAACGAGGAATGAAATAAAACAGATTTTTAAATAAAAGAAAGACCACGAGCTTGATTATTTACTATTATTTTCAAAACGAAAAATGGTTTAGAATCTGAGGAAGTCTGTTGAAAAAAAATATTTGGCATTTTAAAACTCTTCATAAAGCTATATTTAATTGGCGCCCAACGTGGGGCGACTCTAAAACTTAACCAATAATCAAAAAAAAAAATCTGGATTCAAAAACTTTTCTTAACGAGAAAATTTCTCAGAATCTAAGGAAATATGAAGAAAAAATTATAAGGCATTTTAAAATTCTAAACAAAGTAAAGTTATACTATGCTTCACTGGCACCCAACGTGGGCGTTTTTTTAAATATAAATAAATTATATTTTAATAACTAAAAATCTCTCGGAATTTAAGGAAAAATTAGTCGGGATTGTAAAATTCTTCACAAGGTTAAACCATTTTTTATTCAAGGGGAGATCTAGACCTAACGGCCTGGAATGGGCTGACTATAGAGCGATGAATCTTAAAAAAAAAATGAAAAAAATCTTAAATTTAAAACCTTTAGCAAGAAAACCTGTATCAAACTCTGAGGAAATCTGTTAAAAAAAATTATTAGACATTTTAAAACTCTTCACAAAATGACGTTATACTATATTTTATTGGCGCCCAATGTGGGACCAAGGTTTTTTTTTGCTACTGAAAACATTTTTCAGTTGTTTTCAAAGCAAAAAATATTTTAAAAGCCTTTTTTTGAATTTTAAATTAATTAATTTTTTGCATTGTTTGAAATTTTAATAAAAAATCCAAAAACCCAACACATGTTTCTTAACACCGTAGTCTCCTATCAAATACAATTTTCTTTTAACTGTCCCTGATGATGTTATTCAATGAATAATGAAACTTTCGATTTAAGAACGATTTTTAAATAAAAGACCTCGAGCTTAATTATTTACTATTATTTAAAATACTAAATTCTTAAACTTTTCAAAACGAAAAATGTTTTAGAATCTGGGGAAGTCTGTTAAAAAAATTATTTGGCATTTTAAAACTCTTCATAAAGCTATATTTCATTGGCGCCCAACGTGGGGCGACTCTGAAACTTAACCAATAATCGAAAAAATTCTGGAAACTAAAACTTTTTTTAACAAAAAATTTCTCAGAATTTAAGGAAAAATTATAAAGCATTTTAAAAATCTAAACAAAGTTAAGTTATAATATGTGTTACAGGATCCAACATGTGCGTTTTTTAAAATATAAAAGAATTATATTTTAAAAACTAAAAATCTCTCGAAATTTAAGAAAAAATTATCCTGCACTTTAAAATTCTTCACAAATATAAACTATTTTTTATTCAAGGGGAGATCGAGCCCTTACGGACGCACTGGGCTAGAGCTTCCCTGGAATAAAAAAAAGATAAACTATTGGGCGATGAATCTTATCAAAAAATAAAAAAAATTAAATTTAAAACCTTTAGCAAGAAAACCTGTATCAAACTCTGAGGAAATATGTAAAAAAAATTATTAGGCATTTTAAAACTCTTCACAAAGTCATGCTGTGCTATATTTTATTGGCGCCCAATGTGGGGCCGATAGTTTTTTTTGCTACTGAAAACATTTTTCAGTTGTTTTCAAAGCAAAAAATATTTTAAAAGCCTTTTTTGAACTTTAAATTAATTAATTTTTTGCAATCTGTTTTAAAACTCCTCACAAAATTATATTATACTATATATTATTGGCGCCCAATGTGGGGCCATGAGTTTTTTTGCATTAAAAATATTCTTCAGTTTTTTTCAAAGCATCAAATGTTCTACAAAGTCTTCTTTGAATGTTAAATTAATTAATTTTTTGCATTCTTTGAAATTTATTAAAATTCCAAAAACCCAAAACATTTTTCTTAACACAGCAGTCTGCTATCAAATGCAATTTTCTTTAAACTAGCATGTGCAATTTTCGTTTACCATTTTTTAAAATCATACAGACCAGTCATTTACAAAAAAAGTCTTTTAAAGGTATTTTTTTTTTTTTTTATTAAACCAAAAATTACAAAAATATATTTCACAGTCACTCACAGGCAAAAGGTTAATGACAAACACGCTTATATTTTTTAAAAAAGGAGGTTTTCACCCCACAAACAGACATTTGAACATATCAAAAAAAAACCCAACATATTTATAATTCTAGGGTAACTTATGTCAAGTTAACATGTTAAATTATAAGAGAAAACGTAAAACAAACAAAAAGAAAAACTAAAAAAAAAACACAAAATGTAAAAAATTATATGTGAAATTAACTCACAAAAATGTTAGAAAGACAAAAAAAAAATAATCATGCATCATTGTCAGTCTTTACTCAGCAAAGCAAGAAAATTTTTATGAACTTTCACAACCATAGAAATGAAACGAAACGACCGTAAGGCTAAATGTGTGTGCAACACACAACTACAATTATAAATGTATAAATGAATAAAAAATAAAAAACTAGCATACTTTAAGGCTGCATACACAGAAATATAAAGATATAATTTGTGACTTGTGTGTGAAATGTATGAAATGGTACCATTAAGAATTAGCTGATAAATGTTGCTACAAATATATACAAAAAAATATAACTACAGCAACAAAATAAATAGAAAATAGAGCAAGATATTTTTCTACATTCACAGAAAGTTCAACTTCTACTTTAAAAAAAATAAGTTTTGTTATTCTTTCTTTAATGCAATGTGTTGACATACATATTATGTATGTACATATGAAAATGTTGGCATTTATATATATGTATATACATATTTAAGTATATGTCTGTTTGGAGAATATTTAAATTAGGAGGAAACTTATTTAAGAATTTACAAAAAAAAAATCTTAAAATCATACAGCTTTACCACAAGAAAATAAAATAAATTTAAAATGAGGTTTTAATTTTATTTCCATACAAATTGTTTTTGTTTTTAAAATTGACTTTCAAAAAATGTATTGAAAATTTGAAATTTAAAATAAAACTTTTGTTAAAATAGACTTTTTGTTTTCTTGTGGTAAGGGCCATAGACTTTTCTAATCAAATATTTACTTAGAATCTGAGGAGATCTGCAGAAAAATTTGTTGAAGCATTTTAAAACTTTTTACTAAGTTAAATTAAGCCGTGTTTTATTGGCGCCCAACGGAGGGCACATATTAAAATTATTCAAATTTTCTAACGATCTAAAAAAATCTGCAACTTTTCAAAACAAAAATATTTCTAAATCTGAGGAATCTCTTTACAAAGTTAAGTTATACTATGTTTTATTGGCGCCCAGCGGAGTGCACATATTAAAATTATCCAATTTTTCTAACGATCTAAAAAAATCTGTAAGTTTTCAACACAAAAACTATTTATAAATCTGAAGAATCTCTTTACAAAGTTAAGTTATGCTATATTTAATTGGAGTCCAACGTGGGGCTCCTATTAAACTTAACTAAAACTCTAAAAAAAACTTGCTATATGAAAAATGTCTTAGAATCTGATTATATCTGTAGGAAAAATTATACGGCCTCTTTTAAGTTTTGTTATACTATGTTTTATTAGCGCCCAACATGGGGCACATCTGAAACTTACCCAACATTCTAAAAAATATTCAAAATCTAAAACTTTTATTTGATTTTTTCTGTAAGTACAGATCGAGCACGGGCTCTAATTATATTTGTTATAAGGGTTCAAGTTGAAAAAATGCAGAAGAAAAATTGAATTTCTAAAAATTATAGACATTTCTGGTATTTCCTATACCGGTTTCAAACACCCCAGTTAGTGTCATCTTCAGTAGGATTTTAAATGTCGGTTTGTCTTGTTAATGAAAACTGTTTTTTATATATGTGAATATTCTTAGTTTCTACAGAATAAATTTTGACAGTTTCCAACACTACAATTCTATTTCTAGCAATCTCAACCTCACTTCATACTCTCTTTCAACTTTTTTGTCTCTTACATTATTTCGCAAGGGTTACCAACATGATCTGGAATTGCAGACACAAATGAAGGAATTTGCATTTTCTGTTTCGGAGACGTGCCTAATGGCGACATATTTTGTCAGTAATTTTATTTGATTTTTTCTGTAAGTACAGATCGAGCACGGGCTCTAATTATATTTGTTATAAGGGTTCAAATTGAAAAAATGCAGAAGAAAAATTGAATTTCTAAAAATTATAGACATTTCTGGTATTTCCTATACCGGTTTCAAACACCCCAGTTAGTGTCATCTTCAGTAGGATTTTAAATGTCGGTTTGTCTTGTTAATGAAAACAGTTTTTTATATATGTGAATATTCTTAGTTTCTACAGAATAAATTTTGACAGTTTCCAACACTACAATTCTATTTCTAGCAATCTCAACCTCACTTCATACTCTCTTTCAACTTTTTTGTCTCTTACATTATTTCGCAAGGGTTACCAACATGATCTGGAATTGCAGACACAAATGAAGGAATTTGCATTTTCTGTTTCGGAGACGTGCCTAATGGCGACATATTTTGTCAGTAATTTTATTTGATTTTTTCTGTAAGTACAGATCGAGCACGGGCTCTAATTATATTTGTTATAAGGGTTCAAGTTGAAAAAATGCAGAAGAAAAATTGAATTTCTAAAAATTATAGACATTTCTGGTATTTCCTATACCGGTTTCAAACACCCCAGTTAGTGTCATCTTCAGTAGGATTTTAAATGTCGGTTTGTCTTGTTAATGAAAACTGTTTTTTATATATGTGAATATTCTTAGTTTCTACAGAATAAATTTTGACAGTTTCCAACACTACAATTCTATTTCTAGCAATCTCAACCTCACTTCATACTCTCTTTCAACTTTTTTGTAATAATAAGATATATATTTTATAATAAGATATATATCAGAATCTAAGAAAATCTGTAGAAAAAATTATTAGCATTTTTAATCTATACACAAACTTAAGTTACGATATGTTTTATTGGCGCCCAAAATGGGGCCATAAGTAAACTTTTAATAAATTACATTTTTAAAACGAAAAATCTCTTAGACTCTGATATCTGTTGAAAAAATTATTCGCAATTTTAAAAAACATACAAAGACAAGTTATACAATGTTGTATGGGCGTCCACCGTAGGGCGCCTTTGAAACTTATCCAACAATCCAAAGTCTAAAATCTAAAATTCTTCTAAACCATAAATGTCTTAGAATCTGAGGAAATCTGGGAAAAATATAAGGCATTTTAAAACTCTACATAAAGTTAAGTTATACTATGTTTAATTGGCGCCCAAAGAGAGGCCAAAGTTTATTTTTGATGAATTATATTTGAAAAACAAAAAATCTCGAAGAATTTGAGAAATTATGTAGAAAAAAACTCTGGAATTTTAAAATTATTCACAAAGATGAGGTATACAATGTGTTGTTGGCGCCCACCCTAGGGCACCTATGAAATTTATTTAAAAAATCTAAAGAAAAATTCTTAAATCAAAAACTTTTGTAAACGAAAACTGTCTCAGAATCTGAAGAAATGTGTAAAAAAAATATTATATTTTAAGACAGTTCACGAAGTTTTAAGTTAAGTTATACTGTATTTTATTTGCTACCAACGTGGGGCATCTATGTAACTTATTCAACAATCTAAAAAAAATTCTAAGACCTAAAATTTTTCTAATCAAAAAATGTCTTAGAATCTAAAGAAATCTGTAGGAAAATTATAAGAAATCTGTAGGAAATTATAAGGCATTTTTAAACTGTTCACAAAGTCAAATTATACTATGTTTATTTGGCGCCCAAAGTGGGGCCAACGTTTTATTTTAAATGAGTTATATTTCAAATACAAAAAATCTCGAAAAAGTTGAGGAATTATGTAGAAAAAAATGTCTGGCATTTTAAAATTCTTCACAACGATGAGTTATACAATGTGTTATCGGCGCCCAAAGTAGGGTTTCTATGAAACTTATTAAAAAAGTCTAAGAAAAAGTTCTTAAATCTAAAACTATTGTAAACGACAACTGTTTCAGTATCTAAGGAAATTTGTAAAAAAAAAAATTAAAACTCTTTACAAAGTTAAGGTATTCTACATTTTATTGGCGCCCAACGTGGGTCGCATATAAAACTTATCCAACCATCTAAAAAAATCTAAATGTATATTTAATAATGTCTTAGAATTTTTTTTAAAACGAAAAATGTCTAAGAATCTGAGGAAATTTAAAAAAAAAAAACTATAAGGAAATAATTATACTATGTTTAATTGGCGCCCAAAGTGGGGCCAAAGTTATATTTTTAATGAATTATATTTTAAAAACGCAAAATCTCGAAGAAGTGGACGAATTATGTAGAAAAAAATTTCTGGCATTTTAAAATTCTTTGCAAAGACGAGTTATACAATGTGTTATCGGTGCCCAACGTAGGGCACCTATGCAAATAATTAAAAAAGCTAAAGAAAAATTCTTAAATCTAAAACTTTTATAAACGAAAACTGTCTCAGAATCAAAGAAAATCTGTAAAAAAAAATTATTAGGCTTAGGCGCCCCAACGTGGCGCGCCTATAAAACTCATTTAACAATCTAAAAAAAATCTAAAACCTTAAAATTTCTAATGTAAAAATGCCACAGAATTTGAGGAAATATGAAGAAAAAACTGAAAGTTATTTTAAAACTCTACACAAAGTAAAGTTAAACATTATTTTATTGGCGCCCAACGAAGGGCGATAAATATATTTTTCATAACTTTTCAGAATCTGAGGAACTATATACTAGCTCTCAACGTACGCGCCTTTGAAACTTATCCAAAAATCTAAAACAAGAAAAAGTGTTAAATTTGGATGTGCCGAATTTTTTATTTTCAAAAGGGAGCTGACCAAAACAGAAAGACTTTTATTATTCCCTGGGCCCAAGTGTATGACCTTGAACGTTGTAATCAATGTAATTGCTGGTTTTAAAAAGAATACTCAAGTCGTCAACATGTTGCTAGCAAAATGTGGTGAAATTCTTTTTATAAACAAAAAAATGATGATATAAAACATTTTCTGTATAAATTTTGTCTCAAAATCTGAGACGATTTCTAAAGAAAAATTTTTTCACAGCACATATTTAATTAAAAAAATAAAATAAAAATGTTTACATAAAAATATTTAAACAAAATTCGATTAGATAGCAACACGTTGCCAGAAACATTTTGTAAATAAAGCTATATAACAGCGAAATGTGCCAAAAAATTATGCAGTTGAAAGAAAACATATTATAAAAACAAAAAAACTGTCAATTAGTATTATTAAAATTGAAAAAATGTTGCTAGCAACATTTAATAAGTTTGTATACACAAATTCAATTTATATAAGCAACTAGATCTATTTGAAGTCGATTTGAAATTGATAAAAAATCTTTGTTTACAATGTTGCCAACATATTGACAAAAATATTTTTTGGTTATTTCTGTACAACATTACCACTTTTAAAAAATAAAATTGATTTGAAACAAAATTTTATGAAACTATTTGTATAAAAAAAAATTTTCGGAATTCTAAACTTTACCAGCAACATGTTGCTGAACATATCTCATCTATTTACTTTTACAAAAAGCTAATAGTTTTAACCAGGATTTTAAATGTAAAGAAAAAAATGTATAATTAATAAAAAAATAACATTTATAACAGCAACATGTTGCTAGGAATAATTTATCTATGTTTACAAGATCAATATCTTGCTAGCAACATAATGAGGATAATTTTGGGACCAATTCACTAAGTGGTTTATCAATTGACAAAGTTATTAAGTTGTGAATAATTTAAACTTAAACTTTTGAACTCATAAACATGTTTCGAAATTTTAATAGCAACATGTTGCTGAACCTATTCAATCTATTTACTTAAACAAAAAACTAATAATTTAACTAGGGTTTTAAATGTAAAAAAAAAATGTATAATTATGAAAAACAAAATAACATTTGTAACAGCAACATGTTGCTGGTAATAATTGATTTATGTTTTCAAGATCAATATGTTGCTAGCAACAAAATGAGAGAAATTTTAGAGCCAACTCAGTGGCTCCAAAATCAATTGACAAAGTTATTAAGTTGTGATTAACTTAAAATGAATCTTTTAAACCCATAAACATGTTGCTGGCAATTTTAATAGATGTATATTTAACAAGTAAAAAAGTTAAATTCGGCCTTGCCGAATGTAGTGATACCCTCCACAATTTCAAAAAGATTATTGCAAACAATTTTATTTAAAAGGAAAATACTTTTGAAAAAAAAAAATTCCGCGAAAAAAAATTTTGGTAAAAAAAAAAATCCGCGATTTTTTTCTTTTTTTGTCAAAAAATATGTTTGTACTTGTTTAAATACCATTTGGTGCTCAATTATGTTCACATATGTCAACCAGAAGCCGAATTAAAGCATTTTGTGTTTTTAGGTTATGTTGAATGTACTGAAATTTTTGAGGTGTGCTTACATTTTCGTTCATAACTTTTGAACCGCTGAACCGATATCGCTCAAATGCAATACCAAACTTCTCGGGAGAACTTCCAATATATATGTAAAGTTTCAGTCATCTCTGTGCAATATTTTGTCCGCGAGAGCATTTTCAACAGACAGACAGACGGACAGACGGACAGACGGACAGACGGACAGACGGACAGACGGACATCGCTAGAATGTCTTAAAATCGATCGGACATCATGAATATATATACTTTATAGGGTCCCAGACCGATATTTCGATGAGTTACAAACGGAATGACAAACTTATATATACCCTCTATCACTAAGTGGAGGGTATAAAAATAGCGACGTGAGTTTTTAAATATATTAAATAATAGTTTGTTTAGCAACAACTTTCGTCAAAATCCGTTTATAGAAATTTTGTAATGTTTTTTTAAATTGCCAGCAACATGTTGCTACAACATTGTGGATATTTGCTGAATAGCCAAAATATTAATTACAAATAGAAATAAAGTTAATGATAAAATATTTTTTTTAGAAACATTATTTTATCAGAAATTCTAAAACATTTTCTTTACAAAAATATTTTAAAATCTGAGAATTTTTCGGTAGGAAAAATGTCTCCGAATTAATGAAATATTTTTTTTTTACAGAAAAAGTATCTCCCTTATAGTATACAAATATGACTTATAAACATAAATATGTGTGAGTTTGTGAGTAGTATCTGTGTATTTTAGTTCATATTGCTGTATTATTTATATTTATAAAATGACGTCATTGTTTGTAAGGAATTTTTTTATATAGAAATACATATAGAACATACTTGACAAAAAAGCACGTGATATTTTATATTTGATGTTTGCTTTTATTTTATTTCAAGTTTCAAAAAAGACGCACAAACACACACATATAAAATCATAAATCTTAAAACAAACACATACATCTTTATTTGTACATTTATAAATTTTGTGTTGACAAGAGTAAATATTTACATACCAAAAAATTATGTCAGATGCAGCTTTTAGTAGTTTCTTTTTTCAAAAAAAAAAAATTTTAAATTATTTTTAAATTAAAGCATTAAATATTTTTCTAATAATTAAAAAAAAAATCTTTAAAAGTGGTGAAACTTTAAGAGTCAAATTTATTAGATGTTATTTTTTTATAAATTTTCGAAAAATTGTTATAATATACTGTTTAATTCAATCTGCAACATGTTGATGGCAACATGTTCTGTAAATGGATTTTTACTACTGCAAAGGAATTTATTGTTAATAAAATATACAAAATTATTAATACAGAACAAAAATTATTAGATTCTTTTAAGGTTTAAAAAAATTGTTGTAATTGAATGTTTAATTCAATCGTAAACATGTTGCTGGCAACATGTTTTTCAACCAGAAAGGAATTTATGGTTTAAAAAAATATAAAAATTTATTTAGAATTTTTTAAAAGAAAAATGTTCTGTTGGAAAACTGTTTAAGAATCAGGGGCGTTTTCTAAAGCATAAATGTCTCAGAATCTGAAATTTTTATAATTCGAAAAATTTGTCATAATTTCAGAGTTTTGAAATATTTCGCTTTTAAAAATTTTTTATAGAAAATTTTTATACACAGTCAAATATTTTAAACTGCCATCCTTTAGCTATAAACCTATATCTCATGATCCTCTGGCTACTTAAATTTCTTAAATTTTTATTAAAAAATATTTTTTTATATTTAATTTTTGTTATTCTCTTTTTCTTACAATTTCCTTCATCCTTTTAAGTAACGTCTTTTTGAAAAAGTAAACATATTTTTCATTGTATACCTTTTACTATCGCTTAAAGTAATACAAGTACATCAATTAACTACGAGAAAATATTGCTTTAAATACCAGAGTTTTTTTCTCAATGGTAGCATAATAAAAACTATTTAAAAGTAATTTTTTGTTCTTTCATTTTTCCCAAACTACTCTATAAAAAGTAATTTTAATAAATAAAAGAGAGTTGCCAATGATTAAAAACTGAAAAAAGTACAAATACAGGTTTTAAGATAAGTATTTTTGATTGCAACATGTTGCTAGCAACATTTTATTGATAAATGCAACAATGAAATGTAGGAAAAAATTATTTGAAATAAAGTAAAAATTTATAAAAAAACATCTATACAAATACGGGGTTTATGAAAGTAATTCAGCAAGCAACATGTTGCCAGCAACATTTTATTGATTAATACAACAACAAAATATAGCAACAATTTATATAAATTAAGGTAAAAATTTATAAAAAAAACATTTATACAAATATGGGTTTTAAGATAAGAATTTCCGACAGCAACATGTTGCTAGCAACATTTAATTGAAAACTGAAACAATAAAATGTAGCAATAATTTATTTTTGAATTACTTTAAAAATTTATAAACAAGTTGTTCTCAAAATTGAAGAAAATAACTTTTAAATGGGTGTTTATTAAAAAATATTTTCTGCAACATGCTGCCATGAATGTAAAATGTGTTGCTGGCAATATTTTATAGATATTCCTCTACAACATTTCAATTTTCAGAAATTAAAATTGATGTTTAACCAAAAGTTATGGAAATATTTGAATAACTGAATATTTAGAAAGTCTGGATTTAACCAGCAACATGTTGCAGACCACGCATAAGCTAAGAAAATAATTTTATCTATGGTTTTACATGTAAAGAAAATAAATGTATAATTATTAAAAAAAAATTAACACTCAAGATAAGTATTTCGGATTGCAGCATGTTGCTAGCAACATTTTATTGATAAATGTAACAATGAAATATAGCAAACGTTTATTAGAATTAAAGTGAAAATTTATAAAAAAGCATCTATACAAATATGATAAAAATTTCAGACAGCAACATGTTGCTAGCAACATTTTATTGATAAATGACGCAGCAAAAATATCTAAAATTTGTTTGAAATCGAGTAAATTTATGAAAAAATACAAGTTGATTTGAAAATTATAAAAAAATATTTGCAAATGAATGTTTAAAAGAAAATAATTTTGGCAACATGTGGCAAACAATGTAAAACATGTTGCTGGAAATATTTTGTGGATTTTCCTGTACAATATTCAAATTTTCAAAAAACAAAATTGATGTTTAACCAAAAGTTATGAAAAGATTTATACAAATGAATATTTTGAAACTCTGGAGTTTAATAGCAACATGTTGCAGAACACACATAAACTATTTACTTTTATACAAATAAAAGCCTTTAATTACAACTATGGTTTTACAAGTAAAGTAAATACATTTTTAAAAAAAAATTTACCATTTGCACCAGAAATATGTTGCTGGCAACATTTTGTTTAGGTTTTCAAAGTCCAAAAGTCAACGATTTTTTCTAAAGGAAAAATGTCTCCAAATCTGAAACTTTTTATATAGGAAAATTTTTCACAAACCGAGATATTTTGTCGAGTTTCAGATTTTGCATTCCCTTGCCCAACTTCTACTAAAAATGCCCACAATTTTCTACCAATTTTGTTTTTAAAAATTTTCCATTTTGTTAACTTTTTTAATCAAGGCATCTCTATTTTATTTCTTATATTTAAAAAACAAACACATAGAAAAAATTAAAAAAAAAAAAAAACAATAAAAGCCCAACTACTTTTCTAGGGGTTTTTATACCCTCCACTTAGTGATAGAGGGTATATATAAGTTTGTCATTCCGTTTGTAACTCATCGAAATATCGGTCTGGGACCCCATAAAGTATATATATTCATGATGCCCGATCGATTTTAAGACATTCTAGCGATGTCCGTCTGTCCGTCTGTCCGTCTGTCTGTCTGTCTGTGGAAAATGCTCTCGCGGACAAAATATTGCACAGAGATGACTGAAACTTAACATATATATTAGAAGTTTGGTATTGCATTTGAGCGATATCGGTTCAGTGGTTCAAAAGTTATTAACGAAAATGTAAGCATACCTCAAAAATTTCAGTACATTCAACATAACCTAAAAATTCAAAATGCTTTAATTCGGCTTCTGGTTGACATATGTGAACATAATTGAACACCAAATGGTATTTAAACAAGAACGAACATATTTTTTGACAAAAAAAGAAAAAATCGCGGATTTTTTTTTTACCAAAATTTTTTTTCGCGGAAATTTTTTTTAATTTTTTTTTTTCAAAAGTAATTTCTTTTTAAATAAAGTTGTTTGCAATAATCTTTTTGAAATTGTGGAGGGTATCACTACATTCGGCAAGGCCGAATTTAACTTTTTTACTTGTTTTTATTACATTTAACAGTAAAAAAGACTTTAATTAGTTTTTCCGCCATAAAAAATAAAAGTGCGCTGAAAAAAAACTAAAAACTACAAAGAGCAAAATATTGTAGTAAAATGCGATTTTAGTGGTCTTTAACTGTATAAAAAGAAGAGATAAAAAAATGGCAAAAAATCGTTAAAAAAAAAATTTCACCATTATAAAAGCATTTTAACACAGAAAAAACAAATTGAAAAAAGTAGTAGATTATGCAATTAAATATGTAAGGGATTTAAAAAAAAAGAAGAAAAAAAGACAAAAGAACAGAGAATGAAAATAAAAAAATATCACCTACAAATATAGAGCAGAAAAAAATGTAATGGTTAATAGCGCCTTAAGGTATGCTACAAAAAACAATTTAACTAAGGCCACTTTAAAGTATGCTTCAAATAATGTTTAACTAAGGCCACTCAGCAAGAATGATAAGAAACGCATTTAAAAAGAGATTTGAAAACAAAATGGTTGTTTAAATAAAATTTAAGGTTCAGACATACGTATTTTTTCTAGAAAAAAACAAAAACAATAAAATTTCTAATATTTAAAAACATTAATTTTGTATTTACTTTTCACTTTTGTTTATATATTTTTTTGATATATTAGGAATTTTACATAAACATTTAGTGTTAAGCAACATATTGCTGACTAAAACGCATATTTAAGAATATTAATTTCCAAAGTTACTGAATCTTTTATCTTTCTTTTTTTTTTTGCAAAACAATATTATTTTTGAAACACTAATAAAAATAAAATTTATTAAATATTTATAGCAACATGTTTCCGGCAATATTTTCTTTATGTGTTTAGCAACATGTTGCTGACAAAAATGCATGTTTAGGAATATTAATTTACAAAGTTACTGTAACTTTTAACTTCAAAACAATATTATTTTTGTATCATGTGTTAAAATATTTATCAAATATTTATGGCAACATGTTGCCAGCAATACTTAATATAAAAACATTCATTTACAAAGATATGTGAATTTATAATTTTTAAATTGACTTTAAATCGATTTAGTTTATGATACACATATTTGATTTGTTGAAACATATTTGTAGAAATATATTCAAAAATGTTGCCAGCAACATTTTGTTGATAAAAATAAAATTTTTATTGATTTTTAAAAATCTTGTTTTCAATCGTGTTAACTTTTATGTAGCAATATTTACAAAATGTTGCTATCAATATGTTGCAGTCGAAAAAAAATGAAATCCTTTTTGCCAAAGATGTTTTTTTATAATTTTTTTAACTCAAATTAACTGAATTCAATAAATCAATAAAATGTTTCTAGCAACATGGTGCATTTTAACATATATTTGTATACATAGATATTATTTGGTATATTTTTTACTTTCATATACATAATTAAATTGTTGAAACATATTTGTAGAAATATATTCATAAATGTTGCCAGCAACATTCTGTTGATAAAAGTAAAATTCCTAATAATTAAAAAAAAAAAAAATTTTTCAATCGCACATTTATATAGCAATACTTAGAAAATGTTGCTAGCAACATGTTTCAGACTTAAACCAATTAAAATCCTTTTTGGCAGAGATGTTTTTTATAATTTTTTTGAATTCAAATTAACTAAATTCAATAAAACAACAAAATTCTAGCAACATGATGCTGTTTAATATATTCGGCTTCAAACACATACTTGTTAATTTTTTTTTTAACTGTCATACAATTAAATTGTTGCTATATTTTTATTGTTGCATTTATCAATGAAATGTTGCTGGCAACATGTTGCAGTTAAAAAAATTAGCTTAAAACTCATATTGTTCTAATGTTTTAAAAGGTTTTACTTTAAGTAAATTGGTATAATGTTGCTGTTAAAAATTATGCTTTTTACACATTATTTTTTATACAAATATTTTTTTTATTTCATAAATTCCTACATCCAATAATTTAAATTATTTTCTATTCCATAAATGTACCCAAAATAATGTCATCATATGACATAGCGAAAAAAATCAATGCTTTTAGCATAATCTGCAAATTATCCCACAGCATATTCTGTATTTAAACAAATTGCTTTAAGCTACAACTCTGGGCAATTTCAAGCAGATACATTAATTGCCTATTCATTACAGAAACATTGCAGTGAGTTGAATGATGTTGCAAATATGCTAGAAAGAAATATATAGTGTCATTCAACACTATTGATGGAATCTCCAAAAGGATTTTAAACTAATAAAAAGCTAAAGAAAAAAATTATGTAAAAGGTCAATAGCAATTAAGAGCCTGCGTGTACTCTAATCAAGAATAACAAAAAGTTGGAACTACAAAATTTAAATTCCAATTCAAAAACCTTGAACTTTTTTTGTAGACATTTGTGAAAAATACTTTGTCTAAATCTTAAAATCCTTTAAACAGTGTTTTAATTTAATTGAAACATTTGAAATTCTCTTGAATACCGTTTATCTATAATTTCCTTTCGTAGCTTAAAATCCTTATAATATTCATTTTAATTAACATTATTTATGCCAAAGTAAATGCACTCTATACAAATTTAAGGTTTCATAAATAATCATATTACAATTTCATTGAAGCTTGTTAATTTGCAAAATAAGTTTTGCATTCACTGGGTTAATCTAAAAATAGATATTAGGGTGGCTTATATAAGAATGAAAGATTTCACGGAGAAAATTTCACTTAAACTTTAAACACCTCAAATCGTAAAAAAAAATAAAAATCAACAAATTTATGACATTTATATGAAAGAAAATATATCAATCAAAACTGAAGTGAAACTTTTTTATTAGAATTTAAATTGTCTTGTATTCTAAATATGCGTGAAAGCCTTTTTGCTATAATCCCTACAATTATTCGCGTTGCCAATTTTTTTTTATGGAATTTGACAGATTTTATTTACCGCATGATATATTTTGGAATTTAAAAATACAATTTTGTAAAAATCATTTTTTGCTAGTGTCGGACTATTTTCTGTCTGCGAAAACCCTTAGTGAAATTTTGTTGCAAAACAATTGCCACCCTTATGCGAAAAAGCATTTTGCATTTCTAATTTCTTCGAAACCACTGCTTTGCATAATAAAATTAGCAGAAATAAATGTAATGTAATAACATTCAATAAATGCAATTAAATTGTTTATTACCTACAACAGATTGAAAATTAAAATTCTTAAATTTTGAGACATGTTTCCACAGTCAAATTCTAAAGAGTTTTCCTTCACAAATCTCTTTAGATTCAACATTTTCCTTACTTGTTTTTAAAAAATTTCCAGATTCTGATGCATTTTTTCAATTTAATTTTTGTTTAAATATATTTTTATACTAAACCTCTTTTTCAAAATCGTTAAGCAACAAAGTTTATTGGCTTGCTTAGCAACATTTCTTAAGAAACATGTTTCCACTATTTTTAAATTGTAAAGAAACACTGTTTAAACAACTTTTTTTAGGGAATGGCTTAGGAACAATGTTTAGAAATATTGTTTTAAAATATCTCTTAAAAATTTTTGTTTAGATACATTTTTTTGCTAAACCTCTTTTCCAAAATGGATAAGCAACAAAGTTTAGTAGCTTGCCTAGCAACATTTTATAAGAAACATTGTTTCCACTTTTTTTACATTGTAAAGAAACATTGTTTAAACAACTTTTTTTAGGGAATGGCTTAGGAACAATGTTTAGAAACATTGTTGTTAAATATCTTTTAGAGAAATAAAAGCTTTTTTATAAAACAAAATTTTTCCAAAAAAAAAAAACACATTAAAAACTGAAACGTTTTTCATGCATTAAAATTTCCATACACTGAGATGCTTCCCCTTAAAAAAAGTTAAAATTCTTCACATTTTTCCTAGAGAAAATAATTTTTTAAAACATTTTTTTATAGACAAAACCTCAGATTCTAGGACATTTTCGGTCTTAATTTTTATTTTAAATTTCTTAACAGAATCCACGTTTCTAGTTACATTGTATAGAAACTTTGTTAGGAGGGGTAACTTAGTATGGGTTCAAATAAGGACTTTTCAGCAACACTGTAAAAAAGAGAACTGCTTTTCAAAAGAGAAAACTGCTTTCGAAGTTTAGTAACACGAATTTGTGGCATTGTTTAACAACATTATTTAGAAACATTGTTTATTAAAATGTGTAAGCAACATTTTTTAGCAAAATAGTTAAAATCACCAGAGTTAAAAAAAATGTTTATAAACAAATTCTGATTAATCTTTATTAAAAAATAAAAATTGTTTTATTCGACCTTTAAAATATTATATTTTGAGGATGTTTATTCTGGCTCGAGGTCATTCTTTTTTTACTAATTAAAACCATGATATTCTCATAGCATAATTTTCAAGAAAATTATTTTTTGTTTTAAATTTATTTATGTTGATCATTTTAAGTCTTGCAAAAATGACCAACATAAATAAATTTAAAACAAAAAGTAATTTTCTTGAAAAGTATGCTATGAGAATATCATGGTTTTAATTAGTAAAAAAAATAATGACCTCGAGCCAGAATAAACATCCTCAAAATATAATGTTTATAAACTTTATATACCAACATTGTTTAGAAACATTATGAAACTTGTTTTTAAATATTATTTAACAACATTAACTATGAATTTAATAACAAAACTATGCAATACAGCAGCATTTTTGAGAAAATAGTTTAGCAACATTCTTTTGCAACATTGTTTGGAAAAGTAAATTAGCAACTTTGATAAGTAAATTTCTATACAAAAAGTTTAAAACTCGGAAAAATATCAAATTCTTTGTATAGAATTAGATCATAAAAATATTGTGCTCGATTCGGGAGTACTTTTTTACCATTCACCAAATTTTTAAAAAATTTGATATTCTTCTGAGTTTTAAGATTTTAAAATTAGTTTTCTTATTAAAATTAAATTTCTAATTAATATTTTCAATAATTACAAGCAAACATTTAAAAATCTTTAAATTCGAAAGGATATAAAATTTTTAAAAAGTAGGTGAATGGTGAAAGAGTGCTCCCGAATCGAGCACTTTTTTCTAAAACATTTTTTCTAAAACATTTTTTCTAAAACAATTTTTCTAAACTCTGATTATTTTTATTTAAAAAGTAAAGATTGTGTTATGTTGGTTGTTTGGCGATCGTGTTCTTACTAAGAGATTGTACAATTTTCAATTCCCAATTTTCAATGAATATAGATTTGAATTTGTATTAATATTTTTGTTTGAACATTAGCTATTTGTCATTTAAATCTCCTTTGCTTCTTGTATATATATGTAGTATATTTGCTCAATAGTCTTGACAATGGAAGCAGACAAATTCCGAAACACGTATCGACTAAGTTTAGCAAAAATTACACCGCTCTACAAATCTGAGGTTTGTCGCTGCGTTTTGGATGAAACCAAAAAAAGTTGATAGGGTTTGGTGCCCCGATTTCAAAACGGTCACTCAAATATTTCTATCACGTCACAATTTTGAGAAAATCGCGGTTAAAGTGTCAAAAAATGCCCATTTTGACCATTTTTGAACGCCTATAAAATAAGATCCTGACATGCAAATGACGTGGTATTAAGCTCATTCGAAAGTGTGTAATTTCCTCTTTCAGACAAGATCAAATCTTCTTTGAATTTAATTTTCTAAAATGGTAAAAAAATCATTAGCCACAAGTGCTTTAAATCTAAAATTTACGTATGAATTTGTATGGAAATTTGTTTAAAAACACTGTGTAAATAAACTAAATATTGAAAAAATGGAAGGATTTTTGTTAATGATTTTTTTACTATTTTAGAAAATTAAATTTTTAGAACATTTTATCTTATCTTTAAGAGAAAATTACAGGCTTTCGAATAACCTTGATACCAAGTCATTTGCATGTCAGGATCTTATTGTAAAAGCTTTTAAAAAGGGTAAAAAATGCCCTTTTTCGGCACTTTAACCGCGAATTACTCAAAATCCTGACGTGATAGACAAATTTGGGATCCGAATTTGGAATCAGCGCAACAGACACTATCCAAATCACTAATCAGAATCCAATACGCATTTTCTTGTTGAGCTGTGTTACCAATATAAATAAATTTAAAATAGAAAAATTATTTTTTTTGAAATTTTTTCTATGAGAATATTAAAGTTTTAATAAGTGAAGGAGATAATGACCTCGAGCTAGAATAAACCTACTTAGAATATAATTTTTTCTAAACATTATTACAACCATTTGTTATGCATTACTTTTAGCAAAATTATTTAAAAAAGTTAGCAACATTATTTCTAAACATTTCTAAGAAAAATAGTTAAGCCACATTGTTTAGAAACATTTCTCAGCAACATTATTAAGATTCGCGGTTGAGTAGCAATGGATTTGAAGTATTTTGTACTGCAGAGACATTGTCTAGCAATATTTGTTTGCAACATTTATTAGCAACACTAATAAGAACAAACCTTTAACACCATTGCTAAGTAAATTTGTATACTAAAAAATTAAAATGCTAAAAAAAATAAAATTTTTTTAAGAACATTGCTTAAAAATATTATTTAGCAACATTGTTTCAAAACATTTATTCGCAACATTATTTAGAAACATTAACTATGCATCGCTTAAGCAAAACAAATAAGAAAATAGTTTTGCAACATTGCAAAATAGTCTTGCAACATTGCAAAATAGCCTTGCAACATTGCAAAATAGTCTTGCAACATTGAAAAATAGTCTTGCAACATTGTTTTAAAAAATTGCTTAGAAAAATTGTTAAGCAACATTGATAAGAAACATTGCTTAACAACAATATTTAGCAACATTGATGCAACCATGATGCTTAAGTAGAATTGTTTTACAAACATTTTGTAATTAATCAACTTTTTTCAACACCATTGCTAGACACATTTTAAAATAAATACTTTACGATTCTGACTAAGATGTTATCCTGAAAGAACGTCGCAAATTGCTATGAACTTAGGCACTGGGGAGGACCTATTTTTATACAAAGTTTTTTTATCTGTCCAGATTAATATTTTTATCAAAAAAACTTAAAAAAATTTCATAAAAATTGAGTAAAATTCAGTGAAATTCAACACACAAAAAAAAAATTCCAATGAACGACTTTCATAGTATTTATGAACAAATTCATACTTTTTAATATTTATAAACTTTTTCATAGTATTTATGAATAAATGATAATATGTGAAATTTAAGAACTATTTAACATTTTTCATAAATACTATGAAAAAGTTTATAAATATTATGAAAAAGTTAATAAATTGTATGAATTTGTTCATAAATACTATGAAAATCGTTCATTGGAAACATTTTTTTTTGTGTGAAGAAAATTTAGTAGTAAAATTTTAAAAATTATGAAACATTTATAAAAATTTTATAAAAGAAATATTAACAAGTGAGACTGTTGAATTATTTCTAAAAAATAAAAAATTGTCAGGGGCGTTTTTTTTTGGGAGGAAGAGGGGGAAACATTTGGTATATTTCGCGCAAAATATACCAAATGTTTTATTTATTTAACAAAAATTAATTTTCATTAAACAATAAAAATCGTTTTATTCGACCTTTAAAATATTATATATTGAGGATGTTTGTTCTGGCTCGAGGTCATTATTTTCTTTACTAATTAAAACCATGATATTCTTATAGCATAATTTTTCAGAAAATTATTTTTTTGTTTTAAATTTATTTATGTTGGTCATTTTTATCGATTAAGTCTTGCAAAAATGACCAACATAAATAAATTTAAAACAAAAAAATAATTTTCTTGAAAATTATGCTATGAGAATATCATGGTTTTAATTAGTAAAGAAAATAATGACCTCGAGCCAGAATAAACATCCTCAAAATATATTTAACAAAAATACAAAAAAACACGAAAAAAAGTGTATTTTTTCAGAGGTTGGTTCAATTCTTCAAGGTGTGACTTTTTCCTCCCTGGTACGATTTGGCCCATTCACGAACTTAACTTGCATATGAACAAGAAACATATTTGTGCCAAACTTCAGGGCCCTAGCTGTTTTATTTTGGACTGCATTGTGTTATCTACAGACAGACGGACGGACGGACAGACGGACATTCATGGAAGGTATTACAATCGATCATGGATCAATAATATATATATACTTTATGGGGTCCCTGACCGATATTTCGATGCGTTACAAACGGAATGACAAAGTGAGTATACCACCATACTGTTGTTGGAGGGTATAAAAAGGGGAAATCTGAAAAAAGTCTGAAAAGTTTTCAAAAAAATATAAAAATAAAAAACTCGAATAAACAAAATATGCTCAGAAAACTTGGAATGTTGGAAAATTCGGCAAAATATTTAAAAAAAATCTAGAAAAATTAGAAAAAATCAAGATAATTTCAAGAAATTTAAAAAAAATTCAGAAAAGTTAAAAAAAAAACCGGAAAAAATCAGTTAAATCAGGGGAAAATTCCATAGAAATTACACAAATTCTAAAAATTTACAAAAATTGTCATAAAAAATTTTTTGGATACTCTGAAGAACTTCGAAAATCTATTTCTGATTCGTTTTAACCAAATATAGCATTCTTTATAATTTTTCTGCAACATTTCCCAGTGGGTTTTCCTATTGGCAACTGCAGTAAATTATAAATATATTTTTTTTAAAGATAAATATATTTTTTTTAATTATAAATAACAAGCGAACCGGAAATGAGATTATTTCTGTGCTTTTTTATATTTATGGGTATGTTGCCATAGAAAGTTAATTATTTTATTTATTTTTATAAAACTCTCTGATCCATTTAAATATCTTCCAGCAATTTAAATTTCATTTATGATGTGTTATACAAAAACTAAAAAAAACTAAAATATATCTGCTTAAAATTTATAGTATTTATGTCAAGAGAATATAACATTTTAATATATGCTTGTAATATACATCATCTAACAAAGTTTAAAAATAAATTTGCATATGTTTGTAACAAAAAAAAAAAAAAAAAAAAAAAAAAAAAAAAAAACTTTTTTTAAATAAATTGCTGCAAAAATTATATTTTGCTTCATTAAAAAAGCAAGTACTTATAAATAAAATATAATGCATGAAATATAAAAAAATATAAAAAAAAACGTTGAATGTTACAAAGACAAAAGGAATTTTCCGTTTTTTTTTTTTTTTTTTTTTTTTTTAAATTTAGCCGTTTTATATAATAAAAAAAAAACTATGTAATTAAGGTTAGCAGGCTAGGTGTATATGGAAAATATGAATGGCCGACCTTAACCTTAGCGAAGAAAATAAAATATTGATCTTTAAACTTTGCAGTGTAAGAGCAACATAATGGAAAGATGTATTAAAATGTCAGACTGTTTTTTTTTTAGAAATATTTGTTTAAGATGTTGGAAATTAAGATGATGTTTTTTTTATTATGGCAGCTATTTATATAATGTTTGTCTAAGCTCAAGGTCAATTTGTTTAGCAACATTAAAAAGAATAGACGTATAAAGCAAAAGTTTATGAGTAAGTCTTTTGAAATGAATTAAAAAAAATATTATAAATTGTAACACAAAAATTGGCTGTCAGCAGTTTTCAAATTGTCGGTTCTATGACTATTACAAATGTTTAGTTTAAATGACGTTACTTGCAACATTGTTGCTAAACAATGGTATTTTTGTTATATGTTGCAGATTTACCAAAAAAGTTTAAAAACAATGTTGCAATTTATTTCAAATGTTGCTAAGAGTTTAAGACTTCTTCAAATGTCATGTATCTTCACGAAATGCAATATTTTAGTTTTTTCTATTAAAATCAAATGTTGCTAGAACTTTGCACTTCTGTGTCAAGTTTTTTCGTTACTTGCAACATTGTTGCTTAACAACGCCATTACTATAAAATGTTGCTGACCATTGCTGATATAAAGTTAGTCATTTCGTTTGTAACTCATCGAAATATTGGTCTAGGATCGACTCTAAGACATTCTAGCGATGCCTGTCTGTCCGTTTGTTGAAATAGCGATCACGGACAAAATACTACACAGCAACATTGTTTATACACATTATTTAGACACAATTTTTAGCTGCCTTAATCAGTAACATTTTTAATCAGCATTGTTATTGTTAAGAAACATTAAAAATTTTATTTAACAACAATGTTAAAAAACATTGTTTATAAACATTATTTAGAAACATTGGTTAACAAGATAGTTAAGTAACATTGCTTAGCAAGATTATTTAGAATCATTATTTTTATACATTGCTTATAAAAATTGTTTATAAACATTGCTTCGCAACATTGTTTATAACCATTGTTTAGCATCATTATTTATAAACGTTATTTTGAAACAATTTTTAGCAACCCTTACCAGTAACATTGTTTAGCAGCATTATTGTTTAGAAACATTATACACTTCGTTTAACAACAATGCTTAGAAACATTTTCATAAATTTTTTAATGTATCTATTCATTGCCAAAATTGTTGCAAAGCATTGTTTATAAACATTATTTAGAAATACTGTTTACCAATATTGCTAAGTAACATTGCTTTGCAAGATTATTTAGAAACACTATTTAGATACATTGCTTATAAACATTGTTTATACAAATTGCTTATAAACATTATTTAGAAACATTATTAAGAAACAATTTTTAGCTGCCTTAATCAGTAAAATTGATTAGCAGCATTGTTATTATTTAGAAACTTTTATTTAACACCAATGTTTAGAAAAAATTTTATAAATTTTTGAATATGTCTGTTCATTTCCAAAATTGTTGCAAACATTGTTTATAAACATTATTTAGAAACATTGTTCACCAAGATTGTTAAGTAACATTGCTTAGCAAGATTATTTAGAAACATTTTTTTGATACATTGCTTATAAACATTGCTTATAAACATTATTTAGAAACATTATTAAGAAACAATTTAAAGCTGCCTTAATCAGGAACATTGTTAAGCAGCATTGTTATTGTTTAGAAACATTTAAAATTTTATTTAACAACAATGTTTAGAAACATTTTTATAAATTTTTAAATATATCTATTCCTTGCCAAAATTGTTGCAAAACATTGTTTATAAACATTATTTAGAAACATTGTTTGCCAAAATTGTTAAGCAGCATTGCTTAGAAAGATTATTTAGAAACATTATTTAGATACATTGCTTATAAACATTGCTTAGCAACATTGTTTATACACATTATTTAGACACAATTTTTAGCTGCCTTAATCAGTAACATTTTTAAGCAGCATTATTGTTTAGAAACATTGTACATTTTATTTAACAACAATGTTTAAAAACATTTTGATATATTTTTGAGTATATCCATTCGTTGCCAAAATTGTTGCAAAACATTATTTATAAACATTATTTAGAAACATTGCTTAACAAGATTGTTAAGCTTGTTGCTTAGCAAGATTATTTAAAAATATTATTTAGAAACATTGCTTATAAAAATTGCTTATAAACATTGTTTAGCATCATTGTTTATAAACATTATTTAGAAACAATTGCTAGCAGCCTTTACCAGTAACATTGTTTAGCAGCATTTTTGCTTAAAAACATTATACACTTTGTTTAACAACAATGCTTAGAAACATTTCGATAAATTTTTGAATATATCTATTTATTGCCAAAATTGTCGCAAAACAATGTTTATAAACATTATTTAGAAACATTGTTAACCAAGACTGTTATGTAACATTGCTTAGCAAGGTTATTAAGAAACATTATTTAGATACATTGCTTATAAACACTGTTTATAAACATTGATTAGCTACATTGTTTAAAAACAATTTTTAGAAGCCTTAATCAGTAACATTATTAAGCAGCATTGTTATTTTAGGAAACATTTAAAATTTTATTTCACCACAATTTTTGGAAACATTTTTATAAATTTTTGAATATATCTATTCATTGCCAAAATTGTTGCCAAACAATGTTTATAAACATTATTTAGAAGCATTGTTAACCAAGATTGTTAAGTAACATTGTAACATTAAATAAACATTGTTTAGCATCATTGTGTATATACATTATTTAGAAACAGTATTTAGCAGCCTTAGAGCCGAGTCACAATTGGCACCACATTCGGTTACCACAAAATGTTTTCATACATTTTGTATGTAAAGCAAAAAATCGCTTCGTGGTCGACCACGCTGCCGCCAGAATAGATTCTATTTTATTTTTGTAGTTCTCTCTCACCACCCTCTCATATTTTTAAAATTTCTGTCAAGTAGCGTTGCCATATGTTCAACAAAATATGCTAATTTTTTCCAATTGGAGTTGATATATTGTGTGTGTGTTGCAAACAAAAAACATTGTGTACCTGTTTTTAAGGGATAACTAAAGAAAAAAAATAAATGTGTAACTGATATGAACGTCATTTTCTTTATAAAATGTGTCCGGTCGTCTGTCGTTTAATTTTAATGCGTCGCTCTCTCTTTTGATGTGGTTCGTCGTCGGTGGTGCCAATTGTGACTGGGCTCTTAATCAGGAACATTGTTAAGAAGCATAGATTTTGTTTAGAAACATTTAAAATTTTATTTAACCACAATGTTTAGAAACATTTTTATAAATTTTTAAATATATCTATTCATTGCCAAAATTGTTGAGAAACATTGTTTATAAACATTATTTAGAAACATTGTTTACTAAGATTGTTAAGTAACATTTCTTAGCAAGATTATTAGAAAACATTTTTTACCAAAAATGTTAAGCAACGTTGCTGAGCAACATTGTTTAGCAACATTGTTTAGCAACATTGTTAAAAAATGTAAATAATTTATAACACAGTTGAAAATGCGTATTAAACTTTCAGCAACATTTAAAATTAAGTGATTAATTAGGATACATTGCTTAGAAATTTTGCTAAGAAACAATGTTTAAATACATTTTTATTGGAAAAATTTATTGAATTCCATAAATTTCAGCAATATTTGAAATGTCTTAAGTTCAGTTGGTATTATAAATATTATTATCATATCGCTGCAACATTGCTAAGCAAAATTTTCTCTTAAAACCATGTAGCAGAACCGATTACGACATATTGTTAGACACAAATTAAACTTAAACGCGTTTTATTTTCTTTTATTATATTAATATTATTAATATTTATAAACTTTGTTTTATTAATTAAAGTCTTTAACTAATATTTTTTCCTCTTTTTTCTCTTTCCAGCTTTACCTATCAACAACCAACAAATTTAAACTATAAAAAAAATATATTTATTCAATAAACCAACCGCCTTAAACTATGCTGTAAAATTTTAAATTTTTTTTGTTAAATTGTTTTCTCAACAATGTATACTTATGACTTAAATAACAAGACTGATAATAATGTTGCCGCTGCTACAAATATTGTTGCTACACAATTTCAAATTACAATGTTGCCATACATTAACACGTTTTAAACATAAAATATTAAACGTTGTTGTTAGCTGCCTAGATGAAAAAATGTATCACATAAAATTTTAATAAAGCAAAAAGAAAAAAACGCTATAAATATTTAGACAACAACTTGATAACATTATATTTCTTTATATAAAAGTGAAAAAGAGAATTTTTTAAAATTAGTTCGAAAGCAAAATCTAGCAAAATGCCGGGCGGAAGAAGAGGTTTAGTAGCTCCACAAAATACGTTTTTGGAGAATATTATAAGGCGTTCGAATTCACAACGTAAGTATTAAAAAAGATTTAATTATTGGAAAAAAAACAAAATTCAAATGTATCTAAACAATGTTGCAATTAAATTTTAAACATAAATTGTTGCTTAAGAAAAAGCTACTTGATGGACCTGGGCTTAAAACCAGACCGATATCGATTGATGATACCCCAAAAGCTCTTTAGTACTAGGCACCTTTTTTTAGCATGTATCTAAACAATGTTGCAGTTGAATTGCAAACATGAATTTTTACTTAAAAAGGCTACTTGATGGACACGGGTTTAAAATCAGACCGATATCGATTGATGATACCCCAAAAGCTCTTTATTGCTATGCACCTTTTTCATCATAAATGTTTATAAATATTAGTGCTTATATTTAAATGTTGCTTCGTTTTTTATTATTTTTTATTTTTTGCATTTTTTAACCCTTTCCCTACCACTTCCTGTTAAGCTTATAAAATATTGTTTCCCCTTTAAGTTTATATTTTTTTTATTTTGACGTCAAACATGTACATAAACAAGTGATTGAATACACTTTTAGACAAAGTTTCTGTATGTAGTTGTAGATGCCATCTATATTTATGTACTTGTAATATCCATGTACACGTGCCTGTGTGCGTATGCATGTTTCTGCATGCTAATATATGTAGGTATGGATGTGTGTGCTATTAATGATTGTTACTTGAAACAATAAATATTGTTCATAAAACCTCATGTGGGTTATCCTCAAAAACCATCATCCAAACCACACAAGACTTTAAACTGCAGTGTTGATTTATCATCACTGCCAGTGTATATTTTCAACCAAAAGCTTTAGTTTTGTTGTTGACGATATGATGATGATGTTGATGATGTTGCTGTTGTTGATGTTGATGTTTCTTTTTTTTTTTTTTTTGTAAAGTTCTATGAAATCAATGTCATAATAAACATTCAAATATGATGATAGATTAAAAATATCTGTATAGAAATAGTGACGTAGAATTTAAGAGAACAGTCAGGTTAAATACTGACAAAGAAGGTCAGCTATGTGGTCACCACCTACTTATATGTTTCTAAGCAATAAAAAATAATGTCCAGAAACATTGTTTACAAACATTCTTTAGATACAAATTTCACAAAACATTATTTTCAAACAATAAAAGGATTATCATTAAAGAAACAAATCAGATACATTGTTTTAAAACAAAGTATATAAACAATGATTTTATACAAATTGAGGAAACAATAGTTTTAAAAACTGTATAAACAATGTATATACACAAAGTTTATAAACATTGTAAGTTTCAAAAAATTTGAAAAACATTAATTTTAAGCAGTAATATGAAATATTACTAATGAATAATTTCAGATACATTGTCTTTAAACAAAGTTCAGAAACATTGTTTTTAAACAAAGTTTAGAAACATTTGTTTTAAACAAATTATTGAAACAATAATTTTGAGCAAAGTTTAAAAACAATAATCTTAAACAAAGTTTCAAAACAATGTTGATAAACAAAGTTTATAAACCATATTTATAAACAAAGTGTATAAACAATGTATATAAAGTTTTAAAAAATTTAAAGAATTGTTATTTTAATGCTCAGAATCACTTTTTATAAACAAATTTTGCTTGGTTTTTTTAAAAAATATGTTAAGAAACATTGTTAGTAAACAAAGTTTGGAAACAATGCTTATAAACAATTTTTAGAAACAATGTTGATACACCCAGTATAGAAACGGTGTTTATAAACAACGTTTAGAAACAATTTTAATAAACAGTGTTTATAGATAAAGCTTTGAAACATTGTTTGCAAACAATATTTAAAATTATTTTTTGTCATATATTGCTTTCTTCACTCTGTTTAGATAGACTATTTTAAAGCAGTGCTTGGAAACAATTTTTATAAACTTTTCAAAAAAAGTGTTTCGAAATATTTTCAAAACAATAGAGGTATTCAGAGTCTTGTTGCCACCCCTGGCAATGTAGCAAAAGAGTACTTCTTTCAAAAAATACATGTATTTTGAAAAGTAATTTTGAAAAGTGCTCTTTTACCACCAGTGCCAGGGCTGGCAAGCAAGACTCTGAATACCACTAATGTGCTCGATTTGGTAGTACTCTTTCACCATTCAATAATTTTTAAAAAATCTGATATTCTTTTGAATTTCATGATTTAATTTTTTTTTCTTGTTAAAATTAAAGTTCTAGATAATATCTTTAATAATTACAAGAAAAAAATATAAAAATCTTAAAATTCGAAAGGATGTCAAATTTTTAAAAAGTAGGTGAATGGTGAAAATGTACTCCCGGAGCACAATGTTCAGATCTATTTTCCAATGAATTTTTTAACCACTTTAGAAACAATAACAATAAACAAAGTATTGAAACAATGTTTGTAAACAAGGCTTCAAAAAATGTTATAAACAAAAATTAGAAACAGTGTTTATAAATAACGTTTAGAAACAATGTTTATAAGCAAAAATTAGAATCAATGTTTATAAATAAAGTTTAGAAACAATGTTTATAAATAAAGTCCAGACATGATATTTATAAACAATGCATGGATACAATATTTATAAACATTTTCAAAAAATTGTTTGTTAACATTCTCAAAACAATCTTTAGATATATTTTCCAAAGTTTTTTTTTAAACAATGACACTAAACAAAGTATTGAAACAATGTTTATAAACAAAGTTTACCAAAAATTTGTATAAAAAAATTAGAGCACATATTTCGAAACAATGATTATAAATAAAATTTATATAACAGCTAAGAAGCAATAAACAAAGTATTAAAACAATGTTTATAAACAAAGTATTAAAACAATGTTTATAAACAAAGTTAGAAAGAATATTTATAAACAAAAATTAGAAACAATGTTTATAAAAAAAGCTTAGAAAAGTGTTTATAAACAAAGCCCAGAAACAATTTTTATAAACAAAGTCCAGAAACAATTTTATAGGCAAAGTTAAAAAAAATATAAAAAATGTTTTCTAAACAAAGTTAGGAAAGATGTTTAAAAACATTGGCCCGTACCAAAGAAAAATAAAAAGTCTATTTAAACAAAAATTTTTTTTTTAAATTCAAAATTTCCATACATTTTTTGCAAGACGAGTTTAAAAGCAAAAACAATTTATATTGAAATAAAATTTAAAGTCCATTTTAAATTTATTTTATTCTTCTGTGGTAAGGCTGATTAATTACAAACTATATTTAAAATTATTGTTTGCCAAAAACTGTTAGCAGTTTAAGCAATGCTTGGGTACAATGTTTATAAACATTTTTAATAACGAGTTTAGAAACATTCTCATAACAATGTTTAGATGTATTTTTCCAAGAATTATTCAAACTAAAATTATTAAAAACAAAATATTGGAACAATGTTTATAAACAAAGTTTTAAAAAATATTTTTAAGCAAAAATTAGAAAAAATATTTGCATATAAACAAAAATTAGAAAAAAAATGTTTATAAATAAAATTTAGAAACAATGTTTAGAAACAATATTTAAAAATAAAAAACTAATTTTTATAGAAAAAAAAATAGAAATTATGTTTATAAACACAGTTAGAAACAATGTTTGGAAAGATTGCTTACAAACAATATTTAAAAATATTCAAATAATTTTTTCAAATTCTGTTTATATACAATATTTTAAGCAAATAATTTCTATAAACATTTAAAAAAGTGTTAAGAATCAATTTTTAAAACAATGTTTAGATATATTTTCCAAATATTTTTTTTAAACATAGAAACGATAACAATAAACAAATTATTGAAACAATATTTATAAACAAGGTTTCGAAATAACATATAAACACAAAAATTAGAAACAATGTTTTTAAATAAAGTATAGAAACAAAGTCCAGAAACAATGTTTTTTAACAAAGCCAGAAAAAAATTTTATAAACAAAGTTAAAAAAAAAGAAAAAAAATGATTAAAAATGTATAAATTCGTAAAAACAATGTTTAGAAACATTTGTAAAACATTTTTTAAGCAATGTTTACAAACATTTTTAAAACATTGTTTCTAATAAAACTTTTAACTGTGCAACAATGTTTATAAACAAGGTTTTAAAATAACATTATAAACAAAAATAATGTTGATAAATAAAGTATAGAAACATAGTCCAGAAACAATATTTATAAACAAAGTCAAGAAACAATGTTTTTTTTTTAACAAAGTCCAGAAAAAATGTTTATAAACAAAGTTTAAAAAAAAGAAAAAATGTTTATAAAAATGATTACAAACCATATTTTAAGTTATTGTTTGCCACATAGTTTTTTCATCACTTTGTTTAGACACAATATTTATAAACAATGCTTGGATACAATTTTTACAAACATTTTTAAAACAATGGTCAAAACAGTTTCTAAACAATGTTTAGAAACATTTTCAAGCAATGTTAAAAACCAATTTCTAAGCAAATTTTAAAAACAATGTTTAGAAACATTTTTTAAACACTTTTTAAGCAATATTTCGAAACATTTTTAAAACATTGTTATTAATAAAACTTTAAATTTTGAAACAGTGTTTATAAACAAAGGTTTTAAAATACCATTATAAACAAAAATTAGAAACAATATTTATAAATAAAGTATAGAAACAAAGTCCAGAAAAAATTATTTATAAACAAAGTCCAAAAAACAATGTTTTGTTTTAACAAAGTCCAAAAAAAAATTTTATAAACAAAGTTTAAAAAAAAGACAAAATGTTTATAAAAATGATTAGAAACTATGTTTTAAGTTATTGTTTGCCACATAATGTTCTTATCACTTTTTTTAGATAAAATATTTATGAACAATGCTTGAATACAATTTTAGCAAACTTTTTTAAAACAATGTTTCGAAACAGTTTCTAAACAATGTTTAGAAACATTTTCAAGCAATGTTAAAAATCGTTTTCTAAGCTAGTTTTTTAAAACAACGTTTAGAAACATTTTTAAAACAATGTTTAGAAACATTTTTAAAACAATGTTTAGAAACATTTTTAAAACATTGTTTAGAAACATTTTTAAAACAATGTTTAGAAACATTTTTAAAACATTGTTTCTAATAAAACTTTAAATTTTGTATTTAGATCTTTTCACCAGCACTGTTTACACTTAAAATGTCAAAGCATTATTTTTTTTTAAACATCTCCCTGCAAAAAAATTTATATTTAAATGTTTATAAATAATATTTATTGACAGTAGATTAAATTTTTGCTATTTTTTTTTATCAAAAATTGAGTTTGTTTCTCATTTTAAATATTGACTTTATAATAAATAATATTGTCAATATCTAAACCTACTATATATTGATTTGTTAAACTAAAAAAAAAGATTAATATATATTTTTGGAATTTATTTTACCACAATTTTAAATTAGAAATTTCGTTAAAAACCAAAATGGTAGCTGGCTGATAAATATTATTTACAAAATACTGTGGTGGGTGTTGGTTTCAACAAAATAATAATAATAATTTAAAAATGTGGTAAATAAAATATCAACAATTGCTAATCCTTTATAAATTGAAAGTATTTATAAATATTGTGTAAAATTGTTAAGTATTTTAACAGTAATTTTATAAAGACAATTGGATTAGAAGGGCTATTAAATAAAATCAATTTTGAATAAAATGGAGGGTTTTAACAACATTGTTTAGAAACATTTTAAAACAGTGTGAAATATGCACCCCATTTCAAGTATAAAGGATATTAAAAATATGTTGCCTACTTTTAGGAGTTACAAATGATGTATGAATATATTTGTTTGTTTATTTAATTATGTCTTTTATTTGTTTGCTGGGTATAGTAACAAAATTGTTAACAAATCCCTTAAACTATGCTTTTATTTGCCATAAACCTTAAAGCCTTAAAATAGGCTTTAACTTTGTAAACTTTTATAAACTTTTTTTAAACTTTATTTTAAAAACTTTTTTTTTCATTAAAAGTGATTTGATGATCTTAAAATCCTTTTGATTTACAACAATTTCTTTTTTTTATTATATCTCATATTTTTAAACAAATAAAACAAGAAAATATTTTAACAAAAAACAATTTCTTTGCAATTAAAAAAAAAAATCTTTACTACAAACAAATCTTTGGTATGTACTAACATCATGCATTAACCTATTGACTGAATTTCCTTGAATGGGATTCCCTGCTGTTAATAGACTATAAAAAAAAATATGCCAAACAATAGCACGGCAGGACCAAATGGTAGAAAAACATTTTATACAATTCTAAGAGAACAGAAAAAGTCAGTGTAAACAATATAAGAACAATAATAAATAAAACACAAAAATATAAAACAGAAAAAAAAGAAAAAAATTTCTGAGCAACAAATGTGATTTTTCAATAGGAATATTCCTATACACAAATCCTTAAAGCAGCCTTAACTATGCTAGAGGGAAAAAACATTTTTTTTTTGAAGATAAAATTTCTTGATAAGCAAATTGTTTAACAAGACATAGAGAAAAGTTATCGGAGGCAATAATAAATCAATTCTAGCAAATAGAGGATAAATAAATATGTTTGCAAGAAATGTGAGAAAAAGAAAAAATAAATTTATATTTTTTCTTTAAGACAAAGAGCCAAAAAGGAAATTGAAATTCTTAGGCCAATTTTTTAAACACTCGATACAAAATTAAAAGCAAATAAGTTTTGAACTATGTTAAAAGTTATAAAAAAAACTATGTTTATTGTTAAATAAACTTTACTTAAATAACTTTGTTAAATAAATTTATAGAAAAGCTAAAAAAAATAATTTTAATTATATTACAGCCTTAATGAAGGCTTTGAATTTTTAAAAAAAAAAAATATTGTTAATGTTTTTTCTTAAAGTTTAGAAACAATGTTTATAAACAAAGTTTAGAAACAATTTTGATAAACAACGTTTAGAAAAAATGTTTATAAACAAAGTTTAGAAACAAAGTTTAGAAACAAAGTTTATAAACAAGGTTTAGAAATAATTTTTATAAACAAAGTTTAGAAACAATGTTAGTAAACAAAGTTTAGAAACAATGTTTAGAAACAAAGTTTAGAAAACATGTTTATAAACAAAGTTTAGAAACAATGTTTATAAACAAAGTTTAGAAACAATGCTTAAAAACAAAGTTTATAAGTAATGTTTATAAACTAAGTTTAGAAACAATGTTTAGAAAAAAATTTACTAAATTAACTTTGTTTATAGACTTGCAAACAAATTTATTAACAAAAATTAAAAACAATGTTTATAAACAAAGCTTAGAAACATTGTGTATAAATAAAGTTAAGAACACAATTCATAAAACAAATTATTTAACAAGATTCTGAGAAATTTTTCTAATAGAAAAAATTCTCAGATTCAGAGACATTTTTCTTATAGAAAAAGTCTCAGATTCTGAGACATTTTTCTTATAGAAAAAGTCTCAGATTCTGAGACATTTTTCTTATAGAAAAAGTCTCAGATTCTGAGACATTTTTCTTATAGAAAAAGTCTCAGATTCTGAGACATTTTTCTTATAGAAAAAGTCTCAGATTCTGAGACATTTTTCTTATAGAAAAAGTCTCAGATTCTGAGACATTTTTCTTATAGAAAAAGTCTCAGATTCTGAGACATTTTTCTTATAGAAAAAGTCTCAGATTCTGAGACATTTTTCTTATAGAAAAAAGTCTCAGATTCTGAGACATTTTTCTTATAGAAAAAAGTCTCAGATTCTGAGACATTTTTCTTATAGAAAAAAGTCTCAGATTCTGAGACATTTTTCTTATAGAAAAAAGTCTCAGATTCTGAGACATTTTTCTTATAGAAAAAAGTCTCAGATTCTGAGACATTTTTCTTATAGAAAAAAGTCTCAGATTCTGAGACATTTTTCTTATAGAAAAAAGTCTCAGATTCTGAGACATTTTTCTTATAGAAAAAAGTCTCAGATTCTGAGACATTTTTCTTATAGAAAAAAGTCTCAGATTCTGAGACATTTTTCTTATAGAAAAAAGTCTCAGATTCTGAGACATTTTTCTTATAGAAAAAAGTCTCAGATTCTGAGACATTTTTCTTATAGAAAAAAGTCTCAGATTCTGAGACATTTTTCTTATAGAAAAAAGTCTTAGATTCTGAGACATTTTTCTTATAGAAAAAAGTCTCAGATTCTGAGACATTTTTCTTATAGAAAAAAGTCTCAGATTCTGAGACATTTTTCTTATAGAAAAAAGTCTCAGATTCTGAGACATTTTTCTTATAGAAAAAAGTCTCAGATTCTGAGACATTTTTCTTATAGAAAAAAAGTCTCAGATTCTGAGACATTTTTCTTATAGAAAAAAGTCTCAGATTCTGAGACATTTTTCTTATAGAAAAAAGTCTCAGATTCTGAGACATTTTTCTTATAGAAAAAAGTCTCAGATTCTGAGACATTTTTCTTATAGAAAAAAGTCTCAGATTCTGAGACATTTTTCTTATAGAAAAAAGTCTCAGATTCTGAGACATTTTTCTTATAGAAAAAAGTCTCAGATTCTGAGACATTTTTCTTATAGAAAAAAGTCTCAGATTCTGAGACATTTTTCTTATAGAAAAAAGTCTCAGATTCTGAGACATTTTTCTTATAGAAAAAAGTCTCAGATTCTGAGACATTTTTCTTATAGAAAAAAGTCTCAGATTCTGAGACATTTTTCTTATAGAAAAAAGTCTCAGATTCTGAGACATTTTTCTTATAGAAAAAAGTCTCAGATTCTGAGACATTTTTCTTATAGAAAAAAGTCTCAGATTCTGAGACATTTTTCTTATAGAAAAAAGTCTCAGATTCTGAGACATTTTTCTTATAGAAAAAAGTCTCAGATTCTGAGACATTTTTCTTATAGAAAAAAGTCTCAGATTCTGAGACATTTTTCTTATAGAAAAAAGTCTCAGATTCTGAGACATTTTTCTTATAGAAAAAAGTCTCAGATTCTGAGACATTTTTCTTATAGAAAAAAGTCTCAGATTCTGAGACATTTTTCTTATAGAAAAAAGTCTCAGATTCTGAGACATTTTTCTTATAGAAAAAAGTCTCAGATTCTGAAACATTTTTCTTATAGAAAAAAGTCTCAGATTCTGAGACATTTTTCTTATAGAAAAAAGTCTCAGATTCTGAGACATTTTTCTTATAGAAAAAAGTCTCAGATTCTGAGACATTTTTCTTATAGAAAAAAGTCTCAGATTCTGAGACATTTTTCTTATAGAAAAAAGTCTCAGATTCTGAGACATTTTTCTTATAGAAAAAAGTCTCAGATTCTGAGACATTTTTCTTATAGAAAAAAGTCTCAGATTCTGAGACATTTTTCTTATAGAAAAAAGTCTCAGATTCTGAGACATTTTTCTTATAGAAAAAAGTCTCAGATTCTGAGACATTTTTCTTATAGAAAAAAGTCTCAGATTCTGAGACATTTTTCTTATAGAAAAAAGTCTCAGATTCTGAGACATTTTTCTTATAGAAAAAAGTCTCAGATTCTGAGACATTTTTCTTATAGAAAAAAGTCTCAGATTCTGAGACATTTTTCTTATAGAAAAAAGTCTCAGATTCTGAGACATTTTTCTTATAGAAAAAAGTCTCAGATTCTGAGACATTTTTCTTATAGAAAAAAGTCTCAGATTCTGAGACATTTTTCTTATAGAAAAAAGTCTCAGATTCTGAGACATTTTTCTTATAGAAAAAAGTCTCAGATTCTGAGACATTTTTCTTATAGAAAAAAGTCTCAGATTCTGAGACATTTTTCTTATAGAAAAAAGTCTCAGATTCTGAGACATTTTTCTTATAGAAAAAAGTCTCAGATTCTGAGACATTTTTCTTATAGAAAAAAGTCTCAGATTCTGAGACATTTTTCTTATAGAAAAAAGTCTCAGATTCTGAGACATTTTTCTTATAGAAAAAAGTCTCAGATTCTGAGACATTTTTCTTATAGAAAAAAGTCTCAGATTCTGAGACATTTTTCTTATAGAAAAAAGTCTCAGATTCTGAGACATTTTTCTTATAGAAAAAAAGTCTCAGATTCTGAGACATTTTTCTTATAGAAAAAAGTCTCAGATTCTGAGACATTTTTCTTATAGAAAAAAGTCTCAGATTCTGAGACATTTTTCTTATAGAAAAAAGTCTCAGATTCTGAGACATTTTTCTTATAGAAAAAAGTCTCAGATTCTGAGACATTTTTCTTATAGAAAAAAGTCTCAGATTCTGAGACATTTTTCTTATAGAAAAAAGTCTCAGATTCTGAGACATTTTTCTTATAGAAAAAAGTCTCAGATTCTGAGACATTTTTCTTATAGAAAAAAGTCTCAGATTCTGAGACATTTTTCTTATAGAAAAAAGTCTCAGATTCTAAGACATTTTTCTTATAGAAAAAAGTCTCAGATTCTGAGACATTTTCCTTATAGAAAAAAGTCTCAGATTCTGAGACATTTTTCTTATAGAAAAAAGTCTCAGATTCTGAGACATTTTTCTTATAGAAAAAAGTCTCAGATTCTGAGACATTTTTCTTATAGAAAAAAGTCTCAGATTCTGAGACATTTTTCTTATAGAAAAAAGTCTCAGATTCTGAGACATTTTTCTTATAGAAAAAAGTCTCAGATTCTGAGACATTTTTCTTATAGAAAAAAGTCTCAGATTCTGAGACATTTTTCTTATAGAAAAAAGTCTCAGATTCTGAGACATTTTTCTTATAGAAAAAAGTCTCAGATTCTGAGACATTTTTCTTATAGAAAAAAGTCTCAGATTCTGAGACATTTTTCTTATAGAAAAAAGTCTCAGATTCTGAGACATTTTTCTTATAGAAAAAAGTCTCAGATTCTGAGACATTTTTCTGAGACATAGAAAAAGTGTCAGATTCTGAGACATTTTTCTTATAGAAAAAGTCTCAGATTCTGATACATTTTTCTTATAGAAAAAAGTCTCAGATTCTGAGACATTTTTCTTATAGAAAAAGTCTCAGATTCTGAGACATTTTTCTTATAGAAAAAGTCTCAGATTCTGAGACATTTTTCTTATAGAAAAAGTCTCAGATTCTGAGACATTTTTCTTATAGAAAAAGTCTCAGATTCTGAGACATTTTTCTTATAGAAAAAAGTCTCAGATTCTGAGACATTTTTCTTATAGAAAAAAGTCTCAGATTCTGAGACATTTTTCTTATAGAAAAAAGTCTCAGATTCTGAGACATTTTTCTTATAGAAAAAAGTCTCAGATTCTGAGACATTTTTCTTATAGAAAAAAGTCTCAGATTCTGAGACATTTTTCTTATAGAAAAAAGTCTCAGATTCTAAGACATTTTTCTTATAGAAAAAAGTCTCAGATTCTGAGACATTTTCCTTATAGAAAAAAGTCTCAGATTCTGAGACATTTTTCTTATAGAAAAAAGTCTCAGATTCTGAGACATTTTTCTTATAGAAAAAAGTCTCAGATTCTGAGACATTTTTCTTATAGAAAAAAGTCTCAGATTCTGAGACATTTTTCTTATAGAAAAAAGTCTCAGATTCTGAGACATTTTTCTTATAGAAAAAAGTCTCAGATTCTGAGACATTTTTCTTATAGAAAAAAGTCTCAGATTCTGAGACATTTTTCTTATAGAAAAAAGTCTCAGATTCTGAGACATTTTTCTTATAGAAAAAAGTCTCAGATTCTGAGACATTTTTCTTATAGAAAAAAGTCTCAGATTCTGAGACATTTTTCTTATAGAAAAAAGTCTCAGATTCTGAGACATTTTTCTTATAGAAAAAAGTCTCAGATTCTGAGACATTTTTCTTATAGAAAAAAGTCTCAGATTCTAAGACATTTTTCTTATAGAAAAAAGTCTCAGATTCTGAGACATTTTCCTTATAGAAAAAAGTCTCAGATTCTGAGACATTTTTCTTATAGAAAAAAGTCTCAGATTCTGAGACATTTTTCTTATAGAAAAAAGTCTCAGATTCTGAGACATTTTTCTTATAGAAAAAAGTCTCAGATTCTGAGACATTTTTCTTATAGAAAAAAGTCTCAGATTCTGAGACATTTTTCTTATAGAAAAAAGTCTCAGATTCTGAGACATTTTTCTTATAGAAAAAAGTCTCAGATTCTGAGACATTTTTCTTATAGAAAAAAGTCTCAGATTCTGAGACATTTTTCTTATAGAAAAAAGTCTCAGATTCTGAGACATTTTTCTTATAGAAAAAAGTCTCAGATTCTGAGACATTTTTCTTATAGAAAAAAGTCTCAGATTCTGAGACATTTTTCTTATAGAAAAAAGTCTCAGATTCTGAGACATTTTTCTTATAGAAAAAAGTCTCAGATTCTGAGACATTTTTCTTATAGAAAAAAGTCTCAGATTCTGAGACATTTTTCTGAGACATAGAAAAAGTGTCAGATTCTGAGACATTTTTCTTATAGAAAAAGTCTCAGATTCTGATACATTTTTCTTATAGAAAAAAGTCTCAGATTCTGAGACATTTTTCTTATAGAAAAAGTCTCAGATTCTGAGACATTTTTCTTATAGAAAAAGTCTCAGATTCTGAGACATTTTTCTTATAGAAAAAGTCTCAGATTCTGAGACATTTTTCTTATAGAAAAAGTCTCAGATTCTGAGACATTTTTCTTATAGAAAAAGTCTCAGATTCTGAGACATTTTTCTTATAGAAAAAGTCTCAGATTCTGAGACATTTTTCTTATAGAAAAAGTCTCAGATTCTGAGACATTTTTCTTATAGAAAAAGTCTCAGATTCTGAGACATTTTTCTTATAGAAAAAGTCTCAGATTCTGAGACATTTTTCTTATAGAAAAAGTCTCAGATTCTGAGACATTTTTCTTATAGAAAAAGTCTCAGATTCTGAGACATTTTTCTTATAGAAAAAGTCTCAGATTCTGAGACATTTTTCTTATAGAAAAAGTCTCAGATTCTGAGACATTTTTCTTATAGAAAAAGTCTCAGATTCTGAGACATTTTTCTTATAGAAAAAGTCTCAGATTCTGAGACATTTTTCTTATAGAAAAAGTCTCAGATTCTGAGACATTTTTCTTATAGAAAAAGTCTCAGATTCTGAAACATTTTTCTTATAGAAAAAGTCTCAGATTCTGAGACATTTTTCTTATAGAAAAAGTCTCAGATTCTGAGACATTTTTCTTATAGAAAAAGTTTTATATTCTGAGACATTTTTCTTGTAGAAAAAGTTTTAGATTCTGAGGCATTTTTCTTCCAGAAAAGTCTAAGATTCTGAGACATTTTTCTTATAGAAAAAGTCTCAGATTCTGAGACATTTTTCTTATAGAAAAAGTCTCACCTCCTGATCTGGAAAAAGTCTCAGATTCTGAAACATTTTTCTTATAGAAAAAGTCACAGATTCTGAGAAATTTTTCTTAAAGAAAAAATTTTTCTTATAGAAAAACATTTTATAGAAAAGTCTCAGATTCTGAGACATTTTTTTATAGAAAAAGTCTCATATTTTGAAACATTTTTCTTATAGAAAAAGTCTCAGATTCTAAGACATTTTTCTTATAGAAAAAGTCTCACTTTCTGATCTGGAAAAAGTCTCAGATTCTGAAACATTTTTTTTTATAGAAAAAGTCACTGATTCTGAGAAATTTTTCTTTAAGAAAAAATTTTTCCTATAGAAAAACATTTTATAGAAAAGACTCTGATTCTGAGACATTTTGCTTATTGAAAAAGTCTTAGATTCTAAGACATTTTTCTTATAGAAAAAGTCTCAGATTCTGAGACATTTTTCCTACAGAAAAAAATCTCAGATACCGAATCAATATTCCTATAGAAAAAAATCTCCGATTCAGGGGCATTTTTTTCTATAGAAAACGTCAGAGACTCAGATCCTAAGACATGTTTCTTATAGAAAAATTCTCAGATTCTGAGACATTTTTCTCATAGAAAAAGTCTCAAATTCTGAGACATTTTTCTCATAGGAAAATATTTTAAAATATATTTTATTAAAACTAATCTTTCAAATCTACTAATTAATTGTCCACAGCCCTAAAATATACCTTAATTTGATTAACTTTATAATCCTTAAATTACACATTGATTTTTATAATAATCCAAAATCCTTAAAATAGGCTTTAAAATGTCAATCTTAATTAAAAAAATGATTTAAAAAATCCCTAAAATATGCTTAAATAGTAAAACAAACCAAAATTCTCTTTAAAAAATCAGCACTTTTCTTTTCCCAACCCAAACTTACACCATAAAAACCATAATTTTTAGCATTCCATTAAGTTTTTACCCAATATGTATTCTAAAAAAACCCTCTATAAAAAAGTTGTTAATTTCCTTTCCTTAAACCCTCCACCACCTAAAAATATGCTTATGTTTTTCAACATAAACACATACGTACGTAAATATATATTAATTATTCATTAGCTTGATGTTTGTTTTAACATAAAATATTATTTTGTTGTGCTAAAATCCAGCAAAAACTTGTTTGTTTTTGACTTTAAAATTCTGTTTACCTAAATAAAATTTTATAATCTACAACTTTTTTGGGGGATTTTAAAAGACCATAAAAAATAAACAAGAAAAAAAAAACATCTGAAAGTAGTCTTTAATGACTAGTGGTGTTAATGAACTTTTAATGTTCTTTTAGATGTTTTTTATAGTCTACTTTTAGGCATAGAATTTAAAACATTTCAAAAATCTGTGTTTTGTATAAAATATTAATATTTTCATTATTAAAATCAATTTTCTTGGTATTTTTTAATGTTTTTTTATGTTTCTCTATTTGTAACAAATTAATTCACTCTTATTTGTAAATTTTTTAGTTTTTTTCTGTAACAATTTCAAAGTTAAATTTTTTTTTTTGTTATTTTTATCTTCAAGTAGCAATGAAAATGTGAATAATTTATTATATTTTTTTGCGCTTCTACTTTCTGGTACCTTCAATAAGTACCTTGTAGTAGTCAATATTACACACTGACTGGGGAGGTCAGTTGAAAATGTATATGCTTGTTTTTTTCTTCTTACTTTTTTTGTTAAAGCAGAAGTTTATTTAAACAATGATGTGCTATCAAGGGCCCCCAGGATAAAGTTTGGAGATGTTTTTTTAAAGAATGATAGGTTGTTATAACAAATTAAGTCGAAACAAATAATAGTTTTCATTATGATAAATGTTTTGTCAATCGGCCCCAGCTTGGGCGCCATTTCCTTGTACAATTTTGAAGTGTTTTTAACTGCAGTTTTTAACTGAAATATCTTTCTATACAAAAAAATGTTTGAAGAACCTTAGACTTTTGATTCCGAAAAATTATCTCATCACTGCCAGACTTCTTCTATACGAAAATATATCAGCATCCTCAGGCTTTTTCTATACGAAACATGCCCCAAAAGAGAGTTTGGAGATGTTGTTTTAATGAATGATAGGTTGTTCTAATTAATTAAGTCGAAACAAGCAATATGTTTCATTGCAATAAATGTTTTATCAATCGGCCCCCAGCTTGGGCGCCATTTCCTTGATCGATTTTAAAACGTTTTTAACTGAATTTTTTAATTGAGATATACGAAACATGCCCCAAAAGAGAGTTTGGAGATGTTGTTTTAATGAATGATAGGTTGTTCTAATTAATTAAGTCGAAACAAGCAATATGTTTCATTGCAATAAATGTTTTATCAATCGGCCCCAGCTTGGGCGCCATTTCCTTGATCGATTTTAAAACGTTTTTAACTGAATTTTTTAATTGAGATTTTTTTTATATGAAAAATGTCTTAATAACCTAAAACTTTTTGAATCCAAAAAAGGTTCTCATCAACGTCAGACTTCTTCTTTACAAAAATGTCTCAGCAATTTCAGACTTTTTACAAATAAAACATGTGTTATTAACCTGAGAATTTTTATGTACAAAAAAGTCAATAACAAACCAAGTTTTTCATTGCGATAAATGTTTCAGAAATCGGTCCATGCTTGGGCGCCATTTGCTTGAAAGTTTTTAAAGTCATTTTAACTGAATTGTTTTCCTGAACTATTTTTCTATACCAAAAATGTCTTAACAACCTCAAACTTTTTGAAAACGAAAAATGTTCTCATCAACGTCAGACTTTTTCTTTACGAAAAATATCTCAGCAATCTCATGCTTTTTCTATTTCCAGACTTTTTTCTTTACTAGAAAAGTTAAGAACAAAACAATAGTTTTTCACTGCTATAAATGTTTCAGCAATCGGTCTCTGCTTGGGCGCCATTTGCTTGAAAATTTTAAACGTCATTTATTTTAACTGATTTTTTCAACTAACTATGCAAAAAATGTCTTAAAAACCTCAAACTTTTTGAAACCGAAAAATGTTTTCTTAAACCTCGGACAATATAAAACTATACGAGAAATTTCTCATTAATCTCAGACTTTTTCTAAACAAAACATGTCTTAACAACTTTAGACTTTTTCCTTACAGAAAAAGTCTCGTTATTCAATGCTTGCTAATAATTTGTTGAATCATTTTGATTGCTGTCGTAAATGTGACCAGACTCTCCGTTATTGGCGGTAGTTTATATTTTGCTGCTATGAGATTTGGAATCTGGTCCCTGTGACCAGACTCTCCGTTATTGGCGGTAGTTTATATTTTGCTGCTATGAGATTTGGAATCTGGTCCCTGCTTGGGCGCCACTTGCGTGAAAATTGTATAAGTAAATTTTTCTGAATTTCATGTTGATCTAAAGAAAATTATTAAACCGCTGCGATTTTTTTAACGAAAAATATTTTAGAAAATTGCTACATTTTCTACACAAACAGAAATATATCAACTAGCTTTACGAAAAATGTCTGAGCAACATGAGACTTTTTCTGTATGAAATATTTCTCAGCAATCTGAAACTTTTTCTTTACGAAAACTGTCAAAATGCTCAATGTTAGCTTATAAATTGTTATAGCTTTGGTAACTTTCCTGAATGTTGACTGACTTTCACTAATTGGGTAGTTTATGGAATAATGCCCCTACTTGGGCACCATTTCAAAACTAAAGGTTTGTTTTTAAGTTATTAAAGTAATTTTATTATTGACAGTTATTTAATGTATCCTCTATTTTTGGAATCAGGACCCTGCCTTTGCACTATTTGCTTGAAAATTGTTTTAGTCAAGTTTCAATTTTAATAGAAATTTTGAAAGACCTTAACGAAAAACCAAAAGAAGAATGTCTCAACAACCTGCAACATTTTCTATACGAAAAATGCCTATATGATCAACATTTGTTGAATAGTTTTGGTTACTATCGTCAATATATACTCATTGGCTCATTGTCGGTAGTTATAATGTTTTCGCTATGTGATATGGAATCAGGCCCCAACTTGGGCGCCATTTTGAAACATTTTCGAAATGACTTTAATATAAAACTAGAAAAATTAGGGAAAAATTATTATAAAATAGAAAAATTAGGGAAGATCCTCCTCTTTAATTTGCCATTACAAGTGTCATCCTAGGATAAATTAAATTATTTCAGAAATATTTTTCAAAATGTCTTCGTTTAAACTTTGAAGTCCTTTTAAAAGGAAACAGGATCATAAAATTAAAAACTGTAAATGCAGTTTCTCTACATTTTATCCGGTTCATGTTTGACGCCGTTTTTTTGTCAGTCGGTGCTAGTAGTGACTTTAGTGTGTCCGCCCGTACTTGGGCGCCATTTATGTGTAATTTTTACTAATTATAAAAAATGAAAACCAAAACTAATTTGGAAAAAACGGTTTTTGAATTAGTAGTTAACTGAAAAACTCTAATATTAAATCTACTTTTAGTCGTCTTTAGAATTTTCCGAATCGCCCCTGTTTGCTAGGAACCAAATAAAAGTCTACTGTTTGACTATCTGGAATTAATCCTTGGAAATATTTCTCAAAACCAAATACGGTTCTTTCTTAAAAAAATGTTGTCCACCCCAGCATTTTTTTGCAAACCAAAAAAAAAAAAAGTTTTACTTCAGGTGTCTTAATATTGTACGTGTGATACCTTTAATAAAAAAAGGAATACTTTACATACCACCACTACTATTTTTTATTATTATTGTAAAATTTGTTCTGTACAAAAAAAAAAAAATTGTTTTACCTATTGGAATTTCAAGTAGTTTTTATGTTCTGCACAAAGAAATAAAAATAAAAAAAAAGAAACAGAACTGCCTGAAATTGATATTTTGTAAAAAAAAAAAACAAAACATAGTATACATTTAGGAACTTTTTGTAGACAAGCATACAAAGTATACTGTTAGGGTGTTTAATATCAAAAAACTAAAATTGTAGCATACTTTTAAGGGGTATCATCCCAATTTTTTTCTGTTTTTGTAAATATAGTTAAGTTTACATTATGTGTTCCTATGTGTGTTCTATGCAAAAGTATCAAAATACATTAAAATTTTAATAAAATTTTAAGTACTTTTAGTATACATAATGCTTATACTAACTAACATCAGTAATAGTAGTTGTTTCAAATATTAAGTTGTTAAAATATTTATTTTTATAGCAAAAGAATTTTTTTGTGAGTAAAAATTTTTAAATGAAAAACTTTATGTGGTGGGATTTATATAAAATGAGATAACTTAATTTAAAAAAACTAAAGTTTATTTACAAGCAAATTTCAAATATTAAAATGTAAATTTATTTTAAAGTTAAACAAAAGAATTTAAGATAATAATTTAATTAAATTTTAGGCCACAAATGATTGTGGAGAGATAATTAAACAGAGAGATAATTTCAGGATTTTTAAAACTTTTTAAACCATTAAGGGTTATTTTAAAAAAATCTGTAGATTTTCGTGAAATTAAGTGGTTGAGGAATTAAGATTTTTTTATAGCATAATTTTAGGCGCTTATAAAAATATTTTTTAAATTTATATTTATTTTTTCTAAACAAAATTTTGTCCTACTTATTAAATAACTTCTTGAACTTAAGTTATTGAAGGATTAAAAATTTTTGTAGCATAATTTTAGGCGCTTATAAAAATATTTTTTTAAATTTGTTTCAGATTTTTAAAACTTTTTAAACCATTAGGGGTTATTTTAAAAAATCTGTAGATTTTCGTGAAATTAAGTGGTTGAGGAATTAAGATTTTTTATAGCCTAATTTTAGGCGCTTATAAAATTTTTTTGTTAAATTAATATTTATTTTTTCTAAACAAAATTTTGTCCTACTTACTAAATTACTTCTTGAACTTAAGTTATTGAAGGATTAAGAATTTTTGTAGCATAATTTTAGGCGCTTATAGAAATATATTTTTAAATTTATTTTCATTTTTTCTAAACAAAATGTTGTCCTACTTATTAAATTACTTCTTGAACTTAAGTTATTGAAGGTTTACGAATTTTTATAGCATAATTTTAGGCGCATATAAAAATATTTTTTGAAATTTATATTTATTCTAAACAAAATTTTGTTCTACTTATTAAATTACTTCTTTAAATTAGGTTGTTGAGAAACTTAGAATTTTTAAAGCATAATTTTAGGCGCTTATAAAAATTTATTTCCATATTTTCTTTAATAAAATTTTCTAAAATAATTGTTTCTTCTATTTATAAAAAATTAATGCAATTTTTCTCAACTTTTTAAATGCAAATGAGTTTTTGCAGTATTTCCTATATTTTTTTTTGTAATGATTGTGGAGAGCTAATTAAACAAATAGTTTGAATTAGTTTTGAGATTTTTAAAACTGTTTAAACCATTTAATTTTTTTTTAAATCTGTAGATTTGCTTGAAATTAATAAATTTGAGGAATTAAGATTTTTTATAGCCTAATTTTAGGCGTTTATGAAAATATTTTTTGAAATTTATTTTAATTTTTTCTAAACAACCTTTTGTTCTACTTATTAAATTACTTCTTTAAATTAGGTTGTTGAGGAACTTAGAATTTTTAAAGCATAATTTTAGGCGCTTATAAAAAATTTTTTCCATTTTTTTTTTTTCTTTAATAAAATTTTCTAAAGTAATTGTTTCTCCTATTTATAAAAAAATAATGCAATTTTTTTCAGTTTTTTAAATGCAAATGAGTTTTTGAATTATTTCCTATAATTTTTTTTCTACTTGAATAAAATTATGTCAAATAAATTGTAATGATTGTGGAGAGATAATTAAACAAATAGTTTGAATTAGTTTTGAGGTTTTTAAAACTGTTTAAACCATTAAGGTTTTTTTTTTTAAATCTGTAGATTTGCTTGAAATTAATAAATTTGAGGAATTCAGATTTTTATAGCAAACTTTTAGGCGCTTATAAAAATATTTTTTGAAATTCATTTTTTTTTAAGCAAAATTTTGTCCTATTTATTAAATTACTTCTTGAACTTAAGTTATTGAAGGATTAAGAATTTTTATAGCACAATTTTAAGCGCTTATGAAAATATTTTTGAAATTTATTTCAGTATTTTAAAACTTTTTAAAACATTAAGGGTTATTTTAAAAAAATCTGTAGATTTTCGTGAAATTAAGTGGTTGTGGAAAAAAAAATATATTTTTAAAGTTATATTTATTTTTTCTAAACAAAATTTTATACTACTTATTAAATTACTTCTTGAAATTAAGTTATTGAAGGATTAAGAATTTTTGTAGCATTATTTTAGGCGCTTATAAAAATATTTTTTGAAATTTATTTTAGTATTTTAAAACTTTTTAAACCATTAAGGGTTATTTTAAAAAAATCTGTGGATTTTCTTGAAATTAAGTGGTTGAGGAATAAAGATTTTTTATACCATAATTTTAGGCGCTTATAAAAATATTTTTTTAAAATTTATATTTATATTTTCCAAACAAAATTTTGTCCTACTTATTAAATTACTTCTTGAACTTAAGTTATTGAAGGATTACGAATTTTTATAGCATAATTTTAGGCGCTTATAAAATTATTTTTTTAAAATTTATATTTATTTTTTCTAAACAAAATTTTGTCCTACTCATTAAATTACTTCTTGAACTTAAGTTATTGAAGGATTAAGAATTTTTATAGCATAATTTTAGGCGCTTATAAAAATATTTTTTCAAATTTATTTCAGATTTTTTTAAACCATTAAGGGTTATTTAAAAAAAATCTGTAGATTTTCTTGAAATTAAGTGGTTGAGAAATTAAGATTTTTTTATAGCATAATTTTAGGCGCTTATAAAAATATTTTTTGAAATTTATTTTAATTTTTTCTAAACAAAATGTTGTTCTACTTATTAAATTACTTCTTGAACTTAAGTTATTGAAGGATTACGAATTTTTATAGCATAATTTTAGGCGCTTATAAAATTATTTTTTTTTAAATTTATATTTATTTTTTCTAAACAAAATTTTGTCCTACTTATTAAATTACTTCTTGAACTTAAGTTATTGAAGGATTAAGAATTTTTATAGCATAATTTTAGGCGCTTATAAAAATATTTTTTCCAAATTTATTTCAGATTTTTTTAAACCATTAAGGGTTATTTAAAAAAATCTGTAGATTTTCTTGAAATTAAGGGGTTGAGAAATTAAGATTTTTTTATAGCATAATTTTAGGCGCTTATAAAAATATTTTTTAAAATTTATTTTAATTTTTTCTAAACAAAATTTTGTCCTACTTATTAAGTTACGTCATGAACTTAAGTTATTGAAGGATTACGAATTTTTATAGCATAATTTTAGGCGCTTATAAAAATTTTATTTTTTTTAATTTATATTTATTTTTTCTAAACAAAATTTTGTCCTTCTTATTAAATTACTTCTTTAAATTAATTTCTTGAGGAACTAAGAATTTTTATAGCATAATTTTAGGCGTTTACGAAAATATTTTTTAAATTTATTTCCATTTTTTTCTTTAATAAAATTTTTCTAAAATAATTGTTTCTCCTATTTATGAAAAATTAATGCAATTTCTCTCAATCTTTTAAATGCAAATGAGTTTTTGAAGTATTTCCTATAATTTTTCTTTTTCTACTTGAATACAATTGTGTCAAATAAATTGTAGATTTCCACTTACCTTACCAAAAAATTTCTTTGTGTTGAAAAATAATCTGTAATAAAAAAAAAAATAATAAATTTTAAAAAACTATTCTAGGTATAGAATTATATATGTCAGGCATTTAGTAGTTTTAATAATTCAAAATTTAAAGTATACTTTTAGGAGATATTTTCATTTAAATGCTATTCTTAGACAATTTTGATAGTTTTTGATATTATAACGTATACATAAAAATGCATTTAAATCATTTCAATAACTTTAAAATATTTTTAATATTTAAAAGTTGAAATAATTTAAAATTTGTAGTATACTTTTAGGAGAAATTTTATTAAAATAAAAAATATAAATTCTTAGTAAATTTTTTATTTTTAAATTGAAATGAATGCTTAAAAATGCATTTAAATCATTTCAATAAATTTAATATTCCATAAATTTTGTAATTTAAATCCTTCTCTTTTGTATAAAAAAAAACTTTTTTTGGTTTCTTTATTTTTATATTTTAAAAGCATAATTTAATACTGTTCATGCTCAAGCATGCATTTCTATGTTTTAATATTTTTACATAAATGTGAAATAATAGTTGTTTTAGAAAGTATACTCAAAGTGAGGAGATAGACATTAGGGTGAACCAGAATTTGAGGTGTTTTTAGACAAAAATTATTTTCTGAACAAAACTCGAATTTAAGAATCTTTAGAACTTAGTTTCAAAATACTAAAGAAAGAGAATCTGAGATTTTTTCTATGCCTGAAACATTTTCTGTAAAGCAATGAGACTTTTCTATACGAAAAATGTTTCAGAAACTCAGATTTATTTAATATGAACAAGAGAGAGTTCAAAAACTCTTTATTCTTCTAACAAAAACAAAATTGACGCGCTTCTCTACGAGAAATGTTCTTAAATATTTTCTTATCATGTTAGTTATGTTAAGCTTAAACCCCTCCCACAAAAAAAGGGCGGTTGGTTGGAAAAATGATAAAAAATATTTTAAAAAAATCAGGATCCCGAAAATCCCGTGATTGAAAATCATAAATTCCGAGATTCGGTATGCATCTAATCCCAAAAAGTCCGGGATTTCTGTATTAAAGACCCTTCTTCAAATTCACTACCTCCATACACACTTTATGTTCTACCTTCCTTTTGTCATTATTTGAAATTTAAATCTAGACAAAATTTCTTATTTACTCTGGCAATCATTCAATATTGACCTAACATTTAACTTAAATATCAACATCGTTCATTGGTCAATCTTAAAGTGTTTAATGAAAGAAAACAAAAAAAAATATTTCAATTGCAAAAAATGAAAAAAAAAAAATCAATAATAGATTGTTTGCTAAAGCACTCATATGATATGACCTGAATTTTGTAATAAACAAACAAGAATTTTATTAAATTTTTTGAATTGTTATTACAAAAAAAAAAATTGAAGAAAGAAAATGTTAATTTACTTGGGTATTTGAAAGGAAAAATGGGAATGAATTCATTTTCAAAAAACTTTTGACATCACAAAAATTTAAGGATTTGAATGCTGTAAAGTGATTTCTTTTTAAATCACAGTAGAGAACCTAAACCAAAGATGGCAAAGTCGGTACATTACTACTTTTTTTAGTACTTTCTCCAAAATACCAAAGTACCAACACGACCGGTTAAGTACCCCTTCAAGTTCGTTTTCAGTTTTTTCTTTAAAATTCTGAAGAAATTTTCCAAAAATTTGGGAAGAAAACTGTCATTAATTCAGTGGCCCCCAGTTAGGCGCCAAATGTAATTATGTAATTTATTAATTTATCTGCAATATTTTTTTGGAGCACTATTGTGTTCGAATTTTTATAAAATGAACAAACTTAAATTTCCATTTCACGAAAAATTTTGTATCGTTTATAATGATCGCATTTGAGTATAAGAAAAATGTTATTCTTTGAAAATTTTAATATTTCCTGTCATTAATTAATTGAGCCCCAGTTGGGCGCCAATTTTAGTCAAATATTTTTTCAAACGACATTATTTTGAAATCTCTGATGTTGTCTTACAGAAAACCACTAGGTTTTCGCTTTTGTGAATGCTTTACTAACCAACAGTTACTCGGTTATCGATATTACAAATTTTTTCCTTTTATTCTTCAAATGCAAAAATTTCTATTTCCTCCATTAAAAAAATGTGGGTTTATCAACTGTGAGTAACACAATAAAAGTTAGGAAGTAAGAAGACCCTTGACTCTTGCGGATCATTGTAATGAACGATTAAGGAAGAAAACTGACATTAATTCAGTATGCCCCAGTTGGGCGCCATATGTAATTATGTATTTTATTAATTTATCTGCACTTTTTCTATGTAACACGTCATTGTGTTACAACTGGGATAGTAGGAGCAAACTAAAATCAAATTTCCATTTCCAGAAAATTTGGTTTATTGTATCGATTACAATTTTCGAATTTGAGTACAAGTAAAATTTTTTCCTTTGACAATTTCTACATGTCCTCCATTTTAGCTTGCTTCTAAACATTTATTGTGTGTAACATAACAAATGTTTTAATTGGACAACTGTGACAAATGACTGAGGAAGAATACCGCCATTAAGTCGTTTGCCCCCAGTTGGGCGCCAATTTTTTTAATACGACAATTTTCTGATGTTGTCTTAGGGAAAACCACTAGGTTTATTTTTGCTATTGTGAATGGTTTATTACCCAACTGTTACTCTGTTATCGGTATTACTAATTTCTGCCTATAAATTTTATTTCCTACATTAAAAACATGTGGGTACATCAACTTTGTAATTCAGTGTGTAACACAATAAAAGTTAGGAAGTTAGAAGACTGTAGACTTTTGCGGATCATTGTGATGAACGATTAAGAAAGAAAACTGACATTAATTCAGTGGTCCCCAGTCCGGCGCCAAATGTAATTATGTATTTTATTAATTTATCTGCAATTTTTTCTATGTAACACTTTATTGTGTTAGAACTGGGATAGAAGGAGCAAACTTAAATTAAATTTCCAGAAAATTTGGTTTATTGTATTGTTTACAATTTTTGAATTTGAGTATAATTAAAATGTTATTTTTTGAAAATTTCTATATTTCTCCATGAGTTTTTACTTGATTCTAAACGTTTATTGTGTGTAGCACAATAAACGTTTTATTTGGACAATTCTGACAAACGGCTGGGGAAGAATACAGCCATTAATTCATTGGCCCCTAGGTGGGCGCCAATTTTAGTTAAATATCTTATTAATTTATTTTAATTTTTTTGAAATCTCTGGTGATTTCTTAGAGAAAACCACTTGGTTTATAATCGCTATTGTGAATGCTTTTTCTAACCATTACTACTTTGTTATCGGTATTTTTAATTTTTTTCATTCAATCTTCAAAAAAAAAAAATTATAATTACTCCATTTCAAAAATTTGGACTAACTTTAATATTCTGTGCTTAAAACAATAAACGTTTGGAAGTTAGAAGACCATTGACCCATATGGGTCATTCTGATAAACGATTAAGGCAGAAAACTGACTTTAATTCAGCAGCCCCTAGTTCGGCGCCAAATATAGTTAGGTATTTTATTAATTTTTCTGCAATTTTTTCTATGAAACACTATTTTTAAATGTCTGATAAGAATCACTTTTGTCCACTAATCCAGCCTTATTCATTTCATCCCTCTTAAAAAAAGTTACCACCCTAATATATGTTTGCTCTCCATATGAAAACCATCCATGAGTAGTTGTATGCCAAATGCAGACTATAAATTAATAATAAAAAAAATATTTCACTAGATATTTTTCCTGTAAATAAATAGGTTTTCACATGAAAAATTCCAATAAATTATAATTGACCTAATGAAAATTGTAATTAAATTTTATAGACCATAAAAGTTGTAAATATGAGATTGGTTAAGTTCAAATCTGCTTTTGCATACCAAATACATAAGAGATACCAGGAGGAAATTGACTATGAAACAAAAAAAGTAATGGCATAAAGAGTTTCTCTTTCGAAAATAAAACTGTAAGCCTTTAAAGGAAGCCGAATGCTTTGTGATTTAGATTGAGGCCCCCATTTGGGCTCCATTTTTGGTAATTTATTATTTAGAAATTCTTAAATAAGATCAGTCGAGTGCGACGGTACTCAATGTTTGCTGGAACGTTGTTAAATCGTTGTGGTTGCAGTTTTTAGTCTAACCTGACTATTCTTCATTGGCGTTGGTTTCAGTGCTTCTGCTTCGTAATTTGGAATACACCCCTCGCTTGGGCGCCATTTCTGTTAATTAGTTTTTTGTGACTTTTGACATTTTTCAAATTATACTTGATGTTTTAAAAACTTTGCTTTAATCGTCATTCATTACAGTAAATCCTTCAGTGGATATATCTGTCTTTTGACACTGTTAATATAGTTTTTCATTTCCGATTTAATAAGACCGGTCGAATACATCGGTACTGTTTGCTGACACGTTGTGAAATCATTGTGAATGCAACCTGACTCTTCTTCATGGCGTTGGTTTCATTGGTTCTGCGTTGAAATTACAATTTCGACTACGGCCCTCACTTGGGCGCCATTTTTGTTAATCAGTTTTTTGTAAATTTTTCCCAGTTGTGATTGTAACCTGTTTCTTCTTCATTGGCGGTGTTTTAGTGTTTCTGCTTTATAATTTCAAATATGTTCCTCACCTGGGCGCCATATCTGCTAATGACTTTTTTGTGACTTTTGATATTTTTCAAATTATACTTGATGTTTTAAAAACTTTAAATCGTTCATTCATTACAGTAAATCTTTCAGTGGATATATCTGACTTTTAACACTGTTAAAATAGTTTTTCATTTCTGATTAAATAAGACCGGTCGAATATATCGGTTCTGAATGTTTTATGATATGTTGTGCTAAGTCGTTTTGCTTGCAGTTGTGAATGCAACCTGACTCTTCTTCATTGGCGTTGATTTCAGTGGTTCTGCTTTGTAATTTTGACTAGGGCCCTCACTTGGGCGCCATTTCTGTTAATCATTTTTTTTGTGAATTTTGCCCAGTTGTGATTGTAACCTGATTCTTCTTCATTGGCGGTGTTTCAGTGTTTCTGCTCTGTTATTTGGAATAGGTCCCTCGCTTGGGCGCCATTTCTGTTAATGAGGTTTTTGTAACTTTTGGCATTTTTTAAATTATACTCTTTTATTGATTACAGTATATTCTGCGGTAAACAGTCCTTACTTTTGACTTTGGTCAACTAGTTTTTCATTCCCGATTAAATAAAAACAGGTGAGTAGGTACATCGATACTCAATGTTTGCTGACAAGTTGTGAAATCGTTCTGGTTGAAATTTTGAGTGAAACCTGACCCTCCTTCATAGGCGGTGGTTTCAGTGATTCTGCTTTGCAATTTGGAAAACAACCCTCGCTTGGGCGCCATTTCTGTTAATCACTTTTTTGTGAATTTTTCCGGATTGTGAGTCCTTTACTGACAGGTGAATGTAACCTGATTCTTCATCAATGTCGGTGGTGTCAGTGCTTCTGTTTTGTAATTTGGAATACAGCCCTCGCTTGGGCGCCATTTTTGTTAAACAGTTTTTTTACGACTTTTGCTCTTTAACAAATTATACTTGATATAAAAAGAGCTTTGCTTTACATATTTCATTTAGAGTTTGAATTCTTATTCGACTGGACTTTAAAAACTTCCCTCAAAAGTAGGAAACTTAATATTCAATTTTCTTTTTTTCTCTTTTATTTAAGATGCTGCTTTTGATATGTATATTAAAATATTGAATATTTCCATATTACAAAACAAGAAATGTCCTAATAAAAATTTATATACAAACATGACTTGGGTTTATATCTACATTTTTTTGTATACATTTCAATATAAGTGTATATGAGGTATTTTACATGAAATGTCTAAAAATTCTAAAATGACATGCTTTTTTGACATACTCAAACTTTTCAAGGATATTTTTAAATATACAATTTAATAATTGTTTAACATTTTGTATCATTTAGGTGTTACTATATTTCTAAAAATGTTGCCTGCTTCTAGGCGCTTATGAAAAATAAATAAAAAATGGTTTCTATAAGTTTTATATTTTGTTACGAAATCTCTCTTATAAATATTTTTTTGTAAATGAAATTTTTTCTTTAACTTAAACTTGACATGAAATGAAAGAAAACAACTTTAAAAGGCAATTTTATAACAGTGCTACTGTGGAGGCTAACTACTACCACAAATGGCAGTATTACTACCACTACGTACACAAGAGTTGATGATTTCTTTACTGGTTTCAATTTCCACTAATACCCAGGCAGAAATAACAAAAAAAATTCTTACATTCCACTTTTTAAAATAGGTTGGAAGGATGCCTGTTTTTTAACTTGTTTCCTCGGAGGTTACACGGTCTATTCTGAATAAAATGAAGACAGTCTTTATTTTATTCCATATTTTATTTTCTATCTTAAAAAGGTTATTTCTTAAACTGCATTACTTCCCACTTTCTAAAGTTTTGTCCTTTATATTGTGTCTGCCTGGGTTGTCTTCCACCACTACTTCTACTGCAAAACTTCCTTGCACGTATATATAAGAATATCGTCTAATATTTTGTCAAGGACATTGAAATTCTTTGCGTGCATACAAAATTAAACTTAACCCATATATATAAATATATAACTTAAATATTGTGTGCACCCATATACGACAAAGTTCTAGCAAAGATGGAATAATATAAAATGGGTAACATTTAGGGACATATAGAAATAGCAAAAAAAGCGCACAATTGTGCTAAGAAATTGTAGAATATTTATGCACAACAATAATACACAGAAAGAAAAATTAGTGAAATTTAGAAAAAAAGGTTTAAGAGTTACAAAACCGCCAACTGCAGCTCTCTTTGATCTCTCTTTGAATTCTCTAACCGCGGTTTCGATTTTCCGAAATTTAAATCCGATTATTTCGGATTTGACAAATTGTAACACACAGAATTTCATATTATATGTTACAGTATCATTTCAAATACACCGCACGAGAATTTAATGAATTGGTGCATTAAAGAATTTGTAATTAATTGGCGCCCAAGTAGGGGCCCGATTAAAAAGATTTTAAATAACGCAATTTTTAATCATTTGGCGCCCAAACAGGGGCCTGATTTTAAAAGAATAAAATCAAGTTAATACCCTAGAAAAATGTGCCCCATTTTCGGAATAAATTATATCTATTTATCTAAATTTATACAGTTTTATCGGAAAATCGGTCTTATTAGGGCAAAAATAAATTCAGAAATGGCGAATGTATGGATACCCTTCACAATGTTGAATAGGTTATTGCAAAAAACTTAAAAAAAATATTTAAAAAAATTGCGGCGGAAAAAAAAATTTGTAAAAAAGAAATCCGCGAAAAATATATTTGTGTAAAAAATTTTCGTTTATAACTTAAGAATCGTTAAAATGTTAACGCTTAAATGCAATTCCAAACTTCACAGGGCAACAACAAGTAAATATGCTAAGTTTCAGTCATATCTGTTTAATACTTAAGCCGTGGTCGCAATTTTAACAGATGGACAGACGGACTTCGCTAGAATGTCTTAAAATCAATCACTGATCAATAATAGAACACTGTGCAACATGATTTTGTATTTTTGATGGGACAAAAGAAAATTAATATATACCAATAGTAGACCAAAACTTCCGAAGGTTTTTGAAAACTTAGCTCGAGTTCTTTTTTTTATGGGCCACTGAAGTTTTAAAATTTTTTTCAAAGGTGTTTTGAATAAGTAAAAAAAAAAAGTATTAAATCTAGTTCCAAAATGACCCATAACTATGGAAGATAAAGGGTAAATATGTTCTAAGAAAAGAACCACCATCAAATTTCACCGAGGACATCATTTAACATTATTAAGCTCAGAAGCAGATTTTTGACATTATTTCGACTTAATTCACACGACTTTTGTGAAAATCAATTTAACAGTATATAATAATTTACAATTTCGCTTTTTTAAGCATTTTGCACTTTTTGTACGAACTTTTGGTCTCTGGTAACCCCAGTGAAATTTGATGCCGAAAATTTTTGTAAAACATTTTAACCCATTAAATGCACGTTTTAGTGGTGTTCTATGAAGATATTTGAAAAAAGGACCAAAACGACCCCTAAAAATGGGAGATAGAGAGTAAATATGTTCCAAGAAAAGAACCGCCTAAGAACTTGAGCTAAGTTTTCAAAACCCTTCGGGGGTTTTGGTCTACTATTGATACAATTTAATTTTTTTTTTGTCCCATTCAGGACACACTCGTGACCCCAAATTTGTTGTACAGTGTAATTGGGGGACCTAGACCGATATTTCAATGAGTTACAGACTGAATAACAAACTTATATATACCCTAAAATACCTAATTGTAAGTGGAGGTAAGATCTTAGCACAAATCTCATTCAAAAGAGATTTCGTTCATAAAAGATTTTTAATCATTTGGCGCCCAAGCAGGGGCCCGATTAAAAGGAATAAAAAAAATATTAATGAACCTTTCAGATGAAAGTTCAACTCCCTACCCCGCTAATATTGTCTAGATGAAATGAGACATAAGAGAATTTTCAAGCAATAGACGCCCAAGTTGGGCACGGATTTCAAAAAATATAATTTCATCATTTCAAATACACTTAACGGGATTTAGCTTATTGTCAGATGTACATAAATGGCGCATAACAGTCTTTAATTGATTGGCGCCTAAGCAGGGGCCCGATTAAAAAATATCTAAGCTGAAATTTCATTCAAACGAAATTTTGATCATGACAGATTTTGAAATCATTTGGCGCCCAAACAAGGACATGATTTAAAATAATAAAATTATGATTAACGTACCTTTTATATCTAAACAGAAATCTCATTCAGCCACCTACGCTATTTTAGCTTACAACTAGATGTAAACAAGGCGTAAGAGAATTTTAAAATAATTGGCGCCCAAGTTAGGACCCAATTAGGAAAACAAAAAGAAACTGATTAGTGGCCCTTTCATATTTTAACTAAAATTTTGTTTAAACGAGATTTTATACATCACTTCACGATACTTCTGTTTTTGTGTAGATGGGGCAATAAATTTTTTTTAAGCAATTTGCACCCGAGTAGGGTCTTGTTTTCGAATCGCAAAGAGGATACTCAAAAATTTACGTCATTGAGGTAGATCCCGAGGAAAACTAGATTCGATGACAGCTTTCAACCAAAAGGCCGCTCAGTTAGCTTTTGAAGTTTTGGAAATCTCCTTCAAACGAGATTTTAATCATACCAGAATTTCAAATCCTTTGGCGCCCAAACAGGGACCCGATTAAAAATAATAATGAAAAAAAAAAAATATTACCTATTTTAGCTTAAATGAGGCGTAGGAGAATTTTCAATTAATAGGCGCCCAAGTAAGGACCCACTTTAAAAAATATTAGTGATTCTTTCACATCCCAGCAGAAATTTTGCTGAACGTTCAGCAGCTTTTGGAAGGGGAACTTGAGTAAAGGAGCGCATCCAATTGCGCTGAATTCATGCATGATTCCCTAAGGCGATGTCCCACTTTAGAGCGCTAGTTGGATACACAGAAACAGCGCTCTTTAGATGCACTGAAATCACGTGTCTTTAGAGCGCTGATTTAAGCAGAATAAAGATGCTGTAAATTCATGTATCTTTTTAGCGCTGATTTAAGCAGATTAAAGATGCAGTGAATTCATGTATCTTTGTAGAGCTGATTTAAGCAGAATAAAGATGCTGTAAATTCAAAGTTGAAATCAAATAACTAAAATTTAAAAAAATATAACAAAAAAATTCATTCGTTTTACTTTACAAAACTTTATTTATGTGAAACAAAATGAAAAAAAAACATCGGAAGTGAACATCAAAAAAATATCGGACATTTTCATTTTCACATTTTTTATGGGATTTTTTCTGGGAACAGCGGTCAAAGATGCTATGATTGAAGCGCTCTTTGCAGCGCTGATTAATGCGCAATAATGATGCAGTCAAATCATGTGTCTTTGTCTAAAACTCATGTTTTTTTATTCAAAAAGTGTTAAAAATATTAAAAAGGAAAGCAAGTGTGAAATTTTATCAAAAAAAAATTACACATTATAAGTTTTATATAAAAAATCTTAAAAAAAAATTAAAATTTTTTCCCCTTCCTTTTACTGCATCCCTAAGAGCGCTCTTTGGATGCGCTACGGTATGCTATAAACAGATGCTGTGTCGCCAAAATCTCGATTTATTTCTGCTGGGATCTTAACTAACATCTTGTTTAAACGAGATTTTATACACCACTAAACGATACTTCCGATTAGATGTAAATGGGGTAATAACAATTTTTTAAGCAATTGGCACCCGAGCAGGGTCTTGTTTTCGAAGCTCAAATAGGATATCTAAAAATTTCCGTCATTGAGGTATATTCCGAGAAAAAATAGATTCGCTGACGGTTTTCATTGAAAATGCTGCTGAGTAAACTTTTGAAGTTCAAAAATTTTGTTCAAACGAGATTTCAATCATAACAGAACTTAAATGTTTTGGCGCCCAAACAGGGACCCGCTTAAAAATAATAAAACAAATGTCTAACCAAAAATCTCGTTCACTGCTATTTTAGCTTAGATTTAAATAAGGCATAAGAGAATTTTCAATTAATAGGCGCCTAGGTAGGGACCCAATTTCAAAGCAAAAAGAAAATGATTAGTGGTCCTTTTATATCTTGACTAAAATCTTGTTACATCTCTAAACGATATTTACGCTTAGATGTAAATGGGGCAATACAAATTTTTAAAACAATTGCCACCCGAGCAGGGTCTTGATATAGAAGTGAAAAGAGGATACCCAAAATTGTCCAACATTGAGGTAGATTCCAAGAAAACCTACATTCACTAACGCTTTTTATCCAAAATTCCGCTGAGATAACTTTTGAAGTTTTAGAAATCTCGTTCAAACGAGATTTTAATCATACCAGAATTTTAAATACTTTGGCGCCCAAACAGGGACCAGTTTTAAAAAAGGATGCTCAAAAATGTCCGTCATTGAGGGAGAACTCGGTTAAAACTAGATTTGTTAACGATTTCCATCCAAAATGCATGTGATTTAATTTTTGAAATTTTGAATTTTATCACATTTCCTAATTAGAACAAGTAAGACTGTTAAATTCAGCTGTGCCGAATCTTTTATACACTCCAAAATGTAAAAAAAATTGACAGAAGCATTTTGAAGGAGTAGGGAGGATCTGTGTGGTCATCTACAAATATTAGTGGCCATTTATATCTAAATTAAATTTCGTTCATTCGAAATTTTATAAACTCTACTAAATAGGGCATCACAAAATGTTAAATTATTGTAGCCCGGGCAGGTTCTAAATCGTGCCGCTAAGGGGATACTAACTTTGGAAATTTGAGATTTCATAAAATTTCTCATGAAGAAAAATAGACAGATTCTGAGACAAAAAAGCTTCTTTGACATTTTTCTTATAGAGAACTTCAACATTTTTAAAAATTTTTCATAAAAAATGGTGTCCCCTGTAGGCTTGTTGGTGCTAGCCTATGAACCTGGAGGTAGTGGGTTCGATTCCAACCAGAACCTCAGGTTTTTTTCGCTACAATGAGACGACGGTCATTGTTACCAGTTCACGTTAAGATTGATATTCCTAAAATATATTGTATATAAATTAAAAAATGAAATTACTGGATCGTGGGATTAAAATTATTACAATACCATAAAAAAAAATTAGACTCTGGAATATTTTTTTAAAATTTTCATAAGCGATTTTTATTAATTATCCACTTCTAAAATTGGAGATATTATTTTTACAATACAACGCTCTTTAAGTGTCTTTAAACATTTTGGCGACCGTGACAGGGCATTTTTTAATTTAACGATTAAAAACGATTCCTAGACATTTTACGTATAAAATTTGGAACGAAAAATCCCCAAAAATTTTGAATTATGAAAATCGAAAAAACTTCAAAGGCTGCTGTTATAATTTTCGTATAGAAATTTCACAACACTTTTCTTTAAGTGTTTTTAGCAACAAAAAAGTATATGTAATTTTATATACAAAAACTACATGTTATTCAAATGCGGTAAATAAATATGCCGAACACGGAATTGTTGAAACACGTACTCCAATACCATAGTCATATTTTTTGTTTGGTTAAAGTAAAGGAATACAAGTCTGATAAAATCGAAAAATATGGGTGAAATGAAAAATAACACCCTTTCAAACAACATGTCCTAGGAAGCAATATGCAATTAACAGTAAACTTTAAATAAGTGGAAATTTAAAATAAATGGGGTTTCAATGTAATGAAGTTGAAAAATATGGTAGCCAATCATACTAGAGATTGAAAACAATTATGATCATGTTAGATATTACTGATAATCTTACTATGATTGCGGCCAATCATGCTATGATTGTAGCCAATCATATGATCGTTAGTAATCATAATTTAATTGTAGCCAAACATTATAAGATTGTAGACAATTATACTATGATTGTAGCCAATTATACTACGATTGCAACCAATCATACTATGATTGCAGCCAATCATACTACGATTGCAGCCAATCATACTATGATTTTAGCCAATCATACTATGATTGTAACCACACATAATTTATCATTGAAGCCAATCATGCTATCATCAATCATAATATGATTGTAGATAATCATAATATGATTGTAGAAAAAATCATAATATGATTGTAGCCAATCATACTATGATTACAGCCAATCATACTACGATTGCTGCCAATCATACTATTATTATAGCCAATCATAATATTATATATAATTTTTCATTGAATCCAATCATGCTAAAATTGTAGCCAATCTTGCTAAAAGAGTACGATTACTCTTATTTGTAGTCTACAGTATTTTAGTTTATAAATAATAGCAAAAATAAACTTTATAATAAGTATAAAAACAAGCTGCTTTCTTGGGTTTCTAGACTTATATCCTTATTATTTTTTTACTTTTCCTTTTAATAGTTTTAAATTGTAGCATTTTAAAATAAAATAATAATAATATATTTTAAAGGAGTGTTGGAATTTTAATTTATTTTATAAATGAACCAGTATGTTGTAAATATTTTTTAACAGATTGCAAAATTACACGCTAAATATTTTTATGGTCATATAAATTTTATTTTTTTCTTCGTTTGTTTGCCCTATTAAAAGAATATGTATGTTTTTGTTTAGTTTTATTGCGGAAAAATATTTTGTTTTTTCATATATGAATTTTGCTAGCTGGCCCTTTTTTTTGGCAAAAGGAAATGTTTTAAAAGGACACACAATATGGAATGTGGAAAAATATGTATGAGTTTAGAGAAAACAAAATTGAAAAGAAAATATTTTCATAATCTGCAAGTTAGGCAAAAGAAATTTTCAAAAGAGTAAAAGTAAAAGTAAAAGGATCCTTTGAGAATACAAAAAGATAGAGAATTTTAAAATTTTATCGATTATGTATAAAAAAAATTATCGATAACAAAAAAAAAAAAAATAAATATCCACGCATCGATAATTTAAAATTTTCTAAAGAAAATTTGTGAAGTTTCGATATACCGATAAATGAAAATTTTCTATAGAAAATTTTTTAAGTTATAGATATGATATTTTTTGTAGAAAATCTATGTCGTTATCGAGATATCCTTATATTCAAATATTTATAGAAAATTTGTAAAATTGTACAGTTTCTAAATATAAATATACAAAATTTTCTATAGAAAATTTTTAATTATCGATATATCGATAACTACACAAATTTTATATAGAAAAATTTAAATTATTGATACATCGATAACTATACACATTTTCTATAGACAATTTTCTATAGAAAATATGTATTAGTTATCGATAACTTGAAATTTTCTATAGAAAATTTGTAAAGTTATCGATATATCGTTAATTTAAAATACTCTATAAGAAATTTGTAAAGTTATCGATGTATTGATAATTTAAATTTTTCTATAGAAAATTTGTATAGTTATCGATATATCGATTTAAAATTTTCTAGAACAAATTTTGTATATTTATCGATATATCGATTTGTATAGTTATCGATATATAGTTATCGATATATCTATAATTTAAGTTATCGATAACTAATACATGTTTTCTATAGAAAATTTTCTATAGAAAATTTGTATAGTTATCGATATATCGATAATTTAAAATTTTTTATAGAAAATTTTGTATATTTATCGACATATCGATTTGTATAGTTATCGATATATCTATAATTTAAAATTTCTATAGAAAATTTGTAGTTATCGATACATAGATAATTCGATAATATCGACAATTTAAAATTGTCAATAGAAAATTTGTTTAGGTATCGATAGATCGATGATTTAAAATTTTGCATAGAAAATTTGTGTACTTATCGATTGATCGATAATTTAAAATTTTCTATAGAAAATTTGTAAAGTTATCGATGTATCGATAATTTAAAATTTTCCATAGAAAATTTTATGTTATCGATAACTAATACATATTTTCTATAGAAAATTTGTATAGTTATCGATGTATCGATAATTTAAATTTTTCTTTAAAAAATTTATATAGTTATCGATATATCGATAATTTAAAATTTTCTATAGAAAATTTTGTATATTTATCGATATATCGATTTGCATAGTTATCGATATATAGTTATCGATATATCTATAATTTAAAATTTTCTATAGAAAATTTTTAGTTATCGATATTATTAAAATTTTCTATAGAAAATTTGTATAGTAATCAATACATCGATAATTTAAAATGTTCAATAGCAAATTTGTTTAGGTATCGATTGATCGATAATTTAAAATTTTCTATAGAAAATTTTTATAGTTATCGATATGTCGATAATTTAAAATTTTCTGTAGAAAATTTTGTATATTTATCTATATATCGATTTGTATAATTATCGATATATAGTTATCGATATATCGATAATTTAAAATTTTCTTTAGAAAATTTGTAGTTATCGATAATTTAAAATTTGCATAGTTATCGATATTCTGAAATTTTTCATAGAAAATTTGTATAGTTATCGATATATCGATAATTTAAAATTTTCTAGAGAAAATTTTGTATAGTTCGATATATCGATAATTTAAAATTTTTTAAAGTTGTCGATAAATTGAAATTTTCTTTAGATAATTTATATAGTTGTCGATATATCGATAATTAAAAACTTTCTATAGAAAATTTGTGTAGTTATCGATACATCGACAATTTATAATTTTTTTAAAAAAATTGTGTAGTTATCAAATTACACCGCTCAACACTCATTTTCCGGTTTGAATTCTGATGATCAATTTTAGTAGACTTTGATCTCCTGATTCCAAATCTGTTCTCCAAATTTTCCCATCACGTCCAGATTTTTAGTTATTCACGGTTGAAAATGCGAAAAATGACGATTTTTGCATTATTTGAAAGCCTGCACAGCAGCCCTTCAGTGGAATACAAATCTGGTATAAAGCGCAAAAGTATAATTTGTCTATGGTCTCCAACATAGAACACAATTTTTTTCAAATTATTACGCTTGGTTGGGCTTTACTTGCGTTTTAAAATGATACTGTTAAAATTACCATTTTTGTAAAAAAGGTAAGGTACACTGAAAGAATTTTGTTCATTACGGCTATGAAAACGTACATTGATTCTATGAAAAAAATCATTAGAAGTGAGCCAATGATGCCCTTCATAGGATCTATGAATCAAATTCATAGAAACCAGAAACCTATGAAAAAGTTCATAGGCTATGGAAAAAAAAAATTATTATTCAATTCTATTTTTATTTATTTTATTATTTCAATTTTATTTTTTTATATTTTATTTGTATTTATTTTTATTATTTTATTTATTCACAATTTTCTATTTTTAAAAATGTATATGTTTTTTATACCCTCCACTCTAGTGATAGAGGGTATATATAAGTTTGTCATTCTGTTTGTAACTCATCGAAATATCGATCTGGGACCCCATAAAGTATATATATTCATGATGCCCGATCGATTTTAAGACATTCTAGCGATGTCCGTCTGTCCGTCTGTCCGTCTGTCCGTCTGTCCGTCTGTCCGTCTGTCTGTCTGTCTGTCTGTCTGTGGAAAATGCTGTCGCGGACAAAATATTGCATAGAGATGACTGAAACTTAACATATTTATTGGAAGTTCTCCCGAAAAGTTTGGTATTGCATTTGAGCGATATCGGTTCAGCGGTTCAAAAGTTATGAACGAAAATGTAAGCACACCTCAAAAATTTCAGCACATTCAACATAACCTAAAAATACAAAATGCTTTAATTCGGCTTCTGGTTGGCATATGTGAACATAATTGAACACCAAATGGTATTTAAACAAGTACGAACACAAAAAAAATAAAAATCGCGGATTTTTTTTACCAAAATTTTTTTTCGCGGAAATTTTTTTTTCAAAATTTTTTTTTTTTCAAATGTAATTTCCTTTTAAATAAAGTTTTTTGCAATAATCTTTTTGAAATTGTGGAGGGTATCACTACATTCGGCAAGGCCGAATTTAACTTTTTTACTTGTTTAACTTATCCCCACCCAGATTCGAACAGAGAACCTGTTGTTCGTGAAGCTTAGTCTCTAGCCACTTAGCTAAATTATATAAACAAGTAACAACACTTAAAATCAAATTTGATTAGTATATTGAGTTTGTGTTTTTGCTCTGTCACAATGCTCTGCCAAAAGCTGTGTGTGTGTTTGTAGAAAATAAATATTTTGTGTATTTACAAAAATGAAGCGTTATAAAACCAAGCGTTAGTTGGCGAGATTTTTCTTCTTTGGTGGCGCTGATAGCTAAGGCGTCGACAATTACCACTTCAACCGGTAGGTCTTGGGTTCGAGCCCCGGTCAGGGCAGCAATGATATTTTTTTTTTTAATGTTTTTTTATTTTTTTTTATTTTTTTAATAAATTTATTCAACTATTTTAATTATTGTAACATTATTTTAATTATTAAAAAAATTAAAAGGCATATTGATGGCATTTTCTTCTATGAATGACATTCATTAATTCTATGAATTTTTTCTATGAATTTAATAAAATCTATGAATAAAATTCTATGAAATATTTCAGAATACTAATGAATATTCATTCAGCCAATGAATTATTTCATAGATTCTATGAATTTGGTTTTATGAAATTTGTTCATAGATATAATGAACAATAATTCTTTCAGTGTAGATACCTTAGTTTTTTTTGATATTTTTCAAAGAAAAACTAAAAAAAATAAATATTTTACAAATTTAAGATTTCTGTGTTATTTTTCGCATACACCGGAAGATATATTTAATGGGTTTAATAGTCTATAAGAAAGAATGAACTTTTGCCTAAATTTTGAGCTCATCACAGTAAAGATTGATCATCTGGTTATTGTATTAGAGCCTTTTAAAAATGGTGCTTTTTCTAATTTTTTTGACAGTGTTTTTTTAAAATGCATGTTTGGCCAATAATAGTGCAACAACTTGAAATTTTTTTGATCATATTTTTGAGATCATAGTTCAATTCTACTCTCACGCTTTATACCTGATTTTTATTTCACCCCGCGGCTGCTGTGCAGGCTTTCAAAAAAGGCAAAAATCGCGTTTTTTCGCATTTTCAACCGCGAATAATTAAAATTCTAGACGTGATGGAAAAATTTGGTGCACAAATTTGGAATCAGCGAGTCAAAATCTTTAAAAATTTTATATCAAACTTCAAACCGTAGCCAAAAACCTTCGATTTGTTGAGCGGTGTTATCGATTTATTATAAAAAAGTTGGATAGTAATCGATAGAATTGATAACATTAAATTTTCTATAGAAAATTTTAGCATAAAAATGTTTATAGTTATCGATGAATCGACAACATAATATTTTATAGAGAAAATTTGTACATCAATAACATAAAATTTGTATAGCTATCATAGATGGGACTAATTAATTAAAGGGACCAATTAATTGATGGTTTAATTACCATTTAATTGATGTCAATGGTAATGAAATTTTTTTCACTACCATTGGTTGTATCAATTGTACCAATTAAATTACTTATCAATTTAATTACTAATGAAAATTAAAAAAAAAATAATTACCATTGGTATGCCATCACTTAAAAAAAATAATTACCATTAGTAAAAGTCGTCACAATTTTGTCAAAATCGTTAATATTTGGAAATATCTGTTGTTTTTTGTTATATGGTGTTTTAGTTTTTCACATTTTATAAACCAAACACACGTTGATTGCCTTTGTATAACACAATATTTGAAATTTTTATTTGCGTTTTGTTTTTTGTCTTTAACATTTTCATATTTTTTTGTAAAAACATACTTTGATGTTTAAATTTTTAACTTTTCAAAAAAACAAAAATGTGCAAACCAATGGTTTTGAAACTAATTATAATTGGTGTTTTTTAACAATTGGTGCATTTCATTACCATTAGTAATTATTTTTTCAATTAAAAAAATTGAATTACCATTAAATGGTAATGAAAATTTTTTCATTACCATTGATATCAACCAATGGTAATTAAATTTCAATGGTAATGAAAAATTCCCATCTATGATAGCTATCGATATTTCGATTAGATAAAATTTGTATAGTTATCGATGATATAGCACATTTAACATCCCACTAAATTCTCATAGATTCTTTTTTACTCCCCTGATAGTACGCCACACTTTAGTATGCCCCGATAATATGCTTCACTTTTTTTGTTTAATTAATTTTACCAATCATATTTTATTGCTTTTAATGCATTCCTAATCATGTTTCATAATTAATTAACAAATATAAAATAAGTTTTTATTGGTTTTTGCAATTTAATAACTTTTTCTATGATTTGCAACAATAACAAAAATAAACTATTGCCAGCCAGTAGGAGAGTATAACGAAGAAGAAGGCGTTAAATTTTAATTGGATTTTGCCTAAAGAATAAATAAGTCTAGTTTGGTATATAAACATGCACAAACATGTTTATACAATATCTATGTAAATGTACAACAAATACTCAAATACTAATCTAATAAAGATTTATGTCTATAGATGTCTGTACAGGCCGCTCTTTTCTGTACATTCGTTGTATTCTGGCTGTCACTTAATAAGAGAAAATTGATGATCCATATAGTAAACTACTAACTGGATTAACGATATTTTGTAGAGAAACTAGAAAAAGGGTTTTGGCTGAAAACTTAATTTTAAGTGAAAAATAAAAATTTGGAAGCAAAAATAATTAAAAAAATATATTTTTTTTATCGATAACTATACAAATTCAAAATTGTCTAAAAAAAATTTGTATAGTTAACTATATATCGATAATTTAAAATTTTCTATATAAAATTTATACAGTTATATCGATAATTTAAAATTTTCTATAGAAAATTTATATGGTTATCGATTTATCGATAATTGTAAATTTTCTAGAGAAAATTTGTATAGTTATCGATATATTGATAATATAAAATTGTCTACAGAAATTTTGTATAGTTATCGACAACATAAAATTTTTTACAGAAAATTTGTAGTTATCGATATATCGATAATTTAAAATTTTCTATAAAACATTTGTATAGTTATCGAAATACCTTTAATAGAAAATTTTCAATAGAAAATTTCTAAGTTATCGATATATCGATAATTTTAAATGTTCTATAAACATATTGTATAGTTATCGATAATTTAAAATTTTCTAAAGAAAACTTACACAGTTATCGATGCATTGATAATTTTAAATTTTCTATAGAAATAGTTACCGATATATCGATAATTTAAAATTTTTTAAAGATAATTTGTATATAAATTGTCGATAACAATACAAATGATCGATATATCGATAACTATACAAATTTTTTATAGAAAATTTTATATTATCGATAACTATAAAAAGTTTTAAATTATTGATATATCGATAACTTTAAAAAATGTCAATAGAAAATTATAAATTACCCATAGATCGATAACAATACAAATTTTCTAAAAAAAAACATTTTAAGTTATCGATCACTTTACAAGTTGTATATAGAAATTTTAAATTATGGATATATCGATAACTGTACAAATTTTGTATATAAAATTTTGTATATAAAATTTTACATTATCGATAACTATACAAATTTTCTATAAAAAACTTTATATTATCGATATATCGATAACTATACAAATTTTTATAGAACATTTTAAATTATCGATATATCGATAACTTCACAAATTTTCAATAAAACATTTCAAATTATCAGTATATCGATAACTATACAAATTTTCTATAGAAAATTTTAATTATCGATATATCGATAACTTAACAAATTCTCTATAGAAAATTTTAAACTATCGATACATCAATAACTATACAAATTTTCTATAGAAAATATATCGATAAGTATACAAATTTTCTATAGAAAATTTTAATTGTCGATATATCGATAACTACACAAATTTTCTATAGAAAATTTTAAATTATCGATATATCTATAAAAATTTTCTGTAGAAAATTTTAAATTATCGATATGTCGGTAACTAAAGAAATTTTCTGTAGAAATTTTTAAGTTATTGATATATCGATAAATGCACAAATTTTCTATAAAGAATTTTAAATTATCGATAATTATACAATTTTTCTAAAGAAAATTTTAAATTATCAATATAATAACGATAACGATACAAATTTTCTAAGAAAATTTTAAATTATCGATATATCCATAACTATACAAATTTTCTATAGAACATTTTAAATTATCATATCGATATCAATAACAATAAAAATGTTCTAAAGAAATTTTTAAATGATTGAGATATGATATATCGATGTTTCAATAACTACACAAATTTTTCTATAGGAAATTGTAAATTATCGATATATCGATAACTATACAAATCTTCTATAGAAAATTTTAAGTTATCGAGATATCGATAACTATATAAATTTTTTTATAGAAAATTTTAAATTATGAATATATCGCTAACTATGCAAATTTTCTATAAAAAATTTTAAATTATCGATATCGATAACTATACAAGTTTTCTAAAGAAAATTTTAAATTATCAATATATAACGATAAAAATTTTCAATAGAAAATTTAAAATTATCGATAACTATACAAATTTTTTAAGAAAATTTTAAATTATCGATATATCTATAACTATACAAATTTTCTATAAAAAACTTTAAATTATCAAAACATCGATAACTATACAAATTTTCTATAGAAAATTTTTAAATTATCAATATATCGATAACAATACAAACTTTCTATAGAAAATTTTAAATTATCGATATATCCATAACTATACAAATTTTCTATAGAAAATTATAAATTGTCGATATATCGTAACTATATAAATTTTCTATAGAAAATTATAAATGATCGATAGCTATACAAATTTTCTAAAGAAAATTTTAAATGATCGATAGATATAATATATCGATGGTTCGATAACTACACAAATTTTTCTATAGAAAATTGTAAATTTTCGATATATCGAAATTTTTCTATAGAAACTTGTAAATTATCGATATATCGATAACTATACAAATTTTCTACAAAAAATTTCCTATAGAAAATGTTACAAATTTTAAGTTATCGATATATCGATAACTATATACATTTTTTATAGAAAATTTTAAATTATTAATATATCGCTAACTATGCAAATTTTCTATAGAAATTTTAAAATTATCGATATATCGATAACTAGATTTTCTATAAAAATTTTAAATTATCGATATATCGATAACTATGCAAAATTTTCAATAGAAGATTTTAAATTATAGATATATCGATAACTATACACATTTTCTATAGAAATTTTTTAATTATCGGTATATCGATAACTATTATTATTAAACCTTTTCTAGATAATTTAAAATTATCGATATATCGATAACTATACAAATTTTCTAAAAAAATTTTGAATTTTCGATATATCGATAACTATACAAATTTTCTATAGAAAATTTGAAATTATCGATACATTCGATAAGTATATAAATTTTCTATAGATAGTTTTAAATTATCGATATATCGATAACTATACAAATTTTTTATAAAAGAAAAATAAATTATTGATATATCGATAACTATATGATTTAAATTTTCTATAGAAATTTTTAAATTATCGATGTATCGATAACTATAAAGGTTTTCTATAGAAAATTTAATATTATCGATAACTCTAAAAATCGATAACTTTACATATAAAACTTTAAATTTTCGATATATCGATAGCTTTAAAAATTTTCCATAAAATATATTAAATTATAGATGTATCGATAACTATACAAATTTTGTTTTAGAAAATTTAAAATTATCGATAACTGTACAAATTTTCAAAAGAAAATTCTAAGTTATCGATATATCAATAACTATACAAATTTTCAAGAGTAAATTTAAAGTTATCGATATATCTATAACTATACAAATTTTCTATAGAAAATTTTAAGTTATCGATAACCATACAAATTTATATTTTTCTATAGAAAATTTCATATAATCGGTATGTCGATAACTATTAAAACTATCTACAGAAAATTTTAAATTATCATATCGATAACAATTCAAATTTTCTATAGAAAATTTTGAATTATCGATATACAGATAAGTAAAAAAAAAAATTATAGAAACTTAAAAATTATCGATATATCGATAACTATAAAAATTTTCTATAGAAAATTCTTTATTTTACGATATATCGATAAAAAAATTTTATAGAAAATTCTTTATTTTGCGATAAATCGATAACTACAAAAATTTTCTTTAGAGAATTTAGATTATTGATATATCGATAACTATACAAATTTTTTATAGAAAATTTTTAATTATCAATAACTACACAAATTTTCTATTAAAAGTTTTAAGTTATCGGTATATCGATAACTATTATTAAATTTTCTCTAGAAAATTTTAAATTATCGATATATCGATAATTTTCTCTAGAAAATTTTAAATTATCGATAATTTTCTCTAGAAAATTTTAAATTATAGATATATCTCTATTCGAAATTTTCTAAAAAAAAATTTGAATTATCGATATATCGATAACTGTACAAAGTTTCTATAGAAAATTTTAAGTTATCGAAATATCGATAAGTTTATAAATTTTCTATAGAAAGTTTTAAATTATCGATATGTCGATAACTATACAAATTTTTGACAAAAGAAAAATAAATTACTGATACATCGATAACTATATGATTTAAATTTTCTATAAAAATTTTTAAATTATCGATATATCGATAACTATACAAATTTTTTATAAAAAATTTAAAATTATCGATAACTCTAAAAATTTTCTATAGTCAATAAATTTTTTTTGTCCTTGTTTCATGTTCTCCTTTTCCCTGCAACTCCTGTTATAGATGTACAAGAAAAGTTTTATTAGACAACAAAAGTTTTTGATGCAGGACATTGTTTTTTCTTTTTTTTTGTATATTTCTTGTTTTTATATTTGATTGATGATTTAAATTTTTCACATGTATGTTTGTGTGTACAATTCTGTCAAATCACTATGTTTCTTTTTTTTTTGCTGACTACAACATGCCTTAATTTCTTTGTGTTATTATAACATTATTGGATTTTCTTAGGAGTTTGAGATGAGATTGCTTATTTATACAATCACACAAAAGTAAATGTTTTGAAATGTTGTCTTAATAAATAATGGAGAGAAATTTGTTGACAGGTGTATTTATTATTAAATTAATTTTAATTTAAACAAAAGGACTAATTTTGTAAATTGATGAAAGTAATTAGTTTGAAAGTAGACAGACTAGAAATGAGTTACTATAACGAAATTTGTTAAATCAATTAAAAAAGTAATTGATTATGGAATAGTAAAAACTTCGTATTACGAAAAAGCTCCCATAATCTAAGAATTCGTACACAGAAACAAATTCTGAGAATCTGGGAAATTTTCTATAGGAAATATGTCTCTTTATCAGAGACTTGCTCTATTCGTAAAACTTAAGCTACAATTACAAAATTTGTTGAATCAATAACAAAAGTAATTGATATGAAAAATTATAAAAATCAAGAATTTTTATGATATTTTTTAATAATGACAAGTATTTTCAATATCGAAAAACTTTTTAAGTAAAAAATCTCATATTTTTTCTTTTTATAAGCTTAAATTAATCATTTCCTAAAAATGTTATCCTCCAAATCACTTTAATTCTTAAAATCTAGTTCAAAGAAGAAAAAATACTTAAAAAAATACAATCTTAAAATGTTCATTTCATCACATTTAACCACATCTATGTGTGCAATTAAATCCAGACAATTTATGTTAAACAATGTTTATTATACTTTTAAACAGGGTTTTTGTAATAAAATTTCTCTTTTTTTTTAATACGAATTATTTAGTTATGAAAGTCTTCCACATCGTATACATTTTTTTAATTTTTAATGTTGTAATAAAATGAGTTTATGACATACATACTCGTTCGTTCATACCTTTAACGATAACAATTGTGGTATTTTTTTTATTAAGAGACAATAGGATTTTATTTTTTTGTGTTTTGCTGAAAATGTTCATATAACATGAGCTTGAAAACGTGAACATTAGAGGAGACGGAATAAGCGGTATAAACGAGAGAGAAAATAATAGTTTTCATAAATCTAAAGCTTTTCTAACTTAACCGTTATCCCTGAGAATGGATTTGAAAATTTTAACATTTTTCATATAGAAATTTTAATTTTTATATTTTCCTCCCACTCTAATATTTCTATAACAAAGCTTTTTAAACAAATTCATATCATAAAAATTTCTGTGTTTTTCTTTTTATTTAGATTACAAAAAAATAAACATTGTTTGGCGTTATAAAAAGGACTTGCAAAGCTTTGTTGATAGTTAACCTCTCAGTTTATTTAAAAAAAAATACAATCAAAAGCACAAACTATCATTTGATAGTCATTTTATTAAAAAGTTTTTTAGTTAAACATCAAGACGACATAAAAACGAAATAAAAAGGACTTTTTATTTTTTTTTGTGTTTTGTTGTTCGGTGTATTTTGAAAGAATTTTGAAAGAATTAGAAAAATATCAAAAGCTCAAAAGAATTAAAAAAAAAATCAAAAGCTTAAAAGCTTAAATTGTAATTCAATAGTAATTATTTTAAAAGCTTTTAGTTTATCATCAAAATTACATTAAAAGCAATCAAAAAAAGTACAAAAATTGGAAAAATCTTTAACGAAAGCTTTTATCAATTTAAGTTTTGCAACATTTTTATATAATTGTTTATGCAAGCCATCGATCTGATCTGTATTTATAAATTATATTATAATGAATCAAAAAAGTAAAAAACATTAAAAAAGCTTTACGAAAGATTCCATAAATAAAAGCTCTCATAAACTTTTAAATGTCCGTAACAAATTTTTTAAAAAATAGTTTGCTTTTGATTTGATTTTTAAAAAAAGTCGACAAGTTTTTTTAAAAAGCTTTTGTGTTAGCCATGCTTGAAATTACAACAAAAAAAAAAATTACAAATTAAAAAGCTTTTTTCGACAAAGCCTTTTTCGACAAAGCTTTTTTAGATAAAACCTAAGTTATAAAGACAAAATAAACAAAAAATTTTAATTATGACATCGATTTGAACGGTATTTAAACGAACTAAATATTACTTCCAAAATTTTGTTGTTTGTAACCCTTTCGGTGTGTTTTAAAGGAATAAAAAAATCAAAACCACAAAAGCTCAAATTATCATTTGATAATTAATTTTTAAAAAGCTTTTAAGTTTATTATCAAATTTCTATTATAATAAATAAAAAATATAAAAATCTTTAACTAAAACTTTTAAAAATTATAGTTTCTCCACAATTTTAAATATGTGCTTGCACAAAAAGGACTTGTAAAATGTTGTTATTTATGAGCCAAGCCATCTGTATTTATAAATTATATAATAATAATTAAAAAAAAATAAAAAGGTTTAAAAAGCTTTCAAAAGAATTTTATAAACAAAAGCTTTCATAAACTTTGAAATGAATACAACAAATATACCAAAAAAAAGTTTTTTTTTTAATGGTTTTTTAATAAAAGTCGACAAGTTTTTTTAAAAGCTTTTGTGTTAGTTATGCTCAAAATTTCAACAAAATAAAAAGTAAAAATTTTGCTCAGAATGCTCTTAACTAACACAAAATATTACAAATTTACCTATTTAAAAGCTTTTTTTGAGAAAGATATTTTAAATAAAACCTAAGTTATAAAGATCGGAATAACGACAATTTTGTTTCAAATGTTTTTAAACGAAGCAAAATTGACTTGGTTAATTTTGTTGTTTCGGTGTGTTTTTAAAGAATAAAAAAAAAAATCAAAAGCACAAAAGCTCAAATTATTATTTTATAGCAAATTTTTAAAAAGCTTTTAAGTTTATCATCAAAATTACAATATACTGAACAAAAAATTCAAAGATTCCAAAAATCTTTAACGAAAGTTTTTTAAATTATAGTTTTCCTACATTTTGATAAAGAATAAAAAAATCAAAAGCACTAAAGCACAAAAGCTTAAAAGTTCACATTATAATTTGATAGTAAGTTTTTAAAAGCTTTTTGGTTTATTCTCTAAATTTTGTTGTAATAAATCAAAAAATACAAAAATTCAAATAATCGAAAGCTTTTATAAATTATAGTTTTCCTGCAATTTTAAATATGTTCTTGTACAAAAATGGCTTGTAAAATGTTGTTATTTGTAAGCCATCACATTAGCATTTATAAATTATATAATAATAATTTAAAAAAGTATAAAAAATAAAAAGCTTTACAAATTGAACAAAAAAGCTTGCATAAATTTTAAAATGCATGTAACAATTATTCCAAAAAATGTATTGCTTTTGATTTGATTTTCAATAAAAGTCGCAAGTTTTTTTAAAGCTTTTGTTTTTTAGCTATGCTTAAAATTCCAAAAAGATTAAAAAGTATAAAATTTATAAAGAAAGCTCTTAACTAAAAAAAAAATACTAATTTACCTATTTAAAAGCTTTTTTCGATAAAAATTTTAGGTTTAAAGACAAAATAAACAAAAAATCAAAATAATGACAATATTATTTCAACGGTATTTAAACGAAATTGCCAAATAACAAAAAGAAAGTGGAAATGGATAAGGCACACATTAAGAAAGCCAAACGGTAGCATTACGAGGACTGCTTTAAAATGGAATCCTCAAGGCAGCAGACGCCCCAAAGAACTCTTAGCGCAGAACACTCAAACAAAAACTTAAAATATTAAATAAAACTTTTGATGAAATTAAAATTATATGTAACGATAGGTTAAGTTGGAACAATCTTGAAGAAGCCCTATGTTCTCAAGTGGAATGAATAAAGGGGGGAAAAAATTAAACGAAACAAAACGGCCTTTTTGTTGTTTGTTACACTATGGTGTGATTTTAAAGAATTAAAAAAAAATCAGAAGCACAAAAGCTCAAATTATCATTTGAAAGAAATTTTTTTGAAAAGATTTTAAATACAAATACTCCAAAAATCTGTAACGAAAGCTTTTATAAATTATAGTTTTCCTACATTTTTTATATATTTACTTGCACAAAAAGAGACTCGGAAAATGTTTAATTTTTTTAACACGTTATTTTAAAAGCTTCTATTTTAGCCATGCTTAAAATTACTACAAAATTTAAATGTATAAAATTTGTAAAGAAAGCTCTCAACTAACAGAAAATGTTACAAATTTACCTCTATAAAAGCTTTTTTAGACAAAGCTTTTTTCAATTAAACTTTCATAAAGAGAAAATAATTAAAATAATGAAAATTTTATTTAAAACGTTGGTATAAACTCTGGAAGTTGCACATACATTTTTCTAGTGATCTCGCTTCGGGAAAGCTTTTTTACAAAATGTTTGCTTTTTAATTAAGAAAAAATTTGCTTTAATTTTTTTCTTAAATGTTTTATAATGCGAAAGAAAATTAAAAATAAGTTAAAAAGCTAAATTTTTCATTGCCGAATGTATCGATACCATCCGCAAAAAAATTTTGCGGAAAAAATATTTTTGGTAAAAATAAAACTCCGCGATATTTTTTTTGTTGTGTAAAAAAATATGTTTGTGCTTGTTTGAATACCATCTGGTTTCGAATTCTGTTCACATATGTCTAGGCTGCCCATTCGTACTGATTTGATCAGTACATGTACTGATTTTCGATTACGTGTACTGATCAAAAAAGTTGTATTGGTTTGTACTGATTTTTTAAAATATGTACTGATTGTACTGATTTTTGAATATTTCAACATAAAAAAGAATTTGATTTGAAAATTCTAGACAAAAGCTTGAATTTCCATAAAATAATTTGTCAAAGTGGTTTTTATATAAATTAAGTCTAACAATAATAATTCTAAAGTGAATTAATTCTAAGGAGCACTAACGCTCAAAACATTTTAATCAAGTTGTTTGAAGTCAAATACATTTTCTGCAAAATAACGACAAATGAAATGAAAATAATGGAAGTTAATTTTTAACAGTTGTTTTACTGAAATACTAATTGTCCGAAATTTTTTGAATGTTGAAAAAATCATCAGTGTTTTCCCACAGAAAAAAGTTTTCAGAGAGTTATTTCTAGTGTCCGACCGAATATTCGGCTCTGGCTTCGGCCAAAAAGCACTATTCGGCCACTATTGGGCTTCGGTCATATTTTTGATCGAATATGGCCGAATACCGAATAATTGTATAAAATTTACCAAGTCTTTTTTGCAGCTAAAACAAAATTTTAAACTCCAAAAAATTTTTTGCTCGAAAAAAATTTACACTTAAGAAAATTTTTTTTACCAAAAATTCGAAACAAAGTTTTTTGTTAAATATAAAATCATTTTAGACAACATTTTTATACATTTGTGAATTCCGCCAAGTCGAATTTCACTTTTTTCTTCTTTTTACTAAATAAATATATTTTTTTTAATATTCGGCTTCGGTTTCGGCCGAATAGAGAAAATTTGGCCAAATATTCGGCTCTGGCTTCTGCCAAAAAAGCTGTATTCGGTCGGACACTAGTTATTTCTAGACAAAAATGAAAAAAAAAACTTAGGCGTACTGATTTGAGTTCAGAAAAAAATGGTCACCCTACATATGTCATCCAGCAGCAGAATTATAGCTTTTGATATTTTTTGTAATGTGGAATGTGCCAAAATCTTCGAGGTGTCCTTACATTTTCGTTCATAACTTTTGAACCGCTAAGGCGATATTACTCAAATGCTACACCAAACTTCACAGATCAATGAAATTTCGATAACTTGCAAACGGAATGACATGCTGATATTTAGCCTTTATCACCAAGTAAAGGGCAAAAAGGATTTTTGTAAGCTTTATTTTTTATTTTTTTTATCATAAAAGTTAAACAAAGCCGACATTTTTAATAAATTACAATTATATCAATGACACAAAAATATGATTTTACAAGTCAAAAGCTTTTACTATTTTATTTAGTTAATTGAATAACTCACAATCATTGACTTATTTCATATTAAAATTTAAATATTAAATTGGCTCCTTAAAAGCTTTTATTTAAAACAAATTTAAACGCCAAAAACTTTTCAAAAGCTTTCATCGTTCCTCACAACTTGTTCTTATCCTTTTCTTTTTTACTTTTCAGGTTATGGAACAATAGCCTTAAAAACCGCTTAGACTTCATAAAATATTTTTCTTTTTAGAATTTCACAATCCACCCCCATCTCAAACTCAACATTAAATTACACAAAAAAAACCTACTTTGTGTTTAAAGAAATTTTAATTATATCATTATTTAAAAATTTAAATTATAACTATAAAAGAAAAAAAAATTAAAAGTACGAGTATGTGTTAGTAACTCATACACACTAACACACTTAGCCAGTATGCATATAGAACAAACAAAAAAAAATTGTCAAGCATATGCATAAAATTATCGTAAAAGATGTTGACACTTAAATATGCAAATTTTAATATGACGCCCCCCTCTAATTATAAAATTGAGTTTTTTTTTCGTGCGTTTTAATGTTTGTTGTTATTATAACAGTTTTTTAAACAGTTAGACCTCAATTTACGTTGTAGGTAAAAAGATATAATAAAAAAAGCTTTGGCTAATCAAACTTAGCCATATTAAAAAGAACAAAATTTTAAAAATAATTAAAATATGCATTTTAAAAGCTATTTTTGAATATTAAAATTTGTTTGAAAATTTTGCACTCAATAAGCTTTTGTAATATAGCACATTTTGTGTTCGACTTTTTATTTTGAAATTTAAATATATTGAAAGCTTTCTTAAAAAAACTTTCGCCAATAGCTTGAACATTAAAATTTGTTTGAAATTTTGCACTCAATAAGCTTTTGTAATATACCACATTTTGTGTTCGACTTTTTATTTTGAAATTAATATATATTGAAATCTTTCTTAAAAAAGCTTTCGTCAATAGCTTGTGTTTTAAGACACAATACATGCGAATAAGGACGAATAGACCATTTGTATAATTTTACATATGACGATAAAAACGCAGGAAACGGCTAAAAACTTATATTTTTTCCAACATTTTTGCATAATGCATTAATCCATTAATACTAAAAAGTTCAAAAAAATATAAGTTTTAAACCGTTTCCTGCGTTTTTATCGTCATTTGTAAAATTATACAAATGGTCTATTCGTCCTTATTCGTATGAACTGTTCAATTATTGACTACATGTAAATTTTTTATAAATATTGTAAGAGTAAAATTGAAAGCTTTCATTTGGTATTTTTTTAAAAGAATTTAGAGGGGATGTAAAACAGCATAATTGAAAATGTTAATATTAAAAAAAGCTTTCATGAAAAAAGCTTTTGCTAATTTGTAAAATTTTGTGTACTGAAGATTAATGAATATTTAAATATTTTTAAAAGCTTTCGTATAATAATATTTTTACTAAAATGATTTTTTTGTAAAGCTTTCATCAAATTACTGTTTGGTATACAAACAAATATTTTAAAAACATTTTTTTACCATTTTTATTTTAAAATTTTAAAAGCTCCCATAAAAGCTTTTATTTAAAATTCCTTGTTTAGCACTGGACAATAGTCCGCGTAAATGCAAAACTGTTAATAAAAAACGCTACAAAAAAGTTTTTTTTTAGTCTTGCACCCATTAAGCTTTTGTAATATAACACATTAAGCTTTTCTAATATAGCACATTTTGTGTTCAACTTTTTATTTTGAAATTTAAATATATTGAACGCCTTTATGAAAAAAGCTTTCGAAAATAGCTTTAAAAACACAATTATTAACTATGTATTTTTGAATATTATTAATAAAGTTATTTGGAAGCTTTCATTTGGTATTTATATTTATTTTGCATTAAACTGTTTATAAAGCCTTCATTTCTCAGGCTTTTGTTATAAAAATTAAAACATTTGATTTGCAAATTTGTTTATCTTAAAATGTTAATATGTATTGTAAAAAGCTTCCATTAAAATAAAGCTTTTGCAAATTTATTAAATTTTGTGTTCTTATTATTAGACTCAATGGTTGACTATAAATATGTAAATATTTAAAAAAAAATTTAAAGCTTTTGTTTAATAATATTTTTCAATACAAAAGCTGTTTTCAAAGTTTTCATCCACTTAACATTTGTTGCACAATAAATTTATAAAAAAAAAAGAAAACACTTATTTTTACCTTTTAAGCTTTTGTAATAAAAATTAACACGTTTGATTTGCAATTTTTTATCTTAAAATGTTAATATTTTAAAAGCTTCCATTAATATTTTAAAAGCTTCCATTAAAAAATTTATAAAATTTTGTGTATTGAAACTGAATTGTTGACAATAAATATTTAATATTTTAAAAATCTTTTAAAAAGCTTTATCCAAAGCTTTAACCAAAGCTTAATAATCTTTTTCAATGCAAAAGCTGTTTTCAAAACTTTCATTCATTTAACTTTTGTTATACAAAAAAAAGTTAATAAAACATTTATTTTTACCTTTTTTATGTTGAAATTTTAAAAGCTTTTTGGAAGCTTTTATTTAAAATTGCTCGATTATCATTAGACAAACTGTAAAAACGAACGCTGCATATTGGGTAATATGTGTTATATTAATATTTCGCCATTATTATCCAGTAACAACAAGTAGTTAGTACGTAATGTAGTAACAATTTACATTTACATACTCAAACTGTACTTAACATGTACTTTTACAGTTATACGAGGGTAGCAAAGTATTTTTTTTTTTGCAAAATTAGACCTGTATAAAGCACATAATTTTTGAAATATTTTTTTTTTTAATTTATTCAAATTATTGACAACCAGAAAACTTAGAGGGGGTAATACTTTACTTTAAAATTATGGTGCAGCTTTTGCTAAAGCAAGTTTTTACGAGGTTACGTTTAGAAAATGATTAGATAAAAAGTATATAAATGTTGATATGAATTTGATTTCAATTCACCCATGGGACAAAACGTTCAAAACGTAATAGCCGATTTCACAAAAAATTCTAAAAAAAGTCATTTTACAAACAAATATTCATCTTTCTTCAAATTTTCTTTGCGACCCTCGTATTTACTTACACTTCATACATATTTATACATATGCGCATTTTTAATTTCATTTGTTCATCTTTATTTAAATACTGAAAATACAAACAAAAAAACATAATAATAATCATACAAAATGTACGTGTAAGTAAATACTTCAACAAAATTATATGGCGCCCCAAGGAATTTTTTAGAAAATATAAAATGAAGAAAAAATAAAACAGCAACAAATATACATATTTAAAAGTAAATGAAAATGAAAATTGTTGTTTAAGTAAATAAGTATTAGAAGAGGCGTAAAAAATCATGTACTTGAATTCTATACAAAAAAAAATGTTCTGTCACGGTCGCCAAATTGTTTCAAGAAAACCTAACAGAATGTACAGATTTTTTTTTTAATTTTTCTGAAAATCTGAGAATTTTTTGAGGAATCTTTTTTCAGATCAAGCATTTAATCAAAGAATTTTTATTATAGGAAAACAACAATATTTTTAGAATGAAAAATATCCCAATATATGTGAAAATCTGTGATATTTTACCCATTGAAATGGCAAAAGTCTGGTCACGGTCGCCAACTTGTTGAAAATTTCTAGCAATTGTCTCGTATATAACAGGTCTGTTTTATTAATATATCAGAAAAGTGCCTTAGAATATGCAATATTATTGATCCCCGAAAAGTAGGCAACAATTTGTCTCCCATTAGGGAGACATTCATTAACCACAAGCGAAAAATATTGAAGACCAAATTGCTGACATGATACTATTTAATTTTTCACATTTTTAAAATTAATTTTCATTTGTTTTTTTTTTTTTCTATTTCCAGCGGATAGTTCATTTCTTCTAGCCAATGCCCAAATTGTGGATTTCCCCATTGTGTATTGCAATGAATCATTTTGTAAGATTAGTGGCTATAACCGGGCTGAGGTTATGCAAAAATCTTGTAGGTAAGTTAAAAACATGAAATTTATTTTAATACCAAGAAAATATTTTTGGAAGAGATTCCTTTATGATTTAAGATAGTCAAATTTTTGGGAAAGTGACACTACAAGAAAAAATATTTTTTGTTTCCCCCACTTTTGGAAAATTCCGGGGGTGTTCTTGAAACAATGGGGTCGAAAACTTAACTTTGGTACTTTTTCTATCTCCTTAAGTAAAAATAATCTGAACGATGTACCTTTTGGAAAATCGGATTTAAAAATAGTAACAAACTGTAAAAAATAACTGTACTTTGGTACTTTTTCTATGTCTTAAAGTAAAAAGTAATATAAAAAACGTACCTTTTAGAAATTCCGATTTAATAGTGTAACAAATTTAACTTTGGCACTATTTTACTTGTTGATATAATTGTTCTAAAAATTCTCTAGATAAAAAAAGTACCTTTTGTCAAATCCCAGTCTAGGAGTAAAATGAAGTAAAAAAATTTACTTGGTACTATTTCCATCTCCTGGATCCTCGAGGGGAAAAAAATTGAAAAATTAACCTTTTGAAAATTTGGAATTAAAAAGGAAAAATAAATTGTACGTTGGTAATAGAAGCAAAAAATGTACTTGGTCTTTTTCCATTTCATGGATTCTCGAGCAAAAAAAAAAATTTAAAAATGTACCCTTTGAAAATTTGGATAAAAACAAAGAAGAAATAAATTGTACTTTGATACCATTTCTACTTCCTGTAATAATTTCTCCAGAAACTTAAAATAAAGGTTCCTCTAACCAAAAAAATAATAAAAATGAAAAAAGTACTTTTTGGAAAAATCGATTCTGGGAATAAAATGGGGTAAAAAAGTGTACTTGGTACTTTTTCTATTTCCTGAAATAAAAAATTTTAATTTTAAAAGTAGGATCGTTGAGCAAAAAAATCTGAAAAATGTACCTGTAGAAATTTATGATTTTAATGGGGTAAAAAAATGGCAAAAAACTTTGCTCCGGCACCATTTATACTTCCTAGAATAATTGTTCTAGAAACTTGAAATAAAAAAGTACTTTTTGGAAGATAGGATTTTAATAGTGAAATGTAGTAATAAGTGTACTTGATACTTTTTCTGTCTTTTGAAATAATGGTTAAAGAGAATTCAAATTTAAAATGCGAGATTCTCCAGTGAAATAAAAAATCTGAAAATGTGCCTTTGGAAATTCTGATTTAAATTTGATAAAATGGGGTAATAAATTGTACTTTGGTACTATTTCTACTTCCCGAAATATTTGTTCGTGAAACTTGAAATAAAAGACCCTCTAGCAAAAGAAAAACATGCTGAAAAAAGTTATTTTCCAAAAATCCGATTCTAAGAGTAAAATAAGGTAAAAAAGTGTACTTTGTACTTTTTCTATCTTCTGAAAAAATGGTTTAAAAAAACCCGAAATTTAAAATGTAGGATCCTCGAACCGAAAAAAAAATCAGAAAAATTTAACTTTTGGAAATTCCGATTTAAACAGGATAAAAAAGGGGATTTATTGAACTTTGGTACTATTTCTACTTTCTGAAATAATTGTTCTAGAAACTTGAAATAAAGGATTTTCGGAAAATATAAGTAAGTAAAATGGGATAAAACTACCTTATTTTGAAATAAAGTATCATCTAGTTAAAAAAAAAACAATATAAGTATTAAAAAATGTAATTTTTGCAAAATCCGATTCTGGTTGTAAAACGGGGTAAAAGGTGTACTTGGTACTTTTCTACCTCCTGAATTATTGGTTAAAAAAGGTACTTTTTGGAAAATCCGATTCTGGTAGTAAAACGGGGTAAAAAGGTGTACTTGGTACTTTTTCTATTTCAGGACACAATGGAAAAAAATTTACTTTTTGGAAAATCCGATTCTGGTAGTAAAACGGGGTAAAAAAGTGTACATGGTACTTTTTTTATCTCCTGAAATAATGGTTAAAAAAACTTGAAATTAAAAAAAAATCTGAAAATGTACTTTTTGTAAAATGTACTTTTTGTAAAATAAATAGTATGAAATCTATTTTGTGAAATAAGTACTTTTTTAAAAAGATTTGATTGCAAGAGTATACAAAAGTGTATTTTGGTACTTTTTCGATCTATTAGTGATCATAAAAACTTGAAATCTTAAATGTAGGATTTAACAGTAAAAACAGTCTGAAAAAGCATGTTTTTTTGAAAATTTCAATTCTAATCAACTAATGACACCAAAATCTTAAAATTTTACAGGTTAGATCCTCAAACAAAATAAACTTCCAAGAGAAGGACATATTTGGAAATTCTATTTTGAGGGTAAAAAGTGGTAAACAATGTAGAATGTAGTAAATTGGTACTTTTTATAACACTGGTACTTTTTTTAAAATTGGTACTTGTTATATCCAAAAAAAGTATTTTTTTATACCCTCCACTCTAGTGATAGAGGGTATATATAAGTTTGTCATTCCGTTTGTAACACCTCGAAATATTGGTCTAGGACCCCATAAAGTATATATATTCATGATCCTCGATCGATTTTAAGACGATCTAGCGATGTCCGTCCGTCCGTCCGTCCGTCCGTCCGTCCGTCCGTCCGTCCGTCCGTCCGTCTGTCCGTCTGTCTGTCTGTCTGTCTGTCTGTTGAAAACACGCTAACTTTTGAAAGACTTTACGGAGGCTCCTGAAGTTTGGCATATATGTTGGACATTTATCTGGTCAGGTTGGTATTGCATTCCAGCGAAATCGGTCCAGTGGTTCAAAAGTTATAAGCAAGTGAGTGAATTTCGGCAAGGGATTTTCTGGAATTTACGAGATAAAACACACTGTAACTTTCGAACGGCAATTCTGAGGGTGCTGAAGTGTGGCATATATATTTACCGTTCCTCTGGTCCGGCTCGTTTTAAATTTCAGCCAAATCGGTCCGGCGGTTCAAAAGTTATTAGCAAAACCGTAAATTTCAGATTAGTTCACCTTAAATTCACGGGTTGAAAACCCGTTAAACATGTTTTAAAAACATTTGTAAGTCAGAAAAATATTTTAAAAGGTATTTTTGTCACACAAAAATATTTTTACACTAAACCAAAAAAAAAAATACACTTAAAAAAAAGTTTACACTAAAAAAAAATTTTACACTCAAAAAAAAAATTGGTAAATTATTTTTTTTTTTTTTTTCAAAAATTAAAAAAAAAATTTTTTTCACTAAAACAAAAAAAAAATACACTAAAAAAAAATTTTACACTCAAAAAAAAAAATTAGTATTTTTTTTTTTTTTTCAAAAATTAATAAAAAAAAAGTTTTTTACAGAAAATAAAATATTTTTAACCAAAAAAAAGTTAACACTTAAAAAAAAAATTTTACACTCAAAAAAAAAATTGGTAAATTATTTTTTTTTATTTTCCAAAAATTAACAAAAAAAGTTTTTTTACACTAAATCAAAAAAAAAAAAATACACTCAAAAAAAATTTTGCACTCAAAAAAAAAAATTAGTAATTTTTTTTTTTTCAAAAATTAATAAAAAAAGTTTTTTTACAGAAAGTAAAATATTTCTAACCAAAAATGTTATTTTTTCACGTTAGAAAATTTACTATTACAAAGGGCATTGTGGAGGGTATTCATAGATTTGGCCAAGTCGAATTTAACTTTTCTACTTGTTTAATTTCAATTCTATTAAACTAATGACACCAAACTCATAAATTTTTACAGGTTAGATCCTCAAACAAAATAGACTTCCAAGAGAAGGACATATTTGGAAATTCCATTTTTAGGGGTAAAAAGTGGCAAACAATGAGAGTAAAAGTGTAGTAAATTGGTGTTTTTTATAAAACTGGTACTTTTTATAAAACTGATACTTTTAAAAAAACTGTTATTTTTATAAAACTGTTACTTTTTATAAAACTGGTACTTTTTATAAAACTGGTACTTTTTATAAAAACAGTAATTTTTATAAACTGATACTTTTTATAAAACTGGTACTTTTTATAAAACTGGTTCTTTTTATAAAACTGGTACTTTTAATAAAACTGACACTTTTTATAAAACTGTTACTACTACTTTTTATAAAAATGGTAATTTTAAAAAAACTGGTACTTTTTATAAAAATAATACTTTTTATAAAATTGATACTTTTTTATAAAACTAGTATTTTTTATAAAACTGGTACTTTTTATGCCTTAATCAACTGAATTCCACTCATATATGTTTATTTTGCAACCGATTCTATAACATAAAGAAACATTAACAAAATTTAAACTAATTTATAAACAAATAGCAACACAAATTATTTTTAATATCTTTTAAAAAAGAAACTAATATTTTCATTTAAACTAAAATTTACAACAGAAAATTATAAATTAACCTTTTTGTTATGGAGGAAAACTACAAGTTTAATTTGTTGCTAAAAGCTTAAAAAATTTACATAAGTTATAATTCCTAAAATCAACAACAACAACGAATACGAAAAAAAAATAAGTAAAACTAAAAATTCTCCCTTAGGCTAAATTACGCTTGTTGTGCATTTGTAAAGAATTTCTAGCGAAAAATACATAAAAAATATAATATGCATACAATTTATAGAAAACTCTTGCTTTTTAAAATTTTTTGCAAAAAATAAGTTTTTGTGTACTTAACAGAAAAAAACCCAACTAACCAAAACGAAATGTACAAAATAGATAAAAAGGAAAAAATGGGAGACATTTAAATGAGAGGAACTAAAGATTAAAGAAAAAACAAACATGATCTCCATCACTTTATGCAAAAGTAATAGCAGCAAATTTTTAATACACAGTGTAGTCACCATATAAAATCTTAAAAAAATGCATTTGTATGTTGTGTTACAAAATTATTTTTAGTTGTCACTAGATAAAAATCTATTGGACCGATTTTGTCCATATTAACATACAATCATCTACAATTTATGACGATTATTTAGTGACCCAATTCAAAGCTTTCCGCCTTTTAGTTTTTCTAAAAAAGTGATTTGCACAGACAAAATGTGTAAAAGGATTATTTATATATATTGTTTGTGTGGTCCTCCACCAATATATCTTTGTGTTATATTCACTTTAGCGAAATTTTTGTTATAAAGTTGATTTTTTTTGATTTGTTGCCTGTTTATAAATTCATATTTGTTTTTTGAAAGCCCCCCTTATATCTAATATGTAATGCAAGCAAAAAAAAAAAGTTCAACAAACCGTGTAATGAAAGCAGTAACATCCTGAGGCTTTTAAGTTTTGTTGCTACCATTTACTCTCGATTTCTAAATAGTTTGTATACGGGAAAATGCTTTAGTTATATCAGAGCAAATAATACTACGTAAAAAAGTTGTTTTGGAAAATTTTCAAATAAAAGAAAGGTTTGCACTTACTATTGGAAATATTTTATTCGGTTTTCTAAAAATGAGTGCATTTTTAGGTAGTTTTTCCGACCCTAAATCGCGTACATAATTTAAATTTGGCTGTTCCGGATCTTTTATAACATCAAAAGCAAAAAAAAACAAGTGAGAGCCCGAATAAATTTTATTATATGGGCTATTTCACGCCCCGCCCCCAAAATTCTATTGGTCATAGAGAGTTGTATTATGGTTTAAAATTTAGCCAATGATCTCTACTTTTGAAAGCTGAGTGTCGGAAGTTGAAACCAATGGTAAGTGGGCCAATATGGCGGCTCGATCGAGATATGCTGGAAACTAATGAAGGAGTTATCGGATTTTTCTGAAATTTGTTATCAGGAGGTTTATTGGGACGCTAATTTCGAATTTTCATTCAGACTTCAAAAATTCAAAATGGCGGATCTAATATGGCGGATGACTTTTTCGAGGTTTTCGCATTCAAATAAAACTCGATTCCCGGGTGTATTATGGGTCACTAACACGATTCTGAATTTAGATTTACAAAATTCAAAACGGCGGATCCAATATGGCGTTTATTTTTTATTTTTTTAATTTCGATTTCCTTGAAACTTGTTATCCGGGGGCTATTTGGGTCGCTGATTTCGAATTTTTATTTAGATTTCAAAAATTCAAAATGGCGGATCCAATATGGCAGATGATTTTTTTTTAATGTGTTGCATTCAAATAAAAGTCGGTTCCCGGGTGTACCATGGGAACCGAATGGTTTATTACTTTTTTATACCCTCCAACCACAGTATGGGGGTATACTCACTTTGTCATTCCGTGTGTAACGCATCGAAATATCGGTCTAGGACCCCATAAAGTATATATTTTATTGATCAGTGATCGATTCTACGACATTCTAGCGATGTCCGTCCGTCCGTCCGTCCGTCCGTCTGTCCGTCTGTAGAGGACACGATACAGTCCAAAATAAAAGAGCTAGACTTCCGAAGTTTGGCACGAATATGTCTTATATTCCTAGGCAGGTTAAGTTCGGAAATGGGCAAAATCGGACTAAGGGGAAAAAAGTTCCCCTTTGGAGAACTAAACCAACCCAAGAAAAACCGCATTTTTTGCAGAGTTTTTTGTACTTTTGGTAAGCAAATGCAACGATCTTATCTCAGAAGAATTTCAAAATCGCAAGGGGAAGGTGCCCCCTAACGTCTCCCACCAACCCCCCCCAAAAAAAAGACGCCCCTGGATTTTTTTTAAATATTTTTTTTACATTTTGGAGGGTATAAAAGATTCGGCACAGCCGAATGTAACACTCTCACTTGTTTTTGTTAATTTCGATTTCCTTGAAACTTGTTATCCGGGGGTTATTTGGGACGTTGATTTCGAATTTTCATTCAGATTTCCAAAATTCAAAATGGCGGATTCAATATGACGTTTATTTTTTTTTCGATTTCCTTGAAACTTGTTATCCGGGGGTTATTTGGGACGCTGATTTCGAATTTTTATTCAGATTTCAAAAATTCAAAATGGAGGATCCAATATGGCAGATTATTTTTTTTTTAAGTTGTCGCATTTAAGTTAAACTCGATACCCGGGAGTTTTATGAGTCACTTAGTACGAATCTGACATCAGATTTTCAAAATTCAAAATGGCGGATCCAACATGGCTCTTTTATTTTTGGTTTTTTATACCCTCCAACCACAGTATGGGGGTATACTCACTTTGTCATTCCGTGTGTAACGCATCGAAATATCGGTCTAGGACCCCATAAAGTATATATATTATTGATCAGTGATCGATTCTAAGACATTCTAGCGATGTCCGTCCGTCCGTCCGTCTGTCCGTCTGTCCGTCTGTCCGTCTGTAGAGGACACGATACAGTCCAAAATAAAAGAGCTAGACTTCCGAAGTTTTGCACGAATATGTCTTATATCCCTAGGCAGGTTAAGTTCGGAAATGGGCAAAATCGGACCAAGGGGAAAAAAGTTCCCCTTGGAGAACTAAACCAACCCAAGAAAAACAGAATTTTTTGCAGAGTTGTTTTTACTTTTGGTAAGCAAATGCAACATTCTTATCTCAGAAGAACTTCAAAAGGTGGCCCCTAACGTCTGCCACCAACCACCCCCCCCCCCCAAAAAAAAAAAAAAGACGCCCCTGGATTTTTTTTTTTTACATTTTGGAGGGTATAAAAGATTCGGCACAGCCGAATGTAACACTCTCACTTGTTTTTAATTACGATTCGCATTAAACTTTTTGGTCTGGTATTTTTGGGGTCACTCGTTTTTTTCAGAGGTTGGTTTAGTTCTTAAAAGTGGAACTTTTTCACCCTGATCCGATTTTGCCCATTTCCGAACTTTACTAGCCCAAGAGCATATATTTATTTAATCCGTATTTAAATAATTTTCAAATATCCACGCCCACAAAAGGGGGCGGACTTAAAAAAATCCAATCCCCTGGATCCAAGTGCAGGACTTTGATCTTCTTCAAGCATAACAAAAATGCAAACAAAAAACTGTAAAAATGGGCTTTTTTAGAGGTTGGTTTAGTTCTCCTAGGGGGAACATAATCCCCCCTAGTCCGGTTTTGCCCGTTTCCGAACTTAAACTGCCTATGACCATAAGACATTTTCGTGACAAATTTCAGAGGTCTAACTCTTTTATTTTGGACTGCATCGCGTCTTATACAGACGGACGGGCGTACAAACGGACATTCCAAGAATGTCTTAGATTTTATCAAGTATCAAAAATATATTCTTTATGGGGTCCCAGGTCCATATTTCGATTTGTTACACACAGAATGACACAGTGAGTATGCCCCCATGCTGTGTTTAAAAGGGTATACAAAAAGTAGGATACCCATGGTTGGTCATTGCTTTTCGTCATCCATTCATATTTAAATTATTAATTCCAAACTTGGTACGTTTTCCAAAGGTTAACAAGTTACCGAAAAACTAAAAAAATATGTCGAGAGCTTATATTTAAAACACTCTATCTCAAAAAACACTTTGTGGGATTCAGCAGGATTTTAAAATTCTATGTTCAAAGTGTTTTATCACAAGCGACTACTAAATCGCACATACAGTTGGGGTTTCAAAATTTGTGCTACTGGCGATTTTGTGCAAGATAGAGGGTTTTGATTTTCAATATGTATACTTGAAAATTATAAAATAGAGCAAAACCCTGTATCTATAGTTTTGTAGAAGTTTTTCGCCAAATCCAAAAATTGAAAATATTTTAACAATGACCAGCCCGTGCAGTAAAAAAAAATTTAGATGACATAGAGGGTTTTGCCTTCAGATAATATGCTGTGTGAGATACAGAAATTACAAAAATATATTTCAGTAGGACGGTTTTGCTTGTAACAATTTTTAGCCTAAAATCAACGATATATTAAAAATTACCAAACTATTTCTTAAACTAGTTTTTAAAGAGATCGAGGGGTTTGCATTTAGAAAAATGTGCTGTGTGAGATAGGGAAATAGCAAAACTATGTTTACTCTGAAATGTTGCCTGTAAAAACTAATTTTCGAGAAAATGTAAAATGGAGTGTTTCGATCTCTATGTACGAGTTTGAAACGGTTTTTTGCCAAATCCAAAAATTGAAAATATTTCGACAATTACCAAAACGTTTGTAAACAATTTTTTAGATGACTTAGAGGGTTTTGATGTCAAAATAATGTGTTGTGTGAGAGAAATAACGAAAATAAATTTTACTAGGAAATTATTATCAAGGAGGGGTCTACTTTCTAAAGAGTTTTAACTTTATTCCAAAATCAACGATATTTCGAAAATTACCAAAATATGTGTAAAATTATTTTAAAACGAGATAGAGGGTTTTGCATTATTAAAAATAAGTTGTTAGAGATAGAGAAATAACAAAATTATGTTTACTTTTAAATTCATACCAAAGATGAGGGCTGTTTCACTAAATATTTTGCCAAAACTAATTTTCGAGAAAATGAGAAAAAGTTTTTCGCCAAAGCCAAAAATTGAAGATATCTCGACAAAGTCCAAAACATTTGAATTTTTTTTTTTAGATGAGATAGAGGCTTTTGCCTATAGAAAATGTGATGTGTGATATAGAGAAATAACCAAAATACATTTTACCAGAAAAATAATATCAAGGAGGGTTTTGCTTTGTAATAATTTTTAGCTTTAGCCCAAAATCAACAATATTTTAAAAATGACCTAAATAATATGTAAAATTATTTTTAAATGACATAGATAGTTTTGCATTGTAAAAATGACTTTTATAAAATAGAGATAGGCCAAAAATATTTTTACATTCAAATTAAAGCTTAAAAAAGTTTTTCGCCAAAGCCAAAAATTAAAAAAATCTCGACAAAGTTTAAAACAGTTGAAAAAAAAAAATAATTAGATGAGATAGAGGATTTTGTCTTTAGAAAGATGTGATGTGTGAGATAGAGAAATAACGAAAATATATTTTACTACTTAGGAAATTAATATCAAGGAGGGTTTAGCTTTGTAAAGAGTTTTAGCTTTAACCCAAAATCAAAGGTATTTCTAAAATTACCAAAACATATATTCGTAAAATTATTTTAAAGCGAGATAGAGGGTTTTGCATTTATATCAAAGATGAGGGCTGTTTTACTAAATATTTTGCCACAAAAAAAAAATTCTTTAAAATGTGAGATAGAAAGTTTTAAATATAAGCCCCCGATATGTATGTTTATTACAATTTTTTTGTTAACACATTTGAGAGCAAAAAAAATTGCTTTAAAATTTAAAAAACTAACAGTCGTTTTTCTAGTTTTATTTTCGGGTGTAGTACATAAATTTTCTACACATGTTGGTTATAGTGTTTTTTTTTTAATTTTTTTTTTGTATAATTCCAGCAATTTTTATGGCAACTAGGTCAGTTTATTTAGTTTGGTATGTTTGCATTAAAGTTTGCAAAAAAACAAAAATAATAAAAATGAAAATGAATGATTTTTTTTCTAGCATACCAGGGCAGTAGCAACCCAGGAACAGTTTTTGGACTGGGAAGCAATAAACCTAGTCTAGGGATGGAAGGAAGGAACTAAATCGACTTGAATTTTACCCACCGCAATGTAAAAAAGACTATTGCAAAAAGCGTTATTTAAAAAAAAAAATTCCGCGAAAAAAAATTTTTTGCTGAAAATAAAATTCCATGAAAATTTTTTTTTGGGTAAAAAAATTGTTAAAAGAAATAAATTTTGAGAAATAAAAATTTCAAAAAAAAATCGGCGGAAAAAAATAATTTTGGCAAGAAAACAAATCCGAGAAAAAAATTTTGGGGTAACAAATATGTTTGTACAATGTTTGCATTGTGACTACTGACATTAAACTGTGACAACTAAATTTTTTGATTGTATCAACTAAAAAATCGGTTGCTGCTACTATAATTGGCTGTGACTACCTAATATTGTGGTTGTTTCAATTAGAAGACAGTAATATTATTTGAACATTAAACTGACATTAAACTGTGACAACTAAATTTTTTGATTGTATCAACTAAAAAATCGGTTGCTGCTACTATTATTGGCTGTGACTATCGAATATTGTGGTTGTTTCAATTTGAAGACAGTAATATTATTTGAACAAAGTTGTGACTACCGTTATTTAATTGTGACAACTGAACTTGTTGATTGTATCAACAAAAAATCGGTTTCTGCTACTATAATTGGCTGTGACAACCGAATATTGTGGTTGCTTCAATTTAAAGACAGAAATATTAATTGAAATAATTCGTGACTACCGTCATTTAATTGTGACAACTGAATTTTTTGATTGTTTAAAAAAAAAATCGGTTTCTGCTCATATAATTGGCTGTGACAACCGAATATTGTGGTTGTTTCAATTAAAAGACAGTAATTTTAATTGAATTAAGTTGTGACTACCGTCATTTAATTGTGACAACCTTTATGTAAATGTATCAACGACATTTTTGTTGCAACAACTGAATTTTAAGTATAAATTCGTGAATTTGGATTCTGTGAAAGACATAACAAACCAAAACCAGTCCCAGAACTAGTAATAGTGCATGCTGCAAAACTGGTGCCACAACTGACTCCAGAACCTGTTCCAGAACTGGTTCTACCATAACCGGTTCTAGTTTGGTTTTATAAAACATATTGGTTTTAGAACATTTAAAAAAAATCATCGATTTAAGGACATTTCAGAACGGAAAGTTATACAGAACATGTCTGCAAGTGTATTTTTCTTTTAAACCGTTTTATTTTCTACCCAAAATGTTTGCTGGTTTATTTCAGTTATAGTTTAAAAAAAAAAAATTAACATCCCAATGACGTTAATCTCTAGACCGAAGAAAAAAGTTTTATAGAAATTGTTTAAAATTATGATTGCTGGCAAAAAAGAGAAGCCTAATAAACTGTAAAAATGAAGACAGCTTTGGTAAAGTATTTAAAAAAATAAACACAGTTTTTTTTTTTTTTTATTTTAGAGGAAGTTTATTTTGTGTTGTAGCACTTTCCTAAACATACAAAAAGTTGAAAGTTTTATAGACATAAATTTTTACAAGTCTATTAACTACTCTATTAAACTCCATGGATTGTATATAATTCAGTACTACTGATTCAGTAGTCTGGATAAAGCAGGATTTTATTTATTATGAGTGTTAGATTTTTTCTGACCATTCCACAGGCAGACAAAAAACCGGACAGACGAAATTTACTAAGGTGTATTCAAATCGATCAAGCACCAATCTTATATTTTTTATTTTATTTTATTTTACATATATAAAGTTTTATTGTGACTGACTGTCCGCAAACGGTACTTTTTTGAAATTCAAATACTAAAGAAGAAAAATGCGTAAAAAACTGTACTTTGGTACTTTTTCTATCACGTATAATAAAGGTCCTAAAAATTTGATGCAGCATCGTTCAAAAAAAAGTTTATTAAAAAAGTACTTTTCGAAAGTACCGATTCTAGAGGGCAACTAGAGTAAAAAGGTGTACCTTAGTGCTGTTTATACAACCTGAATTAAAGGTCTTAGAAACTTGAAACTGGGAATGTAGGATCCTTTATCAGAAAAATGTGCCCAACAAAAGTCCTTTTTAGAATGTTCCGACTCTAAAGGGATACAAAAGTGTACTTTGGTACTTTTTTCGATATTTTTAAATAATGGCACCGCTCTACAAATCTGAGGTTTGTTACTGCGTTTTGAATGAAACCAAATAAAGTTGATAGGTTTTGGTGAACCGATTCCAAAACGTTCATTCAAATTTTTCTATCACGTCACAATTTTGAGAAAATCTCGGTTAAATTGTCAAAAAAGGTCCATTTTGGCCATTTTTGAGCGCCTATAAAATAAGATCCTGACATGCGAATGACTTGATATCAAGGTCATTCGAAAGTGCGTAATTTTCTCTTTAGGACAAAATCAAATTTTCTTGGAATTTAATTTTTTATAATGGTGAAAAAATCATTAGCCACAAGTGCTTTAAATCTAATATTTACGTGTGTGTTTGTATGGAAATTTGTTAAAAAACACTGTGTAAATAAAATAAATATTTAAAAAATGGCAGGATTTTTGTTAATGATTTTGTTGCCATTTTAGAAAATTAAATTCCAAGAACATTTTATCTTGTCTTATAGAGAAAATAACAAACTTTTAATTGAGCTTAATACCAAGTCAATCGCATGTCAGGATCTTATATTATAAGCTTTCAAAAAGGGTCCAAAATGGCGTTTTTCGGCACTTTAACCGTGAATAACTCAAAATCCTGATGTGATAGATATATTTGGGTCGCAGATTTGGAATCAGCGCAACAAACACTACCTAAGTCACTTACCAGAATCCAATACGCATTTTCGTGTTGAGCTGTGTGGTCATAAAAACTGGATGTTTGGAATGTAGGATCATCCAGCGGGAAAAACAGTTTGAAAAAGATAACTCTCTGTAAGTTCTGGTACTTTGCGAAAAAAGTACTTTTTATACCCTCCAACTACAGTATGGGGGTATACTCACTTTGTCATTCCGTGTGTAACGCATCGAAATATCGGTCGGGGACCCCATAAAGTATATATATTATTGATCAGTGATCGATTCTAAGACATTTTAGCGATGTCCGTCCGTCCGTCCGTCTGTCCGTCCGTCCGTCCGTCCGTCTGTAGTTAACACGATGCAGTCCAAAATAAAATAGCTACCCCCTTCAAGTTTGGCACAAGTATGTCTTATGTTCCTAGGCAGGTTAAGTTCGGAAATTGGCCAAATCGGACCAGGGGGAAAAAAGTTCCCCCTTGAAGAAATAAATCAACCTCTAAAAAAATACACTTTTTTACATGTTTTTTTGTATTTTTGTTAATTAAACGAAACATTTGGTATATTTATCGCGATGGGAAGGTGCTCTCAACGTCCCCCACTGACCCTATCAACCCCCCCCCCCAAAAAAAAAAAAAAAGAAACGCCCCTGACAAATTTTTGTTTTTAATTTTTTTTACATTTTGGAGGGTATAATAGATTCGGCACAGTCGAATTTAACACTCTCACTTGTTTAAATTCAAATATAGCGGAAAAAGTGTATTTTGGTACTCACGCACACTCACTCACGCAATTTTTTTCTCCACTCACACTCACTCACAATCACGTGAGTAATATTGAATTCAGTCACACTCACGCGTGATCACGCGTGAATCACGCTCTAATCTGCTCATGTGCGCATCTCTAGTGAAAATACAACTTTTTAGAAGTTCCGATTCTAAGGTTAAAAACGGGTAAAAATTTAACTTTGGTACTTTTTTGATCTTCTAAAAAAATGGTATTAAAAACTTAAAATTTTAAATCTACGATAGAAAAAAATATTTTTTTTTTTTTTAAATTCCGAATGTAAAGTGACACGAAAGGGGAAATTCGTTCTTTTCTAAGTCTATCCAACGTATGCCCCAGAATCTCAAAATTTAACAAATACAAAAAAAAAAAAAATGCCAATGCACGACTTTCATAGTATTTATGAAAACAATTCATAAAAATTTATTAAGTTTTTCATAATACTTATAAAATTTTTCATAGAATTTATAAATAAATCATATGTGGAATTTAAGAAATAGTTATAATTTTTTCATAAATACTATGAAAAAGTTAAAAAATTTAATAAAAAAGTTCATAATTTTTAATTTTTTTTGTTCATAAATACTATGAATTTCGTTCATTGGCAATTTTTTTTTTCTGTGTAGGATCCTCCAGCAGATTAATAGTTTAAAAGAGGGAAATCTAAACATTTTTTTTACCTTTTACCCCTTTTATGGCTTATGTTCACTTATGCGTGCGAATATTATTTGGAATTATATGTCACGCGTGAACTATGGCCTCCTCATGTAATAGTTGTTGTTAAACAAATAATAACAAGTTTATACAAATAGACAGTTTTTTAGCATTTTCTTTAGCATTTTCTGTTTTTGCTAACAGTTTGTTATTTTTAAGCTTTTAAGCATGTTGATATAATTATGAAAAAAACGTCATATTGAAAAGATTGTTAATAGAATTAACCTATACAATTTAGCATGTCCACCATGGCGTATACGTAATATTATTATAACATATTACTCATCCGTTTTTTTATTCACTATTATATCAATCATACGCACCCGTGCACTATTCTATATAAAGAGCCAATTGAATGTATGAATGGACCCTTGATATTTATTGCTAAATACGACGAAATGTATAAGAATATGTCTAAAAAAAATGATTTATTTAGAAAAGAAAAACTAAAAAAATCAATAACAAAATAAACAATCTATTGCCCCAAAAGAAAAACAATTTTAAAAGCACAAAAAAATCATTGACTCATATTGACGGCTCCATTCTGAAACATGCTAAGTCTAAAAAACTAGTTTTGAGATATTTGCCTTCAAAGTTTATTGACGATATCTCGGGAACTGTATGAGATAGAACCTTGAGACCTTCTATGTTCTATGTTTAAATTCATACATTTTTAGTAGATTAAAGTAACTTGCATTGATATTTTTAGTTCAGATAACATGTTTTAGTTTGGAAAAAAATTTAATATTGAAATTCTTCTAAGAAAGAACACTTAGCATTAAACAAAAATAAAATGAACATTTAGCATAAAACAAACAAAATCTAAACATATTATGCTAAGTGGACTTATAACACTCACAATCCCAGCAAAATTTCCTGTTCGAAAAAAATCAGTTCCAGAACGCATCATTTTACCCTGCAACCGATTCTACTTAAAGGTCCAGAGTCAATGAATTTTGTTTGAAATTGTCCCGAAAGCAATCGATTTTTAGAGCAAGTAGTTTTTTGAAAAATAATTTTACATAGAAAATTTCGTTGTGATTACCATAGAATTTATTTAGGAATCTATTGTAGTAGGAATAGGTTAAAAAAAATGTTCCTGGGAAGGGAAGTTTTTTAAATTTTTTTAATTATTTTGATCGGTTAGTCCGATCAATACCAAAATTTTACAGAATCTAAGTTAACAAACGACGAATTTAGAAATGTTATTCCCAGCAAAACATGTTATGTCGACTTAGCATGTTTTGGTATGTGACCGTCGATATAGGAAAATAAAAAAAAAATAACATCAAGAGTGTTGAAACAAGACGAAATATCATTTGAAGAAAATATGTAGTAGTTTATTGCAAAACAAGGTCTTAAACATTATCCAAGACATGTCATGACATGTATGAATGCTGTTTGGTGAATTTCAGTATATACCATAAAGACACGCGATTTAGATGTATCTTAGGGGGGCACTTATGAGGATTTTTAAAAGCTACATAAATCCTACAATAAGGACAAACAATTGCAAGTTTCAAAGAAATCCATATTTTCTTACAGGAATTTTTCAATAAGAAAAAAGTCTCAGAATCTGAGACTTTTTCTATAAGAAAAATGTCTCAAAATCTGAGATTTTTCCTTAATCTGAGACTTTTTCTATAAGAAAAATGTCTCAGAATCTGAGACTTTTTCTATACGAAAAATGTCTCAGAATCTGAGACTTTTTCCATAAGAAAAATATCTCAGAACTGAGAATTTTTCTATAAGAAAAATGTCTCAGAGTCCGAGACTTTTTCTATAAGAAATATGTCTTAGAATCTGAGACTTTTTCTATAAGAAAAATATCTCAGAATCTGAGACTTTTTCTGTAAGAAAAATGTTTTAGAATCTGAGATTTTTTTATAACAAAAATGTCTCAGAATCTGAGACTTTTTTTATAAGAAAAATGTCTCAGAATCTGAGACTTTTTCTATAACAAAAATGTCTCAGCATCGGAGACTTTTTCTATAACAAAAATGTCTCAGCATCGGAGACTTTTTCTATAACAAAAATGTCTTAGAATCGGAGACTTTTTCTATAAGAAAAATGTCTCAGAATCTGATAAGAAAAATGTCTCAGAATCTGAGACTTTTTCTGTCTGAGACTTATTCCATATTCTGAAATATTTTTCTATAGAAAGAAAAATGTTTCAGAATCTAGACTTTTTCTAAAAGAAAAATGTCTAAAAGACAAATGTCTTAGAATCTGAGACTTTTTCTATAAGAAAAATGTCTAATTTTATTTCGACATCGCAGCCTAATGTCAGAATGGCAATTCTTTATCTGTGCAACTCGTCTCTGGAACTCGATTCCGGACAGCTCTCAGACAATTAGTAACGCACTTAATTTTAAAACAAGTATTATACGTCATTACACAAATATAAATACAAATAGAAATACAAATACAAATACAAATGCAAATGCAAATGAAAATACAAATACAAATTCAAATACAAATACAAATACAAATGCAAATGCAAATACAAATACAAATAGAAATACTAATACTAATACAAGTACAAATACAAACACAAATACAAATACAAATAGAAATAGAAATACTAATACAAATACAAATACAAATAGAAATACTAATACAAGTACAAATACAAACACAAATACAAATAGAAATAGAAATAGAAATACTAATACAAATACAAATACAAATACAAATACAAATACAAATGCAAATACAAATACAAATACAAATACAAATACAAATACAAATACAAATACAAATACAAATACAAATACAAATACAAATACAAATACAAATACAAATACAAATACAAATACAAATACAAATACAAATACAAATACAAATACAAATACAAATACAAATACAAATACAAATACAAATACAAATACAAATACAAATACAAATACAAATACAAATACAAATACAAATACAAATACAAATACAAATACAAATACAAATACAAATACAAATACAAATACAAATACAAATACAAATACAAATACAAATACAAATACAAATACAAATACAAATACAAATACAAATACAAATACAAATACAAATACAAATACAAATACAAATACAAATACAAATACAAATACAAATACAAATACAAATACAAATACAAATACAAATACAAATACAAATACAAATACAAATACAAATACAAATACAAATACAAATACAAATACAATTACAAATACAAATAGAAATAGAAATCGAAATAGAAATAGAAATACAAATAGAAATACAAATTGATTAATGTTTTTGGTATTAGTTTATTTTTGGTTATTGTGTAACGTTTTGGTTATTATGTTATGTGTTTTTCGTTTTTCTTTTTAATAAAAACTATATTAAGTTTGATTAATGTGATATTTTGATCTGTTTAATTGTTTTTTTAACTTCTTTAATTTTTAAAATTTTTAATTGTTTTAATTGTTTTATTTTTAATTGTTTTTTTTTTAAGTTTTATGAAATTATTTGTCTAATCTAGTCAGTCTGATTTAATGTTTTGCTTTTTAATATGTATATGATATTTTCTTTTCTTTTTTTTTTAGATTTAAGTGTTAACCTGTGTGATTTAATGTCTTATAGTTTTAATGTTTTTTTCATATTTATGTTTACGATTAGTTTTAAGTTTTTCCTCAATTTAAAAAGTTATGTTTTTCAATTTTCTCAGTTTCACGCTGCAATATGAGACTCACAGTCTTGTGCGTGGAACGTCATATAAATAAATAAATAAATCTAAGACTTTTTCTATAAGAAAAATGTCTCAGAATCTGAGACTTTTTCTATAAGAAAAATGTCTCAGAATCTGAGACTTTTTCTATAAGAAAAATGTCTTAAAATCTGAGACTTTTTCTATAAGAAAAATGTCGCAGAATCTGAGACTTTTTCTATAAGAAAAATGTCTCAGAATGTGAAACTTTTTTATAAGACAAATGTCTCAGAATCTGAGACTTTTTCTATAGAAAAACTGTCTCAGAATCTGAGACTTTTTCTATAAGAAAAATATCTCAGAGTCTGAGACTTTTTGTATAAGAAAAATGTCTTAGAATCTGAGACTTTTTCTATAAGAAAAATGTCTTAGAATCTGAGACTTTTCCTATAAGAAAAATCTCTCAGAATCTGAGAACTTTTCTATAGGCAAAATGTCTAAGAATCTGACAAAATGTCTCAAAATATGAGACTTTTTGTTTGGGAAAAGATTCTCATAATCTGACATTTCCTATTCGAAAATGTGCTATTTTTTTATTCGAAAAAATTTTCAGAATCTGTAAATTTTCTTATGGAAAAATATACTGCCACGGTCGCCAAAATTTTAAAACGAAATTAGAGAAGAATAGAAAATGGAAAATTTTACATTTCGAAAGTTATGACTAAAATTGTATCTGTCACGGTCACCATAATATTAAATTTCCAATTTTTTAAACATGAAACGAATTGAAATGTAAACGAAATGGCTTAGATCATGGAACAAAATGGAATAAAACGGGGTACGAAATGGAAATTTCTTTAGCTCAAATTTTTTTTACTCAAATTTGTTTTCACTCAATATTTTTTCACTAGAAATATTTTCACCCAAAAACATTTTAAAGCAAAAAGGTTTATCATAATCGAATAGTTTTCGAGAGGAAAATAAGTCTAGAAATTGTGATTCAATGATTTTAACAGTTTGGTGACCGTGACAAAAAATTTTTGAGAGAATAAATTTTCTATAAAAAATTGGCACAAAGATTTAGTTTTCTATGGAAAAATAATCCAGAAATGGTGATTCTATGATTTTGACAGTTTGGTGACCGTGACACGATATTTTTTGTCAGATTTTGTATTAAAAATTTTCAAAGAAAATGGGGAAATTTTTTCTTAAAAAACAATCAGATTCTGAAACATTTTTTGAGCAACACAGTTTATGAAACACAGATTTTATTACATTTTTATCAAAAGTAAAATCTTTTGAAAAATTAAGTTCTGCCCTATTTTTCTTAAGAATTTCCATTTTCATTGTTTTCTTTTTTATTTTTTCGACAATCACAAGCTGTTTCAACTGTTGGGAAATATTTTTTTAAATTCTCCATGTTTTGTTGGAAAAGTGCGAATTGGTTTACATTTTCGTTTATTTTCCATTTCATGTTTTTGTTTTATTCCATTTGAAATATTGGTTTGAATTGTTTGTTTTGTATTTTTTTTTGTTTTGTTCATTGGTTTGTTCACCTTGTAAAGTGGTTGATGGTTTTGCGGTTACCATGTCATTTATTATACCAGATTGGAGTGTATAACAGTATAATAATGGGAATATTTAAACGTTTCATATATTTACATACACTTATTGTATATATTTTTATTTCTGTCATTAGTGCCTAATAAATTTGTTTTGTTTTGGTGTGTTGATTTAGAAAATGTTAGCAACATTGCCAAACAAAAAAAAACAATCATTAGAATACAAAAGAATTGTTAAATATTCATATAATAATGTTAAATGGTGACAATATAATGGGATATTATTTGAAATAATGGAATATATTTTTTTTTCAGCAATGAAATGAATTTTTTGGGGGAAATACATATTTAAAATGTTCCTGACAATGATTATGTTTTATGTAAAAAGTAGTATAAAGTAATAGAACAGATCACTATTAACATAGTAACATTCTCTTACTGACGGTCTCATTTTTAGAAAAAAAAAAATTACAGCCTACTTTTAGGCACTTAAAAATGTAGCATACTTTTAGGCGCTTAAACAAATTATTACAATTATTAAACAACCCATATTAACTTTGGTTGTAAACTAGTCCCTAAAGGGTTTTAGTATTCTCTTGTTCCCTTTTAAGTGGTTTATTGACAATCAATTATTTAATGTAGTGTCATAGAAAATATAAATAGTTTTCGGCTGAATTTGGGTCATCATATAAATTACGGCACACAAAATTATCATAAATTTGAAATTTAAGTAGTAAAACAAATTATTATGAATAAAAAAATATTAAATGGAGAAATAAGTTAAAAAAAATCTGAAAATGTTTCAAATTTCTAAAAATCTGGGAAAAATGTTTTTTTGTAGGAAAAATGCTGAGAAATTTTCTGTAGAAAAAATACCTCAGAATCTGAGACTTTTTCTGTAGAAAAACTGTCTCAGAATCTGAGACTTTTTCTATAGAAAAACTGTCTCAGAATCTGAGACTTTTTCTATAGAAAAACTGTCTCAGAATCTGAGACTTTTTCTATAGAAAAACTGTCTCAGAATCTGAGACTTTTTCTATAGAAAAACTGTCTCAGAATCTGAGACTTTTTCTATAGAAAAACTGTCTCAGAATCTGAGACTTTTTCTATAGAAAAACTGTCTCAGAATCTGAGACTTTTTCTATAGAAAAACTGTCTCAGAATCTGAGACTTTTTCTATAGAAAAACTGTCTCAGAATCTGAGACTTTTTCTATAGAAAAACTGTCTCAGAATCTGAGACTTTTTCTATAGAAAAACTGTCTCAGAATCTGAGACTTTTTCTATAGAAAAACTGTCTCAGAATCTGAGACTTTTTCTATAGAAAAACTGTCTCAGAATCTGAGACTTTTTCTATAGAAAAACTGTCTCAGAATCTGAGACTTTTTCTATAGAAAAACTGTCTCAGAATCTGAGACTTTTTCTATAGAAAAACTGTCTCAGAATCTGAGACTTTTTCTATAGAAAAACTGTCTCAAAACCTGAGACTTTTTCTATAGAAAAACTGTCTCAGAATCTGAGACTTTTTCTATAGAAAAACTGTCTCAGAATCTGAGACTTTTTCTATAGAAAAACTGTCTCAGAATCTGAGACTTTTTCTATAGAAAAACTGTCTCAGAATCTGAGACTTTTTCTATAGAAAAACTGTCTCAGAATCTGAGACTTTTTCTATAGAAAAACTGTCTCAGAATCTGAGACTTTTTCTATAGAAAAACTGTCTCAGAATCTGAGACTTTTTCTACAGAAAAACTGTCTCAGAATCTGAGACTTTTTCTATAGAAAAACTGTCTCAGAATCTGAGAATTTTCTATAGAAAAACTGTCTCAGAATCTGAGACTTTTTCTACAGAAAAACTGTCTCAGAATCTGAGAATTTTTCTATAGAAAAACTGTCTCAGAATCTGAGACTTTTTCTATAGAAAAACTGTCTCAGAATCTGAGACTTTTTCTATAGAAAAACTGTCTCAGAATCTGAGACTTTTTCTATAGAAAAACTGTCTCAGAATCTGAGACTTTTTCTATAGAAAAACTGTCTCAGAATCTGAGACTTTTTCTATAGAAAAACTGTCTCAGAATCTGAGACTTTTTCTATAGAAAAACTGTCTCAGAATCTGAGACTTTTTCTATAGAAAAACTGTCTCAGAATCTGAGACTTTTTCTATAGAAAAACTGTCTCAGAATCTGAGACTTTTTCTATAGAAAAACTGTCTCAGAATCTGAGACTTTTTCTATAGAAAAACTGTCTCAGAATCTGAGACTTTTTCTATAGAAAAACTGTCTCAGAATCTGAGACTTTTTCTATAGAAAAACTGTCTCAGAATCTGAGACTTTTTCTATAGAAAAACTGTCTCAGAATCTGAGACTTTTTCTATAGAAAAACTGTCTCAGAATCTGAGACTTTTTCTATAGAAAAACTGTCTCAGAATCTGAGACTTTTTCTATAGAAAAACTGTCTCAGAATCTGAGACTTTTTCTATAGAAAAACTGTCTCAGAATCTGAGACTTTTTCTATAGAAAAACTGTCTCAGAATCTGAGACTTTTTCTATAGAAAAACTGTCTCAGAATCTGAGACTTTTTCTATAGAAAAACTGTCTCAGAATCTGAGACTTTTTCTATAGAAAAACTGTCTCAGAATCTGAGACTTTTTCTATAGAAAAACTGTCTCAGAATCTGAGACTTTTTCTATAGAAAAACTGTCTCAGAATCTGAGACTTTTTCTATAGAAAAACTGTCTCAGAATCTGAGACTTTTTCTATAGAAAAACTGTCTCAGAATCTGAGACTTTTTCTATAGAAAAACTGTCTCAGAATCTGAGACTTTTTCTATAGAAAAACTGTCTCAGAATCTGAGACTTTTTCTATAGAAAAACTGTCTCAGAATCTGAGACTTTTTCTATAGAAAAACTGTCTCAGAATCTGAGACTTTTTCTATAGAAAAACTGTCTCAGAATCTGAGACTTTTTCTATAGAAAAACTGTCTCAGAATCTGAGACTTTTTCTATAGAAAAACTGTCTCAGAATCTGAGACTTTTTCTATAGAAAAACTGTCTCAGAATCTGAGACTTTTTCTATAGAAAAACTGTCTCAGAATCTGAGACTTTTTCTATAGAAAAACTGTCTCAGAATCTGAGACTTTTTCTATAGAAAAACTGTCTCAGAATCTGAGACTTTTTCTATAGAAAAACTGTCTCAGAATCTGAGACTTTTTCTATAGAAAAACTGTCTCAGAATCTGAGACTTTTTCTATAGAAAAACTGTCTCAGAATCTGAGACTTTTTCTATAGAAAAACTGTCTCAGAATCTGAGACTTTTTCTATAGAAAAACTGTCTCAGAATCTGAGACTTTTTCTATAGAAAAACTGTCTCAGAATCTGAGACTTTTTCTATAGAAAAACTGTCTCAGAATCTGAGACTTTTTCTATAGAAAAACTGTCTCAGAATCTGAGACTTTTTCTATAGAAAAACTGTCTCAGAATCTGAGACTTTTTCTATAGAAAACTGTCTCAGAATCTGAGACTTTTTCTATAGAAAAACTGTCTCAGAATCTGAGACTTTTTCTATAGAAAAACTGTCTCAGAATCTGAGACTTTTTCTATAGAAAAACTGTCTCAGAATCTGAGACTTTTTCTATAGAAAAACTGTCTCAGAATCTGAGACTTTTTCTATAGAAAAACTGTCTTTTTCTATAGAAAAACTGTCTCAGAATCTGAGACTTTTTCTATAGAAAAACTGTCTCAGAATCTGTGACTTTTTCTATAGAAAAACTGTCTCAGAATCTGAGACTTTTTCTATAGAAAAACTGTCTCAGAATCTGAGACTTTTTCTATAGAAAAACTGTCTCAAAACCTGAGACTTTTTCTATAGAAAAACTGTCTCAGAATCTGAGACTTTTTCTATAGAAAAACTGTCTCAAAATCTGAGACTTTTTCTATAGAAAAACTGTCTCAGAATCTGAGACTTTTTCTATAGAAAAACTGTCTCAGAATCTGAGACTTTTTCTATAGAAAAACTGTCTCAGAATCTGAGACTTTTTCTATAGAAAAACTGTCTCAGAATCTGAGACTTTTTCTATAGAAAAACTGTCTCAGAATCTGAGACTTTTTCTATAGAAAAACTGTCACAGAATCTGAGACTTTTTCTATAGAAAAACTGTCTCAGAATCTGAGACTTTTTCTATAGAAAAACTGTCTCAGAATCTGAGACTTTTTCTATAGAAAAACTGTCTCAGAATCTGAGACTTTTTCTATAGAAAAACTGTCTCAGAATCTGAGACTTTTTCTATAGAAAAACTGTCTCAGAATCTGAGACTTTTTCTATAGAAAAACTGTCTCAGAATCTGAGACTTTTTCTATAGAAAAACTGTCTCAGAATCTGAGACTTTTTCTATAGAAAAACTGTCTCAGAATCTGAGACTTTTTCTATAGAAAAACTGTCTCAGAATCTGAGACTTTTTCTATAGAAAAACTGTCTCAGAATCTGAGACTTTTTCTATAGAAAAACTGTCTCAGAATCTGAGACTTTTTCTATAGAAAAACTGTCTCAGAATCTGAGACTTTTTCTATAGAAAAACTGTCTCAGAATCTGAGACTTTTTCTATAGAAAAACTGTCTCAGAATCTGAGACTTTTTCTATAGAAAAACTGTCTCAGAATCTGAGACTTTTTCTATAGAAAAACTGTCTCAGAATCTGAGACTTTTACTATAGAAAAACTGTCTCAGAATCTGAGACTTTTTCTATAGAAAAACTGTCTCAGAATCTGAGACTTTTTCTATAGAAAAACTGTCTCAGAATCTGAGACTTTTTCTATAGAAAAACTGTCTCAGAATCTGAGACTTTTTCTATAGAAAAACTGTCTCAGAATCTGAGACTTTTTCTCTAGGAAAAAATGTCACAGAATCTGAGATTTTTTCTATAGAAAAACTGTCTCAAAATCTGAGACTTTTTCTCTAGGAAAAAACGTCACAGAATCTGAGATTTTTTCTATAGAAAAACTGTCTCAGAATCTGACACTTTTTCTATAGAAAAACTGTCTCAGAATCTGAGACTTTTTCTATAGAAAAACTGTCTCAGAATTTGAGACTTTTTCTATAGAAAAACTCTCTCAGAATCTCAGACTTTTTCTATAGAAAAACTGTCTCAGGATCTCAGACTTTTCTATAGGAAAAATGGGTTTTTCTAAGCTGACACATCCTATTTGAAAGTGTTTTAAAATCTGTGCCATTTTTTTCGTTCAAAAAATTTTTCAGAATCTGTAAATTTTCTTATGGAAAAAATATCCTGCCACGGTCGCCAAAATTTTAAAAAGAAGTTAGAGAAAAAATATAAAATGGAAAATTTTACATTTCGAAAGTTATGACTAAAATTTTATCTGTCAAGGTCGCCATAAATAAATTTCCAATCTCAAAGGCTAAGAGTAGATTTTTTTTTTAATTTGGCGGTTTTTAAAAATTTCAACTTGCATTCCTTTACGGTTTAATCAAAACTGTAGTCATTTGTATACGTAAAATATTTTATAAAAAAAAAACAATTTATATTATTGTTATATATTTTTTTTATCATTTATTTTATCAGTAAAAAATTTATATTGAATGCAGAACAATAACGAAAAGTAATTGAGTAAAGCGTAAAAAAAAATATTGTATTGTATCATATAAACATGTTAAAACATTAATTGCTGTTATTTTTTATTTTATTTTTAACAATATCAATAGTTTATTTACACATTTCCTTTTTGTTTATACACAACAAACAGAAAAATTCCAACAAAACCATTTTTCTGCAATAATAATTTAAATGTTTTTAACGTTTAAAGCGGTTAGACTGGTGTTGAAACTATTTTTAAGTATTTAAAAAAAAAATTTTGTCCTTCGAACCGGATCTAAAAGAAATATTATTATTCCAACAAGATTTAATCTTGCTAAAACAATTTTGAAAGCAATGTAAGAAAATGCATATTAAACTCTCCCTCTTTTTCTAAAACAAGATTGCAAACTTTGGTCCTTCGAACAGTATAAAGTTAACCGTATTAGATTACAAGATTAAACAATGCATAAAAATTTAGTCCTCCGAACCGAATCTAGAGATTTGGTTCCCTAAATATTTATTCAATTAATATCAGTATGTACATTTAAAGTAGTCTCGAAAAGTTCATCCTTCGAACCGGATCCAGGGGATGATGCTAGGCATATCTCTCATTTACTTGTGTAGTGGCATATCTCAAAATGTTTGATTTTACCTGTTTAAAGTTTACAATTGAAACTTGGCTTACGTTGCAAAAGGCCCGTGAGTAGAAAATGCTATAAAGGCATGTTCTCTTCGCAAACGGTGAGTTTAAAAGATATTAATACGAATTTTTGACACAATATAAAGCAGGATATAACATATAATTCTGTATTGTTTACCCAAAAACGACATATTTTGAGTTATGACACTATACAAGTAAATGAGTGATATGATTATTTTAACAGAGATCTGTTCTAGAAAAAAAATTTAAAGCAATTAAAGAAAATGAATATCCAATACTATGCCATTGTTTTAAAACAATAGTCGAAAAATTTGGTCCTTCGAACCATAACACTATAAAAAAAATTTAAATTTGACCTTGTCGAACTTAAAAATACCCTTTACAATGAAAACAAGTAAAAAAGTTCAATTCGGCCTGTCCGAATGTATTGATACCCTCCACAATGCAAAAATGATGATTGCAAAAAAATTATTTAAAAAGAATTTACTTTTGAGGAAAAAAAATTTTGAAAAAAATTTTCGCGAAAAAAAATTTTAGTGAAAAAAAATCCGCGACTTTTTTGTTTATTTGTAATAAAATATGTTCGAACTTGCTTAAATACCATTCGGTGTTCAATTCTGTTCACATATGTCACCCAGCAGCCGAATTAAAGCATTTTGTATTTTTAGGTTATGTTGAATGTACCAACATTTTTGAGGTGTCCTTTCATTTTCGTTCATAGCTTTTGAACCACTGAACCAATATCGCTGAAATGCAATACTCGGGGAAAAAACAAGTAAATATGATAAATTTCAGTCATATCCGTGTAATATTTTGACCGTGATCACCATTTCCACAGACAGACGGAAATGGTGGTCATGTCTTAAAATCGATCACTCATCAATAATATCTACTATACCCTCTATCACTAACAATAAGTGTAGGGTATAAAAAGATTATTTCAAAAAAACTTTATTTGAAAAAAAAAATTTAAAAAAAAAAAAATCCGCAGAAAAAAATAATCCGCAGGACAAAAATTTTTACTGAAAAAAAATTCCTAAAAAAATTTTTTTAAACAAAAAAAATTGGTAAAAGAAATTAATTTTGAAAAAAAATATGTTAAAAAAAACGTGCGCAAAAAAATTTGTTGGTGAAAAAAGATTCCGCGAAAATATTTTTAGAGTAAAACAAATAGGTTTTATTAGTATAAATACCTTTCGGTATCCAATTCTATTCGCATATGCTAATTAGCAGCGGAAATGAAGCATTTTGTATTTTTAGGTTACGTAGAATGTACCGATATCACTCAAATGCAGTACCAATCTTCTCGAAGCAACAACAAGTAAATGTGTTCAGGTCAGGGACCCGATTTTAATACTTTTAAAACGAACAATTTAAATTTTAATCCAAAAAAAAACAAAAACTTGTGTTCAAAATAAAATATTTCTCAATAAAGATATTTTTATTTCGATCAAAGTTGAAAATATTTTTTATTGTTCGAAATCAAAATATTTTAAATATCATTACGATATTTATCAAAAAGAGAAAAATTATTTTCATCTTTTTATTTTCATCATTAAAATAAAATAAACAAATACAAATTTTGATTTTCATCGTTCGAATTAAATAAACTAATATAAATTTTTGTCTTTTTTGACGGCGATGTGGCCGAATTCTAGTTAATAAAAACCCTTTTTAGGTACATATCTGCTCATAAAGCCTTTTTCCCCCGTTTGCAACATTTTGGTGTTCACCTAAACTTACAAGGGATTCTGAACAGCTATTTGGAACACTCGCGATGTATGATTTAATAAAAATTCAAATATGAGGAGTTCTATCTAACAGTTAAATTCCGGCATATAAAAAAAATCCCAATTTACCCGCGATAAAACAATGTATAAAATGTTTCAATGCTTTGCCGTCTTATGACTTCTTAAAAACGATAAAGCATCTATCAGACCAACATTCAAATTATCTCTTAAGTGTTTTGACTTTGTGTTTTAAGGAGAACTTAAAGAATATAGGGAAAGAAGATAGATTTAGCCATTTTTAACGTTTTTTTTAACTTTTACCTTCTGTAATTATTACAGATAAAGAGATCTAAGTGAGTCTTAAACTTTGCGCTGTAATGGTTTAAGGTCCTGTCTGCACAATTGAATTTGTAGTTTTCCAATTGCATTTGTAGTTTTTCTAACATTTGGAGGTTTGATGAACTATTTATGTCGGTTATGAAAATTATTTGTGTATTTATTTAAATTTTATTTGAAATATTTTATTTGAAATATAAAAAAAAGTTGAAAAAAAAGATATTTATTATTTTTATTTTCCTCCTTTGTGATATTTATCGCACTAGATATTTTTCGATTTTCATCATGATGGATATGAGCAATTGTCATTAACTTTTAATATTTTAGAAAAAAAAAATTGCGATTTTTTTTCGTGGCACATTGATAAGACTTTGTAGGTAAATAACATTATAAATAAGTAATTCAAATCCGTCCGCGTGCACTAATTTGAGCGATCGCACCCAAAACTATGGCGGTTTAAAGTTAACATTTTTAAAAAAATTGTCAAAATTACATTTTTTATCCGAAGTTAACCAAACGTTCCATTTTGTATTATGCTTACCCAGAGCTAAAATACATATTCAAACATGCATAAAATCTTTCCTAAATATCGAGATATTTGCATTTAACCAATTTTTTTTCGGCACATTTTCCAATATTTTGGAAATAAAAATGTTTCAAGCGGTTTTATTTTTTTTAGAAAAATATTACCAAATGCATTAACAAAATCTCAACAAATTCTTAGTAAACACCATTATTCTATCTCTTATAGGTAAAAAACAGCAGTGGTTTAAAGGGAACATTTTTGAAAAAAAATTTAATAATTTGGAATTTATTTTTTTTTTAATATTAAATGTCTGATTTTACAGTGTTGTCCTTCACTGAATATTGAAACTATTCAAAGTATGATTAATAATGCTAATATTAAGGTTATTACGAAATATTTTAACTTTATTACTAATTTTATCAAGGTTATAAAAAATTTTTGCGATTTTTCGCGATTTTCGCGACTGCAAAAATCAATGGACTAATTTTGAAATATTATTTGAATAAGACATGTCAAAATCTATCAAAATACATTTCTTTTCTACTTTATTTAAGTAATGTAAGATTTTATATAACCATTAAATTTAAAGGTATCAAAAATTTAAAACCACCGAAAAACCGCTTAAACGTAAAATTTTTTCGGGTGCGAATTAATTGAAGATAGAGAATTAAAAAGACTACCAAACGCGCCTTTCACCGACCAATTTCTATAAGCGGCCTGGATGTGCCTTACAAAAAAGTGAAAACTGAAAAACACCGCGGAATTCGCCAATATTAACTTTTGATCAATGTTGCTTTCCATGATTTATTATATTTGCACATAACATTGTTTCTACATGTTCAACTTTCAGCCATGCACATTTGGCTGTCAAATAATGCAAAACTAAAATATCGAAATTTTGCAAAAAATTTAAAAAGTTCATAAAATTTTTGCAATTGAATATTTTTTGGGTGCGTTTGTAAATCAAGTGGGAAATGGTAAATTATAAAGTTCACAAAGCATTCGGAACCATTCGGAATAAAACTGGGAGTGTGCCTCGCAAAAAACAGACTTTTTAAAAAATTCACGTTTTTTCTTCCCATCTTTGGAGAGCTGCAGCTTCGTAATCATTGCGAGCACATCACTCGAATCAGTCTCAGATTGTGCATATTTACAAGGGCTTTTACCATGTGTATTTAAATTTTAAAATTACAGTTTGCACCAAAAGCTACAATCAAAAAACCTCGAAAAATTGAAAATTGAAAAAAATTGGTATCAAAGATTTAGGTCCATGTAACTTTTTTCTTATTGATGGCACATCCACTGAACTTACACCAAATAATTGCCCAAGTCTACTGATTAAACGGTATTAAATTTGGAGCAATAGCTTTAACGCACCCAACAATATGGAACTTTGAACGAAAAATTTCATGAGAGTATCAAGCGATTTTTTGACATTTTTCAAATTTGCACGTTCCTTACCATGAGATAATGAGACTATTTGCGCTGTGCCTTTGCAGAATTACTCATTATGGTTCCCTTAACATATCTACATTCACAGGTACGACCTACTTTACAAATAAAAATGTTATTGCGAAATTAGTAAAATATCACAAGCGTTACAAGTTAATGACAAAAGTCCATATTTATTTTTTTAAACAAAAATTTTTATTTTATTTTTTTGAACAAATTAGAAAACATTTTTAACTACAAAAATAAATATTTTGATGAAAACAAAATAAAAAAACGTTTTCCGGTCCTTGGTTCAGGTACAGTCATATCAGTGTAATATTTGACTTAAAATGTATGGTCCTTTGAACCGGATTTTTTTTTGACAGATACCGGCAAAGGCACTTCTCATAAAGCCAATTTGGAAATTGGAAAAAAAATATTGCAAAAAACTTTATTTATTTTATAAAATTCTAAGGCTGGGGTGTCTCGGCTTATCGGCCATTTCGGGGATTTAGGGGTAAAAAAAATGGGTTTAACAAATGACAAAACAATCGCCTTTTGTATTTTGGAGCCATTTCTTTCTAAGAAACTATATTATGTTTCCATATGAAAAGAACGGTTTTTTTAATGCTTATCCAACGGTGCCATAACCCTGTAAAAATTCGGCTTCATTAATTTTTTTTTTTTTTTTTTTCATGAAAATGTGAAAATTTTGGGAGGTATTTATATGAAGACATAGACCTACGATATCCATATGAATACGAAATAGTCTATATTAAATTTAAGTCAACGCGTATTTTTGCTCTTGTTGGTTCGGGAGTTATCGAAATTTTCCTGAAGGTCCACATTGTTTCATAAAGGGACAACGAAATTTTTATACCCTCCAACCACAGTATGGGGGTATACTCACTTTGTCATTCCGTGTGTAACGCATCGAAATATCAGTCTAAGACCCCATAAAGTATGTATTTTATTGATCAGTGATCGATTCTAAGACATTCTAGCGATGTTCGTCCGTCCGTCTGTCCGTCTATCCGTCTGTAGAAGACACGATACAGTCCAAAATAAAAGAGCTAGACTTCCGAAGTTTGGCACGAATATGTCTTATATTCCTAGGCAGGTTAAGTTCGGAAATGGGCAAAATCGGACCAAGGGGAAACTAAAACAACCTAAGAAAAACCGCATTTTTTGAAGGGTTTTTTGTACTTTTGCTAAGCAAATGCAACATTCTTATCTCAAAAGAAGTTCAAAATCGCACGGGAAAGGTGCCCCTAACGTATCCCACCAACCCCCCCCCCCCCCCAAAAAAAAAAAGGCGCCCCTGGCTTTTTTTATATTGTTTTTTTTACACTTTGGAGGGTATAAAAGATTCGGCACAGCCGAATGTAACACTCTCACTTGTTAAACATTGATGTAGCCGATAATCCGACACCCAAACCATAAAATCTTCTCTTTTATATATATTTCATGTTTCAGGCAAATCGGTTTATAAGGGTTGAGATGCTTCAGGCTATTCCTACACTCAAAAAAAATACGTTAGTAGATTTACTATTTTTTTTTTGCTAATGCTAGTTAGCTAACTTTTAGCAAATTTTTAGTTAAGATTAGCATGTTAGCAAAAAATTCTTGTAAACTTCATTTAGCACATAAGCAATTTTAAACAAACTTTGAACTAATTTCTTTTGCTAAATTTGAAATTGAGTTGACAACATTTTTACAAGATTTTTTGCTAACATTAGCAAAAATAAATGGTAAATTTTTTTTTATTTTCAGAAAACTTAAAATGGCGCTATCTCGGAAACTAAGCCAGATAGAGCAAAATGGAGGGCATTTTTGGTTCTTATAATCTCCATACTTTCGCGGGTCCTCTTCACATGTGTGGACCCTAATGGGACCTAACTTTGGATCCAAAAAAGTTAGCATTCCCGAAAATTTTAAAATGCTCATATCTCGGTAAATATTGCCTACACAACAAAAAGTCCAAAAGAATTTTTGTCAACACGTAGAACAAGACCGCAAAATAACCAAAAGCTCTCCGCGTAATATTTTTGAAGTTATCGAGTTTTTTATTTCTCAAGACCCCAGTGATACCCGAAAATCACGTATCTCAAAAACTAAGCAAGGTAGAGCGAAACGGACACAAATTTTGGATCAAAAACTATGACGATTTTTAAGGAACCCAACAAGGTCTAGACCCATCGGGGTCTGGACCTATTATTTCAGTTAACTAATTTTTAGCAAAACGTTTTTGCTAACTTTACCAAAAAAATTGTGGGTTCAAGCTTTTTTTGCTAACTTTACAGTTTTTTTTTTCTAGTGTAATTTTTTATTATAAAGTTTAAAAATATGGTCCTTCGAACCGGATCTTTTCGGAGATACTTGGCTGTTAATTGATCCTACGACAAACAAAATTAAAAATTTGTGTGTCTTAATGGCTAAAAACATTTAATTTTATGCACTGCGCTGCCGCAGTCAACACAGTTACTTCTTTTTCGAAAAAATTAAATTTACTGGCTCATCTAGCACGATATTTGACGTCAGTTTTAATGCATTAAGTTGAAGTTCGACAAACAAATATAATTAAGAGTATAAATGATTTTTGTAATCATTGACTAATATAATTTCATGATATAATGAATTTATCATTACTATTGTTAAAACGTAATTATATTGAACTTTAAACTTTTAAAAATTTTAGGGCGTTTAGACTGCTTTTACAAAAAAAATAAATATAACTACTATTCAAATAAAATTATCTAAAAATCTAGTAAAATAATTAAACTAAATAATGTCCTTTAACAAAATCCATGAAAATCCATTACGGCAATCTAAACGCTTGATTATTATTATTCAACAAACAAATATAATTAAAAATGTTAATGATTTGTGTCAATTTTCTTTTTTTTTTTTTGCTCATTGTTCAGTATCTGTTTTGTTATAATTAATATTATGTATTTAAATTATTTATATTATTGCAGTTAAATAAATAAATGTCTTTGTTGTTTTAATTTTTGTTCTTTTATTTCAGATGTGGTTTCATGTATGGTGAGCTGACAGACAAAGAAACGGTGGCCCGCCTGGAATATACATTGGAAAATCAACAACAGGACCAATTTGAAATTTTATTATATAAAAAGAATAGTAAGTGGATATTTAATATGCTTTCAAATTTAAGCTAAATTTATATAAATTTTAACTTTTTCCTGGCCTTTCGTTTTGTTTTTTTTTTTTGTTAGAAATTGTAATCCCGTCCTTTTAGGGCATTAATTCTAAGTGTATTTGCTTTCAAAAAGGCAAAAATAATGGCTTTATTTTAAATTTGCATCTAAGAAATATAAAACCTTGTAAAAGTAGAGTAACTTTGCTTGGCAACCTTTTGAAAATGTAGCAGTAGTATTATGTACTAAAATGGCTTTAATCAAATCTTTTGTGCTACTAAGTTAAAGAGTATTAAACCTTTACTGAGAAGAAAGGGACTAGAAAGGTTAAATAAATACTAAACAAAAACTTTTATAAATAACTGACTTTAAAGAATTTTTCTATAAAAAGAAAGTCTTAAGATCTCAATATATGTTCCTGTCACGGTCGCCAAAATAATAAAAAAAATGTGTTTTTGGAAATTCCGTTGTTAATTTAGGAAAACGGATAAAAAATTGTACTTTGGTACTTTTTCGCCTTAATAAAACTTATATTGGATCTAGAAACTTTAGAATTGGAATTTTTTAGAAAGTTTAGATTCTAAGAGGGTGCCACTGTCTGAGACTTTTGAGGTAAAAGATAAATTTTCAGAAACTGATATTTTTCTATAAGAAAATATTTTAGCAGCTGAGACTTTTCTTTAAAAAAAATGTCTTAGTATCTATGACCGATTCAGAGAATTCCCTAAAAAACAAAAGTTTCCTGTCACGGTCGCCAATTTTTTTGATTTATTTATTTTTTTTTTTAATTTTTCAATATTTCAACTTGAAAATTGGAATTATTTCGAAAGTTCATATTCTCAGAGGGTGACAGAATCTGCGACTTTTGATGTAAAAAAAATTTCAGAAACGGATATTTTTCTATAGAAAATGTCTCAGAAAAAAAGTCTTGTATAGGAAAACAAGTAAGAAAATTATAGTCCGTCAATACCGACCATGTAATACCCTACACCAGTGTTTTCCGGAAAATGGATCCCAAGAGCAAACATGGACCGATTGGATATATCTTTTGTCAAATCTTTAATAAAAAGTAAAATATACTCACAAACCAAATTTTAGAGAAATAAGCTTCTATTTCTTGCCAATAAACCGCTTAAACTGATTACGGGCGAAATTTTGCGAAATTTGAAATAAGCTTCTATTTCTTGCCAATAAACCGCTTAAACTGATTACGGGCGAAATTTGCATATGGGGCCTTGGTCCAAAAGTGATCCGACTAAAATCCGATTTGATTAGGTTATTAAAGTACGCATTAAACACAGACAAACAAAATTTCAATAAAATATTTTTTATATTCATGTAATTTGAGAGATTTGTGTGAATATCGGGAAAGTGGTTTGTATGGGGCCTACAAGAAGAACTGGTCCGATTTCTTTGAAATTCGGAAAGGTTGTTACAGGATACGAAACCGGTTTACCTGCCAAATTTCGAAAGGATATCTATTATAATACGGTAATTAGAGTCATTTAAGCCAAAATTTGAGACCCCTTTGTATGGGGGCTAGGTCTAAACATGGACCGATTTTCTCCAATTCCAAAAGGCTTCGTCCTTTAGCCATACGAAGCTTAAGTTTCAAATTTCTGACAAATAGATTTATAATTGCGACCTGTATCGTGTTTACAACGTTTACATTGACAGACGGACGGACAGACGGACATCGCTAGAATGACTTAAAAAGTTATTCTGAGTCGATCGGTATACTTAAAAGTAGGTCTAGGACCAATATTTCGGGTAGTTACAAACATCAGCCCAAACTCTGTATCATAGAGTGTGAAGGGTATAAATATCTCAGTTCTGAGACCAAATCTGTAAAGAAAAATGTTTCCAAATCTAACAAGGGAAGTCTCCCTGGTGTCACCGACCGATCTTCATGAAATTTAGATATGTTGTTAAGAACGAAAATTAAGAAACCAACTAATATTTTTCGTCTTATTAACAAAAATGTCCTAAAATTTTGGTATTTTACTCAATATGACGAAAAGTTGTGCATGTTTGGACACGTTCTTAGCACACGTAGATAGGTTTTCCAAAGACCTTTCATTTGGTATGCAACATGACTAGGTTTCTTTGCATAATATAGGAGATAAACGAAAAAAACTGAAAATTTGGGCCGCTAAAAAAAAATACGTGTCCCTTTATTTTTTCTGAGCTACAAAATAAAACCAATTCCATAAAGATCCGCGGGTGACACTAGGGAGACTTCCCTGGTAAGTTGCTTTACAAAAAAGATTAAATCCTTTATTAAAAATGTCCGGCCACGGTCGCCAATTTTTTTTCCAATTTTTAATATTTCAACTTGAAAATTGGAATTAATTCGAAAGTTTATATTCTAAGAGGGTATCAGAATCGGCGACTTTTGATGTAAAAAACAAATTTTCAGAAACTGATACTTTTCTATAGGAAAATTACTCAGAAGATAAGACTTTTCTGTAAGAAAAATATCTCAGTTCTGAGACCAAATCTGTAAAGAAAAAGATCTTAGATTCAGAGAATTTCCTTTAAGAAAAATGTCCTGCCACGATCGCCAACATTTTTTTTTTTGAATTTTTAATTTTTTAACTTAAAAATTTAAATTATTTCGAAAAATTATATTCTAAGAGGGTGCCAGAATCTGCAACTTTTGATGTAAAAACAAATTTTCAGAAACTGATATTTTTCTATAGGAAAATGTCGCAGAAGATAAGACTTTTCTATAGAAAAAATGTCTGAAACCAAATCTATAAAGAAAAATTATCCCAAATCTAAGTTGCTTTAGAAAAAAGGTGTTAGATTTAGAGAATTCGATTAAAGCACAAATGTCCTGTCACGGTCGCCCAAACTTTTTTTTTTTATTTTTTATACTTTTTCAACTTGGAAAGTGGTTTAGAATCTGAAAGTCTAGAAATTTTCTATAAAAAAATTGTTTCAGAATCTAAGGGTTTTCTCTGAAATATTTTTTTTTCTACATTTTTGTTTTTATTTAAAGCATGCAAGGGTTAACAAAATTCACCCCTTTGCAACTTCCTTCTTCTACACTTTATCTTTATGCCCTGAATAATCTTTTTATAACACCTGTGTCCATGAAGTGTACAAACATTAACGCCACTACAGTGTTTCGTATGCGCGCCATAGAAAGTGTTATAGCAAAGAAGTGAATATCAAAAGTATTTAGCGTTCTAGACATATGGGACAAATTTAAAGTATCAGAATGGGGATATATATTTTTTAAGGGCAATAAATTTGTTTGTGCAAATACACTTGCTGCTACTATACTAGGAGAATGAAAACAGTTATAGCGTCAAGTACTGGTATATATACTAAATTTAAAAACAGTAGGTGGACGTAAAATTATTAACAATAAAAAGATTTATGAAAGGAGAGAGGAGCGACTGGAAGTTTTGCCATGACACTTGAAAAAGAAAATTTTTTATAAAAAGTGTTTGCCAGTAAATTTAAAGAATTTTTCATACGCTTTAAAGGATGAATGCTTCTAGAACATTTAACGTGTAGATTACAAGACTACAGCATATGCGGATTTTCTAAAAATATCCAATTTTTAAAGACGGTCATTAATACCCCTGTGTTCATAATAATTTACTAGCGTACTGTTATTTCAAATTGAAGCAATGTGTATGAGCAATTTGTTTTTATGGTTTTTGCTGCTGCAATGGTTGCTGCAATAGTTGCTGCTGTTTCGAATAAAACTGCATAAAAATAAAAAAAAAACAGAAAACAGAACAATTTTCTTCTTTTTTTTCCTATGTAACTTGGACTAGAAAAAAATAATGTATGAATAGCTTGAAAAAAAAATTGAAAACGAATGCTAAAAAAAATTTAGTTTACTATACAACATAGAAACTTAAAAACAATAGAGTGCTGACGTCAAATGTAGAAATAATAAAAAACAAAGTTGAAAAAAAAAATAGCCAAAACATCGTTAGAAAAATTCTAAAGATTTTGATAAAAAAAAGATTTAAAACAAAAATAGGATAAGTAACTTAAGAAAAGAAAACAAAAAGTAAAAACGCCTTAAAGTATGCTTTGATATTTAAAGAAAACAAACAACTAAAAGTATGCTACAAAATTTTGGAATATAAATTTTCGAAAAACAAAAAAATCTCAGGAAAATATGGATAAAATCAAATTTATGTGATGATTTTTTTAAATAAAAATAAACGCCTTAATGTATGCCTTAATAAAACAAGGAAATCAACAAATAAAAATATGCTGCATTTTTTGTAAAAAAAAACTTTATATGTCGAGTTTAATAGGAAGTTGTCGTATTTGCGATTTAAAAAAAAAAATAATACAAACTTAGTAAAAGTAACTTGAGAAAAGAAAAAAACGTAAAAACGCCTTAAAGTATGCTTTGATTTAAAAGAAAACAACTAAAAGTATGCTACAAAATTTTGAAATACAAATTTTTGAAAAACAAAAAAACTCAGCAAAATATGGATAAAATCAAACTAATGCAATGATTTTTGTTTTTAGAAAAATAAACGCCTTAATGCATGCCTTAATAAAATAAGCAAAAAAAAAAAAAGTATGCTGTAGTTTTTGTAAAAAAAACTTCATATAAAAGGCGAAAGCGTTCTGTCGAGTTTAATAGGAAGTTGTCATATTAGCCTTAAATTATGCTTTGATATTTAAAGAAAACAAACAACTAAAAGTATGCTACAAAATTTTAAAATATAAATTTTCGAAAAACAAAAATATCTCAGCAAAATATGGATAAAATCAAATTTATGTGACGATTTTTTTTAAATAAAATAAAATATCCCTTAATAAAATAAGCAAATCAACAAATAAAAGTATGCTGCATTTTTTTGTAAAAAAAAAAAAACTTAATTTAAAAGACGAAAGCGTTCTGTCGAGTTTAATAGGAAGTTGTCATATTAGCCTTAAAGTATGCTTTGATATTTAAAGAAAACAAACAACTTAAAGTATGCTACAAAATTTTGGAATATAAATTTTCGAAAAGCAAAAAATCTCAGCAAACTATGGATAAAATCAAATTTATGTGATGACTTTTTTAAATAAAAATAAACGCCTTAATATAGGACTTATTAAAATAAGCAAATCAACAAATAAAAGTATGCTCCATTTTTTTGTAAAAAAAAACTTCATATAAAAGGCGGAAGCGTGCTATCGAGTTGAATAGGAAGTTGTCATATTTGCGATTTAAAAAAAAAAAATTAATACAAACTTAGTAAAAGTAACTTGAGAAAAGAAAAAAAGTAAAAACGCATTAAAGTATGCTTTGATATTTAAAGAAAACAAACAACTAAAAGTATGCTACAAAATTTTGAAACACATATTTCTGAAAAACAAAAAAATCGCAGCAAAATATGGATAAAATCAAATTAATGCAATGATTTTTGTTTTTAGAAAAATAAGTGCCTTAATGCATGCCTTAATAAAACAAGCAAATCAACAAATAAAAGTATGCTGCATTTTTTTGTAAAAAAAAAACTTCATATAAAAGGCGAAAGCGTTCTGTCGAGTTTAATACGAAGTTGACATATTTGCGATTTTTAAAAAAAATGCAATAAAATTTATGTGAAGATACTTTTATAAAAAAAAAAACAATTAACGCCTTAATGTATACTTTGAAATATATAAGAAATTAAACAAATATAGGTATGCTGCAATTTTTTGTTGGTTTTAATTTACCATATCAGTAGCGAAATCGTTCTATTGAAGTTAAATCGTTCTATTGAGTCATTTAAGGCATCAAATCTAATGCCTTAGAGTATACTGTAGTTTTTTTTTTTTTTAATTTAATAAAACCATCATTATGCAATTTCTTCACTTTTTTCACAAAATTTAACTCATATTCTAAGTAAGAAATTCAAAAATTATTTTTTTAATTTAATTTTTACAGCTTTGTCTTTAGATTATTCTTTAATATTTTCCTATAAATATTTTTCATCAAAAAAAAATTTTTATGCCTAAATATATGCAACAAAATTCATAATCTTATTTCAATCTCTATAAATCTGTACATTATTTTACATAAACATAAAAAATTAGCAGTCATATTTTTTTCCTCGTAGAAAAAAAAAATATTACAAATTTTTTAGTCGTAAACATAAACAATTTATTAAATAAAATTTGTATATCGACGGCTGAACTGGCAAAAGTTTTATGAGCAAGATTTTTTTATAAATCTCTATAAAAAAAAATCGAAAAAAACCGCACAGCACATTAAGTGGATGCATTAAACTTTTTTATAAAGAAAAGTTTTTAATGAATAATTAAGGCCTTAAAGTATGCTTTAAAATATAAGAAATTAAACATACATAAGTATGCTGCATTTTTTTTTTGTTAAACCATGAGAAAAGCGAAATCGTTACATCAAGAACAATTTTTTTTATTACTCACTCTAAAAAGGCTTTTCGAAGAATCAAATTCCATTTTAGTCGACGATACACTATAAAAAATATAAGAATCTGCATAATTTTGTTCTCTTGCTCATGCATGCATTTCTGTGATATCATAAAAAATTTAAAACATTTTAATGTACTAATAAATTTGTTGAATTTATGTGTTTCTACATTGTTCACACATTATACAGATTTTCATATGGCAGATTTTTCTTTTTAGGCAGAAAAAAACAAATTATGTGAAATCCTATATTTGTACAACTGTGGACGGGTTGTTGCCACTTTTGCATAAATATTTGTTTTATTTTGGACAAAATTTCCTAAACGCCATAAAAATGCAAGGCCTAAAACTATGCTGTGATATTTTAGTAAAAGACACAACTAAAAGTATGCAATAATTTTCAAAATATGGCACTAGGTATTTTTACATGAGACAGAAATTTATGTCACTTTTAGGTTTTGAATTATAAAATTTTATACATCGATATTTTCGATTTTGACAAAAGCTAAATTCCAAGTTGTCTTCCGAATGCATGATTCAACAGACAGACGGACAAGCATCGCTAGATTGTCTTAAAATCGATCGGGGATCATAAATACCAATGCTCAAGGTATTTTTACATGAGCCAGAAATTTATGTTACTTTAAGGTTTTAAATTATAAAATTTTATATATCGATATTTTCGATTTTGACAAAAACTTAATTCCAAGTTGTCTTCCGAATGCATATTTCAACAGACAGACGGACAAACATCGCTAGATTGTCTTAAAATCGATCGGGGATCATAAATACCAAATGCTCAATCACTACGTAGCGGGTATACATTGGTATTTTTTGGTATAACTCAATAGGCTTTTTTATAGCTTAAGCCTTAAAATATGCAACAAAAATTAAAATTATTAAAAAAGGGTGTTTCAAAGAACACTCAGCCCTAGTTTCGACTAATATTTATTAAGTCCACCTATTTGGGTGGTACATAATAATCCAAATATCGATTTATTTCTATTATTTTCAATTTTTATTCACTTTTTAATAGCTTAAGCCTTAAAATATGCAACAAAAATGAATGATTTAAAACAGGGTGTATCGAAGATTACTAAATTCCAGTTGCTCCTAATATTTGTTAAGTCCGTCTTTTTGGATGGCAAATCCTAATACAAATTTCTGTTTATTCCCATTATTTTCTATTTTTATTCTCTTTTTGTTCCTAATATTGCTTATCAAACTTCATCCTTTAATATGTAATCAATAAAAATAGCATACTTGCAAAATTTTTACACAATTTAAAAACAAAAATATATATTTTCCCGAAATTGAATATATTAATTATAGCTGCTAAAAGTTTTTTTTGTGTATTTTTTGTTTAACATTTACAAAACTAATAACATGTTTTTGTAAACTAATTAAACTATATAAATTATTTTTTTTTTGCCAAAGTTTAATTAGTTTTAGTGAAATTTTTTGGGTAAAAACTTGTTAATTATGCCATCAATTACCTATAATTAGTTTTAACTAGAAATGCTTAATTTGGTAAATGCTAAAAATAAATTAAATAATACTAATATTATTAGAAAAGAAATAAAAAATCAAATATTTAAAATATTTTTATATTTAATTTAAAATTTTTATTAAATTTGTAAGTATTAAAACGTGTGTAATGGAACTGAAACTTAAATATAACCCAGCAAGCAAAGTTGTTTTAATGAAAAAAAATGTTAAATATTGGGTCAACTTCGTAGAGTATACTAAATCTATTTGTACTAACTGCATTTTCTGTTTAGATTTTGTTTTTAAAATATTTGAAATGAAAAATTTTTGGTATCGCAGGATCTCCAAAATTACTGTTTTTTTGGAAATTTTCCACCTTTATTGTTTTAAAATCGATACACATCCTTTGAAGACGCATTTTGTCGACAAAAATAAATGGAATCGAATGTTTATAAAAAAAACAAGTAAGGTTGGGTCTTTGAGATCTCAGTTAAACTAGGTTTAAATAATCTGAAAACTGATTTGTGCTGCCATTACCAAGTTTGAAAACAAAATTTCGGCAGAATAGCTTAGTTTTTTTTTTAAATGTTGGTCTTTAAAGAAATAATAAATCCCATTTCGCCGGAAAAATCCGAGTTTCAGAGACTACGTTAAACTAAGTTTAAATTTAACCCACATCTCAAAAAACCCAGCCTAATAGTGTTAAATTCGGCAGTGCTGAATCTTTTATACCCTTCAAAATGCAAAAATAAAAAATATCCAGGGGCGTATTTTTTTGGGGGGGGGGGGGGAGACGTTGGTGAACATGTCTCCCCTTGCGATAGATGTTATCACATGCATTTATTATGATTCTTGCAATTATTTAAGCAAATCAATCATTATTAAAATACATTTTTTATATCTACGCCCACTAAAGAGGGCGGGTAAAACTTTTTTTTATTGTTTTATCCACTGGGTCCTCATGCAGGACTTTAAACTTCTTCTGACATAAAAATGGATTTGCTTAACAAAAGCTCAAAAAACCCAGCAAAAAAAAATGTTTTCTGAGGTTGGTTTAGTTCTCCAAAGGGGAACTGTTTTCCCTTGGTCCAGTTTTGCCCATTGCCGTACCTAACCATCCTATGACCATAAGAAATATTCATGCCAAACTTCGAAAATTTAGCTCTTTTATTTTGGACTGTATCGTGTATTCTACAGACGGACAGACGGACGGGAATCGCTAGAATGTCTTAGAATCGATCACAGAACTAATCACCCCCATACTGTTGTTGGAGAGTCTAACAATTGGAACGGTGAAAGAGATTTTAACACATATCAGTATACGGTGCGTATTATTGATGTAATTAATAATACGCACCGCATACTTAAATTATGACCATCAAGTAAAAAACAAGTAAAAAGTTTACATTCGGCCATGCCGAATATTTTAAAACCCCCCATAATGTAAACAAGATTAAAAAAAATATTTTTTTGGCGGAACCAGGGGCGTATATTTTGGGGGGAGGGTTACGCGTGGGGAACACCTTCCCTTCCGATTTAATTAATTACTTTTTCATTTATTATGCGTTTTGCACTATAGTTATACAATTTTGTCATTATTTAAATTTTTTTATCCACGCCCAAAAAAGGGGGCGGACCAAAAGCAATGACTTTTTTTATTCCCCTGTAACCTATAAAAAATTGATTTTTTCCAAAGGTCGACCTAGTTTTTTAAGGGGGAACTTTTTCCTCTGATCCGACCTTGCCCATTTCTTGTTTCATCAGAGTGGCATTTTTTCTTAAACTTTTGATTTTCCCAAGCGTCCGGGCAAATATTTTTTTTCTACTAGACCTAAAAATTATGTGGTGCAAATTTGAGGCCAATCGGATAAAATTAGCCCATGGCGGCCGGTGATTAAATTTTTGGATTTCTTAAATTAAATAAAACAAGTGAAAGTGCTAAATTCGGCTGTGCCGAATCTTGTATACCCTCCAAAATGTAAAAAAAAAATAAAAAAAAAAAATGTCAGGACCGTTTGGGGGCGGGGAGGGGGTGATGGGGGTCAGTGGGGGACATTGAGAGCACATTCCCATTACGATAAATATTCCAAATGTTTCATTTATTTAACAAAAATACAAAAAACATGTAAAAAAAGTGTATTTTTTCAGAGGTTGGTTCAGTTCTTCACAGGGGAACTTTTTTCCCCCTCTGCCATTTTGGCCATTTACGAACTTAACCTGCCTAGGGCCATAAGACATATTTATGCCAAATTACAGGAGGCTAGCTCTTTTATTTTGGACTGCATCGTGCCATCTACAGACAGACGGACGGACATTCACAGAATGTCTCGATCATGGATCAATAATATATATATGTACTTAATGGGGTCCCCGACCGATATTTCGATGCGTTACAAACGGAATGACAAAGTGAGTATACCCCCATACTGTGGTTGGAGGGTATAAATAAATCGTCTTGTGATTCAGCACATTTAACACGAATTTTAAAAAATTAAAAAATTAAAATCGATCAAATGGTTCTAGAGATATCGCTATTTGAAATTTGCAAAAAAATTACGGTTTTTTCATACGTTCAAAACTTTGTTAAAATTTATTTCCATTGAACCTTTTATAGAGCTTGATATATACAACTTTCATTTAATTTGAGCCAAATCCGAGCATTTTAACCCATGGCGCCCTTCGATCAAAGTTTAAATTTTGTGGAAAATTTTCGACCAAAACTCTAATCTTTGATCAAATGGCGCCCATTATTTAAAATGTTCTGATATGGCTCATGTTAAGCTTGAATGAAATTGGTCTCAATCTCTACTAAATAGTCAATGGAAAAAATTTTGGGATTTTTTTTACAAAAAATTCTTGAACGTTGGAAAAAAATCCGCCGTTTTGGAAATTGTTTACAAATTTCAAATGGCGCTATCTCGAAAACCCCTTCACCGATATCCGAGTTTTTGGGATATTTTTATGCAACTTTTAAAAATTTATAACAAAATACTATTTTTTTACTTTTTAATTTTCCAAATTTTAGTAAAAAATTTTCAAAAACCCAATACTTTAATCAAAGGGCGCCATGGGCTTAAATGATAAGATCTGACACAAATTGTGTTTGAACGAAACATTGTCTCAGGCTCTGTGAAAGGGTCAAGGAAATAAGTTTTGAACTTTTTTTCTAATTTTAAAAATATTTTGATATTCTTATTAAGAGCATCAAAATAAATAATTTTTTTTGGGTCAAATGTTCAAAAATCAGAAACTTTGATCGCCGGATGCCACGGGTTAATTTAATTCGATTGGACCCAAATTTTTACCACAAAAGTCTAAGGACTAGAAAAAATATTTTTCCTGGGCATTCAAAATCAGAAGAAACATTTTTTCCATACAAAAAATTGCGTTTTAATGTCTCATGGTCATACGCAGGTAAAGTTCGTAAATAGACCAAATCGTATCAGGGGAAAAAGGTTTCCCTTGAAAACCAGAACAACCCGCCGAAAAACGGCATTTTTATACAAGAAAAAGTTCTGCACATAGATCTGGAAATTAAATTTTTTTCTTTTTTCGATTCAAAAAATATTGAAAATAATAATTGCATTGTCTAATTTAAGTACTGTGCATATTTAAATAAATAAAGAACATATATATATATTTAAGCATAAATATTATTACAAATGACTATATTAACATTTATTACTTATAAGAAATCCCCCCAACATTCTAAAAAGGCCAGCCTTCCTCCCCCCCCCCCTCCCCGGAAAAACACCTCTGCCAAATTGTTTTTTATTTTTTTCTACATTTTGGAAGGTATAAAAGATTTGGAACTGCCGAATGTAACAGCCTCACCTTTTTTGATTTTGTTGGTTATTACTTCAGTATACGGTGCGGATTATAAATGTATAGTATACCTGATATAATTAATAATACGCACCGTTTATTGAAGTTATGATTATAAAATGGAAAAAAATCAGAATAAAATTTATTAAATAGTTGATAACGGTAAATATTTGATGAAAATATATTAAGTTGATCGTTATATATCGATTTAAAATCTAGAAATGGTCGTCAAATTAGAAAATATTCCACTTGTTGTTCTTGGTAAATAAATTTTCAATCTCAAATATATTAAAATCTAGAAAAATTGTGGGCACCTCTAAATCCAGCAAAAACGAATAAAGGCTACCTACCGACTGCCCCGCTTTTTGGGGGTTTCAAGAAAGTCTTTTAATAGAGCGTCTAGGGGAGTTTACACATATGAAAAGTCCACATCCCTTTAATTGTTAATGTATTAAAATTATAACCTGTAACAATAACGCTACATTTTTTCCCCCAAATATTTAGGTCAACATTAACAAATTTGCTCAAAAGCAGTAACAACTCTAGTAAATTGCAATTTACATGTTGTATTGAAAAATTACAAAAAAAATTCCCCTCAAAAACCCATAAATTAAATTCTTCCAAATGTATGTTGTAATATTAGTTAACTTGGCTTGAAGGCAATTAAACTATATTGGTTGTTGAAAAAAAATATATAAAATTTAAAATAAATTTTTTGCAGATTTACAATGTGGCTGCGCTTTGACACCATTTGGCAAAGTTTCACCAGGTAGACATAATTTAAATTTTTTTTGTTTAATTGAAATATTTTTGTGTTACAAAAACAAAAAAGACTTTTAATCAATAATTTATTAAGGTAATTTATTATGTAACATACAAAAAAAAAATATCAAGGGTCATTACAGCTTTTTTTTACATGTATTAAACAAAGTAGAAATTAATTATTCATATGATTTTTTTGGAGGTATTTAAATAAATTAAATTTAAGTAACACAGAAAAAAAAATTAAATATTTCTTTGAGGAACAATTTTTTTGAATAAAAAACAGCTTTTTTAATTGATATTATTAAAAAATTAATCAATATAGCAATTTTGCCATTAAAAGTGTATAATTTTGAAAGTTGTAATATTGATTAAATTTGTATTTGAATAATTATAAAAGTAATTGTTTATGATTTTTGTGTTCAACAAAAATATTGATTAATCAATTACTTTTTTATTGATTTGATTAAACAAATAAAATTATATATTTTGAGTAGGGTTTTTCTGGCTCGAGGTAATTTTTCTTTACTAATAATATTTTCATAAAATAATTTAAAAAAAAAAAAATATATTAAGAGTTGGTTTATTCTAACTCGAGGTATTATTTCGTTACTACAGTAAAAAGTGTAATGTTTTGAAAGTTGTAATATTGATTAATTTTGTATTTGAACCAATTATAAGAGTAATTGTTAATTATTTTTATATTTAACAAAATATTGATTAATCAATTACTTTTATAAAACAAATAAAATAATATATTTTGAGTAGGGTTTTTCTAGCTCGAAGTAATTTTTCTTTACAATTGAAATTCTCTTAGAATAATTTTTAAGAAAAGTATATTTAGAGTTGGTTTATTCCAACTCGAGGTCATATTACTACAATTGGTTTATTCTAACTCGAGGTCATATTACTACAGTAAAAAGTGTATTTTTTTAAAAGTTGTAATATTGATTAAATTTGTATTTGAATCAATTATAAGAGTAATTTTTAATGATTTTTATATTTAACAAAAATATTGATTAATCAATTACTTTTTAATTGATTTGGTTAAACATATAAAGTGATATATTTTGAGTAGGATTTTTCTAGCTCGAGGTAATTTTTCATTACTAATAATATTCTCTTAGAATAGTTTTCAGAGTTGGTTTATTCTAGCTCGAGGTCATATTTCTTTACTACATTAAAAAGTGTAATTATTTAAAAGTTGTAATAATGATTAATTTTGTATTTGAATCAATTACAAAGGTAATTGTTTATGATTTTTATATTCAACGAAAATGTTGATTAATCAATTACTTTTAATTGATTTGATTAAACAAATGAAATAATATCTTTTGAGCAGGTTTTTTCTAGCTCGAAGTAATTTTTTTTTTACTAATAATATTTTCTCAGAATAATTATCAAGAAATGTATATTTAAAGTTGGTTTATTCTAGCTCGAGGTCATATTTATTTACTACAGTAAAAAGTGTATTTTTTTTAAGTTTTTATATTGATTAATTTTGTATTTGAATCAATTATAAGAGTTATTGCTTATGAATTTTTATATTTCATAAAAATGTTGATTAAGCAATTACTTTTTAATTGATTTGATTAAACAAATGTAATAATATATTTTGAGTAGGGTTTTTCTAGCTCGAGGTAATTTTTCTTTACTAATAATAATATTCTCCTAGAATAAATTTCAAGAAAAGTATATTTAAAGTTGGTTTATACTAGCTCGAGGTCATATTTCTTTACTACAGTAAAAATTGTAATTTTGAAAGTTGTAATATTGATTAAATTTGTATTTCAATCAATTACAAAGGTAATTGTTTATGATTTTTTTATATAATAAAAATACTGATTAGTCAATTACTTTTTAATTGATTTGACAAAACAAATAAAATAATATATTTTGAGTATGGTTTTTCTAGCTCGAGGTAATTTTTCTTTACTAATAATATTCTCATAGAATAATTTTCAATAAAATTCTATTTAGAGTTGGTTTATTCTGGCTCAAGTTCATATTTATTTACTACAGTAAAAAGTGTAATTTTTTGAAAGTTGTAATAATGATTAATTTTGTATTTGAATTAATTACAAAGGTAATTGTTTATGATTTTTATATACAACAAAAATATTAATTAATCAATTACTTTTTAATTGATTTGATAAAACAAATAAAAAATATATTATGAGTAGCGGTTTTCTAGCTCGAGGTAATTTTTCTTTACTAATAATATTCTTTTAGAATAATTTTCAAGAAAAGTAAATTTAGTGTTGGTTAATAATAGCTCGAGGCCATATTGCTTTACTACAGTAAAAAGTGTAATTTTTTGAAAGTTTTAATAATGATTAATTTTGTATTTGAATCAATTATAAGAGTAATTGTTTATGATTTTTATATTCCATAAACATTTTGATTAATCAATTACTTTTTAATTGATTTGATTAAACAAATAAAATAATATATTTTGAGTATGTTTTTTCTAGCTCGAGGTAATTTTTCTTTACTTATAATATTCTCTTAGAATAATTTTCAAGAAAAGTATATTTAGAATTGGTTTATTCTAGCTCGAGGTTATATTTATTTACAACAGTGAAAAGTGTATTTTTTTGAAAGTTGTAATATTGATTAATTTTGTATTTGAATCAATTATAAGAGTAATTGTTTATGATTATTATATTCCATTAAAATTTTGATTAATCAAATACTTTTTAATTGATTTGATTAAACAAATAAAATAATATATTTTGAGTAGGTTTTTTCTAGCTCGAGTTAATTTTTCTTTACAAATAATATTCTCTTAGAATAATTTTCAAGAAAATTATATTTAAAGTTGGTTTATTCAAGCTTGAGGTCATATTTCTTTACTACAGTAAAAAGTGTAATTTTTGGAAAGTTGTAATATTGATTAAATTTGTATTTGAATCAATAATAAGAGAAATTATGATTTTTATACTTAACGATAATATTGATTAATCAATTACTTTTTAATTGATTTGATTAAACAAATAAAATAATATATTTTGAGTAGGGTTTTTCTAAATCAAGGTAATTTTTCTTTACTAATAATATTCTCATAGAATAATTTTCAAAAAAAATTATTTTGAGTTGGTTTATTTTAGCTCGAGGTCATATTTCTTTACTAATTACACCATGATATTCTAATAGCATAATTTTCAAGAAAATGATTTTTATTGTTTAAATTTATTTATGTTGGTCATTTTTTGCATGACTTATCCGACAATTTTATTTTGCAACAAAACAAAATAATAATATAATTATTTAAAAAGTTGTCATATTGATTATTTTTTTAACTGAATCAATGACTAAGATAATTAAGTACGATTTTTAACTATTAATAAAAAAAATACATAAATCAAGATTAGATACATTCAAAAATAGTTTTGGTTTGAAAGCTAAAATATAAAAAAAAATTTATTGAATCAATTAAAAAAGTAATTAAATATAAACTCTTATTCAATTAAAATTTTCATTGCATTTTTTTTATAAAAATAAAAACAGAAGACTGTTCCCCCAAAAACCTCCTGTTAAAAATTTTTTAAATTATTTTTTTTTTCAAGATTTGTTAGAGATTACCTAAAATTCTTTCACGCCGCTTCTAACACCTCTCACTTTTTTTTTCAATTACTTGTTTATATGAAAAAGCCTTTTGACCCTATTAAAAACTATTTGGTAAACAAACGTGATCTCTAGAGTAAAACTAAAATAGCTTAAGTGGTTATTTCTTTAGTTTTTCTTTCGCATTTCTTTCAATCTATTCTTTTGTTACAAAATTTAACTACACTTTGTAACTTTTTTTTGAAGAAAATAATAGAAATAAATTTGTTAAAGAAAATCTTAAAACAATCTAATGATTTGTAAAAAAACTACCTTCCTAATAAGACAATATGCAACAGGAAACTATGATAAAATGACAGCAATTGGCAGTAGAGGAACAAAAAAAAACAGAAAACCCCTAAGAAACTCTTAAAATACAAAAACAAAGTCATATCTATGTTAAAAAAAATATTTTTTCCCCCAGATGAACAACAACAATTGATAATGGCCAAAGAAACAAGTCAAGAAAACACAAACCCCCTTTTATGAAGAAATCCAGCAAACATTTTTTCAAAAGGTTTCAAAAATATTATAAAGATTGAGACGAATTAGCAACAGAACTAAAGAAAAAGCTTTCGAGACCATGTCATAGAACAGACTTAAGGTCAATTTTCACGGTATCACTGAATAAATTTATTTTCAAAGTTTTTTTGTAAAAATATAAGGATTTTTTTAAAGCATAAGTTTAGGCATAAAGAATAAATTGAAATAACTTGTGATTTTGGGCATATTAAGAAATGTTTCTAAATATAGCAGAATATCTTACAAAATCAGAGTGGTTGTTAAAGAATTAGATCGGCTAAAGAGAGGGGGGAGGGTGGGGTAGGGAAATGATGACACCCATCTAACCTAACCTACTTTTGACTTTAATTATTAATATATCTAACACCATATTTTGAGGATGTTTATTCTGGCTCGAGGTCATTTTTTTCTATACTAATTAAAACCATGATATTCTCATAGCATAATTTTCAAGATTTTTTTTTGTTTTAAATTTATTTATGTTGGTAATTTTTGCAAGACTTAATCGACACGTGTTTCGGAATTTGTCAGATTCCATTATCAAGATTATTTAGCAAAAATAGAAACGATTTACTATTTTTTGCTAAATAATCTTGACAATGGAATCTGACAAATTCCGAAACACGTGTCGATTAAGTCTTGCAAAAATTACCAACATAAATAAATTTAAAACACAAAAAAAAATTTCTTGAAAATTATGCTATGAGAATATCATGGTTTTAATTAGTATAGAAAATAATGACCTCGAGCCAGAATAAACATGCTTAAAATATAATATTTTAAAAGTCGAATAAAACAGTTTTTATTTTTAATAAAAATTAATCAGAATATGAATATATCTTACACCTCTTAAAACTTTCGCTAGGTTGTTCTCCTACAAAATTAATATAAAATATTTCTGGGAAAGTTTTTTTTTTTTTTTGCCAAGCTATGAACTTAGCATCTTGAGGCATAAACAAGATGTGAAACAGAGAAACCAAAAAATATTTATTTAGATGATGAAAAAAAAATATATAAGAAAACAAATAAAAAACCGAAAACAAATCATGTTGAAAAGACCACTTGATGGGTATTGTGAGAATTTTTTTATTTCCCTTTACAGCAACTTGGAGCAAAACAAACCTTTTGAGACTATCAATGGTTGGAATGTGACAATACACAATACAGTTATAAAAATATAATACAGGGTGAGACAGAATTAAGTAATTTTGTAAATAGTTTTAGCGGAAGAAGAAAAAAAACTAGTTATGGCTATAGTCGAAATGATTGCTGAACATAGTTTATAACTTATTAAGTCTAATTAGGTCTGTCAGATCTTAATTTCTGGATCTATAAGCTACAAGTATTCATCAGTTCGAACTAGAGCCCAAAATTGAAGATCAAATATGATTTCTACTAGTTTAGATGATATACAATTATACAAAACTATATGTAACCAGATCCGACCAGAGTTTAAAAACTTATACACTGAATTTATTGAGCTTAAACTTCAAGCAGAGTTTCAAAACTCCTAATAAAACTCGTAGTCTTTCTCTTAAAATTTTTCTTAGTTCAACTGTTGAAGTCACCCTGTATAAATAAAAAAAAATATATATAAATATGAAAAGAGTATAAGAAAAACTACTTAACACACATCGTGTTCAAATTCTTATACATATTTATACAGATATATAGACATTCATTTATTCATACATCTTTTAACATTTATAAGATATGTTTTTGTTATCCTCAAAGAAAAAAGGAAAGATGCCAAAGGTGAAAAATATATGTATTCTATACTTATATACAAAAGAAACTTCGTTAAACACATGTTTTTTCTAGGTTTTTTTTTCACAAATTTTTTATTTTGTTTTTCTCATATGTGAAAACAATAAAATGACACATACAAATTGAGGTCAATTGGTATTATTTTTGAAATGTTTTTATTTGCTACAAGTATAGGGGAGCTGCAAAAATATATATTTTTTACAAAATGAAGTAAAAAAAATACCGCAATTTAGTTTAAGGCGTATAAAAAGTGGTAAAATGTATGGTAAACAATAAAAATGGGAGCAGCAAAATTAAATTGAGTTGTTAGTTTTTGAAAAACTATGACTTTTGAAAAAAAACTAAAATATTAACTACGACTTTAAACTTAAATTTAATTAAGAATTGTGATAATTTAAAAAATTAATTTTAAGATAACTCAAACATAGCGAAATTCTTAGTTAGATAAAGTGATAGATGTCATAGTCATATTTTTTTTTATAGTCATATTAGTTAGTTAAACTACTAGCAAAAGTCATAGAGTAAACTATAGTCGTATCATAGCAATTTTCGTAGTTAGCTGACTAATACTATTTTAGCTCAAGTTTTCCAGCATATTGTTTAATTATTCTATTTATCTGGTTTTATGAAAAAATCTCAATATCGAATTTCACGATTATACCCACGAAATCTTCAAACATTCTAATTTGACTATTAGTTAGTTAAACTACTAGAAGGAGTCATAAAGTAAACTATAGTCATATCTTAGCTATTTTGATAGTTAGTTGACTAATTCTCTTTTAACTTAAGTTTTCCAACATATTTTTTATTTACTCTTTTAATACGGTTTTATGGAAGAGAAGAATGTCAATATCGAATTTCACGATTAAAACTACGAAATCTTCAAAAATTCTAATTTGACTTCACAACATCGTGTGAATGACTTAAAATGCTATTTTAGATGTTATGAACACTTTAATTTAATTAAAACAAAATTTGTCAAATAAAGCTAAATTTTTCCACGGATTTTGGAAAACAATTTTTTTTTGTTTAACTTTTGTTAACTTTAAACAATTTTAATGAAAAAATCTTAATTTCGAAATATTTGAACATAATTTTAAAGCATTCGAACACGCATTTTTCAATCCGAAATATTACTAAATTTCTTGAAAACGTAACAATGAGCTCATTTTTTTAGTGGAAACTTAATTTTTCATAAAATTCAGCAAAACAAAATAAATATAATTCTGAAAATGTAAAGTTGATAATTGAAAAACTTTTAAATTCTAAAATGTGTAAATACAGTAACAATTTCAGACTATGCATAGTATCTGCATTTTAGCTTCATCAGTGATTCTATATTATTATATTTATATGTTTAACATTAGAAAAATTGTTAAATTTTCTCTATATAGAAAATTTTTTTATATTCGTCTGCTGTGAGATTCGAACCTACGGTCCGAAACATCACGTTACACTCGTAACAACTATGACTGCACCTCAAATAAATATATTCGAACATTTTATAAGAAAAAACGACGCTAAACATTTTTATTTCTTAATAAAAAATATTCAATTAAACATTTGAAGGGCTTATTGTAAAAACTCGATTAGCAACATTTCATTTTATGGGGGTTTTGCCTTAAAACTTTTTAAATAATGTAGAAAATAGAACTTTCGCAGATCTTACATTCTCAATACACTTGTACGAAGGGTTAAAGCAAGACTTCTGCCAAAAATCTGTCAATGGAACATCAGCAGAAGGCCAAAAACACGAAAAAATAAAATGTTGCTGATCAAGTTCTTGCAGTAAGCCCTTCATTTAAACCTTATTTCGAATTTTCGAACATGTTTTTTTTTTAACCGAAAACATCATTTAACAAATAAAATCTATAGGGAGTAAGTTTTGACTTAATTGATATTAAAATCGAAGTTCGAAATTTTCGAGCATAACTTTGAAATCTTGAAGTAGAAATTTTTAAACGAAACATCACCGAAATACTTTAAAACATTAATTTGAGCATATTTATTTAGTAAGAACTTGATTTTTGCTTAAGTTTCAACAGAAAAATGTAAAAAGTACCTTTTTCGGGTACTTGTTTTGGTACTTTTTTAAGTAATTTATAATTTACAGAAATTTTTTTAAGAAAATTAAAAATTTTAAGCATTATTCCAATAAAAAAATATTTTGTTTTTAGTTTCGCAGAAAATACCATTTCAAGGAATGGCTGTTTTGGCACTTTTTTATAAAAATGTCCCTTTGGTTAATATGTACTTTACTTGAAACATCACCGAAATAATTTAAAACATAATTTTAAGAATATTTATTTAGTAAGAACTTGATTTTTGCTTAAGTTTCAACAGAAAAATTTAAAAAGAACATTTTCTGGTACTTTTTTAAGTAATTAATTTCTTACAAAATTTTTTTTAAGAAAATTATAAATTCTAAGCACTATTCCAATGAAAAAATATTTTGTTTTTAGTTTTGAAGAAAATGCCATTTCAAGGACTGTTTTGGCACATTTTTTTACAGAATTGTACCTTTTGATTAAGTAGTACTTTAGCTCAAACATCCCCGAAATAATTTAAAAATTTTATTTTAATTATATTTATTAAGTAAGAACTTAGTTTTTGCTTATGTTTCAATAGAGAAATGTAAAAAGTACCTTTTTCAGGTACTTTTTTTTGGTACTTTTTTAAGTAATTTATTTCTTACAATTTTTTTTTTAAGAAAATTATAAATTTTAAGCACTATTCCAATGAAAAAATATTTTGTTTTTAGTTTCGTAGAAAATACCATTTCAAGGAATGCCTGTTTTGGCACTTTTTTTAATAAAAATGTACCTTTTGGATAAGTAGTACTTTAGTTTAAACATCACCGAAATAATTTAAAATGTTATTTTGAGCATATTTATTTAGTAAGAACTTGATTTTAAGTTTTCACAGAAAAATGTAAAAAGTACTTTTTTTTTTGGTACTTTTTTAAGTAAGTAATTAATTTCTTCCAGAGATTTTTTAAAGAAAATTATAAATTTTAAGCACTAGTGCAATGAAAAATATTTTGTTTTTAGTTTCGAAGAAAATACCTTTCAAGGAATGGCTGTTTTTGCACTTTTTTATAAAAATGTACCTTTTGGTTAAGTAGTACTTTACTTTAAACATCACCGAAATAAAATAATTTAAAACGTTATTTTGAGCACATTTATTTGGTAAGAACTTGATTTTTGCTTAAGTTTTCACAGAAAAATGTAAAAAGTACTTTTTCGGGTACTTTTTTTAAGTAATTTATTTCTTACAAAGATTTTTTTTAAGAAAATTTTAAATTTTAAGCACTATTCCAATGAAAAAATATTTTGTTTTTAGTTTTGAAGAAAATACCATTTTGAAGAATGGCTGTTTTTGCACTTTTTTTTACAAAAATGTATTTTTTGGTTAAATAGTACTTTACTTCAGACATCACCGAAATAATTTAACACGTTATTTTGAGCATATTTATAAAGTGAAAACTTACTTTTTCCTTAACCCTTTCACTCACCTTGTACACTACAGTGTACACATCTTTAAAAAATCATTAAAAATAAACCGTCCAACATTTTTGTGTTTTGTTTGGACAAGATTGATCATTGAAGGGTTATCTTTACGATAGATGTGTTCGGAAAAACAAATTTGCAATACGGTGGGCTCTACACGCAATATTTGTTGACCAAATGGAAATTTTTCAAATAACGTAAAAAAATTGAAAACCAAAATAAACGTTAAAAAATTCATAAAAATCGAATAATAATCGTACAAGCTTTCCTAAAAGTAAATTTTGTAGAACTTTTCGGTACAAAAAATACAAAATTCGAATTTCGGAAAAATGTTCACTCGTTCGGGAGATATTGCATGTGAAAGCTTTAAGTTTGGTTGGAAATATCTCCGCTAGGGGGCGCGGTAGACCAACGAAATCAACAAAATGTTTTTAATTTGCATAGATCTACATTTTCACAAATTTTGGTCAATAAATTCCTAGCCAAAAAAAGTCGGTAGTGAAAGGGTTAAATTTCAACGGAAAGATCCAAAAAGTACTTTTTTCAGGTACTTTTTTTAAGTAATTTATTTCTTATAGAGATTTCTTTTAAGAAATTTATAAATTTTAAGCACTATTCCAATGAAAAAATATTTTGTTCTTAGTTTCGAAGAAAATTTAATTTCAAGGAATGACTGTTTTGGCACTTTTTTTATTAAAATGTACCTTTGGTTAGTACTTTATTATTAGAGTTTTTTTTTTTCGATTCATCTGAAAAATAATTTTTAAATGTTTTTTAGGAAAATTCACATTTTTAGCCAAAGATTTCTGTTTGAATATTTGTAAAAAATTTCTGTTTTTGGTACTTTTTTTGAAAATGAATTTATGAAAAAGTACTTTAATATATTTTTCAGAGATATTATTTTTTTATTACTTTTTTTAGAAAGATTTATTTTTCTTTATTTATTTTCTCAAAGAATGACTGGGTTTGGTACTTTTTATAAAATGTACCTTTTGGTTAAGACTTTATTAATAGAGTTTTTTTCCGATTCGTCTGTATGAAAAAGAATTTTTAAATGTTTTTTATTTTTAAATTCACATTTTCAGGCAAAGATTATTGTTAAACCCTCCTATGACTGATAAGGTCCATAGGGACCTTTTTGATTTTCAGAGATGCAACATTTTAAGACGGCTTGATCGAATAGGACAATACAAAAGAATATTTTGGTACTCATTTTCAAAGAAATATTTTTTTGATATAAAATGATTTTCTATGGTACTTTTCTTATCCTTTTATGATATTTTATCAAATAATGACTGTTTTTGGTACTTTTCTGCAAATTTGCCTTTGCGTGCTTTTTTTAAAAAGTACCTTTTGGGTCTTTTTCAAGCCATTTACTTAAAATTGTTCATTTAGGAGCGGATTATTAATGAGCATTATTACAAAATTTGTATGAAAAAAAATAAATTTAACGGAGAGTTATTTTATATCAGAGCATTGAGTAATCCAGTTTAAGATTTTTTTTAAACAGTCTGGGTTTTAATCACTTTTTGAAAGAATGAATATATTTGTACTACTTTTTTTGGCTTCAAAATTTTCTAACATAAGATCGAAATCTTCGAACAGATTTTTTTCCCGAAACATACCTACACTAATTTTAAATGTAATTTTGATTTAGTAAAAAGTGTATTTTTCCTTAAGCTTTAGGAAAAAAACATTTTAAAAGTACTTTTTTGGGTACTTTTTCTATCATTATTTTTTTTTTGTAATTATTATTTTTTTTTTTTTTGTTTAAAGAAAAGTATAATTTTGATACCCTGTTTAGAAGAAAGAATATTTTGGTACTCATTTTTATAGAAATGTTTTTATTTTTAATATAAAATGTGTTTCTCTGGTATTATTTTTAATCAATTTATGAAAAAGTACTTTTTTGTGTTTTTTAGAGATACGTTTTTTCTTATTACTTTTCTTAGATTATTAAATAAAAACGCGATTTTTCTTAAGTTTCAAAAAATAAAAAAAAGTAGTAGTACTTTTTATAGGTACTTTTTCATTTTTTGCAGATAAATTTTAAAAGAAAAGTATAATTTTTATGCACTATTCGAAGAAACCTATTTTAATACTCATTTTCAATGGAAAGGTTTTTTGTATAAAATATTTTTCTGTGGTACTTTTTCAAATTATAAAAAAGTACTTTTATGTATTTTTTAGAGCTTAGTTTTTTTATTACTTTTTTTAAGAAAGATTTCTTTTTCTATATTTATTTTCTCAAAGAATGACTGGTTTCGGTACTTTTTTTTTAAATGTACCTTTTTTGCTGCATTAGTATTTTTAGTGTGTTTTTTAGAATTTTATTTTTTTAAGAACAGTAATATTTGTAATTTGTAAGTAATATTTGGAAAAAATAATAATTCTGTACTAGTTTTCATAACTTCGAAATTTTCGAACATAATTTCGAAATTATTTGGAAGAAATAATAATTTCGTACTAGTTATACCACATAATTTCAAAATTTCGAAATTGCATTATTTAGTCGAAACCACCACTATAGTTACTAAAGCAGCAATTTAACTGTAAAAAATTATTTCGTTTCAAAAAATAAACCCTTACTTTAATCATCATCCAAACCAGCCATAAAACAACTGCTTATTATACCCAGCGGATTTTTAATTTTTGTGTAAATGAAAAATAACCAAAAAAAACAAAAAAGAAATATGAACGTTGTTTGCTACAACACTACCAAAACAACTTTTCAGTTTTAATCAATAAAATACCACTTCCTCTCTAGAGCCATAGAGTTTTACAATTTAGTATATGTACTAAATTTTAAAGCAGACAACTACATTTTTTTTACAACATCAAACATTCTAGAAAGATGGAAAGAGCATAAAACAACCACATTGATAATTAGCTAATAAAACAACTACAATAACACATACATATGAACTTATGTACTTTGTATATGGCACAAATATTTAGGAGAGATATATATGAATAGTATAGATATATAGAATAGATATAGTAGTGGAAGCTGCTAACATTTATATACATCATACAAGTACTAGTTGCTATTGCAAAACTATTTGTTAAACAAAGTGCAAAAGGGAAATTGCATTAAAACACTGTGTTATATTTCAAAATTTTGTTTTATATAAATTTACACTTTTCGAAAGAATTGTGCAAAAAAGGTTTTGTTGGTACTTTTTTTTTTGAAGAAAATGTACTTTTTTTTTGAAGAAAATGTACTTTTTTTGTGGTAATTTTGTAAGGACCCCATGAACACACTTTCCCGAGGGTTTATAGGATTTTTACAAAATTACCACAAAAAAAGTACATTTTCTTCAAAAAAAAGTACCAAAAAAAAATTTGGTCAATTATTTCAAAGTGTATCTTTATATAAAAATAAAAAGTATTATTTTTAACTATTTTTAAAAAACTTTTTCGAATATTTTTTTAATGTAAATCTATTTCTGTGTACATTTGCCAAGAAAAGTACATTTCTGGTACTTTTTCAATTAATTTTTTTAAGGTGAAAAGTTTTTTTTTTTTACTGTGTTTTGTTTTTTACGTGGCAGGGCTGTATTTTCTCATAGAAAATGTACCCTATTTACGTTTTTGAAAAAAAACACGTGTAATTTAAACTTTCTATTTTACTACTTTTCAAAGTAATAGCCCTTTTGAAATATAAATTCAAAAAAATATTACTTTTAGTACATTTGCAAATAACGCACTTTCCTTCCCCATATTTTTGGGTAAACAAATTTTGGAAAAAAATCCCTTTTTTAGAAAACTTTTTTATAAAGAATTGCTGAATTGTACTTTTTCATAGAAAATGTACTTTTTGGGTACTTTTTCAAGGTTTTTGCTTAAAAAGTGCAATTTTAAAGCACTAGAAGGGTTTGAATATACTTTTTAGGTACATTTTAACTCATTTTTTCAGTTGTTTTTAAGCAAAGTTTAATATTTATGCTAATTTTTCAAAAGTGTAGTTTTTCTTAGAAAATGTACTTTTTTGGGGTGCTATTGCAAGTAATTTTCTTTTAAGAGTGCTTTTAATAAAAAATTGTTAGTTGTTATACATTTTTAGAAAATCGTTCCTATTTTTGCTAAATAATCTTGACAATGGAATCTGAGAAATTCCGAAACACGTGTCGATTAAGTCTGGCAAAAATGACCAACATAAATAAATTTAAAACAAAAAAAAAAAATTTCTTGAAAATTATGCTATGAGAATATTATGGTTGTAATTAGTAAAGAATATAATGACCTCGAGCCAGAATAAACATCCTCAAAATATATTATTTTTTTTTGTTTTTGTACCTTTTTGGGTACTTTGAAAATAATTGTTTTTTCTGGTACTTTTTGGTAAATAAAAAATACTTATGAATTTGTACTTTTCACAATGGACCTCAGAGTCTACGTGTGTTGACGTAAAACGTCAGCAGCCACTTACAACCTAGTACTTTTCAGTGTTTTTTATGAAAGTTTTTTAATCCTTTTTCAAATGTACATTTCTGGTACTTTTTCAATAATTTTTTTTGTGGAAAGAAGAGTTGAATATTAAGTATCATAAATTTTTCGAAAAAGAGTAATTTTTAAGTATTTTTTTAAAGAATTGCTGCTTTTTGTACTATATATCAGCAAATGTACTGTTCTGGGTACTTTTGATATTATTTTTTTTTTTTGTTTTTTTTTGTACTTTTCGAAAAAAAAGTATACTTTACAAAAGTTTTCGAATGGGTTCTTTTTATACCCTCCACTTAGTGATAGAGGGTATATATAAGTTTGTCATTTTGTTTGTAACTCATCGAAATATCGGTCTGGGACCCCATAAAGTACATATGTATATTATTGATTACAGTGATCGATTCTAAGACATTCTAGCGATGTCCGTCTGTGGAAATGGTGGTGACGGCCAAAGTGTAAAACCTATATGACTGAGACTTAGCAAATTTACTTGTTGTTCTAAGTAGTATGGTATTGCATTTGAGCGAAATCGGTTCAGCATTTCAAAAGTTATGAACTAAAATGTAAGAACACCTCCAAAATTTTGGTATATTCTACATAACCTAAAAATACAAAATGCTTCAAATTGCCTGATGGTTGGCATATGTGAACAGAGTTGGACACAGAATGGAATTTTTACAAGTACAAACCATTTTTTTTTTAAATTCGTGGAATTTTTTTTTGCACCAAAAATTTTTTTCCGTATAATTTTTTTTTTTTTTAATTTTTTTTTGCAAATAATCTTTTATTACATTGTGGAAGGTATCAATACAGTAGGCAAAGTCGAATTTAACTTTTCTACTTGTTGTAACTATTTTTAAGGAAATGCTAGTTTGCGATGAAAAGGTACTCCTATGGTACTTTTCATATTTTTTCTAAGTGAAAAAGTATTTTTTATCAATTTATCTAACACGGGAAGTATCTCAACCCTTATGAACCGATTTGTCTGAAACTTAAAATATATAAAATAGAGACGATTTTAAGGTTGGGGTGTCTCGGCTTATCGGCCATATCCGGGTTTTAAAATTTCGTTGCCCCCTTATGAAACAATGTGGACCTTCGGGAAGATTTTGATAACACCCGAACTAACTAGAATATTGTCAAGAGCAAAAATACATGTCGACTTAAATTTAATAAAGATTATTTCGTATTCATATGGACCACGTAGGTCTATGTCTTCATATAAATACCCCCCCAAATTTACACATTTTCATAAAAAAAGTATTTAAAGAATCCGAACTTTAACAATGTTATGCCACCGTTAGATAGGCATTAAAAATACCTTTCTTCTCATATGTAAACATCATATAGTTCCTTATAAAGAAATGGCTGAAAAATCCAAAAAACGATTTTTTCGCCATTTTTTGACCCATGTTTGGAACTCCTTAATCCCCGATATGGCCGATAAGCCGAGACACCCCAACCTTATAATTGTCTCTTTTATATATATTTTACGTTTCATGTAAATCGGTTCATATGGGTTGAGATACTTCCTTTGTAAGACATTTTCGGTTTATTTAAAGAGTTTCTTTTGTTTTTGTGCCTTTTTGGGAACTTTGTAAAAACCGTTTTTTTTTTTGGTACTTTTTGGTATTTTTTTACTTATGAAATAGTACTTTTTATTGTTTTTAAGGAAAGTTTTTTAATTCTCTTTCAAATGTACCTACATTTCTGGTACTTTTTCAATAATTTTTTCTTTTTGTGTAAATAACTAATATTTAAATATTATTTTAAATTTTTCGAAAAGAAACCTTTTTTAAATATTTCTTTCAAATAATTTCTGTTTTTTGTACTTTTTCTTAGCAAATGTACTGTTCTGGATACTTTTTCAATTAATATATTTTGCAGTGTACTTTTGAATGGTTTAAGGAAAAAAAAACGTATGCAAAGCAATTTAAAAAAAAAATGATACTTTTTATACTACTATTCAAAAGAAGGGTTCTTTTAAATTATTATCAAGGCAATGCTTGTTTGCGAAAAAAATGTACTAATCTACCACATTTTTTTATAAATTTTTTCTGTGTAAAAAGTATTTTTAATCATTTTTTTAAGACCTTTTTGGGTACTTTTTCTAATTATATGTGCTATTTAGCAATTTCTGTAAGGAAAAGTATAGTTTTAAATCACTGTTACTTATTAAGAAATCTTATTTTGGCACAAATTTTCAAAGAAAGGGTACTTTTTTTAATTACTATCAAGAAAATGTTAGTTTGCAAAGAAAATGCACATTTCTGGTACTTTTCGAATCATTTTTTCTCTAAAAAATATTCGTTTCTGATTTTTTTTTTGTTAAAGAGTAGCTTTTTTTGGTACCTTTTTAATTATTATCAAGAAAATGTTGGTTTACAAAGAAAATTTACAATTCTGGTACTTTTCGAATCAATTTTTCTCTAAAAAATATTCGTTGCTGACTTTTTTGTTAAAGAGTAGCTATTTTTGGTACCCTTTTAATTATTATCAAGAAAATGTTAGTTTGCAAAAAAATGTACAATTCTGGTACTTTTCGAATCAATTTTTCTCTAATAAATATTCGTTTCTGATTTTTTTTTTTGTTAAAGAGTAGCTTTTTTTTGGTACTTTTTTTTAAATGTACTTTTTTCTGAAATGTACTTTTTTTCTAAAATGTACTTTTTTTGGTACTTTTTCAAATAATATATTTCTCAGTGTCTCTGAGTATACATTTCATTTTACTTCCACTTCCGTTTAACGGAAATCATATGTTATTTGCCAAAAAAAAAAATATTATCTGCTGTTACAAAGGGGGTTGCATGAAAAAGAAGGGGTGAAAAGGCTGGTATTCAATAAAAAAAATATTTTTCGCCTCAAAAAAAAAATATACAAATATTTTCTTGTCATTTACATATTACCACATTTAAAAACCAATATTCTTTTGACTTTTATTTTACCGCCAGTTTAAAATTTATTGCAATTTTTTTGTTGTTTGTTTGATTATTGATTGAGGCCGTGTTTTTTATGTTTAGATTTTTAACAAAAATTGGTGGCAAGTGTTGTTGCCTGCCACATTGTTGCATTTATGGCCGCAAATAAAAAACAAACAAATAAACTAATATTTGTCAAGAAGGTTGTTTTACAAACCACTGCTGTGTTAGTTTTATTGACAGGTTTGTTTTTTTTTTTGTATTTTTTTTAATCAAGAGAATATTAAAGGTCATCAGGTATTAAAAATAAAAAAAAAAAATATTATAACATTTTGAATGTTTTCTTTGATTAATTTACCACAAGGTTAAACATGTAAAAAATTGTTTTTCACAAGATTACAAAAATATAAAGAAAATAATACCAAATCCCTTTATAGGTCTTTAGGTTTTTTTTTTTTTTTTGCTGGGCCTTTTATGTTAAAAGAAATATGGTTAATTAAAAAAATAAAAAAAAAACTTGTATTGTTTTTAATATTTTCGTATTTTTGTCTTTTGTGCTTTTCTTCTTAATATAGAAACTCCATTATGGCTTCTGCTGCAGGTGGCTCCCATACGCAACGAAAGGGATTTGGTTGTATTATTCCTGTTAACATTCCGCGATATAACCGCCTTAAAGCAACCCATCGACAGCGAAGATACCAAGGGTGGTAAGTTTTAATTTATCCTCATTGTTTTTTTTAATGTGATAAATGTTTTAAATGTTCTCTTTATAAATATTGTCAACTTTACTATCTTTGAAATATTTGCAAACTTTATACTTAAGTATTATTTATGTAAATAACTTTTAACTAAATAAGTTTTATGCAAAATGGTTTGTAAACAACAGCACTTTCCTGTCTAACAATGCATGTTTATAATTGGCAAGATATTAAGTCTCTTTTTTTAGTATTCTCTTCAAAATGATTTAATAAGAGCAAAAAATAATCAAAATCTTAAGGAAAAAGAAGGACTAAACTTTCTCATATTAGATTCTTTATAGCAGCGACAGGCAAACACATACTATCATATTTTGTCTTTGTGTGTGTAACATGTAGCACTCTCATACTCAATGCACTTAAAGAAACTTATAGTAAATATTATAATACATTTAACCATTTAAAAAATAAAAAAGAAAATAAATGACATTGGTTAAAATGTCTAGCAATGTAATATTTAGTGAATAGCGACAAAATAAGCTTTCTGGTTTACCAAAAAAATTTTCCTTAAACAAGAATTTGACATTAAAATTCTTTATTGATTATTTCTCTAAGTATATTTTAAGCAAGAAGAGAGGAGAAAATTGTGTTTTTTGATTTTGTTTAATGAGTGAGAGCATGTAGGTGTGAGAGTAAAAACGCCGCGTAGTGCTTTTGCCTGTCGCTGCTTTATAGCATTATTTTAAAGAGAGCTTTTTGAATAATTTTTTATATAAAGCTTTTTTAAAAAGAAAAATTTCCTTTTAACCTAAGAAGAATTAAAACAAAAATTAAAAAAACCTAAGTATTACAAAAAGCTTTAAGAAAGCTTTCAAAAAAAACGGGTAATGTTATTTAGTACACTTTGAAAAAATTCAAGTTTTTAGTAATCTTTAAAAGCGTGCTGTGTTTTTGTCACGATTACCTTAAAGGTCCAATTTCTAAAAAGAGCTTTTTTTTTGAAAAATTTTCCACACAATGATTGCTTTTTCCCAATAAAACAAATAACGATAAGTGGTAGCGAAAACACTATCACCTGTATGATACCGATTACGATATCTCCTTAAATTAAAATTATGATACCATTTTGGATTTTAGTCGATTTTGCTATTGCCATTCCTAACAACTTCAATAGCGAAAACGATATCACATTTTAATATCAAAACAATATCATTATCGCCTGTAATAACGATAGTTTTTCGATAAATTCTGAAAAATGGCGATTTTACTAGCGTTATAAGTGAAATAATCGATAGCGATAATGATATCATATTTTTATGGAAAAACGATATCATAAGGAAAGGTACATTAAGAGCGAACACACCATCGCACAGTGCCACATTTGGCCAATCTAGCACGACAAAAATCCAAAAAAAAAAAGTTCCCCGATTTTCATGATATGTTTGTATATATTATAGAATATTCCTAATAGCACGGAAATAATCATATAAAATCGATAATTCTGTTCGTTACTAACAGGTGGGTGCATAAAGTTGCATCTTGTAAAATCCTGTAACTAGTGTACATTATTTCGCATAAATTAAGTCGCGTTTAAACTGTTGTAACTTTTGAACAAAAAGAGATATCTATCCACTTTTTTTGGTAATTTTAAAGGATATTTAAATGCTTTAAGTCATATCTTTTCTTATTTTTTTAAACAAATTTTTCTATTTTTTATTAAATTTTTAATAAAATACAAATTTTTGAAAAGAAAATTATATATTTATTTTTTTTGATGGAATAGAACTTTTGTTTTTGGTCCGTATTGGTCGCCGGACTTTTTCAGATATATTGACCAATATCCATAGTACTTATTTCAAAGGCTAACTTTTGCGACCGTCTGCGACGCCGACTACAGTGGGGCGATATATAAACCTTGTTTTTACATATTTTTTAAACATATTTTAAAAAATTAGGCTTGGTAGTTTTTGTGATATTATTTCTACAGTCATTGAGAGTATATATACCAAATTTAAAGAAATTATAACCAAAATTACAAATTTTAAAAAAAGTGGGCGTGGCCCTTAACCGGCCTCCCACATTTTTCATAATGTTATTTTCGAAGTCAAAACGAACATTGATACCGAATTTCAAGTCAATATAATTAAAATTGGATTTTTGTCGTCCTAGATTGGCCAAATTTGACACTGTGCGTCGTTTTCGTATAATATCTGATAATTAGGTGATATTGCCTCGATATCATAACCGTATCGTTTGGTTTATTGGGTGGGATAGAAAAATTTAATTTAAGAACACTTTTTACGTCTGTGAAATTGATAAGAAAAACGAATTTTAAACATAAACGATTTTTTTGGAATTTGAAAGCTTTTTCTAACTAAAACAATTCAGACCGTTTATAGTTTTTCACAAAATCTCCATAAAGCTTACAAACAAGAAAAGGTCTTTATCAAAGGAACTTGCCCTTAAACGTCTTTTTCTAAAAAGAGCTTTTTCAAAAACAAAAAAAAAATCATATAAAACTTTTTATATAGCAAAATTGTCCTTATGAAACACATTTCACCCTCTAAAGGATAAGGACTTAGATGTAACTTTTGAACGGCATCATTTACAAGCAAGAGAGTGGTTAATTTTGAAAGCTAACATTGCACAGCTTTATATTGTAATCTTCTTTATTACCTACTTTCTGTTGTTTTCAAATTCAAGTTGTGAACAGAACAAGCCCGGCACGACTTTTTCCATACGATTTGACAGTTAAAAAACGTGAACGGCACGACAAAAAATTAAAACTTATTTTATTTTATCTCCGGGTTCTCTCAATCTCCCTCCCTCTCACACTCCAGGGTTGCCGCATTTTTGCAACAATTTTTTATTTTTTCATTCACAATGGTGTAACAAACGTACAGTAGTGCCAACTAAATCACATTGACTATGTGATAAGCGATTTTTTTCCGTAAAATTACTCTAATTTTATTAAAAGTTAGCACCACTGAACAAACAACTGACATTTTTTGCCGTCGCCGTCACCCGTCATTGTTTTGGGCCTATATTCTCCGGCAACGGCAACCGTCCCCCGTGCCGTGCTTGTTCTGTTTCTAGCTTCACTTTTCCCATATTCATAAACAAAAAAATAGGTAATGAAGATGAGCACATTATATGTAAATCTGCACAATGTAAGCTTTCAAAATCCACCACTCGCTTGTTTGTAAGTGATGCCGTTCAAAAGCTACAACCAAATCTACATGGTCGCCTAAATGCAGCCTTATGCATTTCAGTATTTAGTCTGTGATGTTTATTATAAAAATAGAAGTTTTAACAAATATGTTTTGTGAGAATCGTTTTCTTTAAAAATCTCCCTAAAGCATCCAAAGGATTTTATCAAGTAAATTTCCTTAAAAACTTTTTTTTTTTAAAGCTTTTTCAACAGTTTACCAAATTAAGCATTTTAGAAAGCAAAGATTTCTTTAAAGAGTATAATTTAAATATTTTATGTTAAAAAAAAAAAATCACGAAAAACTTCTTTAGAATCTGATATATTTTTCTCTCTAATAAGAGATAAGATCGCAAATAGTTTTAAACAAAAATACTCTCAAAAAACACGTTTTCTTAAGACAGCTTTTTTTAATAATATTCCACATAAAGCTTTTAAAAAAGCGAAATTTTTCTTATATAAAATCTTTAAGTCTGTAACTACTTATAGTTTAAAAATAAACTATGAATTTTCAGTATAAACATTTTTATGAATATAAAAAATTTCTATGGGGAATTTACTTATAAAACCCAATTTATAAATAGTTTTTACAAAAAAAAATCCATAAAGCTTTTAATAAAAGTAAAATCTTCTATACTTGTCTTTAGATCATCTAAAACAAATCGTAATCATTTTTTATTAATATTTAAAAAAATATAACAAAAAGCTTACTCAGCTTCAAAGAACTGTTTTTCAAAACTGTTTAAATAGCAGCTCTTTAATAAGCTCATTAAAAAAAATTTTAAAGAAAAACTTTTAAAAACTTACTAAATTGATTTTTTTTTAATTCTTTTTTAAGGAACTTTCAACAGAAAGATTCTTTTTAAAACTAAATAAAAGCCTAGTGTTAGACATAGTTTGCCAAATTCAAAATTAATTTTAAACAAAAAGCTTTTTTCAAAATTTAAGAGTTTCCATAAAAAATTTTCAGCAAAAAGATTTACTTTATTTTGAAATCTATTTTTAAAACTTATGCAAAGAATTCCTTTTTTTGTTGTTGACTAAAAAAACTTTTATAGTGTTTTTAAAATGTTAGTTGTCTTCAGGATCTTAAAATTCATTTTAAAGATTTTTGTAAAAAAAAGTAATTTATTTAAGTCTCTTATGTTAATTAAATTTTAAAAAGCTTTTTTCGAATCCTAAAGCTTTCAACTTAAAAAATTTAATAAGTCTTAGAGAAATTTAACCTAACATCTTTATATAATCCCAAAAAGCTTTTCATAATGCTTTTTAAAAAGGAAAACTTTCTTATAGAAACTTTTAAAGTCTCTTATTTTAGTTTAAAAGATAAACTACAAATTTTTAACAAAATATTTTGTTTATTTTATGAAAAAAAATTTTAAGAAACTTACAATTAGAGTCATTTTCAGGATTGTGAAGCAATTTTAAACAATAAATGTTTTAGAATCATGAAACTTTGTTTTTGCTAATTCACAAATAAAATTTTTAAGATCTCTTTCAAATTTAAAAAAAGTTTAGCAAAAAGATTTCTTCTCTAAAAGCTTCTATTAGAATTTTCAACAAAAAGCTCTTACTTTTATGAAAGCTTTATTGAATCAATAATTATATCAATTATATCTATACATTAAAAAAACTGTCCGATTATGAAAGTTTCTTCTAAAAGCTTTTTATTTTTTAAAGCTTATTCTTACAAAACTTCCTTCTCTCAAATTTTTATTTAGGTAATATTTCATCTAACATAAGAATAGTTTCCAAACGAATTTTAGCAATATTTAGAAAATTAATTTCAGCAATAACTAACTTCTTTCTTCGATTTCCGCCCGACTTATACATCTCCAATTATAATCGCTTCTTACTAACTATACTTAATAATGTTTTCTACACATACTTCCTGCTTAGCTGTTGTCTGTTCTGTCCACTTTCTTGTTTTGACAATTTGATTTTTCAACTATCTAGTTTTAGGTTTATCAAAATTTGCCAAATTGGCCAGATCGGTAACGAGAAGTCGTCAATTCAGCGCACATTTGCCAACGCTAAAAGATCCAACGAAACAATCCAATTTAGCGCATGTAAGTTGTAATTGTAAAAAAAATACATTATTTTCAGAGCTTTTATAATTGATTCATTAAATTTGTTGGTGTTTTTATTTAATTTCAGATGATGTCATTAAGTGCGGATATTATGCCACAATATCGTCAGGAAGCACCAAAAACGCCCCCACACATATTATTGCATTATTGTGCATTTAAAGCCATTTGGGATTGGGTCATATTATGTTTAACATTTTATACAGCAATTATGGTAAGAATTTAAATTATTTTATATTTTTTTTAATGTGGGATTATTCAAATACTTGTTTTACATAATATTTCAAGTATGTTGTTGAAAAACCTAAAATATTTTTGTAATTATAATCATAATATCTATGCCACTTTTAATTTCTGGTTAATTACTCATTTACATATTTATTCAAGCATCCTTTTGTGGGGCATAAATATTAGAAGGGCATTTATATGCGTAGTTTTTTAAAAAGTAGTATTTTTTGAAAAACGTATTTATTGAAAAACGTAGTTTTTTAAAGTATTGTTTTTTAAAACGTAGTTTTTTTAAAACGTTGTTTTTTAAAAACGTTGTTTTTTAAAACGTAGTTTTTGAAAACGTTGTTTTTTAAAACGCAGTTTTTCTAAAACGTAGTTTTTCTAAAACGTAGTTTTTCTAAAATGTAGTTTTTTAAAACGTAGTTTTTTAAAAAGTAGTTTTTTAAAACGTAGTTTTTTAAAACGTAGTTTTTTAAAACGTAGTTTTTTGAAAACGTTGTTTTTTGAAAACGTTGTTTTTTAAAACGTAGTTTTTTAAAATGTATTTTTTTAAAACGTAGTTTTTTAAAACGTTGTTTTTGAAAACGTAGTTTTTGAAAAGGTAGTATTTTAAAACGTAGTTTTTTAAAACGTAGTTTTTTAAAACATAGTTTTTTAAAGCGTAGTTTTTTAAAACGTAGTCTTTTAAAACGTAGTTTTTTAAAACGTAGTTTTTTAAAACATTGTTTTTTAAAACGTAGTTTTTTAAAACGTGGTTTTGTAATACGTAGTTTTGTAATACGTAGTTTTTTTAAAACGTAGTTTTTTAAAACGTAGTTTTTTAAAACGTAGTTTCTTAAAACGTAGTTTTTTAAAATGTAGTTTTTTAAAACGTATTTGTTTAAAACATAGTTTTTTAAAACTTAGTTTTTTAAAACATAGTTTTTTAAAACGTAGTTTTTTAAAACGTAGCTTTTTAAAACGTAGTTTTTTGTTTTTTAAAACGTAGTTTTTTAAGACGTAGTTTTTTAAAATGTAGTTTTTTAAAACGTAGTTTTTTAAAACGTAGTTTTTTAAAACGTAGTTTTTTAAAACGTAGTTTTTTAAAACGTAGTTTTATAAAACGTAGTTTTTTAAAACGTAGTTTTTTAAAACGTAGTTTTTTAAAACGTAGTTTTAAAACGTAGTTTTTTATAACGTGTTTTTTAAAACGTAGTTTTTAAAACTTAGTTTTTTAAAACGTAGTTTTTTAAAATGTAGTTTTTTTAAAACGTTGTTTTTCAAAACGTAGTTTTTTTTAAACGTAGTTTTTTAAAACGTAGTTTTAAAACGTAGTTTTTTATAACGTGTTTTTTAAAACGTAGTTTTTAAAACTTAGTTTTTTAAAACGTAGCTTTTTAAAACGTATTTTTTTAAAACGTAGTTTTTTAAAACGTAGTTTTTTAAAACGTAGTTTTTTAAAACGTAGTTTTTTAAAACGTAGTTTTTTAAAACGTAGTTTTTTAAAACGTAGTTTTTTAAAACGTAGTTTTTTAAAACGTAGTTTTTTAAAACGTAGTTTTTTAAAACGTAGTTTTTTAAAACGTAGTTTTTTAAAACGTAGTTTTTTAAAACGTAGTTTTTTAAAACGTAGTTTTTAAAACGTAGTTTTTTAAAACGTAGTTTTTTAAAACGTAGTTTTTTAAAACGTAGTTTTTTAAAACGTAGTTTTTTAAAACGTAGTTTTTTAAAACGTAGTTTTTAAAACGTAGTTTTTTAAAACGTAGTTTTTTAAAACGTAGTTTTTTAAAACGTAGTTTTTTAGAACGTAGTTTTTTAAAACGTAGTTTTTTTAAAACTTCTAATTGTAAATACCCGAAAATCCTAGAAGTTCCTAAAAGAGCTTTCTTAACAAAATGTTTGCTGTAGAAAAATTTCTATAAAAAGTTTATCTTTTAGTGGAATTTAAAAACAATTAAGAATATTTGTTAAATAAATGCCAGCTTTATGTTTGCATACAATTAAATGTTTAACATCAGTTAAAAACATAATACAACCGGTAAAAGGAAATTGTATAGAGGAATATAGGCAACACATACAGTCACAAACATATACAAAATACTTAAAATGCACTTATAAATGCCACTTAAATGGAACTTAAACACACACACACACATACTCTTTATACACTTAAGATATCTAAAGATAATGTAGCATACACTCAAAGAAACGTTACTGTGATTAATGCAGAGGTGAACAGTAAAAATGGCTAGATTGTAGTAGGTTACTCAAAAGTAATATGGTTAAAAGCTTTTGTACAACCTATTCTTGGTTTTATATTTTTATCTAAAAACTCAACCAAAAGCTTTTTTAGAATTTATGAGCTTTTTGAAAAGTATTTATAAATCCGTTATAACGATGCTTGTTTTTTTAATAATAAAATTACTTAAAAAAAACTTTTCAAAAAAGCTTAAAAAGTATTTTCTGCAATTTCAACAAAAAGCTTTTTTTAAAAAATCACAAAAAATATTTTATTTTTTAAAAAAATTGAGAATTAAAATAATATTATTAATCTTTTTAAATTTTTTTATTAAGCTTTTATTTAAAAATCTCAATAATAATCCCATTTACTTATAAAGTTTTGATTTTTGAAGTAACTTTATATTCGACTTATACATAACCGTAAACTTTGTCAAATTGGATTTATTTATATAAAACCCCGACAAGTTTTTTTAAACCTAACTATCAAAAAAGGTTTTCTTAAAAGCTTTTTCCAAATAAGAATTATTTTTTACTTAAAATCTTAGTTGTAGGTGAGGTTTTAGATAGAAAATCTGTCGATATACATATGTTTCAAAAAAAAATTATTGAGCTTTTAATAAAAAATCTTAATAACAATCCTGTTCATCTAAAAGTCTCAAGGATTAGTTTAAAAATTAAAATTTTAACGAACTCTCACAGTTTTTTTTCTTATAGTTTTAAACAAAAAGCTTCAATAGAGAATCTCAATAAAAACTCCTCCTCATATCTTTAAAGTTTTCGTAAACTGTAAAGCATTGTTAAAATTAATGCTACTAGTGTCTTTTTTTGTTAGTTTATATGTACTTTAGACAAAATCTAAAGCTTTTAAAAAGCTTTGATATAAAGAACCGAAATCTTTTGCAGATTGGTTTTGTTTGAATAAAACCCCAAAATGTATTTTTAAACCTAACAATCACAAAAGTTTTTCTAAAAAGCTTTGGCCAAATAAAAATTATTTATTTTACTTAAAATCTTAGTTGTGGGTGTGCTGAGGTTATGGGTATTTATAAAATCGAAATAAAAATATTTTATTAAAAAAAATTATAACTAAAAGTAATATTATAAAGCTTTTCAACAAAAATTTTTCTCAAAGCTTGGTTTCAAAAAATATATTCAGCTTTTTTAAAATTATTTTCATTTTTAACAAATTCTTAGATCATTTTTTTTTTAATTTTAACAAAAAGAGAATCAATAGAGAATCTCAATAAAAATTCCTTTTCTTACATTTAGAGTTTTCATAAGTTGTAAAACATTGCGTAAAAATAATATTATTTAAATAAGCTTAATAATTAATATTCAAAGCATTAAAAAAGCTTTGATTCTAAAGTAGATTTATATTCGATTTATAAATAACAAAAAGCTTTTGCGGATTCGAGTTATTTGTATAAAACCCATTAAAATGTTTTTAAACCTAATAATCAAAAAAGCTTTTCTTAAAAGCTTTGGCCAAACGAAAATTATTTTTTTAACTAAAAATCTTAGTTGTGGGTGTACCGAGGCTTTGGATAAAAAATATGGAGATGTACATAAAGCTCTGCCCGCATCGTTTTTTAACGCTTTCAGTTAAAGCTTTTCCTGATTCTATTATTTGAATTCAAAAATTGTTTAACTTCTAATTAAGAGCTTTTTTATTTAAATAACAACTGTTTTCATAAAGAAAGCTTTGTCTAATTGGTTTTATTTGTGAAAAACTTCGAACATAATTTTTAAACCTGTAAATTAAAAAAGCTTTTCTTAAAAGCTTTTGCAAAATAAAAACTATATTTTTACTAAAAATCTTAGTTGAGGTTGTGCGGAGGTTTTGGATCGGAAATATTCAGATTTATACTCCGTTTTGAAAGCTCTGTCCTCAGCTTAAAGAATTTTTTTTTAAGCCCCAAGAACTTTGGTAAGGTTTTGGATAGAAATATTCAGATTTATATAGATTTTTTTAACAAAAATTCTGCGTAAAAGCTTTTAGTTAAAGCTTTTCCTGATTCTTTAATTCCAACTCGAAAATTGTTTGTTACTTCCAATTAAGCGCTTTTTTTATTTATTTTATGGCACCTTACCTTAACTTAAGGTTTGCCAACATTCTCTCACCTCAAAGGTATAAATCATTACATGGTATTTTTAATTTGTATTACATGTACAAACACATCCATGTAATTAAGTGTTAATCCTTAGAAAGTGTAAAGGGTTACAAGTATACTATAAAGAGAATAGATTTACATCTTGTAAGTTGTTTTTTTTTTTATTATAAGGCGACAAGTGTTTTTGTGTTTCCTTTACAGCCTTTAAAAAATTTCTTGAAAGCCGTTTAGATTACGTACAAAATAAACTTAAAGAGATTTAAAAGCTTTATATGTTTATTCATCTTATGTCCTTTTTTGTTCTTTTACAGGTGCCATATAATGTAGCTTTTAAAAATAAAACCTCAGAAGATGTTTCATTACTTGTCGTTGATTCAATTGTAGATGTTATATTCTTTATTGATATTGGTAAGTTTAATTGATTTTTTTTATTTTATTGGAAGACTGAATAGTTTAACTTAAAATTGGTGTTTAATCATAATTACGTATAGAAGCGATTCGGGCAGATAAGGATGAGGGTTGGGGTTTTTTAGGGGCATTTAAGGCAATAACGAATATCAAATTCCAGTTTTGGTGTACTAAAAATTGGTATATTTTATACATTTTGTAAGTTCTCAAGAACAAATTTTGACTTACTTAACCGAATTCACTCAAATTTTAAAAACTAAAATCTGGCTCCCAAGTCGGGGCTTCAATTCTGATTTCCAAGTTTAGGTTATGGATCATTTATTGATTTTTTCATGTTTTCAGTCATAACTTTTGAATTATTCAAATTTGAACTTTATCGGCTCAGAAAGACAAAAAAAATGGGGCCCAAGTCGGCCTTATTTTGAAAGTTAAAAATTTAATAGGAAAACCGTCTAAAATCGGATTTCAAGAGAGACAGGCATCGCTTGATTGGCTTACAGTAAATGAATGGTCCTAGATTAATATTTTGTTGGGTTTAATTTGTCCAAAAAACAACACAAATTTAAAGCCCGATTCGGGGCCCGACCTCGTAAAAAAACATGGAAAGCACGACTTTTAACCAACAGACATCGTTAAACCAACTTGCAATCAATTGAGGATCATTGACCAATTTGTTGAGTTTAAACCAAATCTGCTCAGAAAGACAACAAAAATTTGGCGCCCAAGTAGGGACATCGACTCCACATTTAAAACCCTTATGAAAAACCGTCAAAAATCAGATTTAAATAGACAAATGGGCATCGCTAATTCGACCTACAGTCAATCCTTGGATGCTAGACAAATATTTTGTTAAGTTGAATGATATGTTCATGTTAAGTTGAATGATATGTTATATTGAATGATATGTTCAACAAAGTTTTGGCGACCAATTTGTGGTCACGATTCCAAGTTAAAATTTAATGCAACAATCGTATAAAATGGATAAAACGGACAGTTAGGCATTTCAAAATTAACTTACAATAAATCAAGAAACCTAGGCCAATGTTTCGATGAGTTACTTTTTGGCGCCCACAACGGGGCCTCGATTCCAAAGCTAATATTTTTTTAAAAAACCAAAAAAAAATCAAATTTTAACATACAGACAGGCATAGCCAAGTTGACTTACAATCAATCGAGGGTCCTAGATAAATATTTTTTAGAGTTAAAAGACGAATGAAAATAGACAGACTGGCTACGCTAAATCGACTTAAGATCACTGGAAGATTCTATATCAATATTTCGATAAGATCTAACTTTATCTGCACAGAAAAAAAAAACGAACTTTTTGTCTCCAAGTCGAGGTCCTGATTTCGAAGTTAAGAACCTTATAAAAAAGCCGAAAAAATAAGATTTTAAAAGACAGACACACATCCCTAAGTCGACTTACAATCAATCAAGAATCCTAGATCAATATTTCAATGAGTTTAAATTTTATCTGTCCAAAAATACAAAAACCAAAATTGGCGCCCAAGTCGGGGCCTTGATATTAAAGTTAAAAATAAAATGCAAAACTGAAAAAAATTGGACTGTTTCAGACAGACGGGCATAGCTTAAGTGACTTACAATCAATTGAGAATCATAAATGAGTTTGAGCTTTATCTGTCTAGAAAGGCAACACAAATTTTGCGTACAAGGCAATGCCTCAAAATTTGAAAACCGTCAAAAGATGGAAATAAACAACCTGGCTTCGCTAAATTAGATTACAATCAATGGAGGGTCTTAGATCAATGTTCCGATAAGTTTGAACTTTTTCTGTCCAGAAAGACATACAAATTTTTGGCTTCCTAGTCGGGATTTCGATTCCAAATTTAAGAACCTTAAAAAAATTCGTATAAAATTTCATTTTAAAAGACAGACGAGCATCGCTTAATCAACTTACAATAAATCAAGAATCCTATATTAGTATTTCCATGAGTTTGAACGTTATCTGTCCAAAAATGCAAAAACCAAAATTGGCGCCCAAGTTGGGTTATTGATTTTAGAAGCAGACGGGCATCGCTAAAGTGACTTATAATCAATTGAAAATCATAAACGAACATTTTGATAAGTTTAAGCTTTATCTGTCTAGAAAGTCAACTCAAATTTTGCGCACAAGTCAAGGCCTCAAAATTTAAGAACCGTCAAAAGCTAGATGTAAAAAAACAGGCTGGTTTCGCTAAATCAGCTTTCAATCAATGTGGAGAATCTTAGATCAATATTCCGTTAAGTTTGAACTATTTCTGTCAAGAAAGACAACAAAAGTTTTGGCGTCCTAGTCGGGATTCCGATTCCAAAGTTAAAAACCTTAAAAAAAAATCGTCTAAAATTTAATTTTAAAAGACAAACGAGCATCGCTTAATCTACTTACAATCAATCAAGAAATCTAGACCAATATTTCAATGAGTTTCAACTTTATCTGTCCAAAAATACAAAAACAAAATTTGGCGCCCAAGTCGGGGCTTTGATTTTACAGACAGACGGGCATCGCTAAAGTGACTTGTAATCAACTGAAAATCATAAACCAATATTTTGATGAGTTTGAGCTTTGTCTGTCTAGAAAGACAACACAAATTTTGCGCACAAGTACAGGCCTTAAAATTTGAAAACCGTCAAAAACTGGATATACATAAACAGACTGGTTTCTCTAAATCAGCTTTCAATCAATGTGGAGCATCTTAGATCACTATTCCGTTAAGTTTGAACTATTTCTGTCCATAAAGACAGCGAAAGTCTTGGCGTCCTAGTCGGGATTTCGATTCCAAAGTTTTAAACCTTATAGAAAATTCGTATAAAGTTTGATTTCAAAAGACGAGCATCGCTTGATCATTTTGCAGTCAATCAAGGATCCTAGACCTATATTTCCATAATCATGAACTTTATCTGTAGAAAAAAGCAAAAAAAAAATTGCGCTCAATTCGGGCCTTTAAAGTTAATATTTTAATGCAAAAATTGTAAACAAAAATAAATTAAATGACTGTCATTTAATTAAAACTCCAACATTTTAATGAGTTTTAACTTTATCTGTCTAAAAAGACTACAGAAATTTTGTGCCCTCGATCCAAAAGTTGAAAACCGTCCAAAACCGAATTTTAACAGACAGGCGGATTCGATAAATCGAATTACAATCAATAGAGGATCTAAGAACAATATTTAGATAAGTTCGAACTTTAACAGTCCAAAAATACAACAATAGTTTGGCGCCCAAGTCGGGCATCGATTTCAAAGTTTATGCAAAACCGGTAAAAAATTAATTTTTACAGAAAAACGGGCATCGATAAGTCAAGTTACAACTATTCGAGGACCTTAGACCAATATTTCATTAATTATAATTTTTATCAGTGCAAAAGACAACAAATACCTGGCGCCCAAAGCCCTAATAACACAAAGAAGGGCATCGCCTAAACACTTATCAATTCTAGATCAATATTTCGATAGTTTTAAACGGTGGAGTTGGATGAGTTTTAATTTTATCTGTCTACAAAGACTACACAAATTTTACGTAGGGCAGGGTCTCGATTCAAAAGTTGAAAACCACCCAAAACTGGATTTTAATAGACAGGCTGGTAACGATAAATCGTCTAACAATCAATAAAGGATCCCAGACCAATATTTCGAATAGTTGGAACTTAATCTGTCCACAAAAGACTACAATAGTTTGGCGCCCAAGTCGGGGCCTCGATTTCAAAATTGTACAATTTAAAATTGTATGCAAAACCCGTAAAATGTTGGATTTTTGCAGACATACGGGCATCGCTAAATCATTATACAATTAATGGAGGGTCTTACGCCAATATTTCAATGAGTTTGAACCGTCCAAATAGACAACAAACTCTCGACGCCCAATATGGGGCCTAGATTACAAAGTCGTAAAAAGCAGGATTTAAAGGGCATGTAATAATCGATTATCAATAATTCAAGGATTCCATATAAATATTTCAATGAGTTTTAAACGGTGGACGCTTAGCAAAGTTTTGTAGAATTTCTAGTATAATCAAGCTTTTTTCTGTATTTCCTACTGGGTTTTTTTCACTTTTCAACTAAAAAATACAAAAACTCTCACGTTTTATGCTTAAAATGCAATGACACAAAGTTCTATTCTAACTACTATTTTTAAGCCAACTAAATATGAATATATTTTGATTATAAAATATTCATACAAAAGTGTTATAAAAGCGAAAATAAAACATAAACGAGAATATATGAATATATTCATAAATCAATTTAAAAGTGAAAAGTATAGTGCAGTAAAAACGTGTTTAAAAACATATCAACTATGTATTACAAAAATTTAGAACAAATATAATAGACAGTAAATTAAACTAAAACTTAAAAAAAAAATATAATTTTTAAATTTTTTAAATAATAATTTTTGACATATCTGTTTTTTTCTCTTTTTTTTCTTTTTATAACAGTTTTAAATTTTCATACCACATTTGTTGGTCCCGGTGGTGAAGTAGTTAGTGATCCCAAAGTTATACGTATGAATTATTTAAAATCTTGGTTTATCATTGATTTGCTCAGTTGCCTGCCATATGATGTCTTTAATGCCTTTGATCGTGATGAAGATGGTATTGGTTCATTATTTAGTGCTTTAAAAGTTGTAAGACTTTTAAGACTGGGTCGTGTTGTTCGTAAATTGGATCGTTATTTGGAATATGGTGCTGCCATGTTAATATTACTATTATGTTTTTATATGTTGGTTGCTCATTGGTTGGCTTGTATATGGTATTCTATTGGAAGAACTGATGCAGATAATGGAGTAATTATTGAGATATTTATAACAGATTTAGATTAATATCCTTTGTATTCTCTTTTCCATAATAGATTCAATATAGTTGGTTATGGAAATTAGCCAATGTAACACAATCTCCATATTCTTATATATATAATAATGATTCTACAGAACTGATAAATGGTCCTTCGCGTAAGAGTATGTATGTGACAGCGTTGTATTTTACCATGACTTGTATGACATCGGTGAGTTTAAAGAAATTTACGAAAATTCATATAATTGAAAACAAATGAAACTTATAAAAAGCTCTTAAAAAATTGAAGACTTTGATTTTAAAATGTTTATAATTTTATTTCTTTTTAAAACTTTATTAATATTTTTCTTCCTTTTTTTCTATTTTAGGTGGGGTTTGGCAATGTCGCCGCCGAGACGGACAACGAGAAGGTGTTCACCATCTGCATGATGATAATTGCAGGTGCTGTGTTTTTAACACGTTCCGTTGCCGCGTCATTTTATATTATTATATAAATCGAAACCAAAAAATGCTAAAGTGCTATTAAAATTTTTTTTTATAACGCTTTGGTAGTAATGAATAACATAATTGAAATATGCGTTTTTGTTATTAATTAAAAAAAAATGTTTGTATAACAGTTTTTTACTGAAGTATAACAGTTTTCAACTAAAGTATAACAGTTGTTGACTTACGTATAAGAGATTTAAACTGAAGTATAACCGTTTTAAACTAAAGTTTAACAGTTTTTAACTCAAGTATAACAGTATTTAACTAAATTATAATAGATTTTAACTAAAGTATAACAGTTTTTATGATGGTTTCAACTGAACAAATATAAATAACAGTTTTTTTAACGAAATACAACTGCTTTTAACTAAAGTATAACAGTCGATAATTAAAGTATAATAGATTTTAACTCAAGTTAAACAGTTTTCATCAGAAGTATATCAGTTTTCAAATGAATTATAACAATTTTATTCAATATTGGCAGTTTTATTATTAACAGTTTGATGATATTACCATTTTAAGATTATGTATATTAATTTTTTAACTATGTGTATAACAGTTTGATTATAAAAAAAAAGCTTTCACACTTGAGTATTACAGTTTTAAAACTATGTATTTAAATTTTTAGTTCAAGTATAACAGCTTTTATATGAGGTACATTAGTTTTAAGTTCAAGTATAACAGTTTTAATTTCAAGAGCATTTTAGTTCAAGTAAATTTGTTTAAGTTGCAGTATAGCTGTTTATAGGTTAAGTATAACAATTTAAATTTTGTTATATTTAAGATGAAGTATAACAGTTTTAAGTTTACTAAAAACATTTTTGAATTCAACTATAACAGTTTCTAGTTTACTTATATCAATTCTTTAAATATGTATATAACAGTTTGATTATATAAAAAAAAAACGTTCAAACTTTAGTATTACAATTTTAAGATTATGTATTTCAATTTTTAGTTCAAGTATAACAGCTTTCATATGAGGTTCGTTAGTTTTAAGTTCAAGTATAACAGTTTTAATTTCATGAGCATTTTAGTTCAAGTGAAAAGTTTAAGTTGCAGTATAGCTGTTTTTAGTTTAAGTATAACAGTTTAAATTTTGTTATATTTAAGACGAAGTATAACGGTTTTAAATATATTAAAAACATTGTTGAATTCAACTATAACAGTTTCTAGTTTAGGTACAACAGTATTTTAGGTATGACAGTTTTTATTTAAATAATTTTTTTTTTCTTTAATTTTAATGCCTTACAGTCAGAAATATAACAGTTTTGTTAAAAGTTAAATCTTTAAACACAAGTACATATATGAAAAAACAAAAAAAAACTTCGGCACAAAGCATGTAAAAGCTTTATTCCAGAAGTCTCAAAATAAATAAAGCTTTAAATGATAGATTTTCATAAAAAATCGAGATAAAGCTTTTTTTATTACGAAAGCTTTGAAAGTAAGTCGAATTTCATGACAAATCTTAATAGTTTAAGTATAATTTTTATGACAAGATCAGGATGAAGAATTTTTTATAACGAAAGCTTTAAATTAACTCCATTTTTATGAAAAATCTTATTAATAGTTTAAGTTTAATATTTAAAGTATTACAGTCATTTAACTCTTTTCATTTTAAGTCATTATTTTTTCAAAACGCATATTTCATTATGTAACGCAGCTAGAACTAATAAATGTTAAAAAAAAATTGTTGTAGATTTTTTTGGTTATTACTATTTTTTTTCAAAAAGCTTTTTCATTTTGATGTGTTCGTTTTAAACATTTTTTTTATTAATGTCAAAAAAAGCTAAACTATTGTTGTTTACTTTATTTATTATCAATAAACGGGAAAATCTGCCAATATTTCCTCCTTTAATAAAACAACTATTACTTCACGCATCTTATAGTTGGACAACTCATGGCGTGTGAGTTGATGAATGATTTCTTATTAAAAAAGGAACATTAAAAGCTTTATGTGTTTTAGATAGAAGTGGTAAAAAATCAGTAATTATATGTGTATGTAATAATTTTTGAAAAAATGTAATTTAAGAGCTTTTAAAAAGCTTTTATTAAACAATTTTAGTGAAAGCTTTTTTTAAGGAAATTTTTTTTAAGTTACTGGGAGTCCTAAATTTGAGAAAAATAATGATGTATCTCTTGAAAATATCGCTTAATGAGCATTGTGTTAAAAAAAAAATTATAAAAAAATATTTGACAATAATGTGGGCTGAAATTTGAAAAGCTTAAAGCTTAATAGTCATTTACATTTTTTTTCTTTTCTATATAAAACTCAGAATAAAATCCAAAAAGCTTTTATTGAACAATTTTAGTGAAAGCTTTTTTTAAGGAAGATTTTTTAAGTTATTGGGAGTCCTGAATTTCCGAAAAATAATGATGTATCTTTTGAAAAAGTCGCTTTATTTAAAAAAAAAATATTAAAAAAAAAAATATTTTGCAATAATGTGTGATGAAATTTGAAAAGCTTAGCGCTTAATAGTTACTTAAAAGTTTTTTTTCTGTATAAAATTCAGAATAAAATCCATAAAGCTTTTATTAAACAATTTTATTAAAAAAAGAAGATTTTTTAAAGTTATTTGGAGTCCTAAATTTGAGAAAAAAATAAATAAGTGTATATTTTGAAAAGGTCGCTAAAAGAGCTTTATGTTAAAAAATTATAAAAAAAATATTTTGCAATAATGTGTGATGAAATTTGAAAAGCTCAAAGCTTAATAGTAACTTAATAGCTTTTTTTATATATAAAAAAAGTTCAAAATAATATCCAAAAAGCTTTTATTGAAAAATTTTGGTGAAAGCTTTTTTAAGGATGGTTTTTTTTAAGTTATTGGGAGTCCTAAATTTGAGAAAAATAATGATGTATCTTTTGAAAACGTCGCTAAAAGAGATTTATGTTAAAAAATTTATAAAAAAAATATTTGGCAATAATGTGTGATGAAATTTGAAAAGCTTAAATCTTAAAAGTCACTTAAAAGCTTTTTTTAATATATAAAAAAAGTTCAGAATAAAATCCAAAAAACACTTTTATTGAAAAATTTTGATGAAAGCTTTATTAAGGATGATTTTTTTTAAGTTATTGGGAGTCCTAAATTTGAGAAAAATAATTATGTATCTTTTGAAAACGTCGCTAAAAGAGCTTTATGTTAAAAAAATTATAAAAAAAAAAATATTTGGCAATAATGTGTGATGAAATTTGAAAAGCTTAAAGCTTAAGTCACTTAAAAGCTTCTTTTAAAAAAAAATCAGAATTAAATCCATAAAGCTTTTATTTAACAATTTTAGTTAAAGCTTTTTTTAAAGAAGATTTTTTTAAGTTATTGGAAATCCTAAATTTGAGAAAAACATTGATGAGTCTTTTGAAAAGGTTGCTAAAAAAGCTGTGTGTTAAAAAAATATTTGGCAATGATAGTCTGTTTCAAAAACGGATTAATACAAAAACAAAATAAAAGTTTATCATACGCTGATGTTAGAGCTAACATAAATAGAGAAAACTTTATCCATAATAGTTACCTAAAAGCCTTGATTTGTTTTAACAGGCAGTGCACTAAAAAATAAATAATAGTGATAATTTGAATATGAGAAGCTTTTAAAAAAGCTTTGATAAAACTCAGAAAAGCTTTATGTTTAATAGTAATTTAAAAGCCTTTTGTTTGCTTAGATAGGCAGAGCCGTAAACATTAATTATGGGGTCAATTTGAGACTTTTCCAATATGAGTAGCTTTTGTAAGAGCTTTTCTTATATGTTAATAATTTCAACATTATCCTGTTGTTTGGTTGGTGAAAAAAACAAAACTTAAAGACCAATAGCTTGAAAATTTGTATCTTAAAAAATTTGTTTTTGATTCCAATACCAGTTTTAACAAAATATCAGAACCCTTAAAATTTCAAAAGCTCTTTTTTATAAAACCCTTCTTGGGGGACACCCGAAGAAACAGCCTAGCAATTTGATGTTAAAATTAAAATTGATGATTTTTTGATCTTTCAATAAATATTTCCCAACAAATACTTTTCATAAGAATTTTTCTATAAGGTTTAAATGAAAATATTTCCTACCTTAGCTTTGTAATTTTATAGATATCTGAAAAGAGAGAAATAAAAAGAGTAAACAATTAGTTAAATAATACCAAAATATGAATAATAATTAAAATAAAAATTAGTGGCTTATGAATAGGTTAATATACAATGAAAAAAAACTTTTTCCCAAAGAAAAGCTTTTTAAAGTGCAGTTTAAGTAAAAATTTGTGTCTCATGAATAGGTTTACATACAATGAAAAAAACTTTTTTTCCAAAGAAAAGCTTTTTAAAGTACAGTTGGTATATCTAAATCTAAAATTAAAACTTTTTACAAAATAAACTTTTCAAAACCTAACACATTTTAAAAAATCCTCCAAAAATCTTTCGAGAAAGCTTTAACTAAGGTTATTTAAATAAAATTTTAAAAATAATCTTAAAGATTCGAATTTTTGTCTTAGATAAGTAACAAAAAAACGTACAAGAAGTTTTGTTTAAGCTTTTGACAAAAAAACATTAAAAGTAGGAAAAAAAAATTTAAGCAAACAATATTTTTACAAAAACAAAAATCGTTTTTGCATAAAAGTTGTTAATAAAAAAGGAATAAAAGCTTTTTCAAAAGCTAAAAAATTGTAAAAGCTCTCCATAAAACTTTTTAGGAAGTTTTAACTGGGTTTTTTTAAATTAAATATTAAAATAAACCCAAAAGCTTTTTATAAAAAAAGCTTGTTTTTATAAAAAAGTAAGTTGAATTTAAAAATCAAGATGAAATAAGTGAAAAAAGATAATTTTTTCATTTTAATATTTGTTTTTACATAAATGCTTTTTATAACAAAGCAAGTTAACGTGTAATTTATAAATCAAGACAGAATAAGTGAACAAATTTTAATGTTGTATAATTTATTTTTTTTTTTTTGTTTAACTCGCTTTTTGTTGTTTTTTATAATTTCTTAAAAAAAAAATGTTTTTAAATAAATTTATTTCCAAAAACAAAGCTTTTCACAAAAAGCTTAAATTTGAAAATTTCCATAAAGTAAATTCATTTTAAAAACATTTTACAAATACACCAACAATTTTTACAAATTATACATTTATTACTGTTCTAGCTAGCGTTAAATTCTAAAACAAAAAATAAAAATATGTCTAAAAAGTATTTAATGGTTTTTTAAAATACTTGCATAGTAGTAAGCTAAACTATCATAACTAACCAACTTACAAAACATCCATTATATTCACTTTAAATCCCCCTCCAAAAGCCAACTAATGAACTTCTTTTTTGTGTAAATTTTATATCCATTTTTTTTTTAACAAATAAATAGCTCTGCTTTATGCCACTATTTTTGGTCATGTCACGACCATTATACAACAGATGACCTCGGCCACGGCAAAATATCATGATATGCTTAATAATGTACGTGAATTTATGAAATTACATGAGGTACCAAAAGCATTAAGTGAACGCGTTATGGATTATGTGGTATCCACGTGGGCCATGACCAAAGGTTTAGATACAGAAAAGGTAGGTAAACGTGAATTTTAAAATAATTTTAGTTTACATAAGTAGTAAAAGCTTTAGTTTATAAGCACTTTTTTTTGCTAAACATTTTAAGATCTAAACTTAAATATTTAATACATTTTTTAAAAACACCATACTTAAACATTTTACCTAAAACTCTTTAAACTCTATAAAACATCGAAACTCAACACGCAGTTGTATATATACACTAGAAAGCTTTTTTTTCTTAATAGATTTTTTTTAAAAGTCATCTGTATTTAGGCATAATTTATTTAAAGGTCACAAATTTAATATCGATTCGTCTTTAAGCATTATAATATTGTCAATTGAAACGACTTTAAAAAGTTTTCTTAACACCTGACAATACTCATTTATTTCATTATTAGAGAATATCCTAAAGCTTTGGTAGAAAGCTATTTTTTTTTAAAAGCTTAATTTTTAAACATTTTTTTAACATTATTTTTCGGTTAAGCTTTTTTTGTAAACAATATTTTTAAAAGCTTATTATTTTGCATTTTTAAGTTTGTTTTTTTGGTTAAGCATTTTATGTTTAGCCTTTTTACTTCAAAGCTTAATTGTTTTTTAAATAATTATATTTTTATTAATTTTTTTATAATTTTTAAAAATTTTAATCATTTAATAAATTTAATTTAAGAATAAACAAACTTTTAATTTGTTTATTAGTGTAGTAGTAACAAATAAATAAAATAAATTTACTTAAACACTTTTTAAAAATCTTAAGTTTAAGCTTTGATTTTAAATTTCTTCTTTACAACTTTGAAAAACAGTTTAATGATTTTTAAATATGAATTTAAACGATTTTTGAATTAAAAGCTTTTTTCAAACTCTTAAATTTCGTTTAACTTTAAAGCTTATTTCTTTACAACTTTCTATAAAATTAAAAAAAATAATGCAAAGCTTTTCACAATGCTCAAAAATTTCTATGATTTCAAGCCTCTTAACTTTAAAGCTTACTTATTTTCATTTGTATTAAAATTTTTTTTCATAAATAAAGAGCTTTTCTCAATTTCTTAAATTTCTACGATCTTAACCCTTTTAACTTTTAAGCTTTAAAATATTCTAATAAATTTAAAAAAAAATAAAGCTTTTCTCAAAGCTCTATACTTTAAAGCTTACTTTTAAACTTTAAAGTTTATTTTTTACAAAACGGTTCAATGATTTTAATTGAAATGTGTATTTAAAAAGCCTTTTGAGTTATATTAAAAAAATTGATAAAAGCTTTTTGTTAAAGTTTTGCACATTAAAAATTGTCCCAAATAATTTGATGAATTTTTAGTCGAGAACCAGAAACCTTTTGATTATTTTATTAATGCAATACATGGTAGAATTCAAAAAAGCTTTTAAATATTCAATTAAAACAAGCCATCTATTGCTTGCTTCAAAGATTTCCAATTAGATTTGGTGAAAGCTTTTCTAAAATTACTTTAAATACAAACTTTTTAACTTAATTCTTTTCCAAAACTTTTTAACAAAAAGCTCTTTGAAAGCTTTTTTCATTCCACTAATTATTCCATTATTATACATCCATCTTAACTGGAATTAATAAGATAAAAAAATAACTTATTAAAATTGAATTCAAGATACAAAGAGCTTTAAAATTTAAGAAGAAATTTAAAAAAAAGCTATAAAATATTTTTCTTTTAATCTTAATTAAGATCCGTAAAATGCTTTCTTTAAGGAATTTACATTACATAAACAGAAGCTCTGTTTTATGTTTAAAACAAATGTTTTTCGTTTAACCTTCCTAAAAGCTTTTTTAAAAATTAAAACTTCAAAGAATGTGAATAGTCAGATTAAGTTTTCTCTTAAAAACGTATATTGTAACCTCAATAGCTTCTAGAGAATTAAAAAGAACACATTTAACGAAAGCTCTACGTTTCCTAGAGGCTTTTGCCGGAATAGAAAAGCTTTTAATTATAATGTCAAACATAATCGTTACATAGAAGTTTATTTACAAAATAAACTTCAAAGAATGTGAATAGTCAGATTAAGTTTTCTCTTAAAAACGTATATTGTAACCTCAATAGCTTCTAAAGAATTAAAAAGAACACATTTAACGAAATCTCTACGTTTCCTAGAGGCTTTTGCCGGAATAGAAGAGCTTTAAATTATAATGTCAAACATAATCGTTACATAGAAGTTTATTTACAAAATATGAAAAGCTTTAAAAAAATCCTCATTATTAAAATTTTGTATTTTTTTTTTTTTTGTATAAACTTTTTAAAACTTTTTTAGCTTTTGTCCATTTTGTGTTTTATTTATTTCCTTAGCTTTTTGTTTAGTTTAACTTTTGCTCAAACTTTTTAACGTTTAACATTTTTTTCTACTTTCAACCTAGCTTTTTTCATATTTTTTTATTACATTTTGTCAATGCTTAGCTTTTTTGTAACGCTTTATACCTTTATTTAAACTTTTTTAAAACTTTCTCTTAGCATTTGATTTCATCAAGCTTTTAACTCATTTTGTATTGAATTTTTCAAGTTTTTTTAAGTTTTTAAACTTATTTAAACTTTTTACTAAGCTTTATTATTAAAAAAGCTTTTTTTAGTTTCCCTTTGTTAAATTTATTTAAGTACAATTCTAATTTTTTATTTATTTTTTATCTCTTTCTCTCTCTCTCTCTAAAGGTAAAGCTAACAGTTTTAATTAAATAGAGCTAGTCTTTCCTTCTCCATTTAGTAATATCCGTGTCAATACGAAAAGCGTCCGTCAAATTTTTGCTATTAGATGAAAGTTTTAAACCAAATTTATAATTTTATGTCTTTTGGTTTAATAAGAAATATCTGATAAGTGTTAGTAATAAAGTGATTGAAACTACAAAATGAATACAACACTGCCTTTATACCATTTTCGATGACTATAGTTTGTGCCTTAAAAATAGATATTAAATTGAAAAAAAAAAATTGACTTTTGACTGAACTTAAGTGTAAGGAAGGGCAAAGAGTGATTGATTTATTAATGTCTCAAAATTATTGGATTCTCAGTTACTGAGACATTTTTCGTATAGGAGACTTATCAAAAAGCTTTTTAAGAATTAAAAATAAATAGTCTTAGTTTCACTGAAACCAGAAAATTTTTCAGTTGCTAAGACCAAAAAATGTCTTACAGAAAAAAACCTATTCTTTAAGACATTTTTTGTGTGAAATTTTTTCGTATTGAAATTTTTCAGGAGCTTTTTTTAATAAAAAAAGCTTTATGCTGCTAAGACATTTTTTTGTAAAATTGCTGAGACATTTTTCATGCAAAAAAATTCGAGTTGCTGAGAGATTGTTTTAATACAAAAGCTTTCCGTTGCTGAGAATTTTTTATTATTTGTGAGTGCAAGGAGTGATTGATAAATAAATGAATTTTTGATGTCTCAGTTACTCAGACATTTTTCGTATTGAAGAAGAATTCACAAAAAAACCCAAAAGCTTTTAAAGAATTAAAAATAAATACTGAATAGACTCAGTTTCTAGAAGATATTTTTTGTATATAAAATTCAGTGATGCCAACTTTTTACAGTCAAAACGCGCAAAACAGTGACTCAAAAAGCGCTAAAAAGCGCAAATGTTTTTAATTTAACGGTTTTAATAAAAAATTTTATAAAATCATTAGGCCTATTCATAGAATAAGTGCAAAAAATTGCTAAATATATTTTTTTTACCAAATTTTTTTTCTGTTTTTATTATAAAAACCAGATTTTTTTTTTAATTTTCAACAAAGTTTTACAATTCTATAGATGTACTACAACGACAACGTAAAAAATATAGATTTAAGACTGTTATTAGGCCGTTTCGGTTGTAAAATGTAAATTTTTTCTCAAAGTGATTACTTCTAGAAAGAAAGCGCTAAAGGCGCTAAATGAAAAAGCGAAAACGCGACAGTTCAGCGCCTTTTTCAAAAACGCGCTAGATTTGAAAAATGCGCTTTTTGGGTGGTCAGAAAGCGCTAAATCTAGCGCGAAACGCGCTGAGTTGGCATCGCTGATACAATTTCTCAGTTGCTAAGACATTTTTTGTATAAAAAAAAATTTCATATACTCAGTTGCTAAGGTATTTTTGCGTGTGGAGTAAGTATTTGATGCTGAGAAATTTTTCGTATAGAAAGATTTCAGATGTTTTTTTTTTTTTAAAGCTTTCTATTGCTAAGACATTTTTCGTTAAGTTGCTAAGACATTTTTCTTGTAGAAAAAGTCTCAGCTGCTGGGAGAATTTTTGAATACAAAAGCTTTCCGTTGCTGAGACATTTTTATATAAAAACATCTCAGATATGATCTTAGTTGTTGAGTGTAAATATTGATTACTTAATTATTATCTCAGAATTTTCGTTGTCTCAGTTTCTTGAACATTTTTCAAAACAGAAGAAGTCTTACAAAAAAACACAAAAGCTTTCTAAGAATTAAAAATAATTAATAGACTTCTGCGAGATATTTTTATAAAAAAAAATTCTCAGTTGCTGAGACATTTTTTTGTAGAGAAAATATTTTTTGTCATTTACTAAGTTGCTGAGAAATTTTTTGTATTGAAAGATTTCATTTAATTTTTATAATAAAAAAGCTTTCAGTTGATAGACATTTTTCTTAAAGCTGCTGAGATATTTTTCGTGTAGAAAAGTTACTTTCGTTTTTTGAGAGATTTCTTAAATACAAAAGCTTTTTGTTGCTAAGACATTATTACATAAAAACATCTCTAAAAAGATCTTAGTTGGAGATATTTATTTTTTTTAATATATAAGCTTTATGTTGCTAACAGATTTTTGTATAGTTTCTGAGACTATAAAAAGAAGTTCTCAGTTGCTGAGAAATTTTTTGAATACAGAAGCTTTTCCTTCCTGTGAGATTTTTTGAATACAGAAGCTCTTCGTTGCTGAGGCATTTTAAAATATCTCTGAAAAGATCTTAGTTGGAGATATTTATTTTTTTTATATAAAAGCTTTATGTTGCTAACACATTTTTGTATAGTTTCTGAGACATTTTCCGTGTAAAAAAAAATTTCTCAGTCGCTGAGAGATTGTTTGAATAAAGAAAAGAAGCTTTTCGCTGAGAAATTTTTATTTAAAAACGTCTCAGAAAAGATCTTAGTTGCTGAGAGTTATTTTTGAAAATAAAAACTTTATGTTGCTAACATATTTTTTTTTATAGTTTCTGTGACATTTTTTGTCTAAAAAAGTACTCAGAGATTTTTTTAAATACAAAAGCTTTCAGATACTAAGACATTTATATACAAAAGCCTCTCAGAAAAAAGTCTTAGTTGCTGAGAGATTTTTTTGAATACAAAAGCTTTTAGATGCAAACATATTTTTCGTATACTTAGTTGTTAAGAGATTTCTTTTAATACATAAGCTTTTTGTAGCAGAGACATATTTATATTAAAACTCTCTTTAAATTTTTGCCTTTCCTAACATTTACACTGACCAACAAAAAAAATTTCGGACAGATTTTCATTAAAAAAAAACTGCGTGTCGTGTTTATGGTCAAAAAACTAATATACAAAATCTATATATTCTTAAATACATTAACTAAACAAATTAAATAAATTAATAATTCAACAATATTAAATTTAGTATATGAGTTTAATGACAAAATTAAAAATTTGGAAAATCGTTTAGAAAAAAAAAAAACAGAAATAGTTATAAATCCAAATTTCCAAAAAACCATTCATTTCACAGGTACTAAACTATTGTCCGAAAGATATGAAGGCTGATATATGTGTTCATCTAAATCGCAAAGTATTTAACGAGCATCCAGCATTTCGTCTTGCCTCGGATGGTTGTCTAAGGGCATTGGCTATGCATTTTATGATGTCACACTCGGCACCGGGTGATTTACTGTATCATACGGGTGAGAGCATAGACAGTCTATGTTTTATAGTAACGGGTTCATTGGAAGTAATACAAGATGATGAAGTTGTGGCGATATTGGGTGAGAGAAGACAAAGATTTTTTTAACTATTAAGAGCTTTACTAACACATTTTTAAAATTTTATAATTTAGGCAAAGGTGACGTCTTTGGTGACCAATTCTGGAAGGATTCAGCCGTTGGCCAAAGTGCGGCCAATGTGCGTGCCCTTACCTATTGTGATTTACATGCCATCAAACGTGATAAATTACTCGAAGTCCTCGATTTTTATTCAGCATTTGCTAATAGTTTTGCCCGCAATCTCGTGCTTACCTATAACTTAAGACATCGTTTGATTTTTCGCAAGGTGGCCGATGTGAAACGCGAAAAAGAATTGGCCGAAAGGCGTAAAAATGAGCCACAATTGCCTCAAAATCAAGATCATTTAGTGCGTAAAATATTTTCAAAATTTCGTCGAACTCCCCAAGTAACAGCTGGTTCAAAAGAAGCTGTCTCTGGCCAAAGCGATGTTGAAAAAGGCGGCGGTAGTGGGGGAGGAGGAGGAGGAGGAAGTTTAAGTGGAGGAGTTATCGATACTATAACAGATCCAGATCGTAATAAGGTGGGTGGAGTTATTTTTATTTTTGTAGTTTATAAAATTGTTGTTAATGGTGTGCAAAAAAAAAAAAATATGTGTGAACTTGTTAAATGTTTTGTGGTTTAATTTTAAGTTTTTGATTTAGTTTTGGTTTTAATTTTTAGTGGTTTTAAATGTTTAAATAAATAAAAATCAAAGTTCACGTTTTAATTTCTAAACTTAATTCATGCGCTTAACAGGTTTGGTAATTAAATGTTTAATGTAATTTATTATAATTTTATAAATATTTTATTTTTTTTTTAATGTTTTTTGTTAAATTGTATGAGCTTTTAAGTATTTAAGGGAAAATTAATTTTTAAATTTTTAAAAATTAATAGTGATGAGGTCAGGAAATATTAAATTAACTTTTTTTCATAGAGTATCACAGTCATAATATTTGGATTCACCTTCGAGGATATCAAGGATTTCGGAAATTCAAAATTGTTCAGAAAAATATTAGTGCCTCATTTGACTGGAATTTTTGTATATTTCAAAAAAAAAATTGTTCTTCCGATTTAGAACGTCTGGGATTTTTTTTTTTCTCCTGGGAATAAAACTGAAATGGTACGAATTTAAGGCCAATCGGATTAAATTTACCCGTGTTGGCCGGCGATCAGAGTTGTAGATTTTTAAAATTAAAAAAAAAAATGTATTGCGACACAAAGACATTTTTATTTTTTTTAAATCGGTTAAACGGGTTTCAAGATATCGCTATTTGAAATTTGCAAAAATTGACTGTTTCCCCTACGTTCAAGAAATTAAAAAAAAAATCTCAAAATTTCTTTCCTAAGGCCCCTTTATAGAGCTTCAGACAAACTTTCATTTAAAACAAGTTAGAAAATTATAATCGGTCAAGACCGACCATATAATACCCTACACCAGAGTTTCCCGGAAAATGGGTCCCGGAAAATGAGTCGCATGGACCGATTAGATCTATATGTTGTCAAATCTTTAATAAGTGTAAAAACCCCTCACAAATCAAATTTGAGTGAAATAGTCTTCTATTTATTGACAATAAACTGCTTTAACTGAATATCGGGCGAAATTTTCACAAGTCGAAAACTGGTCCAATGATTATCAGGTTTGATGAGGTTATTTTAGTACGCTTTTAACATACACAAACAAAATTTTAATTAAATATTTTCTATTTTCATGAAATTTGAGAGATTTATGTCAAAATCGGGAAGGTGGTTTGTATGGGGTCTAAAAGAAAAACTGATCCGATTTTAAAATTCGAAATAGTGATTTGTGAAGACAAAACACGTTTACTTGCCGAATTTCAAAAAGATACCTATTATAATACGGTTATTAGAGTCATTTGAGTCAAAACTAAAGAGGACCTTTGTAGGGGGGCTAGGTGTAAATATGGACAGATTTCAATTTCAATAGGCTTCGTCCTTGGGCCAGGAGAGACTTAAGTTTCAAATTTCAAGTCAATTGATTAAAAATTGCGACCTGTATAGTGTTTACACCGTTTACATGGACAGACAGACGGACGGAAGGACGGACGGACGGAAGGACGGACGGACGGAAGGACGGACGGACATCGCTAAATCGAACCAAAAAGTGATTCTGAGTCGATCGGTATACTTAAAAATTTCAATATTTCATGTAGTTACAAACATCAACACAAACTCATTATACCCTGTACCACAGTGTGGTGTAGGGTATAATTAGTTTGAGCCAAATCCAATCATTTGAACCGGTGGAGCCCTTTGATCAAAGTTTCGGCTTTTTAGAAAATTTTTACCAAAAACTCTTAACTATGATCGAAAGGAGCCATCGGTTAAAATGGTCTGATTTGGCTAACATTAGGTTTGAATGAAAGTTTGTCTCAAGTTTTTTTAAAAACTTCTTAAACGTAAGAAAAAACCGCCATTTTTGGAAAGTTTTGATAAATTTCAAATGGCGATATCTTGAAAACCGTTTGAACGATTTCCGAACTTTTGTGATAATCGTAGTCAGCATTGAAGCATTTAATTTTTTAATTTAAAAAATTGATGAAAATTTTCTAAAAATCCAAAACTTTGATCGAGGGCTCCACACGAGTTAAAATGATCGGATTTGGCTCAAATTAATCATAATGAAATATTGACTTAAGCTCTATGAAAAGGAAGAACAAAATTTTGATTTTTTTTAATTCTTGAACGTAGGAAAAAATCGCTATTTTTGCAAATTTCAAAAAGCAATATCTCGAAAACCGTTCGATCTTTTTTAAATTTTTTTTTGATATTCGTGTTCTGCGCATCCAAATTAAAAATATTTTCTAAAAATTTATCTGGGCGTTCAAAATCGGAAGAAAATATTTTTTGCCATACAACCTTACAAGCCATTTTTAGTCTAGACGTTGGTCTATCATTGTTTTTCAAAGCGGTGAATTTTGCTCCAGTATTAAGGGAGTTACGTTGGTCAAAATTAAAGATTTTGAAATGTGAAATCTTGTTCCTGAGTTTTTTAAATTTTGAGTTTTTGTTAAAGCACTTTAAATATTTAAAAAAAACTACTAATTTAGAATAACTAAAAAATTATTGCTCACAAAGCTTTTAAGTAGTCGGGGTCTCAAAACCTTAATTTTGGATCTAAAATTTGGCATTCCCGAGATTTTATATATGCACATATATCGGTAAATACTGCCGACACAAGAAAAAGTCAAACGGCCTTTTTGAAGCTCTTTACTCGTGGAACACTTCCGAAAAATTCCTCTTTGTTGTATGGGAGCTAGGCCTTAATGTGGACCGATTTTGTTCTAATTTCCAGTTTACATGCCAAATTTTGAAAGACTACCTTTTTAAATACGGTTATTAGACTCATTTGAGCCAAATTCATAACGGCCGTTTGTATGGGAGCTAGGCCTAACTGTGGACCGATTTTTTCTAATTTCAATAGGCTTGGTCCTTGAGTCAAGCGAAGCTATAATGTCAATTTTCAGACCAATCGAATATAAATTGCGACCTGTATCGTGCTAACAAGATTTACAAGGGCAGACAGGCGGACTGAAATCGCTAAATCGCTTAAAAAAGTGACTCTGAGTTGATCGGTAGGAAAAATATTTCGGGTAGTTTCAACCATTAGCACAAAGTCATTATACCCTGTACCACAGAGTGGTGTAGGGTATAATTACTCATAAACTATTACTCCAAAAGCTTTCGAAAGCTTTAAAACTTTTGTCGAATCGGCAGTATTATCCAGTTTATACGCGTTTCCCACGTTAGTAATAAAATTGCTATTATTTGTGGTACTATTTATACCTACCAGTTGGCTATAAAAATCTGGAAGCTCCGCCATTTTGAAAAAGACGCTAAATGCTACAAACTTTGTTTTAATTGTGTTTTCATTTAATTAAAAAAAAAAATTTTTTGAGCAGTTCGCTATTTCGGTTAATGTTAACTTTGTTTTGCTTAGAAATTTTTCCAAAACTTACTTTAATCAGATTACCAAATCGGCAAAGCAAAAGCTCTGTTAAATGCTCGGTTCTAACACTAAAACTGCGTTCAACCTTAATTAAAAATGAACGAACCAAATCGGCAAAACTAAAGCTCTGTTAAAAGCATTTCCTTTAAAACTAAAACAAACTTTATTTAAAAACAAACTTAAAAGCTCATACAAATAAATGTTTATTAAAAAAAATTGTGTTGCATACTTTTAGGTGGCGTTAAACAGAAATCATAATTTGTGTTTGTTATTAGTTTAAAAATATTGAAAACAAAATTTATTATTTAATATTATTTAAAAAAATTATATTATAAATGAATTATACTTATGCTCGTTGTCTTGTCTCTTTTTGTCTTTTCTCTTAAATGCTAAAAATAAAACGTAAAAAAAAACTTGATGTCTCACAATAAAAAATATAAAAAAAACAACAAAACTTATTCAAAACACCACATTAAAAAACATATTTAAATAAATAAAACAACATTAACATAATATTAAAAAAATATATATTAAAAATTACGCCCCATCACTACATAAAAACATAATAAATTTGTTTGCCTTTAAATGTGTGTGTGTATTTGTCTATATAATCCCCTAAACTTAATCCTTACAAAATTTAATCATAAATCATTTTGAAAAAAATCTTTCATTTTTAATTCCTTCCTATTACATTTCCTCGTCAATGTTACTGAATCATATATATTCAACTATTGTATGTTCCCCTATAATAATTTGGCAACATTTTAAAGAAGTTACCTGCCAAATTAACACTAACCGAGGATTCCCGTATTATAACCACCGCTGCCGCATCCACACCTTCACCCTCTCCATCACCCTCATCTGGTCCACCATCTGCACGTAGTACACGTGCTAGTAAATGGGGCCGCCTTTTGGGTAGTTCAAGTGTCGATTCAGCTAGCGATACTAGCGCCAAAGTAGCAGTTTCGAGAAGTTTGAGTGCCCGCGAAAGTCTGCGTGAAAGCACTGCCGCCCAAGCGAGGCAGAGTAGTACTTCGAGTAGTAATGGTGGACAAGGCAATAAAGTAATTGACTTAATTAATTTTATAACTATTTTTTTTTTAATTAAATTCATTAAAAACATTTTTGAGTAATTTTTTGATTATTTAACTGTGATTTTTATATAAGTTTTTGTTTAGTTTTTTTAGTTGTATAATATTATTTTTAAATTTATTTATTTAGTTTAAATTTGTTGATAAAAAAGCTTTTAAAACGTTGGTTTTAAACTAGACTTTAAAAAATCATGCTGTTTTAAACATTAATTCGATTGGGTCTGACTGGTAAAGATCTAATTATATCAATTGTATCAGATCAGGGGGCTAATTCTCAAAGTGGAAAGCGATCGAAATTTTACTCGAACTCGAGAAAAATATAAAAAGCTTGTATTTAATAAATTAAAGAAAAAGCTTGCCGTTATCATTGCATAATTTTAGGCATACAAAACAATTTAAAAATCGAACGTTCAAGAATTAGCTCCCCTATCGGGTTTATTTTCAGAGTCGATAGCAATCAAAATTCTACTCGAACTTGCGATTTGTCAATTTTGAGTATGCCTAAAATTATGCTTTGATAAATACAAGCTTTTTATATATATATTTTTTCTTTTTGTTTTATTGATTAAGAGAAAAATATTAAAAAGCTTGTTTTATCATAGCATAATTTTAGGCACAAAAAAAATTAAAAAATAGCACGTTCGAGTAGAATTTCGATAGCTATCGACTCCGATAATTAGCCCTCAGATCTACTTGATTCAATATTTGTCCTTAAATACGAGATTTATTTATTTTTGATTAAAAAATCTTTTAAAGTTGTGTTTCTAAAAAACGAATTTGATTACACTGTGGATTCAGGTTAGCAAAAGTCCGGTCGATTCTGAGAGTGGGCTGTGAAAATAGAGGCTAAATTAGAAGACCCGTATCGCGGCGTTTGCTAGAGATCTGTCCAACAATTAAAATTTGTTGGAAAATATTTTCAAAAAGAAATAATTTTTCCAACATTTTGCTTCAAGCAACACAAACATTTTTATGCTGAAAATCGGCATTTGACTGCAAAGTTTGAAGGTCGATTAAAAAAAATTCGAACTAACATAAACAAACGCCGCGATACGGGTCTTCTAATTTAGCCTCTATTTTCACCCCTCACTCTCAGAATCGATCTAACTTTTGCTAACCTGAATTTGTTCCACAGTGTTATTATATCAACTGCTTCTGATCAGATTCATTAGATTCGAGATTTATCCCTGATTTGGAGATCTAACGAGATCTGATCAGATCTTGAAATTGAAAATAAATCTCAGATCTGATCAGATCAGATTTCAAGGATTGAGAAACTTTTCAACTTTTAGGCTGGAGTACACACAAAAAACTCTTGTCAAATTACCAGAAAAAGTCTCGTAATCATATTTTACTAATATTTGACCGGTTTTTTAACAAAAAATTTTCGATCGAAATTTGCATTTTTATACCATACACCACACTGTGGAACAGGGTATAATGAGTTTTTGCCCGATATATTAGTCCTAGACCTACCTTCAAGCATACCGATCGACTCAGAATTACTTTTTGAGTCGATTTAGCGATGTCCGTCCGTCCGTCCATTCGTCTGTCCATCTATCGGTTTTATCACGATACAGGCCGCAATTTTCAATCAATTGACTTGAAATTTGAAACTTAAGCATCTGTTGGCCCAAGGACGAAGCCTATTGAAATTGGATAAAATAGGTCCATGTTAAGACCTAGCCCCCATACAAACGCCCCCTTTGGATTTAGCTTAAATGACTCTAATAACCGTATTATAATAGATATCGATTTGAAATTTTGCAGGTAATTTGTATACTTTGTATACACGAATCACCATTCCAAATTTCAAAGGAATCGAGTCAGTCCTTCTGGTAGTCCCCATACAAACCACCCTCCCGATATTCACATAATTCCCTCAAAATTCACAAAAATGGAAATATTTGATAATAATTTTATTTTGAGGTGTTAAACGTGTACTTTATTAACCTTAGCAAATCGGAATACAATTGGACCATTTTTGGACTTAGTCCCCCATATAAAAATTTCGACCGATATTCAGTTTAATCGGTCTACTGACAAAAATAAACCAATTGCACTAAAATTTGATCTGTGTTTGTTTTCTACACTAAATAAAGATCTTACAAAAGACAGACCCTATTGAAATTGGATAAAATAGGTCCATGTTAAGACCTAGCCCCCATACAAACGCCCCCTTTGGATTTAGATTAAATGACTCTAATAACCGTATTATAATAGATATCGATTTGAAATTTTGCAGATAATAAAACGTTGTATACACGAATCACCATTCCAAATTTTAAAGGAATCGAGTCAGTCCTTCTGGTAGTCCCCATACAAACCACCCTCCCGATATTCACATAATTCCCTCAAAATTCACAAAAATGGAAATATTTGATAATAATTTTATTTTTAGGTGTTAAACGTGTACTTTATTAACCTTAGCAAATCGGAATACAAATGGACCATTTTTGGACTTAGTCCCCCATATAAAACATTTCGAACGATATTCAGTTAAATCGGTCTACTGACAAAAATAAACCAATTGCACTAAATTTTGATCTATGTTTGTTTTCTACACTAAAGATCTTACAAAAGACAGACCCAATCGGTCCATGTTTGGACTTAGGACCTATTTTCCGGAAAACACAGGTGTAGGGTATCATATGGTCGGTCTTAACCGACTATAACTTTCTTACTTGTTTTTTTTTTGTAATTTTACAATTTTTTTTGTAATTTTACAAATTTCCAAGATTTTTTACAAAAAAAAAATCTAGTAAATTTACGAGAATTCCTTGAAAGTTTAATTGTGCCAAAAATGTTGTAAATTTACAATTTTATTGGTAAAAAGATTGTAAAATTACAAAAAAGCTCGTAATTTTTACTAGGAGTTCTCGTTTAATATGAGGTACCAAAAAATCTAGCAAAGTCACGAAACCTCCTTGTAAGTTTTATCGCGTCAAAAAAATGTAAATTTACCATTTTATTGGTAAAAAGCTTGTAAAATTATAAAATTATTGGTAAAAAGCTTGTAAAATTACCAGGAATTCTTGCAAAAAATAAAAATAACAAGATTTTCTTGGCATACATATTACAAGGTTTTTTTAGTGTACTCAATGCCCCTTTATAAAATAACTCTTTGTTAAATTTAACTTTTTTAAACAAATTTTGACAGTTGACAGCTAACTGAATATTGAGTTATCCGCCTTTAGTGCCAGAAAAAAACTTTTAATCTATATTTTATTTAATTAACTTTAATTTGTTTTATATTATGTTGTTTAATAATTGTTTTTAATTTGTTAATTATAATTTTTTTTTTAATGAAAAAAAATAATAATTATGCACTTTATAATAATTTTAACATTAACTTCTTTTCCCTGCCTGCCTTCCCGCATTTCGAAAAAATAAAAATAAAAACAAATATTGGAATTTTCAAAACATTAAATAAACATTATAAACATAAAAATACTAAAAACTCTACTCAATAAAAATGGACAACTAAAAAAAAAAACAACGAAAACTTTAAAACCTGGAATTGCATTTGGAATGCTTTGTTAACAAAAAAACAAATTGCAAAATTTCAAAAAACACACCTAATAAAACAAATGCTATGAATGCTGTGTATGAAAATCACTGTGGATTATTACAACATTATCTGTCTTTTTCACATTTTGTGTTTTTCTATGTCTGTATATTTTTCTTTTTATTTCTGCTCTATTTCTGTTTTTTTGCTTTCTTCCCACTTTTTTTTTTTTTTTTTTTTTCATTTTAATAAATTTATTTAACTCTCTCTCTCCCTTATCTAACTACTTTTCTTTTACCTATCTCTATATATTTTTTCTTTTACTCTCTCATTTTTTCTCTCCCTTATACATTTTAAATCTCTTTATGCTGCTCAACTGTAATTTCGTTCTGAAATTATTATCTAAACTCTATTGTCACGACGAACCAATTGAAATCGTATTCTTGAATTTATGTGGAACATGATCTTCACTTTTTGTAATTTTAATATATTTTAATTTTTCCGTTTTAATGTAATTCTCTTGTTTTTGTTGTAATCCGAAATTCGATTTGAAAATGTTTTTTAATTTATCTTTATACACGATTTTCTTAATATTTTTTGTTCGTATTCCATATTATTTAATACTCTTCTTTGTTTATTTCCTTGTATTTACTTTTATTTCATTCTCTTTCATAATCCTCCCAATATCTCTCTCCTCTTTCCTATTCTATTTACTATTTCTTTATATTTTGTTCTTTTAAATTTGTCATTTCTTTTAAAATGTTTTCTTTCCATTTCTTTTTAAAAATTGTATCCTTTTTTATTTTTTTTATCTTTCATCATTTCTGTACATTTTTCTCTCCTACTCCCGTTTACCCTTTCCTTTCTCTTCCACCAATACACCACTTTTTCTTTATCTTCCTCTCATTCCACGATCTTTTTCGTTTTTTGTTTCTGTGTTTTATTTTGTTGTTTTTTGTTCACTTTTCTTTTACTCTTTATCTTCCGTTTCTTTAATTAATTACTGCGCTCAATTTTATTTCCTTGTCATTTATGTTCACCATATATTTACATAATTCTCTTTTATTTTGTTTTCCTCCTTTGGTTTCCTTGGTATTCTCCTAAATTTTAATTAAACTTTTTAACTTTTTAATATCTTTTAAACTCTATCTCGATATCTTCTTTTCTTTATATTACTCTTTATTTCTAAAATTCTTTAATTCGCTCAATTTCTTTTCTTGTCACACCTTTTTTCTCTTGTTTATAAATATTTTATTTTGTTTCATCTTCTTCCTTTTTGTTTTTCTTTCATTTTTTATATGTTTTTTCTTTCTTTTATTTCATCGATATCTTCTTCTCTTTATATTACTCTTTATTTCTAAAATTCTTTAATTCGCTCAATTTATTTTCTTGTCACACCTTTTTTCTCTTGTTTAAAAATATTTTTCTTTTGTTTCATCTTCTTCCATTTTCCTTTTTGTTTTTCTTTAAACTTTTATATATTTTTTTCTTTCTTTGATTTCATGTTCTTCCTTCTTCCTTTTTGCTTTTCTTTAAACTTTTATATATTTTTTTTTTTATTCTCCCATTTTTAAAATCCAATATCTTGTTATCTTTCTCTGTTCATTCTTTAACACTTGTTTAAATCTTTTTACTTTAATTTATTATCATTTTTTCATCTCTCTCCTTTTTTCTCTTAACACTATTTTGTGTGTGTGTGCGTTCTTTTTGTGGTTTCTTGTTTTCCCCCTCTTTTCAGGTATTTCCAAAAGCTCCCAAACTACAAGCTAGCCAAGCCACCTTAGCCCGCCAAGATACCATAGACGAGGGTGGTGAAGTGGACTCTTCGCCACCCAGCAGAGAAAGTCGTGTAGTTATAGAGGGCACAAGTACAACCGCCACTGTTCTAACAGCCTTATCAACCAAAGAAAGAAATTTAGCTCTCGAAAGAGAACGACAAATTGAAATGGCTTCATCGCGTGCCACCACCTCAGATACCTATGATACGGGACTAAGAGAACAACCACCAACATTAGCTCAACGTGATCTCATAGCAACAGTATTAGATTTAAAGGTAGACGTACGCCTAGAACTGCAACGTATGCAACATCGTATAGGACGCATAGAAGATTTGCTGGGAGAGGTGGTTAAACGTTTGCAACAAGATTCTTCCGGCCAAACAACACCTGCTGATGAAACGGTCTGTGTATGTGGCAATACCACGGTGACAGCGGCCAGTGGCAGCAGCACAGGGGGCTTAGTTGGTAGACGCCCTGAAGGTGGGGCAAGTCATTCCACCGCGACAACACCAGCCGCCGATACTGTAATAACAATATCCACAGCTCCTCCCACACCACCCAGCGGTGGAGTTGGTGGTGCTGGTGTTGGTGCCAGTGGTGCATCCGCTGCTCCTACATCTACAGGTGCAGCTGCGGCAGTAGCGGTAACCACTACTGCAGCAGCAACTAGCTCATCCAACCTGCTGAATCCAGTGCAAATGGTCACGTCGACGGGTGGCAATGGTCTAGGACCTCTAATGCTTAAAAAGCGGCGTTCGAAGAGCAGAAAAGCACCGGCGCCTCCCAAGCAGACCCATGCTCAAGCCGCTGCTACTAGTGCCGTTGTCCAGAGTCCCGAACAACAGCGTTTGTTAGAAGAAGAATTACCGTCGCCTCCACTACCACTACCACCAACACCAACGTCAGCCACAACAGCCGCCACCACAATAGTATCAGCGACCGCCTCAACGAGTGGAGCTCTTGGAGGAGCTACCACCTCAACCACAAGTGGTAGTTCATCAGGGGGCGGCGGAGGAACACGTACGAAGAGAGAGTTTCTCTAGCCAAAAATTTTAGTACGCCATCAGTCGGACAATAGCAGTTTTGAGCAATAATATTTTAGTTCTAAAAGAAAACAAAATCAAACAAATAAGCTTTTTTAACTCGCTTGAAGCTAATGGCGTACTCTCTAACTCTCTCCCTCTCTCTCAACCAGCTTATTTTCTAAGTAACTCCTATATCGCTATAAATATCTCTCTCTCTCGGTAACTCTCAAGTGTTAAAACAACTACTCTCATTTAACTGATAAAAAATATATTAGCTATAGAAAAAGAGCATATTGCTTACGAATTTTTGCTAATAATTTAGATATTTAATATATAAAAAAACAAAAACAAATATTCCCAATACCTTTAGAACTCCCCCCGCAAAAAAAAAAAACAAAAATAATTAGTTAAATATTTGAAGGAAATAATGCAATTTTAAATTATTGTTATTAAAAATTAAGTTTAAAGATAATTAAAACCAAAATATGTGTGATAATTACAAAATAATTTTAAAGAAAAAAACAAAAAACTAATTTTATAATTTATGAACTTTATCAGTTGCAATTGAAAAAATTAAAAATTTTTTAAAATTATAATTTTTTTAGGACGGTTTTTTTATAATTTTATGTTTGGCTTAATTTAAATTTATTTTATAGAATAAAAACAGCGTTAATGAGAGGATTATTTAAAGTAAAATGTAGTCAATAAATTCGTATTGAAAAGCTGGGAAAGCGCAATTGAAATTTTGGAGAGGCATATTGAAACTTATAAAATTACTAGTGAAATTAAGAAAAGTTAAATTACAGTTTAAAAACCAAAAAAACCCATTATTGAAATTTCAATTTCCGAAATTCAATTAGGGTTTTTCTGAACATAATTTGGTATTTTCTGGAGCTTTTATTATGTTCCAGTGTAAAATTGGATTAAATCTCAAAAGATCTGTATCATTTTATATATGCTCCTATTTGGTTGTGTATAATTATATATGAAATGACCAAATCGAGATCTAATTATGTCTCAGAATTGGCCAACATTCCCGAATTCCCGACTAAAAAAAGTAATACGGCGATATATATAATTTGATCCCAAATATGGGGGATCCAAACATATATGATTATATTTATTACATCAAACGTGATATAGTTAGATCCCAAACCGCGATAATTTGATATTAAACAAGTAAGAGCGTTAAATTCGGCTGTACCGAATCTTTTATACCCCCAACAAGTAAAAAAATTAAAAAAAACAAGTACAAAAGTTAAATTCGTCTTGGCCGAATCTAAGAATACCCTCCACAGTGCCCTTTTGAAGTGATAGTAAAATTTTTAACGTGAAAAAAATTAAAATTTTGATTAGAAATATTTTATTTTGTGTAAAAAAACCTTTTTTAAGTAATTTTTGAAAAAAAAAAATAATTTACCAAATTTTTTTTTGAGTGTAAAATTTTTTTCGAGTGTATTTTTTTTTTTTAGTGTAAAAATATTTTGAGGGACAAAAATACGTTGTAAATCGGTCTGGGACCCCATAAAGTATAAATATTATTGATCAGTGATCGGTTCTAGACATTCTAGCGATGTCCGTCTGTCTGTACGTCTGTGGAAATGGTGATCACGGCCAAAGTATTAAACATACATATATGACTGAGACTTAAAAAATTTACTTGTTGTTATCCTAAGTAGTTTGGTATTGCATTTGAGCGAAATCGGTTTAGCGGTACAAAAGTTATGAACTTAAATGTAAGAACACCTCGAAAATTTTGGTACATTCTACATAACCTACATAACAAGTAAGAAAGTTATAGTCGGTCAAGACCGACCATATGATACCCTACACCAGTGTTTTCCGGATAATGGGTCCCAAGTCCAAACCGATTGGATCTGTCTTTTGTTAGATCTTTATTTGGTGTAGAAAACACACACAGATAAAATTTAGTGAAATTGGTTTATTTTTTGTCAATAAATCGATTTAACTAAATATCGGTCGAAATTTTTATATGGGGACTAAGTCCAAAAATGGTCCAATTATATTCCGACTTGATAAGGTTACCAAAGCGCACGTTTACACCTAAAAATAAAATCTTTATCAAATATTTCCGTTTTTATGAATTTTGAGGGAATTATGTGAATATCGGGAGGGTGGTTTGTATGGGGACTACCAGAAGGACTGACCCGATTCCTTTGAAATTGGGAATGGTGATTCGTGCATACAAAATTTGTTTACTTGTAAAATTTCAAAGCAATATCTGTTATAATACGGTTATTAGAGTCATTTAAGCCGAATCCAAAGGGGGCGTTTGTATGGGGGCTAATTCTTAACATGGACCGATTTTCTACAATTTCAATAGGCTTCGTCCTTGGGCTAAATGATGCTTAAGTTTGAAATTTCATGTCAATTGATTGAAAATTGCGACCTGTATCGTGCTTAAACCGATAGATGGACAGACGGACGGACATCGATAAATCAACTCAAAAAGTAATTCTGAGTCGATTGGTATGCTTGTAGGTAGGTCTAGGACCAATATTTCGGGTAGTTGCAAACATCAGCACAAACTCATTATACCCTGTACCACAGAGTGGAGTAGGGTATAAAAATACAAAATGCTTTAAATTGGCTGCTGGTTGGCATATGTGAACAGAATTCGACACAGAATGGAATTTTTACAAACCAATTTTCTTGCAATAAAAAAAAATTTCGCGGATTTTTTTTCACCAAAAATTTTTTTTCGCGTAATTATTTTTCAAAAATCTATTTTTGCAAATCATCTTTTATTACATTGTGGAGGGTATCAATACCCAGCAAAAACATGGTAATGAGTTGTGAAAAGTAATCATTACCAATAACATTATTTATAATGAGTACCCATTACCATTAACATTATTTTAAGCCCAAAAGTAACTACTTTTCAGTAATATATTATAAAAGTACTTCTAAGTAATATCTCCTTGCACTTGCAGTTTTTAACCTTTACAATTCAATTAACTTAAAAAGTACTTAAAAACTTAATAAAAATTACGAAATTTTTAAGTTTTAGTAAAAACAAGTTAAATTTTAAATGCTTCAATTAACTAATTGTTTTACTTCTTATTGGTAATAGGTTTTTACTCCTTATTAGTAATCCGAGTCAGTAACTACTTATTTATCTCCATACTCTTCACTACTTATTTTTGTCTCACGTCCTTGTTAAAATAATTAGTGTTTCATTCAATAAGTAACTACTTATTAACATCTGTTTCGGATTACAAAACCCATTACTAGTAATGCCAATTTTTGCTGGGTACATTCGGCAAAGCCGAATTTAACTTTTTTACTTGTTAAAGTTTCGATTGAGCTTTTCTTATTTCAATTTTACTTCTCTTAATTCTGATTGGGCTTTTCTGAATTTCAATCAGACTTTTCTGAATTTCAATTGGACTTTTCTTAATTTTAATTGGACTTTTCTGAATTGAGCTTATATAAATCATTTTTCTGATAAAAAATTCTTAAACATTTTTAAAAAATTTTCCAGTTTTTCAAAAAAATGTTTGCATATTAAAATTAAGCTTTTCTAAATTTACAAAGAGCTTTTTTGAATTTTAATTGAGCATTCCTAAATTTCAATTGAGTTTTTCTTAATGTAAAAAACGAACTTTAAATCATTTTCAAATAACGCTGGAGCTTTCCAAAAAAAATATTATTTTCAAAAACAATTAATTTCAAACCAGTACTAAAAAAAACTATTTTAAACAAAAATTACCAGTAAAAATAAACTAATTACTGCCATAACAAAATAAAAAAATAAACAAAAGAAATTTTTTTTAAAAAAAATATTCACTAAAAAATTAACAACAATAAAAAAAAAATTAAGTTGCCACCCGTCCTGTTTTTCAGTAATAAAAAAAATACAAAAAAAATATATAAAAACCAAACCAAAACCAAAAGCAATATACTCTAAATTAAAAAATTAAAAAAAAATCTAAAAACTTAATAAAATTAAAGAAAAAAATTGATATTATTGTTAAGTTTTCAAATAAATTTTATTTATAAAAAACTATACAAAATATGTTTATGTTGAACCAAAATAAAAAATCTACTAAAAACAGTTAAAATTGAAAAATTGTTAAAAAATAAATAAAAAGACAATCGTTGAAAATAAATGAAATAGCTAAAAAAAGAAAACAAAAGTAATTTTACTTTTATTTTGTATATTTATGAATTAGTTCTAGTTTAAACTAGTTTAATTAAAATTAGTTCAATTAAAAATTAGTTCAATTTAAAATTAGTTCAATTTAAAATTAGTTCAAACTTAATTAGTTCAATTAGTTTTTAAAATTAATTTTAGACAAATTTGTTAAAATTGTATGTAGTTTTCTGTTTTTGTTTCTCTAAAATATTTTTGTTAAATTGTGATAAACATAAAAAAATATAATTTAAATAGCAATAAATTTAATATAATTTTAATTCAAATATATTTTTTTTTTTAAGATTATTATATATTTTTATGTTTAATGATGAAAGGTTTCATTAAAATTAAGCAGTTCATTAATTTAACTATAACAAAAAAAAATTTAATACTTTTGTTGCACAGTGTAATTAGAAAATATTATTAAAACAGTTAAAAAGTTTATACAAAATTTTGACGAGGGCTTTAAGGTGATAGGGAAGTTCGAAATAAAATTGCACGGACAAAAAAAAATATTGTAGGCTCAATTTCAATTAAAAAGTTGTTGTATTTACAAACAATTCAATTGCATTGAAAAAAAATAATTGATATTTTTTCAACTATAATTAAAATAATTAAAAAAACATACCTTCGTATATAAAGACTGTTTTACAGATAATAATATATACTAACAGTAGATCTCTTACGCAAGTAAGATGTTCACTGCTTTTGTTGTATTCCCTCTTATTCATATTGAATAGAAGGTGAGGTATGCTATCCCTTTTGTTTAAAATTCTGTTGTAGTTTTTAAATTAATAAAAATTGTTTATTAATCGACCTTTAAAATTCTATGTTGAGAAAGATTATTCTAGCTCAAGGTCATATTTCTTTTAACTTAATTTAGAGCTGTATTATTTTGTATATTTAGTACATAAATTCTCATTATGTCTACTTAGGTTAGGTTAGGTTGTAAGTGGCTGCTGACGTTTTACGTTAACACACGTAGACTCTGAGGTCCATTGTGATACCACGGGACCGTAATAGGATTCCCTACTAGTCCCTGTCGTTAAACCAGTTTGAGCTTCTTATGAAACTCCTTAGATGTTGAATTTTGACATCCGACAAATCAGAAAGATCGTACAGCTCCCTAGATCCCAGTGAAGCAAGTCTCTGACCAGAAAGTGCCGGGCAATGGCAAATAAAGTGTTCGATAGTTTCCAACTCCTCTTCATCCATGCAACTTCGGCAAAAGTCATTCGACGGCACGTTTAACCGCTCTGCGTGCTACCCTATAAGACAGTGTCCGGTAATTATAGAAACCACCGTCGAAATCTCTCCTCTTGGAAGCGATGTCAGCTCACTTGTGCGCGCCTGATTAAGAGAAGGCCAAATCTGTCGTGTTGTCTCACAACCGTAGGTTTGCTTGCAAGTTTCTAGAGGCATACCAACTAGGGCTGTCAAACGGGATCGGTTTTTTAAAATCCCGGGATTCGGGATTTGAAAATCGAAATCCCGGGATCCCGGGATTTTTCGGGATCACGGGATTTTTCGGGATCCCGGGATTTTTCGGGATTCCGGGACTTTTTTGGATTAAATTTTTTGATTATAAATTAAAAAAAATAGTAGACTCTTTATGTTTCCATTTTATTGTGCATATTAAGGGGGCTACTGTGGGTAAGTTGGTAGCATGCTAGCCTATAAAGCAGGGAGTCGTGGGTTTGATTCCCAAGAAAACCCTTGGGTCGATTTCGCTACAACGAAATTATTAAAAAAATGATTTCTAATTATTATGATTGTTATTTAAAGGCAATTCAAAAATTAAGTATACGCCACTTATGCAGTTTTCAAGTAATTATTATTATTAAATATTTAGCAATGAACTAAAAAAGGCCTTGATTGGTTTGTTATGGAAAATGACAACTTTTATTTGCTTTTGGTTTCATCCCATTCCGATTTTGGTTGTTGCACTGTATAATTTTAAAACTAATTTAAAGAAAATTTAAAATAATAAAAACACTTAAAGGAGAAAAGTAATAATATAATAATATAATACATTAGACTTGCATTTTTTTGTATAAAAAGTTTTTCTTCCAATTTTGAACGTCCGGAAAAATTTTTATTCTTCTACGCCTAAAACGTATGTGGTAAAAATTAGAGGCCAGTCGGATTAAATTTACCCGTGGTGCCCTTCGATCAAAGTTTCGGTTTTTGGAAAATTTTCGCCAAAACCTGCAAACTTTGGTCAAAGGGCTCCGTGGCTGTGGCTTAATGGTTAGTGCGGTGGACTATTATAAATAAATGCTCATACATTTTTAATATTTCAAAAATCCCGGGATTTCAGCTTAAAAATCCAGGGATTCGGGATTCATTTTATGACAAAAATCCTGGGATTTCGGGATTCGGGATTTCGGGATTGACAGCCCTAATACCAACACATTCCAATTCTGTTGGAACCTTTAAGGTAGTTCCTAGTCTTGCAAGCTCATCGGCTTTGCAATTCCCTGGAATGTCTCTGTGCCCTGGGACCCATATGAGTCGTATGGTAAACTGTTTGGCCATCTCATTTAAAGACGTGTGGCAGTTAAGGGCAGATCTTGTTTTTCATGTCTACTTACATACGAATATTAGACTTTATGTTTTTATGTTTTGCCACTAACGATTGTCAATTTGCTAAATACTCTTGACAATGGAATTTGACGAATTCCGAAATAGTTTCTTGAAAATTATTACTTTGACAATATCATCGTAATGATTAGGAAAAGAAATATGACCTTGAGCTAGAATAATCTTACTCAATATTGTTTGACAAATTTCAAAAGGCGATATTTTGAAAACCGCTAAACCGATTTCAGAAATATTTAGAGATTTGTATGTATGCAGTGTGCCAAAATCAAAAAAATAATGTATCGCAAAATATATTTTTATTTTTTTTTTATTGTTCAAAAATCCCAAACTTTGGTGGAAATTTTCCAAAAACCCAAAACTTTGGCGCCACGGGATAAAATTATAGGATTTGGCTTTAAGTAAATAAAAGACTCTCTCAAGTTTTTTGAAAGGGTCAGAAGAAAGAAATTTTTCGATATTTTTTTTAATTTCTGGAACGCAGGAAAAAACTGCAATTTTTCCAAATTTCATATAGCGATACCTTGAAAACCGTTCAGCCGATATTATTTTTCTTTCAAAATTGTGAAATTTTTAAAATTTTTTTGATTTTAATTTTCGTATGCTTTTTTGTTCTAAGCTTTTTGTAATGTAAATTGTGTTTTTTTGGGGCTCTTCTAAATTTCGTTTTGACTTTTCTAAATTCCGATTTGGCTTTTCTAAATTTCAATTTGAGTTTTCCGAATTTCAATTTGAGTTTTCTGAATTTAATTGGATATTTCCGGATTTCATTTGTGTTTTTCTGAATTACAACTAAACTATTCTGAATTTTAATTATGCTTTCCTGAATTTAAATTTAGCTTTTCGGAGTTTTAATAAACTTTCCTTTACATAAGCTTGCACACAAAAAAAAAATTCCAATAAACGATTTTCATAGTATTTATGAACAAATTCATGCAATTTGTTAACTTTTTCATAATATTTATAAACTTTTTCATAATATTTATGAAAAATGTTAAATAGTTCTTAAATTTCACATGATTTATTCATAAATACTATGAAAAAGTTTATAAATATTATGAAAAAGTTAATAAATTGTATGAATTTGTTCATATATACTATGAAAGTCGTTCATTGGAAATATTTTTTTGTGTGTGTTAAAAAATCAATTCGTCGGGGCTCTGACCAGAACAGCTATGTGTATTTCAAAGTTCTTTAAAGAGCTTTTAAGTAAAGATAAATTTTGTACTTTCGCACTGTTTTTTATTAGTCAAACTTATGTAAATAGAAATTTTTTTTAATATTTATGAAAATAATGTTATTTTAAAGCACCGCGAAAGGACTGAATAACGCTGATTTGGAGGCCTTTTCAAAAAATTTTGAAAAATACATAGCTGTTTTGGTCAGAGCACCGACGAATTGGTATTTTGTGAATTTTGGTTAAGTTTAAATTAAGATTTTATTAATTTAAATAAAGCTTTTTTTTAACTCAAATAGAAAAAGATTTAAATAAAGCTTTTCTAAACGCAAATAAACTTTTTCAAGCTTTAATAAAGATTTTCTAAATTTTAATTCGAATTTTTAGAACTATAATTGGACTTTTCAGAGCTTTTAACGAGTTTAAGCTTAATACTGGTTAGCTTAGAATTTCAGTTGTGCTTTTCTGAGTTAAAATAACCTTGTTTAAAAAAAATTGGTATTTTATGAATTTTGTTGAAGTTTTTCATTGTTGCAATTAAAATTTAGCTGATTTTAATTAAACTATACTTTTTTGATTTTTAAGCTTTAATGAATTTCAATTGCGATTTTCTGAATTTGAGTTGAGCTTTTCTGAGTTTCAAAGCTTTCCTTAATTTAAAATAAGCTTTTATAAGAATAAGTTGGTATTTTGTGAATTTTAATTATGTTTTTTATAGTGTTATTACAGCTGTTCTGAGTTTCAAATCTTTCAAAACTTTTCTTAATTTCAAAATTAGTTTTTTAAAAAATCTATTGGTATGTTGTGAATTTTAATTATGTTTTTCATAGTTTTAATACAGATTTTATTAATTTTAATAAAGCTTTTTATAATTCAACTCGACTTTTTTAAAAGTTATTTAAAATTTTCTAAATTTTAGTTTGAAATTTCAGAATTCAAAATCTATTGTTATTTTGTGAATTGTTATTATGATTTTCATAATTTTAATAAAGATTTTTTTTATTTAAATAAAGCTTTTTATAATTCAACTCGACTTTTTTAAAAGTTATTTAGAATTTTCTAAATTTTAATTAAGATTTTCAAAATTATTATTAAACTTCTCATTTCCATAGAGCTTTATCGAAATTTAAAGCTTTTAACCAGTTTAATCTTAACACTGGTCACTTTAAATTAGTGACGTTCTTTATTTTCAGAGAGATTTTGTTAAAATTTCAGAAACACTTTTTAGTATATTTTTAAAGTTCTTTCATAAGCCCATTCCCAACACAGAAAAAAAAAAATAAATATTTGAGTAAATTTTTAATACTATTGAGTAAAAAATTACTTAATTTTGCACCAGTAAACGATTTAATAGTATTGAGTAAACCTTTAATAAAAATTTATTAAATGTTTGCCAAAAAATTTTAGTAAACTGTTTAATTGTGTCAAGTAAAACTTTACTCAAAATTTATCAATTAATTTTTTTAAAAACTTTAAGAAAGTTTTAAAGTTTTTTACAAAAAAAATCCGAAAACTTGTTTTTTAAACTTTGACAAACATATTTATGTCTCAAAGACAGAAAAATTTTATAAAGACGATTACAAACTTTCATATACATATACAAAAAACTAGAAACTAAATGAGAATTAAAAAAAATATGAGAATTTAAAAAAAAAATTAAAAAATTAATAAATTTTTATATAATTATTTACTTAAATATTTTCTAAAATTTTTGAGTAAATTTTTAATTGCGTCAATTAAAAAATTACTCAATCTCTTTTTATACCCTCCAACTACAGTATGGGGGTATACTCACTTTGTCATTCCGTGTGTAACGCATCAAAATATCGGTCTAGGACCCCATAAAGTATATATATTTATGATCAGTGATCGATTCTAAGACATTCTAGCGATGTCCGTCCGTCCGTCCGTCCGTCTGTCCGTCCGTCTGTCCGTCCGTAGTTAACACGATGCAGTCCAAAATAAAAGAGCTAGACTCCCGACATTAAGCACAAATATATCTTATGTTAATAGGCAGGTTAAGTTCGTAAATGAGCAAAATCGGACCAGGGGGAAAAAAGTTCCCCCTTGAAGAACTAAACCAACCTCAGAAAAAATACACTTTTTTACATGTTTTTTTTGTATTTTTGTTAAATAAATGAAACATTTGTTATATTTATCGAGATGGGAAGGTGCTGTCAACATCCCCCACTGACCCCCATCACCCCCCCCCCCCAAAAAAAACAAACGCCCCTGACAATTTTTTTTTTTTTTACATTTTGGAGGGTATAAAAGATTCGGCACAGCCGAATTTAACACTCTTACTTGTTTTAAATTTAAACAAGTTATTATTTGATTTTTTTCCAATATTTTTTTCTGTGTAAGGATTGTTCCTAAATTCTTTTGACTGTCTATATTTACACTGTGCAAAAATGTTTATCTCTAAAATTAGTTAATCTTTTTCTACTGTTTTCTGTTTTTATAATTTTAATTTATATTTAAACTTCAAAACAAGCAATGAAATATGGTATTAATAAAATAATTAATTCAACAAAATTATAATTACTCATCTTAATTTAAGTTAATTTGTATAATAACAAAAACTATGTAAATATATTGTAAATTGAACTTAGTAGCGAGATTAAGCAAGCAAACTACACTGAAAAATTATATTATACGAAAGATGTAATAATTTTGGAAAAAGCTTTAGTTGCATAGGAGATATAGCGCGTGAAAGCTTAAAGTTTTGTTGCATATATCTTCACTAGAGGGCGCAGTAGGTCGTTTAAATAAACAAAAAAGTTTTAATCATCATAGGTTTATATTTTTAAAACTTTTAGTCAAAAAAATTTTTAGATAAAAATTTTATTTTTGCGAAACGTTTCATCAATATTTATGAAGTTTTTCATAAGTGTCACAACTATTCCAAAGAGCTTAGTAAAAAACTAGCTTTTTGGAAAGTTGTGACACTTATGAAAAACTTCATAAATGTTGATGAAACGTACCGAAAAAGTATTTTTTTTGTCTAAAAAAGTAAAATTAGTCAAAATTACCCCATAAAATTTAATTGAACATTAAGAAAATAACAAAAATTTAGGGGCCACATCGCGGTTCAAGTAAAATTCTCAAAAAGTGACACATTTCTTCTTCTTTCAAGGCAAGTTTTCTTTAACATGCAAAAATATGTCAAACTATTTTTTGGAGGATTATGAAATTTTTCAATAATAAACAAGTTAAAACGTTTAATTCAGCAGTGCTGAATGTATGGATACCCTCTAAAATGTGAAAAAGATTATTGGAACAAATTTTTTGTTTGAAAAAAATTCCACGAAAAAAAAATTGGTGAAAAAATCCACGAAAAAAATTTGGAGTAATGAAAAATGTTTCTACTTGTTTAAATACCATTCGATATAGAATTCTGTGTACATATGTTAACCAGCAGCCGAATTAAAGCATTTTGCATTTATAGGTTATGTGGAATGTACTAACATTTTCCAGGTATTCTTACGTTTTTGTTTATAACTTTTGAACCGCTGAACCGATTTAGCTCAAATTTCTCTAAGCAGCAAAACTTAAATAAATATGTTAAGTTTGAGTCACAACTGTGTAATTTTTTGACCGTGCGGAAAGACAGAAATCGCTGGAATATCTTAAAATCGAATCACTGATCAATAATATGAGTACTTGAAGTGATCCAAAACCGATATTTCGATTCGACTTAAATAAAAAACTTATATATAGAGTGGTTCGAAAAAATATTTTTTTCTGCGTTCTCACCTCCTTATTTTATGTAATTAAGTGCAAAAAGCTTTGCGGGATTTTTTTAGATTTTTAAAAAATGTTTAAAACTGTTACAAACATCATTTTGTATCCTTAATGCATATGGGAGGGGAAAAAATTATTTTTTTTGGAGGTCTCACTCCTCTATTTTATGCTATTCGGTGCAAAAAGCTCCGCTTGATTTTTTCAGATTAAAAAAAAAAAAATAGAGGTGTTTCAAGAAACATTTTGGAGATTCTTGAAACGCCTCTAAACATTTTTATAAAAATCTGAAAATCAGGCAAAGCTGCACCACATAACATAAAATAGAGGCCGAGACTACCGAAAAAGTTTTATTTTTTGCTTCCCCTTATGTATCAAATTTTAATCATATTTTTATAAAAGCTAATGAAACTTTTCATTACTATTATTTCACAATTTTATACCATAATTGAAAATTGTTTCCAAAGCTGTCAATAATTTAGAATTGAAGAAAGCTTTTTTTTAAATAAAAATAATTTCCAAAGCTGACAAGTGGTTAAAATTGTAGAAAGCTTTTTCAAAAACATTTTTTAAGCTACCAATCAATTAGAATTTTAGATAGCTTTTAAACAATAAAGCTTTTTCAGAAATTCTAGCGATGAAAGCAGGAGCTTAAGAACATATTTTAGACTTTTTTGTAAAATTTTCAATTTTAAGTGTAGTTTGTAAGCTTTTTTAAAGCTTTAATACCATTAAAAAAAAATAAAAATTAATTAAAAAGCATATTAACAATTAATTTGCATTTAATTTATCAAAAAATGGCAAAAAAAAACTAAAAATAAATTTAAAAAAAAATTTTCACAAGAAAGCCTTAAAAAACTTATAAAAAATAAACAAACTGATAAATTTAAAATTAAATTTAAACAAAAAATAAAATTAGTGCAATTATTAAAACGAATTGTTAAGCGACAAAATAAAACACAAGTTTAGGAATTGTTAATAAATTAGAACCGAAAACACTAAAAAAAATAAATAATTTATTGTATATACAAAAATTGAAAAACCCCAAAAAAAAGAGGAAAAAAATTTAATAAAAACACGCCTAAAAAAACTGCTTAAAAAGCTCATAAGAATAACAAGTTAACTGTCTTTTAACTAAAAATAAAAAAGCTTTTATATGCTAAACCAAAAAAAAAAACATAAAATAAAAAAAATACAAACTTTTAACAAACAAAAATAATAAACAATAATTATACACCTTTAAACAAAAAGCTATAAATAATTTAAACAAATGGAAACAAACTTAAGAAAAACTCAACTCACTATAAAACTAAATAAAAACAAAAAGAAAAACCCTCCTCCTCAATACAAAAAGAAAGAACCAATTCATACTAACAAATAAAAATAAAAACTAAACTTTTAACAATATTTTACAATAAAAATTCATAAAATGCTAAAAAAATAAAACCAAAAAAAATATCAAACAAAAAATCCACTAACTACAAATAAAGGTAAAACTATAAGAGCTTTTAACAGCTTTCAAACATTTTAAACGATATATCAATATTTTATATCATTTTAATATTTTCCAAGCTTTAAAGCTTTTTTATTATAACTTTTTTTATAGTTTAACCTAATACACTAGTTTTTCAGTACACTTGTGGTCATAAAACAAAACCTATTTTATTTCATTACACTGTAATTATCACTTCAACAAAAAACTAAACAACAAAATAATTGTAAACTTAAAAAACAAAATAAACTTAAAGCTCTACAATTTATGCATAACAATTCATTAAACAACCAAAAAAAATGCTAAAATAGAAAAAACAAATATTGTAAATTATTAAACAAAACAAAAAAAAAACAACAACACTCTATTAAAAATTTATCAAAAAAAACAAAACAAAAATAATTATTGAAAAAATAATTATGAAAAAATATATATGAAAAACTGTTTTCTAAATATTAAATTGTGTTTTGATTGGTTTTTAAAACAGGTAAAGTATAAAATATATTTTTAAAGAAAACTTTTCATAACGACCAAATTTTAAAAAAGCTTTAACATTAAAAAAATCGAAAAAAGAAAACTTAAGACGAGCAGAACTTAAGAAAACTTTTGAAATTTTGAAAATATCTCCTCACGAAAAGTTTTATTTTTCTGAAAGTTAAAGTCGAGATTCAGAAAACATTTTCCAATTGAAATAAAATATTAGATTTCATCCAGATTTCAAAGAAATTTATTCAAAAAAATTTTAATAAAAGCTTTACACTATCAAAATAAACAAGTAGAAAAGTTAAATTCGACTTTGCCGAATCTATGAATACCCTCCACAATGCATTTTTTTATAGGGTGGTACATTTTTTATCGTGAAAAAATTAACAATTTTGATAGAAATATTTTATTTTGAGTAAAAAACTCTATTTTTGCCTTTAAAAAAAAAAAAAAGAAAAATTACTAATTTTTTTTGAGTGTAAATTGTTTTTGAGTGTAAATTTTTTTTCGAGTGTAATGTTTTTTTTACTGTAAAAATATTTCTGAATGAATGCACGTACGTATGTACACAAAATATTGTCATTTTTGTAAAAAAAAAAAAACTAAATTTTTTTTGTGTAATTTTTTTTTTGAGTGTAAAATTTCTTTTGAGTGTAAAATATTTTATTTTGAGTAAAAACTATTTTTTTGCCTTTTTTTAAAAAAAAGAAAAATTACTATTTTTTTTTTGAGTGTAAAATTTTTTTCGAGTGTAATGTTTTTTACTGTAAAAATATTTCTGAGTGAATGCACGTACGTATGTACACAAAATATTGTTATTTTTGTAAAAAAAAAAAAAAAAATTTTTTTTTGTGTAATTTTTTTTTTTTGAGTGTAAAATTTTTTTTGAGTGTAAAATTTTTTTTGAGTGTAAAATTTTTTTCGAGTGTAATTTTTAAGTTATCAATGCTTTTAGAACTTAACAAGTTTAAAAAGCATTGCTTAAAAAATTAAACAAGTTTGAAAAGCATTGTTTAGTTACCACCAATGCTTTTAAAACTTGTTAAAACACGTGGCATTTTAGATGAAACTAATTTGAAATTCAGGGTTTTGCTTATAACTTTTGAACCACTGGACCGATTGAGCTGAAATTTAATACTAAACAGACCCGGGGAACGGCAAAGATACATGCCAAGCTTCAGTAGTCTCATTATTGTCTTTCGAAAGTTATCGTGTTTTTTATCTCGTTAATTCGCGAAACACCCTTGCCGAAATTTACCCTTTTGCTCATAACTTTTGAACCACTGGACCGATTTGGCTGGATTGCAATACCAACCTGACCAGGTAAATTACAAACATATATGCCAAACTTCAGTAGCCTCTGTAAAGTCTTTCAAAAGTTAGCGTGTTTTCTACGGACAGACAGACAGACAGACGGACGGACGGACGGACGGACGGACGGACATCGCTAGATCGACTTAAAATCGATCGAGGATCATAAATATATATACTTTATGGGGTCCTAGACCAATATTTTGATGTGTTACAAACGGAATGACAAACTTATATATACCCTCTATCACTAGAGTGGAGGGTATAAAAAAGCGTGATAGACCGTTGTCTTGAAATTTAATATCGTTCTCTTGGACTTTTTCGAAAAATTAATTTTACTCAAAATATTTCTAAAATAAATTTTGTTTTTATTCGACCTTCTTTTAATATGTGTTAAAAGTAATAAATTTTCAAGCTCGAGGTCTTAGTTGTTTAAATGTTTTTTTATTTATTTAAAAATTTTCCGATACATATTTCGCAATTCTTTGAATTGCATCTTCAGGGACGGTTTAAATTTGTAAATAAAATCACATAAAAATTCTAATACGTAATGTAGTGTTCACTACCATCGTCGTTATTGCACTCAAACAGTGCAATAACGACGATGGTAGTGAACACTGCATTACGTATTAGAATTTTTATGTGATTTTTTTTTACAAATTTAAACCGTCCCTGAAGATGCAATTCAAAGAATTGCGAAATATCGGAAGATTTTTAAATAAATAAAAAAACATTTAAACAACTTAGACCTCGAGCTTGAAAATTTATTACTTTTAACACATATTTCTAAAATATTTCTAATTCCTCTTCGTAACGGAATTAGTAACGGAATCGGAACATTTAGTTTGATGGGATGTGATTTTTGTAGTTGGAAGAGTATTTTTTTTTTTTTCTTATGTATTAAAGAACTTTGCTGAGAATTTCAGTGGGAACAAGAAATCTGTCACTAATTACAACCATGTGTTACAGTTCTTGACAATAGCCAGTAGATGTCATTGTTTTACTACACCTTAGTAAAGTTTATAACCATTTTTAAGTGTTGTCTAGATGTGAACAAAAATTGCAAGCATTTGACACTAGGTGTCACTGCTTTTCTACAACTTAGTAAAGTTCGAAACCATTTTCTAGTGTTGTCCAATATTAATAAAAACTCCTCTAAACAAGCAACTCAGAACATCTCTGTGTCAAAAAATATCACTTAAAAATTGCACTTAAAACATATTCTCTTAAGAATCTCTTTTAAATTCTCTCTTAAATACACTAACAACTTGCTCTTACCTTTTTTCAAACTAAAATGAAGAACTTGTTAAAATACCGAATTAACACGACATTAACTAATACGAGTATAGAAAAGCACCGACAATTGTGTAGTAACAACAACAATAAGAATACTATACTTTTTTCACTAATACCGTATTTACATAAGGCAATTTTAATTGCCGCAATTCTGATTTTTAAGTGTATCGGAGAGAGAGGGAAGAGTCTTACCTCTCTCTCTGATGCACTATAAAATCAGAATTGCCGCAATTAAAATTGCCTAATGTAAATACGGTCTAACGAACACTTTAAGACAGCAATGATTGAAAAAAAAACACAAGGCCGCCATTTAATGCTTGCAAAAATTAACAACAAGAACAAACTTTCTTTCTTAACAAAACGTATGATCAATATACGAAAGAAACACAACAAAATAACCGACCGGCAATATTATTTTTTTTGGAATATTATTAATTAAACACTTTGAATTATTAAATTTTAAATCCCGATTAAAAAAAACTGAACCGACACACAGTGCTTTGTCCCATTGACAAAAATCAAAAAAAAAAAGTTCTCATCGTTTTTATTAAAATATATTTTTTTTGTAAAGGTAATAAGGTAACTTAATATTTTAATAATAATCCCTTTCGATATAACTCTTTTTGTCGCCACAAGGGGTCGCTAAAGTTAGAGAATTTCCAAGCAAAAGGTATTTAAAAAAATAATATTATTTTGAGTTTTACAAAAATAGTTCCCAAAAATTCAGTTTTTAAGATAATGACTTGATTTTTTCTGAAAAAAATTAAAAAATATATTTGAAATACGGAAAATTTTTTGTTGGAGATAAAAAGTTAAAGTATGTGCCTTTTGTCAGACTTTGAATTACTACTTTTTTTTTGTGAGGATCTTTAAAATAACAAAAGTTTGATGGAGTATTAAAAAAATATATGTTAACCGATTTTTGATTTCATAATTTTTTTTTAAAGCCTTGACCTTTATCTTTCAAAGAAAAAAAACAACGCTTGCAACTTTTGAGTAGAACTTTAGATATATATTTTTTTTAAAGTGCCTAAAATCACATTTTTGAAAAATCCATTTTAGTGGCTGACGAAAATAGCCGTAACTTTTTTGCTTTTTAATGAAATGGCTTGATTTTTTTTTTAAAAACTTTAAAATATATATTCTTTTACCAGAAAAAATTACCTTAGTATTAAGCAATAAGTTGTTTTTCTAAACGCATAGAAAGTTACCTAAATTTTTAGTTTGAAGACCCAAAATTTGCAAATTTTGAAAAAATATTAAAAAAATATATGTTAACCGATTTTGGATTTTTTTCTTTTTTTGAGAAGGTTAAATCTTTATCTATTAAATAAAAAAGTAAACAGTTGCAACTTTTTTTTAGAACGGCAAAAAATTTTTTTTTTCGAAGTGTCTATTTTTTCGTTATTTTTTGGTAACGGCTAAGAGTTGACAATGTTTGAAAAAATATTATAGAAATTATGTTAAACCTTTTTTCAACACAATCAGCAGAAAAATAAGAAAAAAAAGTAGAAAAGTTAGATTTGGCTTCACCAAATCCATGAAAACTGTCCACAATGGCAAACAAAATTTGAATACAAATGAATTTGAGTAGGGCAGTATGCTTCTTCCCATGGATAAAAATAAAAAAAATAAAATTGTCTAAAATTGTTATTAAAGACAGATTTTTTGAAAGATAATTAAGTTTTTCCAATAAATGTGAAAAAAACATTTAGTGTAATTGCTTTTGATGCCACGAGAGGGCTCTAAACTCAGAGAATTTTATGCAAAAATAACTTAACATAATAATTGGGTTAATTGTTTCAAGACATTAATTCTCGAAAATTTATTTTTTTAAAAACTGATTTGAAGTTTAGGATTTTTTTACCCATTATGGATTATTAAATTTTTAACTGTAGCTAGAAATTATGTTTAATTTAATATGTCAAATTATAAGTTAGATTAAAGAAACTGTGAAAAAAAAGTAATTTGGTATTGCTCTTTAACCTTTAAATACCCGTTTTATAGGTTTTATGTTAGAATTTTTGTAAAAGCGAATAATGTGACCCTTTAAAATGGGAGATAAGGGTTAATATGTCCCAAGAAAAACTGCCATTAAATTTCACTAAAAATATGTAAAAACATAATTTAGCCCAGCAGTAAATTCAATAAATTTTTTAGTAAATATAATATTTTTCTTATTTCAATCTACTTCAGTAAAACACAATTTAACAATATATGATACTTTACAATTTCTTTTTTATGCATTTTCCTTATATCGTACGAACTTTTGACCTTTGAAAACCCCTAGTAAAATTCGATGCTTAAAAGTTTTGTAAAATACTTTAACCCTTTAAACCCACGTGTTAGTGGTTTTCTATGAGGGTTTTTGGAAAATGGACTAAAATGACCCCTAAAAATACGAGATAGAGGGTTAATGTATTCTAAGAAAATAACCGTCATAAAATTTCACTGCATACATCAATTAACTTTATTTAGCTCAGAACTTGCTTAAGTACTTTTTTTTTTACTTTTTCCAACCGCTTTGGAAAAAAATTCCACCATTTTTCAATAAAGGATATTTTTGTATTTTCCACATTAATAATCTGGTTTTACCCAAATTTGGCAATAATATATTCCTTATAAATATCAATTTACGTACCAACTTTTGTTACGATCGGACTATTTTTGTTGTAGTTATAGCGTTTTTAGGAAAAAGGATATATGGCAGGACCTAGAGTCCTTACTTCGATTAAGCTGAAAATTTACATACATGTTGCTAGTTGTATATGCATCCGAATAACCACTTTTTGTTCTTTTGCGGACATTATTGTAGCTAAAATAACATTTTTAAGTTTCAGGACACATGGGAGGTAGGCGTGTCCTTGCACCGATTTTTCCAAAAATTCATATTTTTCTTAATTAAGGTATTTGCTGTTAGTGTACCAAATTTCAAAAACGCCTGACCACTCCATCTATTTTTGCCGATTTTAACATGGGAACAAAGCACTGTGCGACAGTTTCAAGAATTTCACAATAACTGAAGAGTAGAGTAAAAGAAGCAAAAAAGAAGTAGACTGCGTAAAAGAGATTAAAAAATGTCTGAGAATCTTTGAGTTTTTCGATATAAGAAAAGTTTCTCATAATTTGAGTTTTCTATACAAGAAAAAGTATAAAAATTTCTCAGAGTCTGAGACTTTCTATATAGAAAAAATGTCTTATTGTAAGAATTTTTTTTATAAAGGAAAAATGTCTCAGAATTAAAAACTTTTTGTATAAGAAAAATGTTTTAGAATCTGAGACTTTTTTATATAGAAAATATATATCAGAATTTAAGAATTTTTTTGTATAGGAAAATTTAGAATCTTAACCAGTGTTGTCACTTTTTCACTTCCAAAAGTGGGACAATTTCAAAATCTTTGGATAATTTTTGGATAATGAAATTTTTTGTGTAATTTATGTAATTTCACCTCAACAAAGTTTAGGCTAATTTTGATCATATTTAAGTTTTTTTATCATTTTATCAGAAATTTTTATTACCAAATACCAGATAATAAAAGACGGACATGCATTTTTGGACCATAAAAACCTAGTCTTAAGTTTCAGAAACTAAAATTTTTCTTGGAGAATTCCTCTTTCAAAATCTGAAAATTGTTCTTAAACTTATTTTAATATAACTAGTCTCCCATTCTTCAGTTAAAAGAATTTTCAGACGAGCAGACATGTGAGTCGACCTGTCAAAATTTTCTGAAAAAACCTCTTGTAGCCTTAACACATATTATAGCCTTAACACAAACAGAATAAATAAATTTATGTAATTTGAAATACCGATGGCTCTCCTCATCTTTAAAAATTATTCCAAAAACTATTTGATAAGCCGGTCAAATATTTAAAATATATGTAACCCAGAAAGGGCAAATCTTACTGATATACTAATAGTCTAAACTGCTTTTTATAAAACAAATTATCGCCAAATACAACTGCATCAATACTTCTTACAAAAAATAGAAATGAAAATTTATTATTTTTAAATAAAACAATACAAAAAATAAATATAATCTCTTAAATTATAAAAAAAAGTATATATAAATTTTTTTTTGGTTAAATTTTTTTTTGTGTAATTTGTGAGATTTTGAATAATTTTGTGTGTAATTCCCAATTTTATTGGTGGCAACACTGATCTTCACCCTTTTTTTTTTTTTTAAATGTCTTAGGAACTGAGACTTTTTCAATATAGAGAATTATTTTAGAATCTGAGACTTTTTCGATAAGGAAAAATAATCTTGGACATTTTCTTTATAGAAATAATGTCTCAGAGTCTGAGACTTTTTCTATACAGAAAAAATGTCTCAGAATCTAAGATTTTTTCTATATAAAAAAAATATGAAACTTATTCTTATATATATAGGAAAAATTTCTTAAAATCTGAGGAAAATGTCTCAGAATCCGAAAATTAGGTAAAAAATATAGGAAAAATGTCTCAGAATCTGAGACTTCTTTTTAGGAAAAATGTTTTAGAATCTGAGACTTTTAATAAGGAAAAATGTCTCAGAATCTGAGACTTTTATCAAAAGGAAAAATATCTCAAAAGCTAAAACTTTTACAGTAGGAAAAATGTCTCAGAATCTGATACTTTTTCAATAGGCAAAATGTCTTAGAATCTGAAACTTTTTCAATAGGAAAACTGTCTCAGAATCAGAGACTTTTTCAATAAGAAAAATGTCTCAGAATCTGCGAATTTCTCAATAGCAAAAATTTTTTAGAATCTGAGAATTTTTCGACATGAAAAAATGTCTCAGAACTGAGACTTTTTCTATAGAAAAAATATCTCACAATCTGAGACTTTTTTGATAGGAAAAATGTTTCAGAATCTAAGACTTTTTCTATAGGAAATATATCTCAGAATCTCCGACATTTTTTATATAGGCAAACAGTCTTATAATTTGAGAGTTTTTCAACTTTATTTGATAGGACTTTTTTGATAGGAAAAATGCCTCAGGATCTGTGACTTTTTCTATAGGAAAAATGTCTCAAAATCTCTGACATTTTTTATATAGGTAAACTGTCTTAGAATTTGAGACTTTTTCTATGGGAAAAATTTCTAAGAATCTGATATTTTTTTTATAAGAAAAATATCTCAGAATTTGTGACTTTTTCTGAAGGAAAAATGTCACAGAATCTGAGACTTTTTTATAAGAAAAATGTTTCAGAATCTGAGATTTTTCTAAAAGAAAAATATCTTAGAATCAGACACTTTTTCTGTAAAAAAAATGTTATATATCTAAGACTTTTTCTATGAAAAAATGATTTAGAATCTGAGATTTTTTTTATAAAAAATGACTCAAAATTTGAGACTTTTTTTATAAAAAATATGTCTCATAGGCTGAGACTTTTTCAATAAAAAAATGTATCAGAATTTCACACTTATCTTTAGGAAAAATGTCTCAGAATCAGAATCAAAACCTAAGACCTTTCCAATAGGAAAAATGCCTCAGAATCTGAGACTTTTTCTTATCGAAAAACTGTAAAATTTAAAAAAAAGTCTCAAATTCTATCTCAGAATCTGAGGCTTTTTCTATAGTAAAATGTCTCAAAATCTAAGACTTTCTATAGGAAAAATGAGACTATATTGAATTTGAGAATTTCTGATGTCCTAGAGTCTGAGATTTTTTTATACGAAAAATATTTCAGAATCTACGATTTTTTATATAAAAAAAATGTCTCAGAATCTGAGACATCTTCAGTAAAATCTGTCTCAGAATCTAATAATTTTTCAATTAAGAAAAAATGTCTCAGAATCTCAGAGTTTTACTCTATAGAAATGTTTAGATAGAAAAAAGTCTCAGAATCTGAGACTTTAACTTGGAATCTATATACAAAAAATGTCTCAGAGTTTAAGACTTATTTTATATAAAAAAAAGTCTCAAAGTTTGAGACTTTTTTTACATAAAAAAAAATACTGTGAATTTAAGATTTTTCAATGCAAAGATTTTAAGCCAATCGGATTAAATTAACCCATTTCGGCCGGTGATCAAAGTTTAGGATTTTTGAAAATTTACAAAAAAGTAAAGAAAATATGACGCGACATTAAATTTAATGCGCTGAACACGAAAATCAAACAGGACTAAAGTAGATGTAATTCGTTAACGACAAAGTTGACAATAAAAACTAGTGCCTACGGTCAGTACCATAATACCGGGAATACCGGTATTCCCGGTTCTCGGTATTACCGGGAAATGGTACCGGTTTCCCGGTTCTTGAATTATTCCCGGTATTTCCGGGAATACCGGTATTTCCGGGAATACCGGTATTCCCGGTTCCGGTTCTGACGGTATTACCGATATTGCCGGGACTACCGGTATGTACATTTTGTATGACTGATTTTTTTTTTCGCTTTTACCGAAAAAAAATACAAAACATGTGAAAAATACCATTTCAATTTTTTTTTTTTAAATTAAAGAAAAATAGTTACATGATTTTTAAATAATTTTACAAACACAACTAAATATTTCTGAAATACTAATTAAATGGTGTAATTTAAATATTTTATGGTATAGTATTTTTTTGTTTTCTGAGAACCGGTACTAGGATCAGAACCGGGAATACCGGTATTCCCGGGAATATAACCAGAACCGGGAAACCGGTACCAGAACCGGGAATACCGGTATTCATGGACGTATACAGGGGGTGGGCACAGGGGGCACGTGCCCCCCCCTTTTCGATTTGAAAATTTTTAAAAATTAATACATTGCAACGCATTGTACAAAAAATACACAGGTTTCAAAATATTTTGAGTTTTTTAAGAAAAGATTTTAGTTTTTTTATAAAAACTCCAGAGTGTGATGTAATTTTGTTTCTTAAAAGTCATTTATATCGAAATATCTGTAAAATATGTTTGAAAACACATCAATTGGTTTATCTAATAAAAATTATGCATCAGGATCATAAAAAAATTTAAAAAATTTCAAACTATACGATTCTTAAACATTTTCTCTATATATATTAAATTGTGAGATTCTGAAATATTATTTCTTATAGGAGATTCTCAGATTCTAAAAAGATTTTTTTATAGAAACATTTTCAGATTCTTATACATTTTTTCGTTAGGAAATTTCCTATAATTTGGGAGTTTTTTTTTCTTATTGAAAAATTGTTAGATTCGGAAACATTTCCTCTATAGAAAATTTTAAAATTCTTAGTATTTTTTTTATAGAGAAACTATAAGATTCTAAGCTATATTTTCCATAGTAAAATGTTCATGCTCTTAAATATTTTTTATACAAAAATATATCAGATTCTGAAACAATTATAATATAAAAACTTTTTAGATGCTGGTACTTTTTCTATCAAAAAAATCTTAAATTTTGAATCTTTTTTTATAGAAAAATCATCACATGGTACCGCGGAACAAGCTTAAATCTAAAATAGCGCGGTCACCAGACTTTTTAATGAATATGAATGTGGACTTATGACTCTTACGTGACGTAATAAATACGATTTTTCTTAATTCTTCACACTTAAATGTTTCGATAATGGAATAATGGAACGCGCTGAGTTATGAATACGAAGCAGTAGAACACCAAAAAGGCCTAAGATATGATATTCCAAAACATTTTTGGAATTAATAAAGATAAAATCGTATAGGAGGGGGGGGGGGTGTAGGGGATGTAGTCCTAGTTAAATCGGTGATGGCTAAAAAATTAAAATTGGAAGTTGTGCCCCCCCGTTTTAAAATTCCTGGATACGTCGCTGCCGGTGTTCCCGGGAATACCGAGAACCGGGAAATGAGGGGCACTAATAAAAACCCTTTTTTTATATTAATCGACTATTATTTAAAAAAATGTTATATAGGAAATTTTCCAAGCTTTAATTTTTGCTAGCGTCCAGATTGAGAAAATTTTAAATGTAATACGAGGGTCGGGCTGAAAAATCAAATCAAACAGTAAATATTTAAAAAATAGTCCAGAAGTTTAAATTCAGTTATCAACTCATTTTTCAAAAGACCCAAACAAAAATAAAAAATTTTTAAATGCAGTAAAAAATATGATTTTTTTGGCGCTTCAATTCTTTTGACCATCAATTTTTTCTAAATTTGAATTGATAAAAAATATGTTCCAACATTGAAGAAATATAATTAATTCATCCCGAGTAAAAATAATCATATATGACAATTAAAGGTGTCCTAACGACTAAGGTAATTTTTCAAATTCACTTTTTAATACGTGGTAGGGTCCTAAATTGTAGTTTTGTATCTAAAAATGAGTGAGCCAAAATTTGGAGACAATCGGATAAAAATAACTCGTGCCGAAAATGGATTGAAGTTTTGGGACACTCTTATCTGATGAAAAAACACGTTTTTTCTAGTTTTTTGAAAAATATTGGTATATGATATTTTTTGTTATTTTTTTTTGTTAAGTAATATGAAAATGGTAATAAATTACCTTTCCAAAATGCTTAAAGAAATTCAAATCGGATGAAAAATAAGCATTTTACGCATACATGCCCCAGACCATTGCATGGTTTTTAAAGCCAAAATTTGAAAATTTTCAAAATTTTTAGGCAAAAAAATAAAAAAAAATAAATTTTACTTTATAATTATATTAAATACATGTTATAGATAAAAACTAACAGATATGGTAGTATAACTTTTTTTTTTCATTTGGCGTGGGTAGTGATATAATATCCGCGGATTCCAAAGAAAATAAGTTTTTCTAAAATAATTTAGCAAATATGGGAAACAATTTTCTATATTGTATTATACGAAGTGAAATACATAAATTCTGTAAATTTTTTGAGAATTTGGGCATCTTTAACCCCTTTTCGTCGAGGTGAAATGACAAATTTGAGACGTTATACATTTCTATAATACAAAATATCTGCATATCAAGAAATCTTTTTTAAATTTCAACTCAGTGAAACTGAAATAAATGTTATAAAAAACCGGCAGTTTTTGGAATTAAGAAAAACTGTAAATGCAGTTGTGTAAACAAGACCTTGAACCATCACTGAGCAATGTTTAAGGATTACCCCACTTTATCCGTAAAAGTTACAGAGGGTTAAAGTTGAAAAATCGATAAAAATGGCTTGAAATAATCCATAGTTTTTACATTATTTCGCTTTTTTTTTTAAGTTCTCCTTATATTTCAATCTTTTCCGGCATAACACAAAGTCAGTACATATAAGAGATTATTTTAATGTTGGTTTGATAGATGCTTCATCGCTTGGTAAGAAGTTATAAGACGGTTAAATTTTGAAACCAAAAATTAAGAGTTTTTAAATTTTCGAGGTTTTTTGATCAGGGATTTCGGCCCCCTCTATAAAATGAAAAAAGTTGAACTAGAGTTGGTAGCTGTTGTAATTCTTAACATTTTGGAATTAATCCCGTTAATGTGCCACGAATAGTTAAGGAGTTTCAGCAGATCAAAGTTCGCAAGAAAAAACGTAATTTATTTAAAATACCAGTTTTTCGCGAGGCACATTCGCGGTTTCATTCGAAATTTGGTGGACTCTTGCGTAAACCGTGTTTTTTGTGAGTTTACATAAAAAAATCACTGGCGGGTTTATAAAAAATAAATTGCAAAAATTTTATGGCATTTTTGAAAATTGTGCGAAATTTGCAAATCTGTTTCCTATTTTTTTTAGTAGGAATTAATGCATCATGTTCATTTTAATACACCAAAAGACGTGCCTTAACGAGTAGAACTGATTTGCTTTTTGACTTTTTACTTTAAGCCATTCTGAGCGGAAAGCGCGATGATTTTATCTAAACCTGTTTTGATCTGGCACATCCAAGGCTTTACACGAAATCGGATGAATTTTTTTTTAAATGAAAGCCCACTTGATGTGTCATCATAAAATCACAGGCGGGTTAAAAAATTTTGATGGTTATAGATTTTTTGGACCATATTAAATTTTCTTGTTATAAAAAAGCATCACCGATTCTTTTTTAACTACTGGTACAATGGTACGATTTTCCGTGATTTTCTTCAGTATTACCAACGCGTGTTGCCTAAATATGTTATAAAAAATTGTGAAACTTTTCTTTTACCGCGAATTAATCGCGATTTTAGGTACTTATATATTTTTTTTTTAAATCGTTTGGTCATTAAAGGGTTAAATTTATATCATATATTTTAGAAGAAATGATATATCCTGGCATGTTTTAATAACGCATGCAACAAATGTGTAGAAAATAAAATCTTTAAAATATTTTTAAGATTTTTAAAACCGCTAAATCTTAAAACCGCCATAACTTTTGACCCCCTTACGCGATTTAACTGACGCGAACGAATTTCTTATTCTTAAATAGCATCTAATATTTATGCCAACTTTCATCGATGTGCCATCAAAACAAAAATCACATCTTTTTTAACTCAAAATTTAAGTCTAAAACGGAACTCCTCATATATCCGATTTCTCAAAAGTTACAGAATTTACGTTTTACACTTCGATCCGCACAATAGAGCACAAATTTTAAAAAATTTGCTTAATTATTGTAGAAAAACGCATTTTATTTGGAATCCGCGGAAATTTTATCACTACCCGCGCCAAATAAAAAAAAAGCTTGACTACCATATCTGCTATTTTTAATCTTAAACATGTTTTCAATTTGATCATAAAGTAAAATTAAATTTTTACTATTTTTTTGCCTAAAAATTTTGAAAATTTTGAAATTCTGGCTCTAAAAACCATACAATGGTCTGGGGCATGTATGCGTAAAATGCTTATTTTTCATCCGATTTTAATTTTATTAGTCGTTTTGAAAAGGTAATTTAGTACCATTTTCATATTATTTCACAAAAAATTTAACAAAAAATATCAAATACCAATGTTTTTCCAAAAACTAGAAAAAACGAGTTTTTCGTTCTTATAAGAATGTCCCAAAACTTCAATCCATTTTCGGCACGAGTTATTTTTAGCCGATTGCACCCAAATTTTGGCTCACTCATTTTTAGATACTAAAGAACAATATAGGACCCTACCAGGTATAAAAAGATGATTTTCGTTTTTAAGGACACCTCTAATGACAATATATAACTTGATGCAAACATAATAAATCATATATGATTATACATCGCGTGAGATATTTTCTAAATTTTTTAAATGCAGTCATATGTAGTTATAAATAATTTAATCATGATTCGGATTAAAAGGTGTACGGTTTATATAATTACACTCAAAAAAATAAAACTGTAAAGTTAACAAACTTTTTTTTGTTAACTCGAGTTTACTGGCTTTTTAGCAAATTTTTAGTTAAAATCAGCGTTTTAACTACTTTTTTTAGTTAAGTTCGATTTACGAAAATACTAGTTTTGTATAAATTTGGAATTAATTTTTTTTGTTGACTTTAAAACTGAGCTTACGAATTTTTACTAATTAATTTGCTGATTTTTTGTAACATTTTTGTCAAGTCGAAAATTTTAAACATTTCTTGTGTAGCCTCCTATGCAAATCTCATTAGTCCTACTTAAGCTAAACTTAACGCTGTGAAAAATATTTTTTTTTTTTTATTTAAAAAAAAAGGTTAGCTGAATTCACATAATAAAAAATGTTACGAAATTTTCAGCTGAATTTTTAGTTAAAATTACTGTTTTTTTGCTACATTCATTCTACGAAAAGTTAACTAAATATTTTTTGTTAAATTAATTAGAAATTTAGTAGGTTCAAAATCAGGTGTTTTTTTAGTTAAATTTAACTAAATTTTTTGCCAACTTTACAGTTTTTTTTTTAGTGTATATAAAATTATATGAGGGTCAATACAAAATTTGATTTTCTGTATAATTTAACATAAAATTATATACCCGAGTAAAAATAAACATATATAACAATATATAACTTGATACAAACATAATAAATCATATATGATTATACATCCCGTGAGGTATTTTCTAATTTTTTTAAATGCAGTCATATGTTGTAATATATAATTTAATCATGATTCGGATTAAAAGGTATACGGTTGATATAAATATATGAAATAATATTAGGGCCAATACAAAATTTGTTTTTCTGTATAATTTAATATAAAATTATATATAGCTTATTCTGTTCCATATATAAATGTTTCCAATTAACCAAAAATGTTCTAAGTTTTTTAAGCAAAGTATAAGAAACTTTTAAAATGTTCCTAAACATTTCCTTGTTAGGGTTATGTATATCACCTATCTGGTTCGAAGCGTACCCAAACATTTTTTTTTGTTTTAGAAAATTATATGTTTGGTGAATGTATCGTTGACCTGTGGTGTAACTCACCCAAACCAAAAGACACCAAGATTTTTTATGTTTTTATGCAATTAGATCTAATTGGATCCAATGAAATATGGCAATGTCTGGTCAAAAAAAATGAAATCGAATCATATTTTATACAAGTTGATCTTTTTTAATGCAAAAACATCGACCATTATTCGGATTAAATTGCGTATAAATATATATTGTGTTATATATCATTATGTATTGCGTCATATAAAAATTTTTACTCGGGTATAGATTATTCTGTTCCATATAAAACTATATATGTTTCCAATTAACCAAAAATTTTCTAAGTTTTTTAGACAAAGTATAAGAAACTTTTTAAAATGTTCCTAAACATTTCTTTGTTAGGGTTATGTATATCACCTATCTGGTAAGAAGCGTACCCAAACATTTTTTTGTTTTAGAAAATTATATGTTTGGTGAATGTATCGTTGACCTGTGGTGTATCTCAACCCAAACCCAAAAACACCAGGATTTTATAAGTTTTTATGCAATTAGATCTAATTAGATCCACCAATATATGGGAATGTCTGGTCATAACTCGGATGAAATCAAATCATATTTTATACAATTTGATCTTTTTTAATGCAAAAAGATCCACCATTATTCGGATCAAATTGCGTATAAATATATATTGTGTTACATATCATTATACCTATATTGCATCATATAAAAATTTTTACTCGGGCATGCTTTAATATCCTTAACAAATTATTACATCCCCCACCCACAAATTTCTTCAAGATCATGGAATTCAAAATCTCGTATACACTTTGAAAAAATAAAAAATCCCAATATTGGTGACAAATCCTTTGAATTGGCAACCCTCCCTGTGTCAAAAAATATTACTATAATAAATTTAATTTTTCTTTAAAAATCTAATTGAGACCTAAAAAATATTTTTAATTCTCTCTTAAATATACTACAAAATTTTTCTTACCTTTTTATTTATACTACTAAAATTGATTAAAACAAAGCACTTGTAAAATACCGAAATAACGCGACATTAACTAACGAGTATCGAAAAACGAAGAAAATTTTGTACTGACAACAAAAAAAGAACACTTTAATTTTTTCATTCACGAACACTATACCAAAGCAATGATCACAAAATTTAACAACAATAACAAATTTTCTTTTTTAACAAACCGTATGATCAATATACGAAAGAAAAAAAAACAAATTCACCGACCGGCAAAAGTATTTTTTTTTTTGTAATATTATTAATTAATTACTTTGAATTATTAAATTTTATATCCCGAGTTAACAAAAAATAAACCGATGTTTACAAGAATTTCACAATAACTGAAGAGATGAGTAAAAGAAGTAAAAAATGAAGAAGCACGATGTGTGAAGGCATTAACAAATGTCTAAAAATCGGAGACTTTCTCTATAAAGGAAAAATTTCTCAGAACCTGAAACATTTTCTTTATAGAAAAAATGTCTCAGAGTTATGATTACTAGAATGAGTAAAAAATATTTTTTTTAAAAAAGCCCTCTTTAATTATCTCTTAAATGCACTATAAACTTTTTTCTACCCTTGTTTTCATACTAAAGAGAGGCACTTGTTAAAATACCGAATTAACGCGACTTTAACGAATATTAAAAACGCCGAAAATTTTGTAGTAACAACAACAATAAGAATACTACAATAATTTTTTCATTCACGAACACTGCATTAACTACCGAAAACCATCGAAAATTTTGTAGTAACAACAACAATAACAATACTTAAATTTTTTTCATTTAAGAAACACATAAGGCAGCCATTTAATGCTTGCAAAAGTTAACAATAATAACACATTTTCTTTCTTAACAAAACGTATGATCAATATACGAAAGAAAAGAAACAAATTAACCGACCGACAATGGTATTTTTTTTGTAATATTATTAATTAAACACTTGGAATTATTAAATTTAAAAACCCGATTAAAAACAAGTGAGAGTGTTAAATTCGGCTGTGCCGAATCTATTATACCCTCCAAAATGTAAAAAAATTAAAAACAAAAATTTGTCAGGGGCGTTTCTTTTTTTTTTTTTGGGGGGGGGGGGTTGATAGGGTCAGTGGGGGACGTTTAGAGCACCTTCCCATCGCGATAAATATACCAAATGTTTCGTTTAATTAACAAAAATACAAAAAAAACATCTAAAAAAGTGTATTTTTTTAGAGGTTGGTTTAGTTCTTCAAGGGGGAACTTTTTTCCCCCTGGTCCGATTTGGCCAATTTCCGAACTTAACCTGCCTAGGAACATAAGACATATTTGTGCCAAACTTGAAGGGTCTAGCTATTTTATTTTGGACTGCATCGTGTTAACTACAGACGGACGGACGGACGGACAGACGGACGGACGGACGGACGGACATCGCTAAAATGTCTTAGAATCGATCACTGATCAATAATATATATACTTTATGGGGTCCCCGACCGATATTTCGATGCGTTACACACGGAATGACAAAGTGAGTATACCCCCATACTGTAGTTGGAGGCACTGTTGCCAGATTTGACGATTTCTCTGCATTTTGACGATTTTTACTCCCCAAAATAACAAAATGACGATTTGACGATTTTTGCCCAAAAAATGACGATTTTTAAAAATAAAAAAAAACTGTCAATTTCGTCTATTTTTTAAACATTTTTTAATGAAACTTTAGTATTCAATGAATATTTTTTGCTTATTGTTATTTAAAAAAAGTATCCAGTAATATTTTTGTACAAAAAGGGACAAAGGGAACAAGTGAGAGTCACATTCTCTTTTTCCTTCCAAAAGGTAAACCAATTATAGGGGGTTTTTTTGGTGGAGGACAACTTTCTTTTCGTAATAAATGTTAACAAATTGATTTATTATGATATTTACGCAATTTTATCAATATTATTTTTTTATGGAAGTGTCCACAGAAAAGAGCGGACGAAAAAAAAAGAATTTTCTAATTAACTTGACCCAACAGCATGACCTTTTCTTTCATAAAAATATTTCATATGTTTAAGAAGGTGAACAAAGAATATAAAGAGGGAATTACGGAGGTAGGTCCTGTTTTACCAGGAGGAACTTTGTTCTCCCTGGTCTGGTTTTGTCAATTTTCAAACTGAGCCATCCAATGGCCATAAGATATGTTTGAGCCAAACTGCATGGATTAAGCTCTTTTGGTTTGGACTGCACCATGTCTTTAACAGACGGGTGGACATCTTTTGAATGAGTCTTTAATCAATGATAAGTAAATATGCCTTTTTTATTTTGACGATTTTTTGACGATTTCTGCAAATGGGATGACGATTTTGACGATTTCTTTTATAAAAATCGTACATTTTTGACGATTTTGTACCCAACAATTCTGGCAACCCTGGTTGGAGGGTATAAAAACTGAACCGACACTTACAAGAATTTCCTAATAACTGAAGAGTAGAGTAAAAGAAGTAAAAAAGAAGAAGCATTTTGTGTGAAAGAGATTAAAAAATGTATGCGAATCTAAAACTTTTTCTGAAAAAGAAAAGTGTCTGAACTTTTTTGATATAAAAAAAATGTCAAAGAATTTGAGAGTTTTACTTAATAGAGAAAATATCCCAGAAGCTTAAACCATTTTTAATAACGAAGACCTATAGGAAAAATGTCAAGGGTGTGAAGTTAGCTTCCCAAAAATAGATATCTTTTTGAAAAATGTTAACATCCTAACAGAGACTGTTATTTAACATTGTGAAGTTAGCTTCCAAAAATAGATATCTTTTTAGCAGAAATCGAATATAACGAATTGAAATTGGAAAAAATATCTTATATAGACTATATACCGATATCTGACAACATATCAAATGCATATTAACACTTATTTTTCAAACATGAATTAAAAAAAAGTAAATAGTAAGAAACAAATACAAATTAAAATATATACATTTTCAGAACCGTACGTTACAGATCGGAGTATATATATATATACCGATATCTGATAAAATTACAAATACATTTAGGGGCTTTTCCCGCACATGGGGTTTGTAGCCCGGGACTAGTAGATTCTTAAAAAATATATACCTAAGAAATCGTATGTTTGAGATCGGAGATATATATTTTTTAAAAAAATGAATAATACAACCTGCAAATTATAGGGTTATAATGAGCGACCTCTAAAAAAGTCAAAATACATTTAGGGGCTTAACCCGCACATGGGGTTTGTAGCCCGGGACTAGTAGATTCTAAAAAAATATATAGCTAAGAAATCGTATGTTTGAGATCGGAGATATATATTTTTTAAAAAAATGAATAATACAACCTGCAAATTATAGGGTTATAATGAGCGACCTCTAAAAAAGTCAAAATACATTTAGGGGCTTAACCCGCACATGGGGTTTGTAGCCCGGGACTAGTAGATTCTAAAAAAATATATAGCTAAGAAATCGTATGTTTGAGATCGGAGATATATATTTTTTTAAAAAATGAATAATAACTCTGCAAATTATAGGGTTATAATGAGCGACCTCTAAAAAAGTCAAAATACATTTAGGGGCTTAACCCGCACATGGGGTTGGTAGCCCGGGACTAGTAGATTCTAAAAAAATATATAGCTAAGAAATCGTATGTTTGAGATCGGAGATATATATTTTTTAAAAAAATTAATAATACACTCTGCAAATTATAGGGTTATAATGAGCGACCTCTAAAAAAGTCAAAATACATTTAGGGGCTTAACCCGCACATGGGGTTTGTAGCCCGGGACTAGTAGATTCTAAAAAAATATATAGCTAAGAAATCGTATGTTTGAGATCGGAGATATATATTTTTTAAAAAAATTAATAATACACTCTGCAAATTATAGAGTTATAATGAGCGACCTCAAAAAAAGTCAAAATACATTTAGGGGCTTAACCCGCACATGGGGTTCGTAGCCCGGGACTAGTAGATTCTAAAAAAATATATATCTAAGAAATCGTATGTTTGAGATCGGAGATATATATTTTTTAAAAAAATGAATAATACACTCTGCAAATTATAGAGTTATAATGAGCGACCTCTAAAAAATTCAAAATACATTTAGGGGCTTAACCTGCACATGGGGTTGGTAGCCCGGGACTAGTAGATTCTAAAAAAATATATAGCTAAGAAATCGTATGTTTGAGATCGGAGATATATATTTTTTAAAAAAATGCATAATACACTCAGCAAATTATAGGGTTATAATGAGCGACCTCTAAAAAAGTCAAAATACATTTAGGGGCTTAACCCGCACATGGGGTTGGTAGCCCGGGACTAGTAGATTCTAAAAAAATATATAGCTAAGAAATCGTATGTTTGAGATCGGAGATATATATTTTTTTAAAAAATGAATAATACACTCTGCAAATTATAGAGTTATAATAAGCGACCTCAAAAAAAGTCAAAATACATTTAGGGGCTTAACCCGCACATGGAGTTGGTAGCCCGGGACTAGTGGATTCTAAAAAAATATATACCTAAGAAATCGTATATTTGAGATCGGAGATATATATTTTTTTAAAAAATTAATAATACACTCTGCAAATTACAGGGTTATAATGAGCGACCTCTAAAAAAGTCAAAATACATTTAGGGGCTTAACCCGCACATGGGGTTTGTAGCCCGGGACTAGTAGATTCTAAAAAAATATATAGCTAAGAAATCGTATGTTTGAGATCGGAGATATATATTTTTTAAAAAAATGAATAATACACTCTGCAAATTATAGAGTTATAATGAGCGACCTCTAAAAAAGTCAAAATACATTTAGGGGCTTAACCCGCACATGGGGTTTGTAGCCCGGGACTAGTAGATTCTAAAAAAATATATCGCTAAGAAATCGTATGTTTGAGATCGGAGATATATATTTTTTAAAAAAATGAATAATACACTATGCAAATTATAGGGTTATAATGAGCGACCTCTAAAAAAGTCAAAATACATTTAGGGACTTAACCCGCACATGAAGTTTGTAGCCCGGGACTAGTAGATTCTAAAAAAATATATACCTAAGAAATCGTATGTTTGAGATCGGAGATACATATTTTTTAAAAAAATTAATAATACACTCTGCAAATTATAGAGTTATAATGAGCGACCTCAAAAAAAGTCAAAATACATTTAGGGGCTTAACCCGCACATGGGGTTGGTAGCCCGGGACTAGTAGATTCTAAAAAAATATATAGCTAAGAAATCGTATGTTTGAGATCGGAGATATATATTTTTAAAAAAAATGAATAATACACTCTGCAAATTATAGGGTTATAATGAGCGACCTCTAAAAAAGTCAAAATACATTTAGGGGCTTAACCCGCACATGGGGTTGGTAGCCCGGGACTAGTAGATTCTAAAAAAATATATAGCTAAGAAATCGTATGTTTGAGATCGGAGATATATATTTTTAAAAAAAATTAATAATACACTCTGCAAATTATAGGGTTATATTGAGCGACCTCTAAAAAAGTCAAAATACATTTAGGGGCTTAACCCGCACATGGGGTTTGTAGCCCGGGACTAGTAGATTCTAAAAAAATATATAGCTAAGAAATCGTATGTTTGAGATCGGAGATATATATTTTTTAAAAAAATGAATAATACACTCTGCAAATTATAGAGTTATAATGAGCGACCTCAAAAAAAGTCAAAATACATTTAGGGGCTTAACCCGCACATGGGGTTAGTAGCCCGGGACTAGTAGATTCTAAAAAAATATATAGCTAAGAAATCGTATGTTTGAGATCGGAGATATATATTTTTAAAAAAAATTAATAATACACTCTGCAAATTATAGAGTTATAATGAGTTATAATGAGGTTAAGCCCCTAAATGTATTTTGACTTTTTTAGAGGTCGCTCATTATAACCCTATAGTTTGCAGAGTGTATTATTAATTTTTTTATAAAATATATATCTCCGATCTCAAACATACGATTTCTTAGCTATATATTTTTTTAGAATCTACTAGTCCCGGGCTACCAACCCCATGTGCGGGTTAAGCCCCTAAATGTATTTTGACTTTTTTAGAGGTCGCTCATTATAACCCTATAATTTGCAGAGTGTATTATTCATTTTTTAAAAAAATATATATCTCCGATCTCAAACATACGATTTCTTAGATATATATTTTTTTAGAATCTACTAGTCCCGGGCTACAAACCCCATGTGCGGGTTAAGCCCCTAAATGTATTTTGACTTTTTTAGAGGTCGCTCATTATAACCCTATAATTTGCAGAGTGTATTATGCATTTTTTTAAAAAATATATATCTCCGATCTCAAACATACGATTTCTTAGCTATATATTTTTTTAGAATCTACTAGTCCCGGGCTACTAACCCCATGTGCGGGTTAAGCCCCTAAATGTATTTTGACTTTTTTTGAGGTCGCTCATTATAACTCTATAATTTGCAGAGTGTATTATTCATTTTTTTAAAAAATATATATCTCCGATCTCAAACATACGATTTCTTAGCTATATATTTTTTTAGAATCTACTAGTCCCGGGCTACAAACCCCATGTGCGGGTTAAGCCCCTAAATGTATTTTGACTTTTTTAGAGGTCGCTCAATATAACCCTATAATTTGCAGAGTGTATTATTAATTTTTTTTAAAAATATATATCTCCGATCTCAAACATACGATTTCTTAGCTATATATTTTTTTAGAATCTACTAGTCCCGGGCTACCAACCCCATGTGCGGGTTAAGCCCCTAAATGTATTTTGACTTTTTTAGAGGTCGCTCATTATAACCCTATAATTTGCAGAGTGTATTATTCATTTTTTTTAAAAATATATATCTCCGATCTCAAACATACGATTTCTTAGCTATATATTTTTTTAGAATCTACTAGTCCCGGGCTACCAACCCCATGTGCGGGTTAAGCCCCTAAATGTATTTTGACTTTTTTTGAGGTCGCTCATTATAACTCTATAATTTGCAGAGTGTATTATTAATTTTTTTAAAAAATATGTATCTCCGATCTCAAACATACGATTTCTTAGGTATATATTTTTTTAGAATCTACTAGTCCCGGGCTACAAACTTCATGTGCGGGTTAAGTCCCTAAATGTATTTTGACTTTTTTAGAGGTCGCTCATTATAACCCTATAATTTGCATAGTGTATTATTCATTTTTTTAAAAAATATATATCTCCGATCTCAAACATACGATTTCTTAGCGATATATTTTTTTAGAATCTACTAGTCCCGGGCTACAAACCCCATGTGCGGGTTAAGCCCCTAAATGTATTTTGACTTTTTTAGAGGTCGCTCATTATAACTCTATAATTTGCAGAGTGTATTATTCATTTTTTTAAAAAATATATATCTCCGATCTCAAACATACGATTTCTTAGCTATATATTTTTTTAGAATCTACTAGTCCCGGGCTACAAACCCCATGTGCGGGTTAAGCCCCTAAATGTATTTTGACTTTTTTAGAGGTCGCTCATTATAACCCTGTAATTTGCAGAGTGTATTATTAATTTTTTAAAAAAATATATATCTCCGATCTCAAATATACGATTTCTTAGGTATATATTTTTTTAGAATCCACTAGTCCCGGGCTACCAACTCCATGTGCGGGTTAAGCCCCTAAATGTATTTTGACTTTTTTTGAGGTCGCTTATTATAACTCTATAATTTGCAGAGTGTATTATTCATTTTTTAAAAAAATATATATCTCCGATCTCAAACATACGATTTCTTAGCTATATATTTTTTTAGAATCTACTAGTCCCGGGCTACCAACCCCATGTGCGGGTTAAGCCCCTAAATGTATTTTGACTTTTTTAGAGGTCGCTCATTATAACCCTATAATTTGCTGAGTGTATTATGCATTTTTTTAAAAAATATATATCTCCGATCTCAAACATACGATTTCTTAGCTATATATTTTTTTAGAATCTACTAGTCCCGGGCTACCAACCCCATGTGCAGGTTAAGCCCCTAAATGTATTTTGAATTTTTTAGAGGTCGCTCATTATAACTCTATAATTTGCAGAGTGTATTATTCATTTTTTTAAAAAATATATATCTCCGATCTCAAACATACGATTTCTTAGATATATATTTTTTTAGAATCTACTAGTCCCGGGCTACGAACCCCATGTGCGGGTTAAGCCCCTAAATGTATTTTGACTTTTTTTGAGGTCGCTCATTATAACTCTATAATTTGCAGAGTGTATTATTAATTTTTTTAAAAAATATATATCTCCGATCTCAAACATACGATTTCTTAGCTATATATTTTTTTAGAATCTACTAGTCCCGGGCTACAAACCCCATGTGCGGGTTAAGCCCCTAAATGTATTTTGACTTTTTTAGAGGTCGCTCATTATAACCCTATAATTTGCAGAGTGTATTATTAATTTTTTTAAAAAATATATATCTCCGATCTCAAACATACGATTTCTTAGCTATATATTATTTTAGAATCTACTAGTCCCGGGCTACCAACCCCATGTGCGGGTTAAGCCCCTAAATGTATTTTGACTTTTTTAGAGGTCGCTCATTATAACCCTATAATTTGCAGAGTTATTATTCATTTTTTAAAAAAATATATATCTCCGATCTCAAACATACGATTTCTTAGCTATATATTTTTTTAGAATCTACTAGTCCCGGGCTACAAACCCCATGTGCGGGTTAAGCCCCTAAATGTATTTTGACTTTTTTAGAGGTCGCTCATTATAACCCTATAATTTGCAGGTTGTATTATTCATTTTTTTAAAAAATATATATCTCCGATCTCAAACATACGATTTCTTAGCTATATATTTTTTTAGAATCTACTAGTCCCGGGCTACAAACCCCATGTGCGGGTTAAGCCCCTAAATGTATTTTGACTTTTTTAGAGGTCGCTCATTATAACCCTATAATTTGCAGGTTGTATTATTCATTTTTTTAAAAAATAAGTATATATCTCCGATCTCAAACATACGATTTCTTAGGTATATATTTTTTAATAATCTACTAGTCCCGGGCTACAAACCCCATGTGCGGGAAAAGCCCCTAAATGTATTTGTAATTTTATAAGATATCGGTATATATATATATACTCCGATCTGTAACGTACGGTTCTGAAAATGTATATATTTTAATTTGTATTTGTTTCTTACTATTTCCTTTTTTTTAATTCATGTTTGAAAAATAAGTGTTAATATGCATTTGATATGTTGTCAGATATCGGTATATAGTCTATATAAGATATTTTTTTCCAATTTCAATTCGTTATATTCGATTTCTGCTAAAAAGATATCTATTTTTGGAAGCTAACTTCACAATGTTAAATAACAGTCTCTGTTAGGATGTTAACATTTTTCAAAAAGATATCTATTTTTGGGAAGCTAACTTCACACCCTTAAAAATGTCTTGGAATCTGAGATTTTTTTTTTATGGGAAAAATTTCTTAAAATTTGAGGATTTTTATATAAAAAATGTCCCAGAATCTCATACTTTTTCAGTATAGAAAAATGTTTTAGAATCTAAGGCCCTTACCACAAGAAAACAAAAAGTATATTTTAACAAAAGTTTTATTTTAAATTTCAAATTTTCAATACATTTTTTGAAAGTTAATTTTAAAAACAAAAACAATTTGTATGGAAATAAAATTAAAAGCTCATTTTAAATTTATTTTATTTTCTTGTGGTAAAGCTGTAAGAATTTTTCTGCATAGGAAAAATGTCTATGTGTATATTTTATTTATAATTTATTTATCAGAGTCAATACTAGGGTATTCAATCGATTAACCGTTAATCGGTTAACCGATTAATTTTGGTCGATTAACTGTTCGAATAATTTAAAATTGTCAATTTTCAAATAACAAATAAACCGATTAATTTGTGTCGATTAACCGATTAACCGAAGTTTCTTTTTTTTAGTACTTTTACCAACATTTTTGCTTTAATTTGTGGTTTGATGTTTTATTTTTAATTTAAATTACGGTTCTGAGATTAAAAAAAAAATCTAAAAAAATTATCAAACTCTCTTTTAACAATGTGTAAAAACGTCGTCAAGAAAATATTTTATCGAGGTCCTAAAAAGATATTTCGGTTAAAAAAAAAAACAAACTTAGTAACCCTAGCCAAATTATTTATACATTGCCAAACAGTAGATCCGAATCTGGCCTTAGAACTGATCTATCTCATCTTGAGATATTCAGATTTATGATTAGCAATACTGAATAAACATAGATTTTCGCAATGTTCGTGACCCTATAAAACCGCAATTTTTTTTATGATCTATAAATAGTTCAGCACATCTGAAAATACTATTATTTTTCTGAAAAATACTTTTGGAAACACTTATTGTTAGATATCTTTTTTCATTACGGAGATATCGACCGATGAAATTATTGCAATAAAATAAAAGAAAACAAATTTGAAAACCAACAATTTTTTTTTTGTTGATGTTTTTAGTACCGAATTCGAAACTCTTTCACATCAAAGTCCGGCAGCGATTTGGGTCAGTTTTTCCTTTTTATAAAAATTGTTTTTTTTTTTTGACATTTTTTTTCCATTGAATTGAGCCCAATTTAAATTGGGCAAAGTTTTCAGGGTGCCATACAAAAATTCTTTATTTGAGCTAACATTATAGAGGGTATTTAAAGCTTCTCCATAGCGGGTATAGAATTCTTATTAATAAAGTTCTTAAAAGTATATACAATCATAGAGAAAGAAAGATAAGAGATTGTGTGTCTCTCAGCTCTCAATTTTTCCTCTCAAATGAAGTGTGGATGGGATTAAATGGTTTTTTTGGGATTTTTTTAAAATCATGAAATTTGTACTTTATTTGCAATTTTAATAATTTTTTATAAAATATATTGAATCATTAACATCTTAAAAGTGTGAAACACATAATTTTTTTTTGTTTAAAACAATACAAAAGTGTTTATTTTAAAGAAATCAAAAATCCCTTTTTTATTCAATTCCTCTTTCAACCATCATTCTTTTAATCCCACCGGTTAAAGTTTTTTCTCGTGAGCGACATATATACCCCCTGATACAATTCGTGGTTTTATATTCAATTTAAATTTTAAATTGATATTATTCGGTTAACCGAATAATTCAAATTTAACCGATTATTAACCGATTAAATCTCAACCCCGATTAATTATTTGCTCGATTAACCGATTAAACCAAAACCTCGATTAATTGAATACCCTAGTCAATACAGAAAAAATATTTTTGAATCTGATTTTTTTCTTAGAATCTGAGACTTTTTCTATAGAAAAAATGTCTCAGAATCAGAGACATTTTCTATAGAAAAAAGTCTCAGAATTAGAGACTTTTTCTATAGAAAAAATGTCTCAAAATCTCAGACTTTTTTATAGGAGGAATGTTTCAGAATCTGAGACCTTTTCTAAAAAAAAAATGACTCAGAACCTGAGACGTTTTCTATAGGAAAAATGTCTCAGAATCTGAGACTTTTTCGATAGGAAAAATGTCTCAGAATCTGAGACTTTTTCGATAGGAAAAATGTCTCAGAATCTGAGACCTTTTCTATAGAAAAAATGTCTCAGAACCTGAGACTTTTTCTATAGGAAAAATGTCTCAGAATCTGAGAATTTTTCGATATATGAAAAATGTTTCATAACCTGAGACTTTTTCGATAGGAAAAATGTCTCGAAATCTGAGACTTTTTCGACTGGAAAAATGTCCCAGAATTTGAGACTTTTTCGATAGGAAAAATGTTTCAGAATCTGATACATTTTTTTCAGAGAATCTGAGACCTTTCCTATAGAAAAAATTTCTCAGAATCAGAGACATTTTCAATAGAAAAAAAGTTTTAGAATTAGAGACTTGTCTATAGAAAAAATGTCTCAAAATCTGAGACTTTTTTTATATAAAAAATGCCTCAGAATCTTAGACATTTTCTATAGGAAAAATGTCTCAGAATCAGGGACTTATTTTATAGAAAAAATGTCTCGGAATCTGAGACTGACTTTTTTATAAAAAAATGTCTCGGAATCTTACTTGTTTTACAAAAAAAAAATTTAGAATCTGAGATTTTTCTATATAAAAAAATCTGTAGGAAACATTTTTCTATAAAAAACATTTTTCAATAGAAAATATGTCTCAGAATCTGAGACTTTTTCTAAAGAAAAAAATTCTCAGAATCTTAGAATTTTTCTATAGGAAAACTGTCTTCGAAAATGAGACTTTTTCTATAGGAAATATGTCTCTGAATTTGAGAATTTCTCGATAAATAAAAAATCTGAGTCTCAGAATCTGAGACTTTTTCTGTAAGAAAAAATGTCACAGAAAAATATCTCAGAATCTGAGAATTTTTTTATATATCGTCGAACTATATTCAATAAATGCCAACTCGTAAAAGCTTACTTTTCAGGAGAGCTAAAAAACTAGTTATTTCGCATATTATTGCAAAAATAAACAATGTGCCTTCCACAAGATGGTTTAAATATTCCCGAGTAAAAATTTTTATATGATGCAATATATAATGATATCTAACACAATATAAATGTATACCCAATTTGATCCGAATAATGGTGGATGTTTTTGCATTAAAAAAAGATCAACTTGTATAAAATATGATTTGATTTCATCCGAGTTTTGACCAGACATTGCTATATATTGGTGCACTGAAAGAATTATTGTTCATTATATCTATGAACAAATTTCATAAAACCAAATTCATAGAATCTATGAAATAATTCATTGGCTGAATGAATATTCATTAGTATTCTGAAATATTTCATAGAATTTTATTCATAGATTTTACTAAATTCATAGAAAAAATTCATAGAATTAATGAATGTCATTCATAGAAGAAAATGCCATCAATATGCCTTTTAATTTTTTTAATAATTAAAATAATGTTACAATAATTAAAATAGTTGAATAAATTTATTAAAAAAATAAAAAAAACATTAAAAAAAAAATCATTGCTGCCTTGACCGGGGCTCGAACGCAAGACCTACCGGTTGAAGTGGTAATTGTCGACGCCTTAGCTATCTGCGCCACCAAAGAAGAAAAATCCCGCCAACTAACGCTTGGTTTTATAATGCTTCATTTTTGTAAATACACAAAATATTTGTTTTCTACAAACACACAAACAGCTTTTGGCAGAGCATTGTGACAGAACATAGACACAAACTCAATATACTAATCAAATTTGATTTTAAGTGTTGTTACTTGTTTATATAATTTAGCTAAGTGGCTAGAGACTAAGCTTCACGAACAACAGGTTCTCTGTTCGAATCTCGGTGGGGATAAGTTAAAAAAAAATATAAATTTTTAAAAATAGAAAATTGTAAATAAATAAAATAATAAAAATAAAATATAAAAAAATAAAATATAAAAAAATAAAATTGAAATAATAAAATAAATAAAAATAGAATTGAATAATAAAATTTTTTTTCCATAGCCTATGAACTTTTTCATAGGTTTCTGGTTTCTATGAATTTGATTCATAGATTCTATGAAGGGCATCATTGGCTCACTTCTAATGATTTTTTTCATAGAATCAATGTACGTTTTCATAGCCGTAATGAACAAAATTCTTTCAGTGTGGATCAAATTAGATCTAATTGCATAAAAACATAAAAAATCCTGGTGTTTTTTGGTTTGGGTTGAGATACACCACAGGTCAACGATACATTCACCAAACATATAATTTTAAAAAACAAAAAAAATGTTTGGGTACGCTTCGAACCAGATACACTGATAGAAAAACACTTCATATCACTAATGAATGGAATTCATTAACGTTGTTTCATTACAACAATGAAATATTTCATATGCTGAATTAAATTTCATACATACTGTGCAAGATTTTCATTAATTTTGATTTATTAGATTTCGTAGTTTCATTAAAAAATTTCATTAAGTTTTGTTTACAAAATTTTCTGTGTTTTGGCACCTGTCGTGTCGCGTCTGTTAAGTCTGTTAGTTTACGCGCTCAAAAAACAGCTGATCAGTGCGTGATTTTTTTAGAATTTTTATACGAAATTTAAAATGAAATGTTGTTGATTAATTATAAGTATTTATTAAACTCGCGTTGCTTTAAATTATTTCGGGGTTTTACTTATGTATTAAAAGTAAATGTTATAGTAAAATTTTGCGTGAGAAAACTGAGTTAAATCTATAGATAAAATAAAAAATATGTGAAAGTATTTTTTAACTTGGTTATTTTGTGATTTTTTCAGACATTTTTATGAAATTTGAAATAAAAAGTAAATTATTAATTTTATATTTACAAAATTTGCGTTGTTTTATATTAGTTCGTGGTTTTAATAATGTATTAACAGGCAATTCTGAGGTTGGGGCTGTCTAGGCTTATCGGCCATATCGGGGATTTAGGGGTTCAAAACATGGATAAAAAATGGCGAAAAAATCGTTTTTTGGATTTTTCAGCCATTTCTTTTTAAGAAACTATATGATGTTTACATATGAGAAGAAAGGTTTTTTTAATGCCTATCCAACGGTGGTATAACCTTGTGAAAATTTGTTAAATACTTTTTTCATAAAAATGTGTAAATTTTGGGGGGTATGAATGAAGACATAGACCTACGATGTCCATATGAATAAGAAATAATCTTTATTAAATTTAAGTCGACACGTATTTTTGTTCTAGAGGATATTCCTGTTAGTTCGGGAGTTATCGAAATTTTGCCGGAGGTCCACATTGTTTCATAAGGGGACAACGAAATTTTAATACACTGATATGGCCGATAAGCCGAGACATCCCAACCTTAAAATCGTCTTTTTATACCCTCCAACCACAGTATGGGGGTATACTCACTTTGTCATTCCGTGTGTAACGCATCGAAATATCGGTCTAGGACCCCATAAAGTATATATATTATTGATCAGTGATCGATTCTAAGACATTCTAGCGATGTCCGTCCGTCCGTCCGTCCGTCTGTCCGTCTGTCCGTCTGTAGAGGACACGATACAGTCCAAAATAAAAGAGCTAGGCTTTCGAAGTTTGGCACGAATATGTCTTATATTCCTAGGCAGGTTAAGTTCGGAAATGGGCAAAATCGGGCCAAGGGGGAAAAGTTCCCCCTTGGAGAACTGAACCAACCTCTGAAAAAATACACTTTTTTTACATGTTTTTTTGTATTTTTGTTAAATAAATGAAACATTTGTTATATTTATCGGGATGGGAAGGTGCTCTCAACGTCCCCCACTGGCCCCCACCCCCAAAAACAAACGCCCCTGACAATTTTTTTAATTTTTTTTTTTACATTTTGGAGGGTATAAAAGATTCGGCACAGCCGAATTTAACACTCTCACTTGTTTATATATATTTTAAGGCAAATCGGTTCATAAGGTTCAGATACTTCCCTTGTAAGTGAAAACAATTTTTTGTTATTTTTAACTCTATCAAAAGATCTTTACAATTTACATACATATATTTCATTTTAAAAATAAAAGTAGCATTTATTCAATGAAAGTATTTCATTTCAAAAATAAAAAGTAGGATTTATTCAATGAAAGTATTTCATAAGAATTAAATACCTTTTTCATTAAAGTAATGAAAAATTTTCATAAAATACAATTTATATTTTGTATGAACAATTTTCATTAATTTAATGAAACTTGTTCTTGCAATTACATTTTATGATACCAATTTCATTAATTCAATGAAACCCTACATAGGTTCCTTTTTAACGTCATTTTTCATAACATTTATGTAGATTTTTATTATTGTCATGTACAAATTTCTATCAGTGTAGGTGATATACATAACCTTAACAAGGAAATGTGTAGGAACATTTTAAAAAGTTTCGTATACTTTGCCTAAAAAACTTAGAAAATGTTTGGTTAATTGGAAACATATATAGTTTTATATGGAACAGAATAAGCTATATATAATTATATGTTAAATTATAGAGAAAAACAAATTTTGTATTGACCTGCATATAATTTTATATAATTATATCAACCGTACACCTTTTAATCCGAATCATGATTAAATAATATATTACTACATGTGACTGCATTAAAAAAATTTAGAAAACATGTCACGGATGTATAATCATATATAATTTATTATGTTTGTATCAAGTTATATATTGTAATATATGTTTATTTTTACTCGGGTTATAAATAATTTTTACCTATGCAAAAAATTTCATATTTTGCAGTTGTTTGCGTATTTTTCAGAGATGGAATTTATTACTATATCAAAAAACAAATATTTTTTTAGAGTTGGCATATTTTGTCGAAAAATAAAAATACATTTTTTTTTTAAAAAATTTTATTATTTTTTTTTTTTTTTTGGATTTTGTTATCCTTAGTACGGAAATTGCAAGAACTAAAAAAAAATTAAAAATCTTTGCATAATTTTAAAAGTTACAAGCTCCGAAAGCCTTTTAATCTCGTGGTGGTCAACTTTGGCACTCTGTAACTCACGCTTTATTGTAGAAGGCTCACTCCAAACTAGCTATATTGAAAGCATATATCATTGACTGTATTTTCCCCACTCATAATGTTTAAATCTGATGAATAGTTTGAAAGTTACATGTATATAAGCAATTTATTTTTTGAAACCACTATTTACCGATATTTTCAAAATGGCAATATCTCGAAAACTAGCCATTAGATATCAAAATCTTTACCGGATTCGTGTTCAGCATGGCAAATGCAATGGGATATGAGGTATAATTTTTTTTTTAAAAATATCTACTTTGAGATAGCAAAATAACAAAAATGATTGTAAAACGACAACAAGTTATTTTTTTGCTCTGAAATTTTATCACAGATGGGTATTGCATAGAGGAGCTTTTTGCCATCGGAAACTCATTTTGGTAAGATTTGAGTTGGCATATTTTGAATATAGGTTCACGATATGAAAAATGTCTAAGAATCTGATACTTTTTCTTTTTGAAAAATGTCTCAGAATCTTACACTTTTTTATAGAAAAAATGTCACGGAACTCAGACTTTTTCTATAAAAAACAGAAAAAGTCTAAGATTCTGAGACATTTTTCCTATAGCAAAAGTGTCAGATTCAGAGACATTTTTCCTATGGAAAAAGTCTTACTGTGCTATTCGCTATCTCGTTAGAAGTGAGTGACTACACTCAAATTTGTTTTTGTTTTACGTACAAAATTTCTAGTCACTCACTTTTTACGACATAGTGAATCAGGGCATTAGATTCTGAGACATTTTTCTTTCTATAGAAAAATTCACCGCTTCTGAAACATTTTTCCTTTTTCCTATAAAAAAATTTCATTAATTTAATTTAAAACAAGTAAGAAAATTATAGTCGGTCAAGACCGACCATATAATACCCTACACCAGAGTTTCCCGGAAAATGGGTCCCAAGTTTAAACATGGACTGATTTTGTCAAATCTTTAATAAGTGTAAAAAACACTTACATATCAAATTTAAGTGAAATTGGCTTCTCTTTGTTGACAATAAACCGCTTTAACTGAATATCGGGCGAAATTTTCACATGGGGCGGGTCTGAGTCCATTTTACACTCAAAAAAAAATTAGTAAATTTTTTTTTTTAATGTAAAATTCGAAAAAAATTTACACTCAAAAAAAAATTAGTAATTTTTTTTTGTAATGTAAAACTCGAAAAAATTTTACACTCAAAAAAAATTTTACACTCAAAAAAAAATTAGTATTTTTTTTTTTTTTTTAAATTACTAAAAAAAAAATTTTTACACAAAATAAAATATTTCTAATCATGACTGTTATCTTTTTTACGTTAGAAAATTTACTATCACTTAAAATGGGCATTGTGGAGGGTATTCATAGATTCGGCCAAGTCGAATTTAACTTTTCTACTTGTTTAATTTTAAAAAAGTTTGAAGAAACATCTTCCAAAAACGTTTAACACAAAATTTTCTAAATGCAATAGCTGAAAAGTTACATGAACCCTTTAACTCAGCGAATTTTTCACTGATCTCGATATATAACACTTACCTTTGATACTGAAGCGAATTTTAAGATCTTTGATGGTATTTTGATGTTGAATTATACACTAATTTATTTTACTACACATTTAATGGACTTTAATTTTTGTATATTGCCTTAAATATTTGATATTTTTTATATTTGCTTATTTTGCACTAAAGACAATAATTTTTACTTTTTCACGACCTTAAGACACACGGCATTTTTAATATATTTATTTTTATTTGAGCATACATATGTACATATTTTATAATAAAGACCATTTTTTTTTAATTTTATTTTAGAAATTTTTTTTTATAATTTAATTTTGGACACTTATTTTATTCACTTTATACATTTTAAATATATTTATTTTTTATTTGACCAAACACATTTTATAAAACAGACCATTTTTTAATTTTATTTTATATTTTTTTTTTTTATAATTTTATTTTGGACACTAATTTTATTCACTTGATGTAGTACTGATTAGTACTGTGATCCCGCTACCGAACGCGAAAAGGATGAGATTTTTTTTGGAAAGTAGAAAAGTTTTTTTAATAAACTAATAGTCTGAAGAAGTTTTTTAAAAAATAAAAATAACTTTAAAATTTATTTTAATAATTTGTAATGCTATTTACTAGGCTTCCCGAGTTTTTTTTGTTGCAACCTCTTATTTTACGATGATTGAACTTTTTTTAACAATTTCTTATGACTTTATAATTTAAATTTAAAATTATTTTTATACCCTTCACTTAGTGACATAGGGTATATATAAGTTTGTCATTCCGCTTGTAACTCATCGAAATATCGGTCTGGGACCGCTATAAAGTATATATATTATTGATCAGTGATCGATTCTAAGACATTCAAGCTATGTCCGTCTGTCCGTCTGTCCGTTTGTCCGTCTGTCTGTGGAAATGGTGATCACGGACAAAATATTACACATAGATAACTGAAACTTAACATATTTATTAGAAGTTCTCCCGAGAAGTTTGGTATTGCATTTGAGCGATATTTGTTCAGCGGTTCAAAAGTTATGAACGAAAATGTAAGGACACCTCAAAAATTTCAGTACATTCAACATAACCTAAAAATACAAAATGCTTTAATTCGCCTGCTGGTTGACATATGTGAACATAATTAAACACCAAATGGTATTTAAACAAGTACGAACATATTTTTTTACAAAAAAAACAAAAATCGCGAATTTTTTTTGGAAATTGTGGAGGGTATCACTACATTCGGCAAGGCAGAATTTAACCTTTTTACTTGTTTAATTTAGTTTTTTTTTTTTAATTTTTTGAATTATTCTTTTAAATGAGGGGCTAAAAGCACAAGGGGTTCAAGTGACTTACGTTTAATAATGAGAAAAAAGAAAATAAAGTTGTGTATACTTGGATGATTTTATACCGATTTTAGTATTTATTTTTCTAAAATGAATTTCTATTTTATAATTTAATTTTTACTTTTTATATACATATTTTTCCTTATATTAAAATATACTCGGTATTTTTATAATCACAATTATACAAGTAACCGATCTTTTTTATAACATACATCACTAACAAAACAACAACACAAAAGGTCATCCATTGCAATTTGACATTTTTTTTTTGCAATAAAAACTTCTTAATATTCACACTTTTTCGTGCACTTTTGATAAAATTTTTATTGAATTAATAATCTGCATCACTTAATGTTTTATTTGGTATAAAAATATTAACAAAAACTCAGTCATGTTATTAACAATTTAAAAAAAGCAACTGTGATCACAAAAAACACAACCGGCTAGAAAAATTTTCACGAATAAACTAAAATAACAAATATTGCCAGATATAAGAAGTGCAATTTGTGCTGCCAGATCTGTCAATATCATATTTAGAATTAAGTGTAGACATAAACCTGAATATTATTGATATTTTGTTTAAGGTTAATGTTTCTTGTGTTTTCTATTAAAAAGCCAAATAATAAAATAATAAAGAATAACGAGTCAAAAAAACAACAGAAAATTTTTAGTTGTTTTCAAAATGGAATGACAGAAATTTTATTTAAAATATTATTTTTGGAAGAAAATAACCGTTAAAATCAAGAGTTTTAGAGGGGTCGCGAACAAATTTGTTAAAACCTTAAATTTTGGTAAATTTATACAATTTTATTTTTAATTTTTGTGTTATAAAAATATACAAATACTTTTATTAAAGAAAAAAAAATTCCATTGCTTAAGGTCCCTCCATAATCTCTGTGCAGTTGTTAATTTCTCGGGATGCCCAATACTTATTTGTGAAGTGTTTTGGCTGAGTCTTGGATCTGACCGATTTTCAATGCTGATTCCGAATCTGGGTCTTAAATTTTTCTAAAACGTTAGGTTTTTAAGAAAATTACAGGTAAAGTTCATAAAAACGTATTCTTTCGCATTTTAAAGAGCTTTGTTTGTGAAATTTTCGGATGCGTCGGGGATCGAATAACGGATCTAGATTCGTGATCGAATAAAATTTCGATCAATACCAAAAATTGGTACATAATTTTGAATTCTCGGCGACAGGACACAATCACCACGGACATTATTCCCATAACGGAAATGGTGATTATGACCCAATGCATTACGGACATAATCCCCATATTAGTTGTGGGGACTATGTCCATTTCAAAAACGGTCATAACCCCAATGGGGATTATGTCCCTTCCCTGTTGGTATTACGACCGAAAGTTTTTCGGTCATAACCCCTATTCATATTATGGGGACTAAGTCCAAAACAATTTCGGTCATAATCGCTTTATTTTGCGGAGAGGGTGGGTTTAATGCGTGGAGTTTGTAATCCCTAAGCCCGGCCGAAGGCCGGCTACGCAGAAAAACTTTTAAGACAAAAAAAAATTTCACATAATTATTGGGATTATGACCTATTAGTAGACATAATTCCTGAAATGGGGATTTTGTCCACTTTTTGTGTGGTCATTGTCCCCATAAAACTGGGAATTATGTCCATATTTTATTGGGATTATGTCCAATTTTTTTTTTTCGGTCATAGTCCCCACTACCGTTTTGGGGATTATGACCGAATGGGGATCATAATCCCCATAACGAAAATGGGGGTTATGTCCGTGGGGACTATGGCATGTCACTGAATTCTCCCAATTGGACTTTAAATGCTTTCTTGGTAAACATTTCTTCATTTCTGATCAGGTTTAACTGGTGTTTTTCTTTTATTTTCGGCAATAAAAAAATCGATGAAGATAGTAAGTTTCGATATAAAATGCCGTAGTTCGGGACCTGGTTTCCAAATTTTTGGGAAAATTGAGGCCAAAGTTCACAAACATTGTGTTTTTATTTTTTAGAAGTTTTTTACTTGAAATTTTTGGTATGCGTCCGGGATCTGACCACACGGTTTCGATTAATCTTTCAATGCTGCTTTTGAATTTGGTTTCCAAATTTTTCCACGTTAATAATTTTTTTATGTTGGGGGGGTCGGGAAAAATTTGAAATATTGAATAGGGGTCGCAAAGCAAAAGTTAGTGAGAAGCTCTGCTCTAGTGCATGAGTTATTTCTTGTTAATAATTTTTTCCCGTGAAGAAACATGAATCAGAAATTAAACAATACATTGCAGATAAAACAAGTAAAAAAATAAAATTTGGCCTTGTCGAATGTATTGATACCCTGCATTTTTTAAAGAAAATTATTGTAAAAAACTTTATTTAAAAAATAAATTAATTTCCGCAAAAAAAATATTTTGGTAAAAATTACCGCGATTTTTTTTTTTCTAAAAAAAAATATGATTGTACTTGTTTAAATACCATTCGATGTTCCATTCTGTTTACATATGTCAGCTAGGAGCCGAATTAAAGCATTTTGTACTATTAGGTTATGTTGAATGTAGCAAAATGTTCGAGGTGTCCTTAAATTTTCGTTCATAAATTTTGAACGCCTAATCCGATATCGCTCAAATGCAATACCAAGCTTCTAGGTGCAACAACAAGTAAATGTGTTAAGTTTCAGTCAAATTTGTGTAATATCTTGGCCGTGATCGCCATTTCGACAGACAGACGTACATCTCTACGTTTGAGAAAATTTTTTTGAAAAACATAACAAAATTTTAGAAACAATATTTTAGGAGCTTTATTGTAAAGTAAATAATTAAGTGGAATATATTTTAAATTTTCACTTCAAATACACAAGGACAGCAAATTCGCCGATAAGCTCAGAATAAACCATAATATAAAGAAGATTCAGCAAAACCGTCTTCTTTTTACTGTTTACATTTTTCGGTTTTTCAAAACTGTTTTCGGTAATCGATTGAAAATTCCTAATATTAATTTTTCATGACAGAATTTTTGTTTACCACTTAAAAATCAATAAAACAAAATAAAAAAAAAAAAAAGTTCACACCGTTTTAGTTTTTATTCGTTTCTTTTAATCGTTCTCTCTTTACTAATTTTCCATTTCCGGAATTTACTGAAAAAATAAGCTAACGCCATCTATACTTAAAGGGCGTAACTAATTTCTGAATTAATATCACTCTATTCTGCAGTTGAGTAGTAGAACCATAAAATGGTAGAGATCATTGCTGTCGTAGTGACATCTACACTGCAGTGGAAGACAACTAGAAATTGATTCAGAAATTTACTACAACGAACACTGACATCTAGACGCCACTAGATGACATTTTTCTCTAGCGCTCTCAGTGACATCTAGCTGTCACTAGATTGTATTTTGTTGTTTCAAAATCAGCCGACTTCTTTTTCCTATTCATTCTCCTATACTACTAAAAGAAAAAACGAATGCAACAACTTACGTGACTCATCATAAAACAAACTTTAGAAAAAAATTGCACATTTTCTATTTGCCAAAAAAGTCGCGATTTCACGTATTTTAACAATTTTAACACTTTTATTTTATTAACGACAACTGTTTATAACGATTTTACTAATTTTTATTATATTTCCGACACTATTTTAATAACTTTTCCCGATTAATTGCGGAGACGACACAATTACGTACGATCACGATGAAGTTTTTGTTTATGACTGACGAAAATTAAAGTCAGTGTTGTATAGCAGAGAATCAAGCCAATTAAAATAATGGTGTCGCCGGCCTGAGGTTCTAATTAGATTATAGCAGCGGCTCCCTATCATATTATAGGATTGTTTTTGTTGAATTTTTCCATATTAAATCGTAAAAATATAAAAAGTATGTAAATACTGTAATTTTTATTATATAATTTCCAACAATTGTTTTAAATTATCAAATATAAAAAACAAAATTAAAATCTAATACAATGTTAGGTTAGGTTGTAAGTGGCTGCTGACGTTTAACGTCAACACACGTAGACTCTGAGGTGCATTGTGATACCACGGGACCGTAATAGGTTTCCCTACTAGTCCCTGTCGTTAAACCAGTTTGAGCTTCTTATGAAACTCCTTACACTCAAAAAAAAAAAACTGTAAAGTTAGCAAAAAAAGCTTGTAAACCTACAAGAAAATTTGCTGATTTTGAACCCACAATTTTTTTGGTAAAGTTAGCAAAACCGTTTTGCTAAAAATTAGTTAACTGAAATAATTTTTATTTCAACTTAGTTCATACACATTTGAGGACCCCATTGGGTTCGGACCCAATAGGTCCAGACCCCGATGGGCCTAGACCTAGTTGGGTTCCTTAAAAATCGTCATAGTTTTTGATCCAAAATTTGTGTCCGTTTCGCTCTACCTTGCTTAGTTTTTGAGATACGTGATTTTAGGGGATCACTGGGGTCTTGAGAATTTAAAAACTCGATAACTTCAAAAATATTACTCGGAGAGCGGTCTTGTTCTACGTGTTGAGAGCTACAAAAATTCTTTTGGACTTTTTGTTGTGTCGGAAATATTTACCGAGATATGAGCATTTTAAAATTTTTGGGAATGCTAACTTTTTTGGATCCAAAGTTAGGTCCCATTAGGGTCCACACATGTGAAGAGGACCCGCGAAAGTATGGAGATTCTAAGAACCAAAAATGCCCTCCATTTTGCTCTATCTGGCTTAGTTTCCGAGATAGTGCCATTTTAAGTTTTCTGAAAATAAAAAAAAATTTACCATTTATTTTTGCTAATGTTAGCAAAAAATCTTGTAAAAATGTTTTCAACTCAATTTCAATTTTAGCAAAAGAAATTAGTTCAAAGTTTGTTTAAAATTGCTAATGTGCTAAATGAAGTTTACGAGAATTTTTTGCTAAGATGCTAATCTTAACTAAAAATTTGCTAAAAGTTAGCTAACTAGCATTAGCAAAAAAAAATTAGTAAATCTTGTAAAAATGTTTTCAACTCAATTTCAATTTTAGCAAAAGAAATTAGTTCAAAGTTTGTTTAAAATTGCTAATGTGCTAAATGAAGTTTACAAGAATTTTTTGCTAACATGCTAATCTCAACTAAAAATTTGCTAAAAGTTAGCTAACTAGCATTAGCAAAAAAAAATTAGTAAATCTACTAACGTATTTTTTTGAGTGTAGATGTTGAATTTTGACATCCGACAAATCAGAAAGATCGTACAGCTCCCTAGATCCCAGTGAAGCAAGTCTCTGACCAGAAAGTGCCGGGCAATGGCAAATAAAGTGTTCGATAGTTTCCAACTCCTCTTCATCCATGCAACTTCGACAAAAGTCATTCGACGGCACATTTAACCGCTCTGCGTGTTTCCCTATAAGACAGTGTACGGTAATTATAGAAACCACCGTCGAAATCTCTCCTCTTGGAAGCGATATCATCTCACTTGTGCGCCACTGATTTAGAGAAGGCCAAATCATTCGTGTTGTATCACACGTCCATCCATTTGCCCATCTTTGATTGGTCTCCGTCGCAGAACAAAGCCGTAGTTTTTTCTTGCAAGTTTCTAGAGGCATACCAACACATTCCAATTCTGTTGGAACCTGTAAGGTAGGACATTACCTGGAATGTCTCTGTGCCCTGGGACCCATATGAGTCGTATTTTAAACTGCTTGGCCATCTCATTTAAAGACGTGCGGCAGTTAAGGGCAGATCTTGTTTTCAGAAACATTGAATCCAGGGACTTTACCGCGGCTTGACTGTCAGTATAGATGTTGACTGCGGTTGTAGACAAGATATTGTAACTCAACCAGTCAGCCACTTCCTTTATTGCCAGCATCTCTGCCTGGTAAACACTGCAATGATCTGGCAATCTTCGAGCCAGGCTCAATTCAAGCTCTTCCGAATAGACTCCAAAGCCCACTTGTTCGTGCAGCTTCGATCCATCTGTGTAAAAATTTATTGTGGCTCCACTACCCGGTATGTTCCCCATCCAAGACTCCCTGGATGGTATCATAGTAGTAAAGTGGCGATCAAAGAGGCTCAAAGAGGGAGCACAGTCCACATTTTGTGGTATTGTTATCTTCTTCAAGGTCGCGCTATGGCCACAATCGCTGCTCCTCCATTGCAGCGTGCTATTAAGTCGAATTGCCGACGCAGCCGCATACTGCCTACCCAATATGTCCATTGGTATCAGGTGAAGGAGGATTTCTAATGCAGCCGTAGGTGTAGTACGAAGAGCACCAGTGATGCTCATCGACGCCATTCTCTGTACCTTCGTGATAAAAACACAGTTCGCTTTTGTTTCTAAAGCAGGCCACCAGACAATGATTCCATACATCAAAATTGGACGCACCACTACTGTATAGATCCAATGAACGACTTGAGGGCTGAAACCCCATCGTTTTCCAATGGCCTTTTTACAGGAATATTAAGCAATCGTTGCTTTTCTCACCCGTTCCTCAATATAACGCTTGAAATTCAACTTTCTATCTAGAAATACTCCAAGATACTTGGCTCCATCTGAGAAGGCGATTTCAGTGCCGTCCAGAGAAGTAGGATCAAAAGCAGGAATCTTAGTTTTCCTTGTAAACAAAACAAGCTCTGTTTTACTTGGATTAACTCCTAGACCACAGTCTCTTGCCCATTTAGACAGATCTTTCAGAGAACCCTGAAGAATGTCCCTAAATGTTGGCAGATGCTTCCCCTTTACCGCTATCGCGACATCGCACTGTGGTTCCGATTCCAAAACTAGGTGGACAAAAGTATTTAACCATGATATTTTATGTTTTTGGGGTCGCTGATTCCAAAAAAATGCTTTAAAAAATTGTAGCTTCAATATTTTTGAAAATACAGTGGGTTTCACTAAAATAGCTTCAACTTAATTGGACTTTTCGCTACAACTGGAAAAAGTTAATTACTTTTTGCTACTTTAGGGCACTAAATTTAAAGGAAGTATTTAAAAATGATATAAAAAGCTTTTCTGAGCATTACAGTAAAGCCCAGCTATGTCGAATTACTTTTAATGTGTAGTTTTTTTAGAATGTTCGAATTAAATCATTTTTGTGCTTCTAGAGTTGCGGAAAAAGAAAAATATGTGATATAACAATTATAGAAAATACTGTAGAGGTATTTGTTGCAAAAATATGTGCAGAAGATCCTGAATATTATAAGCATTTTCTTGAGAGTTATAAATATTGCAGAAAAAATTACTTTTTTAAAAACGCTATAAAAAATGCAGCTGGACGCCGCTGGATGAGATGAAAGATGAAACATACTCTCTGATAGTTACTTTAAGAGATGTATATAGTGGCTGGCCCGCAACTTGGAGCGGTTTTTTTTGGCAAGCTTTGAAATATTGATAATTTATTTTTTTTTTTTTTTACTTATGACCCTAACTTCAAAAACCGATATTAAGAAATCGCGAAAAAATTTCCCATGGCTATATAAAAAACAATTCATGGCAATCTCCTGTAAATAATTCACTTGGTATAAGCTACTTAGTTTTGTATTGATTCCTTAGTTTTTAATTACAAACATTTTCGTGAACAAACATTGATGTTCTAGTGCTGCGGGGACAAAGTTAAACCCCTTACTTAATCAAAATATTTTGCGTCTAGTCTAGGCATATTGTTAGCTATTTAAAACACCTACCGTTTTTTAATTTAGAGGTTCAAACTTTTTAGACTTTTGTCCACCTAGATTTGGATTTGGAACCACAGTGCATCGTCAGCATATGCGACAACATGACAACCACGTGCTTCTATAGATAACAGCATTGAATTCAGTGCCAGGTTCCAAAGAAGCGGCGAAAGAACACCTCCTTGTGGTGTGCCCCTATTAACAAATCGCCGACTCTGCGCCTATTAACAAATCGCCGACTCTGCGACTCCCAGCCGACTCTGCCACTGGCTTGTCTGCGTCCAAAATAGGCTTCTGGTCGCCCTTGTAGACATTGACTCTTATATGAAAAAAGCCAAATCTAATAATGCCGTCAGTCCTGGCTAAAAGCGGAAGCGATTCCTCATGAACCAAGACCACTGCTTGACGACGAGCGCCCTCCATCTCACCCAATCTGGCAATTTGCCAATTCTGAGTTGGAAGGTCAGGATTGCAGACTTTTACAATCTTTAGAATCACCGCAGTGTCACTTGTAGCATAGATGGGACTAATTAATTAATGGGACCAATTAATTGATGGTTTAATTACCATTTAATTGATGTCTAAAAAAAAATAAAATTTGTCGTTGATGTCGTGGATTTTAGATGACAATAGTTTAATGTTTGACTGACTATGTAATCTATTTGTGGAGTAGTCCCATGGTAACTTCAACATCATCCTCAAAAGTTTATTTTGACATATTTGTAAAGTTTTAATATGTGATTTTGCACAATTTCCCCATACGGGGCATGCATATAAAAGTATAGCTTGGAAAACTGTTTTAAATAATAAAATTTTGTTATCCATAGATAAATTAGAGTTTCTATTAACTAAAGGGTAGAGCATTTTAATAGCTATGTTAAATTTGTTTTTAACAAAAGAAATATGATCTCGAAAAGTTAATTTAGTTTTTAAGAGAACTCCTAGGTACTTAACATTTTGAGACCAAGGAATATTATATCCTGACATTTGTAAAGATGTTCCTGGAAAATTGCACTGTTTTCACTTTCTCGTGAAAAAGATGGAATCAGTTTTGTTTGCGTTTAGCTTTATTTTCCATTTATGCATAAAATCGTTTATTTTTTCCAACGCATTTTGTAGATTTGTGATTATTGTTTGTGGAGAATTATCTGATGAAAAAACTCCCACATCATCAGCATATAACGAATAACTGCAATTTTCTAAACGTGGGAAATCTGCGCAAAATATAATATAAAGAAGTGGGCCTATTACAGACCCCTGAGGGACTCCCGCAGGAATAAGAATATTGTGCGAAAAAACGTTATTTATGGATACACAAAAATAACGATTTTCTAAAAAACTTTTTATACGTTTGACAAGGTTTAAAGGAAACCCAAAATTTACTAATTTATAGATAAGACCAGCATGCCAGACTGAATCAAAAGCTTTCTCAACATCTAGTAGAACCAGAGCTGTTGATTCTTTACGATCAAAAGCCTGCTTTACAAACATACAAATTCTTTTTACTTGATGGGATGTACTATGTAGGCTTCTAAAACCAAATTGTTCATTTGGTATAAGACCTTTATCGTCAACATACGATTGCAATTTATCTCGGATGACCTTTTCGAAAATTTTCCCTGTGCAGCTCAGTAAACTGATAGGTCTGTAACTATTTACCATGCATGTCGGTTTTCCGCTTTTGAGAATTGGAATTACCTTGTCTCTTTTCCAAGAGGACGGAAAATAATGAAGTTTAATACAACAATTGAAAATATATGTAAGGTAATTGATAACAATTTTTGGAGATTCTTTTAAGAGAATCATTTTGATTCCATCCATGCCGCATGATTTTTTGTTTGAGCTGGATTTTATAATATGACTAATATAATCGCAATTCACAAAGTCACAATTGAGACTTTCAATACCTGTGCTATTAAATCGGTCCATAAAGGTAGATACCATTTGGTTATTAGAAGGTGTTCCAAGATTAGCAGATACATTGTGATTTGAAAAAAACTCCTGAGCTAATGCATTAGCTTTGTCCTGATTTGAAACAAGCGTATTGTTTTGCAGTTTAAGTGGTGGAATAGAAGGATGTTTTTTACGTAAAACATTACAAATATTCCAAAATGGTTTATCTCCTTTTTTCAGGGAAGAAATTTTATTATTCCAGACACGATTTCTTAACGCAAAGATGTTTTTCTGAATTATTGCAATTAAATTGTTCATATTTTCTTTATCAGTAGTCTGTCTATACTTAACCCACTGCCTTCTGTAGAAATTTTTTACTTTAATTAAATGTAAAATATTTTTAGGTAATTTAATATAATTTCCAGAAAATGTTTTGGGTGGTATGAAGTCAGCCCCTGCCTTTGACAATCTACTGTTAAACAATGTGATGTTTTCATCAACCATAGCAGTAGTAACATTTTCTTGAAAATTAGTAGGTAAGTTTGTAAATTCCGTTTTTAAATAAGATCTGAAACTATGCCAATCAGCTTTACTATAGTCAAGATCTAAGTTATTATTGCGATCGGAGTTGAAGTTTAATAAAAATTGTACCGGTAGGTGGTCTGAACTTAGTCTATTTGAAACAGATAGATGTGAAACGAGATACGGTGTATTTGTCAGAACAAGGTCGATATTGGATGGGGAAGACTTTGAGGAAGAGGGTATATGTGTGGGATCATCAGAATTTATTATTGAGATCGGAAAAAATGTAGTAAATTCATTTAAAATATTACCCCAATTGTTCGCTCTCAGGCAACCCCAATTTCGGTGTCTGCTATTTAAATCGCCACAGCAAATGAATGGTCCACTATTATTACAGATTTTTCTCAAATCAGTTTTGAATTTACGTCGAAGTTCAGGTGAACTTTGGCCACCAGGAAAATAAATGCTGTACAATTTCACTTTTGTTAAACTGTTGGATCGAATTTCAATGCCAACATTTTCGATAATTTCCGTGTTAATTATGGGCAACTCAGAGTAAGAAATTGATTTTTTTTATTAATATGGCAACACCCCCTCCTGTTACAGATTCTCTATCACAACGCACTATATTAAAATTAGGATGAAAAAATTTATTTGTACTTTTTAGCCACGTTTCTGAAAGCAAACATATATCCACGTTTTCCTTTTGAAGGTAATCAAAAAGTTCAATAAATTTATTACGAACACTTCTACAATTCCAAAAAATAATAATCATTTTGTTAGTAGCCATCATATTATTTGTTATTTTGGTTTACACCTAGATACTTAACAGCTAATTGAGCGATTACGTTAAATTGATCATGCTTATTTTTACATTTTTTTAGACCTAAAACTAGTTCCGAAGTTAAACTTGTTATTTCCTGCTCTGTGAACAAATCATCAAGCTGATGTGAACTATTTTGGTTTGACAAAGGTTGACTCCAAGTAGGATTAAAAGCTGGAGTTAATCCAGAAGAAGGCGGAGAGCTGGAACTTGGTCTCAAAGTAGGAAATTCATCGTTTGAATTATGTAAAATATTAACAGCACGATTTGTTGAAGGAAAATTTTGACGGTTTGATGAAACGATATTTTGTTGCTTAGAACTTTTGTTATTTATTTTATCTCTAATTTCTAAATATAATTTTCGGTTTGGGCATGCACTAAAATTTGTGTGTGGATTTGTGGTTCCCATCGCAATTAGCACACCGTGATTTATTTTCATCGGGACAAACGTTTGTAAGGTGTTTGCCGGCACAATTAGCACATTTGACATTTACAAAGCAGGATCTTTCCCCATGCCCAAACATCTGACACTTTTTACATTGAATTATTTTGTTTTTCATTCTTCTTTGATAATCCCATTTTACTATGGTTCTAAATAGAGATTTAACTTGTTGTCGTAGGTCGTTAAGTTTTACCGTTCCTCTCTCAAAGGAAACAATGTAAAGAGTTTCATCAAAACGATCGAATTTTTTTATAACTGTTTTGACATCAGAACATTTTAAACTAAGTGACATTAGAGATGACTTCACTTCATCATCTGTACGCCCCACTGTGGTCAATATTTTGAGATAGCGGCCAAAACTCCTTTTGGTTTTTGTTCTCCGATTTTAAAGTTATTAGACTCATATGAAAGTAGACAGTAGTAAACCTCGGGAGCCAAAAAATTAGAACTCTATTTCAACTATTTCACTGAGAACAGGGTGGTCCAAAATGGGCTTTTTCAGAATTTAGTCAATTTATGATATTTTTAGTTAATTTTTAAAGTTTAAATGATCATAACTTTTTTGTTTTTCAAGATTTTTGGACGAAATAAATTTTGTGTTGTAACTTAACTTATTTCCTATTACTGGTAAAAAAATTGAAGCTCTACTGTTTTCAGAACAATTTAAATATTTTTTTTAAAAAAGGTCAAATTTATCGGAAATTTCCTACTTCATAGAGCACAACTCCTGTGAGTCAAGCTGAGTCAAAACACAAATTTACTATTTTGTAGTCCTAACTCTCCCCTACATTCCTATATATACATGTCCATGCATCGGGACTGCAATTTTTGAGCTACAGCAATTTTTCTGACCAAAGGTAAGATATTCGGTACAAATGCTCGTCATATTTTATGAGAAGTTATTTGTATGTGAAAGTGACTATTATGCATATATTTTGATGAAATTTTGTACAAGAGTTCTTATTGACCTAAAAAATAATTCTGTTGAAATAAGAAGAAGTTGGCCCATATTTGGACCTAGTCCACATAGAAGGGTGTATCAAAATTTTGACAAAAATGACAATAGAACTCTCAAATTATGTGGTATCTGGCAATTCATTTGGAAAAGGTAAAAAATTATTTTATTGCCATCTAATATTACACAACTTAAATACTTGAAAATTGCAAATAACCCGAGTAAAAATAATTATATATAGACGTATATAATTTTATCCAATCATATAAAACATTATATGATTACATATAAGTTAACAGCCCGAGTAAAAAAGATCATATATAATTATATATAGTTTTATATATACATATATTATTTTGTAAAACTATATGTATTTTTTGTTGCATCATATGTGATTTTATATATTTGCACTTCTAATTTGTTTCTTATATAAAATTATATAACAGAAAATATTGACTTTTATATAATAACATATGATTTAAAGTTCGTTTATATAATTACATATGAACTTTAAAATTTTGTCTTCTTTTTTATATAATTTGATAAAACAAAATATTTGAAGAAATTTTATATAAAACTTTATGCAACTGTTTTTAAATTATATGTTATCTTATATGAGTAAAATTTAAAAAAAAATCTAAGTCCTTTACATATAATATAATATAACTTTTGAAAATTTTTCTAAGTCCAGATGTTTTTTTTTTTGAAAATTTTCAAAGTCCTAAAAATATTTTTGAAAATTTGTAAGTCCTGGAAACAAATTTTTTTTGTCAATTTTTTGCGTTTTGGGGGAAAACATTTTTTTCTTATATATAAATATATTTAATTATATATAATTGCATCAATTTTATACAAAAAAGGGTCCAATTTTCGCATATAACTATATAAAATTATATTAAAATTATATCAAATTTGATCAGATTTGATCAAATTTGATAAGTTTTTATATCGTTTTATCGACTCATTTTTCGCATTAAACTATATATGATTATATAAGATGGCTTTATATAATTTTATATGAATATATATAATCTTTTTTACTCGGGAGATTTTCTTGATTTTCATATGGAGTTATATGTAATTACATATTATTTGATAATAATTCAGATATAAATAAATATGGTTGATGTTATTATATAAAATTATATAAGGTACAAGTATCAAAACTTCATTTTATATAAAAATATATATTACGTCACCTTTAATTATATAAAATTATATATTAAACTAAACTTAAATGTTTTTCAAGAGCATTTAATATATAATTATATATTTCTTAGGTGATGTCATATATAACCATATATGTTAAAAAAAGATTTTTTAAAGTTTGAAATTGTTCTAAGATTTTTTACAGTTTGAAATTTTTCTAAGTTTTTTTACAGTTTAAAAATTTTACAAGTATTTTTACAGTTTAATAAACTACATCTTCTGGTTCGAAGCGTACACAAACTTTATTTGGTGTATGTATCGTTGACCTGTGATGTATGTTATTTCAACCAATAAAAGATTCACTATAACCCGATAAAATTTTATACAATTAGATATAATTGGATCTTATTGTATCCAATCACATATAATTTAATGCCATTGGATAGAGACAAATTTCGTACAAAATTGTATCAAACTATACACAAATCAATAAAATAAGATATTAATAAATCCAATTTAATGCAATTCTATCCACCATTTTTGGGATAAAATTATATCTAATTGTATTCGAGGACATATCAAACGTTATATAATTTTATGTGACGCCATATTAAAATTTTTACTCGGGAAATTAAAAACCAATGGAAATAGCTGGTAAAACCAAGTACCTGTTATATTATGTTTATGTACTACACTCAAAAAAAAGAAGAAACTTAAACTTTGGAAAATTTTTCTTTAAAATAGTTTATAAATTTTCCCACAATTAAGTTAAAATTAACTAAAAGTTGGGAAATTTTCCTAACTTTTAGGAAAATATTTTAGTTCATGGACTGTTAAATAGGCCATAATTTTCCTTAAATAGAATTCCCTAATACGTGGAAGAAATTCTTACCGCCAAAAAAATTTTCCCTAAATAATTGAAAAAAAATCTTTATTTTTAAGACATATTTCTTAAAACAAAATTTAGTTCAATAAATTCAGTTTTAGGACGTAATTTACTACCAGTTAGTTCATCATATTTATCTTCTTTAATTTGAGGAAGTTTTTTCCACAAGTTTAGTAAATTTTTCATAACTTGAAATTGTTTTGTTGATTTATTTTTTTTTCATGCTTGCTTGTAGTTCACATTTCGTTTATTATTTGTAGTACATGAATACAAAAGGTTTGATCTTGTATAACAAGTAATAAATTTACCCCCAGTTTCTGTAATACGAACGCCATTCGTTCGTGACGAATTTGTGTGTATTTTGTTATTGTAACAAAAACAAAATACATGCAAATTCGTCGCAGACGAATGGCGTTCGTATTACAGAAACTGGGGGTTAGGCTCTTATTCATAATACTTATAACAGACTTATTGTAGGTTTATTTGACAATTGTTCCTGCAATATCTGTCAAATAAACCTACTTTAAATATATTTTAGGTTTTATGAATAACCACATTAATATTTACATTTTTTTCTACACATGTATGTGTTAGAAAAAAACATAATATTTTAATCACAACAAAGACCTTGGCTTTGTCGTGTTTTCCCATAGTCTGGGAACAAACGTCAAGTACAAAGTTGTTGTTGTAATTTAACTAAAAAAACTAATTAAATTTATTACTTGTCTTTAAGAAACAAACCTTTCTTTATATTTCTAATAAAATATGTACCCAATGAGAATTATGTGTGTATTCACATGCTATTTTATAAATAAACCATTAAAAAAATATAAAATTAAATAATTTTTAGGCAAAATTTCCTAATCAGAAATGTTTTTTTAACCAAAAAATGGAAAATTTTTTCCCATTTTCTAGTTCAAATTTGTCCTTCTTTTAAAGAAAAATATGGACTAAAAAGTAGGAATACATGGCAATGGAGCTAAATCATTATCAATTTTCCTTGGATTTAGTTAGTTTTCCCATTTTTTAGTTAGTTTTTTTTTTGAGTGTAGTTTAAAGATTATAATTTGTTTCTAATTTTAGTATAAATTTTTATTAATACATTTAAATAAAATATATGTGCACTTTAAATCAATAGTAAAAGTTTACTTAAAATTTTATCGATGTTGTGTTCTGTATATAATATATCCAAATGGTATTGATATTGTTGGGAATTTCAGTGTTATTTTTCAGTTTAATCCTCACAAGAATTAGCTTTCTTCCAAAAAAACCAACCTTTGGCCCCTGTGAATATTGAGACTAAATAAATGTCAGGGGCCAAATGTTGGCATTTTCTGACCAAAATTAAGTTTAGGAATAATAAAAAAGTATTGGTTGTAAAATACGATTGAAAAAAATAAGAAATTATAAAAAAAATACCTATTTAAAATGTCAAAATATTCAACTTTTACATGGAAATTCAACAAAAAATTAAAATGCATTTTTAACTCCACATTACTTACGTTCCTATCAGTCGATTTTTACGTTTGAACACGCAAATTAAAGCTAAAAGTCCCTTCTATTGAACAAAACAAATTGCGTAAAAAAATACCAATCCGGTCAAAAGTTATAGAGTTTTGACCGCTATCTCGCGAAATTGACCACTGTGCGCCCTTCTAATCCATACATTACAACTTTAAATTTACGATCATTTTTATTCTCATGAGAGAAAAATTGAAATTTGTTCTCAGTAAGAGCTTTTCTGATTAGTTCATGTGTTGAAAGAGAATCACATGTTATTTTAACACCAATGGAAATTTTTTTAACAAAATAATTAAGAATTTCATTTTTTCCAAATATTTCTTGGATTTTATTAATATTTTGTCCCAATACTTTTATTGGGGGTAAATCATTTTTATTTTTATTTAAAAGTTTGCTCTGGTAATCACTAGAGTCTTCCATTTCACCGGAATCATCTGCATTGTCGTCCAGAGCCTGTAAAGGCATCCAATAATTATTCCTCGGGTTTCTATTAACATTAGTTTTTCGGAATTTGGATGAAGACATTTCGTCGACATCGCAATTTTGTAAACCCCTTTTAGGAATTTTGAATTTTTTTTTTTATTTTTTTTAAGTAAGTTTTAATTTTTATAAAGTTAAATTTTTCGCAAAAACACACGTACGTTTCACTCGATAACACAAATCGAGATAAGTAATTTAATTGGTACAATTGATACAACCAATGGTAATAAAAAAAAATTTCATTACCATTGACATCAATTAAATGGTAATTAAACCATCAACTAATTGGTCCCATTAATTAATTAGTCCCATCTATGGGGCACACCACAAGGAGGTGTTCTTTCGCCGCTTCTTTGGAACCTAACACTGAAGTCAATGCTGTTATCGATAGAAGCACGTGGTTGTCATGTTGTCGCATATGCTGACGATGTCGCGATAGCGGTAAAGGGGAAGCATCTGCCAACATTGAGGGACATTCTTCAGGGTTCTCTAAAAGATCTGTCTAAATGGGCAAGAGACTGTGGTCTAGGAGTTAATCCAAGTAAAACAGAGCTTGTTTTGTTTACAAGGAAAACTAAGATTCCTGCTTTTGATCCTATTTATCTGGACGGCACTGAAATCGCCTTCTCAGATGGAGCCAAGTATCTTGGAGTATTTCTAGATAGGAAGTTGAATTTCAAGCGTTATATTGAGGAACGGGTGAGAAAAGCAACGATTGCTTTATATTCCTATAAAAGGGCCATTGGAAAACGATGGGGTTTCAGCCCTCAAGTCGTTCATTGGATCTATACAGCAGTGGTGCGTCCAATTTTGATGTATGGAATCATTGTCTGGTGGCCTGCTTTAGAAACAAAAGCGAACTGTGTTTTTATCACGAAGGTACAGAGAATGGCGTCGATGAGCATCACTGGTGCTCTTCGTACTACACCTACGGCTGCATTATAAATCCTCCTTCACCTGATACCAATGGACATATTGGGTAGGCAGTATGCGGCTGCGTCGACAATTCGACTTAATAGCACGCTGCAATGGAGGAGCAGCGATTGTGGCCACACCCAAAAAAAAACGTGGGTATTCAATACTAAAAATTTTACTAATGAACTAATTTTTTAGTCCAAAATGATCTAGTGCAGGCGTTGGTAATCAATACTAAAATTTTTTTACTAATATTATTCAAAACCAGTAAAAATTACTAATTTTAGTACTTTGAAGATACTAAAAAACTACCGTACTACTGGTAATTAGTAACTTATTAGTAGATTTTGGTACCAAATCACTTACTAATATTTTTACTGCAGAATTATTTTGAGTGCATAGCGCGATCTTGAAGAAGATAACAATACCAAAAAATGTGGACTGTGCTCCCTCTTTGAGCCTCTTTGAGCGCCACTTTACTACTATGATACCATCCAGGTAGTCTTGGATGGGGAACATTCCGGGTAGTGGAGCCACCATAAATTTTTACACAGATGGATCGAGGCTGCACGAACCAGTGGGCTTTGGAGTCTATTCGGAAGAGCTTGGATTGAGCCTGGCTCGAAGATTGCCAGATCATTGCAGTGTTTACCAGGCAGAGATGCTGGCAATAAAGGAAGTGGCTGACTGGTTGAGTTGCAATATCTTGTCTACAACCGCAGTCAACATCTATACTGACAGTCAAGCCACGGTAAAGTCCCTGGATTCAATGTTTCTGAAAACAAGATCTGCCCTTAACTGCCGCACGTCTTTATATGAGATGGCCAAGCAGTTTAAAATACGACTCATATGGGTCCCAGGGCACAGAGACATTCCAGGGAATTGCAAAGCCACTGAGCTTGCAAGACTAGGAACTACCTTACAGGTTCCAACAGAATTGGAATGTGTTGGTATGCCTCTAGAAACTTGCAAGAAAAACCTACGGCTTTGTTCTGCGACGGAGACCAATCAAAGATGGGCAAATGGATGGACGTGTGATACAACACGAATGATTTGGCCTTCTCTAAATCAGTGGCGCACAAGTGAGATGATATGGCTTCCAAGAGGAGAGATTTCGACGGTGGTTTCTATAATTACCGTACACTGTCTTATAGGGAAACATGCAGAGCGGTTAAATGTGCCCTCGAATGACTTTTGCCGAAGTTGCATGGATGAAGAGGAGTTGGAAACTATCGAACACTTTATTTGCCATTGCCCGGCACTTTCTGGTCAGAGACTTGCTTCACTGGGATCTAGGGAGCTGTACGATCTTTCTGATTTGTCGGATGTCAAAATTCAACATCTACACTCAAAAAAATACGTTAGTAGATTTACAAATTTTTTTTTGCTAATGCTAGTTAGCTAACTTTTAGCAAATTTTTAGTTGAGATTAGCATGTTAGCAAAAAATTCTTGTAAACTTCATTTAGCACATTAGCAATTTTAAACAAACTTTGAACTAATTTCTTTTGCTAAAATTGAAATTGAGTTGAAAACATTTTTACAAGATTTTTTGCTAACATTAGCAAAAATAAATGGTAATTTTTTTTTTATTTTCAGAAAACTTAAAATGGCGCTATCTCGGAAACTAACCCAGATAGAGCAAAATGGAGGGCATTTTTGGTTCTTAGAATTACCACACTTTCGCGGGTCCTCTTCACATGTGTGGACCCTAATGGGACCTAACTTTGGATCCAAAAAAGTTAGTATTCCCAAAAATTTTAAAATGCTCATATCTCGGTAAATATTGCCGACACAACAAAAAGTCCAAAAGAATTTTTGTAGCTCTCAACACGTAGAACAAGACCGCTCTCCGAGTAATATTTTTGAAGTTATCGAGTTTTTTAATTCTCAAGACCCCAGTGATCCCCTAAAATCACGTATCTCAAAAACTAAGCAAGGTAGAGCGAAACGGACACAAATTTTGGATCAAAAACTATGACGATTTTTAAGGAACCCAACTAGGTCTAGGCCCATCGGGGTCTGCTCCTATTGGGTCCGAACCCAAAGGGGTCCTCAAATGTGTATGAACTAAGTTGAAATAAAAATTATTTCAGTTAACTAATTTTTAGCAAAACGTTTTTGCTAACTTTACCAAAAAAATTGTGGGTTCAAAATCAGCAAATTTTCTTGTAGGTTTACAAGCTTTTTTTGCTAACTTTACAGTTTTTTTTTTTGAGTGTAAGGAGTTTCATAAGAAGCTCAAACTGGTTTAACGACAGGGACTAGTAGGGAAACCTATTACGGTCCCGTGGTACCACAATGCACCTCAGAGTCTACGTGTGTTGACGTAAAACGTCTGCAGCCACTTACAACCTAACCTAACATTGTATTACATTTTAATTTTGTTTTTTATATTTGATAATTTAAAACAATTGTTGGAAATTATATAATAAAAATTACAGTATTTACATACTTTTTATATTTTTAGGATTTAATATGGAAAAATTCAACAAAAACAATCCTATAATATGATAGGGAGCCGCTGCTATAATCTAATTAGAACCTCAGGCCGGCGACACCATTATTTTAATTGGCTTGATTCTCTGCTATACAACACTGACTTTAATTTTCGTCAGTCATAAACAAAAACTTCATCGTGATCGTACGTAATTGTGTCGTCTCCGCAATTAATCGGGAAAAGTTATTAAAATAGTGTCAGAAATATAATAAAAATTAGTAAAATCGGTATAAACAGTTGTCGTTAATAAAATAAAAGTGTTAAAATTGTTAAAATACGTGAAATCGCGACTTTTTTGGCAAATAGAAAATGTGCAATTTTTTTCTAAAGTTTGTTTTATGATGAGTCACGTAAGTGTGTGTAGTTGTTGCATTCGTTTTTTTCTTTTAGTAGTATAGGAGAATGGATAGGAAAAAGAAGTCGGCTGATAGTGAAACAACAAAATACAATCTAGTGACAGCTAGATGTCACTGAGAGCGCTAGAGAAAAATGGCATCTAGTGGCGTCTAGATGTCAGTGTTCGTCGTAGCAAATTTCTGAATCAATTTCTAGTTGTCTTCCACTGCACTGTAGATGTCACTACGACAACAATGATCTCTACCATTTTATGGTTCTACTACTCAACTGCAGAATAGAGTGATATTAATTCAGAAATTAGTTACGCCCTTTAAGTATAGATGGCGTTAGCTTATTTTTCAGTAAATGGAAAATTAGTAAAGAGAGAACGATTAAAAGAAACGAATAAAAACTAAAACGGTGTGAACTTTTTTTTTTTTTTATTTTGTTTTATTGATTTTTAAGTGGTAAACAAAAATTCTGTCATGAAAAATTAATATTAGGAATTTTCAATCGATTACCGAAAACAGTTTTGAAAAACCGAAAAATGTAAACAGTAAAAAGAAGACGGTTTTGCTGAATCTTCTTTATATTATGGTTTATTCTGAGCTTATCGGCGAATTTGCTGTCCTTGTGTATTTGAAGTGAAAATTTAAAATATATTCCACTTAATTATTTACTTTAAAATAAAGCTCCTAAAATATTGTTTCTAAAATTTTGTTTTGTTTTTCAAAAATTTTTTCTCAAACGTAGAGATGTCCGTCAGTCTGTCGAAATGGCGATCACGGCCAAGATATTACACAAATTTGACTGAAACTTAACACATTTACTTGTTGTTGCACCTAGAAGCTTGGTATTGCATTTGAGCGATATCGGATTAGGCGTTCAAAAGTTATGAACGAAAATTTAAGGACACCTCGAACATTTTGCTACACTCAACATAACCTAATAGTACAAAATGCTTTAATTCGGCTCCTAGCTGACATATGTAAACAGAATTGAACATCGAATGGTATTTAAACAAGTACAATCATATTTTTTTTAGAAAAAAAAAAAAATCGCGGTAATTTTTACCAAAATATATTTTTTGCGGAAATTTATTTATTTTTTAAATAAAGTTTTTTACAATAATTTTCTTTAAAAAATGCAGGGTATCAATACATTCGACAAGGCCAAATTTTATTATACCCTCCAACTACAGTATGGGGGTATACTCACTTTGTCATTCCGTGTGTAACGCATCAAAATATCGGTCAAGGACCCCATAAAGTATATATATTTATGATCAGTGATCGATTCTAAGACATTCTAGCGATGTCCGTCCGTCCGTCCGTCTGTCCGTCTGTAGTTAACACGATGCAGTCCAAAATAAAAGAGCTAGACTCCCGACATTTGGCACAAATATATCTTATGTTAATAGGCAGGTTAAGTTCGTAAATGAGCAAAATCGGACCAGGGGGAAAAAAGTTCCCCCTTGAAGAACTAAACCAACCTCTGAAAAAATACACTTTTTTACATGTTTTTTTGTATTTTTGTTAAATAAATGAAACATTTGTTATATTTATCGGGATAGGAAGGTGCTGTCAACATCCCCCACTGACCCCATCACCCCCCCCCCCCCCCCAAAAAAAACAAACAAACGCCCCTGACAATTTTTTTTTTTTTACATTTTGGAGGGTATAAAAGATTCGGCACAGCCGAATTTAACACTCTTACTTGTTTTTTTACTTGTTTTATCTGCAATGTATTGTTTAATTTCTGATTCATGTTTCTTCACGGGAAAAAATTATTAACAAGAAATAACTCATTCACTAGAGGGTTGAATAAAATGATTTTAACGGTTATTTTCTTCCAAAAATAATATTTTAAATAAAATTTCCGTCATTCCATTTTGAAAACAACTAAAAATTTTCTGTTGTTTTTTTGACTCGTTATTCTTTATTATTTTATTATTTGGCTTTTTAATAGAAAACACAAGAAACATTAACCTTAAACAAAATATCAATAATATTCAGGTTTATGTCTACACTTAATTCTAAATATGATATTGACAGATCTGGCAGCACAAATTGCACTTCTTATATCTGGCAATATTTGTTATTTTAGTTTATTCGTGAAAATTTTTCTAGCCGGTTGTGTTTTTTGTGATCACAGTTTCTTTTTTTAAATTGTTAATAACATGACTGAGTTTTTGTTAATATTTTTATACCAAATAAAACATTAAGTGATGCAGATTATTAATTCAATAAAAATTTTATCAAAAGTGCACGAAAAAGTGTGAATATTAAGAAGTTTTTATTGCAAAAAAAAATGTCAAATTGCAATGGATGACCTTTTGTGTTATTGTTTTGTTAGTGATGTATGTTATAAAAAAGATCGGTTACTTGTATAATTGTGATTATAAAAATACCGAGTATATTTTAGTATACGGAAAAATATGTATATAAAAAGTAAAAATTAAATATATAAAATAGAAATTCATTTTAGAAAAATAAGTACTAAAATCGGTATAAAATCATCCAAGTATACACAACTTTATTTTCTTTTTTCTCATTATTAAACGTAAGTCACTTGAACCCCTTGTGCTTTTAGCCCCTCATTTAAAAGAATAATTCAAAAAATTAAAAAAAAAAAAAACTAAATTAAATTAAATTAAACAAGTAAAAAGGTTAAATTCGGCCTTGCCGAATGTAGTGATACCCTCCACAATTTCCAAAAAAAATCCGCGATTTTTGTTTTTTTTTTGTAAAAAAATATGTTCGTACTTGTTTAAATACCATTTGGTGTTTAATTATGTTCACATATGTCAACCAGCAGGCGAATTAAAGCATTTTGTATTTTTAGGTTATGTTGAATGTACTGAAATTTTTGAGGTGTCCTTACATTTTCATGTTCATAACTTTTGAACCGCTGAACAAATATCGCTTAAATGCAATACCAAACTTCTCGGGAGAACTTCTAATAAATATGTTAAGTTTCAATTATCTATGTGTAATATTTTGTCCGTGATCACCATTTCCACAGACAGACGGACAAACGGACAGACGGACATAGCTTGAATGTCTTAGAATCGATCACTGATCAATAATATATATACTTTATGGGGTCCCAGACCGATATTTCGATGAGTTACAAGCGGAATGACAAACTTATATATACCCTCTATCACTAGAGTGGAGGGTATAAAAATAATTTTAAATTTAAATTATAAAGTCATAAGAAATTGTAAAAAAAAGTTCAATCATCGTAAAATAAGAGGTTGCAACAAAAAAACTCGGGAAGCCTAGTAAATAGCATTACAAATTATTAAAATAAATTTTAAAGTAATTTTTATTTTTTAAAAAACTTCTTCAGACTATTAGTTTATTAAAAAAACTTTTCTACTTTCCAAAAAAATCTCATCCTTTTCGCGTTCGGTAGCGGGATCACAGTACTACATCAAGTGAATAAAATTAGTGTCCAAAATAAAATTATAAAAAAAAAAAATATAAAATAAAATTAAAAAATGGTCTGTTTTATAAAATGTGTTTGGTCAAATAAAAAATAAATATATTTAAAATGTATAAAGTGAATAAAATAAGTGTCCAAAATCTATATATATAAAAGAGTAACGTGACTGACTGACTGACTGACTGACTGACTGACTTATTGACTGATTCATCATCGCCCAGCCCAAACCGCTGAAGCTAGAGACTTGAAATTTGGACTGTAGGTTCACCTCCCGGAATACAGATCCACTAAGGCTGTATTTTTGCCAATGTTGATTCTAAGGGGGTAAAAAGGGTAAAAAACTGTACTTTTGGTACTTTTTATATCTCCTGAAATAATGGTCGTAGAGACTTGAAATTTGGACTACATGTTCACCTCCCGGAATATAGAACCGTCAAGGCTGGATTTTTGCCAGTGTTGATTCTAAGGGGGTAAAAAGGGTAAAAAACTGTACTTTTGGTACTTTTTATATCTCCTGAAATAATGGTCATAGAGACTTGAAATTTGGACTGTATGTTTACATTATGGAATATAGATCCAGTAAGGCTGGATTTTTGCCAATGTTGATTCTAAGGGGGTAAAAAGGGTAAAAAACTGTACTTTTGGTACCTTTTATATTTTCTTAAAAAATGGTCACAAAAACTTCAAATTTGGATTGTATGATCACCTCCCGGAATAAATATCCACTAGGGCTTGATTTTTGCCAATGATGATTCTAAGGGGGTAAAAAGGGTAAAAACCTGTACTTTTAGTACTTTTTATATTTCCTTAAATAATAGTACTAGGAACTTGAAATTTGCAATGTAGGTTCACCTCCCGGAAAAAAGATTCACTAAGTCTGGGTTTTTGCCAATGTTGATTCTACGGGGGTAAAATGGGTAAAAAAGTGTACTTTTGGTACTTTTTTTTATATACTGAAATAATGGTCTTTCAAACTTCAAATTTAAAATGTAGGATCCTTTAGTTAAATAAAACATTCTGGAACAAGTACTTTCTGAAAATTCTGTACCGTTTATAAAAAGTACCATTTATAAAATGTACCTTTTATAAAAAGTACCTTTTATAAAAAGTATCTTTTATAAAAAGTACCTTTTAAAGAAAGTATCTTTTATAAAAAGTACCTTTTCTAAAAAGTACCTTTTATAAAAAGTACCTTTTATAAAAAGAACCTTTTATAAAAAGTACCTTTTATAAAAAGTACCTTTTATAAAAAGTACATTTCATAAAAAGTACCTTTTATAAAAAGTACATTTTATAAAAAGTACCTTTTATAAAAAGTACCTTTTACAAAAAGTACCTTTTATAAAAAGTACCTTTTTTAAAAAGGTACTTTATAAAAAGTACCTTTTATAAAAAGTACCTTTTATAAAAAGTACCTTTTATAAAAAGTACCTTTTATAAAAAGTACCTTTTATAAAAAGTACCTTTTATAAAAAGTACCTTTTATAAAAAGTACCTTTTATAAAAAGTACCTTTTATAAAAAGTACCTTTTATAAAAAGTACCTTTTATAAAAAGTACCTTTTATAAAAAGTACCTTTTATAAAAAGTACCTTTTATAAAAAGTACCTTTTATAAAAAGTACCTTTTATAAAAAGTACCTTTTATAAAAAGTACCTTTTATAAAAAGTACCTTTTATAAAAAGTACCTTTTATAAAAAGTACCTTTTATAAAAAGTACCTTTTATAAAAAGTACCTTTTATAAAAAGTACCTTTTATAAAAAGTACCTTTTATAAAAAGTACCTTTTATAAAAAGTACCTTTTATAAAAAGTACCTTTTATAAAAAGTACCTTTTATAAAAAGTACCTTTTATAAAAAGTACCTTTTATAAAAAGTACCTTTTATAAAAAGTACCTTTTATAAAAAGTACCTTTTATAAAAAGTACCTTTTATAAAAAGTACCTTTTATAAAAAGTACCTTTTATAAAAAGTACCTTTTATAAAAATTACCTTTTATAAAAAGTACATTTTATAAAAAGTACCTTTTATAAAAAGTACTTTATATAAAAAGTACCTTTTATAAAAAGTACCTTTTATAAAAAGTACCTTTTATAAAAAGTACCTTTTATAAAAAGTACCTTTTATAAAAAGTACCTTTTATAAAAAGTACCTTTTATTAAAAGTACCTTTTATAAAAAGTACCTTTTATAAAAGTACCTTTTTACAAAAAGTACCTTTTATAAAAAGTACCTTTTATAAAAAGTACCGTTTATAAAAAGTACCTTTTATAAAAAGTACCTTTTATAAAAAGTAACGTTTATAAAAAGTACCGTTTATAAAAAATCCTTTTATAAATGGTACCTTTTATAAAAAGTACCTTTTATAAAAAGTACCTTTTATAAAAAGTACCTTTTATAAAAAGTACCTTTTATAAAAAGTACCTTTTATAAAAAGTACCTTTTATAAAAAGTACCTTTTATAAAAAGTACCTTTTATAAAAAGTACCTTTTATAAAAAGTACCTTTTATAAAAAGTACGTTTTATAAAAAGTACCTTTTATAAAAATTACCTTTTATAAAAACTACCTTTTATAAAAAGTACCTTTTATAAAAAGTATTAAAAGTACCTTTTATAAAAAGTACCTTTTATAAAAAGTACCTTTTATAAAAAGTACCTTTTATAAAAAGTACCTTTTATAAAAAGTACCTTTTATAAAAAGTACCTTTTATAAAAAGTACCTTTTATAAAAAGTACCTTTTATAAAAAGTACCTTTTATAAAAAGTACCTTTTATAAAAAGTACCTTTTATAAAAAGTACCTTTTATAAAAACTACCTTTTATAAAAAGTATCTTTTATAAAAAGTACCTTTAATAAAAAGTACCTTTTATAAAAAGTACCTTTTATAAAAAGTACCTTTTATAAAAAGTACCTCTTATAAAAAGTAACTTTCATTAAAAGTATCTTTTATAAAAGTAAACTTTTTGGTACTTTTTTATTTCCTGAAATTTTATTTATAGAAACTTTTTATATTTCCTAGAATCTTAAAAATTGTAATGAAGGAGAATTCGGTATAAAAAACATTCTGGGAAAAATATGTTTTTAAAATTCCGCTTCTTAGTGGGATAAAATAGCTAAAAAGTGTATTTTCGGTACCTTTGATATTTTTGACGTAATAATTCTAGAAACTTAAAATTAGGAATGTAAAATCCTTTTTGTACTTTTAATATTTGCTCAAACAATGATACTAGAAAATTGAAATTTGGAAAAGAAGGTCCTTCGGTGAAGAAAAATCTTTCTGGAAGGCTTCTTTTTGGAAATTTCGTTTCTAACGGGGGTAAGAAAGTGTACTTTTGGTACTTTTTTCTTTGTTCCTATAATAATGAAAAAGTGTAAATTTTGGTCATTCTTATATTTCTTGAAATAATGGCTCAGAAACTTGACATTTTAAATAAAGGATCACCTAGCACAAAAAAAAACCGTTTTATGGAAAATTTAATTTTAAGGGGAAAAGGGGGCAAATGGTTATTTTTACCTATCTAACTATTAAACTAAAAGCCCCAAAAATAACACAAAAAGGACATATTTAAAATTTTAGAACGGGGAACGAAATGGAATAGAGCAGGGAACAATACGGAATGATACTTTTTACTCAAATTTTTCGTATTTAACTATTTTTACTCCATATTTTTGCTCTCTATATGTTTTTTCACTCAAACTTATTTTTATTCCAATTTCTTTATTCACTGAAATATTCATTCACTCAAAATCCAAAATCCCGAAATAAGGGCTCGAAAATTATTCAAATTTTATTGTTTAAATTATTCATTGAAATATTATTTTATGAAAGACTTAAATTTGTTCAAGTAAATAAAACAAAGACTGCGTAGGGGAATTTTCTTGAAATCGGTAGAGTAATTCTGATCTTTCTATTATCCGGTATTCAATGCAACCGGTAACGAAGTACCGGGATGGTAAGCTAGTTAAATTATAAAAAAAATATTTCTAAAATAAAATTAAAAAAATGGTCTTTATTATAAAATATGTACATTAAGGGTGCTCCAAAAAAATGAAGTTGTTAAATATTGGCCGTAACTCCCCCTAGAAATATGCATTTGGGTGTAAAAATATGTTTTGCAAAATTATAGGGTAATCGGATGTGGATAAGGCGTGCATCGGCCCTAAAGTTTGAAAAACGGATTACAAGGGGAAAATATGACTTTTTTGTCATTTTCTCAATTTTTTTGATATTTTGAGTAAAGCTTGAATTCAAATAGTCACTGAATTTTGATTAAGAGTTAATTGTCTATCAAATAAGGTATTAAAAATTAAAATCGGTTGAAAATCAGCCAAGTTATTACAACTTCCCCAGGCAACTAACGTGTGTCAGGCCACTTAATCAAGGAATTCTAGCCCCATTTTTGAAATTTATTGAAATTATCTACTGTAAAAACATTTTTTTTTATTCTTAAAGTTCCAATGTACTAAGAAGATAAATATTTTTCATTTTGCGTTTTGCTAACTTGTTTTAAATAAATGCTAAAGTGGTCTGAATTTTTCAACACTATTTTCAAATCTCCAATTTTAAATTTTTATTTTTTTTGTTAAAGAAATTTTAAAAATTCGACTATTGGAGTTTAAGGATTTGTTAAGCACATATAAAGGAATAAAAACCCCAAAAATTGTAGGGTTTGCTGTTTTCATTTGGGATTTACAGTGATTTAATTTTGGCGGGTTTCGGGAAAGTAGTAATTTTTGGCCCTTTTTTAGCTTTTATTTTTTTTTTGTTTTTTTTTTACAAACTTCATATGTTTTGGACCGAATTATATCAACACGAGATAGAATACTTCAATTCGCAAAATTAGGGCGAAATTGAGATATAAAAAATTGCCCCTGTTAAGGGTCAAAGGTCAAATTTTAGAAAATTTTTAATTTTTAAACATTAACAAATTTGCTGGGTGGATTTTGCTGAATCTACTTGATGTTATTTTAATTGGTCTAAACTAAATGGCAAATAATTAAAATTTAGATATTTAACCCTTAAGTGCTGTTGGGGCCTATAATTTTTTTAATTTAATTGAGATAATGTAAGTGTATTTTGATCAAAGGGTCGAATAGGCCCCACCAGCACTAAAGGGTTAATATTCTGAATTTAAACAAAAAGACATATGTTAAGACCTTTTACAATGACATCAAGTAGTTTCATATATTTCCACTCAGAAAATCTGTTAATGTTTAAAAATTCAAAATTTTCTAAAATTTGACCTTTGACCCTTAACAGGGGCAATTTTTTATATCTCCATTTCGCCCTAATTTTGCGAATTGAAGTATTCTATCTCGTGTTGATATAATTCGGTCCAAAACACATGAAGTTTGTAAAAAAAAACCAAAAAAAAAATAAAAGCTAAAAAATGGCCAAAAATCTCTACTTTCCCGAAATCCGCCAAAATTAAATCACTGTAAATCCCAAATGAAAACAGCAAACCCTACAATTTTTGGGGTTTTTATTCCTTTATATGTGCTTAACAAATCCTTAAACTTCAATAGTCGAATTTTTAAAATTTCTTTAACAAAAAAAAATAAAAATATAAAATTGGAGATTTGAAAATAGTCTTGAAAAATTCAGACCACTTTAGCATTAATTTAAAACAAGTTAGCAAAACGCAAAATGAAAAATATTTATCTTCATAGTACATTGGGACTTGAAGAATAAAAAAATTTTTTACAGTAGATAATTTCAATAAATTTCAAAAATGGGGCTAGAATTCTTTGATTAAGTAGCCTGACACACGTTAGTTGCCTGGGGAAGTTGTAATAACTTGGCTGATTTTCAACCGATTTTAATTTTTAATACCTTATTTGATAGACAATTAACTCTTAATCAAAATTCAGTGACCATTTGAATTCAAATTTTATTCAAAATATCAAAAAAATTGAGAAAATTACAAAAAAGTCATATTTTCCCCTTGTAATCCGTTTTTCAAACTTCAGGGCCGATGCGGCACGCCTTACCCACATCCGATTACCCTAAAATTTTGCAAAACATATTTTTACACCCAAATGCATATTTCTAGGGGGAGTTACGGCCAATATTTAACAACTTCATTTTTTTGGAGCACCCTAATGTACATACATATCGCTCCTTTACTTGTATAGTGTCATAACTCAAAATATTTGATTTTGCAGAAAACACGTTTAAAGTTTACTATTGAAATTGGTTTTTAATGGAAAAAGGCCGGTACATAGAAAATGTAATAATTGCGTGTACTCTTCTCAAACGGTGAGTTTAAAAGATATTAATACGAATTTTTGACACAATATCAAGCATGATATATCGAATAATTCTGCATCATTAACTCAAAAAACGCATTTTTTGAGTTATGACACTATACAAGTAAAGGAGCGATATGTATGCTCAAATAAAAATAAATATATTAAAAATGCCGTGTGTCTTAAGGTCGTGAAAAAGTAAAAATTATTGTCTTTAGTGCAAAATAAGCAAATATAAAAAATATCAAATATTTAAGGCAATATACAAAAATTAAAGTCCATTAAATGTGTAGTAAAATAAATTAGTGTATAATTCAACATCAAAATACCATCAAAGATCTTAAAATTCGCTTCAGTATCAAAGGTAAGTGTTATATATCGAGATCAGTGAAAAATTCGCTGAGTTAAAGGGTTGATGTAACTTTTCAGCTATTGCATTTAGAAAATTTTGTGTTAAACGTTTTTGACAGATGTTTCTTAAAACTTTTTTAAAATTAAACAAGTAGAAAAGTTAAATTCGACTTGGCCGAATCTATGAATACCCTCCACAATGCCCATTTTAAGTGATAGTAAATTTTCTAACGTGAAAAAGATAACAGTCATGATTAGAAATATTTTATTTTGTGTAAAAGTTTTTTTTTTAGTAATTTAAAAAAAAAAAAAAAATACTAATTTTTTTTTGAGTGTAAAATTTTTTTTGAGTGTAAAATTTTTTCGAATTTTACATTACAAAAAAAAAATTACTAATTTTTTTTTGAGTGTAATTTTTTTTCGAATTTTACATTAAAAAAAAAAAAATTACTAATTTATTTTTTTTGAGTGTAAAATTTTTTTTGAGTGTAAAATTTTTTTTCGAGTGTATTTTTTTTTTTTGGTATAAAAATATTTTTGAGTGACAAAAATACGTTTTAAAATATTTTTGTGACTTACCAATGGTTTTAAAACAGGTTTAATGGGTTTTCACCACGTGAATTTAAGGTGAAGCTAATCTGATATTCACGGTTTTGCTAATAACTTTTGAACCACTGGACCGATTTGGGTGAAATTCAATACGAACTAGGCTGGAGGAACGAAAAATATATATGCCAAGCTTCAGCATCCTCAGAATTGATTTTCGAAAGTTATAGTGCTTTTTATCTCATAAATTCACGAAAAACCCTTGCCGAAATTCAGTCTTTTGCACATAACTTTTGAACCACTGGACCGATTTTGCTGGATTGCTATACCAACCTGACCAGGTAAATGCCCAACATATATGACAAACTTCAGGAGCCTCCGTAAAGTGTTTCAAAAGTTAGCGTGTTTTCAACAGACAGACGGACAGACGGACGGACGGACGGACGGACATCGCTAGATCGTCTTAAAATCGATCGAGGATCATGAATATATATACACTAGTCGAATAGCCTGTCCCTACCAGGCGGAACACCAAATCACTTTTTATGATTTACGCCTATTTATTCAAAATTAGTATAGGCATATTTGGTTTTAGATTAAAGGTATTTAAAATGCATATCTCGTGATCAGAGGTCCAAGCCGACCGGCTCAAGCCTATCGGCGCGCCGCCGCCGGTAATTTTTTCATGAGCCGCGCCGCCGCCGATTTAGTCGGCTCGAATCGACTAAAACAAAGCCGCCGAAGTAATCAGCTCAGCCGGATTTTATAGACTCAGATTTTATTAATAACCATCATATTTGGTAACAGATTAAAGGTATTTAAAAGATATATCTTGTGGTGCTAACAACATGCCAAAAAATGATAATTTTCGACTTATTAACAAAAATGTCCTAAAGTTTTGATATTTTACTCAATATGACGAAAAGTTGTGCATGTTAGGACACGTTCTTTACACACATAGATACGTTTTTCAAAGACCTTTCATTTGCTGTGCAACATAGGTTTCTTTGTATAATATAGGAGATAAACGAAAAAAAACTGAACAGCAGTTTCATCCCACCTCATTTGCACCCACTAAATATAAATTTGGCCCGCTAAAAAAATTACGTGTCCCTTTATTTTTCCTAATCTATATAAAGCCAATTCAATACAGATTGGAGGGTGACACTAGGGAGACTTCCCTTTTAAGCTTTACCCTATGAACTAGAAATGGGCGCTGGTCACGTGATTCAAGTGAATTACGAGTGAGTCTGAGTGATTTTCATTTTATTCACGTGATTGGTGAGTAACCGTAAGTTGAAAAAAAATCTGCGTGATTAGTGAGTGAGTCTCCGAATTATTCGGTAAACCGGTTTTTTATTTTTTTTTCGGTTTTTTTGTAAACCGGTTTTTTTAAAGACGACACTGGCCGTAATTAAAATTGCCTAATGTAAATTCGGTCATACATAATTAGCCCCATGGATTAGTATTAATTAGAGATGGGCACATAAGCTGATTAGAGCGTGATTCACGCGTGAGTGTGAGTAAATTCAATTCTAATGACGTAATTTTTAGTGAGTGTGAGTTGGGAAAAAATTGCGTGAGTGAGTATGCGTGAGTAATATTTTTGCGTGAGTGAGTGTGCATCAGCCGATTTGATTGCGATAGTTTACGTGATTTATTTTCATTTCATATTTCCTTTCGTACCAAAAAAAGCAACAAAAAAACTTTAAAATTTGGCTAAACTTAAGATGTCGTCCCGAAAAAAGCACAAAAAATTGTTAAAGTTCGCTGAATTTTAAATTTTGCTTAAAATTTTGTAAATTTAAAAATTTTTTTTTTTTTTATAAATATAAGTTTCGTGAGTGTGAGTCTACGTGAGTGTGAGTGAAGCTTGTGTGAGTGCACGTGAGTGTGGGTTGTATTAAATTCACTCACCTGATTGTGAGTGAGTGTGAGTAGAAAAAATATGCTTGTGAGTGAGCGTGCATGATTCAAAAATCACTCACGCTCCCATCTCTAGCATTAATAACATTTCTTTTAAGGAATGCTATCAAATTAGGTGTTGATAAGTTGCCAGCCCTTATACTGTAACTTGATAATCGTCAATCGTCAACGTTAGCTCATTATTCTATTACCATAAAATGACACCATATGGTAATGGAATAACGATGGAAACGATACGATTGACGACTATCAAGTTACATAATTACCCCCCTGTTTTATTATATGTTTGAGCCACTGTATACACTATTTTATATATTTTTTGGAACAAAAAAATTTTATTTTAATTAAAATTTTAATTGTTTTTTAATTTAATATTAATTAAACTTTTAATTAATATAATTAATTGTTTAATTAACTTTATTTTAATTAATATTTTAATTGTTTTCAAATTTAATATTAATTAAGTATTTAATTTATATAATTAAATGTTTAATTAAATTTCTAGCTTCACTTATTTTTTTTTTTGTTTTGTTTTCCGTGTGTGTGCGAGTGTGTGTTTTTATCTTGCATTGTATTACATACAAAAAAAAAAAACATAAGTATAAAAAGTTTGTTGAAAGTTTTTTTTATTTTTCACATAGGTTTTTGAATTCTCATTTTGTTTGTAGTTTTATGGGTATGTATATGAAAGGTTTATAATCAACTTTATAAAAACATCTCACTGACTATGTCTTTACGGCATCAATAAATTTGGTAAAGTTTGAAGAAATATTTTTTTTTTAAACTATTTTATTCAAAAAGAATGTTTTTACAAATTATTTTTTTTTTTAATATAATATTTTTAATTAATTTTTTTAATTTATACAATTAAAATTTTAATTATTTTTTTTTAAATTTTAATTAAATTTTTTAATTTATAGTATTAAGTTTTTAATTAAATAAATATCCATTTATTTTTAATTAACGACATACAAATATTTTTAATTTATTTGCGCATTTTAGTGATTGGTCCGGATTTAATTAATTTTTTAATTAAATCCACGAATTTTTTTATTAAATATTTTTTTTATTTTTTTCTGTGAACAATTGCTCTGATTTTTTACGAGTGAGAATAATTTCAGCAGCACACTTCCTATTTTGTTTTGTTATTTTTATTTACTTTACATAAGACTTTGTGAGACATCAGAAAGTCTTAGATTCTGAGACATTTTTCCAATAGAAAAAGTATCAGATTCTAAGAAACTTTTAATAGGAGTTTTTTGGGATTTTTTATAAAAAATAAATGTTTTGAATTTAAAAAACTTTTATATTGAATAAACTATAAGTTTTAGTACTGTCGAGGTCAAAAAAGTATTATTTAGGTTTAGTTTAATACCATTTCGAAATTTCTATTTTCCATCTCTGAGTAATTCCTTTGGTGATACACGCAGGAATGGAGAAGTCAGTACTTTTGGTACTTTTTTCAGTACTTTTTCACTTCTTAAAATACCGTAGCACCGCCGCGACCTACTTACAATTAGTCATTATCTGAAAAAAGCGTTTTCATATATGTGTTAAACAAAATCTAAAAGAGTTTCGGAAAATCTTCCGATTTCCATAGCAAAAATCATTAATTTAGATTCTTGCTGGCAGACATTTTAGAAATATTTCTGAAATTTTTTCTTATAAAACAACTTACTCCAAATCTACTGAAGTAACTTGTAGTGCTGATCTCGTGTATAAGAAACGACACTCAAATCTTTATAAAGTTTTACCGTGTTTCGTTAACAACCCTGCGAGAAATTGTTTCCGGTCCTACAGTACCGATTGTTCTTAAAATCTATTCTAGGACTGGTTCAACGTAAACTTGCCATAGAATATACCAGTTATATAACCAGAAAAAGGGTAAATTGATTTTAAAAACCAATCTAGGACCTATTCTCGACTGGTCCTAGAGCAATTTGTAATTTCAAAAAAACAAACTGAAAATTTTAAAAAGGAGTTTTATTGGCTTTTCTCATAAAACATAAATGTTTTTTTTAAAGAAAAATTTTATATAGAAAATTTTTTATATAGAAAAATTTCACATAGAGATTTTTTTATAAAAAAAATTTATAAAGAAATTTTTTTATAGAAATTTTATATAGAAAATTTTTTATAGAAATTTAATATAGAAAGTTTTTTATAGAAACATTTTATATAGAGAATTTTCAATTGAAAAATTTTATATAGAAAATTTTTTATAGAAAAATTTTATATAGACAATTTTTATAGAAAAATTTTATATAAAAAATATTTTACAGAAAAATTTTATATAAAAAATTTTTTATAGACAAATTTTCTAAAGAAAATTTTTTATAGAAAAATTTTATATAGAAAATTTTATAAAAACATTTTATATAGAAAAATTTTATATAGAAAATTTTTTATAAAAAAATTTTATGTAAAAAAATTTTTATAGAAAAATTTTATAAAGAAAATTTTTTATAAAAAAATTTTATATAGAAATTTTTTTTTATATAGAAAAATTTTATATAGAAAATTTTTTATAGAAAAATTTTATAGAAAAATTTTATAGAAAAAATTTATATAGAAATTTTATATAAAAAAAATTTTATAGAAAAATTTTATAAAGAAAATTTTTTATAGAAAAATTTTTTATAGAAAAATTTAATGTAGAGAATTTTTTATAAAAAATTGTATATAGAGAATTTTTCTACAGAAAATTTTATGTAAAATTTTTCTATAAAAAATTTTCTTTAAAACCATTTTTAACAGAAAAATTTTATATAGAAAATTTTATATAGAAAATTTTTTATAGAAAATTTTATTTAGAAAATTTTTTTATAGAAAAGTTTTATATAGAAAATTTTATATAGAAAAATTGTATATATAAAATTTTTTATAGAAAACTTTTATATAGAACATTTTTTATAGAAAAATTTTATATAGAAAAATTTTATATAGAAAAATTTTATATAGAAAATTTTTTATTTAAAAATTTTATATAGAAAAATTTTATCTAGAAAATTTTTTATAGAAAAATTTTTTATAGAAAATTTTTTATAGAAAATTTTTTTATAGAAAATTTTTTATAGAAAAATTTTTTATAGAAAATTTTTTATAGAAAAATTTTATATAGAAAATTTTTTATAGAAAAATTTTCTATAGAAAATTTTTTATAGAAAATTTTTATATAGAAAATTTTTAATAGAAAAATTTTATATAGAAAATTTTTTATAGAAAAATTTTATATAGAAAATTTTTTATAGAAAAATTTTATATAGAACATTTTTTATAGAAAAATTTTACATAGAAAATTTTATATAGAAAATTTTTTATAGAAAAATTTTATATAGAACATTTTTTATAGAAAAATTTTACACAGAAAATTTTATATAGAAAATTTTTTATAGAAAAATTTTATATAGAAAACTTTTTATTGGAAAATTTTTATAAAGAAAATCTTTTATAGAAAAGTTTTATATAGAGAATTTTTTATAGAAAAATTTTATATAGAAAATTTTTTATAGAAAAATTTTATATAGAAAGTTTTTTATAGAAAAATTTTATATAGAACATTTTTTAAAGAAACATTTTATATAGAAAATTTTTAATAGAATAATTTTAATATAAAAATTTTTTACAGAAAAATTTTATATAAATATTTTTTATAGACAAATTTTATATAGAAATTTTTTTATAGAAAAATTTTATATTGAAAATTTATTGAAAAATTTTATATAGAAAAATTTTATCTAGAAAAATTTTATCTAGAAAATTTTTTATAGAAAAATTTTATATAGAAGATTTTTTATAGAAAAATTTTATATAGAACATTTTTTATAGAAAAATTTTACATAAAAAATTTTATACCGAAAATTTTTTATAGAAAAATTTTATATAGAAAACTTTTTATTGGAAAATTTTTATATAGAAAATCTTTTATAGAAAAGTTTTATATAGAAAATTTTTTATAGAAAAATTTTATATAGAAAACTTTTTATTGGAAAATTTTTATATATAAAATTTTTTATAGAAAAATTTTATATAGAAAGTTTTTTATAGAAAAATTTTATATAGAACATTTTTTAAAGAAACATTTTATATAGAAAATTTTTAATAGAATAATTTTATATGAAAAATTTTTTACAGAAAAATTTTATATAAATATTTTTTATAGACAAATTTTATATAGAAATTTTTTGATAGAAAAATTTTATATTGAAAATTTATTGAAAAATTTTATATAGAAAAATTTTATCTAGGAAAATTTTATCTAGAAAATTTTTTATCGAAAAATTTTATATAGAAAATTTTTTATAGAAAAATTTTATATAGAACATTTTTTATAGAAAAATTTTATATAGAAAGAACATTTTTTATAGAAAAATTTTACATAGAAAATTTTATACCTAAAAATTTTTTATAGAAAAATTTTATATAGAAAACTTTTTATTGGAAAATTTTTATATAGAAAATCTTTTAGAGAAAAGTTTTATATAGTTTTATATTTGTGTGAGTGAGCATGCGTGAGTCATTTTTTTTTGTGTGAGTTTGCAGAATTTATTTTTTCTTAATATTTCCTTTTTTTCTGAAAAAAAAATAAAAAATATTTTGTAAGATTTGGATAACTTTAAATTTCGTCCCAAAAAAGCAAAAACAGTTTCTACAAACTTAAATTTTTATTTATTATTTTTTTTTATTGTATAAATAAAAGTTTCGTGAGTGTGAGTGAAGTTTGCTTGGGTGTCCGTTACTGAATTGTCTTAAATCTACACACTTGATTGTAAGTGAGTATGAACGTGAAAAAAATTGCGTGAGTGAGTGTGTGTGATTGGAAAATTCCTGTTGGAAGCCTGAGCACTGATGCCATTTTACCCTTTTTTTGGAATTCTCTTTTGCTTTTGTGACTTTCTTAAAGACAATTTCTTTAAAATATTTTTTCTTAAAAAAGGCTCTTCGGAAATGCTCATTTTTTAAGAAAAAATATTTAAAATAAAATTGCCTCTAAGAATGTCAAAAAATCAAAAGAGAATTCCAAAAAAAGGGTAAAATGGCATCAGTGAGCCTGAGTGAGTGTAAGTCGAAGTCACCCACGTGCCCATCTCTACTTCAAATACTTAAGAAGATCAATAATGAAAAGAAGATACAAAATAAAACACTTTACAACAAGACAAGATGAAAAAAATAAAACAAATACAAAACTAAAGAGTTACAGAGAGACAGAGAGTGACATTGGAGATATACCAGTGATGGAAAATTGGAATTTTGAAATGGTACAAGAGCTCAACAAAATAAAGTACTTTTTCGCACACGACGGTACTAAAAATACTTACCCCCTAGTTTTGTAAAACGCAACGGGCCGCGTTGTAAAAAATTGTAAAAAATTGTGTGTAATTTGTTTTTGTTACAACAAAAAATTGTATTGAAATTTGACAATGCGGTTCGTTGCGTTTTAAAAATTAGGCGATTAATTCAATATAAAAGTTCCTTGATTGATCAAATCCTGATCCATATATTTATTTTCTTAAGAAACCCCTCATTAAAGATTGACTAAAATCAAAAAATAAAAAAATGTGTTTTTTTCCTATGAAAATCAATTGATTTTCGGGAATTCTTTTAGATTTTGTTAAATGAATGTAAACGTTTAGTATAGAAAAGGTACTAATTCAGTCGCAGGATAAAATAGATGGAAAAGTTAGTGCTTTAGTACTTTTTCCAGTACTGTTTCACTCTCTAAGATACCGTAGTACCCCCGCGACTGATTACGTACATTTTCTATACCAGACGTTTTGATACATTTGTTCAACTAAATCTAAAAGAATTCCCGAAAATCTACCGATTTCAAAAGCTTAAATTAAAAGATTTTTTTTTCTCAAAAAAATAAATAAATGGTTACATTTGTTTATTGAAATAATTATTTTTAGAACCGTCGAGTAGAGATGGGCGCGTGAGTGATTTTGAATCACACTCACTCACGACAGGAATTTTTGAATCACGCACACTCACTCACAATCACGTGAGTAAATTTAATACAACTCACACTTACGTGCTTTCACGCAAGCTTCACTCACACTCACGTCGACTTACACTCACGAAACTCTTATTTATACAAAAAAAAATATTAAAAACTAAAATTTCAAAAATCTTTTAAAATTTTCAGTAAAATTTAAAGTTTAACGAAATTTTACATTTTGTTTTTTGCTTTTTTCGGACGAAATCTTAAGTTAAGCCAAATTTTAAATTTTTTTGTTGATTTTTTTGGTATGAAAGGAAAAATGAAGAGAAAATAAATCACGCATTCTCACGCAAAAAAATTGACTCACGCACACTCACTCACGCAAAAATCTTACTCACGCAAACTCACTCCTGCAATTTTTTTCTGCACTCACACTCATTCACAATCACGTGAGCAAAATTGAGTTCAGTCACACTCACGTGTGATCATACGTGAATCACGTGAATCTCGCTCTAATCTACTTTTTTGGTCGATATCCAGTAAAATTTGAAAATTACGATTTTCCATCCCTGCGGTGTACTATGGTATCTTAGAGAGTGAAAAAGTACTAAAAAAAGTACTAAAGTACTAACTTTTCCAACCCTTAGATAGACAGAGATAGACAGAGAGCAATAGAGAATAAATATAGATATTAATTTGTATGAATGAAATATTTGGAATTTAACAAGAACAACATGTTCTACCATACATTTTGTAGAAAAAGAAGATGGAAAAAGAAATTGAAAGAAGAAGACTAAAAATAAAAGACTTACAAAAATAAAACATAAACACACAAGTAAAAATTAAAACAAAATTTTATTGTATAATGGCAACCCATCGTCTTCAACAATAAAAACAACGTCAACAAAAACAACTTTTTTTTTCTTTAGAGGACCTGAATTTGTACAGCAAAAGAGAAATAACGATCAGTTTTAAACTAACGTGCCGACTAAAAACACGTACGACAATTCGATAGCGGGTATAGTGTTGTCAATTTTTAATTACAAATAGAAGGAACAAAAAAGAATGCAAAATATCTTTTTGTTTTTCTCTTAAAGTAACAAATTTAGAAAACAATAACGGAAGTGCGTAAATTAAAGAAAATGGAATTGTTTTTTTCTTTTTAATAACAAAATATAAATGAATTTTATAGAAAAAAGTGAAATATTTATTGTAAAAAAAAATATTCAAGAAATTGTTAAATGAAATTGTTTTGAAAAGAAACCAAATTCTTGATTCTTAAAAGAAAAATCTCAATACAGTTCTAAGAAATTTTTGTACAACAAAAGGTGAAAAAGAAATTTATTTTTAGTGACAACAAAATAAAGAAGAAATTATAAAATTAAATTGGGGAAAAACAAAAAAAAAAGTGTAAAAAAAATCATAAAATAAATAAAAATATAAAAAACAAAGTTTTTAAATATAAAATATTGTGAAATACAAAAAAAATATTGATATATTAATTTAATTATAAATTACTAAAAATCATCATACAAAAACTTTTTAAAATTTAATTTTCTAACAACAAAAAAAAAAATCATCACTGAATTGCAAATAATTAATTTATTTATATTTTTTTTTATAAAGTGTGTTAAAAACGTGATCGATTGTTTAAATGCTGTTATTTGTTTTTATTTAAATTTAATAATAAATTTTTCTTGTTGTGTTATTATTTATATTAAATTTTTTTTTGTTTATAATAAAAATTCCTCATAAAAACCCCATTGGATATACTTTATGAATGAATAAATACAGCAGCAACAGCAGAAAATAAATAAATTGTTTTGGTATGTAAATTTTTTATATATATTTTTTATGTCATTTAAAAGAAAATAAAAGTTATAAAATTTTTAAAAAAATTTATAATAAAAATAAATTTTGTAGGTCATGATAAAATATAAATATTAGAAAATTTTTCTTTAAAAAATTACGAAAAAAAAAAATTGTTTCTAAAGAAAAAGTCTCAGATTCTGAGACATTTTTCTTATAGAAAAAGTCTCAGATTCTGAGACATTTTTCTTATAGAAAAAGTCTCAGATTCTGAGACATTTTTCTTATAGAAAAAGTCTCAGATTCTGAGACATTTTTCTTATAGAAAAAGTCTCAGATTCTGAGACATTTTTCTTATAGAAAAAGTCTCAGATTCTGAGACATTTTTCTTATAGAAAAAGTCTCAGATTCTGAGACATTTTTCTTATAGAAAAAGTCTCAGATTCTGAGACATTTTTCTTATAGAAAAAGTCTCAGATTCTGAGACATTTTTCTTATAGAAAAAGTCTCAGATTCTGAGACATTTTTCTTATAGAAAAAGTCTCAGATTCTGAGACATTTTTCTTATAGAAAAAGTCTCAGATTCTGAGACATTTTTCTTATAGAAAAAGTCTCAGATTCTGAGACATTTTTCTTATAGAAAAAGTTTTTTCTTATAGAAAAAGTCTCAGATTCTGAGATAGAAAAAAATCTCAGATTCTGAGACATTTTTCCTATAGAAAAAATCTCTGATTCTGAGATATTTTTCCGAAAGAAAAAAAGTGGCATTTTCCAACAAAAAAGTCTCATATTCTGACAAAAAAAATTTTTAAAAGTAAAATGTCTCAGATTCTGAGACATTTTTCTTATAGAAAAAGTCTCAGATTTTGAGACATTTTTCTTATAGAAAAAGTCTCAGATTCTGAGACATTTTACTTATAGAAAAAGTCTCAGATTCAGAGACCTTTTTCTTATAGAAAAGTCTCAGATTCTGAGACATTTTTCTTATAGAAAAAGTCTCAGATTCTGAGACATTTTTCTTACATTTTTCTTATAGAAAAAGTCTCAGATTCTGAGACATTTTTCTTATAAAAAAAGTCTCAGATTCTGAGACATTTTTCTTATAAAAAAAGTCTCAGATTCTGAGACATTTTTCTTATAAAAAAAGTCTCAGATTCTGAGACATTTTTCTTATAAAAAAAGTCTCAGATTCTGAGACATTTTTCTTATAAAAAAAGTCTCAGATTCTGAGACATTTTTCTTATAAAAAAAGTCTCAGATTCTGAGACATTTTTCTTATAAAAAAAGTCTCAGATTCTGAGACATTTTTCTTATAAAAAAAGTCTCAGATTCTGAGACATTTTTCTTATAAAAAAAGTCTCAGATTCTGAGACATTTTTCTTATAAAAAAAAGTCTCAGATTCTGAGACATTTTTCTTATAAAAAAAGTCTCAGATTCTGAGACATTTTTCTTATAAAAAAAGTCTCAGATTCTGAGACATTTTTCTTATAAAAAAAGTCTCAGATTCTGAGACATTTTTCTTATAAAAAAAGTCTCAGATTCTGAGACATTTTTCTTATAGAAAAAGTCTCAGATTCTGAGACATTTTTCTTATAGAAAAAGACAGATTCTGAGCCATTTTTCTTATAGAAAAAGTCTCAGATTCTGGGACATTTTTTTATATTCTGAGAAATTTGTTTTTAAAGAAAAAGTCTCAGATTCTGAGTCTTTTTTTTCTATAAAAAAGGGATATAGACAAAAGAGTCTCATATTTTGATATTTTTTTTTTATAGAAAAGTTTCTGATTCTGATACCTTTCTTTCTATAGAAAAAGTCTCAGATTCCGAGAAATTTTTTCTATAAAAAAATTTTCAGATTTTGAGAAAAAAGTTTTAGATTCTAAGACAGTATATTCTATGGAAAAAGTTTAAAAATCTGGGATTATTTTTATACCCTCCAACTACAGTATGGGGGTATACTCACTTTGTCATTCCGTGTGTAATGCATCAAAATATCGGTATGTGACCCTATAAAGTATATATATTTATGATCAGTGATCGATTTTAAGACATTCTAGCGATGTCTGTCCGTCTGTAGTTAACACGATGCAGTTCAAAATAAAAGAGCTAGACTCCCGACATTTGGCACGAATATGTCTTATGTTCCTAGGCAGGTTAAGTTCGTAAAGGAGCAAAATCGGACAAGGGAAAAAAAGTTCCCCCTTGAAGAACTAAACCAACCTCTGAAAAATACCATATTTTATATGATTTTCTTTGTTTTTGTTTAACAAATACAACATTTTTATGCTACAAGAAGTTCAAAGTCCTGCATTTGGTCCCACAGAATTAGAAAATGTCGTTTTTTCGGTCCGCCCCCCTTTTATGGAAGTGGAATAATTTTTTTTTAAATAATGATAAACTTGTATTTCTTTAGAGCAAAAAGTATAAGAATGAATTCTTAAACACATATTCGAGAAGAAATGCCCCCCCAATTACCACTACCTACCCCCCACCAAAAAAAAAATAACACGTCCCCCTGCAATTTTTTTTATTATTACTTGCATGTTGGAGGTTATAACAGATTCGGCACGGCCGAATTTAACACTCTCACTTGTTTTTATTAAAAAAGTCTCTGATTCCGAATTCTTTTTATTTTAAGTTTTGGGACATTTTTTTTAAAGAAAATTGGCAACAAAAAAAGTCAAATAAAAAAAGTCTCATACTCTGATAAAAAAAAAATCTATAGAAAAAGTCTCAGATTCTGAGAGATTTTTTCTGTAGAAAAAGTTTTAGATTCTGAGAAATTTTTCCTATAGAAAAAGTCTCGGTTCTAAAAAAATTTGATCCTAAAGAAAAGGTCTCAGATTCTGAGTAATTTTTTCTATAAAAAAGCGATATTTTTTCTATAAAAAGAGAGAGAAATTTTTTTCTATAGAAAAAGTTTTAGATGCTGAGAAATTTTTTTCTATACAAAAAGTTTCAGATTCTGAGTTTTTTTTTTAGTACAAAAAGTCTTAGATTCTGTGATTTTTTTCTTTAGAAAGTGTCAGATTCTGAGAATTTGAAAACCCTCCAAAGTATGGGTCGAGGACTCCATAAACTATAGTTATTATTGGTCCTTGATCGATTCTAAGATCTTCTATGAATGTCCGTCCGTCTGTCTGTAGATAACACGATACAGTCCAAAATAAAAGAGCTAGACTCTTGAAGCTTGGCACAAAAATGTCTCGTGATTTTAGGCAGGTTTAGTTCGAAAATGGGCAAAATCGGACCAGGGGGAAAAAGTTCCCCCTTGAAGAGCTAAATCTACCTCTCAAAAACACGATTTTTGTACATGTTTTCTGCATATTTTTGCTGAACAAATGAAACATTTTTATACTAAAGGAAGTTCAAAGTCCTACACTTGGACCCATGGGCTAAGAAAATGTTGTTTTTTCGGCCGCCCCCTTTTGAGGGCGTGGAAGTGAAGAAATAGTTTAAAAAACGATAACATTCAAGTTCTTTAGTACAAAAAGCAAAATGAATGAATTTATCGCGAGAGAGAAGGTGAACCAAAAACCCCCACCCAAAAAGCCCCCCTAAAAAACGCACCTGACAAAAAAATTTTAATATATTTTTTTAATTTTTTTTTACATATTGGAGGGTATAAAAGAATCGGCACAGCCGAATTTAACACTCTCACTTGTTTTAATACAAAAAGTATCAGTTTCTGAGAAATTTTTTCTATAGAAAGTCTCATATTCTAAGCATTTTTTCTATAGAAAAATACTCAGATTCTAAAACAATATTTTCTATGGAAAAAGTTTTAGATTCTGAGACAGTATTCTTTGGAAATTTTGAGTCTTTTAAGTAATTCTGATTGTATTTGTGTTCAATTATTCTATTTTAATAAGTATTCAAATCAAATAAGTTTCTGAATTTGAATTTGGCTTGTCGAAATTTAGTTAATCACTTTTTTTAATTTGCCCCATGTTGGGCGCCAAAACGATAATGTGATTTTTTTTATTTAAAACTTAATTTCAACCGTATTTTTTTGAAATTTTTGTAGTTCAAATAAAATTGCCTAAATTAAAGTTGACCCGTTTTTCATAACTGGACCCTCAATGGGCGCCAATAACACAGCCCCAAGTTTTTTAAAAAAAAGTTATTATTTTTTTAAGTTAAAAAAGGAAAACTTGACTTGCATTTTATATAAAACTATGCATAACAAAATAATATTTTCGAATTTACTTATAAAAAAATATGAAATTTTTCATTTTATCTCTAGCACGTTTTCGACTGCAAATGCATATAAAATTGAATATTCCAGACTGAAGAATTTTTTATTATTATTTTTTTTACAAAATAATAGTAACATTGCACTGTTTTATGAATATTAAAACTGGGTGAAGTTTATTTACATGTTTTGTTTTTTTATGGTACATCAAATTTGCAAAGTGATAATCAAATCCCAGCGAAAAAAACGTTTTTCGAAATAAAACTTTTTTACAAAAATTTTTGTATTCCAAAGAGTATCCAAAAACCAAATTCAAATAGCCGTTATATCAAATTTTAAATTATATCCCAGCCTTTATTAACCAAGAATTGGCTGCTGGAGCCATCGCCTGGACAATCTCATCTCAATGTTACTCAAAAATTAAAGATAGGAGAGTTTTTGGGTATTCGACGCAAATACTGAGGTTTTTGGCGTATCGACACTATTTACCCGGATATATGCGCTTCCCAAGTTTTAAATTATATCCTAGCCTTTATTAACTGAGAACTGGCTGCTGTAGCCATCTACTAGACAATCGGATCTCAATTTTACTCAAAAATTAATTATAACAAATATAATTAGAGCCCGTGCTCGATCTGTACTTACAGAAAAAATCAAATAAAATTACTGACAAAATCTGTCGCCATTAGGCACGTCTCCGAAACAGAAAAAGCAAATTCCTTCATTTGTGTCTGCAATTCCAGATCATGTTGGTAACCCTTGCAAAATAATGTAAGAGACAAAAAAGTTGAAAGAAAGTATGAAGTGAGGTTGAGATTGCTAGAAATAGAATTTTAGTGTTGGAAACTGTGAAAATTTATTCTGTAGAAACTCTAAATATTCACATATGTAAAAAACAGTTTTCATTAACAAGACAAACCGACATTTAAAATCCTACTGATGATGGCACTAACTGGGGTGTTTGAAACCGGTATAGGAAATACCAGAAATGTCTATAATTTTTAGAAATTCAATTTTTCTTCTGCATTTTTTCAACTTGAACCCTTATAACAAATATAATTAGAGCCCGTGCTCGATCTGTACTTACAGAAAAAATCAAATAAAGATCGAAGAGTTTTTGGGTATTCGACGCAAAGACTGACATTTTTGTCGTACCGGCTATTTACCCGGATATATGCGTTTCACAAGTTATTAAGCTAAACAGGTGCTATGGTTAAGCATTTTAAGTGTTATTTATGATAAAACTCAAAAACTATACTTCGGATAGTTTTTGAGACGAAAGTTTTTTGGATCATGCACGACATGTTTGCTTAAGTATCGTTTTGTCGTACCGGTAGTATAAACCGAGCTAAATGATAACATAATTTTAATTAACCGAGAACCGGCTGCTGCAGAAATCTCCTTGAGAATCTCAACTCAAGGTACATAACTCAAAAATTATACATGGGTCGGAGAGCTTTTAGGTTCACCGACCTTTTTGTGATATCGGCAGTATAAATTAGCCCGGATATACGCGTTTTCCAAGTTTTTAAGTCGAAAAGGTGCTATATTAAGCATTTTAAAAGCGTTTTATGACAAAACTCAAAAACTGTAGCTTGTCGAGCTTTTCGGACGAATGTTCCTCGGATTATGGCCGTAAGTTTTTCTTAAGTAACTTTGTCATACCGGTAATAAAAACCGAGCTATACATATTTCTGATGTTTTTAATTAAAAAATTGCATTTACAATTTCTGGAATAACTCAAAAACTATACCTCGGAGAGCTTTCGTGGGAATCAAACCCACAATCCCTACAGTAATAGGCTTTATTTATTTTATTTCCAATTTGTTTTTTCGTTTACCTTAGAATACATTCTAAAACCTTTTATATCAGAAACCAATTCCAAAAAATCTTCCTGGGATAGTGTGAAACAATTTTTCTAATTTCTAAAGCAAAAAAATACAAAACAAAAGAAAAATAATATTTAGATGTTGCTGTATATATCTTCTTCTTCCATTTATAGAAAAAAAAATATGGAAAAACTATTTAAACTAGATTATCATTTGATATGTAACAGATACGCAAATTAGAGTATTTTTGCAACATTTCAATTGACATAGAAACCAACAAAAAAAAAACTTAAGGTCAAAAGATGGCAAAACAGACATGAATTGTGAAAATATTTTAATGATAGAGAAAACATAATGGAAAATTAGTTAACAAAAAATATTTGCGATTTTGATGTATAAGTGCAATCGTTTGTGTGTGCTAAAATACCTAAGTTAATTAGGAGTTTTTAGAATTTTTTGAATTCGCAAAATTTTTAAAAATTTCTTCACTTGTTGATTTCCTTTTAAACTGTTAATAACTACAGAAAATACTTTAAAACGGGCTGATTTAGAATCGATTAAAAAATATTCTGCGTCTTTACTTTACTAGGATTTTTTGGTAATTTGTCAGTGGAAATTCAACTTAAGTTAGAGTTTTTCAAAGAAAAATGTCTCAAAATTTTAGAATTTTTCTTTAAAGAATTGTTTTAAAGCCTACGCGGCTTTAAGTGTATGAAAATTTATGCAAAAATTGTATTTATTTTTATAAAAAACTTGAGATTTTGAAATTTTTATGCATTTGCTTGTTTATGCTCAAATACCTAAGTTAATTAGGTATTTTTAATATTTTTTTAATTTGTTTAAAACTTTCGCATATTGCAGTTTGAAAACTTGATCACCGCATAACAGATTCTCGAACGGGTTGTTTTATTCAGAATTTATATGCACGCAAATGAAGTTGTGATATTTTTATGTATTTGCTTATTTGTGCTCAAATACCTAAGTTAATTAGGTAATTTTAATTTTTTTTTAAACTTTCGCATATTGCAGTTTAAATTCTTAATCACAGCATAACAGATTCTAGAACGGGTTGTTTTAGTCAGAATATATTTGTACTCAATTACCTAAGTTAATTAGGTATTTTGATTTTTTTTTATATTTTTTTTTAAATTTTCACATATTGCAGTTTGAAATGTTGATCACTGCATAACAGATTTTAGAACGAGTTGCTTTATTGATATGCACACAAATGCTTCAGCATCTCTTCTATCGGAAAATGTCTCAAAAGCTGCGGATTTCTGCAAAAAATTTGTCTCATTAATTAATAGGAAAAATTAGTTTTAACTAAAGACAAATTGTCACACAATCTGCGACTTTTTTTACAGAAAAAAATCTAAAAATTTAACTTAGGAAATTTACCTAAGTTGGAAAATTCTAAGTTAGAATCCTTTTAACTGCTTATGATTTATAAAAGTTAAACTGAGAAAAAATGTAGATACAGAAAAATTGGTGCAAAATCAGGGACTCTTTCTGTGGTAAAAATGCTTTAAAATTGTTATTAAGGAAATTTACCTAAGTTAGGAAAAGCTTAAATTAGAATCCTTTCAACTGCTTATGATTTAGAGAAATTAAACTGAGAAACTCCCTTTTTATTCAATTCTTGTTGTTTAATTTTTATAAATTTTCATTTAAAAATTGTAACTTAGGTAAATTCTTACTTAGGCTAAATAACTAACTGTAAAATAATTACAATGTGCTAGTTGCAAAAATTAACAAGCTGGGCACCCTGCTGGTAAAGCTAATTCGGGTACGCTGAATTTAATGGTGCTAGCCGTTTTTCGAAGTTAGCACCCGTGTTCGCGATATTCGCGATTTAAAATTTTAAAGCTAAAGTACTATAAAAAATTAAGTTTTATGCTTTTGGGATAGTTTTTAAATATAAATTAAACAAGTAAAAAAGTTTAATTCGGCCTTGCCGAACGAAGTGATACCCTCCACAATTTCTAAAAGAGTATTGCAAAAACTTTATTTAAAAGGAAATTACTTTTAAAAAAAAATTTCCGTGAAAAAAAAATTAGTTAAAAAAAAAATCCGCGATTTTTTTTTTTTTGTCAAAAAATATGTTTGTACTTGTTTAAATACCACTTGGTGTTCAATTATGTTCACATAAGTCAATCAACAGCCGAATCAAAGCATTTTGTATTTTTAGGTTATGTTGAATGTACGAAAATTTTTGAGGTGTCCTTACATTTTCGTTCATAACTTTTGAACAGCTGAACCGATATACATAGTTCAAATGCAATACCAAACTTCTCGGGAGAACTTTCAATAAACATGTTGAGTTTCATTCATATCCGTGTAATATTTTGGACGTGATCACCATTTCCACAGACAGACGGACATCGCTATAATGTCTTAAAATCGATCGGGGATCATGAATATATATACTTTATGGGGTAATGAGTTACAAACGGAACGACAAACTTATATGTACCCTCTATCACTAGAGTGGAGTGTATAAAAAAGGCATTTTTTTCGCGAAAAAAATTTTTTCCCCAAAAAAAAAAAAAATCCGCTAAAAATTTTTTTCAAACAATTTTGTGTCTGTAATGTATCGTTTTCTACTCATTGTCATAAATTACTAGCAAAATAAAAAAAAAATGGATAAAAATTCGCGACAAAAAATTCGCGAAAAAAATTTTCGCGAATATTTTTTTATTAATAAAAACTGATATTACAACAGGATTTAGTGTACACGAACTATGGCTGTCGTAAATTCAAATTAAACTAAAAATATTTGTATTGTACCAATTTTTTCACGAAAAAAATTTTTTTTCGTGAACAAAAAATATTTTTCGCGAAAAAGTTCACGGGTTTTTGGTTTATTTTGTTAGTTTAACAGATTTGAATGGTTTTAAATGATCCCAATAGCTTAAAAATATCGTTTTTATTGTACTTGAGCATCAAAATTTTAAATCGCGAATATCGCGGATACCAGTGCTAACTTCCAAAAACGGCTAGAACAATTGAATTCAGCATACTTGAACTTTTTTTTCCAGTAGAGTGCCAAGCTTGTTAAAAAAAAGTGTCAAATTCGAGCACATTGTTATTAACAAATTTATCGAAAAAAAATTACTTCTTATTTTAACCCACTTACATTTTTATACCATCCACTAACAATAAGTAGTAAGTATAAATTTGTCATTTCGTTTGAAACTCATCGAAATATCGGTCTAGGACCTCAGACATTCTAGCGTTGTCCATCAGTCCGTTTGTTGAAATGGCAATCCCGCCCAAAAAATTACATGAATATGACTAAGACTTAACATATTTACTTGTGGTTGTCCGGAAAATTTTGGTATTTCATTTTAACGATATCGGTTCAGCAGTTCAAAAGTTAAGAACACAAATTTAAGAACACCTCAAAATTTTAAGTACATTACACAGAACCTAAAAATACAAAATGCATTAATTGGGCTTCTGGTGGACTTATGTTAACATAATTGGATACTGAAGGGCATTTAAGCCAGTACAAATATTTTTTTTTACACAAACATTTTTTTCGCGGATATCATTTTACTAAAATTTTTTTTTCGCGGAAATTTTTTTTACAAAAAATTTTGTTTTCGCGGAAATTTTTTTTACAAAAAATTTGTTTTTCGCGGAAATTTTTTTTTCAAATTTTTTTTTTTCTAAAATTTTAATAAAAAACTCAAAGAAAACTTTATATTCGGCAAAGGCAACTTTATATTCGAAAGCTTTTTTTACTTGTTTTTACTATTTTCACATTTATTAAAATTTTAATTATTTTGCGGCCAACGTTTTTTTTAAGAAATTTTTTAAGTGAATCCTTTTAACTGCACTCACGACTTCAAATATTTAATTACCAACACGAGCCATTCAACAACGTTCAACAGAAACACCCTATTTCAAATTTAAAAAATTTCAATTTTTTTTTTAACAAACATTAAATTAGGCAACATAAAACAGGAACAACTTTACAATAACAACTTTTTATATTTTTTTTTATTTCTCAAATCATTTTTTACGTTCAAATCATTATATTCACCCGCCTTACAAACTAAATAACGGTAACATAATATAAGTCTTCACATTTATTAACAAATAGATACAGTAGACTATAGAGAAGTAAAAATCGTTTTTTGTCTAACAGAATTTTTAGATGGCGCTCCATCGAGGACCCAATTCCAAATCAAAAGTGGAGCCTAAGAAGGGCACCATCCGTTTCGATTTTATTTCCGTTTTGACAAATTAACAAATTTTATCCAGTTGAACATAGAAATTCCGAAAAAAAACCTAAAATAATATTTTAGGAAATGGCGCCCAGGTTGGGGCCCGATACCTAATCGCCAACCAGGAACACGAAAACCACCATCAGCGTTGGAAAGTGAGGCCGCTATCATGTTTCTTAACTGTGAAAATCCAAATTATTTTTTTTTTCTTTCTTCCGAATTTCAATTTTTTTTCTTTATTCAAAATTCCAATTCCAAAATTCTGCACTAATCCAGAGTCTCTACTGTTTTTGTAGCATCAACTTCATCAAAAAAAAATAATATCAAACAAATCGTATTGCATTCTTAACACTGGTTTTCTTATTTAACCATTTTTGGGAATACAAAAAATGTTGTCCACACCGACCGAGTCCTAGTTTTTTTTCGATACTGTTGTTGTTATTTATTCTTAAGTTTATTGTGATTTTCAAGTCAATAAATTGTTGACTTTTAGTTGTTGTTAGCGGTGGCATGTAGTCTTTGATTTTTGCTCAAACAAGAGTTTTCCTTAATTGTCAGGTTGTTTTATATTTTTGTAGTTGTATTGATACATAAATGCTGTTGCAAGATGATGTATTGGAAAATATAACGAGGGCTTATACTCAAAAATCTCTAAAACAAGATTTTCCAAAAGTGCCATTTATTTTGCCATTAAAAACTAATTTTTGTTAAAATATGAGATAGACGGTTTTTTATATAAGCCCTCGATATTTTTGTAGCAACTGAAATCTGTTGACTTTGGAAGTGGTTGTTTTATGATTTTATTTTGCAAAGTAAAATTTTATGAATTTTTGTTAGAAGATCCGAGTAAAATTTTTTTAAATATATTCTTATATATCACATCTGATCCGAGATTTGAAAGATCAGTACTGATCCGAGATTTTAAAGATCAGTACTGATCCGAAAAATGGATCGCTAAGATTAGATCAGTTTTAATCGGGCGGATACAATTTCATCCGATTAAAACTGATCTAATCTTAGCGTTCCATTTTTCGGATCAGTACTGATCCTTCACATTTTTACTTGGGGATTTTATATTTACACAGTACAGCACTTAAGTTTTGACATTCAAAATAACTTTTGAAATCAACACAAGAAGTTTTTAAAACTCTTCAAACTGATTTAGAAAAATTTACCTAAAAATTTATTTGTTAAAAATAACTGTCAGACAAAATTTACTAAAGTGTCTTTTTTTGAAAATAAAGCCCATCGGGTTTGGGTTTATTTCCGTTTAGAAAAATTAACAAATTTTATTCAGCTATACATAAAATTTCAGAAAAACGTTTAAAATGATTTTTAAGAATATGGCGCCCAGGCAGGGGCCCGAAGCCCAATCGCATATCAGAAACACGCAAACCATCACCAGCAATGTAAAGTGATGCTATTTTCTTGTTTCTTAGTTTTTAAAACTCAGATAAAAGATTTAGAGAAACTTCACTAAAAATTCAGTTATTTGTTAAAAATAACTGCCAGAAAAATTTAATAAATTGTCCTTTTTTTCGAAAACGGAGCCCAAAAAGGGCCCCACGGGGTCGGTTTTATTTCCGTCCAGATAAATTAATAAATTTTATTCAGCTAAGTATAGAAATTGAGAAAAAAATTACTAAAATATTTGTTAAGAAAATGGCGCCCAGTTAGGGGCCCGAATCACTTTCAGTTATTTGCTAAAATTAACTGCCAGAAAAATTGTTTTAAATCTTTTATACTATTTAAATTTCTAATTATTTCCTAAATAAATTGTTAAATTTGTCCATTGTAAAAATTATCATATACCACTTTTGCTACATATGATAACACTTGGTGGTCCTACTTAACACTTCACCACAAAACAATTGAACTTCCGTAATTCATCATGGTTCACAAACGTATGTACACACGTGAAATATATTATCAAAAGATAAACCAAAAACTTAGACATTCCTTTTGTAAAAAAAAAAAAAATATTAAAAAAATTAAAGCAAATAGGTTGGCCTGATCAACCACTAACTACAATGTGGTTGAATTATACTGCAAATCAAATGAATAAGGTAATGATTTGAATTTTTTTTAACTTTATACATTTCTTATCCTTAGCACAGATGTTGAGAAAGAGAGGATTGGTTGAAAGTGGTTGGTGACGCTTTACGTCAGCACACATAGACTGTGAGGTCCATTGTGATACCAGGGGATGGTAATGCGGTTCCCCTACTAGTATATATATTTGTTCCTTTTACTCCTACAAGGAGCATAAGGCCCCTACCAGTCCCTGCCGTTAAACCACTTTGAGCTCCTTATGAAACTCTTAAGATATTGAGTTTTGACATTCGACAAATCAGAAAGATCGTACAGTTCGCTAAAGCCCAGGGAATCAAGTCTCTGTCCAGAAAGTGCCGAGCAATGGCAGATAAAGTTTTCTATAGTTTCCTGCTCCTCCTCATCCATACAACTCCGGCAAAAGTCATTTGACGGCACATTTAACCGTCAAGCGTGCTTTTCTATAAGGCAGTGTCCGGTAATTACAGCAACCACAATCGAAATCCCTCCTCTTAGAAGCGATATCAGCTTATTTGTGAGCACTTGATTGAAAGAAGGCCAAATCTCTGGTGTAATCTCACACATCCATCTATATGCCCAACTCTGAAAAGTCTCGGTCACGGAACAAAACCGTATATTTTGATTGTGAGTTTCTAAAGGCATACCAACACATTTCAATTCGGTTTCAACCTGTAAGGAAGTTCCCAATCTTGCATGCTTATCGGATTTGCAATTCCCTAGAATGTCTAATTGTCAACTGCTCGCCATCTCATTTAAACTGCTCGTCATCTCATTTTAAGACGTGAGGCAGTTAAGGGCAGATCTTGTTTTCAGAAACATTGACTTCAGGGATTCTACCGCGGGTTGCCTGCCAGAAAAGATGTTGACATTGCAACTCAATCAATCAGCCACATCCTTTATTGCCATCATCTCTGCCTGGTAAACACTGCTATGATCTGGCGATCTTCGATCCAGACTCAATCCAAACTCTTCCAAAGAGACTCTGAAGCCCACTTGTTCGTGTAGGTTCGATCCATCTGTGTAAAAATGTATAAAGGCTCCATTACACGGAATGGCCCTCATCCAAGACTCCCCGGATGGTAGAAGGAACGCAGTCCACATTTTGTGGTATTGTTATTTTCTTCAAGATCGCGCTATGGCCCCATCCCTTTTGTCTCTTAACCAGGCCACCAGGCAATGATTTCCTACAGTAGAATTGGACGCACCACTGCTGTATAAATCCAGTGAACGACTTTAGGGATAAAGCCCCATCGTTTTCCAATGACTCTTTTACAGGAATATAAAGCAATCGTTGCTTTTCTCCCCTGTTATTCAATATTACACCTAAAATTCAACTTCCTATCCCTTAACCGCTATGGCGACATCGTTAGCATATGCGACAACATGACAACCACGTGCTTCGAAAGAGAGCAGCATTGAATTCCGTGACAGGTACCAAAGAAGTGGCGAATAATACTTCCCTGTGGTGTGCCTCTATTGACAAATCGAGATACGATATACGCCCACTATTCGGACGTTATACGTCTATTGGCAAGTAGATTTTCCGCCATTAAAACGATACCACACTTCACTCCCAGACCCAACAATGCCAGAGTTATCGAGTCTGGAATGACATTATTAATAGCCTCCTCTATATCAAGAAAGGCCACCATAGTGTACTCCTTTACCTAAAGCGATCTCTGGATGGTACCAACGAGCTCATTGATCTAGAGCTGTTTGATCTACCCTTGCTGTATGCATGTTGTATTGTCGAAAGCAAACTCGGGTCAATCACTATGCGCAAATATAAGTCTTTCGTTCCATTGTCTTTAGCAAAAATGAAGACAGACTTATGGGTCTGAAATCCTTTGAAACTGTGTGGGAATTTTTCCCAGCCTTCGGGATAAAAACGAGCCTGGTATCCCAGTGTAGAGATTTTACAGCCAAAGTGCTATATAGACCGATACTGAATCTCAACCGGGATTATACCAACAGGTCCAGGGGATTTATAGGGCCTGAAGCTTTTAATCGTTCAGATTAATGTTGGCAGATTTATCTCCGAGATAATTTCAGATTCTTGGTCGCCAAAACGTTCCAAAGCTTGAAACGAAGTCATAAGAAAGAGAGAGAGAATTCTTAGTTTGATTAAAAAAAAATATATTTATTATTTAAAACGATTTTTTGGAAAATCGTTCACCTTACTCACTTACCCCACAGTATTGCCCCATCAGAGATAGTGCCCGGTTAATGTAGCCACACTTTGTTGTTTTATATTTCTTGCTGCAGAGAGAGAGATAATAATTAGAGACACACGTTTCCAGCTAAGATTTTAAACTTCCAAAAATATGATAAAGCTTGTTTTTAAGATTTATATAAATAAATAAATAAAAAAAAAAAACAACAATTTTTTCACTTCTTCTAGTTTACAAAAGCGTTAATGAACACGCAACTTTAATATAAAATTTGTTATAAAAAAGAGTTAAGAAAAAAATGCCGAAAAATTGTAATGAAAGACAAAAAATATTTGGAGAAAAAAAAACAAACCAAATGAAATCAAATCAAATTAATGATCATACATTAATCATAATTTTAAACTAAAAAAAAAATATTTTTAAAGAAAATCGTGTTAATAAGGTGTTTAGATTACCACCTTAAAATTAAAGACACAGTTAACTAAAGCGAGGCGTACAGTAACACAGCAGCTTAGCAAAGCTTTTCACTGAAGTGAAAACATTTTTAATTATAACTGTTAATATTCGAATATAATTTAGGTGTGGTAACACTAATACAGTTGCCGTAACAGCAATATGGTTGTGACAACTTAGTAACCTGTTTTAGGGATTTCATAATCACATATTTGTTTGTGAAATGGTAGATTAGCGATTGTGGACATATCCCGATCTTGAAGAAGATAACAATACCACAAAATTTTGAGCGCCACTTTACCACTATGATATCATCCAGGGAGTCTTGGATGAAGGACATTCCGGGTAGTGGAGCCTGCATACATTTTTGCATAGATGGATCGAAGTTCCACGAACAAGTAGGCTTTGTAGTCTATTTGGAAGAGCTTGGGTTGAGCCAGGCTGGAAGATTGCCGGATAATTGCAGTGTTTAACAGGCTGAGATCCTGGCAATGAAATGGTTGAGTTGCAATGTCTTATCTACAACCGCAGTCAACATCCCTGTCCCTAGAGACAGTGTTTCTGAAAAAAAAGATCTGCCCTTAACTGCCGCCAAGTAGTTTGACTTACGACTCATATGGTCCCAGGGCACAGAAACATTCTAGGGAATCGCAAAGTCGATGATATTTATGAAACCTTCATAAATATAATGAAGTTTTTTGAAAAAAGTCTATGAAATGCACTTCATTAAATTTCATGATTTCATAAAAAACTAGTAAAAAAGTTAAATTCGGCCTTGCCGAATGTATTGATACCCTCCACAATTTCTAAAAGATTAATGCAAAAACTTTACTTAAAAGAAAATCACTTTTGAAAAAAAAAAAAAAAAAATTGGTAAAAAAAAAAACCCCTCGATTTTTTTTATTTTTTTGCCTCAAAATATGTTGGTACTTGTTTAAATACCAATTGGTGTTCAATTATGTTCACATAAGTCAACCAGCAGCCGAATTAAAGCATTTTGTATTTTTAGGTTACGTTGAATGTACTAAAATTTTTGAGGTGTCCTTACATTTTCGTTCATAACATTTGAACCGCTGAACCGATATCGCTCAAATGCAATACCAAACTTCTCAGGAGAACTTTCAATAAATGTTAAGTTTCAGTCATCTCCGTGTAACATTTTGGCCGTGATCCCCATTTCCACAGACAGACGGACAGACGGATATCGCTAGAATGCCTTAAAATCGATCGGGGATCATGAATATATATACTTTATGGGGGTCTGGGACCGATATTTCGATGAGTATAAAAATCAAAACGTGTCATATGAAATTTTTATAATATGATTAAGAAATTGGGACAAAACAATTATAGCTCCTGAAGACGATTTTTTAAATTAAATTTTTTTTTTTATTAAGAACTACCATATAATTACAAATCATATACTAATTTTACCTAACCGAGAACTGGTAACAATGACCTTCGTCTCGTTGTAGCGAAACAGACCAAGGCCTCTGGTGGGAATCGAACCTACAAACCCCAGACTCATAGGCTAGCACGCCACCAACTAGCCTACTGGGGCGCCTAATTCTTTAGTTTAGTTCTTCCAATGTAAATATCATAAATTTTAAAAAATAATACATTTGCTTTATTAATGAAACATTTCATAAATACTATGAAACCTTTTCATAAAGTTCATCCAATGTAACTGTTTCATAAATGTTATGAAATGGTTCATAAATACTATGAATCCTTTCATAAAAATAATATTATTTTTTTTAAGTATTTCATTAAAATTATGGAACTGTTTCATAGTATCAATGAAGTGGTTCATAAATACTATGAAATAGTTTCCTAATATGATCAAATATGTAAGAAAAACTAAATAAAATCTATAGAATGTTTCATCTAGACCCTGACTCCAAAATTGTTTTTGTTATTTATTTCTCCAGATTTTCTTTTTCTATTTCCTTAGATTTTGTTTCAACAAAAAATTTATATTTCCATTACATTAAAATTTTCTTTCTATTGTTATTTTTGTTAAAAAATTTTTTTTTTATAAATCTGAGAAATTTTTTCTCTTCATTTTTCACAGGTAGTTTAGTTTGTCCAACAATGTCATTATCGTTTCTTTTTGTCTTGTCATTCATACTTTGTTTTTTGTTTACATTTTATTATTTTGTCCACTCATTTTATGCAGCTTCTAACAACAACAACATCAGCGTTGCAACAACATCACTGCAACAATATGAAGTTAAAAATGATGAAGTTTGGGAAAAAACCAGACAAACCACTCCTGTCTATAAATCTTAAGACAGTTTCATTTCCTTTTTGTAACAATAATAAAGAAAAATAAAAACATTAAACCAGCAACAACAAATGAAATTCTTTGGGTTAGATAGAGAAAAAATTCTAATAAGGCGTTTAGATTGACACAAAAATTTCGTGTACTGATTTTAGGAGATATGTTGCTAATCTTAAAAGAAAAATGTGCTAAGTTTTGGTGACACAAAAAATAAACCAAGCTTGGTCTATCTCTCTTAGTTTCCAAAATATGGGCTTATGAGTTCCATGTATGCCAAGGAGTTATCCCCATTTCCTATGGTTAACCCAGTGTTGTCATAAGTCGAGGTTGTGAAAATGCTACATCAGAAAAAGTGAGGGTTAGGTTGTTCTACAGCAATCAATTTGGGTGTTTGATGTTGTTCATATCTACTTTTCTGTCTTTTCACAGCAGATATTTAAATTCAATTGACATTTCTCAAATAAATATAGAAAAGTACTGTTTAATAAAGTACCATTTTATTAAAAAACATTTTATTAAAGCACCACTTTGTTAAGGTACTATTTTATTATAGTACATTTTTATTAAGGTACCATTTTATTTAAAAAATGTTACATTTTGAAAAATACCTTTTTTTTATCGAAATACAATTTCGTTAAGGTACGTACTATTTTTGTAAGAGGATTTTAAGATATTTTTTATGAAATAGTGTTTATAAAATAATATTTAATGAAAAAGTTCTTTTTAACAATAAAAGTGCCAATTTATTAAAGTACCATTTTGTTAAAGTATAATTTAATGAGATACCATTTTCTAAAAGCAGATGCAATAACTATTTGATAAAATTTTCATTTCCTTTAAGAACTTTTTTGTCTAAAAGTACAATTTGAAAAAGAAAGTATTTTTATAAAAGTAAAATTTTTTACGAGGTATTATTTTCCGAAAGCATAATTTCGTACAAAAAATCTTTTATAAAAGCATCATGTCCACTCAGATTTTTTTTTTTAATAAAAGTACTATTTAAGGAAGAAAGTACATTTTAAAAATGGTACTTTAAAAAAAAAAACTTTCGAAAGACAAATTTTTCGTGTATGTAAATTTTTCTAACTCATATTTTAAAAAAGTACCGCCTCTAAAAAGAGTATTTTTTTTTCTAAAAAAAACTGCAAGGCCTCGAGCTCAAATATTTTAATTTATTAATATAAAAGTCTTTTTTTCTAAAAATAGTATTTAATAAAATACTATTTAATAAAATAGTATTTAATAAAATAATATTTATTAAAACGGTATCACGGATACTTAGCTGGATAGGACAAAGTGGACAAACTTTTAGTCCCGCGAAATCAGACTGGAAATTTAACAATAGAGAAAACTCTTCTAAAAAAAGTACTTTTTCTAAAAAAATACTTTTTTTTTAAATGCTATTTTTTCTTAAAAAAGTACTTGTTTTTCTAAAATATAACTTTTTTTCTAAAATATAACTTTTTTCGAAAATAGTACTTTTTTTTAAAAAAGAAAAAGTACTTTTATTCTGATAATTTATAAAAAAAAACTTTTTATTAAAAATTATTTTTTTTAATAAAAAAGGTGTTTTATTCTAAAAATTTTCATTTTTTAAAAAAGTACTTGTATTAAAAAAAAGTACATTTTTAGAAAAAAGAAAATTTTTAGAAAAATAGTACTTTTATTTTAAAAAGTAATTTTAGAAAAAAGTACTGTATAGTTTAGAAAAGTTTTCTTTTTAGAAAATAAAAGATCATCTTCAGAACAAAAGTAGTTTTTTTTTAAAGTAGTACTTTTTAAAAAAAAGTAAATTTTGAGAAAAACAGTACTTTTTTTAAAAAAAGTAAATTTTTAGAAAAAAATACCTTTTTATAAACAAGTACTATTTTGAAAAAATGTACATACAGTTTTAAAAAAAAAAGTACTTTAAAAAAAGTAAATTTTGAGAAAAACAGTACTTTTTAAGAAAAAAAAGTAAATTTTTAGAAAAAGTACCTTTCTATAAACCAAGAACTGTTTTGAAAAAATGTTATTTTAAAAAAACACTATTTTAGGAAAAAAGTAATATTTAAAAAAAATATTTTTTTTTTTTTAATATGCGCCCCAGTAGGCTAGTTGGTAGCCTATGAGTCTGGGGGTCGTGGGTTCGATTCCCATCATACGCTTGGTTTGTTTCGTTACAAGGAGACAATGGTCATTGTTACCCGTCTCGGTTAATTTAATATATGATTTGTAATTATATATTAAAAATTCAATAAATAAATAACTTTTTTAGAAGAAAAGTGCTTTTTGTAAAAATTACTTTTTTGAAGAAAAGGACATTTGAAACAGTAAAATATTTTCTTTATATTTAAAAGTCCTATTTTATAGAAAAAAAGTTATTTTTATAAAAAGTTTTTTCATTAAAAAGTACATTTTTAGAAAGAAGTATTTTTTTTTTTAAAAAGTATTTTTTTAAAAAGTACTATTTTAGAAAAAAAAGTATTTTTTTCTAAAATTTTTTTTTTTTTTAAATAATACTTTTTTTTCTAAAAATGTACTTTTTTATAAAACAACTTTTTTAAAAAAAGTACTTTTTTACAAAAAGCACTTTTCTTCTAAAAAGAGTTTTTTTTTTCTAAAAATTACTATTTCCCTAAAATTGTGTTTTTTTCTAAAATAATACTTTTTTTCATAAAAAAGTACATTTTTAGAAAAGAAGTATTTTTTTTTTTTGAAAAAAAGTATTTTTTTAAAAAGTACTATATTAGAAAAAAAAGTATTTTTTTCTAACAAAATCTTTTTTTCTAAAATAATACTTTTTTTCTAAAAATGTACTTTTTTTATAAAACAACTTTTTAATAAATATTAATTTTTTATAAAAATAACTTTTAAAAAGAAAAAAAATATTTTTAAAATGTACTTTTTTTACAAAAAGCATTTTTCTTCTAAAAATAGTTTTTTTTTTCTAAAAAATACTATTTTCCTAAAATAGTGTTTTTTTCTAAAACAGTACTTGTTTTATAAAAAGGTACTTTTTTTCTAAAAATTAATTTTTTTTTCTTAAAAAGTACTGTTTTTCTAAAATAGTATGTACTTAAGTACTTTAAAAAAAATTACCTTTGTTCTGAAGATGTTCTTTTATTTTCTAAAAAAAAAACTTTTTTTTCTAAACTATATAGTACTTTTTTCTTAAATAGACTTTTTTAAAATTAAAAGTACTATTATTCTAAAAATTTACATTTTTCTAAAAATGTACTTTTTTTTAATACAAATACTTTTTACAAGTACTTTTTTAGAATAAAAGAACTTTAAAAAAAAAATACTTTTTATTAAAAAAGTGCTTTTTCATAACAAAGGACTTTTTTAGAAACAAAAACTACTTTTTTTGGTAAATTATTCTTAAAAAGTACTGTTTTTTCTAAAATAGTATTTATTTAAAAAAAAAAATCTGAAGATGTTCTTTTTTCTAAAAATTTTTTTTTTTTTAAACTATATAGTACTTTTTTCCCAAATAGGCTTTTTTAAAATAAAAAGTACTATTATTTTAAAAATTTACTTTTTTCTAAAAATTATTTTTTTTTTAATACAAGTACTTTTTTAGAATAAAAGCACTTTTCAAAAAAAGTACTTTTTATAAAAAAATGTCTTTTTCATAACAAAGTACATTTTTAGAAACAAAAACTACTATTTTTTTTTAGAAAAAAAAGTAAATTTGAATAAAGTACTTTTTTTTTTAAAAAAGTACTTTTTTTTTTAAAAAAAGTTATATTTTTGGAAAAAAGTTATATTTAAGAAAAAAAGTTATATTTTAGAAAAACAAGTACATTTGAGAAAAAAACACAATTTTAGAAAAAAGGACTTTTTTAGAAGAGTTTCCCTATTGACTGATTTCGTGGAGCTAAAATTTTTGTCCATTTTGTTCAATCCAGCTAAGTTTCCGTGATACGGGCTCACGACTTCATGAAGAGGGACCTCCCTTTTTAAGTTAAATGCTTCAAATTCCATTTTGCACTATCTCTCTTAGTTTACCAAATATGATCCTTTGTAGCCGTTACTTTAATTTGCTTGTTCCTGTAATATAAAATCTTATTAAAAATTTTGTGTCTGCCTAAACACACTAAAATTAATACAAAAATCAACAACTTTTAATGTATTTTTCCTTTTCGACGTTGACTTAGGTATGTGTGAACCTAGAACATAAAGTATGTATAACAAACATGTGTATTTTATTACCTTTAATGGTTGCACATATAAAACTAGTGCAACATGTTATAGAATCAACACTAGATAAAGAAACAAAAAAAAAAAACGACGAACAAGAAAAAAGTGTAAATAATGATGCCTTATACCCCGAAGGGTTAATACCAGAAGAAAAAAAAACTAAAGCAGAAGAATTTTATGATTCTATGCTATAAAGAATGTTGGTGTGTTCACACTGGTGATATAAAGGGGGGTTATAGGAGATACATATAATAAAAAAAATACTTGTCTGTTGTAATCAGTTTTTAGAAAAAACTAAAAGGACTACAGAGTTCCAGTTTGTGTAGGATATTGGCTGATCTATGAGCAAACTTGCTAGTAAAAATCAGCAAAATTGGTTCGGTGGTTTATGAGTTTTGAGTGAAAACGTAAAAAAACCAAAATATAATTGTAACTATTGGTCAAAACTATATAATATACTATGGTATGTTTATATTATTTTATTTTCTTCGTTATAATTTTATTTTTTAAAAAATTCATCGACCGTTCGCCACTTTCAAACCTAAAATCTTATCACCCGTGTGAACAGTTTACTCTATGAAAACAGGTACATATATGTTTTTTCTTTTCATATAATTTTTATTATTTTCTTAATCATATGATAGAAAAACTAAACAATCCTACATAGCAATTCATTGTATACATTTCTTTAAGTAAATTAAAACTTCTAAAGTTGTATTTTTTTGACGTTTCTACGTTTTGTATTTATTTATTTATTTTAACAGACAAATGTCAATTGGGGGTAAATAGAAAAAGTGAACTACATAGTGAAAAAAGAATAAAAACAATTTTATAAATAAATATAATAAATTTTTTTTATCACACAAAACAAATAAATAAAATTAAATAAAAAAAGTAAAAAATAATACAAAGTAAAGAAGTTTAAATATTGACACTAATACATGATTATTTATATATAATTAACTTAAATGCAAAAGGGCGTAACTATTTTTTTGAAAATTTTCTAAGTCCCAGACATAGACATTTTTTGACATATTTTTTTTTGTCGTATTATATTTGAAGTCCTAGAACAACGCTAGTTTTTTGGGTTTTGCAGTGCTTTTTCGATGCAGTCAGAGCCTACAGGCCATCCGTGGATTAGAGTTATCATTTAAGTTACCTGGTCAGTACTGAATTCTACAAATACTACTTTTTAATTTTGCTGATGTTTTCAGAAAATTCCAGCAATTTGAGGAATTTTTTCCAATATATTTTTTTTTTAATTTTGCAGAAATTCTTTCTTTTTTGTTTTTGAAAATTTTTCTAAACTTTCTTGAATATTTTAAAATTTTCTAGAATTTTTCTGATTTATTTTTAATTCTTCCGAGATTTCTGATGTTTTGAAATTTGTTTAAAGATTTTTGTCTGAACTTTTCACATTTTCTTGAACATTTTTAAACTCTTGCGAAATTGTTCAACACATTTTTGAATTTAGCAGATTTTTTTTTTTTAAATTTTCCATAACTTTTCCTAATTTTCCAGTATTTTTGAAATTTTTTTTCATGAATTTTCCTTATTTTTTTTATGATTTTTTCTTAGTTTTAGTATCTTTTTTCTAATTTTTCTTAACTTTCCGGATGTTTTGAAAACATCTATTTTGAGTTTTTCTGTTTTTTTTTTAAATTTTGAAGATTTTTTATTAATTTTTTCCTGATTCTTTTCAGTTTTCCTGAATTTTCATAATTTTACTATTTTTCGAATGTTCCGAAATTTTTTTATGAGTTTTCCTGAAATTTTCAGATTTTTTTTCTGATTTTTCTTAATTCTCCAGATGTTTTTAGAGTTTTTTCAACAATTTTCTGATTATTTAAAATTTTTCTGTATTTTTGTAATTTCACAAAAACAAGTAAGAGTTTTAAATTCGGCTGGGCCGAATTTTTGATACGCTCCAGCAAGTAACAAGAATTTTAAAAAATTACCGTGGTGTTTTTTTGTGGGGATGGGGGTCGGCAGATGTCAATGGGGTCACTTTCACCCTCGCGATTTATGTTTATAAATTCATTTATTATGCGTTTTGCACTTCAGTAATACAATTCTATTATTATTAATGTGGACTGTGCTTCCTCTTTGAGCCTCTTTGAGCGCCACTTTACCACTATGATACCATCCAGGGAGTCTTGGATGGGGGATACTCCGGGTAGTGGAGCTACCATAAATTTTTACACAGATGGATCGAGGCTGCACGAACAAGTGGGCTTTGGAGTCTATTCGGAAGAGCTTGGGTTGAGCCTGGCTCGTAGATTGCCAGATCATTGCAGTGTTTACCAGGCAGAGATGCTGGCAATAAAAGAAGTGGCTGACTGGTTGAGCTGCAATGTCTTGTCTACAACCGCAGTCAACATCTATACTGACAGTCAAGCCGCGGTCAAGTCCCTGGATTCAATGTTTCTGAAAACAAGATCTGCCCTTAACTGCCGCACGTCTTTAAATGAGATGGCCAAGCAGTTTAACATACGACTCATATGGGTCCCAGGGCACAGAGACATTCCAGGGAATTGCAAGCAAAACTTGCAAGCAAAACCTACGGCTTTGTTCTGCGACGGAGACTAATCAAAGATGGGCAAATGGATGGACGTGTGAGACAACACGACTGATTTGGCCTTCTCTTAATCAGGGGCGCATAAGTGAGCTGATATCGCTTCCAAGAGGAGAGATTTCGACGGTGGTTTCTATAATTACCGGACACTGTCTTATAGGGAAGCACGCAGAGCGGTTAAATGTGCCGTCGAATGACTTTTGCCGAAGTTGCATGGATGAAGAGGAGTTGGAAACTATCGAACACTTTATTTGCCATTGCCCGGCACTTTCTGGTCAGAGACTTGCTTCACTGGGATCTAGGGAGCTGTACGACCTTTCTGATTTGTCGGATGTCAAAATTCAACATCTAAGGAGTTTTATAAGAAGCTCAAAATGGTTTAACGACAGGGACTAGTAGGGAAACCTATTACGGTCCCGTGGTATCACAATGGACCTCAGAGTCTACGTGTGTTGACGTAAAAACGTCAGCAGCCACTTACAACCTAACCTAACCTATCATTATTAAAAAAAAATCAATATCCACGCCCACAAAAGAGGGCGGACCGTAAAAAACACATTTTGTAATCCCAGAGGTTCAAGGGCAGGACTTAGAACTTCTTCCGACATTAAAATGTTTCATTTGCTTAATAAAAGCATAAGAAAACCGGTAAAAAATGGAGTTTTTTAGAGGTTGGTTTAGTTCCTGAAGGGGGAACTTTTTCCCCCCTGGTCTGATTTTGTCCATCTCGGAACTTAACCAGTCTATGCCAAACTTCAGGAGTCTAGCTCTTCTATTTTGGGCTGTATCGTGTCTTCCACAGACAGTCGGGCAGAAGGACGGACATCGCTAGAATGTGGTGGAGGAAATTAAAAATAGGTATTCGTTTTCCAGATTTTTTTTTATTTTTTTCACTTTGTCATTATCACTTTGTCTTTCCGTGTGTAACGCATCAAAATATCGGTCTAGGACCCCATAAAGTATATGTATTTATGATCAGTGATCGATTCTAAGACATTCTAGCGATGTCCGTCCGTCTGTCCGTCCGTCTGTAGTTAACACGATGCAGTCCAAAATAAAAGAGCTAGACTCCCGATATTTGGCACGAATATGTCTTATGTTCCTAGACAGGTTAAGTTCGTAAATGAGCAGAATCGGACCAGGGCACAGTGGCCGAAACATTCAATCTAGCGGCGCTTAATTCGGAAATGTAAAATAATAAAACCCAATGCATATTTGTGATTATAAAACTTACAAAGAATTTAATTTTTAACCATATTTATTTATTTCAGTGTTTTTATGTATTTTGGGAAATTTATGTGAATATCGGGAGGTTGGTCTGTATGAGGACTAGAAGTTAAGATGTTCCGATTCCGTTAAAATTTAAAGTGATTATTTATGGCTACAAAAACATTTAACAGTCGAATTTCAAGAGGATATTTGTTAAAATACCATTGTTAGGGCTTTTTAAGTAAAACTGGAATGGGAAATTAACATGTGGGCTAGGGGATAACATGTACCGATTTTGTCAAAAATTTTACAGGTTTTGTTCTTTCGATAAAAAATCTTAAATTTCAAATGTTAGCCAAGTCGAATGAAAATTGTGGTCTGTATCGCGTTTATACTGTTTATTTGGACAGGCAGATGGACCCTAAAAAACCAAACAACTTGCGCGAACTAGCACGCCATACTGAAACGTCACAACAAAAATAACCCAAAATAATAAACAAAACAGGAATTAGACCGAATACGATCGAATTTCAAAAGTTGCAGTCCATTAAACTGTAGTTTATATCACAAATGTCAACTTCTATAATGCACTAATAATAAACTAGATACACACAGGCCACAAACATTTATTTTTTAGTTAAAACATACCTTTTACTTTCAATTAAAACTTTTTGGCTCAAAATGTATAAACAATTGACTTAAAAGTGTCAAGAAAAACTCACTGAGCAATACGGCCACAAAAAAAAGTTCCCCCTTGAAGAACTAAACCAACCTATGAAAAACACAATTTTTTTACATGATTTTTTGTGTTTTTGTTTAACAAACCCAGCAAAACTTTGGTAATGGGTAGTTATTATATAACACATTACCGGGTAATGCATATAACTTATTTGTAGCATTATTTTATGATGTCTTACCAAACATTTGTTCCACAACGTATTATTTTCAAGTGAAAAATAATCCATTACAAATAATTTGCTACGTAATGCATGATTATTGGAAAAAATGTATTTCATATTTATTATTTCTAAACATTAAATCATGGATGACTTATATTTGGTTACATTATGTATTATTTGAAAGTTTGAAATAATGCATTATTTATAATTGGATGCATAATGCATTACAATAACATAAAAAATAATTATTTTATAAAAAAAATGCATAAGTTTAAACTAGAAATGGGCTCACGACAGGAAATTTTTAACGACAAACACTCACGAGCATATTTTATCTACTTAGACTCACTTACAATCACGTGAATAAATTTAATACAAAATTACTTTTTCACTACTCGTAACACCTTATATATTATCTTCTGGTATGCTATATTATTTCATTTCTCGTAACCTATAAAATATCATATATTTTACACCTTACTCGTATTCTTCGTTATAAATTTATGACATATTTTATACCTTACTGGTATTCTTTGTGATAATGTGGATGCATTACTTTGAGTCTCATCGCCTGTTAAAATCATCAATGCTGCAATGTATAAAATAAGAGATCCTATACCTTATTTTATACCTTATTTGGTAATCTAAGTTTTGCTGGGAATGCAACATTTTTATGCTACAAGAAGTTCAAAGTCCTGCATTTGGACCCAAAGAATTAGAAAATGTCGTTTTTTCGGTCCGCCCCCCTTTTATGGGCGTGGAATAAAATTTTGTTTAAATATCTATAAACTTGTATATCTTTAGCGCAAAAAGCATAAGAATGAATTTTAAAACACATATTCGAGAGGAAATTCGCCCCCCCCCACCAATTACGACTACCGGCACCCACCTCCCCCCCCCCCCCAAAAAAAAAAAAAGAAAAGCACCCAGGATTTTTTTTTTTTTGCATGTTGGAGGGTATAAAAGATTCGGCACAGCCGAATTTAACACTCTTACTTGTTTATTTATTTTTTTTGGATTTTTCTCAATTTTCCGGATTAAACTTTTAATTAAATTTTTTTATATTTTTCCGAATTTTTTCAAAATTTTTAATTAATTTTTCTGAGTTTTTTTTATTATTTTACTACAATTTTCTAAAGTTTCTGAATCTTTTTGAATTTTTCAGAATTTTTCAGATTTATTTTTAATGAAATTAGCTGAATTTTTATTTAGTTTGGCTTGAGTCCATAATTATTATTCCTAAGATCCATACGCGTTATATCCTCCAATGTATCGAAACCGGTAATGGATCGGTGACTCCTTGCCACCGCTGGGCAGTGACAAAGTATGTCATCCATTGTTTCATCTACTCCAGGTGAAGCTCATATTTTACAACGAGCGTCTGAAATTAGTCCAATATTCTTGGCATGGATGCCGATAAGACAATTACCAGTTATTATTCCACTCGGAGGGAGCTCAACATTCTCTTCTCGTAACAACTTTTTAAACCAAAAATTGATTTTAGATTTTTTGTTATTTATGGCCTTTTGAATTTTAGCTGACGATATTTTAAATGTAATTTGTAGGCTTTACACAAAACACTTGTTATTTATTAAAATAAATAAAACTAACTTAAAAGATCAACTCCGTTTAAGTTGCCGCAGATGTGTTATCTGAATTTAAGGTAACTGGGGTACTCTGGCTGGTACACCATTTTGTCAGCTATACACAGAGAGACTTTGAAACGAATTTCAATTAACAAAATCGCGGATTCAATCAATTTTTTTTATTGAAATTCATCCAATAAAAGAAAATTGTAATACCAATCATCAAATTGTAGATGATTGATTGAAATTTTATTCAATCAAACATTTTTTCGATTTTGATCAAAAATTTAATAAATTTTTTATTTATAGTCAATCAAAATAATGATTGATTTAACAAATGAATTATAAGCTTATGACAAAATTATCAAAAAATTCATATTTTTTAATTTTCAATATGTTACCAACAATAAACAAGTAAAAAGGTAAAATTCGGCCTTGCCGAATGTAACGATACCCTACAAAATTTCAAAAACCTTTTTTTAAAAAAAAAAAATTTGAAAAAAATTTCCGCGAAAAAAAAAATTCGTGATTTTTTTATTTTTTTGTCAAAAATATGTTCGTACTTGTTTAAATACCATTTGGTGTTCAATTATGTTCACGTATGTCAACCAGCAGTCGAATTAAAGCATTTTGTATTTTTAGGTTACGTTGAATGTACTAAAATTTTTGAGGTGTCTACATTTTCGTTCATAACTTTTGAACCGCTGAACCGATATTGCTCAAATGCAATACCAAACTTCTCGGGAGAACTTCCAATAAATATGTTAAGTTTCAGTCACCTCCGTGTAATATTTTGTTCGTGATCACCATTTCTACAGGCAGACAGACGGACATCGCTAGAATGTCTTAATCTATTCAAATAAATTAAAGCGAAAAAAATCCAGTATGTTCAAAAGGAAATAACAAAATTTTTTATCAAAACATTGATTGACTCATTAAAGTTTTGTTGATCAATAGATTTAATTGAAAATTTTTAACCAATAATTTTTTGTGTGTAGTTTTTGACATATACACTTTTATAAAAATTATAAACAGTTTCCTATTAAAATGGGGTAATTTTTAACAAATTGTGTAATTCGATATAAAATAAGCTTAGATTTACCCTATTTATAGTTATAATAATAAAAGTTTGTTTAAATTTATCAAAGTCATGGAAGAAAACTCTAACAAATCTTGTTTTTAACTTTTTCTGTGGGTTAATCAAAAAACTACATGCACAAAAAAACGTAACTTCCTTAATAAAACATATTTACGGCATTTTTTCAGACTTTTTTTTATTTATTTCTAATTATAGTTGTAAATAATAAAAGTTTGTTGAAACTTACCAAATTCATTGAAGTAAACTCTAACTAATCTTGTTTTTAACTTTTTCTGTGGGTTATTCAAAAAACTACATGCACAAAAAAACGTAACTTCCTTAATATAACATGTTTACGGTATTTTTTCAGAACTTTTTTCGTTTATTTCTGTTTTTGTGTAATCTTACTAATTAATACAAATATATTTTTTTACACCTGCTAATTTCAATTATATGATATTAAAAGTTTTTTTTTAGTCTTTGCAATTTTTATAATTTTGTTTTCCGTTAAGTCAAATTTATAAATTGTCTATTGAAATGGCATCATCATCTGCATCATCTTGTTTAAATAATTGTCCACATTTTTTTTTGTTCTAATCCTCACACTTAAAAATAGTTAATTACACATGATATTTCTCTATTCAGCCATCAAATAGTGCATAATATACAAAAAAAAAAATTCTAAACCAATTGCATAGAAAATTTTCTTCACACATACAGGAAGTTTTGGATATAAGTTGCTTTAAATAAATATGTAATCAACAAACTTGTATTTCTTTAACGACCAACATAATTTAGTTTTATTTAGGTTTTTATTAAGAAATTTTATGAGGAACAAATAAATATTTATTTTATTATAGAAATTAAAATTTAATTAAAATTTATGGGTGATTTTAGGATCCTTTTATGTTTTATATTGTGGTTTTAAACTGAAATATTTTATAATTGAGATATTTTTAATTGGAGCTCATTTGTATAGCTTTTTTGAAATTGTGAAAATTCGATTAAAATATTTGTCAAATTAGAAAATAAAATCAATTATTATTTTAATTGATTCAACTAAAATAATAATTAATATTGAAATTTTAAATATTTATCGATACAAAAGTCCAATATTTTTTCTAAAGCTTTCAAGAATTTTTCTGAATTTTCCTGAAATTTTGAATGTTTCTGATTTTTTTTTGCAGTTTTTTTCTAATTTTTTCTGATTTTCTAAAAGTTTTGTGTAAACTGCACAGAATTTTTTTTTTAATTTTTTTCCGGTTGTTCTAGAGCTTTTCCAAATTTTTCTGTTTTTTTAAATATTTTTTTAAAATTTTTTCAATCTAGTTCTGTTTTTTTAGCGAGCTTTTTCGAATTTTCCTGATTTTTTCATAATTTCAATGAATTTTCTACATTTTATACTTATGTTGGAGTTTTTAAATTTATTTTTTTGAATTTCGGTTTTTTTGTGGCCTTCTCTGTTTTGCTAATATTTTCTGAATTCTATTTTTTTTCTATTTAAAACAGAAATATAATTTTCTTAAAAATTTTTCTTCGAGAATGTCATGGTTGTAAAGAGAAATGACCTCGAGCTAGTAAACTTCTACTTAAAATATAATATTTTAAAGGTCGAACAAAACAATAAATAAATTAGAAACAGGAAAATTATTTTCTTGAAAATTATTCTACAAGAATATCAGAGTTTTAATTTGTAAAGGAAATAATAACCTCGAGCTACAATTAACCTACTCAAAAAATACTTTTTCCGGGTTTTCTAAGCTTTATTTTTCTAAAATTTTCTATATTTCGATTTTTTTTTTCTTAAATTTTCTGATATTTTATTTTTTTCGAGATTGTTAATTAAGTGATTTCTATTTTTAAAATTAGCAATTTTGAATAATTTTTTAATTGATTCAATTAAAAAAGATATTGAATACTATATTTCTTTTTCAATAACTTTAAAATTTTTATTTTTTCATGTGTAAAAATACATTATTTTTCTTTATTTCACTATAACGGAAATACAATTAATACTATCATTATCTTTTTAAAAAAAGTGGAAAAGAGAATCGGAAAAAATCATACAAAATACTTTTCATAATTATTCAAAATTCAACATTTGTTTCGCCTCATAACATATTATTAAGCAAATAGTCAAATCATAAATCTTATTTTATTTTTTTTTAGTAGTAGGCCTTAAAAAAATTCAAAAAAAAATACAAAAAAATTCAAACAAAAATAAACCGCCTTTTTAAAACATTTTGGCTGCTTTTATTGGCCTTATAGTCAGCCAAAGCTAGACAATGAGAGTATATAACTACGATTACTTATAAAAAAAAATATAAAAATGTTTGAAAAACGTAACATAAAACTCGTTAACAACCTACTCATACGAATAAATGGTACAGATTTAGCAGTGAGGGAGAAAAATATAGAGAGGAGTTTTAATGAAAGGTGACTTAGGTAATTTTGGCAATTAGGCGATTTTTACTTTAAAGGTTAAAGTTTGTAAATAGACGAAATGGAGGCAGAGGGGAAAATTTCTACCTTAGGGAAGTAAAACAACTTGTGGGCCGTATTTTCCTATAGCACTTTTGTTAGAAAAAGTAAATTTCCACTAATTCGGGTAAATTTCCTCAAATTTGGTTAAATTTCCACTAATTCGGGTAAATTTCTTCAAATTTGGTTTAATTTCCACAAATATTGTAATTTGAATTGAAATTAGCTGAAATTTAGTCAATTTATTTATAATTTAAAAATTTTGTACGTTTTTGGAATTATTCAACCTGTTTGTGGTATTGGATAAATTACCTAAGTTTTTTTGGTAATTTTTTTGTATGTGGGCGTGGATATTAAACATATTTTTCTACAATACTCTAGTTAAAATAAGTAAATTTATACAAATTTGGGTAAATTTTTACAAATTTTGTAATTCCAATTGAAATTATCTGAAAATGACCAAATATATAAATAATTGACATTTTTTTTTCGTTTTTGAAATATTTCAAACTATAAACTTTTATTGGATAAATTACCTAAGTTTTTTTTGTAGATTTTTGTGGTCTTGAATATGAAAAATAATGTGAGATCTGTTTTTCTACAACACTCTAGTAAATTTGATTAAATTTACACAAATTTGGAAGATTTTCAACAAAATCGGCTAAATTTTCACAAATTACCTAAGTTTTTTTTTTGGTAATTTTATCTAAATTAACTAAAATTTACCAAATTGATAAATAAATATTTTTTTTTCGTTTTTAAAATAACGCGTTTTTAAAATAGTATCTTTTATTGGATAAATTACCTAAGTTTTTTTTTGTAATTTTTTTGTGGTCGTGAAAAATAATGTCAGACCTATTTTTCTACAGCACTCTAGTAAATTTAAGTAAATTTACACAAATTTGGAAAAGTTTCTACGAAATCGGCTAAATTTCCACAAATTTGGTAACATTTCTAAAAATTTTGTAATTCCAATTGAAATTAGCTAAAGTTTACCCAATTTACAAATAAATAAAAAACAAGTAAAAAAGTTAAATTCGGCCTTGCCGAATGTAGTGATACCCTCCACAATTTTAAAAAGATTATTGCAAAAAACTTTTTTTAAAGAGAAAATATAAAAAAACAAGTAAAAAAGTTAATTTCGGCCTTGCCGAATGTAGTGATACCCTCCACAATTTGAAAAAGATTATTGCAAAAAACAAGGGGGCCCCTGTAGGCTAGTTGGTAGCGTGCTAGCCTATAAAACAGGAGGTCGTGGGTTCGATTCCCACTAAAACCCTTGGTCGATTTCGCTACAACGAGACGACGGTCATTGTCACCAGTTCTCGGTTAGGTTTAAATTATTAAAAATGATTTGTAATTAAATTGGAAAAATAAATAAAAACTGATCATTGGATCAAAATTATTATTATTATTATTATATATATTATTGCAAAAAACTTTATTTAAAAGAAAATTACTTTTGAAAAAAAATTTTTTTTTTTTAAAAAAAAAAATTCCGCGAAAAAAATTTTGGTAAAAAAAAATCCGCGATTTTTTTCTTTTTTTGTCAAAAAATATGTTCGTACTTGTTTAAATACCATTTGGTGTTCAATTATGTTCACATATGTCAACCAGAAGCCAAATTAAAGCATTTTGTATTTTTAGGTTATGTTGAATGTACTGAAATTTTTGAGGTGTGCTTACATTTTCGCTCATAACTTTTGAACCGCTGAACCGATATCGCTCAAATGCAATACCAAACTTCTCGGGAGTACTTCCAATAAATATGTTAAGTTTCAGTCATCTCTGTGCAATATTTTGTCCGCGACAGCATTTTCCACAGACAGACAGACAGACAGACAGACAGACAGACAGACGGACAGACGGACATCGCTAGAATGTCTTAAAATCGATCGGGCATCATGAATATATATACTTTGGGGTCCCAGATCGATATTTCGATGAGTGACAAACGGAATGACAAACTTATATATACCCTCTATCACTAAGTGGAGGGTATACAAATTTTGACAAAAAAAATTTCCGCGAAAAAAAAATTTTGGTAAAAAAAATCAGCGATTTTTTTATTTTTTTTTGTCAAAAAATATGTTTGTACTTGTTTATATACCATTTGGTGTTCAATTATGTTCACATATGTCAACCAGCAGCCGAATTAAAGCATTTTGTATTTTTAGTTTATGTTGAATGTACTAAAATTTTTTAGGTGTCCTTACATTTTCGTTCATGACTTTTGAACCGCTGAATCGATATCGCTCAAATGCAATACCAAACTTCTCGGGAGAACTTCCAATATATATGTTAAGTTTCAGTCATCTCCGTGTAATACTTTGGCCGTGATCACCATTTCCACAGACAAACGGACAGACGGACATCACTAGAATGGTTTAAAATCGATCGGGGATCATGAATATATATTAGTGCCTACGGTCAGTACCGTAGTACCGGGAATACCGGTATTTCCAGTTCTCTGTAATACCGGGAAATGGAACCGGTTTCCCGGTTCTTGAATTATTCCCGGTATTCCCGGGAATACCGGTATTCCCGGTTCCGGTTCTGACGGTATTCCCGGGACTACCGGTATGTATATTTTGTAAAATTTTGTATAATTAAAATTTATTCTTCGCTTTTACCAAAAAATAATACAAAACATGTGAAAAACACCATTTCCTATTTTTTTTATGACTTTAAAGAAAAAAAAATTACTTGATTTTTAAATAATTTTACAAACACAACTAAATATTTCTCAAATACTGATTAAATGGTGTAATCTTAATATTTTATGGTATGGTATTTTTTTGTTTTTTGAGAACCGGTACCAGGACCAGAACCGGGAATATCGGTATTCCCGGGAATACCGAGAACCGGGAAATGGGGGCACTAATATATATACTTTATTATGGGGTCGCAGACCGATATTTCGATGAGTTACAAACGAAATGACATGTTGTTACAAACGAAATGACAATGTTTTTTTAATAATTCAACCTATTAAGTGTTATTGGATAAATCACCTAAGTTTTTTTTACTTATTTTTTGTGGGCGTGGTTATGAAAATTAATCTGAGACTACTTTTTCTGCAATACTCTAGTTAAAATAAGTAAATTTCCAAGAATTCGGGTAAATATTCACAAATTTTGATAATTTTCAACAAATTCGGGTAAATTTCCACAAATTTGGGAAAATTTTTACAAATTTGCGCAAAATTTTACAAATTTAAGTGTAAACAACCACAAATTTTGTAATTCCAATTGAAATTAGCTTAATTTTCCAAATTTATAAGCAAATAATTTTTTTTACGGTTTTGAAATAATTCAAACTATAAATTGTTATTGGATAAATTACCTAAGTTTTTTTTTGTAATTTTTTTTTGTATTTGTGGGTATGAAAAAATATTGTGAGACCTATTTTTCTACAATATTAGTTAAAATAAGTAAATCTCCAACAAATTCTGGAAATTTTTTACAAATTTGGATAAATTTTAAAAAAATTGGGCAAATTTCAACAAATTTATTGTAAATTTCAACAAATTTGGGTAAATTTAGATAAATTTTAACAAATACGGTATTATTTCTACAAATTTGGTTACATTTCCATAAATTTTGTAATTCCAATCCATTAGTGTTATTGGATAAATTACCTAAGTTTTTTTGTTAATTTTTTTTTGTGGGCGTGGGTATAAAAAATAATGTGAGATCTATTTTTCTGCAATACTCTAGTTAAAATAATAATGTAAATAACTACAAATTTTGTAATTCCAATTGAAATTAGCTTAAATTTACCAAATTTATCAGTAAATAATTTTTCTTACGGTTTTGAAATAATTCAATTTATTAACTGTTATTGGATAAATTACCTAAGTTTTTTTGGTATTTTTTTTTGTGGTTGTGGGTAGTAAATTTACAAAAATTTTGGATAAATTTCTACAAATTCGGCTAAATTTCCACAAATTTGGTTAAAATTCCACAAAAATTTTGTTATTTGGATAAATTACCTAAGTTTTTTTTTTGGGTAATTTTTGTTAGCTGCGGATATGAAAATTAATGTTAAAACTTTACCAAATTTGTTTACAAAAATGCTAGAAAAATCTATTATTTTGCTCATGTCTATCATTACAAGTATGTATGTAGTTTTTTTTTTTCAAAAAAGGTGGCGGTAGATGATAATCGTCAAACAATCTTAGAAAAAGAGTTAACATTTTGTTAACTTTTTAAATGAAGAAAATAAAATTAAAAAAAAAAATATATAAAAATTAGCCAAAAAATCTTTACCAAATTATTAAGAACAACGGGTGGCATTTAAAACCATTTTGATGTTTTTTTTTTTTTTAATAACAAAAATGATATGGAAATTTTTATTAAGACCTGCTAAAAAGGCGTTTTTGGTAAAAAATGCGAATATTTTTTTTTTTAAATAAAAAACAAGATCTAGATAAAATGCAAAATAAGAACGTGACTTAGGATGTTATTTAAAACTATTAAAATTATAATTGGATTTGCTATAATAAAAAGAAAATAAATGAATGGTATTTTTTTGGACTATTTGAGGCCAATTTACGTAAGTGAAAAATTGTTTAATACAATTAATGCTAAGCACATAATTCAATTTAATTGTATTTAATTTATTATTTTTTTTCATAGTTATTAAAGTATTAAAGGCAATTCTAAAAAAATTTCGCACCACTGTTTGGAATTATGCGTTTGGACTTCACTGAAAATTTGGCACAAAGATAGCATATTTTGATTTTCAAAATTCGGAATAGTTTTCGAAATATCGCGGATCAAATTTTGAGTGTTTTAGCAAAAGTCAAAAAGCTTTTAAGCTTTTTTTTACATCTTATAAACTATGATGTCCTGTTTAAATTGCTAAAATCGATCAACTTTGTATTTAAATCAATTAAAACAATAATTGAAAATATTTTTTTCAACAAAAAATATTTTCATTTAACGTTCACTGCTTCAAAAATATTTTTTTAAAATACAATTTTTCTCTATGAATTTTTTATTCATTCATAAATTTTTTATATAATTATTAGACCTAAAGATTTATGTGTAACCTTGTCTAACCTTGGCCAAAAAAAAAAATGTTAATTATATACATTAACAATATAATTACACTGTCTATCAATAATAAATGATATTTTCTTTAGAGCCAAGTCATTCACATAGAAATATTAAGAAATGCCTACAATTATTAGAAAAGAAATATGAAAAAAAAATTAAAAAAACTTTGTTAAAACCATTAAAACTAATTTTGTGGGGCTCATTAAATTTATAAAGACTTTAACAAAAGCAAGCACACTAAAATATTAACTAGCTAAAGTCAAAATACTATTTTATGATAATTTGTTAAAAAAATAAAAAATCCATTAGTTATTTTTAATTTAATTTTAATTAAAATAATAACAAAATAATAAAAACACCAAATACATAAATGCTTTTAACATTTTATACACTTCAGTTAGTTTGTTGTTTTTTTTTTATAACTTCATTAAACTTTGAAATTATGAAAATGTATTAATTTTTTTTTCTTAAAAAAGGTGAATCATAAATTTAAAAATGTATGTTTTTTGCCGGCAAAACAAAAAAAAAAATGACATGGAGTTGTTTTATAATTATGTATTAGAGTGACATTTATTAGTGGTTATAGTCTTTTTTGATATTTGTTTTTTATAAAAGATTTTTTTTTGCTCAAAACACTAGTCTTTTTATTGGGGCCCCATGTTGGGCGCCAATAAATCAGTGTGTCTAAAACCAAACTAGTTCGAAACCTGCGATTGTAGGGTTTTTATAATAAAATTTCTTTTGTAACACTATTCTTAAGATTGGGTCCCAATGTTGGGCGCCAATAAATCATTTTCTCTAAAAAACCAAACTAGTTCGAAACCAGCGGTTGTGGCGATATGAAATTATAAACCTACCGGATCTTTGTTGGGAAATTAATAAATGAGTTCGAAAAAAACATAAAAATTAAGAAAAATTTATAAAAAATGGCTCCCAAGTGGGGGCCTAATGCTAAATCGTAAACAATGTACAAGAGATATGTTACAAAAATATTTTAATAAATTTTATTTTGTTCAAAAAATTTTCTTTTAACATTTTATACACTTCAGTTACTTTTTTCTTTTTTATAACTTTATTAAACTTTGAAATTATGAAAATGTATTAATTTTTTTTTTTAAAAAAGGTGAATCATAAATTTAAAAATGTATGTTTTTGCCGGCAAAATAAAAAAAAAGACATGGAGTTGTTTTATAATTTATTATTAGAGTGACATTTATTGGTGTTTAAAGTCTTTTTTTAACATTTTTTTTTATAAAAGAATTTAGTTTGCTCAAAACACTAGTCTTTATGTAGGGGCCCCTTGTTGGGCGCCAATAAATCAGTTTGTCTAAAACCAAACTAGTTCGAATCTCGCGATTGTAGGGTTTTTAAAATAAAATTTTCGTTGTTCGAAACACTGGTCTTTATGTAAGGGCCCCATGTTGGGCGCCAATAAATCAGTTTGTTTAAAACCAAACTACTAGTTCGAATTCCGCGGTTGTGGTTTTACGAAATTTTAAACCTACCGGCTTAAAATTAATAAATAAGTTCGAAAAAAACATAAAAATTAAGAAAAATGTATTAAAAAAAATGGCTCCCAAGTGGGGGCCGAATACTAAATCATAAATAATGTACAAAAGATATGTTACAGAAATATTTTAATAAATTTTCTTTTGTTCAAAATAGACTTCTTTACATTGGGCTCTTAGTTGGGCGCCTATAAATCCGTTTTTCCAAATCCAAGCTAGTTCGAAAAACGCGGTTTTGGCTTTCCGAAATTATAAATTGGCAAATTAATATATTGGTAAGAAATGAACAAACAAATTTGACAACATAAAAATTTGTATGTTCATTTCCAACCAATATATAGTAATTTACCAATTTATTTTAGGGGGCCCCATGTTGGGCGCCAAAAAATCAGTTTCTCAAAATTGTGTTTGTGTTTTTCCAAAATTATAAAGTAACCGGTTCATTGTTTGCAAATTATTAAAATTAATAATTAAGTTCGAAAAAAAACACAAAAATTCAGAAAAATGCGTTAAACAAATGGCTCCCAAGTGAGGGACTGATACCAAATCGAAAGTTATGCACAAGAGTAATATTGCTTGGTGTTTAAAGTTTTATTTACAAAAATATTTTTATAAATTTTCTTTTGTTTAAAACAGAAGACTTTAGATTAGGCCCCTTGTTGAGCGCCAATAAATCAGTTTTTCAAAATTCTAGTTCGAAATTTGAGGTTTCGGTTTTCCTAAATTATTAATTGGCACATAAATAAATTATAAACTTACAAATTTAAAAAAAAAAAAAGATTAAAATAACTTTGAAGTAATTGGCGCCCGAGTAGGGACCTGATTGCAAATCACAAAGCGGTTACGCAGAAGTCACCATCATTGAGAGATAGAGTCGGGATAAATTTAAGACAGATACTTTAATTATACAACAAGTTGTGAACAAACATTTAAATTTGTTTTATATTTAGATAAGGGCCCCATATCTTAAGGCCTTTTTTGGGCGCCAATAAATCAGTTTCTCAGGTCAGTTTCTGAGGTTTTCCGAATTTATAAACCGACCGGTTCGTTGTTGGCAAATAAAATATTAGTTCGAAAAGATCAGAAAAATTTATAAAAATGTATTAAGCAAATGGCTCCCAAGTGGGGGCCTGATATCAAATAGCAAATTGTGTACAGTAACGATATTGCTTGGTGTTTAAAATGATATTTACAAAAATATTTTAATATATTTTATTTTGTTCAAAACCAAAGTCTTCAGATTGGGCTTCTAGTTGGGCGCCAATAAATAAATTAATTTTTCAAAATTTAAACTAGTTCAAAGCCCGTGGTTTTCGTTTTCCGAAACTAAAAATTTGCAAAATAATAAATTCGAAATGAACATACAAATATGGAAAATGTTTTACAAATTTTTAAAGAAAATGGTGCTCGAGTAGGAAACTGATTCCGATTCGCAAAGCGTAAGCACAGAAATCGCCAACAAAGAGTGATAGAGTCGGGTCAAATTCAAGACAGCATCTTACATGATGCAACAAGTGGTTAACAAACATTTTTTATAATAAAATTTCATATGTTCAAACCACTTGTTCTTTATTGAGGCCCATATTGGGCGCCAATTAATCAGTTACTCAACATCAAAAATTATAAGCCGACCTGTTCGATGCTCGCAAATTATTTAATCAGTTTGAAAAGTACATAAAATGTAAAAGAAAAATGTATTAAACAAATGGCGCCCAAGTGGGGGCTTGGCTACTAAATCTCAATTTTGTACAAGAGTGGTGTTGCTTAAAATTATATTTACAAAAATATTTTTATGAATTTTCTTTTGGTCAAAAGAGATCTTTCTAGATGCGGCTCCTAGTTGGGCGCCAATAAATAAATCAATTTTTAAAAGTTCAAACTAGTTCGAAACTTGGCAAATAAATTAGTTCAAAATGAACAAACAAATTTAGAAAAATTTATTAAAATAATTTTAAAGTTAATGGCGCCCGAGAAGGGGCCTGATTCCAATTCGCAAAGCGGAAACACAGAAATCCAGTCAAATTCAACACAGCAAGTTAAATGTCAAATTTCAAAGCGGTTACACAGAAATCACTAACAAAAAAATATAGAATCGTTCGCGAATTACTTTTTTAATTTGAATCCACTGTTCATTAATTTTCAAATTTTGTTATTAACAAAACATGTTTTTTCTTTTTAAACTTAAAAAAATACAAGTTTTATATTAAGGCCCCAAGTTGGGAGCCAATAAAACAATGCAGGTACAGTAGCTCAATAACCAATTAATTCGTAAACTGCCGTTTAGGGTTTACAAAAGTATAAAAGAACCGGTTTATGTTTTAAAAAATTATAAAATTTGCTTAAAACGTTTTAAAGTAAATGGCTCCCAAGTGGGGGCCTTATTCCAAATCTCAAAATGGTAACACAGAAAGCAACCAAAATGAGTTAATAAGTTGTAACCACATTGGGTAGTAGTTTATTCGAATTTTAACTGGAAGGAACAACTGCTTATACGTTGACAAAGGCTAGGAATGCATAACGTAGGATTTCATGTCCGGTACAGGGGCATCTTTTAATATATTTAATTGATATAATACGAAAGAAACTGTTTATCGATATAATAGGTATGCAAAAATTGAAAATTTGCTTTAGACAAACGTTAAAATTGGTAAATACGGACTAAATTAATTTTTAAGCAAACTACATTTATAAACAAAAATGGCTCACAGCTAAGGGCTTGATTCCAAATCTCAAAGCGTTAATACATAAATCACCAACAATAAGTGGTAGAGTCGTTCGCATAATACTTTGTGATTTGAATCCACTGTTCATTGATTTTCAAATTTTTTTATTAACAAAAACTCAAATTTTTGATTTGCCCTTAGCTGGGCGCCAATAAAACAATGTGAATACAGTTGCTTAATAACCAATTATCTCGTAAACCGCAGCTCAGAGTTTACAAAAGTAAAGAATCTACCGGTTACGGCTTTTAAAAATTATAAAATTTGTTTAAAATTCTTTTAAGTAATTGGCTCCCAAGTGGGGGCCTGATTCCAAATCTCAAAAAGGTAACACAGAAAGCAATCAAAATGAGTAAATAATAAACAAACATTGAGAATCGATTAATTCGAATTTTATCGGAAAGGAACAACTGCTAAAACGTTAAAAAGCTAGGAATGCATAAGGACGGATTCCATGTTCAGAACAGTGCATTTTTGAACATTGTGAAATGATATAATACAAAAGAAACAGTTTATCGATATAATATAAATGAAAAAAGTAGTAATTTGCTTTAGATAAACATTAAAATTCATAAATAATGACTAAATGAATTTTTAAGCAAATTACATTTATAAGCAAAAATGGCTCCCAGCTAGGGGCTTGATTGCAAATCTCAAAGCGTTAATCCAAATCTCAAAATGTTAACACATAAAGATAGCAAAATGATTTAATAAGTCGATAATAATAATAATAATCGATTTATTTGAATTTTATTCGTAAGTAACAACTGCTAAAACGTTAAAAAAGACTAGGAATACATAAGGTAGGATTCTATATCCAGTACAGAGACATGTTTGAACATTGTTAATTGATATAAAACAAAAGAAACAGTTTATCGATATAAAAATAATGAAAAAATTAGAAAATTGCTTTAGATAAACATTAAAATTCATAAATACGGACTAAATGAATTTTTAAGCAAATTACATTTATAAGCAAAAATGGCTCCCAGCTAGGGGCTTGATTCCAAATCTCAAAAAGGTAATACAAAAGGCAACCAACATTATTTTATAAGTTGTATACAAACATTTAGTATCGATTTATTCGAATTTTATCCGGATGGAACAACTGCTTATACGTTGACAAAGGCTAGGAATGCATAAAGTAGGATTTCATGTCCGGTACAGGGGCATCTTTTAACATAGTTAATTGATAGAATACGAAAGAAACAGTTTATCGATGTAATAAGAATGAAAAAATTTGAAAATTGCTTTAGATAAACGTTAAAATTGGTAAATATGGACTAAATAAATTTTTAAGCAAACTACATTTATAAGCAAAAATGGCTCCCAGCTAGGGGCTTGATTCCAAATCTCGAAGCGGTAATACAGAAATTACCAACAATAAGTGAATCCACTGTAATTTGAATCCACTGTTCATTGATTTCAAAATTTTTTTAATAACAAAAACTCAAATTTTTGATTGGGGCCCTTAGCTGGGCGCCAATAAAATAATGTGAATACAGTTGCTGAATAGTCATTTATCTCGTAAACCGTCGCTTAGAGTTTTAAAAAGTATAAAATTAACCGGTTATGGTTTTTAAAAATTATAAAATTTTCTTACAATTTTTTTAGAGTAAATGGCTCCCAAGTGGGGCCTTATTCCAAATCTCAAAAACGTAACACAGACAGCAACAAAAATTGTGTTAGAAACTGTAAACAAACATTGAGTGTCGATTTATTAGAATTTTATCCTCAAGGAACAATTTCTAAAACGTTAAAAAAGGCTAGGAATGCATAAGGAAGGATTCCATGTTCAGAACAGAGACATATTTTAACAAAGTTAATTGATATAATACAAAAGAAACAGTTAATCGATATAATAGAAATGAAAGCATTAGAAATTTGCTTTAGATAAACATTAAAATTCATAAATAATGACTAAATGAATTTTTAAGCAAATTACATTTATAAGCAAAAATGGCTCCCAGCTAGGGGCTTGATTGCAAATCTCAAAGCGTTAATACAGAAATCACCAACAATGAGTGATAAAGTCGTTCGCGTAATAATTTGTGATGTGAATCCACTGTTCAATGATTGTAAAAATTTTTTAACAACAAAAACTCAAATTTTTGATTGGTGTCCTTAGCTGGGCGCCAATAAAACAATGTGAATACAGTTGCTCAATAACCAATTATCTCGCAAACCGCCGCTTAGAGTTTTAAGAAGTATAAAACCAACCGGTTTCGGTTTTCAAAATTTATAAAATTTGCTTGCAATTTTTTTAGAGTAAATGGCTCCCAAGTGGGGGCCTGATTCAAAATTTCTAAAAGGTAACACAGATAGCAACCAAAATGAGTTAATAAGTTGTAAACAAACATTGAGTATCTAAACGAGTCCATGACAGCCTTAGAAAAGGTTTTCAATTGAAGCCCCAAGTTGGGCGCCAAAAAATTAATGTAGTTAGAGTTTTTATAAAGTCAAATATGTACGCCCCTATTACTTACCAAAAATTCTTACACATATATGGTGTCTTTAAACAAGACTTTGGGTGTCTTTTTAAAATTTTATCTTGGCATTACTCTGTCAATTCACAGTGGGTTCAAATAAGTATAAAAAATTACTTTATAGTTTTACCATTTTTTTTTTTCATCTTTAAATATGAAACAAAAGATTTAAAAAAATTGAAACATCATGTTAACATGTTTGTTTGATCGTTTGTATTGCACAGCATGTTCAATATTATTTTGAACTTGTATCATTAATATTTTTTGATTTATATTACAGAAGAAAAAAAATCATGACTGATAACTTAATTTAAATGAAATTGTTAAACGAAATTCCAATATAATTAAAAAATTTTGCTTTAGAAAAGAATTTGATAGTGAGAGATGAAATTTAAAGTTAGGAATTCTATATTGGTAAGGTTTAAAGTGCTTAACAGACGATGTTCGTCTGTCTTTATGTTTTATAAGAAATTCAGAAAAAATTAAAAAAACGGAAAGAAAAGTTTAGAAAATTTCATTAGAGGTAAAAAAAATTGAGAAATTCTGAAAAAAATTGGAAATTTTGGAATATTTAGTAAAATTTAAAAAAAAAATATAAGGAAAACTCAAAAATTTTAGTTAAAAACTCGGGAAATTCTGCAAAAAATAGGAAAATTCTGAAATATTTAGTAAAATTTAGAAAAAAAAATTAGGAAAACTTATAAAAATTCTTCTTTAAAACTCATAATTATCATATTTTTTAATATTTTTTTTTCTTCTTTCAGATTTCCTTAAAAATTTTCTTCAAATTTGGTAAGTTTTTTTTTTATTTTTCTCTATAATCTTTAAAATCAAATTTTTCAAAATCTTTCAATAATTATTGAATTACCATATAACATAACAAGGTGCCAAACATATTTTGCTATAAAACTCTAAAAAATATGTTAAAATTGAAAAGATATATTAACAAGCGAAACTAATTAAATGAAAGATAAGAAATCTCTTTTTATATAAAGAAAAAAAGGTTAAAATTTAATAAAAAAAACTACCTGCTTTATATAAATTAAGTAGCTCTAGTTTAAAATCAAGCTTATAAAGATAAAAAAACGAATCTAACACCCATTAAAGACTACAAGACGAAGAAATGTTTCAAATAAAAAAACTCAAGACTCATTCATTTTTAATACAGCAACAGTCTAAACACAGGAAGTTAATAATTTTGCGGCATGAAACCCTAAATTTTTTGTTAGAAAACGATTTTAAGGCGGAGATAAAAAATTAAAAAAAAACCGAAAAATAACATGAAAAAAGGTGACCAATCATTTAAAGAAAAAAAATGTACATATACCTATAGATATTTCTTCTTATTTCGTGTAAAAAAATTAAAAAAAAGGTTTAGAGGGATACAAGCAATTATTTATTTAAAAAAAAAAACTTCAAGTTTTATTTCAATAAATTGTGAAATCTAAAACAATAAAAAGTTTTGAATGAGTATGAGTTGAAAAGAATTTCATTCATTATTTTATTTTTTTTTGTTATAAAATTTAATTTCATTCAACCTTAAAATTTTGTCTTTTGTTTTTAAAAAACATTTTTTGTTAACACACCCTGTTTTTTACAGTTTTCTATTCTTTATAATATTTTTTCTAATTGTTTTTAAAGTTTTTCTTTAAATTGATTTTTAAACAATTTTGACACATGTTTCGTTTTTGGACAATCAATAGACTTATTTAATTGGATAGTTGTTAATTTCATGTAATTAGCTAAACTTTTTTTTTGGAAATTATGCCTGTACTTAATTAAGTGTGTCATTACGTTTCTAACACTACGAATTAGAGGTCCAAAACGGTCCTCAGACGTGAAGAGTTGGAAGACGTTTTTAATTCCATTAATTATATATATTCATGATCCTCAAACGTCAAAGTCAATCTAGCGATTATCCAATGTCAGTTGAAATCATTTTCTTTGCGAAACTAGTTGGTCTTGCAGGCGGCTTAATATTTTTATATAGTTGCTATGAACGAAAATTGTTTGTATGTAAAAATTGTCGAAATCGATCAATTTAAAGATATGGCAAAAAGTGTTTAAAGATATGGCAAAAAGTGTCAAAAGTTTAGAAAATTAAGAATAATTCAGAAAAATAAAAAAATATAATAGAAAATTGAAAAAAAAAACTGGAAAATCTAGAAGTATAAAAAAAATCACTTTTCTTTTAAAACAAAAAGAAAACATACGGCGTTTGATTGAAGCCCAAGTTGGGCGCCAATACAACGTTTCAGTTTCTAAAATGCCAACAACGTTAAAATCGCGATTACAGTTTTACGGGTTTAAAATCTAATAAACATTGAAATTCAGAAAAAGTTGACTTAATTAGTTTTGAAGCAAATAGCTCCCAAGTGGGGGCATGATTCCATATCGCACAGCGGTATCACAGAAATCACCATTAACAAAAGTGAGACTAGGTACAAATTCACGATAGCAACTCAAATTCGAAAAAATTATACAAAACTGAAAAAAAAATCAAGAAAGTAAACGAAGACTTTGAAAAAATATAAGTCTTTAGATTGGAACCCCAAGTTGGGCGCCAATACAACGATGTTCATTGATCAGTTTCTAAAATGTCAACAAAATCAAAATCGCAATTACAGAACAAAATTACATTACTGACCGGTGGGTTTTAATTCGGTTTTGAAAATTTTGAAATTTACTTTAGATTAACATTAAAACCCTGAAAAATTTTACTAAGAAAAAGAGTTTTAAGCAAAATGGTTCCCAAATGGGGGCCAGATTTTAATTCCAAAATCGGTATCACAAAAATCACCAACAACGAGAGGGAGAATCGGAACAAATTCATGATAGCAACCAAAATGATTCAATAATCATTGATTCCCAAATTAACGACAGCTACGGATTCGAGAAAATTTGTCAAAAATAAGAAAAAAATCAGGAAAACTCTCAAAAAATTTGAAAAATTAAGAAATTTTCTTAACATAAAAATTTAAATTCTATAAAAAATTGACTTAAATAATTTTACAACAAATGGCTCCCAAGTAAGGGCCGGTTTCCAAATCACAAAGAGGTATTACATAAATCACCAACAAAGAGAGGGATAGTCGGAATAAATTGACGATAGCAACCAAGACGTTTGAATAATCATTGAGTAACGATTTATTCGGATTTATCAGAATGGAACAACTGGTGGAACAGTGTCGAAATTTCAACTGCAGAATTGACTGTAGAACATCGTTGAATACAGTGAATTGATGAAATTCGAATGAAATTAATTCGGTTTTAAAATTATTAAAAGAAATTATTAAATTAAACAATTAATCACAATAACAACCAAAATGATCCAATAAGGTGTTTGCAAATATTGATTAGAGATTCATTCGGATTTATTCAAATGTAGTAACTGAAGGATTGACTGTAGAAGATCTTTGAACATAGTAAATTGATATACTAGTTGGAATAAAACTACTTTGGTTTTGAAAAATTAAGAAGTTTTCTTAAGACAATTATTAAAATTCAGAAAAAGTTGACCAAAAGAGTTTTGAAGGATATGGCTCCCAAGTGGGGGCCTGAAGGAAAGCGGGAACAGAAGGAAAGCGGGAACAAGTTCACCTTAGCAACAAAATGTAAAAATTAAGAAAAAGTTGACTTAAAATTTTAAAAAAATGGCTCCCAAGCTGGGGCCTGATTTTAAATTGCAAAATGGTATCACAGAAATCATCAACAAAGAGAGGAAGAGTAGAATTAAATTCACGATAGCAACAAAAATGATTTTATAACTTTTTAACAAACATAGAGCAGCGATTCATTTGGATTCATCCGAATGGAACAACTGGTGGAACAGTGTCGAAACTCAAACTGACTGTATAACATATTTGAATAAAGTTAATTGATATACTTAATTGGAATAAAACCACTTCGGTTTTGAAAAAATAAGAAATTTTCTTAAGATAGGGGCCTGATTCCAAATCGCAGACGTAAAGCTGAAACAAATTCACGTTAGCAATAAAATATAAAAATTCAGAAAAAGTTGACGTATCCGTTGAAAAGTATGGCTCCCAAGTTGGGGCCTGATTTCAAATTTCAAAGCGGTATCACAGAAATCACCAACAACGAGAGGAAGAGTAGAAACAAATTCACGATAGCAACAAAAATGATTAAATAAGTTTTTAACAAACATGGAGTAGCGATTCATTTGGAATTTAACAACTAGTGGAACAGTGTCGAAACACAAAATGCAGGATTGACTCTAGAACATCTTTGAATATAGTAAATCGATATAATTTAAATAAAACTGATTTGTTTTTGAAAAATTAAGATATTTTCTTAAGACACTTATTAATATTCGGAAAAAATTTATTGAAAGAATTTTAAACGAAATGGCGCCCAAGTGGTGGCCTACTTCCAAATCAAACAGCGTTATGACAGAAATCACGAACAACGACAGGGAAAGTTGGAACAAATGCACGATATCTACCAAAATGATTCAATTAGTTTCTAACAAACAGTGAGAAGTGATTTATTCGGATTCATCCGAACAGAACAACTGTTGAAACAGTGTCGAAACACAAACTGCAGGATAAACTGTAAAACATCTGTGAACACAGTAAATCGATATAATTTGAATAGAACTGCTTTCAGAAATCCCACAGAATTTCATAGTAGATCTTTTTATACTTAAAAAAGTCTTTCAATTCGGGCCCCATGTTGGGCGCCAATAATGCGGCTTATGTAGAGTTTCTCAACAACGACAAAAATACAAAAACCGAATTACAAATTTTCATTCACTTTTGGAAAATTGAGAAACTTGCTTGGAAAAAACATAAAAATTCATCGAAATTGACGAAAATAAAATTTTGAAAAACTGTTTAGGGCATTTTAGAGTCGGCACTTGTTTAAATTAGGAAGTTGTTAATTTCACGCAATTAGGTTTTTTTTTTTAACATAGTTATTTTGTTATTTTAACATATGTTTATTTAAGTTTTGTCTAACTTTTATTTTCTTTATAAAAATTAATCATCATCAATAGTTTTGTATCATTTTATTTTTTATTTCCAATTCAATTCACTTTAATTTTGTTCCAATTTTTGTTATATGGGGGTTTTCGTGTCAACTGACACAACTTTTGAAACCGATGTCTTCCGATCGGGATGAAATTTGCACCAATGTTAGTCCTATTGGATAGTAGTTCAGACACAATTTTTCAGCGAGATCGGTCAAGGACTCTCTGAGTTAGAGGGGGTCGAAATTTGACATTTTGGCCAAAGAGGTGTTTATTCTCATCCATGTAACTTCTTACCTATTGTTTTTAGCAAAATGTGTCCCAAAGAGTTTAGATAGCTATTTCTTCAGTCTTTCGAAAAAAAATTATAAAAAAAATAAAAAAAAATGTTTGATTTTTTTTCTTAAAAATCTAAAACTTTTTTGACTTTTTCCTCAAATTGGGCCTTTTTTTTTTTTTTTTTTTTTTATTCAAAAGAAAGCTTAGGTCTTTTCCTTTAAGAGCTATGAGGTCGCTTAGTGGGATGCGAGTGGGATATCTATGAAAAAATTATTTTTTTAACTTTGGAACGCAAAAAACGGTTCTTCAATTTGCACTATTAGGCGTGGGATAGCTAACCAGTTTTCGATTTCGATCCGCGACACCCTCTAATTTTTATAGGTTCAAAAAAGAAAGCACGAGCCAAAAATGAGGTCGGTGGGGTTGGGCCATATGGCTCTTCATCGGGGTCAAAATTGGGCGTAAAGAGGTTACAATCCTCAAAAAGCCCCACAACTACCCTAGAACTGCCCACGGAGGGGTGCAATGTGAGACCGACCTCTATTAATTTTCTGCCCCCAACATTTTTCTTGAATATACTTAACCTCTATTTCCACTTCCTAAGGGGGCTCCAATACAAAATGACATTTTTATAAAATTTGCTCCTACCGCTCTAACTGTCCATAGGGTGCCCCTAGAGAAGTAAAATATATGACCGACCCCCAATATTTTTTCATCTCCAACATTTTCTTAGAATATACCTACCCTTTATTTTCAACTCTTAAGGGGGTCCCCATACATTTTTTTTATTTTTTTATTAGTTTTTAAAAATACATGTTTTTATAACGTATGGGAGCCCCTTAAGGAGTGGAGATAGGGTGTTATTATGTTCGGACAAATGTTGGTAACTAAAAAATAATGGGGGTTGGTCATAATTTTTGCCTCTCTAGGAGGCACGGTAGGGGCGGTAGGAGCTGGTTTAATAAATCAAATTTATAAAAAATAAAAGAAATGTATGGGGACCACCTTAAGGGTTAAAGATACATTGTAGGTGTGTTCGCAAAAAATGTTGGAATTAATAAAATAATGGGGGTCGGTCATACATTTGGCTCCACTTGGGGCACTTTAGGGTAAGTTAGAATGGTAGGATAAAATTTTTTAAAAATGTTTTGTATGGGAGCCCCCATAGGAAGTGGAAATAGGGGTAAGGTATGTTCAAGAAAAATGTTGGGGGCAGAAAATTATGGGAGGTTCGTCTCACATTGCACCCCTCCAGGGGCGTTTCTAGGGCAGTTTTGGGGCTTTTTGAGGATTTTACCTCTTTACGCCCAAATTTGACCCCGATGAGGGGCCATATGGCCCCACCCCACCGCCCTTATTTTTTGGCTCGTGCTTTCTTTTTCGAACATATAAAAATTAGGGGGTGTCGCGGATCGAAATCGAAAACTGGTTAGCTATCCCACGCCTAATAGTGCAAATTGAAGAACCGTTTTTTGCGTTCCAAAGTTAAAAAAATAATTTTTTCATAGATATCCCACTCGCATCCCACTAAGCGACCCCATAGCTCTTAAAGGAAAAGACCTAAGCTTTCTTTTGAATCAAAAAAAAAAAAAAAAAAAAGGGCCCAATTTGAGGAAAAAGTCAAAAAAGTTTTCGATTTTTAAGAAAAAAAATCAAAAATTTTTTTTTTATTTTTTTTATAATTTTATTTCAAAAGACTGAAGAAATAGCTATCTAAACTCTTTGGGACACATTTTGCTAAAAACAATAAGTAAGAAGTTACATGGATGAGAATAAACACCTCTTTGGCCAAAATGTCAAATTTCGACCCCCTCTAACTCAGAGAGTCCTTGACCGATCTCGCTGAAAAATTGTGTCCGAACTACTATCCAATAGAACTAACCTTGGTGCAAATTTCATCCCGATCGGAAGACATCGGTTTCAAAAGTTGTGTCAGTTGACACGAAAACCCCCATATATTTGTATTTTGTTAATTGATTTCATGTATTAAGTGGTTACGTTTAAATGCCTTTTTAAAAAAAGTTATTGAAGCAGAAAATTCTTGTAGACAATTGTTTAATTTATAGTTTTGAGCCAATTTTTATTGAGTAGTTTTTTTGTTAATTTTTTTATTTTTCTTATTACTTAAAGCTTATTGATAAAATTCTAAAGAAATATCAAAGAAAATGTAGGTTTTTAATATAAAAATAAATTGGGTTATTTTTTGTTAAATAAAAGCTAAAATACATGGCGTTTCTTAATTCTATACTAAGTTTTGTCAAGTCATTATTAGTCGAACTCTGGCGCCATCTACATCCATTGTGTAATATTATTTGAACACTCCATTGTCTGTTCCAATTTCTTCAAAATAACTTTTGTTTTTCATTACATGTTGATGACTATATTTTGAAATTTCCAACTTTTTACTATAGATTCGATATCAAAGTAGGTTTCTTCAAAATTGTTTTTTAAATCGGTGCAACCTGAAATTAAAATAAGCGAAAAAATTTTTTAAAAGCTGTAAATTCTACTTTAAACATTGAAATCAAAAACTTAACATTTTTTGTTAAATACTTGATTGCTATTCAATTAATTTTTTAATTGATTCAATTAAAAAAATAATCAATTTAACAACTATGAAATATTTTATCCAATTTTTTTTTTTTGCTAAATTTTTTAAATTGTTTTGATAATATTAAGGAATTATGGAAATCTGTTTATTTTGCTACTTTTAGCAAATATTTTCTATTTAAAAAATGTTAATTAACCAAATTTCTTAACACAAATTCCTAGAATCAGCTAAATGTATGACAAAAATAGCAAAGAAGAAAAATGTACGTAACTTGTAAATTTTATCAAAATAGTTTGGATCCAGAAAATTTTAAAAATTAAGGAATTTAGTTAAGAAAATCATTAAAATTCAGAAAAAATTTACTATATGTATTTAAAAGCAAATGGCTCCCAAGTAAGGGCCTGATTCCAAATCGCAAAGCGGTGTCACAGCAATCACTAACAACAAGAGACAGAGTGTCGGAATAAAATCACAATAGCAACCAAAATTATTCAATAAGTTTTAGCAAACATTGAGTAGTGATTTATTCGGATTCATTCCAATGTTACAATTGGTGTCGAAACACAAACTGCCGAATTTTCTGTAGAACATCTTGAAACACAGTTAATCATAATTCAAATAACTTTAGTTAAGTTTTGAAGAATTAACAAATTTTCTTAAGATAAGCATTCAAATTCACAAAAAATTGTCTAAAATAATTTTCAAGCATGCGGCTCTGCAGTGGGGTCTATTTCCAAATCGCAAAGCTATATCTTAGAAATCACGAACACCGAGAGGGAAAGTCGAAACAAATTAGCAATAAAATATTAAAATTCTGAAAAACTTGACTAAAACGTTGAAAAAATATGGCTCCCAAGCTGGGGACTGACTTCAAATTGCAAAGCGGTATCACAGAAATCACCCAAAAGGAGGGGGAAAGTCGGAACAAGTTCATGTTAGCTAAAATCAATTGATTTTGCTAAAATTTAAAAACCAAAAAATATTAATTTTGATGCGCTAAACATGATGAATATCAGAAAAATTTTAAAATTGCTGGAACGGCTTTTAAGGTATTACTATTTGAAATTTGCCAACGTTCAAGAATGGGGCCAATTTACAAATCGCAAAGCGTTGGCAGAAATCACGAACACCTTGAGACAAAATTTCATTAAAAATTAACTTGAGTTAAATCCGATCATTTTAACCCGTGGCAAACTTCCATCAAAATTTTGCTTTTTAGAAAAGTTTCACCAAAAACTCTAAAATTTAATCGGAGGGTGCTATGGGTTAAAATGTTCTGATGAAGCTCAAAGTCAGTTTAAATGAAATTTGGCCTAAAATGGTCAATGGAACCAAATTTTGATATTTTATTAAAAAACATTTCTTGAACGTAGAAAAAAGAATTTTAAAGGGAATGGCTCCCCAGTGGAGGCCTGCTTCCTAATTGCACAGCGTTATCACAGAAATCAGGAACAACGAGAGGGAAAGTTGGAACAAATTCACGATATCAACCAAAATGATTCAATTAGTTTCTAACAAACATTGAGAAGTGATTTATTCGGATTCATCCGGATAGAATATCGGTTTGAACAGTGTCGAAATACAAACTTCAGGATTGACTGCAGAACTTTGATCGGAGGGTGCTATGGGTTTAAATGTTCTGATGTGGCTCAAAGTTAGTTTAAATGAAATTTTGTCTTAATCGCTATAAAATGGTCAATGGAACAAAATTTTGATATTTTGTTAAAAAACATTTCTATCTTTTTTGACAAATTTCAAATGGCGATATCTCGAAATTCGATTTCACAAATTTTTTGATAATTGTATTCATGGTGTCAAAATTAATAAAAAATAATGTATGGCAAGATATTTTTTTTTTTAATTTTTCAAAAATTCGAAATTTTGGTGGAAATTTTTCAAAATTCCAAAACTTTGATCGAAGGGCGCCACAAGTTAAACTACCCGAGTAAAAATGTTTAGATATATTTTTATATATCACATCTTATCCGAGATTTGAAACATCAGTACTGATCTGAGTAAGATCAGTACTGATCCGAGATTTGAAAGATCCGAAAAATGGATCCGAAAAATGGGTTTATATAATTAGATAAACCCATTTTTCGGATAAAATTGTATCCGTCCGATTAAAACTGATCCAATCTTAGCGACCCTAGTAAAAAAGTTTTGATATAATGATATATAATTTGATACAATCATATTAAATTATATATGACTTTTTATATGTTCAGATCTAATTTTATCTAAGATTTATTGCGGATCCATTTTCTTATCTGGTGTTATACATAAATATATCTGACTTTATATAATTACATAAATCTATATTAATTTATATAAAATAAGATCAAGTGGATTTAATTGGATGTGACCAAAATTCGGATCTAATTGTATCATTTTTTATATTTGTGTATCTAAAATAATACAATTAGATCAATATCTGATCCAACTTGATACATCCAATTTTGAGATCAAATTAGATCATTAAAGTTTTTTTTTTACTCGGGGATCCATTTTTCGGATTAGTACTGATCCTTCACATTTTTACTTGCCCGAGTAAAAAAGATCTGATATAATCATGTATGCTATTATATAATTATTTATATTTATATATGGTTATGCATGAACTTTGATATGGACATATAAGTTTATATATAGCATTGTATTTTTTCCTTATTTTTTAATATGATAACATACATATTCTTATCTATTTATATACCGATCTATATGAAATTAGATATGACATATAAGGTCGTGAATTTTTAGAAATGACAGATAAAAAGATATATGATTTTATTTATAATTATATCCCGCAAAAATTTTTCAAAATTTTCTAAGTCCCGGACAATTAAAAAAAATTAAAAAAATTTCAAGTCCTAAAAAATTTTATGAAAATTTTCTAAAGTTCCGGACACAAATTTTTTTTGGAAATTTTTTTTTTTGGAGTAAAAAATCATTGAAAATGTTTTTAGAAAAAATTTTGTTTTTTTTGAAAAATTTTTAAGTTCCGATAAAATGTTTTTACCTTTTCTAAGCCACAAACATTTTTTAGAATTTTAAATCACTTATAACTGATTTAAAAAAAAAATTAAAAGAATGCAATAAAAACTCTTCTAATTGATAATGTATCCAATCTGATAAAATAATTTCTAATTTCACGTTTAAAATTCCAAAAAATTTGACCAGATTTCATCTAATTATATAAAAATTTATCTTATTTTAACAGATAAGATGTGATTTAATATGATATGATTTAATAGACCCATTTTTGGGATCAAACTTAATCAAATTTGATATTATTTTATCAGAAATAATAGAATTTGATATAATCGTATAATATTCGATCCGCCAATTTTCGGATCAAAATTAATATGGATTTACATGAAAGCATATCTGTTAAATATTGCGTCATATAACTTTTTTTTACTCGGGTGGGTACCCATGTAAAAATGGATTACATCTTATCTGATCTGTTTATATCATATATGATTGGGTCTGATTGCATAAAATTATATCTAAAATTACCAAAATCCAGATCTAATTATATCTCGGATTTGGTGAACATTGGCACAAATTTCACATTTTATCTGATCAGATACAATTACATATACTAAGATGCAAATTTATATTATCAGATCAAATCAGATCTGATAAGATCAAATCGATTTTTACACGGGTAATCAACATTGACTCATATTAAGTTTAAATAAAAGATTGTCTCAAGCTCTATGAAAAAGTCAAGAGAAAAATTTTTTTATAAATTTTTTGCTAAAAATTTCTTTTGCAAATTTCAAATAGCGATATCTCGAAAACCGTTTGACCGATTTAAAAAAAAATAAATGTGATATCTGAATAATTTAAAAAACAAATAGATTCAACCAAAATTTGTAGCACTAATCTTATTTTCCGTTAAAATTAAATTATTTTAATTGATTCAATTAAAAACTTAGACTAGAAAAACTGGCGTCTTCTTATTGGCGCCCACTTTGGGGCTGTTATTATTAAAAATCATTTTTTATAAAAAAAATAAAACTTACCAATATCAAATCCATTAATTTTAATCGATTGTAATCTTGTTGGAAAAATTGAATTTCTTGTTAGTTCTATTAAAAAATATTTCCAATTATCCACAGCCTTCATTATTATTTGTAAATTTAATTTTTGATTTTTACTAACTAACCGTAGCCAAAAATTTTCAAATTTATTAAACGTAAATAAATCCAATTCCAAAAATAATAAATTTGTTTTATAAATATTTAATAACAATGATTGATTTACTTCCTCATTAGAATTTTCAAAACTATTATCATCATTATCCGGCTGTATTCTATGTATTTTCAAAACATTTAGTGATTTTTGATTTATTAAATAAATTAAATTTTCTGCTTGTAATAATTTTGAATATTCAATATTAAGATTTTGTAAAAATTTTAAATTTGATAAATTTTCAAATACAAAATTATCGCTGTTTATATGTAAATATTTTAAATTACAACAATTTATTGTTAGAGATTTTCCTAAATCTTGAGAAATTTGATGATTATATTTAAATGTTGTTAAATTTTTCAAATTTTCTTTATTCAATACAAAAAGTTGATTAAGTCTATCATCATTGCCCTGATATTTAAAGCTTTTCAAGGTTTTTGAGACTTTAAAATATTCAAAATTTCCCGAATATTTGGTATTCATAGAAGTAAAACTTTCCAACTCCATTCTGCCTATTATATGTTTGAAATCTCTCCATTTTAAACCATGGCACTCATTTATTATTAATACTTTTAAACAATCTAAATGAGGAAATTTTTGAAAAAAATGTATTTTATGTAATTTTAAATGACTTAAATTAGCAAATTTCTCAAAAAGTTTTAAACCTAATTTTGGTGTTAACAAAATGCTATCACCTATTTTACCCGATATCGATAATCTTTTAAGATTTTTAAAATTACTTAAAATATTTTCATTAAATATTTCAAAATTTCTTTTATTTAAACCTCCTAAACACAATTCCTTAAAGGTATAGGAATTTTTTTCTGTATCCCGAACATGATGATAATAATTTTCAAATTCTATCACACCATTAAATATAAATTTTTCAATATTTACTAATTTTAAAATTTTATCAATTTCTATAAAACAATTATTTTCCAACATTTCAAGACATTTTAATTTTTTAAATTTTTGATAAGTTAAGATTCTAATGCTATTTAAACTAAAACAATTATGAAAACTTAATTTTTCTAAATTTAAACAATTTTCACTTAATTTTTGTAATTTTTCATCTTGTATTTTTAAAGAAATAAATTTTATTTCCAAAAGATTTTGAAATTTATATAAAAAGGGAAATAATTCAGTTTGGCGTTTGCCATGTAAGTAAAATTTTTGTATATTTTTACAATTTTTAGTCAAAAATTCTTTAATTTCTGTAGCACTTAATAATAAGCGAGATTCTTGATATAATTCTGAATTTGTGCAGGATATATTTAAGAAATTTGTTATTAGATAGTCGTTGGGAGTTTCAGTAACTTTTAGTTCTTTATATTTAATTTTCCAAATAAAATCCACAATAATTTGATGATATAATTTACAGACGCGTGTTAATATTAATTGTTCTTTTAAATTAAAATAATTAAATAAATCAAATAAAATATCCACGTTTACAAGAATATTTTTATTCATTTTTAAATTTTAGAAATTTTAAGCTAGCGTCTTGACAAATTTAGTAGTTTTTTAATACTGATGCATGAGGAATGAATATTGAAGTTATATATAGAAACGAGTTTCGGAATTCTAAACTAGAACTACTGTAAAAACTACCTGTTATTAATAGGTAGTCTCAATTGAAATTTTGTGATTACTGCTAAATTTATTAAAACATCTGTTTATCTTAAGTTCTTGTTAGCATCTTCAGGGAATTTCTAAATTTCCAGGTAAACAAAACCACCAGACAACGGATTTTAAGAACCGAAACACACAAAATTTAAAATTTGCAGCAAAATTTAAAAAAAAATATTGTGTTCAGAGATATTTTTCTGTAATATTTTTTATTTTCATCGCAAGTTAAAAATATATTTTTCTTTCAAAAGAATTAAAAATTCCAAAAGAAACTTTCCAAACAAATTTTTAATTATATTTATCGAAAGTAAAAAAAGAGAAAAAGAAAATAATAAAAATGAATTTCAATTACGAAATTTATTGATTCAAAAACATATTTAATTAAAAACAAGTAGAAAAGTTAAATTCGACTTGGCCGAATCTATGAATACCCTCCACAATGCCATTTTTAAGATATAGTAAATTTTCTAACGTGAAAAAAATAACATTTGTGATTAGAAATATTTTATTTTGTGTAAAAAGCCTTTTTTTTTACTAATTTTTGAAAAAAAAAAAAAATTTTACAAAAATTTTTTTTGAGTGTAAAATTTTTTTTGAGTGTAAAATTTTTTTCGAGTGTATTTTTTTTTTGTTTTAGTGTAAAAATATTTTTGAGGCGCCCCAGTAGGCTAGTTGGTAGCGTGCTAGCCTATGAGTCTGGGGGTCGTGGGTTCGATTCCCACCAGAGGCCTTGGTCTGTTTCGCTACTACGAGACGAAGGTCATTGTTACCAGTTCTCGGTTAGGTAAAATTAGTATATGATTTGTAATTATATGGTAATTCTTAATAAACTAATAAAATAAAAATAAATAAATAAATATTTTTGAGTGACAAAAATACGTTGTAAAATATTTTTGTGACTTATCAATGTTTTTAAAACATGTTTAACGGGGTTTCAACACGTGGATTTAAGGTGAAGCGAATATTAACGAAAATGCATGGACATCTCAAAAATTTTGGTAAATTCAACATAACCTAAAAACCCAAAACAGATGTGACGGAAACTTAACATATTAACTTGTTTGCTGTCCCAGAAGTTTGGTATTGCATTTAAGCAATATCGGTTAAGCGGTTCAAAAAGTATTAACCAAAATGCATGGACATCTCAAAAATTTTGGTACATTCAACATAACCTAAAAACCCAAAATGCCTTAATTCGGCTGCTGATTGACTTATGTAAACTGAGTTGGATACTGACAGGTATTTAATCAGTTAAAACCTATTTTTTTATCCCAAAATGTTTTTCGCGGAATTTTTTTTTCGCTGAATTTTTTTTTTTACTAAATTTTTTTTTTTAAATAAAGTTTTTTTGCAATAATCGTTTTTACATTGTGGAGGGGGTCCATACTTTTGGCAAGGCCAATTTTTTTTTTTTTATTTGTTTTTTTTTTTTTAAATTTGCTATACTGAATACAAAAATTAAATAATTACGGAAATCGGTCGAGCGGCTTTAAAATATCGCCATTTGAAATTTGTCAAAAAATTTCAAAAATGGCGATTTTTCCGACGTTTAAGAAATTTAAAAAAAAAATTCAACTTTTTTCATAAACTTGAGACAAGCTTTTATTTAAAATTAATTTGAGCCAAACCAGACCATTGTAACCCATGGCAACCCTTCGACCAATGTTTAGAGTTTTTGGTGAAAATGTTCTAATAAAGCAAAACATTGATCGAAGGGCCCACTGGTTAAAATGATCGGATTCAGCTCAAATTAATTTTAAATGAAAGTCTGACTTAATCTCTATGAAACGGGCAAGAAAAATCTTTTGAGATATATATTTTTAAATGTTGTTTTTTTTATTTTTAGTACCAAAAGGTACATAAAAATAAAATGTATTTATTCGGCCTTTATATATGTATATATATTCGATTAGAGTTTTATTCTAGTTCGAGGCCCAAAAATATTTCTATTTATGATATTGTCATAATAGAGTATTTTTAATTTATTGCTTTAAAAAAAGGTTACTATCTCATAGTATGTCTGTACTGATCAGTTTCATCCCCACTAAAGGAATCTTCAGCAGACTTTAGAGAATCATCGTTGGTCAATCAAACATCAAACCAGACATAATATTTGATATATTTCCCAAGTTATATGAGAAGTACTATTATGAAGGTCCGAAATCTGTTTTCCAAAAGAGTTATTTTTGTTGGAAAACAGATTTCGGACCTTCATAATAGTACTTCTCATATAACTTGGGAAATATATCAAATATTATGTCTGGTTTGATGTTTGATTGACCAACGATGATTCTCTAAAGTCTGCTGAAGATTCCTTTAGTGGGGATGAAACTGATCAGTACAGACATACTATGAGATAGTAACCTTTTTTTAAAGCAATAAATTAAAAATACTCTATTATGACAATATCATAAATAGAAATATTTTTGGGCCTCGAACTAGAATAAAACTCTAATCGAATATATATAGATATATATTTTTTTTAATTCTTGAGCGTAGAAAACACCTCCATTTTTGCAATTTCAATCAGCAATATTTTGAAAACCGTTTGACCGATTTAAAAAAAAATTTTAATTTTATGTCCATCACATCAAAATTAATAAACATGGTGCATCGGTACAAATGTTTTTTAACTTTTAATTTTTTTAATAGTTGTAAAATTGATTAATGGTATTTTCAGTTACTCTAGCTCGAGGTCACTTTCCTTTAAAAATTAAAACTATGATATTCATAAACTTATTTACAAGACTCAGCCGACACGTGTTTCGGAATTTGACAGATTCCATTGTCAAGACTATTTAGCAATTATTACAATCCTGTACAACATGTAGCATAGTTAATTTATATGACAATCGTTAGTGTCCAAAACAAAAATAATAATATTCAACTCTGCACAGAAAAAAATAAAAAACAATTTTTAGTAAGTTTTTAATACTATTAAGTAAAAAAATACTCAATTTTGCACCAGTAACGATTTAATAGTATTGAGTAAACTTTTAATAAAAATGTATTAAGTATATGTAATTTTTTTTTTAATTTTTATTGTGCGATTCGCTATCTCGGTTGAAGTGAGTGAACTTGTATGTAAAACAAAAACAAAAAACTCAAATTTGTTTTTGTTTTACGTACAAAATTTCTAGTCACTCACTCTGTACGACATACTGAATCAGGGCATTAATTGATAAAATTAAAACTTTACTCAAAATTTTTCGTTTTTTTTTAATTAAGTTTTTAATTGTGTCAAGTAAAAATGTACTTAAAATATGTAATTTTTTTATCGTCCAAGTCTTGTTATAGATAGAAGTGCATATTTTTTTTTTGCTGGTTACTATATTTTCTATTCCATTTCTCATCATCTTCATCACTTTAAAGCTATTATCGCAATCCATCACTCAACGTTAATAGTGTGAATGCTTTTAAATAATTACTATTTGTAGAAAATTAATTAACCGTCTAATTTCTATGTCAATAATACAATTAACTAAATAAATATTACATTTAATAGTTTAACACTCTAAATAATTAAGTGTAAATTTGTATTGTATTAATAATTGTTGAACAACACTCAAGTGGTCAAGTTGCAAAAAAAATTTAGGTCTAAACAAAATGAAAAAATAACAAGTAAAAAAGTTAAATTCGGCCTTGCCGAATGTAGTGATACCCTCCACAATTTCAAAAAGATTAAAGATTAAAAACTTTTTTTAAAAGGAAATTACTTTTGAAAAAAAAAATGTTTTTTGAAAAAAAAAATTCGCGATTTTTTCTTTTTTTGTCAAAAAATTTGTCAATAAATAACTTTCAATAAATATGTTAAGTTTCAGTCATCTCCGTGTAATATTTTGGTCGTGATCACCATTTCCACAGACAGACGGATAGACGGACAGACGGACATCGCTAGAATGTCTTAAAATCGATCGGGGATTATGAATATATATACTTTATGGGGTCCCAGACCGATATTTCAATGAGTTATAAACGGAATGACAAACTTATATATCGTCCATTCCATGAGTCATTTTAAAAAATCTGACCGAGGGTCTTCCGATTTTTGTTATATTTTTCATACAGATACTCTATGGAGCCAATTTCAAATTTCATCCATCAGATCGAAAATATGCGATTTTATTCACGATTTTCGTTTTTAAAAAAGTCAAAAAAATGCAAAATCTGTTCAACTTTGAGCAGCGGTATTTTCTAAACTACTTATCGCATTTTAACAATCCATAGCGCGTACGAATGGTATGTAAGTCTATTTAGAAATCTTATAGACTGAAAAAATATCGGTGGTTAAAAAGTGCATTTTATATGCAAATGCAGTTTTGAAGTGCATTTTGCGAAACTTTTACCCCTTTTAATTTTTTTTTTAATTAGCATATTTGTAAAATTTAGGATTTTTGCTACAAAAAAATGTTTTCATTACAATGGACCGAGAATGTGTGATATTTTTAATATTTTTTTTAAAAAAATACTTCCTTAAGTTTCCCTTATAAAAAATTTTATATTTTAAATTATACCAAAATCATGTAAAAAGACATGTTTTTAAACCGTTATATTTTCAAAAGTACTAATCGTATCTCATTGTTTTTATGCACATTAGAAAGGTATTTTTGTCTATTTTTTGCATTTAATGACCGCAAATATGGTGGTGTTTCAGAATTGCATATTAAATGCAAATGCAGTTTTGAAGTGCATTTTTCAAAACTTTTACCCCTTTGAATTTTTTTTTAGTTATCATATTCGAAAAGTTTACAATTTTTACTACAAAATAATTTCCTCCTAATAATGGACCCACTGTGTGTGATATTTTTTTAGAATTTTTTAAAAAATCATGTTATTTCAGATTTTTTGGTTTTATATAAATATTGAAATTGTTTTAAGGAAATTTAAAAAAAAAATTAAAATAGCACAGACGGTGGGTCCATTATTAGCAAGACATTATTTTGTAGTAAAAATTGTAAACTTTTCGAATATGATAACTAAAAAAAAATTCAAAGGGGTAAAAGTTTTGAAAAATGCACTTCAAAACTGCATTTGCATTTAATATGCAATTCTGAAACACCAACATATTTGCGGTCATTAAATGCAAAAATGGACAAAAATACCTTTCTAATGTGCATAAAAACAATGAGATACGATTAGTACTTTTGAAAATATAACGGTTTAAAAACATGTCTTTTTACATGATTTTGGTATAATTTAAAATATAAAATTTTTTATAAGGGAAACTTAAGGAAGTATTTTTTTAAAAAAAATATTAAAAATATCACACATTCTCGGTCCATTGTAATGAAAACATTTTTTTGTAGCAAAAATCCTAAATTTTACAAATATGCTAATTAAAAAGAAAATAAAAGGGGTAAAAGTTTCGCAAAATGCACTTCAAAACTGCATTTGCATATAAAATGCACTTTTTAACCACCGATATTTTTTCAGTCTATAAGATTTCTAAATAGACTTACATACCATTCGTATGCGCTATGGATTGTTAAAATGCGATAAGTAGTTTAGAAAATACAGCTGCTCAAAGTTACACAGATTTTGCATTTTTTTGACTTTTTTAAAAACGAAAATCGTGAATAAAATCGCGAGTTTTTCTAATATTTTCGATCTGATGGATGAAATTTGAAATTTTCTCCATAGAGTATCTGTATGAAAAAAATAACAAAAATCGGAAGACCCTCGGTCAAAAAATGCCTAAAATTACCAAATGTCTGGTGGAATGAACGATATACCCTCTATCACTAGAGTGGAGGGTATAAAAAAATACCGCTCGAAAAAAATTTTACACTCAAAACAAAATTTAGTCAATTGTTTTTTTTTTTTGTGCAAAAATTAGTAAAAAATGTTTTTACTCAAAATATAATATTTCAAATCAAAATTTTTAAACAATTTTTTCCACGTAAGAAAATTTAAAAAGGGCATGGTGAAAGTTATTCGAATTTAACTTTTCTACTTGTTTCTTTCTACTTCTGATAAATATATTGTTTTTCGTAGATTCGGTAAAACCGGATTAAACATTTTAACTTGTGCGTACTAAATATCGGCTAATTATACCTGTGAAGTACTTAGAAATAAAATTTAGGTAAACATTAGTAAAACATATGGTTGCCATAAATGGTACGGTTATTTGATACAATAAAATTGGACTAGCTGTTAATAGCAGGTAGTAAAATTTTGATTTCAGCAAAATTTTAATTTCAGCAAAATTTTAATTTCAACTTAGCAGTTTTCTATTATTCAAGTATTTGTCTTCCTTTGAGAACGTGCTAAATTCAAAACAAAAATGTCTAATAATATTCTTTTAAACATTGATATATTATTTCAACTATTTAAATATTTTAATTTAAAAGGACAACTGATCTTAACGCGCGTCTGTACACTCTATCATCACATTATTGTTTATTATATTTGGAAAAATAAATATAAAGAATTAAAAGTTACTGAAACTTCCAGCGATTATTTAATAACAAATTTCTTAAAAATACATTCAAAAAAATCGCAACAATATCGAGAATGTCGTATACTATTAACTGCTACAGAGATTAAAGAATTTTTAACTAAAAATAGTGAAAATATACAAAAATTTTACTTACATGGAAAACGCCAAACAGATATATTTCCTTTAATATATAAATTTAAAAATCTTATGGAAATAAAATTTATAGCCCTGATAATACAAGAAGAAGAAATTGATAAATTAAGTGAAAATTGTGGAAAATTGGAAAAATTATGTTTTCATAAATGTTTTAGTATGAATAATATAAAAACTTTGACTTATCAAAAATTTAAATTATTAAAATGTTTGGAAATGGAAGAAAATTATTGTTTTACACAAATCGATGAGATATTAAAAAATTTAAATATTGAAAAATTTATATTTAATGGAGCCATAGAAGAATTTGAGCCTACCGCCCATATTTTCGACAATAATGCAAAATTTTACGCCTTTAAAGAATTAACCATAGCTGGATTTAATAAAGAAAATTTTCAAATATTTACAGAAAATATATTAAATAATTTTAAAAATCTTAAAAAATTATCTATATCTGGACAAATGTTTAGTATTTTATTAACACCAAATTTGTCGTTTACACTCTTTAAGAAATTTTCTGAATTTAGTCATTTAAAACTTCATAAGGTACACTTTTTTCAAAATTTTCCTCATTTACATAATTTAAATGTTTTAATATTAAATGAATGTTATGGTTTAAAATGGAAAGATTTAAAACAAATATTGGGGAGAATGAAATTAGAAAATTTCACCTCCCTGAATACCAAATATTCGGGAAATTTTGAATATTTTAGAGTAACACAAACTTTAAAATTCTTTCAATATCAGGGTAATGATGAAAGACTTGAAAGACTTTTTGTAATGGATCAAGAAAATTTTAAAAATTTAACGACTTTCAAATATAATCAAAAAATTTCTCAAGATTTAGGAAAGTCTCTAACCACAAATTGTCAAAATTTACAAACTTTACATATTATCATCGATAATTTTGTATTTGAAAATTTATTAAATTTAAAATTTTTACAAAATCTCAATATTGAATATTCAAAATTATTACAAGCAGAAAATTTAATTCATTTATTAAATCAAAAATCACTTAATAATTTGAAAATTCATAAAATACAGCCGGATAATAATGATATTAGTTATAAAAGTTATAATGAGGAGGTAGATCAATCCATATTATTAAATATTTATAAAACAAATTTATTGTTTTTGGATTTGGATTTATTTACGTTTATCAAATTTGAAGATTTTTGGCTTGGTTTAGTGGACAGAAATTACAAATTAAATTTACAAATTAATATGAAGAGCATTGATGACTGGAAATATTTTTTAAAAGAGCTGCGCAGAAATCCAAATTTCCCAACAAGATTGCAGTCGATTAAAATAAATGGATTTGAAATTGGTAAATATTGTTTTATTTATAAATCTAAACAGATAAGAAAATTTTTGATTACAAGAATTGTTAAATAAAAAAATATATTAAATAAAATTTTAATTGGCTCAACAAAATAAATAATTCAAACGATTTGCTGAGACTACAAAACCCGTGATTAAAATATTTAATTAATATTTAGTAAATAAAATACTCATGCTCGAGAACTATGTTTTTGTATAAATAATTTATTTATTTCCAATACTAAACAAGTAAGAAAATTATTGTCGGTCAAGACCGACCATATAATACCCTACACCAAAGTTTCCCGGAATATGGGTCCCAAGTTCAAACATGGACTGATTAGATCTATATTTTGTCAAATCTTTAATAAGTTAAAAAACACTCTTAAATCAAATTTGAGTGAATATCCGTCTTTCTGTTGACAATATACCGCTTTAACTGAATATCGGGCAAAATTTTCAAATGGGGCGGGCCTAAGTCCAAAAATGGTCCGATGACAATCACATTTCACAATGTTGTTAATGTATGCGTTTTACATACACAAACAGAATTTTAATTAAATATTTTCTATTTTCATGAAATTTGAGAGATTTATTTAAAAATCGGGAAGGTGGTTTGTATGGGGGCTACAAGAAAACCGGTCCGATTTCTTTAAAATTCGGAATGGTGATTTGTGTAGATAAAACATGATTACCTGCCAAATTTCGAAAAGATACCTGTTTTAATGCTGTTATTAGAGTCATTTGAGCCAAAACTAAAGATGACCTTTGTATGGGGGCTAGGTCTAAATATGGACCGATATTTTCCAATTTCAATAGGCTTCGTCCAAAAGAGCTTTAAGTTTAAAATTTCAAGTCAATTGATTAAAAATTGCGACCTGTATCGTGTTTACAACGTTTGCATGGACAGACAGACAGACGGACGAACAGACGGACGGACATCGCTAAATCGACTCAAAAAGTGATTCTGAGTCGATCGGTATACTTAAAAGTGGGTCTAGGACCAATATTTCGGGTAGTTACAAACATCAGCACAAACTCATTATACCCTGTACCACAGTGTGGTGTAAGGTATAAAAAGCGAAATATTGGAAATAAATTATAATTGCAAAAACCAAAACCTCGAGCTCAAGTATTTTACATATTTAATAAACATATACAACAGCAGATCAAAGAAAATTTAACATCTTGTTTAATATTTAATTAATTTAATAATTTAATTTTTATTTATCAATTTTTTATTAAGTTTTAGTTACCATAAAAACTCAGTTTAATTAATTGTTTTGTTTACTTAATTAAAAAAATTATCAATATAACAATTTTTAGAAATTATACTCAATTAACGCAGTTAATTTAAAAAAAAACAATTGAGTGGTTTTGATAAAATGTAGCAGTAATATTGAATATATTTTTAATTGATTCAATCATAAAATTAATTGTATAATAATTTGTATTCAACATAAAATTTAATTGTGATTATTTCCCCGAAATAATGTAATTTTTCAAAGTTATTTTATTAAACCATTGAATAAAAACTTTAAACAAACCATTTTAAAAAATTTTTGGAACAAACAAAATCCATTTTAATTAGTTTTTTTAATTGAGTCAATTAAACAATTAATCAATATGCAATTTTTAAAATTGTCACTCCATTAACGTAGTTGTAAGATTGATAACTAATTTTGTTTGATCAATTATAAAAATAATTAAATCAATTTTTTTATTTTACAATTATTTTAATCAAGATTTTTCTGGGTTGTATCTTTAATAAATAATTTCTTAAAAAAAAAATATTTTTTTTCTATTTTTTTTGTTATTATCTTTTAGGCTGCAAAAACTTAAGCGATAACTTTGACGAAACCTACCTTTGGATAGAATCGATTATAAATGAATGGCAATTTGTTAATATAGTAATCGATTTGTAATAAAAGCTGAAAAATCATTTGAAAATAAATTTTGACTAGAAAAATTATATTTTAAGTAAAACAATTTTAAGTTACAGTGTTAAGTTCAGCTGTGCCGAAACTTTTATACCCTACACTCAAAGAAAAAGCTTCATTATATTTATAAAAAATGTCATAAATATAACAAAAATCTTCATTAAAGGTCGTCCAATGTAAAAGTTTCATAAATACAATGAAACAGTTTTATAATTATTCATAGGGTTAATATTTATGAAATTTTTCATTTTAATTATAAAAGTTTTCATAAAAATAATGAATAAAATTTCAAAAAATTTTATGAAACTCTTCATACATGCTATGAAATGTTTCATAAATACGATGAAAAGTTTCATAGATTTAATTTACTTTTTCTTAAATATTTGATCATATTAGGAAACTATTTCATAGCATTTATGAACCACTTCTTTGGTACTATGAAATAGTTGCATATTTATAATAAAATACTTAAAAAAAAAAAAAAATTATGAAATGTTTCATATATATATAATTTTTGGAATTTTTGCCTCAACAAAGGTCTTCCATCTGGGTTTGTCCCTAGCGATGTTTTTTATTTCACTCCAGGATACACCAGCCTCCGCAGCTTCCAACTCTACTAATTTGCGCCAAGTCTTTGATGGGCGTCCGCTCCTTCGGCTTCCTTGAGGATACCACTCTATACCTTGTCTTGCAATATCGTCTGGGGATTTTCGTAGGGTGTGTCCTAGCCATGACCATTTGCGGCGCTTTATTTCCGTATGTATCGGAAACTGTCGCGTCCTTATCCATAGATCATTATTTGTAATGGTATTAGGCCAGAATACTCGAAGAATTCTACGAAGACAACGATTCACAAATGCTTGCATTGTTTGCAATTCGCGGTTGGATGGATTCCATGTTTCACATGCGTATAGGAAGACAGGTTTTACGTTAGCATTAAAGATTTTTATTTTAGTGTCTCTGGATATGGATGTAGATTGCCAAACCGTAGAGAGAACACCAAAGGCAGATTTAGCCTTATTTATACGAGCTTTTATATCTTCACTAGAGCCACCACTACTGGAAATTATACTACCGAGATATATGAAGGAGGAGACTGACTCTAGAGGTGCGCCATACAAAGTAAAAGGCCTATTTGTTGACGTATTGATGCACATAGTTTTCGTTTTATTAACATTAATCTTTAACCCGCATTCGGCTGCGACATTGCATAATTCTTGTAGTTTAGATGACATATGGGAGCTTTTATGAGCAAAAAGACAAATGTCGTCAGCATAATCCAAGTCATCTAATACTCCGTGGAGACCCCATGTAATGCCTGTATTTCTTGGTATCGCGTTGCTTAGTATGTTGTCTAATACAATGTTGAATAGTAAAGGTGAAAGTACGCATCCTTGTCTGACGCCGGTCATTACGGAAATCCTATTGCTTAAGTTAAGGTCGTATTTTATGCGACAGCTTGCACCTTGATACATCGCCTTAATTAAATTTATGATTTTGTGCGGGACTCCTTTACATTCTTACGCGTTCCATATTGCCTGGTGTTGTAATTTATCAAATGCTTTTTCAAAATCAATAAACGTGAGATAGAGAGGTGAGCGCCATTCCACAGATTGCTCTACTATTACGCGAACTGTATTCACATGGTCTATACAAGACCGATGAGGACGAAAACCGGCTTGTTCTCTACGTAGTTGTGGATCAAGGGCATTAACTAGACGTTTGCTAATTATGTGGGCACAAGTTTTGTTGATTATGCAAAGTAATGTTATACCCCGCCAATTTTTACAATTGGACAAATCCCCTTTTTTCGGAAGATTAATTATGGTACCCTCCTTAGCATCCTCTGGGAGATATTCTGATGACCAACACCTATCGATGATGGGGTGTAAAATTTTGGCGCTTGTGCTTTGGTCTGCCTTTAGTAATTCTGGGGGGATGTTATCTGGACCAGGGGCTTTATGGTTCTTGAGGGCTTTAATGGCCGCTATTATTTCCTCCAGATCTGGGGCGTAAGTGGGAATGTCGTGTCTTTCTACATGATTTTGGCATCTGCAAATTTGTGGCACTGGTCTTGGAGGGACTGAGAGCATTTTTGCATAATGATTTTCCCAAATTGAGAGTTGTTCCTGCCTTGAAGAGGTAAGGATGCCTTGTTCATTTTTTAGAGGTTTTGTGACGCTTAAAGTTTTGTTTGTCATCTGTTTTACGATTTTATACAGGTCTCTTGTACGATTTGTGTCAGCAGCCGCTTGCGCATTTTGAGCTAGTTGATTGAACCAAGACCTCTTGTCATTCCGAGCACTTTTCTTAACTTTATGATCCATCACAGAGTATTTCTTCTGCAATTCTGTTTTGCTAGATCTAGTTTTTGCCATATTGACCTCAGCCTTAATTTCTTTCCTACTTTGAATCAGATTCCAGGTGAAGTCAGAGATCCATTCTTTTCTTTTGGTTACAGTGAAGCCAATACTGCGTTCCGCGGTTCTTAAAAATAAATTTCTAGCTGCATCCCATTGTGTGTTGTTAGATTCCCGTAAGACATCGGCAGAATTTCGCAATGCCTCAGAGAACTGTTCGCATATCGAGGGCTGTTGGAGTTTTTTAATATCGAATCTCTTCTGTAAGTTGCAAGTTTTATCTCTCTTTATGGCTGCAACTTTTAATCGTATCTTTGCTATAACTAGATGGTGATCACTAGCTATATCTGCCCCACGCTTATTTCGGACATCCAGCAGAGATCCGCGCCAAGTCTTACTTATGGCTATGTGATCAATTTGGTTTTCGGTTCTATGATCAGGGAAGACCCATGTAACTTTGTGTACATTCTTATGTGGAAATAGTGTTCTTCCTATTACCAGATTGTTATTTGCACATAATTCTGCCAATAGGTCTCCATTTTCGTTCATACTTCCACAGCCATGCTTCCCCATTACACGCTCGTTGCCATTATTATCACCACCAATTTGTGCGTTGAAGTCACCCATAAGTATTAAGATGTCCCCACGATTAATGGTAGATAAAACACTCGTAAGACTACTATAAAATTCTTCCTTTACAACTGGGTCTGAGACATCAGTTGGTGCATAACATTGAATAATAGATATTTTTCTTACACGCGATCGTAACCTGATAGAAATGATTCGATCAGAATAAGGCTTCCATTCTATGAGTGCGTCCTGTGCTTCCCTCGAGAGCAAAAAACCCACGCCATTTTGATGCTTTGAACCATTGGGCTTTCCCGAAAACAATAGTTTGAAACCCTCATTAGTCTTTATTTCACCAGAGTCAAGCCATCTCATTTCGGCAATACCCAGCACCAACAGATTATATCTTTTAAATTCCTTACACAGCTGAGACAATTTTGAGGTTTGTAACAGCATGCGTACGTTCCATGTTCCAATTCGTGATCCATATTTCATGCTAAAGGTTGTCGACAAGTTATCCATTCGTTTTTCCATTTTTGAGGTTTCATTAATCAGTGTAATTTAAGATGTGTAGATGATTGGTCTATCGCATCCGATCCTGGACTTGGGGCTGCCAAATAAAGCCACCAGGCTAGCTGAGTTTGTTGGTTTTGGTTCGGGGTACCTATTTTATTTCGATACTACCTGTTACCGGCATTTCCCTATCCACCACCTGGGACCCGTCTGATAGGAGACCAACAACTCCCACAGATGAAATGTTTCATAGTATTTATTAAATATTTCATAATATTTATGAAACAGTTACATTGGACTAACTTTAATGACAAGTTTCATTATATTTATGAAAAAGTTTCATAGTATTTATGAAATGTTTCATTAATTAAGCAAATGCTTTACTTTTTTTCCAGAAATCAAATTTATGATATTTACATTGGCAAAACTTAAATAATAAAATTTTAAAAATCGTCTTTAGGAGCTATAATTGTTTTGCCCCAATTTCTTAATCATTTTATAAAAAATCATATGACATGTTTATGAATTTTTTTTATGAAATCATGAAATTTTATAAAATGCATTTCATAGACTTTTTCATAAAACTTCATTATATTTATGAAGGTTTCATAATATAATGAAATTTTATGACAAAAATATTTATGAAACCATGTCATAAATATTATGAAGCATTTTTCTCTGAGTGTACAACATATTAAAAAAAATTACAGCGGGTGGGCTTTGGCGAGGGCTGTGGGGTACACCGCCCCTCGCAAAAATGTTTACTAATTCATTTATTAGGCTTTTTGCACTAAAGGTATACAATTTTATACCCTACACCACTCTGTGGTACAGGGTATAATGAGTTTGTGCTGATGTTTGTGACTATCCGAAATATTGGTTCTAGACCCACCTTCAAGTATACCGATCGACTCAGAATCACTTTCTGAGACGATTTAGTTATCAATTGATTTGACTGATATTTGAAACTTAAGCTTTATTGGGCCTAAGGATGAAGCCTATTGAAATCAGAAATAATCGGTCCATGTTTAGACCTAGCCCCCATACAAAGGTCCGCTTTATTTTGGCACAAATGACTCGTAATAGCCGTATTATAATAGGTATCCTTTCAAAAAATTGGCAGGTTAACCTATTTTGTATTCAAAAAAAAAAAAAATCGTTTCAAATTTTAAAGAAATCGAACCAGTTATTCTTGTAGGCCCCATACAAACCACCCTCCCGATATTCATGTAAATCTCTCAAAAATCATGAAAATTGGAAATATTTCATCAACATTTTCTTTGTGATGTTTAACGTTTGGTTTGGTAGTCTTATCAATTCTGAATATAATTGGACCATTTTTGGACTTAGGCCCACATAAAAACCTCTCCCGATATTCAGATAAATCGGTCTACTGGCAATAAAAATAAACAACTTTAACTCAAATTTTGTTTGTGTATGTTTTCTATGCTAATAAAAGATCTAACGAAATATGGATCTAATCGGTCCATGTTTGGACTTGGTACCCATTTTCCAGAAAAAACTGGTGTAGGGTATCACATGGTCGGCCTTGATCGACTATAATTTTCTTACTTGTTTTTTTTTATATCCACGCCCTAAAAAGGGGGCGGGCCAAAAAACATCATTCTTTAGTGCCCCGGTTCTAGTGCAGGACCCTGAACTTCTTTTTGCATAAAAATGTTTCATTTGTTTAACAAAAATACAAGAAAGTATGTTGGTTTTGTTTCTCGAGAGGGAATATTTTCCCCTGGTCCAGTTTTGCCCATTTGTGAACTTAACCTGCCCAGGACCATAAGACATATTCGTGCCAAATTCCAGGAGGCTAGCTTTTTTATTTTGGACTACATTGTGCCATCTACAGACAGACGGACGGACAGACGGACATTCATAGAATGTCTTAGAATCGATAATGGATCAATCAATTTATATACTTTATGGGGTTTCCGACCGATATTTCGACGCGTTACAAACAGAATGGCAAAGTAAGTATATCCCCATACTGTTGTTGTAGTAAAAAAGTTATGGCAGGATCTGGATGTGATCGAAACATATGACGGAGAAAGACGAAGAAACACGTACGTGTCGGCTAAGTCGTCCAAAAATTACCAACATAAAGAAAATTAAAATATAAAAATAATTTTCTTGAAAATTAATCTTTGAGAATTTCATGGTTTTAGTTAGTAAAGAAAAATGACCTCGTGCTAGAATAAACTTTTTCAAAATAGAATTTTTCAATTTTGAATAGCATTCTTTCGAATTTCATTTGATTTTTTTCTAACTTTAAATTATCTTTTTTGAATTTATATTTCGAATTTCAATCAATTTATCTATTTCAAATTTTAACTGATCTATATAGCCATGTCCGTCCGACCGTAAAAAAAACATTTGACAACTTCTTAACATTTTACAACTTCCGTTTCATTCTTATTTATTGATATTATAAAATTCTTTTCATATTTTTATTCATAATCTTTATATTGAAATCTTTTCATGTAATTTCTTATTACTCAAAAAAAACTAATACCAAAATTTCCTCCCTAAAAGTAATGATCCCTTTTTAACTTAAAACCCATTTAGTTTAAATCAAAATAATTAATTGCTTTATTTAACAAAAATTCGAAAATTTTCCAAAAATTCTTTTATTTTTGTTACCAAACTAAATGCATAAACATTTTCACATCTTTCATTATCTGTATCACAATAACGTCTAAAAAGATTTCGAGATCTTTTGCAGAGTTTTAATTACATAAAAAAAAGGTATTTTGCTCGTTGAAATTCTGGCTACCTGTTTGAATTACAATCTACTCTAGTTTAACAGACATGTATAGCATATTTAATGATTTTTTTTTGTAGTTTTCAATTTCTCAATTTTAAAAACTAATGAAAGGAAACAGTGGCAGTCCTGACAAAATGTATCCCAGTAAACATTTTGGGTGAACAGTTGGGGAACGATATAAAGTCCGAATACTGCACAGAGTCCAATTTACTATCTGATCTTAAATCCGAAAAATTAGTTTGAAATTGATTTACCAGCTACAGGTTCTATAAAATCTCTTTGAAGCAGATTATTTTGAAATCAGATCGAAAACTAGTTCTGTAAAGTTAAATAACTAGTTCGGGAAAGTTATAGAACTAGTTCGGGAAAGTTAAAGAACTATTTCTAGTTTAGTTTTATCTTCGATATAACTTTCGGAGTCGATGGCAATCGAAATTCTACTCGAAAGATCGATTTTTTAATTTGTCCTTATGCCTAAAAGTATGCAACATAAAAACATGAACAAATATAAAAAGCTTGTATTAAGTAAAGCCTAATTTTAGGCATACAGGAAAATTAAAAAATCTCACATTCGAGTAGAATTTCGATCGCTGTCGACTACTAGAATTATCCTCCAGTTCTGGAATATGTTTGATAGAAGTAGTTTTCACAAAAACCTGTTCTAGAAGAATTTCTGCCATATACCACTTTCAAAAATGTTTACTGGTTTATTCATTAGAACATGTTTCTTAAAACAAAAAAAAAAACACTTTAGTTAGAATTTTATACACATTTCATCATAAATGTTTTTATGATGACGGTTACAAGATGAAAACATAAACCAGATCAGGTAGATATGCTGTATGAGTTTTGTACAACATAAATGTTAAGTCACGTTCCCTCGGTTTTATATTTCATATGTGAAAGATTTAGAATTATGTTTGGTATACAAAAAAAGAGCCCAACAAATGCATTAACCTTTTAGTATGACACGCTTTAACCCTTTAACACTACTAGTTAACCTTTGTACGGTCGAAGTTAAACAGACCCATGACAGCGATAATTGCGTTAGTTTATTATACCCTCCAACTACAGTATGGGGGTATACTCACGTTGTCATTCCGTGTGTATCGCATCGAAATTTCGGTCGAGGACCCTATAAAGTATATTTATTATTGATCAGTGATCAATTTAAGACATTCTAGCTATGTCCGTCCGTCTGTAGTTAACACGATGTAGTCCAAAATAAAAGAGCTAGACTCCTCAAGTTTGGCACGAATATGTTTTATGGTCCTAGGCAGGTTAAGTTCGGAAATGAGCAAAATTGGAACAGGGGAAACAAAGTTCCCCCTTGAAGAACTAAACCAACCTCTGGAAAATACTATATTTTTACATGATTTGTTGTGTTTTTCTTTAACAAATGCAAAATTTTTATTCGACAAGAAGTTAAAAGTCCTGCATTTGGACCCAGAGGATAAGAAACCGTCGTTTTCTTTGGTCTGACCCCTCTTTTGGACGTGGATTTAAAAAAATTGTTTCCCCTAAAAACGCCCCTGGAATTGTTTTTGCATGTTGGAGTGTATAAAAGAATTTAACACTCACTTGTTTTACATGATTTTTTGAGTTTTTGTTTAACAAATGCAACATTTTTTGCTACAAGAAGTCCTGCATTTAGACCCAAAGGATTGGAAAATGTCGTTTTTTTCGGTCCACTACAAAAATAAATTACTAAAATCCAACTACAATTGGCTCCCAACGTGGGGATATTGTGGAAGAAATGACTCCAGGGGTTTTCTTCATTCGTTAATAGCAACAGAGTGAAGGGGGAGGTGTATTGTTCCAAAATCTATCAAAAACAAGTAAGAAAATTATAGTCGGTCAAGACCGACTATATAATACCCTACACCAGAGTTTCCCGGAAAATGGGTCCCAAGTTTAAACATCGACTGACTAGATCTATATTTTGTCAAATCTTTAATAAGTCTAAAAAACACTCACATATCAAATTTGAGTGAAATAGTCGGGCGAAATTTTCACAAGTCCAAAAATGGTCCGATGATAATCAGATTTGATAAGGTTTTTAAAGTACGCGTTTAACATACACAAACAGAATTTTAATTAAATATTTTCTATGTTTATGAAATTTGAGAGATATATGTGAAAATCGGGATGGTGGTTTGTTTGGGGGCTACAAGAAGAACTGGTCCGATTTCTTTGAAATTCGGAATGGTGATTTGTGTAGATGAAACATGATTACCTGTAAATTTCGAAAAGATACCTACTGTAATGCGGTTATTAGAGTCATTTGAGCCAAAACTAAAGAGAACCTTTTTAGGGGGCTAAGTCTTAATATGAACCAATTTCAATAGGCTTCGTCCTTGGGTAAAAAAGGCTTAAGTTTCAAATTTCAAGTTAATTGATCAAAAATTGCGACCTGTATCGTGTTTACACCGTTTACATGGACAGACAGGCGGACGGACATCGCTAAATCGACTCAAAATATGATTCTGAGTCGATGGTTATACTTAAAAAAGGGTCTAGGACCAATATTTCGGGTAGTTACAAACATCAGTACAAACTCATTATACCCTGTACCACAGTGTGGTGTAGGGTATAAAAAATAATGAATTGAAAATTGTAATAATCAACTGAAGTTTGAAACATATTAGGACTCCACTCTCCCAATACTAAAATCAATCCAGTTTAATGAATTGCAAAAATAAATTAATAAAATGCAACCAAAATTGGCGCCCAACGCGGGGACAATAGGGCAGAATAACGCCAGGGGTTTTTTCTCAATTTTTAATCATAATTGGCGCCCAACGTGGGGCCCATGCAACAAAAGAAACGCAAAAATTAACTATCAATCAATAAAAAATTAATTGAAATTTGTAATTATCAACTGAAGTTCAAAGCATATAAGGATTCCACACTGTCAATACCAAAATCCTTTCAATAAAGCATTACCTGATCCTGTCTTTAAATCTGCAATCAAAATTTTGCTGGCAAGTTCTGATTTGAGAAAATGTATTCAAATTGAACTTGAATGACTTGACATGTTCTTGGACTGCTGATTTGGAATCATTTAACTGTTTTATGAGAAAAATTTTCATATTAAGACATTGAAGTCCCAAATACTAAGGGAATTACCGGATTTTTAAAATTTTTCAACGCTACTATTTGAAAAAAAATTGATTTCAAATTCAAATCAGAAGATCATTAAAGTCCCAAATACTAAGGGATTACCGGATTTTTAAAATTTTTAACGCTACTATTTGAAAAAGAATTTGATTTCAAATCCAAATCATCCGATCATTTGCTATTCTAAAAGTCAGATTTTAGTGTTGATCAATATTATTCATCAATAACACATTAATTTCTTTTAATAAATTCAATTGTGTTTTTAAATTCAATTTTTTTTTTATTTTTCAATTTTTCACAACCCATAAATTTTATAAATAATCAATTTAACATGTTTTGTATGTTATTTTAGATTAACATAAATGGTCAAATTGTTGTCTTGTTGTCAAATGAATGAATATGTATAAACATATTCATGGTTGGTGGTTAGTGGTGATGGTGACTGACGATGTTTAGTTGGCGGCGTCTGACACCATGACGCCATTCTACCCAAAGACCACAAAACCCAACCAACAAACATTGAAGAAAATTGATGACCATTACTGGGGAGTTAAAAGATAATTGTATATTCCGTAAAGCTTATCACACTATTTTATATAAGGTGCATAATTTTTATAAGGTGATAAGAAATATAAATTGAATAAATGAATTAGAGGAATTTTTGTTGTTGGAAAATTTTGAATGGAATTGGTAATGAGGGTAAAATGGAAATTAATTGGAATTTACATTCAAATTTAATTCAAATTTACAGGGTAACTTAAAGTGGTTTTAGATTTGCTTAATTTATGATATAATTTAATTGAAAGTATTTTTTGTAGGATCAGGAAGAGTTAGAAGAAAACGTGAATAAAAAGCCTGAGCCCCGTGTTGGGAGCCAATTTTAATAAATGGAATAGTCATATATCTTGTTATGATTCTTGACACGTAAATGCTTTTTGTTAGGGGAAAGGACCCTTCAAACGTTAGTGGCAATTTATATTATTGTGAACTTTTGGGATTACCGAATGGTTAAGAACTTTGGCTACAAATTCTGCCTCATTTGCCCCGAGTTGGGAGCCAATTTAATATTTATATTATTACATATTATTTTTTCTACCCGCGTTAAAAATAGCAATACATCAAAAATGTCGTTACGTTTTAAGCATATCGAATTATGGGTCTGGGACCCAACAAGAAGTTTAAAAAGAAACCTGAAATTAATTAGAAAGAACACAGGAATTAATAAGGCCCTTTTGGGCTACTTGTTGGGAGCCAATTTTTACAAATGGGATGTATAAAACACTCCATGCCAATTTATTTTGTTGGAGACTTTTAAAATTAACGAATAAGTAAGAACCCTGAAGATCTAAAACTACTTTTTATGATTCCTGACACGTTAAAACTTTTCTATAGGGGAAAGGCCCCTTCAAACTTCAGTAACAATTTATATTTTTCCCTGGCTTCAATTTCGCCTCATTGACCCGCCTTAGCCGCCAATTTAAATTTTGTATATTTTTATTTATTTATGCTGGGGTAAAGTTTTTCTAACCTCTATAAAAATGGGAGTATTTCAGAATTCTCGTTACATATTTAACATATCCAATAATCCGTTCAGGATTTAAAAAGAAGAGTAAGGATAGTACTGGAATTAATTCAGAACAGTTCTGGATTTAATAACTCCTCTTTTAGCCCCGTCATGGGAGCCAATTTTTATAATATATATTTACCACTTTAGTTTGTGATTCTAAACATGTCAACACTTTTTTTCGGGGAAAAGTCCCTCCAAATGCCCCTGGTAATTTATTTCATTGTGGACTTTTAAAATTAACGAATGCTTAAGAACCCTGGCTTAAATTCTGCTTCATTGGCCCCGCGGTAGGAGCCAACGTTAATAAATGGGAAACATAATTATAAAGAGAAGTTTTATAATTCTTGACAGTTACAATTTATATTATTGTGGACTTTTTTTAATTAACTAATGATTAGGAACCCTTGGCTTAAATTCTGCCTCATTGGCCCCGCGGTGGGAGCCAATTTATGTATTATAATTTTTATTTAGTTATGCTGGGTCAATTTGTTCTACCCTCCATAAAACCGGAAGTATCTCAAAAATGTCGTTACGTATTAAACATATCGAACTATAGGTCGAGAATTAAACAAGTGAGAGTGTTACATTCGGCTGTGCCGAATCTTTTATACCCTCCTAAACGTAAAAAAAATATAAAAAAAATCCAGGGTCTTTTTTTTTGAGGGGAGGGGGGGCGTTAGTGGGAGACGTTAGGGGGCACCTTCCCCATGCGATTTTGAACTTCTTCTGTGACAAGCACGTAGCATTTCCTTAGCAAAAGTACAAAAAACTCTACAAAAAATGTGATTTTTCTTAGGTTGGTTCAGTTCTCCAAGGGGGAACGTTTTTCCCCTTGGTCCGATTTTGTCCATTTCCGAACTTAACCTGCCTTGGAATATAAGACATATTCGCGCCAAATTTCGGAAGTCTAGCTCTTTTATTTTGGACTGTATCGTGTCCTCTACAGTCGGACTTACATCGCTAGAATGTCTTAGAATCGACCACTGATTAATAAAATATATACTTTATGGGATCACAGACCGATATTTCGATGCGTTACACACGGACTGACAAAGTGTGTACCCCCATACTGTGGTTGGAAGGTATAAAAAAATCCAGGAGCTTTTTTTTTGGAGGGTGGTTGGTGGGAGACGTTAGAGGGCACCTTCCCCTCGTGATTTTGAACTTCTTCTGAGATAAACATGGAGCATTTCCTTAGCAAAAGTACAAAAAACCCCGCAAAAAATGCGGTTTTTCTTAGGTTGGTTTAGTTCTCCAAGGGGGAACTTTTTTCCACTTAGGCCGATTTTGGCCATTTCCGAACTTAACCTGGCTAGGTATATAAGCCATATTCGTGCCAAACTTCGGAAGTCTGGCTCTTATATTTTGGACTTCTTTCTCATTGGCCCTGAGTTGGGAGCCAATTTAAAAAATATATTTATACTGGGTAATTTTTTTCCTACCATCCGTAACAATGGGAGTATATCAACTAGAGATGGGCGCGTGAGTGATTTTTGAGCCACACTCACTCACGAGCATATTTTTACTACTCACACTCACTCACAATCACGTGAGTAAATTTAATACAATTCACTCTCACGTGCACTCATGAAAGCTTCACTCACACTCACGTTGGCTCACACTCACGAAACTCTTATTTATAGAACAAAAAAAATTCAAAAACTAAAATTTCAAAAATCTTTCTAAATTTTCAGCAAAATTTAAAGTTCAGCGAAATTGTATTTTTTTTTTGCTTCTTTCGGGACGAAATCTTAAATGAACCAAATTTTACAATTGTTTTGTTGATTTTTGTGGTACACTAAGAAAATTATGTCATTAACTGTTTGTAGGTTATTTTAAAAAGTAATCAGTAAAGTCATTTTAAAAGAAAAATCACTTATTTTATAAAGGATTTAATTTTTTTACTGTTTCTGTAGTTAAAAAAAAAAAATTATTTACTGTATTAAAAACGAATTTTCTGTTACATTTAGTTTCGGCAGTAAAAAATTTCTTCTATAGTTTTACTGTTTTTCAATACAAAATAACTGAATATTCACTTGTTTTTTAATGTTTTGGTTAGTCATAAAATTAACATTTAAAATTGACTGTAAAGTATTTTTATTTTAAATGAAAAAACAGTGGAATGTTTTTTAAATAAAATTTCATTTATTTTAAGTGAATATTCAGTGGAATTTACCTACATAATTCTTTGAGTGTATGAAAGGAAATATGAAGAGAAAATAAATCACGCAAACTCACGCAAAAAAATCGACTCACGCACACTCACTCACGCAAAAATCTTACTCACGCACAATCACTCACTTAATTTTTTTCTCCACTCACAATCACGTGAGTAAAATTGAATTCAGTCACACTCACGCGTGATTAAGCGTGAATCACGCTATAATCTGCTAATGTGCCCACCTCTAATATCAACAATGTCGTTCCATTTGTAAAATATCGAATTAACGGTCCAGACCCAAAAATAAGAGTAAAAAGAATACTGAAATTAATGTTGCCCCATGTTGGGAGCCAATTTTTATAAATAAGATATATTAAGAAATTTATGATTCCAAATACGTAAATACTTTTCCTTAGAAGGAAGACCCCTCCAAACTTCCCTGCCAATTTACTCTGGCGTCAATTATTTCTCATTGGCACTCAGTTGGGAGCCAATTTAAAAAAGAAAGATGAAGAACTCTTCAATGCCCTTATCAATTTACTCTGGCTTCAATTCTTTCTCATTGGCCCCAAGCTGGGAGCCAATTTAAAAATTATAATTTTTATTTAAACTGTTTCATTTTTTTCTACCCTCCATAAAAACGGGAGTATATAATAAAAGTCGTTATGTATTTTACATATCGTAACCAAAAAGAGTAAGGAGATTACTGAAATTATTTTTTCGGGAGCCAATTTTTATAAATAATATATATTAACCACTTTAATTTATGATTCTAAATACGAAAACACTTTTCCTTAGAGGGAAAGCCCCTCCAAACGTCTTTGCTAATTTAATCTGGTGTCAATTTTTTTTCATTGGCCCAAAGTTGGGAGCCAATTTAAAAAATACACAATTTTTTTTTATACTGGATAATTTTTTTTATCATCCATAAAAATTGGAGTATATCAACAATTCCGTATGTAACATATCGAATTATCGGTCCAGACCCAAAAATAATGATGAAAAGAATACTGAAATTAATTTAGCCTCATTGGCCCCGTGTTGGGAGCCAATTTTAACAATAAAAAAAATACTTATAATTATTGGTATAATTTTTTATATTTTTTTTTTATAAATAAATTTAAGTTCTAAATATATATTGCCATACATTCCATAATTCTTTGAAATACTAAAACTCTTAACATTTGTCCTAAATTGTATTTTACAATTATGATTTATGTTAAAAACTGGCGCCTTTTACGTAAAAACTTCCAAAACATTTTTTCTTCTTCTTTTCTTGCTTGATCAATATTCAGAGATCCAAAGTCACAAATTACTTTAGACAGCCAACTAGAAATTTGTGTTCATTCGAACATAATTAATGCTATTTGTAGCAATCCCGTAATTTTTCTCTTAAAACAAAAAAAACTTTAGCAATATATTGGAAAAAGTCCCAAATAAATTTTTTGTTATTTTCTTTTAGTTTAAAATTGTCACATAAATTTTTAGACACCAAAAAAAAAATTGGCTTTTTTTCTCATTTATTTTCTAAATCAAAGGGGCAACGAGATCTTTTTTGTATATCGTGTGTTTATATTCAAAACTTGCTATCTGCATAATGAACATTTTTAAAGAAATCAAAAATAACGGTTATTTTTATTTTATAAAAAACCTTTCTTCTGCAATATTATTTAAAACAATTTTTTTTAAATAATATTTCAGTTTAAAATTAATTAGATAGATGACCACAAAATCAGTGAACACATTTCTATCGAAAACTTGCTTTCAAAGATATTGCAGATGGCAAGTTTTGAATATAAGCCCTCAATATGCTCAATACATGGTCGTTTAAGGTACAACAAAAAGAAAGAAATACAAAAAAATTATGTTAAGAAACACATAAATTTTGCAATTTAAATCCCTAATGAGACAAATTCAAATAGACATACATAAGCTAAAAATAAACAAAAAATAAATTAAAAAAAATATATGTATAAGAAACAACAAACCTAAAATACTGCATAATGTTGAGCGATAAGACCCGGTGTAGAAGAAAAAATTTCTATATGGGAATTTTAAAAATAAACTTGAGGATTTTCGAGCAACGATGTTTTATTTTACAAAGAAAGCATGACAAAAGTATAAGAGTAATAGAAGAAAATGTTTAAAACTATGCAACTTGTTGATTTATGTTAAAGTGTGAAGAAAATTTAAACTTTCAAGATGTTTTCCCCAAAAAAAAATTGTTCTCAATGAAAATTTAGTAGAGAAAGCTATTTCAAATAATTTTAATTATAAAAAGGGCTGGTAATTAAAATTTATATTAGAAAGGTTAAATCATTTTTAGGTTAAAAATGTTGGAATTCTTTGTTTGGTGTTTTATGATATATTGCAAGAAAAACATGGTTTGCACGAATCCATGAATAACCTACGTTATGAAGAACATATTTTGCGTTGATCTTTACAAAAAATTTCAAATTAAATTTTAGATAATTTAAAGTTTAGAATTATTATCGATTTGCAATGTGCCCCCAATCGGGCGCCATTAAATACACAGCGTGACAAAACTGACCACAATTTTAGAAAACAAGAGGTGTGACAAACGTTTCTATATATTTGAGACATGCTGATTCGAATGGCGTACTCCGTTTTTCGATGTATGGTACAGTTATCTTGCAAAATGTCGTTAAAGATTTGCTGATTTCAAGCCAGTTTTTCAACAAAAAAATTTGCAAAGTTAATGATTTTTAAATTGTATGGCATGGAAAACAAAGATATGACTTGTAGCAATATTTCTTATGCAAATTTGGTTTAAAGCTTTTCATCTTAAGCCCTTAAATTCGCGAATTTCTTAATTTTTTGAGGTTTTCGCGAAATTAACCGCCAAGTTGGTCTTTGATTAAAAACTTGCTTTTAGTGAATCAAAAAGGTATCCCAAACAATACAAATAGTGGACAAAAACCAGCTATGTTATATGGACCATCATGATGAAAATCGCGAAAAACCGTTTTTTGGAATATGGCAGCATCATTACTTGATGATTTAAGGTTCCATCTTTTAGTATATAATGTGGGAACCTTAAAGAATTAACTGACCAAAAATTTGACCAAAAAAGTTTTCATTTCCAAAAGTTATCTTAACAAAAACTATAATTATTGTAGGGTTAACACTGAAATAATAGTTTTTGTTAAGATAACTTTTGCAAATGAAAACTTTTTTGGCCAAATTTTTGGTCAGTTAATTGTTTAAGGTTCCCACATTATATACTAAAAGATGGAGTCTTAAATCATCTCGTGAAGTGATGCTGGCATATACAAAAAAACGGTTTTTCGCGGTTTTCATCATGATGGTCCATATAACATAGCTGATTTTTGTCTACTATTCGTATTGTTAGGGATGCCTTTTTGATTCACTAAAAGCAAGTTGTTTATCGAAGACCAAATTGGCGGTTAATTTCGCGAAAACCTCAAAAAATGAAGAAATTCGCGAATTTAAGGGCTTAAGATGAAAAGCCTTAAACCAAATGTGTATAAGAAAAATTGCTAAAAGTCATATCTTTGTTTTCCATGCCATACAATTTAAAAATAATTAACTTTGCAAATTTTTTTGTTGAAAAACTGGCTCGAAATCAGCAAATCTTTAACGACATTTTGCAAGAAAACTGTACCATACATCGAAAAATGGAGTACGCCATTCGAATCAGCATGTCCGAAATATATAGAAATGATGGTCGTAACTCTTGTTTATTTTTTTGTGTTCCGCAGTGATATTATTCTCTGCTTACGCTTTGGAATTCAGAATCATCCTAATCGGATGTCATTTTCCGTGTTTATCTGTAGGACTTTTTTTTAATTTTAACAAATCAATTGTTTTTCGTTGTCAACTCGTCAAAATTTATAAAATCGTCGTGTCGCATATAAAATTTGTACTCTGAGATGATAAATTATTAAATCTATGTGATGGCTGTCGTGAATTTGGCCAAACTCTGTATCGATCGTAACGGTTTCTTTGTTTTTGCTTTGCTTTTTGGAATCGGGTCCCAAAATAGGCGCCATTTGCTTGAAAGTTCTGTTATTTTTCAAAATTTCTCATCTTAACACACCATAATAATTGTTTTTGGGTTTACATTGGTGTTTTTTTATTATTGATAGTTTTTTGTTTCTATATTTACGACTCGGAATTCGGTCCCTGATAGGGCGCTATGTGCTTAAAATTTATGTTTTTAAGTTATTCTGAATTTCTATGTTTAGGTGAAGCAATTTTCTTTACATTTTAAGACATCGTATCATTATTATCAACTTTTCTAAATTTATCAAATCCAAATCGCCATTTACCTGAAAATTCTGTAATAAATTTTTTTCTAATTAAAAACCCCGAAGTGGATAAGTTTTCATTCGAAGCAGTTGAATTTAATGAAGTTTTCTCAGTTTCGAAATTGGGCCCCGGATTGGGCGCCATTATTTTTTTTTTTTTAACTTTGAGTCAACGCTCAGGGGATTCCCCCTACTAATGCAATGCATTGTGTTGGTATTGGGAAAAAAGCATATGAGGAGGAAAGAGGGAGTAGTGTTTGTGGACATTTAATTTGAGCTTTTCTAAATCGTAACCGAGTGGGAAGACCACTGCAGGAGGGAGTTTATTCCACATACGGCTAGTTCGACTAAGAAACAAATTTTTGCTGTAATGCGTTGTGCGAAGCATTGTGCAATCGACCACGAACGGATGTGATCTACTGGATTGACGAGTACTACGAGCATGCACTCTCAGGAAAGTTTCCACACTCACCGTTGTGTGTGGAACACATACCGTGGTAATATCGATAGAACAATGACACACAACACCCACATTCCGACGATGCTCCAATGAGTCATTAGAGCTGGATACGCTACAGTCATTGATGACCTTGAACGCACTCCTTTGCTCCTGCCCAAGTATCGGAGTTGAATTTCATTTTGACACGTAAGCATCCAATTTCGACACTTAAACTTCACACTAAATTTTCATGCTAAGAACATCAAGAGTGTCTAATTCGTTAACTGAAGAGTGTCTGATTCGTTATCTGGTGATGGTAACTCCACAGACCATCTGTGAGTCTTACGACCATTAAAATCGACCTTATTCGCAAGACCCCGCTCGGAGATTGTCGAAACATCATGATTGAGTGTGTCATTCATATTCTGCTGCTTCAACCTCGGATGGCTTGGTCTATGATTGAAGGAAAATTGACATTGAAATTTCTATGATCCTTAATTCATTTTAAGACCATCTTACTATGTCCGTCTGCCTTGCCCAATTACCTGCTGTCGTGTATTTAGTAATGATATCTTTGTTTCCGAATGACACCCCTAATTCGGCGCCATTAGCTTGTCTTGAATTTTGCCCCACTCTCTATTGTGGGTTTTTCATGACTGTGGCCTCCCGGTTGGGCTCAATTTAAGATTTTCCCTTTTTTGGAACTATCTTACGACGTCCGTCTGTCTTGCCCAATTACTTGCTGTCGTGTATTTAGTAATGATATCTTTGTTTCCGAATGGCACCCCTGATTTGGGGCCATTAGCTTGTCCTGAATTTTACTCCACTCTCTATTGTGGGTTTTTCATGGTTGTGGCCTCCTGATTGGGCGCAATTTATGGTTTTCCCTTTTGGAATGCCAGATTGAATTTAAAATAATATAACGACTTCTTTATATCCGTCCCTCTGTCATTCTGTTTGTGGGTTTAAAGCAAGATCGAGAAGAAGCGAAAGGAGATAAGTAGCCGAACATTTTGATCCATATGTCTTACAGTCTTGTGCAGGAGGTTCCAAATCGGTTTAAGAGGAAAAAAGTCTGTCTGTAACATGACATATTCTACTTTTTTTGGTGGTTTCTCTATATCCGCCTTACAATTCGAAATAGGGCCCCTGTTTGGGCGCTATTTTGGACTTCTTTTTTCGTGATCCTTAATCGATTAAAATCTCATCTAACGACGTCCGTTTGTCTTGTCAATTGCCTGCTGTCGTGTATTCGGTGGTGTTTTCTTAGTACCCAAACTTAGCCCCTGATTGGGCGCCATTCACTAAAAATCGATTAGATATGAGGTAATATGTTCAGATCTATTATATCAATAGTATCTGATCAGAGCGGTTCTATCTGAGATTTGTCCCCATTTCCGAGATCTGATAAGATACAATTACTGATCAGATGTACTTTGATCTCGAAATTGGGGACAAATCTCGGATATAATAACGATCTAGCGATGTCTGTCTGTTTGTTAAAAACACGCTAACTTTTAAAAGATTTTAAGGAGGCTCCTGAAGTTTAACATATGGGGGTTTTCGTGTCAACTGACACAACTTTTGAAACCGATATCTTCCGATCGGGATGAAATTTGCCCCAAGGTTAGTCCTATTGGATAGTAGTTCAGACACAATTTTTCAACAAGATCGGTCAAGAACTCTCTGAGTTAGAGGGGGTCGAAATTTGACATTTTGGCCAAAGAGGTGTTGATTCTCATCCATGTAACTTCTTACCTATTGTTTTTAGCAAAATGTGTCCCAAAGAGTTTAGATAGCTATTTCTTCAGTCTTTCGAAAAAAAAATATAAAAAAAATAAAAAAAAAAATTTTGATTTTTTTTCTTAAAAATCCAAAACTTTTTTGACTTTTTCCTCAAATTGGGCCCTTTTTTTTTTTTTTTTTTTTGATTCAAAAGAAAGCTTAGGCGATTTCCTTTAAGAGCTGTGGGGTCGCTTAGTGGGATGCGAGTGGGATATCTATGAAAAAAATTTTTTTTTTAACTTTGGAACACAAAAAACGGTTCCTCAATTTGCACTATTAGGCGTGGGATAGCTAACCAGTTTTCGATTTCGATCCACGATACCCTCTAATTTTTTAAGGTTCGAAAAAGAAAGCACGAGCCAAAAAATTGGGGTCAAAGTTGGGCGTAACGAGGTAAAAATCCTCAAAAAACCTCAAAACTCCCCTAGAAACGCCCCTGGAGGGGTGCAACGTGAGACCGACCTGCAATAATTTTCTGCCGCCAACATTTTTCTTGAACATACCTTACCCCTATTTCCACTTCCTAAGGGGGCTCCCATACAAAATGACATTTTTATAAAATTTGTTCCTACCGCTCTAACTGTCCATAGGGTGCCCCTAGAGAAGTAAAATGTATGACCGACCCCCAATATTTTTTCAACTCCAACATTTTCTCAGAATATACCTACCCTTTATTTTTAACTCTTAAGGGGGCCCCCATACATTTTTTTTTATTTTTTTATTATTTTTTAAAATACATGTTTTTATAATGTATGGGAGCCCCTTAGGGAGTGGAGATAGGGTGTTATGATGTTCGGACAAAATGTTGGTAACTAAAAAATAATGGGGGTTGGTCGTAATTTTTGCCTCTCTAGGAGGCACGGTAGGGGCGGTAGGAGCTGGTTTAATAAAACAAATTTATAAAAAATAAAAGAAATGTATGGGGACTACCTTAATAGTTAAAGATACATTGTAGGTATGTTTGCAAAAAATGTTGGAATTAATAAAATAATGGAGGTCGGTCATACATTTGGCCCCACTAGGGGCACTTTAGGGTAAGTTAGAATGGTAGAATCAAATTTTTTAAAAATGGTTTGTATGGGAGCCCCCTTAGGAAGTGGAAATAGGGGTAAGGTATGTTCAAGAAAAATGTTGGGGGCAGAAAATTATTGTAGGTCGGTCTCAAATTTCACCCCTCCAGGGGCGTTTCTAGGGGAGTTTTGGGGCTTTTTGAGGATTTTTACCTCTTTACGAACAACTTTGACCCCAATGAGGGGCCATATGGCCCCTCCCCAGCGCTCCCATTTTTTGGCTCGTGCTTTCTTTTTCGAACCTTAAAAAATTAGAGGGTATCGCGGATCGAAATCGAAAACTGGTTAGCTATCCCACGCCTAATAGTGCAAATTGAAGAACCGATTTTTGTGTTCCAAAGTTAAAAAAAAAATTTTTTCATAGATATCCCACTCGCATCCCACTAAGCGACCCCACAGCTCTTAAAGGAGATCGCCTAAGCTTTCTTTTGAATCAAAAAAAAAAAAAAAAAAAAAGGGCCCAATTTGAGGAAAAAGTCAAAAAAGTTTTGGATTTTTAAGAAAAAAAATCAAAAATTTTTTTTTTATTTTTTTTATATTTTTTTTTCGAAAGACTGAAGAAATAGCTATCTAAACTCTTTGGGACACATTTTGCTAAAAACAATAGGTAAGAAGTTACATGGATGAGAATCAACACCTCTTTGGCCAAAATGTCAAATTTCGACCCCCTCTAACTCAGAGAGTTCTTGACCGATCTTGTTGAAAAATTGTGTCTGAACTACTATCCAATAGGACTAACCTTGGTGCAAATTTCATCCCGATCGGTTGACATCGGTTTCAAAAGTTGTGTCAGTTGACACGAAAACCCCCATATATATTGGGCATTTACCTATGAATTTCCGCAAGGGTTTTTAGTGAATTTACGAGATAAAAAACACGCTAACTTTCGAAAGAAAATTCTGAGGATGCTGAAGCTTTGCATATAAATATATTTGTCGTTCGTCTGGCCTAGTTCGTATTGAATTTCAGCCAAATCAGTCCAGTGCACAGTGGGCCAGGATCTCCGTTTTTTGGCCAAAAGTCCCTTTCGCTGCATCCAAATTCTGTTGATGTATTCAAAATCTTGGAATGTTCAATATTATGTAAATAAAATATTGTAATATTGTGGCTATCTGATTTTCTTTGGCAAGAGGTCAAAGTCAAAATTTCGAATTTTTGTGACAATTTTTTTTTTTAAATATATTAAAAAAAACTTTGGAAATTAAAGAATTTTTGACTGAAAATCATTCAGAAATCACTAAAAAAGTTCTTATTAACATAACAAAATCTAAAACACTTCAATAATTATCTAAAGAAGGTATAGAATTTAAGTTTCCCCAAAAAAATAACGATTTTTTTGAAAATCGCCATTTTTCAACATCGATCTCCAAAAAGCTCCAAACGATTTTGGAAAACCTTTAATGCCAATGTGTTCCTTAATATGTCCCCTAACTAGAATTTTGCGACCGTCTGCGACCATTCATAAACTTTCGAGATATTGTCCTTTAACTAAAAAATGGCGTTCAGATTACACTTCTACACTAGCACGGAAGATAAAATCACTTGCACTCCGATTGTTCTGCAATTCACGTATGTTATAGAAGGCCGAAATCTAAGATTAACCGTTTTTTTAAGGTGCCATCTCGGCGGTTAAAGAGGGGAAATGGGAGGGGGAAACCGGTATTATTTCGTTTTTTTATATCTGTTTCAAAGGAGCTATATGAACATTTCATACAGATAGAAAGGTTTTTTAAAGGCCTATTAAATGGTGTATTGGACTTAGCGATATTCGGTTTTATTAAGTTGAAATTGTCAAAAATCTGTAAACTATACTATATACACTAGGGCGTTTCATCAAAAACTTTTTTTTTGATTTTTGCTACTCTTGAAGCGGAATATGAATTCTTATGGCCTAAAAGATTTTTGAGATTTTTTTCAGATTTTTGGCGGGCCGGGATCAACTCGCTCAAATCGATTTTATGCTAAAAATGCGGTTATAAAACATAATTTTTTTTTCTTTTTTTTTATGGTGCCTTGTTTTTACAAAAGTGGATAAATTACTTCAAAATATTGCTAGCCTCCTAAAAAAAATATTCACGGTAAAAAAGATAAGGTCAAAGGTCAATAATTTGACCTTAAAAGTAAAAATTTTGAATTTTCCAACTTCAAAGCTCAATAACTTAAGAAATATGCAACGTAGGTTCGTGATGTTGACACCGTTTAATAGATATTTTAAATACCTTTCATTTAAATCCAAAATGACGTCTGTCATTTTAGTAGAAGTATTAAAAAATTTAAAAAAACTAACTTAACCCATTTTTTTCTTACATTTCACATGAGCTTAACCAACAAGTACATATGTTAGTATCTTATTAATCGGTAGAATGTCTGAGAATAGATAACTTATCATTTATGTATATGCGTTATGTGGTCCTATACCGATATTTCGATGTGTTACACACGGAATGCCAAAGTGAGTTTACCCCCATACTCTGGTTAGAGGGCATAAAACTCACTTTGGCATTCCGTGTGTAACACATCGAAATATCGGTATAGGACCACATAACGCATATACATAAATGATAAGTTATCTATTCTCAGACATTCTACCGATTAATAAGATACTAACATATGTACTTGTTGGTTAAGCTCATGTGAAATGTAAGAAAAAAATGGGTTAAGTTAGTTTTTTTAAATTTTTTAATACTTCTACTAAAATGACAGACGTCATTTTGGATTTAAATGAAAGGTATTTAAAATATCTATTAAACGGTGTCAACATCACGAACCTACGTTGCATATTTCTTAAGTTATTGAGCTTTGAAGTTGGAAAATTCAAAATTTTTACTTTTAAGGTCAAATTATTGACCTTTGACCTTATCATTTTTACCGCGAATATTTTTTTTTAGGAGGCTAGCAATATTTTGAAGTAATTTATCCACTTTTGTAAAAACAAGGAACCATAAAAAAAAATAAAAAAAAAAATTATGTTTTATAACCTCATTTTTAGCATAAAATCGATTTGAGCGAGTTGATCCCGGCCCGCCAAAAATCTGAAAAAAATCTCAAAAATCTTTTAGGCCATAAGAATTCATATTCCGCTTCAAGAGTAGCAAAAATCAAAAAAAAAGTTTTTGATGAAACGCCCTAATATACACATAAACGTTGTATTATATACATAAATAGGACCCCCAAATTCGTGTATAATAATCTCTATTATGATTAAGCCGAAACTTGATTTTGCTTTTGGCGATATTTTTGCTAGTTTGGCTTTTATTCGGACTTTTATAAATTCTTAATGCTCACATATTCAGTGACGCATTTAAGCGGATGATATTTATGGGTTACCACTTTAATTAGCCGATATTGTCAATTGATGAGCATTTTTGAGAGGTTTTTTTAGGAACAACATTATCGTAGAATTCATATAGAATATATCTAGTATAACTGCGTCCTCAAGTTCTACTTTTTAATGATACATTTATGCTCAAATTTCAATGCAGTTTAATGGTCCGGATTAGAATTTAATAATTTTTTATCCGTGTTTTTTAAATGCGGAGTTTGAGCATAAATTAGTTATTCGTTTAAAAGCGTCAACAAGTTGACATGTTCAGTTAAAGTGGTAAATATTCGATTCGCAACACATAACCGATTCTTTGGAATTCAAAATTTTACTGGTATATTTTGGTGCAATATTTCATCTTTAGTTTGATTACATTGTTGCTGTGTGAGAAAAAAGTAGACAAATAAAAATAAAGTTAACACCTCTTCATTTAAGTGCATTTCCATAAAATAGTTTGGATGTAATTTACAATAACAAAACTTTTCTCGTTAATTACGACTTTCTTGGATTTTGTTTATATTAATGTGCTCACGAAAACACTTTGCTGCTAGTAGAAACAAATAATTTAAGTTCAATATTTACCAATTTTTAAATAAAAAGTCACCATTTTGAACCCGCCATTTTGAATTTAAAATTTTCGATTTCATATTCGTAATTAGTGACGCCATATCATTGATAAACAAATAATTCATATTTAATATTTACAAATTTTAAAATTTTTGGCCGCCATTTTGAATCTGCCATTTTGAATTTCTATTTTCTGATTCCAAATTCGTAATTAGCGACGCCATATCCTTCATAAACCAATAAATAAAGTTCGATGTATACAAATCTAAAAGTTTTTTACCGCCATTTTGAATCCGCCATTTTGAATTTTAAATTTTCGATTTCATATTCGTAATCAGCGTCGCCATATCCTTTATAAACAAATATTTTAAGTATTATATATTCAAATTTAAAAATTTATGGCCGCCATTTTGTATCCGCCATTTTGAATTTTAAATTTTTGATTCCAGATTTGTGATTAGCCACTGCCTAAACCTCTTTTGGCATATTATAAAGACTTCTATCCTCTGTATTCTAGTTTTGGCCAAAATTCTTGGATGCTGGCCCACAGTGCAGTGGTTCAAAAGTGATAAGCAAAACCGCGAATTTCAGATTAGATTCACCTTAAATTCACGTGTTGAAAACCCGTTAAACATGTTTTAAAAACATTGGTTAGTCACAAAAATATTTTACAACGTAATTTTGTCACTCAAAAATATTTTTACACTCAAAAAAAAAAAAAAATACACTCGAAAAAAATTTTACACTCAAAAAAAATTTACACCCAAAATAAATTTTAAACTTTTTTTTCAAAAATTACTTAAAAAGTTTTTTTTCACAAAATAAAATATTTCTAATCAAAAATGTTTTTTTTCCACGTTAGAAAATTTACTATCACTTAAAAAGGACATTGTAGAAGGTATTCATAGATTCGCCCAAGTCGAATTTAACTTTTCTACTTGTTTTACGTTCTGTCTAGTGATGTGGCATTTGGCCCCTGGTTGGGCACCATTAAAATTTACTTTTCTTGTAATTGAGATAAGGTTTAAAAATTAGCGCGATTCAAAACCACGCTCTTAATTGGGCGCCATTTATTTATACTTTTTTTGTGATTCTTAATCCATTTTTTGTCAAACCTATAGAGTATGTTTGTTAAAAGTATGTCTTCTAGACAAATATAGGGCGGTAATGGGCGAAATCGGTTTAGAGTGAAAAATCTTTTTATAACTATGTTAAGTTTATCGTTCTACGACTTTTGAATCGTTAGTCAATTGATTACGCCGCTAATATTTCCACAATATTTAACTGATTTTATCTTCTTCGCATCGTTCTAAATTCCAAAACAAACAATAATGACATTTTAACAAATAAAAACCTATTATTTACCTAATGATAAAGAATATTTACTCCAAAAAAAAATATATATATAAATCAACCCAAAACAAAAAGTAAATTGCCGTATTTAATGACTTTAAATAGTTTTTAATCATCATTAACTAAGTAACGCCTTAGAAAAATATTTAAACTAATTACCAAACATTTCATAAAATTGTATTTGCTAGACATCAAAGACTATCGAAAATATATATAATTGACTATACGAAAACTTTAAAGCCAATGAAGATAATATTTACGAGTGTTGTGTTTTCAAAATATCCCACATTTAAAATTAAACAATAGGTTCAATAACTTTAATAGTAAATAATACGGCGGCTATAATATTTTTTTTCCTTAAAGGTACAAAAAGTGTTTATAAAAAATAAACTTTTAATAGTTTTAAATGTAGGTTTAGTAAAGCGTTTAGATCAGAGGTTATTTTTTTTTTTACTTTTTGAAGAAAAAAATAGCTATAGCAAGGTTCGAACTTGGGATCCCCCAAGTTTGTAGCGTTTATGTGTTTTTAAAAATCTTTTTTTGCTTATCTTTTTATGTTATTTATTTGAAGTCAGTCTAAACGCTGTAAAAGATAATAAATTTTTTGTAAAAAATTCCCACGTTTTAGTTTTCTATAATAAAATTTATATAAAAATCAAATAGTTAATAAAACTATTTTGTAATTTGCTAATAAATAATTGAAAATTTATTAGAATTTATTGCTGTTCCTAAAAATTTTTTTATTTATTTTTCAAATTAAACAATAAATATCGTTTTCAATTACAATAGAAATATAAAATATATAGCATGTCAATTGTTTAAGTTTCCTTGTGGCCATTAAAGATTTCTTTAATATTTATAAACAATTTAAAATACTGACTTTGAAACAAAAAAAAAAAAATACTTTGAAGGCAAAAACTACAAAAAACATACCCAAAAATAAAACGTGCAAATATTTCATAAACAATTTTCATTATTTTTTTTTTTTTAAATTTTGTTTTTTCGAAAAAAAACAGCGCCTTTTGACGCCATTTATAATACATTGTAGCTCATATTTTCATATTACTTAATGTCTATATACATACGAATGTCTGTCTTTCCTTGAATGTCTGTCTTGTCCCCCTTATGTTTCTGTTGACTAAAATAAGGTCTTTTATTTCCAAAAACCAAAAATGTTGTCATTATGTAGACGGATTTTTTTTTTTTGTTTAAATAATTTTTTCTTTCCTTGGGTCTGATATTTTAAAATTTTTATTTAGGGTATTAAAGTGGGTGATTACACTCAAAAAAATAAAACTGTAAAGTTAACTAATTTTTTTTTGTTAACTCGAGTTTACTGGCTTTTTAGCAAATTTTTAGTTAAAATCAGCGTTTTAACTACTTTTTTTAGTTAAGTTCAATTTACGAAAATACTAGTTTTGAACAAATTTTGAATTAATTTTTTTTGTTGACTTCAAAACTGAGTTTACGAATTTTTACTAATTAATTTGCTGATTTTTCGTAACAAATTTGTTAAGTAGAATTTCTTGTGAAGCCTCCTATGCAAATCTCATAAGTTCTACTTAAGCTGATGAAAAAATAGAAAAAATAAACTTTTAATTTTTTACAAAATATTTTCTAAATTTTAGTTTACGAAAAGTAACAAAAAGTTTAGCTGAATTCAACTAATTTTTTTGTTAATATATGTAGATTAAAACGTTACGAAATTTCAGCTAAATTTTTAGTTAAAGTTACGGTTTTTTTTGCTACATTCATTCTACGAAAAGTTAACTAAATATTTTTAGTTAAATTAACTAAAAATTTAGTTGGCCCAAAATCAGGTGATTTTTTAGTTAAATTTAACTAAATTTTTTGTTAACTTTACAGTTTTTTTTTTTTGAGTGTAAAAACTTGCAACAGGGCAAACTGCAAAATTTTAAGCTGTAAACTTATGCAGTTTGCTTAGAGTGAAAACCCTATTGATAGAACAAATTTTCAATTTTAAAAAATTAATTTAAAATGAAATGAAATTTCGAAATTTTTAATTTTTGCAAAGTCAATATTTTTGCACTTAATACAAACCCTTGCAAAATTGCAAAAAGGGCAAAAGTTTCTGACGTGAGTATCACTATATAAAATTTAAACATTTTGGAATAAACTAAAAAATTTCCTTTTAAACTTTCAATTTTGTAAAAAAAAAAATATTTATTCCTTATCACAGCAAATTTGCATTTACAAATGGTAAAAAGTTACTACATACTCTTGCGAATTTACAAAAGGAAAAATTGTTTGCATTTTTTTGAGCAATATAGTGCTAGCCCGAGATACAAAATTGGGAGAATAAAAAGTTGATATTTCGGGCTAGCACTATATTGCTGGAAAATGCTAACAAATTTTCCTTTTGCAAATTTGCAAGAGTATGTAGTAACTTTTTATCATTTGCAAATGCAAATTTGCTGTGATGAGGAATATATACATATTTTTTTTACAAAATTGCAATATTTAAAGTAAATTTTTAAGTTTATTCCAAAATTTTTAAAATTATATACATATAGTGGTACTCACGTACTGACTTATTGCAAATTTGCATTTTCAACAAGTCGAAAATTACTATACTCTTGCAAATTCTTTCATGAACACCCTTATTACATAAATTTATGCATAAACACCAAAAAATCACAACATCTGCTATTTAGTAGACATTTTAAAAAAGTTTCAGTTTTTTTTTTTTGTGCATTTTTAGTTTATTTGTCATTAAAAAAGGAAACAGTTCCTCTTGTCATAATATTTTATAATCACAACAAATTAATTCATCATAATAATGTTTCAAAATTTATTTTTTTATTTTTTTTGCTTATTTTGCAAAAAAATAAAGCACAGAGGAAGATCATACAACAGGAAATGTTGCAAATTATAAAAAATAAAATCATTTCAAATTCTATACATGCAACGGAAATCTCTTCATTTAAGAATGTCAACATGTTTAAGGTAGAGAATGAAGTAAATGCAACAATATGTTTGATATTGTATTGCAAAAGTTGCAAAAACAAATCAATTGTAATAGGATTATGGGATTCTAAAGAAAAATATTTTATTGTTAAATTTTAAAACCTATAAAATTCTTTAAAAGACTAATAGGAAAATTGCTATGCAATAAATTTAAAAAGTTAGGAGATGAGATGCAGAACAAAACATTTTACTAGACTTAAGAAAATTTTGCATCACTGCAATTAGTTTGGGAATAATTTGGCTTCAGTGAAATCCAGTACAGAAAAGTAAAAGAAAATGTAGATTTTTTCTAGATGAAATTGGTTTTACAAATGAGAACTATTTCTCCCAGTCCAATTTTGCCCATGAACAAACTTAACCTGACCTAGACTTAGGAAAATTTTGCATCACTTGAATTAGTTTGGAAATTAATTTGGCTCAAATGAAATCTAGTAGAGAAAAGTATAAGAAAATGTAAATTTCGATTAATTTTTGTTAAAAACTAAAAATTGTTTTATTCCACCTTTAAAATATTATATTTTGAGTAGTTTTTTTCTAGCTCGAGGTCATATATAAATTTAAAACAGAAAAATAATTTTCTTAAAAATTATTCTATGAGAATATCATAGTTTTAATTAGCAAAGGAAATAATGACCTCGAGCTAGAACAAAATAAAAAAAAAAAAAAACCTACTCAAAAAATGTAAATTTCTTAAAGTTGAAGTTGATTTTACAAGGGAAAACTTTTTCCCCCAGTTAAATTTCGCCCGCGAACGAACTTAACCTGACGAACTTAACCTGACTTAGACTGTAATACATGTAGTTCAAAGTTTTAGGCATTTAGCTCATTTTGATAATCATCTATCGTGATTTTCACAGACAAACTGATGATTTTAAGTCAATCTGCTCGTTTTATGAGGCCAGCTATCGAGGATTTTTTGAGTCCAGTAATATTATAATGCTTAGTCGAAATTCTAGACCACCAATCGAGATTTTTACAAGGGGAAACTTTTTCCCCTAGTCCAATTCTGCCCGCGAACGAACTTAACCTAACCCAAACTGTACTATATGTCAGTTCAAAATTTTTAGGCATTTAGCTTGTTTTATTAATGATCTATCGTGGTTTCAACAGACAAACTGATGATTTTAAGTCAATCTGCTCCCTAATAAGGCCAGCTATTGAGGATTTTTTGGAATCCGGAAATATTGTAATGTTTAGTCGAAATTCTAGACCACCAATCGAGGTTTTCGAAAGGTTTCAAAATCCTAAATTTCTGTAGAAGGATTTGCTGTTGCTTATTTTTGCAATCTCTTTTTCAAAAAGGAATAAAGTTAAATAAATCTTAAACTTTAATTGAAGTGTTGACAATATGAATTGATTAGTATACTAGCATCAATATCTATATTCCTACAACAAAAATACAATGATTTTGAAAAGTAGGTGTTGCTGCCTTTTTTTTTTAATCTCGTGAGGATAAAGTACAACAAAAGCAAGTGAGATATACGGCTTTCACGAATCTTAAGTACCCTACATTGTATTATGAAAATTTAATACAGATTTTACAGGAAATGGCGCCCAAGCCGGGGCGTAATTTCTAATCACAAACAAAAAGCGTTAATGCAACAACCAAAATGATTTAACAACAAATCACCAAACTCTGAGTACCGGTTTACTAGGCTGGGCTTTTATAAAATAATTTTCAAACAAATGGCGCCCAAACAGGTCCCGATTCTTTTTTCGAGAACTTGGAAACGGTATCGAATGTCGATCTAAGGCAAATAATACAATTCGCAATGAGGAGTAACGCGTTATATCAGAAACTCTGAGGAATTATTTTTTTTTCCTATGGACCATTAAGTTTTTGTAAAGAGTTTTTGACTACGCCATCTCTAACCTAACCTAAACTAAGCTAGGGCCGGCTTCCAAATCGCAAAGCGAAAACGCAGAAACCACCACTAACAAGAATGTGAGAGTCGTGCCAACTTCACTCGATTTACTCGGCAGGATTTATTTTAAGGAATTGATAAGCAAATGGCGCCCATGCAGGGGTCCGATTCCAAATCGCAAACACAAAAACCAACGCTAACGAGAGAATTGCAAAATTTACGGCAGCAACTAAAACGATTCAACAATTCGTGACCTTAGGATAACAAGGTTCTATTTGTGCCTATTTCTTTAAGCAAATAGAACCTTGTTGTCCTAAGGTCTCGAACTGGTTAGTAAAGTACCTAATAACTCGGCTGGACTTATATAATAGAATCATGGTGAAAATGACCCCCCCGCAGGGACCCAATTCCTAATGGCTAGCTGAAACCATACAAATCATCGATTGCGAGAGATTCTTTCCAAATTCACAAAAACAACCAAAACAATAAACTTAGCAGGACTTATATAACAGAGATGGCAACCAAATGGCGCCCAAACGAGGGCCTGATGCCAAACCACAGCGCAGAAACACAAGATCCATTAATTCCAAAAACAAAAGAATTCATATATCTAAGAAGAAAGAAAATCTCGTAATCCCACACCGATATTTCGATGCGTTTCAACCGCCATAACCTAGTTAATATACCTCCATTTTCTCAATGAAGGGTATTTAAAACTTAAAGGGATTTTATTTTTCTTTTTCTTATTTAAGATCTTAAACATTGTCTACTTTAAGTTAAGAAAAAAAAAAAAAAAAAATATTTTCATTTAAAAACAAAACAATTGTTCTTTTCTTACGCCAGAGCATTAAAAAAAAACTGGCTGGCATACGATCACCGGCGTAGAAGTGCGTGGGTTGTGGATATAACATACAATAAAAAAAAATTGAAATGTATGAGTTCTCTTACCTTTATGATTATGACCATGGTTGTGTTTCCTCTGCTTCTTATTGAGGTAAATTCTTAAAGAAACTGACAATAAATGCATTCTTTTTATTAAGAAGAGCAGAGGGTTTTTTTTTTATGATTATTACTTGCATTTTTTGTTTGGGTAACATTTTAGGGCGTTTAGATTGGTTTAAAAATCTAAAGGAAATTTTGAAATTTTTTTTACACAGATCCAGAACTACATCAATTGTGAGAGCAAATTTAAAAAGCATTGGTTTGTTAGATCATGCTTTTGAATTTAGGGCTTTGAGTAAATTAGGAATCACTCCACAGTTGTAATTTCATCTTTAAGGTATATACCGTTAAATAGTGTGCTCTTTAATAATGTACGACATGTAAGTACAGTACCTGTTGTCTAAAATACCGATTCCAAAGATTTGTACACGTCGCACCAGGGACTTCAGAAACGCGGTTTCGATTTTTGAAAACCAATCGGTTTTATGTTAGTTCGGTGATAAAAAATTAAGAAATCTTAACAGATAAATATAAATTCATAAAAACTAGCTAACAGAATTTTGGCTCCCAAGCTAGGGCCAGATTCCAAATCACAAAGCAGAAACACAAAACCACAACCAACAATACGGAATAGACCAGTTTCACGACAGCAACAAAAAATATGTTTTGGTATTTAAAAAAGCACGACATGTAAGTGCAGCTCTCGTTTTAAAAATATCGATTCCAAGTATTTCAACACGTAATTCCAAGGATTTTTCTGAAACCAAATGGTTTTTGATTTAGTTGGGCTTTGAGAAATATAAAAATTTGCTTTAGATAAACTCAAAAATTCCCAAAAATTGGCAAACAGAATGATTGAGCGTATGGCGCCCAACCAGGGACCATATTCAGAGTAGCTAAGCAAAATGCAAAACAACAGCCAATAAGATGGAATCGGTCAAGTTTCTCTACAGCAATTAAAACGATGTTTTAATGGTCTTTCCGTTTTCTAAAATATAAATTTTAAGGATTGCAGCACATTATTTCAGGAATTTCTAGAATTTTCAAAATCAAACCGAGTATTAAGGTACAAATAAAGAAATTTGAGGAGAAAAACATAGAAATCCATAAAAATTAGGTAACAGAATTTTAAAGCAAGTGGCGCCGAAGCCGGGCCAGATTTCGAATTACAGAGCAAAAAACAAAACTGCAATTAATAATATGGAATGGGCCAGTTTCAGAACAGCAACCAAAACGATGGTCTGGTATTTAAGAAAGCACGACATGTAAGTTTGGTTGTCGATTTCAACACGTAGTTCTAGGAATTTTAGGAACCACGTTCCCGATTTTAAAAACCGATCGGTTTTAGCTGTGTTGGGCTTTAAAAAATTAAAAAAACATCTCCAGATAAACACAGAAATTCCTAAAAGTTGGCTAATAGAATTTGTTTGACCATATGGCGCCCAACCGGGAGCCAGATACAAAACTAGTTACAAAGCAATCAAAACTATGGTGTAAAGGTCTTTCCGTTTTCTAAAATATCAATTTAAAGGATTTCAGCACATTATTTCAGGAATTTTTTGAATTTCCATAACCAAACTGAGTATTAAGGTACAAATGAAAAAAATTGTACAGATGAACATAGAAATTCATAAAAATTAGCTATCAAAATTTTCAAGCAAGTGGCGCCCAAGCAGGGGCCAAATTCCGAATCACAAAGCAGAAACACAAAACTACAAACAACAAAACGGGATCGGCCAGTTTTAAGACAGCAATTTAAAAGATGGTCTGGTGTTTAAGAAACCAGAACATTTAAGTGCAGTTCACGTTTTCTTAAATATTCCAAGAATTTCAACACGTAATTCTAGGGATTTTAGGAACCATGGTATCGATTTTTCGAAAACCAATCGGTTTCTGATTAAGTTGGGTCTTAAAAAAATTAATAAATTGAATAACAGAATGAGCATATGGCGCCCAACTGGGGGCCCGATTCAAAATCGCTAAGAAAAATACTATACAACAGTCAACAAGATGGAATCGGTCCATTTTCACTACAGAAATAAAAACAAAGGTGTGATGGGCATCCCGTTTTCTAAAATATCGATTTTAACACGTCATTCCTAGGATTTTCTGAATTCAAATTTGATTAGTTTCTTATTTAGTTCAATTTTCGAAAAAATTAAGATATTCGCTCTAGATAAAAAGATTCTTAATCATAAAGCAAAACGCAAAAACGCAGCCAAAAATATTGAGTCAGCTGCAGGTTCTGTTTTACTCCTACACTTTATCTTATTTTTCTTAACGACTTTCTGGATCTAACTTCCAAGCCTGTTTTTCTTTTGCAGACTAATAGCAACATTTGTCATTCATTTTCCTTAAATCATTGACCAAGCCTTACTGAGGTTGAGGCTATGAGGCAGATCATTTCTTACTATTTTCACTACAACTGGAAATTTTTGTTTACTTTTTGTACTGAAAATTTCCAGCTGTAGTAAAAGTAGTAAAAATAAGTAGATTGTAGTAAGGTAAACAAACACGCATATAGTGATTTTCATTGGAACCAACATGTTTTTCAAGTGTCGAAAGAAGCATTCAAGTGTCTTGGTTTCTTAAAACTGCCCAAGAATTATTTTACTTCGTCTGATCTCCTCACTATTTAAACCGCCAATATACGACCGAAAATGGAATACAACTCCCATATCTGGACAAGTCTATCTTGAAGCTTCAGGATCTGGTGGAATGCCCTTTCCAGCAGATCACATCCGTCCGATGTCGACTGTCCAATGTATCGCACAACGCATTACCGAAAAATTCGTTTCTCGATCGAACTGGACGTATGTGAAAAAAACTACCCGCAGAAGTCATCCCCTGTTTGTTGGGGTGGTGGAGCTCAACATTTTAAACTTCTCTCATAGACCGGCTGGGCCATAACAATACAACATGTTCTTCAGCGACGAGGATAAAACTCGTTAGTTCATGTTTTACGGGCATAAGGTCTATAACTGCGATTTCCTCCAGATTCTCGAGTTCTGCTTTGCCTAATATTCGCTAGCGATGTCTGGTCAATGAGGGGTCAGACATCGCATGACAGAAATCACAAAAGGATTTACTGTAGAACATTTTCGAATACAGATAATCAAGAAAGTAAAAACAAAATTCCTTAAGGAATCTACAAAAAAATATATTATATATAAATATATATATTATTTGAGGCCCTATGCTCCTTATAGGAACTAAAGGAACCAATATATATATATGAAAGAATCAATAAAAATGTATTGACTTTGAACAATTACTAACTAAATTTCAAGCAAATGGCGCCCAATCTTGGGCCAGATTCTAAATCGCAATGCAGGCATACAAAAAGCAGAAAGCTTAATAAACTCGATAGTTGGAATGTTTATCTCTTCCATTGAGCTCCAAATGAGTTCCTTCTTAACCATGTCTAATCACTTTACTAGTTTTTCAATACTTGTTGATTTCCACTTGGACTTTGTTGTAATTTTCTTTGATATTGTAAAGATTTTATTCTTTAGTTTTTTTTTTTACTTTAAAGGTTTTTTATATATAACTAGATCCAAAAGAATCAATAAAAATGTTTTGGTTTTTAACAATTACTAACTAAATTTCAAGCACATGGCGCCCATGCTGGGGCCGGATTCTGAATCGCAATGTAGGCACACAAAAAGCAGATAACATGATAAACTCGATTGCTGGAATGTTTATAATTTCTTCTCTTCCATTTAGGTCCATATGAGTTCCTTCTTAACCCTGTCTAATCACTTTATTAGTTTTTCAATACTTGTTTATTTTTGTTGGGTTTCTTCCACTTGGACTTTGTTATAATTTTCATTGATATTGTAAAGATTTTATTCTTTAGTTTTTTTTATTACTTTTAAGGTTTTTAATGGTTTCTTAACATACTCCAATGTTAGTAAACAATTTAAAAGGTACAATAGTGACGATGATGACGACGCTGATGAAAAAATATTCCCATGGGTTAAGGGGTTTTTTTCTGTTTGTATTAAGAGGAATCTTTGGTGTGCTTTTATTTTCTGGAGTTGCTTCGATTTTTAGATTTTAAAAGCGACACTTAAGATAGTGTCAAGTATGCATTTTTTTGCCATCATAAATAAAATTGTCATGAGGCTAATACCATAGAATACCAACAAAAAAACCTTAAAATGTAAACATAAAACATGTGTGGGTTTTTTTGAAAATGAAGCAAAACTTTTTTTAAAGATTTGGAAAACTTCAAAGATTTAAAAAGCCTTAACTTAACAATACTCAAAAAACTGGTTGTTAAATAAATTCAAGTTCAAAAAATCATTTCTATATTATGTCACAAAACAAAAAATTCTTAACTATTCTATGGAATAACTAGAATTTAATACCATTTCTTTTGAGAGATATTTCCCAGCAACAAATGGGTGTTTTTTTAATGTAATTTTAATTGAAGTATGTGTGAAACTCTAAGAATGAAGTGTTTGCCATTATTCCGAATCTGTAAGCCATTCTTCCTGATCGTTCAAACAACGTTCAAATAGGAGGGAGCACATGCAATATGAGTTCCGCTATGGAAAAGTTACCTTTCATGGTCCTAAATATGAACTTAACGGGATCTTCTGGAGTTTTAGTGTTCTGAGATACAATTTATTAAAGAGGTCTTATGAATTGAGAAGGTAAAGCACTTTGTCATCGATTCAGGAAGCTGTCCAGGAATACTTGGTTCATTATTCGTACATTTCTTCCTTTACAGTCCTTAGATTTACCAACTTTTTACTTTGTACTCTTCTCAAAAGTTTTCCCTTACGAATAATTTTTGCTGGGTTCCTGAATGCATTCTTCTACTTTCAATTCTTCTTGGATTTGTAACCACAATTTTGTTTAGTTTGTATTGTTGCCACAATGCCATATTATGATTGCATTTCCGTGTTGTAACCTCTCACACAAAAACCACATAATTAGACACATTGAAAAATAATCAAAAGTTGTGTTGGAATTTCTTTTTTGTTAATATAAAGTAATGTTAAAAACCATTAAGATATGTAGAATGTGGCTTAAACAATGTTTCTTTGGAATTTTTATTTACACAATTGTCTTTTAGTACTTACTAGAGATAATAATTTAACCGCCTTCTCATGTTAAAAACATGCATATTAAATTAGAAGTATAATATGTGTTACATTACCTACGATATTAGGGTATGATAAAAAATTATAAGAACTGTCTTGAAACTAAATAAATTGTGTTAAAAACAAATGAAAAATCATTTTAAACAAATGAGTTTTTTATTAATAAAGAATATATTCCTTTTAAATTATAATCAAGAAGTCAAAAAGTTCTCCAGGCTCAAAGATTTTGTAGTCTTAAGATTTTCACAATGAGATTTTGACTATATTCAGTATTCTTGGAGTCTCTCCTCGTTCTAAGAAGATTTTTATGATTTTTGTTGGAAAAAGATTCCTTGAGATTAAAATACTTTGGAAACTGATAATATCTACGATTGTTGCATGTCTTATAATTAGTGGATCGAAACTATCTTCACGAGGTTTTAACATTTACGTGTTAAAGACTGCTTGTCAAACATGTCTTCTTCAGATTCAAAGAACCTTTAGATTTTCACAATTGTTAGTCAAGAGTCCCTGCTTTAGATTCTTAGATTTCGGAACGTGAAAAAATACTTGATCTGTGATCATGACTCCAGACTAGAGATTCTAAATTAGTAGATCCCAAAGAAATCCTTAATTTGCTAAATTTTTACTCGAGATTCCTTTGATGTTCATGATGATCATAAATCGATAATATCAACTCGAGATCCTTAAAATTAGAAGTCTTAGTTTATCCACAGTTCATTGTCGAGCAGTAATCCAAAATATTTAGTGGAGATTATACGACAATGGTCTCTGATTGAGATTCTCAGATCTCGGAACCTGAGAAAATCCTCGATAGGTGATCAAAAACCTCGCCTAAACATCAAGAATCTCGAGTACAGATTGTTTTTCGAGAATTTCTCCTTGAGATTCTTAGTTATTAAAATCATAGGATATTATTTGTGGAGAATCTACGATTGTATGTGGAGAATTAACCGTATAAGAATTTAAATTATGATTGAAAGTTTTTGCAGCTTTCAGATATATTTCAGATATCATTTCTTGAGATTTTAAGCTTTTGAATCTTTTGGTCCGCCGAGACTGTTAGTCGAGTCTTTCTCCTCTAGATACCTACATTTTGCAGATTTTGTAGAATTGACAATGTTTGGTCGTAACTCCCTAACCGAGATTCTAAGATTTCGTAAATTTAAATAGCCTCAATTGATGATCAAGAATCTCTACTAGACATTCTAAAAGGGTGGATTACTAAGTCAAGTTTCTGAATACATTAGCTGTAATCGGTATCCTTAGTCTTAAAAATTTTTGGAAATTTACGACCGTTTGTCGTTAACTCGAGATTTACAAAAAAATTTTAAAACTGAATTATTATTCAAGATTGTAAGATATCAGAATCTTTAGAAATTCTTTTAAAGATTATGGATCCAAAGGATATCCAGGACTATTGGTCGATCATCCATCCCGATTCGAAGACTTCGTTGCTCTAAGATTTCGTCAATGCTTGCACTAAAATTTCTGCCAAAGATTTTATGATTTTGCAACCTTAAAAATCAACGATTGGTGATCGAGAACCTAAAATTTCGTCAATGCTTGCTCAAAAATTTCTTCCACATATTTTATGATTTCGGAATCTTTAAAATCATCGATTGGTGGTTGAGAATCTAGACTACAGATTTAAGATAATTGAACCTTCAGAAAATCGTTTTCCCAAGTTTTGATTAAAAATTCTTTGAGTTCTGAAGATCTTCAATCTCAACTATTGTTCACACTCTACTCTCCTAAGTTTTTAAAACTCTAGGACATCCAAAATTACTTTGCTTATCGATATTCTTAAATTTCAGAACCTTAAGAAATTCTCGATTAGTAATAGAGTCTTGGAAAGACTGTTAGTCAAGCATTTCTCCTCGAGAAAATCTCTTACCGAGATTCTGACATTTCCGCAATTAAAATACCAATTGATCAAGAATGTCTACTAGAGATTTAAAAATGGTGGATTACTAAGAAATTTTTGGATTCCGTAATTTTGACTCGAGAAACCTTAGAATCTGATGATAAAGCTCATTCATGATATTAGCGAATAGATAATCGATATCCTTATTCTTAAAAATATTTCTAAAATTTACGATTGTTCGTCATTAGTTCCAGATTCTTAAAGATATTAAACATTGAATTGATAAACAAGATTGTAAGATATCGGAACCTTAAGAAATTCAACATCCGTGATCAAGAATCTCGAAAGAAGCTTTAAAAATTGTGGATCCTTAGGATATCAAGGACTATTAGTCACGTAATTCACTTAAGATTCGAAGACTTTGTTGCTCTAATACTTCGTCAATGCTTGCTCGAAAATTCCTAACAGAGGTTTTATGATAACGGAACCTTAAAAATTATCTATTGGTGATCGAGAATATCGACTACAGATCTAAGTAAATAACAATAAAAAAACCTCGTTTTGCGGAATATTGATTAGAAATTCTTTGGATTCCGAAGTTGTTCACTCTCTACTGTTGTTAATACTCTAATTTTCTGAGTTCTTAAAACTCTACGATTTTTAAGATTGCTTTGCTGATCGTGAATCTCGACCAGAGATCTAAGTAAATTAACAATCAAAAAACCTTATTTTGTTGAATTTTGATTAGAAATTCTCTTGATTGAAGTTGTTCACTTTCTACTATTGTTCATGCTCTACTCTCCTCAGTTATTAAAACTCTAGGACTTCCAAGATTGCATTGCTTATCAAGCTTCTAAGATTTCAGAACCTTACTAAGTCCTCGATTGGTAATAAAGTTTCGGAAAGGAAATTCTTTAAAGTTAAGACTAGAGAGTCTTTCTTTTGCGAAGTTTTGATTAGAGAGTTTCTGGGTTCTAAAGGTGTACGCTATTGTTATTCGATATTCCCTACTCGAGGTGCTTAGTTTTTAAATACTTAGGATATCTACACTCAAAGAATTATGTAGGTAAATTCCAGTGAATATTCACTTAAAACAAATGAAATTTTATTTAAAAACCATTCCACTGATTTTTATTTTTTACTGGCGAAATTAAATGTAACAGAAAATTCGTTTTTAATACAGTAAATTATTTTTTTTAAACTACAGAAACAGTAAAAAAATTAAATCCTTTATAAAATAAGTGATTTTTCTTTTAAAATGACTTTACTGATTACTTTTTAAAATAACCTACAAACAGTTAATGACATAATTTTCTTAGTGTACGATTTTTTTTGTCGAGAATCAAGAAGAATTTGGAGCTTTAAGAATTATGGTCCAGGACTCTTGGTCGAGCATTTCCTTTTTGATTCGAAGACTTTGTTGCCCCAAGATTTCATCAATGCTTCCTTGAAAATTCCTGCCAGAGATTTCATGATTTCGGAACCTTAAAAATCATCGGTTGGGGATCAAGAATCCCGACTACAGATCTAAGATAATTTAACAATGTAAGATAATTCAATTATTTCTTAAGAAATCCTCGATTGATAGATAATAAAGTCTCGTAAAAGAAATTTTGTAAAGTTTCGACTAGGGAGTCTTTATTTTGCGAAGTTTTGACTAGAGAGTTTTTGGTCTCTTAAGATGTACGCTATTCTTTTTAGAGAATCCCTGCTCGAGGTGCTGAGTTATAAAACCTACGATTGTTTGTCGAGAAGCAAGAGGATTTTGGAACTTTTAGAAAAATACCGTTGTGAGTTGAAATTTTTTTCTCGAGAATTCGGGTCTGTTAATCATTATTTTTCTCAAGTGTCTAAGTTCGAGGTTCTTAGATTTTAAGCCACGTAATTGTTAGTCTTGATTCTTAAGCTATTGACTTATTAAGAAAACAAAAATTGTTTATCGAGTTCTTAAGTTTTTAAAAACTTAAAATATCTCTGGCTGTTAAGATTCTTCCTCAAAATATATCAATCCTGAGCACTTAATCTGATTAAGTTTTTATTATTTGGTTTTATTAAAAGGAAATGAACTCTTTCTTTTTTTCTTATAAATTGGTGATGATGCCACTCAATATTAATTAATGGTTTACTTACAATATAAAGTGCAAAACTTAATATGAGAATATACTCATATTATTAAGTTTACAACTCAAGTCTCAAGTATTTCAAACTAAAGTGTGGTATTATTCCCCAACTAAAGTATATTAAACATTTAGAAAACCCAGGAAATATTAAATCAACGTTTTTAATAAGAACTTTTGCTACGTTGAAAATTGAAATATTTTCACATCGAAGTTTAAATCACAACCAAAGGGGCATGCCTCAACAAGAGGCAAGCATATAAGTAGTATAATAAGAAATGATATTATGTTGTAAAGTCAAATTACTAGGAAAATTATGCAATAAATATTTATTTACACATGTTAAAACAAAACAAAAATTTCTTTTAAACAAACTGAATAGAACTAAAAAAAAAATCTCATTGATATAAAAATTTGCATAGCAGCATAAAAAACATGCAACATGAAAAATTCTAAAGAAAAAGAAAATAAACAGACAGTTAGTTGGAAAATTAGGAAGACAATGATTTCTAGTTAAAGTTTTTGAGGTTTTGGTAACTTGAGAAGTTATGAAAAGTTTGACAACTTCTGAAAAATATTGGTTTTGGAAATCAGTGATTCCCTGCCAAGGTTTTTCAGATGTTTAGGAATTTGTAGGATTGGGAAGCAATGCTTCCCTGGTTTTGGTAACTTAAGAAGCCATGGAATGTTTGACAACTTGTGAAAGTGTTGGTTTTGGAAATCAATGATTTTCAGCCAAGGTTTTTTAGATGTTTGGGAATTTTGAGGATTGGGAAGCAATTCTTCCTTGTCCAGGTTTTTGGAGATTCTTTATATCTTGAAGTTAATGGTTTTGGTCACTTAAGAAATTATGGAATGTTTGACAACTTATGGAGAATGTTGGTTTTGGAAATCAATGATTCCCAAACAAGGTTTCTTAGATGTTTAGGAATTTGTAAGATTGGAAAGCAATGCTTCTTTGTCCAGGTTTTTGGAAATACTTGATACCTTGATATCAATGGTTTGGGTAACTTAGGAAGTCAAGGAAAATTTGACAACTTCGGAGAATATTGGTTTTGGAAATCAATGATTCACAACCCAGGTTTTTTAGATGTTTAGGAATTTGTTGGATTAGAAAGCAATCCTTCTTTGTCTAAGTTTTTTGGATTCTTGATCCATGGTTTTATTAACTTAAGAAGTCATATAATGTTTGACAACTTCTGAAATGTTTTGGTTTCCAACCAAGGTTTTTGATATGTTTTGGAATTTGTAGGATTGAGAAACAATCCTTCTTTGTCCAGCTTTTTTGGGATTCTTGAATTCATAGTTTTGGTAACTTAAGAAGTCATGGTATGTTTGGGATTCTTGATACCTTTAAATCCATAGTTTTGGTAACTTAAGAAGTCATGGAATGTTTGAAAACTTATGGAGAATGTTGGTTTTGGAAATCAATGATGCCCAACCAAGGTTTTTGAGATGTTTAGGAATTTGTAGGATTGGGAAGCAATGCTTCTTTACCCAGGTTTTTGGAGATTCTTGATACCTTAAAATCAATGGTTTTGGTAACTAAAAAAATCATGGAATATTTGACAACTTTCGGAGAATGTTGGTTTTGGGAATCAATGATTCCCAACCAAGGTTTTTTAGATGTTACGGAATTTGTAGAATTAGAAATCAATCGTTGTTTATCAGAAATCTTGATACCTTTAAAGGTCTGATTATTCAATAATTTTGTTACCCTAAAATCCCCAATTTTTTTAAACTGTCCCCTCAATTATTCATGTGACTGTTTGTTTGTGTTTATGAATTTGTTGTTATTTATGTATCATGTGGCATGTTAAATTCCTTATTATTGTTCTCGAGTCCCAGCATTGTTGTGGTATGTATACGAAACGCGTGCTTTTATTACGCTTTTGTTGGATATTATTGTAGACAACATTGAGTCAGCAGCAGCCAGTTATTATGAAGTTAAGAATCCCTATAGTATGTCTTTTTATTTGCAGTATTTTATATTCTTTTGTAGTTTTCGGAACAAAAACAAACCGTGGATTATATTTAATGCAACTACAGTGATAAAGGAAATTATGGTTGAAAAACCTAAACCGATTTCCGAAAATTTTGGAAACTCCGAAATTAATTATCGGTAAACTATTGTCGAAACCTACACATCTTTTGTATCTCGAGGAGAGATACTCGACTAATAGTCTTGGACATCTTAATTTTAAGAACCAGGTCGAAATTCCGCTTAGTAAGGTTTTCATATGGTTTCGTGATCTTAAATTCTTGTTCCGATTCTTGATCAGTTCTGTACTTCATATTAATCCAGAACCATAAGAACCGCGAGATGAAATTTTGGAACTACACCTTTAGATATCAGTAAGTTCCAAAATTTTGAAATTCCGAGTAGATATTTTCGAATAAATTAAGTAATTTTGATCAACAATCTTATATTTCTAAAGGTTCCGAAATCTCGAGTTGAGATTTTTGATTAATTAAGTAGGAAATCTTAAGGTTTCTTAATCTCGACTAATCATCGTAGACTTACTTCCTTACTTTCTCAGCTTTCCAGTCCATGGACCATTGCTTCTCCAACAAGTCTTCTCCAACTAATTCTGTCTTCTGCCATACGTGTCCAGTTTACAACACCTAATGTTTTTAAATTATTTTCTTCGTCGGTTTTTCCACCTTTTTCTCTGCCCACCTTGTTTTTGGGTTCCTTCAGGGGTTAGAGTGTATAATTTTTTACAGTTGTGTTATTAGGCATTCTTTAAACATGTCCTAGCCACCGCAGTCTTTAGACATCGTAGACATCCTAAGGATCCAAAGAAGAAGACATTATTGATACTTAGGATCTCAAATAGATATTCGCATTCGAATCGAAATAATCTTGAGTCAAAATTTCTCAAATCTCATTTTGAAAAGACTTTTATCAAGATTCATTTTTAAGTTCCAAAATCTGAGAATCTCATATAAAGACTCTTTATCAACAATTGTGTAAATCTATAGGTTCTAAAATTGTGGAGTCTGGAGGAGAGATGCTCGACCGAAACCTCGAGTTGAGATTTTTGATGAATTAAGTTTAAAATCTTAAGGTTTCTAAATTTGTTAATCTTAAATAGAGATGCTCGACTAATCATCGTAGACATCCTAGGGATCCAAAATCATAAAATCTCTAGAAGAGTGGATAACAAAAGTTTCCAAAATCTTATTATGTCGAGAAGAGATTCTTAATCTAGACATTCTTGATACTTAGGATCTCGAATAGATATTCTAAAACAACTTTCATGATCATCATTCGAATCAAAATAGTTTCGAGTCAAAATTTCATCATCAAGATTCATGTCCGTCCGTCTGTCCATGTAAACGGTTAAAGCACGATACAGGTCGTAATTTTCAATGGACTTGGAAATTGAAACTTTAGCATCTGTTGGCTAAAGGACGAAGTCAGCTGTAATTAGAAAAAATCGGTTCACGATAAAATCTAGCCCCATATAAACGCCCCCTCTGAATTTGGCTTAAATGACTCTAACGACCCTTTTATAACAGGTATCGTTTTAAAATTTGACAGGTAATATTATTTTGTATTCATAAATGATTACATCAAATTTTGAAGGAATCGGATCAGTCCTTCTTGTGGTCCCCATACAAATCACCCTCCCAATATTTACATAATTCCCTCAAAATTCATGAAATTGCGAAATAATAGATTAAAATTTTATTTTTAGATGTTAAACGTGTGTTTGGTAACCGAATCATATCTGAATATAATTGGACCATTTTTGGACTTAATTCCCCATATTAAAATTTCGACCGATGTTCAGTTCAATCGCTGTATTTGCAATTTTGAAGGAATCGTATTAGTCCTTCTTGTAGTCCCCATACAAACCACCCTCCCGATATTTAAATAATTCCCTCAAAATTTATAAAAATGCGAAATATTTAATTAAATTTTATTTTTAGATGTGTAAACGTTGGTAACCTAATGAAATCTGATTATAATTGGACTATTTTTGAACTTGATCCCCCACATGAAAATTTCGACCGATATTCAATTAAATCGGTCTATTGGCAACAAAAATAAGCCAATTCCACTAAAATTTGGTCTATGTGTGTTTTCTACACCAATTAAAGATCTAACAAAATATAGATTCCATTGGTCCATGTTTGGACTTCAGACCCATTTTTTGTTTAAGACAAATATTTCGCTGTGTTACTTTTATTTTCTGATAAAGGTTCTAAAAACTTTACAATGTGTACGAATACTTTTTCTGCTGACTGTAAAAATAGCCTATTGTCAGTGTGTTGCAGTTTAAAATAAAGTTGTCATGGTGTTGATTGAATAACACTGCGGAACACTAAAAAATAAACAAGAGTTACGACCATCATTTCTATATATTTCGGACATGCTCATTCGAATGGCGTACTCCGTTTTTCGATGTATGGTACAGTTTTCTTGCAAAATGTCGTTAAAGATTTGCTGATTTCGAGCCAGTTTTTTAACAAAAAAATTTGCAAAGTTAATGATTTATAAATTTTATGGCATGGAAAACAATGATATGACTTGTAGCAATATTTATTATGCAAATTTGGTTCAAAGCTTGTTATCTTAAGCCCTTAAATTCGCGAATTTCTTAATTTTTTAGGGTTTTCGCGAAATTAACAGCCAAATTGGTCTTTGATAAAAAACTTGCTTTTAGTGAATCAAAAAGGCATCCCTAACAATAAGAATAGTGGACAAAAAACAGCTATGTTATATGGACCATCATGATGAAAATCGCGAAAAACCGTTTTTTTGTATATGCCAGCATCACTTTACGAGATGATTTAAGATTCCATCTTTTAGTATATAATGTGGGAACCTTAAACAATTAACTGACCAAAAATTTGGCAAAAAAAGTTTTCATTTGCAAAAGTTATCTTAACAAAAACTATAATTATTGTAGGGTTAACACTGAAATAATAGTTTGTGTTAAGATAACTTTTGCAAATGAAAACTTTTTTGGCCAAATTTTTGGTCAGTTAATTGTTTAAGAATCCCACATTATATACTAAAAGGTGGAGTCTTAAATCATCTCGTAAAGTGATGCTGGCATATACAAAAAAACGGTTTTTCGCGATTTTCATCATGATGGTCCATACAACATAGCTGTTTTTTGTCCACTATTCGTATTGTTAGGGACTCCTTTTTGTTTCACTAAAAGCAAGTTCTTAATCAAAGACCAACTTGGCGGTTAATTTCGCGAAAACCTAAAAAAATTAATAAATTCGCGAATTTAAGGGCTTAAGATGAAAAGCTTTAAACCAAATTGGTATAAGAAATATTGCTACAAGTCATATCTTTATTTTCCATGCCATACAATTTAAAAATCATTAACTTTGCAAAATTTTTTATTGAAAAACTGGCTCGAAATCAGCAAATCTTTAACGATATTTTGCAAGAAAACTGTACCATACATCGAAAAACGGAGTACGCCATTCGATTCAGCATGTCCGAAATATATAGAAATGATGGTCGTACCTCTTGTTTTCTAAAATAGTGGTCACTTTTGTCACGCAGTGTAATTAATCATTTAAATTAACCAAATGATTTTGTAGTATCTAAACTAATGGTTTAATTAAGATTTCCACATAGTTTGTGACAATTTAAATATATTGCTACACTTAAATAAAAAACCTTAGTAAAAAATTCTGGAAAAATAAACCACACTACAAGTTATACACAAAAATAATATTTGTACATCCCTAAAAATTGGTTTTTGACCCATTTTCAAGTAGACCAATCGACTCAGACTCACTTTTTGAGTTGATTTAGCGATTACTGTCTGTCTGTCAATCCATCAATCCATCTGAAAGAAAAAAGCTGTTCTAATTGCCGAAATAATTGAATTTAATACTTATGTAATCAATTTTAACAAATTTCGTGATTAGAGAAAAAATTTCGAAATGTTCGAAAATTTCGAAATTAAATTCACTAAAATTGTAAAAAATAGTCAAAAACCTATTATCAAACACTTTAGATCCCAAATTTTTCTATTAATATTAATTTTTTTTGATTTTTAGTATTAAAGAAGCATATTCGGAAATTTCGAAATAATGTTCGAAAAAATTCGATATCAAGATTATTTCACTAAACTGGTAAAATAAAATTAAATTAACCTATTAGCAAGCTCTACATATACCTAACAATATTTTCTATAGAGAAACTAAATAAAGCTGGTATGTTCGAAAAAATTCGAAATTAATGGCAAAAAAAATAATGAAGTAAATAAAAAATAAATAAATACATTTTCGAAAAAGTTTAAAATTAATATTGTTTGTCTAAAATCCTAAAAAAAGTATAAAAACCTATTATCAAACCCTACAGATCAATAAAAATGACTAGTTCTGTAGGTTAATCACAAAAACAACTTACACTAAATAAACTAATTTCTATATTCTTAAAATTTATATTAAAAATATATGGAAAAATCTTTGACACATATATGTTCGGTAAAATATTCCGACTATCCCCTTTTTAATATATTAAAAATCTTTTTTCAAAAAAAAAAATCAAATCTTTAAAATTTATTCATTAATATCATCTTAAATAAATAAGTGTGAAAAATATCCATTTTATTTGTTGCTGCTACTTTAAATGCCATAAATAACATGTGTTCCTCAATATCGTAAATGAAAGATGTTCCATAATTATGTTGTAATATACTGAAAATTACAAATAAGATATTGAAATATGTGAAAACATAATTTTTTTAAGATAATCCCGTATAATAAAAATGAGTTAAATGTGTGAGGAAACAAAAGGTGACAGTTCGATTTAAGAAAAGAAATAAAATAAAGAAATTTCAAATAATATTTAAACAAAAAATCATAAATTTGAAAATTGAATATACAAAATTTTCAAATTAATTTTATCTTTAAAATCTTATATTTTGAAAATTTTTTTTATATAGAAAATTAGCATAAATATACCTGAAATTGTCTTTTTCTCCTTTGCCATCCAATTTAAATCACATTAAATTATGCGTCTGTCGTGTGGCCGGGCAAGAAATTTTTGTATAAAAAAAAAATACTAAAACTAAAAGGAAACCATTGTTTGCTAAATAAGGTATTTGCTACATATAATACAATATTTTTTTGCATTAAACAACGTTTTAAAATTTTTTTTTAAGTTGGTTTATTTACAGGGGTTCTCAAACTTTTTAAATCTCAAAGTCACAAAAAAAATCACTACAAAAAATGGAAAAATAACATAAAGATTTAAGAAAAATTTCTTTTTATGCCTGTTGTTTTTTGATTAACCCACAAAAATAGTCAAAAACATAATAAGAGTGTAAAACAAAAAAATATTCATTAAAAAACAACTTAACGGAAAACTGTTTAATAAACAACTAGAATCATTACGAAAATGTTTAAAACAAATTAAGAGGGAAATCGATTTTCTATAATAGTTATTTTTAGAAAAATTCACATATAAAATCAACAAGAAAAATTAATTTTTGTAGTATTTTTTTTCGAAATCCCAAAAAATATTCAAAAACGTAATTCCATTTAAACAAATGTTTGTTCATTTCAAAACAATTTTACTTAAAAGTCTCTAATAATTCCTGCTTTTCCAAATTGACTTCAGAAATGCAAACAAATTAAATTATTTTGTACTGATGTTTGTAACTATCCGAAATATTGGACCTAGACCCACCTTCAAGCATACCGATCGACTCAGAATCACTTTCTGAGACGATTGGCTAATGTGTGTAACTATCCGAATTATTGGTCCTAGGCCCACCTTCAAGTATACCGATCGACTTAGAATCACTTTCTGAGACGATTGGCAGTTATTCCCGATATTCACATAAATCTCTCAAAATTCATGAAAATAGAAAATATTTGCTATCAAATTTTAATATAATTGGACCACTTTTGGACTTACACCCCATATAAAAATTTTCGCCCATAATTATTTAAATTGATCTATTGGCAACAAAAATAAGCCTATTTCACTCAAATTTGGTTTGTGTGTGTGTTTTCTACACTAATTAAAGATCTAACGAAAAATAGTTTCATATAAAAATTTCACCCGATATTCAGATAAATCGGTCTATTGGCAACAAAAATAAACCCATTACACTCAAATTAGGTTTGTGTGTGTTTTCTACACTAATTTAAAATCTAACGAAAAATAGTTTCAATCGGTCCATGTTTGGGCTAGTGGCCCATTTTCCTGAAAACACTGATGTAGGTCGGTCTTGATTGAGTATGTTTTTATATCCTCCACTTAGTGACAGAGGTATTATTGATCAATGATCGATTTCAAGACATTCTAGCGATGTCCGTCTGTCTGTCTATGGAAATGGCGATCACGGCCAAAATATTACACTGAGGTTAAACTTAACATATTTACTTGTTGTTGCCTCGAGCTGTTTGGTATTGCATTTGAGCGATATCGGTCTAGTGGTTCAAAAGTTATGAACGAAAATGTAAGGACATCTCCAAAATTTTGGTATATTCAACATAACCTACAAATACAAAATGCTTTAATTCGGCTGCTAGTTGACATATCTGAACAGATTTAAACACCGAATGGTATCTAAACAAATACGAACATATTTTTTTACAAAAAAGGAAAAAATCGCTGATTTTTTTTAATTGTTTTTCCGCGGAAATTTTTTTTCAAAATTTTTTTTTTTTTATTTTTTGCAGTAATTTCTTTTTCAAATAAAGTTTTTTGCAATAGTCCATTGTGGAGGGTATCAATACATTCGGCAAGGTCGAATTTAACCATTTTACTGTTTTTTTTTTTATTTATTTTTTTTGTAAATAACCCACCGAAATTATAAAAATCAAAATTCGTTTTTTAGTTATTTATTCATTAAAAAACAACTTTACGAAAAAGTTTTTTAAAATAAAATTTATAACCCACCCAAAATCTTAAAAAAAATAATTTTTTTTTTAAAAAAAATAAAAAAATTGTTTATCCCTGCCTTAACCCAAAAATAAAAAGCAAAAAAAATCTTGTATAATTTTCTACATATTTTTTTCTTAAATATCCCACAAAAATAGTAAAAAACAAAATTCCTTTTTTAGGCATTTATTCATTAAAAACCAACTTTACGAAAAACTCTTTAGAAATAAAATTAACAACCCACCCAAAAGCTTAAAAATCCTTTGAATATCCTTCTTTAAAAAAATAAAAATTTGGTTATCCCTGCCTTAACTTAGTTTTAAGGCGCTTATCTGCAGTTTGAAATACTTTACGCAAAAAATAAAATAAAAAAAAATCTTGTATAATTTTCTACATATTTTTTTTTAAATAACCCACCGAAATATTAAAAAAAAAAAAAATTAGGCATTTTTTCATTTAAAAACAACTTTACGAAAAACTTTTTAGAAATAAAATTGACAACCCACCCAAAAGCTTTAATTTTTTTACATCTTTAAATTTTTAGACATCTATTCATTTAAAAACAACTTTACGAAAAACTTTTTAGAAATAAAATTAACAACCCACCCAAAATCTTTAATAAATCATTTGACTTAACTTCTTTCTCAAAAAAATTTGGTTATCCCTGCCTTAATTTAGTTTTAAGGCGCTTATCTGCAGTTTGAAATACTTTACCCAAAAATAAAATTAAAAAAATCATGTATAATTTTCGACATATTTTTTTCTTAAATAACCCACCGAAATTATAAAAATCAAAATACGATTTTTAGTTATTTATTCATTAAAAAACAACTTTACGAAAAACTTTTTAGAAATAAAGTTAACAATCCACCCAAAAGCTTAAAAATCATTTGAATATCCTTCTTTCTCAAAAATAAAAAAAATTGGTTACCCCTGCCTTAACTTAGTTTTAAGGCGCTTATCTGCAGTTTAAAATACTTTACCCAAAAATAAAATGCAAAAAAAAAATCTTGTATAATTTTCTACATATTCCTGGGTGCTGGGTTGACAACATTGTCGGCATAATTGTAAGACTTTCAGCTGTTTGAGCACAACTATACTTTCAATCACAAAAAAAATAACTTTAAAATGAGTCTTTTAAAAAAAAGCAGGTAGTTTTCTCAAAAAATATTTGAAATTTACATTTTCAATATATTGCATAAAATTTATTTTTTTTAGGTGTAATTTCAAAAAAATGCCTGAACATGTTTAAGTAAATAGATATCATTTTAGCCTATTAAATAAATTTTCTCTATTGTTTTGTTTTCACAAAAAGAATTTATAAATTTATTTACATTTTTTTCTTGTCATTGCAGTTTTAAAGATTTTGATGATTTTTTAAATGATTTTAATGAAATGGTAAGTGAAATATTTTTGAATTTATTTTAACCGGTAAAAAATGTTCTTCAACTTGATTTTAATTTTTCCAAGTGTCCGGCCAAAATTTTTTATTTTACTAGACCTAAAAGTTATGTGTTACAAATTTGAGGGCAATCGGATAAAATTAACCCGTGACACCCGGCTTTTTGAAAAGTTGTGGATTTTTGAAAACTTTTTAACAAAAATTAAAATAAAAAAAATATTTTGCTACACAACATATTTATGAATTTTGATGCGTTAAACACGAATATCAAGAAAAATTAAAATCGGTTGAACGGTTTCCGAGATATCGCTATTTGAAATTTGCGAAAAATTGCGGATTTTTCCTACGTTCAAAATTTTTTTAAAAAATCTTAAAATGATTTTTGAGAAAAAATTTCATTTAAAATTAATTCGAGCCAAATCTAATCATTTTAACGCCTTCGATCAAAGTTTTGTTTTTTTTTTAGAAAATTTTCACTAAAATCTCTAAACTTTGATAGAAGGCAAGATTCTTTTTATACACTCCACTCTAGTGATAGAGGGTATATAAAAGTTTGTCATTATGTTTGTAATACTTCGAAATGTTGGTCTTAGACCCCATAAAGTATATATATGATCCTCGATCGATTTTAAGACGATCTAGAGATGTCCGTCCGTCTGTCCGTCTGTCTGTTGAAAACACGCTAACTTTTGAAAGACTTTACGGAGACTCCTGAAGTTTTGCATATATATTGGTCATTTACCTGGTCAGGTTGGTATTGCAATCCAGCGAAATCGGTCTAGTAGTTAAAAAATTATGAGCCAAAGAGGGAATTTCGGTAAGGGTTTTTCGTGAATTTATCGAGATAAAAAACGCGCTAACTTTCGAACGACAGTTCTGAGGGTGCTGAAGCTTGGCATATATTGTCGTTCCCCAAGTCTGGTTCGTATTGAATTTCAGCAAAATCGGTGTAGGGGTTCAAAAGTTATTAGCAAACCCGTGAATTTCAGATTGTTTTCACCTTAAATTCACGTATTGAAAAGCCGAGCTTTAAAAAACAAGCTTTAAAAAATTTGTAAACCACAAAATTACTTTACAAAGTATTTTTGTCACTCAGAAATATTTTTACAGTAAAAAAAAATGAACACCCATAAAAAATTTACACTCGAAAAAAGTTTTACACCAAAAAAATAAAATAGTATTTTTTTTTTTTTTTTTTACAAAAATGACCAAAAAAAGTTTTTTACGCAAAATAAAATATTTCTAATCAAAATTGTTTATTTTTTCACGTTTGAAAATTTCATAGATTTGGTCAAGTCGAATTTAAAATTTCTACTTGTTTTTAAATTTCTTAAACGTACGATACAACCGCCATTTTTAGAAATTGTTTTTAATAAATTTCAAGTGCCGATAACCGTTTGACTGCACACAAAAAAATGTTGGTTAACAAATTTCAATTAAATCTATTGATCAACAAAATTTAAATGAATCAATTATTATTTTGATTAACATATTTGTTTTTTTCTTTAACTATCAAATTACAAATTTTCAACATACCAGATTTTTTTCGCTTCAATTTATTTGAATACATTAATTAAAAAATATACTTTATACGCGGGTTTTACTTTTTTTATGTCGGCAACATATTTTGGAAAGCAAAAAATATGAATTTCTTCATAATTTTGTCATAAGCATAAAATTCATTTGTTAAATCAATCATTATTTTAATTGACTTTAAATACAAAACTGATAAAATTTTTTATCAAAATCGAAAAAGTGATTGATTGAAAAAAGCAATTAATCACCCACAATTTGATGATTGATATAACAATTTTCTTCAACGGAGGAGTTTCAATCAAAAAATTAATTGAATCCGCGTTTTTTGTTGATTGAAATTCGTTTTCAATCCTCTCTATGTGAATTCAGAAACTTTATCGCAAGATATTCTTTTTTTTTAATTTAAAACTTCAGTGGAAGTTTTTCAAACATCCAAACTTTGATCGATGGACATCATGCGTTTTGAAGATCGGATTTGGCTCAAATTAAGTTTAAATGAAATGTTGTCTTAAGGTCTATAAAAAAAGTGGAAAACAATAGCTTGGACGTAGAAAATACCGTTTTTTTGGAAATTTTTTTACAAATTTCAAATGGCGATGTCGTGAAAACCGCCCGACCGATTTGAGAAATTTTTGATATTCCTATTCAGCATTCCAAAATATATTTATACCCTACACCACACTGTGGTACAGGGTATAATGAGTTTGTGCTGATGTTTGTAACTACCCGAAAAATTGGTCCTAGACCCACTTTTAAGTATACCGATCGACTTGAATCACTTTTTGAGTCGATTTAGCGATGTCCGTCCGTCCGTCTGTTCATCTATCGGTTTAAGCGCGATACAGGTTGCAATTTTAAATCAATTGACTTGAAATTTAAAACTTAAGCCTCTTTTGGCCCAAGGACGAAGCCATTTGAAATTGGAAAAAATCGGTCCATATTTAGACCTAGCCCCCATACAAAGGTCCTCTTTAATTTTGGCTCAAATGACTCTAATAACCGCATTTTAATACAAACCGCCTTCCTGATTTTCACATAGATCTCTCAAATTTCATGAAAATAGAAAGAAAGTATGAAGTGAGGTTGAGATTGCTAGAAATAGAATTGTAGTGTTGGAAACTGTCAAAATTTATTCTGTAGAAACTATAAATATTCACATATATAAAAAACAGTTTTCATTAACAAGACAAACCGACATTTAAAATCCTACTGATGATGACACTAACTGGGGTGTTTGAAACCGGTATGGGAAATACCAGAAATGTCTATAATTTTTAGAAATTCAATTTTTCTTCTGCATTTTTTCAACTTGAACCCTTATGAAAAATATTTAATTAAAATTTTGTTTGTGTTTGTTAAACGCGTACTTTAATAACCTAATCAAATCTGATTATCATCGGACCATAGGTCCCATGTGAAAATTTCGTCGATATTCAGTTGAAGCGGTTTATTGTCAACAAAAAGAAGCCTATTCCACTCAAATTTGATTTGTGAGTGCTTTTTACACTTATTAAAGATTTGACAAAATATATATCTAATCGGCCCATAGGACCCATTTTCCGGGGCCAATTTTCAGAAAACTCTGGTGTAGGGTATTATATGGTCGGTCTTGACCGACTATAATTTTCTTACTTGTTTTATTTATTTTTAATTTTTTTAAAATCCAAAATTTTGGTGGACATCTTACAAAAATCCAAAACTTTGATCATAGAGCCGCACGGGTTAAAATCGTCCGATTTGGCCCGAATTAAATTTAAATGAAAGACTGTCTCAAGCTCTATAAAAATCACAGGGGAAAGAAATTTTAAGATATTTTTTTAAATTTCATGAACGTAAGAAAACCCCGCCATTTTTAAAATGGCGATATCAAATAGCTTTATCTCGAAAAACGTTTGACCGATTTTAAATTTTGTTTGATATTCGTGTTCAGCAACTCAAAATAATAAACATGATGTGTCACAAGAAATAATTTTTTTTTAATTTTCAAAAATTTTTAAAACCCGTGGCTCCAGGCTATCAAAGTCGCCTGTTTAATCCGATTGAAAAATTAGTGCGAGAATAAAAATTTTCCCGAGAATAAAAATTCTGAAATGCGAAAGAAAAGCTTTTTTTCCATACAAAAAATATCAGTCTAATGAAGATATTTGGAAGCTATCGCGTTGCCAATCAGTTTGTCTAAAATTTTGTAAAATTAAATGAGATTTTTTTTTATGTTTTTCTCTTTAAAAAAAAAAACTATTTTTATACGTTATCTTTTTAATAATTTTCCAATAAAAAATATTTTTATTAATCCCCCAGCATAATTATTAAATTTAGCATAAAATCAGTAAATTAAAACGTAATGAAACTATTACAAAATTAAAATATCAACATAAAAAAATGCGTGTAAAAATATAATTTCTATTCTAAAAACCACAAGTAAATACATACACTAAAAAAAAACCTTGTAAAATTACAACAAAAACTTGTACCTTTTTTTTTTGTTTGCTACCTCATATTTGACAAAAATTCCTAGTAATTTTACAAGATTTTTACCAATAATTTTGTAATTTTACAAGATTTTTACCAATAAAATTGTAAATTTACAAATTTTTTGACCCGATAAAATTTACAACCAGGTATTGTAATTTTACTAGAATTTTTGCTACTCCTATTTTACGAGACTTTCTAGTAATTTTGCTAGCTTTTTACCAATAATTTTGTTATTTTACAAGGTTTTTGCCAATTAATTTGTAAATTTACAGTTTTTTGACGCAATTAAAATTTGTAATTTTAATGGCGCAATTAATATTACAAGTGAATTTACTAAATTTTTTGTAAAATTATCTTGAAAATTTGTAAAATTACAAAAAAAAAGTAAATTTGGATTTGTTAAAAAACATGGAAAACTTTAAAATATTGGTAAAATGCGATTACGATACTTTTCCTAGTAATTTGACAAAGTTTTTTTTTGAGTGTATAAAAATATTAATATACCGAGAGTATAATAATTTTTAGAAAATATTGTTTGCATAAAAACGTTTAAAATATTATGGTCAAAAAGTTAAATAAACACCCAACCACAATTTGGAAAAATGGTAAAACAAAAAAAATACAACAATATTCAACTTTAACATGAAGTAAATTGCAATGATTTACAGTTGATTAAATAAAAAAAAAATTTAACATACAACAGAAGAACAAATAAACAATAATTTTAACAGCTACTGTAACAGCATAGAAGCAAAATATTAAGGGGAATTCATAAAAGAACTGGGGTTAGAGTGAAAATGGGTAATTGTAAATTTTTCGCGTTGCCAACTTGTTTTCAAAACAGGGATTGAAGTGAGTTTTTAAAATAAGTAGGATTAGACTTTAAAAATGACTTTAAAAATGTAAATTGTATTTTTCAAAGGCATAAAGAACATAAAAATGGTTGGCAATTCTTAAAAGAGAAAAACTCGAAAAAAACATAGATTTACTTGACTTTTTAAATTATATAGAATGACTTCAAAAATTTATATTGTATTTTTCAAAGACCTAAAATTTCATAAAAATGGTTGGCAATTCTTAAAAGAGAAAAACTCTCTACTCATAAAGATAGCACATTTGGTTGGTAGTTGTCTAACAAGGGAAGTCTCCCTGGTGTCACCCTCCGATCTTCATGAAATTTGGATATGTTGTTAAGAACGAAAATTAATTCGACACGTATTTTTTTTTTTGCGGCCCAAACTCGTTTTTAGGGGGGTCGATTTGTATGGAGGGAAATTGAGCTTTTTCAGTTTTTTACGATTTACGCCTATTTAAACAAAATTAATATAGGCATGTGTATTATCAGATTAAAGGTATTAAAAATACCTATCTCGTGGTGCTAACAACGGGCCAAAGAAGTTAATATTTTTCGACTTATGAACAAAATGTCCTAAAATTTTTGTATTTTAATCAATATGACAAAAAATTGTGTATGTTTGGACACGTAGATAGGTTTTCCAAAGACCTTTCATTTGGTGTGTAACATGACTAGGTTTCTTTGCATAATATGGGAGATAAACGAAAAAAACTGAAAAATGACCTTGTCTTCCGCCCTCCTTTTAACACCCTAAATATGAATTTGGGCCGCTAAAAAAAAAATACGTGTCCCTTTATTTTTTCTGATCTACAAAATAAAACCAATTCATTCATTTTTTTGTTCCATGTCCTTGCCAATTTTAGAGCTGCCACTTTTGCATTAATATTATCACTTTCCTAAAACTTATAAAAAATGATTGGCAATTCTAAAAGAAAAACTCGCTACTGATAAGGATGGTATATTTGGTTGCTTGTTCTTAAAATAGAAAAACACGTTTCTTTTTTCTGCAATTCCCATTAATTTCCCATCTTTATGTTCCATGTCTTTACAACTTTAAGTGCTGCCACCTTTGCAATTCCCTAATTCTCAACTGAATACCCCTAATATTAATATCATCACTTTCCTAGCAAAATGTTTATATACAATATTGTTGATTTAACTCAAGTATTATGCGTATGAGCATAATTTTGTGTTCAACACATATAAATTAATAATAATTGCATACAACAAAAAAATAAAAATATCCACTGTATAATGTAGTTGGCGTAAGGCACGTTAATAATGTTGAAAAAACCACAGAAGCAGTTTAAATGCATTTTGTAATTTTCTTTTTATATAAAAAAAAACTGAATAAAGTTTAAAATGTTTAAAGGTTTTTTTTTGTTTTTTTTTAATGGACACAACAATAACATTGTAAATGATACTAGAATTGTGGTTAACCAAAAAAAAAAAACTTAGGCAATTTTGTTGAAAATGAAAACCAACAACAAAGAATTTGTTAATTTCGTAAGTGTTGTATGCACTTGGACATTGTTGATGATACTCGTATTAACAAAAGATTTTTAAAGAGATTGTATAGCAGTAGTTAAATATTTAGATTTTTGATATGTTAGAATTTAACTAATTTACTTCGGTAATTTTATTAAATACCCATACCATTTTGGATTTCCGATTTTTTTTTAATATGTTTTGCGACACATCATATTTATTAATTTTAATGCGCCGAACAGAAATTTCAAAAAAAAATAATATCGGTTTAACGATTTTCGAGATATTGCTGTTTGAAATTTTCAAAAATGGCGTTTTTCCTATGTTAAGGATTTTTTTTTTTTTAAATCTATAAATTTTATCCCTTCTCCCTTTCACACAGCTTAAGACAAACTTTCATTTAAAATTAATTTGATCCACATCCCTCAATTTTAACCCATGGCTCTCTTCGATCAAAGTTATGGTGTCTTTTAAAAAAGTTCACCCAAAACTCTAAACTTTGATCGAAGGGCGCCATGTGTTGAAATGTTCTAAATGGGCTCGAATTAAGTTTAAATAAAAGCTTGTCTCAAGCTCTATCAAATAGTCTGTGGAAACAAATTTTAAATTTTTTTCCAAAAAATTTCTTGAACGTAGAAAAAAATCGCATTTTTTAGAAATTGTTTGACGAACTTCAAATAACGTTATCTCGAAAACCGCTGGACAAATTTCAGAATTTTTTTCGTATTCAGCATGCCAAAATAATAAAAACAATATATCACAAGATATTTTTATACCCTCCACTAAGTGATATAGGGTATATATAAGTTTGTCATTGCGTTTGTAACTCATCGAAATATCGGTCTGGGACCCCATAAAGTATATATAATCATGATGCCCGATCGATTTTAAGACATTCTAGCGATGTCCGTCTGTCCGTCTGTCTGTCTGTGGAAAATGCTCTCACGGACAAAATATTGCACAGAGATGACTGAAACTTAACATACTTATTGGAAGTTCTCCCGAGAAGTTTGGTATTGCATTTGAACGACATCGGTTCAGCGGTTCAAAAGTTATGAGCGAAAATGTAAGCACACCTCAAAAATTTCAGTACATTCAACATAACCTAAAACTACAAAATGCTTTAATTCGGCTTCTGGTTGACATATGCAGTGGCGGGTACAGCTTTTGGGTTTGGGGGGGGAAAATTTTTTTTTTTTTGCTTCCAAAAAAAAAAAAAACATAAATTCACCTTTGTCGGACGAGCAAAATCAGGGATCCGTTTTTTTTGGCAAAACAATCTACAATTTATTTATTTTGTGTTTCACGATCATATTTCGTTTTGATCAATTTTTTTTAATTTGTTTTAAAAGAAAATTGTACATTTTCGTATATATAGAAAAAGTCTCAGTTCTTACACATTTGACGTATAGAAAAGTCGAAATCTGTGAATTTTTTAACAGAAGAAATTATTCCTACATATAAAATATCAGATGTTGAGACATTTTTCGTGAAGAAATTATTTTTTATAGTGCAAATAACTCAGAATCTAAGACTCCTTACTTCCGAAAAATGTCTCAGAATCTGAGACTTTTTTCGTACAGAAAAATTTTCAGATTCTAAGAACTTTTTCCACAGAAAAAGTCTCAGATTCCGAAACCTATGAGACTAAAGTCTCATATTTTAAAACATTTTTGAGAAATTTTTCCTAGAAAAGGTCTTAGATTATTATATTTTTTTCGTACAGAACAATTTTTAGATTCTAAGAATTTTTCCAGAGAAAAAGTCTCAGATTCTGAGATTTTTTACTATAGAAAAAGGCTTATATTTTAAAACATTTTTGAGATATTTTTGCTATAGACAAGGTCTCAGATTATTATATTTATTTCGTATTGAAAAAATTTTAGATTCTGAGACCTATTTTTCTTTTAAAAAAGTCTCAGATTTTTAGACCTTTTTCCTGCAGAAAAAGTCTCACAATCAGATTCTAAGACCCTTTTTCTAAGAAATTTCTCACATTCTCAGACCTTTTTCCTATAGAAAATGTCTGAGATTCTTAGACCGTTTTTTTTTTGTAGAAAAAGTCTCAGATTCGTATATCTTTTTCCTATTAAAAGTTTCAGATTCTGAGACCATATTCCTAAAGAAAAGTCTCTGATTGTCAGACCTTTTTCGAATAGAATAAGTCTAAAATTCTAAGTTTCTCGAAATTCTGAGACCTTTTTCCTTAAAAATATCTTAAATTCAGAGATTCTGAGACCGTTTAACTATAGAAAATGTCTTTGATTCTTAGACCGTTTTCCAATCAAAAAGTCTTAGATTTTGTGACCTTTTTCCTATAATAAGTCTCAAATTTTTTGAACTTTTTCCCATATTTTTTTAAATTCTGGGACCTTTTTCCTTTACAAAAAGTCTTAGGTTCCAAGACTTAGAATTTTTGAATTCTTCTAAAAAAAATGTGAAAAATTAAATGTTTGGCGATGTTAAAAGTTGTACCTTTTTCTATAAAAAAGTCTCAAATTCTGTGACCTTTATATTATTATATAGGAATAAGTCTCAAATTCCAAGACTTTTTGCTATGAAAAAAGTCTCAGATTTTTCACAAAGAAAAATTTTTCACTCCTCAAACATTTTCTATTATGTATTTTTGTAGAATTCCCAAATCCGAAATAAAAATTATAAGTACCCGAGTAAAAAAGATTATATATATTCATATAAAATTATATAAAGCCATCATATATAATTATATATAGTTTAATGCGAAAAATGAGTCGATAAAACGATATAAAAACTTATCAAATTTGATCAAATCTGATCAAATTTGATATAATTTTAATATAATTTTATATAGTTATATGCGAAAATTGGACCCTTTTTTGTATAAAATTGATGCAATTATATATAATTAAATATATTTATATATAAGAAAAAAATGTTATCCCCCAAAACGCAAAAAATTGACAAAAAAAAAATTGTTTCCAGGACTTAAAAATTTTCAAAAATATTTTTAGGACTTTGAAAATTTTCAAAAAAAAAAAACATCTGGACTTAGAAAAATTTTCAAAAGTTATATTAAATTATATGTAAAGGACTTAGATTTTTTTTTTTAAATTTTACTCATATAAGATAACATATAATTTAAAAACAGTTGCATAAAGTTTTATATAAAATTTCTTCAAATATTTTGTTTTATCAAATTATATAAAAAAGAAGACAGAATTTTAAAGTTCATATGTAATTATATAAACGAACTTTAAATCATATGTTATTATATAAAAGTCAATATTTTCTGTTATATAATTTTATATAAGAAACAAATTAGAAGTGCAAATATATAAAATCACATATGATGCAACAAAAAATACATATAGTTTTACAAAATAATATATGTATATATAAAACTTTATATAATTATATATGATCTTTTTTACTCGGGTACTAATAACGCTTAAGTCACATTTTTCATAAAATTCATAATAAAATTGACAGATATTTTTCCTCAGAAAATCTTCAGATTTTCCTTATGAAAATTTTCAGATTTTTTTCTTTTAAAAATTTTCGGATTTCGAGATTTTTTCCTTCGGAAATTTTTTTTACAAATTTTCTTCTTCCTGATTTCCTTTTTTCTTCTTTTTCTTTTTTTTTTTTCTTTTTTTCCTCTTTTTTTTCTTTTTGAAATTTGGTCTGGGGGGGAAATTTCCCCTTTTTCCCCCCCTTGTACCCGCGCATGCATATGTGAACATAATTGAACACCAAATGGTATTTAAACAAGTACGAACATATTTTTTGACAAAAATAGAAAAAAATCGCGGATTTTTTTTACCAACATTTTTTTTCGCGGAAATTTTTTTTTCAAAAAATTTTTTTTTTTTTCAAAAGTAATTTCCTTTTAATTAAAGTTTATGGCAATAACCTTTTTGAAATTGTGGAGGGTATCACTACATTCGTCAAGGCCGAATTTAACTTTTTTACTTGTTTTTTATTATTTTATTTTTAAAAAATCCAAAACTTTGAAGGAAATTTTCTAAAAATCTAAAATTTTGGCCGAAGGGTGCCACTGGTTAAAATGATCGGATTTAGCTCAAACTAAGTTTATATGAAAGACTATCTAAAGCTCTATGAAAGAAATTGTGAAGTTAAAAAAAAAACAAGTGAGAGTGTTAAATTCGGCTGTGCCGAATCTTTATACCCTCCAAAATGTAAAAAAAAAACAATATAAAAAATACATGGTCGTATTTTTTTTGGAGGGGGGGTTGGTGGGAGACGTTAGGGGGCACCTTCCCCTTGCGATTTTGAACTTTTTCTGAGATAAGAATGTTGCATTTGCTTAGCAAAAGTACAAAAAACCCTGCAAAAAATGCGGTTTTTCTTAGGTTGGTTTAGTTTTCCAAGGGGGAACTTTTTCCCCCTTGGTCCGATTTTGCCCATTTCCGAACTTAACCTGCCTAGGTATATGAGACATGCCAAACTTCGGAAGTCTAGGTCTATTATTTTGGACTGTATCGTGTCCTCTACAGACGGACAGACGGACGGACATCGCTAGAATGTCTTAGAATCGATCACTGATCAATAAAATATATACTTTATAGGGTCCTAGACCGATATTTCGATGCGTTACACACGGAATGATAAAGTGAGTATACCCCCATACTGTGGTTGGAGGGTATAAAAACCCGCCATTTTTTTTGCAAATTTCAAATAGCGATATCTCGAAAACCGTGCGATCGATTTTTATACCCTCCAACCACAGTATGGGGGTATACTCACTTTGTCATTCCGTGTGTAACGCATCGAAATATCGCTCTAGGACCCTATAAAGTATATATATTATTGATCAGTGATCGATTCTAAGACATTCTAGTGATGTTCATCTGTCCGTCCGTCTGTGGAAGACACGATACAGTCCAAACTGAAAGAGCTAGACTCCTGAAGTTTGGTACGAATATGTCTTCTGGTATTGGGCTTGTTAAGTTCGAACATGGGCAAAATCGGATCAGGGGGAAAAAGTTCCCCCTTTAAGAACTAAACCAACCTCCGACAAAACGCCATTTTTTATAGGTTTTTTGTACTTTTGCTTAGCAAACGAAACATTTTTATGTCAGAAAATTTTCAAAGTGCTGCAGTTGGATCCAGAAAGGTTGTGTCCCATCGCCGAAGCCCCCCCCCCCCCCCCCCCAAAAAAAAAATACGCCCGTGTTTTTTAACGTGTTGGAGGGTATAAAAGATTCGGTACAGCCGAATTTAACACTCTCACTTGCTTTTTTTATATTTGTATTCAGCGCATCAAAATTATTAAATGTGATGGGACTCAACACATTTTTTTTTAATTTTAAAAAATCTAAAACCCTGATCGCCGGTCGCCCGGGTACACAGAAAAAAAATTGTCAATACAATTAACTTCATTGTTAATACAATTAAACATTTAATTGAAACTAAGCCTACATTGGATTTTGTCAATACAACATTGACTTTTGTAACTTTGGAAAAAAATATCAATTAAATTCATTGTTGTATCAACAATGAAATTAATTGAAAAGTTTGTAATAAATTTATATTTACGGAAATAAACATGCTTTAATGTCAATTTATTTAAAAACAAGTAAAATATTTAAATTCGGCCTTGCCGAATGTAGTGATACCCTCCACAATTTCAAAAAGATTGTTGCAAAAAACTTTATTTAAAAGAAAAAAAAAATTTAAAAAAAAAATTTCCGCGAAAAAAAATTTTGGTAAAAAAAAAATCCGCGATTTTTTTTCTTTTTTTGTCAAAAAATATGTTCGTACTTGTTTAAATACCCTTTGGTGTTCAATTATGTTCACATATATCAACCAGAAGCCGAATTAAAGCATTTTGTATATTTAGGTTATGTTGAATGTACTGAAATTTTTTAGGTGTGCTTACATTTTCGATCATAACTTTTGAACCGCTGAACCGATATCGCTCAAATGCAGTACCAAACTTCGCGGGAGAACTTCTAATAAATATGTCAAGTTTCAGTCATCTCTGTGCAATATATTGTCCGTGATAGCATTTTCCACAGACAGACAGACGGACATCACTAGAATGTCTTAAAATCGATCGGGCATCATGAATACATATACTTTATGGGGTCAGGCCGATATTTCGATGAGTTACAAACGGAATAACAAACTTATATATACCCTCTGTCACTAAGTGGAGGGTATAAAAATCTAAAAATAGAACAAAAGAAATCTAAAAATTTTAAATAAAAAAAAAACAAGTAGAAAAGTTAAACTCGACTTGGCCGAATCTATAAATACCCTCCACAATGCCCTTTTTAAGTAATAGAAAATTTTCCAACGTGAAAAAAGAACATTTTTGATTCGAAATATTTTATTTTGTGTAAAACAACTTTTTTTTAGTAATTTAAAAAAAAAAAATACAATTTACTAATTTTTTTTTTTGAGTGTACAATTTTTTTGAGTGAAAATTTTTTTCGAGTGTATTTTTTTTTAGTGTAAAAATATTTTTGAGTGACAAAAATACGTTGTAAAATATTTTTTTTGGCTTACCAATGTTTTTAAAACATATTTAACGGGTTTTGAACACGTGAATTTAAGGTGAAACTTATCTTAAATTCACGGTTTTGCTAATAACTGTTGAAACACTGGACCACCGCTTTGGCTGAAATTCAATATGAACCAGGCCAGGGAAACGACTAATATATATGGCAAGCTTCAACATACTCAGAATTGTCTTTTGAAAGTAAGCGTGTTTTTTATCTCATAAATTCACGAAAAACCCTTGCCGAAATTCAGTCTTTTGCTTATAAATTTTGAACCACTAGAACCATTTCGCTGGAATTCTAAAAATATTCAGGTTCTGAGTGCTTTTTTTCCAAAAAATCTCAGTTTCTGCTAATTTTCTATAAAATTTAAATTCTATCTATTGGATTTTAGTTTTGTTTTCAAGTTTTCTGTTAAGTTGTTTTTAAATGAATAATCATTTGTTTTACAAGCAAACTTTGTTTTTGACTACTTTGGTGGGTTTTTTGTAAAAAAATCATTTAATTTTTTCTGTTTAGAATTTATAATTTATGTTAAAAATAATACGTTTTAGTTAAAAAAGTTTTTCTAAATAAAAAAAATATTTAAATTTCAAAAAACACGTGTTTTTTAAAATAAACTTTTGTTTTCCTATTTAAAAAAAAAAACTGTCTTATATAAAAATAATAAATTATGAAATTTAATATTATATTTGTTTTAATTGACGTCTAAGTTGTTAAATTTTTGTTTCATATTTTTTTTTTCTTTTGTTAACTTTCCTCCCTCATATGTGTAAATTTTTTTTTTATAAAAAATTAACATTATTAGAAACCTTTAAATGTCAAGCAAAATTAACATGATTTTCCACAACGATTAACATCTTAAAATAAAAAACGAAAGAAAACAAAATTTATACATATATAAATATTATATTATTTTTTATTGAAAACGTGGATATTTGCTTTCATACCAACACTTCTGTATAGAAGACAGGGGCCAGTATTAATTTTAGTGTTTAAAACTTACTGATCAGAGTATTAAGAAGTTTTGTTGTTTATAAATTCATAAAGCATGAAAACGTTTCGTAAATTGTATGAACGAAAAATTTATGATAAAAAAAAATAAACAAAGTGAGAATATTAGAGATCGGCAATAACGAATTGAGAAGGGAGGTATAAATAAAAACAGGAAAAAATCAAATTTAAAAAAAAAAATGTGAAATTTAGAAAAGAACAATTGGAATTCGAAAAATCTCAATTGAAATTTGGAACAGTTTCCCCTTTAAGAACTTAAGCAACCTCTTAAAACCTCAACTCATAAGTTAAACACGCCTTTTTTATGGGCGTGGTTAATAAAATCATTGTTTGCTACAACTAGCAAATGACAATATTATGGTAAAATATTTGTCTGATGACATAGAGGCTTTTGCATTCAGAAATTTTTTTTTTCGCTCAAACCAAAAATTGACGATATTAGATAAAAATTTAATAATGAGATTGAGGCTTTTCCATTCAGAAAAATTTGTGATCATGATTTTCACAAATTTTTAATGTAATAAATAGTAAAAAATATGAGATAGAGGGTTTTGCATTTTTTAAATTTATTCACTAAACCCAAAAATTTGCAATATTTTGTAAATTGATTTTTTTTTAACGAGATATAGGGTTTTGCATTAAAAAAAAAAATATTAATGTGTATAAATGAAAATGATGAGATAGAGGATTATGCATTGCAAAAAGTGTTTACTAAAATCAAAAATTTACGATATATTGGTAAAATCATTTTTTGATGAGATAGAGGGTTTTGCATTCAGAAAAATTTGTATGCTTGATTTTCACAAAATAAAAATTGTTTACTTAATCCAAAAGTAGACATAATTTTGTAAAATGATTTTTAATGAGATAGATGATTTTGAATTCAGACAAATTTTTCATGAAATTGATGAGTTAGAGGATTTTGCATTGTAAAAACTGTTCGCTGAAACTTAAAATTGGCGATATATTGTTAAATAATTATTCCTTGGTATAGAGGGTGTTGCATTTAGAAAAATGAGGAGTTTTAATTTGCGAAATTTTTTGATGAGATAGAGGCTTTGCATTCAGATAAATGAGTCTTGTGTGATAGAGCATTAACAGAAAAATAAGGGGTTTTAATGAAAATTTCAGTATGTATCCATAAAAATTTAAGGTAGAGGGTTTTGAACTGAAAAAAATTGTTCGCTAAAATCAAAAATTTTGAATATTTTGGTAAAATAGTTTTTTCGAGCAGATAGAGGGTTTTTCATTTTTCAAAATTTATTCACTAAACCCAAAAACTTGCGATATTTTATAAATTGATTTTTTGACGAGATAGAGGATTTTGCATTCAGAAAAAAATATTAATGTGTATACATGAAAATGATGAGATAGAGGATTTTGCATTGTAAGAATTGTTTTCTAAAATCAAAAATTTACGATATATTGGTAAAATCCTTTTTTGATGAGATAGAGAGTTTTGCATTCAGAAAAAATTGTATTCTTGGTTTTCACAAAATAAAAATTGTTTGCTAAAACCAAAAGTTGACTTTATTTTGTAAAATGATTTTTAATGAAATAGAGGGTTTTGAATTCAGAAAAATTTTTCATGAAAATGATGAGATAGAGGATTTTGCATTGTAAAAACTGTTCGCTGAAACTAAAAATTGGGGATGTATTATTAAATAATAATTCCATGATATAGAGGGTTCTGCATTTAGAAAAATGAGGGGTTTTGATTTGCGAAATTTTTTCAAAAGAGTTTTTCGATGAACTAGAAGTTTTGCATTCAGATAAATGAGTCTTGTGTGATAGAGCATTAACAGAAAAATAAGGGGTTTTGATAAAAATTTCAGTATGTATCCATTAAAATTTAAGGTAGAGGGTTTTGAGCTCAAGAAATTTGTAGCTAAAATCAAAAATTTTGAATATTTTGGTAAAATACTTTTTTTTGTGAGATAGAGGGTTTTGCATTCAGAAAAAATATGAGTTTTGATATTCACAAAATGTTCATGGAAAAGATGAGAGGGAGAGTTTTGAATTACAAAAATATTTTTTTTGAGGAGATAGAGGGTTTTGCATTCAGAAAAAGTATGAGTTTTGATATTCACAAAATGTTCATGGAAAAGATGAGATGGAAGGTTTTGAATTACAAAAATTGTTCAATAAAACTAAAAATTTACGTAAAATATTTGTTGGATGAGAGGGTATTGCATTATAGAAATTGTTCTCTGAAACTGAAAATTGACGATATTTTGTAAAATAGTTTTATAATGAGATAGCGGGGTTTTCATCTTGAAAAATGAGAAGTTTTGATATTCACAAATATTTTATGTTTATACATGAAAATGATGAGATAGAGGGTTTTGCATTTTAAAAATTGTTTTCTTAACCCAAAATTTAATGAGATAGAAGGTTTTTCATTCAGAAAAAACAGTTATGTGCAATATAGAATGAACTGAAAAATGAGGGGTTTTGATATTCAACAAATTTCAATATGTATCCAAGAAAATTTCATACAGAGGTGTTTTCATTGTAAAAATTGTTCGCTAAAATCAAAAATTTACAACATTTGGTAAAATAATTTTTGTAGTAGAAAAATTTGAAAAATGATGAGATAGTGGGGTTTTAATTTAAAAAAATTCACTAAAACCAAATATTTACGATATTATGTAAAATAATACTTTGATGAGATAGAGGGATTTGCATTTAGAAAAATTATGGATTTTAATATTTCCAAAATGTCCAATGTGTAGGTAAATATATATAAAAGTGATGAGATTGAGGGTTTCCTAAAAACTCAAATATTTTATAAAATTATTTTGTTGATGAGATAGACTGTTTTGCATTCAGAACAATGCGTTGTGTGTAATAAAAAATTAACAAAAATGCCAACATATAGCAAAAAATTATATTTTTACTATAAAATCGATAACATTTCGATAAAATTTACAACATTTTGTAAAAAAAAAAAAAATTATGAGATAGAGGTTTTTGCATTTAGAAAAATGAGTTGTGTGTGATAAAGAAATAAAAAAATGTCAAAATAATTGCAAAAAAAATATTTTTACTATGTAATCGATATCATTTTTTATAAAATTGTCTAAATTTTGTAAAATATTTTTTTGACGAGTTAGAGGTTTTTGCATTTAGAAAAATGAGTTCTGCGTGAAAGAGAAAAATGTCAATATAATTGGAAAAGAAATATTTTTATTATAAAATCTACTAAATTGTAAAATTGTCAATCAAATTGCAAAATTTTTTTTTTGCTATGAAATCGATTTCATTTCAATCTAATTGACGATATTTTGTAAAAAATTTTTTGTAATCTCAAAAAAAGTGTTGTAAAATTTTTTTTTAAGACATAGCGTGTTTTGCATTTAGAAAAATGAGAATATTTTTACTATAAAATCAATATCATACTAGATGAGTTCTGTTTTACTAAATATTTTGCCATTCAAAACTGAAAATCAAAATGTGAGATAGCATGTTTTGATCAACCGATATCAATATTGAAAAAAAATTGCAAAAAAAATATTTTTTTTTTGCTATGAAATCGATTTTATTTCAATCAAATTGACGATATTTTGTAAGTTTTTTTTAATCTCTAAAAAACTGTTGTAAAAAATTTTTTTTAAGAGATAGCGTGTTTTGCATTTAGCAAAATAAGAATATTTTTACAATAAAATCAATATCATACTAGATGAGTTCTGTTTTACTAAATATTTTGCCATTCAAAACTGAAAATCAAAATGCCGATATCAATATCGAAAAAAAAATGCAAAAAAAAATTTTTTTTTGCTATGAAATCGATTTCATTTCAATCAAATTGACGATATTTTGTATTTTTTTTTTTTATCTCTAAAAAAGTGTTGTAAAATATTTTTTTTAAGAGATAGCGTGTTTTGCATTTAGAAAAATGAGAATATTCTTACAATAAAATCAATATCATAGTATAATTTTTATGAAATTGTCGAAGTTTCGTAAAATTTTTTTTGATGAGTTAGAGGTTTTTGCATTTAGAAAAATGAGTTCTGTGTGAAAAAGAAAAATGTCAATATAATTGCAAAAGAAATATTTTTATAATGAAATCGGCAAAATTGTAAAATTGTCAATCAAATTGCAAAAAAAAAAATTATTTGCTATGAAATCGATTTCATTTCAATCAAATTGACGATATTTTGTAAAAAAAAAAATTTAATCTCTAAAAAAGTGTTGTAAATTATTTTTTTTAAGAGATAGCGTGTTTTGCATTTAGAAAAATAAGAATATTTTTACTATAAAATCAATATCATACTAGATGAGTTCTGTTTTATTAAATATTTTGCCATTCAAAACTGAAAATTAAAATGTGAGATAGCATGTTTGGATCAGCCGATATCAATATCGAAAAAAAAATAGCAAAAAAATTATTTTTTTTGCTATGAAATCGATTTTATTTCAATCAAATTGACGATATTGTGTAAAAAATTTTTTTAAATCTCTAAAAAAGTGTTGTAAAATATCTTTTTTAAGAGATAGCGTGTTTTGCATTTAGAAAAATGAGAATATTTTTACAATAAAATCAATATCATAGATGAGTTTTGGTTGACTAAATGTTTCATAACTGAAAATTAAAATGTGAGATAGCATGTTTTGATCTCTTAAGTGTTACCAACTTAATCTTACACTAATATTTAATTTTATTTCATTATAGCGTAAGTAGGGTATGAAAAACAATATTGTTGTAAACTGATACTTAAACATAAAAGTTTTGTTATAATTTTTTGTTTTCTGTGTTATTCAGTTAAAGTTCCCCTAGTTTTTTTTTTTTAATTTTTTACGTTTGAATTCTTTTTTTTTTTTTCTTAAGTTTTAAGGTCTGATAATAACAACAACTATAAGATATAAAAAAAAATATGTTATTAATGTTTTAAAAACTCGTGGACGCGTGAGTTAATAATATTCAATATAAATTGCAAGAATTTTTTCTTGATATTTTGAAGGGATGATTTTGAAAAAGAAAAAAAAACAAAGAATTTCATATCTAAAAAAAATGAATAAAAAAAAACGTCAACAAAATTGTTTTAAAATTTGAAATTCAATATTCATTCCTGAATATTAAATTTCATAATATCAAAAAATATAAAAAAAAAAATTTAATACAATTTAATAAAAGTTTTTAAAATTAAAAAAACACCAATATTTAATTATTCATTTCTAAAATGATTAATATTTATTTTTTTTTTGTATATTTCAATTTTTTTACGTTTATAAGTAGCACTTTGATTTGTCATAAAAACAAAATAAATGCGTGTTAAAAAAAATTAAATTAAAAACACATTAAAAAAATATCTAAAAAATTAAAAAAAAAAAAAAAAAAAAAAAAAAAAAAAAATATCATACATTACCACACAGCCCACGCCTAAAATAATTTTTTTTTGTCTTGTTTACCGGCTGTTTAACAGTAATATAAAAATCTTAAAAAATATTTAAATATTTTTTTTTTTTTTTGGTTTTGAAAATATTTTTTTTTTTGTCTATAAGTGTGACGAAATAATTGTGACACTCAATTTAGTCAAACAGATGGACAGGTTTTTGAATTTGTTAAAAAAAAAATAAAGACATTAATTTAAACAAAAACAAAAAAAAAAAATAACAAATTCTTTAGTTAAATTGAAAACAAAACTTGTATTTAAAATAAATTCTTATCAAGAAATAATTTTTCAAAAAAATACTAGAACACACAAGGTAAAAATTACTTACCACACTAGATTTTTTGTAAAGAAAAAAAAATATAAACAAATTTTGTTTAAAAAAAAATGCCATATATTTTTATTGAATATATGGCATTTTTTTGTATGACAAAAAAAGTTTCTCTTCCCATTTTGAACGTCCGGGCAAATTTTTATTCTGCTAGTCCCAAAACTTATGTGGTACAAATTTGAGGTAAATCGGATTAAATTAACTCGTGACGCCCGAAAATTACCGTTTTGGATTTTTAAAAATTTAAAAATTCAAAACCAAACTAAAATAGGTTGAACGGTTTTCGAGAAATCGCTTTTCGAAATTTTCTAAAAATGGCGGTTTTCCTACGTTCAAGATTTTTTTTAGAAAAATCTCAAAATTTCTTTCCTTTGACACTTTTATAGAGCTTGAGACAGTCTTTCATTTAAACGTAATTTGAGCCAAATACGGTTTTCGAGATATCGATTTTTGAAATTTTATAAAAATGGCGGCTTTTTTCCGTTTAAGAATTTTTTCAAAAATAAACTTTTTTCCACTGACTACTTCACAGAGCTTGGTATAAACCATTTACACTTAATTTGAGCCAAATCAGAACATATTTACCCATGGCGCCCTTTTAAAGTTTGGGGTTTTTGGTAAAATTGTCTGAAAACCAAAACTTTGATCGAAATTAGTTTTAAACGGAAGTTTGTCTCAAGCTCTATGAAAGGGCAAGAGTAAGGATTTTTTAGATTTTTTTTTTTTTTAATTTTTTGAACGTAGGAAAAAGTCACCATTTTTTGCAAATTTCAAATAGCGATATCTCGAAAATTCTACTCATTTAAATATTTTTATACCCTCCCAATACAGTATGGGGGTATAATTACTTTGTCATTCCGTGTGTAACGCATCGAAATATGGTTCTGGGTCTTGATCGAATCTAAGATATTTTTGGAATGTCTGTATGTCCGTCAGTCTATATAACCCACTGGCTCCACCTTCTATAATTATGTGGACATTTATTCCGACATATGTCAAAATCGTGTTATTTCTCGTGTGCCATAGTCAAATGTTATACATATTTGTGTTGGAAATAAATGTTAACATAGTTCTCCAAACATAAGTCTTAACAATTATGTTAACATAAGAAACGTCAAATTCATGAGTTTGTTGATGGCGACATTTTGGAAAAATACAAATACACAAAAAACATTCGCTTTATAATTAATAAATGTGGTTTTTGAAAGAAAGTAACTAAATAAAGTTAAATTAAAGCTTTTTAATTTAAAAAAAAATGTGTTATATGTATTAAAAAAATAAATAAAAAATAATATCCAAACGACCTTCATCAACAAATTCCTGAAAAAAATGAGTTAACATAAATTACGATTACCCACCCTTTAACATAAAATGAAAATACAAAAAAATTCTGCCGACGTTATCTCTTATGTTATCTACAATTTTATGTTGGTGGAGCCGGAGCGTAAGGCACGATGAAGTCCAAAATAAAAGAGCTAAAACCCTTATAGTTTGGCACGAATATATCTTATGATCATAGACAGTTTTGGTTTAAAAACGGACAAAATCGGACCTGGGGGAAAAAGGTTTCCCCTTGGAGAACGTAACCAACCTCTAAAAAAGCCCATTTTCAACAGTTTTTTTTTTTATTTTTGTTAAACAAATAAAAAATTTTTATGATTAAAGAATATCAAGCTCCTGATTTTAGACCCAGGGGTTTGGAAAATGTCGTGTTTTTCAGTCCGCTTCCTTTTTTGGGAGTGGATATTAGAAAATAATTTAAATAGTAATTAAATTGTAATACTTTAGTTCAAAAAGCATAATAAATGAATGTAAAAACATTTTTCACGAGAAAGTAAGTGTCCTCCCCGCGACCCCTCCCTCACCCCCTAAATTGCAATTACTTCATTAACTTACAGTGGTAGATTCAAAAAAGCAAAATCAAAAGTTTTCAAAAATCTATATTTTTAAATAAATTATAAAACTTAAATTGCAATTATTTCATAAATAATTAGGGCAACAGAAAACTAGCATTTATGAATTTATTTTGGCGCCTAGAACTATGCCACACAATATTAAAATATCATAAAATTAAATAAATGAAAGCAAATGCTTTTAGTTGAATTAACACATCCTTAAACATTCAAAAGGATGAAGTCAGGATAATTCTTCATAATTCTTTATTGTTTTAAATCAAATTTATATAAAAACATGTTTGATTTCGGACTACTGTTTCAAATATGTTGTTGCATAGTTTTAGGCCCCAAAATAAATTCATAACTGCTAGTTTTCTATTGCCTTACTTATAATGAATTAAGAAAAAAAAACTTAACTAAATTATTATTTCCTTATCTAAAGCTAATAGAGTTCAAAAAGCTGAATCTGGTGATCATCATCAAAAATATAAAAAAAAACAAAAATCTATTTTTAACAAGTTTTAAAAAACTTAAATTGCAATTATATCCTTAACTGAAGGTTGTAGAGCTTAAATAGCGAAATCTGATAATTATCATCAAAAATATAAACCTATATTTAATGATTTTTTTAAGGGGTTATGACACTTGCTAGTTTTTGTATTGGATTAAGATATGTCAGCAATGTAAATCATATTAAACAAGTAGAAAAGTTAAATTCGCCTTGGCCGAATCTACACTCAAAATAATAACTCTGTACAATACTCTGTAAAATGACTGTAATCTCAATTCAACAGATATTTGACAGAGTTTTCTGTCAAAATACAGATTTAAAGAAAATACTTTGTATTTTGTTGTGACAAAAAAACAAAGAGTCATCTGTTATATTACTTTTTACTTCGTAATCTTAATTTTACAGATAATTAACAGAGTTTTCTGCTAAAATACAGACCTAAGCAAAATACTTCGTATTTTTTTATAACCAAAAAAATTTTCTGTTTTGAGTAGTTTTTGTTACCAAACATCAAAATTTTATCTGTATATTTTTATTTTTTGAGAAAAAGTTTAAATAGTAGCAAAAAAGTTATCAAAAAAAATTTTTCAGAAATTTTATAAAAATTTTACAAAATAACATGCATTTAACTAAACTCTGTAAATTTACAGAGTTTTTTCTGTATTTTTTTTTGCATCAAATGTATTTTACAAATATATGTAAATTTACATAGTTTTCTTTGCTAAATGGTGGTTTATTTAACCAATATTTTACTAGAAACTCTGTAAATTAACAGTTTTTTTTTTGTCCAAAGCATTTTACAGAGTTTAATAGTAAAATTACAGAGTTTTCTCTGTAAAAAAGCTTTCATATTTAACTAATATTTTACTACAAACTCTGTAAATTAACAGTTTTTTTCTGTCAAAATCATTTTACAGAGTTTTTTAGTAAAATTACCAAGAAATGTTGTTAGCTGGAAAAGTATGGTGTACTCTGTTAAATTAGCAGAGTTTTTCTGTAATTTAACAGAGTTATTATTTTGAGTGTATGAATACCCTCCACAATGCCCTTTTTAAGTTATAGTAAATTTTCTAACGTGAAAAAATAAAATTTTTGATTAGAAATATTTTATTTTGTGTTAAAAACCTTTTTTTTACTAATTTTTGAAAAAAAAAAATAATTTACAAAATTTTTTTTGAGTGTAAAATTTTTTCGAGTGTATTTTTTTTTTTTTTTGAGTGTAAAACTATTTTTGAGTGACAAAAATACGTTGTAAAATATTTTTGTGACTTACCAATGTTTTTAAAACATGTTTATACCTATTTTACACTATCACACTTTTCCATTATACACTCAAAATAATAACTCTGTTAAATTACAGAAAAACCCTGCTAATTTAACAGAGTACACCATACTTTTCCAGCTAACAACATTTCTTGGTAATTTTACTAAAAACTCTGTAAAATGATTTTGACAGAAAAAAACTGTTAATTTACAGAGTTTATAGTAAAATATTGGTTAAATATGAAAGCTTTTTTACAGGGAAAACTCTGTAATTTTACTATAAAACTCTGTAAAATGATTTGGACAAAACAAAAACTGTTAATTTACAGAGTTTCCAGTAAAATATTAGTTAAATAAACCTCCATTTAGCAAAGAAAACTATGTAAATTTACATATATTTGTAAAATACATTTAATGCAAAAAAAAAAATTACAGAAAAAACTCTGTAAATTTACAGAGTTTAGTCAAATGCATGTTATTTTGTAAAATTTTTATAAGATTTCTGAAAAAAAAATTTTGATAACTTTTTTTGCTATTTTTTCAACTTTTTCTCAAAAAATAAAAATATACAGATAAAATTTTGATGTTTGGTAACAAAAACAAAAACTACTCAAAACAGAAAACTTTTTTGGTTATAAAAAAATACAAAGTATTTTGCTTAGATCTGTATTTTAGCAGAAAACTCTGGTAATTATCTGTAAAATTTAGATTACAAAGTAAAAAGTAATATAACAGAGGAAACTTTGTTTTTTTATCACAACAAAATACAAAGTATTTTCTTTAAATCTGTATTTTGACAGAAAACTCTGTCAAATATCTGTTGAATTGAGATTAAAGTCATTTTACAGAGTATTTTACAGAGTTATTATTTTGAGTGTACACATCGAAATTTACCAACTTCTAAAATATTTTTGTACTTCTTTTTGATTGAAAACTGGTCGTATCTAATAAGTGAACAATTTCTGGTAAAAATTTTGTATAAAATATTTCCCTAACATGGTAAAAATATGCTTGTATAATGGAAATGTATAATAGTGTAAAGTGGGTATTAACGTGGATTTAAGGTGAAGCGAATCTGAAATTTGCGGTTTTGCTAATAACTTTTGAACTACTAAACCGATTTGGCTGAAATTCAAAATAGACCAGCTCAGAGGAACGACAAATATATATGCCAAGCTTAAGCATCCTCGGAATTGTCTTTAGAAAGTTATCGTGTTTTTTATCTTGTAAATTCGCGAAAAACCCTTGCCGAAATTCACTATTTTGCTCATAACTTTTGAACCAATGTACCGATTTTGCAGGATTGCAATAACAACCTGACTAGGTAAATGCCCAACATATATGCCAAACTTCAGGAGCCTCGGTAAAGTCTTTCAAAAGTTAGCGTGTTTTCAACAGACAGACAGACGGACGGGCGGACGGACAACGCTAGATCGTCTTAGAATCGAACGAGGATCATGAATATATATACTTTATGGGGTCTTAGACCAATATTTCGAGGTGTTACACACGGAATGACAACTTATATATACCCTCTATCACTAGAGTGGAGGGTATAAAAACAGCATTACCGACTTCAATTTGACAGATTAAGATTAAATCTATACAGTTGTACTCTTCACACACATTACATTCCCATAAGCGAATATGTCAATTTTTCGTCAATATTAATCCAATACAAAAACTAGCAAGTGTCATAACCCCTTTAGAAAACTGACATTAAAATTATTTCCTTAAATATCGGAGGTTGAATAGCAAAATCTGATCATCAACAAAAATTTCCAAATATCTATATTTAAAAAAAAATGTATAAAACATAGATTGCAATTATTTTTTTAACTATCGGCGCTAGACAAAAAAAAAAAACGAAATCTGGTGATCAATTATTTTTCATAATATTTTTGTCGTGTTCAACAAAACAGGCTGACCGTAACTTTAGCTACACCCATCACATTGATAGGATATGCTTTGACAAATAGTCGTTTTTCCTTCTATTAATATTTCAATAACTAAAAGTTTTAAATAGCGAAATCTGGTGATCCTTAACTTAATAAGGACGAAAGCTTAAATAAGACATCGCTATTGTGATCATCGTAATCATCATCAAAAATATCCAAAAATCTATTTCTATCTAACTTTATTTTATTTTTTGCTGTCATCTAAAAAGAATTTTAAAAATGTCGTTTAAAAATTCATAAAAGTTTTAGGTAAAAACCACATTTCAAAATTAATATATTTTTTTATATTCTGAATTTATTTGCATATTTTAAGCATTATTTATATTTTTGCTTAATTTTATTAATAAAAATGTCTTGGCATTTTTTTTATGAGTGTTCATAAATTAACATATTTTTTTTTTTTTTTTCAACCATTAAAACAATAAATATTTTTAAAGAATTAAAAAAAATCTGAATTTACTGGCGCTTATAGTTTTTATAAAAAAATCTATATTTATATTTCAAAAATCTAATATCAAATACATTATTATTATTTCTAATTTTTTTGTTTTTTAAAAGAAGCAAATTAATATAAAAATTTAATGCTAAGAAAATAACTATTTTATTTTTGTTGATTTTGAGTTTAACCACAAAAATAGTCAAAAACAAAATTTGTTTGCCGAAATTTTTTTAATTCATAAAAAAACAACTTCACGGAAAACTTTTTTAAATAGAACTGCTATCTGATATTTTACCGTTTCAAAAGTTAACAAACCATTATTTCGCCTAAGCTAGAATTTGAACCTAGGACCTCCTTTATTTAAGCTACTGCTCTTACAAAAGTCATCTAAAAAAATTCAAACATTTCTTAACAGTTATCTTTAAATAACTTTTAAAACCTTCTAATACTTTTTATTATTTAAATGCCTACTCTTTTTTGTTAAGTGATCATTTATTAAAATTATAATTTTGTTAAGTTGAAAAAATATTTTTTAACTTAAATCTTAACAACTTTTAACCATAAAATGATATTATCTTTTTATATGCATAAGTGCATTTCTTATTAGATTTTATTGGGCATAGTAAATTAAAGTTTTGTATTGAAAATCGAACTTAGTTTGAATACACCCACTAGAAAAATAACTAAGACAACTTATACAATAAAATGAAATAAAAATTTGTACCAAAACACATTTTTTTATTTTTTGCTTATTACAATTTTATGCTAAATTATAAATGAAAACGGAAGAAAGTGGGTTGAATGCATCTACAAACAAAAAATGCATAATGTTTATAAACACTTAGAAAAAACATTATTGATGAAGTTTAACAAGATTTATAGCAAAAATGAAAGAATTCGATGTTATAATCTTAGTCACAGACTGAACAGACACTACATTTGGGTCGCAGAATAAACAGACGCGACACTTATAATAGATGTAAAAGAAATCTTTTTAAAAAAAAAATCTCAAAATTTAGATAAAGAAATAAAGCGAAATCTAAACTAAATTATTTTTTCCTTATGTAACGCTAATAGAGCTCAAAAAGCGTAATCTGGTGATTAAAATCAAAAAACTAGAAATATTAAGGCTTAAATAGCGAAATCTGGTTATCACCATCAAAAATGTTCGTAAATCTATATTGTAAAGATTTTTTTTTTTTAGAAAACTGAAATTAAAATTATTTTCCTTAAGAAAGGTAATAGATCTTAAAAAGCTAAATCTAATCACTATCAAAAATTTACAAAATTCTATCCTTTAATGATTAAAAAAAAAAAAAAAACTTAAAATTTTTTTTTTTTAATTAACGATAGTAGAGCCAAAAAAATCTAAATCTGGTGATCATATATTTTTCATCAATTTTTTGGTATATTCACACCATTAACAACACTGGATGACCGTCACTACAACCACTACATTGATAGGACCTGCTTTGACAAATAGTCGTTTCATTAGCTAAAATTTATAAATAGCAAAAACTGGTAATCACCATCAAATATTTTCTAAAAATCTATATTTAATGATTTTTTTTAACTTAAATTGATTTAAGATCTAAATGTGAATTATAAAAAACTTAACTTAATTATTTTTTCTTATCTTACGCTTATAGAGCTCAAAAAGCGTAATCTGGTGATTATAATAAAAAATATACAAAATAAAATATAGTTTTAATAAATTTAATTATTTTATATTGCAATTATATCCTTAACTAAAGGTCGTACAAGTTTAATAGCGAAATCTGATGATCATCATTATAAATATCTGTAAATTTTTATTTTAATAATTTTTTTTAGAAAATTGAAATTAAAATTATTTCCTTTAAGAAGGGTAATATAGCTTAAAAAGCAAAATCTAATCACCATCAAAAATTTTTCAAAAATCTTTATTTCAATGATTTTTTTTAAAAAAACTTAAATTGTATTTTTTTTTTTAATGAACGATAGTGAAGCAAAAAAACAAAATCTGGTGATCATTTGTTTTTCATCAAATTTTGGTTATATTCACACCATTAAAAACACAGGCTGACCGTCATTGACAAATAGTCGTTTCATTAACTAAAATTTATAAATAGCAAAAACCGGTGATCACCATCAACTATTTTAAAAAAATTTATATTTAATGATGTTTTTTTTATCTTAAATTGATTTAAGATCTAAATGTGAATTATAAAAAACTTCAATTATTTTTTCTTATCTTACGCTTATAGAGCTCAAAAAGCGAAAACTAGTGATTATAATAAAAAATATTCAGAATAAAATATAGTTTTAATAAATTTAATTATCTTATATTGCAATTATATCCTTAACTAAAGGTCTTACAGGTTTAATAGCGAAATCTGATGATCATCATTAAAAATATCTGTAATTTTTTTTTAGTGCCAAAACAAGCAAAATCTTGTGATCATTTATTTTTCATAAAATTTTTGTTATATCTACACCATTAACAACACAGGCTGACCGTCACTACAGTCACTACATTGATAGGACATGCTTTGACAAATAGTCGTTTCATTAACTAAAATTTATAACTACCAAAAACTGGTGATTACCATCAAATGTTTTCAAAAAATCTATATTTAATGATATTTTTTTAACTTCAATTGAATTATTTTTCTTTACTAAATAAGCACTAGAGCTTGAATAGTAAAATCTGGTGATCACCAACAACAATTTACCAAAATCTATAATTTAATGCATTTTTTATAAAACTTAAATTTAATTTTTTTATTTACTTACGATGGTTACGATGATTATCGCCATCAAAAATGTTCGTAAATCTATATTGTAAATTTTTTTTTTTTTAGAAAATTGAAATTGAAATTATTTCCTCTAAGAAAGGGAATAGAGCTTAAATATCAAAATCTGATCATTTTCAAAAATTTCTAAAAATCTATATTTCAATGATTTTTTAAAAAAAAACTCAAATTGTATGTTTTTTTAATTAACGATAGTAAAGCCAAAAAAAATCTAAATCTGGTGATCATTTATTTTTCATTAAAATTTTGTTATATTCACACCATTAACAACACAGGCTGACCGTCACTACAGTCACTACATTGATAGGACATTCTTTGACAAATAGTCGTTTCATTAACTATAAGTATAAATAGCAAAAACTGGTGATCACCATCAAATATTTTCAAAAAATTTACATTTAATGATATTTTTTTTAACTTAAATTGATTTAAGATCTAAATGTGAATTATAAAAAACTTAACTTAATTATTTTTTTTTATCTTACGCTTATAGAGCTCAAAAAGCGAAAACTCGTGATTATAATAAGAAATATTCAAAATAAAATATAGTTTTAATAAATTTAATTATTTTATATTGCAATTATATCCTTAACTAAAGGTCGTACAGGTTTAATAGCGAAATCTGATGATCACCATTAAAAATATCTGTACATTTTTGTTTTAATAATTTTTTTTTAGAAAACTGAAATTAAAATTATTTACTTTAAGAAAGGTAATAAAGCTTAAAAAGCAAAATCTAATCACCATCAAAAATTTCCAAAAGTCTATCCTTTAATGATTTAAAAAAAAAATAAATTGTATTTTTTTTCAATTAACAATAGTAGAGCCAAAAAAAGCAAAATCTGGTGATCATTTATTTTTCATCAATTTTTCGTTATATTCACACTAATAAAAACGCAGGTTGACCGTCACTACAACCACTACATTGATAGGACATGCTTTGACAAATAGTCGTTTCAAAACTAAAAGTTATAAATAGCAAAAACTGGTGATCACCATCAAATATTTTCAAAAAATCTATATTTAGTGATTGATAGAATATGCTTTGACAAATAGCATTTTTTTTTGTTCTTTTATTATTTCATTAAATAAAAGTTATAAATAGCGAAATCTGGTGATCACCATCAACAATTTGAAAGAAATCTATATTTTAATGATTTTTTTTTTAAACTTAAATTGCAATTATTTAACTAAAAAACTAGAAATATTAAGGCTTAAATAGCGAGATCTGATGATCATCATCAAAAATATCCGTTACTATATATTTTAATGATTTTTTTTTAGAAAACTGAAATTAAAATTATTTCCCTTAAGAAAGGCAATAGAGCTTAAAAAGCAAAATCTAATCACCATCAAAACTTTCCAAAAGTCTATCCTTTAATGATTTAAAAAAAAAAAAACTTAAATTGTATTTTTTTTTTTTTTGAATTAACTATAGCAGAGCAAAAAAAATCAAAATCTGGTGATCATTTATTTTTCATCAAATTTCCTTTAAGAAAGGTATTAGAGCTTAAATAGAAAAATCTAATCACCGTCAAAAATTTCCAAAAGTCTATATTTTAACGATTTTTTCAAAAAAACTTTAATTGTATTTTTTTTTTTAATTAACGATAGTAGAGCCAAAAAAATCTAAATCTGGTGATCATTTATTTTTCATCAAATTTTTGTTAAATTCACACCATTAACAACACAGGCTGACCGTCACTACAGTCACTACACTCAAAAAAAACGTGGGTATTTAATACTAAAAATTTAGCTACGAGTACTAATGTTTTAGTCCAAAATGATCTAGTGCAGGCGTTGCTAATCATTACTAAAATTTGTTACTAATATCTAGTACATGAGAAATACTAACAAAACAGTAAATATTACTGCAATTTACTACTAAAAAAATCATAAATATTTAAAATTTTTGTCCTATTTAGTAAAGAAAACTACTTATTTTAGTAAATAAAATTACTAATTTTAGTGATTAAAATTACTACCTAAATCAATTTTAATAAATAAAAGTCAGAAAAATATTATATATAAATGATTTTATTTCACTTCGGTTTTTTATTTTATTATTTCACTTCGGTTATAAGATATACTTAATTACATGTCTTCTTAAGCTGTTTAAAAAAATGTAGCGTTCATTGTACCACGTAAACGATTGCTAAAAATATAAGAAAGAAATAATATATTCTCAATACATGTTCAAATGTATATACAAACATTTTACTACAGAGGGCGCTTTTTTATACCTACATTTTTTTTTTGTATTCGTGTGTGTATCCATATTCTTCTTCAGCTTGAATTTTTTTCTTACACAATCATTGAAATAAAAAACGATTTAAAAAAAACTGACGTAGTTTTATTATTAATGCATATTAATTTTATTATAAACACATTTAAATAAAAAACATTTATATATAATTACTTTAACACAATTTAATTAAATAAATGTAAAATATATTTTTTTTATAAACACTCCGTGAGTGGGTATCAGTGAAGCAAGCCGATGCAAAATTTTCGGCGGCGGCTGAAGAGCAAAAATTTTCGGCGGCGGCGGCGTTTCGGCTGCGCGCCGCGTTTTTTTTAGAACAGCGCGGCTGAAAAAAAAATTCGGCTGCGCCGCTATTGTATAATAAAAAACGGTTTAAATCTAGGCATATTAATCACGATACCCTACCGTTTAATTACCATGGTTTAATTACCATTTTATTGGAGTTATGGTAACAAGTAAGAAAATTTTAGTGGGTCAAGACCGACCTTATACCCTACACCAGTGTTTTCCGGAAAATGTGTCCGAAGTCCAAACATGAACCGATTGGATCTATATTTTGTGGCATCTTTAATTAGTGCACAAACTTAATTTGAGTCCAAGAATGGTCTAATTACACCGCTCAACAAGCTTTTTTCGGTTTGAAATCTTAGTTTTTAGTTTAGATATCGCCATTTTATGTTTTTTAAAAAAAATTCTCAACTTTTAAAAAATTTACTAAAGTAGTGAAAAAAAAACTTTCTTACATCTAAGAAGATAAATATGATAAACTAATGGGTAGAAAGTTTCCAAACTTTTCTAAATCTCTAAACTTTTAGTTAAATTTTACTAAATTGTGGTAAAATTTATGAACTATTTTGAAGAAAATAGTATCCCAAAATTAAGTTAGCTCTTTTGTTAGTGTGGGGACAACAAGTAGAAATGGTCAGACTTCTTTATAATTTGGAAACATTCCAAATATATGATTACAAAATATGTTATTTTTGGGGTATTTCTTTATTCACATGCTAAATTTCGAAAGGATACCTGTTAAATTACGGGTATAAAAGTAATGTTAGCCAAATTTGGGGGGCGTTTGTATGGGGGCTAGGTCAAAACATGGACCGATTATTTTTTAAATTTCAAGAGGCTTCTTCCTTGGGAAAAAGGAAGCATAAATTTAATTTCAGTCAAATCAATTGATTGTTGCGACCTGTATCGTGCTCACTATGTTTACATGGACGGACATCGCTAAATCGACCCAGAATAAAACAAACTCATAATACCCTGTACTTGAGATGGGCACATGAGCAGATTTACTTGTGCGTGATTCACGCTTGAGTGTGACTGAAACTCAATTTTACTCAAGTGGTTGTGAGTGAGTGGAAAAAAAATTGCGTGAGTGAGTTTGCGTGAGTCGTTTTTTTTTTGTGTGCTTTATTTTCTCTTTATATTTTCTTTCATTCCAAAAAAAACAAAGTTTTTTTTTATAAAAAAAAATTTCGTGAGTGTGAGTGAAGTTTGTGTGAGTACTCGTGAGAGTGAGTCGAAAGTCACTCACGCGACCATCTGTACCCTGTACCATAGAGTGGTGTAGACATAAGCGTATCTAGGCCATTATTCTGGGGTGGGCAAAAGCCGCCCCCCCCCCCCTTCCGAACAAAAAAAAAATTAAAACAAAACTAAAAAACATACATATAATACGGGGTTCACTAGCTGTTTTGAAGTGTTTAAGAGTGAGATGTTTAAAAAAGTCTTTGTTCCTTGTCCATTACGTTTTTATTCTGTTACTGCACCCAAAAAATTTCCCAGTTACTGGCTACTAATTTTTCAACTAACAATAAGTCCCAGTTAAAATACACCTAACTGAGCCCCAGTTGTTTTGATTCAGTTATTTATACACAGAAAAAAAACGTTGAGGTAATATTATCTAAGCTGGCATAGGTGAATTATTTTTGTATGAAATTTAAAAGCCACGACTTATTACCTATGCCACCAGTATAATTTTACTTTGCATTTTCACCTAATGACCATGTAAGATTTACTAATGAATATAGGTAAAATTTCGAATTTAATTTTTTATTGACATTTTCAATTTTAATATTTTGAAAAGGTATGTCCAAAATTTAAATAAATTAATAAAAAATAATAAAATTATGTACATAATAATAATTTGCATATTCAATTTTTAGAAACTAAATACATATTTAATCCGAATTAATCTGGAACTGGCAGCGATTTTGAAGAACATGGATTATATTTTACATTTGCAAGCTCAGAAACAGAAGCGAAAAATTTCCCTTGAAACTGGGACACAAGAAGAAAAAACAAAATTAAATATGGAGACGGGAAAAAAGGAATCTGTTATAAATATTTGAAGCTACTTAAAGGTAAAAAATATAACGATTATTTCTATATGCTGTCTTTTATTATAGATCATATTTTGCTACCAGTTTCAGCTTACAAGAACATTCCACGCCCAAAAATGTGCCAATTGAATGGTGACATTGTTAAAATGCAAATTGATTGTAAGGCTATCAAAACAATCTAATTGGAAAATGAATCCCATTTGATCCCCGAAAAGTTAACACCAACATGTATAAAATGGACCAGTTTCAGCTTCTGCTACAGAAATGTCGAATTAATACCCTTGAGGAGAGAGAAAATGAAAGAAATGCCACTGCTCTTTGCACTTGCATTGTACTGAGCGTTTTTCTATATAAAAAATTTCTCAGAAATTTGAGAATCTGAGAATTTTTATATAGAAATGATATATCAGAATCTGAGAATTTTTCTATAGAAAAATATTTCAGAATCTGAGAATTTTTCTATAGAAAAATATTTCAGAATCTGAGAATTTTTTATAGAAAAAATGTCTCAGAATCTGAGAATTTTTCTATAGAAAAAATGTCTCAGAATCTGAGATTTTTTATAGAAAAAATGTCTCAGAATCTAAGAATTTTTCTTTAGAAAAAATGTCTCAGAATCTGAGAATTTTTCTATGAAAAAAATGTCTCAGAATCTGAGAATTTTTCTATAGAAAAAAAGTCTCAGAATCTGAGAATTTTTCTATAGAAAAAAATGTATCAGAATCTGAGAATTTTTCTACAGAAAAAATGTCTCAGAATCTGAGAATTTTTCTATAAAAAAAAATGTCTCAGAATCTGAGAATTTTTCTATAAAAAAAAATGTCTCAGAATCTGAGAATTTTTCTATAGAAAAAATTCCTCAGAATCTGAGAATTTTTCTATAGAAAAAATGTCTCAGAATCTGAGAATTTTTCTATAGATAAAATGTCTCAGAATCTGAGAATTTCTCTATAGCAAAAATGTCTCAGAATCTGAGAATTTTTCTATAGAAAAAATTTTTCTATAGAAAAAATGTTTCAGAATATGAGAATTTTTCTATAGAAAAAATGCCTCAGAATGTGAGTTTTTCTTTAGAAAAAATTTCTCAGAATCTGGGAATTTTTCTATATTTTCTCAGATTCTACATTTTTCTGAAGAAAAATTCTCAGATTCTGAGACATTTTTTCTATAGAAAAGTTCTCAGATTCTGAGACAATTTTTCTCTAAAAAAAATAGAAAAATTCTTAGATTCTGAGAAATTTTTTCTATAGAAAAATTTTCAGATTCTGATACATTTTTACTATAGAAAAATTCTCAGATTCTGAGATATTTTTTCTATAGAAAAATTCTAAGATTCTGAGACATTTTTGTATAGAAAAATTCTCAGATTCTAAGACATTTTTTCTATAGAAAAATTCTCAGATTCTGAGAAATTTTTTCTTTATAAAAATTCTCAGATTCTGAGACATTTTTTCTATGAAGAAGTTCTCAGATTCTGAGACATTTTTTTATGAAAAAATTCTCAAATTCTGATACATTTGGCAATAGAAAAATTCTCAGATTCTGAGACAACTTTTCTACACAAAAATTCTCAGATTCTGAGACATTTTTTCTTTAGAAAAAATTTCTGATTCTGAGACATTTTATCTATGGAAAAATTCTCTGATTCTGAGACATTTGTTTTTAGAAAAATTCTCAGATTCTATCAAAAAATTCTCAGACTCTGAGACTTTTTTCTATAGAAAAATTCTCAGATTCTGAGACATTTTTTCTGTAGAAAAATTCTCAGATTCTGAGACATTTTTTTATAGAAAAATTCTCAGATTCTGAGACATATTTTCTAATAAAAATTCTCAGATTCTGAGACATTTTTTCTATAAAAAAATGTCTCAGAATCTGAGAATTTTTCTATAGAAAAAATGTCTCAGAATCTGAGAATTTTTCTATAGAAAAAATGTCTCAGAATCTGAGAATTTTTCTATAGAAAAAATATCTCAGAATCTGAGAATTTTTCTATAGAATAAATGTCTCAGAATCTATGAATTTTTCTATAGAAAAAATGTCTCAGAATCTTAAAATTTTTTTATATAGAAAAACTGTCTCAGAATCTGAGAATTTTTCTATAGAAAAAAAGTCTCAGAATCTAAGAATTTTTTTATGGAAAAAATGTCTCAGAATCTAAGAATTTTTCTATAGAAAAAATGTCTCAGAATCTGAGAATGAAAAAATATTTCAGAATCTATGAAGATTTCTACAGAAAAAATGTATCAGAATCTTATAATTTTTCTACAGAAAAATTATTTTAGAATCAGAATTTTTCTATAGAAAAATGTTTCAGAATCTGAGGAATTTTTTAAATATATAAAAAATTTTAAAAATCTGAGAATTATCTATAAAAAAAAAAAACAATTTTCTATAGAAAAAATGTCACAGAATCTGATAATTTATTGTATCGAAAATATGTCTCAAAATCGGAGAAATTTTCTATAAAAAAATTATCTCAGAGACTGAGAATTTTTCTATAGGAAAAATGTCTCAGAATCTGAGAATTTTTCTATAAAAAACTGTCTTAGAATCTGAGAATTTTTCTATAGAAAAAATGTCTCAGAATCTGAGAATTTATTTTTTGAAAAATATTTCTCAAAATCTTTCTATAACAACAATAATTGTAATTCATGATTAAATTTATTTATAAAAACATAATAAAATCAAATAACTTTTTAATTTATTTAATTTAGTAAAGTGTGTAATTATTTATACCTAGCGTATTTACAAAATAATTTAGATAAATTACCAAAATTTATATATAAATTTTTATTCTGCTAAACTTTGAAAAGTTTACAAAGTTTCCTAGGAATATTTCCTAAAAGCATATATAATTTTTCGAACATATCATTTTTTAAAAATCACCTTGGCTTTTTAGTAATATTGTCTAAAAACTTTGTAGGCTCTATGTTATCTTGGCACTTAGATAAAGTTATACTATAAATTTAGGTAATATTACCTCGATTTTTTTTTGTGTGTAACTAACTTTCTATCGAATTTTAAATTTAACTGAACAGGCAGTTACTGGCAACAAATTAATAGTTAAAAGTGAGACTATTTTAAAAAATAGTAGGAAATAACTGGTAAAAATTGCTAATGGAAACTTTTTTTTTTTATAATTATTTGAAGTAAAAGATCTTTGTTAAATTTAGCACTAATTATTTAATGCAATATAAAAAATGATGCTATAATTACATTTAATTAATTTTTTTTTTAAAAATATATGTAAATTTAGCTAGCATGTCTTCTTTCAGTTGTCCTTTTCTTCGTATGAGTTGCCTTCTTGCAAATAGATATGTACTTCTTCCTTCTAGACCTGAAATATATATTTTTATTAGTTTTGAGCAAAAGAAACATTCAAATTTTTATTTAAAAACTTACCATGGATCAATATTAAGATTTGCGTTTCTTTTGTTTATTTGTAAACAAACGAACTTCGTGTGTTTTTAATTTTTTGACAATTAAATAAAATTATTGTGTACAGGGTAACTGAGAATTTCGGTTTTAATTAACGAAACTCATAGTTATTTATAATTAACTCAGTTATTTTAAATTTATTTCCAATTAACTGGGAATTTTCGTAACTATATAACTGGGAAATTTTTTCGGAGTGGTGTTTTGTTGAACAACTTGTTTAAGGTCGCAAGTGTGAACGCCATATAACACGAAATTACAAAAAAAGTATTTAAAAAAATTAAAGTTAACTACTATTTTCGTTAAAAATATATAAACATTAACACTACTCTACACGGTTTTTGCACAGACATGTTGGATACATTTTCTAAAGTATTTTGGCCTCCTAAACACGGATCTGTCATCAGAAAAGTTGTATCGAATCGTCTTCTTGAGATATAGGCATTTTCATTTTTTGTGGACTAAGCGCTCAAAACGAAAATTTTTTTAATATTGAAAAAGTGTATGTTAAAGTTATTCATATTTTTATTTATTTGAACTTGGTCCACAAAAATTAAAAATGACTATATCTCGAGAAGGCGATTTGATACAATTTTTTGGTGTCGAATTCGTTTTTAGGAGGCAAACATTTTTAGGAAATGTGATTTAATCTTCTTTTTTTAATTTTACCAAAAAAATCATAAAAATTGGTACGAACAAATGTATGAAAAAAATATTCAAATTTGGTTCAATATTTTGACTTCTTTTGCAAATATTTCAGGATATACTTAATAGATTTTAGATTTTCTTTTTATTGGAGTGTCTATTTAACACATCTGTTTTGAACAGGAAATTTCTTGCAAACTTCGGATACTTATAAGGATATAACCATAAAAAGGATATTTTTAACTTCCTTACAATATCCTGATGGTTTCCTTGATCGTACCGATTCCGGATTTCTTGCAAAAGTTAGGTAATTTTATTGGGAATTTGAATAAAAAAGATATGAATAACTTTTACATAAACTTTTCAAATATTAAAACATCTTCGGATTTTGCGTAAGATTTTACATTGAAAATAAATGCAAAGTGCCGTGGATCGCAAATTTTTTTTAATTTGTAAACAAGAGTTATTATTTCTCAGAAATAATAAGGACTCAAACCGAACTAATATACCTATTAAATTATAAAATATAAAGCCCAACAATATAAAACACAAATAAAACAGACAATTAAAATTCAGCAATCGCAATTAAATTTGAGAAAAGTTTAGTTGAAATTCAAATGAAATCTAGAAAAAAGTATTGAAACCAGAGCTTCGAACGAATTAATTCTATTGAGAATTAGTTCCCAAAAAGTTCAATTCTGTTTTCAAAAGTTTTGAATTATCATTCCTTACTAGCATTCAACACGAATTAATTCAAAGGCTTAATTCTCAAAGCTTAAATCAAATTGAATTAATTCCCGAGAGAATTAATTCCTTCCAAGCTAATCATTCAATTGAATGATCAAAATTGTTCATCATTCAAATCTATTACAAATTGAATGATGATTTTTTTATTTCATTCCCTTTATATTTTCAAAAATGTGTTGCTTGTGTGCATTTTAAGCATCTTTGTGTGTAAACGATTGGCTGTTGTTTTGTCGACGTCTCGTCTGCTGCTTCCCACACAAGCATAAATGTGTGTGTATGTGTGTTGCGCTTCACTTTTTAAAATTGAATGATAAGAAAATTTCACCATTCAATTTGTAGTAGATTGATTTGGATAAAAAATAGTTCATTCCTTAAGAATGATCATTCTTAAGAAATGAATTCTTGAAAGAATTAATTCAGTGATTTTGAAAGTTGAATGATTTTAAGGAATGCCAAATTCTATTTTTTTAATTCGAATTAGAAAATTGAATTAAAGAATTAATTCTTTCGAACCTTTGATTGAAACCTAGAAATTTCATTTGAAATTTGGAAAAGGCCAATAGTCATTCAGAAATTGTAATTCTCTATTAGATTTCTATATTTTAATTGGACTTTTTTGAATTCCAATATGACTTTTAGAAATTTTAATATCCAAATGGAACAAAATTGAGGAATATGCTCTTTTTAATTTCAAAACCGCTAAAATCGGCTGGAGTTTGAGCCGCCGATCAGCCGATGATATCGGCGGCGGCGCGGCTCGTGGAAAAATATCGGCTTAGCGACTCAGCCGTCAGCCGCGCCGACCGGCTTGCTTCACTGGTGGGTATCGCGTTGTTACTTTTTCTAATTCTTTTTCGCACTAAACAAACAGAAAAAACAGTTGGTAGCACTGCAGTTAATGCGAGCAAACGTAGTGTTCGCACACACTGCAGCAGCAAGCAGCAGACGGCAAAAAATATATAGTGCCTGTTTAATTATAAATTATAAATTTATAAAAGCTGTACTTATTGTATTTGGAACTTGATGTGTGCTTTTGCAATGTTAAGAAATAAAAAATATGGCATTTTAGTGAAATTATAATTAAATAGTCTACTCTTAATTTTTGCTGTCTGCTGCTTGCTGCTGAATTGTGAAGGAGCAAATGATCGCTAATAAAAACAGTGTTGCCATTATCAATATGAAAAAAAAAAACGCAAAAATCGTAGGAAAAGGGTAAAAATTTACCAAACAAAAATCAGCGCCAAGAAAAGAGAGAATATTAAAAAAAAAATTTGAAAATGTGTTTTTAAGGTAAAAAGGATAAAAAGCAAAAAAAAAAAAATAAAAATATTTGTTTTTATTATAAATTCAATAAATTAGCTGATACAATCAAAAGTAAAAATAATATTACATTCATATTACTCAAGTAAGATAATGGTTAACATTAAATTTTAAACAAACTTTTTTTATTACATTCAATTATCAAGCCACAGAACTGCTTTAATGGAATGCACAGAGGGCCAGACAGATCGATTTCCGGCCAACAGTCCTTATTTGTAAATTCTCAAAAAAATGTTTACCAGTTTGTTGGGCATATAAAAAAAATATAAAAAATAAAAAAATATAAAAAGGGTCAAAAATGCCCTTTTCGGCACTTTAACCGCGAATTACTCAAAATCCTGACGTGATAGACAAATTTGGTCGCCGGATTTGGATTTTGACAGTAAACAAAATTGTTTAAAAAAACAACAGTCATTAAACATTTAAAAAAATACGTAGTTGTAAAAAAAAAATTAGAAAATATGTACCAAAAAGTTTTTACACAAATACAAGTAGGAAAGTCCAAACATGGACCAATTGGATATTTTTTTAAAATCATTAATTACTGGAAAAAACACATATAAAACAATTTTGAGAGAAATATGCTTCTTTTAACTGAATATCGGCGACTAAATCTACAGGGAGTAACAGTATGCATTACCATGTAATGCATAGCCACAAAAAATGGAAAAATATGTACTAGTTGTTCCCTACCGCTTCCCATAGGCCATATTTTTTTTTTTTTTTTTTCATGCATTACGAAGGTTCATGCATTATTTTTAGTCTTATCCCAAAAAAATCATTAATCCTGTATAGAGTAAGGCCACGTTCACACTACATGAACTTATACCTAATTCACACCTAAGATGAAATCACATTCCATCACAACGCATAGCGTTGTTCAAAATTCTGTGTAAATTGGTTTTGTAAAAACAATAAATTGTATTGAAATTTTTACGAAAATAAACCCAAATTTTCTTTATTTAACTTTATCAAAAATACATATTTTGATTGCGTCATTACAAAAATACAACTCCATAACCAAAAATTTAAATAAGCCGACGATTGAGAGCAAACGCCGCCGTCTGTAAGCAAATGGGGCGAGTCGCCACCACCGTAAGTTCCTCTTCGGCACAATTTAAATTTATTGTTAGAGTCACTTAATTCAAATTTAAAGGGGTTGTTTGTATGAGGCCAAGGTCCAAACATGGATAAAATTTTCCAAATTTCATTATGTCTGGGCTTAACTTTCAAATTTCAGCAAAATCTATTGATAATATAAAAATCACAAATTAAAAAAAATAGAAAAAAACACCATAAATACCTTATCTTTAAAAACGCGTATTTAAAAAACGGCAAAACCAAAAAAGCACCAGCACTTACCCAAAATGTAACATAATGGCAACACTGAATTCAAATTTAACGATTTTGCAGCAAAAACAGTTGGTAGCTCTGCTTGTAAACAAGCGCCCCCTTACGGAATTATTACTAACAAAAAAAAATTAAAAACCTAATAAATTACTGTATATTAGTACTTTTATGAACTAAAAATAGTAAAAAAATTAGTACAACCGACTACCAACAAAAATTACTCATAAACAGTAAGAAATACTAATTTTAGCACTTTTAAGATACTAAAAAAACTACTGTAATACTGGTAATTGGTAACTTATTAGTAGATTTGGATTACCAACGCACTTACTAATTTTTTTACTGTAGAATTATTTTGAGTGTACATTGATACGACATGCTTTGACAAATAGTCGTTTCATTAGCTAAAATTTATAAATAGCAAAAACTGGTGATCACCATGAAATATTTTCAAAAAAATCTATATTTAATGATATTTTTTTAACTTAAATTGATTTAAGATCTAAATGTGAATTATAAAAAAACTTCACTTAATTATTTTTTCTTATTTAACGCTAATAGAGTTTAAAAAGCGAAAACTCGTGATTACAATAAAAAATATTCAAAATAAAGTATAGTTTTAATAAATTTTAATAATTTTATATTGCAATTATATCCTTAACTAAAGGTCGTACAGGTTTAATAGCGAAATCTGATGATCATCATTAAGAATATCTGTAAATTTTTATTTTAATAATTTTTTTTTTAAACTGAAATTAAAATTATTTCTTTTAAGAATGATTATAGAGCTTAAATATCAACATCTGATCACCATCAAAAATTTCCAAAAGTCTATATTTTAATGATTTAAAAAAAAAACCTAAATTGTATTTTTTTGTTTAATTAACGATAGTAGATTAAAATCTGGTGATTATATTCACACCATTAACAACACGGCTGGCCGTTACTACAGCTACTACATTGATAGGCATGCTTTGACAAATAGTCGTTTCATTAACTTAAAGTTATAAATAGCAAAAACTTGTGATCACCATCAAATATTTTCAAAAAATTTATTTTTAATGATTTTTTTACTTTAATTAATTTTTCTTTAACTAAATAAGGACTAGAGCTCAAATAGTAAAATCTGGTGATCACCAACAAAAATTTACAAAAATCTATAATTTAATGAATTTTTTTATAAAACTTCAATTTTTTTTATTAACTAACGATGGTTGAGCAAAAAAAAAACCTAAATCTAGTGATCATCAAAAAATTTTAAAAATCCATATTTTTTCTACGTTGAACCGAAATCTGGTGATCACCATCAAAATTTTTTAAAAAAATCTGTATTTTAATAATTTTTTTTCTTAATTAAATAGAAATTATTTCCTTAAATGATAAAAGGTAATTTAATTCCCCAGTCTGGAATCGAATCTCGTATATTTTTGTCATATTTATACCATTAATAACGCAGGCTGGTCGTCACTTTAGACGTCACAGCCACCACATTGTTAAGATATGCCAATTCTTTTAGATTAGTTTATTCTTTCTTTAAATTATTTAAACACTTGGTTCACGGTTACTTTTATGTGTAAATTACTTTAAACCTTTTAAATTTTTTCAGTGTAAAAACAAAAAAAAACTAATCCATGCATTTTTTAAAAAAATCGCATAAATTTTGTTCCAAATAATAAAAAAAACTTTACAATACTTAAAAATATTTGGAGGTGTTTTTTGTTTTCATCTACTTGTAAATTCAAACAACTCTCAACATTATTTTTATTTCACCTAAAACACTTAAGTTAAAAAAGCCCACATGAAATATTTGCTGAAATACAAAAAATTATTTTTGACACCTGAGTTAACGGAAATCATAGATAAATTAAACAGAAAATTTTTAAAAAAACTAAACCAAAAATATTTAAAAAAAAATTTTTTTCTTAAAATTATCTTTAGACGCCAGTCACTCAAAATTTTATTTTTTTTACAAAATCTAGAAAATGTAATGCATCCGATATTTCAACTCAGCCGCATAAATGCAAATACAAACATTTTTTATTAAATTTTTTCTATGACAATTTTTTTTTTTCTAAAATTTATTTAAATTTTTTTATATCTTTTTTAATTTAATCTTTTTTTCTAAAAAGAAAAAAAAATGTGCTAACGTTGACAGATTTGAAAAAAGAGAGCAAGTAACAAAAACAACAACAAAATCTACATGATGACAGTTCTACATTTTTATTAAAACCAAAATAAAAAAAAATGCAATTTTATACATTCTGACGTATGTTATGGAAAGGTTTAAAAGAATGTATTTTAACAGGAATTAATTTAAAATTTTATATGAAACAAATTATTGCTTAATTGTTTCAAGTTTGGAAAAAAACGTTGTTTGCACTCCGGTTCGAAAACCATTTTTTGCAAAGGTATTTCCTCCACAAATTACTCAATTGAATTATTGAAATTTCTATTTTAGGGATTGTGCTTGATTTTAGCACTACATTTTTTTTAAATATGTATGTTCAAAAATATACCATAGGTAATTCAAAGCTTTTCGGTTCGAAAGACCAAGTTTTTACATAAAACGAAAACTTCTCAAACATTTTCCAAAGTTAAGTAAAAGCACTCCAGTTCGAAGGACCAATTTTTTGCAAAACACAATTTCTTCTCAATTTAATTTTTGTGTACACTCTGGTTCGAAGGACCAGTTTTTATTGTAAATGCATGTTGTTTGTGCATGATTTTAGTTAAAATTAGTGTGATTGCTATATTATATTTTAAATGTAATTTATAGCACTCCGGTTCGAAGAACCATTTTTTTTTGCAAAATCATATCTCCAACAATTTAATTAAATAAATAAAAGACTTATTTAATTTTTTTTTATAGCCGAAAAATAATTTATCCCTTGAAAGCTCTGTTGTGCAGTTTGTGCATGATTTTTTTTTATATATTTTTTGTTTTCTTTGCTTTATTTTAAAAGCTTTGGGCTATACATGTAATTATTTATAAGATCAAGTTGCAAATATTTTGCTTTTTGGAGGAAGAGTTTTTTGGTTTTCTTTATTTTTAGATTTTTGAATTTTTTTTATTCCGGTTCAGTTAGTTTGACATACATTTAACTTAAGGCGTATAAATTGGATATTTAATGAATTACGTTTGAAAATACATTTTCTGTTAGAGAAAAAATTAAAAAAAAAAAAAAATAATCAATTTCCTAATGACAGTGGTATTTTTTTGGCTCCAGGAACTCTTTATAATTGGTTGGCAATTCTAAAAATATTTTTTAATAATTCTCAAACTATTTTAGAAGAAAGAAACAATCATAACAAATCTTAAATGTCCTGTATATTGCAAAACTTATCCGATTTTGTAGACTTAAAATCAGTTTTAAGGATTTCCCCACAATCCGCGTTGCCAAAAATATTTTTATACCCTCCACTCTAGTGATAGAGAGTATATATAAGTTTATATAATGTTTGTAACACCTCGAAATATTGGTCTAGGACCCCATAAAGTATATATATTCATGATCCTCGATCGATTTTAAGACGATCTAACGATGTCCGTCCGTCCGTCTGTCCGTCTGTCTGTCTGTTGAAAACACGCTAACTTTTGAAAGACTTTACGGGAGCTCGTGAAGTTTGGCATATATGTTGGGCATTTACCTGGTCAGGTTGGTATTGCAATCCAGCGAAATCGGTCCAGTGGTTCAAAAGTTATGAGCAAAAGACTGAATTTCGGCAAGGGTTTTTCGTGAATTTATGAGATAAAAAGCACCATAATTTTCGAAAAGCAAATCTGAGAATGCTGAAGCTTGGCATATATATTTTTCGTTCCTCCAGCCTAGTTCGTATTGCATTTCAAAAGTTATTAGCAAAACCGTGAATTTCAGATTAGCTTCACCTTAAATTCACGTGTTGAAAACCCGTTAAACCTGTTTTAAAAACATTGATAAGTCACAAAAATATTTTACAACGTATTTTTGTCACTCAAAAATACTTTTATACCAAAACAAAAAAAAAATACACTCGAAAAATATTTTACACTCAAAAAAAATTTTACACTCAAAAAAAAATATTAGTAAATTATTTTTTTTTTTAAATTACTAAAAATTTTTTTTTTTACACAAAATAAAATATTTCTAATCAAAACTGTTGTTTTTTTCACGTTAGAAAATTTACTATCACTTAAAATGGGCATTGTGGAGGGTATTCATAGATTCGGCCAAGTCGAATTTAACTTTTCTACTTGTTTTTATTTGGATTTTGACCGATTTTTTCACGTGAACACGAACAGGATATGCTTCTTTAAAGTGCAAATTCTGTTCGTGTTCACGTGAAAAAATCTGTTAAACTCCACATAAAAAAAAATATTTTTGGCAACGCTGCTATATATGGAAAAATCGTTTAAACTGATTTAAATTTCATAAATCCGCATAAATTTTGAGATGAAATGGAAATTTAAAATTTTTTATGATTGTTTCTTTCTTCTAATACTTAAAAGTTTCCGTTTTTAATAGTTTTTATTACGATTTTAGGCGTTTCACAATTTTTCACGTGAAAAACATCTTACTTAGCTTTAAGCATAGTACTTTGTTCGATTTCACGGGAAAAAATCCGTCAAACTCCATATAAAAAAATTGAACTTCGGCAACGCGAAGAATTATAGGGAAATTGTTAAAAAAAAATTTCACTCATATTTAAATTGCCGTGAAAAAGTGACATTTCAGTTTTGTTATGATCGTTCTTTGCGTGATTTTTTGTGCGTGAATTTTTTGTGCTGTTTGAAACAAAAAACGAGTAAAAAAAATCGTCATTATTTTGAATTTAGAGGGAAATTGTTTTCCCGTGAAATCGAACAGAGTACTATGCTTAAACCATTGAGTCAGTTGCCACTTTAGTTGGTAACGACATTGATGTTAGATATTTTGTTGGCCATTCTAAAATGGAAAAACTCTTTACTGTTTAAAGTGAGTTTTTTTGTCTGGTAATTTGTTTTTGCTTCTGAGCAGCGTCGCGAGGTACTTTTTTCCGTTGTCCCTAAAAATATTGCAAAATATCCCCAAAAATCCCCAAACAATAAAAAATATGTCTTTTTAATCACACAATTTTTTTTTATTTTTTAAAAAAAAAATTTATATATGGTGATTATATAATTATATTTCGTAGATTTAGCAAAAAAAAAAATCCCCAAACGCGTATATAAACGGTTTTTTGGCGATATTAATATACATTTTACAGACGACAAATGCATATTTTATGAATTTCCTTCGTTATATCGTACCAAAGAGTGTTTTTTTACTAAAACTTTTTCAAAAACCGTTTATTATATTAAATTTAGCTTTTAGTATAAAATAGATACAATTTTGAATATCCCCAAAAAATCCCCAAAATAATTTTTGAAATCCCCATAAAAATCCACAATCCCCAAATGAGATTTCATGTCCTTTTGTTCGCATAAAATTCCCAACTTTGGGGATAAATCCCCAAGCAATGCTTCTGAGCTGCCAACTAAAGCAGTAAGAGAGATGTCACTTTAGTTGGAAGAGAAATAGAGAAGTTGCTCTGGTTCCATGTTTTTGCTTTTGAGGTGCCAAAATCGGTCAAGATATCGCCATTTAAAGTTTGTCAAAAAGTTTTCAAAATGGCAATTTTTTCATCGTTAAAGAAATTAAAAAAAAAAAAAAAATTAAAATATTTAACCCGTGTTGCCCTTCGATAAAAATTTTGAGTTTTTTGGTGAAAATTTTTTAAAAATCAAAAATTTTATCGAAGGGCACCACGGGTTAAAATGATCGGATTTGGCTCAAAATAATTTTAAATGAAAGTTTGTCTCAAGCTTTATAAAAGGGTCAAGAAAAAGAAATTTTGAGATTTTTTTGTAAAAAAATTTCTTGAACGTAGGAAAAAACCATCACTTTTGCAAATTTCAAATAGCGATATCTCGAAAACCGTTCTACAAATTTTTATATATTTTTTTTTATACCCTCCAACCACAGTATGGGGTATACTCACTTTTTCATTCCGTTTGTAACGCATCGAAACAAAGTATATATATTATTGATCCATGATCGATTCTAAGACATTCGGTGAATGTCCGTCCGTCCGTCTGTCTGTAGATGGCACGATGCTGTCCAAAACAAAATAGCTAGCCTCCTGCAATTTGGCATGAATGTGTCTTATTCGTAAATGGGCAAAATCGGCTCAGGAGGAAAAAAGTTACCCCTTGAAGAACTGAACCAACCTCTGAAAAATACACTTTTTATACATGTTTTATACCCTCCAACCACAGTATAGGGGTATACTCACTTTGTCATTCCGTGTGTAACGCATCGAAATATCGGTCGGGGACCCCATAATGTAAATATATTAATGATCAGTTATCGACTCTAAGACATTCTAGCGGTGTCCGTCTGTCCGTCCGTCCGTCTGTAGAGGACACGAAACAGTCCAAAATATAAAAGCTAGACTTCCGAAGTTTGGCACGAATATGTCTTATATTCCTAGGCAGGTTAAGTTCGGAAATGGGCAAAATCGGACCAAGGGGAAAAAAGTTCCCCCTTGGAGAACTAAACCAACCTAAGAAAAAACGCATTTTTTGCAGGGTTTTTTGTACTTTTGCTAAGCAAATGCAACATTCTTCTCTCAGAAGAAGTTCAAAATCGCAAGGGAAAGGTGCCCCCTAACGTCTTCCACCAACCCCCCCCCCAAAAAAAATGACGCCCCTGGATTTTTATACCCTCCAACCACAGTATGGGGGTATACTCACTTTGTCATTCCGTGTGTAACGCATCGAAATATCGGTCTAGGACCCCATAAAGTATATATATTATTGATCAGTGATCGATTCTAAGACATTCTAGCGATGTCCGTCCGTCCGTCCGTCCGTCCGTCTGTCCGTCTGTAGAGGACACGATACAGTCCAAAATAAAAGAGCTAGACTTCCGAAGTTTTGCACGAATATGTCTTATATTCCTAGGCAGGTTAAGTTCGGAAATAAGCAAAATCGGACCAAGGGGAAAAAAGTTCCCCCTTGGAGAACTAAACCAACCCAAGAAAAACAGCATATTTTGCAGAGTTGTTTGTACTTTTGGTAAGCAAATGCAACATTCTTATCTCAGAAGAAGTTCAAAATCGCAAGGGGAAGGTGGCCCCTAACGTCTCCCACCAACCACCCCCCCCAAAAAAAAAGACGCCCCTGGATTTTTTTTTTTTACATTTTGGAGGGTATAACAGATTCGGCACAGCCGAATGTAACACTCTCACTTGTTTTATATTTTTTTTTACATTTTGGAGGGTATGAAAGATTCGGCACAGCCGAATGTAACCCTCTCACTTGTTTTACATATTTTTATGCCCTCCAACCACAGTATGGTTGGAAGGTATAAAAATACTTTGTCATTCCGTTTGTAACGCATCGAAATATCGGTCGGGGATTCCATAATGTATACATATTAATGATCAAATGCAACATTCTTCTCTCAGAAGAAGTTCAAAATCGCAAGGGAAAGGTGCCCCCTAACGTCTTCCACCAACCCCCCCCAAAAAAAAAGACGCCCCTGGATTTTTTTATATTTTTTTTACATTTTGGAGGGTATGAAAGATTCGGCACAGCCGAATGTAACCCTCTCACTTGTTTTACATATTTTTATGCCCTCCAACCACAGTATAGTTGGAGGGTATAAAAATACTTTGTCATTCCGTTTGTAACGCATCGAAATATCGGTCGGGGATTCCATAATGTATACATATTAATGATCAGTGATCGATTCTAAGACATTCTAGCGATGTCCGTTCGTCTGTGGAGGACACGATACAGTCCAAAGTAAAAGAGCTAGACTCCTGAAATCTGGCAGGAATATGTCTAATGACCATAGGCTGATTAAGCTCGGAGATGGGCAAAATCGGACCACGGGGGAAAAAGTTTGCCCCTTTGAGAACTAAACCATCTTCCGAAAAAACCCCATTTTTTATAGATTTTTTGTACTTTTGCTTAGCAAACGAAACATTTTTTGTGTCAGAAGAAGTTCAAAGTCCTGAAGTTGGATCCAGGAAGGTTGTCTCCCACCACAAAACCCCCCCGCCAAAAAAAAAGGCGCCCCTGTTTTTTTTAAGGTGTTGGAGGGTATAAAAGATTCGGCACAGCCGAATTTAACACTTTCACTTGTTTTTTGTATTTTTGTTAAACAAATGAAACATTTGGTATATTTATCGGGATGGGAAGATGCTCTCAACGTCCCCCACTGACCCTCATCAACCCCCAAAAACAAACGCCCTGACAATTTTTTAAATTTTTTTTTTTTTTACATTTTGGAGGGTATAAAAGATTCGGCACAGCTGAATTTAACACTCTCACTTGTTTTTCTTAAATATTTTTAAAAATCCAAGATTTTGATCGCCGAGTGCCGCGGTTTAATTTAGGTATAATAGAATAAAAATATCCCCAAACACTTGGGAAAATCAAAATTTTGAAGCTTTAATTTATTTAAAAAATAAATTGGCAACGCGAAATTATTGTTAAAAAATATTTTTAGCTCTTTTTTTTACAAAATTAGTAAATTCGTTCAAAATAATGGCATTTCTAATGTTATACCACAGACTAAATACAGACTCGACAGTAGAGTTTTATAAGAAAAAATGGGGAAAAACTAAGCGATTTTAGGAAAGAACACAGCGGTTTTTAGTCCGTTTTACGCTAACATGGCCACACTTTCTACGACTTAGGAGTGAGTGAAACAACAAAAACCGATCTGGCATCCATTTTTCTTATGGCGCGTTATATCAGTTTTCTCTTTCTAACCTAATTCGTAGAATATTTTGAAAATATTAACCATATGGTTAAAGAATACTTTTTTGACACCTGTCACTTATGTCGAGTCTGTATTAGTCTGTGGTTATACGGTGGAGTAAAAGTGAACAAGTTAAAAAAAATAATTGGCAACACGTATTAATTATTTAAAAAAGGTTAACGCTAATTTTACAGATAAAATAAAAAATTAAAAACAAATTCGTGGAATTTCAGTTTGTGTTTAATAAAAATTAAAAAAAAAACTCCTTTTTAAAAAATAATTGGCAACGCAAAATTATTCAATAAAATGGTTTAAGCTTAAAATTTAAGATGCAAGACTAGAAATTAGGGCAAAATATTGGCATTTTAGTGTGTGTTAGTGTGAACAATTCTTTGAAACTACAATACAATTACATACTAATTGGCAACGCGAATTTTTAAAATTGTTTTAATTGTATTTATGATACAAGAAACATGCTATAATAAGCGCCATTATTAGAATTTTCGTACAAAAAAGTACTCATTTAAAAAAAAAGTTGGCAACGCGGGAAAGTAGTTAAATTGTTCGATGAAATCTCATCAAATAATCAAGTTAAAGCGTTGCAAACCTGGACTTAATTTGCTAAAATATTTGTTATCCCATTTTTGCATGCGTTTAATGGCAACCTTATTGATAGTGTAGACCACTGTTGCCAACCATTTGTAACCAAAAACCTCAAAATTTCACTAAAAAAACCCTAGAAACCGCCAAAAATATATTTAGGAGGGAAAATTTAAAATTCTCCCGCTAAATTACGAAAAAAGCGCTAAAAATCGAAAAACTTGTCATTTTTGATTGACAAAAAAGGAAAATTAAAAAAAAACCTCCAATTTATTTTTTCTATGAAAATTGACTTTTCACTAAAAACGCGCAAGAAACCGCCGAAAAAAATTTAGCGGGAAAATATAAAATTCTCCCGCTAAGTTACAAAAAAATCGCTAAAATTCGACAAACTTGGCGTTTTTGATTGAAACAAAAGAAAAATTGGAAAAACGTATAAATTTTTCCCACTAAATCCAAACGTCCGCTAGACAAAACCAATTTTCCCCTGCTAAATCCAAACAAAAAGCGCTAGATTTAGCCGGAAAACCTTCAACTTGGCAATAGCGGTGTAGACCAGCAGTTAGAAGAGGGGCATTAAGTTAAAGCGTTGCCAACCTATTTCGTAAATCGAAATTCTGCCAGTTTTCCTGTAATGTCATTTTATAACATAAATATAAATCGATTTATAAAATAAAATTTATTTCTAGTGTATTGAAATTTTATTTTTTTTTGCTATTTTTCTCCAAACAAGGTTGCATTAATTAACCTACAATTTATCAGCAAAAAAAAAAAAAAAAACTATTAAAAAATTGCAACAAATTTACAATTTTTATCACTATTTTTTTTTTTTAAATATGTAAATGTCTGCAAAATTGCAAAAAAAAGGTAAAATAAAGTATGCGTGTAAAAAACTTGTTTAAATTTTTTTTAGACAGTTGTTTTTAACAGTCATTACATGGACAACATACCAAACTGTCAAATTTAAAATGAACATTATTTTTTTTTTTTTTGTTATTAACGGTCAGACATTAAAAAGTGTTAATTTAGTTTAAAAATGAGTTTTTGAAGAATTTTTGCTATAACAAGTTTAATTTAATTCCGACTTAAAACCAGGGAAATCACTAGACAGTCAACACGCAAATAAAAATATCTTAATAATCATCTTAGTTTTGTTAAAACAAAAAAATTAATGTAATTTGTCATATTTGGACAGGTGAAAATATTTAATGAGATTCCAAAAAAAAAAAAAAAAAAAGAATTTGTTATAAATTTATAATGGATTTTTATTGGTCGAATTGAATGTTTGTCTAAGGCAAAATATTTTTTGGTGTTTGATTTTCATTTTGATAATTTTATTTTATCTGTTTAAATTGTTGGTTTTCTTATATGTCTGCAAAAAAATTCTTGTATTTTTTTAATTTGAGTGATTTTTTATCTTTGAGCCATTGATTTATTTCACGCTATACCTAAATTATGATTTGGCCAATTTTATGTTATGACTTCTTAAGTCAAACATCCGGTCATTTAATAATAATGCAGAGATTTTTTGGCTATAATTATAAGCACGATATCATTAGCTATGTTTGCTTGATTAATATTATAGACTAAAACAATTTAAAGTTTTTTTCTTTGGAATTTTTTTTTATAAGGTTTAAAGGTAACTAAAGATTAAGCTTACCATATTTTCGGTATCTTAAGAACATTTCCTTAACATAATTTCAGCCCTGAAGCACTTTGTTTCCTGGGATATGGACTTGTTGAGCACTTGACTACTTAAGAGATGAAAATCAACATCTTCTGGTGTAGAAAAGAATGCATATTAGTGATTTTGCATGAAAAACCTGGCGGCTAATTATGTAACTTGATAGTCATCAATCGTCATCGTTAGCTCATTATTCTATTATCATAAAATGACACTATATGGTAATGGAATAACGATGGAAACGATGCGATTGACGACTATCAAGTTACATAATTACCCCCATGTTAAACTAAACAAGTAAAAAAGTTAAATTCGGCCTTGCCGAATGTAGTGATACCCTCCACAATTTCAAAAAGATTATTGCAAAAACTTTATTTAAAATGAAATTACGTTTGAAAAAAAAAAAAAATTTTTTTTTATAAAAAATTTCCGCGAAAAAAATTTTGGTAAAAAAAATCTGCGATTTTTTTCTTTTTTTTGTCAAAAAATATGTTCGTACTTGTTTAAATACCATTTGGTGTTCAATTATGTTCACATATGTCAACCAGAAGCCGAATTAAAGCATTTTGTATTTTTAGGTTATGTTGAATGTACTGAAATTTTTGAGGTGTGCTTACATTTTCGTTCATAACTTTTGAACCGCTGAACCGATATCGCTCAAATGCAATACCGAACTTCTCGGGAGAACTTCCAATAAATATGTTAAGTTTCAGTCATCTCTGTGCAATATTTTGTCGGCGACAGCATTTTCCACAGACAGACAGACGGACATCGCTAGAATGTCTTAAAATCGATCGGGCATCATGAATATATATACTTAATGGGGTCCCAGGTCGATATTTCGATGAGTTACAAACGGAATGACAAACTTATATATACCCTCTATCACTAAGTGGAGGGTATAAAAATTAAATTGGCAACGCGATAAATTAATCTATATATGGGGTTTTCGTGTCAACTGACACAACTTTTGAAACCGATGTCTTCCGATCGGGATGAAATTTGAACCAAGGTTAGTCCTATTGGATAGTAGTCGTCAGTTTTTCAACGAGATCGGTCAAGGATTCTCTGAGTTAGAGTGGGTCGAAATTTGACATTTTGGCCAAACAGTTGCTTATTCTCATCCTTGTAACTTCTTACCTATTGTTTTTAGCAAAATGTGTTCCAAATAGTTTGGCAAGCCATTAGACAAACTCTCTTCGTGCCTACGATGAAAAACTGTCAATCCACAAACAAATTGGCAACGCGAGGATTAGTTGAAAATCTTGTATAAATAATATTCGTGAAAACTTTTTTACCAATTTCCCCATAATTCCTCGCGTTACCAAAATTAATTTTTTTATATGGAGTTTGTCTGATTTTTTTTCCGTGAAATCGAACAGAGTACTATGCTTTAAGCTAAGTACTCTGTTTTTTACGATGAAAATTTCACTTAAACTTTAAACGCCTCAATCCCAATAAAACATTTAAAAATCAACAACTTTTGACAATTATAAGAAAGAAACGATCATAACAAAACTGAAATGTGATTTTTTTACGGCAATTTAAATTGTCTTGCATAATAAAAATGCGTGAAAACTTTTTTCTCAATTTCTCTATAATTCCTCGAGTTGGCAAAATGTATTATTTTATATGGAGTTTGACAGATTTTTTTCCCGTGAAATCAAACAGAAAAATTAGCAACGTGAGGAATTTCAACAACGATTTTATACAAAAAAAATTGTCTCGAAAAGAGTCATTTAAGCTATTTTTCTGCATTGTCAATTTTTGTTTATAAATGACTTAAAGCTGAGAGATTTGGTTGGTAACTCTAATATTGAAAAACTTACTGCTTATGTTTTTTTGCAAAGGAGTTGGCAACTCAAGTAGTGATTGATATGACACTTTAGTTGGCATTACTACCAGATCTTTCAGATTACTACCAGACTACCATTCCTTTATTCTAGTTCTTTTACTCTGGTAGAGTTGCCAACTAGACAAATAGCTTATTTGATAGTTTTGCTTAAAATCAACTTAATATTTTATTTCGCTTTCAACATCTTTTATACAAAAGATTTTAAAAATTTAAATTTGATTTTGTCACACAACAAAATATTTTTGTTAAAACAACCAAGTTTCTTTTGTAAACCCAACCTTAACAATTCAAACTTTTGTTAAATAAATTTAAAAAAAAATTTACAAAATTAAAAATTCGTTTAAAAGTCAATACATGATTCTGTTTTTTATTAATTCTCTCATCACTTTGACCACTTCTTTATGTGATCATTTATCAAATTTATTGTAATTTTATATCTTATCTTTTTCACATTTATTTTATGATGTTTTTGTTAATTTTATTTTTTATTCTTTATTATGTTAATTTCATTTGGTTGTTTCTTAATATTGACTTTGTTAATATTGACTTATCAAAAGCAAATATTACAAATTTTTGCCAATATTTCAACAAAAACTTAAAACTGTCATTTAATAAATTTTTTGTTTAAATATTTTTTTTAGTGAAATTTGCATAAATGTCAATAATCATAAATTTGTTGATAACAGTATTTTAACAACGAAAAAAAAAAGTCACATATAAATGTCAATAAATATTAATTTTCAAACATAAATACACTGGGAAATATAAAAAGATTGGTAAATATTTTGATGCAAACCGCATTGCCAACTGATAAAAATTTGTTAAATATCTTTTGTTTCGTTAAACAGAATTAATTATTTTTAATTGTCATACACTCAGAAAATTATGTAAGTTGCTAAATGTTAGTTATTTGTATATTTTACAGTAGTTAGTTGTTTTCAACTACAAAGTCAGTTGTTTTTGTATGAAAAATATGAAACAACTATTTCTGTTAGTTATTTTAAGTCGATTTTTTGATCAACTAACAAAAAAGTACTGTGATGTAGTAACAGTTATTTAAAGTAGTTAATTTTATTTTTTTTGTCTGTGAAAAATTTTCAAACTTTTTTTCCAAAAAATAAATTTTTGTTTTTTTATTTTTCTCAACTTAAAAAAAAGAAAACTTGGAAAAAGTCGATTTTTTGATCAACTAACAAAAAAGTGCTGTGATGTAGTAACAGTTATTTAAAGTAGTTAATTTTATTTTTTTTTGTCTCTGAAAAATTTTCAAACTTTTTTTCCAAAAAATAAATTTTTGTTTTTTTATTTTTCACAACTTAAAAAAAAGAAAACTTGGAAAAAATTTGGTCTTCAATTTTTTTTTCTGAAAATTAAAAAAAAAAAAAGTTATATTTTGATTATTCTATTTTTACTACATTTTAGTTGTTTTAACTACAAATGTAAGTAGTTTTTACTACATAAATCAGTTGTTTTTTGTTAGTTAAAATAACTAACATTGTTAGTTGATTTAACTGAAAAAGTAGTTGACCCCAAAACAACTTACAAAGTAGTTATTTTAACTGACATTTTCAGTTGATTTTACTAACATAATTTTTTGAGTGTAATATTTGTATGATGATTCTGAATTAACTAACGAGTATAAGGACATTTTTTTATGGTGGTTGGCAATTCTACTACATTGCCTTTAAACAAAGTCTTAATACTAATGGTCTTTAAAAAGCGGCCGCGTTGCCAATTTGTCTAAGAAATGTTGTTTATATTTCTGGTCTTTAATAACATATTACATGGATCTAATTATGGATCAGCATTTTCTGCATTGCCAAATTCAACCAGTTGTCATTTTTATTGCTGACCAACACTTACTCATATTTTTGGCAAATTTAATTTGTTTTTTTTCAATTTTTTTTTTAAATTTATTTTATTTACAACTTCCCCTCACAAAATCAAATCTATACATTTTACTCATAATTGTCAACCCAACACTTTCGCCATAAATTGCTTTCCCGCTGTCTTATTTTCCCGTTCATTACGTTTTGCATCCAAAAGACATTAATGTGTTTATGTTTTTGTTAACATAAACATAATTTTTTGGTCACAAAAAAAAAATGATTGTAACTTTCGCATTTGTCTTAGACTTTTTTTTAGTTTCTGCTTTTCATAGAGAAAAAATATTATTGGTCGAGTTGGCATCTGTTCAAAATGTCATAAGTTTTAGTAGTTTAAAGTTTGTTTTTTTATGAAAATTTTATTACAATTTATTAGGTACTTTAAATATTTTAGGCTATATTTAGTTTTGGTTGGCAGTAAAAATTTGTTTAGGTTATTTTAATGCTAATAAAAATAGCGAGAGAGATGCCCATTGGGGCAACTGGAAGAATAGCCAACTAGCAAAAGATATTTAAAATTGGTGTTTATAGATTTAAAAACGGTATTGCCAACAATCAAATAAAATAATTATTTTATTTGATTGTTGGCAATACCGTTTTTAATATTTGGCACCTCACTTACTGCCAAACACACATACACTGACAGAAAATTAAATATTAGAATCAAAAATGTTTAATTTTATTTTAAATATGCTGCATTGTGCGGGGTTCACATTCGCTGTTTTTGAGTGTTCAAGGGCGACATATTAAAAAAAAATCTTTGTTCTATTTCCATTACATTTTTAGTCTGTTACTTTTGTTTTGTTAAACAATTTGTTTAAGGTCGTAAGTGTGAACTCCACTTTGCAGTGACATTTTTTCTTCAACTTTTAATTTTCCCAATTGTCCGGGCAAATTTTTATTCTACTGGACCTTAAAGTTATGTGTTACAAATTTTGAAAATTTAAAAAAAATTAAAAAAAAAAGTTCTCGCCACATCATATTTTTAAATTTTAATGCGCTGAGCACGAATATTAAAAAAAAATAAAATCAGTTGAATTGTTTTCGAGATACCGCTATTTGACATTTTTACAAAATCGCGGTTTTTTCCTACGTTCAAATGTTTTAAAAAAAAATTAAAAATTTTTTTCCCTAGATCCTTTCATAGATCTTTAGACAATTTGAAACTAATTTGAGCCAAATCCGACCATTAAAAACCAGTGCCCTTCGATCAAAGTTTTGCTTTTATAGAAAATTTTCTCCAAAAAATCTTAAATTTGATCGAAGGGTGCCAAGGCTCAAAATGTTCTGATTTGGCTTAAATTAAGTTAAAATAAAAGTTTGTCTCAAGCTTTATAAAATATGCTGTGGAAAAAAATTTTGAAATTTTATTTTTATTATTTTTGAAAAAAATTTCTTGAACTTAGGAAAATCCGCCATTTTTGCAATTTTTTTTTACAAACTACAAATGGCGATATCTCGAAAACCGCTTGACCGATTTAAGAAATTTTTTGATATTCATATTCAGCATGCCAAAATTAATAAAAATAATGTTTCGCAAAATACTTTTTTATATTTTTTAATTTTTGAATAGTCCAAAATTTTGGTGAAATTTTTCCAAAAATTTTAAACCTTAATTGAAGGCCACGGGTTAAAATGATTAGATTTGGCTTCAATAAAGTTAAAACAAAAGACTGTCTTTAGCTCTATAAAAGGGTCACAGGAAAGACTTTTGAGTTTTTTTTTGTTTTTAAATTTCTTTAACGTAGAAAAAACGTTTTTTTTCAAAATTTTAAATAGCGATATCTCGAAAACCGCGCGACCGATTTTTTTTTGTTTCCAAAATTAGTAAATATTATGTGTCGAAAGATTTTTTTTTAATTTTAAAAAATCCCAAACTTTGATCCACGGGTTAATTTAATTCGATTGGCCTCAAATTTGTAGCACATAAGTTTTAGGCTAGGAGATTCAAAATTTTCGCGGAAGTTTAAAAACTTACCACGAGACATTGTCTCATGGTCGTAGACCGGTTAAGTTCGTAAATGAAGGGAAAAAAAGTTTCCCCTTGAAAGCATAAACCAACCTCTGAAAAAAGATTCAAAATTTTCGCGGAAGTTCAAAAAAATTACCACGAGACATTGTCTCATGGTCATAGGCCGGTTAAGTTCGTAAATGGGCAAAATCGGACTAAAGGGAAACAAGTTTCCCCTTAAAGGCATAAACCAACCTTTTTATTTTATTTCTCCGATATTTCGAAATTCATCGAATTTCATCCTCCTTCGAAATGTCGGAGAAATAAAATAAAAATTATTTAAAACAACAGACCTCGAGCTCAATTATTTCATTTACATTACAAATTTAAAGGTCGAATAAATACAACATTAAATTTTTTTTTACATAAATAGATTACATTTTAGATTTTTATATTGTTTATCTGAAATCAGCTGATTTTTTGCTGCTAAAATCAGTAAATTTATCTGCTAAAATCTGCAGATTTTTCCGCTGAAATCAGGTAATTTTTCTTTGGCTCAATGGGTGTATTTTCAGGAGATTTTTCTGCTGATTGGACAGAGGTTTTATTTTAAGTGTACGTTTAGGTGCATATTCTGCTCTTGTTCACGTGAAAAAATGTCCAAATAAAAAAAATGGTTGGCAACGCGGTTATATTGTGGGGAAATCGTTTAAACTGCACTCAAAATAATAACTCTGTAAAATACTCTGTAAAATGACTGTAATCTCAATTCAACAGATATTTGACAGAGTTTTCTGTCAAAATACAGATTTAAAGAAAATACTTTGTATTTTGTTATGACAAAAAAACAAAGAGTCATCTGTTATATTACTTTTTACTTCGTAATCTTAATTTTACAGATAGTTAACAGAGTTTTCTGCTAAAATACAGACCGAAGCAAAATACTTCGTATTTTTTTATAACCAAAAAAATTTTCTGTTTTGAGTAGTTTTTGTTACCAAACATCAAAATTTTATCTGTATATTTTTATTTTTTGAGAAAAAGTTTAAATAGTAGCAAAAAAAGTTATAAAAAATTTTTTTTCAGAAATTTTATAAAAATTTTACAAAATAACATGCATTTAACTAAACTCTGTAAATTTACAGAGTTTTTTCTGTATTTTTTTTTGCATCAAATGTATTTTACAAATATATGTAAATTTACATAGTTTTCTTTGCTAAATGGTGGTTTATTTAACCAATATTTTACTAGAAACTCTGTAAATTAACAGTTTTTTTTGTCCAAAGCATTTTACAGAGTTTAATAGTAAAATTACAGAGTTTTCTCTGTAAAAAAGCTTTCATATTTAACTAATATTTTACTACAAACTCTGTAAATTAACAGTTTTTTTCTGTCAAAATCATTTTACAGAGTTTTTTAGTAAAATTACCAAGAAATGTTGTTAGCTGGAAAAGTGTGGTGTACTCTGTTAAATTAGCAGAGTTTTTCTGTAATTTAACAGAGTTATTATTTTGAGTGTGATATTATGTATATAAAACCGCATAAAATTTGCAATAAACTGGACATTTAAGATTTGTCATGATTGTTTCATTCTTTTAATATTTTAAAATGTTTATTTTTAATAGTTTTTATTACAATTTTATGCGTTTAAAAAATTTTCACGTGAAAAACAACTTACTTAGCTTTCAGCATTAAAGCATAGTACTCTGTTTTTTACGGTGAAAATTTCCATTAAACTTTAAACGCCTCAAATCGCAATAAAAACATTTAAAAATCGACAACTTTAGACAATTATAAGAAAGAAACGATCATTACAAAACTGAAATGTTACTTTTTCACGACAATTTAAATTGTCTTGTATAATAAAAATGAGTGAAAACTTTTTTAACAATTTCCCCATAATTCCTCGCGTTGCCAAAAATTATTTGATTGATTTTTTCCCCGTGAAATCGAACAGAGTACTATGCTTTCATGTCGCTTGTATATCAAAACTTACTAGAATTGCCAACTTCCAAATTGGGAAAGTAACATCTCACTCGCTAGCAAAGACATATAACCATAGAAAAAATAGAAGTGTAACAGAGTCGTATTTCGCTTGAGTAAGTATTAGTGACAGCACATTATGTAACTTTTGACGTTTAATAAAAACAATGCAACATAAAGGAGAACAACAACAAAGAAAACAACAAAAGAAAAAACAAAAGGTTTTAAACTATCAATAGTGCGTATTATCTTAAAAAAACGTTGAATAAAGCAAAATAAATAATAAATTTAATTAAATGAAAGACAAATTCCATTTTTTATAAACAAAGAATCTAATTTGATATTAAATACGTGTGAGATGAGGAAGAACAAGCATTTTTCCACCATATTGGAAAATACATCAAATACAACACTGCGTACCTTCTAATCTTTTCTATGCATATAACGTAGTGATGGGACATTTTAAATACTAAAATAGTATTGCCAACTAAAGTGAAATCAAACTCGGTACTTAAGTTGGTAATTGATATAAATAAACACAAAGGACCAAAACAAACAACTCGGTAAAAGCAATTTGGTAGTTATTTTTAGAGTTGCCAATTAAAGTTCTCATCTGCTAGGAAAAAGATTATGAATTACAAAAAACATGCTTTGTTATAAAGAACCTTAGATTTTTTTGATAGAATTGCCAACTAGAAAATTTCAAAAATGGCATTTCTCTAGCCAGCTTAAGGTTAGTGAGTTAGCTTGAGAAATGTAAGCTAGCAAAAAGCTATTTTGCTTTAAAATTTATTTCCCAAAATTATTTTTTTTAACAAATTACTGTAATTTTTAGCCTTAAAACAAACCTAAAAAAGTAATTATTTAAATGTTATTTATCAAAAATTTTACAAAAAAGGTTCTCATTCATTTTTTTTTTTTTTTGCTTTCCACCACAATTTAATGTCTTTTGTTAAAAAAAAAAAAAAAACTTCTATTTTAAATTTCCATAAAACTTAAATTTACTTGTTTCTCTGTAATATAATTAACTCTTATAATAAACATATTAATTTGAATTAGACACACCTATTGTTATTAAATTAACCACTGAAGCATCTTCTCCATTCAAAAAACAAACCAACAAAGAACTACCTCCTTTTGATTATATTTTATTGCCACTTTGTTTTTGGTTAATTTTCATTAAAAAACCTAAATTAACATATAAAAACAATAAATAAATAAATTTTTGAAAAAAAAAAATTTGCTAATATCTACATTAAATATTTAAAAGATATCAATCATTAAGCACTCAAAAAAAAATTTATATACATAGATTTTAGGTATATTAGTGTTAAACAAAATGTTTAAACAATATTTTTTAACTGAAATTTAAGACAATTTAGCTTAAAACAATAAAGTGATGACTACCAAAAACAGCAAATTGAAAAAAATCAAGAATTAGTATAAAAATATAAATTTTGAATAATAAATTAACACAAACGTTAATTTATCGGCATTTTTGTTAAGATCAACTGTAAAAATTAAAAAAAAAAATTTTTGTATAAATAATTAACTGTGTTTTTTATTATTGTTTTTTTAATGGGATTTTATTAGCAAAGTCTATAAAAATTAAATATAAAAAATAAATATAAGCCGAAGAAACAATATTATTTACATAAATCAATTAAGAAGATTTTTGGTTAATTGTCTTCAAAAAAAACATTTTGTAACTTGACACCTGTTTCTTCTTTGTAAAAGTGTTAAGTTTTAAAAGGTTAAAAAAAAAAGTTCATTGATTTCTTGTAGAAGATGATTTAAAACCCCCAAAACTTCAACAATTGATGAATGAAATATTAAAATTTAAAAAAAAAAAAGATTTCTACTAGCAATATTTCTGGAGGGTATAAAAGATAATTTGTGATATTGTTGGGTAACACTAATTTTATGAAAGTTTATAGAAATATAATGATGTATGAAATACAAATAAAATTAAAGAACAGATTAAGAGAGAAGAGAATAGAGAAAAAAATCCAGTTATCTTTATCATAGAGACGATTAGGTTGAATTGCCAACTTCCATATTAAAAAGGTGGAGCCCTATCTTAGGTTTGATGGCAAATTCACATTTACACTACAAGTGCTGACTCCTCCTACTCCACTTCCTCACAACTCCTACAATAGTCCCTTTTAGAGATTTCCATACGCATGGTCACTACTCCCACTAATAGGCTATTTTTAGACTTTTTCGTCAAAAAAAACGACACCCTTAAATATTACCTGTTCACCGATAACTCGAAAACTGTAGCTCGGATCGCTTTCATGTCTTCGGCAAAATTGTAGCTCAACTTATTGCGCATCTTATCTATTTCTACAACTTTTTGTCGTATCTGTCGTATTTTCCGAGCTGTACGCAAAGACTATTTTTAGCAAAAATGGCGATTTTTCACTTTTTTTCATTTGAACCAAAAAAATGCAATTTTAAAAATTCGGACGACCACGTGCCCTTTAAGGAACTTGTAGAAGACGTAAAAACGAAGACGATTGTGTTTTTGGAAAAAATTTTCAATGATATTTTCACCGTTTTTGGGCGGATGCGCAGAAACACTATTAATATTTTCGAAAAATGACAATTTTCACTATTCTTTCTAAGATATCTCGAAAACTAACGATCGGAGAGCTTTCGGGTCTTCGGCACGAATGTTGCTCGAGTAAAAATTTTTAGATATTTTCTTATATATCACATCTTATTCGGGATTTGAAAGATCAGTACTGGTCCGAGTGAGATCAGTACTGATCCGAGATTTGAAAGATCAGCACTGATCCTTCAAATTTTAACTTGGGCTCTTAAGATTTGACAGTTTTCTACCAAACCAATTATATTATATTCTCTGATATTCCATAAATGTCGTTCATTAACCGAGATGTCAGGTTCAATCCGTTTCGCCACCGACTCAGAGCCATTTCTCATTCTCTCACATTCATCAGCCAATTCGTTCCCAGTGACTTCGCTATATTCAAGGACCCAGATTAGCTTGACTGTGTGCTGACTGATTCGACAATGGGATTGTAAACAGTTCCTAACATTTCCCGATCTTACAGTGTTTGATTCTAATGCCTTCAGAGCTGCAAGACTATACACGACAATGTTAATGTTGCAAGGAAGTACATCTCTTGTCATAATCAGCTGCTCAGTTCTATCAATTGCACTGGAAAACACTAAACTTGTCCAAAAGCTTTAATGCGGCCGTTATTTTGAGGCGTTCAGAGTATACTCTCGAATCCACCTTCATCTTCGATATGTCCTTGAAGATTGAGATCGCATTCTCGGTTATAATAGAGTTTTCGAACTTCGAAGGCTCTGTCAAAGTTTGTCAGCCTTGAGACATAGTCGGTTTCCTGTTCCAGTTCCGTCCCGCCCAACGTACTAAATATGTTAGAGTGTTCCCAAGCATTCTCGACTCAATTAACCTGGGAGCCTATTTTGTATCACTTTCAGGCCGGCTTGGGGTTCCGATCTACACAGAGAAAAATAAATTTCCAACTGAATTTTTCAGATGTATCAACTCAAAATTCGGTTGCTGCTACTAAATTTCGCTGTGTCAGATGAATTTTTTAGTTGTTTCAATTAAAAGATAGTTGTATTAACAAAATTTAGTTGTAACTACTGATATTTAGTTGTTACAACCTTAACAAAAATGCATCAACTGAATTTTTTTTGCAACAACTGAATTTCAGTAGGAAATTAGCAAATTTGTTTTCTGTGTGTAATAGCACCAGTGATATCCACACACGCCAGTCGTTGTACCTTCTGTAGGTTGCAGAGATCTGATTTCTTCCGAAAGTTCTCCTGCAGGTGTAAAAAGCACATAACGCATTTTTCATCATTTCTTATGTATTTTTTTTTCAAGAAAGCTTTGAGTCCAAGATAACACCGAAGTATTTCGCCTCATTAAATAGTTTCATAGTGATTCCATGTAATTTGATGACCACGCCTGTCTATCTTACTCTTTTTTGTGAACAAGACGAGTTCGGTTTTTGGCGGGATTAATTCCCAGACCAGTTCCTTTGCCCACGTCGAGAGTATCCTTAACCTGATTCCGTGAGTTCGCTAATCGTTGGTTAAAACTTACATTTGATTAGGATCACAACGACATCAGCATTGTGGGGCACCTTGAAAATTTTGGTACATTTCACATAACCTAAAAATATAAAATGCTTTAGTTCGGCTCCTGCAAATTTTTTTCCGAATTTTTTTTTTTGCAAATAATCTTTTTGACATTGTGGAGGGTATCAATACATTCGGCAAGGCCAAATTTTTTTTTACTTGTTATACCCTACACCACACTGTGGTACAGGGTATAATGAGTTTGTGCTGATGTTTGTAACTACCCGAAATATTGGTCATAGACCCACTTTTAAGTATACCGATCGACTCAGAATCACTTTTTTAGTCGATCGAGCGATGTACGTCCATGTAAACGGTGTAAACACGATACAGATCGCAATTTTTAACCAATTTACTTAAAATTGGAAACTTAAGCCTCTTTACGCCCAAGGACGAAGCCTATTGAAATCGGTCCATGTTAAGACTTAGCCCCCATACAAAGGTCCACTTTAATTTTGGCTAAACTGGCTCTAATAACCGTATTATAATGGGTATCCTTTTGACAGGTAAACGTATTTGGTACTCACAAACCACCATTCCGAATTTTAAAGAAATCGGACCAGTTCTTCTTGTATATAAACCACCTTCTCGATATTCAGACAAATCTCTCAAATTTCATGAAAATAGAAAATATTTAATTAAAATTTGGTTTGTGTGTACTTAACGCGTACTTTAATAACCTTATCAAGTCCGATTTTAATCGGGCCATTTTTGGACTTAGACCCCATATGAAAATTTCGCCCGATATTTATTTAAATCGGTTAATTGGCAACAAATAGAAGCCTATTTCACTAAAATTTGGTTTGTGAGTGTTTTTACACTTAATAAAGGTTTAACAAAAGATAGATCCAATCGGTCCATAATTGAACTTGGGACCCATTTTCAGGCAAACTCTGGTGTAGGATATTATCCGATTTTATATCGGTCTTGACCGACTATAACTTTCTTATTGTTTTATTTGGTCGTGTGTTTGTGAATAAGAGTTACCAACTAAAGTATCGAGTTTAATGCCACATTTGGTAATATGGAGTTCACACTAGAAAATTTGTACTCGTTTAAGCCACTTGTTTAAAAAAGTAAACAAAATCGTTCACACTACATTTTGCGCGTTTAACGCTGAGTGTTTAACGTTTGTAAACAAACCCACATAACCTAATTCTGAAAAAAATTGCAAAAATATTTCTAAAAACCTTTTAAACTTTGGCAGAAGACAAGATATTTAATTTTTTTATAACATTTACATAACACCACTACACGGAACACCTTTTTATTGGCTCATTCCAAGTAAATAGGAAGATTTTTCTGTTTTTTGTTCCGGACCTGTCCGAAGCTGTTTGCATATTTATACTTCGATAGAAGGCAAAATTCACTATTAGTGCAGCTTTTCCAATATAATTATAAATAAAACACACACTTTTTTCTGATTTTTCAATAGTTTTTATTAGTTTTTTAAATATTTATAATTTCTCAATTTTCCAATGTTTTGCTACGAAAATGGCGGACCGATACAGAAGCTGGTTGCTACGAAATCTTTTTTTTTTTTTTGGCATAGAATAAAGAAAAATTTAAAAGAAATATACCGAACCCTGCCTTTGAAATGTTTAGCGAAATGTTCAACAGGGAAACAAGTCGAATTTGATTGTTTAGCTGAACAACCTAATGTATGGGGAAACAAGTCAAAATTTGATCGTTTAGCGCTTGAACACTCGTGAGATGTTTAAAGTCGCTAGTGTGAACTCCATATAACAATACTATCTTCAAATCTTCTAAAATGTTTGATCACTTTTAGTTGGCAACTCCAAAGACTCATAAAGTTGCTGCATTTCGTTGACAATTATAACCTATTACCTATACTCTGTTTTTCACGGCGAAAATTTCACAATTTACTAAGGTTAAAAGGATTTTACTTCTGTTTCTTCTAATATTTAATAATTTTCGTTTTTAATAGTTTTCATTACGAATTTAGGAGTTTCAAAAATATTCACATGAAAACAACTTACTAAGGATGTAACTTTTGCGATTTTCTTAGTTGGCAATTCCATTAACTAATCTAAACTATTGAAATAACTTAAACTCGTATTAATCGAGCAGTTTATTAAACTATTGCAGCATAGTATACTTAGGTAAATAACCTAAGTTTTCTTTTGAAATTTATATTATTTTCTTTGCAACTTTTGAAATCTATAACAAATCTATTGAACTCGTTTTTTTTACTTCATTTTCGATTTTGTGGCCTCAAAATCAATGAACCTTAACGATTTATGGCAAAAAGATAAAAGCGCATATAATTTAAAATTCTTTAGAATTTATAAACTTACAAAACTACAAATACGAATAATAAAAAAAATCACACTGCGCCTATAATTTTCTATATAAAGATCTATAGTAGAGTAAAAAGCATAAAAAAGATCTTAGCCAGGAAAAAGAAAAATAGTAGTATATATTTTTTTACAAGTATTGTTATTAAACCAAAGCTGCAAAAAGGAGGCGTTATGCGTTTATGCATATAAAGTATGTACAATCTTCTTTGGAACGTGGAAACAAAAAATCGTTTAGATTTAACTTCATTACCATCTATAGAATGGCCACGTATTTACCCACATACCTTTTTTTAGTTTTTTGGTACAAGTAATAAGGGACTTTGTAATATGAAAAGATAAACTTAATATTTTTTTTTCTCCAGCCTACACAGAATTGTAAAAAATATCACTACAACATTATTGTAAACAACCAAAAAAAAAAAGATAAAAAACCGAAGTTGAATTTTTTATATTGAATTTATACTTTGAAATTACTGAATAAGGAAACGAGATTTATAAATTTTTTAAATTGTTTAAAAATAGTTGGCAACTCAGTGACAGTCAATATGATCTGGCAGCTTTCTCTATTAAGAATATGAACAGAATAATCACGGTACGGCCACCAACTATATACAGCAACAATAAAAACCGATCTGGCATCTATTTTTCTTGCGGCGCGTTATCACAGACAAATACAGACTCGACAGCTATGACAGGTGTCAAAAAAAGTAGTCCTAAACCATATTGCTAATTTTTAAATTTAATCTTTGAAATTAATGAATAAGGAAACGAGATTTATAAATTTTTAAATGGTTTAAAAATAGTTGGCTACTCAGTGATAGTCAATAAGATCTGGCAGATTTCCCTATTAAGAGTATGAACAGAATAATCACGGTACGGGCACAAACTACATACAGAAACAATAAAAACGATCTGGCATCTATTTTTCTTGTGGCGCGTTAACACAGACTAATACAGACTCGACAGTTATGAAAGGTGTCAAAAGGTAGTCGTAAACCATATTGTTAATTTTTCAAATTTATTCTACTAATTGGGTTAGAAGTAGTGTTTGGGAATTCCCGGACTTTTCAATTTCCCGGGAAACGGGAAAAAAATAATTTATTTCCCGGGATTCCCGGGAATCCCGGGAAATATTCATTATTAATATAAATCATAAAAAACATTAAACTTTTGCCAACTTTTTATTAAAAACAGTTCTATGAGAGATAAACAATTAATTAAAACATAAAAAATCAAAAAATAAAAGTTAAAAATCTTGAAATACAATAAAACAAAACAAAAACATATTTCAACTTTTTTCCCCACAAAAAATCGCAAAAAATAGCTAAAAATCGCAAAAAATTTAAAACTGCGTTATTCGAGCAAAAACTAATATAGTTGGCAGCACTTTTAATATTTGTTCTGGAAATGTAAATTCAAGGTTCAAAATTTTTATATTTGTTTGACAGTCTTAGCAAAGTTATCATTAACCGACGTATATTTTTTGACTTTTTAAGTTTTTTCATGATATTGTCATACTTTTTACACTTGGTCAGTTTTCCTATGAATATATATTTGCACTGTTCTTCCAAATAGAAAAAATACAAAAAATAGCAAATGTCATTATACCCGTATGTAAAAAAAAATAAAAAATTAAATTTAAGTAAACGTTTTTTATGTAAAATGGTTTATTTTGTAAAATTCCCGGATTTCCCGGGAAAAATTAAAAAAATTACTGGGAATTCCCGTCAGCCTTTTCCCGGGAATTCCCGGGAAATCCGACCCGGGAATTCCCGGACCCCAAACACTAGTTAGAAGAGAAAACTAATATAACGCGCCACAAGAAAAAAAGATGCCAGATCGGGTTTTATTTTTTCACTCACTCCTAATTAGTATAGTGTTGCCAAGTTAGCATAAAACTAGCTAAACACTGCTCTGTTTTCTCCTAAAATCGCTTAGTTTCTCCCGCTTTTTGTTATAAATCTACTGTCGAGTCGGTATTCGTTTGTGGCGTTTTATAAGTTTTCTCTTTCTAACCCAAATAGTACAACAAAATGAAAAAACAAAACATATGATTTGAGATTCCTTTTTTGACAACTGTCATGATTGTCGAGTCTGTCAGGAGTCTCTCACACCAGTGCTGCCGTATTTTATCAAAAAAATAATGCAGTGATGCCAGCACCACAGACTATATACACACTCGACAGTAGAGTTTTATAACAAAAAATGGGGAAAAACTAAGCGATTTTAGGAGAAAACAGAGCGGTTTTTAGCTAGTTTTAAGCTAACATGGCAACACTTTCTAGGACTTAGGAGTGAGTGAACCAATAAAAACCGATCTGGCATCTATTTTTCTTATGGCGCGTTATATTAGCTTTCTCTTTCTAACCTAATTCGTAGAATAATTCAAAAAAAGTTAAACATATGGTTCAAGACTACTTTTTTGACACCTGCCACTTATGTCGAGTCTGTATTAGTCTGTGCCACAACCATCACGTTTCAGCACTTTACATAGGATTTGACAGTTAAAAACCGTTGCATCACGGTTTCTATGAATCTTCCTCTTTTTCCTCCAGCCGCTTATTATCAAAAAAAATCAACAGTTAAGGCAAATTATGACATTGGCGATGGTTTTTCTTCATAAATTGGCACCACAAATTATAATGTTTTCCCCGTTTCGGGATTTTTCGGTTCATTATCTTAATTTAGATTCCTTATTCAGTTGTTTCATTGTATATTTAAGAAATATGTCTCACTTTAACAAAAAAAAACTGATAATCTAGAAAAATATTCCCGCCTGTCTTTTTGATTAACAATTATTGATAGTCAATTTGGATTTTTTTTTTCTTGCAATAAACCAAAAATATTTATATTTTTAAAAGAAATCTTATTTGTCTGCAGTTAAAAGATTTAAACATTTATTTTTTTTAATTGTTATCAATAAAGTTTTCTACATATATAATTTTCTTAAATGATTTTACATTTTTTTTTTTTGTAAAAAAAAAACACAACTCCTTCATTCAATTTGTTTTACAAACGTTTTGTAGTTGTGAAAAAAATTGGCGATTTTTATTTTTTTGTGGGCTGGTCTGTAATTAATTGTCATGTATTTAAACAATAAGTGGTTATTGTTAATAAAAATTCCTGTTTTTTTTGTAAAAAATGTTCACTTAAAAACAATGGTCAATAAATCATGAATGAAACTTAAAATTATATAGGTTTTTTTTTGTTTTTTTTTACATGGAAATCGAAATCGATTTTTAAGATTTATGTTGTAAAAAATGTGGGAAAACACTTATTTAAAGTATTTTGCATATTTTTGTTAATTTTTGTAAAACATAGACTAAAACAGACGCGACAGTATGGTTTTATAAGAAAATGCAGAAAAAATAAGCGATTTTAGAAAAAAAAAACAGATCGTCTTTCAGCTACTTTTAACTAAATATGGCCACACTTTTTAATGATTAGAGTGTAAAAAAAAATAAAAAACAATCTAGCATTCATTTTTTTCTTATAAAAAAATTAAACACATAAATAAAAATTACTTTTTTATACCTGCCATAAGTGTCGCGTCTGCTTAGTCTGTGGCAGTATTATCTCATAGTCACATAGTAATACAGACTCGACATAAGTGACAGATGTCAAAAAAGTAGTCCTTAACCATATGGTTAATTTTTTCAAATTATTCTACGAATTAAGTTGTTAAGGGAAAGCTAATACAACACGCCATAAGAAAAATAGATGCCAGATAGGTTTTTATTGTTTCACTCACTCCTAAGTCGTAGAAAGTGTTGCCATGTTAGCTTAAAACTGCTTTGTTTTCTCCTAAAATCGCAAATTTATTATATATTTTCATAGCCAATTAATATTTTAATTAAAAATTTATTAAATTATTAATCCAACTCCAAAAACGAGTATTTACAGTATTCGATTATTTAACCATTACTTTAGTAATTTTTACAACAATTTTTGTTTTTGAAAGAATTTCAAGTACTAAAGTAATTAAATGTGCAATTTAAGTAATTGAAATTAGTTCTTAACTCTTTCTGTGTACAAAGATAATTCTATGGACGTAGTTAAAATAACTGAAATTTCTTTTAAATAAAAATCTAATTATTATTTAATCTAAATTTTTGTTTCTTATTTTTACAGATTTTTCAATACGAATGTATAAGCAGTGTTGTATTCAACTAAAAAAGGTAAGTTAAAACTTTCATTAATTTAGTAGGAAAGTCTTAAAACCTCGATTCTCGCTTAGATATTTTTAAATATTCTATTCTTATGTTATGCAAGAGGATAGTACATTCCAAATTACAAGTTTTTAGGACCATTACTTGAAAATCGAAAAAAGTACCAAAGTACACTTTTTCAAACCTCTGTCAAAATATTTCTTGCGCTGGATGAGCTTATTTTCCAAAGTACAAATAAATAACCTTATTAAAGTCGAAATTTCCAAAAAGTACTTTTCTTTGAAAAGTGTCAGAAAAAGTACCAATGTTCACCTCTTAAAATCGGAATTTTTTACCCTTTTTACCTTATGAAAGTTGAAATTTCCAAAAAGTACTTTTCTTTGAAAAGTGTCAGAAAAAGTACCATTTATTCACCTCTTAAAATCGGAATTTACAAAAAAGTTCTTTTCTTGAGAATGAAATTCTAAATTTCCGAAGTTTCTATTACCATTATTTCCTGAAATATAAAAAGTACCAATGTACTATTTTTTACCCCTTTAGAATTAGAATTTCCAAAAATCCAGCCTTAATAGGTCTATAAGTTCGTGGGATTATGAGTGATCCGTCAATAATCAGTCACGTTATTACTTTATATATTTATAAATATTTCTTTGTTTGTTGACAACAGGATCAAATGGCTCTGGTTTTAAATTCTAAAAATAATTTGTTTCTTGTTTTGAGTTGCCAACTTAAGTAACAAATGAGAAGCCACCCCAGTTGGCAATACTAACAGATCACCTAAAAAGTAAAACAAGTAAAAAGTTAAATTCGGCCTTGCCGAATGTTTTGATACCCTCCACATTGTAAAAAGATAATTGTAAAAAACTTTATTTAAAAACGAAGTTTCTTTTGAGAAAAACAAAAAAAAATTTCCGCGAAAAAAATTTTTTTTGGAAAAAAATCCTCGATTTTTTCTTTTTTTATAAAAAAATATGTTCGCACTTGTTTAAATATCATTCGGTGTTCAATTCTGTTCACATAAATCAACCAGCAGCCGAATTAAAGCATTTTGTATTTTTAGGTTATGTTGAATGTATCAAAATTTTTGAGGTGTCATTATGTTTTCGTTCATAACTTTTGAATCGCTCTACTAATATCGCTCAAATGCAATACCAAACTTGTCGGGACCACAACAAGCAAATTTGTTAATTTTCAGTTATCTTCGTGTAATATATTGTCCGTGATCTCCACTTCCACACAGACAGACAGACGGACATCTCTAAAATGTCTTAAAATTGATTACTGATCAATAAAATGTATACTTTATGGGGTCACAGACCGATATTACAAACTAAGTGGAGGGTATAAAAAATTTATAAAATCCAATTTTGTTTTTGTAAAATTTTAGTTAAATTAAAATACAACACGTTTTACTAATTTTTTTTGCTAAAATATTTTTTTGGTGTAGTTACATCATCTTTACCTGATTTAACTAGCTAAAATATCTTAAACTTCGAGAATTCTATCAAACTTAGAAAATGATCTCACTTATTAAATAATTAAACTTTGTTAATTTTTAAACTAGGTAAAAACACCTAAGTTTCATAAGTTTTTTAAAGAAAAGTAACTAAACAAAAAATGTGTAAAAAATTTGTTAAAACATAATTTTAACAAAAATTCTAGATAAATTTAACTAAAACACGTTTTATTTATTTTAACACCATCTAAAAATACTATTTTAACACCATCTAAAAATACTTGATCTTTCAGATAAATTCTTCAAAATTCGACTTATGAGTTAACTTAAGTAGCACCTAAATTGGCAATGCAACCAGATCTCCTTAAATTTGTTGATTATATTGTGATGAGTTACCAGCCCTTATTAAATTTTTTAACTTTGTTAATATTTAAACTAAGTAAAAACACCTAAGTTTCCTAAGTTTTTTAAAGAAAAGTAACTAAACAAAAAATGTGTAAGAAATTTATTAAAACAAAATTTTAACAAAAATTTTAGTTAAATTAAACTAAAACACGTTTTACTTATTTTAACACCATTTATAAATACTTAACCTTTCAACTGATTCTTCAATATTTGACTTATGAGTTGCCAACTTAAATAAAACCTAAATTGGCAATGCAACCAGATCACCTTAAATATGTCTTCATTGTGATCTTTGTTTTAAGTAATCAAAATTTTCATACTTTGTAAAAACATCTAAGTTTCTTAAGTATTATTTTCAAATATTTTTAAAGAAAATTATCTTTACACAGAAAAATGTCATGGCTTATCCACAATGGCGTCATACTTCTTTCGTTTGTTCAAATATTTTTTTTTTTTTTGTTTCTTGAAAACTTTTTAATAACATGGCACGCGGCTGACTATGATGCTCTTCTCAAGATCATTGCCATTTTTGGTGATTATTTTTTTTTTTGGTTTATTTGTTGTTTTTTACAAACAAACAATACCTACTCTAAACAATATTTTCCTAAATAAACTCCTAAACTTGTTTTATTTTGTTTTTTGTTGCTGTTTGAAAAGCCAAGTAGTAGAACGTAGTTAGAAGAGATGCAGTTTGAAAAACAAGTGTTTTTACGTTTGGTTTATTAAAAAAAAACTTCAAACTCCTAAAAAAAAAACTATCAAATACCCAGCATAATTTTCTGTTTTTAGCTAAGGAGTTAAGAATTTAAAATAACTAGCAAATTACTCACTTTTTATTTGGCCCCATGTTGGGAGCCATTTGAATTACTTTAGAATTTTAAAAAATAGTTATCTATTTTTCATTACAAAATTTAAAATTTAGTGAACACTTATTTATTTAAGATAAAAAATAAAACAGAAAATACAACCAGAATATATTTTTTATCAAAACACTTGATTCTTATTTCGGCCCCAAGTTGGGCGCCAAAACTAAAAGTTTGAAAAATATAGGCATTTCTAGACATCAATTGTGACATTTAATTTTTATCGTTATGGGGCCCCTGAAAGTTTTTTGCGAGCGTGCTAGTCTTTAAATGTAGGGGTCGTGGGTTCGATTCCCACCAGAAACCTTGGCCTGTTTCGCTTGGTCTGTTTTGCATTCACCTTATATACGCCGATAACTTTTCTAACCCGAATTTTTCAAGATTATTTTATTTTCCACAACCTGTTCCCAAAAATCTTCCTGGGTTATAAAGCTTCTAGGCAATACTTGGGCAAAGATAAACATGTTGTAGCAGATTGTTTACAAGCAAGTAAAACCACTAAAACAACAACAGCAACAAAAATAGCTACCAATTTACAAAAAATTGTTAACTAACAATTTTTAACCAAAAAATTAAAAAAAAAAACGATTTTATAAAATGAACTCAAAATAAAAATAAAGTGTTCATAAACATGTTGCTGGCACATAATTTTTTTAAAAAAAATAATAATAATTGTGGGTGCTTTTCGCAAAAAACACTAAAAGTATGATTCATGCTGATGCATGAAGCATGTGCATAATACTGTATTTACACTGGCATAAAAATTTATTGGAATTTTTGAAATCAGATTTATAAATCATAATCTGACTAACAATAAGCTTAATCAAAGATCTCAATGATACACAGATTAAGAACTTATAAAGATGTATCACTAAGTTGGCAACTCTATAAGACAACAGCTGACCATCATTTGCAGATTTGCCCCATCCAGACATATTTTTGTGGGGTTATTTTAAAAGCAAAACTTACGCCAAGAATCCGTAAATCATCGACGAAAACATTCGTGCCCAAATATACGCTATACTGTCCGAAATGCTCGAAAAAGTTGTAAAAAAAATTAGTGAAAATATAGCTAAAGAAGCACATTTTATGTTATATTTATGATTAATGTTTTATTCAAAAGTAGTCCCAAAAAATTGTAAAAAATATTTAATAAAAAAAATAATTGTTAAAATAAAAGAAATCCCTTTTCAACTGGATAAATTATGTTTTAACTGGAAACTGGACCAGACCTCAAATAACTGGAAAATCCAGGCCATTCCAGGCCGTCTGGCAACCCTACCTGTGAAAGACCTTCCTTGTTAGTCTCCATAATAAAAATGAAGGTTATGACTGAAAAATTTCGCTCGTAATCCCAACAGAACGAACATAATCCCCATTGGGATTATGACCGTTTTGGAAATTGTCATAGTCCCTACAACTAATATGGGGATTATGACCACATACTAATACAGACTCGACATAAGTGACAGGTGTCAAAAAAGTAGTCTTGATCCATATGGTTAATTTTTTTAAATTATTCTACGAATTAGGTTAGAAAGAAAACGCTAATATAACGCGCCATAAGAAAAATGGATGCCAGATCTATTTTTATTGTTTCACTCACTCCTAAGTCGCAGAAAGTGTTGCCATGTTAGCTTAAAACTAGCTAAAAACCGCTCTGATTTCTTCTAAAATCGCTTAGTTTTTCCCCATTTTTTGTTATTAAACTCTACTGTCGAGTCTGTATATAGTCTGACCGTGAATAATTCGGAGACATTTTTAATAGAAACAAGTAAGAGTGTTAAATTCGGCTGTGCCGAATCTTTTATACCCTCCAAAATGTAAAAAAAAATTGTCAGGGGCGTTTGTTTTTTTTTTTGGGGGGGCGGGGTGATGGGGGTCAGTGGGGGACGTTGAGAGCACCTTCCCTTCCCGATAAATATAGCAAATGTTTCATTTATTTAACAAAAAAACATGTAAAAAAAGTGTATTTTTTCAGAGGTTGGTTCAGTTCTTCAAGGGGGAACTTTTTTCCCCCTGAGCCGATTTTGCCCATTTACAAACTTAACCTGCCTAGCACCATAAGACATATTCATGCCAAATTGCAGGAGGCTAGCTCTTTTATTTTGGACTGTATCGTGCCATCTACTACAGACGGACGGACGGACAGACGGACATTCACAGAATGTTTCAGAATCGATCATGGATCAATAATATATATACTTTATGGGGTCCCCGACCAATATTTCGATGCGTTACAAACGGAATGACAAAGTGAGTATAGCCCCATACTGTGGTTGGAGGGTATAAAAGATCTCATAATCTAAGACTTTTTCTAGGAAAAAGGTCTCAAAATCTGAGACTTTTTCTAAGAAAAAGGTCTCAGAATCGAGTTTTTTTATAGGAAAAAGGTTTCCGAATCTAAAACTTTTTCTAAAGGAAAAAAGTCTCAGAGTCTGAGACTTTTTCTGTAGGAAGAAGGTCTCAGAATCTAATACTTTTTCAATAGAAAAAAGATCTCATAATCTAAGACTTTTTCTATCGGAAGAAGTTCTCAGAATCTTAGACTTTTCTTAAAATGTCCTGGAATCTGATACTATTTTTGTAGGAAAAAGGTCTCAAAATCTGAGACCTTTTCTAGAGGAAAAAAGGTTCATAACCTGAGACTTTTTTTTATAGGAAAAAGGTCTTAGAATCTGAAACTATTTCTATAGGAAAATGGTCTCGGATTCTGAGACATTTTCTTTTCCTTCTGAGACTTTTTCTAAAGGAAAATGGTCACAGAATCGCAGACTTTTGGTTGCAGAATCGCAGACTTTTGCTATCGGAAAAAGGTCGCAGAATCTAAGACTTTTTCCGAAAGGAAAATGGTTTCAGAATCTGAGACTTTTTCTAGGAAAAATGACTCAAAATCTAAGACTTTCCCATTGGAAAAAGGTCTTAGAATCTGAGACTTTTTCTATCGGAAAAAGGTCTCAGAATCTAAAATTTTTGCTACAGAATAAAGGTCTCAAAATCCGAGACTTTTTCTATAGTAAAAAGGTTTCCAAATCTGAGACTTTTTCTACAAGAAAAAGGTCTTAGAAACTTAGACTTTTTCCATAGAAAAAACGTCTCAGCTCCAATGGATGAAACGGTACTGACTATCAAACTACTCATTTCGTCTTATTTCTGCCCCACGTTGGGAGCCAAACCAAATAATTGAGTTTTGAATTTGAAAAAAATAATGCTTTAATTTTTCTGTTTTCTTTTTAATGACAAAATATAAAAATCAAAGAATACTGATTTAAATTTATGAAATATTTGAAAAAGTGAATTGTTGTATTAGATGAATTGGGAATTTTGAATTAATACAGAAATTTTCTTCCTTGTAAAGGATGAATTGGGAATTTTGAATTAATACAGAAATTTTCTTCCTTGTAAAGTTAAAGCTTTATTTAACTTTGCACATTCAAAACCAAATTATTACAAGAAGATCTAAAATAAAAAAATAATAATATTTGGAATATAAATCAGAATAATTTTACTTTCAAAAGACTCAACAGCCTTATTGATGCCCCGAGCTGGGCGCCAATCAAAAAAATTATTTAAAAAAAATTCTTTTTTCGATATTTCCTTTTTATGACGAAACTTTAAATAAAAATAAAAAAAAAAACTTTAGAACTCCATTACTAAAATTTATGTGCTGGAAATTATGAATTATTTTTCAGAAATTTTAAATCATAAATGTTATTTGTAAAAAGTTTGTTAGTGTAAATAACTTACAAGTAAGAGTAATATTGGCATTATATCAACATTTATTTTTTTTTTGTTTTATTATTATTTTGTATTCAATGCCAGACTAAATAAAATCTACTTGTTCATGTTTTGTTGTTGTTTTTTTTCGTATTCTTAAATTGTGTATGATGTAAATTTTTATTTTAAAATTAATTCTTAGAATTTTGTTAAATACAATTGAATTTTGTTCAATCTAAATCTTGTGTTTATTTTTCTTAAGTTTTGATATCTTATTTAAAAGCTTTTTTTTTTGTCTGCCTCCCGATTTCAATACTTAAGACCACCTCTTTGTCGTTTTAGTTTTCAAGTTTCATTAAACAAAACAAACACGAACAAAAAAAAAAATATCGCAAAAAAAACTTGGTATTCTTTACCAGGCATTCTTGGGCTTTTGTAAAGATTCCTTCTTGATAACCTACTCTCAGCAAAAAAAAAAAAATGCAACACACACAGAAAACCTGGACAAAAACCTTTATTTTTTGTGTTTTATATCGTCCACCTCTATTTTAAATGAACTCGCATTGCCATTTTTAGTTGAACGTGAAACAGCCCCATCCATCCAACCAAGTCAGCCAACCGGCCAGCCACACACCAGGAAAAATAAGTTGCTTTACACATAGAAAATCATGCATAAGCTTGTACAATTTTTTTTTTTAAAGGTTCTTTAAGCATGCAATACTCGCTAAAAATGTCTGTAAACAAACAAGTTCAATTACATACATATTTTGTTGGCCTTTTTTTACCCTTCACTCTGATATAAATAGTGTATATAAGTTTGTAATTCCGTTTGTAACTTATCGGTATATTCGTGATTTTTAAGATTTTTGATTGGCGCCCAACTTGGGGCTTAAACAAGTCAAAGTGAATCGTTTGATAGTAAAAATTATACTGATTGATTTCTTAAAGATTTTTTTTTCTTCAATTTTTGGCATTTTGATTGGCGTCTAACATTGGGCCCCAGGTTAAATTTTCACAATTTGTCATTTAAAAAGAAATTGTTATTCTTTTCAAAGACTCAAGAAGGGTTCCATGTAAAATAATATAATAACTGCTATTTCGCAACTTCATTCATCAAATAGAGAAATAAAATCAGTATTGGTTTTAAACTCAAAACCTCAAGTATTTCAATTGGCGCCCAACTTGGGGCTTAAACGGAGTGAACCGTTTAAAAGTATAAATAGGTATTTGTTTTTTTTTATTTTTAGAAATTTATTTTTTTCAATTAAAATTTTGTTTTATTTAAGAAAACTGTATCCATTAAATACGTTTTCTAAAATAAATATTATTTTCCAACAATTTTGATCATTGCATAGCGTATCGAAATATTCGCCCAGACCGCCTTTAACAATTTATTCTTATTTTGTCTCCCGTCTTGTACTTCATTTTTGTTGTTACTTTTTTTACCTTTTTCAAGCGATTTGAGCAAAACCAAGTTTCAACATAGAAGGGCACATTCTAAAATTAAAAAAAAAAAAAAACACACACAAAATGTTTTTTAAAGAAACTTTGCACATGTGCAAACAAATTTAAGGTATTTTTTTATAGCATTTGTGTAACTTTTGTCTCATGACTTAGTCACCATATATACTTTTTTTAATGGTCGTGATATGTGAAAATAGCGACAAACAAAAACTAAATAAAAGAAAATTGTAGCAGATTTAAAAAAAAATTATAGAAAAAATTTGTTAAAAATTATTTACAAAGTTTTGGAAAAGAAAAAGTTTTAAAGGTATTTTCACTAAAAAACTGTGTAACGAAATAACTAAAAGAAGGAGCTCACTTGTTACTTAAGTTGCCAACTCTTAATCAAAACCATATTTTTATTTATAATTAACTTTGTTGTAAATGTTTCAAACTAAATCCTGCAGCGGGTATAACTAACTTTCGAAACTGTTCCTTTCAGATTTAAAAAAGAAAACCTGCAGAGTACATTGCTAACTAATGTTATTTTATAATTATTTAAGACATTTTTGTAGCTATTGTGATTTTTGTCTGACTCGTTTACTTAAGTGATAGTTTCACTGTGTCCACTTTGCGATTCGGACCCTGGGCTCTTGCTTGGGCGCCAAAATTCAAACTATTACTAATTTTATTGAATATCTGTGTTTAATTGTTAATTTATGTTAATTGATGTTTTAATTTTGAAAAGACTCTTCCTCGTTGGTGGTGGTTTCTGTGTGCCCGCTTTGCCGTTTGGATTCTGGGCCCTTGTTTGGGCGCCAAAATTCAAACCCTATTAGTTAATTTTACTAAATGAGCAAGTTTCTGAATCTGTAAAAATTAAAACAAAACCGAAAACGAGTAGATTTGGAATTTTTTGAAATTCGAAAACGAAATTTTGGAAGTTTGAACCATTGTTTGGGCGCCAAAATTTGAAACTATATAAGTCAATTTTAGGTTAGGTTAAGTTGCAATGGGCTGCTGAAGTTGTATGTCAGCACATATAAACTCTGAGGTCCGTTGTGATACCACAGGACGGTAATGGGGTTAATCTACTAGTCTCTGCCGTTCAACCAATTTGAGCTCCTTATGAAACTCCTAAGATATTGAATTTTGACATTCGACAAATCAGAATGATCGTACGGCTCTCTAGATCCCAGTGAAGCAAGTCTCTGACCAAAAAGTGCCGTGCAATGGGAGCTAAAGTGTTTGATAGTTTCCAACTCCTCCTCATCCATGCAACTCTGGCAAAAGTCGTTTGACGTCACTTTTAACCGCTCTGGGTGCTTTCTTTAAAACAGTGTCCGGCAACCACTGTCGAAATCTTTCCTCTTGGAAACGATATCAGCTTACTTGTGCGCTTTTGATTAAAAGAAGGTGAAATCTGTCGTGTAGTCCCACAACTCCATACATGTGACCATCTCTGATATGTATCCTTCGCGGAAAACGGCAGTAGATTTTGCTTGTTTCTAATTCTGTTGGAGTCTGTAAGGTATTTCGAGTCTTGCAAGCTCATCGGCTTTGCAATTCCCTTTAATGTCTCTGTGCCCTGGGACCCACATGAGTCGTATGTCAAGCGTCTTGACCATCTCATTTAAAGACGTGCGGCAGTTAAGGGCAGATTTTGTTTTCAGAAACATTGACTCCAGGGACTTGACTGAGGCTTGACTGTCAGAATAGATGTTGACTGCGGTTGTAGACAAGACATTACAACTCAACCAGTCTGCCACTTTTTTATTGCAAGCATCTCTGCCTGGTAAGCACTACAATGGTAATCTTTGAGACAGTCTCAACCCAAGCTCTTCCGAATAGACTACGAAGCCCACTTGTTCGTGTAGCTTTGATACATCTGTGTAAAACATTATGGGGGCTCCACTACCCGGAATGCCCCTCAACCAAGATTCCCTGGATGAAAGCATAGTGGTAAAGTGGCGCTCAAAAAGGGTTCAAAAAAGTCAATTGTACTATATGTGTAGTTTTATTTGGATACAATTTGTTAACCTCTAAAAATTTTACAAAACCGATTGAATTTGGAAATCCAAAAACCAAAATTTTTGTATTTTGGGCCCTTGTTTGCTTTGGAGACAAATTAAAAATTCTACTACCTAATTTACTGATTGTCTTTGTTTATCTGGAACAAATTTCTTTACCTGTAAAAACTAAAATTAAAATCTTAAATCTTAAACCAATATTTTGCAATTTTAAGCCCTTGCTTGGGAGCCAAACTAAAAACTCTTCTAGTCAATGTAACTCAATGTCAATATTTATCTAAAGCAATTTTTGAACTGCTTAAACTAAAATAAAACCTAAACTGATCGGATTTTAGTTTTGGAAATCCGAAAACGAGATTTTATGATTTTGGGCCCTTTCTGGGAACCAAAATTCAATATTAGTTAATTTAACTTATTATGTATGCTTATTTGAATCAAGTTTTTTAATCTGTAACCACCAAAATAAAACAGAAATCGATCGGATTCACAATTTTGGTAAACCGAAACAGGAATTTTCGAGTCTTGCCCTTGTCTAGGCGCCGAAACCGAGATTTTCCAATTATAGCCACTTTCTTGGGGGCTTAATTCAAAACTCTTTCATACAACTTTTGTAAATGTATATACCTGGAGTAAATTTCTCAATCTAAAAACAAAAAAAAATTAATCCAAAACCTATATTTCCAAATTTTAGGTCCATGCATGGGCGCTAAAATTTAAAAATATTAGTAAATTTTACTGAATGTCTGTATTTATCTGGAGAAAGTTGACTAACTCTTAAAAACTAATATAGTCATGGTATTTTTCAGTTTTGGAAATCCAACACCAAGATTTTAGATTTTTGGGCCCTTGCTTGGGCGCGAAAATTAAAAACTGTATAAATCAATTTTGCTGAATATCTATCTTTACGTAGAGCAAATTTCTTAACCTGTAATAACCAAACTAAAACCGAAACAGATCGGATTTACGATTTTTAAAAATTCCAAACCCAGCTTTTAGAATTTTTGGGCCCTTGCTTGGGCGCCAATATTCAAAACTTTTTTAATAAATTTTTTTTAACATGTCTTTGTTTATTTGGAGCAAAATTTTTCAACCTGTAAAAACGAAAATAAAACCAAAAACTATTTTGGACATCCCAATTTTTTCCGCTGAAGCAACATTCTTTCTATTTCCAAAAAAAAATGTTTATAAATACCACTTAATGTCATGTTTCCCCTTTTTATTTGTTGTAAATCTCTAACAAATCTTTTTTGTGCTCCCATTAAAAATTTGCAATAAATAAAACAAACTTTCAAATATTTTTCAAATTAAAAAGAAGTTTTTTTTCTTATATTTGTTGCATTATTCCTACAAACTTACAAAACCACATTCCAAACGTTTTAGTAAACCTTAAGCTAAATTAAAAAAAAAATGTACAAAAATTGTATGTTACTTTTTTTTGTGAACCACTCGCTAACAAAAGAAAGCCAACGAGAAGAACTTCTCGTTTTATTATTTTCTTTATTTTTTTTATATCTCGTCTTAAACCAAATCGACCGCCTAACAAAAGTTAACATTTTGTTAATGTTTGTTTGCAAATAAAGTTGGCAACAGTGTTGTGAAGTTATGTCGAGAGGGTTGTTAAAAAGTAATCGGTACAACAGACTTGAGTAGAAAGAAATTGAAATTTAGAAAAAATTCAATATCCTCTGGTTTGAAACTGATAAGTTGTTAAGGTTGTTTGGGTTTCTGTTTGCCAAACATTTTCTTGTTGTGATGGTATTTTTGTGTCCACTTTGCGATTTGTTCTCTTTGCCCTTGCTTGGGCGCCAAAATTAAAAACTCTTTATGTCAAACTTACCGAATGCCCATAGAGGCCTACTTGTGGCCCATTATGATTCCAGTTTCTCCTTCTTCTTAGAACTCAGAAACCTCAGGTCTTTATCTCTTTTCGTTCAAGCTCTGATATCCACAACATCGCTAGATCGTCTTAAATCGTTTTTCAGTCGAACGATTCATATGTGGAACAAACTTCCCGCAGAGGTCTTCCCTGTTTCTTTCAATTAAGAAAAATTTAAATCAAATATCCTCAAACATTACTCCCTCTTTCCTCCTTCCCATGCCCTATTTTCCTGATCAATACAATCCACTGCATGAGTAGGGGGCATCCCCTGAGTATTGGTTAAATTAAAAATAAAAAAAATTATTCAAAATTGGAAAATTCTCTATAGGAAAAATATGTCAAATCAGAATTAATTAGACAAAAACTAAAATTTAGAAAAATCTAATTGAATTTCAGAAAAATAAAAGTGAAATTCAGAAAATCCCTCTAAACCGGTTTAGCCGCTATGTCTTAGCTCGTTTTTTTAAAGCTCTATCGCGATTTCCACAGAAAGACATTGTTTGAGCGTCCTAAAAATCCTAAAGCAATCGGATTTGAAATTTTGGAATACGGAAACCAAGATTTTTCGAATTTGGGCCCTTGCTTGGGCGCCAAAAATTCTAAAAAATTATTAATTAATTAACACTCAAAATCTCAAATTCTCGAAATTTCGAACTTTACTCTTTACCCAAAACTTGAACATCTCTAATTTAGTTGTTGCTGGTATGCATTATAATACTTGCAAACACATTGCATTTACAAAACCATCTCAAAATACCTTACGTTCAATAACTTTAAGGCTTTGGACTTTCAATACAATATATGTAGAGTATGAGGATGTCTTGGAGTTGCTTGTTTTTTTCCAGATACTTTGTTGAATGTATGTGATAAATCGAACTTGTTTTGGCAGATGTTTGGTCAATTTAACAACAGTGCAACAAAATTGAAATGAAAAAAATAACTAAGAATTAAATTGATTTTTAAAGGCATTTTAGATTTGAGATTGGTTTTTTTTGCAAATATTTGTTTGGCGAAAAAAAAACAGAAATGGAATACAAGACAAGTTGAAGCAAATATAATAAAAAGATTCTGCAGGTTTTTTCTTTAAACTGGGAATCAATTACTAACAATAAAAAAATATTTTTAAAATAATTTTTTGATGTTAATTGAACCTGGAGCACTTAAAAATAGTAAATAAAATTAAAATTAACCTTAAATTATTTAAACAAATCGTATTTTGAATTTTGAAAATCCAAAATCGAAATTTTTTAAATTTGGGCCCTTGCTTGGGCGCCAAGTTTAAAAACTTGATTAGTAAATTTTATTGAATGCCTAAATTTATCTGAATCAACATTCTTAGCCTCTAAAACCCAAAATAAAACCGTTACCAATCGTATTTCAATTTTTTTGTAAACCGAAACCGAGATTTTCGAAGCTTTCGCCCTTGGTTGGGAGCCAAAATTCAAAATTTTATTAGGAAATTTTTCTTAATGTTCGTATGTTTATTTGGAGAAAATTTTTTAATCTATTAAAAAGTCATAGAAACCCGAAAACAATCGAAGTTTTAATTTTGGAACTCCATCACCAAGATCATCGAATTTTGATCACTTGCTTGGGAGCCAAAATTTAAAATTCTATTAGTTAATGATTTATATATAAATTATTTAAATTATTTAAGCAAACTTTTCAACCAATCGTATTTTCAATTTTAGAAATCGAAAATCGAGATTTTCGAATTTTGGGCCCTTGCTTGGGCGCAAAGTTTAAAAACTTTATAAGTAAATTTTATTGAATCCCTAAATTTATCTGAATCAAATTTCTTAGACTCTAAAAGCCAAAATAAAACCGTTACCGATCGTATTTGAAATTTTTTGAAAACTGAAACCGAGATTTTTGAAGTTTGAGCTCTTGCTTGGGCGCCAAAATTTGAAATTGTGCAAGTAAATTTTTCCTAATGTCGTATGTTTATTTGAAGAACATTTTTTAACCTATTCAAAAGTCATATAAAACCGAACTCCATCACCAAGATCATCGAATTTTGAGCCCTTGCTTGGGAGCCAAAATTCAAAATTCTATTAGAGATATTTACTGACTGTAGAAAGTTTATTTGGAATACATTTGAATTATATTGGCAGGGTTCAAAAGCCTTTTAGTATTTACCTGGAGCACTTAAAAATAGTACTAAGCATAGAAACTTACACCTAAAAATTAACCTGAATTTATTTAAACAAACTTTTCAACCAATTATATTTTCAATTTTGGACATCCAAACCCAAGATTTTCGAATTTTAAAAACTTGCTTGGGCGCCAAGTTTAAAAACACTATTAGTAAATTTAATTGAATGTTTAAACTAACCTGGAGCAAATATCTTACCGATCGTATTTGAATTTTTTTGAAAACCAAAACTGAGATTTTGAAGTTTGAGCCCTTGCTTGGGTGCCAAATTTTATAAGTCGATTTTTTTAATGTCGTTTGTTTATTTAGAGCAAAATTTTTAACCTTCTAAAAAGTCATATAAAACCGAAAACAATCAAATTTTCAGGTTTGAAACTCCAACACCAAGATCATCGCATTTTGGCCCTTGCTTGAGAGCCAAAATTCAAAACTCTATTAGTCAATTTTATCAATTTTACTGAATGTCGTATGTTTATCTGGAACAATTTTTTTTAATCTGTACAAACCAAAATAGAACCAATTGGAATTAGCAGATTTCTTCTATAGTTTTACTGTTTTTCAATACAAAATAACTGAATATTCACTAGTTTTTTAATGTTTTGGCTAGTCATTAAATTAACATTTAAAATTGACTGTAATGTGTTTTTATTTTAAATGAAAAAACCGTGGAATGGTTTTTAAATAAAATTTCATTTGTTTTAAGTGAATATTCACTGGAATTTACCTACATAATTCTTTGAGTGAAGTTTTCCATAGCAAAACCGTTATAGAATCAACAAAAATTTCTACAGTAATAATATTCCCAGAACCAAATAATATTTAAAGAAGACTAGTCTCTAAACCTGAGATTATTGCATAGGGAAACAACCTCTCAAAATCTATTCAAACATTTAATTGTTTCAATTAAAATTTTAATTGATTTTACAATTTAAGTTTTTTCCACATCAGTTGTTATCAACCCTTTAGACATTAAACATTTAAGACTTACTAGAAGTTTCTTTACCATCATACCAGACTTTTAATTATAATTCTAAATCATCATTTATCTGGATTTTTCTTTTTTTAATAGTTTTTTTTTTCTAAAACCTTTTTTTGCAAAAATCCTCTATTATTACAAAACAATTATGTATGTTATTTTCTCTCCTTTCGTTACATATGTTTTATGTTTAATAATTTAAAATGACGAGTTGTTAATGACTATTCAATATGGCGAGACAAACAGACAGCTGGACGGACATGATAACATAGAACATGTAGATAAAATGTTAAAAATATTGCAATATTGTTACAAAAAAAAAAAAAGATGATTTAACCAACAACAACATCACAAACCAAGGTGGTAACATGAATTTCAAATCAACAACAGCAACAAGTATGTACAAAAAAAAATAAAAACAAAGTTGCTAGGAAAACCAACAGCAATCATAAAATGCACTGAAAGAAATTGTTAAAAAACTTTCGGAACACATTTTTTTAGATTCTCGGATATATATAAAAAAATTTTTGATTTCAAACTTTGTTGAAGTACGGCAAAATTTGAGATGTTTAAACCGTTTTCAGAAAACTTCTAAGAATTCAAAATTACACAAATTTTTTAGATTTTGCAACGAAAAACTTAAATTCTGAAACATGTTTGAAACTGAAGTGAATTATGAATTACAATTAACAATAAAATAAGTAAATATGTGTCAGCCCCACGTTGGGCGCCATTATTGTAACATTTTTATGAACGTATAAACTTTACATTCGTTCAAAATAATATCAGTTTTAGGAACTAAGTAATTTCTAGACTTTATATTTTATCCTCATCAAATCCACATACCGTTTAAAGTTCCTTCTCTAGAGCCATACAGCTTTTTGAAATAATTGTTCTTGTTTATATGGAAAACGAATGGTTCGGAAAACCAAAGTTTAAAAAAAAAACCAACATAGAAACATTTTAAAATCTCAAAATACTTGATAAAGAATATAATACAAAATCAATAAATTCCAATTAACAATGAAATAAGTCTTTGCCCCAAGCTGGGCGCCAAAAAACGAAATTGATGCAAAGATTGTAACTTTTCAATTGATTTTTAATTAAGAAAACCGTTCGTTTTATTTTCAGAAACCCGTTATTGATCTATCAGAAGAATTTCTTAGAATTCCAATGATTTTCAATAAAAAAAATACAAAATATTTTTCATATACAGGGTGGCGCAAAAGTATTCTCGTAATGTGAATTGCCTACCATTTTGTTAGAAATAAATAAAAATGAGTTCTGTTTTTACGAAAACGGTTTCGAATGTCGACCTAAGACAAATAGTACAATTCGCGATTAGGACAAAAGCGTTCTATCAGCGTCGCTGAGGAATTATTGCGGTATCTCTATGGACCATCCGGTCTATGTGAGGAGTCTTTGACTCCGCCACCTCTAACCTAACCTAATCTTACAATTCAAAATACCGTAAAACGATAAAAAAAATTGCATCAACTCGGAAGGCGGTCATTTATTTAGCTTTATGTAATAAATTTTACATCTTTAATTCTTTTTGCAATACCCTGTATGCATTATAACTTTTTTGATCTTATCACTCAATCAAAAATCAGAAAACTAACCTACAGGTTAGTTGGCAGCGTGCTAGCATATGAAACAGGGGGTCGTGGGTTCGATTCCCACCATAACCCTTGGTCGATTTCGCTGCAACGAGACGACAGTCATTGTTACCAATTCTCGGTTAGGTTTAAAATTATTAAAAATAATTTGTAATTAAATTGGACAAATAAAAACTGATCAAAATTATTATTATTTTGAAATTATAACAGAAATTTAATTAAAAATTTACTTTTTTAAAGTTTTATAAATTAAAACTGTATTTAATATTGAAAAGTTATAAACTTTGGAACAAATCTATTTTTGGCGCCCAACATAGGGCTTTAATGTATAAACTTATTTAATTATTAATTGTTTAATAAACTTTGTAATAAATTCATACCTTTAGTTTTCTTTGATTTTTTTTTCCTTGTTAAAAAGAAAAATTAAAAGTTGGAAACTTCGGAACAAAGTTATTTTTTGGCGCTCAACCTGGGCCCATTAACTCAATAAATGCCCATTATGATTTATAAATTTTGTATCACGTGCATTTCTATATAAACAAAACCAGATTTAAAATTAAAAAAAATTTGGAATAAGGTTATATTATGGCGCCCAACGTGGGGTTAACATATTTTAACATATTTAATAGAATAGTATTTACTTTGTATTAAATTAATTTCTTTAGTTTTCCTTAATTTAAATAAAATCATACCTTTATGTTTAGTTTTCTTGATTTTCTTCTTAGGTTTCCTTTAAAAAAATAGCAGACTTTGTGATATTTTTCGTATAGAAAATTTATTGAGGACCTTAAAAAAAATTCTATAATGGAAATTTAATTTAAAATTTACTAATTTAAAGATTTAAAGATTTATAAATTAAAACTGTATTTAATATTAAAAAGTTACAAACTTTGGAACAAAGCTATTTTTGGCGCCCAACTTAGGGCTTTAATGTATAAACTTATTTAATTATAAATTGTTTAATACACTTTGTAATAAATTCATGCCTTTAGTTTTCTTTGTTTTTTTTCTTTGTTAAAAAGAAAAATTTAAAGTTGGAAACTTCGGAACAAAGTTATTTTTTGGCGCCCAACCTGGGCCTAGTAGCACATTTGAATGCCCATTATGATTTATTAATTTTGTATATTGCTCATTTCTTAGATTTTTTGATTTTTGTTTCTTATAGTATAAACAAGAACAAATTTAAAACTAAAAAATTTTGGAATAAGCTTATTTTTGGCTCCCAACGTGGGGCCAACATATTTAATAGTGGTTTATTTACTTTGTATTAAATTAATTTCTTTAGTTTTCCTTAATTTAAATAAAATCATACCTTTATCTTTAGTTTTCTTGATTTTCTTCTTAGTTTTCCTTTAAAAAAATTCAAGATTTTGTGATATTTTTCGTATAGAAAATTTATTGAGGACCTTCAAAAAAAATTCTACAACCAAACAATTCTTTTCTTTTACTGTAACATAATCATACAAAAGGCTGATACATTTTTGAAGCTAAAAAAAAAACTATAAGTTTCTTGTTGCAATAAGTAGTTTAATTTTGTTGCTGCTATGTGGCACCAACATTGTTGTTGTTGATTGCAAAGTGTATTTTAGTTTTCTTAAGCAGCTGTTTGCAATTCTTTAAAAAAGATTTGCAATAACTATATGTTGCTTATTTATATTTTTATTTTTTTGTTTCGCAATTTTTTTTTCCTTTTTTTTTTTGTGAAAGACATAAAAATTGATGAAGTGCTGCTGAAGCAGCCACATACGCGAAATCATCAACATCATCGTTGCAGTCATTGTCGTCATCATCTTAAAACACATCATTATTATGAAACATTTGTGTAAATGCCCGGTGTTAAGCGGGTCAATGGGGAGTTTTATGACTAAACATGAAAATAAGCTTGGACTGAAAACCCTTGAGAGCTTGGAAACGGTTTCGAATGTCGACCTTAGGCGAATATTACAATTCGCTATAAGAACTAACGCATTCTATCACCGTCGTTGAGGAATTATTGTAGTTTCGCCATGGACCAACCTTTCTATGTGAGGAGTATTTGACTCCTCCACCTCTAATTTAACTTTGGACTTACAAGTAGTTTATGTTGACTACGTTTTATTTGACACAGTACAGTTGTTGTAGAAGAATCACAACATCAATCCGTTAACGACAATTGCAATCTGATCGTACTCTCAGAAAACAAACTCTGTCGAAAAACAGCATCTGTGGATGGAATTTTTTGTGCCGACTGATAGGATCTTTGTGTAAGTGGTTGCGATAACCTCAAAATTGTGGTTTTGATTACTACTGTTGCGAATGTCGACCTAAGGCAAATATTACAATTCGCGATAAGAACTAATGCTTTAGCGTCGCTGAGGAATTATTGTAGTTTTGCTATGGACCAACCTTTCTATGTGAGGAGTCTTTGACTCCTACACCTCTAACCTAACATTGGACTGACAAGTAGTTGACACAAGTAGTTGACACAGTACAGTTGTTGTAGAAGAACCATAACCTCAATCTGGTTGCCCCAATTGCAATCTGAACGTGTACTCAGAAGAAAAAATCTGTCGAAAAAAATCATTTGTGTGTTGACCTCAATCAAATATTACAATTCGCGATAAGAACTAACGCGTTCTACCACCATCGCTGAGGAATTATTGTAGTTTCGCGTTGGGCCAACCAGTCTATGTGAGGAGTCTTTGAATCCTGCACCTCTAACCCAACATTGGACTGACAAGTAGTTAATGTTGAATTCATTGTAGTTGAAACAGTAAAGTTGTTGTAGAAGGACCACAATCTCAATCCGGTTGCGCCAATTGCAAACTGAACGTGCACTCAGATGAAAAACTCTGTCGAAAAACAGCATCTGCGTGTTTAGTAAGATTAAGATAAGGACCAATGCACCGCGACCGATGGAATCTTTTGTAACGACTGATAGGATCTTTGAGTTATTGGATTCCATAACCTCAAAATTGTGGTTTTGATAACTATACTTGCTATTTAAGTGAAGCGATCAAACAAACAATGCTCCAAAGAATAAGTTTTATATATAAAGATCTGCACCATGAATCTCTGGAACAGTGTAAAGAGTAACACGGGGTTTTTTGTTGTATTTCAACTCTCAGTTTGCGTATATATAGTTTAACTAAACTGACTGACATACCGACTTGGTAAATTGTTGAATTGCTGACTGTGAATGACGGAGTTTTAGTTACTGTTGCTGTCGCTGTTGTTGTTATTGTTAAAATTGCCTCCTAAGAGGCGTCACAAAGACCATGTTAAATAATGGTTGGTTTCTGGTGGTTGTGTCTTTTTTTTCCTTATAGTGTTGTTTCCAGCCTCATCTTCAAAGTCAATGCCACTTGTTGTTATTGGAATCTTTGCAATCCAGTTTAACAAAAAAAAATTGTTACTTCTTTTCAATTTTTTTTTTAGTTTTTTATGCCTTAAAGTTTCTTATTAAATGTAAAGTAAAGCTTAAAGGCATTAAAGCGCCCTTTTTGTGACTGCTGTTTGGTATTCTGTTTAAATATTTTTTCCTGTCGTCTTATTTTTTTTTTTGTATTATTGTGTCCTCCTGACTAGCAATTTCGAACATCTGATGTTAAGGCTGTTAGTGGCTATGGACTGCTGCTGTTGTTGATATAAATGTGATGGTACCATTTTTTAAAACGTGTTTAAAAGCGTTGATTATGATGCTTCACCAACATTCATTTAATTTAAATTTTTATTTTTATGGTCTGGTTTTAACAAAATATAAAAAACAGCATAAATTCCAAAATATATTAAATAAATTACGAATAGACATTGACGAATTTAAAGTGTACTCTTCTGTTATAAATAAAAACTATTCTTTGAAGACAAAATAATTATTCAATTTGTAAGTCAAATTAAATTAAAGATTAAATTAAGGATTTTTTTAAAAAATCAATATATAAAAAAACAACAAATTTTTTTTTTTTGGCGCCCAACCAGGGGCCAATGTGTATAAACCAATGATGGGTACCAATACCTTTTCGATACCAATACCCGTTAATACCAATTCAAATTGAAAAACAATACCAATTATAAACCAATACCTTTATTTGTGCGATACCAATACCGATAAAAAACCAATACCGATTCCCTACTACCAATACCAATTAAAAACCAATACTTTTATTCTTCAAAACCAATACCAATAAAAAACCAATACCAATTCATTTTTTTCTACTTTCGTATCGGTTTTGTTTCGGTTTTTTGTATTCTTATTTTCGTTTGTTTTAATTATGAATTCAAACATTTTCTGTCCATCACATTATTGGGTTTTACCTGACTAACGAATTGCTAAAGATGTTCACAAAAGATGTTACATCGATCAATAATCGTTTGCATGCAATGCCACATAACAAAAAGGAGTTAGCTACTTGAATTTTAAAAGCCATAAAAACATAAAACAATTTTTTTTTGTCACGTACAATATCCTTTTTTTTTAACCCAATTTGATTGTTATGACCCCTAATAAAAGTAGACCTTAAAAAATGTTGACCTTTTCTGTGATAAATTTTTGATATTGATAATTGATATTAGGTTTTACCTCACTAACGAATTGCTCAAGATGTTCACAAAAGATGTTACATCGATCAGTAATCGTTTGCATGCAATGTCATAAAACAAAACGGAGTTAGCTAATTGAATTTAAAAAGCCATAAAAACATAAAAAAAAAATTTTTTACTTCTTTTTAACCAAATTTGATTTTTATGACCCCTAATAAAAGTATATCTTAAAAAATTTAGACCTTTTCTGTGATGAAATTTTTTCTTTTGCAAACATTGTTTTTGTTTGATATACATTAAATGCCACTGCACTGTTCTTTGAGTTGTAAAAAAATACTAATGTCCTTTTTTGGAAACTCCAATCAAGCAGCCGTTACAAAATTTTATGTCACAACACCAGAATCCAAAAAAAAATATTTTTTTTTTTTTATTACAGGCACACTGTGCCGGGTACAGTCATATTATATAAGAATTTATTTTATTTTAGTGTGCGGTTCACACTTGCTATTTTTGAGAGTTTAAGGGCTACGTGTTTAAAAAAATCTTTGTTCTGTATCCATTACGTTTTTATTCTGCAAAACGATGTTCGCATTCATTTTTAACTACCCAGGGAGAAACTGCCAACCGTTCCACAAAAAAGTCTCGGCAAAGCACTTTATTTTTTGTGTATAAGGTAGTATGAAAAAAAAGTGCTTTGCAAGCGCTTTGCCAATGTTTTCTATATGTATGTCACTTAGACACAATGCCTATCACAAACTTGACACCTTTTATATAAAAACACGTTTCTTTTGTAAGGAAGTGTCTTAAACTCCGGATACATCACATGTGAAATGCCACTGGGTCTATCCCTTTGGAAAACAACACGTTTCGGTTCAATACATAATTTTTTTCGGGACTTTTGCTAAAAGGTTAATCTATGACTATTATTTCGGGTAGTTTCAAACATAAGCATAAACTCGTTATACCCTGTACCACAAGGCGCTTTAAAATAGCAACGGCATACCGTGGTTATCATTTTGGATGCTGGGAGAGTACTAAACTGTGATGCTTTCCTAGCACACAAGCGACCATAGAAGGTACTTTGCCAGCGCTCTCCCGTTCGTATTTTTCTGCATGGGTAGTTTAATTATTGGTTTTCACCATACAATTTAAACGTAAAAATAAACCATCGTTTTATTTTGACAGATAAAGTGTTTAAAATTGTATGGGGAAGACACATAATTAAACTAGTTTAAATGAAAGCGAATATGGTATTACTGGTGTTTTGATAAACAACTTGTTTAAGGTCGTAAGTTTGAACCCCATATAAGAAAACAATTACCCGTGTAATCGCAATTACAAAGATCTAAAATCGAAAAAGGGGCCTCCACGATAACCTATTTCGATCACATTTTTTAAAAAATATTTATGTATGAAAAGGATGAATTTCAGGTATATTTTGTAACGAATGTTAAGTCTCAACTTTCTGCAATTAAAAAATATCTCCCCTTGGCTACCGCAATTTATATGTGCATTAAATGCAATGTTCATCAGCACAGAAATTGTTTTAAAAAAACGAAAACTTTGCAATTTATTATTTTAGGCTTTTAATTTTTATACCCTCCAACTACAGTATGGGGGTATACTCACTTTTTCATTCCGTGTGTAACGCATCAAAATATCGGTCTAGGACCCATAAAGTATATATATTTATGATCAGTGATCGATTCTACGACATTCTAACGATGTCCATCCGTCTGTCCGTCTGTAGTTAACACGCAAAAATATGTCTTATATTCCTAGGCGGGTTAAGTTCGTAAATGAGCAAAATCGGACCAGGGGGCAAAAAGTTCCCCCTTGAAGAACTAAACCAACCTCTAAAAAACATAATTTTTTACATGACTTTTTGTGTTTTTGTTTATCAAATGCAACATTTTTATGCTACAAGAAGATCAAAGTCCTGCATTTGGAACTTGAGAATTGGAAATTGTTGTTTTTTTCGGTCCGCCCTCCCTTTCATGGGCATGGAATATTTTTTTTTTTTTTAATTATGATAAACTTTCATTTCTTTAGTGCAAAAAGCATAAGATTGAATTTTTAAACACATATTAGAGAGAAAATTTCCCCCCCCCCCCCCCCCCTTCAATTGCCACTACCGACCCACCCACAAAAAAAAAAAAATAAAACAACCAATCAGAAAAAAATAAACACCCAAAACAATGACTACTGCTACTTAAAATTTTAAATATAAAGTCGATTATTAAAAATATATTTTAAAAGTCGATTTTATCGATTTTTTGAGGACTTGTGGTGAGGCTGTTTGAATTTTAATTTGGTTATAAAAACTAAATTAATAATATAACAAATGCTATTTACATCAATAATAAGGGGTTCAAATACCCTTGCCTATTAATTTTTTTAAAGAAAAAATACTGAAAATGTCCTTAATATTAGAGATGGGCGCGTGAGTGATTTTTGACTCACTCACGCTCACGACAGGAATTTTTGAATCACGCACACTCACTCACGAGCATATTTTTTCTACTCACACTCACTCACAATCAAGTGAGTAAATTTAACACAACTCACACTCGCGTGCACTCACGCAAGCTTCGCTCACACTCACGTTGGCTCACATTCACAAAACTCTTATTTATACAAAAAAATTTCAAAAAATCTTTCAAAATTTAAAGTTCAGAGAAATTTTACAATTTTTTTTTGCTTTTTTCGGGATGAAATCTTAAGTTAAGCCAAATTTTACAATTTTTTGTACATTTTTTGGTACGAAAGGAAATATGAAGAGAAAATAAATCACGCAAGCTCACGCAAAAAATTCGACTCACGCACACTCACTCACGCAAAAATCTTACTCACGCACACTCACTCAATTTTTTTCTCCACTCACAATCACGTGAATAAAATTGAATTCAGTCACACTCACGCGTGAATCACGCTCTAATCTGCTCATGAGCCCATCTCTACTTAATATAAGAAAAATAAAAAATAAATCATTATTCAAAAATCCACCATGTCCGATCGATGGCTTAAAGTCAAAACTAAACTCGGTTAAAAATTGCACATAAACGTATATTTTTCTCCACTGTGGGCGGACAGAAGGACGACGTACGTTAAATTAATTAATATTAACGACAAAACCTTTTGCATACAAATTCCAAAACCAATATAAGATAAATACCAATACTTATTAAAAACCGATACCGATTCGAGGCTAAAACCAATACCAATACCCAATACCTAAATAATTCAAAACCAATACCGAAACCTATACCAATTCAACAAAAAATGAAAACCAATACCAATACCAATACTAATATAATTTTAAAAACCAATACCAATACCAATACTTTTATCGAATTGGTACCCATCCTTGGTATAAACTTATAGCAAATTCACACTTACCTCGAAACCCCGTTGAAACCTCATATTTTTAATTTTAAAACTCGACTGTTCACACACAACAAATATGACACTTATCTAGTTTTCAGAAACTAGAACAAAAACAAATTTCTTTAAAATGAATTAAATAATGCCAAAATTATTTTTTTATGCGGTTTTATTTTTTTTTATTCCAAATTAATAAATATTTTCAAGAAATTTTGTAAATAAATAGATTTTTTTATTTTTTTAATTTTGGCATTTTCCCATTTTCTCTATTTCTTATTGCCGCACAGTGGTAAAAATATGAAAAATTTTGAAATTTATAAGGTTTCGATCGTACTTTCGTTGAAACCTCACTACAAAAAGGTTTCAATTTGTGAGGAAAAATACGTATTTTCAAATGAGGTTTGGCACGAAACCTCGTTAAACGGGGTTTCGAGGCCAATCTGAACGTACTATTATTTAATTCTTAGTTTGGATTTATTAATTTTGTATTAAATTCATATCTTTAATTTTCTTTAATTATTTTCTTATATAAAGCCTAGTATTCTGTATTTCACGGCGAAAATTTCACTATCAAAATTGAAATGTTACTTTTCACTATAATTTAAATTGTCTTGTATAATAAATATGCGTGAAAACTTTTTTAACAATTTACGTATAATTCCTCGCGTTGCCAATTTTTTTTTTATATGGTGTTTGATTTATTAACTTCTGGTGAAAAGAAAATCAAATTTGCAAACTTTAGATCAGGAAAATTGTTGGCGCCCAACATGGGGCCTATACATATTTACTTAATTTAATGTTAATTGCGTTTTATTAAGTTAGTATTTAGTTTATTCCTCATTTTTTTATTTAATTTGTTTATTATATAAAAAAAGATCAAATTCGAATCATATTAACTCATTTTATTGTTACTTGTAATATATAAACTTTAGTTTTCTTTAATTTTGTGTGAAATCATACCTTTATGTATCTGAAAAACTGTACACTGACGGAACTACTCTAACAAGTGGTATTCGGAGGGAGTTTTGTTTTGACTCTAAGATTGCCAGACAAATGCAATGTTTAACAGAAAATGTTGCTGACTATTTAAAATGCAATATCTGGTTTTTAACCGCAGTCAAGCCGCGGCCAAGTCTTTGTAGTAAAAATTCCGGAAAACAGGATATGCACTTAACTGCCTCATGTCTTTAAAAGAGGAGACCAAGCAGTTTGAGATTTGAGTTATATGAGTCCCAGGGCGCCCTGGCATTTCAGTAAATTGTAAAACTGATGAGCTTTCTAAACTAAAAACTACTTATGGAATTAGAATGTGCTGGTATTCCTCTAGAAACTTGAAAGAAACATTGACAGCTTTGTTTTGGAATTGCGGCTAATCAGGTATAGGCAGATGGATGGAACTGTGAGACTACACAACAGATTTGGCTGTCTCTTAATCAAAAGAACACAATTGCACTGTTTGTGCTCCCAACAAAACGAATTTTGACTGTGGTTGTTGTAATCAACAGGCACTGTCTTATAGGAAAAATCGCTGATCGGCTAATGAGGAGGAGGAGGAGACGATTTGATCTGATTTGATCTGATAGTGTATAATTGCTTCTGGTTGAATATAATGACAAACTTGAGCCAATGTTAAAATAAATGACAAATTTGAGCTAATGTTGATATATCTAGATTTCGATTTTGGTCATTTCAGATATATGCAATAAGATATGATCATATATATAGATGTGTACAGATAAGATAAGATCTAATCCATTTTTATACAGGGCGCTTTCTGATCTGCTTTATTGGGATCTGCGTAGCTGCATGTTGGGTGACATGTCATAATCCTGACTGACATAATCCCCATTTTCGTTGTGGGGATTATGACCACAATTATTTCGGTCATAATCCCCATAATGGTTGTGGGGACTATGACCGAAACAAATTCGGGCATATTTCCAATAAAAAATGGACATAATTCCCAGATTTATTAGGATAATGATCACGTAACAAATGGGCATAATCGCCACTACAGGGATTATGTCCACTAAACTAGTTAGTGATAATCCCAAAAATTTTTGTTTTTTAGTTGTCTGACAAGTTTTTCTGCGTAGACGGCCTTCGGCCGGGCTTAGAGATTACAAACTCCATGCATTAAACCCACCCTGCCTGCAAAAAAAAACGGGTTATGACCAAAATTATTTTGGACTTAGTCCCCATAATATGAATGGGGGTTATGACCGAAAAAATTTCGGTCGTAATCCCAACAGGGAACACGGTCATAATCCCCATTGGGTTTATGACCGTTTTGGAAATGGTCATAGTCCCCACAACTAATATGGTGATTATGACCGTGATGTATTCGGTCATAATCTCCATTTTCGTTATGGGTATAATGTCCGCGGGGATTATGTTCTGTCACCTGCATGTTATCTCTGATTTTTTGGATGTCAAAACACAATATCTTAGGAGTTTGAAATTTGTTTAAAGGCAGGAACTTGGTTTAAGGGTGGAAACTTGAAATTTAACCCCATTGCCGTTTTGTGGTTTCACAACGAACCACAGAGTCTATACGTTATAAAGGTATAAGCCCCACCTTGGGCGCCAAAAAAGCAAACTTGTTCATTCTAAAAAACCGGGACTCAATTCATTTTTTTTTTACTTTGCCATGTATCCAACTAAGAACTTCTTTACTCTTAGTTTACATCATGTCATTACGTGATTTCACAACGGTTCTCAGAGTTTTTATGCGCTGAAATAAATTAAAGCACCCACTTCAAATCTAACCTTAATCGAAAGTCTTTTTTGATAGTTACAAGAATCTTCCTTGGTATGGGTAACTGAACAAAAAGGAGTAGATGGGAACGAGAAATCTGATGTGCTCGCAAAGCTTGTAGCGGATGGGGTAGGAAATTTTGTACACATTGAGCCCCTAAATTAGTACTATAGAACGAGAAGTGACTGACGTTGTATTTCTATTGCAAACAGGACAGGAAATAGGGAGAGCTAAGCACAATCAGAATAACCAAAATAATCTGGCCGCACTATGACTTCAGGAAAACTCGCTACCTACTTTCTCTTAGCGGAAGGAATTGTCGTTTACTCACAGGACACTGCCTAATTGCTTTCCAAGCGAAAACTGTGGGAATTATCTCGGATGCCAATTGTAGAAGATGTAACGAAACTAATACAGAGAACACAGTTGAACATATTCTGTGCAAATGCCCCGCATTAGCTAGACACCGCTAGCGAATACTAGACAAAGCAGAAATCGAGAATCTGGATGAAATCTTAGCTATGGATCTTAGGCAAATAAAACTGTTAGCCGCAATATGGACAAACGCGTTTTATCCTCGTCGTTGAAGAAACATGTAGTATCGCTATGGCCCAGCAAGACTGTGCGAGGAGTCTGAACTTTAGACTCCACCACCCCTAACCTAACCTTAAGCCTCAAGCTGGGCGCCAAAAAAACTGTATTTAATTACATTTATTATAGTTTAAAAGCACTCCCATTAGATGTAGAAGAACTTTTTTGATGCGCAAGTTATGATACATAAATGACTAAACTGGGCGCCAAAGACAATCTTGTTCCATTTAAACAACTGGGGCCCTCAATTATGTTTTTCACCTGTATCCAACTTTATATCCAACTAAAACTTCTTTTATCCCTTACTGTACATCATTTACAGTATAATTAAACATTCCTTTATAACAATTTCTTTTCTGTTAATTTGTTTTGAAAGTTTTAAAATTCTTTTGCTTTTAAATTATATCTTGCTACACTCCGCATCATAACTATAGCCGCATTGCATTTTTCGGTTTATTTAATGTTCAAGAAGTATTTTTATGAAACCTATTTTGGTATATTACAGTGTTATAACAGTACTCTTGTTTTTGTAAATTTGAGCCATCAGCTGTTTGAATTGAGAAAACGGCGACCTATAACTGTATTTCTCAGTGTTTCATAACTATAGCCGCATTTCAATAAAATCAGTTGAAATGAGTTCAAGTCAAAGTTTCGTGGCCAAATTAATTTTTTTTTTTGTAAAATTCGTTCCTCTATTAATTTTTAAACAAAATGCCACGTGGTAAATTTTTAAATGAAATCGAACAAGTGAGATTGTTACATTCGGCAGTGCCGAATCTTTTATACCCTCCGAAATGTAAAAAAAAAATCCAGGGCGTTTTTTTTTGGGGGGGGAGTTCGTGGGAGACATTAGGGGGCACCTTCCTCTAGCGATTTAGAACTTCTTCTGAGATAAGAATGTTGCATTTGCTTACCAAAAGTGCAAAAAAACTCTGCAAAAAATGCGTTTTTTCTTGGGTTGGTTTAGTTCTCCAGGGGGGAACTTTTTTCCCCTTGGTCCGATTTTGCCCATTTCCGAACCTGACCTGCCTAGGAATATAAGACATATTCGTGCCAAACTTCGGAAGTCTAGCTCTTTTATTTTGGACTGTATCCTGTCCTCAACAGATGGACAGACGGAAAGACGGACAGACGGACGGACGGACATCGCTAGAATGTCTTAGAATCGATCACTGATCAATAAAATATATACTTTATGGGGTCCTAGACCGATATTTCGATGCGTTACACACGGAATGACAAAGTGAGTATATCCCCATACTGTGGTTGGAGGGTATAAAAAGTCAAAATTTTAGCCTTTTTAGAATGTGGTTGAAGTTATCGCGAAATTGGACGAAAAATTAAGCGATCTGACAAAATTATCCGAAATTTTGTAAAAAATAAAAGTGGATACGGGATGAACAAAACAGGGGTCCAAAAAAAATCTATCTGAGAGAGATCCACGCCATATTATTAACGCTGCTAGCAATTCTATGAACACTCTTTCGCAGATTGGTAATGAATGCGGGTTGAATGTGTCCAATTCTACAATAAGTAGAGTCTTAAAGGAGTCTGGAACGATAACAAGACTTTTATTTTATACAAAATTTCGGATAACTTTGTCAGATCGCTTAATTTTTCGTCCAATTTCGCGATAACTTAAACCACTTTCTAAAAAGGCTAAAATTTTGCCTTTTCCGACTTCATTTAAAAATTTACCATGTGGCATTTTATTTAAAAATTAATAGAGGAACGAATTTTACCAAAAAAAAAATTAATTTGGCCACGAAACTTTGACTTGAACTCATTTCAACTGATTTTATTGAAATGCGGCTATAGTTATGAAACACTGAGAAATACAGTTATAGGTCGCCGTTTTCTCAATTCAAACAGCTGATGGCTCAAATTTACAAAAACAAGAGAACTGTTATAACACTGTAATATACCATAATAGGTTTCATAAAGATACTTCTTGAACATTAAATAAACCGAAAAATGCAATGCGGCTATAGTTATGATGCGGAGTGTATACAATATTGTCTTTATATTTTTTTTTTGTTTGCAGGACCAGTTATATTGGTCTCTTAATTTTAATATGTTGCTCATTCATACATGTTCAAAAAATATGGGCTCATAAATCATATGATTTGATTTTTGGCAATTTTAAATTTTTTTGTTTTTGGTTTTTTGAAATATTTTTTTTTTTTTGCACAAGTAATTAAATTTTATTTTTTTTTTCGGTAAGATTTTGCAATATGAATAAAAAAAAGATGAATATTAATGATTGAAACAGGATTTTAATTAGTTTTGACCATAAAAATCAAATAATTGTTTTTTTAAATGGATGCACTGAAAAAAAAATTATAGACAATTTAAATTTTGTTTTATTTTAACAAAAACCAAAAAAAATTTTATTCTCCATTAAAAAAAAATGGATATTCTTATCGTTTTGAGTGTAAGAAACCGAAATATCGGTCCAGATTTCACGAATTTTATCAATTCATCAACGTTCCTCGATTATAGGACGATGTAATGATGTTCGTATGTCTCTCTTAGACTTTTCAAATTTATTTTATATCTACAACCATTTCTCTAATTACTTTCATAATCCTTGTAATTCCATTACAAAACAACCATTTAACCCTCTTAATAAACTCATTTACAGCTTTTTAAGAACAATAAGAGAGCGTTAAACGTAAAAAAAAATTAAATTAAATCACAAAAACTGCATTTATCCAAACAATCAACCTTTTAACGCTGCAATTCTATTCATAACAACAAAAAAAATTATTATCTTCTTCCACGCTGTGAAGTTTTAAGTTCTTCAAAAGGTGTAGTAAGACGATTTCTTGGTAATCATATTATGCATCTCAGATAACTTGATGCATAAACAGCAATGCAAGTGGATGTGGCATCACATTGCAAGATACGCATCTTAACATTATTACAACAGCAATAATTCTGAATGTATATGAGAGTAGTATTGAAAGTATGCATTTTTTTTTTGTAGAATCGCCAAGCAGGAAAGATAATGTTTTCAAGATTTTCTGCACTTTAACGCGTACAAAATTTAAACGAAACTTTAAATGCTGATTGTCAAGTTTTTTCTTATTTTTTTTATATAGTTAGATTGTTTTTTAAAGGGTCTGAGCAAACAGTTACTTAAAAAAGTAAACGAATACTTAAATTGTTTAGTTATAGTTGCCACCTCCACTATTCTAATCGGGTAAATTTGAAGAAAAACTTATTATTTTATGCCTAAAAAGGTTTTTTTATTTGGCCCCAAGTTGGGCGCCATTTTTAGTGGTGAAAATGTGAAACCCAGTGGAGTTTGTTTAAGTTAAGTTGTGGTGGTGCTCGCTGTCAACTTTTTTGGTCTTCTCGATAGGAATTATTGTATGCGTAAAATGAGTATTATATCTTACCCCAAGTTGGGCGCCATGTGGTGAGAATGTTAAACCCACTAGAGTTAAAGAAAAAAGTGGGAGCCACTCACTTTTGGTCTCTTCGATAGAAATTCCTTAAACACATTTCAGTGGTAAGCTCTTTTATTACTGAAAATGGCACCCAACTTGGTGTTAAAAATTCCAGCATTGACAACATTATAAATGGCGCCCATCTTGGGACTAGAAAGAATAATCATGTTAAGCATTATTATAACCACTGAAAATTATTTAGTTATAGTTGCCACTATTATAACACCGACCGACAAAAATGAGAAAAAAATCGTTAAACACGAACTGGATTACTAGAGACTAAATGTCAGGCCCTTTGTTCCAACTAGGAATCCCAGGAATTTATATATATAAATGTAGTAAAACTGCATTTACAGTTTTTCACTGCGTGATCCTGTTTCCTTTTAAAAGGACTTCAAAGTTTAAGCGGATTAAATTTTATAAAATATTTTTTTTTATTTATGATTGTCATAGGATGCCACTAGTTACAGCAAATAAAAGAGGAGGATCTCCCCTAATTTTCCTATTTTATTATTTTTACATATCAGGAAAAAGGAGGTATGTTACCACCTTTCAAAAAATTATCCTTCAATATTACTCAAAATTTTCAACAAAATATTTTGATAAAGTTTTCAAAGGACTTTATTCACATCCTCATATGGCAAAATAAAATAAATTGGAAAAATTAGGGTAGATCCTTCTCTTTCACTTGCCATCACCAGTGGTTTTAAAGGCAGTCATGAGGCTATGTTCCACTAATAAGAATGATAAGCACTGAAAATTTTAGTTAAAGTTGGCGCCTCCACTATCTCAATTGGTTGAATTAAAAAAAGAAAAAAAAAATTGTATATGCTTAAAATGATTATTCTAGCTGGCCCCAAGTTGGGCGCCATTTTTAGTGGTGAGATTGTTTAACCCACTTGAGTTTGTTATAGTAAAGTAGTGGTGGCGCTCGCTTTTAAGTTGTTTGGACTTTTTATCCATACACATATATCAGTGTTAAACATATGTCTTACCTACATTGTCAACATTATAAATGGCGCCCATCTTGGGGCCAGAAAAAATAATCACGTTAAGAATTATTATAAGCACTGAAATTTGTCTAGTTATAGTTGCCACCTCCACTATCCTTATCAAATGAATAAAAATGTATATGCTTAAAATAGTTATTCTATCTGGACCCACGTTGGGCGCCATTTTTAGTGAAAATGTTAAACCCACTGGAATTTGTTCAAGTTAGGTAGTAGAGGGGCTGGCTTTAAACTTATTTGGTCTCGTCGATAGGAATAGGATGTTTCCTATGTACCTTTACCACTCCAATCCTTTAAGACATTTCAGTGTTAAGCATTCTTATTATTACAAATGGCACCTAACTTGTTGTTAGAAAGAATAATTATTTAAAGCCACCTCTTCTATCCTCTAACAAATTCCAACATGTTCTACATTATAAATGGCGCCCATCTTGGGGCTAGAAAGAAGAAGAACATTAGCATTTAATATCCTTAGTTTATGGATATTACCCTGTGAGGAAGAAAATCGGTCCTGTCACCGGTTCTAAACTGGTCTAAAGTGAAAAGGACCGGTCCCAGACACGAACTTTTCCTTATAAGTGACCTATCACTTTAACATGGCGATGTCCTAGTAAGGGGTTAATTGATACCTAGTGGGATGTAACAGAACTTGTACCCAAAACCATGTCATATTTCACATTAAGGAACATGACACCACGGGATCAGTCATTTCTGATTAATTGACCTTTTTTCAATTACATTACAGCACATGCGCCTATGTTCCAGTTTGGGGTCCTGTCCCTTTTTAACCAGTCTCAGGATAAGCACTTTTAGATTTATTGGTCCATCTTTACTCACAGGGTCTATTCAACTGTTCTCTCAATTCTGTTTATCACTATCTCTATAAAACAAAAGTATATATATGATATGAATACACTTATTCCATACAATATTCTTATTGGGTCTGCTATTAAAACCTGAGTTTTTTTTTTGTGCTAAAAGGCGGCTTAAATACAAAAGGCTTAAAAATTCCATTTAAACTGGAGCTACTTCATCATGAGTTGTACTAAATGTACTAAAAGTGAAAAAAAATGCAGAATTTATATGATGAGTATGAATGTGTAGATGATAATGATGTAGTAGATGCTGTAGCAATTGCTGCTGACGATGGTTTTTATACAAAAAGAATGAATACATGAATGACAGACTGTTTAATATATGACGGGACAACGGTTGGTTACAATGGTCGCAAACAAAAAATCATTTGAATTGGAAAAATATAGCAGAAAATGATTTTAATTTTTTTCTGCTTCAGTTTTTTTTTTGCCTCAATTGAATGGCAGGCATCAACCTGCCATTGAAAATAAGTTTTATACAAAAAAAAAAATAAGAATCAGATCATTATTATCGATTTTATTTTTTAAAAAACTAATGTATGATGGAAAGTGTTTAGATTACAAGGGAAAAATTTAAGAAATTGAAGTTTTAAAGAAACTTTTAAAACAAATGACTATTAGTATAAGAGTTTTTTTTTCTAGTATAAGACATTTAGTGAGTGACTCCACTAGTAAAAATGTTATAATGATTATATTTCTTCGATTTAAAAACAAAAGTCGTTTGTTAGAAATTTAAAAATGATTATTCATGCTGGCCCCAAGTTGGGCGCCATTTTTAGTGGTGAGATTTTTTAACCCACTGGAGTTTGTTAGTAAAGTAGTGGTAAAGTATGGGGTTATCCATACACATATTACAGTGTTAAATATTTGTTTTACCAACATTGTCAACATTATAAATGGCTCCCATCTAGGGGCTAAAAAGTCATATTAAGAATTATTATAAGCACTGAAATTTGAATAGTTATATTTGCCACCTTATCCTTATCGAATGATTAAAAAAAAAATATTATATGCTTAAAATAGTTATTCTATCCGGTCCCAAGATGGGCGCCATTTTTAGAGGTGAGAATATTAAACCCACTAGGTGGCGCTCGCTTTTAACTTGGTCTCTTCAATATTTTCTAAGCATGTTTCCTATGCACCCCCACCACTCATATCCTGAAACTTATTTCAGTGTTAGGCATTATTATTATTGCAAATGGCACCCAACTTGAGGTTAGAAAAAATAATTTTAAGCCACCTCTCATATCCTTAATCAAATTCCATCATTGGCAACATTATAAATGGCTCCCATCTTGGGGCTAAAAAGAATAATCATGTTAAGCATTGTAAGCACTGACATTTTTTTAGTTATAGTTTCCACCTCTTCTATCCTAATCGGGTGAACTCGAAAAACCAAATTATTATATGCTTAAAGTGGTTATTTTATCTGGCCCCAAGTTGGGAACCATTTTTAGTGGTGAAAATTTTAAACACAGTGAAGTTTATTAAAGTAAAGTAATGATGGGGCTCGCTTTTAACTTGTTTCGTCCCTTCGATAGGAATAGGATGTTTTCTATGCGACACTCCTATCCTTAAACATATTTAAGTGTTAAGAATTCTAATTATTACAAATGGTACCCAACTTGGGTTTAGAAAGAACAAATATTTTAGACCACCTCTCCTATCCATAATTAAATTCCATCATTGGCAACATTATAAGTGGCGCCCATCTTGGGGCTAGAAAGAATAATCATGTTAAGCATTATTATAAGCACTGAAAATTGTTTAGTTATAGTTGAAACCTCCTCTATCCTAATCAGGTGATTTCGAAAAACTAAATTATTTTATCTGGCCCCAAATTTGGAGCCATTTTTAGTGGTGAAAATGTCAAACTTACTGGATAAAGTTAAAGTAAAGGGTTGATGGGGCTCGCTTTTAACTTGTTTCGTCTCGTCGATAGGAATAGGGTGTTTCCTATGCAACACCATAAATTCTATCCTTTAACACATTTTAGTTGCATCCAAGTTGGATGCCATTTCTGGGAATAAAAATAATAGTTTGCTCCCCCTCTCCTATCCTTAAACAAATTCCAGCATTGTCAACATTATAAATGGCGCCCATCTCAGAGCTACAAAGAAAAATTATGTTTAGCATATAATAGTTTGCGCAATATCCAATATCACCATAATAAAAGGCGCTCAACTTGGGGCAAGATAAAATAATTATTTCAAGCACATAAAACGTTGGATTTTCTGGATTCCCGCTATTTGTTTTACAATTAAGTTAACATATGTTCATTGTTATGAAATTCCACTTGATATTTTTTTATTACAATCCCAATACTGACCGATTTAATTATGCTAATATTGTAAACGCTAGTCTGGAACAATGATGGATGTGTTATCGCCAACATATTCCACGACTTTTATTCCCATTGACCAAGTAATGTTTTTTTGAGGTGCTTTTGAATAAAGATTGGTGGTTATCCAACTCTAGTATTTGATCATTCTCCAAATTTAAAAATTTTCCATACTACCAACACAAATTCAAGCTTGTTAGTCTAAACACGAAATATTTTTTTGTTTAAAAAAAATATATATATTGTGACAATTGATGATGTTGCCAAAGTTGATGTTTGCTGGTGTTACTTTTAAGATCCCTTTATGTTTGATTTGAGAAGAAAAAAAGCCCAAAAAAAAGACGTCGCTGCCTTTTTTATAACAATAAATTGTTATTTTTTCTGTGTTTGCCAGAGTCTTTTTTCAATGTTAATTTAGGGTCATTATTTTTTTATTTTTTTTTTGTAGACGCATTGTATATAAAAGCTATAAATTTTTCAAAACGGAAAAGGACCATATAAATTGTTGTTAAAATAACGCCTTTTTGAAAAAAAATACATTTGGCATGAAATTGTTTTAATCTTTTATAAAATACAGTTTTTTCCAAAATATTTTTCGTAAGAATTTTTGTGATATTCCCAACAGATCATTAAAATGAAATACAATAATTTAATAAAAATTCAACTAAAATTTATGATGTTTCAAAAAGGAATTTAAAAAGTTCAGTTGTTTATTTCTAATTAAATGAAACATTTTAGTGGCTATAGTAAAGATATTCTTAGTTTCTACTTGGCGAATTAGAATCGCACCCTTGTTTGGGCGCCAATTGCTTGATAATTCCTTTTATCATTTTTTTTTTGATTTTCTATGTTTGTCTTGACAAATTTCTTTATTTGTTCAAACCAAAATTGTTTTTCAAATTTGTGAAAACAAAATAAATGCATTTAACAAAAATTCAGTCGATATTTATGTTTAAAAAATTGTTTCACCAGTTGTTTATTTAAAGTTATATGAACAACTAGTGTTTGTTAAATCACTTTGATATTTCTGGTGAATTTGCTGCTATACTTTCCAACTGGCGGTGTTTTTTTAGTTTCCCCTTTACGATTCTGAGTCAGGTCCTTGCTTGGGCGCCATTTGCTTAAATGTTGTGCTTATCAAATTTCATGATTTTCTGTATCAATTAAACAAATTAAGAAATTTGTTAAATTGATACCGAAACCAACAATTTAATTAAAGTTCAATTAAAATTTATGAAGCTTCAAAGTGGCGCTATTTCAGTTATTCATTTGTTATTAAATAACCAACTTTTTTTTGTCAAACCGTTTTTGTTGCTACAGTGAATGTGGGCCGATATTCCCTACCTGGCAATGGTTTGGTATTTCTTGTGAATTTGCTGCGATACTCTCCAACTGGCGGTGTTTTTTTAGTTTCCCCTTTACGATTCTGAGTCGGGCCCTTGCTTGGGCGCTATTTGCTTAAATGTTATGCTTATCAAATTTCTTGATATTCTGTGTTTATTTAAACAAATTTCTTAATTTGTTTAATTGATACCGAAACCAGTTTTCAATATAATAACAATTCAATATAATAAAAGTTCAATTAAAATTTATGAAGCTTCAAAGTGGCGCTTTTTCAGTTTTTCATTTATAATTGAATAAACAACTTTTGTTTGTCAAACCGTTTTTGTTGCTGCAGTAAATGTCGGCCGATATTCCCTGGCTGGCAATGGTTTCTTAGTTTCCGCGTTGAATGCGTGCCCCTGCTTGGGCGCCATTTTTTCTGTTAAACAAATTTGTTAATTTATATGGTTATCTAGACAAATTTCCTAATTTGTGTTAACAAAGCTTTAACCGTTTTCAAAATTTATTTAAACAAAATATGTACAATAAATAACAAAAATTCAATTGAAATTTATTTTTTTAAAAAGGTAGTCGAGAAGAAAACCTGCCCTTCGAAAGTGTTCATTTATAAATAAATGAACAACTAGTGTTTGATGAATCACGAATTCGATACTTTCCTCTTGGTAGTGTTTTCTTAGTATCCGCTTTGCTATTTGGAATCGTCCCTTGCTTGGGCGCCATTTTTATACCCTCCACTTAGTGATAGAGGGTATATATAAGTTTGTCATTCCGTTTGTAACTCATCGAAATATCGATCTGGGACCCCATAAAGTATATATATTCATGATGCCCGATCGATTTTAAGACATACTAGCGATGTCCGTCTGTCTGTCTGTCTGGAAAATGCTGTCACGGACAAAATATTGTACAGAGATGACTGAAACTTAACATATTTATTGGAAGTTCTCCCGAGAAGTTTGGTATTGCATTTGAGCGATATCGGTTCAGCGGTTCAAAAGTTATGAACGAAAATGTAAGCACGCCCCAAATATTTCAGTACATTCAACATAACCTAAAAATACAAAATGCTTTAATTCGGCTTCTGGTTGACATATGTGAACATAATTGAACACCAAATGGTATTTAAACAAGTATGAACATATTTTTTGACAAAAATAGAAAAAAATCGCGGATTTTTTTTTCCAAATTTTTTTTTGCGGAATTTTTTTTTTCAAAAGTAATTTCCTTTTAAATAAAGTTTTTTTGCAATAATCTTTTTGAAATTGTGGAGGGTATCACTACATTTGGCAACGCCGAATTTAACTTTTTTACTTGTTTTTAATTATGTTTATCAAATTTATTAATTTTCTATGTTTATCTAAACAAATTTCTTATTTATTTAACCGAATTGGAACCGAAACCGGTTTTTTTTATCAAATTTGTTAATTTATCAAATTTGTTAATTTGCTATGTTTATCTAGACAAATTTCTCATTTATTTAACCGAATCGGAACCGAAATTATTTTTTAAAAATGCGAAACCGGTCATTCGTTTTGGTTGCTGTCGAAAATTTGGTCGAATTGGTACGGAAACGTTTTCTAAAATTGCAAAACCCACCGTTTTTGGAAAACTCCTACTGCTATTTTTAGATTATTGAAAAACTACAACTTTTACAAACAATAAACCAATGCTGTCAAATTTATTTATCCAACAATAACAAGGTTATACAAGTCTTTTACCGTTGTCATTACTTGGTAATGAACACACCTTACCTTGAGCATTACTTAAAAAGTAATGCCTCTAAAAAAACTTTATTGAAAACAGTCTTATTTTCTTTTCCATCTTCTTCCAATTAACTCCACATATCAACTTAAACTTTTTCATTAGCCACGCTAAAAAAAGTATTTCAACGTACTTTACATTTGCCACCATAAGAGCAGAAAAATTTCATTTTAAACCCGAAATGCTTGATTGCTTACAAATGAGGCGTGCATTTAAAAAAAATAAAACTTAACTTTGAAACTGCTTCATTTGAGTTGTTGATTCTGAACAATAATCAATGCTCTGGCATGATTTACATTTGTGATTTCGATCCTTTTTGCCTTTACACTTTTAGGCTACGCGTGCTTAATTTAAATGCGTACACTCGAAATTACTTGTTTGTTTGTAAAAATGCAAAAATGTGCAAAGAAGAAAAAAAAAAACTTGTACATTCATGCAGAGCGTTGAATATGCAAATTTTTTTTTTTTTTAACTTTAAAATGAGATTTACCAAAAAAAAAAATAACAAGAAAATAAAATTAAATTTATCAAAAAAAAAATAAAACAACATGCGTTTATGTTAAGAAATATAATAAAATTAATGGTTGTATAAAAAATTTGAAAGTTGAAAAACTGTGTTGCAAATTTAAGTGGAGTATGAATCATTAAAAGGTGTTGAACTTCAATATTTGGAATATTGAATATAAAAATATTTATAAGACAAAAATTTTCACTTCTTTGATAGCAATTATTTCACTTATCAAACTGTTTTGAAAAGTTTAAGTCGGGGAGCCATCCTCAGCATCTTTGTAAAATATCTTAAAAACAGCTCAAGCGAATTTGCAAGCAAGTTTTCTCTAACTCTCCTATCCTTAAACAAATTCCAGCATTGTCAACATTGTAAATGGCGCCCAGCTTGGGGCTAGATAGAATAATCATGTTAAGCATATAATGGTTTGCGCCTCCTCTCCATTTCTTAAACAAATTCCAGCATGTTAAACATTATAAATGGCGCCCATCCTAGGGTTGGAAAGAAAAAACATTCTTATTATTACAAATGGCACTCAAATTGGGGTTAAAAGGTATAATTAGTTTGCGCCACTTCCCTAATCCTTAAACAAATTCCGGCATTGTAAAAATAATAAATGGTGCCAACCTTAGGACTAAAAACAACAATCATGTTAAGCATATTATATTAGGCGCGCCACAACTAATATAACCATGAAAAATGGCGCCCAACTTGGGGCCAGATAAAATAATTATTTCAAGCACATTTAATGTTGGTTTTTGTGAATTCTCGCGATTTGTTGGTCAATTAAGTTAACATATTTTTACCGTTATATGGCATTCACACTTGCGACCTCAAACAAGTTGTTCAACAAAACACCAGTAACAGAATAAAAACGTAATAGACACAGAACAAAGAATTTTTTAAACACTTCAAAACGGCAAGTGTGAATGCCTCATTATGAAATTCAATTTAAGTAGAGTATAAATTATTAAAAGGTGTTGAACTTCAATAAGTATTTGGGATATTGAATATAAAAATATTTATAAGACAAAAATCTTAACTTCGCTTATCAAACTGTTTTGAAAAATTTAAGTCGGCGATCCCTACTGTCAACGTCTTTATCAAATATCTCAAAACCAGCCCAACCAAATTTAAAAGCTTTGTATGGCAAATTTTGGAGCCAGAAAACAAAAATCTATAAAAATTTTAATGTCGTTTAGTGATGTTTGATTTAAACCAATAAAAAATTTCCCTATGATCTACAATAAAACCGCAAATCTTGTAAGTTGAAGAGTAAAACCACATTCATTATTTATGATCTAGTCCAAAAAACAGCAACAGGTTGTTTCTTTTATATATTTTTCTTTTTTTTGTTAAACTGCATGTCTCCTAACCACCACAGTCGTAAATCCAGTGATGAAAAAAAAAAAACTTTTCAACTCCACCTTGATATAAAAGAAAACTAGTTAAAAATGTCTTGAACAAAAAAAAAAATAACATTATACGTTCCTATTAGAACACATGCTGTGCCACTGAAAATTGAGGCACCATCAGTAACATTTTGTGTGTGGCATCCCTACTTTTATTTTTTCCAGAAATCCAATAGCCAGAGCAACAACAACAGAAAAAATATTTATTTATAATCAAAGCGAAAAGAAATATTGTTTGTAAGAACTATATTTATTGATCAATACAACTATAGACAACTGAGTATTAACCCTTGGAGTGGCAGGAGTTTAATTGGTAATCATTTGAAAATGATTAAAGTAAATTTGTTTAGATAAACATAAAAAAACAACAAATTTGACATGCAAAACTTTTAAAAAAATGGCGCCCACGCAAGGGCCCAATTCAAAATAAACCTTCCATTTCTATCTAAGTTTTTAAAAGTTTCAGAGTCTTTTAAATCAATAAATTTTCAAAACTTAAAGAATGTCCCAAATATATTGTAGGGTTTAAGAGTTATTTGAGTTTAAGTATCTTTAAAAACATTCGAGGATGTTTTTTTGGTATATAAACTTCAAGTAACTTCCATATCCAATATATATTTTTTAGCGACGATAGAATCCAAACCATACTTTCATTTGATATTTTCAATCTTTGTCTAGCTTCAGTTAATTTCGAACCAACCTATCAAAACTAAATGCAGTCATGGAATTTTTAAAGTCGCTTCCAAGTCTTCCAAAGCTCCTGTAGATTTTAAAATTTTAAAGATCTTCCCAAAACTATTTTAATTTTTAAAAGTAACTAAGCTTCAAGGAATTTTTATATCTCAAGAAGTTTTTAAAGTTACAGAATCACTCATCCAATCGTGAAATCACTAGGTTGCGGGTTTTTAATAGTCTTCAAACTTTAACTTTCATTCATATCCGATTAGAGGTTTCCAACAACTACAGAGACCAAAATAGACTTTCATTCGATCAGTTCGATCCATTGGATTGGTGAAGGTTTGGAGAATTTTTAAACCAATCTAAACTATATCTGAAAGTTACCAGACTTCAAGGACCTCCAAAGCTATTTTTGGTTCTCAAACCTTCAAACTTTTGCAAATATTTAAGACTCTTGCAATTTCATAGTAGTTTAAAAACCGTTCCATATCGAGGGTTCTCAAATCAAATATATGTTCTTTAGAACTATTTAAGCAATAATGACTTTTAAAAATAATCAAACTTTGGGACTCTTTTAAATGAGTTTCAAAGTAATCGATTTTCAAGACTCTTCCAAATTTAATGAAGTTTTTGAAGAAACTTCCAAATCAATTAATTGTTTTCGAAGCAACTAAACTCTGTTAATCTTCCAAAAACAGTCTTAGTTTTTGGAAGTTTGAAGTTTGTTTGAACAATCTGGTTAACCAATCTTGGGTTTTCAAAGTAACCGAATTTAACTACTTTTCCTAACTTAAGGTCTTTTCAAAGTCCCTGAACTCTAAGACACTTCAAAATCAATCGTGGGTTTTTTAAAGTTCAAAAACAATCGTGAGTTTACAACAGTCTTCCAAATCAATAAATGGGTTTCAAAGTAAACGAGTCTTCCAAAAAAACTTGGGTTATTGGAGTATTCAAAGTTCGAACAATCTGTCAAAGCAATCTTGGTTTAAAAAGTAATCCAACTTTAATAAACAGTTCGAAAAAATCGTGAGTTTACGAGACTCTTCAAATCTATAGATTGTTTTTAAAGTAACGTAACTTTCCAATCTTTCAAAATACTTAATCATTAGTTTTTAAAGAATTGAAAGTTCAAGCACTCTTTTTTTAATCAATCGTGGGTTTTCAAAATATTCGAACTTTAAGACACTTTGGAATTTTAAGATACTTCGAAATCAATAGTTTGTTTTCAAAATAACGGAACTTCAAGATACTTCGAAAACAAACGTAAACTTAAAAGACTGTTTCAACTCAGTTCAAAAGGATGAAACTTTTCAATCTTGCAAAACAATAATGGGTTTTCGAAGTTTTCAAAGTTCGAACACTCTTTCCAATCAATCGTGGTTTTTCAAAGTAACCGACTCCTCGAAATCAATTGTGATTTTACGAGACTCTTCCAAATTAATGGATTATTTTTAAAGTAACCGAACTTTGTTAATCCTTCACATTAATCTTGTTAAACCAATCCTGGGTTTTCAAAGTAACCGAACTTTAAGACACGTCGAAAACAATCGTGAGTTTAGTTTTTTTTTAATTATCTTCAAAGTAACTAAATTTTGCAAAACAATAATAGGTTTTTGAAGTTTTCAAAGTTCGAACACTCTTTTCAATCAGTCGTGGTTTTTTAAAGTAACCGACTCTTCGAAATCAATTGTAAGTTTACGAGACTCTTCCAAATTAATGGATTATTTTTAAACTTACTGAACTTTGTCAATCCTCCACATCAATCTTGTTAAACCAATCCTGGGTTTTCAAAGTAACCGAACTTTAAGACACGTCGAAAACAATCGTGAGTTTACTAGACTCTTTTAATTTATTTATTTAATTATCTTCAAAGTAATTAAATTTTGCTTATCTTCCAAAACAACTATGTATTTAAAGTATCCAAAGCTCAAATAATCTGTCAAACCAATTTCAAAATCCCTGAACTTTAAGACACTTCGAAAACAATCGTAGGTTTTTAAAGCTCCTGAAATATAAGACACTTCAAAAACAATCGTGTGTTTACGACACTATTTCAAATAAATACATGGTTTTCAAGGTAAATGAATCTTCCAAAACAATATTGGGTTTTTAAAGTTTCCAAAGTTCGAGCAATCAAACTTTAAGACACTTCGATAAGAATCATGAGTTTATGAGACTCTTCCAAATCTTCAAATTGTTTTTAAAGTAACGGATCTTTCCAATCTTTCAAAATATTTTAAATAGTCATTCGAACTTTCTTTCCAATCAATCTTGGGTTTTCAAAGCAACCGAACTAAATAAGTATTTGATATTAATGGTGGGTTTTCAAAATAAACGAACTTTGAGACACATCGAAAGCAAACGTAAGTTTATGAGACTCTTCCAAATCAGTTGACTGTTTTCAAAGTAACAGAATTTTTTGAATCTTTCAAAACAATAATAGGTTGTTGAAGTTTTTAAAGTTCGAACACTCTTTCCAATCAATCGTGGGTTTATAAGGTAACCGAACTTTAAGACTTTTCATAATCACTCGTGAGTTTTCGAGACTCTCACAAATCAATATATTGTTTTCAAAGTAACTGATGTTCAAAGTAACTGATTAATGGATCGTTTTCTAAATTACCGAACTTTAAAACACTTCGAAAACTATCTGTTTACAAAACTATTCCAAATCAGTTGCCTGTTTTCAAAGTAGCAGAACTTTTCAAATCATTTTAAAGTTCTCTTTCAAATCAATCGTGTTTTTTTTTTCAAAGTAACCAAAATTTAAGATCATTAAAATCACTCGCGAGTTAACGAGAATTGTTATCTTAACTTTCTCAATCTTCCACATTAATCATGGGTTTTCAAAATATTCAAACTTTCAACACTATTTGAAATCAAACTTGGTATCTTGAAATAATCGAACTTCACAACTATCAATTTGGCAAACATGGAATTTCAAGAATATATCAAAATATCAACCTAAAGACTTTTCTTAATTGTTTCTTTATTACCAAACTTCAATAATCCTTTAAATCAATCGTGGTCTTTAAAGCTACCAAGCTTTAGATTTTTCAAATTTTTTCGAGAGTTTTCGTGATTCTTCCAAATCATGTTAACTGAACTTTATCAATCCTCTAAAAATATCTGGGTTTTTCAAAGTCGTACTTAAAACACTCTTTCAAAAGAATCGTGGGTATTAGAAGTAACCGAACTTCGTTAACTCTTGGGGCATGTCAAAGACTCAATTCCGTTCGGATTTGAAACAGTTGGTTTACTCGTAAAACGCAAAACGAATATTATTTTTTTCGGAAGGAAATCACTTTCAAAAAAAGTGGAATTGAATCGTATAAAAGTGGCTTCATTCTGAAAAGAAATATTCGCTTTGCGTTTTTCGAGTAAACCACTTTTTCCAAATCCGAACGGAATTTAGTCTACGACATGCTCTTTTAGTTCCCATTTCGGATTTAAGACATTTTTTTTCTTTTTATTATTTCTTAATACTTTTTTATTTAAAATATTTTTTAGGGTCGAACCAGAATCAAATGCGTAGCGCAAGACGTAAAAAAAAAACAAAAACAAACACATCAAATTTGAAATTTTTACGTCCGAAATTTTTACGTCCGTTTGATTTAGGTAACTCACATTTAAATATTAGAAACGAAAAATTTATTGGGCGTTACGCCTTACGCGACGTAATTTGATTCAGGTTGGACGGTTAAAGGAACCGAACTTTAATAATTTTCTGAATAATTCGTTTGTTACCCAAAATTTTAAAATTTCTATCTATCGTAAATATTTCATTCCTCAAAAAGGGTTAATTTTTTTAGCGAAAAACGCAAACAGACAGTTTTGAAAATAGTTTTTTTTTTGAACTGGAAAACTTACGATTCAATATCATCTATATGTTATCCTTGGTAAATCTAGTAATAAATTTTCAAAAAAAAAAACATTTAAAAGTTGTTGGATTTATAGAGAAGAAGACAAAATTCAACAACGGCTATGGAATGTTTAAGTTTTGATAATGATTATTGCACGTTGGTGCTTGTAAATGTCGATTATTTTTATTTATTTTTTTGTTCTGATAATGACAACTTGACCATTTTATTTGATTTATGACTAAAGAATTGAATTTTTTTTTAAAGAAGATTTTTCCGCTTTAGATCTAGTTTAATAAAAAACAAAAACCTACACTTTTGCTTAAAACACGACAGATGTTTAAATATTTTTCTTAAACAAAAAACTAAAAAAAAAAACATTTAATTAAATTCCATTTTTTATTCAATTCTTTTCTTTGCAGCTCCTTTAAAACAGGCTTTTTTATGCGCTAAAAATTCAATTTTAAAACGCACTTAAGAAAAAATAAGAATTCAACCATGTTTTTATTGACGACAATGTATTATAAAAACACCTGCTCATCACTGCCAGTATTAACAACGACATCATCATCATCATCGTCATCCTTTTTATCCTCTTCATTATCATCATGTTTTTTAAAATATTTTTCCTTAAAATCTGTGATTTTCTTACTTGTTATATTAACAAGTGTTCGTGGCATGCAGCCTACAGTTTTGGGTGTTCATGTTGTAAGATCACCGGAATCTGCAGTAGCTCCCAAGGGGGATGAGGTTGTATTTGAATGTGAAATGAATTTGGAACCAGATCGTTTGGAATGGAAATTTCGTCATTCCAGTAATCGTTCGGTAGATGGTAGTAAATTTAAATATTTATCGCAAGAGGTAAGTTTCCAGATTTTAAAAAATGGAAAAAAATTTTAAATTCTGAAACATTTTTTGTAAAGGAATATTTTTAGAATCTGAGACAGTTTTTGTAAAGAAAAATTTTCGAATTCCGCACAGAAAGAATTATTGTGCATAACAAGTTAATGATTTTTTTCATTATATCAATGATTTTTTCATAATAGCTCTGATTTTTTTCATAAAATATGTAAAAATTTTCATTGCAATTATGAAAATAATTATTGATTTTGTGAATTTTTTATTCATTGAAACTTTTTTTATTAAATGTATGAACATTTTCATTATTATAATGAAATTTTTTATTAATTTTATGAAAAAAAATCATTGGCTCTCTTCTTATGAATTTTTCATAGTAAAAACATTTTCATAATGAACAAAACTCTTTCAGTGCGAGACATTTTTTGTTAAAAAAATTCTCAGATTCCTTGACATTTTTTTAAAAATAAAATTCTCAAACTCCCAGAAAATTTGTATTCTGTGGCCTAATTCTCGCAGTCGATAGCTATCGAAATTCTACTCGTGCGATTTTTTTTATGCCTAAAATTATGTTTTTAATAATATAAGCTTTTATGTATTTTGTTTATGTTTTTATGTTTCTGCCGAATGTAGTGATACCCTCCACAATTTCTAAAAGATTATTGAAAAAAACTTTATTTCAAAAGAAATTACTTTTGAAAAAAAAATTTTTTTTGGAAAACACCAAAAAAAAATTTGGTAAAAAAAAAAAATCCGCGATTTTTTTCTTTTTTGTCATAAAATGTGTTCGTACTTGTTTAAAGACCATTGGTTTTCAATTATGTTCACATATGTTAACCAGCAGCCAAAATAAAGCATTTTGTACTTTGAGGTTATGTTGAATGTACTAAAATTTTTGAGGTGTCCTTACAGTTTCGTTCATAACTTTTGAACAACTAAACCGATATCGCTCAAATGCAATACCAAACTTTTCTGGAGAACTCCCAATATATATGCTAAGTTTCAGTCATCTCCGTGTAATATTTTGGCCGTGATCACCATTTCCACAGACGGACATCGCTAGAATGTCTTAAAATCGATCGGGCATCATGAATATATATACTTTATGGGGTCCTAGATCGATATTTCGATGAGTTACAAACGGAATGACAAACTTATATATGCCCTCTATCACTAGAGTGGAGGGTATAAAAACGCACGTTCGAGTGGATCTCGATCGCTATCGACTCCAAAAATTAGAACACTAATTTCCATTTCCAATTTTTAAACCTTTTTTTCTTTTTATTTCCTTACACTTTTCGAATTCAAATATTTTCTTATCTTTCCAGAATGGTTACAATATCACCAATGAAGACCGCATCTCAATGTTACGTATATTTGTACAGCCCGAGTCCTTGGGTGATTATCAATGTGTTGCTTGGTATGGCTCCGCTGCCATAGCCTCATTGTCTGCCCGTTTAACCTTGGTCTCAATATCAATTGATAATTCTAATGGTTATTCGCGTAATGCCATAAGATGGAATGTGGCTCCAAAAAATTGTATATTACTAAGATGTGGTACTGTATCCTCAAATCCGGCTGCCATATGGAGTTTTTATCGTAATGGTGAAAAGGTACCGCAATCAGAAATGATACCTACCAATGGAGCCTTGATATTAAATACAGTAACCGCTAAGGAATCCGGAAATTATACTTGCTCAGCCATGAATCCTATAACAGGACAAGAAGTTAAATTACCACAACGTATAGACTTGAGAGTAGACTATAGTGATCGTACGTCCCCGTATTTCTTAAAACAACCATTACAACAAATTACCGCTAGACCAGGAGAAACGGTAGTTTTAGAGTGCCCCGGTGTGGGTTCTCCTCCACCAGCCGCTGTCTGGAGTTCTCCTAATATAGTGAATATCAATAATAACAATCGTACTCGTTTATTGCCGTATGGTTTACAAATCTCTGATATTTTACCCGAAGATCAGGGTTCCTATGTTTGTCGTCTGGATAATGGTATAGCCCCGGCTTTGGTACATATTATTAAAGTTACAGTACTTGAAAAACCTACTATACTAAGGGGTCCAGCTTTTAGTTTAACAAATGAAAGTGATATTTTAGAATTGGAATGTTCTGCTACGGGTAATCCCTATCCGGATATTTATTGGTTAATAAATGGTCTAGACACTTCTACGGATACAGAAATGTTACACGATGGTAGACGTTTGGTAATACAACATGTACAGAAACGACATGCGGGAATTGTACAATGTTTTGCTAAAAATGAAGTGGGAGAGGTAAGTTGAATTTGGGTTTCAATTAAGAGAATGTGGGATTTTGAAAGGTTTAGGCTTTAATTACTAATTTCGAACTTTTTTTTTTAATTTCTAGACTAGTGAAGCAAATCTGTTAAAAGTCAATCCTACACAGATACATGGTTCTTCCATGCCATTGGGCAATGTACCCACAAAGGTTTATGAACATGTTGGTAATGGTAATCATAAAACTAAAGGAAAATCAAAGAAACCTAAAGGTGAGTCAACGATTTTTATTTTTAAGTTCTGGGGAAATATTTTTGGAAAACTTCAAAAGGAAAAATAATTTTGAACTGTTAGAAAGTGAGACTTTTTTAGGAAATAGGTCTTCGGAAACTGTGACTTTTTTATAAGGATATGTGTATGTCTCTCATCAACTGAGACTTTTTCTGTAGAAAATATTTCTCCCAGCAGCCAGGATTTTTTATGTAGGAAATATGTCTCACAGCAACTGAGATTTTTTTTTCTATTGCAAATAGTGTTTTCAGCCACTGAGAGTTTTTCTAGAGGCAATTATTATTTTTATAGCAAGTCTCTTATTCACTGAGACTTTTTCTGTAAGAAATGTTTCGCAGCAAATCAGATTTTTTCTATAAAAAATATCTCAGCAAATGAGACTTTTTTATAAGAGAATTGTCTCTTAGCAACTGAGACTTTTTCTGGGAACTAAAATGTCTAAATATGCTAATCACGTGAAAGATAAAAATTTACTGATCACTTTACTATTTATAAAATGCTAATCCCGTGACCACCGAGACAAAAAGCAATCAAAATTTTCTAAGTCGCGAAAAGATTTTTTAACACTTTCCCACACTTTCCCACAGTAAAGATTCCTTAAGAATGTTAAACAAGTAAAAAAGTTAAATTCGGCCTTGCCAAATGTAGTGATACCCTCCACAATTTCAAAAAGATTATTGCAAAAAACTTTTTTTAAAAGGAAATTACTTTTGAAATAAAAAAAAAAATTTTGAAAAAAAATTTCCGCGAAAAAAAAATATGGTAAAAAAAAAAATTCCGCGATTTTTTTCTTTTTTTTGTCAAAAAATATGTTCGTACTTGTTTAAATACCATGTGGTGTTCAATTATGTTCACATATGTCAACCAGCAGCCGAATTGAAACATTTTGTATTTTTAGGTTATGTTGAATGTACTAAAATTTTTGAGGTGTCCTTGCATTTTCGTTCATAACTTTTGAACCACTAAACCGATATCGCTCAAATGCAATACCAAACTTCTCGGGAGAACTTCCAATGAATATGTTCAGTTTCAGTCACATCCGTGTAGTATTTTGGTCGTGATTACCATTTTCACAGACAGACAGACGGACATCCCTAGAATGTCTTAAAATCGATCGGGGATCATGAATATATATACTTTATGTGGTCCCACACCGATATTTCGATGAGTTACAAACGGAATGACAAACTTATATATGTATACCCTCTATCACTAAGTGGAGGGTATAAAAAGGACTCAACAATTTTTAACAATTTTTTTAGCGGTTTAGAGAAACACATTTTCTAAGTTCGTAAATAAATTTTGTTTTTGCCTTTTGGAGTAAAAAATACATTAAAAATGCTTTTAGGAAAAACAAAAATTTTCTAAGCTCCAAAATTTTTTTGGAAATTTTTTTTTTTAAATTTAGGAGTAAAAAAATCATAATAATGTACAAAATGTTCCTAGACTGCTTCCCTAGAACTAGTTCAGATGAGGACAATTTCAAACAAAAATCATGGGTTACAGAATGGGATAAAGAATTGGTTCTAAAAATGAGTGATGAAACTGTTCCATAGATGGGGTGATTGTTCCTAGACTAATTCGCTAGAACTGTTTCTGATGGTGAGAATTTCAAACAAAATTCATGGTTCTGAGAAAGAGAATAAGTCCAGCAAAAAAGAACCACTCCAAGACTAGGTCTGGAAGTCATACAGGTTTTGCTGGGTACAAATCCTTAAGGAAAAAGATGTGTTCTGTGACATGTTAATATTGGACCAGCTTGAGTTTTGTTCCATGTTTTGTGTGTGTTTGTTGCTTTATGTCAACATAATTATGGAAGGTGTAGCAGAAGGGTTAGGGAAAGTTCCAGTGGCATGTCACAATAGAGAGACATTTTTGTTTTAGCTTTCGATTTTCCCGAGAGTCCAAGAAATTTTTTATTGTTCTAGGCCTAAAATTAATGTGGTACAAATTTGAGGCCAATCGGATTAAATTAACCCGAATTAAATTTTTAAACAATTTTTTAAGGTAAAAAAAATGTGTGCGTATTCTTTCTTTTTTTAGTTTTTTTTTCATATTTTAATTTTATTCGAATTTTGTTTTTTTGATTTTTATGTTAAATTAAAAATCTTATATTATTATTTTTAAATACACTATGTTATGTTAAACATATTAGGACAGGGTTAGGGGGACAAGACGTTAAGTTATTTAGGTAAAAAAAAAGGAATCTCCTTTTTAAATAAACAATACATAAATAATACCTTAATAATTATTATCAAAAATTATTAACACTATAAATATACATAACTTACACAACTAAAATATCTTAACAATTTAACTTACAAATCAAAAAAAAAAATCATAAATTAACACACAATTTAAAATAAAAGAGAACATTTACCATAACAATTACTTTTTAACTTCCCAGGGGAGAAAGATTTTTCTGTAATTGTTTTTCTTCTTCATGTAAAATACGAATTTTCATTTTTAATTCTTCAACTTGTAAACGATGGACCTCCCTCAAGTGTTTCAATTGATCTTGGGCATAAGATAAATCAATTTTCTTTTTCTCTAAAGCAACCTGTTGCTCTTTAAAGCGTAGCTCTGCTTCTTTTAATTTAAAATAGTTAATTTTTTCCTCAAATGAATCTTGGGCGGCGGTAGTAGCTGGAGCAGCATTAGCTGCTGCGGTAGTAACTATATTTGCTGCTATATTGGGGTTAGTAGTAATGGTTGCAATATTGGCATTATTGGTGGTTATGGTATTATGTTGATTTGTATTGGCTGCCGCGGCTGATACAGCAGTAGGCAAGGCACTAAATGTAAATGTAGGTGTAGCTGTGGCATATTGTGCAGTTCCTGTTGGTGTATGTAACTGCATTTTAACCTGTTGTTGCTGTTGCTGCTGTTGTTGCTGTTGTTGTTGGGCTGCCGCTACAGCAGCAGCTGCTGCTGCCTGTTGTTGTTGCTGTTGATGTTGTTGGAGAACTGCAAGTTGGGCCTGCTGAGCCAATTGTTGTTGCTGTTGAACTAATTGTTGTTGCTGTTGTTGTAATTGTTGTTGAGCCTGATATTGAGCTAGTGTTATCTGTTGTGGTTTTATTTCACTTATAATTTGTTGATTAAAACCATTTGCGGTTATTGTAGCCATAGTATGTTGTTGAGGTTGATGATGGGTGGGTATGGTAATGCGTGTCGGTGAGGGTATAGTAATTTGTGCTCCTGGAAAAGATAAAAAAACAAATTAAAATCCAATAATCAAAATATTTTGAAGGAGTTATCTTTATCGTACTTACCCGTTGCATCTGATGGATGTTTTATTTGCAAAATTATCTCCTCTCTAGGCCTCGAAGTTTTAAAATGCAATAAATCATTTAAAGTTAATTTTTCGGCTGATATTTGATCAACACTGATTTGTTGTGTATGTAAAGTGGCCGCCTGTGCTACTTGTTGTAATTGTTGTTGATGTTGTTGCTGCTGTTGTTGTTGCTGTTGTTGTTGTTGCTGTTGTTGTTGCTGCTCTAATTGTTCATCTTCAATTTCATTTCCTCCACTATCCATTTCCATTTCTTCATATGATTCATTTTGTTCATTTTGATCATTTGAGGCATCAGTATTGGATAAATTAAATTCTGGTTCTTCCTTTATATGATGTTCCGCTTTTATTGTTACTTTATTTTGTTGATTTTGTTGCATAATACGAAACGGATATTGTTTGCGGAGTCTAAAAAGAAAAAAATGAGAAAAATCTATTTTAGTTTTAATTTTTTAATTTTTAATAGAAATTTTTTCTAATTAATGGTATGTTTCTGAATTTTACTTGATTTTGTTCTGAACTACAAATGTTTGTTTTTAGATTTAAATTATGTTTTCTAAAACGTAATGAGCTTTCTCTAGACTCCGTCCATAAAAAAATAGGGATATGTTTTCATTAGCATTCCATTTGTAAGACATTGAAATATCGGTCTTAAGTCCCGTACATTTATGATACTTTATTAATTTTAAAACAATCTAGCGATTTCTGTCTAATACCAAATTCGCATTAATTTATTTAAACATGTTTAACCACTTTAACATGTTTATGTACCTTAACAAGTTTAAATTTAAACATGTTTAAGTGATTAAACATGTTTAAAAACATGAATGCGAATTTGGTATAAGTCTATTTATCTGTTAGAAGCAAGATAGAGAAAATAAATGTAATGCTCAAATAAGTTAATAATTGTTTTATAGTCCTACGCAGGTTAAGTGCGTAAATGGGCCACAACAGTCCAGGGAGAAAAAAAGTAACCTCCCTTGTAATACCGACACCATTTCTAAAAAACAGCTTTTCGACATTTTAACCCAATTTAACAGAAATTTTGACATAATCGTTGCCTTAATCATTAAACCCTTAGCTTAACATTTCCAGACAATGTTTTAATTCCAAATTAAACTAATCAAATTTAAAATCTAACGGTTTTTAATTTCATCATACTGGCATCACAGTTTTGTAAGAAAGTAGTATTTAAAAAAACTACTTTTTCTTTACAACCATTCACTAAAAACCTCTCAAAATACAAAAACTACTCTCACTCTTACAAATTCAAAAACCAAACTCTCACTCACAACTGTACTCGTTTTTAGTAGAAAATCAAAAGAAAATAAGCTAAAAATTATAATTAATTACAGAGTTGCCAGTTTTAGGTATTTTGTTTTCTAAATGGGGATACAATTTTAATTTGCGGATAACAGCGACATTAGGTATTTTTTTTCTAACTGCGGATACAATTTTTATTTGCGGATAACAGCGAGTTTTATGTAGATTTTTGGGATAATTAAGGCCTAGGCACTTGAGCGCTACTGGAGCGGTGCTGTAGCGTGACGTTCTGTTGTATTTTTCAAGCACTTACTGATTCCGTTTCAACGTGTCATATTAATTTACAAATTTTATTTTAAAAAGTGGTTATTTGTGATTTTTTTTAATTTATATTTACAGAAAAACATTTTTTTTTCGTTTATTTATATTTATTTGTCAATTCTGCCACACAAATGAAAAAATTTCAACACAAAATAAAAAATAAAATCAGCTGACACGTAAAACGTACGGAAAATCAAAATTTTGTAGGTTCGGCCGCTACAGCACCGTCACGTATTCGTTTGAGTACCTATTTCTATTTATTTTAATACAAACTAACGTATCAGCTGACACGTCTCCGAACCGTATTCGCTCAAGTAATTATGCCTTTAATAATATTTTTTTTAAAGGATTAGCAGTTTTCTCTAAACAAAGTGTACAATTTTCCAATTCGTTTAAAAAACGCATTTTTACTGTGCGATTCACTATCTTGGTCGAAGTAAGTGACTACACAATTTTTACGTAAAACAAAAACAAAAACAAAAAACTTAAATTTGTTGTTGTTTTACGTACAAAATTTCTAGTCACACACTTTGTACGACATACTGAATCTGGGCATTAGCCTTTTTTTTGTGAATTACCCCGCAAAAACTAAGTAATGAGTACTCATTCCCATTTGAATTACCTGATAATAAAAACTAATTACACTCAGCATTACTTCATAGACTAAAGAAATGACTTACTTTTAACTCACTATGTAACTAAACTTGCAATCTGAATTTTAACAAGTAGAAAAGTTAAATTCGACTTGGTCGAATCTATGAATACCCTCCACAATGTCCTTTTTAAGTGATAGTAAATTTTCTAACGTAAAAAAAAATACAATTTTTGATTAGAAATATTTTATTTTGTGTAAAAAAACTTTTTTAGTAATTTTTGAAAAAAAATAAAATAATTTACAAAATTTTTTTTTGAGTGTAAAATGTTTTTCGAGTGTATTTTTTTAGTGTAAAAGTATTTTTGAGTGACAAAAATACGTTGTAAAATATTTTTGTGACTAACCAATGTTTTTAAAACATGTTTAACGGCTTTTCAACACATGAATTTAAGGTGAAACATATCTGAAATTCATGCACCGAACCAAATCTCGTAGGTAAAATCAACAAAAAATTTTTGTTGATCATTGACAAAATTTCATCAATTTTTTTTTTAAGATTTTTAAGAAATCAACAAATTTTATTCAAATTGACAAAATTTCGTCAGTTTAACATCTTCTGAAGAGGTAAAATTGATGAAATTTTATCAAATTAACTAAAATGTTTAGTTTTGACGCCATTATTTTTTCTTCATTTTGCACGCGTCATAAACATTTTGGAAAATTAATTTAATTTTAATTTACAATTTGAAGGTGGCTAACAACTTAGACATTTTTTGTGATCTCTACGAAACCAACAACTTACACTAGGTTATTTGAAAGGTATATTACATTTTTGAGCACAATGTAATTATTTATGTAACATTTAAAAGGTTAAGACTAAATGCATTAAATATCTAGTCTGCACGTCAAAAACCTAAAATTAATATTACTGTTTTATTCATATTGAATAAGAGTTTAAATTATTAATGAATTTGTAAATTTTTTGTTTGTTATACCTAATAAAAATTTTTAAGTTTGAGTATTTAATTGATATTTTTTTTTTTGTTTTTTTTTTTTAAGAATGATGTTCTTTAATGTGTATTCATAAATAATTTAATATAATTGCATTTTATGTTGTATTTATAGTATGTAAATGTTTATAAGAATTGTATTTAATCTATACAAATGAAATACTTTTTTATAGTGGGATGGACAATAGCATCAGATACAAATATATTAATTTGCGTGATATTATTTAATTAATATCACAAATTTGTCCCTTAACGCTATTTTTAATTAATTTATTTGTATAATTCGTATATAAATATTAACAGCTTTACATAACAAACTGCAAATATATTAAATTATTTGTGAATACATACAAAAAATCATTTTTGCTATGGTAATAAAAAGTCGAAAATTGATAAAAAATCGTTGAATTGACGAAAACAATTCTGTTAATATGAATATTTGGGTATGTTAATTTGAAGAAATTTATTCAAATTGAATAAACAATTTTATTCAAATTAACGAAAATAATTCTGTTAATTTGACGAAATTTCATCAAACTAATGTCAAATATAAATTGACGAAAAATTTTATTCAAATCAACACCCCGTTTTTGTTAGCTGTATAATGATTGTTCATTCGTCAAATTAACATGCTTTTTCGTTAATATTACTGCCATATTTGGTTCGGTGTGGTTTTGCTAATAACTTTTGAACCACTGCACAGTGCCACATTTGGCCAATCTACGACGACAAAAATACAATTTTATTTATATTGACTAGAAATTCAGTATAAATGTTCGTTTTGACTTCAAAAACAACATTATGAAAATTATGGGAGGCCAGTTAACGGCCACGCCCACTTTTTAAAAAAAATTTAATTTTGGTTGTAATTTCTTTAAACTTGGTATATATACTCTCAATGACTGTAGAAATAATATCACAAAAAAAGGGGGCGGTCAGACAACTGCCACGCCCACTTTTTAAAAATATGTTTGAAATATATGTAAAAACAAGGTTTACATATCGCCAAACTGTAGTCGGCGTCGCAGGCGGTCGCAAAAGTTAGCCGTTGAAATAAGTACTATGGATATTGGTTAATATGTCTGAAAAAGTCCGGCGACCAATAGAGGCCAAATACAAAAGTTCTATTCCATCAAAAAAAATAAATATATAATTTTCTTTTCAAAAATTTTTATTAGGTTAAAAATTTAATAAAAAATAGAAAAAAAAATTAAAAAAAAAGAAGAAAAGATATGACTAAAAACCTTTAAATATCCTTTAAAATTACCAAAAAAAGAGTGTATAAATATCTTTTTTTGTTAAAAAGTTACAACAGTTTAAAATCGACTTAATTAATGCGAAATAATATACACTAGTTACAAGATTTTACAAAATGAAACTTTATGCACCCACCTGTTAGTAACGAACAGAATTATCGATCTTATATGATTATTTCCGTGCTATTAGGAATGTTCTATAATACATACAAACATATCATGAAAATCGGGGAACTTTTCTTTTTGATTTTTGTCGTGCTAGATTGGTCAAATGTGGCACTGTGCACTGGACCGATATGGCTGAAATTCAATACAAACCAGGTCAGAGGAACGATAAATATATATGCCAAGCGTCAGCATCCTCATATTTGCCTTTCGAAAGTTATAGTATTTTTTATCTCGTAAATTCACGAAAAACCCTTGCCGAAATTTACCCCCAGTTACTGTATGACGTTCGTCAAACGTTTGTCATACAGAAACGGGATATTAGTCTTTTGCTCATAACTTTTGAACCACTGGACCGATTTCGCTGGATTGCAATACCAACCTGACCAGGTAAATGCCCAACATATATGCGAAACTTCAGGAGCTTTCGTAAAGTCTTTCAAAAGGTAGCGTTTTTTTTAACAGACAGACGGACGGACATCGCTAGATTGTGTTAGAATCGATCGAGGATCAAGAATATATATTAGTGTCCTTTATTTTGGAAATGTTGGAAATGTTGAGACGGTACCCGCTCATTTTTTTCCATCTTCCCTACGCGACGGGGCCTTAAAGAGCGGGGCCTTAAAAATCATTTTTCCATACATACCAAAAAAAATTTTTTTGATCATTAATTTTTTTGTTATCAATTATTACATTACTTGGTTAGCTTATTCACGACAAAAAATTTGATAAGGCTTCCAGCTCTAAAAAATTTTTCGAAAAAAAAATTTTGAGCCGTTGGGGTCCTACGGTAAAAATTTTTTAAAAAATATTTGTTTTTAGTTTTGACAAGCAACGATTTTAGTTGTTATGTTGCTTTTAATGATGTAAATTCAAAAAAAAAAATGATTCATATCTGTGACATCTTTATCGTGTATCGAAAAACATAAAAAATTAATTTTTTAACCCTTTTTTTGAACACGTATTTTTTAGGACTAGCAACACTGTTGCCAATTTGGTGTTTTTCCCGCTAAAACTAGCGTTTTTATTTTGCGTCTAGCGGGGAAAAAAGTGATTTAGCGGGCAGCGGGAAATCTAGCGATTTTTACCAGCCACAACTTAACAATAAAAAAAATTAAAATTTTCCACATTTTTGATTTTTTTTTTGATTTTATTAAAGAGGCGTTTAGATGAGCGGACTTGTAAAGCAACCTGTCAAAAATTTTTGAATAAAAATCTTGTTTGTACAGTCTTAACAATTAACAAATGAACAGTTTATATCTTGTGGTGCTAACAACATGCATAATGGTATTTTACTCAATATGACAAAAAGTTGTCCATGTTTGGACACGTTTTTTACAGACTTGGATAGGTTTTCCTAAGACCTTTCATTTTATATGCAACATGACTAGATTTCTTTGCAAAAGGTGGGAGATAAGTGAAAAAATCTAAAAAAATACTGTTGCTTTCCCCCGAAACATGAATTTGGACCGCTTAAAAAAAATACTTTTCCCTCTATTTTTTCTGCTCTACAAAATAAAACCAATTCCATAAAGATCCGCGGGAAACACTAGGGAGACTTCCCTTTTTAGTGTTGGACAAACATGCACAGCTTTTCGTCACATTGAGTAAGTAGCAAAACTTTAGGACATTTTTGTTAATCATTCGAAAATAATAACTTGTTGAGGCATGTTTTTAGCACCAAGAGATATTTTTTTTAAATACCTTTGAGCCTGGGCCGCTGAAAAAATACGTGTAGAATTAGTTTTCGTTCTGAACAATATCTATAAATTTCACGAAGATCGGAGTAAACCAGGGAGACCTCCCTTGTAAGTCTAATTTAACTTGTTTTCTTGTTTTTCCTACATAAATATTTGTTTGTAATATTCGGTTTCGGCCGAATAGTAACAATTTTTTCGAATATTTGGTTATGCCCAAAACAGGCGTATTCGATTTTGTAATATTTAGGCCGCTGTTCCAAAAAAAGTAATTCACATAAAAAATGTGAAACTAAAAATTTCCGATTTTTTTTGGTGTTTTAGATTTCACATCCGAATTTATTTTTCGTTTTGTTTCACATAAATAAAATTTGGTGAAAGTAAAACGAATGCATTTTTTTCCTTATAGTTTTTTAAATTTTAATTATTCGATTTCAACTTCGAATGAAAACGTGATCAACAAAACACTAAACTTGATTTCATGCGATTCGGAAATTTTCATGTGAATGGAAAAGTTGTAAAAGACAGAACAGAGGCCTTAAACTGGCTTTGTTAAAAAACTGTCGTTTTATAACATTAAAACTGTTTTAATATCTAATACATACATTATTAAAAAAAACGTAAAATTTTTTCAAAAAACCGTTATATTTTTTCAAAAAAACCGTTACATTTCTAATTTCATGATATTTAGCTATTAAATAGCTAAATTTATTTTCTGTTTTTGAATCTGGTGTTTTCTGGAGATTTTTTTTCCTGATTTAGCTTGGAGCAGATGGCATAGGTACCACCATAATGCTTTCACCGCCACTCCAGCATTTCAAACTAAAACGAAATACCCTAACTGTCGCCAAAGCAAATCGAAGATGGAAGGAACTTGGGACAAGTCGTATAAGCAGAATTTTATGGCCACGCTATGATTTAGGAAGAACTAAATTCTTACTTACACTTACGAGAATAGAATGTCGTATGTTGACAGGTTTAATAACGGGACACTGTCTTGTCGGAAAACATGCCAAGAACATGAATCTTATTACGGACGCAAACTGTAAAAGGTGCGAGACACCAGACGTCGAAGAGACCATTGAACACATCCTGTGTCACTGCCCGGCTTTGGCACGAACTCGACTATCAATTATAGGAAGTTCACAGTTCGAGACTTTGGAGGAAATTACGAGGATAGACCTGGAAAGCTTGAAACAATTCGCAATGAAGGTCAATGTATTTAGTTTACATCGATAAGCGGAAAAAGTTTTGTGGTATCGCTATGGACCAATTGGTCTATGCGGAGTGCCCATCTGGCACCGCCACCCTAACCTTACCTAGCGGGTTTTTGTTAAAAAAAATTGGCATCAGTGACTAGCAAGGTGTTTAAACTTCGGCAAATGTAGTTGTAATTATTCGACCTTTCAAATTTTAATTAAAGAAATAAATAGTCGAGCTGAAGGCCAGTGTTTTGTTCAACAAATCTTCTTTATTAACTTTTAACTTTTCGGTCCTCTTCGAGGATCATCAGGCAGTAAAAATATATTTTAAACGCAAAATACTTAATAAAACTATTTATCCTCCTTCGTCATTAAACATTGTACTTAATTGCACTACAAAGTGTGCGGGGGGTTCGATAGTTAATTATATGCTTTATTTTGGTGATTTTTTCGGCGAGATCTGGTTCGCGAGTTATGTCGACTTGAAATTCAAATATTATAACCCGGAAAAAGGCTTGATACACAAAAAAATATCTTTTTTTTAGCTTTTTTTACAAAAATTCTCAAAAAAAACCAAAAATTTTTTTCTCAAAAAAAAAAAAAAAAAAAAAAAAAAAAAGGAATGTTTGGCCGTTTGTGTTTTTCTGATATTGGTTAATATTTTTTTTACCAAAATGAAAGATATTTCAATTTCCTTTCGAATGACACCAATATTTTTGAAATCAAACAATAAATAACGAAGATATATCAAAAAACTTCCAAGTCGAGATAACTCGCTAAATACGTTTTGCCGAAAATTTTTTTTTTTCCGAAATCTTCGCTAAAAGGGCTATTTTAATTTTTTTTTTTACCAATGTCAGTAAAGTGAACCTGTTTCTATCGTTTTTCTTAGTATTGTAAAAAAGTTATTAAATCAGCAGTTATAAAATTTTGGCGCTTTAGGGGATCCGAAATTGTAAGTTGGGGACAGCACTTTCAAAAACTGGCAACCCTGCATACCAACAACAGGAAGGAGAACTAATTACAGATGTATGTAGATTTGTTTTTTTTGCGCAAAAGAATGAACTGAACAAAATTTAATAAAAGGGGGAAGAAGAAAAAAATTATACAGAAAATATAGATACAATTAAAATTCTTTTAAAATTATAACACCCTAAACATTTGCAAAATTGCTATTTATTATGAGTAAAATATCTACATTTGTTGTGAGTTTTTATAACAATTTTACTTAAGTTGAGTTTAATTTATTTAGAAAATTTATGTTTTGTAAAGAAATCAAACACTCATTAAAAAAACTAAACTCTCTTGACAATAAAAACCACTTAATTTTAAAGTAACAGGTGCATTTCATATGTGTGGCTAAAAAAGGCTCCTAATTTACGGGGGAAATAATACAATTGTCTATTAATATATGACCAGTTTTAGTTTTCCTATCGTTATTGACAAAAGATCTTTTGTTTACCTTGCATTTAACCAAAATTTTTGTATTTGTTTAAGATTACGCATAGCACTGACTCCGGGCGTTGAATTAAATTCACGCACAATTTGTTCCCAGGCATCTCTAACGGAATATTTAGATCTTTGTTTTTTACGAAATTTTATATCAATGACTTCTTCATGATGATGAAATAAAGCATAAAGAATTTCTTTTTCTTCATGGGTAAAACGTGGTGTCAAAGACATTTGACACTTGCCCACCGCCTGTGAATTACCGGGCGTAGCACATTCATCCTTTACGTTAATCATTACATGGTTAGTGGGATTAATATGATTTGCATTAACTTGAGCTCCCTGAGCTTGTTGTTGAACTTCCTCGGTCGACATTTTTACTTTTTTTTTTGTATAAATTTAAAAGTTACAAACAATTCTCCTTGGAAATGTAAAAATTCTTGTTCAATGAATTTGTTTTCTTTTTTTAATCTATTTGTTATTATTTTGTAAGTTTTATTTTGGTCTTTATTTATTTTAGCAAAAAAAAATCAATTATTTCCACTCTAATTTTATCTCACTCTTTTTTTATTACAATTATCTTGCCGTCTAGCTCACTCTTGTTAGAGTCATTATTGCGACTCGTATTTTTTCATAAGCAACTACAGCAATTTTTTTTTTCTTTTTTATTTCATTGTTTTTATGTATAAACTATTTATATATTCAGTTTTTTAATTATTTTTCTTTATTTTTACACTCTCTTTTAAATGTGTTTTATATTAGTTTTTGGATTTATTGTAGAAAGAGCGGTCAACAAATATTCGCTTTTATTTCCTAAAATTTATTAAATTTTTATTCCACTCACTCGGCCTGAAAAAAAGCAACTGAATTTGATTTTTTTACTTTGAGTTGAGTCAGCCATTTTTTGCGTTTACTTCTTCTACTGCTTATTTGAGTTATTGTGTTGGTATGAGTGATTGTAATTGTTATGTAGTGATGCCAGATTTAGAAAATATGTTAGAAGTAAAAAGACCGGATTGAGATTAGGATTAAATTTATTTAGTTCAAAAATAAGTCAAATCAAGTCTAGATTTTTTTATAATTTTCTTATAGTGCGTTTACATTGGATTTCTAATCTAGTAAATTGCGATTTTAATCTACTTTGCAATCTGTACCGTTTAATAATAAATGTGTGTGACTGCGTCAAAAGACAGCGACGGTAATTAGTCGTCGTATGACTAACAAGGACAGTGACGGCGTTTACAAATAACAATGAAGGCGGCATAAACATACTTGGCGGCGTCATCAAAACGGCAGGCTTTGTGTCGGTGTTTTTCAGTGTTGGATAATGCAAATAATAGAAATACCGAGTTGTATCTAACTTTACCAGATTGAGTTTGCCGATTAGAGTCTAAACTACTAGATTAAAAAAAAAAAATTGTATGGGCAATCTAATAGATTGAAACTGGATTGGAGCCACAATTTACTTTAAGCCAGCTTAGAGGACCAGTGTAAATGTACTATTAGACCAATTAAAAAAAATATTTTTTTAATTTAATTTAATATTTATTGAGCCTTTAAAAAAAACTAAAATTAAGGACCTGAGGTAAATTCTCGTTGAAACGAGATTTCGATTAAATGCTTCTGTTCATTTTATACATAACCATATGTTCTAAATCTCGTTCGAATGGATAAGATAATGTGATTGTGAGTGAGTAAGTGTGGGTGAGTTGATGTTTTTTTCTTAATACGACTTTCGTCTGACAAAAGCAAAAAACAAAATTTTAAAATTTGTCAAAACTTCAAATTTTTTTTTTAAATCCTGTTAGATTTTAAAAATTTTAATTAAATTTTTTTTTTTTAATAAAAAAAGTTAACGTGATTGTGAGTGAAGCTTATGTTAGTTTATGTGAGTTGTCTAAAATTTACTTACGTGATTGTGCGTGATTGAAAAATTCTTGTCGTGACGGTCAGTCAAAAGTGACTAGTTAAAGAATTTTTCTTAAATACCAATTCGCTATTTCGGTAAAAAAAGAGCTAAAGTGAACATTTCAGGACACGAAATCAAAACAAATTAAAGACATGTCTTTGCACGCATTTTGCTCACAACTTCAATTCTAAATTTTGTTTGCGAATTTGTTCAATATGGTACCCGCTAGGTCCATTTAAGTATTTTTTTAACACATAAAAAATTAAACGCGAAAATCTTGCTGCCCAAATAGGGATTTTATTATTTTTTAATGCAAGGATTTTATAATCCCTGCGCATGGCAGAAGCCAGGCTACAGGAGAAAATTTTTTTTGTTTACGCGATTAAAAATAATCTGATATAATTTTATTATATTAAATTTGATGTAATTAGACATAATCATATTTTTTAGTCCTTCATTTCTGCGGTCAAATGATATATGACGCCTTATTGCTATTTTTAAGTCGGGTAATTATACCTAGGCTCAGAGGAGCTTAACGGTTAATTCCGTTTTTTATTTACTTTTGTCAAAAATGGGAAAACACACTGGGGCATGCACCCAGTAAAAATATGTACATAATCCTTTTTAACATTCTGTAGGGTACCATACATTCGGCAAGACTGAATTTAACATTTTTACTTGTTATTTTAAAAAGGGTAAAAACGAACAAATGTTCGCGAAAGTAAATTCTACACAATTTTGTACGCTACTTTAACGCGAAAATATTTTTTTTATAAAAAAAAACAAAAAACTGTGCCAGTTTTTGGGTTAATAACCACCAACCAAGTGTGTTTTGCATTATTATAGAAGTTTTTACTTTAAAAACTTGGGTAATTTATTTAATAACACTCTATCGGTTAATATATTCCAAGAAACGTTCAGAACTTTTTTTTTGTTCTTTTTTGTGTGGATGTTCTTTCTTTGAAAATCTAAAATTGAAGAATAATAATAAAATAATTAAAATCAAATTTAAAAATGGGAAATAACTTAAAAATAGAATAAAATGATTTATTTTATCTGGCAGCACTGTGAATTTAGGCGGATTTAGTCGATTTTTGCACCGTAAATATTTTTTTTGACGGGAAACATGCATGTGCCAGTATGGTTTCAAACTCAGTGGCAACACTTTAAAAATTCCCTTTTTACTTGTACTTGAATGCAACTCTGTCAAATGGTTCTTGTATTTGCTATTAGTAGCATCTCTAAAATAATAACGCCTACAATGATGCAACTCTGTTTAACGGTTCTTGTATTTGATTATAAGTGTTGTTATTTTTTTTCAACACTTACCAACACTTATAATTTTGTAAAAAAAAAAATTCTCAAAATAAAAATATGTAAAATTATTAAATTCGCGGTCGTTTGAGTAATTCAGAGGTTATAAAAGAAAAACAAACAAAAGTTATTAAACATTAAAGTATTTATTAAAATTGTTCATTCTTTTGCAACTGTTTCATCATGCATATTATCTTCAGGATTTGCCATAACATCTGGATAAAATTTCTTTAAAACTTTTTGTATTTGTGGCAATAAAGTTTCAAATTTTGGAAATTTATCACGTCTTGGTGGTCCTTTATCCAGACCAGACCATAAATTATGTTTCGAAGTGCGAGCATGTTGCGAAAATTCAATTTCAAAGGAACCCGGTCGTGGCTCAATTTTACCAAATTGATTACGAATCATTACAAACTGGCGTTCCGGTATTTCCGATTGTAAATATTTTAAAAATTCATCAGCTTTTTGGAAGAAAATTGGACATTCTAATGAGTGCTCAATAAGGATAATTGAACGATTTTTATCAAAATTTATATCGGCCGACCAGTCAATTTCTTTAATTTTTTTCTTAAACTTTTTAGCTGTTTTTTTGGGGAAAAGAAAAAAAGGTTTGAGAAAGAAACGAGATTTGGGTTAATTTAAGTAATTTACCTTTTTTGGACATTTTATGGAAATAAAAATGCTTTAATTTTGATGATTTTTAATTATTTTACCAAAAATTTATTAAACTTATTTTTTATTAATAATTTTTATTTTTGATTATTTTTTCTTTAGCCACCATGATTCCACCCTCTCGTCCTAATGTTACCCGCTTATCCGATGATTCTGTTATGCTGCGTTGGTATATTCCTAAAAATGATGGTCTTCCCATATTATTCTTCAAAGTACAATATCGCATGCTGGGCGATGCTGCTCGTACAATACCCCGAGAGAATTGGCAAACCACCAATGAAGATATCTATATACATCCCAAGCGAGATCGTTTATCGGAGGGCTCCAAAAATTTTACTTCATCCGTAACGGGTCTTAAAGCAGATCGCTTCTATCGTTTTCGTATTATTGCCGTCTATTCGAATAATGACAATAAGGAGGGTAATACTTCATCCAAATTTTTCCTACAACGTGGTGATGCTTTGGATTTATCCAATTCAGCTTTACCTATACCAAACTTAAGTAGTATAGAGTCTCTATCGGAATCGGCTGTAATGCTGCACTGGTCATTGCCATCAAGTTCGTCTGCGGCACCGGTATATGGTTTTTATGCCTACTTTAGACCCGTATCGTCGGCGGGAGAATATCTAAAGGCTACGGTAGATGGCATACAGACTAGAAAATTTAAAATTGATATGTTAGAAGCAGATACGGCGTATGAATTTAAATTACAGTCTTTTAATGAAATGGCTGCCTCAGAATTTAGTGCCATTGTACAAGGAAAAACAAATAGTAAGTTTTTTTTTTTGCAATTTTTTATATTATGTTTTGCAATTTTAAAGTTGTTTTAGTTAAATTTTTAAAATTAGAAATTATTCACTAATAGAAATTTTTAAATTTAAAATAGAAAAATTTTTAAATTACAATGGAAAATATTTTAAATTGAAAGTGGCAAAATTTTTAAATTAAAATGGAAAAATTTTTAATTGAAAATTGAAAATTTTTAAACTAAAATAGAAAATTTTTACTTTCACTTTTTAAATATAATTTGTTAATTTTTAAAATAAAATTTATAAAATCTTTAATTTATCTCTTTTAGAATCACCCACTACCCCAGCTCCAGTGTTACCGGCCGTAGTGCCTGCTTCTAAAGCTAATGAAGAGGAAAATTCTATATATCCTGTGGTCGCTGGTGCAGCTGGAGGTGGAATTTTATTATTAATTGCTACTGTAACGGCATGTTTGTGCATGAAAAGACGTAAAAATTCACAAGCTCAAGGTAAGTTTGCTAATTTTTAAGAAATTTAAACTTAACCAACAAAAAATAGTTCTATACTGTTCTGCTAGAGGTAGGGTTTATATTAGGGTGTTTTTTTTTTACGCGTGAATTTTTTTTTAATTTCTAGGAGTGCTATTGGATCTAAAAACAAATGTGTAAATTTTTTTTGTGTTTAATAAAATTTTCAAAAAAATCATGAGACCTTAAATTTTTTTTTTTTTTTGGTTCTTACAATTTTTATACCCTCCACTTAGTGATAGAGGGTATATATAAGTTTGTCATTCCGTTTGTAACTCATCGAAATATCGGTCTGTATAAAGTATATATATTCATGATGTCCGATCGATTCTAAGACATTCTAGCGATGTCCGTCTGTCCGTCTGTCTGTGGAAAATGCTGTCACGGACAAAATATTGCAAAGAGATGACTGAAACTTAACATATTTATTGGAAGTTCTCCCGAGAAGTTTGGTATTGCATTTGAGCGATATCGGTTCAGCGGTTCAAAAGTTATGAACGAAAATGTAAGCACACCTCAAAAATTTCAGTATATTCAACATAACCTAAAAATACAAAATGCTTTAATTCTGCTTTTGGTTGACATATGTGAACATAATTGAACACCAAATGGTATTTAAACAAGTACGAAAATATTTTTTGACAAAAAAAAAAAGAAAAAAAACCGCGGATTTTTTTTTTGCCAAAATTTTTTTTGGCGGAATTTTTTTTTTTCAAAATGTTTTTTTTTTTTTCAAAAGTAATTTCCTTTTAAATAAAGTTTTTTGCAATAATCTTTTTGAAATTTTGGAGGGTATCACTACATTCGGCAAGGCCGAATTTAACTTTTTTTACTTGTTTTCACTCTGTTCGGAACATTCCGATTTTCAAGCCAAAAAGGAACCCAAAGACATTGCCCTACAGATGCAATATTTTTGAGCGGTAATATTGACCCTAAAAGGCAACTATTCCGATCCCGACAATTTTGCAATTCGAAAAAATTTAATTTCCACCACTCTGTTGTACAGTAACAGTATTACTTAGTTTTTTAATGAATTCTGATGGGGAAATTGCAAAATCCCCGAAAACGTCATCAAATCGTTCCGGAAAATTACCAAATTTTTTGAAAGCAGAAACTATATGTGACGCGCAAAATAGAAAGGGACCTAAGGGTAAAAACCAGTTTTGTTCAGGATGCCCATTTTAAAGATTTAAATACGTGTATCTTTGGTGTACCATCACTTTTTTTTACCCTTAGGTCCCTTTCTCTATATACTGTCACATATTAGTATTTAATGCGATAATGTCATAATAAAGAAAATAAAATTAACATAAGTACTTTTTATGTTAATTCATAATGGGGAACATGAAAATGTCCTCGAACTAGAATAAACAATTTTTTATTGCACACTTAAAATGTCGAATAAATAACTATTTTTTATTATTTTTTATAACAAAAAAAAATTAACCTGGTATTCCTATTTAATTAAAAAAAATCTTAATCTCTTTTAGATGAAAATAAACCCCAATTGGATCATATACAAGCAGATTTTGTAACGCCTCAAGTTTTGGGAGTTAATAATCATCATAAAACAAATCATCGCTTAAATGGTGTCTTGCCTAGAATGAATATAACGCCAAATCCTTTGGCTCAGGAGGCGGATAAGGTAAGAATAAGATTTCTTAAAATAAATACAACTTTCAACTATTAGTCGCACATTTTTATCTATAAAATAATTAGAAATAAATTAAATAAACTTTGGAGTGATATAGGAAACTGTTGAAAGTGGAAAATTGTGAAAACGAAACATAGATTTATTTTTTTTTTAATTTCCAAATGTTTCAATTGAAAGAAATTTTATTTAAAAAAATTTTCAAAGAGTCATTTTAAAGTGGAACAATGTGCAAACGAAACAAAGATTTTTTTATACATAATTAGCCGATTATAACAAATTAAAAATCGTTTTTTTTGAAAAGATTTCCTAAATATCTGAGTTCCTAAATTTAAATTTCGAAATCTTAGGACAACAAGGTTTTATTTGCCTAAAGAAAATAGGCACAAATAGAACCTTGTTGTTCTAAGGTCGTGATTTATATTTTTTTTATAATTAAATTCTGAAGTTTATTTATTTAATTTTCATTATTTCCAAAACTTTTATGTATATATAATTTTTATCAATATTTATGCTTGTAAATTTAGTTGTTTTAATAACTTTTTCTATTTAAAATACACAAAAAAAAACAAACACACAAATTAAAGGGGTTGTATGTATTTGCTTCAACGGCTGTTGTATTCTAAAGGTGTGATTTTCCTGGCATCTTTTTTTTTGTTGTAAATTCTAAAAATCAAAATTTTTTCCTTTTCTGTAAAAAAAACACATATATAGTTTAAATTATAAAAATTATGTTAAAATTGTAAATATAATTATGTAAATATTTTTAGATTTTAATTGCTTACACTTTAATCTTTACACTGCTCTAGAAAAACAAGTGGAATGAAACAAATAACATGTCTTTGTAAAATAAATCTAATTTTTTTCTTAAAAAAAAGGTTCTAAAATCTGGGAAATTTTAAAGAGGATAAATGCTTAAGAATTAGAAAGTGTACAAAATTTTTGTGGAACTTTGTGGATACGAAAGAGAGACATTAACAAATTTAAAAACAATGAAAACCCAGTTTATCGTTAGCTGGCCTTTAAGAAGGCTTATGTGCAGTTTTAAAACAAAAATCGAAAAGTCTTCGTGGACGTATATTTGTGCAATACAGGACCACAATGGCATGGTTAAAAAATATGTAAAAATATTGCTCATAGGACTTCTTGAAGGCCAGCCAATGTTATTTTAGTTCGATGCCATTTATTTTTCCCAAAATGAATTCACATTACAAGTTCCTATGTTAACTTTATTATCTTTTTTTGAATATTCATTATGGGGAAAATAAATGACCTCGATGTAAAATAAACACTAGAAATGTCACGGTTCTTTTTCAATAATTTCGCTAATCCAAGAAAAATTTCTCTAAAAAAATTTGGGCGATTCACAAATTTTAATAATATATAGTCAGGATCAATTCGTAAAAAACAAAGTAAATTACACAGTGCAATAACCAAAATCGGAATAGGATGAAACCAAATGCAAATGAAAGTTAACATATTCCATAACAAAACCCTTAAGGGGTTTTTTAATTCAGCGGTACATTTTTTACACGCATTTGAATTTAGTGAACTTTTATTTTATTTATATTGTAATCATAATAATTGTATAAGTGGCGTATGATTAATATTGTAATTGCCTTTTAATAACAATCATACGCAGCGGTGTACAGTAGTTTATTTTAACAATTTGGCTATTCAGTAAATAGGTACTGTACCGATTGCAGCGAAATTCATACTGGTTATAGCTAAAGTAATTTCGAGCTTAAGTTTGGACGCTGGACCATACATGCCCAATAAGGGCACCACCAGGGGCGCCTAATGTAGGACATGTTTAACTGCATGTAAAACAAATTTAGCGCTGAACTAAAAAAAGCCTTGAGGGTTTTGTTATGTCAAATGTCAACTTACATTTGCTATTGGTTTTATCCCATTCCGATTCGGAAAGTTCGATTTTGTCCCACTGTGTTATTATCAAACGAAATCTACTTTAAAAAGTGCTGTGCAGGTAACTTATCAAGCTTTAAAGCTTGATAGCGTCCATATTAAGTAAATAATGTGCTCGATTCGGGAGTACTTTTTTACCATTCACCAAATTTTTGAAAATTTTTTCTTGAATTATAAGTTTTAGTTAATATCTTCAATAATTACAAGAAAAAAATTTTAAATTCTTAAAATTCGAAAGGATATAAAATTTTCAAAAAGTGGTGAATGGTGAAAGAGTACTCCCGAATCGAGCACAATAAATGTGCTACTTTTAATAATTTGACCCTTTTTGCGCATTTATTATTTACTTATTTTTTACTTATTATTTACTTATTTATTACATATTTATTTACTCATTCTTAAATTAAAGCTTAAAAACTAACCTACACAGAACTTTTAAAAATAATACTCTCTTGATAATAATAAAGTTGGTATTGTTAATTTTGTTTTGAAGGAATTGTATCTATCACAGCCCTGTATACATTCTTTTGGTGCTTAATATATATGAATCTTTTCTTAATTAACCATTTAATTGTGTTAATAAAACTTTTAATTGAACTAATTGAGTTATATATTGAATAAATTAAATAAATTAAATTTTCAATTGATTTTGGATAAATTAAATTGAATCAGTTAATTTTTTAATTAATCCAATTAACATTTTGTTTAACAAAAAATTTCAAAAAAAAATTTCAAAATTAATTAAGTCAATTAAAATATTTTATTACCAATAGATTTAATAACAACTAAATGTTAAATTGAAAAAAGGGTTAGAGTTTTCTATTAAAATTATATTCCCATATTTGAATAATCAGAACCTGTAACATAAGGAAAATTAAAGTAAAGTAAAGTTTCGTCAATTAAAAATTTAATATAAATTTCAATTGAGGCCAATTGTCATAATAACATTTTTCGTTTATTTTTGAAATTATTTGTAAAAAAGTAAGCTTTTCTTTTATTCATATATTAAGGCAGAGATAAAAATCATATATTTTACTTTAAAAAAGCTTTACACCTTTTTTAAATTTTTTGGCAATCAAAAGAAAATTGTTTTTTGAATCGTGTAATTTTCGACATTTTTAGAAACATTTCTAAAATTGTCGAAAATCGTACGAACCGTAAATTTTTTCTATAATCCTAAACGTATGCACCCTAACCATTAAAAACATTTTTTAATAATTAATTTTTTAAGACTGCCTAAAAGTATGCATTCCATTTTTACACACAATATCGAAAACGGTTATAATTAGGGCAACAGAAAACTAGCAATTATAAATTTATTTTGAGGCCTTAAACTATGCTGTACAAAATAAGAGTATCGTAAAATTAAATAAATGAAAACAAATGTTTTTAGTTGAAGTAACACATCCTAAAACCTTCAACAGAAGGAAATCAAAATAATTTATTTTGAGGCCTTAAACTATGCTATACAAAATAAATAAATGAAAACAAATGTTTTTAGTTGAAATAAAACATTTTAAAACCTTCAAGAGAAGGAAATCAATATAATTTTTCATAATTCTTTATTGTTTTAAATCAAATTTTAACAAAAAATCTGTCTGATTTCTAACTACTGTTTTAAATATGTTGTTGCATAGTTTAAGGCCTCAAAATAAATTCATAACTGCTAGTTTTCTGTTGCCTTAGTTATAATCAGTGGTACTGTAGCAATTTGCTTTCATCGCACAAACTTAAAAAAACAAATGCTTTTAAACACATTTATTTGTCAATTTCTACACTATCGCTTTTATAGAAATTTCCTACAATTTTTTTTTTTTGCTTTTTTTCCTGTATATATTTTTCTTCTCATAGTGCGACTTATTTGCATTTATGCCTTACAAACATGATACTAGCTTAGATATAGAAATATCAGCGTGATTTATTTTAGAATCGTAATGTCATGGAATTACGTTTTATGGCCAACTCTAAATCCTCTACCAACAATGCCAACAATTCTGCCAACAACTCAACTCACAATAGTCAGGAAAAACTTAATAATGAACAGGAAAATCATCGTCAAACACCACCACAACGTTCCACCTCCTCTTGTGAAACCTTAGAAGCGGTAGATGGTATAACATTGCCAACAGCCAATGGTTTAGATCTTAGCTCACCATTATCCAAACCATTGCCGCCATTGCCAACAAAAAATTCTACAAAATTAGCAAATCATACAACCTCTACAAAAACAAACTCAACAAATGCTTCCAATCATAAGAATGCCACAACTAATAATTTAAATAATTCACAGGCTCACTTAGCATCCCAGGGTATACATCATGCTCAACCGTACTACCAGACACCACCCACTCCAACAATGATGGCAAAACGTGATTATCAACAACCACCACCAGTGCCACCACATCAAAATAATAATCATCAAACATCAATGTCAAGCATGAATCATCATCATTTACCACCTTCTGGTCATCATCATCATTCGGGAGTAGCAGCACCTTTGACACCATGTTTAGATCAACAGAGACGTACTCTAGATAGAAGTGTACGCAATTTACCCTATACACAAACTACAAATAATATATCATCCAATAACAATCATGAGACAGTTATGAATTTAGATGGTATGTCTACTAGAATACCTTCATTAAGAAGAACCAGACGTACTTCCGGAGGCAGTTCTAATAATGGTATTAATTCATTATCCAGTAATCCTAATGGTGGTCTGGGTATCCCAATTACTGTAGCCGCTGGTAGTCCACGGGTACAACGTTCTCCTATGCCAGCACGAGCAGCTATGATGAAACAACGTTCTCGCTTGGGTAGTCATAATGATAATATATCATCGGGTAGTTTAAACAGTATTGAAGTATAGTAATGATCTTAAATTAGGAATGTGGATTTAAATAGAATTTTTTTTATAGATTAGTTAATTTTTTTATCTATTAACACACAAAATAACTATTTAGTTTAAAGGAAAAGTTTATAAATGTAAATATTTTAATATTAATTTAATTTAATATTAATTTAATATTAATTGAAGCAAAAAATCAGTGCAAATTACTCGAATAATTATTGACGTATATGAAAATCAGATCGAATAAGTTTAAAATTAACAAAAAAAAAAAATAATAATCCTTAAAACGAGCAGTAGGACTGTTTTAAAGAAAAAGAACTTTCAGAAAACAAAAATTCTTTGAAAATTTAAGAATTTAAGAACTTTTTTGTAAGAATGGAATTTTCAATAATGAAAAATGCCCCCAAATCTAAAACCTTTTTTGTGTTTGTCTGTACAAAAAATGTCAGAAATTGACTGCCGTTATCTAAGTGAACTTTTGCAATTTTCGATAAGGAAAGAAAGTAGGAAAGTGAGACTCTCAATGAAAATCAATCATTTTATCATTATAATGAAGAACAAATATTAGATCGATTGAAAGCTTCATCTTCTAGAAAAATTTATATAAAAAAAGATAGACAGTCGACTTAAGGCACTCGATTTTCATTTTGAATATAGCCATAAGTCTTTTTCTTAACAATTTTTTTTAGAATCTGAGAATTTTTTTTTAAAAAAATTTTCTTTAGAAAAAATTTCTTAAAACCGGAGACTTTTTCTATATGAAAAATGTCTCCAAATCAGAAAATTTCTTGTTCTGTCTTTTTTTCACAAAAAATATCGCAATCTCAATAAATCGGCTCAACCGAATTTATTTAAATTTTTCCCACAGTTTGTACTAACTAGAAGGGAAAACTAAAGTTCATATCAGATCGCGATTGGAAAAAGCAAGAACTGGCACAATTTTTGTAATGCATATGTTTAGGCAGAGCAAAAAAATGAATTAATTACAACCAAATAGGCAATTGGCGTAAAATGTGTTAGAATCTGAAACTTTTTTTAATAAAAACAGACAAAATTCTCAGAATTTAATATTTTTTTATAGATTTTCATTACAAAAAATTTCTTAGAACTTCTGAATTTCGAAAGGTTTTAAAAATGTAGTTGATGTTTTGATTCTTTTTCCGAAAAAATAGTCTTTTACTGGCCACATTCAGTTATAAATCTATTTATATTCTTTATAGATATAAAAAACATTGCACCAGACTCGAATCCTTAATATAAAAGACTTAATTTTAGTATATAAATATTTTATTATTAAGAAAAATAACATAGAAAAATCATATAAATCTATAATTTAATTGAAATTTTATAGCATAGATTTTATACAGTGACTCACAACTTAATTCGTGAAGAAGATAGTAGATTGCAGATCGTTAAAGTCAAAGTTACAAAATACCAAACATTATTATACCCTATTAAGCATTAATTTAAGCTTGATAGCGTACAGATTGAGTTTAAAATACATGTGCCACGATGGTATAAAATTAAAAAAATAGGTTTTTTTTTTTTCGAAAAAATACGGGGTTCTGTCATGATATTATTGACTTTTTTGGATTTTTGGAAAAAACTTTTTTTTGGGTAGTTAGAAAAATTATTTGATACCTTAAAATGAATTATATCATAGGTAAAATTATAATTTTTAATTTGCGAATTAAAAAAAAAAAATCTACTTGGAAATAAATAAAAAATCTACTTGGAAATAAATAAAAAAAAAATACTTGGAAATAGTTTTAAAAATTTCTAGTTTGACCTTCGTAGAATATTTATTTTTTACTCAATCTAGATTGATCCGCGGTATGCGGATCAATGAATTGCTATTTACGAAATAAGTTTTAAGTCACTGTATTGAGAAGAGGTCAATAGGCTTATCTTAATTTATAACTAACTATAAATTTGAAACTGGAGACAAAATGTAGTAAAACTGCTTTTAAGAGAACTTCAAAGTTTTAGAGAATTACATTTTCTTTAAATACTTGTACTTGGCCTAGGATGCCACTATTGAGGGCAAGTCAAATAGGAACATCTCCTCTAATTTTTCCATTTGGTTTTATTTTGCCGTATCAGAAAAATAACGTCCTTTTCTAAATATATCCTTTATTATCCTTTAAAATTTTTAACAAAATCTTTTGAAAAATTAATGTGACCTTAAAAATTAATGTGTTTAGGTTAGGACCTTTATTAGTTTGGTGACAACAAAAATTTTGACTTTTGTCCTCTCATAAAAATTTAATACATCACCCATAACAAAATAATATGTATAATGTTCTTAGACTCTCTTGATGATATGCATCTGAAACTAGAGTCCAAATGGATTAAAACTGTTTTACTGTGTATTGATTTCATTAGCATGTGTCCTTTTAAATGGACTTTAGAGTTTTAGAGGCTTAAAATTTTCTAATTCTTATTTTCAATATTGTCCTAGGAGGCTAATGTCTTACATTAGAGTGACATTTTTTCTTAAACTTTGATTTTCCCAAGTGTTCGGACAAATTTTTATTCCACTATACTTAAAAGTTATGTGGTAATTTGAGTCTAATCGGATTACGTTGACCTGTGGTTAGTGTAAATTATTGTTTTAATTTTAAATGAATGCATTTACATAATCCACAATCGAAATAAAAAAAGATTCAAAACTATTTGTAAAGTTTGTAACTCTATATTAAAAATATGAGATTTGAATCGACATATTGAAACGTACATGCATTCGTAGACACACTTAAAAAATTATGTAAATAAATATTTTTTTTCTAAGAGATATCTATAATGTTTTTAATAATTAAAAAAAAAATAATTTGTGTTAAAAAAAAATAAGAACATTTTTGAAGATAATATGTAAAAAAAACAGCTAATGTTACAACATATGTAACTTGTTTGAAATAACTGCATTTGTAAGTTGTTTTAACTGAAAATGTAGTTGACCCCAAAGCAACTTACAAAAAAGTTGTTTAAACTTTTATTTTCAGTTGATTTTATTTTCAGTTAATTTTACTTACATAATTTTTTGAGTGTAGGGTATTTACATTTTAAGTTTTTACTAGGGTATTTTTGTCACGACGATTTTTTCTTTTAAATAGACAATTTTGACTACTTTTTTTTAAAAGTTGACGATTTCTCCGAAAAAAAAGTTGGCAGCACTGCTTCTTTACACATCGTGCTTTTTCTTTTTTTACTTCTTTAACTCATCTCTTCAGTTATTGTGAAACTCTTGTAAGCGTCGGTTCAACTTTTTTAAGTCGGGATTTTAAATTTAATTATTAAAAGTTTTAAATTAATATTATTATACAAAAAATATACTATTAATTACCGGTCGGTTAATTTTGTTTCGGTAATTGATCATTTTGTTTCGTTAATTGATCATTTTGTTTCTGTAATTGATCAAACATTTTGTGAAGAAAGAACTTTTTATTTTTTTGTTAAAATGGCAGTCGTGTGTATTTCTTAAATCATCTCTTCAGTTATTGTGAAGTTCTTGTAAGCATCGGTTAAATTTTTTTAAGTCGGCATTTTAAGTTTAATTATGCAAAGATTTTAAATAATATTATTACAAAAAAAATGCTATTAATTGCCGGCCGGTTTATTTGTTTCCTTTCTTTCGTTTATTGATCATACGTTTTGTTAAAAAATAAATTTGTTATTGTTGTTAATTTTTGCAATCATTAAATGGCTGTCTCGTGTGTTTCTTAAATCATCTCTTCAGTTATTCTGAAATTCTTGTAAGTGTCGGTTCGGTTTTTTTAACTCGGTATTTTAAATAGAATTATACAAAGTTTTTAGAAAATTGGATTTTAAAAAAACGAAAAAAGAATAAAAAACACAATAATAATATTAATGAAACAACAGTAGCTTCCGAAAAATCCGCCAAGGAACTCACACAGGCCCCCCCGCCCCCGATAAACATCATAAACGTAAATGATTTTTCTGTCATACAAGAAGTTTTGAAAGAAACTTCGAAAAACAATTATAAAATAACAGCACTTAACAATGATGTATTCAAGTTAAATGTTACTGATCCAGATACATTCAGAACTGTGTCCAATAAATTAAATGAGAAAAAAATACAGTGGTATACGTACGAAAATAAAAATGATAGGCCCATTAGAATTATGATCAGAGGACTTCACAATTCTTGCAAACCAGAAGATGTTGTTGATGATCTTAAAGAGCAAAACTTTGATGTTATTGAGGTAGTTAATATGATAAAAAAATCAAATAACAACGAGAGAAAAGAAAGAAGGCCACTACCACTTTTTATGGCATCCTTTAGTAATAAAGAATCTGTAGATAGCATATATGGTATTAAATATATACTAAATACAAAAGTGAAAATAGAAGCTTTGAAGAAGAATAATCTAATCATACCCCAATGCAAACGTTGTCAGGGGTTTAATCATACACAAAAATACTGCTCCAGAGAACCGCGTTGCGTAAGTTGTGCTGGCAAACATATCACTGCCCAATGTACTGTCCAAAAGTCTGTTCCCCCACTGTGTATAAATTGTAAAGGTCAACATCCTGCTAATTATAGAGGTTGTGAAGTAGCTAAAGAGCTGCAAAAAATTAGAAAACAGTCCATAAAGAAAAATATGAAAAGAAACAGAAATAATATACAAAATCCAAATAATGATGGTGAAGAAAGTGATGCAAGTAGTGCTCAAGGAAGTACACAATCAAGAAAAACACATCATAATGTGCATTCTAATAACAGAAATAATGAACAAAATCTAGATACTGATGGTGATGAAAGTGATGTAAGTAGTGCCCGAGGAAGTATGGAATTCAGAAGAACATATGTTCATCCTACATATGCACAAGCATGTAGAACTTCTGCCAAAAAAGCAAGTTATGAATATAAAGAAAATAATTCAAACAATGAACTTATGAAACTTATAAAGCAGTTAAATCAAAGAATGCAAGAACAAAGTTATATCAATGAAAAAATCTTTGATAAACTAAGAAATATTGAACAAAAATTTTAAAATTATTAAGTAAAAATGGCTAAACTATTAAAAATTGTCACTTGGAATGCAAATGGTTTGCAAAACCACATCCGTGAACTGCAAGTTTTCTTATTAAAAGAAGAAATTGATATATGTCTAATATCAGAAAGCCATAACACATTGCAAACCTTTATTAATGTTAAAGGATACAAAAATTATAATGCTTACCACCCACTTAAAATATCTAGAGGAGGTGTTACTATTTTGGTAAGAGAAAGTATTAAACATAATGAACATTCAAAAATAGAAAGTCTTCAAATGCAAGTCGTAACTATAAGTGTAGAAATAAATAATAAAATTTGCTTTATGTCGGCTATTTATTGCCCACCTAGATACACACCAACAACAACTGATTTCATTGATCTTTTCGAATCTCTTGGCCCTTGTTTTATTCTAGGAGGAGATTTTAATGCCAAGAATATTTATTGGGGGTCGAGACTTAACACTGCAAAAGGCAGAAATTTGCTCCAAGCAGGCAGAGTTAAAAAATGTAATTTCCATTCGGGAAACAAGCCTACTTACTGGCCAACTGACAATCAAAAAATTCCAGATTTGATTGATTTTTTTATATCAAAAGGAATCAATAAAAGTCATATTTATGTTCAAAATTGTGATGACCTTTCTTCGGATCACTCCCCAGTGATCATGACAGTAAGCGAAAACATAATAGAGAAATCACAACCACCTACACTAACCAATAATAGAACAAGTTGGGAATCTTTTCGTGTTTATGTAAATGAAGAAACAGATCTTAATGTGTCCCTTAAAACCCCATACGAAGTTGAAGAGGAACTCGATAATTTAATAAATAATATACAATCAGCAGCCTGGAGAAGTACACCAAATAACATCAGAACTGTAAAGCATTTTTGTTCCGAAGAAATAAGAAACCTCATTAAAGAAAAACGAAAAGCTCGAAAAAAGTGGCAAACAAACCGAACTTCAGAAAACAAAAATACGGTAAATAAGTTAACCAACAAACTCAAACGTTTGCTTAAAAATAAAGAAGACACTGAACTTGCCAATCGGTTAAGAAACTTAACTGCAACAAAAGATACAGATTATTCCCTTTGGAAAACTACAAAAAAAGTCTGTAATTCATCTGTTACTACTTCTCCAATCAAATTAGATAATGGTGCTTGGGCAAAAAACGCTATCGATAAGGCAAACCTGTTTGCTGACTATATGGAAGAAACTTTTAAACCACATCCTAGACTCTCAAACGATGAAAATATAGTTGGATCTTGTCTTGAAGATAACACCGTAATTCCATTTGTAACCTTTAATGAGCTAAAGAATGTTATTAAACATGATATCAAAAATTTTAAAGCACCTGGGTACGACCTTATAACTGGAAAAATACTTAAAGAACTACCAGAAAAAGGAATTAAAAAATTTTTATACATAATAAACGCTTCAATTCGACTCAAATACGTCCCAAGTCAATGGAAAGTAGCTGAAGTATTAATGATTCTTAAACCAGGAAAACAACCAATTGATAAAAAATCGTATAGACCGATTTCTTTACTAACTACAATGTCGAAAGTCTTCGAAAAACTTATACTTAAAAGACTTAATCCGGTGTTAGAGGAGAGGCATCTTATTCCTACACATCAATTTGGATTTAGATCGAAACACTCTACAATAGAACAGGTACACAGAGTGACCAACGTTGTAGAAAAAGCTTTACATGATAAACATATATGTTCTGGAGTATTTATTGATGTGGCACAAGCCTTTGACAAGGTTTGGCACGATGGCTTAAACTTCAAACTACAAAGAGATCTACCTAAACCATACAGTGAAATATTGAAATCATATATTTCAGAAAGATTTTTTCGTATAAAACATGAAGATGAATATTCCAGCTTAAGAAAAATTGAAGCCGGAGTGCCTCAAGGCAGTGTGCTAGGTCCTACTCTATATATTTTGTATACTAGAGATATTCCATCCACACCTGGTACAAGTATTGCAACCTTCGCTGATGATACTGTGCTATTAGTCACTGGACCCAACATCAGAGAAAACACATATAATTTACAAACAGCTACAAATAACATCTTATGTTGGACAAAAAAATGGAGAATTAAGCTAAATGAATCAAAATCGACCCATATAAATTTTACTAATAGAAATATAGTGAATCTACCCATATATATGAACAACAACTTAGTCCCATATGCTAATACAGCCAAATATCTTGGCTTTACGCTAGATGCAAAACTGAAATGGAAGGAGCATGTTAAGAAAAAAATTGAAGAATTAAAGATTAATCTAAGAAAGATGTACTGGCTTTTTAGTCCTTACTCAGAAATATCGATGCAGAACAAACTACTACTTTACCAGCAAATCCTTAAACCAAAATGGACGTATGGCATCCAAATCTGGGGCTGTACAGCGAAGTCTAATATTAAAATTATACAAACCTTCCAAAATAAGATCCTTCGGCTGATAACAAATAGTCCATGGTATATCAGAAATGATGACATTCACAGAGATTTAAATATACTAAACGTAAACGATGTGATCAAGATATATGCAAAAAAACATGCGCAAAAACTACAAAATCACGAGAATGAAGATCTTCGAGAAGTGATTCTAAATCCCTTGCAGCATAGAAGATTAAAGAGAACTTTGCCAACGGATTTGTATCTGGCGAATGACTAAATTTTCTACAAAATGTATTCTTGCTTAAATGTTGGGTATAACCAATGGGTTTTATCCTAACTACCCGTGATTATTTATTGAAATGTATATTACTAGATGAGCCTTAATTGTACTCAGTTGTAATAAATAAACTTTGAAAAAAAAAAAATACAAAGTTTTTAATTAATATTACAAAAAAAAAACTATTAATTGCCGGTCGTTTATTGATCATAAGTGTTGTTAAGAAAATTAAATTGTTATTGTTTTTAATTTTGCAAGCATTAAATGACTGTCTTGTGTGTTTCTTAAATCATTGCTTTATATTGTTCGTAAATAAAAAAAATATACTCGGTAGATAATGTCGCGTTAATTCGGTATATTAACAAGTGCTTCAATCATAGAGGAATTAAGAAATGCTTCAGTTTAGTCAAAGAGAATAAGAAGTTTAGTTTAAAAAAAGGTAAGACAATATTTGTAGTGTATTTAAGAGAGAATTAAACTGTTTTTTTTTTTTTTTGAAAGAGAATATATTTTAAACTCATTATCAGGGCTGCCAGACTTGGGGATTTATCCCCAAAGTTGGGGATTTCATGTTAGAAAAAAGGACAACAAATCTCATTTGGGAGTTTGGGGATTTTCTAAATCTACGAAATAAAATTTTAAAATTACCACTAATATTTTTTTTTAAATTGAAGAAAATATTTTTTGTGTAATTAAAAAAAAGTATTTTTTATTGTTTGGGGATATTTTGTTATATTTTTGGGGACAGATTGTTTAAAGAAAATTATACCATATTCGCATTTATTTGAACTAGTTTAATTTATTCGTTTTCCCGTACAATTTAAACGTCAAATTTAAACGGCGTTTAAGTTTGACAGATAAATTGTTTACGAAAAACGAGTAATTAAACTAGTTTTAATGAATGCGAATATGGTATAAAATTTTTTTAGTGATATTTTTTTTTGATACAAAGATGTTTAGAGTTGCGAGTTAAGGGGATTTGTCATTAATTCTGGGGGTTTTTCTTGCGAATTGGATATGAGATTTTAAATTCTAGTATGTAGAAAAAATTGGTGGAGGGGGTGGGATGTTACTGTTTGTTTTTTTTTTTTTGTAAATATTTAATATCGTATACGATATTAACTTTTTAAACATAAAATTGTTTCTTCCGATTTCGAATGTCCATGCAATTTTTTTTATTCTACTAGGCCGTGGCACCCGGCGATCAAAGTTATCGATTTTTGAAAATTAAAATAAAAAACTGTTAAAATCAATCGAACTTAAAATTTGCAAAAAATTATGGTTTTTCCTACATTCAAGAATTTTTTCCCCCTTGAACCTTTCATAAAACTTACAACAATCTTTCATTAAAACTTAATTTGGATTTGTGGAATTTGGGATTAGTGGAAAATTTCCACCAATGTTTTGAATTTTTGAAACGTCAAAAAATATCTTTTCCCAATTTAATAAAATTGTTAATATTATTCATACGCCCCATTGACCATTTCTATGATATGGTGCATTAGAGCTGCAATTTTTTGTATTGCAAAAAATAGTTTCTTCCAATTTTAAATGTCCGTGCAATTTTTTATTCTACTAGGCTGTGCTCCCGACGATCAAAGTTATTAATTAAAATTTTGGATTTGTGGAAGACTTCCACCAAAATTTTGAATTTTTGAAATATTAAAAAATAAAAAAAAATATTTTGCGATACATTATTTTTATTAATGCTAAATACGAACAACAAAAAATTTCTGAAATCGGTCGAGCGGTTTTCGAGATATCGCCATTAGAAATTTGTTAAAAAAATTTCCAAAAATTGCGTTTTTTTTTTACTAACAAGGGAAGTCTCCCTGGTGTCACCCTCCGATCTTCATGAAATTTGGATATGTTGTTAAGAACGAAAAAAAATTCGACACGTATTTTTTTTTAGCGGCCCAAACTCATTTTTAGGGGGGTCGATTTGTATGGGGGGAAATTGACCTTTTTCAGTTTTTTACGATTTACGCCTATTTAAACAAAAAAAAAAATACCTATCTCGTGGTGCTAACAACGGGTCAAAGAAGTTAATATTTTTCGACTTATTAACAAAAATGTCCTAAAATTTTGGTAAAAGTTGGGCATGTTTGGACACGTTCTTAGTTCACAAAGATATGTTTTCCAAAGACCTTTCATTTGGTATGTAACATGACTAGGTTTATTTGCATAATATAGGAGATAAACGAAAAAAACTGAAAAATGGCCTTGTCTTCCCCATTCCTTTTTACCCCCTAAATATGAAAAAATACGTGTCCGTTTATTTTTTTTGCTCTACAAAATAAAACCAATTCCATTAAGATCCGCGGGTGATACTAGGGAGACTTCCCTTGTAAGTTCAAAAAATTTTCATTTAAACTTAATTTAAGCCAAACCAGACCATTCTAACACATGTTGCCCTTTGATCTAAGTTTAAAGTTTTTGGTGAAAATATTCTAAAAAAAACAAAACTTTTGATCGAAGAGCGCCACGGAATAAAATGATTGAATTTGGCTCAAATTAATTTAAAATAAAACTTTCTCTCATGCTCTATGAAAGGGTTAAGGAAAATAAATTATTATTTTTAATTTCTTGACCGTAGGAAGAAAACCGAATTTTTTGCAAATTTCAAATAGCGATATCTCGAAAACCCTTTGACCGATGAAATTTTTTTTGATATTCGTGTTCAGCGCACCAAAATGAGTAAGTTTGATGTATCACAAGACATATTTTTTTTTTTTTTTTTTTTAATCTATAACTTTGATTGGCGTGCGCCACGGGTGGTTAATTTAATCCGATTGGCCTCAAATAGTTTTTAGGTCTAGTAGTATAAAAATTTTCCCGAAAACTTGGGAAAATCAAAAGTTTAAGAAAAAGAACACAAAGTTAAATAAAAAAAACTGAAAAGCATTAAAGGATACAACAGAAACAAATAAAATGGAAATATTAAAGAGTTCTTAAAAAGCCAATGTAAATATTTTATTAATATAAAACTACATAGAAATTAATTAATAGAATTCATTTTAAATATTTATATTTATGTTAAAGGATTAAATTATTGAAAAATTATTTAAATTACTTTTAAATTGTATTTAAATAATTTTGAATTTAACTGTAAGCGCCATGTATCAAAAAACAAGAAAAAAATTTGATCATTTCCGTCCTGTATATTTATGATTTAGTTTTATATTAATTTCATAAGTTTTATTAAAAAAATGTGTTTTTTATGTTTTCTATTTGTCAGAAAATAGTTAAAAGGCATTATTTTTTATCGATACAAATATTTATTAATTTAGTTTTGTAATCATTTAAAATTTGTTTATAAAGATTTAAGTTTAATTTAATACGAAATATATTTATTTAATTTTATTTTTTGTATTTAAAATTTTATTTTGTTTAACACATGCTTCCTGCTTTAAGCAATAAATGCCTTATTTTTTCATTTTTTGTTTATATAATTTAATAATTAAAAATATAAAATGTTACTTTAAATATCAAAAAAAAATATTTTGGGGCATGCCACGGAATTAATTCCGTTCGGAAGTGGAATTAGTGGTTTACTCGTAAAACGCAAAGCAAATATTTTTTTGGATTCAATTCCATTTTTTTTTTTAAGTGATTTTATTCCGAAAAAAAATAATATTCGTTTTGCGTTTTACGAGTAAACCACTTTTTTCAAATCCGAACGGAATTTAGTCTGTGGTGACATGCCCTTTAATTTGATAAAATGACATATTTTTTTAAAAAGAATATAAATAACATAAAATAAATTAACAAATTTAAAATTAAAGAACAAAAATTGATTTATTTGAAATTAGCTAAATTTTTTATTCTTTCCTTGATCCTCGCCTGAGTAATATAAAATAGTGCGTTTTACATAGGCTGACAGAGAAATCTTACAATTTGTCTAACGATTGAATGCAAATGGCGTAAATAATAGCATGTGTTCAGATGTATGTTCGAAAATATTTTCAGAAAAAAATGCGATGTTGGAAGACAAATTGTAAATTGTCTGTCGCCTGATTGGCGCTTTAAAGGGACCATCAGACGACAGACAAATCTTACAATTTGTCTTCCAACCGCTCATTTTTTTCCTGAAAATATTTACGAACACACATCTGAACACATACTATTATTAGGGCCATTTGCATTCGGTCGTTAGACAAATTGTAAGATTTGTCTGTCGTCTGATTGGCGCTTTAGATTTGTCTGTCGTCTGATTCGCGCTTAAGGCCATTTGCATTCGGTCGTTAGACAAATTGTAAGATTTGTCTGTCGTCTGATTCGCTCTTAAGACCATTTGCATTCGGTCGTTAGACAAATTGTAAGATTTGTCTGTCGTCTGATTGGCGCTTTAAAATAGACAATTTTGACTATTTTTTTTTTTTTAAAGTTGACGATTTCTCCGAAAAAAAAGTTGGCAGCACTGCTTCTTTACACATCGTGCTTTTTCTTTTTTTAATTCTTTAACTCATCTCTTCAGTTATTGTGAAATTCTTGTAAGCGTCGGTTCAACTTTTTTAAAGGCTGGGTTAGCCATAAAACGTAACCGTAGCGTAGACTCTATACAATATTCAGTAAGAAAAAATAGTACAGAACATTTTTATTTATGTTTTGTTTTTTTCCAACGCATGGTATTTTATGTCACGCTAAAACGTAGAGAGAACCTATTTTCAACAGGTTCTCTCTAAGTTTTAGCGTGACATAAAATACTATGCGTTGGAAAAAAACAAAACATAAATAAAAATGTTCTGTACTATTTTTGCTTACTGAATATTTTATAGAGTCTACGCTACGGTTACGTTTTATGGCTAACCCGGCCTTAAGTCGGGATTTTAAATTTAATTATTAAAAGTTTTTAATTAATATTATTATACAAAAAAAATACTATTAATTACCGGTCGGTTAATTTTGTTTCGGTAATTGATCATTTTGTTTCGTAAATTGATCACTTTGTTTCTGTAATTGATCAAACATTTTGTGAAGAAAGAACTTTTTTTTTTGTTAAAATGGCCGTCGTGTGTGTTTCATAAATCATCTCTTCAGTTATTGTGAAGTTCTTGTAAGCATCGGTTCAATTTTTTAAGTCGCCATTTTAAGTTTAATTATGCAAAGATTTTAATTAATATTATTACAAAAAAAAAATGCTATTAATTGCCGGCCGGTTTATTAGTTTATTTTATTTCGTTTATTGATCATGCGTTTTGTTAAAAAAAAAATTGTTATTGTTGTAAATTTTTGCAATCATTAAATGGCTGTCTTGTGTGTTTCTTAAATCATCTCTTCAGTTATTGCGAAATTTTTGTAAGTGTCGGTTCTTTTTTTTAACTCGGGATTTTAAATATAATTATTCAAAGTTTTTAATTAATATTACAAAAAAAAAACTATTAATTGCCGGTCGTTTATTGATCATAAGTGTTGTTAAGAAAAATAAATTTTTATTGTTTTTAATTTTGAAAGCATTAAATGGCTGTTGTTGTTATATTGTTCGTAAATAAAAAAAATTATACTCGGTAGATAATGTCGCGTTAATTCGGTATTTTAACAAGTGCTTCAGTCATAGAGGAATAAAGTAAAGTGCTTCAGTTTAGTCAAAGAGAATAAGAAGTTTAGTTTAAAGAAAAAAGGTAAGACAATCAGGGGTGCCAGATGATTTTGATGAAAAATCGGCATATTTTCCAAAAAAAATCGGCATTATCGGCACTTCATTTTAAAAAATCGGCAAAAAATCGGCAAATGAAAAATAACCATTTTAAATACAATAAATTACATTTCTATTGACAAATAATAACAAAAGAGAACAATTTAGCATTAATATATGTATATAATATATTTAATAACATAAAAATCAATCAGAAATAACCATTTTTGGTCTCTACAAAATTTTAAATTTTTTTTTCGCAAAAATAAAAAATTAAAATTTTACAGACCAAAAAAATTTTCGATTATCATAAAAATGAGTTTTCAGTAATGTCCTAATATTAACTAATATTTTCAGCAAAAAAATCAAAAATATTCTTTTTCAGATTTTTCCGTTTTTTAAGATAAAAAAGAGACCCACAGGCAAATTTTTTACCCAAGCGAAAAAAAATGTGTTTTCTACAGACAGTTGGACGGATATCGATAGGTTGACTTAAAATCGATTTAGGACCATGAATATATATACTTTATTGGGTTCTAGATCTCGAGGTATTTCAACGGAATGACAAACTTATATACATACACTTTAAAAAAAATAGTCCAGTTTCCTACTATAAATTGGGTAAATTTTTTTTTCCAATAATTTTAGGTATAACTGCGCAATTTTCGTAAATTTACCCAATTTATAGCAGGAAACCAAAAAAAAGTATAAAAAACGACCGTGTTTTTTATTTATTATTTTATTATTTTTTTTTTTATTTATTTAATAGATATTTATATTACATATTTACAATCTTAGAGATTAAATATTACTATATTATCTATATTTGGCATAACATGATAGTTGTGAGCCAGATTATCATATATAAAGCTATGATTTATTTCATTTATTTACGTTGTTTCTAAATTTCTTAGATTTTTTTTTTTTTGAGTCGATCAAAAAATCGGCATTTTTTGGAGCAAAAATCGGCAAATCGGCACTTTCATAATTTTGAGGAAAAAAATCGGCAAAATGCCGATAAATCGGCAAATATGGCAGCCCTGAAGACAATATTTGTAGTGTATTTAAGAGAAAATTAAACAGTTTTTTTTTCTAAGAGAATATATTTTAAACTCATTATCAGGGCTGCCAGACTTGGGGATTTATCCCCAAAGTTAGGGATTTCATGCGAGGAAAAAGGACAATAAATCTTATTTGGGGATTGGGGATTTTTATGGGGATTTCTCAAAATAATTTGGGGATTTTTTGGGGATATTCGAAACTAAATCTTTTTAATAATTCAAGCTAGATTGAATGTTATCAACGATTTTAAAAAATAATTTTAATGATAACCATTCAGTAAAACATGCATTTTGCAAATTGTCTGTCGCCTGATTGGCGCTTTAAAGGGACCATCAGACGACAGACAAATCTTACAATTTGTCTTCCAACCCCTCATTTTTTTCCTGAAAATATTTGCGAACGCACATCTGAACACATACTATTATTTCATTTGAATTCGGTCGTTAGACAAATTGTAAGATTTGTCTGTCGTCTGATTGGCGCTTTAGATTTGTCTGTCGTCTGATTGGCGCTTTAGATTTGTCTGTTGTCTGATTGGCGCTTAAGGCCATTTGCATTCGGTCGTTAGACAAATTGTAAGATTTGTCTGTCGTCTGATTGGCGCTTTAAAATAGACAATTTTGACTATTTTTTTTTAAAAAGTTGACGATTTCTCCGAAAAAAAGTTGGCAGCACTGCTTCTTTACACATCGTGCTTTTTCTTTTTTTACTTCTTTAACTCATCTCTTCAGTTATTGTGAAATTCTTGTAAGCGTCGGTTCAACTTTTTTTAAGTCGGGATTTTAAATTTAATTATTAAAAGTTTTTAATTAATATTATTATACAAAAAAAATACTATTAATTACCGGTCGGTTAATTTTGTTTTGGTAATTGATCATTTTGTTTCGTAAATTGATCGTTTTGTTTCGGTAATTGATCAAACATTTTGTGAAGAAAGAACTTTTTTTTGTTAAAATGGCCGTCGTGTGTTTTTCTTACATCATCTCTTCAGTTATTGTGAAATTCTTGAAAGTGTCGGTTCGGTTTTTTTAACTCGGTATTTAAATAGAATTATACAAAGTTTTTAATTAATATTACAAAAAAAAACTATTAATTGCCGGTCGTTTATTGATCATAAGTGTTGTTAAGAAAAATAAATTGTTATTGTTTTTAATTTTGCAAGCATTAAATGGCTGTCTTGTGTGTTTCTTAAATCATTGCTTTGTTGTTGTATTGTTCGGTAATGAAAAAAATTATACTCGTTAGTTAATGTCTCGTTAATTCGGAATTTTAAAAAGTGCTTTACTTTAGTATAAAAAAAGGTTAAGAAAAACTTTGTAGTGTATTTAAGAGAAAATTGAAGAGAGCTTTTTAAAGAGAAGAGATTTTTAACTCATTATGATAATCAAAACTCTGAGACATTTTTTCTATATAGAAAAATCTCAGAATTTGAGACATTTTTCTTTTATAGAAAAAGTCTCAGACTTTCATACATTTTTTAATCTCCTGCACACAGCGTGCTTCTTCTTTTTTACTTCTTTTACGCATTCCTTCAGTTATTGTGAAATTCTTGCATGCATCGGTTTTATTTTTTAACTCGAGATTTTAAATTTAATTATATAAAGTGTTTTATTAATAATATTACAAAAAAAATATACTATTAATTGCCGGTCGGTTAATTTGCTTCTTTTCTTTCGTTTAGTGATCATACGTTTTGTTACGAAAGAAAAATCGTTGTTAATTTTTGCAAGCACTAAATGACTGTGTTGTTTGTGTGTTTTTTTATCACCTCTTCAGTTATTGTGAAATTCGTCGTTTCAATTTTGTTAACTCGGGGTTTTAAGTTTAATTATTCAAAGTTTTCAGCTAATATTACTAAAAAAAATACTATTAATTACACCGCTCAACACTCATTTTCCGGTTTGAATTCTGATGATCAATTTTAGTAGACTTTGATCTCCTGATTCCAAATCTGTTCTCCAAATTTTCCCATCACGTCCAGATTTTTAGTTATTCACTGTTGAAAATGCGAAAAATTACGATTTTTGCATTATTTGAAAGCCTGCACAGCAGCCATTCAGTGGAATACAAATCTGGTATAAAGCGCAAAAGTATTATTTGTCTATGGTCTCCAACATAGAACACAATTTTTTTCAAATTATTACGTTTGGTTGGGCTTTACTTGCGTTTTAAAATGATACTGTTAAAATTACCATTTTTGTAAAAAAGGTAAGGTAGATAGATACCTTAGTTTTTTTTGATATTTTTCAAAGAAAAACTAAAAAAATAAATATTTTACAAATTTAAGATTTCTGTGTTATTTTTCGTATACACCGGAAGCTATAATTAGTGGGTTTAAAAGTCTATAAGAAAGAATGAACTTTTGCCTAAATTTTGAGCTCATCACAGTAAAGATTGATCATCTGGTTATTGTATTAGATCCTTTTAAAAATTGTGCTTTTTCTAATTTTTTTGACAGTGTTTTTTTAAAATGCATGTTTGGCCAATAATAGTGCAACAACTTAAAATTTTTTTGATCATATTTTTGAGATCATAGTTCAATTCTACTATCACGCTTTATACCAGATTTTTATTCCACCCAGCGGCTTTCAAAAAAGGCAAAAATCGCGTTTTTTTCGCATTTTCAACCGCGAATAATTAAAATTCTAGACGTGATGGAAAAATTTGGAGCACGAATTTGGAATCAGCGAGTCAAAATCTTTAAAAATTTTATATCAAACTTCAAACCGGAGCCAAAAACCTTCGATTTGTTGAGCGGTGTTATTAATTGCCGGTCGGTTAATTTGTTTCTTTTCATTCGTTTATTGATCGTTTTGCAATTATTAAATGGCTGTCTTGTGTGTTTTTTAAATCATTGCTTTGTTGTTATAGTGTTCGTTAATGAAAAAAAAAATTATACTCGTTAGTTAATGTCGCGTTAATTCGGTATTTTAACAAGTGCTTCACTTTAGTATAAAAAAAGGTTAACAATTTTCTAGTGTATTTAAGAAAATATTAAAGAGAGCTTTTTTAAAGAGAAGAGTTGTTTAACTCATCATGTTAAACATAACTCTGAGACATTATTTCTATATGGTCGGCAAAAAAGGAGACTCTTAAGTTTAGTATGAAAAAAGGTAAGAAAAAGTTTATTTTTAGAGGTGTGTCGTTCCCGAACGAACTAGGTCAATTGAACTATTCACTTAACTGAGTGGTTTATATAGTTCGTTCATTTCAGCTCTTTTAGGTCTTTTCGCTCATTCAGCTCAATCGGTCATTTTGATCTTTCAGTTCCTTTTTTCTATTCAAATTCTGATACATTTTTTATTGAAAAATTCCAAGATTCAGAGAAATTGTTAAGATAGTTCTAAAACTGGTCTCTAAAATTATTATAATTAAAAGTAAAATTAAAAACGATTTTTTTTTTACAAAAATTAACATTTATTTCACATAAAATCTTTTTAAGCGTAAAAAATAATTCTCTTATTCTGTAATTGAGCTTAATTTGTTTTTCTTAAACAATTAAGGGGGAAGGGGGTCTCTTAAATTTAGAATTTACATTTTTTTAAACATATGTATAGGATCTTAAAAAATAAAGATTGTAAAATATATTGATTAACAGATGAATATAAAATAAGCTAATAGGCTCTAAATGATTTTAATGGTTGTAGTTGGCAACTATTTTAGATGGCAACAATTATATTAAAGAGTTAAATCGTGGCTTTAGATTGTTCTTTGTTTTTAATCGTTTAATAGGAAATCCAAAAGTATGGCTTTAGCTATTTTATGTTTTTATACAAAATGTTAAAAAACAAAGTGAAACTAAAGCTCTCATTATAATTCTTCTTTAACAAAAGAAACCATAGCGTTACCAATTTAAAAGCCATCCGGATTAGTTAAATTTCTTATCTTAAGATTAGTATTCTGTTCTTTTCACGGGAAAACCCCTATCAAACTTCATATAAAAAAATATATTTTGGCAACGCGATGAATTATAGGGAAATTGTTAAACAAGTTTTCGCGAATATTTAATATAAAAGACAATTATTTAAATTGTGGTGAACAACTGACATTTCAGATTTATGATAATTTTAAATTTTTTTTTATTACGATTTGAGGCGTTTAAAGTTTAAGTGAAAATACAGTGTTCTAGGCTTAAATCATTGTACGTTTTCACAGTTAAACCACCTATCAAACTCTATTTAAAAAAAATAACAACGCGAGGAATTTAAATGATTAATGATTGATAATGATTTTAATTGTTTAATATGTATGTTTTCATACATATTTATTAGGGGTGGGATAGTGCACGAGTTTTCGATTTCGACACGCTAGAACCGCTTATTTTGTGAGGTTCGTAAAAAAAATGCATGGGCCAAAAAATGGGGCAGATCGGATAGGATCTAGGGGTCGCTCATGGGGGTCAAAGTTGGACGTAGAGGGGAAAAAATCCACAAAAAGCCCCAAAACTCCCCTGGTTTTGCTCCTAGAGGGGTCAAATGTGAGACCGACCCCTATTATTTTTTCTCCCTGAACACTTTTGCCAAACATACCTAAGCCCTATCTCCAATCCCTAAGTGGGGTCCCATACAAAGGTTCAATTTTTAAAAAATCTTGCTCCTACCGCTCTAGCTGGCCTAGAAGTCACCCTAGAGGAATCGAATGTATGACCGACCCCCAATATTTTTTCAACCCCAACATTTTCTTAGAACATACCTACCCCCTATCTTCAATCCTTAGGGTGGTCCCCATACATTTTTTTTATTTTTTTTTAAATTGTCATATTAAATCAGCTCCTACCGGTCCAATGGTGCCTCCTAGAGGGGTCATTATCAAGACCAACCCCCATTAATTTTTAGCCCCCAACACTTCTTCTGAACATACCAATTCCATATCTCCAATTCCTAAGGGGTCTCCCACACAAAATGACATTTTTGAAAAACTTGCTCTCACCGCTCTAACTATCGCAGGGGTGACCCTAGAGAAGTTAAATGTGTGACCGACCCCCAATATTTTTTCAGCCCCAACATTTTCCCCAAACAAACCTACCCTCTATTTTAAAGCCTTAAGGGTGTCATCACACATATTTTTTATTTTTTAATTTTTTTTTATAAAATCTGCGCCTACCGCTCCCATTCTGCCTTTTAGGAACGGTAATTTTTGCCCCCTACATTTTTTCTGAACATACCTACGCCGTATTTCCACTTTGTAGGGGTGCTCCCCTGGGGAAAACTTAATTAGTAATGTATGTAGAGAAGTCAAATGTATGACCTGCCCATATATTTTTTTAGCCAAAACAATTTCTTCAAACGTACCTACCCTCTATCTTCAAGGTGTTACCCCACAATTTTTTTATTTATTTTATCGAGAAATCCGAGGTCTTTAATTTGTAATTTAATAGTAACTTTTGTTAAGCGTAAAAAATTTTTTTTTTAACTTGAAAATAATAAAAAATGATAAATAATATAACTATAAATCAAATTAATTTATTTTTATCGTGTGATGGATATTTTTCCGACTTTCGGCCACGACCTGAAGCAAAACAATTTTTGCCTCCTCGTTACGGCACAACACGTTGTTATAGTCTTCTATTAATTTTACGCCTCTTTCGGCAGCGTCGTTGACAACATGTAATTTACGTAAAATTTGCAGCGCTCGCTGGTAGTCCTGACGATTTTCCCAAGTATTTGGATCGGAAGCAATGAAATTTGTTGTTATTCCGAAGCGTGCAAAAAATTTTGGAGTCTCAGGTGTGACGTAGTGGCTTAAATTAGTTTTAATGAGTTCTTGATTCACTTGTTTCGATGCCATGTTAATTCCTTTCACACCTTCGAATCCAACAACATGTCCTGGAGGATTACAATCCTTGTTGCCACTGTCGCCGCTATCCTCTGAGGCATCTTCTTCCCCGATATCATCGTCTTCTTCTTCCTCGCTGTCTTTGTTAGACGATTCGTCCATCTCATCGTCATATAACTCTTCCTCCAATTCCTCTTTCTCTTCTTCAAATATACGAATTGCATTCGACATTTTTCGTTTTATTTCACAAGAGATATTCGGATCAAATAGTGCGAGAGCAACAGCTTCACCACTGAGATACCAGAGATGTCCACAGAATCTCTTGACCAATCGTTGCGACAGAATCTTATCAATTGAAGCATAATTGGCAATCGCTTCCAAAAAATTCAAATCATTATTTGGAACTTCTATTGCTTTGGTAGCGCTAAACCATGCTTTTACGTAAATTGTTATGATGAAAACGGTCACATCAAGAAGTGCATTTAATTCTTTTTTGGCCAAACCGATATATTTTCGGAACAAAAACATTTTTAGGCAATATATGCCTTTTGCCATCCATCGAGCATGACTGATGGGTCCTGGTGGGCTAAAATGCTTATTAGGAATATTTTCGCCAAGGTATAATAAAGCAATTTCAAGAAACTCCTTGTAGTCGTCTCTGGGTTGCTTTTCTTTTATTTGAGCCCAACAAAACAACTTGATGTCAGTTTGGACTTGAGCTGGTATGTTGCCTGCCACTTCCTCATCTTATATGCCAAAACTGTACGGTTTGTCTTTTATATTTTCCCACTGCTCTTTAAAACGCGCAAACATTAGCACTCCTGGTCCAGACGTTTTGCCGAATTTGGTTTCAAAAACTTAGTTTTCCCCAGGGGAGCACCCCTACAAAGTGGAAATACGGCGTAGGTATGTTCAGAAAAAATGTGGGGGGAAAAAATTAATGGGGGTCAGTCTGAATTTCCCGTCCCTAAAAGGCACAGTGGGAGCGGTAGGCGCAAATTTTATAAAAAAAAATTTAAAAAAAAAAATTGTGTGGGGACACCCTTAAGGCTTAAAAATAGAGGGTAGGTTTGTTTGGGGAAAATGTTGGGGCTGAAAAAATATTGGGGGTCGGTCACACATTTAACTTCTCTAGGGTTACCCCTGCGATAGTTAGAGCGGTGGGAGCAAGATTTACAAAAATGTCGTTTTGTGTGGGAGACCCCTTAGGAATTGGAGATATGGAATTGGTATGTTCAGAAGAAGTGTTGGGGGCTTAAAATTAATGGGGGTTGGTCTTTATAATGACCCCTCTAGGAGGCACCATTGGACCGGTAGGAGCTGATTTAATATGACAATTTAAGAAAAAAAAAAAAAAATGTATGGGGACCACCCTAAGGATTGAAGATAGGGGGTAGGTATATTCTAAGAAAATGTTGGGGTTAAAAAAATATTGGGGGTCGGTCATACATTTGATTCCTCTAGGGCGACTTTTAGGACAGCTAGAGCGGTAGAAGAAAGATTTTTTAAAAATTAAACCTTTGTATGGGACCCCCCTTAGGGATTGGAGATAGGGCTTAGGTATGTTTGGCAAAAGTGTTCAGGGGGAAAAAATAATGGGGGCCGGTCTCACATTTTACCCCTCTAGGAGCAAAACCAGGGGAGTTTTGGGGCTTTTTGTGGATTTTTTCCCCTCTACGCCCAACTTTGACCCCGATGAGCGACCCCTAGATCCTATCCGACTTCCCCCATTTTTTGGCTCATACACTTTTTTTACCAACCTCACAAAATGAGCGGTTCTAGCGCTTCCAAATATTGCTGCTTAAAATCTCACACAACACTATCCCACCCTTAATATTTATTAGAGAAAATATTTTAAGTTGTGGTGAAAAATTGACATTTCTGATTTTTTATGATAGGTTCTTTAGAATTGTTAAAAGTTTTTGATTTAAACATTTTTTTATTACGTTTTATTGCGATTTTAAGTTAAGCCCAGTACTCTGTTTTTTACGGCGAAAAATTGACTTAAATTTTGAACACCTCAAATCGTAATAAAAAATATATATCAACAACTTTTGACAATTCTAAAAAAGAAACTATTATAACAAAACTGAAATGTCACTTATTAACGGCAATTTAAATTGTCTTGTATAATACACTGTCTCAAACAATTGTCCGTACCCCACACAATCAAAAAAATATTTGCTTATATTTCGAAAAATACTTAACCGATTCGTATGAAATATTTTTTTTTAAAAAGATCAACAATTGTTTATAATAATTGCACACTAATAATAAAATAAACGTGCTTCATTATTATTTTATACAAAAAATTAAAAAAAAAGTCCAAAAAATCAACTCAAAAAATTGTCCGTACGGGGAGAAAAAAATTAATTTTATCTTTATAAAATCATATTAATTGGCAAGTATGATATCCTTAACATCGAGTACGATATCCTTTGGCCGAAATTACTTCTCTTAATCGGTTATTTATAGGTAGACCCAGCAATTGTCTGGTTTCAGGTCCAATATTCCACCACTCCTCAAAGATAACATATTTCAGCAATAGTTGATGGGTTATTGTATGCTGCCGATTATGTTTTCTCCAAAAAACCCCTATAAATGTTCTATGGCGCCTTAATATCGCCTCTCGGACATGTGTGGAACCACTTCTTCCACCTTATAATGCAGTCATTCTCAAACAACCAAGGGAGTGTGCTTTGGGCAATTGTCGTGTTAGTACCCAAAGTTGGGTCGAATGTCGAAATAAGTCGCACTAACCTTTTAAATTTCTTTTAAAATGTCTAAATAATTAAATTTTCTTATTTTGGGTACTAAAAACCCAATATTACCGACACCTCCAGGCTCCACTTCACCCCACACCATCACAGAGCCTCCACCGTGTTTCACTGTTGCTTTTAAATGTTTTAGCTGCATCGCGAAGTGGAACACTCCGCCACAAAAATTGTCTACCATCTGACCTAAAAATATTAAAATTACTTTTGCAAAACTGTTATATTTACGACAAAAGAAATTTTAATACTTTTGGATCGAATGGCAGACTATTTGTATGTTGCAGCCAAAGAATTTGAAAGCAACAGTGAAACACGGTGGAGGCTCTGCGATGGTGTGGGGTGCAATGGTGCCTGAAGGTGTCGGAAATCATGGTTTTTTAGTACCCAAAATGAGAAAATTTCATTATTTAGACATTTTAAAAGAAAATTAAAAGGTTAGTGCGACTAAATTGGACATTCGAACCAACTTTGGGTACTAACATGACAATTGCCCAAAGCACACTCCCTTGGTTGTGTGAGAATGACTGCATTATAAGGTGGAAGAAGTGGTTCCACACATGTCCGAGAGGCGATATTTAGGCCCCATAGAACATTTATAGGGTTTTTTGGAGAAAACAAAATCGGCAGCATAAAATAACCCATCAACTATTGCTGAAATATGTTATCTTTGAGGAGTGGTGGAATATTGGACCTGAAACCAGACAATTGCTAGGTCTACCTATAAATAACCGATTCAGAGAAGTCATTTCGGCCAAAGGATATCGTATTCCATGTTATGGATATCATACTTGCCAATTAATCATCATTTTATAAATATAAAATTGATTTTTTCACCCCGTACGGACAATTTTTTGAGTTGATTTTTTGGACTTTTTTTTTAATTTTTTGTATAAAATAATAATGAAGCACGTTTATTTTATTATTAGTGTGCAATTATTATAAACAATTGTTGATCTTTTTAAAAAAAAATATTTCATACGAATCGGTTAAGTATTTTTCGAAATATAAGCAAATATTTTTTTGATTGTGTGGGGTACGGACAATTGCTTGAGACAGTGTAAATATGCGTGAATTTTTTTAACAATTTCCTATAATTCCTTGCGTTGCCAATATTTTTTTTTTAAATGGAATTTGACAGATTTTTTTCCGTGAAATCGAACAGAGTACTATGCTTAAAGTGAAATTTTTGCCGTGAAAAATTGAGTTACCAACTAAATTTTTAAAAATATATTTAAAAAATATATAAAAATATATAAATTAATAATGGTATTTAGGGGTTTACTTGCCAGCCCTGGCACTGGTGGCAAACATGTATTTTTTGAAAAAAAAAAAAATAATCTTTTCCTACATTGCCAGGGCTGAAAATAAGACTCTGAATACTTTTAATATAAAATCATTTTAAAATTCAACAATTGTTAAAAACTTATTAGCTGTTATTATGACAATTTAAAAAAAAAAATCTGATAAAAAATGCTAATTTAAAATAAAATAACAATTTCTATTTAAAAAAAATACTTGCCGACTGATAAATCTATGATTTCCTTACAAATATGTTAAATACATAAAAGAAACCACATACTACGTTGCTAAGGGTAGGTTAGTGTTTCTTTACAATTCAGCAGCAGACCGCAAATTTGAAAAAGGCAGTAAATTACACAGTGCATCAACCAAAATTGGAATAGGATGCAACCAATAGCAAATGAAATTAAAATTTTCTTTAACAAAACCCTCAAAAAATATTTTTTTAGTTTACTGTGAGATTTTTTTTACACGCATTTAAAGTTGGTATATTATTATTATAATTATAACACAGTGAACAACAAAAATCGGAATAAGCGTATACTTAATATTGTAATTGCCTTTAAATAACAATCATACGCAACGGTGTACAATGGTTTAGTTTTAATAATTCGGCCATTCAGTAAGTACTAAACCGATTGCAGCGAAATTCATACCGGTTATAGCTAACGTAATTTCGAACTTAAGTTTGGACGCTGGACCCCACATGTACAATATGGGCACCACCAGGGGCCTCTGAAGTAGGACATATTTAGTAAACAACAACTTTAAATGCTTTTAAATCACCAACATCAAATCGTAATTGTTTTTTATGGATAATGTCAACTTTCATTTGCTTTTGGTTTCATCCCATTCCGATTCGATAAAATTGATTTTGTATCACTGTGTTATAATTGAGCAGCATTCCCGCAGCTGGTCAGCAGTCAGCAAAATTTGAACATTTATAAAAAAAATCACCCCTTAGTAACATTTTAGTTAAATTTAGGCAATTTTAAAAAGAAATTGTTTGAATTCTTAATTATACTTATGTTTAAAACATGTATAAATTATTAACTTTTTACTTCAAAACTTAAAAAACAATCTGTACCAAAATAAAGAAGGCAACATTATAAAATAAATACGGGGTGGTGCAAAAGTAATGTCATAATGTGAATTGCCCTTTGTTAGAAATAAAAAAATAGTTCTGTTTTCACGAAAAGTTTATTTGAAAATGTAAAATTTATTACATTAAATTCAAGAAATTATATCGGTCAAATGACCAGCTCCCGAGATGATGCACAAGAAAATGATAACTTCGCGTTTAAAATCATAATGAACGACGAAACTCATTTCCACTGAAGCGGTTAAGTTAACAAAAAAATATGTGTTTCTGAATTGCGTATCGAGAATTGTTGTTTCCAGGAGACCGAGCAACCGCTAAAACAACTGAAGTAACGATAGAGATTTTGAGACCCCGATTTCAAGCCTAGTGATCTTACGTTTTGATGATTTGAACTGGAAGACTTCTTCCTTTAGGAATTTTAAAAACATCGCGTTTACATGAACAAACCACAAACCTTACAAGTGTTGAAATCTAAATAAAATAATCACCAAGTTGGAGCCAACTGTTCTGAAAGCGACAAAACCAAATGCCGTACAACAATCACAAAAGTACATCAACTCGGGAGGTGTTCATTTGACCGATATATTTTTTTTAGCTTAATGTAATGTTTTGTGAAAACAGAACTGTTTTTTTTCTAATAAAATGGTGGGCAATTCACATTATGACATTACTTTCGCGCCACCCTGTATCTTCTTAAAAGCTTCTCTGCTAAGCAGAAAACTGCAAAAAATATGTATGGGAAATTTAGCTGTCTGCTACTTGCCGCTGAATTGTAAAGAAACAATAAGGTAATTTTTTCGTTAAATTAAAATTACATAAAAAAAAAATTAACGGGTTCCTTTGTTTTTTGTAGTTTTAAATTCGTTATGATTCTTAAAATAATTTAATTATTTTTGTGTAAATATGTATGTGTAAATATAAATGTTATCTTTTCTTAAGTTTTGATTTATTAAAAATATTTTCTTTGTTTTACAGGTTTATTCACAGTTATGACTGTATTTGACTGTCATTAGGATATTTTAATGACAAATATTATAATATGAATATTTTTTCATACAAACTGACCAAAAGTTAGACTTACTTTGTCAATTCTTTCATCGTCGTGTAAAAAAATATAATTCTTTTATTTATCCTAATAAACCAATTTAAAATTTAAGTGCAATTCAAGTTTAAATCAAATGTAAAATTAATTATCAATTTCCAGTCCCTGCTTCATTTATACTTGAATTACACTTGAATTAATTTGCATACTCCAGTAAAACGGATACTTGAGTTCAAACCCTGTTTTACAGTGTAAAAACAGGGTTTGAATTCACGTTTCCCCTTTTCTGAGGAATTCTGTTGAATTCAAGCATATACTAGAACTATACCCTAGCCAGAATTTGATTTACACTTGATTAATACTTGAATTTTATTAAATTTTCAAGTGGTTTATTGGGATGTGTGGGTTTGTATGGACAAAAATTATATTATGAAGCATTCTGGAATACGATTTCACCATTTACCTAATTTTTAAAAATTTGATATGCTTTCGAATTTTAAGATTTTTAAATTTGTTTTTGTAATTACAATTGTTACAAGAAAAATATTTTAAAATCTTTATTTTTAAAATATTAAAAATTCAAAAGAATACCAAATTTTTAAAAATTAGGTGAATGGTGAAATCGTATTTCAGAATCGAGCACATTGACTAATGACAGTCTTATCCCTTTATAATTCTGAATATACCCGCTAAATATATCTATATATTTTTGACTTAACACAATTTTGATTTATTTAAATTTTAACATTATTTAGGAAAATATTTTAAAACCATTTAAATTATTCTGCTTTACTATCTAACAATACTGAATAAAGGTTATAGGATTAATACTATTTCTTAAAAAATTTTGACTCGAATAATTTAAAAAAATATTTCCGTTTTAACTAGTGCCTACGGTCAGTACCGTAGTACCGGGAATACCGGTATTCCCGGTTCTCGGTATTACCGGGAAATGGTACCGGTTTCCCGGTTCTTGAATTATTCCCGGGAATACCGGTATTCCCGGTTCCGGTTCTGACGGTATTACCGGTATTCCCGGGACTACCGGTATGTATATTTTGTAAAATTTTGTAAAATTGCAATTTTTTCTTCGCTTTTACCAAAAAAATACAAAACATGTGGAAAGCACCATTTCCATTTTTTTTTATGAATTTAAGAAAAAAAATAGTTACACGATTTTTAAATAATTTACAAACACAACTAAATATTTCTGAAATACTGATTAGATAATGTAATTTAAATATTTTATGGTATAGTTTTTTTTTGTTTTTTGAGAACCGCTTCCAGGATCAGAACCGGGAACACCGGTATTCCCGGGAATAAATCTAGAACCGGGAAACCGGTACCAGAACCGGGAATACCGGTATTCCCGGGAATACCGAGAACCGGGAAATGGGGGCACTAGTTTTAACAAAAAAATTTAAGGTCGAAAATAAAAATGTCTGAAATAGCTGATTTTTTATACCCTACACCACTCTGTGGTATAGGGTATAATGAGTTTGTGCTGATGTTTGTAACTACCAGAAATATTGGTCCTAGACCTACCTTCAAGTATAGAATGACTTTTTGAGTCGATTTAGCGATGTCCATCCGTCCGTCCGTCTGTCCGTCCGTCTGTCCATCTATCGGTTTAAGCACGATACAGGTCGCAATTTTCAATCAATTGACTTGAAATTTGAAACTTAAGCATCTTTTTGCCCAAGGACGGAGCCTATTGAAATTGGAGAAATCGGTCCATGTTAAGACCTAGCCCCCATACAAACGCCCCCCTTGGATTCGGCTTAAATGACTCTAATAACCGTACTATAACAGATATCGCTTTGAAATTTAGCAGGTAAAAATTTTGTATGCACAAATCACCATTCCAAATTTCAAAGGAATCGGATCAGTCCTTCTGGTAGTCCCCATACAAACCACCCTCCCGATATTCACATAATTTCCTCAAAATTCATTAAAATATAAATATTTGATAAAAATTTTATTTTTAGGTGTTAAACGTGCACTTAAGTAACCTAACCAAATCGGAATATAATTGGACCATTTTTGGACTTAGGTTAGGTTGTAAGTGGCTGCTGACGTTTTACGTCAACACACGTAGACTCTGAGGTCCATTGTGACACCACGGGATCGTAATAGGCTTCCCTACTAGTCCCTGTCGTTAAACCAGTTTGAGCTGCTTATGAAACTCCTTAGATGTTGAATTTTGACATCCGACAAATCTGAAAGATCGTACAGCTCCCTAGATCCCAGTGAAGCAAGTCGCTGACCAGAAAGTGCCGGGCAATGGCAAATAAAGTGTTCGATAGTTTCCAACTCCTCTTCATCCATGCAACTTCGGCAAAAGTCATTCGACGGCACATTTAACTGCTCTGCGTGCTTCCCTATAAGACAGTGTCCGGTAATTATAGAAACCACCGTTGAAATCTCTCCTCTTGGAAGCGATATCAGCTCACTTGTGCGCCCCTGATTAAGAGAAGGCCAAATCAGTCGTGTTGTCTCACACGTCCATCCATTTGCCCATCTTTGATTAGTTTCCGTCGCAGAACAAAGCCGTAGGTTTTGCTTGCAAGTTTCTAGAGGCATACCAACACATTCCAATTCTGTTGGAACCTGTAAGGTAGTTCCTAGTCTTGCAAGCTCATCGGCTTTGCAATTCCCTGGAATGTCTCTGTGCCCTGGGACCCATATGTGTCGTATGTTAAACTGCTTGGCCATCTCATTTAAAGACGTGCGGCAGTTAAGGGCAGATCTTGTTTTCAGAAATATTGAATCCAGGGACTTGACTGTCAGTATAGATGTTGACTGCGGTTGTAGACAAGACATTGCAGCTCAACCAGTCAGCCACTTCCTTTATTGCCAGCATCTCTGCCTGGTAGACACTGCAATGATCTGGCAATCTACGAGCCAGGCTCAATCCAAGCTCTTCCGAATAGACCCCAAAGCCCACTTGTTCGTGCAGCCTCGATTCATCTGTGTAAAAATTTATGGTAGCTCCACTTCCCGGAGTATCCCCCATCCAAGACTCCCTGGATGGTATCATAGTGGTAAAGTGGCGCTCAAAGAGGCTCAAAGAGGGAGCACAATCCACATTTTGTGGTATTGTTATCTTTTTCAAGATCGCGCTATGGCCACAATCGCTGCTCCTCCATTGAAGCGTGCTATTGAGTCGAATTGCCGACGCAGCTGCATACTGCCTACCCAATATGCCCAAGGGTATCAGGTGAAGGAGGATTTCTAATGCAGCCGTAGGTGTAGTACGAAGAGCACCAGTGATGCACATTGACGCCATTCTCTGTACCTTCGTGATAAAGACACAGTTCGCTTTTGTTTCTAAAGCAGGCCACCAGACAATGATTCCATACAGCAAAATTGGACGCACCACTGCTGTATAGATCCAATGAACGACTTGAGGGCTAAAACCCCATCGTTTTCCAATGGCCCTTTTACAGGAATACAAAGCATTCGTTGCTTTTCTCACCCGTTCCTCAATATTACGCCTGAAATTCAGCTTCCTATCTAGAAATACTCCAAGATACTTGGCTCCATCTGAGAAGGTGATTTCAGTACCGTCCAGAGAAATAGGATCAAAAGCAGGAATCTTATTTTTCCTTGTAAATAAAACAAGCTCTGTTTTACTAGGATTAACTCCTAGACCACAGTCTCTTGCCCAATTAGACAGATCTTTCAGAGAACCCTGAAGAATGTCCCGCAATGTTGGCAGATGCTTCCCCTTTACCGCTATCGCGACATCGTCGGCATATGCGACAACATGACAACCACATGCTTCTAGAGATAGTAGCATTGAATTCAGTGCCAGGTTCCAAAGAAGCGGCGAAAGAACACCTCCTTGTGGTGTGCCCCTATTGACAAATCGAGATATGACGGACGCTCCCAATTCAGACGTTATACGTCTACTGGCAAGTAGGCTTTCCACCATTAAAACGATTTCACGCTTTACTCCCAGACCAGACAATGCCAATATTATCGATTCTGGGATGACATTATTAAAAGCCCCCTCAATATCAAGAAAGGCCACCATAGTGTACTCCTTTACCGAAAGCGATCTCTCGATGGTACCAACGAGCTCATGAAGAGCTGTTTCCGTTGATCGTCCCTTGCTGTATGCATGTTGCTTTGTCGAAAGCAACCTCGGGTCAATCACTCTACGCAAATATGAGTCTATCATTCGTTCCATTGTCTTTAACAAAAAAGAAGACAGACTAATTGGTCTGAAATCCTTCGGAGCTGTGTGGGAACTTTTCCCAGCCTTCGGGATAAATACGACTCTGGTATCCCTCCATTTTAAAGGAATGTACGACCAGTTGATGCATGCTGTGTATAGATTATACAGCAACGGGGCTATATAGTCCGACACTTGCTGCAACTCAGCCGGGATTATACCATCAGGTCCCGGGGATTTATAGGGCCTGAAGCTTTTTATCGCCCAGATTAATGTTGGCATATTTATTATTTCCGAAGCAATTTCAGATGCTTGGGCGTCAGAACGTTCCAAAGCTTGAAACGGCGTCATGGAATTGCCCGGAAAATGCGTGTTTAAAAGGAGATCCAGCGACTCTCCACTGGAGGAAGACCACACCCCATTAGGATCTTTCAGGTATCCCAGGGTGCAAGGAGAAGAAGCCAGAACCTTGCGCAGCCTGGATGCCTCAGAAACGTCTTCTATGTTTCCACAGAAGTTTTTCCAAGAATCACATTTTGCATTTCTGATCATCTTTTTATAACTCTTAAGTTGCAGCATGTATGCAGACCAGTCCTCGTCCGCTCTTGAAAATTTAGCCTTATTAAAGAGCTTTCTGCAGGAATCTCTGCTCGTCTGCAACTCATTTGACCACCAAGGTGGCTTTTTTTTCCCTCTAGGCTTTGCAGAAGGGCAAGACGCATCCAGGCACCTATTACAAACATTTGTTATATGGTCAACCAGACAGTCAATTTGCGCCAAACTATGTGGTTTAGATAAGGGTACTTCATCCAAAAGCAAAGAAAAAGTCTCCCTATATTTCACCCAGTTTGTTCTCCTCAGATTTCTAGAGACTGTCTCAACCGGGGCACGCTCCCTGAGTAAAAACTCAATGTAGCGATGATCTGAGAAAGAATGCTCTTCCAAAACTCTCCAGTCATCAATTCTATCAGACAATGTATCTGATACAAGTGTTACGTCAAGAACCTCTTGCCGCGTACTTGTAACGAAAGTTGGTTCACCACCCTTGTTACAAATATAGAGGTTAGTGCTTAACAAAAACTCCAAAAGTGATTCGCCTCTATCATTTGTGTCTGTACTTCCCCATATCGAATGATGTGCATTAGCATCACAACACACTACTAACTGGTGTCCCCTAGATTCAGACTCCCGAATTAGACCGACAACCTTCTCCGGGGGTATTGACCCCGGATTAGGAAAATACGCAGAGGCGAGCCAAATAGACTTCCCATGAAGCTCTAAGCTAGCCGCTGTAACATCCATATCACTAAAAGTTGATAAAAAGAATATATTTAAGCCATTTTTTGCCAAGATGCAGGCTCTTGGTGAGCCCTCACCTTTGGCAACCACCAACTTAAACCCAGGGGTCTTCAATCCGCAAACCCTGCCACCCCGCACCCAGGGCTCTTGGATTTTGGACTTAGTCCCCTATATAAAAATTTCGACCGATATTCAGTTAAATCGGTCTATTGACAAAACAATAAACCAATTTCACTAAAATTTGATCTGTGTGTGTTTTCTACACCAAATAAAGATCTAACTAAAGACAGATCCAATTGGTCCATGTTTGGACTTGGGACCCATTTTTCGGAAAACACTGCTGTAGGGTATCATATGGTCGGTATTGACCGACTAAAACTTTCTTACTTGTTTTAAATTAATTTGAATTAATTTAAAATCCCGGGGAGCCCTTCGTCCTTCCCTGTAGACATCCAAAAATATTTTTTCCAAAACCCTTAATAAAAAATTAAAAACTACAGTGGGCTGTAAAAAAGAACCGTTTGATGCAATACATAGTTTACTTTCATTTCACATTGCAGCCATTGAGGCTCATGATAACCCAAAAATTTGGTACACAGTGTAATTAGCTGTACTCCCTTAACCTTTATTCAGATACCCTACGATAAATATACTTATTTTATTCCTGTGTTTAAAAACTTCAATCCCTGTTTTTTTGTGTATTCACTTTATAAAAAAATATAATTAAATATTTTATATAAAATTGTATGTTTAATGCAAACTTAAAATCCATAAACTAAGCCCGATTTTTTAAATTGTCAGCGTATAAAAAAATTTCACTAAATACATTTTTTACATATAAAAATTTGTTGAATTTTTTTTTTAACACTGACAATTAAAAAATCTTGCTAATTATTACTAAATTTAATATATTAAAATTAAGTTAATGTTTCCATTTTAGTTGTTATAAATATTTTTGGTGGCATTTCAGTATTAGACATCACACATTTGTTCTGTAATAATAAGAAGAATGAAACAAAAAAGAACAAAGGAGAAAAAAATAGACAAAATATTTTTGTTAAAAAAATCTATATTATAAAAATATTTTAAATTATTAAAAAAATATTTTATTTGCTAAAAAAAAACATGCTAATTTTTAGAAAAAGCATTTCTAAGATATATTTAAACTAACTACTTCCGCCAGTTTTTTTGTTTCATTGCTGTGTAAGTTAAATCTTTATCCTAAAAATTTTATATATTACAAAATTATGGTAAAAATTCTAACTAATGCCAGAGCCTAAGTCAATGTATTGATTTTAAATGGGGTAAAAATTAATTTATTTATTAAAAAATGCCATGTTGTCCTCAAAATTTGTTTCTGGCATTTTTACAAGTATGAAAATTAAAAAAAAAGTCCTTTACAAAATTTATTTACACTTGATAGAGAAAAAAAATTGTGTTGTTGGTTCATTTTAAATTTAAACGTTGTTGTATTAACGAACAATTTAATTGTTTTAACAAAGAAATTAATTGATTTTTTTTAATTCCACAACACAATTTGTCAATACAATTAATATGTTTGTTAATACAACAACGATTTAGTTGAAAATAAACCAACAATGAAAAAAAATTGTTTCTGTGTACTTTTAAAAACGATTTGAGTGCTCTACGACTAAACAAGCTTCTCTTAAATATTTACGAAGATTAAAAATTTTCTAAAACGTATTCAATTATCGAGTTATATCGTTGGCTTAGTCGGCAAACCTGTCAAGTCCGTTTTTTTAAATTTTTCAGGAGAGACAAAAAACTGTCTAACTTTTTTTTGGGTTAACTTTTTTTAAATCTGTAAACGCAGTTTTTTTCTTAAGTTCATCTTGTTTAACCCCAAAAAATCATAGAAATCTAAAATAAAAGAAAGGAACACTTTTGGGCTCTTTTTGGACTTAGCACATTTGCTCTTTATAATTTTCTATTTTAAATGTGGACTTAGCACATTTTCTTTCCATTTTGTGGACTTAACAGATTTTCTTGTATTTTTTTTTTTTTTTTTTTATTGATTTTTTTTGTGTTTTTTATAATAAAAAATACAACTACTACATACTTTTTCATTGTTGTAGACAAAAAAAAAAAGAAATTATTTATAACCTAAATCGTAGGGTGGGTCGATGATATGGATATTTGCGAATCTCGTGAACTAATAGCAAAAAGTCGGTGAGCATTTTCGAGCTGATAACGGGAAAAATTATTTAAAAAAAAAATGCAGGCTACTTTTAGTCCTCTACAAGCGGTTTAAGTTTTTGAAAAAAAAAAATGTTTTTTTAAAAAAAATATTTTAAAAATTTTGTGTTGACAAAAGCTTTTAGCTGAACAACAGCTCCAGAAAATGAATTTTTTTCTTTTTTTTGTTTTTTTTTATTTAATTTATAAATATCCCTTTGAAGATGGTCAGCATAGGGTTATACAGTCTCAACAAAAAGTCGACTTTTCGACTTTTTTCAATTTCTAAAAAGTCGATTTTTCGCCTTGTTGACTTTTTAAAAAGTCGACTTTTTTCGACTTTCTTCGATTTTTAATTTTTTTTTACTTTTTCCAGTTAGTTTTGACTTGTTGTAATCGTTTAGGTGCTATTTTTTTCGGTTGTATTTTATTTATCAATGTTGGATACCAAAGTAATGAAGGTTAAAAAAAGTCGAAGAAATCGAAAATTTGGAAAAGGTTGAAAAAATCGAAAGCGAAAGAGTCGACTTTCGATAGAACGCTATCACTGAGGTGTTTACAACAATCGAAACTATTGGTAAATACTACACTTAACACTTTATAACTCATGAATTTGGCATTGACATTTTTGCTTCACACACAAAATATATGGAAATACCAATAGCTTCAGTTGTTATTACACTCGGCTCTCAATTGATTTTTTTTTTTCAGAATTATTTTCATCTGGCAAAAGTAAAAAAAATCCAAATTTTCTTTTCTTAATGCGCTTTATTTTACTAAATTTTACCAATTGAATTAAATTTTGAAAAAAAAAATGTTTTTTATATAAAAAATCTAACTTTTCTGGCTTTGGAAATGCCATCATGTACCAAAATTTATCAGCAAAATTTTTTTTTGGAATTTTTGCCTTTATAAGTTATATTTTGCAAAAAAAAAAAAAAAACAAAGAACAAGCATGTATTTCCATAAGAGCTTTTTTTGCGTCCTTTTAATAAAATAAACAAACCTCGAATTTAAATCTATTGAAGAAATTTGTTGATACAAAATGTGTGTTGTTTTCAGCTGGACTTAGCACGTGGCTTTCGATGTTTTTTTTTTTTTTTTGGACTTGACACAATTTCTTACCACTGCATAACAAGAAGAAAAAACAACATAACGGCATTTTGTTTTTTGTAAATGATGTGTTTTGAGTTATACTAGCATACTACATCAAAAACTCAATTTGCATAAAAATTGGACTTGACAGGTTTGCCGACTAAGCCAACGATATATATTTTTAATTGTTTACGAAGCACGCAAGTTTGAAATATAGGAAAAATGCCCTTCACTGATCTAGGTTAGCAATCATCATTACCATCACAAATCTAACTACATTTGACATAGTAGCGCCAAACTAGAGGATAAGCAACGGGTGGCAAACACATTGAGCCTCAATGGATCCAATGCCAAATGATAGTAGACCATCAAAAAAAAAAAAACAAAATCGCCAAAGGGTTTTGCAAAGTTAGTTAAACTTTCTTTTATAAGGCCAACTGAAATATTTAGTTTTTAATAAAGGCGTTTGGTAAGTCGCGACCTTCTATTTGTGCCTATTTCTTTAAGCAAATAGAACCTTGTTGTCCTAAGGTCTCAAAATGTCAAAAAACTTTAATAAATCACCATCTGAACTTAAAAATATGGTTAGAACGAACACCAAAATACTCTCGACCTTTTTTTTTTACTTCACATCCTCACAAATATGCAGTAAAAACCTTTGCACCTCTTGGCAATTCGGATAATTGCACCATTTGCACAACCTTCTCGTACTCGGATTTTCGTAATGTTTCGACAACAGCTACGAAGCGTTCAGTTTTCATGTACGAGAAGGTTCGTTGTGCAGAGCTCAACGACTTTTTCCGGCGTTTCAACTGGAAACTTTGTTTCCTCGACGGCAACGTCGACGCCGCGGCGAAAATGGTTGAAAATGTTATGGTGCTTGGAATAAAGTCATTCATTCCATCGAAGTTCATTTTGGCTAAACCAAGGGATAAATGTTGGTTTAACCAAATTAGCAGGAATTCAGTCCGATCCAGGGAGGAAGCATTCAGAAATTGGCGTAATAATTAAAATGCTAATATTGATTTGCTACGCAAACAGGCGAGATCTGAGTGTGCAAGAGTACCAAGTCGTGAAAAGTTTCTTTACAAACAGCGACATTGTGCTAAAGTTCTTTCGGCTACTCAGGGCAGTAAGAGCTTTTTTATCGTTTGTTAAAAGAGTCAAGGAAAATGCTAGTTATTCTATCCCAACTCTTTTAAAAGACGACAAAATGTTCAAGAAATTGTTGCCGGAAAGCAGTCAACCACTGGCCGAACTTGAGAGGGTATCCCATACTATGCAAAAGATAAGCTCCTGCAGTTAAAAGGGTTCTTGCGGATCTTAATGTTAATAAGTCACCATGACCGGATGATATACCAGCGGCGTTAGCGCGTCCACTGGCTAATCTTTGTATCTTGTCTTTCCGTGCTGGAATCTTTCCATCATGTTGAAAGGTTGCCAATGTGCAGCCTATCCCTAAAAAGGGTGTGACTAAAAACCCTGATAATTACCGCCCAATCGCAAATATGCTCAGCGCTTTCGAAATGATAAATTGCCATCTTGTTTAGTATCTGGAGGCTAACTGCCTTTTAACGACCGACCGTAAGGTTTCCAGAGAACTGGGGATCTGATGGCGTTCCTTTCGGAACGTTGGAGTCGATCGATCCTTCATTTTGGTGAGAGTAAGGTGGTTGCTCTGGATATTTCCAAGGCATTTGATTGTGTGTAGCACGGTGCGCTCATATCCAAGCTTAATGCCTCTGGTGTCGGTAATGACTTCTCTCGATTTATTTCGGGTTCACTCAAAGATCGTTCTATACGTGTTGTTATAGACGGGTTCTCATTAGATAAGTTTAGCTTCAATCAGGGGTAACACAAGGTTCTGTTCTTTCTCCTACCCTTTTTTTTATTTTCCTTAACGACCTTCTAAGTCAAACTTCAAATCCTATCTACTCTTGCAGATGACAGAAACATTTGTAATTAATTTTCCTTTGATCGTAAGCCAAGCCTTGTTGAGGCTGAGGTCAAAAAGGCAGATTATGAATGACACACTTAATCAAGACCTGTCACACTCCTTTTCATGCAGGTTAAGGTTGTGTTAAAATGGTGACCAAAAATCCTAGCTGATCCTGTTTTCGAGTTATTGCTAAAAAATTACATTGTTCGACAACATAAACCTCCCAGTAAAATATCCAACTGATTCCTATAGATTTTGCTCTCCTGAATCCGAATCTGTCATCCATGTTTTTCTAGTATGTACTGTTTTTGAGATATTCGCTGTTTAAAAGTCAAGGAACCAATAATTTCGCCCTTTTAGGAGTCCACTTTTATGTTGCTTTCAGCAATCCAACTTTTTCTAGTATGTTCCGTTTTTGAGTTATTCGCATTTGAACATTTTTCCACATGAAAATCTTGAACGCGAATATCATGCTAGAAAAACTTGGATTGCAGTCTTGAAATCATGTCCTATTTGCTTGAAGAGGGGCGTGCTGTTGACAATCTCTGAGTGAGGTCTTGCGAATAGAGTCAATTGTAATGCACGTAAGACTCAATGTTGTTTGTTGACCCCCAGGAATGTGGAATCAACTGCGTCATCTGTACATATGGGTGGTATAAAAAATAAAAAAAAACTTTCGTAAACCATAAAAAAGAAATTCGATTTAACTTTGCAAAACGTTTTAAGGATTTTGTTAATTTGACAGTCTAATTTCATTTGGCTAGTGATCCCTGAGACTTATTTTTCTTGTTGTACAGTGTTATCAAATTGTTTACCATTGGTTTTGACTTTTGATGTCCGTGGTAATTGATAACACTGTAAGTAGGTGAAAATGACACACCAAAACGCCGAGACACGTCAACCTAATTTTAGGTCGTAGAATCCAGTGGTGTACCCCGTTTTGAAAAGTTAGCTCAAAATCCCGAGATATTTCGATTTTAAACTTGTAGTAGATTTAAGGCAATTTTTCATTTTATTTGAATGAAAAAACTTAAAAAATTTGTTAAAAACTTGTTATTTATCAAAATTTATATTTAGGAAATAATGGACGTCCGTTTTCAATCGGACATGCAGCAATACTTGCTCTTATTTTGATGAATTTTATAATTTTTTTTGGATTTATTCAATTTTTACTCTTACATTTTCAAATTTAAAATCGAAATATCTCGTTATTTTGAGCTAACTTTTTAAAACGGAGTATACCACTGGATTCTATGACCCAAAAATAAGTTGGGGTGTCTCGGCGTTTTTGTGTGTCATTTCAAAAGTTTAAATTTTACTTACAGTGTAATTGGTAATTGATAATATAGACGGTGTGTATTTGTTGTAGCAGTTAAAGTTCTTTTATTTAAAAAGAAAATTAATACAAATTTTTTATTGCTAACTACACTACAAAAATTTCGCTATTTGTTTTTAACAAATCTCTGGCTAACTGAGGTATAAAAAAAATTGCCTCAAAATCACTTAAAATTTTTGTGGTCATTTCCATTTAGTTGTAATCATTTCTAGTAAAGAAAACTGTTTGTAAAAACAGCCTGCTACACTACCATTAACCTGAAATAAACCTATTATACGTCAAAATTATAATGATCTATTAACGGAAACTTCATTCCCCTTATTTAATTTTGCTGACTTCGAGACAAGCAAACAGTTTTTGGCAATTGCAAGCGACGAAGTGACTTTCGCATAATTTACCTAAGTTTTTATTGTAAACAACTTAGTTAATTATCCAACTTAGGTAATAAATGCAAACACACCCTGTCAGTTGAGTTATTTCAAAAATTTACAACTTTTTTTCTCTGTTTGTGTGTGCTCTCCTAAGTCCTGCTTGGGGGGAGGGGGGGGGGGCACAAATTCAAATTCAGCAAATTAAAATAAGAGTGACAAATCCTCTATATTTATTGTTTGTCTATGCTATTAATTGGTAGTATTTGTACAGATATGTATATTTTGTCAGTTACAGATATTTTTCGCAAACAATTTGATATACAAATTTTTATATTGTAATTGTTTTCAGTTCTGTTTCATTAAATTGTTCTCAATTTAAATACAAACAAAAAATTTAAAAAATTACAAATAAAAAGAAAAACTAACTAATTTTGTTTATATAATTCAATAAATTAGGCATAATTAAAAATTTTCTTGATGGAAAACATTTTTGAAACCAAAGTTTTTTAAAACACTGAATACTTACAGAAAAGTGTTATTGAATCACTATAGTTATCGATAACAATCTTAAGGAATATTTTAGTATATTATTCATTTCTTATGCAGCTGAATTAAAGTTTAAGTTAGCTGAAAACCATTTTCTCTAAATTTGAGAATAGGTTCATTTATTAAAAATTGTAAAAAGATATTGAAACTTTCGCAGAGCTAATTTAAAAGCTTACTAATTGTTAGCTAAATAGCTTTTTCAGTCATTTATAACCAGATACATTAAAAATGTTATTATAAATGTTTATCTGTATTATTTTTATGTTTGTTATCAGCAAAATTGAAGTGCAAGTTAGCTGAATATGCAATTTTATGATTTTTTTTAATTAAATGAAAAACAGATTATAGAGAAATTTTTTCTTGCAGCTGAATTAAATTATTACTTAGCTTAATAGGGTTTACAGTAATTTTTAAAAACAAAACATTCAAATACTGGTAAAAGTAAAAAAAAACAAGTAAAAAAGTTAAATTCGGCTTTGCCGAATGCAGTGATACCCTCCACAATTTCAAAAAGTTTATTGCAAAAAACTTTTTTTTAAAAGGAAATTATTTAAAAAAAAAAAAAATTTTAAAAAAAATTCCGCGAAAAAAAATTTTTGGTTAAAAACAAAAATCTGCGGTTTTTTTCTTTTTTTGTCAAAAACTATGTTCGTACATGTTAAATTACCATTTGGTGTTCAATTATGTTCACATATGTCAACCAGCAGCCGAATTAAAGCATTTTGTATTTTTAGGTTATGTTGAATGTACTAAAATTTTTGAGGCATCCTTACATTTTCATAACTTTCATAACTTTTAAACCGCTGAACCGATATCGCTCAAATGCTATACCAAACTTCTCAGGAGAACTTCCAATAAATGTGTTAAGTTTCAGTCATATCCGTGTTGTATTTTGGTCGTGATCACCATTTCCACAGACAGACGGACCGACGGCCAGACGGACATTGCTAGAATGTCTTAAAATCAATCGGGGATCATGAATATATATACTTTATGGGGTCCCAGACCGATATTTCGATGAGTTACAAACAGAATGACAAACTTATATATACCCTCTATCACTAAGTGGAGGGTATAAAAATCAGCTGAATTGTGAAGTTTTTAGCTGAAAAGTATTTTTTATGCCTTTGTAATAAAATTATTACAATTTCTTATTTCTTTACTCTGCTGAATAGCATTTTATTTAAACTTGGACACAGCTGAATATTTTTATCAACATTTTTTTAAAATGTTTACAATACAATAGTAGAGATTAATTTAAAGCTAACTTTTCCAATTTGACCTTTTCTGTTAATGTTTTAAGATTATATTATTCAGCTGTATTGAAAATTTAGTCGGTTGATATGATTTTTTTTTTAATATTGAATGCAGAACAGCGTTTGTACAACAGAAGTTTACAGCTGGTGATACTATTTTTTTTAATACAGCTTTGAGGTTGATGAATTAAAGGCTTTCTTAACTGAATAACATTTTCCATAAATATTTTGTGTCAAAAAGTATTTGTGAATGAATTTAGCTTATTTTTACTTTGTCCGGATATTTTTATAAAACAAGTTATATTTTTTTACTGCAAAAAACTTGAATTCGGGCAGCTGAATTTAAACTTTACTTAGCTGAATAGTGTTTTTAGTGATTTTTATGAAAGATACATCTAAAATTGATAATATTGGCACTCCAAACCTAGCTGAATTAAATGTTTACTTAGCTGAATAGCATTTTCTGTGATTGTCACAAATTCTTCACGAATATTGAAACTTTAAACACAGCTGAATTAGAACTTTACTTAGCTGAATAGAGTTTTTAGTGATATGTATTAGGATACGATATAATTAAAAATTGATTTTATTGAAATTTTAACGCAGCTTAATAAAACGTTTGTTTATTTGAATAGTGTTGTCAGTGATTTCATCATAAAATACTTTAGAAAGTTGGTTTTTGGAAAAATTTAATGCATCAAAATTCAAACTTAACTGAACTTTATAGAGTTTCAGAGATTTTATGATAAGGAACATCTTAAATTAGCTATAGTAAAATTGCTGAATTAAGAATTTACTTTGCTGAATAGAGTTTTTAATGATTTTATGAAGACAAATTTAATAAAACTATCGATAACTACAATAAATTCCAATTTATTTTTAAATTTATCGATAGTTTTTATAGTTATAACGAAAATTTTTAATGTGTTGGAAGTGGCTAGGTTAAAAGAGAAGTAGGTTAACCTCAAACTGAAGTCGATAACTATCAAGATGATGTCAAAACTTGTATAACTTTTGGTTTCTTAATCTTTACCATCAAAAAATTATAACAGAAATTAGATAAATGTTTAACAAAATTAAGTGCTCTAAAATCTAAACTATGGTTAACTATTTTAATTAAGCAAAATAGAGCGAGAAAGAGATAAAAAAATTAGAGAGAAATATATCAGGAAACGAGAGAGAGAGAATAAATTATTTGAAAAAAGGAGAAATAAACTAATAAATTAAGCGCAATCTAAGAACTACTGCTCTGACAACTCAAATACAACTGACTCAGGAGGTTCAGATGACGCTGGCGGTACCCTAAGTACCTTTTGGGCGCGAAAGCATATAGACAACATCCAATTATGATGCCGCTGGCGGCCAGTATTATGTAAATTTGTAATACTGCCTCCGCCGCCATTATTATTGTTACTTTGTGTACTGCCGCCCAAACGATAATTATGATTTGGTTGACCTATGCTGGCATTGCTGTGTGCTATTTTTATTTTAGGATTATTTTTATTTGATGTCTGATGAATAACCGTTGAACAACTGCCTTTACGACCATTTAAACGTTTTGAGGAAGGTGAATCATTTCTTTAAGAGGGAAAAATAGAGAATCAAGTAAACATTATAAGAATTAGGTTAAGGCATTAAGTTTTAGTGACTTGCCTTTTATTATTATCAGGTGTTTGATTTTCCGTATCCGGTGCTGTATTATAACCAGCTGAATACATAGATGCTCTTTTAGGAACCCAATCTGGATGACCACGTACCGACAAGAATACAGATAAGCTTTTAAGTAAGACTGTCCGTACCTAAACAAATTAAGATTAAGATGTATAAATATAATTTAAATTTAAATAAATTTAACAAGAAAGTTCTTTTGGGAGGGATACCCCGATTCTTAGGAAATTTGGATTTGTTAGGTTACGGTTGCGATGCTAAATCAACAGCCTTAAAAAAACTCACCTCTCCATTTAGGAAACAATATAGTAAAGCTATAAAAAACCCCTGAAATGTAGTTAGGAAATGTGTCCCATAGGACCACAAGGCAAATTTCCAGGGTGTTTCATATGCAGGTATTAAATACAATACATTAATAGTACCCAATAGGGGCAACAAAACAATGGCTGCTCTCACAGCTTTACGAGTTTGTTCTATATCACTAGCCTGGCTTTCACGCAATTTCATTACTAATACTCGTATAATATTCAATAGAAATGCAAAATTTATCTGAAACAAAAAAAAAAGAAGAAAATATACAGAATTAATTTTAAAATCTCTAGTGGCAAGTAACCTTTTGCATTATCATCTCATTATCTCTACTTACCGTTATAACAATTATACGTGGTCCTTCTAGTATCCAATAGTATGGTGTTAAATTATAATTCCACCAACAGTCATGTGTACTGGCTGCATAGTAAATCGCTGTGCAAGTAGCCCATATTGTAGTCATTAGAACGGGTACACCCCAACCTACCATTGAGAATAGTTTATAAGGAAATCGTCCTTGAAATACTGTTACAGTGACCATATTATGCAGGTACCAGCCTTCTATAAACATCCACATAAACATGGCAGTTTTAGCATATTCAAGCAGGACATATGAGGCTTCACACAAAAAAGGCTAATTGGCAAATAAAAAGTAAAAAGCAATAGGTTATAAATAGTTAAACGACTGTAAACAGTTGATGTTAAAAGTCAAAACAGTGAACAAATTAGCCCATTAATGACCAAGGTATGGAAATTTCCAAAAAAAAAAATTTTTTTTAAACTTGTCAAAATTTAAAGATTTTTTAGTTTGCCATTTATTAAACTTAATTGGAACTTTTTTGCTGTGTATCTAAACTTTTAATAGAAGCTGAATTTGTATTTTTCTCAGCTGAATAACATTTTTTATGAAATTGCATTTTTTATGGACAGAAACAAAACTTTTCATGTAGCTGAATTGAAGTTTTACTTAGCTGAATTATACTTTTTTTGGATTATACAAAATGAATTTAATATTTTCTTAGCTTAAAAGCCAATCTGTTAAAAGTGTATATAGCTAAATCGAAGCTTTATTTACCCAAATAGCTTATTTTATACATAGATTAGTTTAAAAATTATCTAAGTAAAAGTGTGGGCATAGCTGAATTGAATATTAACTTCGCTGAATAGCATTTTCAGTGAATTTATAATAAAACACAAACATTAGTATTAACAAATTAAATTACTGCTGAATTGTAAACTTTTGTAGCTTAATAGTAAAGCTTTTTCTTGCCTGATTATTATATTATTCTGCTAAATAGTAATTTCAATGAAATCGTTAACAATTATTTAAAAATTTGTTACAAGCATTTCTTTATTTCAGCTGAATTGTTGCTAAATTTAATTTTAAAGTTTTGGCGCAGCTGAATTGAGTACAGTCTTATAAGTGAATAAAACACATTGAAAATCAAGTTTTATTTTATTTTTAACATTTATTACTTAAATTGGTGTTATTAAAACTTTCAATGCGGCTGAATTGAACACATTTTAAGATAAACCATTAAAAAAGTGGTATTTTTAACGTAGCTGAATTTAGCGTAATAGCTTGATAGATAGCAAACAGTAAGAAGTAATATTTTTAATAAAGCTTAATTAAAATTTTACTTAGCTTAATAGAATTTTTTGTTACTTATTTTAAAATTAGCTTATAATCAAAATTTCCTTCAGCTGAATTAAAATGTATATAACGTTTTCAAGAATTTCGTGCCAATATATTTTTAAAAAATGCGGTTAAAATAACTTTCAGTGCTGCTTAATTTAAGTTTTTCTATGCTGAATAACAGTTTCTATGAATTCTATTGATAGAAAAAGTGATATTTTTTGAGTAGGTAAATTAAAATGTATTTTAAATTTATTATTTAAAAAATTGATTTTAGTAAACATTTGCTTCGGCTGAATTGACAGTTTATATAGCTGAATAAGTTTTTCAGAGATTTAATGCAAATAAATTAAAAAATGCGGTTTACATAATTTTTAATGTAGCTAAAGTTGAGTTTTACTTGGAAAAATAAATAAAGTGCTTGCATTTGAAAGTTGACTTAGCTGAATAACTATTAAAGATTTTAAGACAAAAAACAGTGATGCTAACAACTTTTATTGCAACTAATTTAAAGTTTAACTTAGCTAAATAACGTTTTTTTATTAATTCCTTGAAAAAATAAATTAAAAATAAACAAAAGTGAAACTTTTGATGCAGCTGTATAATTTTCAATGTAGCTGAATTTCGTTTTTACATTTTTTTTGTGTTGCTTGAAAGAAAAAAAATTAAAGTTAACATAGCTTATTATTAGTTTCACACACTCTAAGAAATACTAAATAAAAAATGGTTTCACACACTCTTAGAAATAATAAACATCACTTCTAATGCAGCTGAATATAAATTTTAACCCAGCTGAATTGCATTTTCATTTCAATCCCTGAAAAATTAATTGGAAATATGTAATTTTAAAACATTTTATGTGGCTGAATTAAAAATTTACTTTGCTGAATAACATTTTTAATTCATTTATGGTAATTTCTTATTGTTATACTTTCGATATTGTTTTATACTTAGAAGACATTTTTTTGTCACTGTTTTGAATACTCTCGAGTTTACTTATATTAGTAATTCTGTTATTAATTATACTAACCGTATTTTCAATACCCGATAAACTATTATTTGTTGTTGTCTCTTGACTATCACGCCGATATGCTTGATCTAAATATAATGTCAAACGTATCACAACTTGCAAGACCATAGCAATAAATAAATTTTTATGTATTTTTGTACGATTATTGCGTAATGAACGAAAATTACAAAATATAATTAATGATATAATTAAAGCCACCAGAGATAATATAAGGCCAACAATTTCCAAGGTACGTGTACGTTTAGCTATTTCAACAACAAGCTGGAAAAAGGGAACAAAAAGAAGAGGACAAGAAAATTGATTATTAAAAAATACTTAGCTTTCAATAGTTAGATATTCGGTTATTCTGTTAACGGTCTGTTAGTGTCTGTATTAAGTTAAGATTTATTATGTTTACGCATAAAATGTTATCTTAACAGACTTTAACAGAGCGTTAACAGAACAAACTAAAATTAATTAAAAATTAATAAATATGTTAGGCCAATTTTTAAATCCTCTTATTTTTGGTATTATTGTTACTTACCTCCAAATTAGATACTTTATCCATTAGAGTTCTAACTTCTGGCTTAAAACATGGATTATAATCAGTCCAACCAATCGGATTAAATGTTTCATTTGGTTTACTACCCCAATGACCACTTAGTTCACATTTACGATTGGCAAATTCTAAAAGGGATAAGGAAAAATATATTAAATTATAAAAGTTTTAAATAAGAGCGTCTCAAAATTGTGTGGAAAATGTTATGCGAAACATTTGTTTGTTCAACTTTTGCAGCATTTTTCTAACTAAACCCCCTTTTCATTCTTTCATTTTATTTTAAAAATGTGCTTTTTCTGTTATATTTAAAAAGTTATTAACTTTTCCCCTTATACTTACTTTTTGCATCCACACCATGAAACCCAGAAGGACAACTCATACGCGCCAAAACACCAGCCGGTGTGGGTGGCCAACATAAATATTTATCCCATGTCCAGTTGCAAAATAATCCTTTAAGTTGAATAAAAAACAAAATAAAACATATTTTTAAGGATAAAAACCAGTCAAGGACAATATTTTTTTTATGTTTTTCTTTTAATTAGGTAGGACAAATCAAAACTTAGAAATTTAATGATTTATTGTTTTTGGCTAAATGAAATATGAAACTTAAGTTGTGGCAAATTAATTGTTTGTGTTTAAAAGTTAAGTTAATACTTAAACGATCAAATTTCGTGGTTAACTTAATTTAAATTTAAATAAAAGTTTAAAAACCTTAAGAACAATGAAGCCAAAGTTTAAGGATGTTTTTTTCCTAAATATTTATAAAAGAGAGTTCAAATACTTGGTTACCGTGACAACACTGAAAAGAAATTTTTATTAACTTCTATTGAAAATAAAATAAAAATGTTGTAAAACTTATTCATTAAATAACAGAAATTATAACAATTTAATTTTATGTCGCTGAATTATTACAGTTTTTTAAAGATATTCATTTGCTGAATTAGCAAGTTAAGACTTTCTATTTATCCCATTCGAAATTATTTTTGTCTCATTAATTTTGCTTAGCTAATAAATTAAAGGAAATGCCATTACTTGAATTTCACTTATCTCAACCCGAAATATACACCCAGATCTTTAGAGAATGTAGCACTGTTTTGGAGAAGCTTGATACCATATTTTTAAATAAATGTCAGCAAATGTAAATAAGCGCAATTGGTAGGGATTTGCAAAATGTCAGTGTTTTCCTATTGAATTATAGAATAACTTATAATTATCAATTGGTTTAGACTAAATTGTAGCTAAATTCTGTTTTAAATAAACAAAATTTGAAAAAAATATTTTATTTCTTAGCTGAAATAAAATTTTCCTCAGCTGAATTACTTTCTTCATGAGTTTTTATCAGTGTTGCCACCAGTGAACCAAAAAATTATCCAGGAATTTGTCCGAAATTATCCAAAATCCCAAAAATTATCCAAAAAAAAATATCAAAATCGATTTTTTTAACGAAGAATATATGAAATTGTTTTTTTAACCCATTTTGGACCAATTTTTAATTTTATTTTTTGAAAAAGGTACTTTTTAGGGTTAAAAATAATTTCAATGTTCCGTTATCCCAGAATAGCCTGTATTTTAAATTTTTATGCAATTTTAATTCTTGGAATTATTTGCTATTTTATTAATTTATTTTAATATTTTCAAAATAAATAGTTTCAAAATGATTGAAATTAGTGGAATTTAATAACAAATTTAATCTAAAAGAATTTAAAAAAAATTAAAAGCCAAAAATAAAAAAATGATAAATTTTTGTTTTTCCTGAAAACATTTTCTGTTGTGATGCACATTGCATTTCATGCACTTATAAATTGCAGTGGCGCAGGGGTTATTTTTTTTAATTGCAGAAAGATAAGACTAACTATGGTAAAACAATTTAGCTGAAATTCCACCTTTTACATAAAGGTTGATTTACATGTTAACTACCCTTGACCACCCTTATCTACTATTTCCCAGTATTGGAGGGTGACAATTGTCAAATTCAAATAATTTTTCATAAAAAATTTATTTAAACCCAGCAACTAGTATCACCAATACTGGGAAATAGTAGATAATTGTGGTCAAGGGTAGTTAACATGTAAACTGCCCTTAAATGTTTTTTTGAAAAAGGTGACCTCTACTGTTCGAAAAATCGAACAGAGGATCGAAATGGGTTAAATAAAAATCATACATTTTGTACTGATCAAAATAAAAAATATTTTATAATAATAGTATGTATTACTAGTTCTTTTTCAAGTTTTTTTTGTTAACATTTCTTTTGTGGGCTCAAAATTTTTACCCCATTTCTTCCAATTTCTTTCTTTCAATTTGTAAAAAGAATTGAAGCAACTGTATTTGAAGATAATTAATTTCGTACATCGGTTTTTGTTATCTTTAATTTACTAAAAACTCTTTCTACTGATGAATTAGAAAATAAAGGAATCATACGAAATTTAAAAACAACTTCTAAATTTAGAAAAAGATTTTCACCAACACAATTTGTAATTTTAAAAATTTGTTCCCAATAAGTTTGGACATGCAAATAGTCAAATAGACCATAGTTTTAGTGGTCCAATAAGGCTTATAGATTCATATAATTTGAAAAGCTCCAAATTTAAAAGGTATTGAAAAAACTAAAAACAAAAAAAGTGCCGTCAAATAAGAAGTAACTAAAAAAATCGACAAATTAAAATAAAAAAAAATTATTTTGTCCGTGTAAAACTTTAAATTGTAAATTATAAAATTATCCATAAATTATCCAAAAGTGCAATTATCCAAAGAGTATACAAAAAATTTTAAATTATCCATTTTTTGGATAATTATCCAAGAAGTGGCAACACTGGTTTTTATTAAGAACAATTATAAAGTTAACATTTAGCAATTGATTTAGTAAAGAAATTAAAAAAATTTTCTCAAAATGAATTAACTTTCTATAATCAAAATTTTAAGGAGCAATAACAAAACACTCACTTGACAACACAGGCAATTATTTTTTTTCAAATTTCTCATTGTGCAACAAAAAATATCATTTCTCAGAAATTCCGAACTAAATGAAAAATTTCATTAACAATAAATATTATTTTGCATAAAATGTTAGATAATATAACTTTTTTGATTTGCTGAATTACAATTTTTATTAGCTTAATAACTTTTTTCAAGTTTTTTTTTATTTATTTCGTATAAGACGTTAAGCTGAATTGTTAATATAAAATACACTCAGAAAACTAAACGATTGCTAAACTAAAAACTTAAAATATCTATACCTTTTTTTATGTTATAAAAAAAGTTTTACTTTTAAAAGAATTACAATTTTTGTTGTTGAACTTTGTTTTATTAAGAGAAAAGTTAAAACAATAACTTTTTCGTACAAAACCCCTTGCCAACTTAAAAATTTTCTAAAAAACTCGGTTTGTTTTTAGTTTCGAGGTTTATCTTGAATAAAAATTAAGATATTATAACTTTTTAAGCCAGCTGAATTGTAATTTTGTTTAGCTGAATTACTCATTCTTATTGTTTTATATAATTTTGAAGTAGCTGAATTACAATTTGTCAAAGTTAAATTACTTTTTAGAGTGTTTTAGAGTGTTGGTTTTATAAAAACAAACGATAATATGACTTTTTAACGTAGCTGAATTATGTTTTTCTCAGTTGAATTAATGCTTTATCTTGTTTTGATACAGTCTTAGAAGACTTATCATTTGTTTTCCTGTTAAATATTCAAAAACCCCAGAAAATTAAAAGATTTTAATTAAAATTTTGGCTGAGTTGAACTTTTTGCAAAAACCAATGAAAAATAAACTTTTTTCACCGAATAATATATATTTTAAAACTTTTAAGTAGCTGAATTACAATTTGCCTCAGCTGAATTACTTTTTTTGGTGTTTTTTATAAAACATAAAAGAAAATAATACAGTTTAACGTAGCTGAATAATATATTTCTCAGCTAAATTAATGTTATATGTTGTTAATACCGTCTTAGGAGACTAATCATTTAAAAATGTTCTGAAAAAAGTGTTTTATTTTTTTTTACCAAGTTTCATCAATTGAAAGGGGTCATGTCCAAAATGCTCATTTTATTGGATGGTTATAGATGGATTTACCTTATAACTTTTTAAAGTAGCTGAATTACAATATTGTTTAGTTGAATTACTTATTCTAATTGTTTTATATAATTTTGAAGTAGCTGAATTATAATTTGTCAAAACTGAGCCTTTTTAGAGTGTTTTACAGTGTTTTTTTTTTTTTGCATAAAAAACAAACGATATTATTGTTTTTTAACGTAGCTGAATTATATTTTTTTCAATTGAATTATTGTTTTATGTTGTTTTTATACAGCCTTTTTCTGCTAAATATTCAAAACACCCACAAAATTAAACGATTTTGATTTTAATTGTGGCTGAGTTGAACTTTTTACAATCAGAATAGCAAAAACCAATAAAAAATCAATATTTTTCACCAAATAATATATATTTTTAAGAAGCTGAATTACGATTTGCCTCAGCTGAATTACTTTTTGGTGTTGTTCATAAAACATTAACGAAAATAATACAGTTTAACGTAGCTGAATAATATATTTCTCAGCTGAATTAATGTTATATGTTGTTAATACCGTCTTAGGAGACTAATCATTTAAAAATGTTTTGAAAAAACACGTGTTTTTTTTTACCAAGTTTCATCAAGTTTAAAAGGGGTCATATCAAAAATGCTCATTTTATTGGATGGTTATAGATGGACTTACCCTATAACTTTTTAAAGTACCTGAATTGCAATTTTGTATAGCTGAATTACTTATTCTAATTGTTTTATATAATTTTGAAGCAGCTGAATTAGAATTTGTCAAAACTGAACTACTTTTTAGAGTGTTTTTTTTATATAAAAAACAAAAGATATTATTGCTTTTTAACGTAGCTGAATTATGTTTTTCTCAATTGAATTAATGTTTTATGTTGTTTTTATACAGTCTTTTTCTGTTAATTATTCAAAACACCCAGAAAATTTAAAGATTTTAATTTAAATTGTGGCTGAATTAAACTTTTTTACAATCAGAATTGCTAAAACTAATAAAAAGTCAATATTTTTCAGCAAATAATATATATTTTATAATTTTTAAGTGAATTACAATTTTCCTCAGCTGTATTGCTTTTTTTGGTGTGTTTTTATAAAACATAAAAGAAAATAATGCAGTTTAACGTAGCTGTTTCAGCTGAATTAATCTTATATGCTGTTTTAATACAGTCTTAGAAGACTAATCATTTGTTTTTCTGTTAAATATGCCAAAAATTCAGAAAATTTAACTTTTTTACAATCAGAATTGCGAAAAACAATAAAAATAAATATTTTTCATTAAATAATATAAATTTTAAGTAGCTGAATTACAATTTGTTTCTACTGAATTACTATTTTAGGAGTTTTTTTATTATGTTTTTTTTTTTTGTTTTAAGTGTTTTGCTATATTAAAAATTTCTTAAGGAGTTTATTTAAGTAGCTAAATTACAAATTGTTTCAGCTGAATTACTTTTTTAATCTTTTTATAAAACTAAACTTTTTTATTTAAAATCGTTTGCTAATTTAAAAATTGTTTAAGTTGTTAGCTAATGAAGCTGAATTACAATTTGTCTCAGCTGAATTAGTTTTTTAAGGTGTTTTCTATTAAAAAGAAATGACAATTTTAAAATATTTGTTTAAAATATATTGCTGAACTAAAAATTGTTAAAGGACAAAGTGATTTGCCGGCTTTTTGTAAATGTATTAAAAAAATGCATTACCATTAAACGCACTTTAAATTGCTTTCCCTTCTTTTTGAATTATCCATATTTTACAAATGTTTTATTACAGTTGTTTACTAAGTATTAAAGCACATACAAAAGAGTAAAATATTTTATTCAGGTCAATGTTCCATAAATTGTTAAAGTTGTTGCCACAAAAGTTTTCTAGAACTCAAAATGATTTTAAAAGGACGCAAAATAAAAGAAAAACAATTAATATTTGACCATAACAATAATTGACATACATATATTTTAAATTGCTTTAAAAGAAAATGTAAAGGAAAATCTCATCAAAATCACAGCAATAAGTTACAGTTATTCATAAAGTTGGAGGTACAGTTAAACAAATTTTAGAAGTAATAAAAAAAATTGAGAAATTCACATTTTCAGAATTTACTACACTTATTTTCAATGTCTTAAATTAAAAGAGCAAATTCTAAGTTATTTCAAATGTAGAAAACCTCGCATACCCGGTTAAAAATGCTCATACTTTCCAGACTTTTCTATGAAACCAATAATAAAATATTTTACTTTTGGTGTCTCGAAAATCTTTTATTCGCAATTGATTTCACTTTAATACTTCATTACTTTTTATTGCTAACCTCATAATAAAACACTTTCTTGTAAATACAATTTCTGTGTTTAAGTACTATTTGAACATCAGCAAAATATTCCCCCTAAACGCAATCGTTTTCAAATGTACACGTTTTAAACTTTGACTATTGAAAAATAAAAAAAAAAATAATTAAAATGAAAGAAAAACGAAAAGAAAAAACTTTTGCAATATTAATTTGTATTATTATTTTTTTTAATAAAAGTGGAAAAAGTACCATAAACCTATGAACAAGCAACGCGGATATATAAGTAACGTGACCAACTTTTTTTTTTTTTTTAAATGAGACTTAAAAAAGAGAAAGCTGATATATAAAGGACGAATCTTAATTTTACTTTTTATACGTGGGTTCGGAGTGTAAAGGATATATTAAAAGGGTAAAAAGAGTTCAGACTTTCGTCTTGATAAAGAACTGACAAAAAAGTTCAGATTTAAAAATCTTATGGCATTATCCATGACTGTATTTTTTGTTTCTGAAAATTTCTCACTGAAATTGCTTTGCTGAATAAGAAAGATAACGGGGAATATTTTATTTAAAATCGCCATAGTTGGTCAAGTTACGTATGAGCAACATTTAAACTAGGGCTGTCAATCCCGAAATCCCGAATCCCGAAATCCCGGGATTTTGGTCATAAATTGAATCCCGAATCCCGGGATTTTTAAGCTCGAATCCCGGGATTTTTGAAATATTAAAAATGTATGAGAATTTATTTTTAAAAATACAAATTTGTTCAATTATTGTTACATTTACATAAACAAATTAAAACTAAATTTTTTTTTAATTTATAAGGTAGCTGGCTACGAATTTGGCTGAGCTGAGAATTCTACCCAGGCTTGCTGAATAATATGCTACGCACTTACCATTAAGCCACTTTGACCAAAGTTTGCAGGTTTTGGCGAAAGTTTTCTAAAAAACCGAAACTTTGATCGAAGGGCGCCACGGGGAAATTTAATCCGATTGGCCTCAAATTTGTACCACATAAGTTTTAGGCGTAGGGGAATAAAAATTTTCCCGAACGTTCAAAATTGGAAGAAAAACTTTTTTATATTATTACTTTTCTCTCTCAATGAAAAGTTAGCTGCTAACTGCCGATTTAACGGAGCCTTATGTCAAAATTTGTATGAAAAAGTTAAATTTAACGGAGTTATTTTTTAACGGAGCATTGAGTAATCCAGCCTAAATGTTTTTATTATTTTAAATTTTCTTTAAATTAGTTTTAAAATTATACAGAGCAAGAACCAAATCGGAATGGGATGAAACTAAAAGCAAATAAATGTTGTCATTTTCCATAACAAACCCCTCAAGGCTTTTTTAGTTCCTTGATAAATATTTAATAATAATAACTACTTGAAAACTGTATAAGTGGCGTATACTTAATTTTTGAATTGCCTTTAAATAGCAATCAGAATAATTAGAAATATTTTTTTTAATAATTCCGTTGTAGCAAAATTGACCCAAGGGGTTTCGTGGGAATCAAACCCACAACTTACTGCTTAATAGGCTAGCACGCTACCAACTAACCAACAGTAGCCCCCTTAATATGCACAATAAAATTGAAACATAAAGAGTCTACTATTTTTTTTTACTTTTATAATCAAAGAAATTTAATCCCAAAAAATCCCGGAATCCCGAAAATCCCGGGATCCCGAAAAATCCCGTGATCCCGAAAAATCCCGGGATCCCGGGATTTCGATTTTCAAATCCCGAATCCCGGGATTTTAAAAAACCGATCCCGTTTGACAGCCCTAATTTAAACACGTTTTGTATTTAATAGAACTTATACGCTCATATGCACATTAACAATTACCTAAGGAAATCTTTAAAAATAAAATATTTAAAAACTCTTTTCTAAAAAAAAAATAAACCCTTTATGACAAGTGTAAATTTCCCTTAGAAATGAATTAAAATCGTTTGATAAAAATCAAAAAGAACAAAATTAGTCAACCAGGCATACACCTTAACATATGTGAGAACTTAAGAGCATTAAATAAGTATGAATAATAAGTGTATGAATAATAAGTGTAAGAAAGAAATTACATTTTTTAAATTTTCGATAAGAAAACTGTCTTACAATGTAAGATTTTTTCAATAGAAACAATGTCTTACAATCTGAAATTTTTTCTACAGGGAAAATGTTTCAAAATTTGAGTTTTTTTCTTTAAAAAAATGTTTCAGAATCTGAAACATTTTCTATAGGAAAAATGTTTTAGAATCTTAGACATTCTATAGAAAAAATATTCAGTATCTGAGACTTTTTCTATAGAAAAAATTGCTTAGAATCTAAGAGATTACTAGAATACTCAGAATCTAAAGCATTTTCTATAGGAAAAATGTCTCTGAATCTAGATTTTGTTTATGGAAAAAATGTTTCAGACTTTTTCTATAGGGAAAATGTCTCAAAATCCGAGACTTTTTCTGTAGAAAAAATATCTCTTCGGTAGAAAAACTTTCTCAGAGTCTGAGACTTTTCTATAGAAAAAATGTCTTAGATACTAATGCTTTTTCTATATATAATTGTCTCAGAATCTGAGACTTTTTCTATAGAAAAAATGTCTCAGAATCTAAGACTTTTTCTGTAGAAAAAATTTCTCAGACTTTTTGTATTAAAAATTGTTTCAGTAACTGTCAAGGGAAGTCTCCCTAGTGTCACCCGCGGATCTTTATGGAATTGGTTTTATTTTGTAGAGCAGAAAAAATAAAGGGACACGTATTATTTTTTAGCGGCCCAAATTCTTATTTAGGGGGTAAAAAGGAGGGGGGAAGACAAGGCCATTTTTCAGTTTTTTTCGTTTATCTCCTATATTATGCAAAGAAACCTAGTCATGTTACATACCAAATGAAAGGTCTTTAGAAAACCTATCTACGTGTGCTAAGAACTTGTCCAAACATGCTCAACTTTTCGTCATATTGAGTCAAATACCAAAATTTTAGAACATTTTTGTTAATTAGTCGAAAAATATTAAATTCTTTGGCCCGTTGTTAGCACCACGAGATAGGTATTTTTAATACCTTTAACCTGATACCACACATGCCTATATTGATTTTGTTTAAATAGGCGTAAATCGTAAAAAACTGAAAAAGGTCAATTTCCCCCCATACAAATCGACCCCCCCTAAAAATGAGTTTGGGCCGCTAAAAAAAAAATACGTGTCGAAAAAACTTTCGTTCTTAACAACATATCCAAATTTCATGAAGATCGGAGGGTGACACCAGGGAGACTTCCCTTGTGAGTCTTTTTCTATAAAAAATTGTCACAAAATCTGACATTTTAAGAAATTGCATTCTATTTCATTTGTTATCTATACATCGATAAATAATTTCCTTTAGAAAACTTTGCTACCGATAACTAATTCTATAGAAAAGTTTGTTATCAATAACTAATTAGAAAAAGTTTGTTGTCAAAAACTAATTTTATACAGAAAAGTTTGTTATCGATAACTTATTTTGTATAGAAAAGTTTGTTATCGATAACTAGTTTTATATAGAAAAGTTTTTATCGGTAACTAATTTATCTTAGAAAAGTTTGCTATCAGTAACTAATTTTTTATATCGATGAACCGATAAATATATTTTTTTAAAAAAAGTTTGTTATCGATACATCGGAAAGTTATTTTTTACAGAAAAGTTTGTCGTCGATAATTAATTTTACATGGAAATGTTACTTATCGACAACTAATTTTCTAAAGAAAAATTTGTTATCGATAACTAATTTTTTTACGAAAAGTTTGTTATCGATAATTAATTTTCGATTGAAAAGTATATTATCGATAACTAATTTTCTATTGAAAAGTTTGCTATCGATAGTTTTCTATAGAAAATTTTGTTATCGATACCTAAATAACTTATTATTGTTACCGTTACATCGATAACTTAATTTTTATAAAAAAGTTTATTTTCGATAAGTATTTTTCTATACAAAAGTTTGTTATCGACACATTGATAGCTTATTTTCTATTGAAAAATTTGTTATCGACACATCGATAACTAAGTTTTTTATGAAAAAGTTTGTTGTCGATAACTAGTATTTTATAGAAAAGTATATTATCGATACATGTATAACAAATTTTCTGGAGAAAAGTTGGTTATCGATACATGGATAACAAATTTTCTAGAGAAAAGTTGGTTATCGATACATAGATAACTAATTTCTTATAGAAAATTTGTTACGATATATCGGTAATTATTTTTTTATAGACTTGGTTATTATCGATACATCGACAATTAATTTTCTTTAGAAAAGTTTGCTGTCGATAACTAATTTTCTTTTGAAAAAGTTAATGTCGACGTATTGATACCTAATTATATAAAGAAAATTTTGTTATCGCTACATCGATAACTAATTTTCTATAAAAAAGGCTGTTATCGATACATCGATAGCTTATTTTCTACCCAAGAGTTTGTTATGGATACATCGACACAGTTATAAATAAATTTGTATATTAAAGTTCTTTTTCGATACATCGATAACTAACTTATTTTCTATAGAAAAGTTTGATATCGATACAAAACTAATTTTATGTAGAAAAGTTTGTTATCGGTACATCAATTACTTATTTCTTATAGAAAAAATGTTGTATTGATACATTAATAAATAATTTTCTATAGAAAAGTTTGTTATCGATAACTTATTTACTATAGAAATTTGTTGTTATTGATACATCGATAACTAATTTTCTATAGAAAACATTTTAATCGCAAATTAATTTTCTATAGAAAAGTTTGTTATTGATTCATCGATAACTAATTTTCTATAGAAACGTTATAGATTACTAAATAACCATAGAAAAGTTTGCTATCAATATATCGGTAGCTAATTTTTTTAAGAAAAGTTTGTTATCGATAACAAATTTTCTTTAGAAAGTTTGTTGTCGACAACAAATTTGTTATTAAAAAGTTTGTTATCGATAACGAATTTGTTAAAGAAAATTTAATTTCCAAAAAAAAGTTTGTTATCGACAACTAATTTTCTATAGGAAATGTTGTTATTATTTACTTATTTTCTATAGAAAAGTTTTTTATCGATAACTAATTTTCTTAAGAAAAGTTTTTTTATATAGACAAGTTTGTTATCGATACATCGATAACTAGTTTGCTAAAGAAACTTTAATTCTCTATAAAAAGTTTGTTATCCACAACTAGTTTTCTATAGGAAAGGTTGTTATTTTTAAATCACTTTCTATAGAAAAGTTTGTTATCGATAACTAATTTTCTATAATGTTCTATAAAAAAGTTTGTTATCCGACGACTTATTTTTTGTAGAAAAATTTATTTTTGATTTATAGATAACTTATTTTCTATAAAAAAGTTTGTTATCGATAACTAATTTTTTTCACAACATCGATAACCAATTTTCTTAAAAAAACTTTGTAATCGGTACATTGATTGCAAATTTTGCACAGAAACTTTTATTATTTATAGGTCATACCTTGTTTTTTATAGAAAAGTTTGCTATCGATAACTAATTTTCTATGGAAAAATGTGTTGTGAATAATTAACATTCAATATGGGCATTATAGGGTTAATTGATAAAAACTAACTTGCTGTCGATAACTAATTTTCTATTGAAAATTCTGTTATAATTTTTTTAAAAATGTTTGTTATCGATTCATAGATAACTAATTTTCTGTGATAGATGACATTTTTATAGAAAAGTTTGTTATCGATACTTCAATAACTTGTTTTCTATAGAAAAGTTTGTTATTTTTAATTTGCAATTGAAAGTTTTGCTACCGGTAGCTAATTTCCTATAAAAAAGTTTGTTATCGATTACTTAATTTATTAAAATTAATTTGTCATCGATAACTTGTTTTGTATGGAAAAGTTAGTTAAACTTTTTATCTTCCAAGTTCCGTTATCGTTACATCGATAACTAATTTTCTTTAGAAAATTTTTTTATCGTTGCATCTAGAAAAGCTTGTTATCGATAATCCATTTTTATTAGAAAAGTTTGTTATAAATTACTTATTATCGATAGAAAAGTTTGTTATCGATAATTTACGTTCTTTATGGGCTTTAAAGGGTTAAATGTTTCAAAACTAATTAATGTAAAGAAAATTCTTGAGTGTTTGCTTTTCACAACCAGCAATTATAGTTTAATTTTCTAGCAAATGCCTTTAAGGGTTAAAACTTACCTTGTTGTTGTGGTTTCGTATAGTTGGCAAATAGAGCGGAACAATTATCGTAACTACTAATTGTGAAACGATAACTAGGATATGTTATACTACTAGGTGCTATGGTGGAATTTGTTAGTGGGGTTGCTGCAGTAGTTGTTGTTGCATTTGTTGCAATTTCAGTTAAGTGGGTCATTGTTGTTAATATCACGTTGTTGCTGTTGCTGCTATTAGTTAAAATTCTGCTGTCAGTTGTTATATTATTAAAGAAGGTGGAATTTGGAAAAATTTCAGAGGTCATTGTTTCTGCTGCTGTTCTAGATGCCGATGTTGTTGTTGCTGACGTTGCGGTAGTTGTTGCTAAAGCTATAGGCATTTGTGACAATTTTGTAACTAAATCAGTTGGATGTGTTTGATGCTGATGCTGTTGTTTCACATAGCCCTGTTGTAGATTTACATCATTACTTTCAATATCATTGGTAACATCATTATCAATGTCATCAACACTTTTATTTTGAAAATACATATACGATAATCGGGTAACATTAGAGCGTATTGATGTAATTGTTGCTGATATATTGTTGTAGGCATTATCTAAGGCCGATATTGTTGTTGTTGTTGCTGTTTCTGTTGGCGCATAGTTGTGTGTATTTTCAGCTTGTGGTAAAACATCATTTTCTAAACGTTCATTGTAATCATTATCGTCATTAAAATTATTGTTGCCGTTGTTGTTTGAGGTGGTAGTGTTGTTGGTGGTCATGTTAGTGTTGTTGACATTTCTTTTTAGCAAAAATTTAAACGTTGTAGTTGCTGCTGCTCTCAAAGTCTTTTCTACATTTAAATCATTTTTGTTAAACGTTTGTGTGGGTATTCCTGCTGTTACTATTGATGCTGACGATGATGATAATGATGATGAGGTTGATGCTTCAATTGTTCTTTTGGTGGTGTCTGTTAAAAATGCCATTGTCATGTTGTTTGTAGTTGTAACATTTGTGCAAATTAAAACGAGTGAGAGATTTTGATTGTGGGATTTTTATGTTTTGTTCCAACAATTTGAGGAATTTTAACTAGAAAACTAAAAAAAAAAAAAAGAAAAGGATTAAATGGAATTACAATTGGAAATTTAAAAAATTTATTGAAATTTTAAACATCAAAAAATTGTAGTTATGGCTTTGTTAAAATCAATTGAGTTTAAAAATTTTCCAAGAAAAATCTGACTGTGGTTCTTAAATTGTTTAAAATTCATTAAAATAATATAATATAGTTGCGGAATCAAAAACACCGATACACCCCTTTACGTTTTTAGATTTAGTTTCCAATTTTTTCTATCCTTTTCAGATATTTTCCTTAATTTCCCTAATAAATTTCTAATTTATTAAGTTTATTTAATTTTTATTAAAAATAATAAAAATTAGTTATTTATTCGACCTCTTAATTATGCAATGAAAAACAGTTTATTCTAGTTCGAGGCCATTTTTATGTTCCCCATTATAATTAAAATAACAAGAACTTATGTTAACGCTACTTTCTGTATTAGGAAAAATATTAAAAAAGTTTCTGCCATTAAAAAATTTGGTAATTTTCAGGAATGTTTGAGGATAATCCAACGATTTTTTGAAAGCAGAATTTCTAGTAACCCATTTTAGACCAAGATTCAATTTTTATTTTATTTTTTGGTAAAACGTACTTTTTTTTAAGGATAATTAGCAGCCGCTGATCTCAAAATCTTGTCAAAAAAATTTTCAATGTTCCGTTATCCCAGAAAAGCCTGCATTTAAACTTTTTATGCAATTTTATTATATGGATTTATTTGTTATTTTATGTATTTCATTATTTGCAAAATAGTTTCAAAATGGTTGAAATTAGTGAAACTAAATAATAAATTAAATCTAAAAAAATTTTAAATTAATTTAAAGTTTTTTTTTTTTCAAAATATGTATAAGGTTTTAACAAACTTTTTCGCTACCCCCCAGAAACTCTTACGCGACCCACCGTTTGAGAACCGTTCTTCTAAAGTTTAATATAAAACTTCATGATGAATCATTTTAAGACTTTCCACTTTTCTGTCACTATAAAAAACGTCAAAAAACCTTGTAGGGTTAATTTGTCTATCATTCATTATGTCATCTCATTCACCTTCTCACCACACTTGCGATCAATTTATCTCCTAATTAGTTCGTGCTTTACATTAAACGTATTAACACGTGTTTAGAAATTGTGCGTAAACAAAAATGGTTTAATAAAAAAATATATTAAGAAAAAATTAGTTTTTTATAATAAAATTAACATAAATACAAAGCTTAAAATATGTTCTTTCAGAATATATAAACTTTTTTACGGTATAATATAATTAAAAAAGTGTGTTAAAATTATAAAAAAATAATGCAATTCATTGCCAAAAAACAAAATCTAATACCAGCCCCACTAGTGGTGTATTTTTGTTATTGCTATTTTATTCTAGTGTGCGTGTTGTTGTAAGTTTCTCTATACGTTTTCTTTTTCCCTTTCCTTATTTCTTCGCCCTTTCTTAATACACCTCGCTGTCTTTCTTTTAGTTCGTGTGGTTTATCTTAAAGCAGCAACACGTGTGAAAAATAGTGCAATTTTTAATAAAATAATTTCCTAAGACAAAAGTAGATTTGTGTTAAAAATTTGATATTAAAATAAAGTTTAATTCGTCTACCAGGGATGGAAAAGTTAGTACTTTAGTACTTTTTTCAGTACTTTTTCACTCTCAAAGATACCGTAGTACCCCCGCGACTGATTTAGTACCTTTTCTATACTAAACGATTTCATAAATTTGTTCAACCAAATCTAAAAAAAATCTGAAAATCTATCGATTTTCAAAGAAAAATTGCTTTTAAAGCTTTAAATACATGATATTTTTAATTTCGGTCAACCTTCATTGGAGTTTTCTTTAAAAAATTAAATATATGGATAAGGATGCCCTGAACTTAAAAACATTTATATTAATATTAAATATTAAACAACTAGCTTACCATCCCGGTACTTCGTTACCGGTTGTATTTAATACCGGATAATATAAGGATCATTATTACTCTATCGATTTAAAAAAAAATCCTGTACAGAGTTTTTGTTTTATTTACTTGTGGACGTTTAAGTCTTTCATAAAATAACATTTTAATGAAAAATTTAAACAATAAAATTTTAATAACTTCGCTGGTACGTCATCATGCTCGTTTCGGTGAAAAAATATATTGATAATTTTTGAGCCCTTATATCGGGTTGTAAGATTTTGAGTGAATAAATATTTCAGTGAAAAAAAAAAATGGAATAAAAATAAGTTTGAGTGGAAAAACATATAAAGAGAACAAATATGGAGTCAAAAAAGTTAACTACGTAAAATTTAAGTAAAAAGTATCAATCCATATTGTTCCCAGCTCTATTCCACTTCGTTCCCCGTTCTATTCCATTTCATTTCCAATTCCATCTCCTTTCGTTCCATGTAAGTTTCATTTCTCTCCGTATAATATGCGTTAAAAAAATAAAAAGTTCTATTGTCTTTATATTGTAGATATGAAAAGTACCATTTTACACTACTGTTACCAGGTGTTATTTCTGCGGCTTTTAGTTCAATAGTTAGATATCTCAAAATAACCATTTGCCCCCTTTTCCCCGTAAAATTATATTTTCCAAAAACTGTTTTTTGTGCTAGGTGATCTTTTATTTAAAACATCAAGTTTGTGAACCATTATTTCAAGAAATATAAGAATAACCAAATTTGCACTTTTATCCCCTTTACGATCGTTCGCGACCCTAAGAAACAGAATTTCAAAAAATAGCTTTTTAAAGCATTCAAAATTTCAGTGCCAAGGATAATTACTTAATGAAATATAAAAAGTAATCAAAAAACACTTTTTTACAGCTCTAGAAACAGAATTTTTTGGAAATACTTTAGCAGAATGTTTTTTTCACCAAGTCTCCTACATTTCAAAATTCAAGCTACAACGGTCATTATTATAGGAACCAAAAAAAAGTACCAAAAGTATACTTTCTTACCCCCGCGGGGGTCCGTTAGAAACGAAATTTCCAAAAAGTACCTCTTCCAGAAGGTTTTTTTCTTCACCGAAAAATCCTACATTCCTTTTTGTAAAAGGTACTTTTTATTAAAGGTATTTTTATAAAAGGTACTTTTTATAAAAGGTACTTTTTATAAAAGGTACTTTTTATAAAAGGTACTTTTTATAAAAGGTACTTTTTATAAAAGGTACTTTTTATAAAAGGTACTTTTTATAAAAGGTACTTTTTATAAAAGGTACTTTTTATAAAAGGTACTTTTTATGAAAGGTACTTTTTATAAAAGGTACTTTTTATAAAAGGTACTTTTTATAAAAGGTACTTTTTATAAAAGGTACTTTTTATAAAAGGTACTTTTTATAAAAGGTACTTTTTATAAAAGGTACTTTTTATAAAAGGTACTTTTTATAAAAGGTACTTTTTATAAAAGGTACTTTTTATAAAAGGTACTTTTTATAAAAGGTACTTTATATAAAAGGTACTTTTTATAAAAGGTACTTTTTATAAAAGGTACTTTTTATAAAAGGTACTTTTTATAAAAGGTACTTTTTATAAAAGGTACTTTTTATAAAAGGTGCTTTTTATAAAAGGTACTTTTTATAAAAGGTACTTTTTATAAAAGGTACTTTTTATAAAAGGTACTTTTTATAAAAGGTACTTTTTATAAAAGGTACTTTTTATAAAAGGTACTTTTTATAAAAGGTACTTTTTATAAAAGGTACTTTTTATAAAAGGTACTTTTTATACAAGGTACTTTTTATAAAAGGTACTTTTTATAAAAGGTACTTTTTATAAAAGGTACTTTTTATAAAAGGTACTTTTTATTAAAGGTACTTTTTATTAAAGGTACTTTTTATTAAAGGTACTTTTTATAAAAGGTACTTCTTATAAAAGGTACTTTTTATAAAAGGTACTTTTTAAAAATGGTACTTTTTATAAAAGGTACTTTTTATAAAAGATACTTTTTATAAAAGGTACTTTTTATAAAAGATACTTTTTATAGAAGGTACTTTTTATAAAAGGTACTTTTTATAAAAGGTACTTTTTATAAAAGGTACTTTTTATAAAAGGTACTTTTTATAAAAGGTACTTTTTATAAAAGGTACTTTTTATAAAAGGTACTTTTTATAAAAGGTACTTTTTATAAAAGGTACTTTTTATAAAAGGTACTTTTTATAAAAGGTACTTTTTATAAAAGGTAATTTTTATAAAAGGTACTTTTTATAAAAGGTACTTTTTATTAAAAGATACTTTTTATAAAAGGTACTTTTTATAAAAGGTACTTTTTATAAAAGGTACTTTTTATAAAAGGTACTTTTTAAAAAAGGTACTTTTTATAAAAGGTACTTTTTATAAAAGGTACTTTTTATAAAAGGTACTTTTTATAAAAGGTACTTTTTATAAAAGGTACTTTTTATAAAAGGTACTTTTTATAAAAGGTACTTTTTATAAAAGGTACTTTTTATAAAAGGTACTTTTTATAAAAGGTACTTTTTATAAAAGGTACTTTTTATAAAAGGTACTTTTTATAAAAGGTAATTTTTATAAAAGATACTTTTTATAAAAGGTACTTTTTATAAAAGGTACTTTTTATAAAAGGTACTTTTAATAAAAGGTACTTTTAATAAAAGGTACTTTTTATAAAAGGTAGTTTTTATAAAAGGTACTTTGTATAAAATGTCCTTTTTATAAAAGGTACTTTTTTACCCTTTTTACCCCCGTAGAATCAACATTGCCAAAAACCCAGCCTTATTGAATCTTTTTTCCGGAAGGTGAACCTACATTACAAATTTCAAGTTTCTAGTACCATTATTTAAATAAATGTAAAAGGTACCAAAAGTACAGTTTTTTACCCTTTTTACCTCTTTAGAATCATCATTGGCAAAAAATCCAGCCTAAATGGATCTTTATTCCGAGAGGTGAACATACACTCCAATTTTCAAGTCTCTATGACTATTATTTCAGAAGATATAAAAAGTACCAAAAGTACACTTTTTTACCCATTTTACCCCCGTAGAATCAACATTGGCAAAAACCCAGCCTTAGTGATTTTTTTCGGGGAGGTAAACCTACATTGCAAATTTCAAGTTTCTAATACCAATATTTAAGGAAATAAAAAAGGTACCAAAAGTACAGTTTTTTACCCTTTTTACCCCCTTAGAATCATCATTGGCGAAAATCCAGCCTTAGTGAATCCATAGTCCGGGAGGTGAACATACAGTGCAAATTTCAAGTCTCTGTGACAATTATTTCAGAAAATATAAAAGGTACCAAAAGTACAGTTTTTTACCCTTTTTACCCCCTTAGAATCAACATTGCAAAAGTCCAGCTTTACAGGATCTACATTCCGGGAGGTGAACATACAGTCCAAATTTCAAGTTTCTATGACCATTATTTCATGAGATATAAAAAGTACCAAAAGTACAGTTTTTTACCCTTTTTACCCCCTTAGAATCAACACTGGCAAAAATCCGGCCTTAGTGTATCTATGTTCCGGGAGGTGAACATACAGTCCAAATTTCAAGTCTCTATGACCATTATTTTAGGAGATATAAAAAGTACCAAAAGTACAGTTTTTTACCATTTTTACCCCCTTAGAATCAACACTGCCAAAAATCCAGCCTTAGTGGATCAATATTCCGGGAGGTGAACCTACAGTCCAAATTTCAAGTCTCTAGCTTCAGCGGTTTGGGCTGGGCGATGATGAGTCAGTCAGTCAGTCAGTCAGTCAGTCAGTCAGTCAGTCAGTCACGTTACTCTTTTATATATATAGATATTAGTCTGCGACGTGTTCGCATGTATTTTGTTATTGTAACAAAAGACATGCAAATTCGTCACAGACGAATGACGTTCGTCGTACAGAAACTGGATATTAATTTTTTTTAGTACCGTCAACGGCGAAAAAGTACCTTTTTGGTTAAGCTCCAGTACCATTTCAAAATTCCGATTTTCCATCCTTGTCGTCTACTTTAATAATATATAAAAATATCTACGTTTATCTTAAATTAAATAAGTGAAAAAAGTGTTTTAATATTAAAAAAAAAAATGCAATTCATTGCAAAAAAAAGGCAAAACTCACTAGTGACTAGTGGTGTGGTTGTTGTTATTCTTATAAGAAATTGAGTAAAGTGCGTTTATTTGTCGTTTTTAGTTAATGAGTGTTTAGCAGAGTGTTTAGAAGAGTGTCATAGGAAGAAGTTTATTCATTGATAAATGCAAACAAAAAAGTAAGTGTTTATTAACTCCCTTTTTATATTCAGGGCTACCAGACTTGGGGATTTATCACCAAAATTGGGAATTTCATGCGAGCAAAAAGGACAAGAAATCTCATTTACGGATTTTTATGGGGATTTCAAAAATTATTGTGTGGATTTTTTAGGGATATTAAAAATTATATCTATTTTATACTACAAGCTTAATTTAATGTAATTAACAATTTTTAAAAAAAAGTTTTAGTATAATAATACTCTTTGGTACAAGATTACGAATGAAATTCAATCAATTATGCATTTATGGGCTGTAAAATGTATATTAACATTGTCAAAAACCGCTTATTAACGCGTTTGGGGATTTTTTTATTACTATAATAGATTTTTTTTTAAAAACTTTTTTGTGTAATTGAAAAAAAAAACCGTATTTTTTATTGTTTGGGGATTTAAGGGTATATTTTGTTATATTTTTGAGGATAACGATCGACTATTTAAAAAAATATGCTATATTTTTCAAGCTTTAATTTAAGCTTGATAGCTGGAAAATTAAATTATTTATAGACATTTTTCTGAAAAAATATTTCTATGTTGAAATATTACTAAATTGTATTGCATAATTTCCTGTTCTCCTTAAAATGCACGTTTATTTAGCTGATTTTAATCTTACCCACCTACAGTGACAATCGAAGAGTGCTGACGAAAGAGGGTTGGCTTCTTCCGAATGCTGTCGACATCTCCACTTAGCATGTGTTGTCAATTAATTTTTTTAGATTTTCTCATTGTTATTTCTCAGAAATAATTAATATGAACTCAAACCGAAATAAATCAAACTTCAGTTATAAAATATAAAGTCCAACAATATATAAAACAGAATTAAAAATATTTAAATTTACTTTTTTTTTACTAATTTTTCAATGCAATAACACTTTTTGTTGCTTTCAATGGAAGGCGTTTTGCAATAAATTGTTAATCATAAAGTAAAAAAAAAACCTTAACATCTTTATTCATCAAAAGATACATTTTTCAGAAATGGCCTCTAAGTATTCTTCCTTAGGAAAAATGTCTCAGCATCTGAGATTATTTTTTTTAGAAAGATGTCTCCGAATCTAAGACTTTTTTAAAGCTGAGCTCTTTTCAATAGGAAAAAAGTGCTAGAATCCTAGAAAAAATTTCCGATTTTTTCGATAGGAAAAATATCTCAGAATTTTTTAGTTTTAATATTAAAAAAATATTCTAAAATCTTTGACTTTTTCGATAGGAAAAATAAATCCGAATCCAAGTCTTTTTCTATAAAAATTGCCTTAGACTCTGAGAATTTTAGAAAAAATATTCTGAGAATTTTAAATAAAATATTTATTTGAAAAATGTCTCAGAATCTAAGACTTTTTTGTAAGAAAAATTTCGGAGACTCAGACTCTGAGAATTTTTCTATTTTCTCAGAAAAAAAACGTTTTTAATAGAAAAATGTCTCAGAATCTAGAAAATTGCCTCCAAAAATTTTAAAAAGTGTTAAAGTCTTAAATTTTTGTAATATAGGGTACTTTCTATGGAATATTTTTTCAAACCATAAAAATTTTGGTGTAGAAAGTTCGTTTCGGTATCTTAAACCTTTTCTGTGGAAAAATAGAATAGAAAAAATGTTAAATATTTCAGAACCTAAGAAGTTTTCAATGAGAAAAAACTCGCTAAATCTGAGAATTTTTCTTTACGAAAATTTTTTATATATGAGCAATTGTCATTAACTTTTAATATTTAAGAAAAAAAAATTGCGATTTTTTTTTCGTGGCACATTGATAAGACATTGTAGGTAAATAACATTATAAATAAGTAATTCAAATCCGTCCGCGTGCATTAATTTGAGCGATCGCACCCAAAACTATGGCGGTTTAAAGTTAAAATTAAAAAAAAAATGGTCAAAATTACATTTTTTATCCGAAGTTAACCAAACGTACCATTTTGTATTATGCTTACCCAGAGCTAAAATACATATTCAAACATGTATAAAATCTTTGCTAAATATCGAGATATTTGCATTTAACCAATTTTTTTTCGGCACATTTCCAATATTTTGGAAATAAAAATGTTTCCAGCGGTTTTATTTTTTTTAGAAAAATATTACCAAATGCATTAACAAAATCTCAACAAATTCTTAGTTAACACCATTATTCTATCTCTAATAGGTAAGAAACAGCAGTGGTTTAAAGGGAACATTTTTGAAAAAAAAATTTAATAATTTTGAATTTTTTTTTTTTTAATATTAAATGTCTGATTTTACAGTGTTGTCCTTCACTGAATATTGAAACTATTTAAAGTATGATTAATAATGCTAATATTAAGGTTATTAAGAAATATTTTAACGTTATTACTAATTTTATCAAGGTTATAAAAAATTTTAGCGATTTTTCGCGATTTTCGCGACTGCAAAAATCAATGGACTAATTTTGAAATATTATTTGAATAAGACATGTCAAAATCTATCAAAATACATTACTTTTCTACTTTATTTAAGTAATGTAAGATTTTATATAACCATTAAATTTAAAGGTATCAAAAATTTAAAACCCGAAACACCGAAAAACCGCTTAAACGTTAAATTTTTTCGGGTGCGAATTAATTGATGATAGAGAATTAAAAATACTACCAAACGCGCCTTTCACCGACCAATAAGCGGCCTGGATGTGCCTTACAAAAAGGTGAAAACTGAAAAACACCGCAGAATTCGCCAATATTAACTTTTGATCAATGTTGCTTTCCATGATTTATTATATTTGCACATACCATTGTTTCTACATGTTCAACTTTCAGCCATGCACATTTGAACGAAAAATTTCATGAAAGTATCAAGCGATTTTTTTATATTTTTTAACTTTGCACGTTCCTTACCAGGTGATAATGAGACTATTTGCGCTGTGCCTTTGCAGAATTACTCATTATGGTTCCCTTAACATATCTACATTCACAGGTACCACCTAGTTTACAAATAAAAATGTTATTGCGAAATTAGTAAAATATCACAAGCGTTAAAAGTTAATGACAAAAGTCCATATATAGATATTTTTGGTGTGAGAATTTTCTATATGAAGGTCTATCAGAATTTAAAAATTTTTTGTATAATTTCTGATTAATTTTTATTTAAAAATAAAAATCGTTATCGTTCGACCTTAAAAACATATGTTTAGTAGGTTTATTCTAGCTCGAGGTCATTATTTCCTTTACTTATTTAGACTTTGATATTCTCATAGAATAATTTTTTGAAAATTATTCTATGAGAATATCATAGCTTTAATCAGTAAAGGAAATAATGACCTCGAGTTAGAATAAACCTACTCAAAATATTTTTGTATAAATTTAAAAAGCTTTTCTATATCAAAATGCCTCAGAACCTCAGAAGTTTTCTATTGGGATAACGTCTCAGAATCATAAACAGAACAAGCACGGCACGGGGGACGGTTGCCGTTGCCGGAGAAAATAGGCCCAAAACAATGACGGGGGACGGCGACGGCAAAAAATGTCATTTGTTTGTTCAGTAGTGCTAACTTTTAATAAAATAAGCGTAATTTTACGGGAAAAAATCGCTAACCACATAGTCAAAGTGGTTAAGTTGGCACTACTGTACGTTCGTTACACCATTGTGAATGAAAAGATAAAAATTTGTTGTGAAAATGCGGCAACCCTGGAGTGTGAGAGGAAGGGAGAATGAGAGAACCCGGAGAACAAATAAAATAAGTTTTAATTTTTTGCCGTGCCGGTCACGGTTTTTAACTGTCAAATCGTATGGAAAAAGTCGTGCCGGGCTTGTTCTGTTCAGACCTTAAGGTATGAACAGAACAAGCCCGGCACGGCAAAAAAATAAAACTTATTTTATTTTATCTCCGGGTTCTCTCAATCTCCCTCCCTCTCACAATCCAGGGTTGCCGCATTTTCATAACAATTTTTTATTTTTTCATTCACAATAGTGTAACAACCGTACAGTAGTGCCAACTTATCACATTGACTATGTGATAAGCGATTTTTTTCCGTAAAATTACTCTAATTTGATTAAAAGTTAGCACCACTGAACAAACAAATGACATTTTTTGCCGTCGCCGTCCCCCGTCATTGTTTTGGGCCTATATTCTCCGGCAACGGCAACCGTCCCCCGTGCCGTGCTTGTTCTGTTCAGACCTTTAAAGTGTGTTTATTTGTTGTTTTTAGTTAATTAGTGTTTAGGAGAGTGTTTAGAAGAGTGTCATAAGAAGAGTGTATTCATTGATGAATGCAAACAAAAAAGTAAGTGTTTATTAACTCCCTTTTTATATTCAGGGCTGCCGGACTTGGGGATTTATCACCAAAGTTGGGGGGTTTCATGCGAGCAATAAGGGCAAGAAATCTCATTTACGGATTTTTATGGGGATTTCAAAAATTATTGTGGGGATTTTTTGGGGATATTAAATTTTTTATTTATTTAATAACGCGGTTGGGGATTTTTTAATTACTAAATTTACGAAATAGAATTGTTAAAGTACCATCCATAGATTTTTTTTTAAAAACTAAAGAAACATTTTTTGTGTAAAAAAAAAGAACGTAAAAACAATAAAACAGTTTGGGGATTTTAGGGGATATTTTGTTTATGTTATTAAAAAGGTAAATATTTTTTTTTTTTTGTAATCAAGATTGAAAATTTAGAGGATTTAGTTTTTAAATAGACCATTTTTTAAATGAAATAAGGGAGATTTCTTAGAGATGATTAATTTTTTTTTTTTTTGGGAATTTTTTAGGGACCATTCAAATTTAACTAAACATCAAATCGATATTCTATAAAAAATTAAAATTACTAATTACTTTTTTAGCAAAAAATTAAAAATTGTTATAATAAATAACGTTCTCTTTTGAATTTAAAATAACCATTTTTTAGTTATTTAAAAACTATTTTTAATGTATTTGGAACTTTCAAGTTCTTATTTACAATAAGCGCCAAAAACAAAGTGTACTGGTTTATAATAGATTTAATTCGTTAACGACAAATTCGTTGACAATAAAAACTGTCATTATTAACAATCGACTATTTTTTTTTAAATATGCTATATTTTTCAAGCTTTAATTTAAGCTTGAGAGCTGGAAAATGAAATTATTTATAGACATTTTTCTGAAAAAATATTTCTATGTTGCAATATTACTAAATTGCATTGCATAATTGCATCCTCTTCTCCTTAAAATGCACGTTTTAATAGCTGATTTTAATCTTACACACCTACAGTGACAATCGAAGAGTGCTGACGAAAGAGGGATGGGTTCTTCTGAATGCTGTCGACATCTCCACTTAACCTGTCTTGTCAAATATTTTTTTTTTAGATTTTCTCATTGTACAACAAAAATTGTTATTTCTCAGAAATGAATAAAACTTTGGTTATAAAATATAAAGTCCAACAATATATAAAACAGAATTAAAAATATTTAAATTTATTTTTTTTACTAATCTTTCAAAGTAATAATACTTTTTGTTGCTTTCAATGGAAGGCGTTTTGCATTAAATTGTTAATCATAAAGTAAAAAAAAAATCTTAACATCTTTATTCATCATAAGATAATTTTTTCAGAAATGGCCTTCCACGCAATTTATGATTAATTTGTAAGGAAGTTACCCAAGACAAAAATACCAATTTAAAAAAGTGTTTTTTTTTTTAATAAAGTAACATTTTATTATGTAATAGTAGTAATAAAAAAATATTTAAAAAAGTGCTTAAATATTTAATGAGTTTAAAAAGTTGCTTGATTTTTATTTATCAGCCATTTTTAAAATTTGGGTGCTACATTACGTCATGCCTGTTTTCCAATTATTATAAATTTGAATTTCATTTAAAGAGTGGTAAAAACTTAACTGATTAATTGGTTGCACTAAAGAGTATTCGTATACGTAATACAATAAAGTATACGTACCATGTACTTAAGTAAAGATATTACAATGAAAACAAAATCTAAAATAGAGCTTACTTTTTCTCCGCTTCCAAAAGTTGCAATTAAGTTTTTTTGGGTTGACCCTGGAATATCAACTGGGACACCTTCCTCGTAGAAAACCTTTTTTGTAAATATTTTATACTGCAGTTAAAATATCCAAGTTTTTTTTACATTTCATTAGTTACTAATCTTCCACAAATGACCTTCATACGTAGTGGTTTGTGTTTAATTTACACTTTATTTCATTTTCAAATAATAATAATAAAAAAAAATATTCTAGCTAAAAGTTAACTCCTGAAAAAAAGAGTAAAAATAAAATCTCGTATAATCCAAATGGAAAAATATTAAAATTTAAAAATAATAATAACAAAATACTGCATTTTATAAAGGCATCATCCTTCTACTACCCTTGTGGCTACAACAAATAGTCAAAGACACAAAAAAACCAACCTGACTAAAAAAGTTTTTCGTGGGTTTTTTTTCTTTGCTATTTATAAAAATGTTTGAGTGAGTACAGATTTGGTAAAGTCGAATTTTGTATACGCTTTGGTTTTGCACATATTTTTTTTATTAAATAAATTAACGTCACACATTTTTAATATAAACTACACTCAGAGAAGATACATGATTATCGCAACCATAATTTAAAAGCGTCATATTATGATTGAAAATCATAATATGTTTATAGCAATCATACAATTTTTGTAGCAATCATATTATGGTCCTAAATTAACATTTTTGGAATATTTAGGATCATAACATGATTGCTGCAAAAATGTTTTGGTTGATAAAATTTCCAATCATAATATGACGCTCTTAAATTATTTTTGCCACAATCATATCTCTTCTCTGCGTGTATACTATTCTGTTCGTATAAAACTGGGAAAAAGCTTATATTTTAAACCATTTTGCATAAAAACGCATATTTGACAAAGTATTAGTAAAAAATGCATTTTTATGCAAAAAAAACAAAATTTTTTTAAAATAAATTTAACATACTAAACTTATTTGCCAACACTAAAAAAAAACCTTGTAAAATTACAAGAAAAACTTGTAACTTTTTTTGTTTGCTACCTCCTATTTGATAAAAATTCCTAGTAATTTTACAAGATTTTTACCAAAATTTTTGTAATTTTACAAGGTTTTTACCAATAAAATTGTAAATTTACAAATTTTTTGGCACGATAAAATTTACCAAGATTTTTTGCTACTTCCTATTTTATGAGAATTCCCAGTAATTTTACAAGCTTTTTACCAATAATTAAGTAGATTTTTTTTGTAAAATTATCTTAAAAATTTGTAAAATTACAAAAAAAAAATTGTAAAATTACAAAAAAAAATTAAATTTCGATTTGTTATAAATAGGGATGAGATTTTCATGCACTAAAAAATCAATAATATGCGCTTAAAATATGCGCTAAAAAATCCAAAATATGCACTATAAAACCTAAAAATATGCACTAAAAAATAAAATGTGTGCAATAAAAATCTTGTTTTCATTGGAAAGAATTCTTAAAAAGCAAAAAATAATGCCGTGTTAGATAGTAACATTTAAAACTTTATATAAGCAAGATTTTTTTTTTTTAAATTAAGACAATTTATAAAAAAAAAATTAAAGAAAAAAAAATAATTTTTCTTATTTCCAAAATAAATTTTTAAAATTTTAAATATTTTTTGAAACAAATAAATTTCAATTTGGGTTTTGCTACTTTTTGCCAAAATATGCTAAAATATGCACTTAAAAGTTGGAAATATGCACAAAATATGCATTTTAAACCAAAATATGCAAAAATATGCATTTTCATCAAAATATGCAAAAATATGCAAAAACAAATCGATGCGATTTTAACGCAAATTTCTTGATTCGGAAAGATAATTGGTCGATATCGTTTTTAGACTATCGACAAAAAACATGCATTTGCATGGAAATCTCATCCCTAGTTATAAACAAGGAAAACTGTCAAATATTGGTAAAATGGGATCAATTTTCCTAGTAATTTGACAAAGTTTTTTTTTTTGTTTGTAATTTCACATTTTTTTTTAAATTTATTATTTTGTTCGTATTATACTGCAAAAATTTTTAAATTTTTAATAATTTTACAAAAACTGCATAATTTACTAAAAATTAAAAAAAAAAAACATATTTATGCAAAAATGAGAATTTTTTGTTTTCAATCAATACTGAAAATTATCAAATTTTTAAAATCAGAAACTGGTTGCGTATTTATTGGGCGAATATCCTAACAGAGAATTTCGAGTTAACATTAATACTTGTAATGTTGATTTATTACGGGGACAATACATGACCTCGAACTAGAATAAACTCTTTTTCGAACTTAATAAAAAATTTGTTTAATCGCACGAATTATACTGCAAAATTTTATATTTAAAAAAATATTGCATAAAACTACATATTTTACAGTTTTATTTAACTTGTTATTAAAAAATGTGGCAGTTCTGCAATTTAATAAAAAGTCTTATGTTAATAATTTTGCATAAAACTTTTTTTTAAAGTTTCTTAATGTGTAAGTTGATGTAATTATTTTTAATTCTATTTTTATTATTATTTTTTTTGTAACTTTTGTTATTAAAAAATTATTAAAATTAGTGATTTTCTAAAAAAATGCACATTTTCATAATCTTGCATAAAAATATTTTTCTATATATCAATTTATTTTTACTTTTTGCCAAATATGCTAATTAATGCTTTTAGTGGCAAATCTGTATTAAAATTGCATATTTTGCCTGAACTTCCATAAAAAAAACAGAACCCGAGTAAAAATAAACATATATAACAATATATAACTTGATACAAACATAACAAATCATATATGATTATACATCCCGTGAGGTATTTTCTAATTTTTTTAAATGCAGTCATATGTTGTAATATATAATTTAATCATGATTCGGATTAAAAGGTATACGGTTGATATAAATATATGAAATAATATTAGGGCCAATATAAAATTTGTTTTTCTGTATAATTTAATATAAAATTATATACAGCTTATTCTGTTCCATATATAAATGTTTCCAATTAAATGTTTCCAATTAACCAAAAATGTTCGAAGTTTTTTAAGCAAAGTATAAGAAACTTTTAAAATGTTCCTAAACATTTCCTTGTTAGGGTTATGTATATCACCTATCTGGTTCAAAGCGTACCCAAACATTTTTTTGTTTTAGAAAATTATATGTTTGGTGAATGTATCGTTGACCTGTGGTGTAACTCACCCAAACCAAAACACACCAAGATTTTTTATGTTTTTATGCAATTAGATCTAATTGGATCCAATGAAATATGGCAATGTCTGGTCAAAACTCGGATGAAATCGAATCATATTTTATACAAGTTGATCTTTTTTAATGCAAAAACATCCACCATTATTCGGATTAAATTGCGTATAAATATATATTGTGTTATATATCATTATGTATTGCATCATATAAAAATTTTTACTCGGGAAGTAAAATGTCTTTTAAAACTTCATTTTAAAATTTTTTTATTTACAAATTTTTTGTTTAATTCATCAATATTTTTTTTCTAAATGCATATTTTGATAATTTTGCATAAAGCTTAAGATTTTTTATATATCAATAAAAAAAATCATTATTGAATGATTTTTTAATAATACATCAGAATTGCATATTTTGAGCCATTTTGCATAAAAATGCATTTATATTAGTTTGTTGTATTTTTAAACTTCTCTCTAAAAAATTTTGTATTTTTATCAAATTTTTGTTTAATTCTTTAATAAGTTGTTTCTTAATGCATATTATGATAATTTTGTATAAAAAGTATTTTTCTTGTAAATCAATTGAAATAGCAAGTTTTAAATGTTTTTTTTTATAATGCATAAGAAATGCATATTTTAAGACATTTGCATAAAAATGCATTTATATAAGTTTTTTGCAATTTTTTTCCAAAACTTTTAAATTTTTTTTTAATATTATACAATGGTTTTGAGAAATGCATATTTATTTTTTTTCTTTTATTTCATTATCAAACAATATTAATAATTTTCTCTTCTTTTATTTGCAGGTATGTTCTAGATTTTAAGGTATGTTCTAGATTTTAATTTAACTATTTGCTTTAAAAGTGAGTATAAACATTTCTTATATAACCAGGGAGAGGATTTTTTGCTGTTTTCTAAGAATAACGAAATCTAATTACCGTTCTTAATTAACATAAGTGGCAGCATTGATTTTTAGTGCATATATTTTGCAGAATATTTAAACCATTGCATATTTGGCGAAGACTGCATGTTTTTAAGAAAATTTACATTTTATTAACATCGATTTGTTTGAGCACATTAAGTGCATCGATTTGTTACTGCATTTTTTCGATGCAAATTTGGTCAGTAAACTGCATATTTTTTAACCACACTATATAGATAAACAAAATTGGCATTTAAATATATTCGATTGCAAGTGAATATTTTATGCATATTTTGGCTGCAAATTAAATTAATTTCTTGATAGTAAACATATTTTAAGTGCATGATTTTTGAATTGAATATTTTCACAATATTTTTTCGAGGTTTTCATTAACTCATTATTTTCACATAAACTTATTTTGTTTTTAGATGATATTTTTTTGATTTCTTGGACTGTGATGTATTTCGCTGTTGTTTTGCTGTCGGCAATCATTTTACGTCATTAGCTTCTGGGGTATTTAGAAAGATTCCAAATCACAAATTGACAAAAAAATAAAAATTGCTTTATTAATGCATTAAATAACAAAAACAGTGTTGCACATTTCATGTACTTATATTTTATACAATTTTTTCCAACTACGTATTTTTCAACTATTGAATTTTGTATTATCAACATTGATTTTTATTAAATTCTGTAAAACTTGATCTACAATGGGTTTACTAATTTTTCTACTAAGATATTTCTATGAGTGTACACAACATGAAAAATTAAAAATGATATCAATTGGTTTTTGCATATTTTAGGAAAAATGCATGTTTTTTTGCATTTTGGTTAGATATAAATACACATTTTTGCAACAATTTTCAAATATGCAAATCCATTAATGTTGCATATTTTTAATATTTTAGTGCATATTCATTCTCAGCACATATTTTCGATTATTATGTTTAGTCACAACCAACTTAACAAAATTTATTATCATCACTTTTGTGTAGGGTATAAAAAAAAGTTTTTACAAAAAAAAGTGTGTTTATTTCTTATTTCTGCTCTGTCTGTTACCCACTTAAAATGCCAAAAGCTATAGTAGTAGTGTTTTATTTTTGTTTACAAACAGTTAAAATCAACAATTTTGCCTGCTCATTCAAGTCAAACGACCTGATTTTTAAACAATTTTATTTAAGCTGCACAAGCATAACCACGGTTTTTTTTTTGTAGATTTGCATATGGTTGAACAATGGGTTAAAATCAATGTAATGCACTTTATGAAATTTCATGATTTCATAAAAAAAAATCATCAACATGTCATATGACTTTTTTTATAAAATAATTGAAAAATTAGAACGAAACGATTTCAGCTCCTAAAGACGATGACTGGTGGAAATTTTTTTTTCCTTATTTAAGTTCTTCCAATGTAAATTTAATAAGTTTTATTTAAAAAAAAAATTAATGCATTTGGTTATATTAATGAAACATTTCATAAATACTACAAAACCTTTACATAAATATTATAAAACTTGTCATTAAAGCTCGTCCAATATAACTGTTTCATAAGTGTTATTAAATGTTTCTTAAATACTATGAAACATTTCATAGAAATAATAATTATTTTTTTAAGTATTTTATTTATTTTTTATTTTATTAAGAATTGGCATATAATTACAAATCATATACTAATTTAACCTAACCGAGAACTGGTAATAATGACCTACGTCTCGTTGTAGCGAAACAGACCAAGGTAGGAATCGAACCCACGACCACCAGACTCATAGGCTAACGCGCTACCAAGTAGCCTACTGGGGCGCCTATTTTAATTTGTATATGGAACTATTTCATAATATCAATGAATTTATACTATGAAATTTTTGATTTATACAATGAAAAGTTTTCATAAATGTAATGAATCATGAAATAAATTTTATAAAATATTATTTAATATTTATGATATCATAAACATTAAATATTTTAGAACAATAAATTAAATGTATAAAATGTTTCATAGTATTTATGAAACATGTCATAATATTTATGAAAAATCTGGGCCATAGTTTTGCTAAACAAACCTCTATTATACAGTTTGAATATTTTATAGAAAAGTGAAAGCAACGAAAAACAAAATCAGGCAGCTAAAAGAACAAAATTCATTTAGCACACAAAAAGTCAAGTCTTGTTTGAACTCCCTAGTTTTTTTACGATTTTTTTTTGTATTTCACATTTCAATGATTTTAACTGAAAGTGATAATTGAAAAAAGCATTTTGATTACAATTTTGTAGGAGTCTTTTTCATTTTTTTTGGTTGGTATTTTGTGGGGTGAAAATAGAAAGATATAAAATTAAAGAGAATTCTTATTGAAAGTTAATCGAAAAGATTTTTTTAGGATTAGACTAAAGATTTAGTTAATTTAATGTAAACAACAATAAACTTGTATTAAATGTCAACAATTGTAAATGCAATGCATTTATAACGGATCATTCGAAGAACTTTCTTTAACGATGTCTGTTGAAATCACCTTTTTGAGTGTAATTATTTTTTTGAGTGACAAAAATACTTTGACTAAAATTATATTTTGAGTTAAAAATCTGAAAATTACGGGTTTGCTTATAACTTGAATAAATTTACGGTGAACCCAACCTGAATTTACGGTTTTCTCATAACCACTGAACCGATTTTAAAGAAATTCAATACAAACCAGACCAGGAAAATTAGAAATATCTATGCCAAGGGTTCAGCTGCCTCAGAGTTGTAGTTTAAAAGTTGGCGTATTTTCAACAGACAGTCAGACGGATATCGGTTGATCGACTTTAAATCGATCGATCATTTTTTTTAGTAAAGCACGTGTCGGCTAAAAGTCGTACAGAAAATGACTAGCATAAATAAATTTAAAACAGAAAAATATTTTTTTTTTAATTATTCTATGAGAATATCATGGTGTAATTAACACAAAAAATTGGTCTCGAGCTAATCCTACTCGAAATATTTTATTTAAATTATTTTCCCCTTCCAGTTTTTGCCATTAAATTAAAATTTATGCAACAACTTTCAATAAGATTTTCAAAAAATATTTATAATAATGTTCAAAAAGAAAAACTGCTTAATAAGAATAACCATATTTCAGTTAAACTGCAAGGGACATATTGTCAATAGCAATAAAATATAATATAAGGCGTCATAATAGCACAATTATTTACTTGAAAGCAATACAATACAAAGATAAATTGGACAAAAAAAACTTTCAAAACATCAGTGACATTCTTTTAAGACTTTTATACAGTATTTTTGTTGTGTTCAATGGAAACATATGGCAGTTAAAATCTATAACAAATTAAGAAAAATGTCTTTCATAAAGCACCTTTTCTGGGAAATTTATAATGAGCACACGTAAAAAAAATCGTAGGTAAAATAAACTGCAAATGCAAGTTGTAACCACTGTTTTGTGATAAACAAATTTCTTTTAGTAAAACTAACTGAAATTGTAGTTTTTTTTAAGTGGTAGAAAACAACTGAAATATATAATGAAAGCAACTGACTTATGCAGTAAAAACAACTACCAAAAAAATTTTGCTTACGTATAGATTCTTTAAATAAAACTTAAAGATGTAGAAAAAAAAATTCTTTATTAATTGACAAGCTCGAGACTATATAATATGGCACATATGTATAATAGTGCAATATTATATGTAAACGCGAATAGTCGTTGTATGTTAGATTATTGTAACTTGTGTTATTATTTCTGAAGATGCCATCCAAAGGATTGAGAAATTGTCAAGGTAATAATAAAAATTAAAATTTATTAAAACAACAAATGTGGTCTCGAGCTTGTCAATTAATAATATTGAAAATTAAAAGGTCAAGTAAATATAATAATATTTGAAAATAAAATTATTATTTATGGAAAGTTATAAAAGTTTCCCATTGAAAAACAATTGCTATTTATTTCAACCCGCCTACTTTTAAGGGCGTGGATATTAAAAAAATAATATAAATAATGATAAAATTATAGTATATACTCATCTCAAAACATTTGAAAACATTTTGTTACATAAAATAGCTTTATAACTAGATTTTTTTAATATAACCTCCAAGTGTCTCACCCTTTTATAAACATCACCCTTTACATCCACAACTATAAATAGATTTATAAATGTAATGTAAACTAAGTAACACATAAATACTGTTATGATTTTTAAATGTATGCTGTAAAGTAATGTTATGTGGTTTTTACATTAATGTTTGTGTAATATGTGCAATGTAAAGACAACCCACTAAACAATTGCAAAAATTATTGCTGCTGCAAATATTTTTGAAATCAGGTTTTGAAAAAAAAATCCACTTGAGCTTTATTGCTCAAATTTAAATAAAAAAAAAATAAATTTTGCTTAAACATAAATAAATTGTTGACTGGGTAGTTTAGATTTGTATACGTTTTTATGTGTGGCATTTTTTCTTTAACTCAAAAGAACCCCAAGGTGCATTAAAGTATTAGCAACTTGAAATTTATACATAATGCAGTTATAAGTATTTATATACAAAAAACATGTAACGCATTAACACAGCACTTTAAAAATTTACTTAACAAAGAAAATAATTTTATTCTTTATGTTGCAATTTTTTTAAATTTTAGGATATATGGGTCTCAGAATCTGAGAATTTTTCTTAAGAAAAAATTTCTCAGAATCTGAGACTTTTTCTATAAAAAAAATTCTCAGAATTTAAGACTTTTTCTATAGGAAAATTGTCTCAGAATCAGAATCTCTAAGACTTTCTATTTAAAAAGTGTCAAAATCCTTTTCTAAAAAAATGCTCGTTTTCTGTAGGAAACTTTTTTATAGGAAAAAGGTCTTTGAATCTTAGACTTTTTCCTTAAGGAAAAAGGTTTTAGAATATACACACAAAAAATTATTGGCTTAAAAATTTCAATTAAATCTATTGATCAACAAAATTGAAATGAGTCAAATATTGTTTTGATCAACATTTTTGTTATTTTCTTTAACTATCAAATTACAAATTTTCAACATACCAGATTTTTTTTCGCTTCAAAAATTAGGGTTTTACTTTTTTTTATTATCGGCAACATATTGGAAAACAAAAAATATGAATTTCTTCATAATTTTTCCATAAGCTTGAAATTCATTTGTTAAATCAATCATTATTTTAATTGACTTTAAATAAAAAATTGATTAAAATTTTGATCAAAATCGCAAAAGTGATTAATTGAAAAAAAATCAATTAATCACCTACAATTTGATGATTGATATAACAATTTCATTATCGGAGGAGTTTCAATTAAAAAATTAATTGAATCCGCGTTTTTGTTGATTGACTTTCGTTTTCAATTCTTTCTGTGTAAGATCTTTGCCTATAAGAAAATGTGTCAGAACCTGAGCTTTTTTTACACATTATGACTTTTTCTATACGATTTATAATTTTTCACCTACAGAAAATTTTTAGATTTAGATATTTTCTATATGCAAAGGAATCTGAAATCATGTACAAAAATGTTAAATTTATTTTAAAAACAAATTTAAAAAAAGTTTTTTATTTAAAAAATCATTTATGCTCTTAAAAACAGCAGTTAAACGATAAAATTATCGTTAGAAATTAAGATAGTTTTTTTCGTGTGACTTAATTTATTGGCTGATATCGGGGCAACGTGAGGTCAGGGACCTGGACATGTGTCCGGTGAGACCCTATACCTTTTTGTGGAGAGCATACAAAACGGCTCTATTGACCTCCGCCTTCGAAGTCTGATGATTTGATTTGTTCATTTTAAATATATTTTTGTAAAAATTTAAAATTTGACTTATTTTAAGTATTTAAATTTTGTTCAAGTATAGGCTGTCATTATCTTTGTAATGCCTCAAAACGAATTCTAGTTTTGCTCTATACACTTTGTGGTTTATTGTGATGTTTCACAGATAATTATAGTGTCAAATGGAAAATTATGCTAATTATGGGTTTCAATTTCAATGACTATGAAATTAAGTTCATTTTAGCATATGTTGCTATAGAGAGTATTAAATAATACAGAAAATGGCTCAAAAACGTGTATTTTTATACCCTCCACTCTAGTGATAGAGGGTATATATAAGTTTGTCATTCCGTTTGTAACACCTCGAAATATTGGTCTAGGACCCCATAAAGTATATATATTTATGATCCTCGATCGATTTTAAGTCGATCTAGCGATGTCCGTCCGTCCGTCTGTCTGTCTGTCTGTCCGTCCGTAGAAAACACGCTAACTTTTGAAAGACTTTACAGAGGCTTCTGAGGTGTGGCATATATGTTTGTCATTTACCTGGTCAGGTTGGTATTGCAATCCAGCCAAATCGGTCCAGTGGTTCAAAAGTTATGAGCAAAAGGGTAAATTTCGGCAAGGGTATTTCGCGAATTTACGAGATAAAAAACACGATAGCTTTCGAAAGACAATAATGAGACTACTGAAGCTTGGCACGTATCTTTGCCGTTCCCCGGGTCTATTTGGTTTTAAATTTCAGCTCAATCGGTTCAGTGGTTCAAAAGTTATAAGCAAAACCCTAAATTTCAGATTAGTTTCATCTAATATGCCACGTCCCAGCAAAACTTTGGTAATGGGTAGTGATTATATAACACATTACCAGGTAATGTATATACCTTATTTTTAGCATTATTTTAGGATGTCTTACCAAACATTTGTTCCACAACGTATTATTTTAAATTGAAAAATAATGCATTACTAATAATTTGCTACGTAATGCATGATTATTGAAAAAAATGTATTTCATATTTATTATTTCTAAACATTAAATCATGGATGACTTATATTTGGTTACATTATGTATTATTTCAAAGTTTGAAATAATGCATTATTTATAATTGGATGCATAATGCATTACAATAACATAAAAAATAATTATTTTATAAAAAATGCATAAGTTTAAACTAGAGATGGGCTCACGACAGGAAATTTCTAACGACACACACTCACGAGCATATTTTATCTACTTACACTCACTTACAATCACGTGAGTAAATTTAATACAAAATTACTTTTTCACTACTCGTAACACCTTATATATTATCTTCTGGTATGCTATATTATTTCATTTCTCGTAACCTATAAAATATCATATATTTTACACCTTACTCGTATTCTTCGTTATAAATTTATGACTTATTTTATACCTTACTGGTATTCTTTGTGATAATGTGGATGCATTACTTTGAGTCTCATCGCCTGTTAAAATCATCAATGCTGCAATGTATAAAATAAGAGATCCTATACCTTATTTAATACCTTATTTGGTAATCTAAGTTTTACTGGGGTGTTTTAACAAGTTTTAAAAGCATTGGTGGTAACTAAACAATGCTTTTCAAACTTGTTCAATTTTAAAGCAATGCTTTTTAAACTTGTTTAGTTTTAAAAGCATTGGTAACTTAAAAATTACACTCGAAAAAAAATTTTACACTCAAAAAAAAATTTACACTCAAAAAAATTTTACACTCAAAAAAAAAATTTACACAAAAAAAAATTTAGTTTTTTTTTTTATTTTAAATTACAATATTTTGTGTACATACGTACGTGCATTCACTTAGAAATATTTTTACAGTAAAAAAACATTACACTTGAAAAATATTTTACACTAAAAAAAAAAATTTAGTAATTTTTCTTAAAAAAAAAAAAAACAATGACAAAAAAGAGTTTTTTAATCAAAATAAAATATTTCTTATCAAAATTGTTAAGTTTTTCACGTTTAAAACATGTACTTCCCTTTAAAGAAAATGCATTGTGGAGGGTAGAGATGGGCGCTGGTCACGTGATTTGCGTGATTCACGTGAATCACGCGTGAATCACGCGTGAGTGTGAGTTATTTTCATTTCAATCACGTGATTGTGAGTGAGTGTGAGTTGAAAAAAAATCTGAGTGAGTGATTAGTGAGTGAGTCATTTATTTTTTGCGTGAGTTTGCGTGATTAGATTTTTTGATTTGCCCATTTTTTTTTTTAAATTTTTTGGGAAAAATTTTTTTTTGGATTTTTTTTTCTTTTTGGTAAGAAAATTTTATTGCGTGAGTAGATTTTGCGTGACTCACGCGTGAGCGTGATTGAATCTGGCGTGAGTCACGCGTGAGCGTGAGTAAGTTTTTTATTACTCACGTGAATGTGAGTGAGCGTGAGTAAAAAAAAAAATTGCGTGAGTGATTAGTGAGTGATTCGATTATTTTTTGCGTGAGCGTGAGTGAGTGTGAGTCAAAATCCACTCACGCGCCCATCTCTAGTGGAGGGTATTCATAGATTCGGCAAAGTCGAATTTAATTTTTCTACTTGTTTTTTTAGTATAAGGCACGTGAACTTGCAAATTTAAAATTTAAACTAGAGTTTTGTTAAGCTGTATAAGTTTTAAATTAATTTGAGCTAGACCCATAGAAAAAAATAGAATTGAAACAGAGTCGTATTTCGCTTGAATAAGTATTAGTGACAGCACTTTATGTAACTTTTGACGTTTAATAAAAACAATGCAACATAAAGGAGAACAACAACAATGCAAACAACAAAAGAGAGAAAAAAAAGTTTTTAAACTATGAATTGTGCGTATTATCTTTAAAAAAACGTTGAATAAAGCATAGTAATCAATTAATTCAATTAAATAAAAGACAAATACAATTGTTTAAAAACAACGAATTGAATTTAATATTAAATACGTGTGAGATGAGGAAGAACAAGCATTTTGCCACCATATTGGAAAATACATCAAATACACTGCGTACCTTCTAATCTTTTCTATGGCTAGACCTATGAAATTTTGCCCCTCTTCAAGTAGAGGTGGTCATTTAAAATCATATATTAAATGAAAACGCATCTTTAATTATTTTTTATTTAATTTACTAAACTGTTTAACGGTATGCTTTAAAATTGTCAAACATTTGTCTATGATACTAGAAATATTTGACAAAATCTGTTTTGTGCAATATCAGTTTTTTTTTTTCAAATGCATCAACCAGTTTTTTATTGATTTAAAAAAAAAATTGTAATAAAATAGACACTAAACGTCAATCTTTTAGAAAAAGCGAAACATCTGTTACTATTGATTTGCATATTTTTTAAATTTAAAGCAACTGAAACTACATATTAACCCTTAAATGCTAGAGGAGAAATACAGAGTTGTTGTGACAAAAAGAACTTTAAGAATGAAAAAAATAATATTTTTTTGATGTTATTCCAGCTTTGTAGCTATGACCAATACTTTTTGGTATGACAAAGAAAATATTCTTCCAATTTTCCGGACAAATTTTACTTATTACACTATAAAAAAGACATAACTAAAATTCAGGAAAAAAATTTCTTTGAAAATAGTTTATAAATAATCCAACATTTTTTTTTTTAATTTTACTAAAAAATTAAAAATTTTCTTAAATTTTAGGAAAAAAGTTTAGTTCATTTACTTATAAATAGTTCAAGTTTTCTTTAAATGGAGTTCTTTAATAAAGGGGAAAAAATCTTACTGCCAAAGAAATTTTCCCAAAATATAAGAAACATATCTTTATTTTTAAGATATAATTCTGATTAATTTTTATTAAAAAATAAAAATTGTTTTATTCGACCTTTAAAATATTATATTTTGAGGATGTTTATTCTGGCTCGAGGTCATTATTTTCTTTACTTATTAAAACCATGATATTCTCATACCATAATTTTCAAGAAAATTATTTTCTGTTTTAAATTTATTAATGCTGGTCATTAAATCATCATATATAATTGAAATTAGTGGAATTTGATTATTAATTAAATCTAAAAAAAAATTTAAATTAATTTTTTTTCAAAATATGTATAAGATTTTAACAAAAAATTTCGACCCCCCAAAAACTCATCCGCGACCCACCGTTTGAGAACAGTTGTCCAAAAGCTTAATATAAAACTTCATGATGAATCATTTTAAGACATTTCCACTTTTCTGTCACTATAAAAAACTTCAAAGAACCTTGTAGAGTTAATTTGTCTATCATTCATTATGTCATCTCATTCTCCTTTTCACCACACTTGCGATCAATTTTTATCTCTTAATTAGTTCGTGCTTTACATTAAACGTATTAACACGTGTTTAGAAATTGTGCATTAAATAAAATTATTTAATAATAAAATATATTAAGAAAAAATTAGTTTTTTATAATAAAATTAACATAAATACAAAGCTTAAAATATGTTCTTTCACAATATATAAACTTTTTTACGGGAAATTATAATTAAAACAGTGAAAAAAGTGTGTTAAAATTATAAAAAAAATAATGCAATTCATTGCCAAAAAACAAAATTTAATACAAGTCCCACTAGTGGTGTGTTTTTGTTATTGCTGTTTTGTTCTAGTATGCGTGTTGTTTTAAGTTTCTTTAAACGTTCTTTTTCCCTTTCCTTTTTTTATCGCCCTTTCTTAGTACACCTCGCTTTCTTTTAGTTCGTGGTTTATATTGAAGCAGCAACACGTGTTAAAAATAGTGCAATTTTTAATAAAATAATTTCCTAAGAAAAAAGTAGATTTGTGTTAAAAATTTTATATTAAAATGAAGTTTAATTCTTCTACTTTAATAATATATTAAAATATATACGGGAATCTTAAATTAAATAAGTAAAAAAAGTGTTTAAATATTTTTACAAATAAATGCAATTCATTGCAAAAAAAAGGCAAAACTCACTAGTGGCTAGTGGTGTGGTTGTTGTTATTCTTATTAGAAATTGAGTAAAGTGTGTTTATTTGTTGTTTTTAGTTAATGAGTGTTTAGGAGAGTGTCATAGAAAGAGTTTATTCATTGATGAATGCAAACAAAAAAGTAAGTGTTTATTAACTCCCTTTTTATATTCAGGGCTACCAGACATGGGGATTTATCACCAAAATGGGGAATTTCATGCGAGCAAAAAGGACAAGAAATCTCATTTGCGGATTTTTATGGGGATTTAAAAAATTACTGTGGGGACTTTTTGGGGATATAAAAAACTATATCTTTTTTATACTACAAGTTAAATTTAACGTAATTAACAGTTTTTAAAAAAAGTTTTAGTAAAATAATACTCTTTGGTACAAGATTACAAAAGAAATTCAGTAAATCATGCATTTATGGGCTGTGAAATTTATATTAACATTGTCAAAAACCGCTTATTAACGCGTTTCGGGATTTTTTTAATTACTAAATCTATGAAATAAAATTGTTATAGTACCATCCATAGATTTTTTTTTTAAAACTGAAGAAAAATTTTTGTGTGATTAAAAAAAAACGTATTTTTTTATTGTTTGGGGATTTTAGGGGATATTTTGTTATATTTTTGGGAATAACGATCGACTATTTTTTAAAAAATATGCTTTATTTTTCAAGCGTTAATTTAAGCTTGATAGCTGGAAAATTAAATTATTTATAGACATTTTTCTGAAAAAATATTTCTATGCTGAAATATTACTAAATTGCATTGCATAAGTAATTGCATCCTATTCTCCTTAAAATGCACGTTTAAATAGCTGATTTTAATCTCACACACCTACAGTGACAATCGAAGAGTGCTGACGAAGGAGGGGTGTCGTCTTCCGAATGCTGTCGAAATCTCTGCTTAGCCCGTGTTGTCAATTGATTTTTTCAGATTTTCTCATTGTACAACAAAAATTATTATTTCTTAGAAATTATTAAAATGGACTTAAACCGAAATAAGTAAAACTTCAGTTATAAAATATTAAGTCCAACAATATATAAAACAGAATTAAAAATTATTTAAATTTATTTTTTTACTTATCTTTCAAAGGAATAATACTTTTTGTTGCTTTCAATGGAATTCAGCTTTTTATGCAATTTTAATATTTGGATTTATTTGCTATTTTATTAATTTATTTCACTATTTTCAAAATAAATAGTTTCAAAATGATAAAATATTAAGTCCAACAATATATAAAACAGAATTAAAAATTATTTAAATTTATTTTTTTACTTATCTTTCAAAGGAATAATACTTTTTGTTGCTTTCAATATATAAAAAATATTAAGTCCAACAATATATAAAACAGAATTAAAAATTATTTAAATTTATTTTTTTACTTATCTTTCAAAGGAATAATACTTTTTGTTGCTTTCAATGGAATTCAGCTTTTTATGCAATTTTAATATTTGGATTTATTTGCTATTTTATTAATTTATTTCACTATTTTCAAAATAAATAGTTTCAAAATGATTCAAATTATTGGAATTTTATAATAAGTTAAATCTAAAAAAATTAAAAGCCGAAAATCAAAAAAGTGCTAAATTTGCGTTTTTGCTTGAAATAATTTCTGTGCTGATTTGCATTGCATGTCATGGACATATAAATTGCGGTGGTCAAGGGGGGATATTTTTTTTTCAATTGCATAAAGATGAGACTTAACATTTGTAACCATATTTATCCGAAATTCCACCTTTTTTATTCGAACAGAGAATCGAAATGGGTTAAGAATTAATGACTTCATGTTAAGAAAATATCATTGTTGAAATATTTTGCATATTTAAATATTTAATTAATTATTGTAATTTTAATATTAATTATATTAAATTATTTTATTATTTTTTCATTGCAGGTATGTTGTCAAAAATCTTTAATATGATTTCAAAAATAATCTGAAAAATTTAGTGAGTATTTTATCTAAGAAAAAAATTAAGAAATTTACCTATTAAACCACAAAACGCTTCTTTAGTTATATATTTAGTAATCTATATATATAAAAGAGTAACGTGACTGACTGACTGACTGACTGACTGACTGACTTATTGACTGATTCATCATCGCCCAGCCCAAACCGCTGAAGCTAGAGACTTGAAATTTGGACTGTAGGTTCACCTCCCGGAATATAGATCCACTAAGGCTGGATTTTTGCCAATGTTGATTCTAAAGCTAAGTACTCTGTTTTTTGCGGTGAAAATTTCACTTAAACTTCAAACGCCTCAAAACGCAATAAAACATTTAAAAATCAACCACCTTTGACAAGAATAAGAAAGAAACGATCATAACAAAACTGAAATGTCACTTTTCACGGCTTTTTAAATTGTTTTGTATAATAAAAATGCGTGAAAACTTTTTTAACAATTTCCCTATTATTCCTCGCGTTGCCAAAATTTATTTTTTTTATATGGAGTTTGACAGATTTTTTCCCGTGAAATCGAACAGAGTACTATGCCTAAGGGGGTAAAAAGGGTAAAAAACTGTACTTTTGGAACTTTTTATATCTCCTGAAATAATGGTCGTAGAGACTTGAAATTTGGACTGCATGTTTACCTCCCGGAATATAGAACCGCCAAGGCTGGATTTTTGCCAGTGTTGATTCTAAGGGGGTAAAAAGGGTAAAAAACTGTACTTTTGGTACTTTTTATATCTCCTGAAATAATGGTCATAGAGACTTGAAATTTGGACTGTATGTTCACCTGCCGAAATATAGATCCAGTAAGGCTGGATTTTTTCCAGTGTTGATTCTAAGGAGGTAAAAAGGGTAAAAAACTGTACTTTTAGTACTTCTTATATCTCCTGAAATAATGGTCATAGAGACTTGAAATTTGGACTGTATGTTTACATTATGGAATTTAGGTCCAGTAAGGCTAGGTTTTTGCCAATGTTGGTTCTAAGGGGGTAAAAAGGGTAAAAATCTGTACTTTTGGTACTTTTTATATCTCCTGAAATAATGGTCATAGAGACTTGAAATTTGGACTGAATGTCCCGAAATATAGATCCACTAAGGCTGGATTTTTGCCAGTGTTGATTCTAAGGGGGTAAAAAGGGTAAAAAACTGTACTTTTGGTACTTTTTATATTTCCTGAAATAATGGTCATAGAGACTTGAAATTTGGACTGTATGTTCACCTCCCGAAATATAGATCCACTAAGGCAGGATTTTTGCCAGTGTTGATTCTAAGGGGTAAAAAACTGTACTTTTGGTACTTTTTATATTTCCTGACATAATGGTACTAGAAACTGGAAATTTGCAATTTCGGTTCACTTCCGGGAAAAAAGATTCACTACGGCTGGGTTTTTGCCAATGTAGATTCTACGGGAGTAAAATGGGTAAAAAAGTGTACTTTTGGTTCTTTTTTTTATTTACTAAAATAATGGTTATTCAAACTTGAAATTTAGAATGTAGGATCCTTTAGTGAAATAAAAAAATCTGGAACAAGTACCTTCTGAAAATTCTGTACCGTTTATAAAAATTATTTTTTTTAAAAGTACCTTTTATAAAAAGTACCTTTTATAAAAAGTACCTTTTATAAAAAGTACCTTTTATAAAAAGTACCTTTTATAAAAAGTACCTTTTATAAAGAGTACCTTTTATAAAAAGTACCTTTTATAAAAAGTACCTTTTATAAAAAGTACCTTTTATAAAAAGTACCTTTTATAAAAAGTACCTTTTATAAAAAGTACCTTTTATAAAAAGTACCTTTTATAAAAAGTACCATTTATAAAAAGTACCTTTTATAAAAAGTACCTTTTATAAAAAGTACCTATTATAAAAAGTACCTTTTATAAAAAGTACCTTTTATAAAAAGTACCTTTCCCGAGTAAAAAAAATGATATGACACAATATATAATTTAATATGGGTTCATGTCTATTTTGATATAATCTTTTACGAAAAATGGTTTCATAAGATTTGATCGAATATTATATAATAATATCAGTTTTTATAACTTTATATCGACTTCGATACGAGTTTTGGTCTAATCCAATGATATAAAATTATATCCAATTATATTAAAATTTATACAATTTTATAAATCGGATGTTTTTTTTTAGTTCCCGAGTAAAAAGGAATTTATATAAATGTATATTATTTTATATGTTTTCATAAAACCATATACAACTATATGAGTCAAAGTATAAAATTATATCTCACTTTGAAATTTTCCAATTTTTTTAAATGATGTCATATAAAATCATATCTAATTATATTGTTCATAATATATTAATATAAATGGTAGATGTAATCATACGTTGCACATAAAACTTAATCCGATTTCATACATTATTATACGTGACTTTATATCTAATTATGTATAGGACTTTACTAAACAAAAAATCCAGTATCAATTTATGTATAATTATATATGACTAATATAATACCATTTAAAACTATATATGGTTCCATACTAAAAAAATTTCCAACAAAAATAATAGATATAATTATATGTGTCTTAAACGATAACATATCTGTGTTTGTATGGTACTATATATACGCAAATTTCGTCTAAACTCAATATATATTTATAAATGGTCGCATATGAAATGGAATATATATTTTGATATAATCATGTATAAAAAAAATATTTTTTTGACCAAACAACTAGCCATATATAATTATATATGCCAGTATTTCAAATTTTATTTTTGTGTGTCAACATATATGGTTATACAAAACTTTTTATTGTATCATATAAGATTACATATGATTTTTGGGAACCCGAGTTCGATTCCCGGCCCAGTCGAGAAAAAAAAGTTTTTTTTTTATTTTTTTTAAATAGAAAACACTTTTTTAATGCGTTTAATTTTTTTAGAACTAAAAAATTTTCCTTTTTGGAATTTTTGCAATCATTTTAAAAAAATTATTTTTCTTTTATACAGTTATATATAACTATATTTGATTTTTTATAAAATTATCTATAATTTTTGGGAACCCGAGTTCGATTCCAGAAAAAAAATATATTTTTTTTATTTTTTTTAAATAGAAAACTCTTTTTTATTGCATTTATTTTTTTTAGAACTAAAAATTTTTCTTTTTTTGAATTTTTGCAATCATTTTTAAAAAATTATATTGCTGTTATATAGTTATATATAACTATATTTAATTTATTATAAAATTATCTATCATTTTTGGGAACCCGAGTTCGATTCCAGAAAAAAATATATTTTTTTATTTTTTTTTTTAATGGAAAACACTTTTTTATTGCATTTGTTTTTTTAGAACTTAAAAAATTTTACTTTTTAAATTTTTGCAATCATTTTTAAAAATTTATATTGCATTTATATAGTTAATAATAGCTATATTTGGTTTAAATTATGAAATTGTCAATGATTTTTGGAACCCGATCTCAAATCTAATTCTGATTTCCTGATTCCATGAAAAATTTCAAATTTATAGGCCAAAGTCTTATTTCACTTTGGAAGCCTATGACTTGGAAATGAGGCATACCGCTACATTAAAATTATTGTTTAAGCTTACCATGGAAGCCCCTAATAGCGCTGTACGTCATTCCAATTTTTTTTTTGCAAATTTTATCAAAAATTTTCTAAGTCTTTTTGAAAATTGTGTACAAGTGAATAACATATTTAATTGGATATAATCATATATTACTATATGTTAGATCAATTTGATATAATTAGATACGATCAATTTATTTAAAACTAAGTCTTTTAAAGTTGTTATTTGCTAACAACGTCCGCTGGTCTAGAGGGTAGAGATTGCGATTACAAAACGGAAGATTTGTGGTTCTAATCCCCGTCCGTTCGAAGTTTTTTTTTTTTTTATTTATTTTCAGTTTGACATTATTATATCTAAAAATAAATCTAAAAACAGAAACATTTTTTGGATAAAAATGTATCCAATAATTTTTTTATAAAATCAAGATATCAGATATTATAAGATAACTTTGGCGCGGCCAAATTTCGGATGAAATTACATTATATAATATCCTATTTAATATAAAATCATGATATTGGATATTTTAAGATAACTTTGGCGCGGCCAATTTCCGGATGAAATTACATCATATTATATCATATTTAATACAAAATCATGATAATAGATAATTTGGGATAACTTTGGCGCGGCCAATTTCCGGATGAAATCACATACAATCAAATATTAAACTGTAACTTCATATATTATATGATGTTATGAGATAACTTTGGCGCGGCCAATTTTCGGATGAAATTTAGCAAAATCAGATCCAATATATTATATATAATTTTATAAGAAAACATGTTTTACCATACAATTTTTTTTTACTCGGGTTTTTAATAAAAAGTTGAAAAATTAAAATAATAAAAATTTGTTGTTCTTGAAAAAAACTTAGAAAAATTTCAAAAAAATGAAGACATGTTAAATTTTATATAAACCACTTAGAAAATATTCTCATAAAAACTTTGTCCTCCCGAGTAAAAAGGAATTTATATAAATGTGTATTATTTTATATGTTTTCATAAAACCATATACAACTATATGAGTCAAAGTATAAAATTATATCTCACTTTGAAATTTTCCAATTTTTTTAAATGATGTCATATAAAATCATATCTAATTATATTGTTCATAATATATTAATATAAATGGTAGATGTAATCATACGTTGCACATAAAACTTAATCCGATTTCATACATTATTATACGTGACTTTATATCTAATTATGTATAGGACTTTTCTAAACAAAAAATCCAGTATCAATTTATGTATAATTATATATGACTAATATAATACCATTTAAAACTATATATGGTTCCATACTAAAAAAATTTCCAACAAAAATAATAGATATAATTATATGTGTCTTAAACGATAACATATCTGTGTTTGTATGGTACTATATATACGCAAATTTCGTCTAAACTCAATATATATTTATAAATGGTAGCATATGTAATGGAATATATATTTTGATATAATCATGTATAAAAAAAATATTTTTTTGACCAAACAACTAGCCATATATAATTATATATGCCAGTATTTCAAAATTTATTTTTGTGTGTCAACATATATTGTTATACAAAACTTTTTATTGTATCATATAAGATTACATATGATTTTTGGGAACCCGAGTTCGATTCCCGGCCCAGTCGAGAAAAAAAAGTTTTTTTTTATTTTTTTTTTAAATAGAAAACACTTTTTTATTGCGTTTAATTTTTTTAGAACTAAAAAATTTTCATTTTTGGAATTTTTGCAATCATTTTTAAAAAAATATTTTTCTTTTATATAGTTATATATAACTATATTTGATTTATTATAAAATTATCTATAATTTTTGGGAACCCGAGTTCGATTCCAGAAAAAAAATATATTTTTTTTTATTTTTTTTAAATAGAAAACACTTTTTTATTGCATTTATTTTTTTAGAACTAAACATTTTTCTTTTTTTGAATTTTTGCAATCATTTTTAAAAAATTATATTGCTTTTATATAGTTATATATAACAATATTTAATTTATTATAAAATTATCTATCATTTTTGGGAACCCGAGTTCGATTCCAGAAAAAAATATATTTTTTTATTTTTTTTTTAATAGAAAACATTTTTTTTATTGCATTTGTTTTTTTAGAACTTAAAAAATTGTACTTTTTGAATTTTTGCAATCATTTTTAAAAATTTATATTGCATTTATATAGTTAATAATATCTATATTTGGTTTAAATTATCAAATTATCAATGATTTTTGGAACCCGATCTCAAATCTAATTCTTATTTCCTGATTCCATGAAAAATTTCAAACTTATAAGCCAAAGTCCTTTTTCAATTTGGAAGCCTATGACTTGGAAATAAGGCATACCGCTACATTAAAATTATTGTTTAAGCTTACCATGGAAGCCCCTAATAGCGCTGTACGTCATTCCAATTTTTTTTTTTTTGCAAATTTTATCAAAAATTTTCTAAGTCTTTTTGAAAATTGTGTACAAGTGAATAACATATTTAATTGGATGTAATCATATATTACTATATGTTAGGTCAATTTGATATAATTAGATACGATCAATTTATTTAAAACTAAGTCTTTTAAAGTTGTTATTTGCTAACAACGTCCGCTGGTCTAGAGGGTAGAGATTGCGATTACAAAACGGAAGACTTGTGGTTCTAATCCCCGTCCGTTCGAAGTTTTTTTTTTTTTTTTATTTATTTTCAGTTTGACATTATTATATCTAAAAATAAATCTAAAAACAGAAACTTTTTTTGGATAAAAATGTATCCAATAATTTTTTTATAAAATCAAGATATCAGATATTATAAGATAACTTTGGCGCGGCCAAATTTCGGATGAAATTACATTATATAATATCCAATTTAATATAAAATCATGATATTGGATGTTTTAAGATAACTTTGGCGCGGCCAATTTCCGGATGAAATTACATCATATCATATCATATTTAATACAAAATCATGATAATAGATAATTTGGGATAACTTTGGCGCGGCCAATTTCCGGATGAAATCACATACAATCAAATATTAAACTGTAACTTCATATATTATAAGATGTTATGAGATAACTTTGGCGCGGCCAAATTTCGGATGAAATTTAGCAAAATCAGATCCAATAAATTATATATAATTTTATAAGATAACATGTTTTACCATACAATTTTTTTTTACTCGGGCTTATAAAAACTTAGAAAAATTTTAAAAAATGGAGTCATATATAATTTTATATAAAACACTTAGAAAATATTTGCGATAAAAAAATGTTCCTTGAAAAAAACTTAGAAAAAATTTTAAAGATGGAGTCATATAAAATTTTATGTAAAAAACTTAGAAAATATTCGTGATAAAAAAGTGGTGATTGGAAAAAACTTAGAAAAATAAAAAAATATGAAGTCATATGAAATTTTATATAAAACACGTTGCAAATATTTGCGATAAAAATATGTTCTTGGAAAAAACTTAGAAAAATTAAAAAATAATGGAGACATAAAATTTTATATAAAACACTTAGAAATTTGGAATGATGCATGGGACCAGATGTTACAATATATAATTATGTATGGCGATATCTTAAAAAAATCGCACATCAAAATTTATTATATAAATTTATCTAGCAAGACATAGTGTCACACATGATCATATATGAAATAATATGACTATATAAAAGTATATAAGATCATATTAAATTATTTTTACACGGGTTTATAAAAAGTACCTTTTATAAAAAGTACCTTTTATAAAAAGTACCTTTTATAAAAAGTACCTTTTATAAAAAGTACCTTTTATAAAAAGTACCTTTTATAAAAAGTACCTTTTATAAAAAGTACCTTTTATAAAAAGTACCTTTTATAAAAAGTACCTTTTATAAAAAGTACCTTTTATAAAAAGTACCTTTTATAAAAAGTACCTTTTATAAAAAGTACCTTTTATAAAAAGTACCTTTTATAAAAAGTACCTTTTATAAAAAGTACCTTTTATAAAAAGTACCTTTTATAAAAAGTACCTTTTATAAAAAGTACCTTTTATAAAAAGTACCTTTTATAAAAAGTACCTTTTATAAAAAGTACCTTTTATAAAAAGTACCTTTTATAAAAAGTACCTTTTATAAAAAGTACCTTTTATAAAAAGTACCTTTTATAAAAAGTACCTTTTATAAAAAGTACCATTTATAAAAAGGACTTTTTATAAAAAGTACCCTTTATAAAAATTACCTTTTACAAAAATTACCTTTTACAAAAATTACCTTTAATATAAAATACCTTTTATTAAAAGTACCGAAAGTGCTGAAACAATGATCCTAGAAAATTGAAATATGGAATGTAGGATTTTTCGATGAAGAAAAAAACTTTCTGGAAGAAATACTTTTTGGAAATTCCGTTTCTAACGGGGGTAAGAAAGTGTACTTTTGGAACTTTTTTTGTTCCTATAATAATGACCTTAGAAGCTTGAATTTTGGAATGTAGGGTACTTCGGTGAAAAAAACATTCTGCTAAAGTATTTTTTAAAAAAATCCGTTTCTAGAGGTATAAAAAAGGGTTTTTTGATACTTTTTATATTTCATGAAGTAATGATCCTAGGCACTGACATTTTGAATGCTTTATTTTAGGAAATTCTGTTTCTAAGGGTCGCGACTGATTGTAAAGGGTATAAAGAAGTGTAAATTTGGTTATTCTTATATTTCTTGAAATAATGGTTCAGAAACTTGATATTTTTAATATAGGATCAACTAGCACAAAAAAAAGGTTTTTTGGAAAATTTAATTTTAAGGGAAGAGGTGGCAAATGGTTATTTTTACCTATGTAACTATTAAACTAAAAGCCCAAGATATAACAGCCATATTTTAAAATTTAAAATTTTAGGATAAAAAGGGGTACCTGGTAAAAGTGGTGCAAAATGGTACTTTTCATATCTATAAAATAACGACAATATAAATTTTTATTTCTTTAACGCATATTATACGGAGAGGAATGAAACTTGCATGGAACAAAAGGAGATGGAATTGGAAATGAAATGGAGTAGAACGGGGATCGAAATCAAATAGAGCAGGGAACAATATGGAATGATAATTTTTACTCAAATTCATCGTATTTAACTTTTTTTATTCCATATTTTTTCTCCCTATATGTTTTTTCACTCAAACTTATTTTTATTCCCATTTCTTTTTTCACTGAAATATTTATTCACTTTAAATCCAAAAACCTGATATAAGGGCTCGAAAATTGTCAATATCTTTTTTTCACCGGAACGCACATGATAACGTACCAGCGAAGTTATTCAAATTGTATTGTTTAAATTATTCATTGAAATATTATTTTATGAAAGACGTAAGCATCCACAAGTAAATAAAACAAAGACTACCTAGGGGAATTTTTTGAAATCATAGAGTAATCCTGATCCTTCTATTATTCGGTATTCAATACAACCGGTAACGAAGTACCGGGATGGTAAGCTAGTGGGTTATATAACTGGCTCTATGGAACCATTGAGTAGACAACCGGTTCCAACAAATCTAAGATAGTTTTTATATACAAATAGGAAATTTTTTTTTTTTTGTAATTATAATAACTTTTTTAATAGTATAACAGTTTTAAAAAATTGTATAACACTTATAAAATTGTGTATAACAGTTTTTAAATGTTGTTTAACTAGTATAAAACTTTTAAAAAAAATCGTATAACAGTTTTAAAATTTTTTAAAAAAGTTGTAAATTTTTTAACGAATTTAAAATTTTGTATAACAATTTTAAATTGTATAACAATTTTAAATTGTATAACAATTTTAAATTGTTGGAAAAAGAATTTTAAATTGTTGTGTAATATAAAACCCCTATTTAATCAAAACCACACTCTTATAACCCGTGGCTCCCATTTTAACCCGTGTCGTCAAATGGCAATATCTCGAAAATCATTACATTGATTTCGAAATTTTCGATTATAATTTTGAATTTTTCGAACATAATTCTAAAATTTAAACAAAACTTCCAATATGCTGTGTTTTAGGGTCGAACCAGAATCAAATGCGTAGCGCAAGACGTAAAAAAAAACGAAAACAAACACATCAAATTTGAAATTTTTACGTCCGTTTGATTTAGGTAACTCACATTTAAATATTAGAAACGAAAAATTATTGGGCGTTACGCCTTACGCGACGTAATTTGATTCAGGTTGGACGCTTAATCAAAAATATTTTAATTTTGTAAAAATTATTTTTGTCTGTCTTGAGTTCTTTCTTAAAATACCCCCTTGAGCACTTAAGGGTTAAATGTTGTCACTAGTATGTCTGCCTTCTACTCCTACAATCATGTATTTTATAATGCATTATTGTGTTTAATGGTGTGTGTCTAATAACAGTCAGCCTTATGTTACGACGTGATAACAAAAAAAGAATTGCACACAATAAACGAAAATCAGTGATGTAAATTTAATATATATTTTGTGGTAAATTAGGCGATTTTGTTTTATTGAATGTACAGGCTTTTGTTAACATATGTTAACAAATTCATTTATTATGAGTTTTCTACCAAAGTAATACAAAGTCATTATCTTTTAAATAAATATTTTATATCTACGCCCAGAAAAGGACAGACAAAGGGACGGACGAACATCGCTAGAATGTCTTAACAGTCAAGTAAATCATTTTAACGTCATTCTTCTTGGCGTTTTTAATTTTCAAAAAACTTGTCTTCACTGTTACTTAAATTTCAGAAACATTTGAATTATACACAGAAAAAAATGGAGTAAATTTTGAATACTATTGATTAAAAAAGTACTTAATTTTGCACCAGTAAACGATTTAATAGTATTGAGTAAACTTTTAATAAAAAATTATTAAATGTTTACTAAAAAAATTTAGTAAATTTTTAAAATAAAATTTTTCGATTTTTTTAAGTAACTTTTTAATTGTGTCAAGTAAAAATTTGTTCAAAATTTTTCCATTGATTTTTTTAAAAAGTTTCACATTTTTTTCAAAAAAAAAATGTTTTTTTCAAACTTTGCCAAATATATTTATGTCTTAAAGACATAAGAAAATTTCATAAAGATGATTTCAAACTTTCATTTAACTATACAAAAAAACTATAAACTAAATGAGAATTCAAAACACCAAGAGAATAAAAAATAAAAAAGTTATTAAACTTGTATTAAATTATTTACTAATTTTTTGTTTTAATTTTTGAGTAAATTTTTAATTGCGTCAATTTAAAAATTACTCAATTTTAAATTTTAAACAAGTGATTACACAAATTGTTTTTCTCAATATTATTTTCTGTGTAGGGATTTAAATTTATACATATGTGTAGAGAGCATATTTACAAACAAATGAGAAATACTATTTAATGTTTATTTTTGTTTAATTTGTATATTGTTTTATATTTTATAATATATTTATTTTAGGAAATCAACTAACTGCTTGCTAATTCATTTAACAAACGAGCACTAAATTTGGTTTCAAATTTAATTTAAATAAAAAGCATATTTACAACTACCTTAAAAACAAGTGTAATTGATAAAAGGATTCTGAATGAGTTTTTCAACAATTTTGCAATGTAGGAAAACGAAACGATATTAGCATAAAAAGAAAATAATGAATTTTCTTATTTTGGTATTAAAGTCGTTTTTGGTTTTAAGTTTTTTAGGTATTGGTATCGTATCATTTTAGTGGAATAATTTTAATTTTGAGTTTTCCGAACATAATTTTTAATTCGAACAAGATTTCACCTTAGGTGTTAATAGTCCTTTAGACATTTCTAGGGATCTGAAAATTTCGTTAATTAGTCTTTGGTCTTTTTATATAATTTTAGTGGAATAATCTTAATTTCGAATTTTTCGAACTCAATTTCGAAATCTTCGAAAATGCCTTTACGAAATTTTGCAATATTTAATTATTAAGGTTATTGATTTAATTATTTTTGTAATTGAAACAAGTGTTTGATAAATGGGAAACATTTTCGAAGTAGTTTGTTTTCATCTAAAGCATAAAAATTTCAAAAATTAATTGCTTAAGCAATTGTTTTAACTTTTTCGGTCCTCAAAAGAAGGCGAACAAAAAAAAATATTTTTAAGTGCCTGGGTCCTTCTTCAAACAGAAAAGTGTCTTATTTTATAAGTATACCCTAATACTGTTGTTGGAGGGTATACAAATCTCAACAATGAAATTTCATCATTATACTGTAAATGAATCTGTTGAGATTTAAAGAAACACATATTAAAAATGCGTATTTAATGATAATTTCCATTTAATGCCATAAGTGTCTTTACATTTCTTCCGTATATTTTATTAAAATTTTAAAAGCACATTAATGATGCATATAAATGTTGTGAGAATAAAAATTGTTTCCAGCTTAATTTGCGGAATGAACATGTATTTAAAGAGATTTCTGTTGCATATTAAAACACTTTCCTTATAAATAATATGATTGTTGTCATTGATACTTGGTTGACGTGAAAAATCTTATTTACTTAAAAATCTTATTCACTTTTTTAATTAAATTTAAATTAACACACATGTGCATTTAATACAGAAATCGATAATAAGATTTTACTTATAAAAAGTCGCAGTTACTTATAATGACCTTGTTTTAAGATTTTTTTTTCTTTTTAATTGTTTAAGTAAAACTAATAAATACACTCGAGGAAAATTTTTTGTGTGTACATAGAAAACGCAGACCAGTTTTTTTTTTTTTCAAAATTGGATAAGTCTTGGCTAATCAATTACTAAATACATTAATTTAATTATATCAGTATTTGAATTTTCTACGAGCACGAGAATTTTAAAATTGATTACTAAAGTAATTAAACTAAATAAATAATTGAACCAACTACTTTAGAAATTGTATCAATTACTTGAGTTATCAATTATATAATTTTCGTGCTTGGAGGAAATTCAATTACTTAAGTAATTGAATTAAGTACTAAAATAGTTGAAACAATTACTTCATTAATTGTACCAATTACTTGAGTTACCAATATTAAAATGTTCTTACTTGGAAAAAATTCAACTACTAAAATAATTAAAATATTATATTTAGTAACACAGTGCAACACCCAAAATCGGAATGGGATGAAACCAAAAGCAAATGAAAGTTGACATATTCCATAACATACCCCTCAAGGCTTTTTTCTAGTTCAGAGCTAGATTTTGTTTTACACGCATTTGAAGTTAGTGCACTTTTATTATAATTATAATAATAAATGCTTGAAACTGTATTAGTGGCGAATGATTGATATTGTAATTGCCTTTAAATAACAATCATACGCAACGGTGGCCCGTTGTTTTATATTAATAATTGCCTTTAAATAACAATCATACGCAACGGTGTACAGTGGTTTATTTTAATAATTTGGCTATTCAGTTAATAGGTACTGGACCGATTGCAGCAAAATTCATACCCGTCATAGCTGAAGTAATTTTGAGCTTAAGTTTGGAAACTGGACCCTACATGTCCAATAATGGCACCACCAGGGGCCTTTAAAGTAGGACATGTTTAGTACACAAAAACCTTAAATGCTTTAAAATCATCAACTTTAAATGCGTGTAAAATAAAATCTAGCTCTGACCTAAAAAAATGGCCGTGAGGGTTTTGTTATGGAAAACGTCAGCTTTCATTTGCTTTTGGTTTCATCCCATTCCGATTCCGAAAGTTCGATTTTGTATCACTGTGTAATTGATTAGCCAAGGTTGATCCAATTTGGGAAATTTCATAAGATTTAACAAGAAATCTTATAAAAACTTTTAAGGTAGATCTCCTTAGAGACTCTTGATTAACCAACTTTTTTCTTTAAGTGTTTTTTTATATAAACTTGAAATTAGCCCACATTGTTATGTGCGTTAAGATAAATTTGAATTTTAGCACCAAAGACACAAACCATTTTACATTACAGAGTGTTTAACAGTGTTTTAACAGTGCAATGTTATTTTTTTTAAAAAGGGAGTTTTGAAAGAGTATCGAATAAATGGGAACGGGGGCGGCCCTATTTATGGCGGGCAGGCCATGAGTCGGTAAGACTGCAATCTTTGATTCTAAAATAGTTGAATATAAAAATTCAATTTTTTAGTACTTTAAATTCGACACTTAACTCTAGTAATTTTTCGTGCAAAAAGTGGACAAATCCAGTGGTCACTACGGGAGCAATGGAACGTGTTCCGACCTGGCACATATATTGATGGTAGTATGGGTCATGTACTTTCTACATCTGGTTATAAAATTTGCCTGGTCAATTTAGAAGTTGGAGTTATACTGACTTTAAAATTCCAAATTCTATGTTAAATTTTTGGATGAATCTGCTGGTCACTATGGACACATGGACTGGAATTCCGAAATGAAAGTCATGTGTTAGATTATGTTATGGACATACTCTCTAGTCATATAGGTATGAGTTTTCTAGTCAGTTTTTAAATTGGAGGTATTTTATCCTAAAAACTGAAAATTTCAGGCCAAATTTTTCCAAAAAACTTGTGGTCACTATGGCAATTTGGACAAATGTTCCCGGATGAAAGTCATGTCATAGATAGTATTAATGATGTTCTTTCTAACCATAGCTTCCAAATTTCCCTGATCAATTTAGAAATAAAAAAAAAAATGCTCTGAAGTTTTGAATTTCTATGTTAAGTTTTTGGATGAAACTAATGGTCACTATGGAAATATGGACAGGTGTTCCGGGATGAAAGTGGTACCATAAATAGCCCTAAGTATACTCTTTCCAATGATATCCAAAAAAATTTTGTGATCAATTTAGAAACTTGAGGTATTTTTATAATTCTGCAAATGTTCAGAAAAAAACAAAATTTATGAATAAAAAAAAAATTACCCTAAGTTTTAAAAAACCGATATGTTAAATTTACGAAAAAAAAAAAAAACAACCAACTTTAATAAAGTAAACTAACTGATTTTTTTTATAGAAAATAAAAACAACAAAAGAGGTTGGGGGAGGAGGGGGGGGGGGGGGCTGGAGGGAGTATTCTGCAAATGGCGGGCAAAATATAAAGTTAATTTTTTACTTTTTTTTTATATTTAACTAAAAGGTTGGAGAAACATGGAATTAAAAATTGTCAAATTTATGTTGAATAAAACTGATGGTCACTATTGACCGGATTTCCGAAATGAAAGTTATGTGATAGATTATCCAATGGACATAAACTCTAGTCATAGCGTTGAAAGTTTTGTAATCAAATTTGAAATTGAAGACATTTGCTCCAGAAAACATAAGTTTTAGATCAAATTTTCCGATGTAACTCGTGGTCACTATGGCAATTAGAGCAAATTTTTTTAAACTGGTAGTCACTTTGGCCACAAGGAGTAGAATCCAAAAATGAGAGTCATGTGATGTATTATGCAATTTAAATACTCTCTAGAGTGTTGTCAATTTTGAAATCGGGGGTATTTGATCCCAAAAACAAGAAATTCTTAACCAAATTTTCCGAAGAAACTTGTGGTCACTATGGCAATTGGCGCAACTGTTCCGGTATAAAAGTCATGTTATATATAGTATTAATGATGTTCTTTCCAACCAAAGTTACCAAATTATCCTGATCAATTTAGAAATAAAAAAAATAATTTAAAGTTTTCAATATCTATGTCGAATTTTCGAATGAAACTGGTTACTATGGGAATAAGGACAGGTGTTCCGGGATGAGAGTGGTACTCTTAATAGCCCTTAGTGTGCTCTTCCCAAATATAACCATTAAAATTTTTTAATCAATTGAGAAATAAGAGGTATTTAAATAATTTTACAAAAGTAAAAAAAATTTCAAGTCTATGTTAAAAATTTGGATGAACTGGTGGTCACTATGCCCACAAGGAGCAGAATTCCAAAATGACAGTCAGGTGATAGATTAAAAAATGGATATACCCTCTAATCGTTTTTTTGGGAGTTTTGTTGTCAATTTTGAAATTGAAGGTATTTGACCCTAAAATCAGCAAATGTTTAATCAAATTCTCCTATGAAACCTGTGATCACTATGTCAATTGACGTAACTGTTCCGAGATGAACGTCATATTGTAGATAATATTGATGATGTTCTTTCCAACTATATCCATCAAATTGTCCTGATCAATTTAGAAATAAAAAAAATAATTAATCTTGAGTTTTCAACTTATATATTAAATTTTTTAAAGAAACTCGTTACTATGGAAATATCGACAGGTGTTCCGGGACGTGAGTGGTACCATATATAGCCCTTAGTGTGCTCTTTCCAAATATAACCATTAAATTTTTCTGATCAATTTAGAAATTAGAGGTATTTAAAAAAATAAACTTAAGTTTCAACAATTTTATTAAAGAAAAATTAACATTTCAGTTAACAGCACTTAATGCTAAACTGTTAAAAATAAAAATAATGTTAGAAAATTGGCGGGAGTTTTTATTTTTATGTAATGTTATCTTTTTCTGATTTAAGTGCTTGAAATTTGTTGGTTAATTTTCCGATGAAATTTTTGGTCACTTGGTCACTTTTGGGAAAATGTTCCGGATTGAACGTCATGTTATAGATGATGTTCTTTCCAATCAAAGAAATTTTCCTGATAAATTTAGAAATAAAAAATGTTCAATGTTAAATTTTCCAATGAAAGTGGTTGCAATGTAAATATGAACAGGTGTTCTGGGATGAGAGTGGTACCATAAATAGCCCCTAGTGTGCTCTTTCCAAATATAACCATGGCATTTTTTTAATCAATTTAGAAATTAGAGGTATTTAAATAATTTTATTATAGTACAAATTTGAAATCTATGTTAAAAATTTGGATGAAACTGGTGGTCACTATGACAATTGGGGCAACTGTTCCGGGATGAATGTCATGTTATAGATAGTATTGATGATGTTCTTTCCAACTATAGTCATCAAACTTTCCTAATCAATTTAGAAATAAAAAAATAATAATCTTAAGTTTTAAATTTCTACGTTAAATTTTTTTAAAGAAACTGGTTACTATGGAAATATGGACAGGTGTTCCGAGATAAGAGTGGTACCATAAATAGCCCTTAGTGTGCTCTTTCCAAATATAACCATTAAATTTTTCTGATCAATTTAGAAATTAGAGGTATTTAAAAAAATAAACTTAAGTTTCAACAATTTTATTAAAGAAAAATTAACATTTCAGTTAACAGCACTTAATGCTAAACTGTTAAAAATAAAAATAATGTAAGAAAATTGGCGGGAGTTTTTTTTATGTAATGTTATCTTTTTCTGTTTTAAATACTTGAAATTTGTTGGTAAATTTTCCGATGAAATTTTTGGTCACTTGGTCACTTTTGGGAAAATGTTCCGGGATGAAAGTCGTGTTATAGATAGTATTGATGATGTTCTTTCCAATCAAAGATACGAAATTTTCCTGATCAATTTAGAAATAAAAAATATTCAATGTTAAATTTTCCAATGAAACTGGTTGCAATGGAAATATGAACAGGTGTTCTGGGATGAGAGTGGTACCATAAATAGCCCCTAGTGTGCTCTTTCCAAATATAACCATGGTATTGTTTTAATCAATTTAGAAATGAGAGGTATTTAAATAATTTTACTAAAGTAAAAAATTTCAATCTATGTTAAAAATTTGGATGAAACTGGTGGTCACTATGGCAATTGGGGCAACTGTTCCGGGATGAATGTCATGTTATAGATAGTATTGATGATGTTCTTTCCAACTATAGCCATCAAACTTTCCTGATCAATTTCGAAATAAAAAAAATAATAATCTTAAGTTTTCCATTTCTATGTTAAATTTTTTTAAAGAAACTGGTTACTATGGAAATATGGACAGGTGTTCCGAGATGACAGTGGTACCATAAATAGCCCTTAGTGTGCTCTTTCCAAATATAACCACGAAATTCTTCTGGTCAATTTAAAAATTAGAGGTATTTAAAAAAATAAACATAAGTTTCACAAAAAAATTTAACATTCCAGTGTACAGTATGAAATGTTAAGCAAATAAAAATAATGTTATACAATTTGCAGAATTGTTTAAATGTAATGTTTGTTTATTTTTTTGGTTTTAAATACTTTTGCGAATCTGGTGGTCACTATAGATATATGGATCGGAATTCCTAAATGAAAGTCACATGATAAAATATGCAATTACCATACTTTCTAGTAGTACCAGTACGAAGTATCTAGTCAATTTTAAAATTGCATTTGTATTTGATCCTAAAAACAGATAATTTAAAACCAAAGTTTCTGATGAAACATGTGGTCACTATGGAAATTTGCTTAAATGTTCCGGGATGAAAGTCATGTTGTAGATAGTATTGGTGATGTTATTTCCAAGCAAATTTACTAAATTATACTGATAAATTTAGAAATAAAAAAATAATAGAAAGTTCTCAATTTCTATGTTACATATTCGAATGAAACTGGTTACTATGGAAATGTGGACAGGTGTTCCGGGGTGAAAGTGGTAACCTTAATAGCCCATAGTGTGTTCTTTCCAAATATGGACAGGAAATTTTGTTGATCAATTTAGAAATAAGAGGTATTTGAATAATTTTACAAAAGTTAAAAATTTTCTAATCTATGTTAAAAATTTGGATGAAACTGGTGGTCACTATGCCCACCAGGAGAAGAATTCCGAAATGAAAGCCATGTGATAGGTTAAACGATGGTCGTTGTGTTGAAAGTTTTGTAGTCAATTTTGAAATCTAAGTAATTTTATCCTAAAATCAGGAAATTTTAAATTAAATTTTCCTATAAAACTTGTGGTCACTACGGCAATTGGCGTAACTGTTCCGGGATGAGCGTCATATTATAGATAGTATTGGTGATGTTCTTTCCAACTATAGCCATCAAATTCTCCTGATCAATTTAGAAGTGAAAAAAAAATATTAATATAAAGTTTTTAAAATCTATGCTAAATAGTTGAAGGAAACTGGTCACTACGGAAATATGGACAGGTGTTCCGGGACGAGAGTGGTACTATAAATAGCTCTTAGTGTGCTATATCCAAATATAACCATGACAATTTTCTGATCAATTTAGAAATTAGAGGTATTTAAAGAATTAAACATAAGTTTTAACAAAAAGTTTAACATTCTAGTTAACAGAACTTAATGCTGAAATGTTAAATAAGTTAAAATAATAATGTTAGACAATTGGCGGGAGATTACATTTTTTTTGGCGGAAAAATAACATTCTGTTAAGAATACATCTTTACACTGAAAAGTATGAAGTTTAGAAATATAAAAAAATTACATTAGGTCGGATCGATTTTAGTTTTTTTTTTTTTTTTTTTTTTTTTTTAACGGGAAGATCGGAAGCGATGTAAATCAAAAATTGCTTAATTTTACTGCATTTGGTCATACCATACAGCCAAGGAAAAGAAAGTTTTCCCGGCGCTTAACGAAATTTGCCAAAACTCATGTTTGTGTAACCTAATGACCATATGGAATAGAATTCCGAAATTAAGGGCATATGCTAGATTAAAAAGTAGACTCTAGTCCATAGATGGGAACTTTTCATTACCATTGAAATTTCATTACCATTGGTTGATATCAATGATAATGAAAAAAAATTCATTACCATTTAATGGTAATTACATTTTTTCAATTGGAAAAAATCATTATCAAAATCAATTTTAAATGTTGTGTATTACAAAAACAAATATCATGTGTTTGGCTTATTCAACATAAAAATTTTAAATAAAAAATAACAAAGAACATATATTTGCAAGTTTTTTCAAAAACCTAAAGTAATGGAAAAATTTGGAAACCTAATTCAGAAGCAGCATTGAAAGTTTAATCGAAACCGTGTGGTCAGATCCCAGACGCATACCAAAAATTTCAAGTAAAAAACTTCTAAAAAATAAAACACAATTTTTGTGTTTCTCAAAAATTTAAAAACCAGATCTTGAACTACGGTATTTTATATCGAAACTTACTATCTTCATAGATTTTTTTCCGAAAATAAAAGAAAAACCACCAGTTAAACCTGATCAGAAATGAAGAAATGTTTACCAAGAAAGAATTTAAAGTCCAATTTGGAGGAATTATAGTTTTTTTTTTCAAAATTATGTACCAATGTTTCGTATTGATCGATCGGTTTCGGTCTCGGTTTCGGCAAAATTTTGGCCGAATATTAGCCGAAACCGAAACTTTTTGGTATTTTAAAAAATATATAAAAAAAGTCGCTAATTTTTAATTTCGTGTTCTAATTTACTTGTTTCAGTTTACTTGAACAAAAAGAAGCAAGGTTGTCCAATAACTGTAATACTGTTATTGTTGAAATATTTTTTTTTCTCCTAATCTACATATGAAATTTAGAATTTTTTTTACAGTTTTTTAAAAATCATTTTTTTTTATAAATGCAACAATTCCTATCATTCAAAAACATAAAGCCCCGTATATTTATTTTTAAAAAATTTTTAATGATTTTATTCATGCCATTTTTAAGTTTCGGTTTCGGCCGAATATCTCTTTTTGGCCCAATATTCGGTTCGGTTTCGGTTTGGCCTCGAAAAACTGGTTTCGGACGGACTCTAGAAATTTTATTCGATCGCGAATCTAGATCCGTTATTCGGATGCAGACTTGGAATCAGCATTAAAAAGTGAATCGAAAAAAGTGGTCATATCTCAGACGCATCTGAAAATTTCACAAACAAAGCTCTTTAAAATGCACAAGAATACACTCAAAATAATAACTCTGTTAAAAACTCTGTAAAATGACTGTAATCTCAATTCGACAGACATTTGACAAAGTTATATGTCGAAATACAGATTTTAAGAATATACTTTGTATTTTCTTGTAACCGAAAAACAAAATTTTATCTGTAATTTTACTTTTTACTTTGTAATCTCTATTTTACAGATAATAAACAGATTTTTTTGTTAAAATACAGATTTTATACATTTTCTCGTAACCAAAATACTAAATTTCAACTGTAATTTTACTTATTGCTCTGTAATACAGTTTTTAAATAAAAAACTCCCAAATATTTCAACCGCTCTTTAAAAAGCGTCTTAAATTACAATAAAACCTGGTAAATTTTACGAGGATGTCGGGTAAAATTGGAGGTACTCGTAAAATACATCGTAATTTTCACAAAATAAAAAGAAGTAAATTTACAATTTGGAAGCATTAAAGCTGGCAAATTTACTCGGTGGCATTTTCCAATTGTCAACACTACTTGAACAATAAGGAAAAAGAAATTGATCAGAAATCAAATTGTAAATAAAATAGTAAAATTCTGGTCGCTTTTATCAATATTCTACAGATAATTCTGTAAATTTACAGGTTTTTTTTATCGAAATCATTTTACTGAGTTTTCTTCGTAAAATAACAGAAAATCTTGCTGGTTGGAAATCTATGGTATTTTCTGCTGGCTCAGCAGAGTATCTCTGTAATTTAACAGAGTGATTATTTTGAGTGTACGTTTTTGTGAACTTTGCCTTTAATTTTCTCAAAAACGTACTAGAAAAATTTGTAACCAAAATTCGAAATCAGCATCGAAAAGTTAATAGAAAACGAACTGTCAGATCCTAGACTGAGCCAAAACACTTCACAAATAAGTGTTGGGCATCCAGAGAAATTAACAACTGCACAGTGATTACGGAGGGACCTTAAGTGATTGAAAAAATATTTTTCTTTTATAAAAGTATTTGTATATTTTTATAACACAACAATTAAAAAAATGTGTTTAAAATTTACCAAAATCTAAGGTTTTAACAAATTTGTTAGCGACCCCCTGGGGGGTCGCGACCCACCGTTTGAGAACCATTGCTCTTGTCACAGTGTTGATCCTTAAAACTTTAAATTTTTATGCAATTTTTCCTATAAAACTTGTGGGCACAATGGCAATATTAAGCAAATGTTCAGTGATAAAAGTCATGTTAATGATAGCAATGATGTCGTTCTTACTAAAATTTCCTGACCAATTAAGAAATAAAAAAGTTTTCCTTCAAAGTTTAAAAAAAAAATTAAATTTTGGAACCGAAAAATCGGAAAATCGAGTTTAAAGTTTACAACTGAAACTGGTTTTCCATTGAAAAAGGCCGGTACATTGAAAATGTAATAATGGCGTGTTCTCTTCTCAAACGGTGGGTATAAAAGATATTAATACGAATTTTTGACACAATATAAAGCATGATATAACAAAGAATTCTGCATCATTAACTATAAGATAGCGTTTTTTGAGTTATGCACCCAGATAAATTTTACAGTAACTATTTAGGTTCATTCACAAAGTTTTTAGGTAAAGTTGTTTTTAATGTTTTATCATTTAATTTCCAATGAAACTTAAATATAAGCTGACTTAAACAGTTGTTAAAAAAATAAACTACAAAATTTACGGAAAATATTTTTATCAGTTAAATTATTTGTGACTGATTATACCACATAATTTACGGTTTTTGTAGTTTGTTATTCAAATAATTTTATTTTTACTTCACAAAATAAAAAAATGTAAGCAGTTAAAATAACTGAAATATCATTTGTTTTAATGGAATGTCTGGTCATTTATTAACGTTTAAAAATAAGTGAAAATGTTTGTTGTTTTAAATGAAATATAAGTAGCCCGTTTTTTAATAGGAAAAAAAAAACGTTTTTTCAGTTGAATTTACTTACAAAATTGTTAACGTCCGATTTCCATATCAAAAGCGGTTACTGAGTTTAAACCCAACTAAGACGATTTTTTTTGTAAATTATTTTCACATCCATTCTCAACATTTGCGATCTTCCCGTTTAAAAAAAAAAAAACTAAAATCGATCCGACCTAATGTAATTTTTTTATATTTCTAAACTTCATACTTTTCAGTGTAAAGATGTATTCTTAACAGAATGTTATTTTTCCGCCAAAAAAAATGTAATCTCCCGCCAATTGTCTAACATTATTATTTTAACTTATTTAACATTTCAGCATTAAGTTCTGTTAACTAGAATGTTAAACTTTTTGTTAAAACTTATGTTTAATTCTTTAAATACCTCTAATTTCTAAATTGATCAGAAAATTGTCATGGTTATATTTGGATATAGCACACTAAGAGCTATTTATAGTACCACTCTCGTCCCGGAACACCTGTCCATATTTCCGTAGTGACCAGTTTCCTTCAACTATTTAGCATAGATTTTAAAAACTTTATATTAATATTTTTTTTTCACTTCTAAATTGATCAGGAGAATTTGATGGCTATAGTTGGAAAGAACATCACCAATACTATCTATAATATGACGCTCATCCCGGAACAGTTACGCCAATTGCCGTAGTGACCACAAGTTTTATAGGAAAATTTAATTTAAAATTTCCTGATTTTAGGATAAAATTACTTAGATTTCAAAATTGACTACAAAACTTTCAACACAACGACCATCGTTTAACCTATCACATGGCTTTCATTTCGGAATTCTTCTCCTGGTGGGCATAGTGACCACCAGTTTCATCCAAATTTTTAACATAGATTAGAAAATTTTTAACTTTTGTAAAATTATTCAAATACCTCTTATTTCTAAATTGATCAACAAAATTTCCTGTCCATATTTGGAAAGAGCACACTATGGGCTATTAAGGTTACCACTTTCACCCCGGAACACCTGTCCACATTTCCATAGTAACCAGTTTCATTCGAATATGTAACATAGAAATTGAGAACTTTCTATTATTTTTTTATTTCTAAATTTATCAGTATAATTTAGTAAATTTGCTTGGAAATAACATCACCAATACTATCTACAACATGACTTTCATCCCGGAACATTTAAGCAAATTTCCATAGTGACCACATGTTTCATCAGAAACTTTGGTTTTAAATTATCTGTTTTTAGGATCAAATACAAATGCAATTTTAAAATTGACTAGATACTTCGTACTGGTACTACTAGAAAGTATGGTAATTGCATATTTTATCATGTGACTTTCATTTAGGAATTCCGATCCATATATCTATAGTGACCACCAGATTCGCAAAAGTATTTAAAACCAAAAAAATAAACAAACATTACATTTAAACAATTCTGCAAATTGTATAACATTATTTTTATTTGCTTAACATTTCATACTGTACACTGGAATGTTAAATTTTTTTGTGAAACTTTATGTTTATTTTTTTAAATACCTCTAATTTTTAAATTGACCAGAAGAATTTCGTGGTTATATTTGGAAAGAGCACACTAAGGGCTATTTATGGTACCACTGTCATCTCGGAACACCTGTCCATATTTCCATAGTAACCAGTTTCTTTAAAAAAATTTAACATAGAAATGGAAAACTTAAGATTATTATTTTTTTTATTTCGAAATTGATCAGGAAAGTTTGATGGCTATAGTTGGAAAGAACATCATCAATACTATCTATAACATGACATTCATCCCGGAACAGTTGCCCCAATTGCCATAGTGACCACCAGTTTCATCCAAATTTTTAACATAGATTGAAATTTTTTACTTTAGTAAAATTATTTAAATACCTCTCATTTCTAAATTGATTAAAACAATACCATGGTTATATTTGGAAAGAGCACACTAGGGGCTATTTATGGTACCACTCTCATCCCAGAACACCTGTTCATATTTCCATTGCAACCAGTTTCATTGGAAAATTTAACATTGAATATTTTTTATTTCTAAATTGATCAGGAAAATTTCGTATCTTTGATTGGAAAGAACATCATCAATACTATCTATAACACGACTTTCATCCCGGAACATTTTCCCAAAAGTGACCAAGTGACCAAAAATTTCATCGGAAAATTTACCAACAAATTTCAAGTATTTAAAACAGAAAAAGATAACATTACATAAAAAAAACTCCCGCCAATTTTCTAACATTATTTTTATTTTTAACAGTTTAGCATTAAGTGCTGTTAACTGAAATGTTAATTTTTCTTTAATAAAATTGTTGAAACTTAAGTTTATTTTTTTAAATACCTCTAATTTCTAAATTGATCAGAAAAATTTAATGGTTATATTTGGAAAGAGCACACTAAGGGCTATTTATGGTACCACTCTTATCTCGGAACACCTGTCCATATTTCCATAGTAACCAGTTTCTTTAAAAAAATTTAACGTAGAAATTTAAAACTTAAGATTATTATTTTTTTATTTCTAAATTGATTAGGAAAGTTTGATGACTATAGTTGGAAAGAACATCATCAATACTATCTATAACATGACATTCATCCCGGAACAGTTGCCCCAATTGTCATAGTGACCACCAGTTTCATCCAAATTTTTAACATAGATTTCAAATTTGTACTATAATAAAATTATTTAAATACCTCTAATTTCTAAATTGATTAAAAAAATGCCATGGTTATATTTGGAAAGAGCACACTAGGGGCTATTTATGGTACCACTCTCATCCCAGAACACCTGTTCATATTTACATTGCAACCACTTTCATTGGAAAATTTAACATTGAACATTTTTTATTTCTAAATTTATCAGGAAAATTTCTTTGATTGGAAAGAACATCATCTATAACATGACGTTCAATCCGGAACATTTTCCCAAAAGTGACCAAGTGACCAAAAATTTCATCGGAAAATTAACCAACAAATTTCAAGCACTTAAATCAGAAAAAGATAACATTACATAAAAATAAAAACTCCCGCCAATTTTCTAACATTATTTTTATTTTTAACAGTTTAGCATTAAGTGCTGTTAACTGAAATGTTAATTTTTCTTTAATAAAATTGTTGAAACTTAAGTTTATTTTTTTAAATACCTCTAATTTCTAAATTGATCAGAAAAATTTAATGGTTATATTTGGAAAGAGCACACTAAGGGCTATATATGGTACCACTCACGTCCCGGAACACCTGTCGATATTTCCATAGTAACGAGTTTCTTTAAAAAATTTAATATATAAGTTGAAAACTCAAGATTAATTATTTTTTTTATTTCTAAATTGATCAGGACAATTTGATGGATATAGTTGGAAAGAACATCATCAATATTATCTACAATATGACGTTCATCTCGGAACAGTTACGTCAATTGACATAGTGATCACAGGTTTCATAGGAGAATTTGATTAAACATTTGCTGATTTTAGGGTCAAATACCTTCAATTTCAAAATTGACAACAAAACTCCCAAAAAAACGATTAGAGGGTATATCCATTTTTTAATCTATCACCTGACTGTCATTTTGGAATTCTGCTCCTTGTGGGCATAGTGACCACCAGTTCATCCAAATTTTTAACATAGACTTGAAATTTTTTTTACTTTTGTAAAATTATTTAAATACCTCTTATTTCTCAATTGATTAAAAAATTTTAATGGTTATATTTGGGAAGAGCACACTAAGGGCTATTAAGAGTACCACTCTCATCCCGGAACACCTGTCCTTATTCCCATAGTAACCAGTTTCATTCGAAAATTCGACATAGATATTGAAAACTTTAAATTATTTTTTTTATTTCTAAATTGATCAGGATAATTTGGTAACTTTGGTTGGAAAGAACATCATTAATACTATATATAACATGACTTTTATACCGGAACAGTTGCGCCAATTGCCATAGTGACCACAAGTTTCTTCGGAAAATTTGGTTAAGAATTTCTTGTTTTTGGGATCAAATACCCCCGATTTCAAAATTGACAACACTCTAGAGAGTATTTAAATTGCATAATACATCACATGACTCTCATTTTTGGATTCTACTCCTTGTGGCCAAAGTGACTACCAGTTTAAAAAAATTTGCTCTAATTGCCATAGTGACCACGAGTTACATCGGAAAATTTGATCTAAAACTTATGTTTTCTGGAGCAAATGTCTTCAATTTCAAATTTGATTACAAAACTTTCAACGCTATGACTAGAGTTTATGTCCATTGGATAATCTATCACATAACTTTCATTTCGGAAATCCGGTCAATAGTGACCATCAGTTTTATTCAACATAAATTTGACAATTTTTAATTCCATGTTTCTCCAACCTTTTAGTTAAATATAAAAAAAAAGTAAAAAATTAACTTTATATTTTGCCCGCCATTTGCAGAATACTCCCTCCAGCCCCCCCCCCCTCCTCCCCCAACCTCTTTTGTTGTTTTTATTTTCTATAAAAAAAATCAGTTAGTTTACTTTATTAAAGTTGGTTGTTTTTTTTTTTTTTCGTAAATTTAACATATCGGTTTTTTAAAACTTAGGGTAATTTTTTTTTTATTCATAAATTTTGTTTTTTTCTGAACATTTGCAGAATTATAAAAATACCTCAAGTTTCTAAATTGATCACAAAATTTTTTTGGATATCATTGGAAAGAGTATACTTAGGGCTATTTATGGTACCACTTTCATCCCGGAACACCTGTCCATATTTCCATAGTGACCATTAGTTTCATCCAAAAACTTAACATAGAAATTCAAAACTTCAGAGCATTTTTTTTTTTATTTCTAAATTGATCAGGGAAATTTGGAAGCTATGGTTAGAAAGAACATCATTAATACTATCTATGACATGACTTTCATCCGGGAACATTTGTCCAAATTGCCATAGTGACCACAAGTTTTTTGGAAAAATTTGGCCTGAAATTTTCAGTTTTTAGGATAAAATACCTCCAATTTAAAAACTGACTAGAAAACTCATACCTATATGACTAGAGAGTATGTCCATAACATAATCTAACACATGACTTTCATTTCGGAATTCCAGTCCATGTGTCCATAGTGACCAGCAGATTCATCCAAAAATTTAACATAGAATTTGGAATGAATCTGCTGGTCACTATGGACACATGGACTGGAATTCCGAAATGAAAGTCATGTGTTAGATTATGTTATGGACATACTCTCTAGTCATATAGGTATGAGTTTTCTAGTCAGTTTTTAAATTGGAGGTATTTTATCCTAAAAACTGAAAATTTCAGGCCAAATTTTTCCAAAAAACTTGTGGTCACTATGGCAATTTGGACAAATGTTCCCGGATGAAAGTCATGTCATAGATAGTATTAATGATGTTCTTTCTAACCATAGCTTCCAAATTTCCCTGATCAATTTAGAAATAAAAAAAAAATTGCTCTGAAGTTTTGAATTTCTATGTTAAGTTTTTGGATGAAACTAATGGTCACTATGGAAATATGGACAGGTGTTCCGGGATGAAAGTGGTACCATAAATAGCCCTAAGTATACTCTTTCCAATGATATCCAAAAAAATTTTGTGATCAATTTAGAAACTTGAGGTATTTTTATAATTCTGCAAATGTTCAGAAAAAAACAAAATTTATGAATAAAAAAAAAATTACCCTAAGTTTTAAAAAACCGATATGTTAAATTTACGAAAAAAAAAAAAAACAACCAACTTTAATAAAGTAAACTAACTGATTTTTTTTATAGAAAATAAAAACAACAAAAGAGGTTGGGGGAGGAGGGGGGGGGCTGGAGGGAGTATTCTGCAAATGGCGGGCAAAATATAAAGTTAATTTTTTACTTTTTTTTTATATTTAACTAAAAGGTTGGAGAAACATGGAATTAAAAATTGTCAAATTTATGTTGAATAAAACTGATGGTCACTATTGACCGGATTTCCGAAATGAAAGTTATGTGATAGATTATCCAATGGACATAAACTCTAGTCATAGCGTTGAAAGTTTTGTAATCAAATTTGAAATTGAAGACATTTGCTCCAGAAAACATAAGTTTTAGATCAAATTTTCCGATGTAACTCGTGGTCACTATGGCAATTAGAGCAAATTTTTTTAAACTGGTAGTCACTTTGGCCACAAGGAGTAGAATCCAAAAATGAGAGTCATGTGATGTATTATGCAATTTAAATACTCTCTAGAGTGTTGTCAATTTTGAAATCGGGGGTATTTGATCCCAAAAACAAGAAATTCTTAACCAAATTTTCCGAAGAAACTTGTGGTCACTATGGCAATTGGCGCAACTGTTCCGGTATAAAAGTCATGTTATATATAGTATTAATGATGTTCTTTCCAACCAAAGTTACCAAATTATCCTGATCAATTTAGAAATAAAAAAAATAATTTAAAGTTTTCAATATCTATGTCGAATTTTCGAATGAAACTGGTTACTATGGGAATAAGGACAGGTGTTCCGGGATGAGAGTGGTACTCTTAATAGCCCTTAGTGTGCTCTTCCCAAATATAACCATTACATTTGTCCAAATTGCCATAGTGACCACAAGTTTTTTGGAAAAATTTGGCCTGAAATTTTCAGTTTTTAGGATAAAATACCTCCAATTTAAAAACTGACTAGAAAACTCATACCTATATGACTAGAGAGTATGTCCATAACATAATCTAACACATGACTTTCATTTCGGAATTCCAGTCCATGTGTCCATAGTGACCAGCAGATTCATCCAAAAATTTAACATAGAATTTGGAATTTTAAAGTCAGTATAACTCCAACTTCTAAATTGACCAGGCAAATTTTATAACCAGATGTAGAAAGTACATGACCCATACTACCATCAATATATGTGCCAGGTCGGAACACGTTCCATTGCTCCCGTAGTGACCACTGGATTTGTCCACTTTTTGCACGAAAAATTACTAGAGTTAAGTGTCGAATTTAAAGTACTAAAAAATTGAATTTTTATATTCAACTATTTTAGAATCAAAGATTGCAGTCTTACCGACTCATGGCCTGCCCGCCATAAATAGGGCCGCCCCCGTTCCCATTTATTCGATACTCTTTCAAAACTCCCTTTTTAAAAAAAAATAACATTGCTCTGTTAAAACACTGTTAAAAACTCTGTAATGTAAAATGGTTTGTGTCTTTGGTGCTAAAATTCAAATTTATCTTAACGCACATCACATTGTTATATTATTACATTATTTATTACACTGTCAAGGTTAAGGTAAAATAAATGGAAAAAAATACATATGAAGAATTATGATTACATATTTTATACTTGTGTACTTGTATAATTACTTAAAACGTAACATATGTGGTCATGAAAATGTTCAAAGCCAATATTAAAGTTTTATAACATAAAAATCTCAAAGAAGAAAAAATATTTATTTATATAACATTATAAAACTTTTCCCTGTATGCATAATACCATAAGATTTTTTTTTTTGCCAGTTTAACCCATGGTTGTAAACAATTTTTCATTTTAAATAGTCGTACTCCTTTCTCAACTTTGTTTAAAATTCTCTTTAAAAGTTAATCAGAACCTTAAATTAATAATATTAACAAATAAATTCGAATAGAGTATTATTATAGTTCGAGGCCCTAAAATTCGATGAATTCGATTTTTTATACCACTTGACACAACTAGTTAAACACGTATTTATTCGACCTTTATATAAATATGTATATATTCGATCAAAAAATTATTCTAGCTCGAGGCTCAAAATGCAAAAAAAAACATCTGCACAGAAGTACTATGAGATGAGTAACTTTTTTTACAGTAATAAATACATTTTGAACTATGAGAAAATCATAAATAGAATTTTTGTGCCTCGAACCAGAATAATACTCTAATCAAATACATAAAAACCTAACAAATACATTTTTATTTCGTTGCATCTTGTGGTACAAAATATAAAAAACATCCAACAAATATATAGAATCTTAAAATATTATAAAAGTATTTTGTGGGTTAAAAATCTTTTTATAGCAAAATATTAAAAAAGTTTTACCCAATATTTTCTTTGAAATTTACTGTTCCTTTAGTGAGCATTTGATTTGCCTATATTTTTTTAAATATATGGTGAATTTCATTAAGTTTTTAAATATAAAACATGACCAAAAAGTTTTATGATTTTTAAATAAACTTTCAAGTTAAAAAACAAACAACTTTATGTGGGATAACTAAAAGATTGCAACAATTAGACGTATGATTAATATTTAACAAACATATATTACTCATACTCATATTAGGTATAAATGCTATACAAGCCGTAGTGTTGGCGTCATCGTTTCAGTCCCACATAAAACCAAGGAGAAAGAAAAAAGCACCATCAAAGTACAAAAAAAACTTGTAAGAATATGACATTTTTTTCAGAGGTTGGTTAAGTAGTTAAAGGGAGATCTTTTTTTGCTTCTGGTCCTTTGGTACTTTTTTTATCTTCTGAAATATTGGTTATAGAAACTTTTAATGTATGATCATTCAGGTGAAAAAAGTTTCTCACATTATTACTTTTAGAATGTTCCGATTCTAGTAGGGTAAACAAATTTACTTTGGTATTTTTTTATCTTCTGGAAAAATTGTTTCAGAAACTTGAAATCCGAAATGTTGGATCCTATAGCGAAACCAAACATTCTCAGAAAGTACTATTTTGAAGGTCCCTTCTAAAAAAGTACTTTTTTAGTACTTTTTTAAAATTATGATTATAAGGGGCAAACATAGTAAAAGTGTGTGTTGGTACTTTTTCTATCTCTTGAAGTATCTGGTCCTAGAAACTTAAAACTTTAAATTTCGAATCCTTCAGCGGAAAAATCATTCTTAGAAATTTACCTTTCGGAAACTCCGATTTTAATGGGGTAAAATATTTTACTTGGCTCTAGAAAATTGATTGTCAAATTTAGCAGAAAAAACAATAAAAAGGTACTTTTTGAAAAACCCGTTTCTAAAGAAGGTAAACAAATAAAAAAAGTGTACTTTGGTACTTTTTCTATCTCCTGAATTAATGATACTAGAAACTTCAAATGAAGGATTTACCAGCGGGAAAAAAGACATTCTGAAAAAAGTATCTTTCAGAAAAATAGATAAAATATGTACGTTGGTACTTTTTCTACCTGAAATTATAATTCTAGAAACTTGAAATTTTAGAACGTTGGATCTTCTAGCGGAAAAAGTACTTTTTGAAAATTCAGATTCAAAAGGAGGAAAAAATAGTGAAAAATGTACTTTGGTAATGAGCTTAAAATAATACAAAAATGCACTTTGGTACTTTTTCTATTTTCTGAAACTTGAAAATTAAAATGTAGAATCCTCAAGCGGAAAAATAATTTTAAAAAAGTACATTTTGGAAACTGATTTAATTTTTTTAAGGCATGTTATGTCGAAAATGTAATAGAAGAGGAAACAAAATTTATAATTTTTTTTACCAAATTTTTCCTCTAAAATATTTGTTCACGGGGCTAGTAATTTATTTATTTAATGCGTTACACACCGAATGGCAAAGTGTACACACCTTAATAATGTGGTTAGATTATATAAAGATTAAGATGTCTTGATTGATATTAATTCATTTATTTATTTCATGCGTTACACACCGAATGACAAAGCGAGCATACCTTCATAATGCAGTTAGATCGTTTAAAAACATCTTAACGTATGATTAATATTAAGTCATATAAAATACACAATACCATATGTAGCTCATTTTTATCTTAAATTTCATAATTTTTTGGTATCGCTTCATAAGTGCAACCAAAATTTGTCGTACAGTGCTACATATGAAATCTCCCGAGAGCTACCAATCATATACCATAATAAAAAAAATTCGTATTAAAGTCCTTAAAAATAAGGTCAACAAAATTTACACAATTTTCCAAAATTATCTGCTTGAAAAGTTCTCAAAATAAGTTCAATGAAACAAGACAAATGTGCAACATTTAACACACAGCACATTTTAGTTGTTTTCTTTCTTCTTTTTGCTACCTTTCAAACTTTTACCATTTGTTATACATATACAGTGGTTGACAACAAATTAGAAACTTTTCTATAGTATATGCAATTTGCTAAACACATAGTTAACTATACTCAACGTTATTATTATCAAACGACTGTAATTTTTAAAAAATCTTTTGTATGTAATTTATAAAGCTTTAATTTAAGCTTGATAGCGTCCAGATTGAGTAAATAATAAATGTGTTACAAGGGTCGATCTGGAAAATTAAATTATTGATAGACATTTTTCAGAAATTTTTTTTCAAAATATTTCTAAGTCGATTTTTTGTAAGTACAAACATTAAAATTTTTAAAAAATGTTCCAATAATTTAAAAAATGGTCCAATAGTTTTTATTCGGTAATCAACAAATTTTTTCAACAACCTAAACAAAAAATTTAATTTTTTTAAATACACTAGAAGAAATCTGCATGTTTTGACTTCTAATTCTTTTGACCACCAATTTTTTGTAAGCAAAGAAATATTAAAATTATTTAAAAAACTCGACTTAGAAATATTTTTTCATTTTCCAGATCGACCCTCATAGCACATTTATTATTTATTCAATCTGGAAGCTATCAAACTTAAATAAAAGCTAGTGTCCGACCGAACGTTCGGGTTCGGTTACGGAGTTCGGTAAAAAGTGACGTTCGGCCACTGTTCGGTGTTCGGCCAAATTTTGGCCGAACTTTACCGAACACCGAACTTTTGTATGTTTTGCTTTTCACCGTCTTAAAAGTAAGACACATTATCAGTGCAACTACTCTACACCTCGAATCGGGGTATTGCTAAAAAGAAATATTACTTTTTTCCAAAAAAATCAGCTTGAGCTATATTTTTCCACTTTTTTAAGTATAAAATAGAATAAAATATTTATTTTTTTAACTGTATAATAGTACGACTATTAAAAAAAACGTTTTTTAAATGTAATGATTCGTTATTTTGATTCTAGATTTTTTTTTATCATAATTGGTCTCAAAAACAACTTTTTTTAAATACAAAAAAGTTCGGTTACGGGTTCGGGTTCGGCCAAACTTTTCAAAATTGGCCGAAGTTCGGGTTCGGGTACGGGTTCGGTCTGAAAAAGTGCGTTCGGTCGGACACTAATAAAAGCTTTATAAATTACATACATAACAATTTCTTAAAATTATAGTCGTATGATAATAATAAAGTTGAGTATTGGTAACTTTGTCTGTAACAAATTGCATTACTATCGAAAAGTTTCTAATTTGTTGTCAACCACTGTATGTGAATATGAACTAACAACCTAACTCATCTCTGAAATACGACGATATATAGATTTTGACAGCTATATGCAAGATATAATCGTTCACAGACATTCATCTATTTTTGCTACAGATGTACTTGTAATTTATTGATATTAGCCCGGAATCATGTTTGTTCAGATGAAAAATGTTTTTTAAAAATTTTCGAGTAACACCATTTTACCCCACTTTTATCAGATTTCAAAATATGTCCTACTCTTCGATTTGTATTGCGGTGTATGTTTTAGATGTCAAATTTTGAGATTCCACAGTTTTTAGTTCAATAGTTACAAAAAGTACCATTTTTCCTTTTTTGTCCATTTAGTATTGAAATTTCCAAAACATTATGTTCGAAAAATGAAAAAGTACTAAGGTAAAATTTTTTGCACATTTAACAATTCTCTTGGTATCAGAAATTTCTAAAGGTTTTTTTTTAGATTGTTTTGTTTCAATAAAGGATGCTATATCGCGACCTTGGGATAACAAGGTTCTAACTGACATTTTTGTCAAAAATGAGTTATATATCGCATCGCACTAAAGCGACTACGCTCTTTCGATTGGCGTTCTCAGTTTTTCTCTATCTCTTACAGTTTCTGAGATATTCAATTCAACAAGGTTCTATCTACGTGTTTTTGGTTTGAGATTCAGTTAACAAGGTTCTAACTGGCTGATAGAACCTTGTTTACCAAAAAAGCCCATATTGTTTTGCAGATAGAACCATGTGGACACTTTAATTGGAAACAGAACCATGTTGCAAAGATTTAAAAATTGCATATTGCACAAATACACTTAACAAAAAAACTTGTTAAATTACAAGAAAAGCTTGTAATTTTTTTTTCTACCTCCTATTTTACGAGAATTCCTATTAAAAATTACCAAAAAATTTTGTAATTTTCAAGCTTTTTACCAATAAAATTGTAAATTTACAGCTTTTTTGACGCGATAAAGCTTAAAAGGAATTCTCGTGACTTAACTAGTTTTTTGCTACATCCTTTTTTACGAGAATTCCTTGTAAAAATTACGAGATTTATGTTTTTATTATAAAATTACTAGAATTCCTTGTGAACAATAATTTTTTCGTAAATTTTGTCTGCGGATAACTAACGTTTTACCAATAAAAACGTAAATTTATAAAAAATGTAAATTTCGATCACACAAAACACAAATTAACACAGGATAACGAGAACTTTTCTAGTAATTTATAATTTTTTTTTTTTTTTAAATCTTGTAAAGTTACTAAAAAATTCTCGTAAAATTATTGTTTGCTGCGAGTACCTCCTATTTTAAGAGAGATTCTAGTAAAAAATACAATTTTATTGGTAATAAGGTTGTAAAATTACAAACAATTTGCAAGGATTTCACCAATAAAATTCTAAATTTACAACTTTTTGACGCGATAAAAATTACAAGGACTTCTCGTAACTTAACTAAGTTTTTCCACCTACTATTTTACGAGAATTGGTAGTAAAAATTACGGTCTTTTTTGTAATTTTACAAGTTTTTTTACCAATAAAATTGGAAATTAACAACTTTTTTGATGCGATAATGCTTACAAGGAATTCTCGTGCCTTAACTAATTTTTTTTTTGTAAAATTACCTTGGAAATTTGTACATTTACGAAAAAAATTGTAAAATTACAAAAAAAAAAATTATAAATCGATAAAAAATTTTTTGTTAAAAAAAGGAAAACTGTAAGATATTTGTAAAATGGGATAACGGGACTTTTTCTAGTAATTTGACAAGGTTTTTTTTTGAGTTTAGAAGCAACTGTAAAAAGAAATATGTGTTTAAAGTCACATGAGCACAGAATTGTGTTGAAACTTATTGAAAATAAAGAGTTTCCTCCCTAGTGGCTTAGCTTGGAGCTTTTGCGACTCCCAAAAAATAGTTTTAACACACTCGAAAAGAAAAATAATGTAACTGGGGTAGCTAAAAGATGCGATTAGGAATTAAAATCCTCAAAACGAATTCCTGAAGCAAGGTTTTTAAAGTAAAAACACATGAGATAAAAGGCTTTTGATAACACTGGCGGAAGAAGTGTGAACGAAGTATTCGAAGACAAGAATATCACAAAACTCTTAACATGGAGCGATTCTGGTGCTACTAAAAATCAAAAATTCCATTATGGCACTAGCAATGGAGTATTTTATTAAAACTAATGCCGATGATGAAAGCATTACAATGAAATACTCATTAGCAGGACTAAAAACTGACCGTTCTCTTCCCCATTTGTACCCCCCCCACCCCCCTAATAACGTGTGACATTATTTTTCCTGCTTTACAAAATACAAAATATATTATGAAGATCCCAGATGGACACTAGGGAGGCTTACCTTGTAAGTCGGTTTATTTTTGATTAACAAATGTTGTATTATTATATTAAAATCCAAATAACACAAGGTTCTATCTGCAAAAAAATATTTCTTACAGAAACACAAGGTTCTATTTGGCAGTTAGAACCATGTTGTCCAAATTCATGTGCCTTATCGTTGAGCAACAGAGTTCTATCTACTTTTTGAGACTCAAATTGTGCAAAAAGTAATATAGTAGCGCGAATATTTTCAAATACATAATAAAATTTAAGGACTAATTTAAAATTATTCAAAAACCGTTTTGAATTTTAGTCAAAACTGACTTAGTAAAGCGATTAACAATATTCAACCTTAGTTTTCTCAAAAGTAGTGTTGGTGCAAATAGAACCTTGTTGTTCCAAGGTCGCGATATATAAAAAATCAAGTTTTTATGACCTTTACCAGAGTACTCACAAAATTTTTTTTTTTCCATCAACGATTTTCATAGTATTTATTAGTGTCCGACCGAATACACCTTTTTTGGCCGAAGCCGAATATTCGGCCAAATTTTCACTATTCGGCCAAACCGAAGCCGAAGCCGAAGCCGAATATTAAAAAAAAAAAATATTTATGTAGTAAAAACAAGAAAAAATATAAAAGTCGACTCGGCGGGATACTCAAATGCATGAGAATGCTGTCTAGAATGATTTTATTTTAAGCAAAAAATTTTTTTGGACATTTTTGTAAAAAATTATATTTTAGAGTGTAAATTTTTTTCGATCGAAAATTTTTTTTGAATGTAAAAAATGTTTTTAGTTGCAAAAACACTTATTAAAATGTTTTTGTGGCTTACTAATGTGATTCAAAGTTAGTTTAGTATGTTTTTCAACACGTGAGCACAAATATTATACCATTATTCGGTATTCGGCCTATTCGGCCAAAATTGTGGCCGAAGCCGAATAGTGGCCGAATAGTGCTTTTTGGCCGAAGCCGAAGCCGAATATTCGGTCGGACACTAGTATTTATGAACAAATTCATACAATTTATTAACATTTTCATAATATTTATAAACTTTTTCATAGTATTTATGAAAAATGTTAAAAATTCTTAAGTTTCACATATTATGATTTATTCATAAATACTATGAAAAAGTTTATAAATATTATGAAAATGTTAATAAATTGTATGAATTTGTTCATAAATACTATGAAAATCGTTCATGGAAAAAAAAAATTTTTGTGTGTAATTTTTTTTTAAAAGTACCAGAGTACATTTTTTACCTTCTTAGCATCGAAATTTTCAAAAAAAGTACTTCTTTCAGAGTGTTTTTGCCTGGTTGATCCTATATTACAGTATTATTTAAAAAGATATCAAAAGTACCAAAGTACAATTTTTTACACCATTTAATGGAGTTAAAAGGGTAATGGAGCTCAGAGTCTACGTGTGTTGACGTAAAACGTCAGCAGCCACGTACAACCTATCCCATTTAAATTAGAAAGTCCAAAAGGTTCTTTTAAAAAAAAGAAAATCGATTTCTATGACTACTTGTAGGACAAAAACTTAAGTACCTTTCTTTTTTTTATCACGTTTGATTCGAATTTTCCAAAAAGTACTTTAAGACCATTATTTTAAAGAACTGAAAAAGTACTAAATTACAGATTTTTTAGCACACTTAACCCTCTTGGAATCAAAAATTTCTAAAGGTCTTTCTTTTGATTTTTTTGTTTCAATTAAGGATTCTAAATATAAAAAAAAAAACAAGTTTTACCAAGTACATTTTTTAAAAAGTACCAGAATACATTTTTTACCATCGAAATTTTGTAAAAAGTACTTTTGCCAGAATGTTTTTTCGCTGGATGATCCTACATTACACATTTCAAGTATTGTTTGAAAAGACAGCAAAAGTACCAAAGTACAATTTTTTACCCTTTTTACCCCATTTAAATAGAAAATCTAAAAGGTATATTTTTTAAAAAAGTTTTAGATTTCTATGACTATTTTTGTAGGATAAAAACTAAAGTATGCTACTTTTTCTTTTTTTTATCACGTTTGATTCGAAATTTCCAAAAAGTACTTTTTTTGAAATGTTCTTTCCGCCGGTGAATCCTACTTTCCACATTCTATGCTTTTAATAAGTACCAAAATAAACTTTTTATCCCTTTTTACGCCTTAGAATTAAAAAAAAGTACTTTTTTCGGAATGGGTTTTCCCCAAGTATTAGGTTTTTAGGAACATTATTTCGGTAAATATTAAAAAGTGACACAGAATTAAAAGTACTTTGTTTTTGAATGTTTTTCCCCAAATACTTGGTTTTTAGGACCATTATTTCCGTAAATACTAAAAAGTACCAAAAGCACATGGTACCAATTTCTAATTTTATTCGTCTCAAAAAGTGCATCCACAATTCGTTTATAATCGAATTTAATTCTTTCACTTTGTTTGAGAATATAGCAATAGTACCAAAGTACAATTTTTTTACCCTTTTTACCCCATTTAAATTAGAAATCCCAAAAGGTACTTTTTTAAAAAAAATTTTTGAGTTCTATGACCATTTTTTTTAGGATAAAGACTAAAGTACACTACTTTTTTCTTTTTTTTTATCACGTTTGATTCGAAATTCCCAAAAGGCACTTTTTTTGAAATGTTCTTTCCGCCGCTGAATCCTACCTTCCACATTCTATGCTTTACCGACCAATATTCCTGGAAATATAAAATAAGTACCAAAGTAAACTTTGTTATCCTTTTTTACCCCTTAGAATTAAAAAGTACTTTTTTCCGGAATGTTTTTATTTTTCCCAAGTATTAGGTTTTTAGGAAAATTATTTCTGTAAATATTAAAAAGTACCACAGAATAAAAAGTACTTTGTTTTGGAATGTTTTTCCATAAATACTATGTTGTTAGGACCATTATTTCTGTAAATATTAAAAAGTACCAAAATACCGTATTCCAATTTCTAATTCTATTCCTCTCAAGAAGTGCATCTACAATTCGTTTATAATCGAATTAAATTCTTTCACTTGTTTGGTTGCTCACACTCCATTAACAAACAATATCTGCATTTGAATATAAATCATTATGACAGGTTTGAAATAATATTTTTCTTGTTACATGTATGTACAGTTGCGAAATAAAAAATAGCACAAGAGGGAATTTTTTTAAATTATATGCCTTTCGATAACATTTACAAAAGTGTCTAACGGTCATTTCGAAAAAAGAATATTTTAAAAAAATAGTACAGAATATAAATACCCGCCTGCTTTTTCTATGCAGTATTCTGTTTTAAGTGGGCGTGGCTTTAAAGCCAAAATCAGCTTTATCCACCACCTCTGAAACTACGTAGCAGTTCTGCGAAGTTACTGATCCGATTTAAACCAAATAAACAGTATTCGAAAACTTGTAAAAATGGGTTCTATTCTCTGTGCACAGTGGACTTAATAGGTCACTGAATTCTCAATCACATCGCTTGGAACAAAAGTTGATAAGCTAAAAACCACGCTCACTAAAAACGAAGGGTGTTATATCAAAAAGTAAAAGTGTATTTTCTTGGCATAGTTTTCTAAACATTTTCTGTTTTTATTTGGAAAGAAAATGCCACTGGTGCTATTTTTTCTTTCGCAGCTGTATATTGCTATAGCAATTCAAAAACATAGATACAAAGATACACAGATATACACTTGTAGCCAAAACGTCTATTGAAATACTTGCCACATTTGTGTCAATTGAAGTAAGAGCTTAAAAATGGTCTTTATTTTTGTGCTTCATCTAACCATCTACAAACATTCAATTGAAGTGCTGACAATTTGTCTAAAAGATGGATAGAAAAATAAAATGTCTTTCAATTTTTTTATGGCTTCAGATTATTTTGACAAGTATTTTATTATTTGTTGAGAGAAACGACAATAAAACAATGTATGTATGTACTTGTATTTGTCGATTAACAAAGTTTTCTAAAGTTTCAATAGCAAACAAACACTTTTGCATTTAAGACTTACATAAATATTTTCTATGAATACGTTAATGGAGGGTAAAATTGTAAAGTGTAACTTGTTGAATTCAAAATAACGTTTTGCTAATGACATTGATTGGTTTATGCAAAATACAATACAAAATACGTAAATAAACAATAGTTATTTAACAAAAGATATTAAACAAAAAACAAAATTTAACATTTTGAAAATATAAATATTTATATAATTTTCTTGGAAATTTTCAACCATAAGATATAATATTTTCAATGGTAAACGCGTTTTATTTCTATGGAAATTTACACAATAAAGTTATATTTCATTGAAAGTGTACTGAAAGAAGTGGTTTTTCTAGGAAAAATATGGTAAAAGAAAAACTTTTACTCTGCAATTGATTAAAAAAAAAATCTCAGAAAACGCACTTTTTATATTATTTGTAATATTTTATATAATCAATCAGATTATTTTGCTATAAAAAATGTTGTTCTGATTGATTGTATTTTTTGTATAGAAAAAATAATAATCATTTTTTTTGAAAGAATCCTAAAAATGCTTTCTACCACAGTGCATGAGCATTTAAAAAATATTTTCGTGAAAACTCTTCTAAAAAGTACCATTACGTCGAAAAGTAACAAAAAGTACATTTTCGCAGGAAAAAGGAACCTTTTGTCTAAAAATACCAAAAAGTACCTTTTCGCAGAAAAAGGTACACTTTCGTCAAAAAGTACCAAAATTGTACCTTTTTGAAAAAAGTACCCTTTTGAAAATAGTACCCTTTTGAAAAAAGTACCCTTTTGAAAAAAGTACACTTTTGAAAAAAGTACCCTTTTGAAAAATTTACCCTTTTGAAAAAAGTACCCTTTTGAAAAAAATACCATTTTGAAAAAAGTACCCTTTTGAAAAAAGTACTCTTTTGAAAAAGTACCCTTTTGAAAAATGTACCCTGTTGAAAAATGTACCATTTTGAAAAAAGTACCTTTTTAAAAAAGTACCCTTTTAAAAAAGTACTCTTTTGAAAAAAGTACCCTTTTGAAAAAAAAGTACCCCTTTGAAAAAAGTACCCTTTTGCTAAAAGTACCCTTTTGTAAAAAGTACCCTTTTGGAAAAAGTACCCGTTTGAAAAAGTACCCTTTTGTAAAAAGTACCCTTTTGAGAAAAGTACCCTTTTGAAAAATGTACCCTTTTGAAAAAAGTACCCTTTTGAAAAAAAGTACCCTTTTGAAAAAAGTACCCTGTTGAAAAAGTACCCTTTTGAAAATAGTCCCCTTTTAAAAAAAGTACCCGTTTGAAAAAAGTACCCTTTTGAAAAAAGTACCCTTTTGAAAAAAGTACACTTTTGAAAAAGTACCCTTTTAAAAAAAGTACCCGCTTGAAAAAATTATCCTTTTGAAAAAAGTACCCTTTTGAAAAAAGTACACTTTTGAAAAAAGTATCCTTTTGTAAAAAGTACCCTTTTGAAAATAGTACCATTTTGAAGAAAGTACCCTTTTGAAAAAAGTATCCTTTTGAAAAAAGTACCCTTTTGAATAAAGTGCCCTTTTGAACAAAAGAGCCCTTTTGAAAAAAGAACCCTTTTGAAAAAAGCACACTTTTGAAAAAAGTACCCTTTTGAAAAAAGTACCTTTTTGAAAAAAGTACCATTTTGAAAAAGCTACCCTTTTGAAAAAAGTACCCTTTTTAAAAAGTACCATTTTGAAAAAGTACCCTTTAAAATAAGTACTCATTTGAAAAAAGTACCCTTTTTAAAAAAAAAACATTTGAAAACGGTACTTTTTTGAAAAAAGTACCCTTTGAAAAAAGGACCCTTTTAAAAAAAGAACCCGTTTGAAAAAAGTACCCTTTTGAAAAAAGTACCCTTTTGAAAAAGTACGCTTTTGAAAAAAGTACCCTTTTGAAAAAAGTACTCTTTTGAAAAAGAACCCTTTTGAAAAAAGTACCCTTTCGTCAGAATAGTACCAAGTAAGGAACCTTTTGTCTTAAAGTACCAACAAAAAAACACTTCGTCAAAAAGCGTTACAAAAAATAGAACCCTTTCGTCAAAAAAGTACCAAAATGTACCTATTCGCCACAGCGGATTACAGAGTATGCATGTTCTGACAAAAAGCATTAGTAGCTACTTGAAACCGAACAAACTTCCATTTATGATTACAAAAAAATTAAATTTTCTTAGCAGAGTTTTTTGTCTACAGAAAATAATAATATTTTCTTTCGGTGACAGTGCACAAGCATGTCAATAAAAGCTCTTCACCAAAAGTATCAAAAAGGTACCCTTTCATTAAAAACGGAAACTTTTGTCCAAACAGTGCTAAAAAGTAACCTTTCGTCTAAAAGTACCAAAAATTAGACCTTAAATCAGGCTTTACAGAGTCTTAAGAACACGAGCATTTTAAAAAAAGTAGCCTTTCGTTAAGAGAGTACTAAAAAGTACTCGGTTGTGAAAAAAGTATCATATTGCCTAAAGAGTACAAACAATGCGGATTCATATTGTTTTCTTCGAAAGAGCATGAGCGTGGTAACAAAACCTGTTAACTTTGAAATAAGTACCTTTTTCTTCCAATGAGTACTAAATTAAGTACAGATTACAAAAAAGTACTTTTTAGCTTGAAAGATACAAAAAAGGGTATACTTTCTGCAAAAGAGTCCTAAAATAAAATCTGTTTACAGAAAAAGTACTTAAACAAGTTCCACTTCTCGAAAGAGTACATAATTTTTTTTCAAAAAGTACGAAAAAAGGTACTTTCTGCAAAAGAGTCCTAAAAAAAAAAAAAACTGTTTAACAAAAAAGTACTTAAACAAGTTCCACTTCTTCGAAAGAGTACATAAATTTTTTTCAAAAAGTACGAAAAAAAGTACCAATTCTTTGAAATAGTACCTTCCGGTAAATAAGTACTTTACAGTGTTCCTCCATCTTTAAAAGGGAAAAAATAATACAATTTAAGTATTCTTCCTTAAAATCTGTCGATAAAGTAATTCCTTTGTATAGAAATTGTACTAAAAAAAGACTATTCATAAATTTCTTTATCATTATTTAAAATATCTAAATTTTGCACGTTTTACTATTTTAGCAAATTTGCTAATTTTCCCATTGTTTTATAAACATTTTCTTTTTGTTAAACATTAATTAGAATAAAATGTAAGTAGTACAAAATTATTACAAAACATTTTTTTTTCCCAAACAAAAAAAAAAATCTCTTTATATAAAAACCATCATTAAACCAATACAACAAAGTGTAGTAAGATGCTTTTCATACAAAAAATATTCTGAATTTAAGCTCATTTTTACTTATGAATAACCAAACAAAAGCAAAAAAAAAAAAATACAACTGTTGAAAACACAGTTCACTTTTGCTAAGCTTGCAGTTTTTTTTTTGCATCCTACTCCTCCTGCTGCTACAGCAGAGGAGACTGACTATTCAGGACACGTTGGTGCCTACAATAGACCCACTTTGTTATAGACTGTTATACAAGAGTAAGCTTTTATATGAATTCCTTGTGTTTCTTGGAAATTCTTTAGGCTGGTTGTGTAAACAAGAGAAAGAACCCTTATAAACCCACACCCACACTTTACAGTGTTGTAAGTTAGTACTTAAAAGTAGTTGTTGTTAAATGTGTGGGATGATTTAAATGTTACTGCATACTAGATTATATTGTGATTGATATTATGAGAGTATTTATGAGATTAAATGTGACCAATTACATTTTGGAATTTGTCTTAAATTTTATATAATCTGAAAAGAACCAAACTTTTTTTGATGTTCTAAAATTAAAGTTGTACTAAATTAATAAATTTTTTGCATATTTTGCAATTATTTGTAAAATTGCATATTTCTATAAAATTCTAATCAAATTTTATGCAGAACTTGTTTCCCGAGTAAAAAGGAATTTATATAAATGTATATTATTTTATATGTTTTCATTAAACGATATAAAACTATATGAGTCAAAGTATAATATTATATCTCACTTTGAAATTTTCCAATTTTTTTAAATGATGTCATATAAAATCATATCAAATTATATTGTTCATAATATATTAATATAAATGGTAGATGTAATCATACGTTGCACATAAAACTTAATCCGATTTCATACATTATTATACGTGACTTTATATCTAATTATGTATAGGACTTTACTAAACCAAAAATCTAGTATCAATTTATGTATAATTATATATGACTAATATAATACCATTTAAAACTATATATGGCCCCATACTAAAAAAATTTCCAACAAAAATAATAGATATAATTATATGTGTCTTAAGCGATAACATATCTGTGTTTGTATGGTACTATATATACGCAAATTTCGTCTAAACTCAATATATATTTATAAATGGTCGCATATGTAATGGAATATATATTTTGATATAATCATGTATATAAAAAATATTTTTTTGACCAAACAACTAGCCATATATAATTATTAGAGTTCGTTTTCAAATTTTTTTTTGATTTTGATTTCTGGATATTATCACTTTTTAGAAGGTTTTTGTATCAATAAAAATAATGGCGTACTTTTTTTTAAAAAATTCCAACTCCTTCCCGTGCCTATAGGCGACTCAAATCGCGGATTTTATATGTCAAATCTGACTTCACTATTCGATTCTACAGGAAAACTTAGGCCCATAAGCTTTTTTTTAGTTTTTGGAATGCACCAGAATGCATGATTAGAGTGGTCCAAAAAACTAATTTTTTTTAAAAAAAATTAAAATATTTTTTTTGTTAATATACAATGAAAAAATACTTACATCTGAGAAAAATGGTCCAAAAATTTTAATTTTGTTGTTAAACGTTCAAAAGTTATTAAAGTTTAAAAATTAAATTTTTAAGTGAATACAAAATAATTTATTGGTTTTGTAATTTCTATTTAGCAGCAATTCTAATTAATTCTATTCCTTTCGACAGCATATAAAGCTAAACAATTTAAATTATCTTTATTTTTAACTAAACACGACTTGTTCAGGCGCGAAATTTTACCAACAAGTTGTTCGGTGGTAAAATTTCGCGCCTGAACAACTCGTTTAGTTAAAAATAAAGATAATTTAAATTGTTTAGCTTTATCTGTTATTGAAAGGTATATAATTGATTAGAATTATTGTTGTTAAATAGAAATAACAAAACTAATAAATTATTTTGTATTCACTAAAAAATTAAATTTTTAAACTTTAATAACTTTTGAACGGGTAACAACAAAATAAAAATTTTTGGACCATTTTTCTCAGATGTAAGTATTTTTTCATTGTATATTAACAAAAAAAATATTTTAATTTTTTTTAAAAAAAATTAGTTTTTTGGACCACTCTAATCATGCATTCTGGTGCATTCCAAAAACTAAAAAAAAGCTTATGGGCCTAAGTTTTCCTGTAGAATCGAATAGTGAAGTCAAATTTGACATATATTCAGCCGTTTTTTTGTATGTGAAAATGGACCTAAAATCCGCGATTTGAGTCGCCTATAGGCACGGGAAGGAGTTGGAATTTTTTAAAAAAAAGTACGCCATTATTTTTATTGATACAAAAACCTTCTAAAAAGTGATGATATCCAAAAATCTATTTTTCAAAATTAACTCTAATAATTATATATGCCAGTATTTCAAAATTTATTTTTGTGTGTCAACATATATGGTTATACAAAACTTTTTATTGGATCATATAAGATTACATATGATTTTTGGGAACCCGAGTTCGATTCCCGGCCCAGTCGAGAAAAAAAAGTTTTTTTTTATTTTTTTTTTAAATAGAAAACACTTTTTTATTGTATTTAGTTTTTTTAGAACTAAAAAATTTTCATTTTTGGAATTTTTGCAATCATTTTTAAAAAAATATTTTTCTTTTATATAGTTATATATAACTATATTTGATTTTTTATTTTAAATTATCTATAATTTTTGGGAACCCGAGTTCGATTCCAGAAAAAAAATATATATTTTTTATTTTTTTTTAAATAGAAAACACTTTTTTATTGCATTAATTTTTTTTAGAACTAAAAATTTTTCTTTTTTTGAATTTTTGCAATCATTTTTAAAAAATTATATTGCTTTTATATAGTTATATATAACTATATTTAATTTATTATAAAATTATCTATCATTTTTGGGAACCCGAGTTCGATTCCAGAAAAATATATATTTTTTTATTTTTTTTTTAAATAGAAAACACTTTTTTATTGCATTTGTTTTTTTTAGAACCTAAAAAATTTTACTTTTTGAATTTTTGCAATCATTTTTAAACATTTATATTGCATTTATATAGTTAATAACAGCTATATTTGGTTTAAATTATCAAATTATCAATGATTTTTCAAACTCGATCTCAAATCTAATTCTGATTTCCTGATTCCATGAAAAATTTCAAACTTATAAGCCAAAGTCTTATTTCACTGGAAGCCTATGACTTGGAAATAAGGCATATCGCTACATTAAAATTATTGTTTAAGCTTACCATGGAAGCCCCTAATAGCGCTGTACGTCATTCCAATTTTTTTTTTTTGCAAATTTTATCAAAAATTTTCTAAGTCTTTTTGAAAATTGTGTACAAGTGAATAACATATTTAATTGGATGTAATCATATATTACTATATGTTAGATCAATTTGATATAATTAGATACGATCAATTTATTTAAAACTAAGTCTTTTAAAGTTGTTATTTGCTAACAACGTCCGCTGGTCTAGAGGGTAGAGATTGCGATTACAAAACGGAAGACTTGTGGTTCTAATCCCCGTCCGTTCGAAGTTTTTTTTTTTTTTTTTATTTATTTTCAGTTTGACATTATTATATCTTAAAATAAATCTAAAAACAGAAACATTTTTTGGATAAAAATGTATCCAATAATTTTTTTATAAAATCAAGATATCAGATATTAAAAGATAACTTTGGCGCGGCCAAATTTCGGATGAAATTACATTATATAATATCCAATTTAATATAAAATCATGATATTGGATATTGTAAGATAACTTTGGCGCGGCCAATTTCCGGATGAAATTACATCTTATCATATCATATTTAATACAAAATCATGATAATAGATAATTTGGGATAACTTTGGCGCGGCCAATTTCCGGATGAAATCACATACAATCAAATATTAAACTGTAACTTCATATATTATAAGATGTTATGAGATAACTTTGGCGCGGCCAATTTTCGGATGAAATTTAGCAAAATCAGATCCAATAAATTATATATAATTTTTTAAGATAACATGTTTTACCATACAATTTTTTTTTACTCGGGTTGTAAAAAAAAATTTAAAAATGCATATTTAAAAAAAATATGCAATTAAAAAATGCATATTTTAAGAACCAGATATTTTAAAATTTTTGCATAAAATTAAGTCATTGTTGTTGTACTAAATTAATATTAGTTTCAATATTTTGGAATTATTTGTAAAATTCCATATTTTTATAAAATTGACGTTGTACTAAATTAATATTTTTTTGCATATTTTGCAATTATTTGTAAAATTGCATATTTCTATAAAATGCTAATAAAATTTTATGCAGCGATTTTTTCACACTTCATCAAAAAGCGTTACAAAAAATAGAACCCTTTCGAAAAAAAGTACCAAAATGTACCCAATCGCCACAGCGGAATACAGAGTATTCGTGTTCTGACAAAAAGCATTAGTAGCTACCCAGGCAGAAAAATACGAACGGGAGAGCGCTTAAAAGCGCTTTAAAAACAAAAAATATGGTACTATTATAGCACTTTTAGAACAAAAAAATGGGACGTATCTAAATTGTATACATAAGTCTATAAGACAAATCTTTTTTTTGGTGTTTATTTGAATAAAGAAATTTATTAAATAAATTTTGAACTAACTTTGAACAATTTTCTAAGTCCCGGAAAAAATTTGTTTGCAGTTTTCTTTGCGTTTTGGAATAAAAAATTTATTAAAAATGCTTTTAGGAAAAAATGTGGAAAAGTCCCAAAAAAAGTGGTGTATTGAACCGAAACGGGTATGTATCCGGAGTTTAAGGGTGATGTATCCGGAGTTTAAGACACTTCCTTACGAAAGAAACAGGTGTTTTTATATAAATGTGTTAATTTTATAATATGTAGGTCATTGTGTATAAGTGACATATCATGAGAACTATCAAGGACCGACCACTTATCCTGCAGGGAAATAAAAACTATTCCAATTGTTATGCAAATTAATACATTTTAATAAAAAAATTATACTTTGAACGGATTTAAATAGAAAAACATCGGCAAAGCGCTTGAAAAGCACTTTTTCGAATTCATACTACCTTCTACACAAAAAAACAAAGTGCTTTACCCAGACTCTTTCTTTGGAACGGTTGGCAGTTTCTGCCTGGGTACTTAAAACCTAACAAATTTCCATTTATGATTACAAAAAAATTAAATTTTCTTAGCAGAGTTTTTTGTCTACAGAAGTAGACAAAAGTATCAAAAAGATACCCTTTAAAAACGGAGACTTGTAAAAACAGTGCTAAAAAGTAACCTTTCGTCTAAAAGTACCAAAAATTAGACCTTAAATCAGGCTTTACAGAGTCTTAAGAACACGAGCATTTTAAAAAAAGTAGCCTTTCATTAAGAGAGTACTAAAAAGTACTCACAAGGGAAGTCTCCCTGGTGTCACCCTCCGATCCTCATGAAATTTGGATATGTTGTTAAGAACGAAAATTAATTCGACACGTATTTTTTTTTAGCGGCCCAAACTCATTTTTCGGGGGGGTCGATTTGTATGGGGGGAAATTGACCATTTTCAGTTTTTTACGATTTACGCCTATTTAAACAAAATTAATGTAGGCATGTGTGGTATCAGATTAAAGGTATTAAAAATATCTATCTCGTGGTGCTAACAACGGGCCAAAGAAGTTAATATTTTTCGACTTATTAACGAAAGTGTCCTAAAATTTTGGTGTTTTACTCAATATGACGAAAAGTTGTGCATGTTTGGACACGTTCTTAGCATACGTAGATAGGTTTTCCAAAGACCTTTCATTTGGTATGTAACATGACTAGGTTTCTTTGCATAATATAGGAGATAAACGAAAAAAACTGAAAAATGGCCTTGTCTTCCCCCCTCCTTTTTACCCCCTAAATATGAATTTGGGCCGCTAAAAAAAAATAATACGTGTCCCTTTATTTTTTCTGCTCTACAAAATAAAACCAATTCCATAAAGATCCGCGGGTGACACTAGGGAGACTTCCCTTGTCAGTTGTGAAAAAAGTACCATATCGCCTATTTGTAAAATTGCATATTTCTATAAAATGCTAATAAAATTTTATGCAGCGATTTTTTTGTAGAAATTTAAAAAGGCATATTTAAAAAAAATATACAATTAAAAAAATGCATATTTTAAGAACCAGATATCTTAAAATTTTTGCATAAAATGAAATCATTGTTTCTTTATTTTTAGGAGTTATAGTTTAATTTGTACCATTTTTTCTAAAACTGTTCTAAAATGACAACAAAAAATTTAAAATCCATATTAAAAAATATGCAGTTTTGAGATATTTGCATGTTTTTAAAGTTATCAAAATTGATATGTTACTGTTTTTGGAAAAAATTTAAGATTTTTTCTTAAATTTTAAGAATTATAGTTTGATTAGTACCGTTTTTTTAAACTGTACTAAAATAAAAAGAAAAACTTAAAAATGCATATTAAAAATATGCAGTTTTGAAAATATTAAATATTTTTAAAGTTTACAAATTTAATATTTTCTTGTTTTTGGAAAAAATAGGAAATGCATTTATTAAAATATTAATACATAAACTTTTTTAAAACTGAACTAAAATTTTTGTAGAAATTAAAATGCATATTTTTGTTTTTAAATAACATATTTTTAATTTTTTACTTTTTTGGAATTGGTTGATTTTATATGATTTGTTAAGGACATTACTTTGTTTGATGTTCTAAAATTGAAGTTGTACGAAATTTACAACATTTTATGAATACCTTTTTTTTGCATATTTTGCAATTTTTCGTAAAATTGCATATTTGTATTAAATTATAATAACATTTTATGCAGCGCTTTTTCTTTAAAAATTAAAAAATGCATTTAAAAAAAAAAAAAAAAATTAATAAAAAAATGCACGTTTAAATAAAACTGCATATTTAAAATGTTTCCATAAAACTAAGTCATTATTTTTTTATTTTTAAGAATTACACTTTAGTTAGTACTTTTTGAAAATGTACTGAAATGGAAACAAAAACTTAAAATGCATATTTAAAAATATGCAGTTTTCCGAAATTTACATATTTTTAAAGTTTACAAATATTTGGTTGTTATTGGAAAAAAATTAAAAAATACATGCATTAAAATATTAGTAACTACCCGTTGTTAAAACTGAACAAAAATTAGTGTAAATTTTTTTTTTTTTGAATTTGTTAATTTTATATGATCTATTAAATACCTAAATTTGTTTGATACTCTTAAATTGAAGTTGTACTAAATTTACAACGTTTAACCTTGTGTGCATATATTGTTAACTAACTTTGGACCTAACTTTGTTTGATGTTCTAAAATTAAAGTTGTACTAAATTTATAAATTTTTTGCAAAATTTGCAATTATTTGTAAAATTGTATATTTCTATAAAATTCTAATAAAATTTTATACACCGCTTTTTATGTAAACAATTGAAAATGCACTTAAAAATATACGATTTTTTTTAAAAAATGCATATTTTAAAGCATTGTTTTTAAATTATATCATTGTTTTTTTTTAAGAATTGTACTTCAATTTGTTTCACTTTTTCAAACTGTACTAAAATGAGAACAAAAACTTTAAAATGCATATTTAAAAATATGCAGTTTTGAGGAAATTGCATATTTTTAATGTTTACAAATTTAATTATTGGCTGTTTGTAACTTAGCAGTCGTTATTTTTAAAACTTTGCTCAAATTCGCACCAATTTTTGGCACTGTACTAAATTTTAAAATTGTACTAAAATGAATGTAAAAATTAAAATATAATTCTATGAATTTTTGAGAAAATTACATATTTAAATGCATATTGTAGAACTATTCGTAAAATTGCATAATTCTATAAAATTTTATACCGCGCTTTTTATGTAAAAAAATTAAAATGCATTTAAGAAATATACGATTTTTTGAAAAAACGCATATTTTAAAACATTGGTTTAAAATTAAATTATTGTTTTTTTATTCTTAAGAATTATGCTTTAATTAGTACCACTTTTTCAAACTGTACTAAAATGAGAACAAAAACTTTAAAATGCATATTTAAAAATATGCAGTTTTGAGGAAATTGCATTTTTTAATGTTTACAAATTTAATAATTGACTGTTTGTAACTTATCAGCCGTCATTTTTTAAACTGTGCTCAAATTAGCACCAATTTTTGTAACTGTACTAAAATAAGTAAAAAAATATTAAAAAATACAATTTGTTGAAAATAACATATTTTTTATAGTTTTGCATAAAAGTATATAAATTTTATAATTCTTTTAGATGTTTCAAATAAAGTACCCCTGTTTGAAACTTTACTAAAATGAGTAGAAATATATAAAATGCAGATTTGAAAATTTGCATATTTTAATTTTTGACCTACATTTTTAAAAAATTACATAGTTTAAATATTTGCATTAAATTATAGAATGGTTTCTTTATTTTTAAAAATTATTCTTAAATTAGTAGTAATTAGTGTGCTAAAAATAGTACAAATTTTAAAAATTGTAGTAATATGAATACAAAAATAAAAATATATGCATTTTTGATAAAATTACATATTTTATCATGTTTTTAACTGTACTAAAAGAGTGTACTTTTTTTAGAAGCCTTTTCATTTAAGTTGGTCACCTTAATCTTTTCATATGAAAATTTCTGCTTTTTCCAAAACCCCCCTTTAAAAATTTTCCCCCCATCTTGTGTTGCAAACACACAATCTTACACAATTTGTTGATGCCCCATTGTTTTCGTGCCAATAAGTGCAGATATTCAGTTCATTTTCTTCTGTTCCCATTGTTTTAGGCTGTTGATGATGATAATGCTGCTAAAGACGAAAAGAATACAATAAAGTTGAAAAAATGTTTTTTTTTTTACGAACATTGTTTGTAATTCTCCCCGACAATAATGAGTAATATAAAACTGACAACAAAAAATATAAAAAAAGGAATTAATTGTTAAAAATTAATAATTAAAAAAAGGTCTCAATTTCGTTCTCAAACGTTTTTAAATGACTTCCCTAAAAGACGGTTAAATTTGTTGAAATTGCTAAAAAAAAAAAAGATTTAGTACATACTACATTTATATAAAATACACTCAAAAAAAAAACCTTGTAAAATTACAACAAAAACTTGCAACTTTTTTTTGTTTGCTACCTCCTATTTGACAAAAATTCCTAGTAATTTTACAAGCATTTTACCAATAATTTTGTAATTTTACAAATATTTTGACGCGATAAAATTTACAGGGTTTCGTAATTTTACTAGATTTTTTGCTACCTCTTATTTTACGAGAATTCCTAGTAATTTTAAAAGGTTTTTACCAATAATTTTGTTATTTTACAAGCTTTTTACCAATAAAATTGTTAATTTACAGTATTTTGGCGCAATTGAAATTACAAGAAATTCTCGTGAATTTACTAGATTTTTTTGGAAAATTATATTGGAAATTTATAAAATTACAAAAAAATTGTAAAATTACAAACAAAAGTGTAAATTTCGATCGAAATTTGTTTGTTAAAAAACAAGGAAAACTGTCTAATATTGGTAATTATACTAATATAATAATATAGTATACCCTCCAACCACAGTATGGGGGTATACTCACTTTGTCATTCCGTTTGTAACGCATCGAAATATCGGTCGGGGACCCCATAAAGTATATATATTATTGATCCATGCTCGATTCTAAGACATTCTGTGAATGTCCGTCTGTCCGTCCGTCCGTCTATCTGTCCGTCTGTCCGTCCGTCTGTCTGTAGATGGCACGATACAGTCCAAAATAAAAGAGCTAGCCTCCTGCAATTTGGCATGAATATGTCTTATGGTCCTAGGCAGGTTAAGTTCGTAAATGGGCAAAATCGGCTCAGGGGGAAAAAAGTTCCCCCTTGAAGATCTGAACCAACCTCTGAAAAAATACACTTTTTTTACACGTTTTTTTGTATTTTTGTTAAATAAATGAAACATTTGCTATATTTATAGGGATGGGAAGGTGCTCCCCCACTGACCTCCATCACCCCCCCCCCCCCCAAACAAACGCCCCTGGCATTTTTTTTAAGTTTTTTTTAAATTTTGGAGGGTATAAAAGATTCGGCACAGCCGAATCTTTTTTCATTTATTTGAATACATTAATTCAAAAATATAAAAAATAATCGGATTTTACTTTTTTTTTATTATTGGCAACATATTGGAAAGCAAAAAAGATGAATTTTTCATTGCTTTGTCATAAGCCCACAATTCATTCGTTAAATCAATCATTATTTTGATTAAATATAAATAAAAAATTGATAAAATTTCTGATCAAAATCGAAAAAATGTTTAATTGAAAAAATATTCAATTAATGCCTACAATTTGATGATTGGTGTAACAATTTTCTATATTGGTGGAATTTCAATAAAAAAATTGATTGAATCCGCAATTTTTTTGATTGAAATTTGTTTCAAACTCTTTTTGTGTAGCACAGCAGTTGTTTGATAGACCGACATCATGAAGGTTGCCGGTTCAATTCAGGTTGCTAAAACAATTATCTTTTTAGCATTTTTTATTACTTTAATTAGTTCTTCAAAAATTCTTATATGAAATTTTGTAAAATTGATCTGGGGTGTTTAAAACCGGTATAGGAAATACCAGAAATGTCTATAATTTTTAGAAATTCAATTTTTCTTCTGCATTTTTTCAGCTTGAATCCTTATAACAAATATAAATAGAGCCCGTGCTCGATCTGTACTTACAGAAAAAATCAAATAAAATGATTTATTTTTGTTTAGTTTTCCATGCATTTGTTTCTTCTAGCAATCCTTCCCTCTTTATCTTATTTAATTAAATATTAATATTATTTTATATCCAATTATCAATAGGTTGGTTTATGATAAATTTTGCTATACTCTCTAATTCTGTTTGCTAATAGTCTGGGTAAAGTTTTACAAAAAAATAAATTATATAAAATAATATCTATGAAAACCAATAACACAAGCCACATTTACAAACCAGAAAATTAAATAAATATATAATAATAAATATAAATCAAGCAGCTTAAAATATTATTTGCAATATATTTTGAATGTGACAAAAAACAAGTGAGAGTATTAAATTCGGCTGTGCCGAATTTTAAATACCCTCCATCACACAGTGGAAAAAATGGCTAGTTTTTTTTTTTTAAATAATTCAGCCTTCAGTAAGTACTGGACGGATAGTCATGAAATTTTAAAATCATAAAATAATAAATTTTATAATTTTTTTTCATTAGGGTACCTTTTACTGTCATACTGATTACCCTCGGCAAAAAAATGACCAACCTAAATAAATTTAAAACAGAAAAATAATTTTCTTGAAAATTATTCTATGAGAATATCATAGTTTTAATTAGTAAAGGAAATAATGACCTCGAGCTAAAAAAACCCCTTCTCAAAATATTAAATTTAAAATTTGTATTTCACACTAATTTTAAATATTTAATAATTTACGAAATTTAACTAAGCAATCAGTTTTGTAAATGTAACACTATGATTTCATCAGCTGTTTAACATTACAAATGTCAAATTAGTGGTTTTTAAAATAGAGAGCTCTAGCAAATAAACAGCTAAACAATTTGAATGCACAAATAAACAACAAAAAAATCCATGAATTTTTAAAAGGGTGTGAATGTAATCAGTGATTAAATGAAACCAAAGTTGCCAGATTTGGGAATTTATTCCCAGATGTCAAATATAACAACAGTTTTAGTTTGGAATTTAGTATTTTTGGGAATATTCAAAACTGTATATTCTAAACTGTATCCAAATGTGCCGTACTCAAAGATTAATAAAAAAATCATCCATAAGTTTCAACACCAAATTTGTATTTTATCTCTGGCCCACAGAGTCCCGACTACCTTGAAATTTTTATTTCATTTTTATACCCTCCACTCTAGTGATAGAGGGTATATGAGGCATTCCACACCAAATGTTCAATTTTTCAAAAACTGGGCTTAGGAGGCGTGGTCAAATATTGGAAAAATGGTCAAATTTGTGGCGAGTTGCCTTGATTAAATATTTATCACATTAAAACGCAATCTTAAAAATTTACATTCTTATATAGTTTCGTATGGGCTATCGAATAAATTTTTTTTCCTTGAAAAATTTTCAGAACCCGTTCTGAAATTTTCCATTTGTTAAAAAAGTCAATTTATCAAAAATCCGGCCACTTTTTTTCTTTTTTTTAAATTTTTTTTTTAAAGTTTAGATGTTTGTTCATCCACACAAAAAAATCAGAAATGTATTTTTCGTTTTTTTCGAGAAAATCGCATCTGAATTTTAAATTTCATAACAATTTTGTAATTTGCTTGTATTTTCTTGTTTTAAAGTTGCGAATGAGTAATATTAATTGCATGAGAATTACTCATTCGACACGTTAAAACAAGAAAATACAAGCAAATTACAAAATTGTTATGAAATTTAAAATTCAAATGCGATTTTCTCGAAAAAAACGAAAAATACATTTCTGATTTTTTTTGTGTGGATGGACAAACATCTAAACTTTAAAAAAAAAAAATTAAAAAAAAAAAAAAAAAAGTGGCCGGATTTTTGATAAATTGACTTTTTTAACAAATGGAAAATTTCAGAACGGGTTCTGAAAATTTTCTAAAGAAAAAAATTGTATTCGATAGCCCATACAAAACTATATAAGAATGTAAATTTTTAAGATTGTGGTGCATTCCGTTTTAATGTGATAAATATTTAATCAAGGCAACTCGCCACAAATTTGACCATTTTTCCAATATTTGACCATGCCTTCTAAGCCCAGTTTTTGAAAATTAGAAAAACCAAAAATGAAATTTTCTTAGTTCCATATAGGGCTATCCAAACAACCTATTCAGAAATTTACGGGACATATGTTTTTCTGTAGCGGGACATTTGGTGTGGAATGCCTCACATATAAGTTTGTCATTCCGTTTGTAACACCTCGAAATATTGGTCTAGGACCCCATAAAGTATATATATTCATGATCCTCGATCGATTTTAAGACGATCTAGCGATGTCCGTCCGTCCGTCTGTCCGTCTGTCTGTCTGTTGAAAACAGAAAGACTTTACGGAGGCTCCTGAAGTTTGGCATATATGTTGGTAATTTACCTGGTCAGGTTGGTATTGCAATCCAGCGAAATCGGTCCAGTGGTTCAAAAGTTATAAGCAAATGAGTGAATTTCGGCAAGGGTTTTTCTGGAATTTACGAGATAAAACACACGATAACTTTCGACCGGCATTTCTGAGGGTGCTGAAGTATGGCATATATATTTGCCGTTCTTCCGGTCCGGTTCTTTTTAAATTTCAGCCAAATCGGTCCAGTGGTTCAAAAGTTATTAGCAAAACATTGAATTTCAGATTAGCTTCACCTTAAATTCGCGTGTTGAAAACCCGTTAAATCTGTTTTAAAAACATTGGTAAATCACAAAAATATTTTACAACGTATTTTTGTCACTCAAAAATTTTTTTACATTAAAAAAAAAAAATACACTCGAAAAAAATTTTACACTCAAAAAAAATGTTACACTCAAAAAAAATGTTACACTCAAAAAAAAATTTAGTAAATTATTTTTTTTTTTGCCAAAATTAGTTTAAAAAACGTTTTTTACACAAAATTAAATATTTCTAATCAAAAATTTTATTTTTTTCATGTTAGAAAATTTAAAAAGGGCATTGTGGAGGGTATTTATAGATTCGGCCAAGTCGAATTTAACTTTTCTACTTGTTCTGTTTTAAATATATTTATGTTAGTAATTTTTGCAAGACTTAGTCGACACGTGTTTCGGAATTTGTCAGATTCCATTGTCGAGACTATTAAGCAAATATACTACAAGTAGCAAAGCAAATTTAAATGAATTAAAATTTTAACTTGTAAAATTTAATAGAAAAACTACGTTTTTATGATTTAGAGACTTTTGGATTATCTTGTAAATAGTTCTGGGAACAATGATATAAAAAAAATTGGCAACGCTGACTGAAATAAACACCTAAGCTACGCAAATAAAACAATGAAAATGCTGGTACCAATACAACACCCAAGAAAATTTAATGGTAGAACTGATTTTTTAAAAAACTAACTAATTTACAGAGATTTTGATGCACTACATTTTGCATTTATTTTCTATGTAAAATCTCGCCCTGAATCCGAAATATATAATTTTCAATAGAATTTACTTTTTTCCAAATTTTATTGTCGATATATCGATTGATAGCTTCTAAGGCAATAATCAGATTGAAAATGTTGTATGTTGAATTGATAAGGCATTCAAATTCCTTTAATTTAAAACAAAACTAAAAATAAATTCAGTGATTTGGTGCGCAGATATTTTTATTGAAACTTATTTAAAAAGTTAAAAATTTGACGAGAGAGAAATATCTCGAAAACTGTTTAAATTATAAGACTTTGGACTTTATTTTCGGATTCATCGCGAGATTAAACATTCAAAATAAATGGATAATGTAGTGGATGCAAATCTCTGTAAACTTGTAATATTTTACATTGTGCTGGATTCTCGAATACGACTTCACCATCCATCCAATTTTTAAAAATTTGATATTCTTTCGAATTTTAAGATTTTAAATTTTTTTTCCTTTAACAATTAAAGATCTAGTTAATATCTTTATTAATTACAAGAACAAATTTAAAAATCTTAAAACTCGAAAGAATATCAATTTTTGAATTTGGTGAACGGTGAAATCGTATTCCAGAATCGAGCACATTATATAGCTCAATTTCCAAATAATTTTCAGTTTTCTCAGAAAATGTTTCTGCTAAAATGACTAATATTTTATTTCGAGTGTTTTTATGTTAACTCAAATATGTACAATAAATTTACGCATGTGATACTGTTGTAAATAGAACAATATCTAATTCAAACGGGCAAATGTACAACAATAGCTGAGTATTTAATTGTGGCATGTGGCCAATTTTCACTTGTCTATTTTACTAACAATTTAGTAAATAATATTTAAAATTAAACGGGATGGATGCATATGCGAGTAATTGTTATAATACAAAATTTATGAAAAGTTTTAAATATTTTTTGAATTTAATACAATTTTTATATTGTTTAGAGAATTTATTTACAATTTTGAAATTTATTTCACGTCTGCACGTATAGATTTGAAAGTCCGTAAAGATACCGTGATAACTCACGATAACGGGTGTAAAATTTAATTTTATTTAATTTCAGGCGTGATTCAAATGAATCACGAACATTTCTAGTCATGCGTTCATATTTAGTATTTAAAAATTTGTAATGAAATTATAAAGATCACCACAGGGCGTATGATTGTTATAAATTTATTAATTAATATTAATCATACGTACTGAGGCACAATATTAATGTTAAACAATGACTACGAATTTCGAAAAAGTTGAGGTAGGGAAAGTAACCCTTTAGGGTCGATATTAACATACAAAATTATTGGACCTGTAGAACAATGCCGTTGGGTTCCTTTTTTGACTTGAAAATCGAAAAGTTTCGAACAAAGTGAAAAAATAAATTCAGTAAACAATCTGTAACAAATTAGCAAATTATGTTATAAAATTTGCCAATTTATCAAATCTACTGATATTGAAAAAAATTGCTATTATCTGCATTAATTTTTGCTAATTTAGCTAGTTTTAGCAAATTATTTGCATATTTATTTAACAACTTAGTTATTAAACATTTTTTTGTTATAAGAACCTTGCAGATTTTCTGGAAATTTAAAAAAAAAAAATTTTTAGTGTGACTAGCTAAAAATAAGCTAATTTCAACTAACAAACAAATTTGTTATTCTATTAAAAATCCTTTTATACACTTTTGTTATAAAATTTCAGAATGAAATCCTTCATACATTTGCTCTAGAATTATCTTAACCATTGAATAGTTAATATCAATTAAAAAAAAAAATTGCTAGTTATTTGTTTTATATTCATTGCTACTTTTTGTTCTATTTTATATAATGTTTCAATTAACTGACTTCTCACACTCGATATTTATTTATATAATAGTTAAAAAGGATAATGGAAAACACATTAAACTTGTGTATAAATTGCAACGTAAATGTTGAGTTTAGTTACAAAACAGTTTTCTACGTTTTAAAAAATCTCCCCAGCTGGGAGTGCTGCGCTGATATTGAAAAAAAAAATGACAATGAAATATAAATAATATAAAAAAAATGACGACAAGACAATTAGTATTGAATACTTCTAGAATGATCAAATAAATTGAAGACTAAAGACAAAAAAAGAAAAAAACAATTGTTTAGCAAATCTATGGATAAATGAAACAATTAAAATAAAGAAATAACCAGCAAAAACAAATAAATTTAATATAGCTAATAACCTTGCTGGGGGAGCCATTATGAATGATAAATGAATTTCTAAGAATTTTTTTATTAATTGAATTTCAAAAGAATTAGAATAAGAAATTTTAATTAATACATTAATTGAAAGATATTTTTAAAATTATAATTTGTGTTTTGAAAGACAGGGATAGAAAGTTTATGAAACTAGCAATAACAATTTTTGTCTAAAATTAGGCTACCTAAAAACTTTATTATAAAACCCTAAAAATATGATTCAAAAATTTTTTAAATGTAAATTTAGTTTACACTGCACTATTTTATAGAGATTTTGATGCACTACATTTTGTATTTTTTGTTCATGTATTTTATTATTAAGACATTCTAGCGATGTCCGTCTGTCTGTCTGTGGAAATGGTGATCACGGCCAAAATATTACACGGAGATGACTGAGGCTTAACATATTTATTGGAAGTTCTCCCGAGCAGTTTGGTGTTGCATTTGAGCGATATCAGTTCAGCGGTTCAAAAGTTATGAACGAAAATGTTAGGGCACCTCAAAAATTTTGGTACATTCAATATAACCTAAAAATACAAAATACTTTAATTCGGCTGGTGATTGACATATGTGAACATAAATGAACGGCGAATGGTATTTAAACAAGTACGAACATATTTCTTGACAAAAAAAAAAAAATCGCGGATTTTTTTTTCGCGGAAATTTTTTTTCAAAAAATTTTTTTTTTTTTTCAAAAAAAATTTCCTTTTAAATAAAGGTTTTTGCAATAATCGTTTTAAAATTGTGGAGGGTATCACTACATTCGGCAAGGCCGAATTTAACTTTTTTACTTGTTTTTTCTAAATTTCATTTAAATTTCAGGAAAAATTTGTTGATACATCGATTAATAGAATCTTAGGCGATATTCAGATTAATTATTTGGATATTTTCTTTTTATACCCCCCACTCTAGTGATAGAGGGTATATATAAGTTTATCATTCCGTTTGTAGTAAGGACCCCATAAAGTATATATAATCATGATCCTCGATCGATTTTAAGACGATCTAGCGATGTCCGTCCGTCTGTCCGTCTGTCTGTTGAAAACACGCTAACTTTTGAAAGACTATACGGAGGCTCCTGAAGTTTGGTATTGCAATCCAGCGAAATCGGTCCAGTAATTCAAAAGTTATGAGCAAAAGAGTGAATTTCGGCAAGGGGTTTTTGTGAATTTTTGAGATAAAAACAACGCTAACTTTTGAAAGGCAATTCTGAGGATGCTGAAACATGGCATATATATTTACCGTTCCCCAGGCTCGACTTGAATTTCGGCCAAATCGGTCCAGTGGTTCAAAAATTATTATCAAAACCGTGAATTTCAGATTAGTTTCACCTTAAATTCACGTGTTGAAAACCCGTTAAACATGTTTTAAAAACATTTTTTAGTCACAAAAATATTTTTAAACGTATTTTTGTCACTCAAAAATATTGTTACACTAAAAAAAAAAATACACTCGAAAAAAATTTTACACTCAAAAAAAATTTTTTTTTTTCAAAAATTACTTAATATTTCTAATCAAAAATTTTATTTTTTCACGTTAGAAAATTTACTATGACTTAAAAACGGCATTGTGGATTCGGCCAAGTCATAGATTCGGCCAAGTCGAATTTAACTGTTCTATTTGTTAATTTATATTTTTTGATAAAATCAAATTTTTCGAATAATGCTAACAATTTTTATTAATTTTAAATTTAAGTCTATATAAATAAAAATCAATTGTCGTTCGTTGGTAACAGCATCAGTTGAGAACGGCTGGACCGATTTGGACAATTTTTTTTTGAAATGTTCGTTATATTCCAACTTAGGTTTTTACGTTAAGAAAAATTGACCACGCCCACTTTTACGCCCACTTTTTGCGATTTATCTAAAATCCGAAAACGGCTGCACCGATTTGGCTAATTTTTTATTTAAATGTTCGTAGTAACACAGTTTAAGGTTTCACAGAAAGAAAACTCGACCACGCCCACTTTACCGCCCACTTTTTTCTATTTATCTGCAATCTGAGAACGTCTGGACCGATTAGACTTAATCTATCTATCTATATAAATAAAAATCAATTGTCGTTCTTTGGTAACCACATCAGTTGAGAACGGCTGCATCGATTTGGACAATTTTTTTTTTGAAATGTTTGTCATAGTCCAACTTAGGTTTTTACGTAAAAAAAATTGACCACGATCCCTTTAACGCACACTTTTTTTCGATTTATCTAAAATCGGAAAACGGCTGCACCGATTTGGCTATTTTTTTACTTAAATGTTCGTAGTAGCACAATTTAAGTTTTTACTGAAAGAAAAATCGACCACGCCCACTTTTTTCGATTTATATAAAATCTGAGAATGTCTGGGCCGATTTGACTTGGTTTTTAAAATGAATTTTCATCATAGTCCAACTTTGATTTTTACGCAAAAAGAAGTTGACCATGCCCACTTTTACGCCCACTGTGGCTAATTTTTGTTGAAAATATTTGTCATAATTCAACTAAGGTTTTTTTCGGAGAAGAAAGTTGCCCACGCCTACTTTTTCTATGTATCGAAAAAACTGTTATAGTCCGCAAAAGATTTTTAAGGCAAGAAAAATTGGCCACGCCTACTTTTACGCTTACATTTCCCGATATGTATATTTTAAATCGTAGAATGGCTAGATCAATTTGGGTAATTTTTTTTTAATGTTCTTCATCGACCTAAGGTTTTTTGGAAAAAAACAATTTACTATTTATACGCCCCTTTTCGATGTATATAAAATCGCATCACTTGAGAATTAATGGACCGAATTGGTTTTTTACGGGAAAAATAATTATCCACGCCAAATTTTATGCCCACTTTTTTCATATATCTTAAATAGGAAAACGGCTGCATAGATTTGACTAAACTTTTTTTTAATGTTCGTCATAGTACAACTTAGGTTTAAACGGAATTAAAATTTTTTTACGCCCACTTTTTTCGATAATCATATTTAAAATAGAAGAACGGCAAGACCGATTTGGCTATTTTTTGTTAACATTAGTCATATTCCAATTAAGGTTTTTTCGTAAAGAAATTGTACACTCCCACTTTTTTCAATATATCTTAAATCCGAGATCGACAGGCCTTTGCTAATTTTTTCTTTAATGATCATAGTCCAAGTAAGGTTTTTACGGAAATAATTATTGTCCTCGATCACTTCAACGCCCACATTTTTGAATATCTTTAAAATTTTAACACTTGAGAACGCCCGTACCTATTTGGCTTTTTTTCTGTTTTAAATGTTCGTAATAGTCCATATGGATGTTCGGAAAGAAAAATTGTCCTCGCCCACTTTTTTTCGATATATCCAAAACAAATTTAAATGCCCATTTTGCTTTAAATATGTGAAATCGCTTTAAGTCGAATACTAATGACCGGACCGATTTTTTTATGTTAGTATTAGTTCTAATTATGTTTTTAAGGAAAGATAAATGAGGAAATTGTCCCAGAAAAATGGGAAATTCGGGAAAACTATAAAGGTTTTTTTTTCTTGAGAATACTCAAGAAAATATCTCAAAATAAAAACGAAGGATATCCGTAATTTTGGGTTTGTGTTGTTCGTAATGATACTAAAGAAGTTTTTAAGTTGTACAGTTCGAAAATTCGAAGACGTGGTAATTGTTTTTTTCCTGAAATATAATTTAAAGATGATTGATCTGCCTTTAAAAAAATCGGGTCTTTAAAACCACGCCTACAAATTTTTCTAAGCCAAGAAGTTGATAACATTTTTTGCAGTGCTATATATATAAAGCGAAACTAAATATATCACTGATCTTATATTTGGGCCAGCAACGCGGACCGGGACAGCTAGTAACTTAATAAAAATTTTAATTTTTATTTTTGCATAGTTTGAATTTAAATGCATATTTTTTTTAAATTTTCAGTTAAATGCAAATTTTTCTTGTTGGTTTCCCCTTCAGTGTACGATTAATTTCATTACTTGACATACACCTTACTGATAAGTAGGGATGAGATTTTCATGCACTAAAAAAACCGAAAATATGCGCTAAAAAATTCAAAATATGAGCTAAAAACCCTAAAAATATGCATTAAAAAATAAAATTTGTGCAATAAAAATCTTGTTTTCATGCGAAAAACTTCTAAAAAGTAAAAAAATATCGACGGGTTTCAATAGTAACATTTAAAACTTTATGTAAGCTAGATTTTTTAGAAACTAAAACAATCTAAAAAAATTTAAAATAATAAAAAAAAAAAATTCTTATTTTCAAAATAATTTTTTCAAAACAGTTTTTCAAACAAATAAATTTCAATTTGTGTTTTTGCTAATTTATTCCAAAATATGCACTTATAAGTTGGAAATATGCACAAAATATGAATTTAAAATCAAAATATGCACTTATAAGTTGGAAATATGCACAAAATATGCATTTAAAATCAAAATATGCAAAAATCTGCATTTTCACCAAAATATGCAAAAACAAATCGATGCCGTTTTAGCGCAAATTTCTTAATTCGGAAAGATAATTGATCGATATCGTTTTTAGACTATCGACAAAAAACATGCATTTGCATGGAAATTTCATCCCTACTGATAAGTAAATACTATTTTCTACAAAAAATAACTCCTTAAGCAATTTTTCACTTGACTAACTCTCTTAAGTCATATTAAATTAATAGTATTACATTGCCCAAAAATATTAAATTTTATGTAATACAATTAGAATTGGAATTATTGTAAAATGCAAATTAGTTATATAAATACCATACATTTATATTTATATACAAATGACCATAATGTTATGTAAAATGTGACATATCAAATCATTGCCTAAAGGTAGGCAATGATTTTAAATGGATTAAATTTGGATTAAAAACATTTAGACATGTCACAGATGCAGTAATATTTCACAGTAAGATTTTTTGTTTAATATAAAAAAAAATTTGGGTTTAATCTGTAAATGCAAAATTTCTATATATTTTTTTATTAATTGCAAATTTTATTTTAAAATGCATATTTTTAAATTTAATAATGTTATTCTTCAATTTTAAGTAATGTATGATATCTTTCAGTAACTTGCTTTTGTATAATTTTTAATAAATTACTTGTTTTTGCATATTTTGAGTTTAACTGCATATTTCTGCAAACTCAATAGCATTTAGATTAAACTTATGACTTTGATTTCTTAATTTCGCAAGTTTAAACATCATATTTTAAAGTAAGAATTTTCGATTGATATAAACAACTTTTGGTTATAAACAGTTAATGCACAATATTGCATATTTTTTAAATTAATTGCATATTTTATTTTAAAATGCATAATTTTAAATTGAACAATCAAATTCATAAATTCTTAATAATGTATGATATTTCTCAGTTATTTGCTTTGGCATAATTTAAAATTAAATATTAGTTTTTGCATATTTTAAGTTTAACTGCATATTTATTAAACTCAACAGCATATTAATTAAACTTTTGACTTTGATTTGTTAAAAAAAAAAAAAGAAACTAACAGGATAGTTCACATTAACAATCGTTATTCAAAATAAAAAGCTTTTGGTTTCAATCTGTTAATGCAAAATTTTGCATATTTTTTAAATTAATTGCATATTTGATTTTAAATCGCCTATTTTTAATTTTACAATGAAATTCGTTAAGCGAAAGCAATATGTGCTATTTTTAATGCAATTAACTTGCTTTTGCATAGTTTTAAATTTACTACTATTTAAAATTATGCATATTTTGAATAAACTGCATATATATGAAAAGTAAACAGCACATATTTAATACGAAAATTAAAACACCATTTCTAGTTGTTAGCATTTTCGATAATTATAACAAGTAAAAAAGTAAAATTCGGCCTTGCCGAATGTAGTGATACCCTCCACAATTTAAAAAAGATTATTGCAAAAAACTTTATTTAAAAGGAAATTACTTTTGAAAAAACAAATTTTTTTGAAAAAAAAAATTCCGCGAAAAAAAAAATTTTGGTAAAAAAAAAAATCCGCAATTTTTTTCTTTTTTTGTCAAAAAATATGTTCGTACTTGTTTAAATACCATTTGGTGTTTAATTATGTTCACATATGTCAACAAGAAGCCGAATTAAAGCATTTTGTATTTTTAGGTTATGTTGAATGTACTGAAATTTTTGAGGTGTGCTTACATTTTCGTTCATAACTTTTGAACCGCTGAACCGATTTCGCTCAAAAGCAATACCAAACTTCTCGGGGAACTTCCAATAAATATGTTAAGTTTCAGTCATCTCTGTGCAATATTTTGTCCGCGAGAGCATTTTCCACAGATAGACAGACGGACAGACGGACATCGCTAGAATGTCTTAAAATCGATCGGACATCATGAATATATATACTTTATGGGGTCCCAGATCGATATTTCGATGAGTTACAAACAGAATGACAAACTTATATATACCCTCTATCACTAAGTGTAGGTTATAAAAATTTGATTATAGACTGTTAATGCAAATTTTTGCATATTTTAAAAATTAATTGCATATTTGATTTAAAAATGCATATTTTTAAATTTAAATACCGCATGGTATTTGTTATTAACATAAATTTGCATAATTTAAAATTAAATACTATTTTTTTTTTGCATATTTGTAGTTATTATATCGGTCGGGGTCATGAAAGACTTTAATTTTCTTTTTTTGAAAACTAAATTTTGTCAATAATTTATAGTTAACACTTAAAATCTTAAACACATTTAACCAATTCACACCAATTTGAAATGCATAAAACAACCATGAAAACTACCGTCTCAAAGATTTCTTCGAAATTCTTAATTGAAATACTCCTTTCCTACAAATCTTTAGGAATTGTTAGACAAACTGAAATTGATATGCATGATTGCAAGTGGTTTTATTACGAAAACTAAAATTGTTTAAACTGAAACTTACTCTGTGATATGCCTGTTTATTGCATTAGTTGCTACTAAAACTAGAAATTTGCAATGTTAAATTTCGTAGGAATGGCAGTATTGATTGCAAAATGTAACAGAGTAATAACTATTTTTAAATGCTAATGCATATTGTTGTTATATATTTACATGCTTATAAATTGTGGCATATTTTTAGGAAAATCAGAATTTTTAGAATATGAATTAAAACACGTATGGCAAAGTAAGTTTAGGAAGAGTTTTGCGCTATATTTTAAAATTTTAGGGAATTTTTAAACAGAAATTTATGTTTTAGATTATTTTTTTTAAAAATTTCCTTATAGTGTTTAAGACACTTTTTGAATTTATTTAAAACCCCTAAAATATGCAACAAAATGTAACAAGTACTTAACACCTGAATGCATTTAATATAAAGATTATATATGTATAAGGCAACAGAAAATTAGCAGTTATGAATTTATTTTGAGTCCTAAAACTATGAATTTATTTTGAGGCCTAAAACTATGCAACATATTTTAATCAGTAGTCACAAATCAAACATATTTTTATTAAAATTTAATTAAAAACAATAAAGAATTATGAAGGATTGTCCTGATTTCCTGCACTTCAATGATTAAGGATGTGTTACTACAACTAAAAACATTTGTTTTCATTAATTTAATTTTACGACACACTCATTTTGTATAGCATAGTTTTAGGCGTTAAATTAAATTTATAAATGCTAGTTTTCTGTTGCCCTTAATATGTGTATCAAAAATTTAATATTTAATTGCAGTTTGATATATTTTTTTGAATAGTTATGCTAAGTACAAAAGTCGTTGCATAGTTTTAGGGAGATTTAAAAAATATTTTTATAGCATATTTTAGGTAGTGTTTTTTTTAATGTTAAGCTATTTAATTTTTAAGCTATCATAATAAAAAAAAGTCCTATAAAGTTTTTAATATTTTATTACCTTTCTCTTTACATTGATAAATGTTTGTTCCTCTATTCTTAGTTTCCAGTTTCTTAGTTTTTTAAATTTTTTTTTTTTTTTTTTTGTTTTATGATGAATTTCTTTGTTATTTTTGATTGTTTTTTTTTTTTTTTTTGCTTTCTTTGCTGAAACTGGTGGAAGTAGTTAGTTGTTTTCAGTAGTTTTGTTGCCAACAAATTCAATGTTCTATTTTATTTTGCCATTGGCAAATCAACAAAATGTTGTTTTCATTTGATGAACTGTAAAGATAAAGAAAACAAAAAATAAGAACAATTTATTTTTTAACAAGAATTTATATTTTTTTGCTAAATATATATTTTTTTTAAAAATAAAAAAAAAATCTTACAATGGGGTTTTTTATAAGTTATAATATAATTTTAACTAATGTTTTTGTTAGGGTTTGTAAGAATTTTTTATAAAAGAAATATTTTTTTATATGCAATTGTTTTCTGTAAAACTATTGACATGGAACAAGTTAATGAAGTGATTTTAAGAATTGTTTAAAACTTTTGATTTTATTTCTTGTTAAAAAAAAAAATAATTGCACAACTATTAAATTATGCATAACGACAGTTAGGGAAACTAAATATATGCAGTTTTAATCAATTAAAGAAAATTTAAGAATTATACTTTTTTTAAATATTTTTTAGTAAATTGCATATTTTTTATGCAATTTATTAAGACAAGATAGAAATAAAAAAAAAAAAAATATTTTATTTTTTTGCAAAATTTGATATTTCTAGTTTTTTTTTTGCATAATTCTAATTAAAGTGCATTTTTCCCATTTTTTTATGCATAATAAAAAGTCATATTTTACATTATTCCAGTTAAAATATGCCTTTACTTTTTTTTTTTTTGTGGCCCTATGTTCCTCCATGGAACCCCAGGAATAAATATATATTTACTTTTTTTTAATATTTTGTAGTAAATTGCATTTTTTATGCAATTTATTTAGACAATATAGAAATAAACAAAAAATATTTTTTTTGCATAATTTGAGATTTCTAGTTTTTTTTTGCATATTTCTAGTTTAAGTGCATTTTTTCGAATTAATTATTTATGCCAAATAAAAAGTTTTATTGTACTTTATTCCAGTTAAATTTTTTTGTTTATTTTCTTGCATATTTCACCTTTAAATACATATATTTTTCTTTTACATATTATTGCATTGACTTATTTTAGCATAGTTCTAATTAAATGCATATTTTTTAAAATTAATTTATCCAATCAATTTTAGATAGCATATTTTACTTAAAGAATCTTTATTTCGGTTATAAATAAAACTTTTTTGTTTTTCAAAGCACAATTTTGCATAATTTTTTAATCAATTCCGTATTTATTTATATTTAACTATAAAATGCATATTTTTACACATCACATGTCATACTCGTATGAATCAAGTTAATTAAGTGATTTTAAGAATTGTTTAAAACTTTTGATTTGTACTTCTTGTTACAAAAAAAAACAATAGCAAAACTAGCAAATTATGGATGGTAAAAGGTAGGGCAACCAAATGTTTGAATCAATGAAAAAACATTTTAGTTAACTGTTTGCATCTTTTTGTATATGTTTTACTTTAAAATAAATATTTAAAATTTTTCCAATTCAATATGTTAATTAATTTGAAAGAATCTACATATGTTTTGCATATTTTGAACATAAATGCATATTTTTAAAATTTACAATCTAATCCATTCTCTTAAGTTAAAGTTTTGGCATTTTTTTTTTTGCATAATTTTAAATTATATTTTTTTTCTACATATTTCTAGTTTAAATGAATTTTTTTGTCGATTTTTTACTTTTTTTCAAAATAAAAAAAAATCTTAAAAAAACTAATTATTTTTGCATATTACTAATTTAAGTGCTTTTTTCCAATTTATTTTTTATGCCAAATAAAAAGTCATATTGTACTTTATTCCAGTATAAAATGTTTGGTTTTTCTTCTTCCATATTTCACTTTTAAATGCATTTATTTCCCTTTTACATATTATTGCATTTACTTATTTTAGAATAGTTCTAAATTAAATGCATATTTTTGAGTTCATTCTATCCAACACAATTTTTTTGTAAACAAAAAAAAAATGTTAATTGTTTCAATATTTCATTTCATTATTTTGACTTAATAAAAACGGAAAGAAATTTTTTAAAATCTTTTTTTTTTGCATAATTTGAAAGTAACTAATTGTTTTTGCATATTTCTAGTTTTAGTGCATTTTTTTCCAATTTTTTATTTACGAAAAATAAAAAGTCATATTATACTTTACTCCAGTTTAAAATGTTTGTTTTTTTTTCTTCCATATTTCACTTTTAAATGCATTTATTTACCTTTTACATATTATTGCATTTACTTATTTTAGCATAGTTCTAAATTAAATGCATATTTTTGAATTCATTCTATCCAACACCAATATTTTGTAAACAAAGAAAAATTTTAATTATTTCAATATTTCACTACTGTACACTTACAAGGGAAGTCTCCCTGGAGTCACCCAGCCATATTCATGAAATTTGGATATGTTGTTAAGAACGAAAATTAATTCGACACGTACCCAGTCAGAAAAATACAAACGGGCCAACGTTGGAATGAAGTTGGCGGCGACGGTACCAACGTTGGCATATCATACCCGTTTTTAAGTCTACGACGTCATTTCGAAGTTGAAATGATAACAGTGGCCAACGATCGCCCGACTTTTGTTTTGACGTTGGGTTAACATTGATTTTACAAATTTACGACATTGGATTTAACTTTTGCTTAGGGATGGATTGAAAATCTCGATGTAGGGCTTTTTAGTTACCATTTTGTACAAATTGGTTGAAAAAGCAACTACTTAAGTGTTCACTTAGATTAAAGAGTTGAGGTCTATGTAAATCAAAAACTTTTTTTAAAAAATAAAAATGTTAAACTTTTAAATTATAATCTATAGTGTAGTGTTTTATGTAAACACAAAGTTGTGCCAACACAATATTTTTAGTAAAACGGTTTTACATTATACAATGTTGTATTTTTGGCTAGCCCGATATTGTACCAACACAAAATTTTTGGTACGGTTGGCAATTTCTGACTGGGTATTTATTTTAGCGGTCCAAACTCATTTTTAGGGGGGTCGATTTGTATGGGGGGAAATTGACCTTTTTAATTTTTTTAGGATTTACGCCTATTTAAACAAAATTTATACAGGCATATGTGGTATCAGATTAAAGGTATTAACCTACCTACCTATCTCGTGGTGCTAACAACGGGCCAAAGAAAATAATATTTTTCGACTTATTAACAAAAATGTCCTAAAATTTTGGTATTCTACTCAATATGACGAAAAGTTGTGCATGTTTAGGCACGTTCTTAGCACATGTAGATAGGTTTTCCAAAGACCTTTCATTTGGTATGTAACATGACTAGGTTTCTTTGCAAAATATAGGAGATACACGAAAATAACTGAAAAATGGCCTTGTCTTCCCCCTCCTTTTTACTCCCTACAAAATAAAACCAATTTCATAAAGATCCGCGGGCGACATTAAGGAGACTTCCCTTGTTAGATGTTTTAAAATTAATAAACAATGACATCTTTTCTTTGTTTACAAAAAAATGGTGGTCAAAAGAATTGGAGGTCAACAAATGTGGATTTTTTCCACTGTACTTAAAAAATTTCACTGTTTGTTTGGGTTGGTAAAAAAATTATTTGAGCACTGAATAAGAACTATTGGACCTCCTTTTAAAATTTTAATGTTTGAACTTGGAAAAAATCGACTTGGAAATATTTTTTAAAAATGTTCGGAAAACTGTCTATAAATAATTTCATTTTCCAGATCGACCCTCGTAGCACATTTATAATTTATTCAATCTGAACGCTATCAAGCTTAAATTAAAGCTTGATAAATTACAATTTTTTATAATAATTCTTGTTTGATAATAATAACTAGGGATGAGATTTTCATGCACTAAAAAATCTAAAATATGCGCTTAAAATATGCGCTAAAAAAATTCAAAATATGCACTAAAAAATCTAAAATTATTCACTAAAAAATAAAATGTGTGCAATAAAAATCTTGTTTTTATAGGAAAAACTTTTTAAATAGCAAAAAGTAATGCCAGGTTTCATTACTAACATTTATAACTTTATATAAGCAAGATTTTTTAGAAATTAAGTCAATCCATAAAAAAAAATTAAAAAAAAGAAATAATTTTTCTTATTTTTAAAATTAATTTTTAAATTTTTAAATAGTTTTTGAAACAAGTAAATTTCAATTTGTGTTTTTGCTGTTTTATGCCAAAATATGCAAATATACTTAAAAGTTGGAAATATGCACAAAATACGGACTTAAAACCAAAATATGCAAAAATATGCATTTTTGTCAAAATATGCAAAAAGAAATCGATGCCATTTTAACTCAAATTTCTTGATTCGGAAAGATAATTGGTTGATATCGTTTTTAGACTATCGACAAAAAACATGCTTTTGCATGGAAATCTCATCCCTAATAATAACGTTTAGTATTGTAAACTTTGTCTTTAACAAATTGCATCTACTATAAAAAAGTTTCCACTGTATTGTCGCTCACTGTATATAACATGCAAATATGCAATTTTTAATACTTTTGAAATCTCTATTTTACAAAAGATAACTGCATATTTATGCAAATTTAAGCATTTTTTTATACCCTCCACTTAGTGAAAGAGGGTATATATAAGTTTGTCATTCCGTTTGTAACTCATCGAAATATCGATCTGGGACCCCATAAAGTATATATATTCATGATGCCCGATCGATTTTAAGACATTCTAGCGATGTCCGTCTGTCCGTCTGTCCGTCTATCCGTCTGTCTGTCTGTTTGTGGAAAATGCTGTCGCGGACAAAATATTGCACAGAGATGACTGAAACTTAACATATTTATTGGAAGTTCTCCCGAGAAGTTTGGTATTGCATTTGAGCGATATCAGTTCAGCGGTTCAAAAGTTATGAACGAAAATGTAAGCACACCTCAAAAATTTTAATACATTTAACATAACCTAAAAAACCAAAATGCTTTTATTCGGTTTCTGGTTTACATATGTGAACATAATTGAACACCAAATGGTATTTAAACAAGTACGAACATATTTTTTGACAAAAAAGAAAAAAATCGCGGATTTTTTTTACCAACATTTTTTTTCGCGGAAATTTTTTTTTTAAAAAAAATTTTTTTTTCCAAAATTAATTTCCTTTTAAATAAAGTTTTTTGCAAAAATCTTTTTGAAATTGTGGAGAGTATCACTACATTCGGCAAGGCCGAATTTAACCTTTTTAACTTGTTTATTAATAAAATCTTCTTTTCACGTATAAATAAAACATTAACCATGATTTGATTTAGCACATTTTTGCAGTTTTTTCGATAAATTGCATATTTTTGTATAAATTTTGATTTAGCATGTTAACAACAAAAATCGAATAGGGTTTGTTTTAAGGAAGGGAGGGGGGGATCGTGGTTTTATCATTGTTTTTTACCTATTTCGTTATGTTCACGCCCACAAAAGGGGCGGGTCGAAAAAACAGCATTTCTAATTCCCCGGGTCTAAGTGCTGCACTTTTTTTTAAGTAATTAAAAAAAAATATTTACTAAATTTTTTTTTTGAGTGTAAAATTTTTTTTGTGTGTATTTTTTTTTTTTTGTTAGTGTAAAAATATTTTTGAGTGACAAAAATACGTTGAAAAATATTTTTGTGACTTACCAATGTGTTTAAAACATGTTTAACGGGTTTTAAAGACGTCAATTTAAGGTGAAACTAATCTGAAATTCACAATTTTGCTAATAACTTTTGAACCACTGGACTGATTTGGCTGAAATTCAATACGAACAAGGCCAGAGGAACGGCAAATATATATGCTAAGCTTCAGCATACTCAAAATTTCTTTTCGAAAGTAAGCGAGTTTTATATCTCGTAAATTCACGAAAAACTTTTGCCGAATTTCAGTCTATTACTCAAAACTTTTGAACCACTGGACCGATTACGCCGGATTGCAATACCAACCTGACCATGTAAATGCCCAATATATATGCCAAACTTCAGGAGCCTCTGTTAAGTATTTCAAGAGTTAGCGTGTTTTCAACAGACAGACGGGCGGACGGACGGACATTGCTACATCGTCTTAAAATCAATCGAGGATCATAAATATATATATGCTTTATGGGGTCCTAGACCAATATTTCGAGGTGTTACAAACGGAATGACAAACTTATATATACCCTCTATCACTAGAGTGGAGGGTATAAAAATGACGTTTTTATAGAGGTTGCTTTAGTTCTTCAAGGGATTTGTTAGTTTTCGTTTTTTTGCATATTTTTTAATCAATTGCATATTTTTTTATGCAGTTTTTTCAAGAAAAAAATATATATTTATGTGGAAAATTTAGCATATTTTAAATTCCACTGCATATTTTACTATTATGTATTTATATTGTGGTTTGTAAAAAAAAAAAAAATATGTGTTAATGCAGAATTCTGCATATATTTGCGTGGTGTAACACTCCATTGAATATTTTTGATTTTTAGCTTTTATGCATTTTTTTTTTTAAGAAATCAGTTATAGAAAAATTTTGAAAATTTTTTTTTTTGTTAAAAAACTGCAAATGCCTTATTAAAATGTTGTTTTTGCATATTTTCAATTTAAATGCTCATTTTTCTTTTCAATGCAAATTTTAACTGGAAAATTCAGATTTTTGTTAATGATATGTAAGAGTTTTTAAAATACATTTCTACCTAAACTGTCTCAAATAATGTTTTTTTTTTTAAAAAAAACTTGCATATATTATGAATTTAAATTCCTTTTTCCTTTTTTTCACAATTTACTTATAAATAGTAGTATTTTTTTTTAAAATAGTCTTTAAAGAAAACTGATGCGTTTAGCGAGAATTATAGAAATATGTTTTTTTTTCCGCTTAAAGCAGATGTGCATCAAAAACATATACGCCTTCAATGACTAGTTTTATTTTTTATTTTAATTGCATGTTCATGAATATTTAAATGTTACATAAAATAGATTTTACGAATACTTGATAACTAGTTATAATCCCACACATTTTCTATGTCAGGATTCTTCAAAATAAACTTATTTTGAAATCATTACAAAACATATGTTGTATAAGAGAATTTTATATATATAAAACATAATTTAAAAACTGCTTAAAAAATAGTAAACAAACCAAACCATAAATAGATTTTAGTTTTATATACATGTCAATCGATCAAAAACCGCCTTAAGATATGCTATGGAAAATATATTTTTGTTTACTTGTTACTTAGAAATGTAGAATTAAAAATACATATAACAATTTTCAGAATTAGAATTACGTTAGATGTGTTCTCTAAATATGTGAATTTCATAATCCGTTTCTTAGTTGTAAATAAACTTACCAGAATGCGCTAGTAAGCATGCTTTATTTTGTTTCCCTTAAAGTAGGCAATAATTTTTTTTTTTTTAAATCTCACTTTTCTTATGGATTTTGTTTGTAGTAATCCAATGCTTAAAAACACAGCTATTTTTTAAAATTAATATTTCTGGGATAATACTCAGCTGAAACCTTGTCAATTAAATATGCAAAATTTAATTTTGCATATATAAAACGCGTGCAACCACTATATATTAACTTAATAATGTACTATATATGGACATTTCCATTTAACTTTTCATTTGTTTGAAATTTTGGTTTTTTGGCAAAAACTTTTTTTATTTGCATTGAAATGGCTATCTACTAATAGAAATGCATAAAGGACTTCTAATGCAATTAGCTTACAAGCTCTTAAGGCAAAAAATCTTAATTTGCGGTAGTTAGCGACAATCAAACTTCAGAAATGTGGAAAAGTCGATTGAAATTTCATAAAAATTATGTACTCTTTGGCCTATTGTACTTGCGCCGTCCAACGTATTCTTCGAAGATTTAAAATATATGGTCCCTACACTTGTTCAAAAAAAAATGTATTTATGAATTTGATGTGCCATCAATATTAAAAAAGTTATTTAGTGGTAACGGTTTGAAATTAAAATTTCTTCATTTTCAATTTTTCGTCGTTTTTTGATCAGGAAATTTGCGCCGCTTCATACTTTTTAAAATCTGATACGCAAAATGATAGCTGTCGTAATTCCCTACAATTTAAAACCGGTCCCATGAATGTGCCCTCAATGGGAGTGGAGTACTAGCTAGACAAAGGTTGAGAGACAAAATGTGAAAGTCATCAAAAATCCACTTTTTTGCGAGGCAAATTCGCAATATTATTTAAAAGTGCCCAGCACTTCGCGTGATCCAAATATTTTTTGAGTTTTTATAATAAAATCGATATAGCGTGTTAAAATTTTGATTAGCAAAAATTTTGCAAAAATCTGACATTTCACGATTTTAAAGTTTTGCTTGTATTTTCACGTGAAAAGAATTTAGATTTAAAATATACTTGTCAGACGATTGCTTGTTATGCGTATTATGGATCGTGTGCAAAAATTGGGACTTAATGTAACTGTACGCTGAAGACGCGCCAATTTTGTCTCCAGATAAACCGCCAGGGCACACCCAAACCGCTAATAGAAATTAACTTCTATAAATGGTAATTGATAGTACTTATGAAGCTTTATCCCAAAACTGAGCGGCATTCATAAATTTTGAAGATTGTGGATTTTATGCATCTCTCAAAATTTCATTAATCAGAAATTTCATCTCTTTAAAAAATTTACAATTTTGCATAATGCACAAGCTTTTTAACTAATTTGAAGGTGCTAAACCTGAATATGGCCATTAATTTGGTCCATCATCTTTAATTTTCACGTAAATCGCTGAAAACGCCCCAATTTTGTCGCCAGATAAACCGCCAGGGCACACCCAAACCGCTAATAGAAATTAACTTCTATAAATGGTAATTGATAGTACTTACGAAGCTTTATCCCAAAACTGAGCGGCATTCATAAATGTTGAAGATTGTGGATTTTATGCATCTCTCAAAATTTCATTAATCAGAAATTTCATCTCTTTAAAAAATTTACAATTTTGCATAATGCACAAGCTTTTTAACTAATTTTAAGGTGCTAAACCTGAATATGGCCTTTAATTTGGTCCATCATCTTTAGTTTTCACGTAAATCGCTGAAAACGCGCCAATTTTGTCTCTACATAAACCGCCAGGGCACACCCAAACCGCTAATAGAAATTAATTTATATAAATGGCAAGTGCTAGTGCATATGAAGCTTAATCACAAAACTGAGCGGCATTCATAAATTTTGAAGATTTGGGATTTTATGTTCTTTAAAAAATCAACAATTTGTTTTATTGTGAAATATAATATTGAGAAACATTAATTTTTAAACTACTGTAATTTTTGCACTATTGGAGATAATTTCATAAAGTTTTCTTAACTACATAGCAAATTCTTTACAGAATTCAGAAAATAATTTCCTAAAATGTTTAAACTACATAGAACTTAAATTTACGCAAAATAGTGGAAATGAAGATATTAAAATATACTTTAACCGCTAATATTTTGATATATATCCACCAAAATATATATAATTAAATAAATTTTAATAAGGGTTAGTATGCAACATTTATAAACGTTAAGATTATTAAATTCTGATAAAAATTGTAATTTTGAGATTTTTTTTAAAATTGTAATTTCAAACCGCCATAACTTTTGCGCCGTTAGGTGAAAGTTCTTCACGCGAACGGATTTGAACTCACTAAATGTATGTTAATACGTGTACAAAACGATTTTGATGTGCCTTCAAAAAAAATTTTTATTTTTTTTAAATCCAAAAACCAAAAGTTAAATGGAAATGTTCATATATATTTATAAATATATAAACTAAATACTAACATAATATTCATAAAAACTAACACATATACGTGTCTGAGGATTTAGTAGGGTTGTCATTAATATGCATCTTTAGTTTGCATAAATTTGCACATAAATCCGAAATATGCAAAAATAAGTAGTTAATTTCAAATTATGCAAATGAAAGTTATTTTCGAAATGTTTAAGGCTTGGTAAAGGATATTTCTGAATTCGGCCCAAGCGAATTGAAATTTTTTTTTTTTGTTTTTCAAGTTAAGTTTCATCCTAATTTATAAAGCAACTGACTTATCATTTTGTTGTTAAGTACGAGTAGATTTTTATACAATATTTTGTTGTTGTTTCTATTCCTTCACGCTCAAAGAAAACGCATTAGAGCATATTCTAAGCAAGGGGAAAACAAATAATAATACCACGATAGTTTCATACATACAGTGAGCGTCAAACAAAAGCGTACGTAAGTAGATGTAATTCGTTAACCACAATGTTGACAATAAAAACACTTATTATTATCAATCGACTATTCTTTGAAAAAATGCTATTTAGAAAATTCTCCTAGCTTTAATTTAAGCTTGATAGCGTCTAGATTGAGCAAATATTAAATGAGATACTAGGGTTGCGCTGGAAAATAAAATTATTTGTAGACGTTTTCTTGCAAAATTTTTAAAAAAATTTCTAAGTTGATTTTTTTCAAGTTCAAACATTAAAAATTTAAAAAAATAGTACAATAGTTTAAATTCATTTATAAACTCAGTTTTCCAACGACCTAAACAAAAATAAAAATGCAAAAATGCAAATTTTTAAATACAGTAAAAAAATTTGCATTTTTTTGATCCCAATTCTTTTGACCACCAATTTTTTCGTAAACAAAGAAAAGATTTTATTGTTTACATCTAACAAGGGAAGTCTCCCTGGTGTCACCCTCCGATCTTCATGAAATTTGGATATGTTGTTAAGAACGAAAATTAATTCGACCCGTATTTTTTTTAGCGGTCCAAACTCATTTTTAGGGGGGTCGATTTGTATGGGAGGAAATTGACCTTTTTCAGTTTTTTACCATTTACGCCTATTTAAACCAAATTAATATAGGCATGTGTGTTATCAGATTAAAGGTATTAAAAATACCTATCTCGTGGTGCTAACAACGGGATGTTAATATTTTTCGACTTATTAACAAAAATGTCCTAACATTTTGGTATTTTAATCAATATGACGAAAAGTTGTGCATGTTTGGACACCCCCTAAATATGAATTTGGGCCGCTATAAAAAAATACGTGTCCCTTTATTTTTTCTCATCTACAAAATAAAACCAATTCCATAAAGATCCGCGGGTGACACTAGGGAGACATCCCTTGTAAGTGCGAAGATGAGATTAGTAGTTAAAAATTTTCTTTGTTTACAAAAAGAATTGGAGGTAAAAAAATTTGATCTTTGTTTGGGTCTTTAGAAAAATGAGTTGATAACTGAATTTAAATTATTGGACTATTTTTTAAATTTTTAATTTTTAAACTTGAAAAAAATCAACTAAGAAATATTTTTTAAATTTTTTTTAAAAAACGTCTACAACCTATTTTTCCAACGACCCAAACAAAAATAATTTTTTTTTTAATTACTGTAAAAAAATATGAATTTTTTTGACCTACAATTCTTTTGACCACCAAGTTTTTGTAAACAAAGAAAAGATTTTATTGTTTATTAATTTAAGTACATCTAAGTGTATAGATGAGATTAATAATTAAAAATTTTCTTTGTTTACAAAAAAGAATTGGAGATCAAAAAATGTTTAATCTTTGTTTGGGCCTTTGAAAAAATTCAAAAAATAGTACAAACAAAAATAAAAATGGAAAAATCAAAATTTCTTAAATGCTGTAAAAAATATGAATTTTTTTGACCTCCAATTCTTTTGACCACCAATTTTTTGTAAACAAAGAAAAGATTTTATGGTTTATTAATTTAATTACATCTAAGTGCATGGATGAGATAAATAATTAAAAATTTTCTTTGTTTACAAAAAAGAATTGGAGGTCAAAAAAACTTTGATCTTTGTTTGGGTCTTTGGAAAAATGAGTTGATAGCTGTATTTAAACTATTGGACTATTTTTTTAATTTTTAATGTTTGAACTTGAAAAAAATCAACTTAGAAATACTTTTTTAATTTTTTTAAAAAACGTCTACAAATAATTTCATTTTCCAGCGCGACCCTCGTATCTCATTTAATATTTGCTCAATTTGGACGCTTTCAAACTTAAACTAAAGCTTGGAAAATTTCATATGTCCCAATAAACCAAACGATGCCGCTATGATATCGAGGCAATATCACCTAATTATCACATATACGAAAACGATTGTGTTTTCGTTCTTCATGTACCTTTCCTTATGATATCGTTTTTCCATAAAAATATGATATCGTTTTCGCTATCGTTAACTCCAGTCATAACGATAGTAAAATCGCCTTTTTCCAAAATTTATCGAGAAACTATCGTTATTCCAGGCAATAACGATATCGTTTCCATATGAAAATGTGATACCGTTTTCGCTATCGAAATTTCCAGGAATGACGATAGCAAAATCGCTTAAAATTCAAAAATGGTATCATAATTTTAATTTAAGGTGATAACGTAATCGGTATCATACAGGTGATACTGTTTTCGCTATCACTTATCGTAATTTGGTTTATTGGGGTAGCATTTTTTTTTTAAATAGTCGATTGATAATAATAAACCTGTACACTTTCTTTTGACGCTCCCTGTATATACGCAGCACACATGCATGAAACTTATAAATAAATGTGTGTGTGTGTGTACCTACTTGTCTTATGCACACTATTGTACTTATAACACTTGCGGTATTAGTTTCTTGTATTACACACACATGTGCAATTGTTTGCACACACATAAAATGAAAAGAAAAATAAAAAAAAACTGAAGCAATCAGACATTAGCAAAAAATACACTAAGAACAAGTACACTAAAAAAAAAAGTGAACTAAAATCTGGGAAAATTAACTCAATTTTGAGAAAAAGAGGGAATGATTTGGCTCCAAAGATTTTTTTTCTTGGTTTTAGTTCATAATTTTCCCAAAAATAAGAAAAACAAAGTTATTTAATTTTAAGCCAATTTTAACTAGAAAATGGGAAAAATTATACTTCACATTTTAGAATAGAGGGGCCCCCGTAGGCTAGTTGGTAGCGTGCCAGCCTTTCAACGTGGGGGTCGTGGGTTCGATTCCCACCAGAACCCTTGGTCTTTTTCGCTACAACGAGACGACGGTCATTGTTACCAGTTCTCGGTTAGGTGGAATTTATTAAAAATGAGTTGTAAATAAATAGAAAGAATAAATAAAAATAATTGATCATGTGATCAAAACTATTATTATTATATTATATTATTATTATTAAATAGATTGGGTCTAGACCCTGGATCCATGGGTTCGGACACCATTTAACTCGAGACCCCGTTGGGTCCTTTAAGGGTCAACATAGATTTTGAACCAAAACTTGTGTCCGTTTCGATCTAACTTGCTTAGTTTTTGAGATACGGTAATAAGTGGCCTGATAGGGTCTTGAGAATCTTAAAAACCGGATAACTCAAAAACTATTAATCGGAGGGCTTTCGGGTATTTTGCGGAAGTGTTCTACGAGTCAAGAGCTACAAAAATGTCGTTGGACCTTTTCTCGTGTTGTCAGTATTTACCGAGATATGTGCATATATAAAATCTCGGGAATTTCAAATTTTAGATCTAAAATTAGGGTCTTGAGACCCCGATAGATATACAGAGCTGGGCTATTCCATACTTTTCTTTGTAGTCTTTCTTTTGAAAATTTCATCCGTTTCGCTCTATCTCGCTTAATTTTCGAGATATCACCATTTTGAATTTTACTAAATTCTAAGAACTTATTTACTAAATTCTCAGAAGTCATTAACTAAATTCTAAGAACTGCACTTCCTCAATTCAAAGAAGAGAAATACATTGATGTTTTTTTTTTAGTAAATTTTAACTAAACTTGAACTTAATTGTTTTTTAAGAAATATGTCTTAAAAATAAAGATACGATTCTTAGATTTGTGGAAAATTTCTTTGCCAGTAAGAATTTTTTTCCTAATATTAAAAAAATCCATTTTAAGAAAACTATGAACTAATTATAAGTAAATGAAAAAAGTTAAATTCGGCCTCGCCGACTGTATAGGTACCCCCCACAATCTAAAAAAATATTTTTTTTCGAAAAAATTAAAAAAAAAAAAAAATCGCGGAAAAAAATTTTTGGTGAAAAAAAAATTTCGCGATTTTTTTTTTTTTTTTGTAAAAAAAATAGGTTTGTACTTGTAAAAATACCACTCTGTGTCCAATTCTGTTCACATATGCCAACCAGCAGCCAATTTAAAGCATTTTGTATTTTTAGGTTATGTAGAATGTACCAAAATTTTCGAGGTGTTCTTACATTTTCGTTCATATAATTTATGGGGTCCTTGACCAATATTTCGTGGTGTTACAAACGAAATGACAAACTTATATCTACCCTCTATCACTACAGTGGAGGGTATAAAAACAGTTAACTAAAGAATACAATGCATTGACAACATTACAAAAGTTATGACACACTGTTTGTGTCTTTTTTATTATAATGACTGGCAAATGAATTGATACACATGTGCAAAATAGAAAGACTGATCCTATCAAACACGTATGAATAAGTACATGTGCAGGTCAAAAAAAGTACAGAAAGAAAAAAACTTTAAATCAAGCACAAACAATCTCATTTTAAAAATAAAATTCTGACAATAGTCGACAAATTTTGTTTTATCTCAATTTGAAAATATTCATAGTCAGTTTAAGTATGACTTCAGAAAAAACAACATTTTAAAAATGATAGAAGTTCGAGACTTATGTAATTAATACCAGGCAGGAAATTTCATACGCCTTAGTAATTTTAAACTTGTTCGTTGTGAGTTGAAGTGATTTTATTACATTTTATTAATATAATAAAGGAAATTATATACGACTTACTATTTAATAGTTCTACAAATGAGCATATTCCAAAAAGACGTATGAAATTTCCCCTTATTTTAAACTATAAAAAATTTTTAATTTTTAATTTTTAAAAATTTCATTTAACAGCGTTCATACCTTCTAACTTTTTCGACATTTTGGCAGTTTACATTGGAAAATTTCAACAAGTTTTCCTCAGAATGACACTGTGAAATGTGCTTTAATTAACCTCAATTTTAGCAGGAAACTGTTTTCATTACAATAGAAACTCAAAATTTTAAGTTAAATTCTCACTCTTCAATTGAGGTCAATTTTAGTTTAAATTCTTTAAAATATTTCCTTAACAATTGGCATACCTTCCTTTGTAACAACTGTATGGTTTATAATTTTGTAGTAATGCAAGTATACATGAATTTTTACTAGAAATTGTTAGCATTTTTTGTTTCTATCTATTTTCTGGTTTATTAAATATATGTAAAATACAATACTCATTATAGAACATATTTATAAGGGCCTCAGAGTCATAGTTAAAAAGGAGGAGGTTAAAGAAATAGTTGAAAAATAAGACTTTGATATCCTGCAGCTTTAACATTTTATAATTGTTTTCCGATTTTTTCATAAACACGCCCTACAAGGGGCGGAACAAAAAAAAACATTTTCTAATCCCCTGTTTCCAAGTGCAGGACTTTGAACTTCTTCTATCATAATAAAACATATAAAAATGTCGTTTTTAGAGGTTGGTTTAGTTCTTAAGGATGAAATGTCCCTCCCCTGATCCGATTTTGCCCGTTTACGAACTTTTCCTGCCTATGACTATAAGACATGTTTGTGCCAGACTTAATAAGTGTTGCTCTTTTATTTTGGACTGCATCTAGAGCAGAGATCTTCAAAACACCGCACATGTGAGGATGCTCTCATAAAAATGAAGTGTGCTCTCACACCTACATGCGCTCATATATTCAGTGATGCCAACTTTTTACAGGCAAAACGCGCAAAACAGTGACTCAAAAAGCGCTAAAAAGCGCTAAATTTGAATGAAGTGGAAAGCGTCAAAAAGCGCTAAAAAACTATGTGTAATTTAACGGTTTTATTATAATTTTTTGTAAAATCATAAGGCCTATTCCCAGAATAAGTCTAAAAAATGGCTTAATATAATTTTCAAACTAAATTTTTTTCTGTTTTTATTATAAAAATCACATTTTTTTTTTTAATTTTCAACAAAGTTTAACATTTCTATGGTTATACTTCATCATCTACGTGAAAAATATGGATTTAAGACTGTTATTATGACGTTTCTGTTGTAAAATGTACATTTTTTCATGTAGTGATTTAATGTAGAAAGAAAGCGCCAAAGGCGCTAAATGAAAAAGTGAAAACGCGCCAGTTTAGCGCCTTTTTAAAAAACGCGCTAGATTTAAAAAATGCGCTTTTTGGGTGGTCAAAAAGCGCTAAATCTAGCGCGAAACGCGCTGAGTTGGCATCGCTGCATACATTAAACAAAAACAATTATCTCTTCTCTTCTTACTCAAAATATACTTAGAGAAATAATCATAAAGAAATTGAATGTAAATATTTTGTAAAGCGAAAATTTTTGATAGACCAGAATGCTTAGTTTGGCACGCTATGTTACGTTCGACATAGCTTGACATTTTAACCAATGTCATTTATTATATTTTGTATTTTTGATATGAATAAATGTATTTATATTTTTACTATAAGTTTCTCTAAGTGCATTGAGTAAGAGAGTTCAATCTTACTCATACAAAGACAAAATATGATTGTGTGTGTTTGGGGACCACTGATCTAGAGACAGGCGTTCGGGTATTCATATAATGTATTAGAATCGATCATGGATCAATAGTATTAAAGTATATACTTTTTTGAATCACAGACCGTTATTTCGATGCGTTACACATTAAATGGGGGCATAAAAGACCATTTTAACTCTTTTTGTATTAAAAAGTCCTAAACCCCCTTTTTCATAGTGTTTTGTTTAAATGGAGGATACTCTACATTCCAAAAATCTCATTTTTATGTCCATTATTTCAAGGGATCGAAAAAGTACCAAAGTACCTTTTTTACCCTCATGGGTTTTAAGTGGCTGCTAACGCTTTACCTCAGCACATATTGACTCTGAGCCTCAGAGTTTAAGTTCCGTTGTGTTAACGTCTTAAAATCAAACTTTCCAAACAATCCTATATTCCGAACTTTAGGTTCTTATAACCATAATTTCAGAAATTAGGAAAAAGTACCAAATTTGTACCCCAATAAAATCGAAATTTCAAAAAGTTACAACATATGTTATTTTTTTTTTGCGGAAGGGTCATAGATTGCAAATTTAAAGTTTCTATGCCCATTATTTCAGTTGAAAATTAACCAAAATTCCAAAATAAAACATTCTTTTGCAATTTTACCCTTTACCCCATTAAAATGTAAATTCCTTAAAAGTACCTTTTTTCAAAATAGTTTCTAAGACCACTATTTCAGGAAAAATAAAAAAAAGTACAAAATTAGTACCCCAATAAATCGGAATTTTGAAAAGGTAGCCTTTTCAACTTTTTTGCCGAAGGGTTCTACATTTCAAATTTAAAGTTTCTATGACCACTTTTTCAGGGGAAATTAAAAAGTACCAAACTTCAAAAAAGTACTTTTTCAGAATGTTTTTTTTTGTTCACTGAATTATCCTAAATTCAGAATTTCAAGTTTCTAGAACCATCAGGAGATACAAAAAGTACCAAAGTAAATAATTTTACCTTTTTACTCCTATCATCATTTCTAAAAAGTACCATTTTCAAAATATTTTATTTATTTGTATTTATATTTCAAACATCAAGTTTCTAAGACCATTATTTTAGAAGAAATTAAAAAAGTACCAAAGTACACTATTTACACTTAAAATCCGAATTTTCAAAAAGTACTTTTTCAGAATGTTTTTTTTGCACTGTATGATCCTGCATTCCGAATTTCAGGTTTCTAGAGCCACTATTTACGGAGTTGGAAAAACTACCAAAGTAAAGTATTTTACTCTCTTTACCACATTAAAATCTGAATTCCTAAAAAGTACCTTTTTCAAAAAAGTTTATATTTATTTTTATTTATATTTCGAATATTAAGTTTCTAAGACCATTATTTCAGGAAAAGTAAAAAAAAAGTACCAATATCAACTATTTGACCCTCTTAGAATACGAATTTCCAAAAAGTACTTTTTCAGAATGTTTTTTTACTGTACCACACGGCGAATTACAGGTTTCTAGAGCTAGTTTCTCAGGAGATAGAAAAAGTACCAAAGTGAAAATTTACCATTTTTACCCCATTAAAATCAAAATTCCTAAAAGTTACCCTTTTCAGAATGTTTTTTTTTTCAGTTTCTAAGACGATTTTTGTAGCAGATATAAAAAAAGTACCAAAGTATATTATTTCACCCCCTTAGAACCCGAATTTCCAAAAAGTACTTTTTCAAAATATTTTTTTCCGACGGACGATCTTACTTTTAACATATTAAGTTTGACACTTTTTTTAAATCACTAGGATCACGTTTTCTGGCAGCTGGCGACTTTAACGCCAAGCATACATTCTGGGGGTCACGCCTCATTACCCCGAGAGGCCGTGTGTTGTTTGATACAATTTCTAAAATGGGTCTGGATGTGGTCTCAAGCGGAGAACCGACATACTGGCCGTCAGATCGTAATAAGATTCCTGATCTTATCGACTTTGGTGTGACTAGGAATATAGAACGAAATTTCGTTAGTGTGGAATATTCTTTGGAACTCTCTTCAGACCACACACCCACTATTGTTACTCTCCTTAACCCCCGAGAAATTGTATCCCCCACTGGTGACTTAGCACTGACAGGCAAAGGAACAAATTGGCTAAAATATAAAAAATTTCTCAGTACTCATTGCTCAGAAAACATAACGCTAAGAACACCAGATGAAATTGACCTTTCGCTCAGGAATTTTGAATCCAATCTCAAACGTGCTGCTCGACTTGCTACTAAACCCCCCCGACAATCCAGACAAAACCCAGTTTTTTCTGTTGATGTTGAACGACTCTTAAATGAAAAAAGAAGAGCTCGTAGAGAGTGGCAACTGCACAGATCTCCACAACTCAAATCACGATTGAGAGAATGCACTAATAATTTACGAAGACTACTTGAATCGCAGAGAGTGGCATCACTAAACAGATTTTTAGAAAATCTTGAGCCTACATCAAAAACGGATTACTCGTTATGGCGTGCTACCAAGAATTTGAAAAGACCTGTCATATGTAAGCCTCCTTTGCGAAAACCAAATGGAGGTTGGGCTAGAAATGATACTGAAAAAGTAGATCTGTTTGTTGAACACTTAAAAAATGTTTTCACGCCAAATGAATCAAGTGTTATAGTAGAGTTGCCACCAATTTTACCCCAGCGCAGAGCAGAACCCATCCGGTTTGAGATGCGAGAGGTCGAAAAGGCAGTTGTTGATTTAAACCCCAAAAAGGCATTTGGTATTGATATGATCAGTAATAAAATGCTTTTGGAGTTACCCCGGATAGCATTAAGAATAATTCTATTTATTTTTAATGCTATATTACGCCTTGAACATTATCCCCCAGAATGGAAAGTTTCACTCGTTAAAATGATACCCAAGCCAGGCAAAGATCATACAAAAGTTGAATCATATAGACCTATCAGTCTGTTGTCCAGTTTATCCAAACTTTTCGAAAAACTGTTAGTAAACAGATTAACTATAGCTGTAACTCAGAACAACTCTATTCCGGATCATCAGTTTGGATTTAGAAGAAAACATGGAACTATTGAGCAAGTTCACAGACTGGTTAGTGAAATTAGAAGAGCCTATGAAGAAAAAAAGTATTGCTGCGCACTTTTTATTGATGTATCACAAGCATTCGATAAGGTCTGGCATGAGGGTTTACTCTATAAAATTAAAAATGTGTTACCACCAAATACGCATAAATTACTCGAAAGCTATATAACAAATCGAAAATTTACGATCAAGGAGAACGATTTTGTTAGCACCCCTCATTTAATACAAGCTGGAGTTCCACAAGGTAGTATCTTGGGACCGCTTTTGTATATTTTATACACTTCTGACATGCCAACAAATTTCAATACCCACACTTCCACATTTGCTGACGATACTGCTATTTTAAGCCTCCATGACAACCCGATTGAAGCTACACGAATACTGCAGAGTCATATTCTTCAATTAGAAGAATGGTTACAAAAATGGAAGATAAAGGTAAATGAGCAAAAATGTGTTCACGTAACTTTCACGTTGAGAAGAGAAACTTGTCCCCACATTCAGATCAATAACCACAATGTACCCCAACATACAAATGTTAAATACCTCGGTATTCATCTTGATCGTCGTCTTACGTGGAAAACACATTTAGATGCAAAATTATCTCAGATGAAATTAAAGACTATAGAAGTTAATTGGCTGATTGGAAGAAACTCTAAACTTAGTTTAGATTGTAAGCTCTTGTTGTACAATTCAATTCTAAAACCTATATGGTGCTACGGCATTCAGCTATGGGGCACTCCGTCATCATCTAATGTGGAGAGAATTCAAAGAAAACAGAACAACATTTTACGGATGATAACATGCGCCCCTAGGTATGTTAGAAATTCCAACATACACAAAGATTTAAATGTTGCTTATGTTAAAGATGAAATTGTAAAATATACCCAAAATTACCTCAGGAAACTGGAAACGCACCCAAACTATCTAGCAAGAAATCTACTTAATAATCGTGGCCACCAACGCCTTAGAAGGAGGGTGACTGCTGATCTAGCTAACTAACTGGAAGGAGAAATGGATTTGAGAACATTTATAAACAAATAAATTTAAGAAATATATGAGGAAATGAAATTTTGTCTGGCACTGGCTGGACTTAATATTAAGAATATTTAGATATAAGATATGAACACTTATTGTTAGTTCACGGAATTAAAGTGAAGATTCAATAAATAAAATATGAAACAAAAAAAAAAAAAAAAAAAAAAAATATTAAGTTTCCAGGAACAGTATATCAGGAAATATATATAGTACCAAAAGTACACTTTTTTACCCCTTTTTACCATAAAATGGTACTTTTATTAAAATACTCTTTTAACAATAGTAAAATACCATTTTTTTCGATTTTGCAATTTCCCAACATCAGCTTATGCACTCAAAGAAAAAGCTTCATTATATTAATGAAAACTGTCATAAATATAATGAAAATCTTCATTAAAGTTCGTCCAATGTAACAGTTTCTTAAATACAATGAAACAGTTCATAATTATTCATAGGGTCAATATTAATGACATTTTCAGTATATTAATGAAGGGTTTCATAAATATAATAAATAAAATTTCATAAACTTTTATTAAATAAATATTATGAAATGTTTCATGATGAAAAATTTCATAGATTTGTTTATATTAGGAAACTTTTTTATAATATTTATTTATGAACCACTTTATTGGTACTAACAAGGGAAGTATCTCAACCCTTATGAACCGATTTGCATGAAACGTAAAATATATATAAAAAAGACAATTCTAAGGTTAGGGTGTCTCAGCTTATCGTCCATATCGGGGATTTAAGGGTTCAAAACATGGGTCAAAAAATGGTGAAAAAATATTTTTTTTGATTTTTCAGCCATTTCTTTATAAGAAACTATATGATATTAACATATGAAAAGAAAGGTTTTTTTAATGTCTATCCAACGGTGGCATAACCTTGTAAAAGTTTAGCTTCGTTAAATACTTTTTTCATGAAAATGTGAAAATTTTGGGGGGTATTTATATGAAGACATAAGAGCTACGATGTCCATATGAATAAGAAATAATCTTTATTAAATTTAAGTCGACACGTATTTTTGCTCTAGATGATATTCCTGTTAGTTCGGGAGTTATCGAAATTTTGACGGAGGTCCACCTTGTTTCATAAGGGGACAACGAAATTTTGAAACACTGATATGGCCGATAAGCCGAGACACCCCAACCTTAAAATCGTCTCTTTTATATATATATTTTAAGTTTCAGGCAAATCGGTTCATAAGGGTTGAGATACTTCCCTTGTAAGAATAGTTCCATAATTATAATAAAATACTTAAAAAAATATTATTTTTATGAAATGTTTCATAGTATTTATGAAACATTTCGTAATATTTATGACACAGTTAAATTGGAGGAACTTTAATGTCAAGTTTCATTATATTTTTGAAAAGAAAAAATGTATTTATGAAATTTTTCATTAAAAAAGCAAATTCATTATTTTTTTTTAGAAATAAAATTTATGATATTTACATTGGAAGAACTGAAATAAGGAGCTATAATTGTTTTGACCCAATTTCTTAATCATATTATAAAAAATCATATGACACGTTTATGCACTTTATTTATGAAATCATGAAATTTTATGAAGTGCATTTCATAGACTTTTTCCATTAAACTTCTTTTTATATGAAGGTTTCATATATATAGTGAAATTTTATGACAAAAATATTTATGAAACCATGTCATAAATATTATGAAGCATTTTTCTCTGAGTGTGGGAACATTAGTGTCTGTGGTAATGTTAGTACCTTGTCTAAAAAATGTCTGAATTATTTCCAAAAAAAAATTTAAAAAAAAATCCCCCCCTCAACCCCAGCATCTGAGAATTTTTTTTTAAAATTCTGAAAAAAAATTCTTTACGAAAAATGTCTTCTTTCCAACTTCCTTTTAACCTACGCCATTTATTAGAACATTGCTAACATATGCAATGGGTACATGGCAAAAATCATACTTTACAAAGTGAAAGTACTTAGGAAGATTTTTTTCATCATCATCTCAAGGATAAGCAGCATCTCTTCCTGACATAGCAATTCTATTGTTTAAACACATGCATAGCTGTAGTCACTCAAACGCACTCACACAGACGTACATATTCACACAGACGTTCTCATATAGTCATTTTCACAATAGTGTTTGTAACACATGTTCTTATATTTTGTATACAAAAAAAATATATATTAGATTTGAACTAAACTATTTGGACGAATACAGTGACATTTATTTCATATAGTATAAATGTTGATTTTTTTTTATTTCACCTACATATGAGGGAAGACATAGGAAATGTCCTAGCATCTTTATAAAATGGAATAAAAACAAAGTTAATACGAATACAAAATTAGATCACAGTCCTAGTTGAACACGAAACGATCATTTGTCTAAGCGTATCCTAATAATGTGGTTCTTGAGTGGTCTAAGGTGACGAACAGCCTGTGTTGTTAATGGTATAAATGTGACAGAAATATATCCGAGGTTCGATTCACGATTAGGGTATGAACAACTTTTTAACTTTTAATAAAACAAGCTGACTTTCAAAACCCTACTGATGATAACAGTATAACAAGAGTGTTTGAAACCGGTATGGGAATGCCAGTAATGTCTATAATTTTTAGAAATAAAATTTTCTTCCATTTTTTAGCTTGAACTTATATAAAAAATAATAGGAAAATTTTTTAAATTTTATTGGAAACATATTTTGGAAACATTTTCAAAAAAATTGAAAATTGATACTAAAATTTTAGGTGAAAAATATTTAAATTTGTTTTTAAATTTTTTAATATTTTTTTTGTTTGCCCCATATGTGGTGTCATATAGGACAGTTTTCGGAAAAGAAAAACTACAAGTTTAAATGAAAAACTCTTCAACTGTTCATGGATGTAAATTTTTATGTTTTTTTTTTTTTTTTTTTGAAATGTGCAAACATTGTTCAACAAATGACTCGTATTTACTGTTGTGTTGTAGTATGTGTGTAAGTTATAATAAATGTGAAAATTTATTAGGGAATTCAAAATTTTGATACAAATTTTTGAATTCCGGGGAATAATAATTCAGATTCTGATTTTCTATACGAAAAGTCTATAAACTTCTCTATATTAAACTGGAGAATCGTACATTTTAAATATTAAGGGGGTTATTCATAATACTTAAAGTATACTAAAAGTAGGTTAATTTGACAATTATTCATGAAATATCAGTCAAATAAACCTACTTTAGATTTAATTTACTCATTATGAATAACCCAGTAAGTGTTTATGACCAATATTTCAAGAGATCTAAGCAACACTTTTGTTACCCTAGTAGTTGCAAAACTTTCTAAAAAGTTGTTTTTCAGAAAGTTTTTTTTTTCGATGAATGATCCTTCACTGTAAAATGCTAGTTTTTAGAACCATAATTTCAGGAGATGGAAAAAGTACCAAAGTATAACTTTTACCCTGCTTAATCCATTAAAATTCTTTCAAATGGTACTTTTTTCTGAAATTTTTTTTTCGCTTGAGGATTATATTTCAAGTTTCTCGGACTATTATTTTAGTTGATAGAAAAGAACACATTTTCACCATTAGAAATGTATTTTTCAAAAATTACTTTTTTTTGAATATTTGTTCTAATAGAGGATCCTACATTATTAATTTTAGAGTTTGTAGAACCGTTATACTAAGAAATTTAAAAAGTACCAAGCTTGAACTGTTAACCCTCTTTGAATCAATAATTTCTAAAAATTACTTTTTCAGAATGTTTTTCCCACTGCATGATCATTCACTCCAAAAAGCAGGTTTCTAGAATCATTTTAACAGGAGATAGATAAAGTACCAATGTGCAATTTCTTACCATCTTTAAGGATTTAAATCTTTTTCCTCTGGAGGATCATAAGTTTTAAGTTTTATGGAGCATTATTTCAGAAGGTAGCAAAGTTACCAATGTACGAACTTTTACCATATCTGCCCTCTTTGAATTGGATTTTCCAAAAAACTACTTTTATCCCGAATTCTAAATTTCAAGTTTTTAGGAGCATTTTCAGTGTTTTTTAATGGTAGCGGATCCTATATACGAGTTTCAAGTTTTTCAGGCCACTATTTAAGGAGATAGAAAGAGAACAAGAGCACACTTTTATACTTTATACCACCTGAGATTCTAATTTTCCAAAAAGTACTTTTAACACTTAAAAAGTACCAAAGTCCATTTTTTACCCTCTTTTTATACCCTCCACTCTAATAGAGGGTATATATAAGATTATCATTCCGTTTGTAACACATCGAAATATTGGTCTAGGACCCCATAAAGTATATATATTCATGATCCTCGATCGATTTTAAGACGATATTAAGACGATCTAGCGATGTCCGTCCGTCCGTCTGTCCGTAGAAAACACGCTTACTTTTGAAAGGCTTTACAGAGGCTACTGAAGTTTGGCATATGTGTTGGTCATTTACTTGGTCAGGTTGGTATTGCAATCCAGCCAAATCGGTCCAGTGGTTCAAAAGTTATGAGCAAAAGACTGAATTTCGGCAAGGGTTTTTCGTGAATTTACGACGTAAAAAACATGCTTACTTTCGAAAGACAACAATGAGACTGCTGGAACGTGCCATGTATCTTTGCCGTTCCCCAGATCTGTTTGGTATTGAATTTCAGCTCAATCGGTCAAGTGGTTCAAAAATTATAAGCAAAACCCCTAATTTCAGATTGGGTTCATCTTAAATGCCACGTGGTAAACAAGTTTAAAAAGCATTGGTGGTAACTTAGCAATGCTTTTAAAACTAGTTCAGTTTTAAAGCAATGCTTTTTAAACTTGTTTAGTTTTAAAAGCATTGGTTACTTAAAAACTACACTCGAAAAAAAGTTTACACTCAAAAAAAATTTTACACTCAAAAAAAATTTAGTTTTTTTACAAAAATGTCAATATTTTGTGTACATACGTACGTGCATCCACTCAAAAATATTTTTACAGTAAAAAAAACATTACACTCAAAAAAAGTTTTACATTAAAAAAAAAAAAATTTGTAATTTTGTACTTTTTTTTTAAATGACAAAAAAAGAGTTTTTTACTCAAAATAAAATATTTCTAATCAAAATTGTTTATTTTCTTCACGTTAAAAATGTACTATCCTTTAAAAAAGGCATTATGGAGGTTATTTATAGATTCGGCAAAGTCGAATTTAACTTTTCTACTTGTTTAATTTTAGTTTTTTTAGACCATTATTTCAGGAGATAGAAAAAGTACCAAAGTACACATTTTTAAGTTTTTGTCACTTAGAATTAGATATTCCGAAAAGTACTTTTTTTAAGTTTCTAGGAAAAAAATTTCTCAGAATCTAAGAATTTTTCAATTTAGAAAAATATGTCTCATAATCTGAGAGTTTTCTATATAGAAAAAATTTCTCAGAATCTGAGACTTCTTCAATATAGAAAAAATGTCTCAGAATCAGAGACTTTTTCTATATAGAAAATATGTCTCAGAATCTAAAACTTTTGCTATATAAAAAAAAAATGTGTCAGAATCTGAGATTTTTTCATACAGAAAAAACGCGTCAGAACCTGAGACTTTTTCATTATATAGAAAACATGTCTCAGAATCTGCGACTTTTTCTATATAGAAAAAATGTTTCAGAATCTGAGAGTTTTTCTATATAAAAAAATTTTAAAAATCTCAGATTTTTTCTATTAAAAAAAAATTCTCAGAATCTGAGACTTTTTCTATATAGAAAAATTTTCTCAGAATCTGAGGCTTTTTCTATATAGAAAAAATTTCCCAGAATCTGAGACTTTTTCTATTTAGAAAAACTGTCTCAGAATCTGAGACTTTTTCTATATAGAAAAAATGTCTCAGAATGTAAGACTTTTTCTATATAGAAAAAATATTTCCGAAACTGAGATAAAATGTCTCAGAATCTGAGACTTTTTCTATATAGAAAAAATGTTTCAGAATCTGAGACTTTTTCTATATAGAAAAAATGTCTCAGAATCTGAGACTTTTTCTCTATAAAAAAATTCTCAGAATCTGTGACTTTTTCTATATAAACAAAAATGTCTCAAAATCTGAATATCTAAATATTTTTTATTACAAAAATAAAGAAATAATTTTAATTTGGTGTTTTACAGTTGGGCGACCGTGACATGACATTTTATGTAGAGAATCTGAGACTTTTTCTATATAGAAAAAATGTTTCAAAATCTGAGACTTTTTCTATATAGAAAAAATATTTTAGAATCTGAGACAAATTTTTATAGAAAAAATGTCTCAGAATCTGAGAAAAAAATGTCTCAGAATCTGAGAGTTTTTCTATGTAGAAAAAAATGTCTCAAAATCTTAGTTTTAGTTCAGAATCTAAAATTTTTGTTGATGGCAAAATTTCATAATATTTTCTTGTACAAAAATAAAGAAATAATTTTAATTTGGTGTTTTACAGTTTGGCGACCGTGACACGACATTTTATGTAAAGAACAAATATTGTAAAAAATCAATAAAAAAAACTGTGCTACCCTAATAATTCTTTTTGTTTGTATATTTGTGTGACTATATTGTGTATATAACATTTTTGTTTGCATTTGAACTTGAAGTGAAAAGTGCAAATAAATTTCTGTTTTTACATGATTTGAGTTTGAAGGAGTTTTTTTTTATTTTCATTTTTTGTATTTAAAAATAAAACTTTTATTGTTGAAATTTTTGTTTACTGGTTGCTAAAGGGGTATAGTTTTGAATTGGATTTCTTTTTTTTTCTGTTTAAACTGCCAACTGGAAAAAGTTTGAGAAATTATTTTGTTGTAAAATTATAAGGAAGCTTTAAGTTGAATAAGGAAGCTTTAAGTTGTTTAAGAATTTAAATTTGTAAACAAGCTGATAGTTTTGTTTACAATACAGAAAAATTAAAATAGTTGTTGAATAAGAAATTATAGTTGAATATTTTTTTAATTGATTCTATGAACGAATTATTCAATATTGCACATTTACAAAATAACAGGCAATTATGGTTTAAAAACTTTAATAATTGGAATTACTTTAGAAAAATTGTAATACTAATTAATATTTTATTTAAAGCAATTAAAAAATTATTTAGTATATGTTTTGCCCCGAAAGAATCGACAAAAAAAGCGGTGTTTGGTAACAATTCAATATTTTAAACTATTTGGGTCCAACTAAGTGAATTAAATCTAATCCGATTTAAGCTTTAAAGTTAGACCGGAAAGCTTTTTCTAACTTTCTGAACTTTCGAAAGCCGAACTGTAACAATATGGATTACCGTCGGAAAAACTCCTAAATTTGAAAATTATATTAAAGTCCAGGAAAATAACGAATTTAGACAATTTACCCCTTTTGATCCAATTTTTTCTGTTTCCTAACCGTTCTTATAGTTGTAATTGAATTCCCTTACTAAGTATTTAACATTCATAATTTGTGCAAAATTAACTTTTCTATGTTCATTGTATCATTGCATAAAGAATTATATTAACAACTGCATCATTATCCAATAATGTCTGAGATGCGCATACAAATTTTCATGCCAAACATGTAAGTTTTTGTTTGTCTTATATGTGTATTCTAGATGTAACTATGGGTAACCAAGGACAAAAGTTTACATTTTGTAAACCTTACATAGTAATGAGCAGGGAAACCAAATGTGTAAATATGAATTTAAATAGAACCCTTAAAATATGCAACAAAATTAAAAAAAAAAATGTATTTGTTGAAAGTAAATAAATAAATATTTGAGCAGAATATTATTTTGAGACTTTAAATTTAAATACTAAAAATTAATAATATCAAGGGCAACAGAAAACTAGCAGTAATGAATTTATTTTGAGGCCTTAAACTAGGCAACAACATATTTGAAACAGTAGTCAAAAATCAAAATTTTTTTTTATTGAAATTTGATTAAAAAAAATAAAAAATAATGAAGAATTGTCCTCATTTCCTTCTCTTGAATGTTTAAGGATGTGTTACTTCTACTAAAACATTTGCTTTCATTTATTTTGTTTTACGATACACTTATTTTGTATAGCATTTTGTATAGCATATTTTTAGGTCTCAAAATAAATTCATAATTGTTTTCTGCCCTAATAATACATAAACTTTCTTCATTCATTGTAGAATTAAAACAGTTTTGTTAAAAAAAGAGCTTTAAGTATATTTTCAAAAGTATTCATATATTATTGTATATTTTTAGGTGCTGTAATTTAATTCATAAATACATTTTTTTAAGTGAAACCAAACATATTATTATAATTTTTCTAAACAAAGAAGAGACCCTAGAAATATGCAATACAAAATTTCAAGTTGTAAAAAAATAAGAGCTTTAAGCTTATTTTTAAAAGTATTCATATATTAATGCATATTCGTAGGTGCTGTAATTTTATTTACATTTTTTTTGTCACCCTTTGATCTTCATAAAATTTATTTATGGTGTTCAGAATGAAAATTAATTCGACACCTATTTTTTTTAACGGCCCAAACTTATTTTTATGGGAGGTCGATTTGTAATTTTCGATTTATTAACAAAAATGTACAATAATTTTGGTATTTTACTAAATATGACTAAAAGTAGGGCATGTTTGGACTCGTTCTTTACATAGGTAGATAGGTTTTCGAAAGATCTTTAATTTAACATGCAAAATGGCTAGGTTTCTTTGCATAATGTAGGAGATAAACAAAAAAAAAAACTGAAAAATTGCCGTTTCTTCCCTACTCATTTGCACCTCCTTACACGTGTCCCTTTTTTTTCATACTCTACAAAATAAAACCAATTTCATAAGATCGGCGGATGACACTAGAGAGACATCCCTTGTGAGTCGTATGATTTTTATGAAAAAGCAAGATTTCTCATAGCATAGTTTTAGGCATGTAGTAAATATATGATTGTTATTTAAAAGCTTCAAAAAACTCTACGTATTGCTAAATTTATAAACAAATATAACAATTTATTTAATCTTTCTTAAGTTGATTTATTAAAAAATCATAAATGTCACTGTTTTGCTGGGATTTAATTTTCGGATCATATATTTACAAAATGCCTAAAATTATGCTACAACAAATTTTTTTTTAAATAAAAATCGTCTAAAATCAAATGACTCGTTGTCAGTGGTATGGTGTAAACACAGCTTTAGCAGAAAACCAAAAATATATTTTTTATTATTCAGCAGAGATTAAAATATGCAATAAAAAATTTCAATATTCAAAAAATGCAAATGAATTAAAATCTTTCTTTTTTATACTTTTTATAATTTTAGGATCAAAATAATCCTGAATAGTTAAGTAAATTTTTTATCGCATTTATCTGCAGTCTAATGTTTTTTTGGATTTAATTTTGTAGCATATTTTAGGGATCGAAATTAACTAATTAATTTTGAATTTTAATAATTTTTTTCAATTAAAATTTATTTCTAGAAATATGCAATAAAATTTTTGCAGTTTTATAGTGCCATCATTTGCCACAGTGTTCACATTAACGCCTGCAATATTGCATCATTTTAATTTTTTACTATTAAAAATTTTACAACTAATAACTTTAAAAGTTTTAACTTATTTGTGGGAAAAACTAATTTAAAAGTCAAACCATTAACAAACTGTTTCGAAAAATGTTAATTGGCCTTTGACAAGGATTTCCAATGAGGAATAAAAGAACATTTGTTACAAGGAAGCTACTTTCTAATGCTAACCAGAGATTTTTATAAATATTTTTTTTTTGGTATCGTGTCAGGACCAAAATTTTCAGAATTTTTCTAAAATTTGCAGGGATTTTCCTAAACTTTTTAATTTTTTTCCTAAATTTATTAATTTTTTTCTCAATTTTTTTTTGCATTTTTTTTTAGTATTTTTTAATTTTATTAAACTTTTCTAAATTTTTTGTAATTTTTTCCCAACTTTTTTGGGTTCTTTTTATTATTCCTGAATTTTCCCAAAAAGTTTTCTGATTTTTTTTGTTTCGTATTTTTTTTTAACTTTTCAGAGCTTTCCAGTTTTTTTTTTTCCTTTTTAATTTTGAAGTTTTGTAATTTTTAAATCTTCCTGATGTTTTTTAGAATTTTTATACCCTACAGCACTCTGTGGTACAGTTAGGGTTGCCAGATACTAGACGTCAAATAACTGGACATTTGAAAAAATTCAGCTGGATTTTGAAAAAATAACTGGATTTTTTTTTAATAACTTAAAACCAGGGTTGGCAACCGAAACGAATAACGGTATCGGTAACGGTATTGGTATTACATATTTTTTATATCGGTAACGGTAAAGGTAACGGTATTTTCGATTATTTCGGTAACGATAAACCGTTACCGAAACATCGATACCGGTACGTACCGGTATTATGAAAAAATTTACCCAAAGTGTTAAAAAGTCACAAATTTGTTAAAAACACGTAAAAAATCAAAAATATATTTAATAAAATTAAAAAAACTGTTAAATTAAGTGCATTTTTAACTATACTAACTATTAATTACACTACCAAACTTTGAAAATTCGACTGGGACGCGACCTTATACACTTAATAACAATAGTTTTGCTGGTCAAAATCCATTCTCCAAACTTTTCCATCACTTCAGGTTTCTGAGAAATTAGAGGTCAAAGTTCAAAAAAATTGCCGTTTGGGGCATTTTTGGAAAGTCATAGAGGATGAACCCGATGGGATGGTGGCTTCAAAAAAAAATCGAGGGTGAAGCTCTTTAAGATTCAGAACTCATTTGGTCAGTCGCCTTAACCCTTTGGGCACCAATTGTCTTTCAATGACGTCGCGGAAAATACCTTACAATTAGTGCTCCAACGGTTAAAGCGATTGATCAAATGAGTTAAACATCTTAATGAGCAATGTTTATGATTTACCGTTGACTTATTTTTAAGTCGTCAGCACATCGAGTTCATCCGCTATGAGTTGTCAAATAATTCCGAAGACGCGGTTTTTTGTATCTAAAATTTCTCAAAAACGTGATGTAATGGAATCTTATCCACCGGATTTGTGGCCAAAAAAATAATTGCAATCATGTGCATAAGGTGACGTTCCATTCGTATAAAAGTTTTTTTTTCGTATGATTTCATGCAGAAAAAATGGTTTTTGGAACTCATTTGGACATCATTGATTGACAGTTGGTGCCCTAAGTGTTAAGGCGACTGTCCAAATGAGTTCAGCATCTTTAAGAGCAATGTTTAAGATTTACCCTTGACTTATTTTGAAGTCGCTATCACATCGGGTTCATCCGCTATGAGCTATCAAAAATGTCAGGGGGAAAACAGAGCAAAACAAATTTGCAACGCAAAAATTTTACAGAAAGAAAATCTTCGATTTTTTTAAAGCGACAATTATTTTTTTGTTATGCTGCTTGTTTTTCAATAAAATTAAATTTTTTTTTTTAATAAAATTTTTAAATTTTTTTCAAGAAATTTTTCTTAAAAACTTGACAACTAAATATTTATGTAAAATTATCCAAATAATCATCAGATTTTTTATCATTTGAAAATTTTTTAGTTTTAATCGTTTAAATTACCCGAGTAAAAATAATTTAATATGATCTTATATACTTTTATATAGTCATATTATTTGATATATGATCATGTGTGACACTATGTATTGCAAGATAAATTTATATAATAAATTTTGAGGTGGGATTTTATTAAGATATCGCCATACATAACTATATGTTGCATCATCTGGTCCCATGCATCATTTTAAATTTCTAAGTGTTTTATATAAAATTTTATATGCCTCCATAATTTTTTTAAGTGTTTCCAAGAACATATTTTTATCGCAAATATTTTCAAAGTGTTTTATATAAAATTTCATATGACTTCATATTTTTTTATTTTTCTAAGATTTTTCCAAGCACCACTTTTTTATCACGAATATTTTCTAAGTGTTTTATATAAAATTTTATATGACTCCATCTTTTAAATTTTTTCTAAGTTTTTTTCAAGGAACATTTTTTTATCGAAAATATTTTCTAAGTGTTTTATATAAAATTTTATATAACTCCATTTTTTTAAATTTTTCTAAGTTTTTTCCAAGGACAAATTTTTTTGAAAATATTTTCTAAGTGTTTTATATAAAATTTAACATGAGTCCATTTTTTGAAATTTTTCTAAGTTTTTTTCAAAGAACAACTTATTTTTATTATTTTAATTTTTAAAAACTAAAAAAAAAAACATCCGATTTCTAAAATTGTATAAATTTTAATATAATTGGATATAATTTTATACCATTGGATTAGACCAAAACTCGTATCAAAGTCGATATAAAGTTATATAAACTGATATTATTAGATATTATTCGATCAAATCTTATGAAACCATTTTTCGTATTAGATTATATCAAAATAGACACGAACCCATATTAAATTATATATTGTGTCATATCAATTTTTTTACTCGGGTAGACAAAAATTAAACAAAAATTGACATAAAAAAATGTTTGTAAAATTACAAAATAATAAGTTTTGAACAAAAAATATTTTGAAGTTAGCAACCAGAGTCAGTAAAAGTACAAAAAAAAAATCTGTTATTTTTAAAACAACTCCGCCAACAACACTTCAGCAATTTGGTACAATTCAGGTTTATCTCTTCTTTCATCTTCCTACTAAAAAATGTTTACATTACGTGGCACTCACTTTTCTTAAATTGAGAATGTGATAATTGGTTGGACCGATTTTCACATATTCTTTGTCAAGATTTAGTTAATTGCGAATGTGACATTGGTTGGGCCGATTTCCTAATTATTTTTTGTCCATATAACAATGCAAATAGTAGATTAAAAATATTTTACTTTGTTTTTATCCGTATTTTATGACAACCGAAACAAAACCGATATAATACCGGTAAAAATTCGAATAAAGGTAATGGTTTTTTATCGGTAACGGTATTTAAATATTTTTATTTCGGTATTGGTAACGGTAACGGTAGTCAAAATTAAAGGGTTTTTAATCGGTAACGGTATTGAAAGGGTAACGGTAGCCAACACTGCTTAAAACAAATCAACCGATTTCCAAATGTGAAATATTTTTATTTTGGACTACTTTTCGAATATCAAATCAATCGGTTGATTTGTTTTAATCAAATGGTCACCTCTTATTGGACGCGGCAAAATGTGCCCTTTTTTAAACATATCTATTACTTCTTCGATCATCGCGAAATGTTGATTTATTTTTTTTTTTTAAAGTCAGGAGTGGTCAAATATGGAAATCTAGGTGGACGTGGATTTCAAAAAAGGTCAACAATAACTGGCCCTCATTTGCAAATTTTGAATAATCCAGATAATATTTGAAAAGCAAAATGTACACCAAACAATCCACATATCATCGATGATCTCAAGAAAAACATTCGTGCCGAAATCAACACTAGACTGCCCAAGATGCTTGAAAAGGTAATGAAAAAATTAATAAAAATTTAGCAAAGAGATCGCGTTTTGAAGTAGCCAAAAGAGGTAGCTATTTGATTTATGTTTTATTCAAAAAGCATTAAAAAAATGTAAAATACATTTAATAAAAAAGTAATTGTTAAAAATAAAGAAATTATTTTTAACTGAAAAAATTATCTTTTAACTGGAAACTGGACCAGACCCAAAATAACTGGAAAATCCAGGCCATTCCCGGCCGTCTGGCAACCCTAGGTACAGTGTATAATGAGTTTGTGCTGATGTTTGTAACTATCCGAAATATTGGTCCTACCCCTACCTTCAAGTATACCGATCGACTCAGAATTACTTTTTGAGTCGATTTAGCGATGTCCGTCTGTCCGTCCGTCCGTCTGTCCATCTATCGGTTTAAGCACGATACTGGTCGCAATTTTAAATCAATTGACTTGAAATTTTAAACTTAAGCATCTTTTGGCCCAAGGACGAAGCCTATTGAAATTGGAAAAAATCTGTCTATGTTAAGACCTAGCCCTTATACAAATGCCCCCTTTGGATTCGACTTAAATGACTCTACTAACCGTATTATAATAGATATCGCTTTGAAATTGAGCAGGTAATCAAATTTTGTACCCTTTCAAATTTCAAAGGAATCAGTCCTTCTGGTAGTCCCCATATAAACCACCCTCCCGATATCCACATCATTCCCTCAAAACTCATAAAAATGGAAATATTTGATAAAAATTTATTTTTAGGTGTTAAACGTGTACTTTAGTAACCTAATCAAATCGGAATATAATTGGACCATTTTTGGACTTAGTCCCCCAAATAAAAATTTCGACCGATATTCAGTTAAATCGGCCTATTTACAAAAAAATAAACCAATTTCACTACAATTTGATCTGTGTGTATTTCTACACTAAATAAAGATCTAACAAAAGAGAGATACAATCGGTCCATGTTCGGACTTGGGACCCATTTTCCAGAAAACACTGGTGTAGGGTATCATATGGTCGGTCTTGACCGACTATAACTCTCTTACTTGTTTAAACTGGTTTTGATTTTTTTCTAAACTTTTCCTTAAAGTGTCATAAAAATTTCTGGAAGCCTTCTGAAAGACATTCCTTGTTATTCGGTACAAGGACAGTTATGAAAATTTTATATAATTTTAAAACAGAAACAAATTACTGACAGACGGATTAAAAATATGTAAACTGACAGACAAACATCTAAGCAGACAAACATCTAAGTAGACATGAATAGCATACTTATATTTGCTTTAATATTATATAAAATGTTGCCTACAGGAAATAATGTTCTAGGACTGGGATATTAATGATTTCTTTTTCTTTAATTTTCAATTATGCCTAAAAGTGTACAACAGGAAAATGTTTTAAAGAAACTATATCAATATTTTCTTAATAACTTTTATTTCCGACACCGTTTAGGGTTTTATGAATTTAAATGGAACCCTAAAAATATGCAACAAAAACAAACAAAATTGTAAAAATGTATTTATTGGTGCCTTATAAGTTCAAAATGTTGTTCTTAACTCAAAAATATTATTGTTCATTTTAGCAAAAAAAAAGTTTTTAATACATTTAATCTTTTGTAATTTGTTTAACTTTTTACAAGCATTTTTTAAGGGCTCTGCTTAATTTCATAAATTTAATTTCCTTGTAAATATTTTTAATGAGTTTTATTAGTTTTGCCTATCATGCCTTGCAGCGAATTTTCTCTTTTATATTCCTTGTGTCTGCCAAAGGGTTAACAACAAAAATATTTGCTTAGATTAGCATAGTATTAAGTTTTAAAATTGATTGCCTACATTAAGGCTGTTGCAGTAAATAAAAATGTATTGCCTTTATAAAGGCCATATTGTTAAATTGTTTTGATTTTTTTCTTATGTCACTTAAGTTTTACTCTCAACGTATCTTGACACCTTTTGAATACACCAAATTCTTACTAAACGGCTTTATTTTATTTCGAAATAAATAATGACAACTTAAAATATAAAAGCCGAGCTATTATATCGAAATCAAAAGGACCTAACGATTTTTAAAGGCAATAGTAGCAAACTTTTGGGCCGTTATAGAATTGTTAAAACGAGAAGGCTTAAAATGAGGTCTTGGTGTATGTTTAAAAAATATGTTTGTCTTTTGATACACAATTCATCTTCTTTAGCCTACATTATTTAAAATGAAACGTAGAAGTTCAAATTCTTATCAATTTGCAGTAAAAGAAAAATGTATAGCATACATTAAGGATGTTTTAAAATATTTAAATTATTGCTTGTATCAAGGCAACTGCACCGTTTTTAACAAATTACTATCTTAAAAAATATATTCGACATTATTGACAATTCACAATAAAAATAATATTGCCTACTTGAAGGCTGCATTTAAGGCTCAGTTATAAAATGCGTTACAGTTTTAAAAGCAACTGGACCGATTTTGGTGTTTTTTTATTTTATAGCAGACAACATTTTAATTATCCCCAAAGCTAAACAAAAATTACAAAAAAAAATTGCCACCATAGAATTTTGTTTTTGTATAAAATATAGCTGTTAACTAGCTGTATCTATATAAATAAATTATTGCCTACATTAAGGCAGTGTTAATTAAAAAACTATTGCCTGTTTATTTATTAATAATACACCTTATATTAGGAAGTTTTTTTGCCTACATTAAGCCAGTGCTGTTTTATTTTTGGTGTTTTTTTTTTTTATTTTTTAGCAGACAAAATTTTAATTATTCCCAAAGCTAAACATAAAAAAAATCATATTTTTCTTTCATTAAATAATAATTTACACTAAACTTCAAAAAGTGCCATTAAAGAATGTTGTTTTTATATAAAATATATATTTTAACTAGCTGTATCTATATAAGAAAATTATTGCCTACATTAAGGCTGTGTTAATTAAAAAAACTAAAGCCTGCTTTAAGGCTGCTTATATATTGACAGCAACCTTGTATTAGGAAGTTTTTTTGTTTTAATATAAAATATTAAAAAAAACATTGCCTACATTAAGGCTATTGCCTACTTTAAGACGGTGCTGTCTTATTTTTGCTGTTTTTTAATTTTTTTTGACAAAATTTTAATTATATCCAAAGCTAAACATAAAAAAATTTTTCATTAAATAATAATTTACACAAAACTTTAAAAAGTGTTACTAAAGAATTAAGATTTTATATAAAATATAGCTGTTAACTAGCTGTATCCATATAAGAAAATTATTGCCTACATTAAGGCTGTGTTAATTAAAAAAACATTGCCTGCTTTAAGGCTGCTTATTTATTAATAATATAAGTTTTTTTTAATATTAAATATTTTAAAAAAAAACATTGCCTACATTAAGGCTATTGCCAACTTTAAGACAGTGCTGTCTTATTTTCATGATGATTTTTGTTTTCTTTCCACTTTTTACTTTTATTCTAACTTATCTTGACACCTTTCGGGGACACGTTAATAAAAGATTTCTCTTTTTATACACTTCAGTACAATTCATCTTCTTTAGTTTTACAAAACTCATGTACACTACTACTTAATATTACTTGAGCTGAAAAATAAATATATATAAATATATTTTTAAAAAAAAAAATATTTTTTCTATGCCACTACTTGTGGAAGTTTTTGTGGAAGTAGTACATTTTTTTAAATAAATATGGAAATGGAAAGAAAACTAGAATATGGTACATTTTTTAGCAAGGGATATTGGAACTGCATTTTATTGTATGGCAAAAAAGTTTTTCCTCCGATTTTGAATAAGCGGGGTAATATTTCATTCTACTTGGTCTAAAACTTATGTGGTACAAATTTAAAGTCAGTTGGGAAGTTTTGGATTTTGGAAAAAAACAAGTAAAAATGTTAAATTCGGCCTTTGCCGAATGTAGTGATACCCTCCACAATTCCAAAAAGATTATTGCAAAATCTTTATTAAAAGAAAATTATTAAAAAAAAAAATTCCGCGAAAAACAAAATTGTTAAAAAAAATCCGCGATTTTTTTTATACCCTCCACTTAGTGATAGAGGGTATATATAAGTTTGTCATTCCGTTTGTAACTCATCGAAATATCGATCTGGGACCCCATAAAGTATATATATTCATGATGCCCGATCGATTTTAAGACATTCTAGCGATGTCGTCTGTCTGTCTGTGGAAAATGCTGTCACGGACAAAATATTGCACAGAGATGACTAAAACTTAACATATTTATTGGAAGTTCTCCCGACAAGTTTGGTATTGCATTTGAGCAATATCGGTTCAGCGGTTCAAAAGTTATGAACGAAAATGTAAGCACACCTCAAAAATTTCAGTACATTCAACATAACCTAAAAATACAAAATGCTTTAATTCGGCTTCTGGTTGACATATGTGAACATAATTGAACACCAAATGGTATTTAAACAAGTACGAACATATTTTTTGACAAAAAAAGAAAAAAAAACGCGGATTTTTTTTAAATAAATTTTTTTTCGCGGAAATTTTTTTTCGCGGAAATTTTTTTTCAAATTTTTTTTTTTTTCAGGAGTAATTTCCTTTTAAATAAAGTTTTTTGCAATAATCTTTTTGAAATTGTGGAGAGTATCACTACATTCGGCAAGGCCGAATTTAACTTTTTTACTTGTTTTTTTTTTTTAAATATGTTCGTACTTAATGATATAAAATTTTGAGTTATGTTCACATATGTCAACCAGCAGCCGAATTAAAGCATTTTGTATTTTTAGGTTATGTTGAATGTACTAAAATGTTTGAGGTGTCCTTACATTTTCATTCATAACTTTTGAACCGCTGAACCGATATCGATCACATGCAATACCAAACTTCTCGGGAGAACTTCCAATAAATACATTAAGTTTCAGTAATCTCCGTGTAATATTTTGGCCGTGGTCACCATTTCCAAGATAGACATACGGAGTGACGGGCAGTCGGACATCGCTAGAATGTCTTATAATCGATCGGGGCTCATGAATATATATACTTTAGGGGTTCCAGACCGATATTTCGATGAGTTACAAACGGAATAACAAACTTATATATACCCTCTATCACTAACAAGGGAAGTCTCCCTGGTGTCACCCTCCGATCTTCATGAAATTTGGATATGTTGTTAAGAACGAAAATTAATTCGACCCGTATTTTTTTTTAGCGGCCCAAACTCATTTTTAGGGGGGGTCGATTTGTATGGGAGGAAATTGACCTTTTTCATTTTTTTACGATTTACGCATATTTAAACAAAATTAATATAGGCATGTGTGGTATCAGATTAAAGGTATTAAAAATGTCTATCTCGTGGTGCTAACAACGGGCCAAAGAAGTTAATATTTTTCGACTAATTAACAAAAATGTCCTAAAATTTTAGTATTTTACTCAATATGAAGAAAAGTTGTGCATGTTTGGACACGTTCTTAGCACACGTAGATAGGTTTTCCAAAGACCTTTCATTTGGTATGTAACATGACTAGGTTTCTTTGCATAATATAGGAGATAAACGAAAAAAACTGAAAAATGGCCTTGTCTTCCCCCCTCCTTTTTACCCCCTAAATATGAATTTGGGCCGCTATAAAAAAATACGTGTCCCTTTATTTTTTCTGATCTACAAAATAAAACCAATTCCATAAAGATCCGCGGGTGACACTAGGGAGACTTCCCTTGTAAGTGGAGGGTATAAAAAAAAATCGGTGGAATGGTGGTTTTTTGGTTTTTTCCAACGTTCAAGAAATTTTTTAAAAAACTCCCAAAATTTCTTTCCCTTTTCCCTTTTACAGTGCTTAAAATAGTCTTTCTTAAACTTAATTTAAGCTTAATCTGATAATTTTAACCCATGGCGGCCCTTCGATTTAAGTTCTGTGTTTTTGAAAAATTTTCACCAAAAACTGGTTATTATTCACAAGAGGAGGAGTCGTTCTTGAAAGTTTTGTCAAAAACTTCCAACGCTTAAGCTTCGGGTTATAAATGGGTTAACGTAGTAGTAGTAGTAAGTAGTAAGTAATCTTTATTAAAAATAAAAAATAAAATAATTTCATTTACATTTAAAATGTTACAATTTTAATTAATAAAGATAATACAGCTATGACACGTAGTGTCGTCAGCTGGATTTACATAATAATAAAAAAAAATTATTATTATATAGTATTATTCAAAAAGTATACAAATTATTTACTCAAATTCATTTATTATTAATTTTCTGTACTTAAGAGAGGATTTTAAATATCGAATTAAATTCACCCAGTCTGTTATTATCCTTCCATCGAGTATTGCTATGATTTCGTCTTCTAATAATGTTGTTTTTGCAAAGTATCTCAATCGAAAAGTTTTAAAAATAGGGCATTTACCTAAGAAGTGCTGAAGAGTTTCCTTTTCATTAAGGTTGCATATTGTGCAAAGTCGATCTTGTTCATTTGTAGTAAACTTGTTGCCATTTAAATAAAGTAGATCACACCTTGCTTTAAATATCAAAGTAATATCATTTTGATTGTAATTTTTAAAGTACATAGCTCCAACTGTATAATCCAAAGATTTATAGATCCTTGTGCTGCTTTGTTTAGCCTTTTGTATCTTAGCTGCAATGTTTGAAGATTTAACGTTCTGTATTAACAAACAGTTGAGGTAATTCCATTCAGATTCAGTCGTGGGTATATTATTTTCTATCCATTGAATATTGAGGCTATTTGCCAAGATATTTAGATTTTTTGCCCAAAATAATTGCTTTCCAAGAATTATTTTTGATAGGATATGTGGTAATCTATCTTCATGATATTTAAACATTGTTTTCGTTATGTATTGTAGATGAAGTTGTAATGTATATAAGTGCCCATCTTCAATTCCCGTTTCTATTTCTAAAGCATAATTTGGTGTGCATTCCGGAAGCCTAAGTACGCGTTTTAAGAAGAACCGCTGCAGTCTGTCTACTTCTTCGAATAGTCCATAACCCCAAACCTGAGCAGCATAAGCCTGAATGGATCTACAAACTGCCATAAAAAGTTGCCATTTCATTTTAAGTGTTATATCATTTTTCTTAAGGAAGTTTTGCCAAGTACCATTTATTGCATTTTTCGCCTGAGAATTTCTGTTTTGAAGATGTTTAGTAAATGACATTTGGGGAGTCAAGACAACCCCCAAATAGTTATATTCTGACACTATATTTATTTCTTCTCCTTTGTACATCCATTTCTCCTGCTCACTCAATCTTCCTCCATTTCTAAAAACTACTATTTTTGATTTGTTTGTGTTTACCTCTAAATTCCATAAATTACAATAGTGCTCTAGCTGTCGTATCATATTCTCCATAGTTTTAATATTATCCGCCAATATTACTATATCATCAGCATAGAGTAGAATTCTAATGTTGATATCTTCAATATACAAGCCACCCTCCAAGCTTTCGTGCAAATCGTTTATATATAGAGCGAACAATAGTGGTGATAGTAAGCACCCCTGTTTGACACCAGAAGTAGTGTCAAAATACTCAGACAGCTCATCTCCAGTCCAAACCGATGATTGGGTGTGTTCGTATATTGCTTCTATTATTTTAACATACTTATAAGATACTCCCATCACATATAACTTGTAGATTAAGGACTGTCTCGAAACTTTATCGAAAGCCGCCTTGAAATCGACGAAGAACGCGTATACTTTTTTTCCTTCTGCAAGTTTTATATTTACAATTGAAGCTAGATTATATATATTATCTGCCGTAGAATATTTTTTTCTAAAACCTGCTTGATATTCAACCAGTATTTTATTTTTTTCAGTCCATGAAATTAGTCTTTCGTTAAGGATTCCCATAAATATTTTTGCTACCGAATTCATGAATGATATTCCCCTATAATTGGCTGGGTCATTTGTTGATCCTTTTTTATGAATTGGAAAAATAATTGTTTTTATAAGAGCGTCTTCTATACACCGTTCATTAAAAACTCTGTTGTACACACTTGCAAGTTCTTTAAGGTATTCATCAGTAGCGTTGACAAAGAATTCGTAGGGTACTCTGTCCTCCCCCGGAGCTTTGTTTATTTTTACACTCTTTAACATTTCTCTAACTTCGTTCACTGTGATGTCTTTGTCTAAATCTTCATCATAATTATAGATTGGGGCATATTGTATATTTTTTGAGACTTGTGCTGGGTTAAGCAACTTCATAAAGTAATCTTTAAAGGTTTCCGAAGATATTTTTGATCCTATTTTAAATTCTTGATTCCTAAGCTCTTTCACTAAACTCCACCACTCCTTGCCACTGTTTATATTATTGATTTTCTCACACAAATTTCTGTAATAAATTTCTTTATTCTCTTTGCATATGGAACTGTATTTATTTTTCGCTGCCAAATATCTGTCTTTATCACATTCTAATTTCGACTTTCTGTATTTATTTAATAAATCGAATGCCTTTTTCCGTGCCCAGTTACATCTATCATTGAACCATTTATTTTTAGGGGTAAAAGTATTTGTAGTGTTTTTTGTATCCGCTGACATTACAATTATATCAGTTAATTCTTTAATTGATGTTATAGTTGTTTGTTGTGTGACTTTTTGTAGATTTGTGTTGAGACTAAGCTGGTATTGATTTTTTTTTTATAGTCCTTCCACAACAATTTAGGTATCAGGCCAAGCTTGTCCTTATTTCTATTTTTTATATCTACTTTCATAGTCAAGACAATTGGCATATGATCTGACCACATATTTTCTTCTACCACAAAACGATCAATATATTGTAACAAATCTTGTGATACTGAACAAATGTCGTTAACTGACTCACCAGCATAACCCATGTACGTAAGATTGCCTTCTTCATCACCAGTAGTTTGTCCGTTTAGCATCACCAAATCATAATTATTACAAAACTCGACAAAGGTTCGCCCTTTACCATTAACTATTTTATCCATTGACCTTCGTATTTCTGTACCAGCTGAAAAATGTTCGCTATATTGTTGTTGAATTTCCCCAACTCTTATATTCATATCTCCAACAAAAATTGGGTTAATTGGATCATTTTCTTCAAAAAATATTTTAATTTCCTCGAATTCTTCGAACCAATTGGCGCCTCTAATATATGCAGGAATTATTGTAGTTTTTAAATTATTTATATCTAATTTAATTGTGTTTACCATGCCTATTTTAATAAAATCATGCCGTATATTATTCTCGATCAAAGATTTGTTCACCGCAAACATACACCCGCCTATAGCTCTTCCAAAACGATTAATTTTCTTTGCCGGCTCCCAGTATATATTAAAGCCAGGAAAATATTTTTCTAACTGATTGGTTTTTTCTTCAGTTATGTGGGTTTCTATTAATACAAAAATATCAAAAGACAGTATATAGTTGAAAAAATATGGGTATAAATATTTATTTTCTAAGCCGTTAACATTGTACGACAGTAATCTTAACATTTTAACTTCATTTCTTTTAACAATTTTAATTTCATTATTTTTTTGTATAATATTTTGATTTTTGGCAGCGTTTTTTAGTTTTTTGAATCAATTATATCAAAGACATAGTTAAAATTTGTTGTTTTTAAAGCATCTCCATAGATTATTTTTAAAACATGTTCACCCTTCTGTTTGCCACAAACTAATTCATTTTTTGCATCCCAAGCAAACCATTTATCTTGTATTTTAATTTTTTCATCTCTCACAATTACTTTATGAGCATCGCTTTCCGCCAAGATTTGCTTTCGAACAATTAACATGGCTTTTCTGTTTCTTTGTCTCCTTGGATTTAGATCTCGATCAATAGAAATATTTGTTCCAGATAAATTTTTTGTAGATTTTAATATTTCCAATAGGGAAGCTTCATTTTCAAACTCAGCAATAACCGTTTGGACTTCATTTTGTTCGTAAATTTTGTGGGCTGAAATTATATTGGCTTTGACTTTTAAATTGTTTATGCATACATCGTTCACAGCTTCTAAAGCCGATTTATTACTGCTGATGCCTTTAAATATTAATTTTTTACTTTTGATTTGGCGTTCCAACCATCTTATATTATTTGCGTCTTCACGTCTCATATCTTTTAATTGTTCAATTTCTTCTTTTAGTTGTTTGTTTTCAGTACGAAGTGCTCCTATTTCGGCCGCTGCAAGAGTAATTTCTGATTTAACCTCATCCAAATCAGTTTTTGTTGGTAAATTTTGTAGCTTTTCTTCTAAAAGTGAATTCATGGTAGTTTTCATAATATTCATCAGGTCACCTACATCCATATTTCCTACTGGCTTCTTTGCCATATTTTCTTCAGGGGAAATTTCAATAATTTTACGTTTCGGTTGCAGGGGTGTGCCTGGCATACTTTAAGGCTGTTTACTTAGTAAGGACAAGAACCTTTTTTTATCTGATTTTAAGTATATGTAGATTTGATGTAATGATTTGATGTAGTAAATTGAGTTGATGTAATTATTAATTAGAAAATATTTGCTGATATAAAGTGTGGTATAGTTTTAGGCTGATGACTTTTTATTTATTCTTATTGGTTTACAACTATGTTTACGTTTTTTGTACTATTTTCTTACAGGCTTGGTAAATTCTGTATTATATTTTAAAGAGTACCCAGCTGATTCCCTTTTTTATTTATTTATTGTGCCAAAATAATTTGCCAAACTAAGAAACTAAATTACAAATTTCAGCACTCACAGCTTAAGTAGGAACTTCTCTCCAACATATATGAAACAGCTTCTATCCGTGTATATATTTCAATATATTTATTCACTCTACGACTGGTTTTACACGACTTTTTCAGTATTTTTTAACAGCCTTAAAACAAACACGTCCTCTCTTGACAAGTATTCTTATTTTTGGGTTAACATATCCATTTAGGAACAAAAAGTGTTGCCTACTTTAAGGTGTTATAATATTTGTTAAAAAATTAAAAAAATAGTGGGAATATATATGTCTTAAGTAAAATCAATTAAATTTACTTAATATTTTTAAAAATTAAAAAAAAAAAATTGTCCAATTCTTAAACTTTATATTTCAAAAAAACTCTTTAAATGCAAAGGTCATTCAGATTGCACTAAAAACCTACTAAGTTTTCAAAACTAAGGCTACTACATGTTTTTGTGCTATTTCTTTTTTTTTCTTTGTATTATCTAAAATTCATTTGGAAATATAAACATTTTAATCTAAAAGCCATAAAGAAAAGATGTATGTATGCAGTCTACATATGTATGTAAATTGTGAACATAATATGATGGTAGCAACAAAAAAATCAATATACATAATAAAAAAAAAACAATTTTTACCAAGATGAAAAGTCCTTGCACTTGAACATTTGCATTAGTATATGAGGTAGTCTAGGAGATGTGAGGCGTTTAAAATAAAATGTTAATTTTTTTAGATTTAACATCCAAAATATCTCATTTAAGTTAAAAAAATAAAAAAGTAAAAACTTTTTGAAGCATAATTTTAGGCATAAATATAAATTTAATTAGGAGTAATTTCGGTTAATTTTAAAAATTATTTTCAACTAGACAGAGTTTTTTGAAATTTCGATTCAAAGAGTAAAAGTTGGTAAAAAAATGTACTTTGGTACCTTTTTGTTTCCTAAAATAATTAAAGTTTTGTCTGTGGGATAGTTAGGCGGAACAAATATTCTGAAAATAGTACTTTAAAGAAAATTTAGATTTTAAGAGTTCAAAAAGTGAATTTTTGGTACTTTTTGTATTTCATAACATAATGGTACAACAAGCTTGAAATTTGAAATGTACACTCAAAATAAATTCTCTGTCCAATCAGCAGAAAAATCTGCTGAAAATACACCCATTTTGAGCCATATGGGAAATCTGCTGATTTTAGCAGACACGGTTTGCTAAATATCTGTCATAAGCGGTGAATAAATATAACAAGAAAAAAAAAAACATACGGCGCCAGCCAGCATCGAACTCGCCACCTTCCGATTTGAAAGTACACTTCTTAACCACTACGCTACGGAAGCTTATACTTTTATCTGGCGTTTTAGTTATTAAACATGTGTGTTTTTCGACAGCAGAGAAATCTGATTTTAGCAGAAATATCTGCTGATTTTAGCAGAAAAATCTGCTGATTTTAGCAGAACAATCTGCTGATTTCAGCAGAATAATCTGCTTATTTCAGCAGAACAATCTGCTGATTTCAGCAGAACAATCTGCTGATTTCAGCAGAGCAATCTGCTGACAATCTGTTCTGCTTTTTTTATATAAAAAATTTCTTGAAAAAATAATGAAATTCAGTTATAAAATATACAGTCCAACAATATATAAACACAATTAATACACAACTCATAAGGTACATTGCAATTTAGTAATATTTCTAAGAATTAGAAATATGAAACAAAAATTTAAACCTAGCGGACATTTTTCAAGATTTGAAAAGTCCTACTAAGGGTTAACAATGGGAAAAATACAACTCTGTTAAAAGTTAAGATGGATTAAGTTTCTGCCAAATGAATACAACACGAATTAATGGTGAATAGGGGTTATTCAACACAAAGAGGAGTAATTCCAATTCTTAATTTCTTCAAAAGTTTCATTTAAATGGCTAATCTTAATCTGACACACATTAAGTGTGTGGCAATCGAAGGAGTGCTGATGATGGAAGGGTGGCATCTTCCGAAAGCTGTCGACATCTCCACTTAGCCTGTGTTGTCACTTGATTTTTTTCAGATTTTCTCATTGTACAACAATTATTATTTCTCAGAAATAATTAATATGGACTCAAACCGAACTAAATAAAAATTCAGTTATAAAATATACAGTCCAACAATATATAAACACAATTAATTCAGCAAACAAAATCAGTATAAACATAGTAAAATGTCTGTTATTTTCTTAAACTGAATGACAGAGATTTTAGTAAAAATATCCTTCTCAGCAGAATAATCTGCTAAAAGATTGCTAATTCAAATTGAAAGTCGTTTTACAGATTTTTTGACAGAGTTTTTCTTTTGAGTGTATAATTCTTTAGTGAAAAAGTACCTCTTTTGCCAAAATCCGATTTAAGTGATGTAAAATGCTATAAAATAGTACTTTGGTACATTTTTTATCTTCATAAATAATGGTACTAAAACTTGAAATGCAAGATTCTCAATTGGAAGAAACTCTTATAAAAGTACCTTTTTACAAATTTTCGATTTTAAGTGGGCAAAAAAAGGCAAAAATTGTACTTTGGTACTTTTTCTATTTGCTTAAATAATAGTCTTTAAAACTTAAAATTAAAAATGTAGGATTCAAAAAGGTCAAAAAAGTACTATTTAACTTTTTAAAGCATACCTTTAGGTTGAAAAAAAGTTTTTATCATTCGCCTTACAATCAGAGGTAAAGGATACAACAGTATTTTTAAAGAACAGATTTATATTGATCAAAAATCATATATTTTACTTTAAAAATCTTAATAATAACTAGGGATGAGATTTCCATGCAAATGCATGTTTTTTGTTGATAGTCCAAAAACGATATCGACTAATTATCTTTCCAAATCAAGAAATTTGCGTTAAAATGGCATCGATTTGTTTTTGCATATTTTTGCATATTTCGGTAAAAATGCATATTTTTGCATGTTTCAGTTTTAAATGCATATTTTGTGCATATTTTCAACTTTTAAATGCATAGTTTTGCATATATTGGCATAAATTATCAAAAACACAAATTGAAATTTATTTGTTTCAAAAACAATATTAAATTTTAAAAACTTATTTTGAAAATAAGAAAAAATATTTTTTTTCTTTAAAATTTTTTTTTATAGATTGTTTTAATTTTTAAAAAATCTTGTTTATATAAAGTTTTCAATGTTACTATTTGAACCCGGCGTTACTTTTTTGCTTTTTAAAAAGTTTTTCATATGAAAATATGATTTTTATTGCACACATTTTATTTTTTAGTGCATATTTTTAGGTTTTTTAGTGTATATTTTGAATTTTTTGGCGCATATTTTAAGCGCATATTATCGATTTTTTAGTGTATGAAAATCTCTTCCCTAATAATAACACTACTGAACATTTTGAAAAAAATTGATGCGACTGGGACGTGACTGGGACGCGACTGGGACGCGACCTCTCACAGTTAGTTGCAATTGATCTAGTGATCACAAATCTGGTGTCCTAACTTTTCCATCACATCAGGTTTTTTAGAAAAGCCTTAACTTATGCAATATATAGTTTTTGTACTATAATTCGTTTGTGCTTTTAATTGTAGATACTTTTTTGTTTAAGCAATTTTGGGGACAGTTTTTTGTAACTTTTCATGCATCAAACTAAGTGATAACCTAAAGCCCTAATATATGCAACATTTTTGTTAAAATAAGTTACCCAACATATCTTTGTATATCCCAGCCTTGATGTAGGCAACATTTTTTAAAGGAATTATAAAAACCTTAAAAATATTACAAATTTTTAAAATAGTTTCATTAAGGCCATTATTTAAAAAAAAGCCAAAAATCATACGTATTATAAATTGTAATGCCTAAAAGTATGCAATAAAAAAATACTTTTTTTTTTACAAAAAACATCGAAAATCGTTGTTTGCTACATTTTGCAGTGCCTTAAAATCATTTTTTTACAAAGGATTGGTTTGTTTTAATCTTATAATCATTATATTTTCTCAAAAATGTATTAAAAGATTATTCGTATATTAATAAGTTTGTCAAAACTTTAAAAAAAATCCTGACGGACATTAATTGCTCAATGCCTCATATATTTATATATACATTGTATTTATTGTAAACTTATATTATTACATTTTGTCTAAAAGCAAATTAAAACAAATGAAATACATGTATTCAGCCGATTTCTGATTACCCTAAGCACTAAAACAGATAAAAAGGCAACAACTTTAAATATTTTTAAAAATTATTTAAATTTTTTTTTTTATAAAGTTTATGATTTTTTTTTTTTAATTTTATGAGATTTTTTCATAAAATATATCAAATTCCTTTTTATAAAATTTCTAAACTTTTTGTTTTAATGTATGAAATTTTTTCATAAAATTTATGAAATTCTTTCATAAAATTTATAAAATTTTTTCCTTAAAATTTTTAAAAATAGATTTTTAAGAAAAAAAAACAAATTTCTCTTTTTTAAAATATTTTCATAAAATTTATGCATTCTTTTCATAAAAATTTATGATTTGTTTTCATACATTTTGCATTTTTTTTTTTCATAAAATAAATTTAATTTTTTTTTTTTAAACAAATACCATTTTATGAAAATTTTCATAAATTTTATGAATAATTTGTTTTAATGTTATAAACTTAACAAAAAATTTAAATAACTTATGGAAATTTTCATAAAATTTATGCATTCTTTCATAAAATTTATTATTATTTTTTTTAAATTAATTGAAGTTAAATTTTTTAAATTTAAATAACTTATGGAAATTTTCATAAAATTTATGCATTTTTTCCTTAAATTTATGATTTTTTTTCATAAAATGTATGCTTTTTTTCAAAAAATATATATGAAATTTTTAAAAACAAATAACATTTTATGAAAATTTTCATAAATTTTATAAATAATTTTTTTAAATGTTACAAACTTTATGAAAAATTTAAATAAAAAAATTCATAGATAGAACAATCTCAATTTATAGTAAAATTTGTAATACTGCATCCACAACAAAATTCATAAAAAAAGTTGTCTATGTAAATAAACAACACATGTTGCAAAATGTATATTTTTAATATTTAAATAAGATTTAATTTTTAGAATTTTACACAACTTGATTATTATGACATTCCGTACAGTATGCTCACGCTAATCTGAAGAGTTGAAAGCAGAAGGCTAAATATCGGAGTCGAAAAGATCGAAATTTTACTCGAACGTGGGAATTTTTAATTTTTTTTGATGCCTTAAATTATGCTTTGATAAGCACAAGATTTTTATAAGTTTACAATACTAAAACATAATAACTTGAAAACATATAAGAAGCTTGTGTTTATCAAAGTATAGTTTTAGGCATACAAAAAATTTGCAAATCGCACGTTCAAAAAGAATTTCGTTCGCTATCGACTCTGAAAATTAGCCCCTAGGAATCAATTCAGAGGCTAATTCTCGTAGCCGATAGCAATCGAAATTCTACTTGAACGTGCGATTTTTCAATTTTTCTGTATGCCTAAAAGTATGCTATGATAAATTAATGCTTTTTACATTTTCCTCTAACTACACTAAAACATAAAAAAATATAAAAAGCTATCTATCTAAGCATAATTTTAAGGATACAGAAAATTTGAAAAATCGCACGTTCGAGTAGAATTTTGATTGCTATCGACTTCGAGAATTAGGACCCAGATTACTGGACACCAACAAATTTTAAGTCTCAAGTGAAAAAATTCAACTTCTGAAAACTGATATAAAAGACATTTTGTATATTTGGCTTATTGTTTGTGTAGATTTTCCAGAATTTACTGTATTTATGAAACCAATCAAAATTTATTTAAGACGAAATAACAACAATACTTTTAGGTAGAGAAAACAGAAACACATGTAAAACTAATTAAATTTAAATATTAAAGTTAAACCCTGCAATTTAAATTTTTTCTAATGGATATGATCTCAATTGCTTACAGTGGCCGACAAATGTTTACGTACGACTACATAGAGATGTAATTTGCTAGTAAATTTCAAACAAGTATTTTTGTCAAAAGTGCAGTTAAGGTTATTTATCAAGTTTTAATTTAAGCTTAATGGCTTCCAGATTGAGTAAATATTAAATGTGCTACGAAGGTCAATATGGAAATTGAAATTATTGAAAACCCTTTTTTTTTGAAAATTTTTTAAAAATATTTTTAAGTCCCTTTTTTGAAAATTTTTTAAAAATATTTTTAAGTCGATTTTTCCAAGCTCAAACATTAAAAATTTTATAAATGCTCCAATAGTTTATATTCATTCATTAAATATCATTTCTAACGACCTAAGAAAAAATTAAATTTATTAAAAGCAAAAATATCTGCATTTTTGACCGCAAATTCTTTTGACATCAATTTTTTGTAAACAAAGAAAATGTTTAATTAATTTCATATCTCATTACTAGGTATGAGATTTTAATGCACTAAAAAATACGAAAACATGCGCTAAAAAATTCAAAATATGCACTAAAAGCCTAAAAATATGCACTAAAAAATAAATTATGTGCTCTAAAAATCTTGTTTTTATACGAAAAACTTCTTAAAACTCAAAAAATAACGCCGGGTTTAAATAGTAACATTTCAAACTTTTAAGCAAATTTTGTAAAAAAAAAATTTTTTTTCTTATTTTCAAAATAAATTTTTAAAATTTAAAATAGTTTTTTAAAACAAATAAATTTCAATTTCTGTTTTTACTAATTTATGCCAAAATATGCAGTAAAAAGTTGAAAATATGCTCAAAACATGCATTTAAGATCAACATATGCTAAAATAAGCATTTTAACCAAAATATGCAATAATATGCAAAAACAAATCGATGCCATTTTAACGCAAATTTCTTGATTCGGAAAAATAATTGGTAGATATCGTTTTTAGACTAGCGAAAAAAATATGAATTTGCATGGAAATCACTCATTAGGGTGGAGCAAATATAGCTTTTTTTCGAATTTCAAGCTCAAACATTAAAAATTTTAAAAAAGGTCCAATATTTTTAAAAATTTTAAAATGGTCCAGTATTTGTATTCAGTCATCGACTATCTTTTCTAACGACCCAAGCAATAATAATTAATTTTTTAAATACATCAAAAAAATGCATTTTTGACCGCCAATTCTTTTGACCATTATTTTTTTGTAAACAAAGTAAAAATCTTGTTTTTATCCGAAAAACTTCTTAAAAAGCAAAAAATAATGCCGGGTTTAAATAGTAACATTTCAAACTTTAGGTAAGCATAATTTTTTTTAAAATTAAACAATCTATAAAAAAAAAAAATTAAAAAAAAAATTTTTTTCTTATTTTCAAAACAAATTTTTAAAATTTAAAATAGTTTTTGAAACAAATAAACTTCAGTTAATGTTTTTACTAATTTATGCCAAAACATGCAAAAATATGCAGTTAAAAGTATAAAATATGCACAAAATATGCATTTAAGATCAAAATATGCAAAAACAAGCATTTTCAACAAAATATGCAAAAACAAATCGATGCCATTTTAACGCAAATTTCTTGATTTGGAAAGATAATTGGTTGATATCGTTTTTAGACTAGCGACAAAAAATATATTTATTAGGGTGGAGCAAATCATAGATGGGAATTTTTAATTACCATTGAAATTTAATTACCATTGGTTAATATCAATGGTAATGAAAAAATTTTCATTACCATTTAATGGTAATTAATTTTTTTTTAATTGAAAAAATAATTACTAATGGTAATGAAATGCATCAATTGTTGAAAAACACCAATTATAATTGGTTTCAAAACCATTAGTTTTCACATTTTTGTTTTTTTGAAAAGTTAAAAATTTAAACATCAAAGTATGTTTTTACAAAAAAATATGAAAATGTTAAAGACAAAAAACAAAACGCAAATAAAAATTTCAAATATTGTGTTATACAAAGGCAATCAACGTGTGTTTGGTTTATAAAATGTGAAAAACTAATACACCATATAACAAAAAACAACGGATATTTCCAAATATTAACGATTTTGACAATATTGTGACGACTTTTACTAATGGTAATTATTTTTTTTAAATGATGCCATACCAATGGTAATTATTTTTTTTTAATTTTCATTAGTAATTAAATTGATAATTAATTTAATTGGTACAATTGATACAACCAATGGTAATGAAAAAAAATTCATTACCATTGACATCAATTAAATGGTAATTAAACCATCAATTAATTGGTCCCTTTAATTAATTAGTCCCATCTATGGAGCAAATATAGCTTTTTTCGAATTTCGAAAACGTCGGGGTCGGATAAGTTGCCTTTTTGGGTCGATATTAACCCACAAAAATATTGAACCTGTAGGACAATGGCTTTGGGTTCCTTTTTCGACTTGAAAATCGGAAAGTCTCGAACAAAGTGAAAAAAAATTTTTTTTCTTACTTTTTTTGTTTAAAATATTAGTTTATATTTGGACATTACTGAAAAAGTGTTTTTATGGTAATTTTTTTTTTTTTTTTGGTCTGTAAAATTTTTTTATTTTTTTTTTTGTTTCTTGTTTTGCAAAAAAAAATATTTTTAATTAGTTTTTAACTGAAAATATAACGTAATATTAACTCAGTATTTAAAAAATGCATGTTTTTAATTATTGTATTATGTTGTTGGTCTTTTTGCCGTAATTTCAAATTAATAAAATAATTTTAAGTTGTTTTTAAATAAAATTTAAAAAAAAAAAAATATTTTAGACCAAAAAAAAAACACTTTTTCAGTAATGTCTAAATATAAACTAATAAATAATTAAGCAAAAAAAAGTTCGAAAACTTTTTTTTCACTTTGTTCGGGACTTTCCGATTTTCAAGTCAAAAAAGGAACCCAAAGCCATTGCCCAACAGGTCCAATATTGCCTCAAAAGGCAACTTTCCCGACCCCGACGTTTTCGAAATTCGAAAAAAATCAATATTGGCTCCACCCTACTACTCATTACTATACTTTTAGGGTACTAAAATTTATAAACAATAAAATATTTTCTTTGTTTACAAAAAGTTGCAGGTCAAAGAATTAAGATTTTTTTGTTTTTAAATTTTAATGTTTGTTTGGCTCGTTAGAAAATATAGTTGAAAAAATTTTTAATCTTTGGGCTTGAAAAAAATCGACTTAAAAATACTTTTTAAAAAAATTTCCAAAAAAGGTCATTTAATAATTTTAATTTCCATTTTGACCCTCGTAGCACATTTAATATTTTTTCAATCTGGACGCCATTTAGCTTAAATTAAAGCTAGATAAATTACCTAAACTACAGTTTTTACAAAAATACTTGTTTGATAATAATTAGATATCTTATTGTTAACTTTGTCGTTAGCGAAAAAAAAAAATTCCAAAAAAGGTCATTTAATAATTTTAATTTCCATTTTGATCCTCGTAGCACATTTAATATTTTTTCAATCTTGACGCCATTTAGCTTAAATTAAAGCTAGAAAAATTACCTAAACTACAGTTTTTACAAAAATACTTGTTTGATAATAATTAGATATCTTATTGTTAACTTTGTCGTTAACGAAAGCGAAATACATCTCTTATGTAGTCGTACGTAGACATTTGTCGGTTACTGTATATAAAATAGTTTAACATCTATATATATAAAAGAGTAATGTGACTGACTGACTGACTGACTTATTGACTGATTCATCATCGCCCAGCCCAAACCGCTGAAGCTAGAGACCTGAAATTTGGACTGTATGTTCAGCTCCCGGAATATAGATCCACTAAGGCCGGATTTTTGTCAATGTTGATTCTAAGGGGGTAAAAAGGGTAAAAAACTGTAGTTTTGGTACTTTTTATATCTCCTGAAATAATGGTCACAAAGACTTGAAATTTGGACTGCATGTTCACCTCCCGGAACATAGATGCACTAAGGCTGGATTTTTGTCAGTGTTGATTCTAAGGGGATAAAAGGGGTAAAAAACTGTACTTTTGGTACTTTTTATATCTCCTGAAATAATGTCCATAGAGACATGAAATTTGGACTGTATGTTCACATCCTGGAATATAGATCCGGTAAGCCTGGATTTTTGCCAATGTTGATACAAAGGGGGTAAAACGGGTAAAATATTGTACTTTTGGTACTTTTTATATCTCTTGAAATAATGGTCATAGAGACTTGAAATTCGGACTGTATGTTCCCGAGTAAAAAAGTTAATCTGGTCCTTTATGTAATTATATCTTAATTAATCTGGTACCAGCTCTTAATTGATCTAATCTGATCTCAAAATTGGCTGTATCAGAAATTATCAAAAATTGTCTAATAATATCATATATGATATTGTTAGATTTAATTAGATCCGAATTTTGGTCTAATGTGGATTTGTAAAATTTTATCAAACATTTTAAGTATTTTTATTCTGGCTCAAGGTCATTATTTTCTTTACTAATTAAAACCATGATATTCTCATAGCATAATTTTCAAGAAAATTATTTTCTGTTTTAAATTTATTTGTGTTGGTCATTTTTGCAAGACTTAATCGACACGTGTTTCGGAATTTGTCAGATTCCATTGTCAAGATTATTTAGCAAATATAAAAACCCTATACTAAATTAGTAAAGGGAATTTACAAGACAAATCGCTAGTGATCAAACTAAAATATTAAAACCTATTCGACTCTACTCTCGTTGAGAATTAGAAGAAGAAAAATGCATCATATTAGTATGATCGCGATAGTCAAACAACACAACACAAAAAATATTAAAAACAGAATTTACATACGATTATCCATTGGACAATACTAATGTTATTTGTTTTTGCAAACGTTGTATTTGCGGGTGTAATACCATATTAGGTTTGTTCACCATGGCGTGCCAACCATTTTGGTTAAATTCTGATTAATTTTTATTAAAAAATAAAAATTGTTTTATTCGACCTTTAAAATATAATATTTTAAGTATTTTTATTCTGGCTCAAGGTCATTATTTTCTTTACTAATTAAAACCATGATATTCTCATAGCATAATTTTCAAGAAAATTATTTTCTGTTTTAAATTTATTTGTGTTGGTCATTTTTGCAAGACTTAATCGACACGTGTTTCGGAATTTGTCAGATTCCATTGTCAAGATTATTTAGCAAATATAAAAACCCTATACTAAATTAGTAAAGGGAATTTACAAGACAAATCGCTAGTGATCAAACTAAAATATTAAAACCTATTCGACTCTACTCTCGTTGAGAATTAGAAGAAGAAAAATGCATCATATTAGTATGATCGCGATAGTCAAACAACACAACACAAAAAATATTAAAAACAGAATTTACATACGATTATCCATTGGACAATACTAATGTTATTTGTTTTTGCAAACGTTGTATTTGCGGGTGTAATACCATATTAGGTTTGTTCACCATGGCGTGCCAACCATTTTGGTTAAATTCTGATTAATTTTTATTAAAAAATAAAAATTGTTTTATTCGACCTTTAAAATATAATATTTTAAGTATTTTTATTCTGGCTCAAGGTCATTATTTTCTTTACTAATTAAAACCATGATATTCTCATAGCATAATTTTCAAGAAAATTATTTTCTGTTTTAAATTTATTTGTGTTGGTCATTTTTGCAAGACTTAATCGACACGTGTTTCGGAATTTGTCAGATTCCATTGTCAAGATTATTTAGCAAATATAAAAACCCTATACTAAATTAGTAAAGGGAATTTACAAGACAAATCGCTAGTGATCAAACTAAAATATTAAAACCTATTCGACTCTACTCTCGTTGAGAATTAGAAGAAGAAAAATGCATCATATTAGTATGATCGCGATAGTCAAACAACACAACACAAAAAATATTAAAAACAGAATTTACATACGATTATCCATTGGACAATACTAATGTTATTTGTTTTTGCAAACGTTGTATTTGCGGGTGTAATACCATATTAGGTTTGTTCACCATGGCGTGCCAACCATTTTGGTTAAATTCTGATTAATTTTTATTAAAAAATAAAAATTGTTTTATTCGACCTTTAAAATATAATATTTTAAGTATTTTTATTCTGGCTCAAGGTCATTATTTTCTTTACTAATTAAAACCATGATATTCTCATAGCATAATTTTCAAGAAAATTATTTTCTGTTTTAAATTTATTTGTGTTGGTCATTTTTGCAAGACTTAATCGACACGTGTTTCGGAATTTGTCAGATTCCATTGTCAAGATTATTTAGCAAATATAAAAACCCTATACTAAATTAGTAAAGGGAATTTACAAGACAAATCGCTAGTGATCAAACTAAAATATTAAAACCTATTCGACTCTACTCTCGTTGAGAATTAGAAGAAGAAAAATGCATCATATTAGTATGATCGCGATAGTCAAACAACACAACACAAAAAATATTAAAAACAGAATTTACATACGATTATCCATTGGACAATACTAATGTTATTTGTTTTTGCAAACGTTGTATTTGCGGGTGTAATACCATATTAGGTTTGTTCACCATGGCGTGCCAACCATTTTGGTTAAATTCTGATTAATTTTTATTAAAAAATAAAAATTGTTTTATTCGACCTTTAAAATATAATATTTTAAGTATTTTTATTCTGGCTCAAGGTCATTATTTTCTTTACTAATTAAAACCATGATATTCTCATAGCATAATTTTCAAGAAAATTATTTTCTGTTTTAAATTTATTTGTGTTGGTCATTTTTGCAAGACTTAATCGACACGTGTTTCGGAATTTGTCAGATTCCATTGTCAAGATTATTTAGCAAATATAAAAACCCTATACTAAATTAGTAAAGGGAATTTACAAGACAAATCGCTAGTGATCAAACTAAAATATTAAAACCTATTCGACTCTACTCTCGTTGAGAATTAGAAGAAGAAAAATGCATCATATTAGTATGATCGCGATAGTCAAACAACACAACACAAAAAATATTAAAAACAGAATTTACATACGATTATCCATTGGACAATACTAATGTTATTTGTTTTTGCAAACGTTGTATTTGCGGGTGTAATACCATATTAGGTTTGTTCACCATGGCGTGCCAACCATTTTGGTTAAATTCTGATTAATTTTTATTAAAAAATAAAAATTGTTTTATTCGACCTTTAAAATATAATATTTTAAGTATTTTTATTCTGGCTCAAGGTCATTATTTTCTTTACTAATTAAAACCATGATATTCTCATAGCATAATTTTCAAGAAAATTATTTTCTGTTTTAAATTTATTTGTGTTGGTCATTTTTGCAAGACTTAATCGACACGTGTTTCGGAATTTGTCAGATTCCATTGTCAAGATTATTTAGCAAATATAAAAACCCTATACTAAATTAGTAAAGGGAATTTACAAGACAAATCGCTAGTGATCAAACTAAAATATTAAAACCTATTCGACTCTACTCTCGTTGAGAATTAGAAGAAGAAAAATGCATCATATTAGTATGATCGCGATAGTCAAACAACACAACACAAAAAATATTAAAAACAGAATTTACATACGATTATCCATTGGACAATACTAATGTTATTTGTTTTTGCAAACGTTGTATTTGCGGGTGTAATACCATATTAGGTTTGTTCACCATGGCGTGCCAACCATTTTGGTTAAATTCTGATTAATTTTTATTAAAAAATAAAAATTGTTTTATTCGACCTTTAAAATATAATATTTTAAGTATTTTTATTCTGGCTCAAGGTCATTATTTTCTTTACTAATTAAAACCATGATATTCTCATAGCATAATTTTCAAGAAAATTATTTTCTGTTTTAAATTTATTTGTGTTGGTCATTTTTGCAAGACTTAATCGACACGTGTTTCGGAATTTGTCAGATTCCATTGTCAAGATTATTTAGCAAATATAAAAACCCTATACTAAATTAGTAAAGGGAATTTACAAGACAAATCGCTAGTGATCAAACTAAAATATTAAAACCTATTCGACTCTACTCTCGTTGAGAATTAGAAGAAGAAAAATGCATCATATTAGTATGATCGCGATAGTCAAACAACACAACACAAAAAATATTAAAAACAGAATTTACATACGATTATCCATTGGACAATACTAATGTTATTTGTTTTTGCAAACGTTGTATTTGCGGGTGTAATACCATATTAGGTTTGTTCACCATGGCGTGCCAACCATTTTGGTTAAATTCTGATTAATTTTTATTAAAAAATAAAAATTGTTTTATTCGACCTTTAAAATATAATATTTTAAGTATTTTTATTCTGGCTCAAGGTCATTATTTTCTTTACTAATTAAAACCATGATATTCTCATAGCATAATTTTCAAGAAAATTATTTTCTGTTTTAAATTTATTTGTGTTGGTCATTTTTGCAAGACTTAATCGACACGTGTTAAATAATCTTGACAATGGAATCTGACAAATTCCGAAACACGTGTCGATTAAGTCTTGCAAAAATGACCAACACAAATAAATTTAAAACAGAAAATAATTTTCTTGAAAATTATGCTATGAGAATATCATGGTTTTAATTAGTAAAGAAAATAATGACCTTGAGCCAGAATAAAAATACTTAAAATATTATATTTTAAAGGTCGAATAAAACAATTTTTATTTTTTAATAAAAATTAATCAGAATTTAACCAAAATGGTTGGCACGCCATGGTGAACAAACCTAATATGGTATTACACCCGCAAATACAACGTTTGCAAAAACAAATAACATTAGTATTGTCCAATGGATAATCGTATGTAAATTCTGTTTTTAATATTTTTTGTGTTGTGTTGTTTGACTATCGCGATCATACTAATATGATGCATTTTTCTTCTTCTAATTCTCAACGAGAGTAGAGTCGAATAGGTTTTAATATTTTAGTTTGATCACTAGCGATTTGTCTTGTAAATTCCCTTTACTAATTTAGTATAGGGTTTTTATATTTGCTAAATAATCTTGACAATGGAATCTGACAAATTCCGAAACACGTGTCGATTAAGTCTTGCAAAAATGACCAACACAAATAAATTTAAAACAGAAAATAATTTTCTTGAAAATTATGCTATGAGAATATCATGGTTTTAATTAGTAAAGAAAATAATGACCTTGAGCCAGAATAAAAATACTTAAAATATTATATTTTAAAGGTCGAATAAAACAATTTTTATTTTTTAATAAAAATTAATCAGAATTTAACCAAAATGGTTGGCACGCCATGGTGAACAAACCTAATATGGTATTACACCCGCAAATACAACGTTTGCAAAAACAAATAACATTAGTATTGTCCAATGGATAATCGTATGTAAATTCTGTTTTTAATATTTTTTGTGTTGTGTTGTTTGACTATCGCGATCATACTAATATGATGCATTTTTCTTCTTCTAATTCTCAACGAGAGTAGAGTCGAATAGGTTTTAATATTTTAGTTTGATCACTAGCGATTTGTCTTGTAAATTCCCTTTACTAATTTAGTATAGGGTTTTTATATTTGCTAAATAATCTTGACAATGGAATCTGACAAATTCCGAAACACGTGTCGATTAAGTCTTGCAAAAATGACCAACACAAATAAATTTAAAACAGAAAATAATTTTCTTGAAAATTATGCTATGAGAATATCATGGTTTTAATTAGTAAAGAAAATAATGACCTTGAGCCAGAATAAAAATACTTAAAATATTATATTTTAAAGGTCGAATAAAACAATTTTTATTTTTTAATAAAAATTAATCAGAATTTAACCAAAATGGTTGGCACGCCATGGTGAACAAACCTAATATGGTATTACACCCGCAAATACAACGTTTGCAAAAACAAATAACATTAGTATTGTCCAATGGATAATCGTATGTAAATTCTGTTTTTAATATTTTTTGTGTTGTGTTGTTTGACTATCGCGATCATACTAATATGATGCATTTTTCTTCTTCTAATTCTCAACGAGAGTAGAGTCGAATAGGTTTTAATATTTTAGTTTGATCACTAGCGATTTGTCTTGTAAATTCCCTTTACTAATTTAGTATAGGGTTTTTATATTTGCTAAATAATCTTGACAATGGAATCTGACAAATTCCGAAACACGTGTCGATTAAGTCTTGCAAAAATGACCAACACAAATAAATTTAAAACAGAAAATAATTTTCTTGAAAATTATGCTATGAGAATATCATGGTTTTAATTAGTAAAGAAAATAATGACCTTGAGCCAGAATAAAAATACTTAAAATATTATATTTTAAAGGTCGAATAAAACAATTTTTATTTTTTAATAAAAATTAATCAGAATTTAACCAAAATGGTTGGCACGCCATGGTGAACAAACCTAATATGGTATTACACCCGCAAATACAACGTTTGCAAAAACAAATAACATTAGTATTGTCCAATGGATAATCGTATGTAAATTCTGTTTTTAATATTTTTTGTGTTGTGTTGTTTGACTATCGCGATCATACTAATATGATGCATTTTTCTTCTTCTAATTCTCAACGAGAGTAGAGTCGAATAGGTTTTAATATTTTAGTTTGATCACTAGCGATTTGTCTTGTAAATTCCCTTTACTAATTTAGTATAGGGTTTTTATATTTGCTAAATAATCTTGACAATGGAATCTGACAAATTCCGAAACACGTGTCGATTAAGTCTTGCAAAAATGACCAACACAAATAAATTTAAAACAGAAAATAATTTTCTTGAAAATTATGCTATGAGAATATCATGGTTTTAATTAGTAAAGAAAATAATGACCTTGAGCCAGAATAAAAATACTTAAAATATTATATTTTAAAGGTCGAATAAAACAATTTTTATTTTTTAATAAAAATTAATCAGAATTTAACCAAAATGGTTGGCACGCCATGGTGAACAAACCTAATATGGTATTACACCCGCAAATACAACGTTTGCAAAAACAAATAACATTAGTATTGTCCAATGGATAATCGTATGTAAATTCTGTTTTTAATATTTTTTGTGTTGTGTTGTTTGACTATCGCGATCATACTAATATGATGCATTTTTCTTCTTCTAATTCTCAACGAGAGTAGAGTCGAATAGGTTTTAATATTTTAGTTTGATCACTAGCGATTTGTCTTGTAAATTCCCTTTACTAATTTAGTATAGGGTTTTTATATTTGCTAAATAATCTTGACAATGGAATCTGACAAATTCCGAAACACGTGTCGATTAAGTCTTGCAAAAATGACCAACACAAATAAATTTAAAACAGAAAATAATTTTCTTGAAAATTATGCTATGAGAATATCATGGTTTTAATTAGTAAAGAAAATAATGACCTTGAGCCAGAATAAAAATACTTAAAATATTATATTTTAAAGGTCGAATAAAACAATTTTTATTTTTTAATAAAAATTAATCAGAATTTAACCAAAATGGTTGGCACGCCATGGTGAACAAACCTAATATGGTATTACACCCGCAAATACAACGTTTGCAAAAACAAATAACATTAGTATTGTCCAATGGATAATCGTATGTAAATTCTGTTTTTAATATTTTTTGTGTTGTGTTGTTTGACTATCGCGATCATACTAATATGATGCATTTTTCTTCTTCTAATTCTCAACGAGAGTAGAGTCGAATAGGTTTTAATATTTTAGTTTGATCACTAGCGATTTGTCTTGTAAATTCCCTTTACTAATTTAGTATAGGGTTTTTATATTTGCTAAATAATCTTGACAATGGAATCTGACAAATTCCGAAACACGTGTCGATTAAGTCTTGCAAAAATGACCAACACAAATAAATTTAAAACAGAAAATAATTTTCTTGAAAATTATGCTATGAGAATATCATGGTTTTAATTAGTAAAGAAAATAATGACCTTGAGCCAGAATAAAAATACTTAAAATATTATATTTTAAAGGTCGAATAAAACAATTTTTATTTTTTAATAAAAATTAATCAGAATTTAACCAAAATGGTTGGCACGCCATGGTGAACAAACCTAATATGGTATTACACCCGCAAATACAACGTTTGCAAAAACAAATAACATTAGTATTGTCCAATGGATAATCGTATGTAAATTCTGTTTTTAATATTTTTTGTGTTGTGTTGTTTGACTATCGCGATCATACTAATATGATGCATTTTTCTTCTTCTAATTCTCAACGAGAGTAGAGTCGAATAGGTTTTAATATTTTAGTTTGATCACTAGCGATTTGTCTTGTAAATTCCCTTTACTAATTTAGTATAGGGTTTTTATATTTGCTAAATAATCTTGACAATGGAATCTGACAAATTCCGAAACACGTGTCGATTAAGTCTTGCAAAAATGACCAACACAAATAAATTTAAAACAGAAAATAATTTTCTTGAAAATTATGCTATGAGAATATCATGGTTTTAATTAGTAAAGAAAATAATGACCTTGAGCCAGAATAAAAATACTTAAAATATTATATTTTAAAGGTCGAATAAAACAATTTTTATTTTTTAATAAAAATTAATCAGAATTTAATTTTATCAAACTATATTAAAAATTATATAATCTGATATTTCATATAAATTAAAAATAAAAATTGGACCGTAAATTTCAAAACTTAAAACAAATATTTTTATGTAGTTATTGAATTCATTTAGGGTGTTTTCTTTTGGGTCATATTAAAATTAGCAACAATCTTTCAATTTTTGTTTTTATACCCTCCACTTATTGATAGAGGTTATATATAAGTTTGGCATTCCGTTTGTAACTCATCGAAATATCGGTCTAGGACCCCATAAAGTATATTCTAAGACATTCTAGCGATGTCCGTCTGTCTGTCTGTCTGTCTGTCTGTGGAAAATGCTGTCACGGACAAAATATTGCACGGAGATGACGGATGACGGAGATGAAACTTAACATATTTATTGGAAGTTCTCCCGAGAAGTTTGGTATTGCATTTGAGCGATATCGGTTCAGCGGTTCAAAAGTTAGGCATATGACCAGAATACCGAAATCACTCCCAGCATAATAAAACTTTGTGTATCGACTAAGGGGTCTTTCCTACGTCGAGTGAACTTCTGACTTTTGAGGGGTCACGCCCTCTTTCGAGTGGGCGGGCCTTCAAAGTTAAAACGTTTTTCTTAAATATCTTAAAAAGTACTTATCCGATTTGGATGAAATTAGTATCATTCGAAAGCTTAAAGAAATTCCTTTCGAACATTCCTTGACATGAAGAAATTGCATTAACCCTTTAAACGCCAAAACGCGATTTTAAGTTTTTATTTTTTTTAATTTTCAAATATCTCAAAATTGTTACGTATATAAGACCATAAAGAGTGTACATGGGTTTGTAGCTAAGGTTCTAAGCTTTCATTTGGACTTTTATTCGACTCTCTAACTCTTCTAACACCGGAGATATAAGGGGTTAAAGTTTTGGTGCAATTTTTTTTAACTTTTTTGCAGCAATTTTCTAGTTTTTACATTTGCTTGAATATCTTAAAAAGTACTTATCCGATTTGTTAAGCTCCAACACACAATTTTAAGTTTTTTAATGTTTTTAAATGTATCGTATATAAGGTCATAACCCCCATTCACATTATGGGGAGTAAGTCCAAAGCAATTTTGGTCATAGTCCCCGTTATCTGCAGAGAGGGTGGGTTTAATGCATGGAGTTTGTAATCCCTAAGCCCGGCCGAAGGCCGGCTACGCAGAAAAACTTTTAAGTAAAAAAATCTTTTTTTTTTTAATTTTGGGGATTATGACCAACTTGTATACTTAGTTGGTCATTATCCCCATAAATCTGGGAATTATGTCCTTTTTTTATTGGGGTTATGTCCAAATAATTTTCAGTCATAGTCCCCACTACCATTATTAGGATTATGACCGAAATGAATGTGGTCATAATCCCCATAACGGAAGTGGGGACTATGTCCGTGGGGATTATGTTATGTCACCTAGAAAATTGTAACGAAAAAGCTAAAAAAAATAGCACAAAAACTTTAACCCTTTATATCTCTGGTGTTAGAAGAGTTAGAGAGTCGAATAAAAGTCCAAATGATAGCTAAGAACTTTGGCTACAAACCAATGTATACTCTTTATGGTCTTATATACGTAACATTTTTGAGATATTTAAAAATTAAAAAAAAATAAAAAATTAAAATCGCGTTTTGGCGCTTAAATGTTTAATGAAATTTCTTCATGTCAGGGAATGTTCGAAAGGAATTTATTTAAGCTTTCGAATGATACTAATTTCATCCAAATCGGATAAGTACTTTTTAAGATATTTAAGAAAAACGTTTAAACTTTGAAGGCCCGCCCACTCGAAAGAAGGCGTGACCCCTCCAGTTTGACTGCACATTTTTGCTCTGTGAGGTCAAAGGTTAAAAGGTAAAAAAAGAAAAATAAAAAAATCGCAATTTCGGTAAAGTGGTTTAGTTCCAAAAGTTATGAACGAAAGTGCTCAAAAATTTCAGTACATTCAACATAACCTAAAAATACAAAATGCTTTAATTCGGCTTCTGGTTGACATATGTGAACATAATTGAACACCAAATGGTATTTAAACAAGTACAAACATATTTTTTGCCAAAAAAAAAAAAATCGCGGATTTTTTTTACCAAAATTTTTTTTTGCGGAAATTTTTTTTTCCAAATTTTTTTTTTTTTCAAAAGTAATTTCCTTTTAAATAAAGTTTTTGCAATAATCTTTTTGAAATTGTGGAGGGTATCACTACATTCGGCAAGGCCGAATTTAACTTTTTTACTTGTTTTTAATCATTTTAATTTGGCAAAAATCTAAATTAATTTTCATTATTTGTTTTTCTCTTCAACAATTTTGATTTTTTTTTTGTATAAAATTACATAAAATAATATCAAAATTAACTTAGAAAGTTTTTGCTGTAATATAATAATATATTATTTAACATGGTACCATATATATTTATATGTGGAGTTTCATTTAATTGGTCCAATCTTGTAAATTTATATACGGCATATATAATAATATATGTGACTACATATTATAATATATAACATTATCTGACACTATATTAAAAATTATTGAAAAAATTTTTCCAATACATAATTTTATCGAAAAAAATATAGTGTCAGATATAAACATATACAAATCTATATTAATATACATTATTGTATATGACTATATCATTTCTTTTTTACTCGGGTTAACATCCTGGAGTATAGATCTAGCAAGGCTGGATTTTTTCCAATGTTGATTATAAGGGGGTAAAAAGGGTAAAAATCTGTACTTTCGGTACCTTTTATAATTCCTTAAAAAATTGTCACAGAAATTTGAAATTTGGACTGTATGTTTACCTCCCGGAATATAGATCCCCTAAGGCTGGATTTTTGCCAGTGATGATTTTAAGGGGGCAAAAAGGGTAAAAATCTGTACTTTTGGTACATTTTATATTTCCTTAAATAACGGTTCTAGAAACTTGAAATTTGCAATGTCGGTTCACCTCCCGGAAAAAATATTCACTATGGCTGGGTTTTTGTCAATGTTGATTCTACGGGGGTAAAATGTGTAAAAAAGTGTACTTTTGGTACTTTTTTTTTTATTCACTGAAATAATGGTCATTCAAACTTGAAATTTGGAGTGTAGGATCCTTTCGTCAAATTAAACATTCTGGAACAAGTACTTTCCGAAAATTCTGTACAGTTTATAAAAAGTACATTTTATATAAAGTACCTTTTATTAAAAGTACCTTTTATGAAAAGTACCTTTTAAATAAAGTACCTTTTATAAAAAGTACGTTTTATAAAAAGTACCTTTTATAAAAAGTACCTTTTATAAAAAGTACCTTTTATAAAAAGTACCTTTTATAAAAAGTACGTTTTATAAAAAGTACCTTTTATAAAAAGTACCTTTTATAAAAAGTACCTTTTATAAAAAGTACCTTTTATAAAAAGTACCTTTTATAAAAAGTTCCTTGTATAAAAAGTTCCTTTTATAAAAAGTACCTTTTATAAAAAGTACCTTTTATAAAAAGTACCTTTTATAAAAAGTACCTTTTATAAAAAGTACCTTTTATAAAAAGTACCTTTTATAAAAAGTACCTTTTATAAAAAGTACCTTTTATAAAAAGTACCTTTTATAAAAAGTACCTTTTATAAAAAGTACCTTTTATAAAAAGTACCTTTTATAAAAAGTACCTTTTATAAAAAGTACCTTTTATAAAAAGTACCTTTTATAAAAAGTACCTTTTATAAAAAGTACCTTTTATAAAAAGTACCTTTTATAAAAAGTACCTTTTATAAAAAGTACCTTTTATAAAAAGTACCTTTTATAAAAAGTACCTTTTATAAAAAGTACCTTTTATAAAAAGTAACTTTTATAAAAAGTACCTTTTATAAAAAGTACCTTTTATAAAAAGTACCTGTTATAAAAAGTACCTTTTATAAAAAGTACCTTTTATAAAAAGTACCTTTTATAAAAAGTACCTTTTATAAAAAAGTACCTTTTATAAAAAGTACCTTTTATAAAAAGTACCTTTTACAAAAAGTACCTTTTATAAAAAGTACCTTTTATAAAAAGTACCTTTTATAAAAAGTACCTTTTATAAAAAGAACCTTTTATAAAAAGTACCTTTTATAAAAAGTACCTTTTATAAAAAGTACCTTTTGTAAAAAGTACCTTTTGTAAAAAGTACCTTTTGTAAAAAGTACCTTTTGTAAAAAGTACCTTTTATAAAAAGTACCGGAAGTACACTTTTTGTTACTTTTTTATTTCCTGAAATTATATTTATAGAATTTTTTTATATTTCCTAGAATCTAAAAATTTGTAATGTATGAGAATAAGGTAAAAAAATATTCAGGGAAAAATACGTTTTTAAAATTCCGCTTCTTAGTGGGGTAAAATGGATAAAAAGTGTATTTTCGGTACCTCTGATATTTTTTGACGAATGGTTCTAGAAACTTAAAATTAGGAATGTAAAATCCTTTTTGTACTTTTAATATTTGCTAAAACAATGATACTAGAAAATTGAAATATGCAAAAGAGTATCCCTCGGCGTAGAAGAAAACATTCTAGAAGTAGTTCTTTTTGGAAATTCCGTTTCTAACGGGGGTAAGAAAGTGTACTTTTGGTACTTTTTTTTGTTCCTATAATAATGAAAAAGTGTAAGTTTTGGTTATTCTTATATTTCTTGGAATAATGGTTCAGAAACTTGAAATTTTAAATAAAAGATCACCTAGCACAAAAAAAAACAGTTTTTGGAAAATTTAATTTTAAGGGGAAAAGGGGGCAAATTTTTACCTATCTAACTATTAAGCTAAAAGCCCCAAAAACAACACCCAAGAAAAGGACATATTTTAAAATTTTAAATTTTTGAACGGGGAACGAAGTGGAATAGAGCAGGGTACAATATGGAATGATACCTTTTACTCAAATTTTTCGTATTTAACTTTTTTACTCCATATTTTTTCTCTCTATATGTTTTTTCACTCAAACTTATTTTTATTCCAATTTCGTTATTGACTGAAATATTTATTCACTCAAAATCCAAAGTCCCGATATAAGGGCTCGAAAATTATTCAAATTTTATTGTTAAAATTATTCTTTGAAATATTATTTTATGAAAGACTTAAACGAGCACAAGTAAATAATAAAACAAAGACTACGTAGGGGAATTTTCTTGACATCGGTAAAGTAGTTCTTATCCTTCTATTATCCGGTATTCAATACAACCGGTAACGAAGTACCGGGATGGTAAGCTAGTACATATATAATTAAAGAATGTGTCTATTTGATTATTTTAAAGCATTTATGTAAAGATTTGTTCTTCACAAGTTCATTTTTTTTATTTAATTTCAGAAATATTATAAATTAAATACGATTTTTTTTTTAAATAATTTTAAGTGCAGAAATATGTCAGGAATTGAATAGAGTTTATACATATTAAAAATAACTTTATGTTATCAACTTAAAAAAAAAATATTAAAAAAAACTGTTACATATGTTGGTATTAATGGAACTATTTAAACAATTTTAACATTTTAAGGGCTTTTATAATTGTTTTTAAAAAATGTTGCCTACATCAAGGCTGTGACATAAAAACATATGTCGGTTTTTTTTTTATTTAAACAAAAATGTAGCATATTTTAGGGCTTATAAACAACACCGAGATTGATGTATGAAAAACTACAAAAAAAAATTAAGCCCCAAAACAGCTTATACAAAAAAGCAAGTTATAGTACATAAAGTAAAATTGCATAAGTTGAGGCTTATGAATAATAAATATAAAATTGTTTATATTAAAAGTGCATAAAAAAATTTAAATAATCCGGTTAAAATTATTAGCTGTTTTAAATCTTTGATTTAACAAAAATCAAAGATTTAACAAAAATTTTGTAAAAACAAATTTTAGAATTTTTTTTAACGTTAAAACTTTTTTTCTACTTATGATTTTCTCTACTATACTTATATTTTATTTTGACAAAGTTATTACCTGGAATACCGGAAATAATTCAAGAACCGAGAAACCGGTACCAATTCCCGGTAATACCGAGAGCCGGGAATACCGGGATTACCGGTATTGACCGTAGGCACCATTCAAAAAATTCTTTGAAATTATTAAATATTATTTTTTAAAATTATTTTTCTTATATTTGCTGTAAACATAAAAAAAATTATAAATTACATAATTGAATTTTAAGATGGTTCTTATGACCTTTTCTAGGCCTATGCACTGTAAAACTTTATAAAATGTTGCCTACACTTAAGCGAACATAAAAACGTTGGTAAATATTGTTGATTACTTGATAAAGAAAAAAACAGAAAACTGTTTAAAAATAAAATCCTAAAAATGTTATAATTTACTATATTTTTTTCCACTAATGAAAATGTTGTGCCCACGTTTGAACGTGGGCAGGAACGTGTTCCAGTAACCACTACCATATTCTAGGATAAATTCACCTTAAAACAATGGTTTCTTTATCAATTACAAACGTTTTAAAATAGTTTAACTTTTGTTTAATTTCAAACAACCATAAAAAAATATCCAAGGAAACAGATAACATGTATTTATGAATTAAAATTGAGCCCTAAAATTATGCCACAAAAAATAAAAGTAATACTTAATATGAAAATTAATGATCTTAAAATAGTTAAGCACAAGTTAATTATCCATAACAATTTAAGAAACAATATATACCATTCTGCTTTTGCTTTTAATATAATGATATAGCTTTTATAAATAAAGAAAAAAGTTTTAATTACATTTAATTTAGAAATGTATAAATAAATTGTAATGCATATTTTTAGGGTGCTTATTTAATTCACAAATGCATATTTATGGTTTCCCTAAAAATAACATACGAAAATTTTTTAAAAAATTATTATTATTAAAAAAAGCTGCATACATTTAGGTGCTTTAGTTATATGTAAATTGTTGCCTATATTAAGGTGCTTACTGCAAAACCTGTTAGAAAATTATTTTCTATAAAAAAAAAATCTTAAATAAATTTTATTTAAAACATTTTTTTTAATAAAAATTCAGTTTAAAAAATTTATTGTTTCATTTTAAGTTTTTTTACGTTTATTAAGTTTTCAATTTAATATAAAGACAATTTTTTACTTACAAGGGAAGTCTCCCTAGTGTCACCCACGGGTATTTATGGAATTGGTTTTATTTTGTAGATCAGAAAAAATAAAGGGACATGTATTTTTTTAGCGGCCCAAATTCATATTTAGGGGGTAAAACGGAGTGGGAAGACAAGGCCATTTTTCATTTTTTTTCGTTTATCTCCTATATTATGCAAAGAAACCTAGTCATGTTACATACCAAATGAAAGGTCTTTAAAAAACCTATCTACGTGTGCTGAGAAGTTGTCCAAACATTAACAACTTTTCGTCATGTTGAGTAAAATACCAAAATTTTAGGACATTTTTGTTAATAAGTCGAAAAATATTAACTTCTTTGGCCCGTTCTTAGCACCACGAGATAGGTATTTTTAATACCTTTAATCTGATTCCACACATGCCTATATTAATTTTGTTTAAATAGGCGTAAATCGTAAAAAACTGAAAAAGGTCAATTTCCCCCCACACAAATCGACCCCCCCCCCCTAAAAATGAGTTTGGGCCGCTCAAAAAAGTACGTGTCGAATTAATTTTCGTTCTTAACAACATATCCAAATTTCATGAAGATCGGAGGGTGACACCAGGGAGACTTCCCTTGTTAGCTAAATTACTTTCTCTAATATTGTTTGTTTTAAAAATTTTCTACAATGTCAATTTGTTTTTTAACAACAAAATGTAGTCATTGAACTTTTCTTAATCCTTCTTTAGTTTTCTTTCTATGATTTTCCATACAATCATGTTGCCTGCTTTGAGGCTAAATAAATTTATATAATTTCTTGACAACTTCAAGGATATGCTAAAAATGTCTATTATGAAATCAATAAAAATTTTAAGGAATTGAAAAGAAAAACACAAGAAAAGCATTGTTTGTTTATTTCTTACCTTTATTTAATTTAAATAGTTAACAAAAAAGTGTTGCATATTTAAAGGCGTTGAGAGATAAAATCAAATAATTGTATAAATTTGGATTTTTATATTTCTTCTATAAATTTTTGTCGTGCTAATCATCTTGTCGACTTTAAGGCTAAATAAATTTGTATAACTTAATGTCGATATTTAAAAAAACAAGTCTTAAAAATATTGGTAAGCCACAGAAAATTACTTTGCAAAGTATTTTTGTCAATCAGAAATATATTTTTACACTAAAAAAATTTACACTCGAAAAAACAAAGAAATTTTTCTTTTTTTTACAAAAATGACAAAAAAAAATTTTTTACTCAAAATAAAGTAGTTTTATTCCAAATTTTTCATTTTTTATACCCTCCACTCTAGTGATAGAGGGTATATATAAGTTTGTCATTCCGTTTGAAACACGCTAACTTTTGAAAGACTTCACGGAGGCTCCTTGGTTTGTCATATATGTTGGGCATATATGTTGGGCATTTACCTGGTCAGGTTGGTATTGCAATCCAGCGAAATCTGTCCAATTTTTCAATAGTTATAAGCAAATAAGTGAATTTCGGCAAGGGTTTTTCTGGAATTTATGTGATAAAAAACACGGTAACTATCGAACGACAATTCTAAAGATACACTCAAAATAAAAACTCTGTTAAATTACAGAAAAACTCTACTAATTTAACAGAGTACACCATACTTTTCCAGAAAAAAAAAAAAAGGGTCCCCGTAGGTTAGTTGGTAGCGTGCTAGCCTTTCAACGTGGGGGTCGTGGGTTCGATTCCCAACAGAACCCTTGGTTTTTTTCGCTACAACGAGACGACGGTCATTGATACCAGTTCTCGGTTAGGTTGCATTTATTAAAAATGAGTTGTAAATAAATAGAGAGAATAAATAAAAATAATTGATCATGTGATGTGATCAAAACTATTATTATTATTTATTATTACTTTTCCAGCTAACAACATTTCTTGGTAATTTTACAAAAAAACTCTGTAAAATGATTTTGACAGAAAAAAACTGTTAATTTACAGAGTTTATAGTAAAATACTGGTTAAATATGAAAGCTTTTTTACAGAGAAAACTCTGTAATTTTACTACAAAACTCTGTAAAATGATTTGGACAAAAAAAAACTGTTAATTTACAAAGTTTCTAGTAAAATATTGGTTTAATAAACCACCATTTAGCAAAGAAAACTATGTCAAATATCTGTTGAATTGAGATTACAGGCATTTTACAGAGTATTTTACGGAGTTATTATTTTGAGTGTACTGAAATGTGGCACACATATTTGCCGTTCCGCTGGTCCGATTAGTTTTAAATTTCAGCCAAATCGGTCCAGTCGTTCAAAAGTTATTAGCAAAGCCGTGAATTTCAGATTTGTTTCACCTTAAATTCACGTGTTGAAACATGTTTAAAAAACATTAGTAAGTCACAAAAATATTTTACAAGGTATTTTTGTCACTGAAAAATATTTTTACACTAAAACAAAAAAAAAAAAAAAAATAAACTCAAAAAAAATTTTACACTCGAAAAAAAAAATTAGTAAATTATTTTTTTTTTCAAAAATTACTAAAAAAAAGTTTTTTTACACAAAATAAAATATTTCTAACCAAAAATTTAATTTTTTTCACGTTAGAAAATTTGCTATCACTTAAAAAGGGCATTGTGGAGGGTATTCATAGATTCGGCCAAGTCGAATTTAACTTTTCTACTTGTTCACGTTAAAAAAATTCACTATTCTTTAAAAGAGGCAATGTGGAGGGTATTTCTACTTGTTTTTAAATATGTTGCATATTTTAAGGTGGTTAATAAAACAAACTATTAAATTATTTGCTGGTAAATAAATTTTATTAAAACAAAAACAATGCCGTCTCCTTAAAAATTAAAATCAAATAATGTTATAAATTTATTTTTTTATTTGTTTTGATTAATATTTAGTGTCCGACCGAATATTCGGCTTCGGTCAAAAAGCACTATTCGGCCACTATTCGGCTTCGGCCACAATTTTGGCCGAATAGGCTGAATACCGAATAATTGTATAATATTTGTGCTCACGTGTTGAAAAACACACTAAACTAACTTTGAATCACATTAGTAAGCCACAAAAACATTTTACTAAGTGTTTTTGCAACTAAAAACATTTTTTACATTCAAAAAAAATTTTCGGTCGAAAAAAATTTACACTCTAAAATATATTTTTTTACAAAAATGTGCAAAAAAATTTTTTTGCTTAAAACTAAATCATTAGACTACATTCTCATGCATTTGAGTATCCCGCCGAGTCGAGTTTTATTTTTTTCTTGTTTTTACTGCTTAAATATTTTTTTTTTAATATTCGGCTTCGGTTTGGCCGAATAGTGAAAATTTGGCCGAATATTCGGCTTCGGTCAAAAAAGGTGTATTCGGTCGGACACTATTAATATTTAAGACCTACACACAAAAAAATCTTGTAAAATTACAATAAAAGTTTGCAACTTTTTTTTTTTGCTACCTCCTATTTGACAAGAATTCCTTGTTATTTTACAAGCTTTTTACCAATAATTTTTTACCAATAAAATTGTAAATTGACAATTTTTTTGATAAAACTTACAAGGAGGTTTCGTGACTTTACTAGATTTACTATCTCCTATTTTACGAGAATTTCTAGTAAAAATTACGAGCTTTTTTGTAATTTGACAAGATTTTTACCAATAAAATTTTAAATTTACAACTTTTTTGGCGAAATTAAACTTACAAGTAATTTTCGTAAATTTACTAGATTTTTTTTGTAAAAAAACTTTGTAAAAATACTTTGAAAATTTGTAAAATTACAAGAAAAACTGTAAAATTACAAAAAATAATTGTAAATTTCGATCGAAAATGATTTGTTAAAAAAACAAGAAAAACTGGCATATATTAAAAAAATGGGATTACGAGACTTTTTTTTAGTAATTTGACAAGGGTTTTTTTTTTGAGTGTATATTAAGTGCTATAATTTATTGTCAATTTTAAGTTAATGCCATAAATTTCTGGAAAAATATAAAGGAATTAAAAAAACAAATCATTGTTTGTATAGTTTCAACCTTTATTTTCCTTAACTAGTTCATGGTAAATTTTTTTTTAAGTGTTGCATAATTTAAGGCGGTGACCTCAAGAAATAAAACCGAATCAGCACATAAATTGAAATTTTTCTATAGATTTTTATTCAGTCTTATTGTTTTTTTTTCTGTCTACTTAAAGGCTGAATAAATTGATATAATCCATAGTCTACTTCAAGTATATGCTATCATTTTTTATTAATAAATCAATAAATGTTTAAGGAATTGCAAAAAAATCATTGTTTGCTTATTTCCTTCCATTATTTACTTTCAATAGTTTATGGTGAATATTTTTTTTAAAGTGTTGCATATTTTAAGGCGGTGACCATAAGAATAAAAATTAAATAATCACATAAATTTACATTTTGTATTTGTTTTATTTAGTTTTTGTTGGGCTCTTATCTTATACTTTAAGGCTAAATAAGTTGTTATAATTTATTGCCTACTTTAAGGAGATTCTAAAACTTTTAGAAAATCAATAAATTTTAAGGAATTCAAAAGAAAATCTTTATTTGTTTATTTCCTACCTATATTTACTTTGACTATTTAATGGTAAACAATTAAAAAAAAAAGTGTTGCATACTTTAAGTTGAAATTTTTAAAATTAAGTTGTGTTTACATTATACCGCTGAAAAGGAAAGTCTTTCAGAGGGCACCCACCGATTGTCCTAAAACTTTCATATTAGAATGAGGGGAGAAAAATGAGAGTTACTTGTTTTTTTTAGCTGCCCAATCTCAAGGGTTGCCACCTTATGAAAAAAGCGGTCTTTCGGGGAAATCCTAATAAAAGCCAAACTAGCAGGAATTTCGCCAAACGAAAAAATACGGGTCAGTTTAATTTTAATAAAGATTATTATAAATGATTTTGGCGGTCGTATGAATGTAAATTTTAATATAAGCTACCCCTACGATCTTACATTTTCGAAAATAGGAACTTAATGAAGCCGAATTTTGAGACGACCGACTACCCATTGGATAGGCCTTAAAAAACCTTTCGTTCTGCATTAAATGTTCATATAGTTTCTTTAAAAGAAATGTGAAAAATCATAAAAAATTAAGAAAAAATCTTTTTTTTCCCCTCCCCTTTGACCCGCTAAATGTATGATTGGGCAGCTAAGAAAAAACAGGTGACTCTTATTTTCCTCCCCTCTTTCCCTTATGCAAGTTTCAGGACAATCGGTGGGTGCCCTATGAAAGATCATCGTAGTTTTATTTTCGATTTATGAAAATGTTTGATGTAGAATAAATTTAGGCGTTTAATAAAAACTGATTGTTATTTAAAAGCGAATCATTTTTATAAGTTTCAAAAGCAAATATAACGAATTACACTGCGCTAGTCGCAAAAATTTACAAGCTGGGCACCCTGCTGGTAAAGCTAATTCGGGTACGCTGAATAAAATGGCGCTAGCCGTTTTTCGAAATTAGCGCTCGTATTCGCGATATTCTCGATTTAAAATTGTAAATCCTAGGTACTACAAAAATTAAATTTTTATGCTTTTGGGATAGTTTTTAAATATAAATTTAGAAAATGCATTGTATTTTTTCGCGAAAAAAAATTTTGTGTCTTTTATGTATTGTATTCTACTCATTTTCATAAATTAATAGCAAAATAAAAAAAATTTGGAAAAAAAATTTCGCGAAAAAAAAATCGCGAAAAAAAAAATTTCCGCGAATAATTTTTTTTTTGGAATATTCAATAGAGTTTAGATAATAAACATTCAGCAATTAAAAATAAAAAAAAAAATTATCGCGAATATCGCTAATATCGCTAATACATACGCAAACTTTGAAAAAACTGATATTACAATGGGATTTAGTGTACTCGAACTAGCTTTACCAGATGGCTTTCGTAAATTCAAATCAAACTAAAAATATCTATATTGAACAAATTTTTTCACGAAAATAAAGATTTTTCGCAAACAAAAAATTTTTTCGCGAAAAATATACACGTATTATAGTTTGTTATGTTAGTTTAACAGACTTGAATGGTTTAAAATTTATTTATCGCAAAATTATCGCAAAAGTTAAAAAATATCGTTTTTATTGTACTTGAGCATCAACATCTTAAATCGCGAATATCGCGAATATGAGCGCTAACTCCGAAAACGCCTAGCACCATTGAATTCAGCGTACTCGAATTAACTTTACCAGTAGGGTGCCCAGCTTGTTAAAAAAAAGTGGCAAATTCGAGCACAGTGTTATTAAAACAAAAATCACTTATAACTTCAGGTTCATATTTTTAAAAAACGCCTTAAATTATGCCGCAACAAAACTTAAGTTTTTCGTAGAAATTATCAAAAACAATATATATGCATATATTTTTTATAAATTTTTATTAGCAAATTAATAAATTTTAAGGATTTAAAAATAATAAGATTAATTGATTTTCCTGTCTTATGTTCCCTTTAATTTTTATTAAATTTTTTTTTTTTTTAAGAAAATGTATTGCATATTTTAAGGTTGGGATTTAAAGAATTAAAGTAAAGCAAACAGAATTTTTTATATAATATTTCCTTGTGTTTTGATTTATTTTTGTCAAGCTCTTATTATTTGTCTACTTTAAGGCAATATAAAATGATATAATTAAAAAAAAGTGTTGCATATTTTAAGGTGGGAATTTAAAGAATTAAAGTCAAATAATCAAAATAACTGACATGTTTTTTGTTTTACTTTTGTCGTACTCTTATCATATTTTCTACTTTAAGGCTAAAAAAAAATTATATAATTTATAGTCTACTTTTAGGATACGCAATAAATTTTAAGAATTGAAAAGAAAATCATTGTTTGCTAAATTCCTACCTTTATTTTCTTTAACTACATATTTAACATAGAAATATAAAAAAAGTGTTGCATATTTTTAGGTGGTGACCAAAAGAATTCAAATTAAATAATTACGTATTAATTTATAAAATGTTACCCTTCACTTATTGTCAGTAGTAAAAAAGTTTTTCATTCTCTTTGTAACCCATCGAATTCCATAAAGTATGTTGTGTTCTTTAAACGATTTAAAGACGATCTGGCTATGTCCGCCTGCCCAAAAATTACGATCACGTCCTAAGTATGACACAGAAATGATTGTATGCATTACATATGGACTTGTTGTTACTTCAAGAAGTTTGGTATTGCACTTAAGCGATATCGGTTAAGTGATTCAAAAGTTATAAACGAATATATAAGAAAACCTTGAAAATGTTTATTTATTCTACATAACCTCAAAATACAAAATTCTTTAATTCGTTTGTTGGTGCATATCTTATCTGATATGGTTATATCAATTCATATACATATGATTGTATCTGATTGCATATAATTATATCTGAAATGACCAAAATCGAGATCTGTCTATATCTCGGATTCGGCCAACATTCCCGACTAAAAAAAAAAAGAAATCATATTAGATCAAATCGATTTTTACACGGGACATTTGTTTTACAGAAAATCTGTTCACCAATTTTTATTTATACAAAAAAGTTTTTCTCCAATTTTTTTTTTATAAAATTTTTGAAATACTCTTTTTAAAATATGTAGTGTATCAATATATTCGACAAGGCCGAGTTTGAATTTTTTACTTGTTGTATTTGTTTTGTTTAACTTTTGTCGTGCTCTAGTTTCTCAAATTAATTGAGTAAAAGAACCACAACATTTTGAGCAACAAAAACACATTTTTGTTGGCAAAGTTGTTAACTTATAACTTTAACAAATTAAATAAAAAAATGAGGGTAAAAAAAAATTTACTAGAAATTTACAAAATGTCAAACAGTTTTATACAAAGTTTGAAACATTTTCTGTCAACACTATTAAAAGTTCAAACTATAGAATTCAAACTTAGTTGGTTATTTTTACTATTCAAAGTAATTTAAGCACACAAAAAAATGTAGCATATTTTAGGACAACAATAATTTCAAAAACTAATGCCTACTTTAAGGCACTAAAATAATATGAGTTGAGTTAAAGGGAACTGTTTATATCAAATGAAATTGTTTTTTTTTTTTTTTTTAAGTTAAAGCACAAAATATTTTCTTTTGTTAAGCTTCCTAGAACTCTTGACAACTTTTAGGAATTGAAAAATATGAAATTTGCAAATATGAAATGTTTTAACCTTCAAATTTATAAATTTAAAAATATTTAAAGAATTTAATTAGAGGGTGACAAATGGAATTTTAAGTTTACATTTGATTAATTAACCTGTAATTAGTTTCTTTTCATTTTTATGAATTTGCAAGGAAGTGTTTTAGTACTACACCATTTACAGATGTAATTCGAAAAAGATCAATTGTAATTCGAAGATTCTATTTGTAATTCGAAGATTCCATTTGTAATTCGAAGATTCCATTCGTAATTCGAAGATTCCATTTGTAATTCGAATACTCCAATTGTAATTCGAAGATTCCATTTGTAATTCGAAGATTCCAATTGTAATTCGTAAAGGATCAATTGTAATTCGTAAAAGATCAATTGAAATTCGTAAAAGATCAATTGTAATTCGTAAAAGATCAATTGTAATTCGAAAAAGATCAATTGTAATTCGTAAAAGATCAATTGTAATTCGAAAAAGATCAATTGTAATTCGTAAAAGATCAATTGTAATTCGTAAAAGATCAATTGTAATTCGAAGATTCCATTTGTAATTCGTAAAAGATCAATTGTAATTCGTAAAAGATCAATTGTAATTCGAAAAAGATCAATTGTAATTCGAAAAAGATCAATTGTAATTCGTAAAAGATCAATTGTAATTCGTAAAAGATCAATTGTAATTCGTAAAAGATCAATTGTAATTCGAAAAAGATCAATTGTAATTCGTAAAAGATCAATTGTAATTCGAAAAAGATCAATTGTAATTCGTAAAAGATCAATTGTAATTCGAAAAAGATCAATTGTAATTCGTAAAAGATCAATTGTAATTCGTAAAAGATCAATTGTAATTCGAAGATTCCAATTGTAATTCGTAAATTATCAATGTAAATTCAGTTGATGTTTTTCGAATTACAATTGGAATCTTCGAATTACAATTGATCTTTTACGAATTACAATTGATCTTTTACGAATTACAATTGATCTTTTTCGAATTACAATTGATCTTTTACGAATTACAATTGATCTTTTTCGAATTACAATTGATCTTTTACGAATTACAATTGATCTTTTTCGAATTACAATTGATCTTTTACGAATTACAATTGATCTTTTACGAATTACAATTGATCTTTTACGAATTACAATTGATCTTTTTCGAATTACAATTGATCTTTTTCGAATTACAATTGATCTTTTACGAATTACAATTGATCTTTTACGAATTACAAATGGAATCTTCGAATTACAATTGATCTTTTACGAATTACAATTGATCTTTTACGAATTAGAATTGATCTTTTTCGAATTACAATTGATCTTTTACGAATTACAATTGATCTTTTTCGAATTACAATTGACCTTTTTCGAATTACAATTGATCTTTTACGAATTACAATTGATCTTTTACGAATTACAATTGATCTTTTACGAATTACAACTGGAGTATTCGAATTACAATTGGAATCTTCAAATTACAGTTGGAGTATTCGAATTACAAATGGAATCTTCGAATTACAAATGGAATCTTCGAATTACAAATAGAATCTTCGAATTACAAATAGAATCTTCGAATTACAATTGATCTTTTTCGAATTACATCTGTAAATGGTGTAGAAATTAGAGTATAATTTTAGGCAACATTTTTTTTGAATGCCATTGCCTACTTTTGGAGCCGGTATAAGTTAAGCCCGATTTATGATATCTTATTAAGCAATACATTTTACAGCATAATTTTAGGCATAATGGAAAAATTTAAGAAACACATTTGGCTATAATGGAAAAACTGTTTAACTTGTAAAAAAAATTAAAAAGGCTTGTTTGTGTTCAATAACTTCCTTTAATGTTGATCTTTAATTTAAATCTTTAACATTTGTTTTTTCTGCTCGTTAAACCTAAGAAATTTATTATTGAAATGTTGCCTGCTTTAGGGCAGCAAAATTATCAGATAAAGTTTTTACATATACAAACTTCCGCAGACAGTCTTCAGTTTGTTTAGTTTACTTGATGGTTGTTGGAAAAAAAAAAAACTGTTGTCTTATTAAAGGCTATAAAGTTTTGCAACAAATGTTGTCTACCTTTAGGCTGTATAAACTAAAAATAGTATTATTTATTTTAACACTGATATACAAATAAAGATAATATAATTAAAGAAGTATGAGATATATTAACGTAAGGTTTAGACAATGCAAATATGTTTTTTTTTTTTAAATAAGCATTTTTATAAAAATTTCTTTTTAAAATTTCTTTGTTTTTACAAATAAAAATAAAATGTATTTTTTTAAAACTGTGACCTACTTTACATTACATTCTTTGTTGCATACCATCAAAACCAAAAAAAAACAAAAATGTTGCCTACTTTACAGCGGTATTTACATAAGTCATACAAAAATGTTACTCTATACAAATATTTTTGTGATCATTGTAGCAGTAATTCTAAAACTATGTCCTTTTAAAAGAATTTTGCCTACTTTAAGGCTGCAAATACTTGAAAAAAAAAAATCTTTGTGCAGTGTTGCATAGAATTTAAAGTCTGTTTATAGAAATCTTACAAAAAAAACTTACTGTGATCAGTGCTGCATAAATTCAAATACTATGAAATAACATTTGCCTACTTTAAGGCAGCAAATACTTATTTCTTTTTGTATATAGTGTTGCATATTATTTAAGGTCTATACGTATAGCAGCTGCTATACAATTTTTTTTTTATTCATTTCAAGGTTTTTTCTATGAAAATTTATAAAACTGTAAAAAAATGCTAAGGAAATTAAAAAAAAAATAAAGAAAAATAAAATAAAATTTGATTACAAATCTAAAATAAGACAACTGGTAAATAATGATTGTCGCAATACAACTTGTCAAATGATTGGTGACAAAAAGAAAAAAAAATGAAATAAACCCTTAAGATATGCAACATAATATGAATCAACCGTAAAGAAAAGTTGCAATAACCAATACAAAATTATCAGAAAAGGAGATATAAAAAGTATCGAAGTACACTTTTTTACCGCTTTTTTTTGTCCCCAACAATATATTTCTTAAGGATTCTTAAGTATATCATAAACGAAATCTTTTGGTTTACAGTAATTTTTTCAGTAGTTATAAAAAGTACCAAAGGACATATAAAAAGTACCAACGTACTTTTTTTAAATTTCTATATATTATTTTTAAGACTCTAAAATATCTTTCATAATATTGTAAATGGTACCAAGTTACAATTTTTTACCTCCCATTTTCCTCACAAGCCATATCTCAAGTTTCTATGATAATTAGTTTATATCTTTATACAAAAAGTACCAAAGTACACATTTTAAGACATTTTAATATTTCCAAAAATTTTTAAAAATTTCTTTAAATACTATTTTTTTTTATTTTACCCCTTTAAACTTGAATTTCCAAAAAAACAATTGTTTAGTAATTTTTAATTAATTTTTGATTTAGAGTTTTATTCTAGCTCGAGGCCCAAAAATATTTATATTTATGATATTGTCATAATAGAGTATTTTTTATTTATTGCTTTAAAAATACTCTATTATGACAATATCATAAATATAAATATTTTTGGGCCTCGAGCTAGAATAAAACTCTAATCGATTATTAAAATATTTTACGAAATGTAGTCTACATTTTCAAACTGTCATAAATTCCACCCTAAAAAACTTTAACCATATGTTTTAAATCATAAATTGTTGCCTAAAATAAGGCTGGTTAAAACTTTACGAAATGTTGCCTACTTAGAAAAAAAAATAAAACCTACAATGAAACTTTAATAAATCTTCTAAGATTTTTTTTAAGCTTTGTAACGGAATACAATTTTGCTGTATAAAGAAATTTTTGCTATTTTTATAAACTATTTTCAAATTAATATTTCTTTTTTCTTTTCTTTGCAGGTAAGTGCCCGAAATTCCTTATATCATTTAAAATAAAATTTAACAAAATAAGTAAGTTTTAAAGCTTCAAATATTATAAAATTGTGTGAAATATATTGTAAAGTCAAAAATATAACATACTTAAACGCTGTATTATCTCAAAATTTTTTTTTGAATTAAGTTAAAAATATTGCCTACGTTAAGGCTGCTTTATCTCTGTGATTTATTGCCTACTCTAAAGCTGGGTGATCACAAAAATTGTCTACTTTAACAAAGAAAATGTTTGTTTATATCCTCTAACCACACTTTGGGGGTATACCCACTTTGTCATTTCGTGTGTAGCGCATCGAAATATCGGTTGCAACCCCGGAAAGTATATGTTATTGAACCATGATCAATTCTATGAATGTCCGGTCGTCTTCTGTGAAAAACACAATGCAGTCCAAACTAAAAGAGCTGCTCTCCTGAAGTTTGACACTAATGTGTCTTAATGTCATAGGCTTCTTAACTTCAAAATAGGCAAAATCGGATCAGGGGGAAAAGGTTTCCCCTTAAAGAAATTAACCAACCTCTAAGCAAGAGAAATTTTTTACAGTTTTTTTTTACATTTTTGTTAAACAAATGAAACACTTTTATGTCAGATGGCGTTCAAAGTCCTGCACTTAAACCCAGGGGACTAAAAATGTAATTTCTTTTGCCCCTCCCCACTTTTGTGTGGATAAAGTTGCATTACTTAAGTAAAAAAATCATAATAAATTAGTTTGCCAACATTTATCGTGAGAGGAAAGGGTGTCCCAACGACTTCCTTCGACCCTCTCCAAAAAAAAAGCATCTGACAATTTTTGTTTATTATACCCTACACCACACTGTGGTACAGGGTATAATGAGTTTGTGGTACAGGGTATAATGAGTTTGTGCTGATGTTTGTAACTACCCGAAATATTGGTCCTAGACCCACTTTTAAGTATACCGATCAACTTAGAATCACTTTTTGAGTCGATTTAGCGATGTCCGTCCGTCTGTCTGTCTGTCCATGTAAACGGTGTAAACACGATACAGGTCGCAATTTTTAATCAATTGACTTGAAATTTGAAACTTAAGCCTCTTTTGGCCCAAGGACGAAGCCTATTGAAATTGAAAAAAATCGGTCCATATTTAGACCTAGCCCCCATACAAAGGTCCTCTTTAGTTTTGGCTCAAATGACTGTAATAGCCACATTTTAATAGGTATCTTTTCGAAATTTGGCGGGTAATCATGTTTGATCTACACAAATCACCATGTCGAATTTTAAATAAATCGGACCAGTTCTTCTTGTAGCTCCTATACAAACCACCTTCCCGGTTTTCACACAAATCTCTCAAATTTCATGAAAATAGAAAATATTTAATTAAAATTCTGTTTGTGTATGTTAAAAGTGTACTTTAATAACCTTATCAAATCTGATTATTATCGGACCAATTTTGGACTTAGGGCCCATGTGAAAATTTCGCCCGATATTCAGTTGAAGCGGTTTATTGTCAACAAGACGAAGCCTATTTCACTCAAATTTGATTTGTGAGTGCTTTTTACACTTATTAAAGATTTGACAAAATATAGATCTAATCAGTCCATGTTTCAATTTGGGACCCATTTCCCGGGAAACTCTGGTGTAGGGTATTATATGGTCGGTCTTGACCGACTATAACTTTCTTACTTGTTTTTTTTTTTATATTTTTGAGGGCTAGAAGATTCATTACAGCCGAATTTAACATTCTTACTTGTTTCACTTTAACATAATCTCATACTTTAAGGCTGTTTAAACTTTTAGAAAATATTGCCTACTTTAGGGCTGTTAAATTATTTTAAGAATATTGTAAACTTTAAGGCTGCATATTAGGCTGGAGCAAATTTTTGTTTTTTTGAATTTCAAAATCGGCAGCGTCGGAAAAGTTGTCTTTTAGGGTCGATAGTAACACAAAAAAATACTAGACTTTTATTGCAATGTCTTTGGGTTCCTTTTTTGATTTAAAAATCGGAGAGTTCTGAACAAAGTACAAAAAATGGCTTTGAATTTTTTTCTAGCTTAAAAAATTTCTTAATATTCGGACATTACTGAAAAAGTGTTTTTATGGTTAAAAGATTTTTTGGTCCGTCAAAAAAATTTTTTTTTTGCTGTTTTTGCATAAAAATATATCGCCATATTAGAACAGTATTTAAAATATGTAGATTTTTAATTATTTATTTATTTTTTGCCTTTAATTTTTCCGAACCCGACGATTTTGAAATTCGAAAAAAATCTATTTGCTCCACCCTATATATATGGCACGAATGAAATATTGTCTTGAGCTATAGGACTGATTAAGACAAAAATACTGCCTATTTTAAGGCCGAGTTGCTCCATAATATATTTTCTACTCTTGAAGGATTTGATGACACATATTTACTACTTTCACAAAATACAATTTTTCTCTTTTTTAACATAAACCTTAAGGCTCTTTAGACTTCTAGAAGTTATGATCCACTTAAATGCTTTGAAAATTTTTTCGAAATATTGTCAAGCCTAAATCCATATATAAAATTTTCTTAAATTGTTGCCCACTCACTCTTAAGGCTGTATTAAAATAAAATATTATCTTAAATTGTTGGCTACTCTCAGGCTGTATTATTTCTATAACTAATTTTCTACTCTCAAGCTGTATGATGCCGCATTTTGTCAACTTTTACAAAGAACAAGTTACTTTTCTACTTTAACAAAAACCTAAAGAAATGTTGCATACTTCTAGGCTCTTACGATTTCTTAAAGATATGGTCGTATTTAAGGCTGTTTAATACATTTTAAAGGTACTATAAACTTTGAGGCTGCAAAAACGTTAATAAAATGTTGCCTTCTTTAAGGCAACATTAGCTCTTATATTTATTTCGTACTCTTAATTTAAATATGCATAATTTTGTCTTATTTCACAAAGAAATAGTTACTTTTTCTATTTAAACATAAACCTTAACAAATATTGCATACTTTGAGGATGTTAAAAGATTTAAAAAAAAAACTGTTTACTCTAATGATGCTTAAATGTTAATAAAATATTGTAGTGTGTTGTTGGGGTTGATTGAATTTAGAAAGAAATATTGCCTAATTTAAGGCGGAATTAGCTCTTAGATTTATTATTTAGAAATGGTAACTTTTTAATAAAATAATGCATACTTAAATCCTGTTTAAATTTCTTTATAATACTGCCTACTTTAGGTTTGCTTTAACTTTAATAGAATACAGACTTCAACAGATGGTCTCTCTGGAATAAAACAAAAATATTGCATACTTTAAGGCTGGATAATCTTTGAAATTTATTATCTACTTCCCTACAGTTTCGGCAAGATATTGTTACGTTCTCGTTTTAAATTTTTACCCAAAGAAATGTAGCCTACCTTTAAGGTTGTTAAGACATCTTAAAAATATTGCATACTTTTAGGCAGCTTATACTTAAAGAAATAATTTCTTCTCCTTAATCTGTCACTTAAGATAGAAATACCAAGTAAATGCAATTCAATTTCTTTTATATTGTATCTTCTAAGAATTTTAATTATTTCTTTTTAACCGGATTTGCATGAAATTTCAGTTAAATAACTTTTTAGCTGTTAATACAATTCCATTATAGAAATACATTGCAGTTTTAAGATTTTAATTTAACTTTAAACCGTTTCCTGAAAATCAGTTGCAAAAAAAATTAAAGAAGCACCTGCTAAAAAATTTGCATTTTTTGAATTTTGTTTAAAACAATGCAAAATACACAAAAAACAAGGAAACTAAACTACAATAAACAAATTTCAACAAAAAATAATTAATAGTTTATACTTGCAAATTGATGCAGATGAAGAAAAACAAATATATAATAAATTTGTAAAACAAATGTTTATTATTATTGAACAAGTCTGGTTGTTGTTTTTGTCGGAAATGTAAAATCATGATGTGGATTATTTATTTATTTGAAATGAAAAAGTGTTGCTTTTATGTGGTTGCATTGTGTATTTCCTATTTTTTTATTTTTAAAAATAATTGATTTTAGATATAAATTTTCCACACTTTTAGTATCGGCTGTAGTATGAACGGGAAATTAAAGTTTTATAGAGCATTTGTAACAGTTTTGAAAATGATTTTTTATTAACCACGTTTTGTCGTGTAAAATATAAATTTACAAAAATGTTGTAGTAGAGGTCTTTAAATTCCCTTGAGAATATTGAAAACGAAATTGAAATTTTTTCAGAATTTATAAAAAGTACCAAAAAGTACTAATTTTTACACTTAACAAAAAAGTACCAAAAAGTACTAATTTTTACACTTTAACACCGTTTAAATGTGAATTTTCGAAAAATTTTCTTTTAAGGAATGTTTATTTCGTATGTAAATAGTATATGGTGAATTTGAAGTTTTTGGGGAAATTAGTGCAGTAAAGATAAAAAGTACCAAAGTACCATTAAAACTACCATTTTCAAAATTGTGTTTAAATTAAATCTTTTTCTACTCGAAAATCCTAAATGCAAAATTTTAAGCTTTTGTGACCATTATTTAAGGAAATATAAAAAGTACCAAGGTACTATTTTGCTGCTTTGTTTTTCTTAATATAAAAGTTTCTAAAAATGTTATTTTTAGACAGCAAAGTTCTCTGAAGAATATCAGAAAGGAAATTTTAGGTTTTATAAAAAGTACCAAAGTACTTATATGTATCTAAAGTATTCATAAAAAGTACCGAAGTACCTATTTTTACCCATTTTATCCCCTTTAAATGTGAGTTGCAAAAATTTTGTATTTTATAATTATTTATTTCGTAATTGAATTGTACATGTTGAATTAAATGTTTCTAGGACAATAAGACCAGCACATATAAAAAGTACCAAAGTACCATTTTTACCTCTTTTTAGTACCTTAAAGTAGAAATTGTCTTAAATGCCCTTTAACAAAATATTCATTCTACTGACAGATTCTATATGCAAAATTTCAAGTTTCTGATATCTTTAAAAAAGGAGATATAAAAAGTACAAAGGTACTATTTTTACCGCTTTTCCCCTTTTAATATATAAATTTTCAAATATGTTATTTTCAAATCGTAACGTTCTCTAAAAAATGTCACAAACGAAATCTTAAGTTTTTAGAGTCATTTGTGAAGTAGTTATAAAAAGTACCAAAGTATTTTTACCCGTTGTACGCATTTTACCCACTTTAAATGTGAAGTTGCAAAAATTTTCAGAAGTTATAAAAAGTACCAAAAAGTACAAATTTTTACTCTTAAACAAAAAAATAATACCAAAAAGTAGTAATTTTTACGCTTTTATTCGCGTTCAAATGTGAATTTTCCAAAAATTTTCTTTTAAGGAATGTTTATTTCGCATGTGAATCGTATATGTTGAATTTTAAGTTTCTAGGTTAATTAGTGCTGTAGATATAAAAAGTACCAAAGTACCATTATTACTACCATTTTAGCCTTTTTAAGTAGACATTTTTTTGAAATTGTGTTTAAATTAAATCTTTTATACTGTAGGAATATGAATATGCAAAATTTTAAGATTTTGGGACCATTAGTTAAGGAAACATAAAAAGTACCAAGATACTATTTTGCTGCTATTTACTTCTAAATATGTAAAAAAATATCCAAAAATTTTATTTTTAGATAGCAAAGTTCTCTGCTGAATATTAGAAACGAAGTTTCAAGATTATAGAGTCATTTATGAAGTAGTTAAAAAAAGTACCAAAGTAATTATATCAGAATTATTTATAAAAAGTACCGAAGTACCTATTTTTACCCATTTTATCCCCTTTAAATGTGAAGTTGCAAAAATGTTGTATTTTATAATTATTTATTTCGTAGTGGTTGTACATGTTGAATTTAAAGTTTCTAGGGCCATTAGATCAGCAAACATAAAAAGTACCAAAGTACCATTTTTACTTCTTTTAGCACCTTAAAGTAGAAATTGTCTTAATTGCCCTTTAACAAAATATTCATTCTACTGAAAGATTCTATATGCAAAATTTCAAGTTTCAGGGATCACTAAAAAAGGAGTTATAAAAAGTACCATGGTACTATTTTTACCGCTTTTTCCCTTTTAATATATTAATTTTCAAATATGTTATTTTCAAATCGTAACGTTCTCTGGAAAATATAACAAACGAAATTTTAAGTTTTTTACAACATTTGTGGAGTAGTTATAAAAAGTACCAAAAGTATGTATTTTTTTCCGTTTTAGGAATTTTACGCTTTTTACCCCCATTAAATGTGAAGTTGCAAAAACTGAGTTTTTTTAGGAATATTTATTTCGTAATTGAATTGAACATATTGAAGTTTCTAGGATAATTAGTTTAGTAAATATAAAAAGTACCAAAGTACAATTTTTACTTCTTAGTTATAAAAAGTACCAAAGTATTTTTTTTACCCATTTTACGCATTTTAACCACTTTAAATGTGAAGTTGCAAAAATTGAGTTTTTAAGGAATATTTATTTCGTAATTGAATTGAACATGTTGTATTAAAAGTTTCTAGGATAATTAGTTTAGTAAATATAAAAAGTACCAAAGTACCATTTTCACTACTTTAATAGCCTTATAAGGTAGAAATTTTCAAAATTGTGTTGAAATGAAATATTTTTTCTACTGGATGCAAAATTTTAAGTTTCTGGGATCATTAGTAAAGAAGATATAAAAAGTAACAAGGTACTTTTTTGAAAATATAATTTCCAAAAAATGTTATTTTCAGATCGTAGAGTTCTCTGGAGAATATCAGAAAGAATTTATAAAAAGTACCAAAGTACTTATTTTTAAAATTTTTACGCTTTTTATCCCCTTTAAATTGTAAATATATATAAAAATTTTGTTTTCTAGAAATGTTTTTTTATATGTGAATCTAATTTTTAAATTTTAAGAATTCTAGGGTTATTAGTTCAGTAAATGTAAAAAGTACCAAATTACCATTTTTTTTCGTTTTTTGCCACTTATGTAGAAATTTTCAAAACTGTCTTTTAATAAAATATTTTTCTACTGGAGGATCCCATATGTTAAATTTTAAGTTTCTGGGATTATTAGTAAAGGAAATATAAAAAGTACCAAAGTACCATTTTTATTCGTTTTTGGCTCACTTATGTAGAAATTTTCAAAACAGTCATTCAATAAAATATTTTTCTACTGGAGGATACCATATGCAAAATTTTAAGTTTCTGGGGTTATTTGTAAAGGAAATATAAAAAGTACCAAAGTACTTTTTTCAATTTTTGCCCTCTTAATATATATAAATTTCCAAAAATGTTATTTTAAGATCGCAAAATTCTCTTCAGATTATAACAAACAAAGTCTTAAGTTTTTAGAGTCATTTAAGAAGTAGTTATAAAAAGTACCAAAGTACTTGTTTTTACCCTTTTGACTCTTTTACCCCTTTTAAATGTCAATTTCCAAAAAAATAGTTTTTTTGGAACGTTTATTTCGAAATTAAATTGTACAATGTACATTTTAAATTTAAAGCTTCTAGCGTTATAAATTCCGTAAATATAAAAAGTACTAAAGTACTATTTTTACTGCCTTTTTAGCCTTTTAAGGTAGACATTTTCAAAATTTTATTTTTCTGAAATATAAAAAGTACCAAGGTACTATTTTTACCGCTTTTCTTTTTTTTAAGTTTTAAGATTTATTTGTGAAATAGTTATGAAAAGTACCAAAGTACCTTTTTTACCCTGTTTACGTTTTTTATATTTACATTTATTTCGTAACTGAATTGTACATGTTGAGTTAAAAGTTTCTAGGGTAATTAGTCCAGTAAATACAAAAAAGTACCAAAGTACTTTTTTTTTGTTTTAAAGAGGTTAGGGTTAAGCCCCTATGACACTACATTTTTTTTGTATTTTATTTTTTATTAATTGATAGAATGAAACAGCAAAAGAAGAAATGAAAAAGAAACATAAAATAAACAAACAAATAGTGATGATTACTTTCATTTAAATAAAAACCCGCTGAATAAATACCAAAAACCGTCAAAAAGGCAAAAAAGCCGCTTCATTTAATAAAGAACAGAAAAGTTGGCAACACTTAATATCATTAATGCGTAAATGTCAAAAAAATATGTAAAATTTTTACATTTTTTTTGACATTCAACCATTTGATAACCAAATTAATCGATAACACAAGAATAAAATTTGACGTTTACTGTTTTTTTAGTTTGCTTTTACTCTTCACACTTGTTCAGGTTTCCTATGGTGATATATTTGCACTGTTCACATAAATTTCATCAATACAAAAAAAATGTAGTGTCATAGGGGCTTTACTAGTTCAGTAATTATAAAAAGTACCAAAGTTACATTTTTCTCCTTTTTAAGCCTTTTAAAGTAGAGAGTTTAAAAATTATCCTTTAACGATTTTTTTTTCTACTGTAGGGTTTTATATGCAAAATTTCAAGTTTCTGGGATCATTAATTAGTAATGGAGACAAAAAAGTACCAAGGTGCTATTTTTTGCCGCTTATTGACCACCTAATATATAAATTTCCAAACATGTTATTTTCAGATTGTAGAGTTCTCTGGAGAATATCATAAACGAAATCATAAGTTTTTAGAGTCATTTGTGAAGTAGAAATAAAAAGTACCAAAGTACTTTTTTAACCCATTTATGTTTTTCCCTCTTTTAAATATGAATTTCCGAAAATTTGGTTTTTATTTTTTAATTTTAATCTCGGATGTGAATCTTACATGTTTATAATAAAAATTCTAGAGGTATTACTTCAGTAAATATAAAAAGTACCAATTATAAAAAGTACCAAAGTACCATTCATATCACATATAACACTTTAAAAATTGAAATTGTTAAATTTTAATTTTACAGGATGCCTTGGGGATCCTGCATGTCTACTAGGGAATCCTGCATACTGAATCTTAGGTTTCAAGAATTACTTATAAGTTTAGGAGTTATAAAAAGTGGCAAAGTACCATTTTTTTTAAGCACTTTATCGCCCTCATGGCAATGAAATTTTTAAAAACTTGGATTTAGTGCATGCTTGATATGGTATTTTAGGGTTGATAAATATATACATTCCATTTATAAAATTTATCAACCCTAAAATAAACAAAAAAAAAATTTGAAACGAATTTCAATCAACAAAAACGCGGATTCAATCAATTTTTTTATTGAAATTCCTCCAATTAAAAAAATTGTTTTTCCAATTATTAAAATTGTTGATGGTGGATTGAACATTTTTTCAATCAAAAATTTTTTCGATTTTGATCAAAGATTGATCAATTTTTTATTTATAGTCAATCAAAAAAATAATTAATTTAACAAATGAATTGTAAGCTTATGACAAAATCATCAAAAAATGCATCTTTTTTGCTTTCCAATATGTTGCCAACAATAAAAAAAGTAAAATCCAAATATTTTGACTATTTTTGAATTAATCTATTCAAATAAATAAAAGCGAAAAAAAATCTGGTATTCTGAAAATTTGTAATTCGACAGTTAAAGAAAATAAAAAACAATTTTAATCAAAACATTGATTGACTCATTTAAATTTTGTTGATCAATAGATTTAATTGAAAATTGTTAGCCAATAATTCTTTGTGTGAGCCTGAGCTTACGCAATATTTTTAGAATTTTGTGCCGCCTTAAGGCAGGCAACATTTTCTTTTAAAATTGTAGTAGAAAATAGATTTCCTGTTTTAGTTATACATAGTAAAAAAATGTATATTTAATTTACTCTGAATTAGTATTGTTTTAATGAAAAATAAATCTATGAAAATTTTATTGGAATTTAGATGATTAGTTTTTCTAATAATTTTATCCCACAAACATTAAAAATTTCAGTAATTGTAATATTTCTAAAATTCAAATTTAATTCAAAATCAATTTTAAGTCAAAACATACCGCTGCTAAATTAATTGTCCTTTTTACGGGAGAAAGTTATTTAAAAGAAATGAAATCAAATTCAAGTTTAAAACCAACAATCTAATCCTCGGCTTACTTGTATAAATATTTTCTTAGATTTCATTTAGAGCATTTTTTATATCCTGAAAACGGTTCTTTCAGTGTGACTTTATTTTTGATTTATAAATATCATCAAGAAATTTCGTGCCATGTAAAGAAAATGCAGCTCTTATCTATAACTGTAACATCAAACTTACAAAATTGGCCTACTTTAGGGCTGTTATAAATTTAAAAACTATTGCCTACTTTTAGGCTGATATTTTTTTTTAAATTTAAATTTTGAGATAGGCTCCATAAAATCGACTGTTAGCCTGAATTATATAGGCTTAAGAATGCAAATAACTTTTTGAAATTAAAAGAAATCTTATTTGCACCATTTTCAAGTAAAAAGTGTAAATAAGATTTCTTTTAATTTCAAAAAGTTATTTGCATTCTTAAGCCTATAAAGAGCTATATAATTCAGGCTAACGGTCGATTTTATGGAGCCTATCTCAAAATTTAAATATAACGGAGAGTTTTTTTTTAATAGAGATGTAAGTAATCCAGCCTTAATAAAATTAATGCTCCTAAAGTTATGCTTCATATTTATATATGTCAAACATCCTATAAGTAGGCAATTGTTCTTAGACAATAAATTTCACCTTCAAGTATCTCTACTAAAATTGCATTTTTTTAAATGAGTAGGGCATTTTAAATTCATTACACCCATTTTTAACAAAATAAACTATATATTTTTGTTTTAATTGATTTATTGTTTGTTTCTGTGGCATTTTATGATATGGATGGGCCAATAAATTATTCAAATACTATTTATTTTGATTTTTATATATGTATTTTTTTCACGACTTTATAAACAATAAATTGTTTATTTATTTAAAAGTTTATTATCTACCACAAATAACATTTATAATTAAATTGTTGAAAAAAATATAATTTCATTTATTCTCTGGTTACCAATTAAAGACTCGATTTATTTATTTGGAAATTGTTATAATAAATATAGGAAATTTTTTTAGAAATATTATTTAATTTCTTTGTACATAGTTATAGACAATGCTATCAATTTCATATAATTTAATTAATATCATAAAAAATTGATCTATGTATTATAAAATCTTCTATTATATAAAGGCTAAAACCACAATACTGATTATGATTTGGAATTATTTTTTTTTTATTAATGAAAGTTGTGGTTTTTTGTATAAACTTGTTATTTAATACTTAGTGGTAGGAGGTAAACACGTTAAATATGTTTTAAATTGATTATTGATCATTAGAAAATAATGTTTAATTATATTGCGTTTTTAGTTTTTTTGTTTAAAGCAAAATCCCCAAAGTAGGCTATATAGTTATTTTTTAAAATATATATTTCTGTTAATTAAAAACTGCTTGTTTTCATATTAACAAACTAATTTTGGCCTTTAGAATTTTACAGCGCCTTAAAGTATGCAACATATTTGGTTATCCTAATATTCCTAAAAATAGGCAACGTTTTTTTTAAATAAACATGGGGAAATTTTTTATAACTAGGATATTTTTTTGAATTAAAGCAAAATTTGACCCTCTTATACTTTAAACACTTTTTTTAAAATTTAGTGCTTTTAATCTATTATTGATGTTAAGAGAATCAAACAATCAGAATTGTTTGTTTTGAAGCCTTTATTCCTGAAGAAGGTAATATTTTTTTTTAAATCGATTTCTGTTTATAGACAAGATGTGTGTTTTCATATTTTTAAACAAATTTTAGCCTTTAGAATTTTAAAGTGCCTCAAAGTATGCAGCTTATTTAGTTATCTAGATACTCCTACAAATAGGCAACACTTTTTTGTATTACATTACACCTGGGAACATTTTGTATAAATATGAAATTTTGTTTAAAAAAATCATTTAGCTGGTGTTTAGATATGAAAACAATATTTTACAAAGCCTTGCATGGCTTAACCCTCTAATGCAGCAGGCTGGCAAAAGTTAAGTTTATTTTATAAGCATTGAGTTCTAACTTTAGCTCAAAATTTAGTTCAGCAAAAATTTATAAGTGTTTTTCAAATATGTTATGCGAATACCAAAAAAAAAAAAAGTAAGGAAAAAAGATTGTGACAAAAAAGCTTTATTTAAAGAAAGGGTGAAAAATTAATAAAAAAAATGTTAAGGAAAAAATTTTCGTTGATAAACATTTTTTTGTTGAAATATAATATTTTGTTCATTAGCAGGTGAATTAAAGCATTTTGAGTTTTAGGCTATATGGAATGTACTAAAAGTTTCGACTTTACCTTAAATTTCATAGCTTTTAAACAGCTAAACCGATATCTCTCAAATGCATTTCCAAACTTCTAGAACCATCGACTAGTATTTATGTTATAGATACAGAATCTCCATTTCTCGCAGCCACACACTAAAAAAAACTTGCCTATTACTAGAAAAAGTCTTATACTCCCATTTTAACAAAATTCCTCGTTTTTTTTAACAAATTTTTTTTTTTTGTTTTAATAAAAAATTTTTTTGTTGATCGAAATTTAAATTTTTTTGTAGGTTACAATTTTTTTTCGTAAATATTCAAATTTTTAAGGTAATTTTACAAAAAAATCTAGTAAAATCACGAGAATTTTAAGTAAAAAATGTTGTACATTTACAATTTTATTGGTAAAAAGCTCTTAAAAAGCTTTATTGGTAAAAAGCTCCTAAAAAGCTTTATTGAATTGTAAATGTTGTACATTTCCCTAGTAAAAATGTTTTTGTATACATTCATGTATAAATTGATACAAATATATCTAATTTTATATATAAATATTTAATTATATGAAATTATATAAAAAATTACTCAGATAAGACCAAAATTCGTATCAAATTTTATAAAATTTTATACGAATTTTGGTCTTATCTGATTGATTTTCTATATAATTTAATATGATACGATCTAAATATGTATAAAAAGATATATTTGTATCAATTTATACATGGCTATATACGAAATCATTTTTACTAGGGTTACAATTTTATTGGTAAAAAGCTCGTAAAGAGCTTTTTTGGTAAAAAAGCTCGTATTTTTACTAGGAACTCTCGTAAAATAGGAGATTGCAAATAATCAAGTGAATTCATGAGAACTCCTTGTAAGTTTTATTGCGTCAAAAAAGTTGTAAATTTACAATTTTATTAGTAAAAGCTTGTTAAATTACATAAAAGCTTTTAATTTTTGCGAGGAAGTTTCGTAAAATAGAAGGTAGTAAAAAATAAAATTTACAAGCATTTCTTGTCATTTTACACTGTTTTTTTTTAGTGTAAAGTATACATAATATTGATCCGTGATCGATTGTAAGAGATTCTATGAATATCTGTCCGTCATTTCTGTGAAAAGCACGATTCATTCTTAACCAAACGAGACTAGACTCCTTAAGTTTGGTCAAATTTGGTGATGGGCTAGATCGTACAAGGGGAAAAATTTAATTTTTAAAAACTAAACCAACCTCTGGAAGTTAGAAGCAGTTCAAAGTCTTGCACTTAAAAAAAGAAAAATAATTTTTTGACCCGCCTCTTCTGTGGGTGTGGATATAAATTATAAATCATAAAAAAATCAAATTGTCAACATTTTTCGTTAGGGGAAGGTGTCCCCGAAATTAACCTTCGAAATTTTTTTTAAAAAACCTATTCATTTCTTTTTTATACCCTCCACTCTAGTGGTAGAGGGTATATATAAGTTTGTCATTCCGTTGGTAACACCTCGAAATATTGGTCTAGGACTCCATAAACTATATATATTCATGATCCTTGATCGATATATATATGAGCAATTGTCATTAACTTTTAATATTTAAGAAAAAAAAAATTGTGATTTTTTTTTCGTGGCACATTGATAAGACTTTGTAGGTAAATAACATTATAAATAAGTAATTCAAATCCGTCCGCGTGCATTAATTTGAGCGATCGCACCCAAAACTATGGCGGTTTAAAGTTAAAATTTTTAAAAAAATTGTCAAAATTACATTTTTTATCCGAAGTTAACCAAACGTACCATTTTGTATTATGCTTACCAAGAGCTAAAATACATATTCAAACATGCATAAAATCTTTGCTAAATATCGAGATATTTGCATTTAACCAATTTTTTTTCGGCACATTTTCCAATATTTTGGAAAGGGTGTGAAGTTAGCTTCCCAAAAATAGATATCTTTTTGAAAAATGTTAACATCCTAACAGAGACTGTTATTTAACATTGTGAAGTTAGCTTCCAAAAATAGATATCTTTTTAGCAGAAATCGAATATAACGAATTGAAATTGGAAAAAAATATCTTATATAGACTATATACCGATATCTGACAACATATCAAATGAATATTAACACTTATTTTTCAAATATGAATTAAAAAAAAGTAAATAGTAAGAAACAAATACAAATTAAAATATATACATTTTCAGAACCGTACGTTACAGATCGGAGTATATATATATATACCGATATCTGATAAAATTACAAATACATTTAGGGGCTTTTCCCGCACATGGGGTTTGTAGCCCGGGACTAGTAGATTCTTAAAAAATATATACCTAAGAAATCGTATGTTTGAGATCGGAGATATATATTTTTTAAAAAAATGAATAATACACTCTGCAAATTATAGGGTTATAATGAGCGACCTCTAAAAAAGTCAAAATACATTTAGGGGCTTAACCCGCACATGGGGTTTGTAGCCCGGGACTAGTAGATTCTAAAAAAATATATAGCTAAGAAATCGTATGTTTGAGATCGGAGATATATATTTTTTAAAAAAATGAATAATAACTCTGCAAATTATAGGGTTATAATGAGCGACCTCTAAAAAAGTCAAAATACATTTAGGGGCTTAACCCGCACATGGGGTTGGTAGCCCGGGACTAGTAGATTCTAAAAAAATATATACCTAAGAAATCGTATGTTTGAGATCGGAGATATATATTTTTTAAAAAAATGAATAATACACTCTGCAAATTATAGAGTTATAATGAGCGACCTCAAAAAAGGTCAAAATACATTAAGGGGCTTAACCCGCACATGGGGTTGGTAGCCCGGGACTAGTAGATTCTAAAAAAATATATAGCTAAGAAATCGTATGTTTGAGATCGGAGATATATATTTTTTAAAAAAATGAATAATACACTCTGCAAATTATAGAGTTATAATGAGCGACCTCAAAAAAGGTCAAAATACATTAAGGGGCTTAACCCGCACATGGGGTTGGTAGCCCGGGACTAGTAGATTCTAAAAAAATATATAGCTAAGAAATCGTATGTTTGAGATCGGAGATATATATTTTTTAAAAAAATGAATAATACACTCTGCAAATTATAGAGTTATAATGAGCGACCTCAAAAAAAGTCAAAATACATTTAGGGGCTTAACCCGCACATGGAGTTTGTAGCCCGGGACTAGTAGATTCTAAAAAAATATATAGCTAAGAAATCGTATGTTTGAGATCGGAGATATACAGTGACGAGCAAAAGTGTAACAGGGTTCACATTGCTTAGATAATCTCCTCTATATTTTAAACTACACAAGATAAAGTATTGAAGTTTTTTGATAATTTTATTAGTTAATTGATCAGAATTTATAAACATTATCGAAATATGCTGTAAAATTTTTTATAAAAAAAATATAGTAAAAATTCCATAAAAAGGCAAGTGTTACATTATTGCACTCATGATTTTTCTACATAAATCTTTAGGACAACTTTTATATTTCGCGCATATAGACCCGGATTTTGCAATTTTTTTATAAAACTTAATAAATAACATAAAAATAATTCATTTGTTGAAAAGAAATTTTGGCTAAACCTTTTTTTTAACTCAAAAGTCCGTCCTTTTAACGATTTTAGGAGAGCCACACGTATTACTCAAGCTTAGAATATACAGACATTATTTTTTTGTAATGGCGTTTATATCCGGCGATAGTAGAGCCCATTTATAATCAAATTCATAAGTGGTTTGTTTATTTTGCAATTAATACAATTTTTTTATTGGGTACTCAATTTGGGTTTTTGGCGGAATTTCAAATATTTTTGCAGATATTCAACATTTTTCGGATGAATACGAGCCAATTCTGGCCAATGATGTTTTTTCTATATTCGGTCTTAAATATATCGTCAATTAAAATCATCAGTAGATTGACAATATTGTTATAAAGAATGTAGTTATTATTAAATCCCTACTTAAAATTATTGTTTGGGGTACCTAAATTGAATTAGTGAATTTCGTCCAATGATAAGAGCAGCAAAAGACTTTTATTTATTAAACATTATTTATTTTTGTTCTTTCTGAAAAAATAACTCCAAAGATTGCGTTCTGATTCGATAATTTGACACTATGGCACTACCCCGAGGATAATGTCCAAAACCACGAAATGTGATAGTGGTTTTAAATGGCATAAACCCATTCTTAACAAAATTTATGATCAACTGGTGATATAAGTTATATCACCAGTTGATTTATTTACGGCTGAATTAAGAAAACACTTCTTGAGCAAAATTGGCCTTTATTCAGCCGAAAAATGTCGAATTTCGGCAAAAATATTTGAAATTCCTCCAGAAACCCAACCCCAGTACACAATAACTTTTTTTTTACTAATTGCAAAAGCAACAATCCATTTACGAAATTCTTTATAAATGGTCTCTATTATCGCTTGATATAAACACCATTCAAAAAAAATAATTTCTGCAAATTCTTAGCTTGATAAATATGCGTGGTTCCCCAAAAAACGTAAAAAGGACGGACTTTTGAGTTAAAAATAATGTTTACCCAAAATTTCTTTTCAACAAATGAATTATTTTTATGTTATTTATTAAGTTTTATAAAAAAATTGCAAAATCCGGGTATATATGCGCGAAATATAAAAGTTGTCCTAAAGATTTATGTAGAAAAATCATGAGTGCAATAATGTAACACTTGCCTTTTTATGGAATTTTTACTATATTTTTTTTATAAAAAATTTTACAGCATATTTCGATAATGTTTATAAATTCTGATCAATTAACTAATAAAATTATCAAAAAACTTCAATACTTTATCTTGTGTAGTTTAAAATATAGAGCAGATTATCTAAGCAATGTGAACCCTGTTACACTTTTGCTCGTCACTGTATATTTTTTAAAAAAATGAATAATACACTCTGCAAATTATAGAGTTATAATGAGCGACCTCTAAAAAAGTCAAAATACATTTAGGGGCTTAACCCGCACATGGGGTTTGTAGCCCGGGACTAGTAGATTCTAAAAAAATATATAGCTAAGAAATCGTATGTTTGAGATCGGAGATATATATTTTAAAAATAAATGAATAATACACTCTGCAAATTATACAGTTATAATGAGCGACCTCAAAAAAAGTCAAAATACATTTAGGGGCTTAACCCGCACATGGGGTTGGTAGCCCGGGACTAGTAGATTCTAAAAAAATATATACCTAAGAAATCGTATGTTTGAGATCGGAGATATATATTTTTTAAAAAAATTAATAATACACTCTGCAAATTATAGGGTTATAATGAGCGACCTCTAAAAAAATCAAAATACATTTAGGGGCTTAACCCGCACATGGGGTTTGTAGCCCGGGACTAGTGGATTCTAAAAAAATATATAGCTAAGAAATCGTATGTTTGAGATCGGAGATATATATTTTTAAAAAAATTAATAATACACTCTGCAAATTATAGGGTTATAATGAGCAACCTCTAAAAAAGTCAAAATACATTTAGGGGCTTAACCCGCACATGGAGTTTGTAGCCCGGGACTTGTAGATTCTAAAAAAATATATAGCTAAGAAATCGTATGTTTGAGATCGGAGATATATATTTTTTAAAAAAATGAATAATACACTCTGCAAATTATAGAGTTATAATGAGCGACCTCAAAAAAAGTCAAAATACATTTAGGGGCTTAACCCGCACATGGGGTTGGTAGCCCGGGACTAGTAGATTCTAAAAAAATATATAGCTAAGAAATCGTATGTTTGAGATCGGAGATATATATTTTTTAAAAAAATGAATAATACACTCTGCAAATTATAGAGTTATAATGAGCGACCTCAAAAAAAGTCAAAATACATTTAGGGGCTTAACCCGCATATGGGGTTGGTAGCCCGGGACTAGTAGATTCTAAAAAAATATATAGCTAAGAAATCGTATGTTTGAGATCGGAGATATATATTTTTTAAAAAAATGAATAATACACTCTGCAAATTATAGAGTTATAATGAGCGACCTCAAAAAAAGTCAAAATACATTTAGGGGCTTAACCCGCACATGGGGTTGGTAGCCCGGGACTAGTAGATTCTAAAAAAATATATACCTAAGAAATCGTATGTTTGAGATCGGAGATATATATTTTTTAAAAAAATTAATAATACACTCTGCAAATTATAGGGTTATAATGAGCGACCTCTAAAAAAGTCAAAATACATTTTGGGGCTTGACCCGCACATGGGGTTTGTAGCCCGGGACTAGTAGATTCTAAAAAAATATATAGCTAAGAAATCGTATGTTTGAGATCGGAGATATATATTTTTTAAAAAAATTAATAATACACTCTGCAAATTATAGGGTTATAATGAGCGACCTCTAAAAAAGTCAAAATACATTTAGGGGCTTAACCCGCACATGGGGTTGGTAGCCCGGGACTAGTAGATTCTAAAAAAATATATAGCTAAGAAATCGTATGTTTGAGATCGGAGATATATATTTTTTAAAAAAATGAATAATACACTCTGCAAATTATAGAGTTATAATCAGCGACCTCAAAAAAAGTCAAAATACATTTAGGGGCTTAACCCGCACATGGGGTTGGTAGCCCGGCACTAGTAGATTCTAAAAAAATATATACCTAAGAAATCGTATGTTTGAGATCGGAGATATATATTTTTTTAAAAAAATGAATAATACACTCTGCAAATTATAGAGTTATAATGAGCGACCTCAAAAAAGGTCAAAATACATTTAGGGGCTTAACCTGCACATGGGGTTGGTAGCCCGGGACTAGTAGATTCTAAAAAAATATATAGCTAAGAAATCGTATGTTTGAGATCGGAGATATATATTTTTTAAAAAAATTAATAATACACTCTGCAAATTATAGGGTTATAATGAGCGACCTCTAAAAAAGTCAAAATACATTTAGGGGCTTAACCCGCACATGGAGTTTGTAGCCCGGGACTAGTAGATTCTAAAAAAATATATAGCTAAGAAATCGTATGTTTGAGATCGGAGATATATATTTTTTAAAAAAATTAATAATACACTCTGCAAATTATAGGGTTATAATGAGCGACCTCTAAAAAAGTCAAAATACATTTAGGGGCTTAACCCGCACATGGGGTTTGTAGCCCGGGACTAGTAGATTCTAAAAAAATATATAGCTAAGAAATCGTATGTTTGAGATCGGAGATATATATTTTTAAAAAAAATGAATAATACACTCTGCAAATTATAGAGTTATAATGAGCGACCTCAAAAAAAGTCAAAATACAAACATACGATTTCTTAGCTATATATTTTTTTAGAATCTACTAGTCCCGGGCTACCAACCCCATATGCGGGTTAAGCCCCTAAATGTATTTTGACTTTTTTTGAGGTCGCTCATTATAACTCTATAATTTGCAGAGTGTATTATTCATTTTTTTAAAAAATATATATCTCCGATCTCAAACATACGATTTCTTAGCTATATATTTTTTTAGAATCTACTAGTCCCGGGCTACCAACCCCATATGCGGGTTAAGCCCCTAAATGTATTTTGACTTTTTTTGAGGTCGCTCATTATAACTCTATAATTTGCAGAGTGTATTATTCATTTTTTTAAAAAATATATATCTCCGATCTCAAACATACGATTTCTTAGCTATATATTTTTTTAGAATCTACTAGTCCCGGGCTACCAACCCCATGTGCGGGTTAAGCCCCTAAATGTATTTTGACTTTTTTTGAGGTCGCTCATTATAACTCTATAATTTGCAGAGTGTATTATTCATTTTTTTAAAAAATATATATCTCCGATCTCAAACATACGATTTCTTAGCTATATATTTTTTTAGAATCTACAAGTCCCGGGCTACAAACTCCATGTGCGGGTTAAGCCCCTAAATGTATTTTGACTTTTTTAGAGGTTGCTCATTATAACCCTATAATTTGCAGAGTGTATTATTAATTTTTTTAAAAAATATATATCTCCGATCTCAAACATACGATTTCTTAGCTATATATTTTTTTAGAATCCACTAGTCCCGGGCTACAAACCCCATGTGCGGGTTAAGCCCCTAAATGTATTTTGATTTTTTTAGAGGTCGCTCATTATAACCCTATAATTTGCAGAGTGTATTATTCATTTTTTTAAAAAATATATATCTCCGATCTCAAACATACGATTTCTTAGGTATATATTTTTTTAGAATCTACTAGTCCCGGGCTACCAACCCCATGTGCGGGTTAAGCCCCTAAATGTATTTTGACTTTTTTTGAGGTCGCTCATTATAACTGTATAATTTGCAGAGTGTATTATTCATTTATTTTTAAAATATATATCTCCGATCTCAAACATACGATTTCTTAGCTATATATTTTTTTAGAATCTACTAGTCCCGGGCTACAAACCCCATGTGCGGGTTAAGCCCCTAAATGTATTTTGACTTTTTTAGAGGTCGCTCATTATAACTCTATAATTTGCAGAGTGTATTATTCATTTTTTTAAAAAATATACAGTGACGAGCAAAAGTGTAACAGGGTTCACATTGCTTAGATAATCTGCTCTATATTTTAAACTACACAAGATAAAGTATTGAAGTTTTTTGATAATTTTATTAGTTAATTGATCAGAATTTATAAACATTATCGAAATATGCTGTAAAATTTTTTATAAAAAAAATATAGTAAAAATTCCATAAAAAGGCAAGTGTTACATTATTGCACTCATGATTTTTCTACATAAATCTTTAGGACAACTTTTATATTTCGCGCATATATACCCGGATTTTGCAATTTTTTTATAAAACTTAATAAATAACATAAAAATAATTCATTTGTTGAAAAGAAATTTTGGGTAAACATTATTTTTAACTCAAAAGTCCGTCCTTTTTACGTTTTTTGGGGAACCACGCATATTTATCAAGCTAAGAATTTGCAGAAATTATTTTTTTTGAATGGTGTTTATATCAAGCGATAATAGAGACCATTTATAAAGAATTTCGTAAATGGATTGTTGCTTTTGCAATTAGTAAAAAAAAAGTTATTGTGTACTGGGGTTGGGTTTCTGGAGGAATTTCAAATATTTTTGCCGAAATTCGACATTTTTCGGCTGAATAAAGGCCAATTTTGCTCAAGAAGTGTTTTCTTAATTCAGCCGTAAATAAATCAACTGGTGATATAACTTATATCACCAGTTGATCATAAATTTTGTTAAGAATGGGTTTATGCCATTTAAAACCACTATCACATTTCGTGGTTTTGGACATTATCCTCGGGGTAGTGCCATAGTGTCAAATTATCGAATCAGAACGCAATCTTTGGAGTTATTTTTTCAGAAAGAACAAAAATAAATAATGTTTAATAAATAAAAGTCTTTTGCTGCTCTTATCATTGGACGAAATTCACTAATTCAATTTAGGTACCCCAAACAATAATTTTAAGTAGGGATTTAATAATAACTACATTCTTTATAACAATATTGTCAATCTACTGATGATTTTAATTGACGATATATTTAAGACCGAATATAGAAAAAACATCATTGGCCAGAATTGGCTCGTATTCATCCGAAAAATGTTGAATATCTGCAAAAATATTTGAAATTCCGCCAAAAACCCAAATTGAGTACCCAATAAAAAAATTGTATTAATTGCAAAATAAACAAACCACTTATGAATTTGATTATAAATGGGCTCTACTATCGCCGGATATAAACGCCATTACAAAAAAATAATGTCTGTATATTCTAAGCTTGAGTAATACGTGTGGCTCTCCTAAAATCGTTAAAAGGACGGACTTTTGAGTTAAAAAAAAGGTTTAGCCAAAATTTCTTTTCAACAAATGAATTATTTTTATGTTATTTATTAAGTTTTATAAAAAAATTGCAAAATCCGGGTCTATATGCGCGAAATATAAAAGTTGTCCTAAAGATTTATGTAGAAAAATCATGAGTGCAATAATGTAACACTTGCCTTTTTATGGAATTTTTACTATATTTTTTTTATAAAAAATTTTACAGCATATTTCGATAATGTTTATAAATTCTGATCAATTAACTAATAAAATTATCAAAAAACTTCAATACTTTATCTTGTGTAGTTTAAAATATAGAGGAGATTATCTAAGCAATGTGAACCCTGTTACACTTTTGCTCGTCACTGTATATCTCCGATCTCAAACATACGATTTCTTAGCTATATATTTTTTTAGAATCTACTAGTCCCGGGCTACAAACTCCATGTGCGGGTTAAGCCCCTAAATGTATTTTGACTTTTTTTGAGGTCGCTCATTATAACTCTATAATTTGCAGAGTGTATTATTCATTTTTTTAAAAAATATATATCTCCGATCTCAAACATACGATTTCTTAGCTATATATTTTTTTAGAATCTACTAGTCCCGGGCTACCAACCCCATGTGCGGGTTAAGCCCCTTAATGTATTTTGACCTTTTTTGAGGTCGCTCATTATAACTCTATAATTTGCAGAGTGTATTATTCATTTTTTTAAAAAATATATATCTCCGATCTCAAACATACGATTTCTTAGCTATATATTTTTTTAGAATCTACTAGTCCCGGGCTACCAACCCCATGTGCGGGTTAAGCCCCTTAATGTATTTTGACCTTTTTTGAGGTCGCTCATTATAACTCTATAATTTGCAGAGTGTATTATTCATTTTTTTAAAAAATATATATCTCCGATCTCAAACATACGATTTCTTAGGTATATATTTTTTTAGAATCTACTAGTCCCGGGCTACCAACCCCATGTGCGGGTTAAGCCCCTAAATGTATTTTGACTTTTTTAGAGGTCGCTCATTATAACCCTATAATTTGCAGAGTTATTATTCATTTTTTTAAAAAATATATATCTCCGATCTCAAACATACGATTTCTTAGCTATATATTTTTTTAGAATCTACTAGTCCCGGGCTACAAACCCCATGTGCGGGTTAAGCCCCTAAATGTATTTTGACTTTTTTAGAGGTCGCTCATTATAACCCTATAATTTGCAGAGTGTATTATTCATTTTTTTAAAAAATATATATCTCCGATCTCAAACATACGATTTCTTAGGTATATATTTTTTAAGAATCTACTAGTCCCGGGCTACAAACCCCATGTGCGGGAAAAGCCCCTAAATGTATTTGTAATTTTATCAGATATCGGTATATATATATATACTCCGATCTGTAACGTACGGTTCTGAAAATGTATATATTTTAATTTGTATTTGTTTCTTACTATTTACTTTTTTTTAATTCATATTTGAAAAATAAGTGTTAATATTCATTTGATATGTTGTCAGATATCGGTATATAGTCTATATAAGATATTTTTTTCCAATTTCAATTCGTTATATTCGATTTCTGCTAAAAAGATATCTATTTTTGGAAGCTAACTTCACAATGTTAAATAACAGTCTCTGTTAGGATGTTAACATTTTTCAAAAAGATATCTATTTTTGGGAAGCTAACTTCACACCCTTTATTTTGGAAATAAAAATGTTTCCAGCGGTTTAATTTTTTTTAGAAAAATACTACCAAATGCATTAAAAAAATCTCAACAAATTCTTAGTTGACACTATTATTCTATCTCTAATAGGTAAGAAACAGCAGTGGTTTAAAGGGTCATTTTTGAAAAAAAAAAAATTAATAATTTTTGATTTTTTTTTTTTTAATATTTAAAGTCTGATTTTACAGTGTTGTCCTTCACTGAATATTGAAACTATTCAAAGTTTGATTAATAATGATAATATTAAGGTTATTACGAAATATTTTAACGTTATTACTAATTTTATTAAGGTTATAACAAATTTTAGCGATTTTTCGCGATTTTCGCGACTGCAAAAATCAATGGACTAATTTTGTAATATTATTCGAATAAGACATATCAAAATCTATCAAAATACATTTCTTTTTTAATTTTTTTAAGTAATGTAAGATTTTATATAAGCATTAAATTTAAAAGTATCAAAAATTTAAAACCACCGAAAAACCGCTTAAACGTTAAATTTTTTCGGGTGCGAATTAATTGAAGATAGAGAATTAAAAAGACTACCAGACGCGCCTTTTACCGACCAATTTCTATAAGCAGCCTGGATGTGCCTTACAAAAAAGTGAAAACTGAAAAACACCGCGGAATTCGCCAATATTAACTTTTGATCAATGTTGCTTTCCATGATTTATTATATTTGCACATACCATTGTTTCTACATGTTCAACTTTCAGCCATGCACATTTGGCTCTCAAATAATGCAAAACTAAAATATCGAAGTTTTGCAAAAAATTTAAAAAGTTCATAAAATTTTTGCAATTGAATATTTTTTGGGTGCGTTTGTAAATCAAGTGGGAAATGGTAAATTATAAAGTTCACAAAGCATTCGGAACCATTCGGTATAAAACTGGGAGTGTGCCTCGCAAAAAACAGACTTTTTAAAAAATTCACGTTTTTTCTTCCCATCTTTGGAGAGCTGCAGCTTCGTAACCATTGTGAGCACATCACTCGAATCAGGCTCAGATTGTGCATATTTACAAGGGCTTTAACTATGTGTATTTGAATTTTAAAATTACAGTTTGCACCAAAAGCTACAATCAAAAAACCTCGAAAAATTGAAAATTGAAAAAAATTGGTATCAAAGATTTAGGTTCATGTAACTTTTTTCTTATTGATGGCACATCCACTGAACCTACACCAAATAATTGCCCAAGTCTACTGATTAAACGGTATTAAATTTGGAGCAATAGCTTTAACGCACCCAACAATATGGAACTTTTAACGAAAAATTTCATAAGAGTATCAAGCGATTTTTTTACATTTTTCAACTTTGCACGTTCCTTACCATGAGATAATGAGACTATTTGCGCTGTGCCTTTGCAGAATTACTCATTATAGTTCCCATAACATATCTACATTCACAGGTACCACCTAGTTTACAAATAAAAATGTTATTGCGAAATTAGTAAAATATCACAAGCGTTAAAAGTTAATGACAAAAGTCCATATTCATTAGACAATCTAGCGATGTCCGTCCGTCCGTCTGTGTGTTGAAAACACGCTAAATTTTAAAATACTTTACGGAAGCTCCTGAAGTTCGGCGTATATGTTGGGCATTTACCTGATCAGGTTGGTATTACAATCCAGCAAAATCGATCCAGTGGTTCAATAGTTATGAGCAAAAGGCCGAATTTCGGCAACGGTTTTTCGTGAATTTACGAGATTAAAAACACGCTAACTTTCGCAATTCTGAGGATAGTGACGCTTAGCATATATATATTTGTCGTTCCCCTGGCCTAGTTTCTATTGAATTTCAGCCAAATCGGTCCAGTGATTCAAAAGTTATTAGCAAAATCTTGAATTTCAGATTAGTTTCACCTTAAATTCACGTGTTGAAAACCCGTTAAACATGTTTTAAAAACATTGGAAAGTCACAAAAATATTTTACAACGTATTTTTGTTACTAAAAAATATTTTTACACTAAAAAAATAGACTCAAAAAAAATTTTACACTCAAAAAAATTTTACACTCAAAAAAAATTTAGTATATTTTATTTTTTTTAATTCAAAAATTACTTAAATTTTTTTTTTTTTCAGAAAACTAAATATTTCTAATCTAAAATGTTATTTTTTGCACGTTAGAAAATTTACTACCACTTAAAAATGGCATTGTGGAGGGTATTAATAGATTCGGTCAAGTCGAATTTAACTTTTCTACTTCTTGTAGTGTGATCGATTTCAAGAGATTTTGTGAATGTCTGTCCGTCTTTCTGTTGAAAGCATGATTCATTCTAAACCAAACGAGACTAAACTCCTTAAGTTTGGCACGAACATAACCACGAACGTGGTCATAGACTTGTCAAGTTTGTGGATGGGCAAGATCGTACAAGGGGAAAAATTTCCCTTTGAAAAACTTAACCAAAAGCAGTTGAAAGTCTTGCACTTGAACACAAGGACCAAAAATAATATTTTTTGACCCGCCTTTTTTGTGGGCGTTGATATAAATTATAAATCTTAAAAAAAATAAATTGCCAACATTTGTCATTAAGGGAAGGTGTCCCCAAAATTAACCTTTGAACATTTTTCAAAAAAAAAAAAAACTCTTGATTTCTTTTTTATATCCTTCAATCTAGTGATAGAGGGTATATATAAGTTTCTCATTCCGTTTGCAACTCGTCGAAATATCGCTCAAGGATCAGTGATCGATTCTAAGGCATTCTAGCGATGTCCGTCTGTTGAAATGGTGATTACGGCCATAGTATAGAACTGATTTGACTAAGACTTAACATATTTACTTGTTCTAGTCCTATGCAGTTTGGTATTGCATTTGAGCGAAATCGGTTTGGCGGTTCAAAACTTATGACAGAAAATGTAAGGACGCCTCGAAAATTTTGGTAAATTCAACATAACCTAAAAATACAAAATGATTTAATTCGGTTGTTGGTTGACACATGTTAACAGAATTGATCACCGAATGGTATGTAAACCAGTACAAACACATTTAAAAAAAATTCGCGGAATTTTTTTCATCAACAATTTTTTTTTCGCGGATTTTTTGTTAATTTTTTTTTTATTTTTTTTGCTTTTGTACAAACACATTTTTTTACAAAAAAAAAAAAAAATTTCGCGCAATTTTTTTTTCACCAAAAATTTTTTCCGCGGATTTTTTTTTTTATTTTTTTGGTTTTGCAAATAATCTTTTTTTAAGACAATTTAACGACGGACGTCTATCCATCTGTCTGTTGAAAACACGTTAATGTTCTAAACACAAATTGGAGACTACTAAGGCATAGAAGTCAAGAATTTTTGTGTATGGCAAACAAGTTTTCTTCCAATTTTGAACCTCCGGGTAAATTTTTATACTCCTAGGTCTAAACGTTTGTGGTATAAATTTGAGAGCAATCGTGGCGCCCGGCGACCAAAATTTTGGATCTTAAAAAATTAAAAATATAAGTCTTACGGTACATCATATTTATTGATTTTGATAAGCTTAGCACGAATATTAAAAAAAAAATACATCGGTCAAAAGGTTTTCGAGATATTGCTTTTTGAAATTTTAAAAAAATAGCGGTTTTTTTCTACGTTCAAGTAATTTTAATAAAAAATTTCAAAATTTCATTTTTTTGACCCTTTGATAGAGATTGAAACAATTTTTCATTTAACAAAATTTTAAAAAAGTTATTAGAATAAACAAAAAAATAGGAAAAAAGATCAGAAAATTTATAAAAATTCAAGACCAAATCAGATAAAATTAAGAAAAATTCTAAAAAATTTAGAAAATTCCGAAATTTAAATGAATATAAAAAATCGCAAAAAATATGAAAAATTTAGGAAAACTTAAAAAAAAATAAGAAAATATCAGAAGATTTTAGCAATTGATAAAAAATCTAAAAAAAATCTAAGAACACAGAAAATGTTTTAAAAATTTTAATTAGTGAAGAATGGAAAAAAATAATTTTGATTCAGCACAAGTTTGACCGGACTAAATATATCTTGCCGGTCTAAACATTTTTTTTGTAATATTTATTTAGCACAAAAATATTATTTAAATTTAATTTTACCTTTTTAAATGATGAATTACAGCTGCAAAATTCCAAGTGATGACAAAATTTTGATTTTTGTTGATAAAAAATTAAAGTTTTTAATATTTTTTTAAATTTAAAATTTTTTTAATAATTTTTTTTTTAATCCCAATAAGCACTTTTAAAATTCAAGTGCAAATCAAGTATAAATCAAGTGTAAATCAAGCCCTTATTTCCAGTCTATGCTTGAATTATACTTGAATTACACTTGAATTCAATAGCAGTCTCCAGCAAAATGGATACTTGAATTCAAGCGCTGTTTTTACACTTGAAAACCAGTGAAAAGGCTGTAAAAACAGGGCTTGAATTCCAGTGTCCGTTTTGCTGGAGTATGCTATTGAATTCAAGTGTAATTCAAGTATAAATCAAGCAGGGGCTGGAATTTAGGACTTGATTTACACTTGGTTTATACTTGATTTACACTTGAATTTTAAAATTGCTTATTGGGAATCTTGTAATATTTATTTACCAAAAAAATATTATTAAAATTTAATTTTACCTTTTTAAATGATGAATTACAGCTGCAAAATTCCAAGTGATGACAAAATTTTGATTTTTGTAGATAAAAAATTGAAGTTTTCAATATATTTTTTTTTTTTAATTTAAAATTTTTTAAAAAATTTTTTTTAATCACAAATATTTTTTTATTGTTATTAAAATATACTTTCTATTTAGTAATTCAGAAGTAATTTTTTAATGAATTCTTTAATAATCTTTTTTAATTTTATTTTTAAATTAATTAATTAATAATTTTTTTTTTTGTTTTATTTTTTTATAAAAAAAAATCGTTTTAAATTTTTTTCCGAAATTTTGCAAACATAACCGTCACCTTCAATAAACCGAAATAAACTAAATTTTAAAAACAGGATAAAACAACAAGTTAGTCAAATCAGCAGCAGGCAGCTGATAAAGATAAACACAGAACACAAGAAAGAAAAAATGCAAAAACAAAACACATCTTTTGGCCAAGTGCCAAAAGCTGTTTAAACTTGTAGAATAAAAACGAAAATTTACCCACTCTACATATACTTTCACTCACGTTTTTCTTATAACTAACACAGCCAACTAAAACTCTAACACACACACACACACACATTAATAAATAAACGAATAAACTCGTTTTTTTTTGTGTAATTGTTTTAAACAAACAAATCACTGAAAAACAATACGGAAGTATCAGAAAATTTTGCTTACTTCCGTTGCCGGCAAATGTTTAATAACAACTGACAGTTAAAGACTACTACAAAAAACAAAAACTAAAATAAAAAATATATAGCATACAACTAGGAGTTGATTGAATTGAACTAAAACGAACCTTTAAAATGCATGTTTCGTACATATGTATATGAGAAACAGGATATAAAAACAAAAGTCCAAGAAAAACAAACAAAAAATTTTCCAATGCGCGCGCATTTATATGATTTTATCAGGGTTGTAACTTTTTTTTTACTTTTTTTAATTAAGAAATTCTCAGATTTTTAAATTTTGTTCTATTACAAAAGTTTTCGATTCTGCACATTTTCCTTAGAGAAAAATCCTAAGAGTTTTAAACATTTCTTATCTTAGTCTCAGATTCTGAGATAATTTTTTGTTAGGTCTTTGTTGCTAAATTAACACCCATATTTTAATTTTAAGCACAAACTGTGTAATATTACACAAATTGCATGTATAATATTCTTAATAATAATTTTAAACATTTGATTGACAATACTTTTCTATATAACAAATTTTTGAGCACAAAATGTGTGATAGAGATATTTTACACATATTATGCGGAATTTTATGCATTATGGTAACTTAGCACAAATTACACATGATAAGATAGTAATTTTACATATCTCTTTTATAGAAAATGTCTAATTTGAAATTCTCAAAATTCTGCCCTTAAAGCTGTGGAACAAGTAATACCAATCTTAGAATAAGTAAAAAGTACCAAAAAGTACTTTTTGATAAAAAGTAAAAAAAAAAAATTTGATAGAAGGTGCCAAAAGAGAACTTTTGAAATAAAGGCTGCCAACATATTTTTTAATCAATATAACTTGTTTTATGCACAAAATTGGAGAAAGAACAATTTTACGTTTATTTTGTGGAATATAAAAGTACTAAATTACACACATTATAATAGTGATTTTACACTTATTTTTTTTTAGAAAATTTGGAATTTAAAATCCTCATGTATTTTAAAATTTCTACCTTAAAACTGTATATAAAAAATAACTTTTTTATTACAAATGTAGTGAAGTTCGTCACATGAAGTTTTTTTGTACACCATACGAATGATTAATAAATATATTTTATAATATTAAAGTAGAATTTGTTTAAAAGTATAAAATTTTTTATACAAAAATTTTATATAGAAAATTGTTTATTGAAAAATTTTATATAGAAAATTGTTTATACAAAAATTTTATATAGAAAATTTTTTAATACAGAAATTTTATATAGAAAATTGTTTATACAAAAATTTTATATAGAAAATTGTTTATACAAAAATTTTATATAGAAAATTTTTTATACAAAAATTTTATATAAAAAATTGTTTATACAAAAATTTTATATAAAAAATTTTATATAGAAAATTTTTTATACAAATATTTTATATAGAAAATTTTTTATACAAAAATTTTTTATACAAAATTTTATACAGAATTTTTTTTTATACAAAAATTTTATATAGAAAATTTTTTTATACAAAAATTTTATATAGAAAATTTTTTTATACAAAAATTTTATATAGAAAATTTTTTTATACAAAAATTTTATATAGAAAATTTTTTAGACAATAATTTTATATAGAAAATTTTTTATTCAAAAATTTTTTATATAAAAATTTTATATAGAAAATTTTTTATACAAAAATTTTGTATACAAAAATGTTACATAGAACATTTTTTATACAAAAATTTTATATAGAAAATTTTTTATACAGAAATTTTATATAGAAAATTGTTTATACAAAAATTTTATAAAGAAAATTTTTTATACAAAAATTTTATATAGAAAATTGTTTATCCAAAGATTTTATATAGAAAATTGTTAAATGAAAAATTTTATATAGAAAATTGTTTATACAAAAACTTTATATAGAAAATTTTTTATACAAAAATTTTATATAAAAAAATTGTTTATACAAAAATTTTATATAAAAAATTTTATATAGAAAATTTTTTATACAAAATTTTATACAGAATTTTTTTTATACAAAAATTTTATATAGAAAATTTTTTTATACAAAAATTTTATATAGAAAATTTTTTATACAAAAATTTTATATAGAAAATTTTTTATACAAAAATTTTATATAGAAAATTTTTTTTATACAAAAATTTTATATAGAAAATTTTTTTATACAAAAATTTTATATCGAAAATTTTTTTATACAAAAATTTTATATAGAAAATTTTTTTATACAAAAATTTTATATAGAAAATTTTTTTATACAAAAATTTTATATAGAAAATTTTTTATATGTATAATAATATGTATTATATGTACAATAATTTTATATAGAAAATTTTTTATACAATCATTTTATATAGAAAATTTTTTATACAATAATTTTATATAGAAAATTTTTTATACAATAATTTTATATAGAAAATTTTTTATACCATAATTTTATATAGAAAATTTTTTATACAAAAATTTTTTACACAAAAATTTTATATAGAAAATTTTTTATACAAAAATTTTGTATACAAAAATGTTACATAGAACATTTTTTATACAAAAATGTTACATAGAACATTTTTTATACAAAAATTTTATATAGAAAATTGTTTATACAAAAGTTGTATAAAGAAAATTTTTTATACAAAAATTTTATATAGAAAATTGTTTGTTTTATATACAAAAATTTTATATAGAAAATTGTTTATACAAAAATTTTATATAGAAAATTTTTTATACAAAAATTTTATATAGAAAATTGTTTATACAAAAATTTTATATAGAAAATTTTTTATACAAACATTTTTTATACAAAGTTTTATACAGAAATTTTTTTTATACAAAAATTTTATATAGAAAATTTTTTTTAAGAAAAATTTTATATAGAAAATTTTTTTATAGAAAAATTTTATATAGAAAATTTTTTTATAGAAAAATTTTATATAGAAAATTTTTTATACAAAAATTTTATATAGAAATTTTTTTTATACAAAAATTTTATATAGAACATTTTTTATACAAAAATTTTATATAGAAAATTTTTTATACACAAATTTTATATAGAAAATTGTTTATACAAAAATTTTACATAGAAAATTTTTTATACTCAAATTTTATATAGAATATTGTTTATAGAAATTTTTTTTATAGAAAATTGTTTATACAAAAATTTTTTATAGAAATTTTTTATACAGAAATTTTATATAGAAAATTTTTTATACAAAAATTTTATGTAGAAAATTTTTTATACAAAAATTTTATATAAAAAATATTTTATACAAAAATTTTATTTAGAAAATTTTTCATACTAAAATTTAATATAGAAAATTTTTATACAAAAATTTTATACAGAAAATTTTATATACAAAAAAAAAAATTATATAGAACATTTTTTATACAGAAAATTTTTCTATTAAAAATTTTCTATAAAAATTTTTGTATAAAAAATGTTCTATATAAATTTGTTTTTGTATAAAAAATTTTCTATATAAAATTTTTTATACAAAAATTTTATATATAAAATTTTTGTATAAAATATTTTCAATATAAAATTTTTGTATAAAATATATTCTATATAAAATTTTTGTATAAAAAATTTTCTACAAAAAAAAAATGTGTATAAAAAATTTTCTATATAAAGTTTTTGTATAAAAAAATTTTCAATATAAAATTTTATATAAACTTCAGTTTCTATAATTGAGATTGAGTCTGCAGCATATTACACCCATATTTTAAATTTTCCACAAAAACAATGTAATTTTACACAAATTGTGTATATTAATGTTTTAAATATTTTTGAATATTCTATTGACTTTTCTTTACTATAGAACAAATTTTAGGCAGAAAAGTGAGAGGGAAATATTTAACACATACATATTATGTGGAATATTACACTATGTGCTAAACTACACATATAAAAATAGTGATTTTACACATTTTCTTTAAAGAAAATTTTAAATTTCAAATCTCAAACTATTTAAAAAGAAGTCTCCCTTAAAATTATTAAAAAACTTTTTTATTACTAATGTAGTCAAGCCCATCACGTGTTGATTAGTTGCAATTTTCTTTAAAAAAAAAGTCATCTCCCTATTGTGCTCAAATCAGTTTTTGCACTGCTGTTTTCTGAACTAATGTTTTTTGCACGTGACTGCAATGTTGTTGTTGACAAATAATATGAAAAGAATACGAAAAAAAAGAAGAAATCATAAAAGAAATTTGAAAAGAAAAAAAAAAAAAACAAGAAAAGAAAACAAAAAATGAAATATAATAACAAACTATTTATATGAATGATTAACATACATTCCATTCCATTCCCTACATAACAATTGCAGTAACTAATATATTATTACTATAACGAATATACAATATAAATCCATATAACTAAAAAAATACAAAAATATGGGGTGTTATTTCCTTAATTCTCCGATGCAGAAAAAAATTCTCCGATTCTAAAATTTTTTTCGGATTTAGACACATTTTTTCTGTAGAAAAAACTTGAGATTCTGAGTGACGTTTTTGACATCAAAATTCTGAAATATTTTTTTTATAGAAAGGGTGTTAGATTTTTGCACAATTATCCTGTTTTATTTTCGAGAAAATACCCATTAAATATTACACCAAAAAAAAACTTATCAAATTACTAGGAAAAGTCTCGTAATCTCATTTTACCAATATTTGACAGTTTTCCTTGTTTTTTAACAAACAAATTTGGATCGAAATTTACAATTTTTTTTGTAATTTTACAATTTTACAATTTTTTTTTTTGTAATTTTACAATTTTTATTTGTTATTTTACAAATTTTCAAGATCATTTTACAAAAAAATCTAGTAAATTCACGAGAATTCCTTGTTTTTATTAGTAAATTTTATTAGTAAAAAGCTTGTAAAATTACCAAAATATTGGTTAAAAGCTTGTAAAATTACTAGGAATTCTCGTAAAAAATGAGGTTGCAAAAATCTAGTAAAGTTACGAAACCTCCTTGTAAATTTTATCGTATCAAACAATTTGTAAATTTACAATTTTATTGGTAAAAACCTTGTAAAATTACAAAATTATTGGTAAAAAGCTTGTAAAATTACTAGGAATTTTTGTCAAATTGGAGGTAGCAAAAAAAAAAGTTACAAGTTTTTCTTGTAATTTTACAAGGTTTTTTTTTGAGTGTATTACTTATACGAAGAGTTGAAGCACGTATTTTACCAAATATATATCTGGGGAAGTCTAGAAAAAGGCAAAAAAACATCAAAAAATTAAAGGTGGCTTATCAAGTTTATACACTAAGCCCTTATAATATATTTCTGCTTTTCACGTGAAATATAATCGATTTGGTGTTCATCACGCTTAATTTGGGCGTGAGTAATTATCCATGTTAGTATTTTGGCTCTAAAATGTTCGCGAAAAATAAAACAAATTTTGGCAAATGATTGAATGATTGATGTTAAAATTGCATTAGCTTTATAGCGATAACTAATATTCGCTTATGCCTATAATTAAATTAAATTTTTAAAATTTATAGCGCTTAATCACCTTTAGTTAATGTGTGAATTGCAATTAATTTATTTTTTAACGATTAAAAAAAAAAAATCATAGAAAAATAATTTTAGAAAATTTACATAGTTGATACAAAATTTTTGCTATTTTTGCTCTATCGCCTCTCGTTAAGAAATAAATTGCATTTAAAGATTTTAGAGTCAAAATTATAAAAAAATATAGTTTTTTTAATTATATTTTTTATTAATTTAAAATTTTGTTTGATTTATGCGATGATCCCCAATTTTTGGTATATGCTCTTTTTAGAAAAAATTATTTTGAACATTTATAGCCATTATTCACAGTTTTTGCTATTTTCTCTTAAGCACCTCTAGTTTATGAATAAATTGTTATTTAATAATTGTTTGTAACGATTTAGAAAGAAATCATATTAAATTGAATTTTTAGAAATTTATAGCGATGATTTCCATTTTTTTTGTTTTTTTTTTTGTTGTTAACGAAATATAGGGTAGAGAGGGACACATTCGCCTGTGGTTCACATTCGCCATCCCCACTTATCTCTTAAACTACGAGAGGTATCAAATTGTGACAAATGAGTCAAATGTGTATTTACTCATGAAAACTAAATTTATAGTGGTGATTTCCAATTTATGCTATTTTTGGTCTAACACCTCTAGTCTAAGAAATAAATTTTAATAAAAGTTTTTTTTATCAAAAATTTACAAATAAAAATATTTTTGTAAATTTTTGCAATTGGCAATTGGGTAATAATGCCTTATAATGCATTTATTTAAGAATAAAACTAAATACATGTGCCATGATTAAACTATAAGGGAATGTACAGGACTTTATCATACTCCCATGATACTTATTCTAAGGAAAGTCTGAGAACTTAGATTTTTTCTATATCTCAAATCTAAGACTTTTTGTATAAAAAAAATTTCACATAATCTGAGAATTTTTCTTGTAAAAAATATTTTGAAATCAGAGAATATAAGAAAATTGACTTGGAATTCTAGAATTATTCAGCAGAAAAAATATTTTAGAATCTGAGGTTTTTCCTATGGGAAAATTTTTTGGAATTTTAAATACTTTTCACTTTTTTTTAATTTTTCAAAATTTTTGTTCCCTAATGGGTTAATTTGTACATGTGCTTTAGTTTTTTTTTTTTTATAGTGTCGTTGTTACTCTTGTTAAGATTCTTATTCACACACTATTGTTGTGTGGGTGTTAGAAAAAATGTGACTTAAGTTTTGGTTTTTTTTCTCTTAGTTTTTTTTTCATTAGTTTTTACAGGGTGATTCTGGAGGCATGTCATAAAGTCAAAAGAATAATGTAATAATTTTTTCGGGATGAAACTCACAAGGGAAGTCTTCCTGGTGTCACCCTCCGATCTTCATGCAATTTGGATGTGTTGTTAACAACGAAAATTAATTCGACACGTATTTTTTTTTAGCGGCCAAAACTTAGTTTTAGGGGGGGTCGATTTGTATGCGGGGAAATTGATCTTTTTCAGTTTTTTACGATTTACGCCTATTTAAACAAAATTATTATAGGCATGTGTGGTATCAGATTAAAGGTATTAAAAATACCTATCTCATGGTGCTAACAACGGGCCAAAGAAGTTAATATTTTTCGACTTATTAACAAAAATGTCCTAAAATTTTGGTATTTTACTCAATATGACGAAAAGTTGTGCATGTTTGGACACGTTCTTAGCACACGTAGATAGGTTTTCCAAAGACCTTTAATTTGGTATGCAACATGATTAGGTTTCTTTAATATATATAATATAGGAGATAAACGAAAAAAAACTGAAAAATGGCCTTGTCTTCCCCCCTCCTTTTTACCCCCTAAATATGAATTTGGCCACTAAAAAAAAATACGTGTCCCTTTATTTTTTTTTTTATTTACAAAATAAAACCAATTCCACACTGAAAGAATTTTGTTCATTACGGCTATGAAAACGTACATTGATTCTATGAAAAAAATCATTAGAAGTGAGCCAATGATGCCCTTCATAGAATCTATGAAACAAATTCATAGAAACCAGAAACCTATGAAAAAGTTCATAGGCTATGGAAAAAAAATTATTATTCAATTCTATTTTTATTTATTTTATTATTTCAATTTTATTTTTTTTTATTTTATTTTTATTATTTCATTTATTTACTATTTTCTATTTTTAAAAATTTATATTTTTTTTTAACTTATCCCCACCGAGATTCGAACATAGAACCTCTTTGTTCGTGAAGCTTAGTGTCTAACCACTTAGCTAAATTATATAAACAAGTAACAACACTTAAAAGCTATTTTGAATAATATTCTGCTAACATATTAAGTTTGTGTCTTTGCTCTGTCACAATGCTCTGCCAAAAGCTGTGTGTGTGTTTGTAGAAAACAAATATTTTGTGTATTTACAAAAATGAAGCGTTATAAAACCAAGCGTTAGTTGGCGTGATTTTTCTTCTTTGGTGGCGCTGATAGCTAAGGCGTCGACATTTGCCACTTTAGCCGGTAGTTCTTGGGTTCTAGCCCCGGTCAGGGCAGCAATGAAAATTTTTTTTTTAATGTTTTTTTTATTTTTTTTTTATTTTTTTAATAAATTTATTCAACTGTTTTAATTATTGTAACATTATTTTAATTATTTAAAAAATTAAATGGCATATTGATGGCATTTTCTTCTATGAATGACATTCATTAATTCTATGAATTTTTTCTATGAATTTAATAAAATCTATGAATAAAATTCTATGAAAAATTTCAGAATACTAATGAATATTCATTCAGCCAATGAATTGTTTCATAGATTCTATGAATTTGGTTTTATGAAATTTGTTCATAGATGGAATGAACAATAATTCTTTCAGTGCATAAAGATCCGCGGGTGACACTAGGGAGAATTCCCTTGTCAGTCAATCATCCATGTCAATTCCACTTAAATTACAATTAAAAGTGATTTCATCCAGTTTTTGAAACACCCTATACAGAAGTGCACATGTTTCTGAAAATAAACAGTTAGTATGAAAATCTGGTTTTTGGAAATTTATAGCAATGATTCGAATCATTGCTATTTTTGCTCTAGCCTCTCTAGTTAAGGCATAAGCTGCAATTTATAGCGTTTTTCACAATTTCTGCTATTTTAGCTTGAACACTTCTAGTTAAGGAATAAATTGAAATTCCAGATTTTTCACTATTTTTGTTATTTTTGCTCTAGCACCTCTAGTAAATAAATAATTTGTAATATTTTTAGAATAAAATAAAAGTTTGTTTTTATGACCTCGAGCTTGAGTATTAATTCATTTGAAATTCTATTTTAGGATGTTTATTCTGGCTCGAGGTCATTATTTTCTTTACTAATTAAAACCATGATATTCTCATAGCATAATTTTCAAGAAAACTATTTTTTTTGTTTTAAATTTATTTATGTTGGTTATTTTTGCAAGACTTAATCGACACGTGTTTCAGAATTTGTCAGATTCCATTGTCAAGATTATTAAGCAAAAATAGAAACGATTTACTACAAAGTGCTAAATAATCTTGACAATGGAATCTGACAAATTCCGAAACATGTGTCGATTAAGTCTTGCAAAAATGACCAACATAAATAAATTTATAACAAAAAAAATAATTTTCTTGAAAATTTTGCTATGAGAATATCATAGTTTTAATTAGTAAAGAAAATAATGACCTCGAGCCAGAATAAACCTCCATAAAATATAATATTTTAAGGGTCGAATAAAACAATTTTTTAATTTTTAATAAAAATTAATCAGAATTTGAAATAATTTGTAGTTTAAATTAAAAAAAAATTAAAAAAATTTTATAAAAATTGATTTATTAAAAATTATATATTTCGATATTTTTTGGAAATTTCTGCTAATTTTGTTCTATTTTTTAGAAAAAATTTATTTAAAAATTTATTTTTCAAAATTTATAGCAATGATTTCCAATTTTTTCATATTTTTCTCTACCACTACTAGTTAAGGAATAAATTAATTTTTTTTTATCAGATAATAAAAAGCGCTTTCGCAATTTTTGAAACACCCTGTTTATAACTACACATTTATTAGAAAATAAACATTGAATGACAGTAGTAAGCATCATGTAAATTCTAAGTAATCGTGTTTACCTTTATGTGGAGCCGTTACTACCAAAAAACAGTAAGCGCTAACGGAAAATATTAAACGTTTTGTATACGAAATTTTATAAAATAAATGCTTTTATTTTGAGAAAAGTTATTCTAGCTCAAGGTCATATTTCTTTTACTAATCATTAAGATGATATTGTCAAAGTAACAATTTTCAAGAAACTATTTATAAAGATGTTTGTTTTAAATTGATTGGTTTGGTACTCGACACGTGTTTCGGAATTTGTCAAATTTCATTGTCAAGAGTATTTAGCAAATTTACAATCGTTTGTGGCAAAACATAAAAAAAGATTGTCAATGTGCTAAATACTCTTGACAATGGAATTTGACGAATTCCGAAACACGTGTCGGGTAAGTCCGGCATTTTCTTTCTATGAAAAAAAAAAATTCGTCAGGTTTCAATGCCAGGGAAAATTTTGTTGTACTAATTTCAGGCCAATCGTTTTAAACAAACACATGGTACCCGGCGATAAAACTTTTAGATTTTTGAAAATTAAAAAATAAAAAAAAAAATATGGCATGCGATACATTATATTTATTAATTTTGATGCTCTGAACACGAATATCAAAATAAAATCAAAATCGGTCAAACGGGTTTCAAGAAATCGCTATTTCAAATGTGCATAAAATGGCTGTTTTTCATAAGTTCGAGAAATTGAAAAAAAAAATCTCAAAAATCTTTTTCCTTGAGCCTTTCATAAAAGGAAATCAAAAAACAACTACAATATTCTCTCAATGGTTTACAAACTGTAATATTTTCTTAATGGCGCTTAACTCATTTTGCCAATTACGTCTCGATAAATAAACAAACACATTAGCAAAATGTAACAGTGTATGTAAAATATCCTTGTGTGTATGCAATTATTGTAGTTTGTGTGTGTGTTTTTATGTGTGTTTATTGTTTTTTGCTACTTTTTCTAGTTGTTTTCCACTCATGTGTTGCTGCTGCATACAATTATAACAATACCGGTCAATATGTCAAGTGCAAGTGCTTATATATATGACTATAGATCTCTCATATATGGAGAGGGGGGACTTTGTATTGTATTTAAGAGTTTTTATAACAGTGATGAAAATGTTGTTGATGATGACGATCACCATGTGGGTGTTATAAACAACAATAAAAAATAATGGAATTTAAAATTTCAATAATACAGAGGCGGGAGATATAAAAGAATTAGATTAAAAAAAATCTTTAAAGGAAATTTGAATCAAAATAAGACTTTATTTAAAGGAACATTTTATTAGAATTTGAGACTTCTTAAAGAAAAATTCATAAAAGATTTAAATTTCAAAAATTTATAACGATGATCCCTAATTTTTGATATTTTCGCTTTAGAACCTCTAGATAAGGAAGAAAAATGCAATTACAGATTTTTTAGAAAAAATTTAAAGAAAACAAGTAGAGAAGTTAAATTCGACTTGGCCGAATCTATGAAAACCCTCCACAATGTCATTTTTAAGTGATAGTAAATTTTCTAACATGAATAGAATAACATTTTTGATTAGAAAGACTTTTTTTTAGTAATTTTTGAAAAAAAAAATAATTTACTAAATTTTTTTTTAGTTTAAAATTTTTTTTGAGTGTATTTTTTTGTTTTAAGTTTTAAAAATATTTTTGAGTGACAAAAATACGTTGTAATATATTTTTGTGATAATTTATAGCAAAATATTGTTTTGGTAATTTATAACGATGATCTCTAATATTTGCATTTTTCGCCATGAGACCCTGAAAAGAGCTTCCTTGCTTATACACACCACCAACACTGGCATGTAGTTAAATTTGTTCGTTCTGTAAACAATTTTTGCTATTTTTTTTGTTGTTTAAATAGTTTTTACTAATTGTTTAGTTTATAATTTTATGTTGTTTATATTACAAAGAATACAACAAAATCTTAATTTTAGTATGCAATTTTATAATTAGTTTAGCATTCATTTCATTTTTTTTTTGCTGTTATAAATTTTGCTAATTGTGTAAATCTTTTTTACACTTTGTGCTCTACAATTTTACAAAATTTGTAATTATTTTAAAGTTTTCATTAAAAAATTTGTAAATTAAATTTTAAAATTATAAAACTCTATAATAAACAACAGTTTAATTTCAAAGTTTTGTTAAATAATTTTTAAATTAATAAAACAAAATTTGAATTTGTGTTAAAAGTTTTAAATTGTGTTAAAAATTTCCAATTATGCAATTTTAAAAATTTTGTTTTTAATTACCCTTAACCATGAAATCAAGTTTAGACAACTTTGAATTCAAAATAATAAATTTTAAGTTGTATTAAAATTTAGTGTGAATTTCATAAGTTTTAAAATAAAATTTTAAGTCCAACAATATAAAACACAATTAAAAAAGTTTTATTTAAAAAAAAAAATTTAAATTCTTATGAAAGTGTTGGTTACGGGTGGATTTACTTTTCATATGAATATTGGATTAACTTGGATTTTTTTTTTTAATTTTACAAATTTCCAAGATAATTTTACAAAAAAATCTAGTAAATTCACGAGAATTCCTTGTAATTTTAATTGCACCAAAAAAACTGTAAATTTACAATTTTATTGGTAAAAAGCTTGTAAAAAAGCTTTTAAAATTACTAGGAATTCTCGTAAAATAGGAGGTAAGAAAAAATCTAGTAAAGTTACGAAACCTCCTTGTAAATTTTATCATGACAAAAAATTTTTATATTTACAATTTTATTGGTAAAAACCTTGAAAATTAAAAAATTATTGGTAAAAAGCTTGTAATTTTGTAGCAAAAAAAAAAGTTTACAAGTTTTTCTTGTAATTTTACAAGATTTTTTTTTGAGTGTGTATATCGATATTCTGCAAACTTTTTTTTTCTTTAAGGAGCTAGAGTGAAATATCATAAAAAGGATCATCATTGTCAAAAATCTATTTTTTATGATTTATTCCTTAACTAGCGGTTTTTAAGCGAAAATAGCTAAAATTGGGGATCATCACTATAAATTTTAGAAGAACAATTTTTTATAGAAAATTTTCCTAAGCAATTATAAAAACAACAAGAAAATAATAGTCGGTCAAGACCGAACATGTGATACCCTACACCAGTGTTTCCCGGGTATTAGGCCACAAGTCCAAACAAACACAATTTTAGTCAAATATCACCCATGTCGAAATATTTTGAGAGAGTTATATTAATAACGGGAGGTGATTTGTATGGGGCCTATTAGTAAAAATTGTCCGATGAAAACCTTTAATTGGAATTTATTTCTTAACTAAATGTGCTGAAGCGTTAACTATAAATTGGCGATCTTTTCATTAAATTTTCAAAAATCTATTTTATACGATTTTTTTCAGCGTTTAAATTACTACGAAGAAAGTAGCTTAAACAACCAAAATTGACGATATGTGTAGTTTTAAAAACAAACAATATGTAAATCATTCAATTGCTATAACTACTAATACTTGGACATTTCTGTTTTTGTAGCGAGAGCTTACGATTGTTTTTAAAAATGAATAAGTAGCAAAAAAAACAAAAACATTAGAATTGTGTAGCCTACAAGTAGCCTACAAATTATTTTTGGTAGCCTACCTGTAGCCTACAAATTATTTTTGGTAGCCTACAAATATTGTTTTTGTAGCCTACAAAGAGAAAATTTAATAAAACTATAACACACACACTTATCTTGTTTAACATAACTGTTTTATTTTAATGTGTATAAAGAATAGGGATGGATTGTTTTAATGTAAAATTATAATTCAACTTCTCAAAAAAAAACTTTGGCAAACATTGTTGTGGTGTTCCCTTGTCATTAAAAGTAGAGATGGGCACATGAGCAGATTAGAACGTGATTCACGCGTGACCACGCTTGAGTGTGACTAAATTCAATTTTACTCACGCGCGTGTGAGTGGAGTGTGCGTGAGTAAGATTTTTGCGTGAGTGTGCGTGAGTCGATTTTTTAAGTTACACTGAACTTTAAATTTTGTTGAAAATTTTAAAAGATTTTTCAAATTTTAGTTTTTAAATTTTTTTTTGTATGAATAAGAGTTTCGTGAATGTGAGTCAACGAGAGTGTGAGTGAAGCTTGAGTGAGTGCACGTGAGTGTGAGTTGTATTAAATTTACTCACGTGATTGTGAGTAGAAAAAATTTGCTCGTGAGTGAGTGTGCGTGATTCAAAAATTCCTGTCGTGGGCGTGAGTGAGTGTAAGTCAAAAATCACTCACGCGCCCATCTCTAATTAAAACCAATTTTTTGTGTATTTTTCAACAAGTGAATTTTCGAAAAACCCAATGTAGAGATGGGTGCGTGAGTGGATTTTGACTCACACTCACTCAAGCTCACGCAAAAATAATCGAATCACTCACGCAATTTTTTTTTTACTCACGCTCACTCACTATTCACGTGAGTAATAAAAATCTTACTCACGCCAGATTCAATCACGCTCACGCGTGAGTCACGCAAAATCTACTCACGCAATAAAATTTTCTTACAAAAAAAAAAACTACAAAAAATAAAAAATTGGGCTAATCTAAAAATCTTATCACGCAAACTCACGCAAAAAATAAATGACTCACTCACTCAGATTTTTTTTTCAGCTCACACTCACTCACAATCACGTGATTTAAATGAAAATCACTCACGCGTGATTCACGTGAATCACGCAAATCACGTGACCAGCGCCCATCTCTAACCCAATGTTAATGTCACGGTTTTTCTCATAACTTCTGAGCGTCTAGACCGATAATATTAAAATCGCGTACATAAGTATTCGAAAATATCGAAAAATTCGACAAAATTCAAAATTTTTCTATATTTTTTTGACCAAAATTAAAAGAATTTTATTAAAAATTATTATTATTCTTTTTTCGATGTTGTATTCATTTTACACCATCTTAACGAAATTTTTAATATGGTCACGTTTTATATTGCAACATTTGTTAACAATGTGATACTGTAGTAATACTGTAGTAATACTACTGTAGTAATACTGTAGTAATACTGTAGCCTACAAATATACTACTGTAGTATATTTGTAGCCTACAAATATACTACTGTAGTATATTTGTAGGCTACAACAATAAAATTTGTTTTCCGCTACTGCTCTGTTCGGAGTTTTTATTTTTTTCATGTTGTTGTAGTTTAAGCAAACACAAAAAAGAAAAGTAAACAAAAGCTATAACTTATAATATTGAAATTGTTTGAAGTGATATGAAAAGCAAAAGCAAAAAAACGGGTAGCTAACGTAGCCTTTCAAACGCTGATTTTTTTCTAAAAAAATTGCTAATTAAAGAAAAATAAAGCAATAATTGGGGATCATCGGCTTAAATTTCCTAAAACTCTTTTCATATGATTTTTTTCCAAAAAAAATTTTAATTAAAATTTATTTCTTAACTAGAGGTGTTGGAGCCAAAATGGCAGATATTTGGGATCATCGACATAAATTTCTAGAAATCCGTTGTTTATGAGGTTTTTTTAAAAAAACAGAAATCAGGTTTCATCGCTTTAAAAAAATAATTTTCCTATGAATTTTTATAAAAAGTTTTTATTTGCGACTTATTCCTTAAATAGAGGTGTTAAAGCAAAAAAAAGCTAAAATAAAGAAATCACTACTTTAAATTTTAAAAAATTGTTTTTTATAAAGTTTTTAATTGCAATTAACTTCTAAAAAAACAGAAATAAGCGATATTCGCTTTAAATTTAAAAAAAATCCATTTTTACATAAATGTTTGTCAAAAAAAATCATTAAAATTTTTTCCTTAACTAGAGTTGCTTAAGAAAATATACACTCAAAAAATTATGTCATTAACTGTTTGTAATTTATTTAAAAAGTTTTACGTTTAGTCATTTTTAAAAGAAAAAACATTTGTTTGATATTCAGTTTTTATTAATGACTGCTTCTCTTCTTTGTTTCAAAAATAACACACTAAAATATAAAAACTTTCATTAACATTTAATTTTTAAAGTCATTTATTTTTGTTCTGTAAGTAAAAACTACTGATTATTCTTAAAATTTACAATGATTAGTGTAAGTATTTTTTTTTTTAATTGTTGGTATTTTTAATGAGATATCATTAGTTTTTACCTGTATCAAGTGACTTTGGCACGATGGGTAGAGTGTCTGACCAGAATGTAGTTTATTGCGGGATCGATTCCCCAAAATTTTATTTAAAATTTTTAAAAAAATATTTCAATAGAAAATTGTCAAAAAATAACCTACGAAATCATTAATTTTTATTGTTTTCGTAGGTTATTTTTTTGGAGTTGTTAAAAATAACAGGACTATCATTCATTTTTAATGTTTTCGTAGGTTATTTTTTTTTTTGAATTTGTTGTTAAAAATTAATGAAAAAAACATAATTTTTTAATGTTTAATGTTATTTATTTTAGAAAATTTTGTCAACAGTAAAAAATAAATGTTGATGTTTGTTAAAACAAATGAATAATTACTGGGATGGTTTTCAATTGTTTATTCATTGGTTTTAAATGTGTTTTTCATTTGTTTTTGCCTACAAAATATTTTGTGTGTAGCAAAAATAGGTGATCCTTGCTATAAATTTTCAAAAATCCGTTTTTTATAATTTTTTTCTAAAAAAAATCGTTAACTACAATTTATTTCATTGATTTGAGATCATTGCTAAAAATCTTCAAAAAATAAAAACAAATTTACATTAATTTTTTCTTAAAAATTTATAACATATATCTCAAAATAAAATTTTTTTACAAACCTTTAATATTTTTTAATTTTTTAAACCATTTTCCTTTTTTGTAATAATTTATTATTTATTTTTTTTATTTAAAAAATATTTTTTAAACTGTTTTTAACTTTATTTCCAACAACCATTTCATAAAAAAATATATTCATAAAACTTAAACACTTGATAGTTTTTTTTCCACTTATTTTTTATTTTCATAAAATAGTTTTTTAATTTAATACTTTTTTTATCTATACTTTTGCAACTATTTTTTTATTTTTATTTTTTTGTATTATTAAAATTGAAATTATCATCAACCCTACAGCGAGCTAAACACTACGAACGATATAAACTGACTAAATAAAAGTCGCATCTTTGGAGCATTGAAAAAAAACATTGTGAATACAGAAGGTGGCAAATTATAGGCTGGCAGTCTAGTTGGTTGCTTGCTTGGCTGAGTATTTTATAGTCGTAGTAGTACCTAGAACAAATAATACAAAAAAAAAAAGATATTAAATAAAATTAAATAAAAAAAAAATGAACAATATGGAAAACATAAAACCATAGCTACAAATAAAAGAAACAAAATAAATAATAACAATAAAATAAATGTAAATAAAAAAAAATTGAAAGTATGTTTTAGAATTATATTTTCAGTTACAAAAAAAAATGTTTAACAAAATTAGAACAAAAATTAATTAAAATAAGTTAAGAAGTTTAAAATCGGCTTATCGAATATAGCAATACCCTTCCGTTTCAGCAATACCCTTCCGTAGATTTCAACAAAAAAATGTAACAAATAAAATAAAAGATTGGAATAAATTGCTGTTAAAGATTTTTTAGAAAAAAAAAATTATTTAAAAAATATTTTTAAATTTTTTTAACGATGATCCCAAATTTTTGCTATTTATGCTCTATCAGTTCTAGTTAAGGAATAAATCGAAACAAAAATTTTTGGTAGAAAAATTATGTAAAAAGTGATTTTTTTGGAAATTTTTAGCGGCGAATTCTAATTTTGGAATTCTCGCTTGTTATGAAATAGTTAAAAAAAAATATTTGTGAAAATTTTAAACGATAACCTTTATTTTTTTCTACTTCTAAAATCAATGCAAAATAGATTTTGGAAGTTTTTTTTTCAAAATTCAAAGAAAATTTTATATATTTTTAGCGATGATGATTATCGCTTGTTATTTTCCCTCTATCACCTTTAGTTGTGGAATAAATCGAAATTCAAATTGTTAAGGAAAAAACTATAAAGCTGGCTTTTATTTTTGCCGTTTAAACAATTTTTTAGCATTCCAATTTTTTTCCTTTTTTTAGATTTACAAATATTTCCAAAAACTTAATGTATTCTATGTTTTTGAGTAGGGTACAATGATAATAAAAATGTGAGAAATGTAAACAACACTGGTATCTAAACATCAACTTAGTCATCTCTATCTATTATGCATATCTATGATCCACACCATTTCTTAATTTAAGTTCAGGAAATCCATAGAAATTTAGATTTTTTTTTAATTTCCATTAAAAAAAGATATTTGTATAAATATTTGTAATCCGATTTTAAAACGATCTAGAAAAAATTGGTACATTTAAAAACTAGCGTCTCATAAAAAAACAAGTAGAAAAGTTAAATTCGACTTGGCCGAATCTATGAATACCCTCCACAATGCCCTTTTTAAGTGATAGTAAATTTTCTAACGTGAAAAAAAAAAAACATTTTTGGTTAGAAATGTTTTATTTTGTGTAAAAAAACTTTTTTTTAGTAATTTTTGAAAAAAAAAAAAAAAAAATAATTTACAATTTTTTTTTTTTGAGTGTAAAATTTTTCTTTTGGTGTATTTTTTTTTTGTTTTAGTGTAAAAATATTTTTGCGTGACAAAAATACCTTGTAAAATATAATTGTGTCTTACAAATGTTTTTAAAACATGTTTAACGGGTTTTCAACACATGAATTTAAGGTGAAACTAATCTGGAATTCACGGTTTTGCTAATAACTTTTGAACGACTGGAGCGATTTGGCTGAAATTTAAAACGAACTTGACCAGAGGAACGGCAAATATATACATATACCACACTTCAGCACCCTCAGAATTGTCGTTCGAAAGTTACCGTGTGTTTTAACTCGTAAATTCCAGAAAAACCTTTGCCGAAATTCACTCATTTGCTTATAACTTTTGAACCACTGGACCGATTTCGCTGGATTGCAATACCAACCTGACCAGGTAAATGCCCCACATATATGCCAAACGTCAGGAGCCTCCGTATAGTCTTTCAAAAGTTAGCGTGTTTTTAACAGACAGACAGACGGACAGATTGACGGACGGACATCGCTAGATCGTCTTAAAATCGATCAAAGATCATGAATATATATACTTTAAATTTATGTTAAAAAATTTAAATTTATGTTAAATGACCCTTACAAAAGATCTAACCAAATATAGATCCAATCGGCCCATGTTTTGACTGCACTAAAAAAAGGACATCACTAAAATTTAGGAAAAAATGTCTCATTTATCATGAATTTTCCTAAAATTTAGTTAAATTTAACTAAAAAATTTAAAATTTTCTTAACTATGAGGAAAAAAAAATATTTCAAATGGAGTTTTTTAATATAAGGACAAAAATTCTTATTGCCAAAGAAATTTTCCCCAAATTTAAATGGATGAAATGGCGGATGAAATATTCAAATAAAAGTACTATAAATCAAAATATGGAATAGCCTAGCTCTACACATCTGTCGGGGTCCCGAGCCCTAATTTTGAATCTAAAATTTCTCATTCCCGAGATTTTATATAGGCCAATATCTCGGCAAATACGTCGGCAAGCGAAATATTTTTGTAGGCCTTTGATCGTAGATCCCTACCGCAAAATAATCGAAAAACTAATAGTTTTTGCGTTATCCAGTTTTTAAGATTCTCAAGACTATATCAGGACTCTTATTACCGTATCTCAAAAACTAAGCAAGGTAGAGCGAAACGGACAAAAGTTTTGGGTAAAAATCTATGGCGACACATGGGGTCCGAACCAGGGTCTCAATTTAGCCCTAAAATGTGAATGAACTAAAGTGCAATATAACTTTTCCCATTTTCTAGTTAAAATTGGAGTAAAATTTAACAACTTTGTCTTTCTTATTTTTGGGAAAAATATGAACTAAAACCAATAAAAAAATCTTTGGAGCCAAATCATTTCCTCTCTTTCTCAAAATTTAGTTAGTTTTCCCAGCTTTTAGTTCACTGTATTTTGAGTGTGGGGACCCGTTACGGGAAAATACTGGTGAAGGGTTTATATTTTCTTACTTGTGTTTTTTGTTTAAATTCTGAGTAATTTTTATTAATAAGTTTATTCTAGCTCGAGGTAGTTTTTCTTCATTAATTACACCATGATATTCTCATAGAATAATATTCAACAACTTATTTTTCTGTTTTAAATTCATTTATGTTGGTCATTATTTTTTGTTTAAGATTTTGAAAATTTATTCACAAATCAATCTTAATTTCGAAATGGTGTAACTGCATCTAATTTACAATTTAATTTACCTCCAAACAGTTGATTGTATTCAAGAAAAATCACTCATGCTTTTATTGCTAATATACATTACACAATATAAGAGTTTGTATTCTTTAGGTTAGATATTTGCTTAATGCAAGTATTTTGACTTATACCGGAATGCAAAGATGTGTATTTCTTATACCAGGAACAAAAAATACATTTTTTTAATACAATCTACCAAATAATTCCTTACATTATAAAACTATTTAAGATTTTTTTAAGTCTGTACCGGACATAAAATTGTCATAACATTAAATAATACATTATTTACACGTCTTTACCAAACATAAAATTGTCAAAACACAAGATTATTAAAATAAATATGATTGCAGGTCTTTACCAGACATAGAATTGTCATAAAACACATTGTAAATAATTGGCAAATAAGCGCTATCTAACGATATTCCGCAAATTTTCAAAATATTTTATAATAATTCCCACTTGGCAAACATTTCCTAAAAAAATCAATATCACTAATTTTGTATGATTATATTTTACATCTTAACCAGACATCAAAATGTCATACCATCGGAAGAATTATTGACACACCTCAAAAAAAGTTATCCGAAAATATTCACCATTAAACAATTTCGATTTGTCAAACATTAAAAAAATAATTTCAAACGTGACGTGAAATAATCATAGAACATATTATTTCACGTCTTAACCAGACATAAAACTATCATATCACACAGCACAGCATACACAGAAAAAAAAAGTTCATACTTGGAATTAATTTATTCATAAATAGTATGAATCTAACATGACTTTTTTTTCCCAAACTTTGTTCATACTATTTATGAATTCGGTCATGCATAGTATGACCGAATGCATGTTGGATTTTTTTTTTTTTTTTTGTTTTTTTTTTTGGTTGGGGGGTTTTCCTGATTTTTTGTAAAAAAAGGTCCATTTAAAACAATAAGAACAATCCATGTATATTTGAATAGTTATCTCCGGTTTTATTAGCGTAATAACTTTTTTTATAATGTACATAATTTTAAAAGTTAAACACACAGAATTCGCGAATATTTTTGATATTTCTAACTAATTATTTGGTAATTGAAAAATCCACTTCTCTTTGTGATGATTTGTTGCTGATGATGATGATTTCTTGAAGGCTGGAATTCCAGATTTGAACATTTAATTATTAAGAATCGGGTGAATTCCTGGAAAAAAAAATATTTAATATGTATGAAAAAGATGTAAAACTACAAAAAATTAGTAACACGCACATTTTACGTACCTTTATTTCGCTAAATAATGCAATTTTATGCCCAAATTTTATTTTTGTCCCAAAACAAAAAAATCTTGACAAATTTTATTTTTTTATTTCAAACAAACTTTGTTTATTTTATTTTTTTTTGAAATTTAAATGTTATTGAAATATTTATAAATAGTATGAATTTATTAATAAATAGAATGAATTGAAATCAATGAAAGTGATTCATACTATTTATGTACAAAATTTGTTCTGTGTAAGAAAACATTATTGACCAATTCTTTACAAGCGTTATCGAAAAAAAACTTTAAATATATCTAATTTAAAGAATTCACAAATTTTGTAAAATTTTTGTTTTCTAAAATTGCAAAGACGGACATTTTAAGTCCATATTGTAATTTCGATGTACCCCAAACGGAACGAAAAACTTAATATAACCCCATTTTTTAATGGAGGGTATAAAAAAATATTTTTTAAAACTGGATAGAGTTTCACTAGCTCAGGTTTTACACTGTTTTTTTTTTATAATAATTAAAATTATTATTCCTACCGAGTTCTTTGTATCCCTACTCCACTTTTATACTCCAAATGTCAACATTTCCATTTGGCCACCTTTGAAACTTTAGCATTACCATGGCCATTTTGTTACATTACCAATATTATTTTGCCCATTTGCTTTTCCTAATCCGTATATTATGTGATTTTAATAATCACAAATTACTATTTTGGTATTTATTTCTATTGTCACATGTTTTGTTAATGGCACGTGTAGTCTGATATTTCAATTATCTCCAATATGATGCTCAAAATGTATTTTGTATAAAATAAAATTACTTACCTATATGAATATACACGTGAATTTTATAGAAATAAGCAGAACACACTTAGATTGAAAGAGTATTTTTTAACATTTCAAAGACGCATGTAGGTAGTAGGGCATTATATAGAGTTGTCAGCCGATTAAGAATAATTCGATTAATCGATCAAACAAAACCAAACTCTTGTTCGATTAATTTAAAAATTACGATTTTCAAATAACGAATAAATCGATTAATTTATGTCAATTAATCGAACAATCAATTTTTTTATACCCTCCTACTACAGTATCGAAATATCGGTATAGAACCCCATAAAGTAAATATATTTTTGATCAGTGATCGATTATAAGACATTCTAGCGATGTCCGTTTATCCGTCTGTAAAGGCCACGATATAGTCCAAAATAAAAGAGCTATACTCCTTAAGTTAAGCACGTTTATGTCTTCTGGTCATAGGCTTTTAAAGTTCCGAGACCAAATCGTACGAGGGGAAAAATGTTCCCCCTTAAAGAACAAAAAAACACACCACCAGAAAAACAATATTTTTTAAAATTTTTTTCTACTTATATTTGTTCAACAAATGAAATATTTTTGTGCCATATGGAGTTCATTGACCTACATTTGGACCAGGATGATTAGGAAATGATATTTTTCGGGCTGCACAATTAAATGAATTTGTAAACATTTATGTGAAGAGGGAAAATGTGTCCTCCAACGTTCCCCGCCGAATCCTCCCAACTTAAGAAACTTTAAACTTAATAAAAATATTTTTTTTATACAATTTTTTATTCGTTATTCTCATCGCTTAATCGAATAAGTTTTTAGATTTAATCGTTTGATCGAACGAACAAAAACAATTATTTGAATTATTCGAACAAACTTAAAAGTCGAATAAGTGACAACTCTAGTATTCAATAAATCGGAATCGCATATAAAAAATGTAATTCGGTTAAATAAGAAATTCAAAGACTTTAAGGCTGAGTTTTTGAGTTGTAAAATTTATTGGTTTTAGGTTTAAACTGAGTTAAAACCACAAATTCTGTTTTTGAGATGTGGTTTATTTTAAGTTTAACTCACCAATGATGGAGAGTTAAACTAAGGTACAAAAATGTCAAAAAATCACCTCTGATTTTCAAATACACTGGTTAGTGTTGCCATGTTGTAGTATTTTAATGGAAAAAATGAGCGATGATGGCAATTATTCTAATTGGAAATGTGATATTTGGTATGGCAATACCGCGTTAATCGACATTTGCTAAACTTGAACTGAAAAACAGAATGCTTGGTTAAACTTGGTTTTAATTTAATGAAGTTTAATAAAACTCCCGTTTAAACTAAGTTAAAGCGATATGTCAAAAACGCAGCCTAAGACGTTTTTGTTACAGAATTTGTATAATTTTTTATACCCTCCACTCTAGTGAAAGAGGGTATATATAAGATTAGGGTTGCCATTTCCATTTTGAGAAAAAGAGGACGCCAACCTCAAAAAAGGAGGACATTTGACCCAAAAAAGAGGACAATTTTTTTTAATAAATTAATATTAAAAAAGTAAACTGCGCGACACAATATGCAAAAAAAAAATGCATTTTTTTAAGGAAACAATTTTCATTTCCACTAAAAAAATCACAAAAATACATAAAAGAAAATCTTCCAATTTTATTTCAGAAAGTACCAATTATATTTCAAAAATTTTCAATTTTAAAAAATGTTTAACTATATTTCCAATTTTATATGAGAAATATTCATTTTTAATTCAAAAATGTTTGGTTAATTTAAAAAAATGGCTAATTATAATTCAAAAATTTTAATTGTATATCAGAATTTTCTATTTGAAATTCAAAATTTCCTAAATGGATTTCAGAAAATTCCATTTGTATTTTAAACATTTCCATTTCATAATTTTCTCAATGATTTTAAGAAAATTACTATTGAATTTAAATAAATTCAATTGGAATTTTAGATAATTCAATTGTATTTCAGAAATGTCCATTTTTATTTAAAAATTATCTAAATGTTCAAATTCTGATTAATTTTTATTAAAAAATAAAAATTGTTGTACTCGACCTTTAAAATATTATATTTTGAGTAGGTTTTTTTCTAGCTCGAGGTCATTATTTCCTTTACTAATTAAAACTATGATATTCTCATATAATAATTTTCAAGAATATTATTTTTCTGTTTTAAATTTATTATGTTGGTAATTTTTTGCAAGACTTTGTCGACACGTGTTTCGGGATGATGATCGTGACCTTACTACGATGGTACAATTTTCGTCTTCTAATTTCCAATGGAAATAGAGTCGAATATGTATTTTTATTTTAGTTTGATTATTAACGATTGTCATTAAAGACCCGTTGCTACTTGTAGTACAGGGTTTATATTTTTTGCTAAATAATCTTGACAATGGGATTAGACAAATCCCGAAACACGTGTCGATTAAGTCTTGCAAAAAATGACCAACATAAATAAATTTAAAACAGAAAAATTTTTTCTTGAAAATTATTATATGAGATTATCATAGTTTTAATGACCTCGAGCTAGAAAAAAAAATACTCAAAATATAATTAACTAAATGCTTTTAAAAAAATTTTATTTGTATATCAAAATTTTCTGCAAAGCATTTGAAAAATTTTTAATAGAAATATAAATTTTTGAAATATATTTAATTGGAATTTTCTGAAAAGCATTTAGACATTTTTGAAACATAAATGGACATTTTTTAAATTTAATTGGATATTTCTGAAACGGATTTTTCTGAAAAGCATTTAGAAAATTTTAAAATACAACTGGAAACTTTTGAAATACAATTGGAAATTTCTGAAATACAAATGGAATTTTTGGAAATTCAAAGGAATTTTCTTAAAATTATTATTTTTTTTTTAATTTGTAATGGAAATTTTTGATATACAAATCTTTTTTCGGAGAGCAAACTTTAAGACACACAACAGCTGATAAGAATTGATGCTAACGTAGTTATTTTCGCACTACCTAGAGTGAATTTTTACTCGAAATATAATTAATTTGAAGCGTTTTTTTTAATTTTTGTGCGTTTTGTTCTCAAAAAGTTGACATTACTGCTGATAAGCGAAAATATGGCGATGAAAATAATTCAAAAGTTTAAAAGTAATAAAAAAATGTTATCGGGTAAATTGCAAAATGTAGGACAACCCCGGACACTTTCTAAAAAAGAAGTAGGACTGCACCGGACGCCCTAAAAAAGAGGACGGTGTCCGGGGAAAAGAGGACGGATGGCAACCCTATATAAGATTGTCATTCCATTTGTAACACCTCGAAGTATTGGTCTAAGATCCCATAAAGTATATATATTCATGATCCTCGATCGATTTTAAGACGATCTAGCGATGTCCGTCCGTCGTTTGTCTGTCTGTTGAAAACACGCTAACTTTTGAAAGACTTTACGGAGGGTCCTGAAGTCTGGCAGATATGTTGGGCATTCACCTGGTCAGGTTGGTATTGCAATCCAGCGAAATCGGTCCAGTTGTTTAAAAGTTATGAGCAAAAGACTGAATTTCGGCAAGGGTTTTTCGTGAATTTACGAGATAAAAAACACGATAACTTTCAAAAGGCAATTCTGAGGATGCTGGCGCTATATTTGTCGTTCCTCTGGCCTGATTCGTATTAAATTTCAGCCAAATCGGTCCAGTGGTTACAAAGTTATTTGCAAAACCGTGAATTTCAGATTAGTTTCACCATAAATCCATGTGTTGAAAACTCGTTAAAAATGTTTTAAAAACATTGGTAAGTCACAAAAATATTTTAAAACGTATTTGTGTCATTCAAAAATATTTTTACACTAAAAACAAATACACTCGGAAAAAATTTTACACTCAAAAAAAATTTTACACTCAAAAAAAATTTTACACTCAAAAAAAAAATGAGTATTTTTTTGTTTTAAATAACTTTAAAAAAAAGTTTTTTTTTACACAAAATAAAATCCCGGGTAAAAAAGTTTTTTATATAATTATATATAATTTGATAAAATTATATCAAATTATGTATGTGGGGCATTCCATGTGAAATCGGATACTTTGAAAAACTTTTTTTTTAGATTTTTCCAATTTGTTTACAGTTTTTAGTATCCTTCGAAAACTCCTTCGTGGTAAATTTTCAGATTTTTTTGATGACCCGTTCAAAAAATATCGATTTTTAAAAATTGGTAGTTTGTTCCTTTACTCAAAATTCTTTTAATCATAACTTCTTCAATAACGGTCCAAATTTAAAATTTTTTTTTTTTCAAAAATTTTATTTTTTTACGTACTTTTTAAAAAAAAATGCCAAAAAATTCTTAAAAGCGCTCTAGTATGCGATTTTTAAGTTTTAATATTAAAATCTCATTTTTGAAAATGTTTGTACTCTTCGATTTTTTTGAAATTTTTTTGTGTAAAACTTGTATCAATTCTACAAATTTTTTGCCCAGGAGGATCGTGGGATAACGATTGTTACTATTTTTTTAAATTTTTTGAAAAAATTTTATTGTAATTTTCCAATCTTTAAATCATTTCTGCTGCTCCAATGGTGCGTCATAGAGGGGTCCTTTATAAGACCGACCCCCATTAATTTTTACGTCTTAACATTTATTTGGAACAAACTAATACCCTATCTCCAATTTCTAAGGGGGCTCCCACACAAAACGACATTTTTTAAAATTTGTTCCAACCGCTCTAACTGCCCAAATAATGCCCTTAGAGCAACAAAATGTATGACCAACCCACAATATTTTTGTAGTCCAAACATTTTTTCTGAACACACCTACCCTCTATCTTTAACTGTTAAGGCGGTCCCCATACATTTTTTTTTATTTTTTGTAAATTTGTTTTATTTAATCATCTTCTACCGGTCCAATGGTGCGTCCGAGAGGGGTCATTAGTGAGACCGACCCCCATTTATTTTTACCCTACAACATTTTTTCAAAACATACCTACGCCCTATCTCCACTCCCTAAGTCGGCTCCCATACAAATAACTGTTGGAGCAAATTTTATAAAAATGTAATTTTGTATGGGGGCCTACTTAGGGAGTTGAGATAGGGCGTAGGTATATTTTGAAAAAATGTTGAAGGGTAAAAATAAATGGGGGTCGGTCTCACTAATGACCCCTCTCGGGCGCACCATTGGACCGGTAGAAGCTGATTAAATAAAACAAATTTACAAAAAATTAAAAAAATTGTATGGGGACCGCCTTAACAGATAAAGATAGAGGGTAGGTGTGTTCAGAAAAAATGTTTGGACTAAAAAAATATTGTGGGTCGGTCATACATTTTGTTGCTCTAAGGGCATTATTAGGGCAGTTAGAGCGGTTGGAACAAATTTAAAAAAATGTTTTGTGTGGGAGCCCCCTTAGAAATTGGAGATAGGGTATTAGTTTGTTCCAAAGAAATGTTAAGACGTAAAAATAAATGGGGGTCGGTCTTATAAAGGACCCCTCTATGACGCACCATTGGAGCAGTAGAAATGATTTAAAGATTGGAAAATTACAATAAAATTTTTTCAAAAAATTTAAAAAAATAGTAATAATCGTTATCCCACGATCCTCCTGGGAAAAAAATTTGTAGAATTGATACAAGTTTTACACAAAAAAATTTCAAAAAAATCGAAGAGTACAAACATTTTCAAAAATGAGATTTAAATTTTAAAATAAAAAAATCGCATACTAGAGCGCTTTTAAAAATTTTTTGGAATTTTTTTTTAAAAAGTACGTAAAAAAATAAAAAATTTGAAAAAAAAAAAATTTGAAATTTGGACCATTATTGAAGAAGTTATGATTAAAAGAATTTTGAGTAAAGAACAAACTATCAATTTTTAAAAATTCGATATCTTTTGAACGGGTCATCAAAAAAATCTGAAAATTTACCACGAAGGAGTTTTCGAAGGGTACTCAAAACTGTAAACAAATTGGGAAAATCTAAAAAAAAATGTTTTCAAAGTGTCCGATTTCACATGGAATGCCCCATGTATAATTATATAAAATTATATACAGAGGTAAAATTCTCCAAAAACTTGTATAAAATTATATAAAATTATATATAATTTGATAAAATTATATATAATTATATCAAATTATATATAATTTTATATAATTTGATAAAATTATATATAATTATATCAAATTATATACAATTTTATATATAATTTGATATAATTTTATATAATTATATATAATTTGATATAATTTTTATCAAATTATATATAATTATACTAGCTTACCATCCCGATACTTCGTTACCGGTTGTATTGAATACCGGATAATAAAAGGATCAGGATTACTCTATCGATTTAAAAAAAAAATCCTCTACATAGTTTTTGTTTTATTTACTTGTGGACGTTTAAGTCTTTCATAAAATAACATTTTAATGAATAATTTAAACAATAAAATTTAAATAACTTCGCTGGTACGTCATCATGCTCGTTTCGGTGAAAAAATATATTGACAATTTTCGAGCCCTTATATCGGGTTTTAAGATTTTGAGTGAATAAATATTTCAGTAAAAAAAAAATTGGAATAAAAATTAGTTTGAGTGGAAAAACATATAGAGAGAAAAAATATGGAGTCAAAAAAGTTAAATATGTAAAATTTAAGTAAAAAGTATCATTCCATATTGTTCCCAGCTCTATTCCACTTCGTTCCCCGTTCTATTCCATTTCACTTCCAAGTCCATCTCCTTTCGTTCCATGTAAGTTTCATTCCTCTCCGTATAATATGCGTTAAAAAAATAAAAAGTTCTATTGTCTTTATATTGTAGATATGAAAAGTACCATTTTACACCACTGTTACCAGGTACACCTTTTTACCCTAAAATTTTAAAATATGTCCTTGTCTTGGGTGTTATTTCTGCGGCTTTTAGTTCAATAGTTAGATATCTCAAAATAACCATTTGCCCCCTTTTCCCCGTAAAATTATATTTTCCAAAAACTGCTTTTTTTTTTCCTAGGTAATCTTTTATTTAAAACATCAAGTTTCTGAACCATTATTTCAAGAAATATACACTCAGAAAATTATGTAAGTTACTACATGTTAGTTATTTGTATATTTTACAGTAGTTAGTTGTTTTCAACTACAAAGTCAGTTGCTTTTGTATGAAAAATATCAAACAACTATTTCTGTTAGTTATTTTAAGTCGTTTTTTTGAACAACTAACAAAAAAGTACTGTGATGTAGTAACAGTTATTTAAAGTAGTTAATCTTATTTTTTTTATCTCTGAAAAATTTTCAAAGTTTTTTTCCAAAAAATAAAAATTTTCGTTTTTTTTTTTTTTCACAACTTTTTTTTTTAAAAAAAACTTGGAAAAAATTTGGTCTTCAATTTTTTTTTTTTTGAAAAATGTTTTGAAAAAAAAAATATGTATTGATTATTTTATTTTTACTACATTTTAGTTGTTTTGACTACAAATGTAAGTAATTTTTACTACATAAGTCAGTTGTTTTTTGTCAGTTAAAATAACTAACATTGTTAGTTGATTTAACTGAAAAAGTAGTTGACCCCAAAACAACCTACAAAGTAGTTATTTTAACTGACATTTTCAGTTGATTTTACTAACATAATTTTTTGAGTGTAAGAATAACCAAATTTGCACTTTTTATCCCCTTTACGATCGGTCGCGACCCTTAGAAAAAATAACTTTTTAAAGCATTCAAAATTTCAGTGCCTAGGATAATTACTTCATGAAATATAAAAAAGTATCAAAAAACACTTTTTTACAGCTCTAGAAACAGAATTTTTTGAAAATACTTTAGCAGAATGTTTTTTTCACCGAAGTCCCCTACATTCCAAAATTCAAGCTTCAACGGTCATTATTATAGGAACCAAAAAAAAGTACCAAAAGTACACTTTCTTACCCCCGATAGAAACGAAATTTCCAAAAAGTACCTCTTCCAGAAGGTTTTTTCTTCACCGAAAAATCCTACATTCCTTTTTATAAAAGGTCCTTTTTATAAAAGGTACTTTTTATAAAAGGCACTTTTTATAAAAGGTACTTTTTATAAAGGTACTTTTTATAAATGGTACTTTTTATAAAAGGTACTTTTTTTAAAAGGTACTTTTTATAAAAGGTACTTTTTATAAAAGGTACTTTTTACAAAAGGTACTTTTTATAAAAGGTACTTTTTATAAAAGGTACTTTTTTTAAAAGGTACTTTTTATAAAAGGTACTTTTTATAAAAGGCACTTTTTATAAAAGGTACTTTTTATAAAAGGTACTTTTTATTAAAAGAAAGGTACTTTTTATAAAAGGTACTTTTTATAAAAGATATTTTTAAAAAAGTTGCTTTTTATAAAAGGTACTTTTTATAAAAGGTACTTTTTATAAAAGGTACTTTTTATAAAAGGCACTTTTTATAAAAGGTACTTTTAATAAAAGGTACTTTTTATAAAAGGTACTTTTTATAAAAGGTACTTTTTATAAAAGGTACTTTTTATAAAAGGTACTTTTTATAAAAGGTACTTTTTATAAAAGGTACTTTTTATAAAAGGTACTTTTTATAAAAGGTACTTTTTATAAAAGGTACTTTTTATAAAAGGTACTTTTTATAAAAGGTACTTATTATAAAAGGTACTTTTTATAAAAGGTACTTATTATAAAAGGTACTTTTTATAAAAGGTCCTTTTTATAAAAGGTACTTTTTATAAAAGGTACTTTTTATAAAAGGTACTTTTTATAAAAGGTACTTTTTATAAAAGGTACTTTTTATAAAAGGTACTTTTTATAAAAGGTACTTTTTATAAAAGGTACTTTTTATAAAAGGTACTTTTTATAAAAGGTACTTTTTATAAAAGGTACTTTTTATAAAAGGTACTTTTTATGAAAGGTACTTTTTATAAAAGGTACTTTTTATAAAAGGTACTTTTTATAAAAGGTACTTTTTATAAAAGGTACTTTTTATAAAAGGTACTTTTTATAAAAGGTACTTTTTATAAAAGGTACTTTTTATAAAAGGTACTTTTTATAAAAGGTACTTTTTATAAAAGGTACTTTTTATAAAAGGTACTTTTTATAAAAGGTACTTTTTATAAAAGGTACTTTTTATAAAAGGTACTTTTTATAAAAGGTACTTTTTATAAAAGGTACTTTTTATAAAAGGTACTTTTTATAAAACGTACTTTTTATAAAACGTACTTTTTTACCCTTTTTACCCCCGTAGAATCAACATTGGCAAAAACCCAGCCTTATTGAATCTTTTTTCCGGAAGGTGAACCTACATTACAAATTTCAAGTTTCTAGTACCATTATTTAAGTAAATGTAAAAGGTACCAAAAGTACAGTTTTTTACCATTTTTACCCCTTTAGAATCATCATTGGCAAAAAATCCAGCCTAAATGGATCTTTATTCCGAGAGGTGAACATACAGTTCAATTTTCAAGTCTCTATGACTATTATTTCAGGAGATATAAAAAGTACCAATAGTACACTTTTTTACCCATTTTACCCCCGTAGAATCAACATTGGCAAAAACCCAGCCTTAGTGATTTTTTTCCGGCAGGTAAACCTACATTGCAAATTTCAAGTTTCTAATACCAATATTTAAGGAAATAAAAAAGGTACCAAAAGTACAGTTTTTTACCCTTTTTACCCCCTTAGAATCATCATTGGCGAAAATCCAGCCTTAGTGAATCTATAGTCCGGGAGGTGAACATACAGTCCAAATTTCATGTCTCTGTGACAATTATTTGAGAAAATACTTATAAAAGGTACCAAAAGTACAGTTTTTTACCATTTTTACCCCCTTAGAATCAACATTGGCAAAAGTCCAGCCTTACAGGATCTACATTCCGGGAGGTGAACATACAGTCCAAATTTCAAGTCTCTATGACCATTATTTCATGAGATATAAAAAGTACCAAAAGTACAGTTTTTTACCCTTTTTACCCCCTTAGAATCAACACTGGCAAAAATCCGGCCTTAGTATATCTATGTTCCGGGAGGTGAACATTAGGGGTGGGATAGTGCACGAGTTTCCGATTTCGACCCGCTAGAACCGCTTATTTTGTGAGGTTCGTAAAAAAAATGCATGAGCCAAAAAATGGGGCAGGTCGGATAGGATCTAGGGGTCGCTCATCGGGGTCAAAGTTGGGCGTAAAGGGGGAAAAATACACAAAAAGCCCCACAACTCCTCTGGTTTTGACCCTAAGGGGGTCAAATGTGAGACCAACCCCCATTATTTTTTCCTCCCAAACACTTTTGCCGAACATACCTAAGCCTTATCTCCACTTCCTAAAGGGGCTCCCATACAAAGGTTTAATTTTTTAAAAAATTTGCTCCTACCTCTCTAGTAGTCCAAAAAGTGACCCTAGAGGAATCAAAAGTATGACCGACCCCCAATATTTTTTCAACCCCAACATTTTCTTAGAACATACCTACCCTTTATCTTCAACCCTTAGGGTGGTCCCCATACATTTTTTTTTATTTTTTCTTAATTTGTTTTATTACATCAGCTCCTACCGGTCCAATGGTGGCTCCTAGAGGGGTCATTATCAAGACCGACCCCCATTTATTTTCTACCCCCAACATTTCTTCTGAATATACCACTTCCCTATCTCTAATTCCTAAGGGGTCTCCCACACAAAATGACATTTTTATAAAATTTGCTCCTACCGCTCTAACTAGCGCAGGGGTGACCCTAGAGAAGTTAAATGTATGAGTGACCCCAAATATTTTTTCAGCCCCAAAATTTTCCCCAAACAAACCTACCCTCTATTTTTAAGTCTTAAGGGGGTCCCCACACATTTTTTTATATTTTTTATAAAATCAGATGTTATCGCTCCCATGGTGCCTCTTAGGGATACGGAATGCAGACTTGACCCCATTAGTTTTTGCCCCCCACATTTTTTCCGAACATACCTACGGCGTATTTCCACTTTATAAGTGTGCTCCCCTTAGGAAAACCAAATTCGTAATGGTACTGTAACCCAACGTTGGAGTATTTAGAATTTACAAAAGTACAACAATTAGCAACACTTTTATTTATAAATTCAGCTCTTACAAACTCCCATAGTGCCTCTTAGGGACGGGAAATGCAAACTGACCTCTATATCTGCCTTGCAAACATCATATTAATGAACTTCAATTAAAAGAAGTGTTTGAAACCAAATACGCAAAACGTCTGAACCAGGAGTGCCAATGTTTGCGCGTTTTAAAGAGCAGTGGGAAAATATAAATAAAAGACAAACCATGCAGTCCTAAAATAGAAGATTAGAATGTGGCTGGCAACATATCCGCTCAAGTCCAAACTGCATCAAGTTGTTTTGTTGTGCTCAAATTAAGGAAAATCGACCCAGAGGCGACTTCAAGGAGTTTCTTGAAATTGTTTTATTATACCTTGGTGAAAATATTCCTAATAATTATTTTAGCCCAACAGGATCCATCAGTCATGCTCGATGGATGGCAAAAGGCATATGTTGCCTAAAAATGTTTTAGGTTTGACCCAAAACAATTTACGCTAAATTTTGGTTTAGCGCCTCTAAAGCAATAGAACCTCCAAATAATGATTTTAATTTTTTTAAAGCGATTGCTAATTATGCTTCAATTAATAAGATGTCTCAACGATTGGAGAAGAGATTCTCTCACATCTTTGGTATCTCAGTGGTGAAGCAGTTGCACTATTTGATTCGAATATCTCTTGTGAAATAAAACGAAAAACGGCAAATGCAAGGAGGAAGAGTTATCTGACGAAAAGATGGACGAATCGTCCGACGAAGGCAGCGAAGAAAAATAAGACGATGATATCGGGGAAGATTATGACTCGGGGGATAGCGGCGAAAGTGGCAACAAAGATTGTGATCATCCAGTACACGTTGTTGGATTCGAAGGTGTGAAAATAATTAACATGGAATCAAAACAAGTAAATCCAGAACTTATAATATAAGAGACACCAAAACTTTTTGCAAGCGCTGCAAATATTACTTCAATTACATGTTTTCATAGACGCTGCCGAAAGAGGCGTAAAATTAATAGAGGACTATAACAACGTATTGTGCCGTAATGGAGAGGAAAAAATATTACCCTAACAAAGTGGAAATACGACGTAGGTATGTTGGGACAAAAAGTAGGGGGCAAAAATTATTGGGGGTCAGTCTGCATTTCCCGTTCCTAAGAGGCACCATGGGAGCGGTAAGATCTGATTTTATATACAAAAATTATAAAAAATGTGTGGGAACCCCCTTAAGACTTAAAAATAAGGAGTAGGTTTGTTTGGGGAAAATGTTGGGGCTAAAAAAATATTGGGGGCAACTTTATTTTGATTTTATAAAAAAATGAAAAAAAAAAAATGTGTGGGGACCCCCTTAAGGCTTAAAAATAGAGGGTAGGTTTGTTTGGGGAAAATGTTGGGGCTGAAAAAATATTGGGGGTCAGTCATACATTTAAATTTTCTAGGGTCATCCCTGCGCCAGTTAGAGCGGTGGGAGCAAATTTTATAAAAATGTCATTTTGTGTGGGAGACCCCTTAGGAATTGGAGATACGGAGTTAGCATGTTCAGATGAAATGTTGGGGGCTAAAAATAAATGGGGGTCGGTCTTGCTAATGACCCCTCTAGGAAGCACCGTTGGACCGGTAGGAGCTGATTTAATAAAAAAATTAAGAAAAAATAAAAAAAATGTATGGGGACCACCCTAACGGTTGAAGATAGAGGGTATGTATTTTCTAAGAAAATTTTGGGGATGAAAAAATATTGGGGGTCGGTCATACATTTGATTCCTCTAGGGTCACTTCTAGGACAGCTAAAGAGGTAGGAGCAAATATTTTTTAACATTCAACCTTTGTATGGGAGCCCCCTTAAGGAGAGGAGATAGGGCTTAGGTATATTTGGCAAAAGTGTTTGGGCCAAAAAAATAATGGGGGCCGGTCTCACATTTGACCCCTCTAGGGGCAAAACCAGGGGAGTTGTGGGGCTTTTTGTGGATTTTTTCCAATGTACGCCTAACTTTGACCCCGATGAGCGACCCCTAGATCCTATCCGACATCCCCCATTTTTTGGCTCATACACTTTTTTTACGAACCTCACAAAATGAGGGGTTCTAGCGATTCCAAATACTGCTGCTTAAAATCTCACACAACACTATCCCACCCTTAGTGAACATACAGTCCAAATTTCAAGTCTCTATGACCATTATTTCAGGAGATATAAAAAGTACCAAAAGTACAGTTTTTTACCCTTTTTACCCCCTTAGAATCAACACTGGCAAAAATCCAGCCTTAGTGGATCTATATTCCGGGAGGTGAACATACAGTCCAAATTTCAAGTCTCTAGCTTCAGCGGTTTGGGCTGGGCGATGATGAATCAGTCAATAAGTCAGTCAGTCAGTCAGTCAGTCAGTCAGTCAGTCACATTACTCTTTTATATATATAGATAAATACTTTTTTACTCAGGATCCCGAGTATAAAATGGTTAAATTCTTCAAAAAGCTGGATAAAATTATATAAAATTATATATAATTTGATAAAATTTTATAAAATTTTATCAAATTAGATATAATTTGATATAATTTTATATAATTATATCCACCAAATCCTGGATATAATTATATATAATTTTATCAAATTATATATAATTTTATGTAATTTTATCCAACTTTTTGAAGAATTTAACCTTTTTATATAATTTTATGTTATTATATATAATTTGATATAATTTTATCAAATTATATATAATTATATAAAAAACTTTTTTACTCGGGATATTTCTAATAAAAAAATTTAGTTTTCTTTACTTTAGAAAATTTACTATCACTTAAAAAGGGCATTGTAGAGGGTATTCATAGATTCGGCAAAGTCGAATTTAACTTTTCTACTTGTTTTTCTTCATTTATTCGCTTAATTATTGGAATTATTCGATTAACCGATTGTAAACTCTAGTTGGTACATTATATTTTTTAAGATCCTTTAAAAATATTTAGATAAAGTAATTTTATAAATCATTTGAAAATCCTTTTTAATTTCATTTATTAAAAAACAATGTTGATTATACTAAAAGTCTATTTTTAAGGTAAATTAATACCCAAGTGTAATTAAGATATTACAAATCCCAAGGGACACAATTTGTTAACAGGATGTTAAGATAACAATACATATTGTTAAATTTACAATAACAATAAAAAAATCAGAGTAATCTACTTTTAATAAAAATAAAATTTTTAAAATATATTTATTATTGAGAATTTAGCAAACAATTAGAAATGAGTAGTTATCACCCCTAGTGATGTTAAGGATTTTTATGTTACTATTGTAAAGTGGAAGGTATTTCAAAGGTTTTTTGTTATGTATTGTGGAAGAAAAACGTATGTAACCTTACTTTTTTTTAAATAACTAAAAATAGGGAAAATTTTCTTGTTCAAACAAACTTAGAAAATGAACATATCGATGACTGACTTTCAAAATGACCTAACTACATTTTTATAATATTATAAAAATGGTTTTTTGGGTATTTGTAAAACCAATAAAGCTTCACAATGACTTATTAAAAAAAACATTTAAAAATTAGCTTTTAGGCCCTTTTTCCAGTTCATCCAACATTATAATAAACCATATTTAACAACAGGTTAAAAAGTTATTAGGGATTTTTTGTAGCAAAAAAATAAGACCTTTTGTTAAAAAAATTCTTTAAGTACTAGTTACCAACATTATCATCATCATCATCTTAAACATCCTCATAACCAGTTACATAAATTCTTAATAATTCTATAAAAAATATATATAAATTATCTAACCATATAAAATATGGCTTGTTATATGATTTCACTTGTTATACTCCCATATAATGGATGATGATGATGTCATCATCATTATCATATTATAGCACAAGTGCATCCATATTCTTTACAAACTTCCTTTTTATGCAACATTCATTCATTCTTTCATTCATGTCTTTACAAAGTGTTAATAAGAAACAGAAATATGTCATCTTAAGTTGTTTATACTGGTATTTCTGTAGAAATGAGACTCTGAGACACAGATTTTTTTTTTTTTTTTTTTTGCAAACATCCAGTTCAAACTTATTAATGTACTTTCTACCATCATTATTATCACCATTGTCAACATTACCATCATACTTAAAATATTTTTTTTGAGATTTTATTACTTGTTTGCTGAGAATTAAGGATATTCACAGTGAGCTTTAAATTTTAAAATTGCAGCGAATTTCTGGAATTCTAATTTTTTTTCTAAATTTTATTGCTGTTTTTTGAACAATTTTCTGAAGGTTTCCAAACAGATTTTTTTAAGAATTCTTTTTAAATTTTTTTTTCAGGTTTTTTCCTAATTTTTTTTACATTTTCCTGATTTTACTGAATTTTTTATATTTTTTTTCTGAAGTGTCTATAATGTTCTGAATATTATGGATTGTTTTTTTTTATCAACATTTCTTAATTTTCCAGAATTTTTTTGGAGTTTTTTCTTAATAAATTTTTATATTTTTTTCTGTCTAGATTTTCGAAATTTTCGGGAACGTTTTTATAAACATTTCGGAATTTTCCACAATTGTTCAGAATTGTTTTCGAACACTCAAAACAAAAGACTTAACTTAAACTTTGGAAAAATTTTCTTCAAAATAGTTTATAAATTTTCCCACAATTTAGTTAAATTTAACTAAAAGTTGGGAAATTTTCTTAAAAGTTAGGAAAAAATGTAAGTTCATGTACTGTTAAATAGTCCATTATTTCCACGTTTTTATAAACATTTCTGAATTTTCCATAATTTTTCAGAATTGTCTTCGAACACTCAAAAAAGGACTTAACTTAATAGTTAATATAATTATAAATTTTCCCACAATTTAGTTAAATTTTACTAAAATTTTCTTAAGTGTTATGAAAAAATTTAAGTTCGTGTGCTGTTAAATAGTCCATTATTTTCCTTAAATGGAATTCCCAAATACATGGAAAAAATTCTTGCCGCCAAAGAAGTTTTCCCTAAATATATGATAAAAATCATTATTTTTAAGACAAATTCCTCTTCTTTAGTTTTAGGACGTAATTTTCTACCAATTAGTTCATTTGCTTAAATTTAAGAAAGGTTTTTCCACTATTTAAGTACAATTTTAATAACTCCGGCAATTTTTTTTTTTCAAACTTAAAATGGCGATATCTTGAAAACTAAGTTAGATAGAGCAAAATGGATGCAATTTTTGGTTCTTTGGATTGCCGTAGTATCGCCGACCCTCTTCACATTTGTGGACCCCAATAGGTCCTAACTTTGGATTTAAAAAAGTTAGCATTCCCGAAAAATTGTAAATGCTCATATCTCGGTAAATATAGCCAACACAACAAAAAGTTCAAAAGCATTTTTGTAGCTCTTAACGCGCTAAATATCGAGAAGCTCTCCGAGTAATAGTTTTAAAGTTATCGACTTTTTAAAATTCTCAAGACCCCAGTGGTCCCCTAAATTCACGTATCTCAAAAACTAAGCAAGGTAGAGCGAAACGGACAAAAATTTTGGATCAAAAAATATGACGAACCCAACTGGGTCTAGGCCCATCGGGGTCTGAATCTATCGGGTCCGAAACCAATGGGGTCTTCACCCAATGGGTTTCTCAAATGTGTATGAACTAAATTAAAATAATATGTTTCCCATTTTTTAGTTCAAATTGCCATAATTTTAAAATTTTTTTCTCTCCTTTTTTTTAAGAAAAATATGAACTTAAAAGAAGAAAAACATGGCAATGGAGCTAAATCTAATTTAGTTAGTTTTCCCATTTTTTAGTTAATTTTTTTCTGAATCTGAATTTTTCAAAACATTTTTGACTTTTCTAGAATTTTAAAATGAATTTTTCTTAGTTCCCAGAATTTTTTTTTTAAAAATTTTTTGACTCACGCACGCTCACGCTCAGTAAATAAAAATATTGCTCATGCACGATCACGTACGAAATTTATTTTTCTGCTCACGTTCACACACGCTCACGTGAGTAACTAAATCTTTTCTTACGCTCACGAAATAATCACGCTTACGAAGACTCACGAAATTAAAATTACCAAATTTTAATTCTATTTGTGTCGATTTTTTGCAAAAATGGATATAAAAACAATCGTAAAAATTTTGTATTAATTCCCTCTAAATTCAATATTTTCTTGTTTTCTGTTCTAGACAGCATTAAACAACAACGCAATCTCACGAAACAAAAATTTCTCACGCACGTTCACGCACGAAACTGTTTTCTCTAATCACGCGCACTCACGATCACGTGAGTAAAAATTAATTTCACTCACGATCACGCTTGATTCACGTGGTAGTCACGTGAATAACGAAAAAATCGTGTCACGCGCGCATCTCTAGCTCAGAATAAATTTCTGATACGATTTAGCGATGTTCGTCCGTCCGTCTGTCCATGTAAACGTTGTGAGAACGATAAAGGTCGCAATTATTAATAGATTTGCATGGAATATGAAATTTAAACCACCAGGGCGAAGCCTATTGAAATTGGAAAATCGGTCATAGTTTATAAAAACATCCCTTTATAATTTTACTCAAATGGCTCTAATAACCGTGTGTATCCTTTCGATATCAAATTTTAAAGGAATCGGATCAGTTCTTCTTGTAATCCCCATACAACCACCTTCCCGATATTCACATAAATCTCTCAAAATTCATGAAAATCTATATATATAAAAGAGTAATGTGACTGACTGACTGACTGACTTATTGACTGATTCATCATCGCCCAGCCCAAACCGCTGAAGCTAGAGACTTGAAATTTGGACTGTAGGTTCACCTCCCGGAATATAGATCCACTAAGGCCGGATTTTTGCCAGTGTTGATTCTAAGGGGGTGAAAAGGGTAAAAAACTGTACTGAAATAATGGTCACAGAGACTTGAAATTTGGACTGTATGTTTGCCTCCCGGAATATAGATCCAGTTAGGCTGGATTTTTGCCAGTGTTGATTCTAAGGGGGTAAAAGGGGTAAAAAACTGTACTTTTGGTACTTTTTATTTCTACTGAAATAATGGTCATAGAGACTTGAAATTTGGACTGTATGTTCACATCCTGGAATATAGATCCATTAAGGCTGGATTTTAGCCAATGTTGATTCTAAGGGGGTAAAAAGTGTAAAAAACTATACTTTAGGTACTTTTTTTATCTGCTAAAATAATGGTCATAGCGACTTGAAATTTGGACTGTATGTTCACCTCCCGGATTATAGATCTACAAAGGCTGGATTTTTGCCAATGATGATTCTAAAGGGTAAAAAACTGTACTTAAATAATGGTACTAGAAACTTGAAATTTGCAATGTAGGTTCACCTCCCGGAAAAAATATTCACTAAGGCTGGGTTGTTTCCAATGTTGATTCTACGAGGATAAAATGGGTAAAAAAGTGTACTTTTGGTACTTTTTTTTATTTACTGAAATAATGGTTATACAAACTTGAAATTTGGAATGTAGGATCCTCTGCTGAAAAAACTAATTTTGAAAATTTGTATTCTAAGAGGAGTCAAAGGGTAAAAAGTGTACTTTTAGTACCTTTTGTTATTTCTTGAAATAATGGGCATTGAAACTTGAAATTTGGAATGTAGAATCCGTCAGCGAAAAAACATTCTGGAAAACATACCGTTTATAAAAAGTACCTTTTACAAAAGTACCTTTTATAATAAGTACCTTTTATAAAAAGTACCTTTTATAAAAAGTACCTTTTATAAAAAGTAACTTTTATAAAAAGTACCTTTTATAAAAAGTACCTTTTATAAAAAGTACCTTTTATAAAAAGTACCTTTTATAAAAAGTACCTTTTATAAAAAGTACATTTCATAAAAAGTACCTTTTATAAAAAGTACCTTTTATAAAAAGTACCTTTTATAAAAAGTACCTTTTATAAAAAGTACCTTTTATAAAAAGTACCTTTTATAAAAAGTACCTTTTATAAAAAGTACCTTTTATAAAAAGTACCTTTTATAAAAAGTACCTTTTATAAAAAGTACCTTTTATAAAAAGTACCTTTTATAAAAAGTATCTTTTATAAAATGTAGCTTTTATAAAAAGTACCTTTTATAAAAAGTACCATTTATAAAAAGTACATTTTATAAAAAGTACCTTTTATAAAAAGTATCTTTTATAAAAAGTATCTTTTATAAAAAGTACCTTTTATAAAAAGTACCTTTTATAAAAAGTACCTATTATAAAAAGTACCTTTTAAAAAAAGTACGTTTTATAAAAAGAACTTTTTATAAAAAGAACTTTTTATAAAAAGAACTTTTTATAAAGAGAACCTTTAATAAAAAGAACTTTTTATAAAGAGAACCTTTAATAAAAAGAACCTTTAATATAAAGAACCTCTTTTAAAAAGTACCGAAAGTACACTTTGTTACTTTTTTATTTCCTGAAATAGTAATCATAGAAACTTTTTATATTTCCTGAAAAAATGGTCCTAGAATCTTAAAATTTGTAATGTAGTAAAATTCGGTAAAAAAACGTTCTGGCAAAAATACGGTTTGAGGTAAAATGGCTAAAAAGTGTATTTTCGGTACTTTTGATATTTTCTGACGTAATGGCTCTAGAAACTTAAAATAGGGAATGTAAAATCCTTTTTGTAATTTTAATATTTGCTAAAACAATGATCCTGTAGGGCCCTTCGGTGAAAAAAACATTCTGCTAAAGTACTTTTTAAAAAATACGTTTCTAGAGTTGTGAAAAAGTGTTTTTTTGATACTTTATATATTTTATGACGTGATGATCCTAGGCACCGAAATTTTGAATGCTGGAAGAAGTTATTTTTGGAAATTCTGTTTCTAAGGGTCGCAACCGATCGTAAAAGGGGGAAAAAAGTGCAAATTTGGTAATTCTTTATATATTTTAAATATAGGATCACCTACCACAAAAAAAAAACACTTTTTGGAATTTAATTTAAATCCCCAGAAAAAACACCAAAGAGAAATTTAAAATTTTAGGGTAAAAAGGGGTACCTGGTAACAGTGGTGAAAAATGGTACTTTTAATATCTATAAGATAAAGACAATAGAACTTTTTATGTCTTTAACGCGTAACGCATATTATACGGAGAGAAATGAAACTTACATGGAACGAAAGGAGATGGAATTGGAAATAAAATGGAGTAGAACGGGGAACGAAATGGAATGGAGCAGGGAACAATATGGAATGATACTTTTTACTCAATTTTTTCGTATTTAACTTTTTTTACTCCACATTTTTTCTCTCTATATGTTTTTTCACTCAAACTTATTTTTATTACAATTTCTTTTTTTACTGAAATATTTACTCACTCAAAATCCAAAAACCCGATATAAGGGCTCGAAAATTGTCAATATCTATATTCACCGGAACGAACATGATAACGTACAAGCGAAGTTATTCAAATTTTATTGTTTGAATTACTCATTGAAATATTATTTTATGAAAGACTTAAACGTCCACAAGTAAACAAAACAAAGACTATGTAGGGGAATTTTTTTGAAATCGATAGAGTAATCCTGACCTTTCTATTATCCGGTATTCAATACCACCGGTAACGAAGTACCGGGATGGCAAGCTAGTAGAAAATATTTGATTAAAATTTTGTTTGTAGATATTAAACGTGTACTTCGGTACGCTTATCAAACCTAAATGTAATTGGACCATTTTCGGTCTCAGACTCCATATACAAATTTCGCCCCATATTCAGTTAAACCGGTCTATTGGCAAGAAAAGAAAGCCAAATTCACTCAAATTTGGTTTGTATGTGTTTTCTACACTAATTAAAGATCTAGCGAAATATAGATTTAATCGGTCCATGTTTGTTCTTCGAACCCATTTTTCGGAAACACTGGTCGGTCTTGACCTACTATAATTTTCATACTTGATTTTTTCTATAATTTAAATCCTTTTTTTTTATTTAAATACTTTTTTTCTAAATTTACTGCACTTTTCTGAATTTTTGAACATAATTTTTTTAAATTAAAAACAAAACCGACATTTTAAGAGCTTTTCTGAATTTCCAGAACTGCTTTCGAATTTTTCTGAATACTTTAGATTTTTTTTTTACAGTTTTGCTAAATTTTTATGTTTTCTCCAGAATTTTTGTCATGTCTGTTTATTTTTCTGAGTTTAAATGAATTTGTTTTTGATTTTTTTCTGAAATTTATTCGTTGTTTTTCCTAATTATGTCATTTAATTTTTTTTCGAAATTTAATTAAATTTTTTTTTGTATTTTTCAAAAAAAAAAAAACGGAATTTTTTTGAATTTACAGAACTAATTTTGATGTTTTCTGAATTTTTTTGAATTTTTCCGATTTTTTCTTAATTTTATTGCATTTTACAGGATTTTTCTGATATTTTCCAAGAATTACCCAAATTTTATATTTTTCTGAATTTTTCTGCATTTCTCTGATTTTTTCTTAATTTAAATGGGGGTCTAGAGCAAAACTAGCAAAAACTCGTCATCACCGCTATAAATTTCCAAAAACGTTTTTATGTGATTTTTTCTGAAACAAAAAAATCTAAATGCAATAAATTCCTTTTATCCTCTTGTACCATGATTACCCCCAAAAAGATGTGTTAAAAATATAAAAAAAAAAGTTTAAATAAGTAGAGTCAAATATACAACACATACACACACTTAACATTTTAAGGACACTTTGCTTTAGCTTATATTTACTTTTAAAGCAAACGAAATTTGTAAAAATATATTTTTCGTCTCTAAGGACACTCAAAAATGTCACAGAAGAGATACAAAGTTATTTTTTTATTATACTACACTTTTTGGTATCGAGATGTTACTACAAATTACTACACTCAAAAAAAAAGTGAACTAAAATCTGGGAAAATTAACTCAATTTTGAGAAAAAGAGGGAATGATTTGGCTCCAAAGATTTTTTTTCTTGGTTTAAGTTCATAATTTTCCCAAAAATAAGGAAAACAAAGTTATTTAATTTTAAGCCAATTTTAACTAGAAAATAAGAAAAATTATACTTCACATTTTAGAAATAGATTGGGTCTAGACCCTGGACCCATGGGTTCGGACCCCATTTAACTCGAGACCCCGTTGGGTCCTTTAAGGGTCCCCATAGATTTTGAACCAAAACTTGTGTCCGTTTCGCTCTAACTTGCTTAGTTTTTGAGATACGGTAATAAGGGGCCTGATAGGGTCTTGAGAATTTTAAAAACCGGATAACTCAAAAACTATAATTCGGAGGGCTTTCGGGTATTTTGCGGAAGTGTTCTACGAGTCAAGAGCTACAAAATTGCCGTTGGACCTTTTTTCGTGTTGGCAGTATTTACCGAGATATGTGCATATATAAAATCTCGGGAATTTCAAATTTTGGATCTAAAATTAGGGTCCTGAGACCCCGACAGATATGCAGAGCTAGGCTATTCCATATTTTTCTTTGTAGTCTTTCTTTTGAAAATTTCATCCGTTTCGCTCTATCTCGTTTAGTTTTCGAGATATCGCCATTTTGAATATTTAACTAAATTCTAAGAAGTTATTTACTAAATTTTCAGAAGTCATTAACTAAATTCTAAGAAGTACACTTCCTCAATTCAAAGAAGATAAAAACGATGATGTTTTTTTTAGTAAATTTTAACTAAACTTGAACTAAATTGTTTTTTAAGAAATATGTCTTAAAAATAAAGATAAGTTTCTTAGATTTGTGGAAAATTTCCTTGGCAGTAAGAATTTTTTTCCTAATATTAAAAAAATCCGTTTTAGGAAAACTATGAACTAATTATAAGTAAATGAACTAAAATTTTTTCCTCATAGTTAAGAAAATTTCTAATTTTTAAGTTAAATTTAACTAAATTTTAGGAAATTTCATGATAAATTTTCAAAGACATTTTTTCCTTAATTTTAGTTATGTCTTTTTTTTCAGTGTACTACAGTTTTTTTCCTCTTAAAAAAATCATAAATAGGGTCATTCAAGGTAAAGGTGAAGATAAAGAGGAGACACACGTTTTTCCAGGAATAACATATTTGTGGCCTTATAATGAATAAAGAGTGCAATAATTAAATTAAAACTAGGAAGTGTATAGTTTAACCAACTGGGGAGGCGATGAGCATTTTGAATACCCTCCATTAGATAAAATAATTTTTTTTGGGCGTGGGTTTACCTACTCCAGAGCAAAAATAGTAAACAATTTTTTTTCTTATGTATAGTTTAACCAACTGGGGAGGCGATGAGCATTTTGAATACCCTCCATTAGATAAAAGATTTTTTTTTTTGGGCGTGGGTTTACCTATTCCAGAGCAAAAATAGTAAACAATTTTTTTTCTTATGATAATTTAGTTGCGTTAACATAATTTCATATTTATTTTCAATATTTAGTATAACCCTGCCCACAAAAGGGGCGGAAGAAATATTTTATTATTCTCGTTCAATTTTTTCAAGTCCAACACAGTAAAATTTTTCTATCATCCCCTTTTTTTTATATGTTTGTTACTTTAACAATATCATCGTAATGATAAGTAAAGAAATGTGACCTCGAGCAAGAGTAATCTTTTTCAAAAAGAAAATGTTAACAAAATTATAAAAAAAGTAAGAAAGTTATAGTTGGTCAAGACCGACCATATGATACCCTACACCAGTGTATTCCAGCAAATGTGTCCCAAGTCCAAACATGGACCAATTGGACCATGTTTGATTTCGTTTTAGACCAAATTTTAGTGGAATTGGCTTAGTTTTCTTGCCAACAGACTGATTTAACTTAATATCGGTCGAAATTTTTATATGAAGGACTAAGTCTAAAAATAATCTGAATTTATTTAGATAAATTTAAGTTACCAAAGTACACCTTTCACAGCTACAAACAAAATTTTTAACAAATGTTTCCATTTTTCATGAATTTTGAGAGATTTATGTGAATATCGGTTTTTGTATGGGGACTAACAATAGGAGCTGGTCCGATTCCTTTGAAAATTGGAATTTTGATTTTTAAATACAAAATACGATTACCTGCCAAATTTCGAAAGGATACCTATGATAACACGGTAAAAATAGTCACTCGAGACAAATTCAAAGGGGTAGTTTGTATGGGGGATAGGTCGTAATGCGGACCGATTTTTTCCAATTTAATAAGTCCTTGTGGCAAAATATCTGAAGTTTCAAATTTCAGCTAAATCGGTTGATACTTGCGACCTGTCGTGTATACAAAGTTTACATGGACGGACGGACAACTCTAAATCGTCTCATAAAGTAATTCTGAGTTGATCGGTACACTTGTGGTGGGTCTAGGAACAATATTTCGGGTAGTTACAAACATCAGCACAAACTCATTATACCCTGTACGACGGAGTCGTGTAGTTTTTCTTGTAATTCTATATTCAGAAGTGGTGCCAGTTCGAAAAAAGAGAACCAGACCGATTTGGCTCATTTGAAAACTTTACATGTTTTTGACTATAAGACATATTCCTGACGAGTTTCAGTTTATTTTTTTCTTTATTTTTATCTCTATCGTGATTTCAACAGACGGCCATTTAAAAATTATTTTAAAATGAACTTAGGAACGGAATGATAAAGTTCATCTAAGTCCATATAACTCGTTGTGCTACCTACGGAACGATAAAGTTAATATACCACCCCCTTTTTTATGGAAGGTATAAAAATTACAAGGTAAATGCCGAAAGAATTTCATATTATGCAATGTCAAGGTGATTTAGGTTGACACAAAAGGGAGAGAAAAATTAAATCGTTTTAAACTAGAGATGTTTTGCGAATTTTTGTGTCACGCGTGGTCAAACTCAACATACTCAACGTTATTGTGAATTTACACTATTAAGATAGTAAATTTACACTTTCTGGAAAATCTTTGTGGACACTTACAAGGGAAGTCTCCCTAGTGTCACCCGCGGATTTTTATGGAATTGGTTTTATTTTGTAGAGCAGAAAAAATAAAGGGACTCATATTTTTTTTTAGCGGCCCAAATTCATATTTAGGGGGTAAAAAGGAGGGGGAAGACAAGGCCATTTTTCAGTTTTTTTCGTTTATCTCCTATATTATGCAAAGAACCCTAGTCACGTTACATATCAAATGAAAGGTATTTGGGAAACCTATCTACGTGTGCTAAGAACGTGTCCAAACATGCACAACTTTTCGTCATATTAAGTAAAATAGCAAAATTTTAGGACATTTTTGTTAATAAGTCGAAAAATATTAACTTCTTTGGCCCGTTGTTAGCACCACGAGATAGGTATTTTTTTTTTTACCTTTAATCTGATACCACACATGCCTATATTAATTTTGTATAAATAGGCGTAAATCATAAAAAACTGAAATAGGTCAATTTACCCCATTAAAATCGATCCCCCCTAACAATGAGTTTGGGCCGCAAAAAAAAATACGTGTCGAATTACTTTTCGTTCTTAACAACATATCCGTGAGTTTGCGTGATTTATTTGCTCTTCATATATCCATTCGACCAGAAAAGAGCAAAAAACAAGTGAGAGTGTTAAATTCGGCTGTGCCGAATCTTTTATAACCTCCAACATGTAAAAAAATTAAAAACAAATTTTGACAGGGGCGTTTTAAGGGGGAGGGGCATGGTGGGGGAGGGAAGGGGAGGGGTGGGTGAGCTGGGGGAACTCCTTGGTCATCGCGGTATATGTTTACAAGTTCACTTTTGTCTGCTTTGTGCACTAAAGTATTACATTTTTATAATTATTTAAACTTCTGTGAACATAAAAATGTTTCATTTGTTTCACAAAAATACAAAAAAACATCTAAAAAATTGGAATTTTTAAGAGGTTGGTTTAGTTCTTCAAGGGGGAACTTTTTTCCCCCCGGTCCGATTTGGCCCATTTCCGAACTTGACCTGCCTAGGACCATAAGAAAATTTTATGCCAAACTTGAGGGGTCTAGCTCTTTTATTTTGGACTGCATCGTGTTAACTACAGACGGACGGATGGACGGACATCGCTAGAATGTCTTAGAATCGATCACTGATCAATAATATATACATATACTTTATGGGGTCTCCGACCGATGTTTCGATGCGTTGCACACGGAATGACAAAGTGAGTATACCCCCATACTGTAGTTGGAGGGTATAAAAATTTTAAATTTGTCAATGCTTCAAATTTTGTTGAAAATGTTGTAAGATTTTGAAAATTTTTATTTTTAAACTAATTTTTTATAAAAAAATTTCGTTAGTACACACAAAAAATTTTCAACAAAATTTTCAATGTTTTGATAAAAATTTTTGTTATTTTCTTTAACTGTCGAATTACAAATTTTCAACATACCAGATTTTTTTTCGCTTTAATTTATTTGAATAGATTAATTCAAAAATATACAAAATAATCGGGCTTTACTTTTTTTATTGTTGGCAACATATTAGAAAGCAAAAACGATGAATTTTTTGATAATTTTGTCATAAGCGTACAATTCGTTCGTTAAATCAATCATTATTTTGATTGACTATAAATAAAAATTTGATCAAATTGTTGATCAAAATTGAAAAAATGTTTGATTGAAAAAAATTTTCAATTAATCACATACAATTTGATTATTGGTCTAGCAATTTTCTTAATTGGAGGAATTTCAATAAAAAAATTGATTGAATCCGCGTTTTTGTTGATTGAAATTCGTTTCAATTTTATTCTGTGTATGAGTGAGTAAAGCTTGTGTGAGAGCATGTGAGTGTGAGTTGTCTTAAATTTACTTACATGATTGTGAGTGAGTATGAGTAAAAAATATATTCTCGTGAGTGAGTGTGTGTGATTGTAAAACTCCTGTGACTCAAAAGTCACTCACTTGCCCATCTCTAGTATCTTCTGATACCCCGAAGTGTTACCAATCGAAAGATTTATGCACAGTTTGATAAAAAATGTGGACTTAAAAAAATCTTTGAAATTTGAATTAACTAAATCAAAAATACGGATATTGAAATTTAAATTACAACACTATTTCTTGTCAAGTAAATCTAAACCAAAATATTTAATCTCTGTTTTTTTTTTTTTGTTTAAAAATTTTCATTGACGTCTATGTGAAGTTATTTTCGTTAATACCTTCTTCTAGAAAATCACGCTGTTTGTCAAGCACAGTTAGACATTGACATTCATATAACAGTCGACTTTGCATAACTGAAAATTCAAACTGTATTTTTTTAAATCAGCCACTTAGCAGTAGAGGGTTTACGTTAATTGTATCTGATCAGATACCGAAATTAAGAAAAAATCTTGGATCAAATAGATCTGATCAGATACAATTATATATAAATCTTGCAATTAGACCCAATCTGATAAGATCACATCTAATTAGGGTTGCCATCCGTCCTCTTTTCCCCGGACACCGTCCTCTTTTTTAGGGCGTCCGGGGCAGTCCTACTTCTTTTTTAGAAAGTGTCCGGGGTTGTCCTACTTTTTGCACTTTACCCGATATCATTTTTTTTTTATTACTTTTAAACTTTTGAATTATTTCATCGCCATATTTTCGCTTATCAGCAGTAATGTCAACTTTTTGAGAACAAAACGCACAAAAATTAAAAAAAAAACGCTTCAAATTAATTATATTTCGAGTAAAAATTCACTCTAGGTAGTGTGAAAATAACTACGTTAGCATCAACTCTTATAAGCTGTTGTGTGTCTTAAAGTTTGCTCTCCGAAAAAAGATTTGTGTATCAAAAATTTCCATTACAAATTTAAAAAAAAAAATAATAATGTTAAGAAAATTCCTTTGAATTTCCAAAAATTCCATTTGTATTTCAGAAATTTCCAATTGTATTTCAAAAGTTTCCAGTTGTATTTTAAAAATTTCTAAATGCTTTTCAGAAAAATCCGTTTCAGAAATTTCCAATTAAATTTAAAAAATGTCCATTTATATTTCAAAAATGTCTAAATGCTTTTCAGAAAATTCCAATTAAATATATTTCAAAAATTTCTATTTCTATTCAAAATTTTTCAAATGCTTTACAGAAAATTTTGATATACAAATAAAAATTTTTTAAAAGCATTTAGATAATTATATTTTGAGTAGGTTTTTTTCTAGCTCGAGGTCATTAAAACTATGATAATCTCATATAATAATTTTCAAGAAAAAATTTTTCTGTTTTAAATTTATTTATGTTGGTCATTTTTTGCAAGACTCAATCGACACGTCGTTCCCATTGTCAAGATTATTTAGCAAAAAATAAAAATCCTGTACTACAAGTAGCAAAGGGTCTTTAATGACAATTGTTAATGATCAAACTAAAATAAAAATACATATTCGACTCTATTTCCATTGGGAATTAGAAGACGAAAATTGTACCATCGTAGTAAGGTCACGATCATCATCCCGAAACACGTGTCGACAAAGTCTTGCAAAAAATTACCAACATAATAAATTTAAAACAGAAAAATAATTTTCTTGAAAATTATTATATGAGAATATCATAGTTTTAATTAGTAAAGGAAATAATGACCTCGAGCTAGAAAAAAACCTACTCAAAATATAATATCTTAAAGGTCGACTACAACAATTTTTATTTTTTAATAAAAATTAATCAGAATTTGAACATTTAGATAATTTTTAAATAAAAATGGGCATTTCTGAAATACAATTGAATTATCTAAAATTCCAATTGAATTTATTTAAATTCAAAAGTAAATTTCTTAAAATCATTGAGAAAATTTTGAAATGGAAATGTTTAAAATACAAATGGAATTTTCTGAAAACCATTTAGAAAATTTTGAATTACAAATAGAAAATTCTGATATACAATTAAAATTTTTGAATTATAATTGGACATTTTTTTAAATTAACCAAACATTTTTAAATAAAAATGAATATTTCTGAAATATAATTGAAAATTTCTCAAATATAATTGGAAATATAGTTAAACATTTTTATATAATTGGTACTTTCTGAAATAAAATTGGAAGATTTTCTTTTATGTATTTTTGGGATTTTTTTTAGTGGAAATGAAAATTGTTTTCTTAATAAAAATGCATTTTTTTTGCATATTGTGTTGCGCAGTTTACTTTTTTTTAAATTAATTTATTAAAAAAAATTGTCCTCTTTTTTGGGTCAAATGTCCTCCTTTTTTGAGGTTGGCGTCCTCTTTTTCTCAAAATGGAAATGGCAACCCTACATCTAATCGATTTTTTCACTGGACTAAACATTTTTTTTTTTTAAACGCTGGGTGGAGGATATTTTTGATTCGACTCAGCCGTTTATAGCATTTGTATTTGTTTAGTAATCACTGCTTTTAAGTTAATTTTATGTATTTAACATTTAATTTAAATTCAATTTACAACTTTCAACCAAAAAAAATGTCTCAAGTTTTAATATTATTTCAACGTATTACATTTCTCTGCAGTCGCCTGTTGATACAATTGTTTGACTTTTTGTTAATCTTAAATTTCAAATATTTTCATGCTTTTCATTTTTCCAACGTACATAAGAACATTTTCCGGAGCACGTGACTTTTAGTAAGCATCATATAGCCAATGTACGTTTAACGTATAGACAACTTAAATTCAAAAGGACTTAATAACAATTTTTACAGTTTGAAATGTTTAAATAATCACACAGAGAAAAAATATATTTGAAACATGATTGCAGCACATCAAATCAACCAAAATGGAGGGGATTATAATATGATTGATCATTTGATTATATATATGATTCTGACAATCATACTATTATCCTCAATTATTATAAAATTACAAATATTAGCATTTTATGATCAGCGAAGATCATAATATAATCTCTACAATCATATTATGATAAACTTATCAATCATACCATGGCCCCCTCCATTATGGTTGTCGCAATCATATTTCTTCTCTACGTGATGTTAACAAAATCCTGGATTTAAATGCTAATGTAAGCAATTTGATCTATTTATGATTTTATACATAATTGTATTTATTTGTATAAGTTAATATCAGATCAGGTTCAATTTGATCTTAAATTTATGCGCCATTTTGAAAATGCAATATTATCGGTTCAAATCAAAATAAAATTTGTAAATCTAATTATATCTGGTCAGATATTTTTATAAATATTTATTATCACTAGTGCGCCTTTGTTATGTAAATTTAAACCGGTAGATGGCGTTGAAGTTGAAAACTGACCATTAAAAGTCCATTTTCATTTTAGTTGACATTATTTTAAGAAAAAGTTTAAGCTTATTGTCTGGGAAATTGTAGCAACAATAAGCCTATTTAACATTTACAATGAGATTTTTCTCTACTGCTGTGGCTCTTTGGTTAAAAATAGACAATAGCATGGATGGAATTCAAGATGGCAAAGAAAGTGAAATGAGCATAGACAAATTTAAATGATTCGAATCCTTAGAAATTTGGAACGATGATTAAATAGTACAAAATACGATTATCTGCTTAATTTAAAAAGGATAACCAAATGTAAAAGGGACGTTTATATAGTGGGCTAGTTCAAAACATGGACCGATATTTTCCAAAATTGAGTCAAAATAAGTTTATGTTTAAAATTTCGGTCAAATCGATTAAAAATTGCGATCTGTATCGTGGGGATGGCCGGCTAAATCGACTCAAAAAGTGTTTCTGAATCCATCGGTATCCTTGAGGGTGGATCTACAACCAATATTTCAGTTAGTTACAAACATTAGCACAATCTCAATATACCCTGTACCACAGTGGTGTAGGGTATATAGATTGTTGTTTACGGGCCACTAAAGAAAAATTATTTGCATGTTACATTATCAGTAAATGGTCTTTAAGTTTTCAATTGTTTTCAAAATAAAAACTCTTCAAAATTGTAAAAAAATGGTTAAACAAAATGAGTAAAAATTGTCTAATAATGACAGTACAAGTATCAACTTAAAAATGTTTAATAATAAACTTTGAAGATGAAGGCAAGTGAAATGCGAAAATTGTTAAGAACTTGTGAGAAATGTTAAAATGCCAAAAAACTTAGTATCGAAAAAGGTTACTGAATTCAGATAATTTTTGGTATGAAAATGTGTCCGAAAAATTTCCGCAATCGGAATCATATAGAAAAATTACCCGAATTCGGAGACATTTTTCCTCATATAAAAAAAATCCGAATTAGGAGAAATTTTTCATATAAAAAATACTCCGAATTCGGACTCCGAACTTTTTTTTTGCGTATTTTGCTATAGAAATTTTTTATAGAGAAAAATACCCCAAACAATTTCCTTATATGAAAAATGTTTCCAAATTAGAACAATTTTACTATATGAAAAATGTCTCCGAATTCGGACAATTTTTCTATATGAAAAATGTCTCCGAATTCGGACAATTTTTCTATATGAAAAAGTGTCTCCGAATTCGGACAGTTTTTCTATATGAAAAATGTCTCCGAATTCGGACCATTTTTCTATATGAAAAATGTCTCCGAATTCGGAGTATTTTTCTATATGAAAAATGTCTCCGAATTCGGAGTATTTTTCTATATGAAAAATGTCTCCGAATTCGGAGTATTTTTCTATATGAAAAATGTCTCCGAATTCGGAGTATTTTTCTATATGAAAAATGTCTCCGAATTCGGAGTATTTTTCTATATGAAAAATGTCTCCGAATTCGGAGTATTTTTCTATATGAAAAATGTCTCCGAATTCGGAGTATTTTTCTATATGAAAAATGTCTCCGAATTCGGAGTATTTTTCTATATGAAAAATGTCTCCGAATTCGGAGTATTTTTCTATATGAAAAATGTCTCCGAATTCGGAGTATTTTTCTATATGAAAAATGTCTCCGAATTCGGAGTATTTTTCTATATGAAAAATGTCTCCGAATTCGGAGTATTTTTCTATATGAAAAATGTCTCCGAATTCGGAGTATTTTTCTATATGAAAAATGTCTCCGAATTCGGAGTATTTTTCTATATGAAAAATGTCTCCGAATTCGGAGTATTTTTCTATATGAAAAATGTCTCCGAATTCGGAGTATTTTTCTATATGAAAAATGTCTCCGAATTCGGAGTATTTTTCTATATGAAAAATGTCTCCGAATTCGGAGTATTTTTCTATATGAAAAATGTCTCCGAATTCGGAGTATTTTTCTATATGAAAAATGTCTCCGAATTCGGAGTATTTTTCTATATGAAAAATGTCTCCGAATTCGGAGTATTTTTCTATATGAAAAATGTCTCCGAATTCGGAGTATTTTTCTATATGAAAAATGTCTCCGAATTCGGAGTATTTTTCTATATGAAAAATGTCTCCGAATTCGGAGTATTTTTCTATATGAAAAATGTCTCCGAATTCGGAGTATTTTTCTATATGAAAAATGTCTCCGAATTCGGAGTATTTTTCTATATGAAAAATGTCTCCGAATTCGGAGTATTTTTCTATATGAAAAATGTCTCCGAATTCGGAGTATTTTTCTATATGAAAAATGTCTCCGAATTCGGAGTATTTTTCTATATGAAAAATGTCTCCGAATTCGGAGTATTTTTCTATATGAAAAATGTCTCCGAATTCGGAGTATTTTTCTATATGAAAAATGTCTCCGAATTCGGAGTATTTTTCTATATGAAAAATGTCTCCGAATTCGGAGTATTTTTCTATATGAAAAATGTCTCCGAATTCGGAGTATTTTTCTATATGAAAAATGTCTCCGAATTCGGAGTATTTTTCTATATGAAAAATGTCTCCGAATTCGGAGTATTTTTCTATATGAAAAATGTCTCCGAATTCGGAGTATTTTTCTATATGAAAAATGTCTCCGAATTCGGAGTATTTTTCTATATGAAAAATGTCTCCGAATTCGGAGTATTTTTCTATATGAAAAATGTCTCCGAATTCGGAGTATTTTTCTATATGAAAAATGTCTCCGAATTCGGAGTATTTTTCTATATGAAAAATGTCTCCAAATTCGGACAATTTTTCTATATGAAAAATGTATCCGAATTCGGACAATTTTTCTGTATGAAAAATGTCTCCGATGTCGGACAATTTTTCAATATGAAAAATGTCTACGAATTCGTACAATTTTTCTATATGAATTCGGACAAGACATTTTTCATATACACCATTTACAGATGTAATTCGAAAAAGATCAATTGTAATTCGAAGATTCTATTTGTAATTCGAAGATTCCATTTGTAATTCGAAGATTCCATTTGTAATTCGAAGATTCCATTTGTAATTCAAATACTCCAATTGTAATTCGAAGATTCCATTTGTAATTCGAAGATTCCAATTGTAATTCGAAAAAGATCAATTGTAATTCGAAAAAGATCAATTGTAATTCGAAAAAAATCAATTGTAATTCGAAAAAGATCAATTGTTATTCGTAAAAGATCAATTGTAATTCGAAGATTCCAATTGTAATTCGAAAAATATCAACTGTATTTCCATTGATATTTTTCGAATTACAATTGGAATCTTTGAATTACAATTGATCTTTTACGAATTACAATTGATCTTTTACGAATTACAATTGATCTTTTTCGAATTACAATTGATCTTTTTCGAATTACAATTGATCTTTTTCGAATTACAATTGGAATCTTCGAATTACAAATGGAATCTTCGAATTACAATTGGAGTATTCGAATTACAAATGGAATCTTCGAATTACAAATGGAATCTTCGAATTACAAATGGAATCTTCGAATTACAAATAGAATCTTCGAATTACAATTGATCTTTTTCGAATTACATCTGTAAATGGTGTAGAAAAATTGTCCGAATTTGGAGACATTTTTCATATATGAAAAATTTCTCCGAATTCGGAGTATTTTTCTATTTGAAAAATTTCTCCGAATTCGGAGTATTTTTCTATATAAAAAATTTCTGGGAATTCGGAATATTTTTCTTTATGAAAAATTTCGCCGAGTTCGGAGAATTTTTCTATATAAAAAATTTCTACAAATTCGGAGTATTTTTCTATATGAAAAATTTTTAGGAATTCGGTGTATTTTTCTATATAAAAAATTTCTGCGAATTCGGAGTATTTTTCTATATGAAAAATTTCTCCGAATTCGAAGTATTTTTCAATATGAAATTTTTCTCCAAATTCTTCGGAGTATTTTTCTTTTCGGAGTATTTTTGTGAAATTTTAAAAATTAAATAAGAAAATTAAAAACAATTTTAGATATTAAATTTTTTGTGCATAAATTGCCGTTTAATAAACAAATGTGTGAACTAGAAATGTACAAATGTTTTTAGAAGAAAAACCAAATGTCTTTAACACCTTATCTTTGACTATTAGCCTTGACTTTGCGGCTTGCTTTTATAAATTTTATTAAATTTTAATGTGTGATTTGATAACACCCAGCAATATTTTTAAATTTATGCGGCTTCGCAGTCTTTCTTTTATTAAACCAAAATAGAAAGTTTAATTTTTTTGATATTTTTGATTCATATTTGAAATTTTTTGAATTTTCTGAATTCAAGGATCAATTATTGTAGAGTATGACTAAATTGGGATAAAATAAAACGATTTTCTGGAAAAAATGTAGGGATTTTTAGCACATTTCCAGCACACAAATTAAAAAAAAAACTAAACATATGGTTCAAGATAACTTTATATATCATGAGTCTATCATAACTAAATATATGGTTTAAGATTATTTTTTTGTTATCTGTCATAAGTGTCGCGTCTGGTTTAGTCTGTGGTACCATCTCAACAGGGTTGCGTATACAAAACAACCATTAACAAATTATCAAATTTTCTAGTATTCAAAGTGAACCGAATATTTAGTCAGCCTCATGTGATCCGTATACCCTCCCTACCGAATCAAAAAACTATTTGCTGGGTATTTTGTAGACATAGTCACCTAACACTTTACGCTTCCAAAAAATTATGTTTCTATTTCTCTACAAGTCCATTACCACCAGATTCTTTTTGTGCAAATAATAAGATTTTCAAATAATATTATCTTCTTATACGGAGTATTTTTGGCATGTAAATAAATTTTTAAGCAAACAAAAAACTTAAGACTTTTATCACCAATATAAAATTTGTTTATTTATTTTTAAAAATTCTTAAGTAAATATTTTGAAATTTTTTTAATAAATTTTGCCGATATACTGACTAATATTTGGTGGTCGACGTAAAAGTTTATAAAATGGGTCCGAATTTGGTATAAATTTATATTTCAAATGAAAATATCAAGAGAAATTAAAAAAAAATTAACCGAAATTCAATTCTGTGTTCTATCGATTCTACAAATGTTTGCCCAGTAAGATCGTGGGATTACAATTATTACTATTTTTTTTTTGATTTTTTGAAAAAAAAAAAATATATAGCAGTTTCCCAATCTTCAAATCAGTTAAACTGCTCAAATGGTGCGTCCTTGAGGGGATAACTGCAAGATCGACCCCTACTAATTTTTACCTCTAAACATTATTTTTTAAAACCAACTAACACTCTATCTCCAATTCTTAAGGGCGATCCCATACAAAATGAAATTTTTTTAAAATTTGCTCCAACCGCTCTAACTGCCCTCAAAGTGCCCGTAAATTAGTCAAATGTAAGACCGACCCACAAAATTTTTTTTCCAAAGATTTTGTGTAAAAAAATGCATTTATTTTAATTTTTTTATAAAAATTTAAATAAATAAAACATACTGCCCTTTCTAAAAGGGGTCAAGGAGTCTGAATTTTGCAATAATTTTCTCTGAAATTAAATTTTTACATGAACAGAACAAGCTCATCCCGACATTTTCCATACAATTTGGAAGATTAAATCCGGTGACCAGTGACGGTTGACATAGTAAAAAAAAGTTGTTTGATTTTTTAAAGTCGGAAATTCCCATTTTAATTCGAAACCGTGCTTTTTCTGCCCATTCTCTTAGCTTTTCTAAATTCCAATTTAATTTTAATTGATTTCTTCATTCAAAATATAAAATTCCTTGTTTTGCATTATTACGCATTTTAAAAATATTCTAAACAATCATTTAAAATAACAAGAAATTTGTTATTGATTTACAAAACAAAAGAAAACATTTAAAAGACTTTGGTAAGAACAATTTAATCCAAAGAGCCAATACTAGTAACAAATAATAAATGAATTATATTGAATGGGGTAGCTTGGTAAACCATTGATAGATCTTTACAAATAACATTACAATAGAAAAGTAAAAAACTCTGTCCTTATTCTGTAAAGACTAACGTTGTTGACATAAAAGTTTTCTTAATTTAAATAGAATTTTGTTATCTTAAATTTAAGGAAGTTAACTTAACTGAAAACTTTTTGCATATCTGTTTTGACTAAAAATTAGTTTAAAAATTTCGTCAATTTAATTTTTTTTGTATTGCTTTTGATCAAAATTTACTTAATTTTAAGGTAATTTTACTTGTTTTTAAGAAAACATTATTTATTTTCAAGAACATTTTACTTAAAATTTAAGTTTAAGCAATAAAAAAATTGGTAAAAATCTAGTTCAAGGATTTTGCCAAATTTTACTTGGGTTTTAGTATTATAACACTTTAAAAAAGATCTTCCGATGAATGCGTTTAATGGAAGACTATAAAATTTTTAAGTCCTCATTAATTCATTCTAAAAAATAATACACTAAGAAAATTATGTCATTAACTGTTTGTAGGTTATTTTAAAAGAAAAATCACTTATTTTATAAAGGATTTAATTTTTTTACTGTTTCTGTAGTTTAAAAAAAATAATTTACTGTATTAAAAACGAATTTTCTGTTACATTTAATTTCGGCAGTAAAAAATTTCTTCTATAGTTTTACTGTTTTTCAATACAAAATAACTGAATATTCACTAGTTTTTTAATGTTTTGGTTAGTCATTAAATAAACATTTAAAATTGACTGTAATGTGTTTTTATTTTAAATGAAAAAACAGTGGAATGGTTTTTAAATAAAATTTCATTTGTTTTAAGTGAATATTCACTGGAATTTACCTACATAATTTTTTGAGTGTATTTTTGTTCTATATTGACAGCTTTCGGAAGTTACCACCCTTTAGGTTAGGTTGGATGGGCGTTCGCCATTTGGCGAATAATGGCCTCCGGATTAGGCCCATTGTGATTCCCTTAATTCTATTTCCCTACTCCCCTCTGATACAAAGTTCTACTTCTTAAACCACCCCAAACCTCTTAGGTATTCTGCTAGAGACGTCAATGAGACACCGCTTAGACAATTCAGGTCATCGAAAAATCTTTGCCCCAAATTAAAAATACAAAAAAAATACTCACACTAGTAAGTAAGAAGATTTTATGTCCTCTTGGAATTTGGCAGTGGCCACAGGGTCCTCGATATCCTGCACGTAGTCAGTAATATCCACCTATTCTTCATTCTATTCTCAGATATCCTATCAATTTCGGTCATCACCCTTTAATCATCAGCTCTTTTTGGTTGTCACACTTATTGTATGTCAGATTCATAGTATCATCATTAACAGCTCAAAACAAATAAGCAATTGAAATCTCGTAGGCATAAGATTTTAGTAAACATTTTTGAATTTAGTTTTTTAGCGTAAAACTAAATTTATCAAACTTCATTCAGCACAACGTTTTTGCAGCTTTGGTACATTAATAGAATTTGCAAGGATGAGCAAAAAAGTTTTCAGTAGTAAAAATCATTACAACACAAACAAGTGAGAGTGTTAAATTCGGCTGTGCCGAATCTTTAAAACCATCTAACATGTCGAAGAAAACAAAAAAAAAATACAGGAGCGATTTTTGGGGGCTTCGGCTGGAGCTGTCGGGCTTCTTCTAAAGTTATTCATTTATTATGCTTTTTGCACTACAGTTATACAATAATTTTATTATTTAAACTATGTTTTTATATCCACGCCCAAAAAATGGGCGAGGGAAAATACAAAATTTTTTAGTCCCCATTCAAAAAACGTGTTTAAATTTTTCTAAGACAATTACACTAATCGACAAATTTTTATTTTTTTTCTAATTTCAGTAATTCATTAATGACAAAAATGGTTTATATGCAGAACAGAAATATAAAATGCAAAAACTGATTTTTTTAAAGTTTTGTAATCTCTAAAAAATAAAAAAAATTTTGTCGAGAAGTGTAATTGAAAAAAAAAACAAGTGAGTGTGTTAAATTCGGCTAAGCCGAACGTTAGGGAGCACCTTCCCCTTGCCATTTCGAACTTCATCGGAGAGAAGAATGTTGCATTTGCTTAGCAAAAGTACAAAAAACTCTGCAAAAAATGCGATTTTTCTTAGGTTGGTTTAGTTCTCCAAGGGGGAACTTTTTCCCCTTGGTCCGATTTTATCCATTTCCAAACTTAACCTGCCTAGGAATATAAGACATATTCGTGCCAAATTTCGGAAGTCTAGCTCTTTTATTTTGGACTGTATCGTGTCCTCTACAGACAGACAGAAGGACAGACGGACGGACATTTTTGAATTTAGTCGAAGTGTGTAGTTGGCCGCGGTTTAATAGGAATCATCACATTTAATGCTTTATTTAAGCTAAGCATAATTATAATACTTAAAAGTTATTAAAAACTTACAAAAATTCGATACTTTATTTAGAAAAAAAATTTTAGGCGAAAATCTATTTTCATAAAAACTGTGATTAATTTTAAACCTGCAAAAACCTGCAAGAAATGTCTGCATGACAACGTTCAGTAATAAATTACCTATAAGTTGTATGTAGTAATTCGACATGATATGCCTGGATTCGGTTTTGGCAAGCTGCGAAAGTTTCATAAGTCCTCAAAAATATTGTTATTATTGACCATACTTCAAAGTACAAAAAATATAAGAAGAAGATCGATAATAAATTTCTTATTAATGTCCAGAATAAGTATAAATCTGTAGCTTTCTTGTACATAAACCGTTTTAAAACCATTGATGTAACATGGATAATATGATGTTATTAGTTGAACACTTAAATATATATATTTTTTTTTTAAATATTGGATACCAAAAATGTTATTTCATTCGCATATTTAACAAAGTTAAAGACCTAATTCCAAAAAATGGTTATTAGTTTGATCAGAACACACCCTTAGCTTGCCCCTAGCACTATTAATTCCCAATTTTAAGGACACTAATTTTTGGACTTTTGTCCAGCTAGATTTTGATTTGGAACCAATGTGCCCTGGTCCGATTTTGCCCATTTCCGAATTTGATCCGCCTAGGACCATAAGACATATTCGTGCCAAGCATCAGGAGGCTAGCTGTTTTAATTTGAACTGCATCGTGCCATCTACAGATAGACGGACAGACAGACGGACATCCATAGAACTAATTAATTACAGTTAATTTCGCTTTCCAAGTTTCCTTTTTAAAAGACGATAATTTTCACAGTTTTCCGTCGCGTTATTCTTTTTCCCCGAATTGAAGAGTTTCCTACTTTCTGTTCTGAGTAGCTTGAGCTTTGGTGTCCAGCATGGTTGGTGCATCTTCTTTGGAGGGAAGCACTTTGGACAGGATTTAAGATGAGCTTCCCTTAGTGTGTTCATCACTAAATTAAGAGATATCTCAAAATCTTGCACACTGGCCGGCTTTCCATTTCTGAAGGCGGTAGTTCTTTCACATGATTTCGAAATTAAGCCCAGTTTGTTTCTTGGGGTTCCTAAAAGGGATCCGTTTCTATATTAAGAGGTCAATGCTAAAAAGTATCCAGTAGTGGTCCGATAAAGAGCATTCGTAAGATACCCTCACAATAATAATTTTTGTGTTTTCTTTGTTTGAAGAATCATCAAAATCAACCATCTGAAGGGTTCAAGCCGATCTAGAACATTTGAAGCGGAGCAGCAGGCGCAAGGACTTTGAGTCATCAGAACCAAGCCCCTTATTTTGGTGTTTAATCAGCGTACGTATGGATTTATCCTCTATAAGTGGAGGAGAAATCCATACCTTCACTGTTTCCTATTAAATAACTTATATACAGGGACGACATCTACCATCATCCCAGGCCAAATCTCATCAAAAAAATTTGCGTTACTTTACATTTTTATCTTGTTAAGCATTTTACGTATTCCCCTCAAACTAAAAACCTTCGACGTGAAATTTTAAACAGAAAATATTCTCGCGGGAATTAGATTCTGGAAAAGTTAGTTTTTCTGCTTCTACGGGGGAGAGGGTAAATGGGAAGAAGAGTAAAGGGGGAGAGGGAAACGCAATTTGGTACAGATTGTATTTTCTGAACTAATAGTCCTAGAAACTTGAAATTTAAACTATAGAATCCTCACGCGGGAAAACATTCTGCAAATGTACTTTTTGGAAAATTCCTCTTCAAAGAGGGAAAAATAGGGCATAATGGTACTTTTAATATTTTCTGATAAAATGGTCCCAGAAATTTTAAATTTGGACAATAGGATCCTCTCTCGGAAAAAAATTATGAAAAAAGTACTTTTTAAAAAATTCCCATTTTAAAGAGGAAAATAGGGCACTTTGGTACTTTTTATATCTTCTGATAAATTGGTCCTATAAACATGAAATTTGGACTGTAGGATTGAATTCTCTTACAGAAAAAACATGTTCAAAAAAGTGTTTTTTTTTAATATCACACTCAAAAAATTATGTTAGTAAAATCAACTAAAAATGCTTTGGGGTCACCTACTTTTTCAGTTAAATTAACTAACAATGCTAGTGATTTTAACTGACAAAAAACAACTGACTTATGTAGTAAAAACTACTTACATTTGTAGTCAAAACAACTAAAATGTAGTAAAAATAAAATAATCAATATATAAGTTTTTTTTCAAAAAATTTTTCAGAAAAAAAATTGAAGAACAAAAAAGTTGTGAAAAATAAAAAAAACGAAAATTTATTTTTATTTTTTGGAAAAAAAAACTGAAAATTTTTCAGAGACAAAAAATGAAATTAACTACTTTAAATAACTGTTACTACATCACAGTACTTTTTTGTTAGTTGTTCAAAAAAACGACTTAAAATAACTAACAGAAATAGTTGTTTGATATTTTTCATACAAAAACAACTGACTTTGTAGTTGAAAACAACTAACTACTGTAAAATATGCAAATAACTAACATGTAGTAACTTACATAATTTTCTGAGTGGGGGAAGGAGGAAACTTGCTCACATTGGTACTTTTTTATCTTCTGATTTAATGGTCCTACAGAATTAATAAAAGTAAAATTTTTTTTGGCTCAAGTGGCCCAAGGACGAATATGGCTTCGCTTTAGGTCCATGTTTAGACCTAAAGCTCATACAAGCGTCTCCTATAAATTCGGCTCAAAGAACTCAAAAATGTGTACTTTGGTAAACAAATCTGATTATAATTGGACAATTTATAGACTTAAAAGGAATGTCTTTCACAGGGCACCCACCGATTGTCCTGAAACTTGCATAAAGGAAAGAGGGAAGCAAAATAAGAGTTAACTGTTTTTTATAGCTGCCCAATATCACATTTTGTGGGTCAAAAGGGTGGAGGAAACGGATTTTTTTTCATTTTTAGAGGATTTCTCCCATTTCTTCAAAAGAAACTACATGAACATTTTATACAGATCGAAAGGTTTTTTGAAGGTCTATCCAATGATGTATCGGTCGTGTCCAAATACGGCTTCATTAAGTTCGAACTTGTCATAAATGTATAATCCTTGGGGTAATTTATATGGAGATGTATATACGTACGACCGCCAAAATCATATATAATATTCTCTATCAAAATAAGCTGACCCGTATTTTTTCGTTAGGCAAAATTCTTCCTAGTTCGGCTTTTATGCGGATTTTCCGAAAGCCCTAATTTTTTTATAAGGTGGCAATCCTTTTTTAATTTTGAGATTGGGCAGCTAAAAAAACAGGTAACACTTATTTTTTCCCCTCATTCCCATATTAAAGTTTCAGGACAATCGGTGGGTGCCCTGTTTGTTAGTCCCCACAGAAATATTTCTCCTGATATTCAATAAAATCGGTCTATTAACAACAAAAAGAAGTCTATTTCACTGAAATTTGGTTTGCGAGTGTCATTCAGACTAAATAAAGGTCTAACAAGAGATAGATGTAATTGGTCCATGTTTGGACTTGTAACCCATTTTTCAAAAATTGGGTGTCTTGACTTTTCTCACTTGTTTTCACATATTTTAGGGTTTTTTTAGTGTATTAGTCTACAATTTTTAAATCCACTCTGTTGTTACATATTCCATATTTAAAAGTTGTAAATTTTTGGTGCTTTTTAGGTGCCCTTCCTTGAGAGCTTCAAAATTTTTAAATCTACCCTGGTATTATAAACTAGAACAACAATTATGCATACTTCTTTTGTTAACTCATGTTTAAACTAAATGTCAATTAAGTTATATTTTATGTTTTTTTGTTATTAGTATTTTTAAAACAAATTACTATGGATACAATAAAAACAATACTATAAAGTATCTAACTTATTGAAATCAATTGTAAAGAAATTTTAAGAAAATGGACATCAATACATATCCAATTAAAAAAATATAAGTTTTGGTTTTAAAGATGAAGTAGAGTGACTTAAATTATGGATAATTGATTAGTATTCGAACTACAGCGACATCTATAGGAAGTTTGATAATATAGGAACTTAAATTATTGATAATTTATTAGTATTCAAACTACAGCGACATCTATAGGAAGTTTGATAATACTGTGGTATGTATGTATTATCAAACTTCCTATAGATGTCGCTGTAGTTCGAATACTATTCTCATAAGCAAGTTTAGATAGAATTTTGATCGAAATCGCTCCGTGAATTTAATTGTTTGAAAACAAACTCCAATTCAGCGTCACCTATCGGGTTCATTCATATCAACTTTTTCTAATAAGTTTCATTATCATTTTCGAAATTGTTTTCTGTTTAAATTTCCGACTGATACTAGGCGCTTATTAAAATAAATCTCTTTAATGAGTTCTTATAAAGTATTTTTATTTTCTAGAGTATTTCTAATTCGTTTAAATCCTCCAAAACAAAAACTTTACCATAATACATATATAATTTTATGAATATGTAAAACTTTTTTGCCCCATATCCTTAGTACATGTCATCACATGTCTAGTTTAAATTACTCAAACTAAGCTTATGAAAATGATAGCCGGAAATAATTATAGTAAATATTGTTCTTTCACACTTCTATGTAAATTAAAAGTTTGTTAAAATAAATTTATTTTAAATTATACACATCAGGAATAAAAATATTTGCAAAATAACTGGAAAAGAGGAAAAGTTTATTATGAAGCAGGAAAGAATTAAAATTTACATATTTTTTTGTAAAATTTATTTAAATAAATTATTTTCAAATATTTATTTGTTTAGTTTTTGCTTAATCATATTTGCATCTGTTTTTATTGGAGGAGTCATCTCCCATGGAAAAACACTTTTAATTTCATTGTGATTGTTTAAACAAATTTAAATTTAGTAGAAAATTGTTTTTGTTTTTAGTTTTGCAGTCTATAAATTTTAATGAATTCCAATAAATTTGAAGGATTTATCAATGTTAACAGCAGACAGACAGTATGAAAAATAATTTAAATTCGATTATTTGAAATTAAATATGTAGAAACAAGTAGAAAAGTTTAATTCGAACTGGCCGAATCTATGAATACCCTCCACAATGCACTTTTTTAGTGATAGTAAATTTTCTAACGTGAAAAAAATAACATTTTTGATAAGAAATTTTTATTTTGTCTAAAAAGACTTTTTTTTTAATAATTTTTGAAAAAAAAAAAAAAAATATTTTACTAAAATTTTTTTTCAGTGTAAAATTGTTTTCGAGTGTACTTTTTTTTTTTGGTGTAAAAATATTTTTGAGGGACAAAAATACATTGTAAATAATTTTTGTGACTTATTAATGTTTTTAAAACATGTTTAACGGGTTTTCAACACGTGATTTTAAGGTGAAACTAATCTGAAATTCACGGATCTGCTAATGACTTTTGAAGCACTGTACCGATTTGTCTGAAATTCAATGCAAACCAAGTCCGGGGAACGACAAATATATATGTTAAGCTTCAGCTACCTCAGAATTGCCTTTCAAAAGTTAGAGTGTTTTTTATCTCGTAAATTCAGTCTTTTGCTCATAACTTTTGAACCACTGCACTGTGGCCGAAATCACTGATCTAGCGGCGCTTAAGTCAAAATTTAAAAGTTAAGATCGATAAATGTTTTTGCACTGCATCGTTTACCTATACTTTACAGACAAAATTTACGATTTTACTTTTGTTTTGCTTTCAATATTCGCGCAGCTGTAAGCTGTCAAATATACATTTTCTGCAGCAAGTGCATTAAAGGAATTTGGGGCCTAATTACTCAGTGAGTTTTTCTTGACACTTTTAAGTCAATTGTTTACACATTTTGAGCCAAAAAGTTTTAATTGAAAGTAAAAGGTATGTTTTAACTAAGAAATAAATGTTTGTGGCCTGTGTGTATCTAGTTTATTATTAGTTCATCTTAGAAGTTTACATTTGTGATATAAACTATAGCTTCATGTACATAAACTTTTGAAATTCGATCGTATTCGGTCCAATTCCTGTTTGGTTTATTATTTTGGGTTATTTTTGTTGTGTCGTTTCAGTATGGCGTGCTAGTTCGCGCAAGTTGTTCGGTTTTTTAGGGTCCATCTGCCTATCCAAATAAACAGTATAAACGCGATACAGACCACAATTTTCAATCGATTTGGCTAAAATTTGAAATTTAAGATTTTTTATCGAAAGAACAAAACCTATTAAATTTTTGACAAAATCGGTCCATGTTATCCCACAGTTTTACTTAAAAAGCCTTAACAATAGTATTTTAGAAAATATCCTCTTGAAATTCGATTGTTAAATGTTTTTTTAGCCATAAATAATCACTCTAAATTTTAACGGAATCGGAACATTTTAACTTCTAGTCCTCATACAGACCACCCTCCCGATATTCACATATATTTCCTAAAATACATAAAAACAGTGAAATAAATAAATATGGTTAAAAATTAAATTCTTTATAAGTTTTATAATCACAAATATTCATTGGGCTTTATTATTTTACATTTCCGAATTAAGCGCCGCTAGATTGGGTGTTTCGGCCACTGTGCACTGGACCGATTTCGCTGGATTGCAATACCAACCTGACCAGGTAAATGCTCAATATATGTGTGCCAAACTTTAGGAGCCTCCGTAAAGTCTTTCAAAAGTTAGCGTGTTTTCAACAGACATACAGACGGACGGACATCGCTAGATCGTCTTAAAATCGATCAAGGATCATGAATATATTTACTTTATGGGGTCCTAGACCAATATTTCGAGGTGTTACAAATGGAATGACAAACTTATATATACCCTCTATCACTAGAGTGGAGGGAATAATAATTTTTAAACTTTATTGTGTGTTAGAAAATCATTTGATTTTTAAATTATTTCCGTTAAACTACTTTAATAAATTTGTGCAAGGTTTCAAGGTCTTAGAAACATAAGACAAATTTTGGTGTTTTAGACTGCATCGTGTAAACTACAGACGGACGAACATCGCTAGAATGTCTTAGAATCGATCACTGATTTATAATGTATTGGGTCCCCGACCGATATTTCGATGCGTTACACACGGAATAATAAAGTGAGTTCTCTCCCATGCTGTAGTTGGTGGAGGGCATAAGGTAATAAATGAAACAATTAAAACTAGTAAAAAAGCTAAATTCGGCCTTGCCGAATGTAGTGATACCCTCCACAATTTCAAAATGATTATTGCAAAAACTTTATTTAAAAAGAAATTACTTTTGAAAAAAAAAATTTTTTCGAAAAAAATTTCCGCGAAAAAAAAATTTGGTAAAATAAAATCGACGATTTTTTCTTTTTTTTGTCAAAAAATATGTTGGTAATTGTTTAAATACCATTTAGTGTTCAATTATGTTCACATAAGTCAACCAGCAGCCGAATTAAATCATTTTGTATTTTTAGGTTATGTTGAATGTACTAAAATTTTTGAGGTGTCCTTACATTTTCTTTCATAACTTTTGAACCACTGAACCGATATCGCTCAAATGCAATACCAAACTTCTCAGGAGAACTATAAATAAATATGTAAAGTTTCAGTCATCTCCGTGTAATATTTTGGCCGTGATCACCATTTCCACAGACAGACGGACATCGCTAGAATGTCTTAAAATCGAAATATATACTTTATGGTGTCCCAGACCGATATTTCGATGAGTTACAAACGGAAAAACAAACTTATATATACCCTCTATCACTAGTGGAGGGTATAAAAACAAGTTATAAAGTTATAGTTGGTCCAGACCGACCATATGATACCCTATACCGGTGTTTTTGGATCTGTCTTTTGTTGGATCTGTCTTTTGTTAGATCTTTATTTAGTGTAGAAAACACACACAGATCAAATTTTAGTGGAATTGTTTTTTTTTTTTTGCCAATAGACCGATTTAACTGAATAGCGGTCGAAATTTTTTTATGGGGGACTGAGTCCAAAAAAATTCCGATTTGATTACGTTACTAAAGTACACGTTTAACAACAAAAAATAAAAATTTTATCAAATATTTCCATTTTTATGAATTTTGAGGGAATTATGTGAATATCGGGATGGTGGTTTGTATGGGGACTACCAGAAGGACTGACCCGATTCCTTTGAAATTTGGAATGATGATTCGCATACCAAATTGGATCATCTGTTAAATTTCAAAGCCAAATCTATTTTAATACGGTTATTAGAGTCATTTAAGCCTAATTCAAAGGGGGAGTTTGTATGGGGGCTTGGTCTTAACATGGACCGATTTTCTTAAATTTCAATAGGCTTCGTCCTTGAGCCAAAATATGCTTAAGTTTCAAGTCAGTTGATTGAAAATTGCGACCTGTATCGTGCTTAAACCGATAAACGGACAGACGGACGGACGGACATCGCTAAATCGACTCAAAAAGTAATTCTGAGTCGATCGGTATACTTGAAGGTAGGTCTAGGACCATTATTACGGGTAGTTACAAACATCAGCACAAACTCATTATACCCTGTACCACAGAGTGGTGTAGGGTATAAAAACTTTGCAGAAAATATTTGAAAAACATTTCAACTCTCTTAATGTACGTTTTATCAGACTTCGGTGTTTATTTTGGAAAAATGGCTGAAACGACCCTTTAAAATGGCAGAGGGTTAAAATATTTTAAAAATTTTTTTTACGTTTTTCAAACGCTTTTGACAAAAAAAAAAAAAATAATAAAACTACAGTGGGCCATATTAAACAAATCAAACAATGGGGGGTTTGGTCTACTAAAGGTCTACTTTCATTTCATTTTGTTTTGTTTCATTCAATAATTTTAGAATTCAGAATTAAAAATTTAACCAATTTATAAATAGTCTGCTTAAATGTTTATACAAATTTATTTATTTTTAATTTAAAAATTTCCCTACAATGTGTGTCAATATTAATTATATAAATTATTTTCGTTTATTAAAAAATTGTGCTTTTTTAATCTTTCTCAAATTCATTCAACACTTTATTTGTTAAAAATAAAATTAATACAACTGAAATAATATTGAACTTTTTATCGTTTTCTTTTTCTATTGTTAAATCAAACAAATATTGAAAATCTATTAATCATTGACTAAATGCCATAAAAATTATGTTTACAATATCGAAATATTTTTATGAGTTAAACAAAGATGAAAAAAACGATATTTAATTGAAGGAGATTTTAAGATAAAAACATTTTGAAAATTTGCAAAAAAATAATATATAAATAAAAATTTTTATTTATAAAAAATAAATTTTAACCTTTAAAGGATCTTTAAAAAAAGAACGTACTTATTCAAATATCTTGGGTGTTTAGCTTACATAGAAAAGGGTTCAGTATTTTAGGTTTTCAAAAACATCGAATTTTTATACCCTCCACTTAGTGATAGAGGGTATATATAAGTTTGTCATTCTGTTTGTAACTCATCGAAATATCGATCTGGGACCCCATAAAGTATATATATTCATGATGCCCGATCGATTTTAAGACATTCTAGCGATGTCCGTCTGTCCGTCTGTCTGTCTGTCTGTGGAAAATGCTGTCGCGGACAAAATATTGCACAGAGATGACTGAAACTTAACATATTTATTGGAAGTTCTCCCGAGAAGTTTGGTATTGCATTTGAGCGATATCGGTTCAGCGATTCAAAAGTTATGAACGAAAATGTATGCACATCTCAAAAATTTCAGTACATTCAACATAACCTAAAAATACAAAATGCTTTAATTCGGCTTCTGGTTGGCATATGTGAACATAATTGAACACCAAATGGTATTAAAACAAGTACGAACATATTTTTTGACAAAAAAAGAAAAAAATCGCGGATTTTTTTTATCAACATTTTTTTTCGCGGAAATTTTTTTTTCCAAAAATTTTTTTTTTCAAAAGTAATTTCCTTTTAAATAAAGTTTTTTGCAATAATCTTTTTGAAATTGTGGAGGGTATCACTACATTCGGCAAGGCCGAATTTAACTTTTTTTACTTGTTTAATTTGAAATTGGTCCAAATTTTTTTGTTTTTAATTTTTTATTTCTACGTACTTTTTTAAAAAAAATCTTAAAATTCTTACGCGATTTTTAAGTTTTAAAATTTAAATTTCATTTTTGAAAATGTATGTACTCTTTGATCTTTTTGAAATTTTTTTGTGTAAACTTTCTATCGATTCTATAAATTTTTTGCCTAGTAGGATCGTGGGATAACGATTATTACTATTTTTGAAAATTTTTTGAAAAAACATTACCTATCTCCACTCCCTAAGTTATTTGTATCCAACTGTTATTTGTATGGGAGCCTACTTAGGGAGTGGAGATAGGTCGTAAGTATGTTTTACAAACATTTTGGAGAGTAAAATTAAATGGGGGTCGGTCTCACTAATGACCCCTCTCGGACGCACCATTGGACCGGTAGAAGCTGATTAAATAAAACTAATTTACAAAAAATAAAAAAAATTGTATGGGGACCGCCTTAACAGTTAAAGATAGAGGGTGGGTGTTCAGAGAAAATGTTTGGACTAAAAAAATATTGTGGGTCGGTCATACATTTGTTGCTTTAAGGGCACTATTAAGGCAGTTAGAGCGGTTGGAGCAAATTAAAAAAACGTCGTTTTGTGTGGGAGCCCCCTTAGCAATTGGTGATAGGGTATTAGTTTGCTACAAAGAAATGTTTAGACGTAAAAATTAATGGGGGTCGGTCTTGGAAATGACCCCTCTTTGACGCACCATTGGAGAAGTAGAAACGATTTTAAGATTGGAAAATTACAATAAAAATTTTTCAAACTTTTTTTAAAAATTTCAAAAAAATCAAATAGTACATACATTTTCAAAAATGAGATTTAAAATTTTAAAACTTAAAAATCGCATACTAGAACACTTTTAAGAATTTTTTTTTATTTTTTTTAAAGTACGTAAAAAAACAAAAACTTTGAAAAAAAAAATTAATTTCGACCAATGTTGAAGAAGTTATGACTAAAAGAAGTTTGAGTTAAGAACAAAATACAAATTTTTTAAAAATTCGATATCTTTTGAACGGGTCATCAAAAAAAATCTAAAAATTTACCAAGAAGGAGTTTTCGAAGGGTACTAAAAACTGTCAACAAATTGGGAAAATCTAAAAAAAACAAGTGAGAGTGTTAAATTTGGCTGTGCCGAATCTTTTTTACCCTCCAACATGTAAAAAAATTAAAAAAAAAAAAAATTGACAGGGGCGTTTTTTAGGGGGAGGGGTCGGTGAGCTGGGGGAGGGGTCGGAGAGCTAGGGGGACTCCTTGGCCCTCGCGGTATATGTTTACAAGTTCATTTTTGTCTGCTTTGTGCACTAAAGTATTATAGTTTTATAATAATTTAAACTATTTTTTATCCACGAGGGGCGGGCAAAAAAAACAACATTTTTTAATCCCCTGGGTCCAATCGCTGGTCTATAAACTTCTGCGAACACAAAAATGTTTCATTTGTTTCACAAAATACAAAAAAACATCTAAAAAATTGTCATTTTTAAGAGGTTGGTTTAGTTCTTCAAGGGGGAACTTTTTTCCCCCTGGTCCGATTTGGCTCATTTCCGAACTTAGCCTGTGTAGGATCATAAGACATATTTATGCCAAACTTGAGGGGTCTAGCTCTTTTATTTTGGACTGCATCGTGTTAACTACAGACGGACGGACAGACAGACGGACGGACAGACGGACGGACAGACGGACGGACATCGCTAGAATGTCTTAGAATCGATCACTGATCAATAATATATACACGTTATGGGGTCCCCGACCGATATTTCGATGCGTTACACACGGAATGACAAAGTGAGTATACCCCCATACTGTAGTTGGAGGGTATAAAAATATTCAAGGTGTCCGATTTGACATGGAATGCCCCATATATTTCTGATCGATTATAAGACATTCCATTAATGTCCGTCTGTTTGTAAATAACACGATGCAGTCCAATATAAAACAGCTGGACTCATAAAGTTTGGTACAAGTATGTTTTATGTTCATAGACAGGTTAAGTTCGTTAATGGGCAAAATTGGACCGGGGGAAAAAGTTTTCCCTTGAAGAAGTAAAACAACCTCCGACAAACGCCATTTTTTTACTTGTCTTTTTTGTATTTTTGTTAAACAAATGAAACATTTTTGTGCAAGAAAAGTTCAAGGTCCTGCGTTTGATCCCAGGGGATTAAAAAATGTCTGTTTTTGGGCATGCCCTCTTTTGTGGGCGTGAATTAAAAAAATATTACAAATAATTATTTAAGTGTCAAATTTAAGGCAATATGTACAGTGACTCAAAGTAATAATGGAACAGCATATATTTTTAAGCAGTTCTTTAAAGGAAAAGTTATCAATACTAAACCTGATTATTATCAATCGACTATTTTTGAAAAAAGTGCTATATAGGAAATTTTCCAAGCTTTTATTTAAGCATGATAGCGTCCAGATTGAGCAAATATTAAATGAGATACGAGGGTCACACTAGAAGTTGAAATTATTTGTATATGTTTTTTTGAAATTTTTTTAAAAATATTCTAAGTCGATTTTTCCCAAATTCAAACAATAAAAATTTAAAAAATTATCCAATAATTTTTATTTAGTTATCAGCTAGTTTTTCCAACAAATTTTTTAAATACAGTGGAAGAAATCCGCATTTTTTGACCTCCAACTCGTTTGACCACCAATTTTTTGTAAACAAAGAAAAATTTTAATTATTCTAAAATCTTATCACTATACACTTAGGTGTACTCAAATTAATAAACAGTAAAATATTTTCTTCGTTTACAACAAATTGGTGGTCGAAAGAGTTGGAGGTCAAAAAATGCGGATTTCTTCTACTGTATTTAAAAAATTTCATTTTTTGTTTGGGTGGTTGGAAAAACATGCAGATGACTAAATAAATATTATTGAATATTTTTTTAAATTTTTAATGTTTGAACTTGGGAAAAATCGACTTAGAAATATTTAAAAAAAAATTAAAAAAAATATCTACAAATAATTTCATTTTCCAGTGCGACCCTCGTATCTCTTTTTATGTTTGCTCAATCTGGACGCTATTAAGGTTAAATTAAAGCTTGGAAAATTTCCTTTATAGCACTTTTTTCAAAAATAGTCGATTGATAAGAATCAGGTCAAGTATTGATAACTTTTCCTTTAAAGAACTGCTATCAAATATATGCTGTTCCATTATTACTTTGAGTCTGTAGGTAAATTTTTGGTAACTTTTATTGCTTTGGGAAGGTCCCCGCCCAGCCAAAGTGTCACTGCCAATTTTTTTTTTTGTTTTTTACAAAAGGAGGGTCAAAACTGACCCAAGGGATCTAATAGGGTTAAAGAAAATTTTAAAAAGAGCTGCTAGGAAAATAGACCACTTAAATTGTGCATGTGTTGGTCTGTGGAAAGTTTTTAGCAGACGTATTAGCAATAATAAATTATTTAAAAAAAAATTGCAAAAAAAAATCCAGGGGCACAGTGGGAGATTTTTGCTTTTAACATGTAAAAAATATAATGAACGAAATAAATCCTTAAAATTTTCTAAGAAAAATAAGCTCACAAGGAAGGTTTCCCTGGTGTCCCCCGCCGATCTTTATGGAATTGGTTTTATTTTGTAGAGTAGGAAAAATAAAGGACACGTATTTTTTTTTAGCGGCCCAAATTCATATTTAGGGGGTAAAAATGAGGGGGAAGAAACGGTAATTTTTCAGTTTTTTGCGTTTTTCTCCTATATTATACAAATAAACCTAGTCATGTTACATACCAAATGAAAGGTCTTTCGAAAACCTATCTTCATGCGCTAAGAACATGTCCAAACATGCACAACTTTTCGTCATATTGAGTAAAATGCCAAAATTTTAGGACATTTTTGTTAAAAAGTATTAACTTTTTTTACACGTTGTTAGCATCAAATATGCCTACATTAGATTTGAGAATATAGGCGTAAATCGTAAAAAACTGAAAAAGATAAATTTCCCCCCATACAAATCGACCCCCCCTAAAAATGAGTTTGGACCGCTAAAAAAAATACGTGTCAAATAAATTTTCGTTCTGAACAACATGTCCAAATTTCATGAAGATCGGAGGGTGACACCAGGGAGACTCTCCTTGTCAGTTTGGCAATGATTAAATAACATGATTGTGGCAATCATAATTTAAGAGTTTCTTAATGTGATGGAAAATTGTAAAATAATATGTTTATGACAACTAATATATCTTTGTAGCAATCATATTATGATCAAAATATATATTTACTTTTATTTTGGTTCATAAAATGATCGCTACAAAATTATGGTCGCTACAAACAAATTATGTTGCAATCATCAATTATAATACCAAGTTTTCAAAATTATGACTGTTACAATCATATATTTTCTCCATGTTAAACAAAATCTGTTGTAGATTTTTTAAAGATACATAAGATTTAGTTTTAGACTTTTCTTTATAACTTTTCATAAAATCATGTTTCCTGTTTCCCAGTCACTATGAAGGTCACAATTTCTTAAAATCGCATTTGCTTTGTTAAAGAATTTTTATTTAAATTCTTTAATCAATCAACAGCCTTCAGCTAATTTTAAAAATGCATATTATGGTATTTATAAGCATTTTTTTTATTAAATGCATAATTTTTAGGGCGGCACTTACCTTAAAACTTTAGATTTTATATTGAAAATAACTGAAGTGTCAGGCGTTTTCCAGCTCGACTCCGATTCTTATTTGTCCTTATTTAATCATCAATGAAGCATAGGGTTTCAGCACGACTCACAAGGGAACTATTCCAACCGTTATACTCCGATTTGCCCGAAACTTAAAAAAATAAAATAAAATAGACAATTAAAAAGCCGGAATGTCTTGACTTATCGGTCATATCGGGGATTTAGGGGTTAAAAAATGTGTTAAAAACTAGCGATTTTTAGATTTTTCGATTTTTAAGCTATTTTTTTCTTAAGAAAATATGTGATGTTTTTATTGGGAAAGTTTTTCTTAATACCTATTTATATAAACTCGTAAAAGTTAGGATTCGTAAATATTTTTTTTACAATAATGTGTAAATTTTTCGGGGGTTTTATGTGAAAACATAGACCTACGATGTCCATATGAATATAAAATAATCTTGGTTTAATTTGTGTTGACACGTTGCTCTAAACGATTTCCCTGTTAGTTCAGGAGTTATTGGAATTTTCGCGAAGGATTATAATTGTGACAACGAAATATTTAACATAACCGCAAAACCTAAAAATAAAAAACGCTTTATTTTGACTGTTGCGGTTGATGTATGTGAGCAGAAGTCGATGCAAACATATTTTTTACCCGAAAGAAGTTTTTGCGGAATTTTTTTGTTAAACTTTTTTGTAATACGATTTTTTTTTTCTCAAAATTAATTTCTTTACCAATTTTTTAACAAAATTTTTTCTTTAAAATTTTGTTTAGCCTGTAAAAACTAAAATAAAACTTTAAACACTGTAAAATCTAAAATAAAACCTTAACTGATCAAATTTTAATTTTGGAAATCCGAAATTGAGATTATTGGATTTTCAAAATGGAAATTCTTAATCTTTACCAACCAAATAAAACCGAAAACAAAATTTTAGAAATCCGAAACAGTAGTTTCGAGTTTTGCGCTGTTGCATAGGCGGCTTAACTCAAAACTTGATAAGTCAATTTTAATTAATGTTTATCTGAAGCGAATTTCTTTAACTGTAATAAACAAAATAAAACCGTAACTGATTGGATTTGTAATTTTAGAAATCCGAAAACCAGATTTTCGAATTATTTGCCCATGCACTCAAATTCAAAACTCTTTTATACAATCTTGCTAAATCTCCGTTTATATTAAAAGTAAATTTTGAAAAACTCAAAATTAAACCAAACCCGATATTTCCGAATTGTATGCCCATTTTTGGGAGCTAAAATTTAGAAATATTAGTCAATTTTACTGAATGTCTATATTTATCTGGAGAAAATTTCTTAACCAGTAAAACCAAAAACCATCGAATTTCCAACGATATTTTATAATTTTAGGCCCTTGCTTGGGCGCCGAAATTTAAAACTGTATGTATAAGTCAAGCTTGCTAAATGTTTACGTTTATTTGGAGCAAATTTTTTTACCTGTAATATCCAAAATAAAACCGAACTTTTCACTTTGTCATTCCGTGTGAAACTCATTGAAATATCAGTCTAGAACCCCATAGAGTATATCGAGGGCCTTTAAAAAAAAACTAACTATCTTCTATTTTCACGAAAATGACCTTTTGATTGCAAAATATTCAGAAAACGGCTTTCATCTATGGTGTAAAATTCAGAACAAAAATATTTTTTTTACTATTTTATTTGCATTTTTGGATTTCTCTATCTCTAACACAATTCATTTTTCTGAATGCAAAACCCTCTATCTTTTCAAATAATTAATTTATAAATATTTTTATACCCTCCAACTACAGTATGGGGGTATACTCAATTTGTATTTCCGTGTGTAACGCATCGAAATATCGGTCGGGGACCCCATAAAGTATATGGGTCATTCCAGGCCAAATCACTCACTTTTAGACACGACCCCTTTCGATTTATTTTATTTTTGGATATGTTTTAGTTCTTATTAAATGTAACTTGGACACTAATTTTCAGCCTTTTATTCCAAGATGGTGTTGAGTAATCAATTTTTCAAAATTGCGATTTTTTCAAAAAAATGGAAAAATTAAAATTTTCTATTAATTTTGACCAGTTAAAAATATAGATATCTTAAAAAAAGTTGGACAACGTTTTGTTGGTTTTTAAATGTAGTTTTAGAAAAAAATATTAAAAAAATCATTCGAAGTAAATATCACTTATTTTTTAACGTTTAAAAATTAAAATCGACTTTTTGAAAAAGTCCGAAACCTTAAATTTTTTTTTTACAAACGTCTAAAAGTTCTACTCTTAATTACGCAACTTTTAAGCCATAATTCGAGATGTGATCGCAATTTGTTCTATTTTTTTTTAAATTTTGAAAATTGCACCTTTTATTTTTTGACTCTGATTTATTTTATATGGTGCTCCAAAAAAACTAAATTGGTAGATACTGACCCTAACTTACCCTAGATATATTCATTTCGAGGCAAAAATACGCCTCACAAAAATTAAGAAAGATCGGACATGGATAAGGTGTTCCGCATGGGCCTTGAAGTTTAGAAAACGGATTACAAGGAAAAATATGAATTTTTTTCTGTTTTCTCAATTTTTTTGGTATTTTAAGTTAAGTTTTAATTCAAGTGGTTACAGAATTATAATACGGAGTAAAATGCCTCTCTAATATGGTACCAAAGACTGAAATCGGTTGAAAATCAGCCAAGTTATTACAACTTCCCCAGGCATCTAACGTATGGCAGAACACTTGATTAAGCAATATAATACGATTTTGGAAATTCATTGAAATTTTCAACTGTAATAACATTTTTTTATTCTTCAAGTTCAAATGTAATTAGATGATAAGTATTTTTCATATTGTGTTTTGCTAAAATTTTTTAAATTAGTGCTAAAATGCCTGCATTTTCAACACCCTTTTGAAATCTCTATTTTAAAAAAAAATTTCTTTTTTTTGTTTTAAAATTTGGAAAAGCCAAAAAAATATTACACTGAAACATGAATAATGAAAAAATGTTATTACAGTAGAAAATTTCAATAAATTTAAAAAAAGGGACTCGTATTTTTTAATCAAGTTGTATGGCACACGCTAGATGACTGGGGAAGTTGTAATAACTTGGCTGATTTTCAACCGATTTTAGTTTTTAGTACCTTATTAGAAAGGCATTCACACATCATAATTCTGTAATTACTTGAATTAAAACTTAACTTAAAATACCAAAAAAATTGCGAAAACAGAAAAAAATTCATATTTTTCCTTGTAATCCGTTTTTTAAACTTCAAGGACCATGCTAAACGCCATACACATGTCCGATCGTCCTAAATTTTTGTGAGACGTATATTTACCTCCAAATGAATATATTTAGGGTAAGTTAGGGTCAGTATCTACCAATTTTTTTTTTTTTTGGAGCTCCATATAAAATAAATCAGAGCCAAAACATAAAAGGTGCAATTTTAAAAATTAAAAAAAAAAATAGAAAGAATTGTGATCACATCTTGAGTTATGGCTTAAAAGTTGCGTAATTTAGAGTAGAATTTTTATAGTTTTTTACAAAAAAATCGAAGGTTTCGGACTTTTTCAAAAAGTCGATTTTAATTTCTAAACGTCAAAAAATAAGTGATAATTACTTCGAATAATTTTTTCATATTTTTTTTCTAAAACTACATTTAAATACCAACAAAACGTTGTCCAACTTTTTTTAAAATATCTATATTTTTTAATGGTCAAAATTAATTAATAATTTAAATTTTTTAATTTTTTGGAGAAAATCGCCATTTTGAAAAATTGATTACTCAACACCATCTTGGAATAAAAGGCTGAAAATTGGTGTCCAAGTTGCATTTAATAAGGACTAAAACATATCCAAAAATAAAATAAATCGGAAGGGGTCGGGTCTAAAAGTGAGTGATTTGGCTTGGAATGCCCCATATATATTATTGATCAATGATCGATTCTAAGACATTCTAGCGATGTCCGTCCGTCCGTCTGTCCGTCCGTCTGTAGTTAACACGATACAGTCCAAAATAAAAGAGCTAGACTCCTCAAGTTTTGGCACGAATATGTCTTATGGTGCTAGGCAGGTTCAGTTCGGAAATAGGCTGACTAATTTTATGGACTTTTGTGGACTGTAATGCCTTAAAATTAGGACTCCAAATTTCTCATTATATGAGAAATATTAACAATTGTCGATATAGGGAATATAAAAAGAGAAAAATGAAAGACAATTGTTATAGGCTTAAAAGATAAGTTTTATTGTAAGGTTTAAAAGTGATCACCTTGAGAAGGTTATAGTTGAACAAGAACGATAATTCATATTTAAGCTACCAAGAGCCTTTGGTGTGTACTTTTATAATTGTTATTGTTCAGTGGAAACCTTTTTTTAGAACAAGAATTCACAATACACAGAAAATAATATCGTATATTTTATTTTAATTAAAATTTTAATTGTTTTTTAATTTAATATTAATTAAATTTTTAATTAATATAATTAATTGTTTAATTAAATTTTTAACTTTATTTTAATTAATATTTTAATTGTTTTCAAATTTAATATTAATTAAGTATTTAATTTATATAATTAAATGTTTAATTAAATTTCTAGCTTTACTTATTTTTTTTTTTGTTTTGTTTTTCGTGTGTGTGCGAGTGTGTGTTTTTCTCTTGCATTGTATTACATACAAAAAAAATACATAAGTATAAAAAGTTTGTTGAAAGTTTTTTTTATTTTTCACATAGGTTTTTGAATTCTCATTTTGTTTATAGTTTTATGTGCATGTATATGAAAGGTTTATAATCAACTTTATAAAATCATCTCACTGACTATGTCTTTACGGCATAAGTAAATAAATTTGGTAAAGTTTGAAGAAATATTTTTTTTAAACTATTTTATTCAAAAAGAATGTTTTTACAAATTTTTTTTTTTTTAATATAATATTTTTAATTATTTGTTTTAATTTATACAATTAAAATTTTAATTATTTTTTTTTTTAAATTTTAATTAAATTTTTTAATTTATAGTATTAAGTTTTTAATTAAATAAATATCCATTTATTTTTAATTAACGACATACAAATATTTTTAATTTATTTGCGCATTTTAGTGATTGGTCCGGATTTAATTAATTTTTTAATTAAATCTACGAATTTTTTTATTAAATATTTTTTTTATTTTTTTCTGTGTAGTTTTCCAATGAATAATAAAAAGTTCGTTATAAATTACATAGCATCATTAAATTTAAAGTAAATTTCAGTGTTTAAATAATCTTATAAAATAATTAATATTAAATTAAGAAATAGTTAAGAACTTAAAGTTATGTGTATAAACAAGTTTATACAAGGCAAAATCGGACCAGGGGAAAAAAGTTCCCCCTTGAAGAACTAAACCAACCTCTGAAAAAAATCATTTTTTTACATGATTTTTTGTCTTTTTGTTGAACAAATTCAACATTTTTATGCAACAAGATGTTCAAAGTCCTGCATTTGGACTCTGAGAATTAGAAAATGTCGTTTTTTTGGTCCGCCCCTCTTTTATGGGCGTAGAATAAAAAAAAAATAATGATAAACTTGCATTTCTTTAGTGCAAAAAGCATAAGAATGAATTTTTAAACACATATTTGAGAGAAAATTTGTCCCCCCCCCAATCACCACGACCCCCCCCCCCCAAAAAAAAATAAAACGCCCCTGCATTTTTATTTTATTTTTTTTTGCATGTTGGAGGGTATAAAAGATTCGGCAAAGCCGAATTTAACACTCTTATTGTTTTTTTAAAAATCTTGTTTGACTTTTTTGAAAAATATGGCTCCAAATTTGGATGTCTTGTGTACATTATGAAACAAAATGTTTAATCTTTAAAATCGCGATGATGATCTGTGGACCAAAATCGTGTTTAAAAGTTTTTTTTACTATTTTTTACATAACATACTCAACAGTTCTTCAGCTTTTGAGATGAATTCGGTAAAAAAATATTTTTAAAAATTTACCGATGTCGTAAATGAAATCATAATAATTCATTTTTGTTAAAATGCAAGACCCTCTATCTGATAATTTTTATTCATATACTTAATATTTTTGAGAAACAAAACCCTCTATCTTTCATAAAATCCCCAATAGTGCAAAATTTTAAAAATGAATTATATGTGAGATTCAGTAGTTTATTTAAAAAAATATTGTAGAATATCGAATTTTAATTACTCTAACAATATGCGAAATAAACAGTTTTTTCGCTCTCCTGAAAAGTTGTGTTTTTTTTTTTGATAGAGGGTTTTGAATATAGGCCCTCGATATATATTATTGATCAGTAGTGTCCGACCGAATACACCTTTTTTGGCCGAAGCCGAATATTCGGCCAAATTTTCACTATTCGGCCAAACCGAAGCCGAAGCCGAATATTAAAAAAAATATATATATTTATGTAGTAAAAACAAGAAAAAAATAAAAGTCGACTCGGCGGGATACTCAAATGCATGAGAATGCTGTCTAGAATGATTTTATTTTAAGCAAAAAATTTTTTTGGACATTTTTGTAAAAAAATATATTTTAGAGTGGAATTTTTTTTCGATCGAAAATTTTTTTGAATGTAAAAAATGTTTTTAGTTGCAAAAACACTTATTAAAATGTTTTTGTGGCTTACTAATGTGATTCAAAGTTAGTTTAGTATGTTTTTCAACACGTGAGCACAAATATTATACAATTATTTGGTATTCGGCCTATTCGGCCAAAATTGTGGCCGAAGCCGAATAGTGGCCGAATAGTGGCCGAATAGTGGCCGAATAGTGCTTTTTGGCCGAAGCCGAGGACGAAGCCGAATATTCGGTCGGACACTATTGATCAGTGATCAATTATAAGACATTAGCGATGTCCGTCCGTCCGTTTGTCTGTGAAAGACACGATAGACTCCTCAAGTTTAGCACAATTATGTCTTATGGTCATACGCTGGTAAAGTTAGGAGATGGGCAAAATTGGACCAGGGGAAAAAAGTCCGGCCTTGAAAAACTAAACCAACCTCTAAAAAAACTAATTTTTGTATACTTTTGTTAAACAAATAAAACATTTTCATGTGGAAAGAAGTTCTCAGTCCTGCACTTGGACCCCGGAACTTAAAAAAAATAGTTTTTTCGCCCACCCCATTTTGTGGGTGTGAATATTAAAAAAAATATTTAAATAATGGTAATATTGTGTAAATATAGTGCAAGAAGCATAATAAATGAATTTGTAAACAAAAGCCTCGAGGCTTTGACTCACAATGATCTATGACGACCCCCTCCTCCCACAAAAAAACGGCCCTTTAATTATGCGTTGCGCTTATCAAAATTAGGGCATTAAAGTCTCACAAGATTTTTCCAAAAAAATGTTTTGAAAATAATTATTTAAATTAATCCATTGATGACCCTCGAATCCTTTTGGAGCTACATTTTACACTTTGCTTATAAAAAAAGACTTAAAAAATATAAAAATTTTACTCCATTAAAATTAATACCACCCTTATGTGCATGTTTGTACTTCAAAGTGTCCATAAGGATATGCCAAAGTATCCTTATGAAGAAGAAATCCCACGCATATTTTTTGTCATAACCATATATGAAAAAATGATGATGATGCTAGTGCATAAATAATTTCAATTATTTCAGTTTCCACAAAATCAACTCTCCAACTACTAGTACATTTTTACTACACGTTGACCGGAAACGGAACATCGGAAATTTTTCTTGGTTTGTTCATGAAAAAAATGGCCATAGGCTACTTCAACATTGTCAAGTTATAAAACAAAAAACTGCAAGAAAAAAAAAACTTTTGAAGAAGGACATCATCTTCATGAACATTTTCCTTATACTCTTATATTTGAGGAAAACAATTTTTGTTCGTTTTCATTTTTTTTTTTTTGTTGCAAATATGAATGAACTTGCCACAAGTATGCAGTTTTTCTTCAAGTGGGTACATTCAACAATTTTTGTATACTTTTTTTTATGTATTTTTCTTTTAACAAAAATTGAAAAACTTGCTGACAATTTGTTTTAAACATTGTGTAGAACAATTACGTTTTTATTAGATAAGTTGGTTGCTATAAGTTTTACTGGCTACAAAAAAAATGACCTTGAATGAAAATATTTTTCCTAAAGTAATTTTGGTTTTTATATTTTTGGCAGGAAGTGGTTAAAATAAAAAATCATGGAAAATCTTTTATTTTGCTAATTTTTTATACATAAACGTGTTTAGTTGCCAAAAATGATTGATTTGCATAAAGTCAACCGCCTCGATTAACGCGATGTATGGGACCGATATACAGTGCCGGGCAAAAGTATTCACACAGAGCTATACACTAAAAAAAAACTGGTAAAACGCCTGGTGTAATGCCTTCCCAGCAAAAATTGGCATTACAAGTAATGGGTTTTGTAATCCGAAACAACTGTTAATAACTAGTTACTTATTGAATGAAACACTAATAATTTTAACAAGGGCGTGAGACAAAACCAATATTTTTTTTACATTTTGGAGGGTATAAAAGATTCGGCACAGCCGAATTTAACACTCTCACTTGTTTTTTTTATTTTTCCGGTTTTAAAACCATATTTTTACCAATAAAATTGGTTATTTTACCAATTTTTGGCGCATTCAAAATTACGAGAAAATCCTCGTAATTATACGACAATTTTACCTACCTCCTATATTACGAGAATATCCTCGTAAAATCACGAGATTTTTTGTTAACTTTACAAGGTTTTTTTGAGTGTAGTAGATGCAATTTTTTAAAGAAAAAATTTAAATACCAGATCTTTTGTTTTGTTGGTAATTTATTAAGCTTTAATTTAAGCTTTATATCGTCCAAATTGAGTAAAAATAAATGTGCTACGATGGTTGAACTGGAAAATGATAATTTTTATAGACATTAAAAAAAAAATTAAAAAACATTTCTAAATTTAAAAAAAAAAATTTTGTTGTGTGAATTTAAAAAAAAAAAAAAAAATATTAGAAATATTTTTTAAAAATTTTTTAAAAAATGTCTATAAAAATTATCATTTTCCAGTTCGGCCCTCGTAGTACATTTATTATTAACTCAATCTGTACACTATAAAGCTTAAATTAAAGCTTATTAAATTACCTACAAAACACCTTATAAGAAAAATACTAGTTTGGTTAAAAAAAAGGTCTGGTATTTTAAATTTTGTCTTTAACAAATTTCATCTACTATAGCTCTGTGTGAATACTTTTGTCCGGCACTGTATATTTAAACAGTACAAAACCTATTTTTTGACACCAACAATTTTTTTCACCAACATTTTTTTCGCGAAATTTTTTTCTTCTCAAAATTATTGTAATTCATGCAATCTTGCATCTCTGAAGTGAAAAAAAATTATACTGTTTTGTATCCAACTGTTATATATAATTTGTATAACACTTTTAAAAATAGCTTGAGTTTCAATTTTAACATGGTTGTAACATTGGCTAAATGGATAAGTTGGATAACGGTGTGTGGTGAATAACGGTTTAAAAGCTTGTCATAGAAAATACAACAACCAATTGTAATAGAGAGGTGATTATTTCTATAATGACTAAAAGTTATTTGTGGTGGAATAATAAAAAAGCATAAATTCAGTTACTATTCTGTAAAAAGCCTAGAAATCTAATTCGGTCAAGACCGACCACATTATACCCCACACCAGTGTTTCCCGGAAAATTGGTCCCAAGTTTGAGTATGGACCGATTGGATCTACTCTTTGTCAAATCTTTTATAAATGTAAAAAAACAATCACAAACCAAATTTTAGTGAAATTTTTGGCCAATAAACCGATTTAACTGAATATCGACGACATTTTCAAAGGGGCCTAAGTCTAAAAATGGTCCAGTTACAATCGGATTTGATAAGGTTATTAAAGTACGCGTTAAACATATACAAACAAAATTGTAATTCTATATTTTTTATTTTTATGAAATTTCGGCGATTTATGTGAATATCGGACGGACAGACGGACATTTATAGAAAATGTTAGAATCGATTACCCAGGAAAATGAATTCCTGGTTCAATAGATTCTTGAATATATTCTACGGTAATCACAACAAAATTTTCTATGTAAAATTGTTTTTCAAAAAAACTACTTGCTCTAAAAAACGATTGCTTTCGGGACAATTTCAAACAAAAATCATTGATTCTGGAATGTTAAGTAGAACCGGTTGCAGGGTAGTTTGATGCGTTCTAGAACCGATTATTTGGAACGGAAAATTTTGCTGGGTATGCATCAATAATTTATATGGGGCATTCCATGACAAATCGGACACTTCGAAAGTTTTTTTTATGTTTTTCCAATTTGTTTAAACTTTTTAGTAGCCTTCGAAAACTCCTTCCTTCCGCTCTTAAGGCGGTCTCTATACAATTTTTTTTTATAAAGTTTTTTTTTTTGAACCAGCTGCTAACGGTCCAATGGTGCGTCCTAGTGGGATCATAAGTGAGACCGTTCCCCCTTTATTTTTACCCTCCAACATTTTTTCAACGCACACTCAAAAAAAGAATTAACTTAAACTTTGGAAAATTTTCTTCAAAATAGTTTATAAGTTTTCCTACAATTTAGTTAAATTTAACTCAAATTTGGGACATTTTCCCAACTTTTAGAAAAAAATGTTAGTCCATGGATCAAATTTTAGTTTAGTTCAAATTTATAAAAAATATTTTCCCAACTTTTAGGAAAAAATTTTAGTTCATGGTTCAAATTTTAGTTTAGTTAAAATTTATGAAAAATAAAAAAAATTGTATGGGGACCGCCTTAAGAGTTAAAGATTGAGGGCAGTTGTGTTCAGAGAAAAGTTTTGTTCCAAAAAAAAAAATGTGGGTCGGTCATAAATTTTACTGCTCTAGGGGCACTCTTAGGACAGATAAAGCGGTTGGAGCAAATTTTAAAAATGTCATTTTATATATAATACTAACTAGAGATGGACACATGAGAAGGTTAGAGCGTGATTCATGCGTGAGTAAAATTTTTGTGTGCGTAGGTTGATTTTTTTGCGTGAGTTTGCGTGATTTATTTTCTTTTCATATTTGCATTCGTACCAAAAAAGCAAAAAAATAATTTCAAAATTTAGCTTAACTTAAGATTTCGTCCCAAAAAAATCAAAAAAAAATGCAAAATTTCGCTGAACTTTACATTTTGTATGATTTTTGAAATTTAAGTTTATGAAATTTTTTTGTATAAATATAAGTTTCGCGAGTGTGAGTGAAGCTTGCGTGGGTGCACGTGAGTATGAGTTGTATTAAATTGACTCACGTGATTGTAAGTGAGTGCGAGTAGAAAAAATATGCTTTTGAGTGAGTGTGCGTGATTCAAAAATTCCTGTCGTGAGTGAGTGTGAGTCAAAAATCACTCACGCGCCCATTTCTAATACTAACTATACCCAAAGTTAGAGCGTGATCAAACAAAAGGCGAGTAAAATGCCACGCCCCTATGCAATGAATTCAAAGTTATTTCTGCCTGCTCCGCAAACACGCAAAAACGGCTGATCCGATTTTAATTAAATTTTCAGCACTGATAGTGCAATACTACGATTGGAAAAAGGGGCGGTAATTGCAATCACGCAAAAACTGAATCCATTCTGTTAAAAATTTTATTACAGATTGTACAAACCAAGGGCGAATTATATGTAGGCCATATAAGATTTTAATTGAAAAAGGGGGAAAAATTGTCCCGCCCCTTTGGACTATACTGAAAGGTATGTTACGCAATCACGCAAAAACGGCTAAACCGATTTCATTAAGATTTTTTCTACTGATAGTACTTACTGGGCGGGAACTATACACTAAAAAAAAAAATTGAAACGAGAATTCCTAGTAAAAACTACGAGCTTTTCTGTAATTTTGCAAGATTTTTACCAACAAAATTGCAAATTTACAACTTTTTTATGCGAAATAAAATTTAATTTTATTAATTTACGAAATTCTCGTAAATTAACTAGATTTTTTTTTGTAAAAAACCTTGAAAATTTGTAAAATTACAAGAAAAACTGTAAAATTACAAAAAAAATTAATTTCGATCGAAATTTTTTTGTTAATAAACAAGGAAAACAGTCAAATATTGGTAAAATGGGATGACGAGACTTTTTCTAGTTTTTTTTGTGTGTGTAAGTCATAGTTTTGAAACTTAATACCGTCCGACAGGCAATATTGAACATTAAGCGGGTGATATACGTCTGAAAGTAGAGATCAAATGAAGTAAAACTCCCGTTTCCTATTAAAAGGACTTCAAAGTTTTTAAAGATACATTTTGAAAAATATTTCTGAAATATTTGTGCTGGTCCTAGGATTCCACTGATGCTAGAAAATGAAAGAGGAGGATCTCCCCTAATTTTTTATTTTATCAAATCAGGATAAAAGGATGAGAATAAAGTCCTTTAAAAACTTTATCAAAATATTTCATTGAAAATTTCGAATGATATTGAAGGATAAAGTTTTGAAAGTTTGTAACTTATATCCATTTTGTTGATATGTAGAAATAATAAAATAGGAAAATTAGGGGAGATCCTCCTCTTTCATTTACCATCACTAGTGGCATCCTAGGACAAATATTTATACAATTTATTCTAAAACTTTGAAGTCCTTTTAACAGGAAACAGGATTACAAAATATAAAACTTTAAATGCAGTATTACTACATTTTCTCTCTAGTTTCAGACGTATATCATCCAGTTCGCGTTTAACGAAATTATTTTCTTTTTGTCGGACGGTTTTATAGAAGCGTTTCTAATTAGTTATAGTATAGAAATGTTTCTAATTAGTTTACAACCACTGTATATAAGTGCGCGTTTTTGCTAAGGGTTTAGCTGAACCGATTTAGTTGAGATTTCTCTATAGATAGTGCTAACTGAAGATGGAACTAAAGGCTACCAGCTGGACCCGGTCCCGTGCTCTGTATATTTAAATCGAGATGCAATAGAAACAGATGTTTTCTTCGCAGAAAAAATTTGAAAAGAATTTCAATCAACAAAAACGTGGATTCGATAATTTTTTGATTGAAATTCCTCCAATTAAAAAAATTGTTATACCAATCATCAAATTGTAGGTGATTGATTGAAAATTTTTTCAATCAAACATTTTTTCGATTTTGATCAAAAATTTTATAAATTTTTTATTTAAAGTCAATCGAAATAATGATTGATTTAACAAATTGTAAGCTTATGACAAAATTATGAAAAAAATCATCTTTTTTGCTTTCCAATATGTTGCCAACAATAAAAAAACGTAAAACCTGATTATTTTGTATATTTTTGAATTTATCTATTCAAATAAATTAAAGCTAAAAAAAATCTGGTATGTGGAAAATTTGTAATTCGACAGTTAAAAAAAAAATAACAAAAATTTTAATCAAAACATTGATTGACTTATTTAAATTTTGTTGATCAATAGATTGAATTGAAAATTTTTAGCCAATAATTTTTTGTGTGTTAGGGCCAGCAACTTCGACCGGGTCCAGCTAGTTTTATATAAATAAACATTTTATAACGTGTATAGTTATTTGAAAAATTCACCAAAATAATTTTTATTCACAACAGTCTTCGTTATATTTAACAGTCATAGTTTTTAATCACAATATGCCTTCAGTAAATATAAACAAAATAATATTATTAAACAAATTTCGTGGAATTATTAAATTTACCAAATAATATTTTTATTAGTAAACAAAAACCATTTTGTAATATTAATGACTCCTCCTTCTTGGTTTTGGATAAGCCAATTTGTTGTTTTATTTATAGGTTAAGTTTCAATACTACAAATGTCAAGCATATAATTATGCAAATGTCAACTACCTTAAAAGAAACAAAATAACAACAACAAAAACAACAACTACAAAATCAATTGATAAGGGTGCTTAAATGACAGGATAATATGACAGGCACAGAAATCCTGCAAAGGATATAACAAGCGATTGGTGGTTAGTTTTAAAACTCGACTGCACAAAAACATGCGCAGTAGGGATTTAGCAATAAATAACCAATGATAGTACTGCAAAATATTGGGTTTTCATATTTAATCATACAAATTTTTATAAAAACCCGTCTCGTTTTTTAGAAATTTTGTTTAAATAATTTTTTTTTATAAAATTTTTAAAAGTTGAATAGTTTATCATCTTTGTTCAATTTCTTTCTTAAATTCAATAGCGGAAATAGCTAGATTGTCAAATACACATAATAAACACTTTAAAAATAAATTGGCGCCTCTTTTTGTGTTGTTCCAAAATGATGCTAGATTTTCATACTAGATTTAATTATATTTAAAAAATCATTAATAATAATTTCTTCAATTTAATGAAGATTTGTTTTTAATTGATTTTAAAATTATGCTCAAAATTTTTATTTATTTAAAAAAAACTCTTATCAATTTCTTTAAATACTCTTACAAATACATAGATTTTGAAATTGTTCTAAATATTTTTTTTTTTGGAAAATATATTTCGTCAAGACAAAGTCATTGAAAGGTTATCTTTAAAGTAGAGTCCATTGCACAGATTTTTTTTAATTTGGATTTTTTTTTGTCAATTCTTTGTATGTTTTATTATGGAAGACAATGAATGATGTCAAATTTCTGTAGAAAAAAAAATATGTTTTATTAATTATTTTGTTTTTTAAATAATTTTCGAAATTATTATTATTATTGCATTCATTACAAAATTATATTGCCTTTGTATTTCAACAATTGACCATTTTTATTCTTTAAACAATTTGTGAGAGTAATAAAATTTTAAATCATTAGAATTTGTTTACAAAGTTGTAAACAGAATTTTAAAAGAATTTATTGAATTGTAAATTTAAGAAATTAAAAATTACCGAATCAAAAATATCTTCAAAATATCTGCAAAAGCTCTTCCGAATTTTTCATCTACTATTTCTTGAATTTCCTTAATTTTCCTGAATTTTTGTGTTTCCTTAGAAATTTTTTAAAATTTTCCAGATTTCAAATTCTGATTAATTTTTATTAAAAAAAAAAACGGTTTTTCTTCGACCTTTAAAATATTATATTTTGAGGAGGTTTATTGTAGCTCGAGGTCATTATTTTCTTTACTAATTAAAACTATGATATTCTCATAGAATAATTTTAGAGAAAATTATTTTTCTGTTTATACTTAATTTATTTGTATTGGTCATTTTTGCAAGACTTAATCAACAAGAATTTCGGAATTTGTCAAATTCCATTGTCAAGATTATTTAGCAAATATAAAATTCCTATACTACAAGTAGCAAAGTGATTTTAATGACAAATCGTTAATGATGAAACTAAAATATTAATACATATTCGACTCTACTCCCATGTATTAATATTTTAGTTTGGTCATTAACGATTTGTCATTAAAATCCCTTTGCTACTTGTAGTATAGGGTTTTTTATATTTGCTAAATAATCTTGGCAATGGAATCTGGCAAATTCCGAAACTCGTGTTGATTAAGTCTTCCAAAAATTACCAACACAAATAAATTAAAAACAGTATAATAATTTTCTTGAAAATTATTCAATGAGAATATCATAGTTGTGATTAGTACAGAAAATAATGACCTCGAGCTAGAATAAACTTTACGGATGCTCCTGAAGTCGGTCAAGGGTTTTTCATGAATTTACGAGATAAACACACGGTAACTTTCGAACGATGAGAGTGCTGAAGTATGGCATATATATTTGTCGTTCCTCTGTCCCGGATCGTTTCAAATCTCAGCCAAATCGGTCCAGTAGTTCAAAAGTTATAAGCAAAACCCTGAATTTCAGATTGGTTTCACCTAAAATTCATGTGTTGAAAAACCCGAGTTTGAAGAAAACAAGCTTTAAAAACAATGATTAGCCACAAAATTACTTTGCATAGTATTTTTGCCACTCAGAAATATTTTTCCACTAAAAAAAAATTTACACTCGAAAAAAATTTTACACCAAAAAAAAAAAAAATAGCAAATTTTTTTTTTATCAAACTGACAAAAAAAGTTTTTTACTCAAAATAAAATATTTCTACTCAAAATTGTTTATTTTTTTTTACATTAAAAAATTTACTATTCTTTAAAAAGGGCATTGTGAAGGGTATTCATAGATTCGGCCATGTCGAATTTAACTATTATGCTTGTTTTTATTTTGTTCATTACTTCATCATCAGCGCTTTTCGATGGTCACACTTAATGACTGTCAAAAATATCTTGAAAATTCTTTTGTATTTCCTGAATTTTTTGGATTTCTTATAAATTAAAAAAAAAAAAAATATTTTTAACAATTCTTTAGAACTTCACAAATATCACCGTCCGACAGCCAATATTAAACATGAACTGTATAATATCATCTGGATGTGGAGATCAAATGTAGTAAAACTGCATTCACAGGTTTTCATTTCGTGATCCTGTTTCCTTTTAAAAGGACTTCAAAGTTTTAAAGGATGACATTTTGTAAAATATTTTTTTTAACATTTGTACTTGTCTTGTATGTCACCATTGATTGCAAATGAAAGAGGAGAATTTTTGCTAATCAAAAATTTATCAAAATATTTTGTTAAAAAATTTAAATGATGTTTAAGTATAAAGTTTTGAAAGGACATTACTTACCTCCTTTTTGTCTGATGTGTAAATATAACTCTACTTTCATTTTCCATTTTGTAAGAATTAGTCATCTAAAATTTTGAAGTCCTTTTGAAAAGGAACAGGATCAGGAAATGAAAAACTGTAAATGTAGTATTACTACACTGACACTCTAGTTTCAAACGCATATTATCCAGTTCGTGTTCAACGATTTTTTTCTTTTTGTCGGACGGTGTAATAATAACGTTGAGTATTATACTACAGAATCGTTTCTAATTAGTTGACAACCACTGTACAAGGGAAGTACACCCATATGAAGCGATTTTCCTTAAACTTAAAATATATTGACGAATACGCAATTCTGGCCAAAGCTAATTGGTATTCGCTGTGCTTTTTAAGATCTGCAACTCAATAATAGTTACTCTACAAAAATTTAGACCTCCAAGGAACCTTTTGCCACTGATTTTTAGTGTCCGACCGAATACACCTTTTTTGGCCGAAGCCGAAGCCGAATATTCGGCCAAATTTTCACTATTCGGCCAAACCGAAGCCGAAGCCGAATATTAAAAAAAAAAAAAATATTTATGTAGTAAAAACAAGAAAAAAATAAAAGTCGACTCGGCGGGATACTCAAATGCATGAGAATGCTGTCTAGAATGATTTTATTTTAAGCAAAAAATTTTTTTGGACATTTTTGTAAAAAAATATATTTTAGAGTGTACATTTTTTTCGATCGAAATTTTTTTTTGATTGTAAAAAATGTTTTTAGTTGCAAAAACACTTATTAAAATGTTTTTGTGGCTTACAAATGTGATTCAAAGTTAGTTTAGTATGTTTTTCAACACGTGAGCACAAATATTATACAATTATTCGGTATTCGGCCTATTCGGCCAAAATTGTGGCCGAAGCCGAATAGTGGCCGAATAGTGCTTTTTGGCCGAAGCCGAGGCCGAAGCCGAATATTCGGTCGGACACTACTGATTTTGCTTAAAAAGTAAACATCTTTTTGTTCCTAAAATTTAGATTACTATTTTTCAAACTTTGAGGGCTTATAGTGAGTAAGTGGATCAATTTAGAGACTTACTGTAAACTAGACTTTTGTTGCCGGAACACTACTCTACAATTCATCTTTTGGCACATTTACCCTATCTTTTATCTAAACAAAAATAATCTTGGCGATTATTTTTGACAAGTATACTTGCCTGTGGTTGTTAAAGGGTTAAAAATGTTGTTGCCCCCTTATGGGCCTTCGAGAAAATTTCGATAACTCCCGAACTAACAGGAATATCGTCTAGAGCAAAAATACGGCTCAACTTAAATTTAATAAAGATTATTTCGTATTCATGTGGATATTGAAGGTTTTAACCTAAATGCCTCCCAAAATGATCACATTTTCATTGATTTTTTTATTGTATGGATAAAATAGTTTCTTAGGAAGACATAACTGAAAAATCCAAACATCGATTTTTTCGCCATTTTTTTACTCATTTTTTAAAACCCTCAATCCCCGATGTGGCCAACAAGCCGAGACACTTCAACCTTAGTATTATCTCTTTAATATATATTTTTAGTTTCAGGCAAATCGGTTTAAAAGGGCTAAGATACTTCTCTTGTTACTGGTAGCAGGTTTATAAGTTTGTTATTCCGTTTGTAACTCATAGAAATATCGGTTGGGGACCCCTTTAAATATAAAAATTATTGATCTGCAATCGATTCTAAGACATTCTAGCAAACTCCGTCTGTCTGTTGAATCCGAGAATGTTGCATTCGGACGATATCGGTTCAGCAGTTCAAAATTTATAATCGGAAAATATAATAGAGACATGCTTTTTTACACAACAAATTTTTCGCGGATTTTTCTTACCAAAATTTTGTTTCAAAAATTAATTTCTTTTAAAAATTTTTAACAACATTTTTTTTATTAAATTTTTTTTTTATAAATTGTTTTGCAATATTTTTGTTTACATTGCAATGTAACGAAAAATTTGTTGTGTAAAAAAGCATGTCTCTACTTCCTTAAATATCATTTGGTATCCGACTCTTTTTTTATATGATTAACAGCAGCCGAATTAAAGCATTTTGTATTTTTAGGTTGTGTTGAATACACGAAAGTGTTCGTGGTGTCCTTATATTTTCCGATTATAAATTTTGAACTGCTGAACTGCATTGTGGAGAGTTTCATCATTTTTCGCAATACCGATTTTAACTTTTTTGTTTGTTTTTCTTCGTTTCTCGTTGGGTTTTAACCCCATTCTTTTTAAGTTCTGCCCATTAAAGTTATTGTTTCATTTAATGATCCCATAAGTGTTGATGAGTATGGTATATTAGGTCATTCTATATCTTGAAAATATGTTGTTATAAATTCATTAAATGTTTAATAAAAAATTTAAAAAAAAAAACATGATTTGAATACAGATTGAAATTAATTGCAATGTTGCACATACAATTTAAAAAAGCTATTAAATTTTAAAAAAACTATTAAAAATCATTTAAAACAAAGACCACCCTGATTTTAAATACTGGGACAAGAAATGTCTTAATTTAAAGTGCGATGAATCGAATAATTTCGTTTAAAATTGTCTGATTGGTGACCTTTTCCCTGTTGATAATTTCTCAAATTTGGAAAATTGTTTGAGTAAAAAAAGTTTGAATGATAAAAGTTTGATTGAAAAAATTTTTAAGTGAATAAAAATTTGAGTGAAGAAAAATTTAGAGTAAAAAAATTATAAAAAAATCAGTGTTGCAAAAATAAGTATAAATCATTTAATTTGGTTACCTATTCCAATCCATTTCGTTCCCCGTTTTATTGCATCGTTCCCAGCACCATTTTATTGCGTTCCATGCAGGTTTCATTTCTTATTGCAGCGGTTACCAACCTTTTTGGCTCGCGTACCCCTAATTTTAAATTTTGTCAGCCGCGTACCCCCTAACGACTTTTTGTTTTCGTTAAAAAAAACTTCTCATATAAATTATAAATTTTTGATCTGTGGGTATTATCATTTTTTTTTAAGGATTTAGGGGAGATCAAAACAATGGTGGTATTTTTTGTGGAAAATTTTCCGCTCCTTGGGGTGGCTCAACGCATCTGACAACACGGATTTTGAGCTGATTTTTCTGCAGAGAAAAAATACCTGAAAATATTGAAAATCTGATTTCACCAGTCGTTTCTACACCTAAAATTTAAACGACATTTTTTGAACTCTTTAAAAAAAAGTTCCAAAAACACATCACAGAGGGAGGAAATATAATGTTTTTTTAAGTTTTTTTTTAAATGTTTTTTTTTTAATACAAGGGCAGATCAACAATTCCGTGACTTTTCGAATGAAAGGGCATTTTGAGCTTAACAAAATGGTACCAAAATTTCCACTCTATCACAACCCATCTCAAAAATGCCCAAAAACAAGTTTTTGAGAACTTTGACATACATTTTCTCAAAAACCTGACACCATAGACAAATTTGGGAACCATCCCAGCAAAACTTAGATTACCAAATAAGGTATAAAATAAGGTATAGGATCTCTTATTTTATACATTGCAGCATTGATGATTTTAACAGGCGATGAGACTCAAAGTAATGCATCCACATTATCACAAAGAATACCAGTAAGGTATAAAATAAGTCATAAATTTATAACGAAGAATACGAGTAAGGTGTAAAATATATGATATTTTATAGGTTACGAGAAATGAAATAATATAGCATACCAGAAGATAACATATAAGGTGTTACGAGTAGTGAAAAAGTAATTTTGTATTAAATTTACTCACGTGATCGTAAGTGAGTGTAAGTAGATAAAATATGCTCGTGAGTGTGTGTCGTTAAAAATTTCCTGTCGTGAGTCCATATCCAGTTTAAACTTATGCATTTTTTTATCAAATAATTGTTTTTTATGTTATTGTAATGCATTATGCATCCAATTATAAATTATGCATTATTTCAAACTTTCAAATAATACATAATGTAACCACATATAAGTCATCCATGATTTAATGTTTAGAAATAATAAATATGAAATAGAGTTTTTCCAATAATCATGCATTACGTAGCAAATTATTAGTAATGCATTATTTTTCACTTGAAAATAATACGTTGTGGAACAAATGTTTGGTAAGACATCCTAAAATAATGCTACAAATATGGTATATACATTACCTGGTAATGTGTTATATAATCACTACCCATTACCAAAGTTTTGCTGGGATATTCGGAATCAGCATCAAAAAGGTTAATCGAAAACAAGTGGTCAGATCTCAAAATATCGCAAAAAATTGCTCTCTAAATCGCACAAAAATAAGTTTTTTGTGAACTTTGACCTCAAATTTCTAAAAACCTGACGTTATGGAAATTTTGGAAGCCAGATGCGGAACCACCATTGAAAGGTTAATCTAAAACGAATGTCCAAATTACTAAAATTTTGCGTACCCCTGCGGACAGTTTCGCGTACCCCCTAATGGTACGCGTACCATAGCTTGGTAACCGCTGCCTTATTGTATAAAATGCGTTCGAGAAATAAAAAAAATCTAGAGTCCTTATCTCAAAAGATATAAAAACAAACCACACTTCTGTCAATTTTTTACCCCCTTTTTAACTCAAAAATTGTAAATACCAAATTTTGTTTTTTTTTTGTTTTCTTCGATGTAAATTCTCCTGGAGGATTCCAAATGTTATTTTGAGATTCTGGATTTTTAAGTTTAAAAGTTATAAAAAGTACCAATTTTCCTCCTTCACCGCCTATTTTCCCCTTAGAACCTAATTTTTCAAACACAATTTTTTTCAGAATGTTTTTATTGTTGGATGATCCTAGGTTCAAAATTTTAGGTTGACATCAGGAAATCTTAAAAGTACACAAGTAGGTACAGTTTTTTTGCCCCATTTTGTCCTCATAGAATCAGAAATTTCTAAAAATATTCTTTCATTATGTTATGTTCGGGTGCAGGATTGGATAAGTAGTTTTGGAGATTTTAATACTGTGAAAAGTGTGACAATCAAAAAGCACTGATGATGCAAGTGAGTTTGTAATAGTCTTGTAAGTCCACTGTTATATTTTTTTAGTACTCATTTGTTTCTTTAAACTTCAAAGAGTATGCCTTTAAAAAAGTAGCGTAACATATTTCCACTGTAAAAATAATGCCGACTTAAGTTGTTCACTACTTGAGTATAACTCCTTTACAGATGAGTCAAGTATTCTTGTAAATGTAAAGTACTTTGTAATTCTATTGTTATACATGAAATAAACAATAATTTAAGTTTTTTTTTGTTAAAAAGAACTGCAATTTTCTACTAGTTGACAACAAAGCATAAAAGTATGCAACAAATGTTGCTAAAAAAAAATTGTCTGAATAAACGACTTCGTGTTTAGCATTTCAAATTTCTTAGATTTTAAACAATGAACTTAAAATTATCTCATATAACTCCCGCTAAATGTCTATATTATACTGGCATTTAGAAAAGGTAAAAGTGGCTTTATAGATAGAAGATGATGAAGATAATAATGAGAATAGTGAATGAAAATGATAATTATAAAATTTTTTGATGAGGATGATGAAGATTTTTAAATATGATGCATTTCTATGTTTACAATTATATTGTTTTTCAAGTGCATCTTATTTCTGTCATTAGGTAAACAGACATTCAACCCTCCTCCAACCGTGACTCCCAAAGTCTTACAACTCTTTTAAACAATAACCATATGTTTACTTTAATACTTAGGAGCATTATACTGGAGGTAAAAAATAAAAAAAAAATAAAAACAGAAATATTGTAACGTAAATAAACTAGACGCATTTTTCGCTTCTCATAGATTGAGATTATACAGTGTAGGAGAGAAAAGGTGGACAAATATAAGATTAATATTCTTATTCTCTTAAAAACTTTCAAACCATTCCATATTAACAAAAAAACCTATAAAATTATGAAATTTCGTTACCACTTGCATTCCATTTTGTTCCCCGTTCTTTTTTTATTTCGTTCCCTATTTAATTATATTTTATTCTCTAGCCCATTTCATTTTGTTCCATGTAGATTGCATTCCTTATCGTATAACATCCGTTAAAGAAATAAAAAAACTCAATAGATATAAAAAGTACCATTTTGGCCTTCTTTTACTAATTTTTCCCCCCTTTTTACCCTAACAAATTTAAATTTCGAAATATGGATTAGGATCCTAAATATTTCGTTCCCTATTTAATTATATTTTATTCTCTAGCCCATTTCATTTTGTTCCATGTAGATTTCATTCCTTTCCGTTTAACATGCGTTAAAGAAATAAAAAAACTTCATAGATTTAAAAAGTACCATTTTACCCTTCTTTTACCAATTTTTTATCCCTTTTTACACTAAAAAATTTAAATTTCGAAATTGGATGAGGATCCTACATGTATAATTTTGAGATTCTGGAGTCTTTTGTTTAATAATTACAGAAAAAGTCAAAGACCATTGTAAAGGGTGTCCAAAATTGAGGTATCATTTTAATTTTAATGAAAAAAATAGTTTTTTTTTCAGATATTAAAAATATTTTTATTTCAGTTTACTACAAATAGGTTCCGGTTAAAAATAAAAAAATATGTGGGTCAAGTGACCCCCCTTACTGGCTCGGCAGGCTCCCAATATTTTACCTAAATTATCAAACACGTTTTTCAAAAAATTATTGTCAATGCTTGATATCTGTTTGATAATGTTGGTTTAAAGTAAAGGTATTGAATTGTTGTGGGATTATTGCTGCACTCTTTCGATTTCAAAAAATCCCACAAAAAAAATTTAAATGTGTCAAATCACACGATCTTGTTGGCCTCCTCTGGGAGAAATAGTGCGATTTTCGAACTTGTCTGTCAAATGATCCATTGTTTCTCTTGCAGTGTGACAAGTGACATTATTCTGTTGAAACCACATATTCTCTACATCTAAATCATCAATTTTCCGCCACAAAAACCTTCGGATCATCTCCCTGTAGCGATTTCCATTGACCGTAATCACATTTCCATTTTCGTTTTCAAAAAATATGATCTGATGATTCCTCCGGACCACAAACTACACCAATCCGTAACTTTTTGAGGATGAAATGGTTGTTCTAAGATAACTCTTAGATTCTCTTCACCCTAAATGTGACAATTCTGTTAGTTGCAGTAGTCATTGAGCTGGAAATGGGCTTCGTCGGTAAAAATTATTTTGTTAAAAAATTCTCATTTTCTTCTTTCTATTTTTAAAAAAATTTTATTAATAAAAACACGTTGTTCCTTCGTGAATCGTTTCATATTAACTAACCGGAATGTATTTAGAATCTGAAAACTAAAATTCAGAATAAAAACTACAAGTAGAAAAAAATGGCAGCAAAATTAAAATGATACCTCAATTTTGGACACCCTTTATTAGGGAATCAAAAAACTACCAGAATAGAATTTTTACCCCTTTTAGGTAAAGGGTGGTAGAGCTCACAATTTTGAAATCTCGCATAGACCGGCTGCTATACCACACGGGGGATTTGCAGAGTATATGTTAAACTGTTTCATCCGTATTCGGTTCATAACATCTTCTACAATTGGAATAAGAGATGAGTCCAATCGTTTTGCGTGAAAAGAAATTAGTCAGTGCCCTATTACCCCTCCCGTGACTAAACGACATTCCCTTCTGGTAAGAGAAAAAAGGTAGCGAATGCTTCTGAGGTCGCAACGGGGCCAGTTTATTTTGGTTATTCTGTACTTTACTGTCACCATTTCCTGTTCGCCATGGAAAAACACTGACAATCACTTCTCGATTTGTAGTACCGAATCGGGGGTTCAATCTCCGATCTGCACTCACATCTGCACCCAGCTTTGCCCGCCAACTCCCTTATGTTAAGGTAACCATATTAGAGAGATGAGGTTATTGCCGGATAGTTTCAGAAGATTCTCGTAACACTCAACAACGATTTTATAGAAAAACCTCTTAGAGTTTTAAGTACAGCTTGACTGTCGATATAAATATTTATTATTTATCCACAGACATTTTCAGAATATTTTGAATTGATAAAGGATCCTACATTCCAAAAATTGCCATTATTTCAGCAGGTCGACAAAGTACTAAAGTACAGTTTTTTACTCTCTTAAAAGAGTAATTTTCTAAAAAGTACTTTTGTCATGTTTTTTTTTTGTTGGATCATCTTACATTCCGAATGTCAAGTTTCTAGAACCATTAATTCAGGGAAAGAAAAAGTACCAGAGTAAATAATGGGTTTTCCAAGAGGTTACCATTGGTCACCAAACTCTTTTTATACCATACAAAACACTGTGGTACAATCACTTTTTGAGTCGACTTATTGTAAGCGATGTCAGTGCATCTATCTTTCCGTCCATGTTACCGGTGTTGAAGCAATTATCAACCGATTTGACTGAAATTTTAAAATTATGAGTTTTTATCCCCTAAGAAGAAGCCTTTTGAAATTGGAAAATTTGGTCCATGTTTAGATCTAGCCCTCATGCAAACGTCTTCCTTGATCTAAATTTGATAGGTAATCGTATTTTTATTCACATCATCATTTTAAATTTTAATGGAATCGGACCAGTTCTTCTTGTAGTCCTTATACAAACCACTATCCCGATTTTCACTTAAATCTCTCAAAATTCGTGAGAATACAACAAAAAAAACTGTACTTTGGTGACCTAATCAAATCTGAATATACTAAAATTAAATCGGTCTATTGGCAAAAGAAATAAGCCAATTCCACTTGAATTGGGTTTGTGTACGTTTTCTACACTAATTAAGGATCTAACGATAGATAGACCCAACAGGTTCATGTTTGGACTTGGAATCCATTTTCCGGAAATCACTGGTGTAGGATATCTTATGGTCGGTCTTATATACATTTTGGGATGCTTCCATTACCAAAGAAACTTTGTCCAGGGTGTTTCTAAATTATCGAAACTTGTCCGGGTGTTTCTAAATTATCGGGTGTAAAAGTCTTCATTACCTTGAAAATTTTTTTAGTAGTTATACCCTACACCACACTGTGGTACAGGGTATAATGAGTTTGTGCTGATGTTTGTAACTACCCGAAATATTGGTCCTAGACCCACATTTAAGTATACCGATCGACTCAGAATCACTTTTTGAGTCGATTTAGCGATGTCCGTCCGTCTGTCTGTCTGTCCATGTAAACGGTGTAAACACGATACAGGTCGCAATTTTTAGCCAATTGACTTGAAATTTGAAACTTAAGCCTCTGTTGCACCAAGGACGAAGCCTATTGAAATTGGAAAAAATCGGTCCATTGTTAGACCTAGCCCCCATACAAAGGTCCTCTTTAGTTTTGGATCAAATGATTCTAATAACCGTACTATAATAGGTTTCGTTTTGAAATTTGACACGTAAACTTGTTTTGTCCTCACAGATCACCATTTCGAATTTTGAAGGAATCGGATCAGTTCTTCTTGTGGCCCCCATACAAACCACCTTCCCGATTTTCATATAAATCTCTCAAATTACATGAAAATAGAAAATATTTTATTAAAATATTGTTTGTGTATGTTAAACGCGTACTTTAACAACCTTATCAAATCTGATTACCATCGGACCATTTTTGAACTTAGGCCACATGTGAAAATTTCGCCCGATATTCACTAAAAGCTGTTTATTGGCAACAAATCGAAACCTATTTCACTCAAATTTGATTTGTGAGTGTTTTTTACACTTATTAAATATTTGACAAAATATAGATCTAATCGGCCCATTTTTGAACTTGGGACCCATTTTTCGGGAAACTCTGTTGTAGGGCATTATATGGTCGGTCTTGACCGACTATAATTTTCTTACTTGTTTTTTCTGTATTATCTTACATGCCAAATGTCAAGCTTCTAGAACCATTATTTCAGGTGATAGAAAAAGTACCAGAGTAAAAAGAGAGTTTTCTGAGGGGTGATTGGTTACCAAACACTTTTTATACCCTACTCCACAGATTACAGATTATAATGAACTTCTGCTAATATTTTTAACTACCCGAAATATGGGTCTTATTCATTACAAAGGAACTTTTAAAAGTGTCTGGTGTTTCTAAATTATCGGTTTCAAACGGCTTTATTGCCTTAGAAATTTGTTCAGTATTCTTGAATTTTTTAAATAAGCAAACCCCAACAGAATTGCTCAAACGGATTCTAAAAGTTCTCGGAATAGTCCCAAGCCCTACAAATCTTGTCAAATAGTTCTAATTTTGTAAAGGTTCTTAAACCCTGAAAGTTCAGTTAGGTACATACTCGATGGTTTCTAAAAAATAGAAAACCCAAATAAATTCTAGAGAAAATTTAAGAACAAGTCGTGCTTATGGCTTTATAAAATACTCAATACCTAAGAAACTTGTTAAGCAATCATTAACTTTTAAATGTTGCCAACCCTAAAAACAATTCAATATCCGAGAGTCTTTTAAGGTTACAATAACAAAGAAATTTGTCAAGTAGTCTTTAGTTTCTTAAGTTTTCGAAACCTCAAAAAAAAAAATGATCCAGTTATCTTGAGCTCCGAAAGGTTGCAAAACTACAGAAACATGAAGAATAATCGTGAGGTTTTTTAATATTCCAATACAAAAAAAAAATTGTTACGAGTTTTTTTTTAAGGTTTGACAACAAGAGAAACTTGTCAAGCCTAAATAACGTAAGCAACATGTCTATTAATTGTGAGTTTCGAAATCCATTTGCTCCTATATAGTTTTTCGTTCCAAATTCTTTATGCAGTTTGATGTTGCTTTAATTGTTTCTGTCATTTTATCTTGCCAACTCTTGCTAACGAAAAAAAACATGCTTGAGTTATAAAGAACCTTGTCCAGTAATCGTAAGCTCCGAAAAATTGCAAACATGTCATGTAATCTTGAGTTTCTAAAGGTTTCGAAACAAATGAAACTTAAACTTTTTAAAAGTTCCACAGCAGAAGAAACTTTTCAAGAAATTGTGAGTTTCAAAACCTAAAAGACTTGTTCAGAAATTGTAGGTTCCGAAAGCAAGTGAAACCTAGACACATGACTGGAAAGAAACTTGTCAAGAAGCCACGAGTTTTTTTTAGGTTAGACAGCAATAGAACCCGAAGCAACGAAGTAATCGTTAGTTTCGAAATACATTTCCTCCTTTAGAAATTTCCGTCCCGGATTCTTTATTCAGTTCTATGTTGCTTCAACTGTTTCTGTGTTTTCTCTTTCCAACACTTGCTGACTAAAAAAAAAACATGCTTCAGTGTTGAAAATGTAATCGTAAGCCCCAAAAGTTTGCAAAGCCAAGGAAACACGTTATGTAATCTTGAGTTTCTAAATTTTCGAAACAAAAGAAACTTTTCAAGTAGTCAAGAGTTTTTAAAGGTTCCAAAGCAGAAAACCCTTTTCAGGTAATTGTAGGTTCTAAACCTAAAAATCTTGTTTAGAAATCGTAGGTTCCGAAACAGGCACATGTTTTCGGAAAAACATGTTTATTTTGTTTCATTCCAGATTTAAGTTTATTCCCCTCTAGATAGCTTCCACTGTTTTAATGTTCTTTTCATTTCCAACACTTGCTAAAAAAAAACGAACATAAAAAACTAAACTCCCTAGACATGCTTCAGTTTTGCATACCTGGCTACTAATAGAGCATCACTATGCACAATGTATAAATGACACTTCCAGACAATTGTACTCTTAAAGTTAGTCTTATATTTCGTATATATAATGACAACAACACGACACGATAATAAACGAAAAATTTGAATACTTGTACCTCGAAACACAACAAAACTCTTTCCTAAGAATTGTAGTGCTCATGTTACTGTTGAGGTGTTATTAATGAGCAGACTCTACCGGTTTGTTTTGGGAGATTTCGTTGTTTAGCTTTTTTGTTTATTTTCTATAATTTATTTTCAATATACATAAATATTTTTTGTTGTTGGATTTTTTTTTGTTTTTAAATATGACTTTTTTCAACACAACATACAACACACAACATTTTAAAGTTGTGGTGCAAGTTTCTTAACATCAAAGATATTTTGAAAAAAAAGGCAGGGGTTCTTAAGAGGGAAGATTAGGAGGGACTAAGAAGGTTTTGTTAGAATTGTGAGAAACTGAGGTGGTAGAATATTGATTATTCGAATAGTAAATTATGACTAGATAGATGAAGGCTAGACAAGGTTCGAAGATTGGAAAAATTTTGGAAATCCAACACAGATTCATAATTATGATACCATTGAAAACTCATAGTTGTTTGACAAGATTCTTCGCAGATTTAGTGACCTTTAAAAACATTTCCAATTTGACTAGTGAAGTTCGACTAGACAGATAAAGTCTAGATAAGGTTTAAAGATTGGGAAGACTTTGGGAATTCAACACAGTTTAATGATTCTGACAACATGGGAAACTGATAACTGTTTGACAAGATTCTTTGCAGATTTAGTAACTCATTATGAAAAGCAACATGCATATAGCAAGGGTAGATCAACGGAAACAGCTCTTCATGAGCTCGTTGGTACCATAGGAGTTAATCCAAGTAAAACAGAGCTTGTTTTGTTTACAAGGAAAAATAAGATTCCTGCTTTTGATCCTATTTCTCTGGACGGCACTGAAATCACCTTCTCAGGTGGAGCCAAGTAGTATTGAGGAACGGGTGAGAAAAGCAACGATTGCTTTATATTCCTGTTAAAGGGCCATTGGAAAACGATGGGGCTTTAGCCCTCAAGTCGTTCATTGGATCTATACAGCAGTGGTGCGTCCAATTTTGCTGTTTGGAATCATTGTCTGGTGGCCTGCTTTAGAAACGAAAGCGAACTGTGTCTTTATCACGAAAGTACAGAGAATGGCGTCGATGTGCATCACTGGTGCTCTTCAAACTACACCTAAGGCTGCATTAGAGATCCTCCTTCACCTGATACCATTGGACATATTGAATAGGCAGTATGCGGCTACGTCGGCAATTCGACTTAATAGCACGCTGCAATGGAGGAGCAGCGATTGTGGCCATGGCGAGATCTTGAAGAAGATAACAATAACACAAATTGTGGACCGGCTCCCTCTATGAGCCTTTTTGAGCGCCACTTTACCTCTATGATACCATCCAGGGAGTCTTGGATGGGGGACATTCCGGGAAGTGAAGCCACCATAAATTTTTACACAGATGAATCGAGGCTGCACGAGCAAGTGGGCTTTGGAGTCTATTCAGAAGAGCTTGGATTGAGCCTGGCTTGAAGATTACCAGATCATTGCAGTGTTTACCAGGCAGAGAGTCTTGTCTACAACCGCAGTCAACATCTATTCTGACAGTCAAGCCGCGGTCAAGTCCCAGGATTCAATGTTTCTAAAAACAATATCTGCCCTTAACTGTCGCACGTCTTTAAATGAGATGGCCAAGCAGTTTAACATACGACTCATATGGGTCCAAGGGCACAGAGACATTCCATGGAATTGCAAAGCCGATGAGCTTGCAAGACCAGGGACTATATACAGGTACCAACAGAATTGGAATGTGTTGGTATGCCTCTAGAAACTTGCAAGCAAACCCTACGGCTTTTTTTCCGCGACAGAGACTAATCTAAGATGGGCAAATGGATGGACGTGTGAGACAACACGACTGATTTGGCCTTCTCTTAATCAGGGGCGCACAAGTAAGCTGATATCGCTTCCTAGAGGAGAAATTTCGACGGTGGTTGCTATAATTACCGGACACTGTCTTGTAATGAAGCAAGCAGAGCGGTTAAATTTGCCTTCGAATGACTTGCCGAAGTTGCATGGATGAAGAGGAGTTGGAAACTATAAAACACTTTATCTGCCATTGCCCGGCACTTTCTGGTCAGAGACTTGCTTCACTGGGATCTACGGAGCTGTACAATCTTTCTGATTTGTCGGGTGTCAACATTCAATATCTAAGGAGTTTAATAAGCAGTTTACCGACAGGGACTAGTAGGGAAACCTATTGCAGTCCCGTGGTATCACAATGGACCTCAGAGTCTACGTGTGTTGACGATTCGAAGATTCAAACCATGATTGTGTAAATCATCGTGGAAGACTTCATCATTTCAGAAACTTTTCAGAACTAGACACTGAAATATCATCATTTCAAAAACTTTCCGAAACTAGACATAGAAATCTCTGATTAGGATTCTTAAATTTTACTAGCTACTAAAGTGTATTTCCTCAAATGAATTCTCAACCACTTGAGAATCTCTGCCCTTTAACCACATTCAAATGTTGTTATGTGCCATACTCTTGAAGTGTAGGTTGCCCTTTTTAATGTCGTAATATATTCAATTTATATAAATATTTATTGGGGAATGTGTGTAATCAGTTTTAATATGCATACTCCTCTCGTTCATCGTTCATATGTTCATCCATATGTTTTTTTTTTTTTTTTTTTTTTTTTTAAGAAACTAAAAATCAAAACAAAAAATTCGAAAAAAATATTTTAAAATAAATCTGAAAAACTCATGCTAAAGCCAAAAACCAAACACTAAACAACAAATATTATACAAGTTGTACAAGTTTATTATACTATAAATGCCGGTAATAATAAATAAATAAACAAACAAACATACAGGATGATTCTGGGTTATTTGAAGAGTGTATGGTAGTGTCTCTAACTCACGATGTGTATGCTTCTCGAACTCATGGTATTCCCTCGCATACACAACTTGCTGTAAACTGCTTTAAGAGAATTCACAATTTGCCTGTTTACACAAAATTGAGTGATTTATGTTTCATTTGTTTGTTTGTATTTTGGTGCATAAACGAAACAAGAAAGAAATAAACTCAATATGTGGGTGGCGGCAGCTAGTATGAAAAAAAGAAAGAAGTAGAGGAAGATGCATGAGAAAAATTAGAACTTGCAGAACTTTAATTTACACTCATACTGAAAAGTTAGTTAGATTCGTACGAAAAACAAAATTATGTGAACGATCACAGATGAGTTTTACAGTTCATTACCAACTTCGTTCCTCTGATCGTAGGATCTGAAATGTTATACAAGCAGTTGGCTGTTCTTAATTTAGAACTAGTGCTGACATTTGATAAAAAGGATTTTAATATTTGTGTCAATAGCCTCTACAACTGCCTAACAGATCTTCCAAATAAAATTGTCCAAACGGACCTCAGAATCTTTGTGTACTTACGTAGGGCGTTTGTTTGTTCTTTGATGTAGTCACTCTGGAACTATCTAATGAGACGAAATACCTAGATGCGATCCTGGACTCAAAGTTTTCTTGGAAAAGCTTTGAGAAGAACTTTCGGAAGAAGTTGTGTTTTAAGACCGTATATTATCCACTGAATGTCGATAATTAGATCAATACTGACCGATGGTACCCTCGTGTGAAGAAGAGCAGTGTTTAAGAAATCATATCTCTGCAACCTACAGAAGGAACAACGACTATCGTGTGTGGGTATCACTGGTGCTATTAGATCGGCACCCCAAGACGGTCTGGAAATAATACTAAACATTCAGTCCGTGGATATCTACATCAAGAGCACAGCAGTAAAATCAGCTCTCAGGTTAAGAGAGTCGCAAATGCTTAAGCAACGCTCTTAAGGACACTCGACGATATTAAGAACGATGGGCGGAACTTGAACAGAAAACCGACGCTTTCTCTACGCAGGCGAACTTTGACATAACCCATGACGCCCAAGTACCAAGTAGGGAAGACTAGGCGGAAAAATCTGTTATAACAGAGAATTTGATCTCAATTTTGACGGACGGATCGAAGATGGAGATGGGTACGACTGACGTGTTTGGGTATCACTAATACCATTATATCGGCACCCCTGGCTGGCCTAGAAGTGATACCAAACATTCAGCCTGTGGATATCTACATCAAAAGCACAGCAGTAAAATTGGCTCTCAGGTTAAGAGAGTTGCGAATGCTTAAGCTACGCTATTGGGAATACTCGACCATATTAACGACGAACTTTGACCAAACCTTCGAAGTCCAAGTACCAACTTGGGAAGACTGGGCGGAAAACTCTGTTATAACAGAGAATTCGATCTCAATTTTTACGGACGGATCGAAGATGGAGATGGGTAGGGTTCGGGAGTATATTCTGAATGCCTCAAAATCAGGGTCTTATTGAGACTTCCGGACAAGTGTAGTGGTTTCCAGGCTGATTTACTTGCAATTGATAAAGCCGAGCAAATGATTATGACAAGGAATCTACGGCCTTGTGCTATTAATATTTTCGGGGACAGTCTTGCAACTCTGAAGGCGTTTTAAACAAACACTGTAAAATCGCGAATCGTTAGGAACTATATAAAATCAATTCGTCGAAACAGTCAAGGTAACCTTAATTCCTAGATATAGTGGGATCGCTGGGAACGAATTGGCTGATAAATGTGGGAGAAATGGGTCTGTGTCGTCGGGTAAACAGGTTTAACCTGACATCTCGGTTCCTATAGTTTAATTGATAAACGATACGATAGGATATTACAGAATAGAATTAAGGATAGATGGATATCCTTGACTACGTGCAGGATATTTCGAGCCCTGCCAAATCCTAAGAGATCAGAAGGTTGTAACTGGCTGCTGGCATTCACTGTTAGTTATAACCGGGTTCGAATGTAAATGAATTTGTTAAGCATTTCCGCGAGGGGAATGGCTTTTCCAACGTCCCTCACCTAAATTTCAAAAGACAATTGTGAGGCTGCTAAAGCTTCGGTCAGGTTGGTATTGAAACTCAGTGAAATCGGTTCAGTGGTTACGAAGCTAAGAGCAAAACCGTGAATTTAAGGCTGGTTTTATCCCGAATTCACGTATTAAAAAAAAGCACTGAAGTGTAGTCAAAATTTTGCACAATTTTGTCTACGGTAGAAAAATAACTAGTTTTAAAAGGAGCATTGTGGAGTGTATTCATGGATTTGACCGAGATAAATTTAAGTTTTATATTGTATATTTATTTATTTTTATTTTTTTACATTTTTGAGGGTGTTGAAGATTCAGCAAATTCCGAATTTAACATTTTTACTTGTTTTGCATGAGTTAGAAAATGTAACATTTCTTAGAATTATAGGTCTTATTACAGATCGTGTTAACTGCGATTGAAAGTTTAAGCCGAATCTAAATAACTTTATATTTTTCTTTTTCTTTTCAGATACTTCCATCTACTATAAATTCTTAAGGTAAGTGATATTTTATGCTCCTCGTAGATACTGATGTGCGTCTCAAAAATCCATTAACAAAATATTTATTAACAAAACTTAGATTCAATATTTTATTTAAATTAAGTGATCAAAAAAGTTTCTAAAATTTGGTTGTGTTTTGAGTAAACAAATGTTTCGAATGTACTACTTTAAAATATTTTTTCTTTATTTTAAAGAAATTTTAAGGTTTTCAAAAATTGTTCGATTTTGTTGGAATGATGATTTATAAATACAAAATTTAGTTTATTTGGCAGTTAAATTTCGACACGTTCTTTTAGGGTCGTTTAACCCAAATTTAAAGGGGCCATTTGTATGCGGACTAGGTCTTTCAATGGATAGATTTGAGTAGGTTTCGTCCTTGAATTAGGATAATCTACTGAAAATTATTGTCAATTAACTCGTATTCATTTCGTATGCAACCATTTTTTTCCAAACATTTTTCCCCAGCTGTAAAACTAAAAAAATCAGTTATTGTAAAATTGAATCTCCCAAAACCGGTAACTTTCACAAACGCAAAATAGAGAGGGTGTATGCAGAATGATTAAAGTCTTTTAATCTAAAAGAAAAAAATACAAATTTTTACTACAGAACATAACAGAATTCAACAACAGCTATAATAAATTATATGTATGAAAGAATAAAAAATCCATCCTGTGATAAGGCCAATACACTAAATTAAAATACATTAATAGTGTACCACCGAAGGCGGCACATAATACCGAAGCTGAATGTAAATTGATATCATTGGATAATATTTTTCGTAAACACTTTTAAAATCAATTTCCCGGTTTCGCAAGTAATTTGGACCATTAAAATAATTTGTAAGCTTTCGTTAGTGCTTTTAAGACAAAGCTTTAAGAAACTCCCGCCTATTATAATTAAATTTATATGGTTGTAGCAGCTGTTATAGTCTTTGACCTAAGTGTCAGCTTAAACTTAAGTTATGACTGTCTATGAAAAAAAGTTTTTTCCCATAAAATTTTCAACATTTCTAAGTTCTCAGTCATAATTTTCCCGAAGTCTCAATATTCGGTCGTCCACTAACATACATTAATGACAAAATAAAATGAAAAGAAAGAACAAATTTTGCAAAAGTCATAGACTTGAACACATGTGTGTTAAGTTATCTCAACAAAAACAATAATAAGAACAATAACAACAAGTAAATATTATATGATAAACTTTTTGACATTTATTGAAAATTGATAGAAGCATAATACAATTAAGAGAAAACAAAATAAAGAGAATAAATTGCATGGAGCGAATAAATGAAGAATAATAAGAGAAGCTTTGATAATATATGCAAATTAAGAGCACAGGATGTGGGAATGATTGAGAGCAATCGTCGAGTGAGGACATGATTTTTAAGCCGCGAAGTCTAAAGCTAGAGAGAAAGTGATTATAAAATTTATAATCAGTTTTTCGGACATACCTAATTGAGGATCGAAAAGTTCAGGGGCTGACTTTTAGGCCTATGTTTAGAGAAGCCCAGTAACCTGAGACATTGCACCTAATATCAAACGACTGTGTAAAGTTTTTTCTTACATTGAACCAATTTTGATTTTAGGAAAATAGCTTATGAGGAGGAGGAAAGATGAAGCAGCGTTTGTGGATATTTGACTTGACTTTATCTACGAGTACATTAAAAGAAACTGGGTAGACTTCTGTGGGGAGTTTATTCCACATACGGTTAGTTCGACTAATAAACGAACTTCGGGCTCTGGGGATTTGTTCATTTATCTCAGCAGAACATTTAACATGGTAATATCGTTAGAACAGAGTCACATAAATCACATTTCCACGATGATCCAATGAGTCAATAGAGTTGGATATCCTATTGTTATTGACAACCCCTCCTTTTGACGCGGTCCAAGAACTCCAAAATTTACCTGCCATATATATGGAGTTATATTCCATCTTTGGACAAATTTTGGTGGCATAAATAGTAAGGAGATCGAATGAGGTGAAGTACTTCTTACATCAGTTGAAAAAACGGAGACACTTGAATTGACTTTGAAGTCCTCTGCTTGTACTTCATCTTCGGTCGGATATAGGTGGTATAAATAGTAAGGAGATCGAATGAGCTGAAGTACTTCTTCCATCGGTTTTAAAAAACCCAGACACATGAATGCTTTCGACTTATAAAAACGGACATCACGCTGAATTTTCATGACCAAAACATCAAGAGTTTCCGGTTCTTCAAAATTTAAAACACCCATACGAACGGATGACACTGTTGGCACAGATTTGTTGGTCAACATACAACATTGGGTCTTGCGTGCATTGAACTTGACCATATTCCCAAGAGCCCACTCAGAGATAGTCAACAGGTCTTGATTAAGTGTGTCATTCATAATCTGCTTCTTGCCTTCAATCTCAACAAGGCTTGGCCTACCATCAGAGGAAAATGAATGGCAAAAGTTGCTGTCATCTGCAAAAGAGTAGATAGGACTCAAATTTTGACTTAGAGAAGGTCGATAAGAAAAACAAGAAAAAGGGTTAGGAAAAAGAAATCTGAAACTCGTTTGAGGAGAACCCATCCATAACAACACGGATAGAATGATCTCTGAGGAGGCTTGAGAGAAGCCATTACCGACACTAAAGTCACTAAGCTTAGATATGAGCGCCCGTGCCACACACAATCAAAAGAATTGGAAATATCTTAAACAACTACTTTACTTTCTCCAAAACGATAAATCGAAGGACCCCAAAGTTCAGAAAGGAACGCCAACAGGTATTCTGTAGAACGATTTCTGCGAAAGTTAGCCTACATCTAAAGCAACTACTTCACTTTCTCCAAAAAGATGAATCGAAGGACTCCAACGTTCAGAAAGGAACGCCAACAGGTCTTCTGTAGAACGATTTCTGCGAAAGTTAGCCTACAGATATCTCGTCAGATGTCAATTTCGAATGCAAACAGAATATGGATCCATTGAGCATTAATATATTAATATGATCCCAAATCCTTCGAGTGGAAGCCATACAATCGAAATGTCTGAGGGGAATGAAGTAGTTCCCTCTCAACCAAATTTGGCAGCAAACAGTAATGAATCTGGCACCACGTCACCGTAGTGTCCTGCGAAACGAGATATCTTACAAGTGAACAAGTAAGGGATTGGAGTATACGGAAGGTTTTAACATGCAAACCGGTCTATGGCGGAGGTTTACTTTAAGGAACTTGAAATTTAGTTTTTACAAAGACTTCCAGATGATGAAGAATATGGAAACGAAGATCTTCTTTGAACGGAATAAGGACCAACTAACCATATTAAGTTTTTACGGAGACTTCCAGACGAAGAAGAATACGGAAAGGAAGATTATCTTGGAACGGAATATATTCGTTTAAAGTATTGTTGATCTCAAGCCCGTGCTATGAAACCTTTTAGTATACGGAGGGTTTTTACATGCAAACCGGGCTGTGTCAGAGGTTTCCTTGAGGAACTTGATATTCTGGTTTTACTGAGACTTCCAGATGAAGAATCATACGGAAACGAAGATTATATTGAAACGAAATATGGATCAACTAACCATATTAAGTTTTTACGGAGACTTCCAGACGAAGAATAATACGGAAAAGAAGATTATCTTGGAAGGAAATGTATTTGTTTAAAGTCTTGTTGATCTCAAGCTCTTGCAATGTATCCCTGTTCAATCGAAATGTGTGTGCCTCTCAACAAAATTCTATAGCGGGTAGTAAATCGTGTTAGACTGGGCTTTAGATCACAGTGAGGTCATGAGAAACGACCAAGCTGACTAGTGAGAATGAGTATACGGGAAGTTCGAATTGTGGGGAAGTGCTTTAGGTGTCTTAACTAAAATCTAAAGCACACAGTTAGGTCAGATTGGTTATTAGGTCACAGTGGGTTCATATTAAGCAAGTTACTTGACGAGTGAGGAAGGAAGGGCTCTATGTTGGTTTAAAGACGATACGTCTTTGGGAGAAAATAAGTGCAAGAGATTTTTCATTACATCTTCTAAATAAATAATTAAGAGAACTTACAATTAAAATGTTTTTTCAATATTCCCTTAACAATTTTGTTTTTTTAATACGATAAAAAATGTTTTGTTTTTCACTTGCCTCCTAAAGCAATACTTCATATCTAAAGTCTTGAAGTGCTCAATACTATTAAGGCTGCTGCTGTTGTTGCTAAGGTTGTTGTCTACTCTTCTTCTTTTTGACAATATGTAGTATTAGGGTGGCAATTATTTTTACGTTTTTTGTTTCAATTCCAACTCGGTTAATGTTAACGTCGTAGTTGTACCTAGGAATCTTTATCATAACCAAAAGTAGTAATCAAAACCAATCCAATTACCCCATCTCCTACCACAATAAAAAATGCTTCAAAACTCTTGAAACCCCATCTGGGACAAAAAAATATTGTCTCAAAATTAAAAAAAAATAATTGAAGAGTTTCCATCCCCCTTGAAATTTTTTAAACAACCCAGTTGGCAACGTCCACGAGCCATCCTCAGTGACGGAGCGATGACATGTCAGAGTCACACCTGACATCCACAAGACATCTCTATGTACTGGGTTGAGGACACTTTCATACAAATTTTCAAAATGTCCTCACTCAAAGTCAGCAGTGGTCAGGACTGACCTTCTGGGGACATGTCACCTAAGACTTCTTTGGGGAAATGTCTGACATAGGTCATGCAAAAAAAAAAAAAAAACTTTCCTATTTCCTTTAGTTTTTACTTTTATCCATTTTCCTTTATTAATTATCTTTCTCATATTTAGAAAAAACTTTTCGCCTTTTTTAGTCCCAACTGGATTTGAACCTGGAACCTCCAGTTTATTAGTCCCACACCTAACCACTTGTTCCAAACTTTATTTTTAAAATAGTTTGTCTATTTATTACTTTTATTCTACTTGTTAGATTTTGATTTTATTTTAATTAAGTCGATAATATTGCCATCTTTTTCTTGGAAATTGAAGAGTTGCCCAGATTTAAAATTCTAATTTAATATACTGCTTTTCTGAAGACATTTCCTTTTAGACGTCTTAGAGGAATTGTCCACACTCTTAAAGCAAATATTCAATGCTGACAATGTTAGGACATGTCATCAAGGATTGCCTATGATTTGTCAGAACCTGAAGACATTTCCTCAAGGAATCACTGTGGAAATTTCCTCAGTGACACATTTTCCAACTGGGAAAATAAGAACAAAAATTCAGAAGGATTACAGATTTTAGGCACCATATATCGGTAAAGCTACAGACACCTGAAATGGGAAAAAGGGTGGGAGTTCTCTCCGGTCCTTCTGAAATTCTTAAATTTGTATAATTTTTTATAATGGTTCAAGTTGAAAAAATGCAAAAGAAAAATTTAATTTCTAAAAATTATAAATATTTTTGACATACCGATTTTAAACACTCCAGTTAGTGTTTTCATCAGTAAGATTTTAAATGGCGGTTTGCCTTTGGTCATTCAAAATTCACCAATGTCCAAATATATTTAAGAAAGCCGGAAAAAAAGATCACCCAAGCTAAAATTATATTCAAATATTTTGAGGGTGCTCCCAAAAAAGTGCAGTTCTTTCAAATAATATATGACTTTTTTTATATATTTTCCTCCAAAAAAAAAATGCCATCATAATATATGATTTAACCAACTCTCTTAACCATGTAACCAACTCTCTTAACCATACATGATTGACTGAAACGTACACGGGGAATGCTCTACAATTTTTACAATGAAGTAATAATAAACAGCAAGAAGATAGTCTGGCCGTATTGTTTTTATAAAATTTGTGTATGATTTGTATGTACAAGAGCGAAAATTTATACAAACCAGATTATGTGTGTGTATTAGGGGAAACATTATTGTGTTATTGTAAGATAACGAATGAGGCTGATATGTTGGTTTTTGAAAAGACGGTAAAAGTGAAGAAAATAAATCGGTTCCAAATTTGTAATTCCTCAAAGGTTACTTTAAAATTTGCTAGAGATTTTCATTGTTAGAAGAGAATTACAGTCCCCTGAAGAGAAATATGATAGTTTGGATTTTCTTACAAGCAGAACCATTAAAATTTGGAGCTTTTTAAGAAAAAAAAAATTAATTCAATGGCTCCATGATTTCTATCTCAGAAGCTTAGGATGATAAGACAAAAGGAAAAATGTTTAAGGCCTTACCCATATCACAAAATGTAGACTGGATTCTTTCTAAAATTCTATTCGAGCATCGTTAAACTCCCATAGTACCGCCCAGAAATTCTTGGTCTGGAGACATTTCTGGTGGGTTTATTACCTTTGAGTGATATTATCTACTGATTTTGTTTAATGACTTTTAACCTTGACGGATTACAGCAGCACATGTATTGAGGCTGTATTGCGCGTGCTTGAATAGTGCTAGATTATTTCTGATTTAGTTGACTGAGGTGCCGAAATTAACAACAGAAATTAGCTGACTGGCTTGGACAGAATGTCTTTTTATATAGTCAAGGTGCTATCAAATCCGAGGAGAAAACGTTTCTGAAAATAATCGCACGTCCTTAAGTGTGATGGCTAAGTATTTTGACATTCAGCTCACATGGGTTTTGGACCAATAACAGAATTCAGACAATAGCAAGGCCGACGAATATGCGTTTCTTCTCAAAGAATTATCGTCGTTTCTTCACAAGCTAAAAGTTAAGTTGTTTTCTCTTAACAATTTGATTGGCAACAATAACAGTTGTTGCAATAAAATTGTTCTCTCTGTGGAATCGAATTTGATTGAGAGCTAATGCTTTTCCCTGTATATTTCAGCGTCTTGGTTCACGAATAATTTATTGGTTGAAAGATCTATGAACTGCTCCAAAATTATTTTCGTTGCCTCATGAATTGCGTGAATTTCGACCTGGTTGACGCTTTTTTCGTTGGGAAGTCTTCAAGAAATTCGAATATTTACTCCCAGTTTCTGTACGACGAACGTACGGCGAATGTCACGAATTTGCATGTATTTTGTTATTGTAACAAAAGCAATGTGCATGCAAATTCGTAACGTTCGTCTACGTTCGTCATACAGAAACGGGGGATTAGTTAATCAACTGCCGGCCTCATTTAATAGTTTGCCTATTATAACAGTCTGTATTCACCGATTTCGTAGTTACATGTTTGACAAACAAAGTCCGAGGCCCAGTCATTTGGGATTGATATCCGGACGACATGTTAACCACCAAACATCGTTACCAGTTACATATACTTCCGATCAAGCTAAGCAACATAGTCCGTTTGTAGGGGGGCCCCGTAGGCTAGTTGGTAGCGAGCTAGCCTTTCAACGTGGGGGGTCATGGGTTCGATTCCCAACAGAACCCGTGTTTTTTTTTGCTACAACGAGACGACGGTCATTGTTATCAGTTCTCATTAGGTTGAATTTATTAAAAATGAGTTGTAAATAATAGGGCAATTCTGTATGTCGACAGAACGTTTCGTCTTCAGACGGGAAGCTGTCACTTTTGTGATTCACTAAATCGATAAAATATTTTTAATCCGTTTATAAACAGAATTGGAACGTGTTGGTATGCCTCTAGAAACTTGGAAGCGAAATCTTATTGTTTGCTCCGCTATGGGGACTAATCAGAGCTGGGTACATGGATATACGTGGGAGACTTCACGACAGATTGGGCCTTCTCTTAATCAGAAGCGCACAAGTGAGCTGATATCGCTTCCAATAGGAGAGATTTGACGGTGGTTGCTGTAATTACCGGACATTGCCTTATAGGAAAGCTCGCCGCGACGTCAAATCACTTTTGCTGGAGTTGCATAGATAAGGTGGAGTTGAAAACTATAGAACTCTGCAATTTTCCGGCACTTTTTGGTCAGAGATTTGCTTCACTGGTATCTAGGGAGCTGCACGGTCTTTCTAATTTGTCGGATGTCAAAATTCAATGTCTTAGGAGTTTCATAAGGAGCTCATATTGGTTTAAATGCTGGGACTTGTGGGGGAACCTCAGCAGCCACTTAAAACCTAGCCTAAAATAGTTTATTTAACCCACGAGCGTTGCCCCTTTCACGGAGGACCATCTTACATAACAGATCTGACCTTATTTAAATAAAAATATTCCAAGAGGTTAGTTTTCAACGATGGCTGTAAGTTACCGGACACTTCCTAAAAACAAACCATTGCTTACCGAAGCTGAAGTGTAAGGATGAAGTTAACGATATCGAACAGTTTTTCCGTGAGAAGGTTTAACTTCAACGGTGGCTGTAAATTATTGGACACTTATGCAACGTAGTCCGTTTGTAAAATAGTTTATTGAACCCCAGAGCGTTGTCCCTTTCACGGAGAACAACTTTCACATAACAGATCTGGAGGCTAATCCGCTGAAAATCGAAGATAGTCAACTATCACTTTACGTGATCACATTCCTGACCTTTTTAAAATAAAAGGATTCCAAGAGGTTAGTATTCAACGATGGCTGTAAATTACCGGACACTTCCTAAAATACAAACGATTTCTGCCGAAGTTGACGTGTGAGGAAGATAATGATATCGAACACTTTTTCAGTAAATTTCCTGCGGATGTGTGCCGTTTTGGGATCAATGTCGCTCTGACTTGTCGGATATCGAAGTACAACATTCAAAAAACCATTATAAAAAGCTTAAATAGGTCACAACGGATAATTTAAGTTAGTAGTCAGAGTACAACATCTCAAGGGCTAAAATTTGTTAAACGGCAGGAACAACGGTAACCGCTTAAACGACCTTTAGTGAAACGTTAGCAGAAACATCTGAATTTACCGAAATGGGAATGGAGAACCATATATCGGAAACTACACCATTTACAGATGTAATTCGTAAGAGATCAATTGTAATTTTAAGATTCTTTTTGTAATTCGAAGATTTCATTTGTAATTCGAAAATTCTACTTGTAATTCGAAGATTCTATATGTCATTCGAAGATTGTATTTGTATTTCGAAGATTCCATTTGTAATTCGAAGATTCCAATTGTAATTCGAAAAGAATTAACAGAAATTCAGTTGATATTTTTCGAATTACAATTGGAATCTTTGAATTTCAACTGGAATCTTCGAACTACAAATAGAATCTTCGAATTACAAGTAAAATCTTCGAATTTCAATTGGAATCTTCGAACTATAAATGGAATCTTCGAATTTGAAATGGAATCTTCGTATTACAAGTAGAATCTTCGAAATACAATTGATATTTTACGAATAACATCTGTAAATGGTGTAGATGTGTAAAAATTTATCGGTTTTGAGAGATTTCTATAAATAAGATAGCCTTACACTTTCTTGGAGAATCGAATAGAATAATAAACTTTTAGCTGCTCTAAAGGCTCTAAGAGGATTTTGTATGTTATCAAAAATCGTTTTTGATTGTTACGTGAATCATCGGAAACTAACCGGCAATATAAATATGGGTACCAGGACATAAGGGAGTAGACCGAAACGAGAAAGCTGATGAGCTTGCAAAGCTGGGTGCAGATGGGGTACGAGCTTTTGTTTATATTGCACCCTCGGTTTGGTACATTGATCGGGAAGTGATTGATAGTGTATTTCAAACAGTAAATGAAGAGAATTAAGAACAAGTAGAATTAACAAATTAACGAGTTCGACTTTTCTTCAGAGAAGTAAATGTCGTTTACTCACGGTGGTGATCAGAAGACACTGTCAACTTGCTTTCCACACAAGAACGATTGGATTAATCTCTGATTCCAATTGTAAACGATGTAATTAACCGAATATGGATGAAACAGTAGAACATATCATGAGCAAATGCCTCGCATTAGCCAGGCATCATGAGCGAAAATTGGGCAAAGCGGAACTCAAGAACCTGGAAGTAATCGGAGTTATGGAACTTATGTCAGGTAAACTGTTTGCAACATGGTCTAACGCGTTTTATCCTCGTCGCTGTAGGAACTTGTGGTTCAAGTATGCACACGAAACAAACCTGACCGATTTTTCGGTAGTTCTTCTTGGAAATGCCGTTAACTCTCAAGATACAATGCCGCAGCTATTGAGTATGTTAAAGTTTTCAGCAGTTTACACAAGAACGGTTGGGTTCATCTCTGATTCCAATTGCAGAAGATGTGATAATCCGAATATGGAGAAACAGTTAGAAATATCATGAGCAACTGCCCCGTACTGGTCAGGTATCGCGAGCGAAAATTAGTCAAAGCGGAACTCGAAAATCTGGAAGAAATCTTAGTTATATACTAGGGCTTCCAATCGGGATATCCCGATCCCGGAAATCCCGGGATTTTCGGGATTAGGCAAATTTGGGATTAGGAATTTTGTGAAACAAAATAAAAAAAATCGACAAAAGTTCCGTCAGGTACCATGTTTTTGTTATAGAAAAAGGTGAAACGTTTGCGAAATGTTAAGAAATTCTAAAAACTAGTGGTGGTTCGACATAAGGGCTTTTATATTTATTCATTTTACTCTTACAAGAAGAATATTGCCGTAAATGGCTTTTGACACATCTTAACTCCTTAAGTTGTAAACATTTTTATACCCTACACCACACTGTGGTACAGGGTATAATGAGTTTGTGCTGATGTTTGTAACTACCCGAAATATTGGTCCTAGACCCACTTTTAAGTATACCGATCGACTTAGAATCACTTTTTGAGTCGATTTAGCGATGTCCGTCCGTCCGTCCGTCTGTCTGTCCATGTAAACGGTGTAAACACGATACAGGTCGCAATTCTCGATCAATTGACTTGACTTTTAAAACTTAAGCCTCTTTTGGCCCAAGGACGAAATTGGAAAAAATCGGTCCATATTTAGACCTAGCCCCCATACAAAGGTCCTCTTTAGTTTTGGCTCAAATGACTCTAATAGTCGCATTTTAATAGGTATCTTTTAAAAATTTGGCAGGAATTAATGTTTTATACACACAAATCACCATTCCGAATTTTAAAGAAATCGAACCAGTTCTTCTAGTAGCCCCCATACAAACCACCTTCCCGATTTTCACATAAATCTCTCAATTTTCATGAAAATAGAAAATATTTAATTAAAATTCTGTTTGTGTATGTTAAACGCGTACTTTAATAACCTTATCAAATCTAATTATCATCGGACCATTTTGGACTTAGGTCCCATGTGGAAATTTCGCCCGATATTCAGTTGAAGCGATTTATTGTCAACAAAAAGAAGCCTATTCCACTCAAATTTGATTAGTGATTGCTTTTTACACTTATTAAAGATTTGACAAAATATAGATCTAATCAGTCCATGTTTGAACTTGGGACCCATGATCCGGGAAACTCTGGTGTAGGGTATTATATGGTCAGTCTTGACCGACTATAATTTTCTTACTTGTTAATTTTATGTTTTACTAAAACATTTTTTTAAAGTGTGCAATTACAATTCTGGCGTTGGCTTTGAATTTTGCTTGTTTCAATACATTTTGTGTGTAGAGCAAAATTCAAAGCCAACGCTGGCGTTTTTTGCTGTACATACCAAACGTATGGGAACAATCAAAATTCAAAGCCAACGCCAGAATTGTAATTGCACACTAAGGCGTAAGTGGGTCTCACACTCAGTCACGCTCACGCAAACAATAATGCAATCACTCACTTGTCATTTACGCTCACGCGTGAGTGATGCAAACTCTACTTTCGCACTCTCGCTAACACATTTATTACCAAAAAAACATTTCAAAAAAAAAAACAAATATTTTTGTTTGCAAGAAAAAAAAAAAAAAAAACAAATAAATTAAAAAAAAATCAAATAAATTTAAAAAAAAATAAAAAAATTTGCAAAAATTAATCACTTATGCAAAAATTTGAAAATTCATTTATTTTTTTTTCAACTCACGCTTACTAAAAGTTGATAACGATGAGCCACGACGAAAGATAACCTAATACGGATATTCTTCACAGGAGGAATCCCTATCTTTTTTTGAAGTTCACAACATCAACAAAACTTTTCTAATTTGTGCGAACGCGTGAATTTGTTAAAGTGGCAAAAATACTAAAAATTTTTGAAAATCCCGAAAAATCCCGAAAATTTCCAAAAAATCCCGTGAATCCCGGGATTCAAAATATCCCAAAAATCCCGGGATCCCGAAATCGGGATCCCGAAAATTTTTCTGCAATCCCGAATCCCGGGATTCAGAAAAACCAATCCCGATTGGAAGCCCTATTATATACCTTATGTCAGTTAAATTGTTTGCAACATGGACTAATGTGTTTTATCCTTCTCGTTGAAGAAACATGGGGTTTAGCTATGGACCAGCCGATCTATACGTGGAGGTTAAAATTGTGAATTCCACCACCCCAAACCTAACCTGACCGATTTTTTGACATTTATTCTTGAAAATTTCGTTAATTCTCAAGATACAATGCCGCAGCTTTTGAGCGTGTTAAAGTTTTTAGCCCTTTGATACCGCAAATCCCCCTTAAAACTTTCAAAATAAAAGCTCCCCTAATGTGTGTGCTTAAAAAGTAAGTGTATGTTGTCATAGTGTTTCTCTTCTCTGCTATTTTTTTTCCGCCGAATACTTTTTAACACAGATATTCTTAATAATAAATAAAGAGTGTGTGTATGGTGGGGTTATTTGATTTTGATAGTGTTGTCGTCGACGGTGTTAAAGCATGTTGACTTGAATTTTTCATTTGTTTTAAGGTTGCAACAATCAGTCTGTAGACAGCCGTTGTCTAGCACTTTTCGGTTAGATTTTTTATAAGCAATTTTAGCATAAAGAAATTTAAAAAAAAATTTCTGATAGTTTTTGTTTTTGGGAGGGAAAATAAGAGACACACACAGAAAAAAAAGCTCAATTTAAATTTTATTTTTGAGTTAAATATCATTTTATTTATTTTAAAGCTCCTGTGGTTCTTGTAATAGAGCTCCTAAGTTCACTTTCGCGTGTCTCTTAATAATATTTGTTGCTGTTTTATGCATTTCTTTAATGTTTTTTTTTTTGTGAGAGTGTATGAGTGTAAGTGTGTGACGGTTCGGTTATCTCCTACGATTTGCACATTTGTCGGCGGTCGTTATCAACGCGTTTTATGGTGGTTTTCTGTGCTGTTAGTTTCATCCAGGAATATATAGAATCATTCAGTTGCGCGCCGTCGTACGTTGCGGACGCATAAAGTTTTATAACGTTATATAATTTCGTGATATTTGGTGCGTTTTTTAAAAAAAGGATTTTTTTAAATATTTAAATTTTTTTGGAATATTTAGTAACTAAAAGGATTACATTTTTTTTTCTACGAATTTATTGCTAAACATTTTTTTTTTGTTGGCTTTTTTATAGCCAAAAGGATTTGACATAATCATAAAAACGTGATAAGAAGTTTTTTTTTTTGTTTTTAAACTTTTTATAAAAAAAAAAAAAAAACATAAAGCGGAAATCGTGATCTAGTTTAATTGTGGAAAAATAATAAAAATAATAATCGTGTTGTTGTTATATGTGTGACAAATTGGAGACAGATTTTTTTTTTTTTTACTTTTTGGAAATTATAAGAAAAAAAGGATAATAAAAAAAAAAATAAAAAAATAAAAATTAAAAAAAAAAAATTAAGAAAAAAGTGAAAACAAAATAAAAATTTATAAAAACCCTTAAATTGCTGTAAATCCATGAATTATTTTCAAACACATACAATTTTTTTTGGAAAAAAATCAAAAACTGTGGAAAATATGGAAAAATAAATTTTTTGTCATAAAAAAAATTCAAAAAATTAATTTTTTAAATCCAAATGTTTATAAAAAAATTTTTAAAATTTGGAAACGAACAAAAAAACTTTTTACCAAAAACTTTAAAAATTAAAAAAAAAAAAAAAATGAGAACTTTAGAGGCTTTCAGAAGTTTCCACCCTTCCTTTCTCAGCGCTTTTTTCGACTGCTACACCTAATAATATTGAGACTTAGAACTTTTTATCAAAAAGATTAAAAATTAAAAAAATATTTTTTTTTGTTCTATAAGAAAATCTAAACAACTTGAGTAACGTTACTAGCTTTCAGAAGTTACCATCCTTTTATCATCAGTGCCTTTCGACTGCTACACTAAATCATATTGAAACTTCGAATTTTTCAAGTTTCAAAATACTTTGAAAACAAAAAAACAGTTCAATTTGGTACTTCTGAATTTTAATTAGACTTTTAAGCAATTTCCGAAATTAAAATTTTAAGTTGAAATTCCGAATTTGATTTTTTTTTATTTGGAAAAAATATAAAAAAGATTTTGGATAGAAAAAGAGAAATTAAAAGTCCGAAGAAAACAAAATTCAGTTTTAACAATTTTATTAAAAACTTCAAAAATTAAAAAAAAATACACGGGCTTTCACAAGTTGCCACCCTTCCCTCATCAGCACTTTTCGACTTCCACACTTTATTATATTGAAACTTAGAACTGTTTTAAGTTTTTAAATACTTCTAAAATAAAAAAGAATTCAATAGTATACTACGGAATGGCAATTGGACTTTTCAATTTCCTAATTTAAATTTTGAACTTAAATTTTCTTTATTTCACTTGGGAAAAATTGCAGAAAAGATTTTGGATAAGAAAATATTCAAAAATTCTAAACACAGAAAATTCAGTTTTGACAGTTTTATCAAAAACTTCAAAAGTAAAAAAATAATTAAAGGTTCTGTTGTTCAGAAAATCTAGACAAACTTGAGTAACATTACTGGCTTTCGGAAGTTGCCACCCTGCACTCATAAGCGCTTTTCGATTGCCACCCTTCACTCATAAGCAGTTTTCGATTGCCAAACGTAATTACATTGAAACTAAGAACTGTCTAACAAGGGAAGTCTCCCCACACGCGGATCTTTATGGAATTGGTTTTATTTTGAAGAGCAGAAAAAATAAAGGGACACGTATTTTTTTTTAACGGCCCAAATTCATATTTTCAAAAAGACAAGGCCATTGTTCAGTTTTTACATTTATCTCCTATATTATGCAAAGAAACCTAGTCATGCTACATACCAAATGAAAGGTCTTTGGAAAACCTATCTACGTGTGCTAAGAACGTGTGCAAACATGTACAACTTTTCGTCATATTGAGTAAAATACCAAAATTTTAGGACATTTTTGTTAATAAGTCGAAAAATATTAACTTCTTTGGTCCGTTGTTAGCACCACGAGATAGGTATTTTTAAAACCTTTAATCTGATACCACACATGCCTATATTAATTTTGTTTAAATAGGCGTAAATCGTAAAAAACTGAAAAAAGTCAATTTCCCCCATACAAATCGACCCACCCTAAAAATGAGTTTGGGCCGCTAAAAAAAATTCGTGCTGAATTAATTTTCGTTCTTAACAACATATCCAAATTTCATGAAGATCGGAGGGTGACAACAGAGAGACTTCCCTTGTATGTTTTAAAATACTTCTAAAATAACAATTTCAGTTGGACTTTTCAGCAAATTCCGTATTTAAATTTTAAGTAGAATTCCCAATTTTAATCTTCTTTATTGTATTTGGGGGGTTCTAGAAAAGTTTTTATATAAGTTTTACGGCAGATTACTCAACTGCCGATGTTTAAAAATTTGCTTAAAAAATATCATTATATTTATTCGACCTCTTTATCTTCGATTCTTTAATAATAGACAAGCTCGAGGCCACAGGGGTTTTTAATATTGTGATTTTTTGTTTTCCAGATGTGTACCAAAAACTTTTAATATATTTGGAAACAAATTTAAAAAGTTTAAATTTATCAAAATCTTCAAAAATTAAAAAAAAAAATTTTGTTGTTCAATAAGATCTAAAAAAATTGAGTGACAACCGAGGTTTTCAGAAGTTGACATCCTTTCGTCATCGGCGCTTTTCGATTACCACACTTAATTATATTGAAACCTAGATCTCGACCTTTTTTTCTTGAACTCTTTAATATAGTCAAGCTCGAGGCCAAAGTTGTTTTCAATATTGTGACATTTACTTAAATTTTTAGTTTTGCAAATGTCTAACAAATGTTTAATATATTTGAAAACGAGTTCGAGAAGTTTGAATTAATTCAAAATTTCAATAATTACAAATTAAGAAAAAAAATCTTGTTCAATAAGAAAATTTTAAAAAATGTTGGTGACAACCCAAGCTTTCGGAAGTTGCCACCCATTCCTCATCAGCGCTTTTCGATTGCCACACTAAATTATATTGAAACTTAAAGTTTTAAGTTTTAAAATACTTTTTAAATAAAAAAGAGTTCATTTTGACTTCATTTTGATTCAATTAGGCACTTCTGAATTTCAATTGGACTTTTTTCATCAATTTCCTAATTTAAATTTTAAGTAGAACTTTTGAATTTGAATTTTTTTCACATGAAACTTTCCGAATCACAAGAAATTGTATTTGGTGTTCTCCTGTTCACGTTTTCATTCGAAGTTAAAATCGAATAACTAAAAGTTGAAAATTATAACTAAAAAAAGTGCATTTGTTTTACTTTCACCAAACTTTACTTATGTGAAACAAAACGAATAAAAATTGTGGGAAGGGAAATTTGTAACACCAAAAACAAATATTTTTGGATATTTTCATAATCACATTTTTTATGTGAATTTCTTTTTTTGAAACAGCAGCCTTAATGTCCAGTTAGCTGCTAACTGCGGAGTTAACGGAGCCTTATGTAAAAATTTGTTTGAAATAAATTCGACCTTTTCAACTTTAATTCTTTAGTAGAAGACAAGTGGCCTCGAACATCTGCTTTAAATAAAAAAATAAATATTTTAAACAACTGTGGCCTCGAGCTTGTCTATTATTTAAAACAAATATGTCCTCAAACTTGTCTATTATTTAAAACATCTATGGCCTCGAGCTTGTCAATTATTCAAGAATTGATTGAAAAAATTAAATTAAACTGAGAGTTATTTTAAAATGGAGCATTGAGTAATCCAACCTTATAATTTAATTTCCATCCATTTGACAACCAAACATTCTTGGCAAAAGCGATTTTGATTTTAGTTTCAGTTTCGTGATCTGTGACCTAAAAACAGTTATAAAACAATATTTTGTTCCCCCCTAACCCCCTTCTTTTCCTCGATTTTATTGGTGGACAAATATGCGATTTCACGATTATGCAGTTCGGGGCTAAACAATTTGGATTTCGTTGTAATTTTTAAGATCTATCCCCAAAATAGAGATTATTATTTCATAAACTTTGAAAACTTACATTGTTACCCAAAGGCTCCTCTACAATTCATCTATTATCAAATTTTCCCTATCTTTGACCTGAACAAAAATAAGTCCAGTGGTAGTAAAAACCCTCATGGTTCTCAGAAAAAAATTGTATTGTTGGCTTATTTTCAAAGAACGCAATTAATGTTCAATTCAACAACACAATTTGTCAATACAATTAAATTGTTTTCAGTGTGCTACGATTTCTTTTTCAATGACTTGCGAAATACAGTTCAATTATATTTCCACACTAAAAAAAAACCTTGTAAAATTACAGGAAAAGTTTGTAACTTTTCTTTTTTGCTACCTCCTATTTGACAAGAATTCCTTGTTATTTTACAAGCTTTTTACCAATAATTTTGTAATTTTACAAGCTTTACACCAAAAAAAATTGTATATTTACAATTTTTTGACGCGATAAAACTTACAAGGAGGTTACTTTACTAGATTTTTTGCTACCTCCTATTTTACGAGAATTCCAATTTTACAAGATTTTTACCAATAAAATTGTAAATTTACAACTTTTTTGGCGAAATAAAACTTACAAGAAATTCTCGTAAATTAACTATATTTTTTTTTGTAAAAAATCTTGGAAATTTGTAAAATTACAAGAAAAACTGTAAAATTACAAACAGAAATGTAAATTTCGATTGAAAATTATTTGTCAAAAAACAAGGAAAACTATTAAATATTGGTAAAATGGGATTACGAGACTTTTTCTTGTAAGTTGACAAGTGTTTTTTTTTTGTGTGCAGAGATTTCGAATCGCGGCAATTAATTCCAGCCCATTTAATACAGACTCAGGTCGTCTTAAATAAGATCTTCAAGGAATTATTGAAGATAAACTGATTGTACTCTCAATGCTTTGACTGACTGAATGTCAAAAAAAGCTTTTCTTTATATATTTTTTTGTTTCCTTTTTATCTTAAAAAATAATAAATTAACAAAGAAAATAATTAATTTTTAATTGAACAAAACAAATTGTCAATACAATTAAATTGTTTGTTTACATTACAACGTTTTATTATGTGTTCTTTAAATTCTTTTAAAATGGCTTCTAAAACTTAGTTCAAAATTATTTTCTGGAACTTGGAATCACTGCAACTAACTCCAGATCATTAAAGTCAGACTCAGGTCTTGAATACGATTTCCTGGCAATTATTAAAGAAACACAGAATCTACTCGCAATATTTTAACTAACTGTATGTCAAAAAAAGCTTTTTTCTATTTTATTTTTAACTTTATTACCTTTTTGATTGCCGCACTTAAAAAATTATAAATTTCCCTTTTAAAAAAAAATCTGTCTCTAATTTAAAAAAAAAACTTAAAAACCCCCGTTTTAAAAATTTTATCCAACACACATTCTTATACACTCCACTCACTCCAAAAACCACGTCGCGCGTTTTCTAGCCAAAAAAAAAACAAAAACGGTTTCAAATTTTTATAAATTCGCTGACTTTACCAGAAAAAATATCGTTGTTCTATATATATTCCTTAAAGTGTAGTGAACATACAAAACAAAATAAAATTATAAAAAAAATAATTTTAAAATTTTATGCAAATTCATTTTTTTTTAGTTTATTTACAAAAAAGTGCTAAACAGTGTTAAAACAAAATTTATAGTAAAATATATCAACTAAAACAATTAAAAATTGCAACCATAAAAAATAACGCAAAGCGTTAATTTTTTTTCAGTTCAATTTTAATTTATTTTATTTAACACCTTTTTTTGTGTGACGTATTCGCTATGGGTACGTCCAGTATACCCATAGGGAAAATGAGGAGGAATATATCATTGTTATGGAAATTATTGGCAATTATTGTTATAATACAAGCAAGTGGAATAAATGCTAAGGTAAGTGATATTAATTGTGCTAAATAAAGCAATTTGAAAAAAAATACACTAAAAACAATATATAAATAAAATTAAGTTTACAATTTAATAACTTTAAAAAAATTTGAAATTTTCTTTGAAATTAGGAAAAATTGTCTTTATGAACATAGTTTTGTTTTTGAAAAATTATAAACAATCTTCATAATTTTCTGGAATGAAAATAAAAACAAATAATGTATGAAAATTTATTCAAACACTGGACGCGATAGAAAACTTTGGGGATTAGCATGTCTAAGCACAGAAAGAATTTGAAACGAATTTCAATAAAAAAAAACGCGGATTCAATCAATTTTTTGATTGAAATTCCTCCAATTAACAAAATTTTTATACCAATCATCAAATTGTAGGTTATAAATTGATTATTTTTTCAATCAAAAACTTTTCCGATTTTGATCACATATTTGACCATGTTTTATTTATAGTCAATCAAAATAATGATTGATTTAACGATTGAATTGTAAGCTTGTGATAAAATTATAAAAAAAAATCTTTTTTTTTGCTTTCCATAATGTTTCCAACAATAAAAAAAGTAAAACCCGATTATTTTTTATATTTTTGAATTAATGTATTTAAAAAAATCAAAGCGAAAAAAAATCTGGTATGTTTAAAATTTGTAATTCGACAGTTAAAGAAAATAACAAAAATTTTAATTAAAACATTGATTGACTTATTAAAATTTTGTTGATCACTAGATTTAATAGAAAATTTTTAGCCAATAATTTTTTGTGTGAGGGACTTAAACTCGCCAGGTCGAGTCGCATCAAAAGGGTTAAAAAAATGTTTTCCAGTGTTATCAGACCAATTTATTTGTCACTGGGTTAAATAATAAAATAGTGCCCCGCGGACAAAGTTTCAGATTTTTGAAAAATGTATCTAACAATATTTTTCTTGTGATCTAAAATTCCTAAAAAAATATTGACAACCATTTTACAATAGATTGTTAAATCAATCAAACGGTGTCCGTTGACATTTTTTTTCTATGACAAAAGAGTTTTTATTCCGATTTTGAACGTCCGGGTAAATTATTATTCTCCTAGTTATAAATTTGGTACAAATTCGAGGCCAATCGGATTAAATTAACCCGTGGTACCCGGTGATCAAAGTTTAAATTTTTGAAAACTTAAAAAATGCCTTGTGATACATTATATTAAGTTTTATGCGCTCATCTCGAATATCAAATAATTTTTAAAATCGCTCAAACGGTTTTCGAGATATTGCAACTTGAAATTTGTAAAAAATGGCGGTTTTTTCCTACGTTCACGAAGTTCTTAAATAAAAATCTCAAATTTATTCATAATTATTATTATTATTGTCATGATGAATACGAATATAAAAAAAATTCTGAAATCGGTCGAGTGGTTTCCGAGATATCGCCATTTGAAATTTGTCAAAAAATTAACTATTTATTTTAACTTAATTTTAGTCAAATCAGAACTTTTCGATCCATGGCGCTTTTCGATCCTAGTTTAAAGTTTTTGGTGAAAATTTTCAAAAAAAACTCAAAAACTTTGATCGAAGGGCGTCTCGGTTTAAAATGAATTAATTTGGTTCAAATTAAGTTTAAATGAAAGATTGTCTCAAGCTCTATGAAATGGTCAAAGGAAAAAAAAATTGAATTTTTTTTTTTTAATGTTTGAACGTAGGACAAACCTTAATTGTTTGAAAATTTTAAATAGCAATATCTCGAAAACCGTTCGACCGATTTTATTTTTTTTATATTCGTGTTTAGCGCATCCAAACTAATAAATCGTCGTTTGGCCTTAAGAAAGGCCAATGTTTTTATACCCTACACCACTCTGTGGTACAGGGTATAATGAGTTTGTGCTGATGTTTGTAACTACCCGAAATATTGGTCCTAGACCTACCTTCAAGTATACCGATCGACTCAGAATTACTTTTTGAGTCGATTTAGCGTCCGTCTGTCTATCTATCGGTTTAAGCACGATACAGGTCGCAATTTTCAATCAATTGACTTGAAATTTGAAACTTAAACCCAAGGACGAAGCCTTTTGAAATTGGAGAAAATCGGTCTATGTTAAGACCTAGCCCCATACAAACGCCCCCTTTGGATTCGGCTTAAATGACTCTAATAACCGTATTATAAAAGAAACCGCTTTGAAATTTAGCAGGTAAAGAAATTTTGTATGCACAAATCACCATTCAAAATTTCAAAGGAATTGGGTCAGTCCTTCTGGTAGTCCCCATACAAACCACCCTCCCGATATTCACATAACTCCCTTAAAATTGATAAAAATGGAAATATTTGATAAAAATGTTATTTTTATATGTTAAACGTGCACTTTAGTAACTGAATCAAATCAAATATAATTGGACCATTTTTGGACTTAGTCCCCCATATAAAACTTTCGACCGATTTTCATTTAAATCGGTCTATTGACAAAAAAAATAAACCAATTCCACTTAAATTTGATCTGTGTGTGTTTTCTACACCAAATAAAGATCTAACAAAAGACTGATCCAATCGGTCCATGTTTGGACTTGGACCCATTTTCCGGAAAACACTGGTGTAGGGTATCATATGGTCGGTCTTGGCCGACTATAACTTTCTTACTTGTTTTTTTTTTTCGTTTTCAAAAATCCAAAACTTTGATCGCCGGGCGCAACGGGTTAGTTTTATCCGATTGGTATAAAATTTGTACGACATAAGTTTAGGCCTAGAGGAACAAAAATTTGTGCGGACATTCAAAATCGGAAGAAAAACTTTTCCCATACCAAAAAAAAAAATGTCGTTCGAATATACAAGGTGTTTCAAGTTCGAGTTGCTTTTTCCAATGTAAATTGAACACACATTTTTATTTTCTGTTGGCCATCTCAAAGATAAAGTTTATGTAAATAAACCAGAAACAATTTAAGCCTTGAAAAACAACATTCTGCGTGAAATTGCCGAGACATGTGTAAGCATGCACACGGGGAACATTTGAAAGATATTATTTGGTTAAAATTTAACCTAAGCTTTTTTCCCCCTAGGATGAAGCCTATTAAAATTGAAAAAAATCTGTCCATGTTTAAGCATATCCCCGATGCAACGTCCCCTTGAATTTTGGGTTTAAATTCCCATAATAACCGTAAAAAAATAGGTATCCTTACATAATTTGACAACTAAATGTATTTTCTATTCATTAGTCACTATTATGAATTTCAACGGGATCGTGAAACATTCAATGGTAGTCCCCATACAAAACCTCCTCACGATATTCATATAACTCTCTCAAAATATTTGTAAATGGACGATATTTGACTAAAATTATGTTTGCGAATTTCAGCCTGTAATTTGATATCTTTTTTTAATCTGATTATAATCAGACCATTCTGGTCTAAGTCCGATAAAATTGTTCGCCCGATATTCCGATAAATCGGTCTATTGGTCACAAATACCAGCCAATTTTACCAAAATCGACCTGCAATGTAATTTGGCACCATTTAGACTCATTGTGAATAAATTGTTTTTAATGTCACTCCATTCACAATAACATAAACAATTCATTTGTGCAATGTTCTCATTTGGAACCACTAAATTAGTTTTTTAATTATTTTTCGAACTTAAATACCATGCAAATCTTGCAATATACACGATCAATTAAATTTTTAGTTTATAAACAATTTGAAATTTATTATTTTTTTCTTGCTCAACTTTTTTTTAATACTTTCCAAAAAAAAAAGAAGCAACAAAATTTTGTTATCTGGACTAAAGTCATAAAAAAATTACGTAAAATTTTAGTTTATAGCAGGTTCTCTGGTAACAACAACAATTATATTAAGAAATTAAAATTAAATGGATTGATTACAAATCGCCGAAAAAAAAAACTGTTTATAGGGCAACAATGAAAAATAGAATTAATTGATAACAATACCATAATAATTCAAAATTGACCTTAAAAAATAAAATAATAAATATTAAAAACAGGAACTAGGCTAATAAGAGATACAATGAGGGTTTCAAAAAATATATATATTTTCAAATCTTTATATTTTTTATAAATTAATGAAATTGAAATTTTATAGCCATGACCAAAAGAGATTATTCTGAGATTTCTTGTTGTTCTTCTTCTTTTTTTTTTGGCGGCATTGACACATTTCATATAAAATAAAAGGTTATCTCGAATACCGAAAGAGATCAACAATTTTAATTCATTAATCTTTTTCATAATTAATATAAACAATGTTTTTTTTATAAGAATAAAGATTAATAATCATACATACTTAAATAAAATTTTCATAATTATTTAATGTTTATTAATAAAATATTATTTAAATTTTTTCGCTTAGTTTTTATTAAGTTTTTCAGTAGTTTTTTTTTTTTTTTTTTTTTTATTTTTTTTTTAATTTTGTATACTTTGATAATGTTATCAGTTGAATTTATGTTTGAAAGTTATAAATTGTTAGAAAATAAAATTTATTTAAAACAAAAAATTGTATGTAATTTTTTTTAAATATAGCTGATGATGATATAAAGTCAAATGAAGTGAACAAAAAATGAATGAATATTTTTTTGAATAAACTTTTTATTTTTTTATAAATAAAGATTATAATAGTCTCCTTAAACTTTTGTAGCCTTCTAGTCTTATCTCTTAACATACTTTCTTGAATTTTATAGAAAATAAAATTGAAACAAGAAAAAAAAAAAAATATTTGACTTCAGTCGTTTCCACAAATACCCTCCATAATGCCAAAATGTGCTGAATATTTTTAATGTTTGTGCTTGGAAAAAATCGAATCGAAGATCTTTCAATAATTTCAATTTCCTTTTCGATCCTCGTAGCACATTTAATATTTACTCAATCTGGACGCCATTATGCTTAAATTAAAGCTTGGTAAATTATGGTACTTTTACAGTAGTTTTTACAACAAAAATGTTTGATAATAATAAGGCCTTTTATTGTTAATATTGTCGTTACCGAAATTAATGTCCTATGCAGTCGTACGTTGATATTTGTAGGACACTGTATCTTCACTCAAAATATTTTGTAGGCAAAAACAAATGAAAACCACACTTAAAACCAGTGAATAAACAATTGAAAACCATCCCAGTAATTATTCATTTGTTTTAACAAACATCAACATTTATTTTTTACTGTTGACAAACTTTTCTAAAACAAATAACATTAAACATTAAAAAATTACTTTTTTTTTCACTCTTTTTTACCAACAAATTCTAAAAAAATAACCAACGAAAACATTAAAAATTAGTGATAGTTCTGTTATTTTTACCAACAAATTTCAAAAAAATAACCTACGAAAACAATAAAAATTATTGATTTCGTAGGTAATTTTTTATAATTTTTTATTGAAATATTTTTTTTTTTAATTTTTAATAAAATTTTTGGGGAATCGATCCCGCAATCAACTACATTCTGGCCAGACACTCTACCCATCGTGCCAAAGTCACTTGATACAAACATGTTTTTATATTTCTATAAATAAATTTTTGATTTTTTTTTCTACAAAAAAATAACTGACTTGTGTAGGTAAAAACTAATGATATTTCATTAAAAAATACCAACAATTAAAAAAAAAATTACTTACACAAATCATTAAAAATCAAAAGAATAATCAGTAGTTTTTACTTACAGAACAAAAATAAATGACTTTAAAAATTAAATGTTAATGAAAGTCTTTATTTTTTAGTGTGTTATTTTTGAAACAAAGGACTGAAGTAGTCATTAATAAAAACTGAACATCAAACAAATGTTTTTTCTTTTAAAAACGACTAAACGGAAAACTTTTTAAATAAACTACAAACAGTTAATGACATAATTTTTTGAGTGTTGTTTACAGGGTCCTTGATCGATAATTCGATATGTTACAAACGAAATGACAATCTTGTATTTACCCCCTTAGCAATTTAAAATATTTTTTTATAGCCTCCACACTAGTGATTGAGGGTATATATAAGTTTGCCATTCCATTTGTAACACCTCCAAATATTGGTCTAGGACCCCATAAAGTATATTCATGATGCTCAATCGATTTTAAGACGATCTATCGATGTCTGTCCGTTCGTCTGTCTGTTGAAAACACGCTAACGTTTGAAAGACTTTACGGAGGTCCTCAAGTTTGGCATATATGTTGGGTATTTACCTGGTCAAGTTGGTATTGCAATCCAGCAAAATCGGTCCAGTGGTTCAAAAGTTATGAGCAAAAGACTGAATTTCGGCAAGGGTTTTTCGTAAAATTGCGAGATAAAAAACACACTAACTTTCGCAATTCTGAGGATGCTGAAGCTTGGCATATATATTTGTCTTTCCCCTTACCTGATTCGTGTGGAATTTCAGCCAAATCGGTCCAGTGGTTCAAAAGTTATTAGCAAAACCGTGAATTTCAGATTAGCTTCACCTAAAATTCACGTGTTGAAAACCCGTTAAACCTGTTTTAAAAACATTGGTAAGTCCCAAAAATATTTTACAACGTATTTTTGTCACTCAAAAATATTTTTATACCAAAACAAACAAAAAATACACTCGAAAAAATTTTACACTCAAAAAAAATTTTACACTCAAAAAAAAAATTAGTAAATTATTTTTTTTTTTTTCAAAAATTACTAAAAAAAAAGTTTTTTAAACAAAACAAAATATTTCTAATCAAAACTGTTTTTTTTTAACGTTAGCAAATTTATTATCACTTAAAATGGGCATTGTGGAGGGTATTCATAGATTCGGCCAAGTCGAATTTAACTTTTCTACTTGTTAATAATTAAAATTTCCATTTTGATCCTCGTAGCACATTTAATATTAACTCAATCTGGATGCCATTAAGCTTAAATTAAAGCTTGATAAATTACATACAAAGCACTTTTTACAAAAATACCTGTTTGATAATAATTAGGCCTTTTATTGTTAATTTTGTCGTTTACTAAATTCATCCCCCATATTGTTTACAGGGTCCTTGACCAATAATTCGATATGTTACAAACGGAATGACAATCTTGTATTTACCCCCTTAGCAGTTGAAAATATTTTTTTTTCTTTTTCTTTCGTTTTTGTAATTTTTATTAATTCTTTATTATATTAATCACTTTTGCTAACATATGTTATCATCATTGACACTATTTTCTATTTATTTAATTAATAAATACTGTACGACCGAAGTTATGTTTTAAACCGAAGTCGTAGTCAGAACCGAATACTTGAACAAAATTTTTTTAAATTCGCATACCATTCGTGTCCGACCAAAAATTTCGGCCAAATTTGATTTTAGAAACTACTTTGAACAATTTTTTTATGATGGGGTATGATTGTTGGGGGTGAAAGAAGACGTTTCTGAGTTTCAAATTTTAGATGAAGTGCAAAGTTCAGTAACCGAACTTTTTTTAAATTTGGGCAAATGTTCGGTTACCGAATATCGAAATTGTGGCTAACTTCGTACCCGTTCTAAAATTTTAAATTCAGAATAGTGTTCTATTGGCACAACATAGAAAGAATTGAAAACGAATTACAATCAACAAAAACGCAGTTTCAATGATTTTTTTTTAATTCAAACTACTCTGATGAAGAAAATTGTACTTTCAATTATCAAATTGTATGTGATTAATTGATTTTTTTTTTTCAATCAATCAATCAATTTTCGATTTTGATCAAATATTTAATCAATTTTTTTATTTAAAGTCAATTAAACTATTGATTGATTTAACGAATGAATTGTAAGCATATGACAAAATTATGAATATGTTGCCCAACAATAAAAAAAGGAAACCCCGATTACATTATATATTTTTGAATTAATGTATTCAAATAAATTAAAGCAAAAAAAAAATCTGGTATATTGAAAATTTACAATTTGGTAGTTAAATTTAAATTACAATTTGGTAGCCATCAAAAAAAATTGTTTAAAATACTTGAAAATAGCAATTTCTGACCAACTAAACCGGTTTCTGGCCGAACAGTTCGGTCGGACCCTTCACACCATTAGACCGTAATATTTTTGTATGGCAAAAACGTTTCTTCCGATTTTGAACGTCCGAGCAAATTTTTATTCTCCAAGTCTAAAACTTATGTGGTACAAATTTGAGGACAATCGGATTAAATTAACCCGTGGAGCTTGGCGATCAAATTTTAGACTTTTGAAAATTAAAAAATGTCGGTTAAACGGCATAAAAATTATTGGGTAAAAATTTTCAATTAAATCTATTGATCAACAAAATTTATATGAGTCAATCAATGTTTTGATTACCATTTTTGTTATTTTCTTTAACTGACGAATTACAAATTTTCCACTTACCAGATTTTTTCGCTTTAATTTATTTGAATACATTAATTCAAAAATATAGTAAAAAATAATCGGGTTTTACTTTTTTTATTGGTGGCAACATATTGGAAAGCAAAAAGATTAATTTTTTGATAATTTTTTCATAAGCTTACAATTCATTTGTTAATTCAATCGATATTTTGATTGACTACAAATAAAAAATTTATCAAATTTTTTATCAAAATCGAAAAAATGTTTTATTGAAAAAATTTCAATCAACCTACAATTTGATGATTGGTATAACGTTTTTTTAATTGGAGGAATTTCAATCAAAAAATTTATTGAATCCGCGTATTCGTTGATTGAAAATCGTTTTAAATTTTTCTGTAAATGGATTCATATTTTTTAATAACGATAAATTAGTATTATGTAAGTGTAAAAACTATAATCAATAAATTTGTAAACATTAACCGAAAAAAGGTGTCCTAACGAAGCACAGTATGAAGATCAACAGATCAACTAAGGATGTCAAATTAAATTAAAATAGAAAAAATACCCTTCGAAACATAAAATTTAATTTGTTAATTTTTTTTTTTGTGTTTCATAAATATGTCTAGATTTTGTAAAAATATTTAGAAATTATGCGTAATTTTTACAATTAGATGGTTCTATGTACATATTGCTCTACTTTTTGACAGCAGTCTTAACGTTTTTGTCATCTGTCATTTTTGACAGTTCATATTAGCCTGCAATATATATTATTACTTGTGTTTAAATATAGTCGGTTGTTATTATTTCTGATTCTTTAATGATTTCCATTCATTTCTTTTGATATTTTAACACATTTAACATCAAAGATTTTTAATTCAGTAATTATGTAATTGACTCATTCTTAGTAAAACATTTTGTTCTATTTAATAGTAACAAAAATGTTAATTTATTTAAAATATTTGTTTTTATTTAAATATATATTTTTATTAAGAGTGTAAGTATCAAGTGATTATGTTCAAATCACTCTATTTAAATAACATATTTTTCTGTAGAGCCAAAAAATTGATTTTTTAGCTTAATTTTTGATAAGATAGAGGGTTTTGCATTCAAAGAAATGAGTTAAGAAATATATAAAATCAACAAAAATTAAAAAAAAAAAAAATTTACAAAACAAACCGACATTTAAAATCCTGCTGATGATAACACTAACTGGAGTGTTTGAAACTGGTATGGGAGTACCAGAAATGTCTATAATTGTTAGAATTATATTGAATTGTTAGAAATTCAATATAATTAGAGTCCGAGCTTGATCTGTACTTACAGAGAAAAAAACAATAAGAGATCAAGAATTTTTAAATTTTATCTTTTAAATTTAATTAAAACACATTTTAATAATGTCAACCTATTCCTGAACTGGTAACAACGACCGTCGTCTCGTAGTAGCAAATTTGATCATGGGTTCTGCTAAGAATCGAACCCACGACCCCCATGTTCCAAGACTAGCACGCTATCAACTAACAGGGTAGGTTAGTTGATAGCGTGCTTGTCTTTGAACTCCTTAAAAAAAAATATATTTTTACTCTGAAATCGATTTTGATAATATTTTTACTGAATATTTTTTCATTTAACCCGTGTTTTCGTAAAAATATGACATAGATGGTTTTGAAAATAATCTGTCGATATTTTTTGTTTATTTAAAATTCATTTAACGAAGACGTCTAGTAAATGTGTCTGGCAAATATGGCAAATTTATTGAATACTTAGAACTTTTCTAGACAAAATATGACACATTTTCTTGTCATTTTAAACGAGTTGCTGTAATTTAAAACTAAAATAAAATTTTAGTAGAAAAATATCAACAGACAAAACCATAAATGTTTAAACATTAGAATATAAAATAAATATTTGTATACAAAATAAAATTAAATACAAATGCATAAAAAATTACACTAAAAGTCAATTACATTTAAAATTATTTGAAAAAGATCTTAAAAACAAAATTTAATTTCTAAAAATTATAGACATCTCTGGTATGCCCATACCGGTTTCAAACACTCCAGTTATAGTGTTATCATCAGTAGAATTTTAAATGCATTTTTTTTTTTTTTTTGTAATAGGAATTTTTTTTAAATGAGAATTTTTATAAACATGTACCCCAGTCGAAAATCAAACCACGGATATTTTTATACCCTCCACTTAGTGATAGAGGGTATATATAAGTTTGTCATTCCGTTTGTAACTCATCGAAATATCGATCTGGGACCCCATAAAGTATATATATTCATGATGCCCGATCGATTTTAAGTCATTCTAGCGATGTCCGTCTGTCCGTCTGTCTGACTGTCTGTGGAAAATGCTGTCGCGGACAAAATATTGCACAGAGATGACTAAAACCAAACATATTTATTGGAAGTTCTCCCGAGAAGTTTGGTATTGCATTTCAGCGATATCGGTTCAGCGGCTCAAAAGTTAACACCTCAAAAATTTCAGTACATTCAACATAACCTAAAAATACAAAATGCTTTAATTCGGTTTCTGGTTGACATATGTGAACATAATTGAACACCAAATGGTATTTAAACAAGTACGAACATATTTTTTGACAAAAAAAGAAAAAAATCGCGGATTTTTTTTTAACAAAATTTTTTTTTGCGGAAATTTTTTTTAAAAAAAATTTTTTTTTTTTCAAAAGTAATTTCCTTTTAAATAAAGTTTTTTGAAATTGTGGAGGGTATCACTACATTCGGCAAGGCCGAATTTAACTTTTTTACTTGTTTCATATTCATACAATTACCAACACAGACTGACCGGCACCTTAGACAATACAACCACCACATTGATGTAATATGCATTGACAAATAGTCGTTTCTTGTTCTGTTACTGCTGTATTTACATATTCATAGTTTCTACATAATACATTTTTACAGTTTCTAACACTGCAATTCTATTTTTAGTAATCTTAATTCTAATCTAATTTACTTCATACTATCTTCCAACTTTTTTTTAACATAGGCATGTGTGGCATCAGATTAAAGGTATTAAAAATATCTATATCGTGGTGCTATCAACGGGCCAAAGAAGTTAATATTTTTCGACTTATTGACAAAAATGTCCTAAAATTTTGGTATTTTACTTAATATGACGAAAAGTTGTACATGTTTGGACACGTTCTTATCACACGTAGATAGGTTTTCCAAAGACCTTTCATTTGGTATGTAACATGACAAGGTTTCTTTGCATAATTGAGGAGATAAACAAAAAAAACTGAAAAATGGTCTTGTTTTCCCCTCTCCTTTTTACCCCCTAAATATAAATTTGGGCCGCTAAAAAAAATACGTGTCCCTTTATTTTTTCTGCTCTACAAAATAAAACCAATTCCATAAAAATCCGCGGGTGACACTAGGGAGACTTCCCTTGTAAGTCTTTGCAATTTACTTGTTGCTGTCCTAAGCAGTTTGATATTGCATTTGAGCAAAATCGGTTCAGCGGTTCAAAAGTTATGAAAGAATATGTGGTAAATTCAACATAACCTAAAAATACAAAATGTTTTAATTCGGCTGCTGCTTGTCACATGTTAACAGAATTGATTACCGAATAGTATTTTAACCAGTACAAAAACATTATTTTTACAAAAAAAAAAAAAATTTCGCGGATTTTTTCTTCACAAAAAATTTTTTTCCGCGGATTTTTTTTTGAATTTTTTTTTTGCAAATAATCTTTTTTTACTTTAGTGTTTTTATTGGCGTATGCCATTTCTGTTTGTTATTAAGGGTTTGTGATTGAAGAAGAAAACATTGTATTTCTAAAGATTATTTTTAATGTGGATTTATTCCAGACCATGGTTTCTGTAGCCACCTCTACGTCATCAGTGGAGAAAATTACATTGGATTTAAATTGTGGAGGTTATCAATACATTTGGCAAGACCCAATTTAACTTTTTGACTTGTTATTTATTATTTTTTCTATTAGCACCTCTTTGACCTCTTTTTACAAAAAATTTACTAAATTCTCCCTGTAGGATTTTTCGAATATTTTTTTAAAAAATTTTCAAACTATTTACTAATTTTATTTTCTTTTTTTCTTTACAGGTATGTTTTCAAAAAAAAAATCTCGAATTACAAAAATTTAGTAAGTAATTTAGTTTTAAAAAGTCTAGCCCTCTTTTCAGAGTTGCCAGATTTTATGTTAAATCAATTTTTGTAGATCTGTTGTCCCTTCAGAATCGTTTTATTTGACAGATAACACAGCCCCACAAAATAACGTTTCTGACCCAGAAACTGGACCCACTAATCCTTATGTGTTTTAACCTTCTGAATTCGATTCCATCATCAGAATTGAATTTTATCGTTGGGCTTTCCGGTAATTTTCAAGGAAAGTCCGCAAAGTGAGCCTACCTGATTTTTTTTTTTTTTTTGTAAATTTGACAAACAATAAGATATAAATTTCTTAAATTTTACTTCGGTATGTAAAGTTTAAGTCGGATTTTTTACGAAGAAAATAAGAGCTATTTGATTTTTTCTGTAAGTACAGATCGAGCACGGGCTCTAAATATATTTGTTATAAGGGTTCAAGTTGAAAAAATGTAGAAGAAAAATTGAATTTCTAAAAATTATTGACATTTCTGGTATCTCCCATACCGGTTTCAAACACCCCAGTTAGTGTCATCAACAGTAGGATTTTAAATGTCGGTTTGTCTTGTTAATGAAAACTGTTTTTAATATATGTGAATATTTATAGTTTCTACAGAATAAATTTTGACAGTTTCCAACACTACAATTCTATTTCTAGCAATCTTAACCTTAATAAGAGCTTTTTTTTAATAAAATCCATTAAAAATTGTAGAAGTTACATGCATTTATGGATTTTTGTTTAAATGCATGAAACTTTTACAAATTTTAACGGATTTTTATTAAAAAACCTCTTTTCTTATTGTTAATCAAATTTAAAAAGAAATTAAGTAGGTTTACTAAGCGGAATTTCCACGTAAATTACAGGAAAACCCAATGATAGAATTTAATTCTGAAGGCAGAATCGATTTCAGGTGGTCAAAAGACATAAGGATTGGGGGTCTAGTTTTTGAATCAGAACCTTTTTTTGTGGACTGTGTAATTTTGTACTGAATTTTTTTTTGGTATATAAAGTTCACGTCGGATTTATTACGAAGAAAATTAGAGTTTTTTTAATAAAATCCGTCAAAAATTGTAAAAGTTACATGCATTTATGAAGTTTTGTTCAAATGCATGTAACTTCTACAATTTTTGACGGAATTTATTAAAAAACCTCTTGTTTTCTTCGTAACAAATTTGACTAAAAACTTTGCAAAAATAAAATTTAAAAATGTTTTAACTTATTGTTAGTCAAATTCACAAAGAAATTAAGAACTTAGATTCATTTAGCGGACTTTCCATGTAAATTACAGGAAATCCCTGAGGCAGAACCTTTTTTTTGTGAACTGTGTAATTTTGCACTGCATTTTATTTCGGTATATAACATTCAAGTAGGATTTATTACGAAGAAAATAAGAGTTTTTTTTAATAACATCAGTCGAAAATTGTAGAAGTTACATGCATTTATGAATTTTTGTTCAAATGCATGTAACTTCTACAATTTTTGACGGATTTTATTGAAAAAATCTCATTTTCTTTGTAATAAATTTGATTAAAACTTTACAAACAAAAATGAAATTTAAAAATTGTTTAACTTATTGTTAGTCAAATTTACAATTAAATTCACAGAAAAAAAAAATTTGTCAATACAATTAATTTCATTGTTAATACAATTAAACATTTAATTGAAACTGAGCCTACATTGGATTTTGTCAATACAACAATGGCATTTGTAACTTTTGAAAAAAAAATCAACATCGTTCATTGTTACATTAACAATGAAATTAATTGAAAAATTTGTAAAATCTAAAAATAGAATAAAAAATAATCTGAAATCTAAAAATAGAATAAAAAATAATCTAAAAATAGAAAAAAAAAAAATAAAATAAAAAAAAAAAAAAAAATGTCTACCGCCATCTGGCATCGAACCAGCAACCTTCGTGCTACGCGTCTAGCACACTACCACTGTGCTATCCTTATACATATTTGTATTTGACTAAACGTCATTTAAAACAGTCTACAATTAGAATGATAAAAAAAACTAAAATTGGAAATTAAAAAAAAAAAAAAAAGTTCCGCCAACTGGCGGCGAACCCGCAACCTTCATGATTCGAAGCTAGCACACTACCACCGTGCTATTTCTCATGTATAATTAAAGTTGACTAAATGCGTACATAAGGTGTCTGTGATTTCAATATGCACTTTTTGCGTTTTTAAAAATAAATAATAATCTCAAATAAAAAAAAACAAAAATAAAAAAATGTTTCGCCAACTGGCAGCGAACCCGAAACCTTCATGATTCGAGTTTAGCACACTACCACCGTGCTATCGTCGCATATATTTGTGCTTGATTAAATGAGTTTATAAATTGTTTGTGTTAGTAATGTGAATTTTGTGGAATCTTTAACAATGATTTTAATTCATGCGTTTAATTGGAAATAAAGCCGGATTTTTGTCACATTAACAATACACATTGTTGATACAATTAAAAACGTTGTTGAACTAGTATTTCGTTGGTAACAATTTGTTTTGTTACTCTTGATTTTACGATATTTTTTTCTGTGTTGTGTATATTCACTTAGCGGACTTTCTATGTAAATTACGGCAAAACCCAACGATAGAATTCAATTCTGATGGCAGAATCGAATTCAGGTGGTCAAAGGACATTACGATTAGTGGGTCTAGTTTCTGAGTCAGAACCTTTTTTTGTGGACTGTGTAATTTTGCACTGAATTGTTTTTATTATTATTTTTTTTTAAATGTAAATTACATTTGTTTAAAGACAAATTTGTGCTAAATATCTCTTGTTTTCTATCTAATCTATTTAAATTACACAAAAAATTCTTAGAAAATTTTCAACTCAACTATTCTGTTTTATTTATTTTAAAGTTGTGTCATAATTATTTTTAAAGTTTTATTTTTCTTCAAAAAATAAACTAACATTCTAAGATTAATTTTTCTATATTTACTTTGTACAAGTATTTGTTTTGTAAATATTTATTAGAACAATTATGTAGTTTTCTTAATGTGTATTTGTTTTTTCGTTTCGTATTTGAAATATTTTTAATTTTTTCACAGTTTTTGCACATTACAAAAACTAATAAATAAACAAAATAGTTTAAAGTAAAACAAAAATCAGATGATAGTGCTCCAATTTTAAGTTGTATTGTTTTTTTTTTTTTTTTTTTTTTTTTTTTTTTTTTTTTTTTTTTTTTTTTTTTTAAGGTGGCCATATTTCAAAATAATTGTTTCTAAAAAAAATTTATTTTTCATCAAGAATTTTTTTCTCTCAAGAAAAATTAAACAATCTTATTGTTTTTCTGTTAGTATAGATCAAGCCTGGGCTTTAATTTTATTTTTTATGTGGGTTTTACTCGAAAAATGTAAAAGAAATTTTAATTTCTAAAAATAATAAACATTTCTAGTATTCCCATTCCGGTTTCAAATACTCCAGTTATAGTATTATCATCAGTAGAATTTTATAAAAAAATTAGTCATTTTTGAAAAAAAAAAAAAAATAATAATCTGCTTAAAAAATATTCCCCCAATCATTTATTTGCTGAATACCAAAAATCAATTAAAAATCCAGACAAAACAACATTAAGTACAAAAAATTTAAAATATGTGTCATTTCGGTAATTCTTATAAATAACTTTAAAAAAATCTCTATTAATAAATATAACAATAAACATCTGTCAAAATATTTAAAGATTATCCTATCAATCCATCACATTAGCACGCCATGGTATGAATTTTCAAAAAAGAACAAATAAAACGTTTTTTTAAAACATAAGACAGAAGATCAAAATACAAAAATATTCCCAATACCAAAAACTGCTCAAAATATAAAGATTTTGAAAACAAAAAAATAAAAACAATGATGCTCTGAATACAAAATATTTATATCAATCATTTAAACAAACCAGCCCAGTTGCACACCTTCCAAAATTTTTTTTTTTAACAATATAAAACAATTACAGAAAAAATAATACTACACACTAATTATTTTACCATATGTAAAATTTATTGGGGATAACAACAAATTGTGTTAAAAATTTAAAAATAATGATTTTTTTGTTATTTTAATCTTAAAGCAGTTTTTTTTTGATTTTCAGCGAGATATCGTAGAGATTTTTTTTATATTATTTGTGCAGTTTTTTTTAACCCATTTTGGGGGAGATAATAAAAGTAGAATTATGCCGCAGAAACTAAAAAATATTTAAAACACAGCAGTATTACAATAAGAAACGTCTATTTGTCAAAGCATATCATATTAATGAGGTGGTTGTATCGTCTAAGGTGCCAGTTAACCTGTGTTGTTATTCGTAGTTCGATTTCAGGCTGGGCCAAAGATGTTAATAAAAACTATTTTATATGAAAAGCAATTACCTATTTATAAAACAAACCGATATTGAAAGTTCTACTGATGATAACACTATAACTGGAGTGTTTGAAACCGGTATAGGAATACCGGAAAATTTCTTAATATATGTACCCCAATGTCCTCCGTCTTGAATAGAACCTTGTCCATTAGGGCTATAACTTTTTGCAATTTTTGCAAATATCAAAAATACCACCCCATAGCCTTGTAGAGCATGTAAAAATATAAAAAAATATGGTGCCACTTTTCCTCTATCGTGAAAAAAGTTTCCGCACCGAAATTTTAAAAAAAGTACTTTAATTAAGCTGGGTTCTCACTTTAGAAAAAATTTTATTATTCACTACCACCCCTAATCGGGTTAAAATTTTTTTATGAAATGGCATGTGTAACAATTCATTGCAATACAGTTTATATGAAATTTTTTGAAAAAAAAAAAAAATAATAAGAAAATACATAACAACAAAATTTTGTTTAATGTTTTTATAACCCATATGTTTGCAATATGTTTCCCTAAAATAATTTTAAAAAACTTAAATCATGCCAAAATTTTTTGTTATTTTTAATAAAAAAATTGGTATGAAATATTAAAAGAAACATTTTTTTAGGCATACAATTTTTAAAAACATAAACAAATTTGGGTTAAAAAATAAAAAAATATATAAAAATTTTTTAATAACAAAAATCGATAATTATAAAAGAAAATTTAAAAGATTTCAAATTAAAATAGTTTTTTTTTTTTTTTTTTTTTTTAATTTTTAATATTTCTGTTTTATTATTTTCTTTAAATCATTTTTAATAAACTAAATTTGTTTTTTTTTAAACATTTAAGTAAATATTTTTTTTTTTTGTTTAATTAGTTTCTCTCACTCTTTGATGACATTGTGTGCTAAATTTTTCTTTCATTTGTTTTGTATACATATTTGTTTTATAAAATATTTATAAAACAATAGAAATAATTGTATACAATAATAAACATGTACTCGTTTTTAAGATATTTTGCAAAATTTTAAAAATTTAATTTGTTTAATGAAAAAAAAAAAAATACATAAAATGTATGAAATTGTATGAAAAAGAAAATAAACATTTTTTTTTTTAATGATTGATCAAAATTAAGGTGGCTAATTTTTTTTTTTTGAAAATTTACATTGGTACATGGTACATTTTAGAAATGGTTCATATGAAATGTTTCTAATGAAATGGTTCTTATGAAGTGGTACTTTAATGAAAGGGTCCTTTTGACATATTCTATGTAAAATGGTACTTTTATAAAAAATAATATTTAATGAAGAGCTTGTACTTAAAAAAAGGGGTATTTTTGGAGTTAAATGGTACTTTTATAAAAAAAAAAATAAAAATAATTGGTACTAAAAGTTTCTTAATAAATGGTACTTTTAACATAATGTTACTTCAATCAAATATTTGTGGTATTTAAATATAATTTTTATGAAATGGTACTTTAATGAAAGGGTACTTTTGAACTATTATCTAAAAATGGTACTTTTATGAAAAAATATAAAACGAAGTGGTACTAAATGATTCTTTTAAAATGGTACTTTATTAAAAATGAAATTCAATGAATTAGTTGTATTTTAAAATCATTTTTATGAAACGCTAGTTTATTGAAAGAGCCCTTTTATCTATATTTATGAAATTGTTCTTTTATAAAAAATATATTTAATAAAGTGATACTAAAAAAGTTTTTTATAAAATGGTACTTTTTACAAAATGTCACTTTAATAAAAAACTTGTATCTTAAAATAATTTTTATAAAATAATAAACTTTCTTATGGTTCTAATACTTTAATAAAAGGTCCTTTTGAACTATATTCTATAAAATGGTACTTTTATAAAAAAATATTTTCTAAAGTGATACTAAAATATTTTTTATAAAGTGGTACTTTTTGTTAAATGATCCTTTATTTAAATATTTTTGTAAGGGTTTAAGTTGAAAAATGTAGAAACAAAAATAATTTCTAAAAACTTTAGATTTGTCTGGTTTTGGACTTTCGGTTTCAAAGACCCTGGTTAAAGTGTTATCATCAGTAAGAGGTTTAATGATGTTTTTTTTTTTTTTGGTTAAAGGTAATTCTTTTTCATATGTGTGAACTTTTTTATAAACATTTATACCTTAGTCTGGAATCGAACCACGGACATTTTTTGTCCTACCGTTAACAGCACAGGCTGGTGGTCACCCCAGACATTGTATGAATATGTTTAGACAAATACACTTTTTGTGTTCAATTACAGTTGTGGTTTTTAATAAAAGGGTGCTTTCCACTTTTCTTTGTAAAGGGTACTTTTTTTAAGAAATTATTTAATGAAGTGGTACTAAAAGATTCTTTATAAAATTATACTTTTTGTGAAAATGGTACTTTATAAAATGGTTCGTTATAATTTTTGTTAGTTTAAAAAAATTTACATTTTCTGAATTTTAGTGGTTCTTAAAGTGGTACTAAAAGTTTTTCAATAAATGGTACTTTTTACATAATGATACATATTTCAATGAAATCGTTGTATTTAAATATAATTTTTATGAAAAGATACTAGTTTAAAGTAAAACAAAAATCAGATGATAGTGCTCCAATTTTTAAGTTGAGTTGTATTGTTTAATAGTTTTTTTTTTTTTTTTAAAGGTGACCATATTTTAAAGTAATTTTTTCCAAAAAAATAATTTTACAATTTTATTGTTTTTTTGTTAGTGGAGATCGGACGTGGACCTTAAATTCATTTGTTATATGGGTTCAAGTCGAAAAATGTAAAAGAAAATTTAAATTTTAAAAATTATAGACATTTCTGGTATTCCCATTCCGGTTTCAAATACTCCAGTTGTAGTGTTATCATCAGCAGTATTTTATAAAAAATTAGTCATTTTTGAAAAAAAAAAAAAATAATCTGCATTAAAAATATTCCCCCAATCATTTATTTGCTAAATACCAAAATCAATTAAAAATCCAGACAAAACAACATTAAGTACAAAAAATTAAAATATGTGTCATTTCGGTAATTCTTATAAATAACTTTAAAAAAATCTCTATTAATAAATATAACAATAAACATCTGTCAAAATATTTAAAGATTATCCTATCAATCCATCACATTAGCACGCCATGGTATGAATTTCCAAAAAAGAACAAATAAAACGTTTTTTTAAAACATAAGACAGAAGATCAAAATACAAAAATATTCACAATACCAAAAACTGCTCAAAATATAAAGATTTTGAAAAAAAAAACAAAAAAAATAAAAACAATGATGTTCTGAATACAAAATATTTATATCAATCATTTAAACAAAAACAGCCCAGTTGCACACCCTTCCAAAAAAAATGGTTTTAACAATATTAAACAATTACACAAAAAATAATACTACACACTAATTATTTTACCATATGTAAAATTTATTGGGGATAACAACAAATTGTGTTAAAAACTGAAAAATAATGATTTTTTTGTTATTTTAATCTTAAAGCAGTTTTTTTTTGTTGATTTTCAGCGAGATATCGTAGATTTTTTTTATTATTTGTGCAGTTTTTTTAACCCATTTTGGGGGGATAATAAAAGTAGAATCATGCCGCAGAAGCTAAAAAATATTTAATACGCAGCAGTATTACAACAAGAAACGTCTTTTTGTCAACGCATATCATATTAATGAGGTGGTTGTATCGTCTAAGGTGCCAGTTAGCCTGTGTTGTTATTCGTAGTTCGATTTCAGGCTGGGCTAAATATGGTAATAAAAACTATTTTATACGAAAAACAATTACCTATTTACAAAACAAACTGATATTAAAAATTCTACTGATGATAACACTATAACTGGAGTGTTTGAAACCGGTATAGTAATACCAGAAAATTTCTTAAATTTTTAGAAACTAAAATTTTCCTGCATTTTTCAACTTAAAACACTTTTATCAAATAGAATTAGAGCACTGGTTCGATCGGTACTAACAGAAAAAACAATAAAAAAAATTTGTTATTTGAATTTGTCCATCGAAAAATGTTTGAGATTTTTAACATGTCTCGCTCGATATCTCAAAAAACTTGTTATAAAGTTTTATATCTTAACCCTTCTGCACTCCTTGGGTCAATTTGACCCAATTTTGGTTTTCAAACGCAAAATTTTTCCCTTTAGTTATAAGATATCAACGTGAAACTTTAATTTATCCATTACAGGGACGAAAATTATGGTTTTAAAAGAAAATAATAAAATTTAAATTTTTCCTCCCCCCTCCACATTTAAAAACACGATTTACACACATTTAATATCCTTTGGGTCAATATGACCCAACAAGCGATAATGCAAGTTTAGTTCTACTTTACCATTTTTATACCCTCCAACTACAGTATAGAGCTAAAAAGAATGCCGGTATTTTTTTTGGAAAAATGTTTACTTCTTGGGGTGCACAGTGGGTTGAAACATATGTAAACTGGGGATTAATTCAGAAAAGCCCTTTATTATAAATATTTATATTTTTTTAGACTAACTATACACAGAAAAAAAAAAGTTGTCAATTCAATTAATTTTATTGTTAATACAATTAAACATTTAATTGAAACTGAGCCTACATTGGATATTGTCAATACAACAATGGCTTTTGTAACTTTTTTAAAAAAATAAACCTAAAAATAGAAATAAATAAACTAAAAAAAAAAAATAAATATAAAAAAAAAAAAAAATCATCCACCGACAACTGGCATCGAACCCGCAACATTAATGCTACGCGTCTAGTACACTACCACCGTGCTATCCTCATATATATTTATACTTGACTAAACAGCATATTTAAAAAAACACTAAAAAAAGAATGATACAAAAATCTAAAATAAGAAAAAAAAATATATCTAAAAAAAAAAATCATCCGCCGGCACCTGGCATCGAACCCGAAACTTTCGTGCTACAAGTCTAGCACACTACCACCGTGCTATTCCTCATATATATTTTTAGTTGCCTAAATGTGTACATAAAGTGTCTGTAGAGTCAGTGTGTACTCTTTGCTGTTTTTACAATAATAAAAAATGTGGCATTATATTTAAAAATAAATAATAATGTGGCATCACACATGTTTAAAAAATTTTAAATAGAATAACAAAAAAATAATCACAAATTAAAAAAAAAAAGTGTTCCGCCAACTGGCAGCGAACCCGCAACCTTAATGATTCGAGTCTGGCACACTACCACCGTGCTATCGTCACATATATGTTTGCTTGATTAAATGAGTTTATAAAGTGTCTGTGTTATTAATAAAATAAAAATGAATTTTTGTCACATTAACAATATACAATGTTGATACAATTAAAAACATTGTTGAACTAGTATTTAGTTGTTAACAATTTGTTTGGTTACTTTTGATTTTACGATATTTTTTTCTGTGTACATTATTTAGTAAAAAAAAAATGTTTTACAGAAAAAAAAAATTATATAAAATATTTTTATACTCACTTTGTCATTCCGTGTGTAACGCATCGAAATATCGGTCTAGGACCCCATAAAGTATATATATTATTGATCAGTGATCGATTCTAAGACATTCTAGCGATGTCCGTCTGTCCGTCCGTCCGTCCGTCTGTCTGTCCGTCCGTCTGTGGAAGACACGCTACGGTCCAAACTAAAAGTGATAGACTCCTGAAATTTGGCACATATATGTCTTATGTTCATAGGCTGGGTAAGTTCGGAGATGGGCAAAATCGGACCAGGAAGGAAAAAGTTCCCCCTGAAGAACTAAACCAACCTCTGAAAAATATCATATTTTTACATGTTTTTTTGTGTTTTTGTTTAACAAATCCAAAATTTTTATGCTACAAGAAGTTCAAGGTCCTGCATTTGGACCCACAGAATTAGAAAATATCGTTTTACGGTCCACCACCGCCCCCCCCCCCTTTATGGGCGTGGAATAAATTTTTTTATTTTTATATAATGATAAATTTGTATTTCTTTAGTGCAAAAAGCATAAGAATTATTTTTTTTAACACTTATTCGAGAGGAATTGTGCCCCCCCAATTACCACTACCGACCCCCCCCCCCCCCCCCAAAAAAAAAAAGAAGACGCCCCTGGAATTTTTTTTATTTATTTGCATGTTGGAGGGTATAAAAGATTCGGCACAGCCGAATTTAACACTCTTACTTGTTTTTCTTCTGAATATAGTTGAATTAGGTTCATTTTCATTCAGAATGATAGATCAATAATTTTGTCGGTCAAGGAATCAATAAAATCGCTTTCATTGAATAGTTTTTCATTCAAAATTTTATTATTCTCGTACTGTGGGTGGGATTTTGAGAAACCCGCAAAGGTCCCGCCAACCTCAAAAAAGGGTGAGGTAACAAACCCAGAAAACTAACGCCCAATACCAAATTTCTTTACGCTCTCACAGGCCATGAAGAGCATGATCAATCACCACTTGGTAAATTATCTGGAGTCCGATTCACTCCTGGTTCGTAGAGCCGTTCTACAGGGGACTTGTTAGCATGATCTTACGACAATCTCCGAGGGAGTTCTTGCAAATAGGATCGATCTTAATGCTCGTAAGGCCCAATGTTATGCGTTGACCCTCAGACGGCTTGTGGAATCAGCATCTTTGTATCCATGGGTGGCATAGCTATTGAGGAATCAGAAACTCTTGATGTTCTAGGCATGAAAATCCAATGTGATGTTCGTTGGAAAAAACATGTTTTTCAAGTGTCGAAAAAAACATTCAAGTTTCTTGGTTTCCTAAAACGGTGCAAGAATTTCTTCACTCCGTCTGATCTCACTATTTATGCCGCCTATATCCGACCGGAAATGGAATTCAACTCGCATATCTGGTCAGGTGCTTCAAGGTCTATCTGATCAGGTGCAAAGGAGTGCGTTGAAGCTCATCAACGACAGTAGAGTATCCAGCTCTATGAACTCATTGGAGCATAGTCGGAATGAGTGTTGTGCGTCATTGTTATATAGATATAACCACGGTAAGTGTTCAGCTGAGATTGGCGCCTTTCCAGCAGATCACATCATTTTGTTGTCTACTGTCCAATGTCTTGCACAACGAATTACAGAGAAAATTCGTTTCTCATCAGTCAAACTAGCCCTATGTGGAATTAAATCCCTGCAGAAGTCTACCCAGTCAGCTACACTCAAAAAAAAAAATACCTTGTAAAATTACAAGAAAAAATTTTTACTTTTTTAACTACCTCCTATTTTACAAGAATTCCTAGTAATTTTACAAGATTTTAACCAAAAATTTTGTAATTTTACAAGGTTTTCACCAATAAAATTGTAAATTTTTGGACACGATAAAATTTACAAGGAGATTTCGTAACTTCACTTGATTTTTTACTAATTCCTATTTTACGAGAATTTCTAGTAATTTTACAATATTTTACCAACTTTTTACCAATAAAGTTGTAAATTTACAGTTTTTAGCGCAATTAAAATTACAAGGAATTCTCGTGAATTTACTAGAATTTTTTTGTAAAATTTTTTTGGAAATTTGTAAAATTACAAAAAAAATTGTAAAATTTCAAAAAAAAAAAAAATGTAAATTTTGATCCAAATTTGCTTGTTAAAAAAAGAAAAACTGTCAAATATTGGTAAAATGGTAAAATTATGAGACTTTTCCTAGTAATTTGAAAAAGTTTTTTTTTTGTATGTGTATAATTTGAAAAAATTCATATTAAATGTCCACAAACACTACTCCCTCATTCTTTCGCCTCATAATCCATTTTCTAATACCAACGCAATGCATTGCATTAAGTGTTGGCTCAAAGTAAACAAAGGATGAATTTCAAATTTGATTTTATTTTTTTTAATAATTGCTCTGGAAGGGCTTATTTTTTTTTAGTTTTCTTATTTTTGATTATACTAAAACACGGAATTTTGTTTACATTTTAATGTTGGGTCATATTGACCCAAAGGATTATAGGAAGGGCATATATACAAGGGATGCAGAAGGGTTAAGTTCGAAAATCATAAATCATTATAAATTAATTTGTTAACATATATCGCAAGGGGAAATATGTACCCCAATGTCCTCCGTCTTAAATAGAAAATTGTCCATCCCTTCACAAAATACAACGCTGTTCGTAAATACAACCATGTGTTATTTGATTTTAAATATTTTTAAAATCGGTTGGTTACACCGTCCGACAGCCAATATTAAACATGAACTGGGTAATACACGTCTGAAAGAAGAGAACAAATGGAGTAAAACTGCATTTACAGTTTTTCATTTCGTGATCCTGTTTCCTTTTAAAAGGACTTCAAAGTTTAAAAGGATACATTTTGTAAAATATTTTTGAAATATTTTTTTTTGTCCTAGGATGAAAATGGTGGAGGCAAATGAAAGAGGAGAATCTCCCCTAATTTTTCCATTTTTCTTTTTTGCCATATCAGGATAAAAGGATGTGAATAAAGTCATTTGAAAACTTTATCAAAATATTTTAATGAAAATTTGGAGGTTATTACATTTTAGAAAGGTCGTAAATTACCTCCTTTTTCATGATATGTTAAAATTTAAAAATAGGAAAATTAGGGGAGATCCTCCTCTTTCACTTGCTATCAATAGTGGCATGCCAGGAGAAGTACAAATAAAAAATATTTTTTAAAATGTAATCCTCTAAAACTTTAAAGTCTTTTTAAAAGAAAACAGGATCACGAAATGAAAAACTGTAAATGCAGTTTTACTACATTTAACCTCTAGTTTCAAACGTATATTATCCAGCTCGTGTTCAACAACTTTTTTTTCATTTTTGTCGGACGGTGTTATAGGTGATTTTAAATAATGTTTTTATTCACTAACACCCCAAATCATAAGATATACTTTTTAAAATGGCACATTTAAAATGGTATTTTTAAAATGGTAAATAATTAAAGTGGTACTTTTATAAAATTTCTGGTACTTTTATTAAAAGTACTTTTATAAAAGGTACTTTTTAAAAAAATGTTACTACAATGAGATAGTTGTATTTGAAATGAAATTTTATGAAATGGTACTTTAATGAAAGAGTTCTTTTAACTTATTCTCTATAAAATTGTTGTTTTATAAAAGATTTTTAATAGAATTGTAGTATTTAATAAATGATATTTCAATAAAATAGTTGCATTTTCCAAAAAAAATTTGAACTTTTCTCTATAAAATGATCTATATATATAAAAGAGTAATGTGACTGACTGACTGACTGACTGACTGACTGACTTATATACTCATTCATCATCGCCCAGCTCAAACCGCTGAAGCTAGAGACTTGAAATTTGGACTGTAGGTCCACCTCCCGGAATATAGATCCACTAAGGCTGGATTTTTGCCAATGTTGATTCTAAGGGGGTAAAAGGGGTAAAAAACTGTACTTTTGGTACTTTTTATATCTCCTGAAATAATGGTCATAGAGACTTGAAATTTTGACTGAATGTTCACATCCCGGAATATAGATCCAGTAAGGCCGGATTTTTGCCAATGTTGATTCTAAGGGGACAAAAAGGGTATAAAACTGTACTTTTGGTACTTTTTATATCTTCTGAAATAATGGTCACAGAGACTTGAAATTTGGACTGTGTGTTCAACTCCTGGAATATAGATCCAGTAAGGCCGGATTTTCGCCAATGTTGATTCTAAGGGGGTAAAAAGGGTAAAAAACTGTACTTTTGGTACTTTTTATATCTCCTGAAATAATGTTCGTAGAGACTTGAAATTTGGACTGTATGTTCACCTCCCAGAATATAGATCCCCTAATGCTGGATTTTTGCCAGTGTTGGTTCTAAGGGGGTAAAAGGGGTAAAAAACTGTACTTTTGGTACTTTTTATATCTCCTGAAATAATAGTCACAGAGACTTGAAATTTGGACTGTATGTCTACATTATGGAATTTAGATCCAGTAAGGCTGGATTTTTGCCAATGTTGGTTCTAAGGGGGTAAAAAGGGTAAAAATCTGTACTTTTGGTCCTTTTTATATCTCCTGAAATAATGGTCATAGAGACTTGAAATTTGGACTGTATATTCATCTCCCGGAATATAGATTCACTAAGGCTGGATTTTTGCCAGTGTTGATTCTAAGGGGGTAAAAAACTGTACTTTTGGTACTTTTTATATCTCCTGAAATAATGGTACTAGAAACTTGAAATTTGCATTTTCGGTTCACTTCCCGGAAAAAAAATTCACTAAGGCTGGGTTTTTGCCAATGTAGATTCTACGGGGGTAAAATGGGTAAAAAATGTACTTTTGGTACTTTTTTTTATTTTCTAAAAAAATGGTCATTCAAACTTGAAATTTGGAATGCAGGATCCTTTAGTGAAATAGAAAATTCTGGAACAAGTACTTTCTGAAAATTTTGTACCGTTTATAAAAAGTACCTTTTATAAAAAGTACCTTTTATAAAAAGTACCTTTTATAAAAAGTACCTTTTATAAAAAGTACCTTTTATAAAAAGTACCTTTTATAAAAAGTACCTTTTATAAAAAGTACCTTTTATAAAAAGTACCTTTTATAAAAAGTACCTTTTATAAAAAGTACCTTTTATAAAAAGTACCTTTTATAAAAAGTACCTTTTATAAAAAGTACCTTTTATAAAAAGTACCTTTTATAAAAAGTAACTTTTATAAAAAGTACCTTTTATAATAAGTACCTTTTATAAAAAGTACCTTTTATAAAAAGTACCTTTTATAAGAAGTACCTTTTATAAAAAGTACCTTTTATAAAAAGTACCTTTTATAAAAAGTACCTTTTATAAAAAGTACCTTTTATAAAAAGTACCTTTTATAAAAAGTACCTTTTATAAAAAGTACCTTTTATAAAAAGTACCTTTTATAAAAAGTACCTTTTATAAAAAGTACCTTTTATAAAAAGTACCTTTTATAAAAAGTACCTTTTATAAAAAGTACCTATTATAAAAAGTACCTTTTATAAAAAGTACCTTTTATAAAAAGTACTTTTTATAAAAGGTACTTTTTATAAAAGGTACTTTTTATAAAAGGTACTTTTTATAAAAGGTACTTTTTATAAAAGGTACTTTTTATAAAAGGTACTTTTTTTTAAAAAAAAGGTACTTTTTATAAAAAGTACCTTTTATAAAAAGTACCTTTTATAAAAAGTACCTTTTATAAAAAGTACCTTTTATAAAAAGTACCTTTTATAAAAAGTACCTTTTATAAAAAGTATCTTTTATAAAAAGTACCTTTTATAAAAAGTACCTTTTATAAAAAGTACCTTTTATAAAAAGTACCTTTTATAAAAAGTACCTTTTATAAAAAGTACCTTTTATAAAAAGTACCTTTTATAAAAAGTACCTTTTATAAAAAGTACCTTTTATAAAAAGTACCTTTTATAAAAAGTACCTTTTATAAAAAGTACCTTTTTTAAAAAGTACCTTTTATAAAAAGTACCTTTTATAAAAAGTACCTTTTATAAAAATTACCTTTTATAAAAAGTACCTTTTATTAAAAGTAGCGAAAGTGCTGAAACAATTATCCTAGAAAATTGAAATATGGAATGTAGGATTTTTCGATGAACAAAAAAGCATTCTGGAAAAAATACGTTTTTGAAATTCCGTTTCTAACGGGGGTAAGAAAGTGTACTTTTGGTACTTTTTTGTTCCTATAATAATGAGGCTTGAAATTTGGAATGTAGAGGGTGAAAAAAACATTCTGCTAATCCGTTTCTTGAGGTATAAAAAAGTGTTTTTTTTATACTTTTTATATTTCATGAAGTAACGATCCTAGGCACTGAAATTTTGAATGCTGGATAACTTTCTTTTAGGAAATTTTGTTTCTAAGGGTCGCGACCGATAGTAAAGGGGATAAAGAAGTGTAAATTTGGTTATTCTTATATTTATTGAAATAATGGTTCAGAAACTTAATTTTTTAAATATAGGATCACCTAGCACAAAAAAGAGTTTTTAGAAAATTTAATTTTAAGGGAAGAGGTGGCAAATAGTTATTTTTACTTATCTAACTATTAAACTAAAAGCCCCAGAAATAACAGCCATATTTTAAAATTTTAAATTTTAGAGTAAAAAGAGGTACCTGGTAAAAGAGGTGTAAAATTATACTTTGCATATCTATAGAATAACGACAGTATAAATTTTTATTTTTTTAACGCATATTATACGGAGAGGAATGAAACTTGCATGGAACAAAAGGAGATCGAATTGGAAATGAAATGGAGTAGAACGGGGATCGAAATGGAATAGATCAGGGAACAATATGGAATGATACTTTTTACTTAAATTTATCGTATTTAACTTTTTTTATTCCATATTTTTTCTCCCTATATGTTTTTTCACTTAATCTTATTTTTATTCCCATTTCTTTTTTCACTGAAATATTTACTCACTTAAAATCCAAAAACCCGATAAGGCCTCGAAAATTGTCAATATCTTTTTTTCACCGGAACGCAAATGATAACGTACCAGCGAAGTTATTCAAATTGTATTGTTTAAATTATTCATTGAAATATTATTTTATGAAAGACGGAAACGTCCACAAGTAAAAAAAACAAAGACTACCTAAAGGAATTTTTTGAAATCGATAGAGTAATCCTGATCCTTCTATTATTCGGTGTTCAATACAACCGGTAACGAAGTACCGGGATGGTAAGCTAGTAGTTTTATAAAATGATTACTTAATGAAGTGGTACTAAAAAATTCTTTTAAAATTGTGCTTCTTAGAAATGGTACTTTTATCAATATGTCCTTTTCAACTATTCTCTATTAAATGGTACTATGAAGTGTTACTAAAATATTTTTTTTCATGCAATAGTCCTTTTTACAAAAAGATACTTCAATGAAATAGTTGTATTTTGAAATAATTTTTGTAAAATGTTTTTTTTATAAAAAAGTACTTTATTGCAAGGGTCCTTTTCAATTATTCTCTATCAAAAGGTACTTTTATAAAAAATATATTTAATGAAGTGGTACTATACACAGAAAAAAATATCGTGAAATCAAAAGTAACTAAACAAATTGTTAGCAACTAATTTCTAGTTCAACAACGTTTTTAATTGTATCAACAATGTATATTGTTAATATGACAAAAATCCACTTTAATTTCCAATTAAATGCATCAATTAAAATCATTATTAAAAAACGCACAAAATGCTCATTGATAACACAGACACTTTATAAACTCATTTAATGAAGCACAAAAATATGTGACGATAGCACGGTGGTAGTGTGCTAGACTCGAATCATGAACATTGCGGGTTCGCTGCCAGGTGGCGGAAACATTTTTTTATTTTTATTTGGAGATTATTTTGATTTTGCTATTCAGCAGACACCTGTTAAACACATTAAGTCAACTAGAAATATATATGAGGAATAGCACGGTGGTAGTGTGCTAGACTTGTACCATGTTCGTTGCCGGTTCGATTCCAGCTGCCGCCAGATTTTTTTTTTTTTTAATTTTTTTTTTTTTAATTTTTTTTTTGTTCTATTTTTAGTTTTTTTATTTTATTTTTAAATTAAATGACATTAAAAACAGTTTATTTCCTTTAATATACGCGTATAGTCAACTACAAGTATATGTAAGGAATAGCACGGTGGTAGTGTTCTAAACTCATATCATGTTAGTTGCGGGTTCAATTCCCGCTGCCGGCTAATGTTTTTTTTTTTTTTTTTAATTTTTAGATTTCTTTTGTTCTATTTTTAGATTTTTTTTAAATAAATTGACATTAAAGCATGTTTATTTCCGTTAAAATAATTTATTACAAACTTTTCAATAAATTTCATTGTTGATACAACAATGAATTTAATTGACAAAACTAAGTTGATATTTTTTTCACAAATTACAAAATCCAATGTTGTATTGACAAAATCCAATGTAGGCTCAGTTTCAATTAAATGTTTAATTGTATTAATAATGAAATTAATTGTATTGACAAATTTTTTTTTCTGTGTACGATTCATTATAAAGCGCTCCTTTTTAAAACATTATACTTTAATAAAATAGATGCCTGTTAAAAAAATTATGAATTGGTCCTTTAATGAAAAGGTCCCTTTTTGTTATTCTATTTAAAATGGCACTTTTTTAAAAAAATATTTTATGAAGTGATAATAAGGGATTCTTTTTAAAATGGTACTTTTTAGAAAAGTACCTTATTAAAAGAATCATTTTTAACTATTCTCTGTAAAATAAATAAAAATAAAAGAGATTTATTTAATAAAACGGTAATAAAACATTTTTATAAAATGGTACTTTTTAGAAATGATATTGAGTGGGTAATTTTCAACTATTCTCTAAAAAATGGTTCTTTTTAAAAAAAGTTTTCAATAAAATGGTACTCAAATACTCTTAATAAAATTGTACTTTTAGAAAATTATAGTCAGCGAACTAGTTGTATTGTAAAATAGTTGTTTTTAAATGGTTTTGACTTTTTTCTATAAAATGGTACTTTTTTAAATAAAATATTTAATGAAAATGTACTAAAAGACATCTAATACAATTTTTTTTGGACATGGTTCTTCAACAAATGGTACTTTAGTTTAAGGGTCCTTTTCAACTTTTCTTTATAAAATTGTACTTTTTTTAAATATTATTTAAAGAAAAAGGCACAGAAAGACACTTTATTGCAATATTTGTAATGGTTTTTTGAAATGGTACTTTAACAAAGGGTCCTTTTTAAATAATTTCTATAAAATGGTATCTTTTAAAAAAAATATTTAATGAAAAGGTTCTAAAAGAAACTTTATTTTTGCACATGGTTCTTCATGAAATGGTACTTTAATAAATCTTTCTATTCAACTATTCTCTATAAAATTGTACTTTTTTAAAAATATTATTTATTGAAAAGGTACTAAAAGACACTTTACAATTTTTTTTTTTTGAAAAGGTACTAAAAGACACTTTATGCAATTTTGTTTGGACATGGTTTTTCATGAAATGGTACTTTAATGAAAGGGTCCTTTTCAACTTTTCTCTATAAAATTGTATTTTTTTTTTAAATATTATTTATGAAAAGGCACTAAAAGCCACTTTATGAAAATATTTTTATGAAATGGGTTTTTAAAAAAGTACTTTAACAAAGGGTCCTTTTCAACTATTTTCAAAAAAAATTTTACTTTTTTAAAAAAATTATTTAATGAAAAGGTTCTAAAAGACACATTATACAATTATGTTTGGGCATGGTTCCTCATGAAATGGTACTTTAACAAATGGTTCTTTTTAAAATGGTACTTTTTTAAAAATATTATTTATTGAAAAGGTACTAAAAGACACTTTATAATTTTATTTTTTTTTTGAAAAGGTACTTAAAGACATTTTATGCAATTTTGTTTGAAATGGTCCTCTTCAACATTTCTCTATAAAATTTTACGTTTTAAAAAATATTATTTATTAACAAGGTACTAAAAGACCTTTTTAAGAAATGGTTTTTTGAAATGGTACTTTATTAAAGGATACTTTTCAACTTTTTTATATAAAATGGTACTTTTTAAAAAAATTATTAAATGAAAAGGTGCTAATAGATTTTTTATACAATTTTGGTTGGACATGGTTTTTCATGAAAGGGTGATTTAATGAAAGGGTACTTTTTAACTATTCTCTATTAAATTGTAGTTTTTTTAAATTATTTAAAAGGAAAGGTACTAAAAGACACTTTATACAATTTTGTTTGGACATGGTTCTTTATGAAATGGTGCTTTAATAAAAAGGTCCTTTTAAATTTTCTCTATAAAATGTACTTTATAAAAAACGAATTTAATGAAATCGTACTAAATGATTCTTTTTCAAACTATTTTGTATAAAAAAAAGTACTTTAATTAAGCTGGGTTTTCACTTTAGAAATAATTTTATTAATCACTACCACCCCTAATCGGGTTAAAGAAATTTTTACGAAATGGCATGTGTAACAATTCATTGCAATACAGTTTATATGATTTTTTTTTTTTAAATAAGAAAATACATAACAACAAAATTTTGTTTAATGTTTTTATAACCCATATGTTTGCAATATGTTTCCCTAAAATAATTTTAAAAAACTTAAATCATGCCAAAATTTTTTGTTATTTTTAATAAAAAAAATTGGGATGAAATATTAAAAGAAAAAATTTTTTTAAGGCATAAAACATAAACAATTTTGGGTTAAAAAATAAAACAAAAATCATAAAAAGTCAAAATTTTTTAATAGCAAAAAATCGATAATTATAAATTAAATTTTAAAAGATTTCAAATATTTTTTTGTTAAATTTATTTTTGGGAATTTTTTTAATATTTCTGTTTTATTATTTTCTTTAAATCATTTTTAATAAACTGAATTTGTTTTTTTAACATTTAAGTAAATATTTTTTTTTGTTTAATTAGTTTCTCTCACTCTTTGATGACATTGTGTGCTAAATTTTTCTTTCAAATGTTTTGTATACATATTTATTTTATAAAATATTTATAAAACAATTGAAATAATTGTATACAATAATAAACATGTACTCGTTTTTAAAATATTCTGCAAAATTTTAAAAATTTAATTTGTTTAATGAAAAAAATTACATAAAATGTATGAAATAGTATAAAAAAGAAAATAAACAATTTTTTTTTTAATGATTGATCAAAATTAAGGTGGCAAAATTTTTTTTTTGAAAAAAAATTAAGCAAAAAAGGTTTTTTGATAAAATGGTACATTTTAGAAATGGTACTTTAATGAAAGGGTCGTTTTGACTATTCTATGTAAAATGGTACTTTTATAAAAAATATTTAATGAGGAACTGGTACTTAAATAAAAGGGGTCGTTTTTAAGCTATTATTTATAAAATGGTACTTTTTCAAAATTATTGTTAAACAAGTAAGAAAGCTATATTCGGCTGTGCCGAATCTTTAAATACCCTCCACCAATGTAATGATTTAAAAAACAAAAAAGTTTGTTTTATTTATGCCTCAGGAAATAAAAAAGTACCAAAAAGTGTACTTCCGATACTTTTAATAAAAGGTACTTTTAAAGAAAGGTACTTTTTATAAAAGGTACTTTTTATAAAGGGTACTTTTTATAAAATGTGTTTTTTATAAAAGGCACTTTTTTATAAAAGGTGCTTTTTTTAAAAGGCACTTTTTATGAGAGGCACTTTTATAAAAGGTACTTTTTATAAAAGGTACTTTTTATAAAAGGTACTTTTTATAAAAGGTACTTTTTATAAAAGGTACTTTTTATAAAAGGTACTTTTTATAAAAGGTACTTTTTATAAAAGGTACTTTTTATAAAAGGTACTTTTTATAAAAGGTACTTTTTATAAAAGGTACTTTTTATAAAAGGTGCTTTTTATATAAGGTACTTTTTATAAAAGGTACTTTTATGAATGGTACTTTTAATAAAAGGTAATTTTATAAAAGGTACATTTTATAAAAGGTACATTTTATAAAAGGTACTTTTTATAAAAGGTACTTTTTATAAAAGGTACTTTTTATAAAAGGTACTTTTTATAAAAGGTACTTTTTATAAAAGGAACTTTTTATAAAAGGTACTTTTTATAAAAGGTACTTTTTATAAACGGTACTTTTTATAAAAGGTACTTTTTATAAAAGGCACTTTTTATAAAATGTACTTTTTATAAAAGGTACTTTTTATAAAAGGTGATTTTTATAAAAGATACTTTTTATAAAAGGTGCTTTTTATAAAAGGTACTTTTTATAAAAGGTACTTCTTATACTTTTTCAAAACGGTACAGAATTTTCGGAAAGTACTTGTTCTAGAATGTTTTATTTCACTAAAGGATCCTACATTCTAAATTTCAAGTTTTAATAACCATTATTTCAGTAAATAAAAAAAAAGTACCAAAAGTACTTTTTTACCCATTTGACCCTCGTATAATCAACATTGGCAAAACCCGAACCTTAGTGAATCTTTTTTCCGGAAGGTGAACCGACATTGCAAATTTCAATTTTCTAGTACCATATTTAAGGAAATATAAAATGTAACAAAAGTACATATTTTTACCCTTTTTACCCTATTAGAAACATCATTCGCAAAAACCAAGTCTTAGGGGATCTATATTCCGCGAGGTGAACATACAGTCCAAATTTCAAGTCTATGTGACAATTTTTTAAGGAAATATAAAAGGTACCAAAAGTACAGATTTTTTTCTTTTTTACCCCCTTAGAATCAACATTGGCATTAATCCAGCCGTACTGGATCTATATTCCAGGATGTGAACATACTGTCCAAATTTCAAGTTTCTATGACCATTATTTCAAGAGATATAAAAAGCACCAAAAGTACAGTTTCTTACCCTTTTGACCCCCTTAGAATCAACACTGGCAAAAATCCAGCCTTAATGGATCTATATTCCGGGAGGTGAATATACAGTCCAAATTTCAAGTCTCTATGATCATTATATCAGGAGATTTAAAAAGTACCAAAAGTACAGTTTTTTACCCTTTTTACCCCCTTAGAATCAACATTGGCACATTCAACATTGGTGAACATACAGTCCAAATTTCAAGTCTCTATGACCATTATATCGGGAGATATAAAAAGTACCAAAAGTACAGTTTTTTACCCTTTTTACCCTATTAGAATCAACATTGGCAAAAATCCAGCCTTAGTGGATCTTTATTCCGGGAGGTCAACCTACAGTCCAAATTTCAAGTCTCTAACTTCAGCGGTTTGGGCTGGGCGATGATGAATGAGTATGTCAGTCAGTCACATTACTCTTTTATATATTTAGAATTTCCGGATTTGGGCGATTTTTGCCATAAAGTTTATTTCTGTCTTTTATTATTTAACAAAATTTATTTTTTTTTAAATGACAATATTTTTTTTTTAAGAAATCTGAACAAAATTGAATTTTGGCGATATTTTACGTCCGATTTTGCGACAAAGCCAAAAGAAAGTCTGGCAACCCCGTTAATATGACAAAGCAAAAAACGGACACACACACACACATGCTATGTATATAAAAATGGCTCAATTTTTTTATTATTACTTAACAAACTATTTTTTTATTAAATTTAGATTTTGTATTACATATTTTAAAGTTTTTTTGTAAAGATTTTTTTCTTTTTCTCCGTTTTTTTTTTTTTTTTTTATTTCCGTATTCTTTGTTATGTATCTACACAAAATAAGAGTTAATTTAGGGTTATGTTGAAAATACATAAGACTTTTTTCAGTAATTCACTCATAACTTTTAAAATACTTAACCGATTTAGAAAAAAAAATCCATCAGTTTCTTCCTGGATAAATTCCGCAACTTTTGGTACCCCAAGCGTTTAAATCGGTTCCGTATTATTGCCTAAAACGTGATTTCAACAGACAGACAGACGGACGGACAGACAGACAGACAGACGGACATCGCTAGATCGACTTAAAATCGATCAAGGATCATGAATATATATACTTTATGGGGTCCTAAACCAATATTTCAATGTGTTACATACGGAATGACAAACTTATATATACCCTCTATCACCAGAGTGGAGGGTATAAAAAGTGGTACTAAAAGTTTGTTAATAAATGGTACTTTTAACATAATGTTACTTCAATGAAATATTTGTGGTATTTAAATATAATTTTTATGAAATGGTACTTTAATGAAAGGGTGCTTTTGAACTATTATATAAAAATGGTACTTTTATGAAAAAAATTTAAATTAAGTGGTACTAAATGATTCTTTTAAAATGATACTTTATTAAAAATTAAATTCAATGAATTAGTTGCAGTTTAAAATAATTTTTAGTGAAAGAGTGCCTTTAACTATTCTCTATGAAATCGTTCTTTTATAAAAAATATATTTAATAAAGTGATACTAAGAGTTTTTTTTTTATAAAATGGTACTTTTTATAAAATGTCACTTTAGTGAAAAACTTGTATCTTTAAATAATTTGTATAAAATAATTCATTATCTTATGGTTCTTTAAGAAAGAATATTTTAATGAAAGGTCCTTTTTAACTATATTCTATAAAATGGTACTTTTATAAAAAATATTTTCTGAAGTAGTACTAAAATATTCTTTATAAAAAGGTACTAAAATATACTTTATAAAAAGGTACTTTTTGTTAAATGATACTTTGTTTAAATATTTTTGTATGAAATAGTATAAAATAGTATGAAAAAGAAAACAAACCATTTTTTTAAATGATTGATCCAAATTAAGGTGGCTAAAAGAGTTCTTGTAAAATGGTACATTTTAGAAATAATACTTTAATGAAAAATCCTTTTGAAATATTTGTGGTATTTAAATATAATTTTTATTAAATGGTACTTTAATGAAAGGGTACTTTTAAACTATTATCTAAAAATGTTACTTTTATGAATTAAATTATAAAACGGAGTGGTACTAAACGATTCTTTTAAAATGGTACTTTTATAAAAAATAAATTCAATGAATTAGTTGTATTTTAAAATAATTTTTATGAAACTCTACTTTAGTGAATGAGCCCTTTTAACTATCTCTATGAAATTGTTCTTTTATTAATAAAGTGATATTAAACGAGTTTTTTTTTTATAAAATGGTACTTTTTACAAAATGTCACTTTAATAAAAAACTTGTATCTTAAAATATTTTTTATAAAATAATTCATTATCTTATGGTTCTTTAAGAAATAATACTTTAATGAAAGGTCCTTTTCAACTATTCTATCTAAAATGGTACTTTTGTAAAAAATATTTAATGAAGTGGTACCAAAATATTGTTTATAAAGTGGTACTTTTTTTGTAAATGATACCTTATTTAAATATTTTTGTAAGAGTTTAAGTTGAAAAATGTAGAAAAAAAATAATTTCTAAAAATTTTAGATTTTTCTGGTTTAAGACTTTCGGTTTCAAGACCCCAATTAAAGTGTTATCATCAGTTGGAGTTTTAATGACGGTGTGTTTTGTTAAAAGATTGTTTTGTTATAATCATCTATACCTCAGTCTGGAATCGAACCAGGGATATTTTTTTGTCATATTCATACCGTTAATAGTACAGGCTGGTTGTCACTCCAGACATCACAGCTACCACATTGTTAGGATGTGTTTAGACAAATACTCGTTTTGTGTTCTTTTACTGCTGGTTTTAAATGAAAGGATGCTTTTCCACTTTTCTTTTTTAAGGGTACTTTTTCAAAAAATTATTTAGTGCAGTAGGTCTAAAAGATTTTTTATAAAATTATACTTTTAGGAAATGGTACTTTATAAAATGGTACGTTATAATTTTTGTAAATTTAAAAGATTGAACATTTTCTGAATTTTGGTGGTACTTAAAGTGGTACTAAAAGATTTTTAACAAATGGTACTTTTTACATATTGACAATTTTAATGAAATATTTGTATTTAAATATAATTTTTACAAAATTGTATGTTAATGAAAGAGTGTTTTTCAACTATTTCCTAAAAATAGTACTTTTATTAAAAAAAAAAAAAATATTGAATTAAGTGGTATTAAAAGATTCTATATAAAATGGTACTTTAATAAAAAATGATACTTCAATGAATTAGTTGTATTTTAAAATAATTTTTATAAAATGCTACTTTAATGAAAGATCCCTTTTAACTATTCTCTCTTTTATAAAAAATATATTACATAAAGTGGTACTAAAAGAGTTTTTTTAAGTGGTACTTTTTACAAAATGGTACTTAAACAAAATAGTTGTAATTTTGAATATTTTTTTTGTAAATAATTCTTTATGAAATACTTCTTTAAGAAATGGAACTTTAATGAAAGCGTCCTCAACTATTCTCTATTAAATGGTACTTTTGTAAAAAAAATATTTAATGAAGTGGTACTTAAATATTCTTCATAAAATGGTACTTTTTATAAAAATGGTACATACACACTTTAATAAAATATTTTTATAAGGGTTTAAGCTAAAAAATGTAAAAGAAATATTAAATGAGGCGTTTCTAAAATACTTTTAATAAAAGGGTAAAAATGGTACTAAATGATTCTTTATAAATTGTACTTTTTAAAAATTGATACTTCTATAAATGGTAATTTTACAAAAAAAAAAATTAATGAAGTGGTTCTAAACGAGTTTTAATAAAATTTTACTTTTTTAAAACGTTTCTTTATAAAATGGTACCTTAATTTTTTTTTTCCTTTTCAACTATTCTTTATAAAATGGTACTTTTATAAAAATATTTAAAAGGATTTTTAATAAAATAGTACTTGTTTCAAAACAATACTTTAACAAACTTTAGAAAATGATACAAAAATTTTTACTATTCCTATAAAATGGTACTTTTATAAAAAAAAAATGCTTTGAAAATGATTCTTGTCAACTGGTTCTTAATAAAATGGCCCTTTTTACCTGTTTTCTATAAAAATTGAATTGTTGTAAAAACAAAACATTTAATGAAGCGGTACTAAATAATGATTACAAAATAATTATTCTAAAAAAATGGTACTCTTATACAAAAAAAAAAAAAATAGATAATGAAGGATTGTGAAATGGTACTTTAGTTAAATTGGTCTTTTCAACTTTTCTTTATAAAATGGTACTTTTAAAATGTTACTTTTTGAAAATGATTCTTGTCAACTGGTTTTTTAATAAAATGGTCCTTATAACTGTTTTCTATAAAAATTGAATTGTTGTAAAAACAAAACATTTAATGAAGCGGTACTAAATGATGATTACAAACTAAATATTCTAAAAAATGGTACTTTTATACAAAAAAAATATTCTTAATAAAAAGGTACATTTTAGAAATGGTTCTTTGTGAAATGGTACTTTAGTCAAATTGGCCTTTTCAACTTTTCTTTATAAAGTGGTACTTTTATAAAAAAATATTTAATTAAGTGGTACAAAAGGATTCTTTATAAAAAAGCACTTTTTTAAAAACAAACTTTAGAAAATGATATTTAATACAGTTGTATTAAAAAAATCTTTATAAAATGGTACTTTTTGGAAATAGTTCTTTAATAAATTGGTCCTTTACACAATTTTCTTTAAAAATTTAATTTTTATAAAAAAAAGTGGCACTAAAAGATTCTTTATACAATGGTTCTGTTTACTTAATACATCATTGAAATAGTTGTATTTTAATATAATTTTTATAAAACGGTTCTATAGTGAAAAGGTACTTTTCAACTGTTATAATTCTAAAGTTTTTATTATAAAATGGTATTTTTAAAAAATGTACTTTAAAAAATGGTACTTTAAGGAAAATGTTTTTTTTCAACTATTCTCTATAAAATGGTACTTATACAAAAAAAGTCAAAGATTCTTTATAAAATTGTACTTTTTGCAAAATGGTGCTTTTATATTTGAATATTTTTTTTTAAATAATTCTTTATGAAATACTTCTTTAAGAAATGGAACTTTAATGAAAGCGTTCTCAACTATTCTCTATTAAATGGTACTTTTGTAAAAAAAATATTTAATGAAGCGGTACTTAAATATTCTTTAAAAAATGGTACTTTTTATAATGGTACATACATACTTTAATAAAATATTTTTATAGGGGTTTAAGTTGAAAAATGTAAAAGAAAATTTATTTTCTAAAAATTATAGCCATTTCTGGTATTCATAATTTTTGTCAATTTAAAAGATTTAAAATTTTCATAATTTTAATGGTACTAAAGGTTTTTAAATAATTGGTACATTAAACATTATGGTACTTTAATGAAATAAATATAATATTTATGAAATGGTACTTTACTGAAACGCTGCTTTTCAAGTATTCCCTAAAAATAGCACTTTTAAAATATTTTGAAAATTTGAAATGCTAAGGAATTCTTTTATAAAAAAATATGTTTAATAAAGTGGTAGTAAAATTTTATTTTTTATAAAATGGTACTTTTTACAAAATGGTACTTTTTACAAAATGTTGCTTTAATGAAATAGTGTTATTTTAAATTTGTTTTTATAATACAGGTCATTATAAAATTATTCTTTTAAGAAATGGTACTTTAATGATAGGGTCCTTTTCAACTATTCTCTATAAAATTGTGCTTTTATAAAAATTTTTTAATGAAGTGGTACTAAAATATTCTTTATAAAATGTTACTTCAACGAAATATTTTTATTTTTTTATAATTGTTGAGAAATGGTATTTTAATACAAGAATGCTTTTCCACTTTTCTCTTTAAATGAAGTGGTACTGAAAGATTGTTTATAAAATGGTACTTTTTGGAAATGGTACTTTATAATTTTTATCAATTAAAAAAATATTTAAAATTTTATAAATTTTATGTCATAATTTTTTAGGGGATTGCCTTTTTAAAAAAACTAGGTCATAATCTGTTATCTTTTAAAAATTTCACAATTTTATTTCAATTATTCTTTTTTTTTTTCAAAATCTTTTATTTACAATCTTTAATTTCCGCCTCATCAGCTGTCTTTATTTTATAGACTCTGCATCATATTTATAATAAACATCTGTTTTAAAAACCAAACAAAAAATTAAAAAAAAAAACAATTTATAATTTCTATAATAGAAACTTGTATTCATTTCAAATATAAACAAATTTTAAAAAACAAAATCAAACAAGTAGAAAAATTAAATTCGACTTGGTCGAATCTATGAATACCCTCCACAATGTTATCTGATAGTAATTTTCTAAAAAAAATTTCAAAAAATTGCATTACATTTTTTATTAGAAATATATATATTATTTTGAGTCAAACTTTCTTTTAATCAATCAAATTTTTTTGAGTGTAAAGTTTTTTTGACTGTCAACATTTTTTTGAGTCTGCCATTTCATTAAAAAAAATAATAATAATGTGTACATTTTTTTTGAGTGTAAATACTTTTTTAGTGTACAATTTCTTTGAGTAACAAATTACTTTGTAAAATATTTTTGTTGGTTTATACCTATAATGTAATACAAAAAAAAACTATTTCACATATTTTCTTTTTTTTATATTACCATCTTCATCTTTAAAAACCAAAAACAAATTAACATTCAATCATACACATACTTTATTTGATTTTTTCCCGTTACATACAGTTACACTAACAATAACAAAACAATAACAAATATTTACTTGTCTAACAACTAAACTGCACCCCACGAAAAGAAAACAAACAACAACAAGTTTTACAAAACTGGTATTTCACCATGCTTATAAAACTTGTTTACCGAGTTTTCAACAGTTTAAGGTCAAACAAATCTAAATTCCACTGCTTTGCTTATAACTTTTGAACCACTGAACCGATTTTGCTGAAATTCAAAACCAAACAGCCTCGAGGAACGACAAATATATATGCTAAGCTTCAGCCCCCTTAGAATTGTTTTTCGAAAGTTATAGTGGTTTTAATCTTGTAAATTCGAAAAATACCCTTGCCGAAATTTACTATTTTGCTCATAACTTTTGAACCACTGGACCGATTTCGCTGGATTGCAATACCAACCTGACCCGGTAAATGGAGAACATATATGTCAAACTTCAGGGGTCTCCGTAAAGTCTTTCAAAAGTTAGCGTGTTTTCAACGGACAGACAGACAGACGGACGGACGGACGGACGGACGGACGGACGGACGGACATCGCTAGATCGACTTAAAATCGATCAAGGATCGTGAATATATATACTTTGTGGGGTCCTAGACCAATATTTCGATGTGTTACAAACGGAATGACAAACTTATATATACCCTCTATCACTAGAGTGGAGGGTATAAAAAAGAGAAAAAAAATCTCATATTTGAAGCTAATGAATATCATTTAAACCAGCTTAAAGGCGACCTTATGTCTCATCGATTTAAGAAAAAAAATTTAAAAATTTATTTAAAAAAACTTGTTGTAATCAATGAGACATTTTTTTTTAAATTTTTTTTCGGCTAGAAATATTGAAATATCATATATCACTAAAAACAACAGTGATAACAAATTCAGAAAATAAAAAAAAAACAAGTTTTGTATAATTTTTTGAACTTTTAATTATAACAATTTATTAAAAACCCATCAATAATTTGTTTATAATTTTGTTATTTTTTCTTGTCTATTAACTAATTTTGTTTAATTTCCTTTTTGTTTAACATTTTTTTTTTATATTCAATACAAAAATTATGTCATTTCAATAAAAAAAAATACTCTCGGGTGACTTACAAATTTTGAAATGGGTTGATTATATTTAAAGACATGGTTATGGCAATTAAAGTTGATGATAAAAAAAAACAGATGACAGAATGATGATAAAGTTGGGTAGAGTTGGCGTAGAAATTGTAAGATGTTAAACATATTTATTTAAGACGCAGTCTTTTTTTAACAGACAATCCTTGATTTTTTCTTTTATTAAATTGCTGCAATTATTACACCCAATAATTTTTTTTTTGAAAAGACGTTTTTCTAATAGACCCCTACTCCATGTTATTTAACTGATGACAAACAATTAATTTATGATTGAGTTTATTAAAATCAAACACCATTTTCAATTTTAATTTAGAAAAAATTTAAAAAAGATTTCCAAATTTTAAAAAGTACCTTTATTAAATCGTACTTTTAAAAAAAATATTTAATAAAGTGGTACAAAAAGATTCTTTATAAAATAGTACTTTTTTAAAAATGATGCCTCAACAAATTTTAGAAATGATACAATAATTTTCTCTATTTTTATTAAATGGTACTTTTGTAAATAAAAAAATATATAATGCAGTTGTACTAAAAAATGCTTCCTAAAAAGGTACTTTTTAGAAATAGTTCTTGTGAAATGGATCTTAAATAAAAGGGTTCATTTCAACTGTTTTCTATAAACAAATATTTTTTTATAAAAAAAATATATTCAACAAAGTAGTACTAAAAACTTTTTTTATTAAAACAAAATATTTAATGCAGCGGTACTAAATGATTCTTTATAAACTGTACTTTTTACAAACTAATACTTCTATAAAATGGTAATTTTATAAAAAAAAAATATTTTAATGAACTGGTTCTAAAAGATTTCTAATAAAAGGGTACTTTTAAGAAATGGTTCTTTTTAAAATTGTACCTTAAAAAAATGTTCCTCTTCAACTTTTCTTTATAAAATGGTACTTTTATAAAAATATTTAATAAAGTGGTACAAACAATTAATGTAAAATTGAGTTTATTTAAATCAGACACCATTTTCTATTTAAATTTAGAAAAAATTTTAAAAAAATTTCCAAATTTTAAAAAGTACCATTTTTAAATAGTACTTTTTTAAAAATATTTAGTAAAGTGGTTCAAAAGTATTCTTTATTAAATAGTACTTTTTTAAAATTATACCTCAAAAAACTTTAAAAAATGATGTTTAATGCGGTTGTTTTAAAAATTTCTTTATAAAATGGTACTTTTGGAAATGGTACTTTTTGGAAATGGTTCTTGTAAAATGGTTTTTTAATAAAAGTGTAATTTTCAACAGTTTTCTATAAAAATTAAATTTTTATAAAAAATAATATTAATGAATTTGTTCTAAAAGATTTTTTAAGCAAATAAAAATTTTTTTTTAAATGGTACTAAATGATTTTTTATTAATTGTACTTTTTAGGTAAGATTAGGTTGTAAGTGGCTGCTGAAGTTTCACGTCAGCACATTAAGACTCTTAAGGTCCATTGTAGACTCTGAGGTTCATTTTACGTTGTACAAACTAATACTTCTAAAAAATAGTTCTTTTATAAAAAAAAATATTTAATGAAGTATTTCTAAAAGATTCTTAATAAACGGTACATTTTAGAAATGGTTCTTTATGAAATGGTACTTTAATAAAATGTTCCTTTTTAAATATTCTTTATAAAATGGTACTTTTATAAAAATATTTAAAAAAGTGGTACAAAAGGATTTTTCTTTGTAAAATAGTACTTTTTAAAAATGATTGTTCAACAAACTTTCGCAAACGATATTTAATGCAAGTGTACTAAAAAAATTATTATAAAATGGTACTTTTTGAAAAAAAAAATATTTAATGGAGTGGTTCCAAAATATTTGTATGAAAATTGTAAAATGTTATTAAATGATTTCTTATAAATTGTACTTCTTTAAATACTGATACTTCTTTAAAATGGTACTTTTACAAAAAAAAATATTTTATGAAGTTTAGTTTTTAGTTTAGTTTTTTTTAATTATTTTAAAAATGGGTACTTTTTTGAAATGGCCCTTTATGAAATGGTACCTTAAAAAAAGGTTCCTTTTAAACTTTTTTTTTCAATAGTGCTTTTATAAAAATATTTAATAAAGTGGTACAAAAGGATTCTTTACAAAATAGTACTTTTTAAAAAGATACTTCTCAACAAAGTTTAGAAAATGATATAAATTTTTTTATGAAATGGTACTTTTGTGAAAGTACCCTCTTCAACTATTCTCATCAAATGGTACTTTAAAAAAAAACAGTATTTAATGAAGTAGTACTAAAAAATATTTTATAGAAAAGTACTTTTTGGAAATGGCTCTTAATGAAATGATATTTTATCAAAAGGGTTCTTTTTAACTTTATGGCACTAAAAAAAATTTTATAACATGGTTCTTTTAACAAAATTGTACTACACTAAAATAGATGGATTTAATTATAATTTTTATTACGAAAAGGGTAATTTTTAACTATTCTGCTACTAAAATATTCTTTATAACACGATTCTTTGAAGAAATGGTTGTTTGTCAAATGGTACTTTAAGGAAAGTGTTATTTTCAACTATTCTCTATAAAATGTTTTTTTTTTAACTTTTTTAATGAGATGGTACAAAAAAAGTTTTTATAAAACGGTACATTTTACAACATGGTGCCCAAAGAGCTAGTTGTGTTATAAAATAATTTTTATTAAATAGTACTTTAATAAAAAGGGTCCCTTTCAATTATTCTCTATAAAACGCTACTTTTACAAAAAAAAATATTTAATGATGTGGTACTAAAAGATTCATTTTAAAATTGCATTTTTTTAAAAGGATACCTGAATTGAACTAATACAATAGTACTTTAAAAAAAATTAGTGGAGTGGTACCAAAAAATTCTTTATAAAATGGTACTTTTTAGAAAATGATACTTTAAGGAAATAGTTGTTTTTTAAAATTGTTTTTATAAAATGGTAATTTTGTACTTTTATAAAAAAAATAAAATATTAAACAGCATGGTACTTTATTTGTAAAATGGTACTTCAATAAAATAGTTGTTCTTTTATTAAATAAAACTTTAATGAAAAGGACCTTTTTAAACTATATTCTATTAAATGGTACTTTTTATAATAGTGCTTTTTATAAATAACTCTTAATGAAATAGACCTTTAATGAAGAGGTATCGGTAGTTTTTAAAAAAAGCTCTTTATAAAATGGTACTTTAATGAAGGGGTACTGGAACTTTAAAAAAAAAAATATACTTTAATGAACAATTTGTATTTTAAAATTATTTTTATGACATAGTTTTTTATGAAATAGAACTTAAATAAAGTGTATTTTTCAACTATTCTCTATAAAATGGTGCTTTTATAAAAAAAACATTATAACATTTTTTGAATTACAAAAACGCTTTGTAAAATATTTTTATAATACTTATGCCTTTTAAAGCTTGTTTAGCGATTTTGCTGAAATTTAAATCCAGCCGGACCGGAAGAACGATAAATACATATCGCTCATGTACTTGTATAGTGTCATAACTCAAAATATTTGTTTTTGCAGAAAACGCGTTTACAGTTTACAATTGAAACTGGTTTTCCATTGAAAAAAGCCGGTACATAGAAAATGTAAAAATGGTGGGTTCGTTTTCCAAACGGTGAGTTTAAAAGATATTAAATCGGATTTTTGACACAACACAAAGCATGATATAACAAATAATTATGTATCAGTTACTCAAAAATAACATATTTTGAGTTATGACACTATACAAGTAAATGAGCGATATGTTATTTCGCAAGTTAGCGTGTGTTCAACAGACAGATTAAAGAACATCGATATTTCGTCAAAAAAAATTTGATCGAGGACAATGAATTTTACTTTTGGGATGCTTGACCGATTACACCGTCCGACAGCCAATATTAAACATTAACCGGATGATGTACAACTGAAAGTAGAGGTCAAATGGAGAAAAACTGCATTTACGGTATTTCATTTCGTAATCCAGTTTCCTTTTAAAAGGACTTCAAAGTTCAAAAGGATACATTTTGCAAAATATATTTGAAATATTTGTGCTTGTCCTAGGACGACACTGGTGACGGCAAATGAAAGAGAAGGATCTCCCCTAATTTTTCCATTATTTTATTTTGCCATATCGGGATAAAAGGATGTGAATAAAGACATTTGAAAACTTTAGCAAAATATTTTGTTTAAAATTTTGAATGATATTGAAGGATACATTTTTGAAAGACCCTAACTTAGCTTCTTTTTCCTGATATGTAAAAAATAATTAAATAGGAAAATTAGGGGAGATCCTCCTCTTTCATTTTCTATCACTAGTGGCATCGTGGGACAATTACAAATATTAAAAAAAATATTTTATAAAATTTAATCCTCTAAAACTTTGAAGTCCTTTTAAAAGGAAACAGGATCACGAAAAGAAAAACTGTAAATGCAGTTTTACTACATTTGGTCTCTAGTTTCAAACATATACTATCCAGTTCGTGTTAAACGACTTTTTTTAGTTTTTGTTGGACGGTGTTATTTAAGGTGACTTCGACAGACTTTATTTGGAATTAGTTTTTCTGCGAATCTACTGAAACGATTTTATTTTTACTGATACGATATAAAAGCTATGTTTGTTAATTAGAATATAGACTACATTTTGTTTTGATCTCGATTCCAAGGGCTAAGCAAAGTTTCTTTAAAAAGCAGTTTTTCACTATTCAAAAAACACAATAACACCGTTTTTCCTAATAATAATACCAACACTTTTTTTATAACAAAAATTTTAAATTTTATTCAAATTTCTTTTAAAATCTTGTAAATGGTGTTAATTTGTTAACCAGACCTTATTCATAAATTTTTTTTTAAACTAATAAATAATTTTATTGCTTTAAGTAGACTATTTTGTTAACTATTTATAAATTTTTTACTACTGTTTTAATTTTAGTGTTTACACTCATTTTCACTTAAAATTTGGTGCATTCTTGTTTTTTTTTTCTATTAAATTTACTACTCATATTTAATATTTTTTTTTTTATTGCAAAATTGTACTTCCGTATTAGATAATCGGTTATAAGTATTGTTTACCTTATAAAATACAAAGTTTCCAACATCATAATATTTAATCATCATCATGATAAATTACATTCAATTACGTACGTTACTTTAAAAAAATGTACTCGTACTTTGTTTGGTTATAAATAAGGAAAAATAATAAATATTCTAAAATGTAATCATAATTTAGATAATATAGTTTAAAAAAAAAGTATAGAGTGAACTTTTGAATGGAAACTACAATGGATAAATGTTCGAGAAATTAACACAAGATTATAAGATTTTTTAAGAGAAAGGAAAATTTTATAATTCGGAAAATTTGTTTTAAACAAAATAATTTTAAGAATTTTAAAAGAGAACTGTTAAATGAGATTTTTCTATAAAGTTCATATTAAATATTTCTTAAAATTTGAAAAAAGGTAGATCTGATAAAAAAAATTGAGACAGCACAGGCAGAGAGCAGTAGCTAACATATTAAGAGAGTTGCCATTTTAGTTTTACCACTACTCTTACCATCAGTGCTTTTTGGCATTACACACTTGAGAGTGGCGAAAGAAAACTCCTCTTTTAAAACAGAAGATTAACAGAAAATTAATATTATTATTATTGTGCATTAGTCTGATCTCATCATCAGCGCTCTTTGGTTTTACACTCTTAGGTGTATCCTACACCAGCAATAGCCGATTTTTTTTTATTGAAAAACGAAACTATTTTCTTAACAAATTTCTCAGCATTTAAAAATTCTCCACAGTAAAAACATTTCCCTAAAAACTGACTGTTAAAACTTTGAATTTTTCCAATCTGTGAATTTGTCTCCCATCATCAGCGCTCTTTGGTTGTACACACTTGTGTGTATTTTACACCAGTTATTGCCCAAATTTTGTTCTTAAATATAAAAATTAAATTTTAGGATACGAAAAAAATTTTCTTAAAAATTTCTCCGAATTTAAAAATCCTCTGTAGTAAAAAAATTTTCTAGAACTTTCCATAAAATCTGCTAGTAATCGTTTCATATCTTATTCTGCTACTACTAAACTTCATTTCTACAACATTATTAATGTTAAAAAAAATTAAAATACCACAAACTTGTCATTCATTTAAATCTTAAAACATTTTATAAAAATTTTTTTACTACAAATATTAACGGCCTACATACAATGATGAGCATTTATTAACATTTATGGCCTCTTTGACTTTTTAAACAAAGTAAATAACAACAATAGCAACAAAATCAAGTGGCATCATATGGTGGCATCAAACTACAATTATTAAAACACCACAGCCTCGTTTGTGAGAGTTTACAGAACAATTAAAAAAAATACCTATAAAGATTTTACCAGTCAAACAATTTTTTTTCAAATTTTTTTTCAAACAATTTTTTTTAAATTCTGATTAATTTTTATTAATAATTAAAAATTGTTTTATTCGACCTTTAAAATATTATATTTTGTGAGGATGTTTATTCTGGCTCGAGGTCATTATTTTCTTTACTAATTAAAACCATGATATTCTCATAGCATAACTTTCAAGAAAATTATGCTATGAGAATATCATGGTTTTAATTAGTAAAGAAAATAATGACCTCGAGCCAGAATAAACATCCTCACAAAATACAATTTTTTTTTTTAACTAAACAAACAAGTTTTTTTTTTTTGAGAAAGTAATGATTAGTAAAGAAATGTGACCTCGAGCTACTCTTTTAAAAAAAAAAAAACAAGTAGAAAAGTTAAATTCGACTTGGCCGAAGCTATAAATACCCTCCACAACGCCCATTTTAAGTGATAGTAAATTTTCTAACGTGAAAAAAATAACAGTTTTGATTAGAAATATTTTATTTTGTGTAAAAATTTTGTAATTTTTGAAAAAAAAAATAATTTACTAATTTTTTTTTGAGTGTAAAATTTTTTTCGAGTGTTTTTTTTTTTGTTTTGGTATAAAATATTTTTGAATGACAAAAATACGTTGTAAAATATTTTTGTGACTTACCAATGTTTTTAAAACAGGTTTAACGGGTTTTCAACACGTGAATTTAAGGTGAAGCTAATCTGAAATTCACGGTTTTGCTAATAACTTTTTTTTGCAAATAACTGGACCGATTTGGGTGAAATTCAATACAAACTAGGCTGGAGGAACGAAAAATATATATGACAAGCTTCAGCATCCTCAGAATTGCTATTCGAAAGTTATAGTGCTTTTTATCTCATAAATTCACGAAAAACCCTTGCCGAAATTCAGTCTTTTGCTCATAACTTTTGAACCACTGGACCGATTTCGCTGGATTGCAATACCAACCTGACCAGGTGACTGCCCAACATATATGCCAAACTTCAGGAGCCTCCATATAGTCTTTTAAAAGTTAGCGTGTTTTCAACAGACAGACAGACGGACAGACGGACGGACATCGCTAGATCGTCTTAAAATCGATCGAGGATTATGAATATATATACTTTATGGGGTCCTAGACCAATATTTCGAGGTGTTACAAACGGAATGACAAACTTATATATACCCTCTATCACTAGAGTGGAGGGTATAAAAATAAATAAATAAATAAATAAAAATTCTTCGAGCTAGAGGTCAGTTTTTTCTTGTAAATAAATATTCTTTTATTCCATTCCAATATTTCGGCCAGCTTTTTCATGTAAATAAATATTATTTTATTTAATTCCAATATTTCTATCCTCTTTAAGGATCATCATCAGGGATTTCTACATTTAAATTAGGTTCAAGAACAATAAAACATGTAAGTATATTCGTCGCTATTATAAATATACTTACATGTTTTATTGTTCTTACACCTAATTTAAATCTAGAAATCCCTGATGATGATCCTTAAAGAGGATAGAAATATTGGAATTAAATAAAATAATATTTATTTACATGAAAAAGCTGGCCTCGAGCTCGAAGAATTTTTATTTATTTATTTTTATACCCTCCACTTAGTGATAGAGGGTATATATAAGTTTGTCATTCCGTTTGTAACTCGTCGAAATATCGGTCTGGGACCCCATAAAGTATATATATTCATGATCCCCGATCGATTTAAAGACATTCTAGCGATGTCCGTCTGTCTATGGAAATGGTAATGACGACCAAAATACTACACGGATATGACTGAAACTTAACATATTGATTGCAAGTTCTCCCGAGAAGTTTGGTATTGCATTTGAACGATATCGGTTCAGCGGTTCAAAAGTTATAAACGAAAATGCAAGGACACCTCAAAAATTTTAGTACATTCAACATAACCTAAAAATACAAAATGCTTTAATTCGACTGCTGGCTGACATATGACAACATAATTGAACACTAAAAGGTATTTAAACCAGTACGAACATATTTTTTGACAAAAAAAAAAAAGAAAAAAATCTCGGATTTTTTTTTTTACCAAAATTTTTTTTGCGGAAATTTTTTTTCAATTTTTTTTTTTAAAGTAATTTCGTTTTAAAAAAATTTTTTGCAATAATCTTTTTGAAATTGGGGGGGGGGGGGGGGGGGGGTATCACTACATTTGGCAATGCCGAATTTAACTTTTTTACTTGTTTTTTTTTTTTGAAAAAGAGTAGCTCGAGGTCACATTTCTTTACTAATCATTATTTCCAACCTCGAAATAAACTCCACGTTTTATTATACTTTTGTTAAGCAAATGAAACATTTTAATGTCGGAAGAAGTTCTAATTTCTGCACTTGGATACCGGAGATTAGAAAATGTGTTTTTGTCGGACCGCCCCCTTTTGTGGGCATGGATATTAAAATAATACTTAAATAATGATAAAATTATATTATTTAAGTGTAAAAATCATAATAAATGAATTTGTTAACAGAAACCGAGAGGCGGAAAGTGACCCCAAATGACCTCTCCCCTACCCCCACAAAAAACGGCCTCTAATTCAAATTTTGTTTTTTTCTTGTTTTTCACTCAAAAAAAAAATTTTTTAATATTTTTTTTTTACACTCAACATTTTGTTTGTGACTGAACTTTATTTTGGACTTGATTTGTTTTCACTTAATTTTTTTTCACTTAAAATTTTTCACTCAAAATTTTTTTAACTAAAGTCATTTTTTGCACTCAAAATTCTTTTGTGACTGACAAGGGAAGTCTCCCTAGTGTCACCCGCGGATCTTTATGGAATTGGTTTTAATTTGTAGAGCAGAAAAAATAAAAGGACACGTATTTTTTTTTTAGCGGCCCAAATTCATATTTAGTGGGTAAAAAGGAGGGGGGAAGACAAGGCCATTTTTCAGTTTTTTTTTCGTTTATCTCCTATATTATGCAAAGAAACCTAGTCATGTTACGCGGGCTAAGAACGTGTCCAAACATGCACAACTTTTCGTCATATTGAGTAAAATACCAAAATTTTAGGACATTTTTGTTAATAAATCGAAAAATATTAACTTCTTTGGCCCGTTGTTAGCACCACGAGATAGGTATTTTTAATACCTACACTCAAAAAAAAACGTGGGTATTCAATACTAAAAATTTAGCTACGAGTACTAATGTTTTAGTCCAAAAGGACCTAGTGCAGGAATTGGTAATCAATACTAAAACTTGTTACTAATATCTAGTACATGAAAAATACTAAAAAAACAGTAAATATTACTGCAATTTACTACAGTTTTAGTAAATATAATTACTAAAAAAATCATAAATATTTTAAATTTGTGTCCTATTTAGTAAAAAAAATTACTAATTTTAGTAAATAAAATTGCTAATTTTAGTGAATAAAATTACTACCTATATCAATTTTAATAAATAAAAACCAGAAAAAAATTATATATATGTAAATGATTTTTATTTTACTTTGGGTTTAAGATATACTTAATTACATGTCTTCTTAAGCTGTTAAAAAAAATTTTAGCGTTGATTGTACCACATTTGAAAAAATAAATGATTGATGTCGCCATACCATTGAAATATATTTTGCAAACGATCGCTAAAAATATAAAAAAGAAATAATATTTTTTCAATACATGTTCAAATGTATGTACAAACATTTTACCACAGAGGGTGCTTTTTTAACATACATTTTTTTGTATACGTGTGTGTATCCATATTCTCTTCAGCTTGAGTTTTTTTCACACAGCATTGAAATAAAAAACTATTAAACAAAAAAACTGACGGAGTTTTATTATTAATGTTATTTTATTAAATGAGCATATTTAAATAAATAACGTGCATATATTTAATTACTTTAACACAATTTAAATTAATAAATTTATAATATATATTTTTTTACAAACACTCCGTGACCGGGTATCGCGTTGTTTCGGTTTTAATTCTTTTTCGCACTAAACAAACAGAAAAATCAGTTGGTAGCACTGCAGGTAAATGCGAGAAAATGTGGTGATCGCACACACTGCAGCAGCAAGCAGCAGACGGCAAGAAATATAAAGAACTGGGTTTAATTATAAATAATACATTTAAAAAATAAGAACTTTTTGTATTTGCAGCTAGGAGTATGCTCTTTTAATGTTAAGAAATAAAAAATGCGTCATTTTAGTGAAATTATAATTAAATAGAGTACTCTTCATTTTTTCTGTCTGCTGCTTGCTGCTGAATTGTGAAGAAGAATGTAGTAGTTATTACAGACAGTGTTGCCATTACCAATATGAAAAAAAAAAACGCAAAAATCGTAGGAAAAGGGTAAAAATTTACAAAAAAAAATCAGCTACAAGAAAAAAGAGAAAATTAAAAAAATGGAAATGTGCTTTTTAAGGTTAAAAGAATAAAAAGCGCAAAAAACAATAATAAAAATATTTGTTTTTATCATAAATTAAATAAATAAGCTGATACAATCACGAGTAAAAATAATATTACATTCATATTACTTAAAAACACAATAAATTTAATACAAACTTTTGTATTACATTCAATCAACACGCCCCATATCATTTTTAATGAAATGTTTGGATATTTTATCAGTTTAATTTTTATGCATTTTACTTCATTTTGACAGTAAACAAAATTGTTTCAAAAAACAACAGTCATTAAATATTTTAAAAAATATGTAGTTGTAAAAAAATGTAGAAAATATGTACCAAAAAGTTTATAATACATTTTCATTAAAAATTATTATATAATATAATACATTTTCTTTAAAAAATATTGTTAGTATTTCCAATACGTATGAAGTGATATTAGACAGGTAGTTTAGTAAAATATTTTACTCATATCTTTCGTGGGGAATCCCAATATTTAAATGTTATAATTAGTGTTTGGGGTCCGGGAATTCCCGGGTCGGATTTCCCGGGAATTCCCGGGAAAAGACTGACGGGAATTCCCGGGAATTTTTTTAATTTTTCCCGGGAAATCCGGGAATTCTATAAAATAAACCATTTTACATAAAAAACGTTTATTTCAATTTAATTTTTAATATTTTTTTTACATACAGGTATAATTACATTTGTTATTTTTTGTATTTTTTCTATTTGGAAGAACAGTGCAAATATAAATTCATAGGAAAACTGACCAAGTGTAAAAAGTATGAGAAATATCATGAAAAAACTTAAAAAGGCAAAAAATATACGTCGGTTAATGATAATTTTGCTAAGACTGTCTAAAAAATATAAAAATTTTTAACCTAGAATTTACATTTCCAGAACAAATATTGAAAGTGCTGCCAACTACATTAGTTTTTGCTCGAATAACGCTGTTTTAATTTTTCTTGCGATTTTTAGCTATTTTTTGCGATTTTTTGTGGGGAAAAAAGTTGCAATATTTTTTTGTTTTATTGTATTTCATGTTTTTATGTTTTAATTAATTGTTTATCTCTAATAAAACTGTTTTTAGTAAAAAGTTGGTCAAAAAAAAAAAAAAAGTCCGGTAATTCCCAAACACTAGTTATAATCCAAAAACTAAATTGTCTTGATGAAGAAAAAAAATATAATCCAAAAACTAAATTTGCTAAATGAAACAAAAAAAATAAATGGCGAAAAATTTTAATTTTTGTACGACCGGTACAAAACTTAATTAAATTTTGAATCAAATAACAACCAAAAACAGCGATGCCAATTCAGCGCGCTTCGTGCTGGATTTGAAGCTATCCGACCACCCAAAAAGCGCATTTTTTAAATATAAGAAATGGAAAACTTTGTTGAAAATTTTTAAAAAAAGATATTTCACAATTTTAAGACTTATTCTGTGAATAGGCCTGATGATTTTCTAATTTTTTTTTTAACCTTGAATTAAAATTATTTTTTTAACGCTTTTTACTTTATTCAAATTTAGCGCTTTTTGAGTCACTGTTTTGCGCGTTTTGCCTGTTACACAATTTTCGAAATTAAACCCAAATTTTCTTTATTTAAATCTGTCAAAAATACATATTTTGATTGCATCATTAGAAAAATACATCTACATAAGAAATCCGCCGTCGGCAAGCAAAATGGGCCGAGCCGCCAGTGGCCAGCGGCCCGCCACCGCCAAAAATTCCTAGTCGGCTTGGTTACCTGCTCACGCATACTAATAAAGTATAAATCAATTATTATTTATTTTCATGAATTTTGAGAGAACATTTGGGATCTTGATTTGTGAACACAAAACACGTTTACCTGCAAATTTTGAAAGGATACCTTGAGTCAAATTTAAAGGGGACTGTTTTTTTCCAATTTCATTAGGTCTTAGGCGTAAGTATAATATAAAAATTGATAATATAAAAATCACAAATTAAAAAAAAAAATGTCGCGAAAAAAATGGAAAAACACCATAAATACCCTATTTACGAATTTAAAAAACCCTAAACGCGTATTTAAAAAACGGCAAGACCAAAAAAGCACCAGCAAATACCCGAAATGTAACATAATGACAACACTGAATTCAAATTTAACGATTTTGCAAAAAAAAAATAGTTGGTAGCTCTGCTTGTAAACAAGCGCCCCCTTACGGAATTATTACTAACAAAAATAAATTAAAAACCTAATAAATTACTATATATTAGTACTTTTATGAACTAAAAATAGTAAAAAAAATAGTAAAACCAACTACCAACAAAAATTACTCATAAACAGTAAGAAATACTAATTTTAGCTCTTTGAAGATACTAAAAAAACTACTGTAATACTGGTAATTGGTAACTTATTAGTTGATTTGGGTTACCAACGCACTTACTAATTTTTTTACTGTAGAATTATTTTGAGTGTATATTCCGATACCACACATGCCTATATTAATTTTGTTTAAATAGGCGTTAATCGTTAAAAACTGAAAAAGGTCAATTTCCCCGTATACAAAACGACCCCCCCTAAAAATGAGTTTGGGCCGCTAAAAAAAAATATGTGTCGAATTAATTTTCGTTCTTAAGAATTATCTAAATTTTATGAAGATCGGAGGGTGACACCAGGGAGACTTCCCTTGTGAGTCTTTTTTTCACTCAAAAATTTTTTTTTACACAATTTTTTTAAAATTTTTTGTTTTTATACCCTCCACTCTAGTGATAGAGGGTATATATAAGTTTGTCATTCCGTGTGTAACACCTCAAAATATTGGTCTAGGACCCCATAAAAAATATATATCCCCGATCGATTTCAAGTCGATCTAACGATGTCCGTCCGTCCGTCTGGCTGTCTGTCCGTCTGTAGAAAATACACTAACTTTTGAAAGACTTTACAGAGACTTTTGAAATTTGGCATATATGTTGGGCATTTACCTGGTCAGGTTGGTATTGCAATCCAGCAAAATCGGTCCAGTGATTCAAAAGTTATGAGCAAAAGACCGGATTTTCTACAAGGGTTTTCGTGAATTTACGAGATAAAAAACACGCTAACTTTCAAAAGGCAAATCTGAGGACGAAAAGCAAATCTAACGCTTGGCATATGTATTTGTCGTTCCTCTGGCCTAGTTCGTATTGAATTTCAGCCATATCGGTTCAGTTGTTCAAGAGTTATAAGTAGGGATATGCACTAAAAAATCTAAAAATATGCACTAAAAATAAAACTTGCAAAAAAATCTTGTTTTCATAAGAAAACTTCTTAAAAAGCAAAAATTAACGCCGGCTTTAAATGGAAACATTTAAAACCGCAAGATTTTTTTAGAAACTAAAGAAAATCTACAAAAAAAATAAGAACAATTTTTTATTTTTTTATTTTCAAAATAAATTTTTAAAATTTACAACAGTTTTTGAAAAAAAAATAAATTTAAATTTGTGTTTTTGCTAATTTATGTCAAATTATGCAAAAATATGCACTTAAAAGTTACAAATATGCACAAAATATGTATTTAAAACCAAAATATGCATTTTTACCAAAATATGCAAAAAAATATGCAAAAACACATCGATGCCATTTTAACAGAAATTTCTTGATCCGAAAAGATAATTGGTCGATACTGTTTTTAGGCTATCTACAAAAAACATGCATTTGCATGGAAATCTCATCCCTAGTTATAAGCAAAACCGTAATGATTTCAGATTAGTTTCTCCTTAAATTCACGTGTTGAAAACCCGTTAAACATGTTTTAAAAACATTGGTAAGTCACAAAAATATTTGACAACGTATTTTTGTCACCCAAAAATATTTTTACACTAAAAAAAAAATAATAATACACTCGAAAAAAATTTTACACTCAAAAAAAAATTTACACTCAAAAAAAAAAAATTAGTAAATTATTTTTTTTTTTTTTTCAAAAATTACTAAAAAAAAGTTGAAATTCCCGTTAAACATGTTTTAAAAACATTGGTAAGTCACAAAAATATTTTACAACGTATTTTTGTCACCCAAAAATATTTTTACACTAAAAAAAATAATACACTAGAAAAAAATTTTACACTCGAAAAAAAATTTTACAGTCGAAAACAAAATTAGTAAATTATTTTTTTTTTTCAAAAATTACTAAAAAAAGTTTTTTTACACAAAATAAAATATTTCTAATCAAAAATGTTAATTTTTTCATGTTAGAAAATTTACTAGCACTTAAAAAGGGCATTAAGGAGGGTATTCATAGATTCGGCCAAGTCAAATTTAACTTTTATACTTGTTCTATCTCAAAAAGAAATGTTTCATTCAAAATAAAAATTGTATTAAAATTTTTTTTAAATGATAGTTTTTACATTACATTCATGCATTCACCAAATCCAAACCAAAATTTTTTAAGTATTTTTATTTCAGAAATCGCCAGTTAGTTAATCAAGTTATAGATGTTCACATCTTATAACAATCTACAACATTTTCTTTAATAAAATAAAGTGCGTTATGATGTTTAATTTTAATATAAATTAATGATTCATAACAATAAAATAAAATTCTTCAAATAAATTACTCAAAAATAACAAAACTTCAATTTTCTCGAGCAATTGAAACTGACAAATAAACATAAATTAATACTGAAACTTATATTTTTTTTTCGAAAAACACAAAAAATAATATTGAAATACAATTAAACAAAAATATGTCAACAATTAATTTAACACAAAAATGAAATATGGGTTTTTAATTTAAGAAAATTGATAAATTATTTTGAGTGTACATCATCATTTTAATAAAAAAAGAGTGATTTATCTTAATTCAATAAAATTTTCAAAAAAAAATTTTTTTTTTCAAAATTAAACAAAATTTGTGTAGTATATCTCAAAAATAAATAGTAGACTCACATAATAAATCCAATTGCCTGAAGCGTAAATACTCCAAGCGATTTCTTATAGTTGTGGTAACCAGTCATGCGGTTGTCACAGCCTCAATTCGGTGATGACAACCACAATATGGTGGTGACAACCGAATTACAGTTGTAACAACCGAATGACCGGTTGCGGCAACCTAAAAAATTCAGTTGAAATATTTTTAATTGTGGCAACTGGATTTGTTTTGAGAGTGTCGATATTTTAATTTCAATATTTTTTTAAAACTTATTCAAAATTTATGTATTTTTCAAAAATACATCATAGTTATTTTAATTTAATTTTTATTATTTTGTTTTTTATTTGTTTTTGATTTATTTTTTTATAGTTTCTATGAAATGTTTTTTTAAAAAAAATGGCAAAACAAAAATTACACAAAAATTAAAATAAAATATAAAAAAAAAACATTAAAAAGTTTAATGCATTTTGTTAAATTGGCCAAAGGCCAATATACTGCAAATAAATATCGTGTGTTCAAATGTACAAAGAACAAAAGTGTTAAAAATCATTAAATTTGAAACACTTTTTTTTACGTATGTTTTTGTATAATTTGCACAAAGTTTCATGATCACATTTGTTAAAAATAACTTAGGCATGCGTTATATTGTTTTTGCTGTAAATTACCTAGACTATTAGACGAAATTAGGAGAATTTTTTTATTATTTTTTTTTAGAAATTGATGTAATTGATGATTAATCAATTAATTTGTTAAGATTGCAAACAAAATTTGAGAGAGTTTTTTCTAAAGAGGAAAGAAATTAATGAACTAAAGAAAAAAAATAATAAAATAATGAAGTTATATTAAAGACACTACTTAAATTAAGGATGCTGCAAAACTGATTTTCGATTTTAAATTATTTTTTTTGTATTACCTATTAGAGTTGTATCGTTATTAGATGAACTAGTTCAATTTTACTTTTTTCTTCACTGTAAATTTTGAACTAGTTCATTTATTTTAGCTTTATTAGGTATTTTTCGTTTATTCAGTTCAATTGTTTAATATATCATCCTGTTCTTTTAGTTCGGTAGTTCATTTAGATTTTTCGACCATTTGTTTCAATATGAAAATTTAAGATGTAATTCATGATTAAGATGTAATTCATGATCAATTAATTTGTTTAGATTGCAACCAAAATTTGAGAGAATTATTTTTTGAAAGAGGAAAAAAAAAAATAATGAGCTATACCAACAAAAAAATAATGAAGTTATTTTAAAGACGCTACTTAAATCATGATTTTGAATTATTTTTTGTATTATTTATTACACTGAAAGAATTATTGTTCATTCCATCTATGAACAAATTTCATAAAACCAAATTCATAGAATCTATGAAACAATTCATTGGCTGAATGATTATTCATTAGTATTCTGAAATTTTTCATAGAATTTTATTCATAGATTTTATTAAATTCATAGAAAAAATTCATAGAATTAATGAATGTCATTCATAGAAGAGAATGCCATCAATATGCCATTTAATTTTTTAAATAATTAAAATAATGTTACAATAATTAAAACAGTTGAATAAATTTATTAAAAAAATAAAAAAAAAATAAAAAAAACATTAAAAAAAAAAATTTCATTGCTGCCCTGACCGGGGCTAGAACCCAAGACCTACCGGCTGAAGTGGCAATTGTCGACGCCTTAGCTATCAGCGCCACCAAAGAAGAAAAATCTCGCCAACTAACGCTTGGTTTTATAACGCTTCATTTTTGTAAATACACAAAATATTTGTTTTCTACAAACACACACACAGCTTTTGGCAGAGCATTGTGACAGAGCAAAGACACAAACTTAATATGTTAGCAGAATATTATTCAAAATAGCTTTTAAGTGTTGTTACTTGTTTATATAATTTAGCTAAGTGGTTAGACACTAAGCTTCACGAACAAGAGGTTCTATGTTCGAATCTCGGTGGGGATAAGTTAAAAAAAAATATAAATTTTTAAAAATAGAAAATAGTAAATAAATGAAATAATAAAAATAAAATAAAAAAAAAATAAAATTGAAATAATAAAATAAATAAAAATTGAATTGAATAATAATTTTTTTTCCATAGCCTATGAACTTTTTCATAGGTTTCTGGTTTCTATGAATTTGTTTCATAGATTCTATGAAGGGCATCATTGGCTCACTTCTAATGATTTTTTTCATAGAATCAATGTACGTTTTCATAGCCGTAATGAACAAAATTCTTTCAGTGTAGAGTTGTATTGATGTTGAGCAAACTAGTTCAATTTTACTTTTTACTTAATTGCACGTTTTGAACTAGTTCATTTATTTTAGCTTTATTAGGTATTTTTCGTTGATTCAGTTCAAATGTTCAATATATCATCCTGTTATTTTAGTTCGGTAGTTCATTTAGCTACCCTGCAAAAAAAGTCATTACCACTTCCCAGTGGAGTGCTTTAAAACTAAAACAAATGTAATGAAATACAACAAAAATAACAAAAAACACAAGACAAAAACACACAAACAGTGTTTTCTACTCCAGAATACATAGATATTCAGCTCTTAACTCATTACCTATCGCGACACCTCCATACAAATGTAAGTAGATATTCAGTAGATAAGAACTACTCCAGGGAAGTAGTTGGAAGTTGTTTGAAAGCTCGGAGTACTTCTTAACTACTGAATATCTACTTACTTTTGTATGGGAGTGTCGCGGAAGGTAATGAGTTAAGTGCTGAATAACAACTTTTTATGGAGTAGAAAAAACTGTTTGTGTGTTTTTTTCTTGTGTTTTTTGTAATTTTTGTTGTATTTCATTACATTTGTTATAGTTTTAAAGCACTCCAAATAGAATTACTCCGCATTTTTTTGCTGGGTAATTTTCATTTTATTCAGCTTTGTGCACTAAAGTATTATAATTTTATTTATATTTAAAGAGTTTTTTTTATCCAAGATCTTAAAAGGGGTCGGGCCAAAAAAACCGAAATTTTTTATCCACTGGGTCCAAGCGCAAGACTTTAAACTATTGCGAACATACAAATGTTTCATTAGTTAAACAAAAATACAAAAAAAAAAACGTTTAAAAAATTTGCGTTTTTCAATGGTTGGTTAAGTTCTTCAAGGAGGAACTTTTTTTCCCCTGGTCCAATTTTGCCCATTTCCGAACTTAACCTGGATAGGACCATAAGATATATGCGTGCCAAACTTGAGGAGTCTAGCTCTTTTTTGCTCTATTTTGGACTGTATCGTGTTAACTACAAACGAACAGACAGACAGACGGACGGACGAACGGAAATCGCTATAATGTCTTAGAATCGATCAGTGATCAATAATATATTTACTTTATGGGGTCCCCAACCAATATTTCGATGCGTTACATAGAATGACAAAGTGAGTATACCCCCATACTGTAGTTGGAGGGTATAAAAAAAGTGAAAGTGTATTTTTCTACCTTGTTTACTACAATCACGTAAATTAAAGAAAATGTCAGTGACAGTTACACGCGCTATAGTAGACAACAATTTGTAGTGTCCGACCGAATACACCTTTTTTGGCCGAAGCCGAATATTCGGCCAAATTTTCACTATTCGGCCAAACCGAAGCCGAAGCCGAATATTAAAAAAAAAAATTATGTATTAAAAACAAGAAAACAAATAAAACTCGACTCGGCGGGATACTCAAATGCATGAAAATGTTGTCTAGAATGATTTTTTTTTTAAGCAAACATTTTTTTTGGACATTTTTGTAAAAAATATATTTTAGAGTGTAAATTTTTTTCGACCGAAATTTTTTTTTGAATGCAAAAAATGTTTTTAGTTGCAAAAACACTTAGTAAAATGTTTTTGTGGCTTACTAATGTGATTCAAAGTTAGTTCAGTGTGTTTTTCAACACTTGAGCACAAATATTGTATTCGGCCTATTCGGTCAAAATTGTGGCCGAAGCCGAATTGTGGCCGAATAGTGCTTTTTGGCCGAAGCCAAATATTCGGTCGGACACTAACAATTTGTTATGGTGGTCCAACTAACGACGATTTGTCCCACATGCGACGAATCGTCGTTAGTTGCAATTAGACTCCCCGACTACACCTAACATAATTAAGTATGTTAGGTGTAGTCGCAACACACACAAATTTGTTATTGTTTTGTGTGTTTGTTACCTTATGTGTACATAATTATGTTAGGTGCAGCTAGAGAGTAATGTTGCAATTTTCCCTCACTTATCACTGAACAATTTCATTTAATTGAGCGCTTTTATATCCCTGCAGGAAAAAGGTCTATCCGAAATTCCGGTGACAAATTACTGGTGACAAATTATAGTTATCACTTAATCGTCTCAAAAAAACTTAACCCGTTACCGGAAACAAAGGGACATATCAAAACTTTTGAAGTCCCGAAAAATTTTCAAAATTTTTTAAGACCCACAATTTTTTTTTTGCGTTTTAAAATAAAAATTATTATTAAAAATGATTTTAGAATAAAACAAGTAAAAAAGTTAAATTCGTCCTTACCGAATGTAGTGATACCCTCCACAAAACACCATGATCGACTATATTTATCTGGAAATGGTGTATGAAAAAAAAGTTTGTCATTTGGTTCTGCATCAAAATGATATTAAGCATTTTTTTCGTAAAGCCCTTAGTTTAAAAGTTATAGCGTTAAAAACTTTTGTATTAATTTTAGTCCATTTTTAGGGCTAAAAGTCGAAAGTGACTGGCCTGTTTTCATCCGATAGGACCAGTTTTGGCACGGATATTATTTTTGACGTTCAAACTACCAGAAATTGCGCGGGGAGCGGAAAAATTAACACTTTTGACATTCCAGTGTATTTCATGGGTGCTCTAATATAGATATATATAAAATTATATCTAATTTGATAAAATTTTATAAAATTTTATATAATTATAGCCATTATATAAAGTTATATCTAATTTGATAAAATTTTATCAAATTTTATAAAATTTTATCAAATTATATATAATTTGATATAATTTTATATAATTATATCCACCAAATCCTGGATATAATTATATATAATTTTATCAAATTATATATAATTTGATATAATTGTATCCAGCTTTTTGGAAAATTTTACCTCTTTATATAATTTCATATAATTATATATAATTTGATATAATTTTATCAAATTATATATAATTATATAAAAACTTTTTTACTCGGGAATCTACAACACTTTCTTTAATAAAATAAAGTGCGTTATGATGTTTAATTTAAATATAAATTAATGATTCATAACTATAAAAAAATTCTTCAAATAAATTATTCAAAAATAACAAAACTTCAATTTTCTCGAGCAATTGAAACTGACAAATAAACATAAATTGATACTGAAACATATATTTTTTTTGTCGAAAAACACAAAAATTTATTGAAATACAATCAAAGGGACATATCAAAACTTTTGAAGTCCCGAAAAATTTTCAAAATTTTTTAAGACCCACAATTTTTTTTTTGCGTTTTAAAATAAAAATTATCATTAAAAATGATTTTAGAATAAAACAAGCAATTTCAAAAAGATTATTGCAAAAAACTTTTTTAAAAGAAAATTACTTTCAAAAAAAAAAACAAATTTCCGCGAAAAAAAAAAATTTTTTGGTAAAAAAAAATCCGCGATTTTTTTCTTTTTTGTCAAAAAATATAGTCGTACTTTTTTAAATACCATTTGGTGTTCAATTATGTGCACATATGTCAACCAGCAGCCGAATTAAAGCATTTTGTATTTCTAGGTTATGTTGAATGTACTAAAATTTTTGAGGTGTCCTTGCATTTTCGTTCATAACTTTTGAACCGCTGAACCGATATCGCTGAAAAGCAATAACAAACTTTTCGGGAGAACTTCCAATGAACATGTTAAGTTTCAGTCATATCCATGTAGTATTTTGGTCGTGATCACCATTTTCACAGACAGACGGACATCGCTTGAGTGTCTTAAAATCGATCGGGATCATGAATATATATACTTTATGGGGTCCCAGACTGATATTTCGATGAGTTACAAACGGAATGACAAACTTTTATATACCCTCTATCACTAACAAGGGAAGTCTCCCTGGTGTCACTCTCCGATCTTCATGAAATTTGGATATGTTGTTAAGAACGAAAATTAATTCGACACATATTTTTTAGCGGCCCAAACTCATTTAAGGGGGGTCGATTTGTATGGGGGGAAATTGACTTATTTCAGTTTTTTACGCTTTACACATATTTAAACAAAATTAATGTAGGCATGTGTGGTATCAGATTAAAGCTATTAAAAATACCTATCTCGTATTGCTAACAACGGGCCAAAAAAAATAATATTTTTCGACTTATTAACAAAAATGTCCTAAAATTTTGGTATTTTACTCAATGTGACGAAAAGTTGTGCATGTTTGGACACGTTCTTAGCACACATAGATAGGGTTTTCAAAGACCTTCCATTTGGTATATAACATGACTAGGTTTCTTTGTATAATATAGGAGATAAACGAAAACAACTGAAAAATGGCCTTGTCTTCCCCCCTCCTTTTTACCCCCTAAATATGAATTTGGGTCGCTAAAAAAAATACGTGTCCCTTTATTTTTTCTGCTCTACAAAATAATACCAATTCCATAAAGATCCGCGGGTGACACTAGGGAGACTTCCCTTGTAAGTGGAGGGTACAAATATTAGATATTATTGAAGAAGTCAGTACATATCTGTAAGGACCAATTCACACTCATGAAAAGCTCTATCTGCTATAAAAAACCGGTTGCGGTTTATTTGTATTGGCATGATGAATATAAATATCAAAAATTACGGTCGAGCGGTTTTCCTAATATTGCCATTTGAAATTTGTCAAAAAATTTCTAAAAATGGCGGTTTTTTATAACAAATTCTGATTAATTTTTATTAAAAAATAAAAATTTGTTTTATTCGACCTTTAAAATTTTACAATTTGAGTAGGTTTATTCTAGCTCGAGGTAATTTTTCTTTACTAATTAAAACATGATAGTATCCTAGAATATTTTTTAAGACAATTACACTGTGCTAGTCGCAAAAATTAACAAGCTGGCCACCCTGCTGGTAAAGCTAATTCGGGTACGCTGATTTCAATGGCGCTAGCCGTTTTTCGAAGTTAGCGCTAGTATTTGCGATATTCGCGATTTAAAATTGTAAAGCCTAAATACTACAAAAATAAAATTTTTATGCTCTTGGTATAGTTTTTAAATATAAATTTAGAAAATGAATTGCATTTTTTTGCGAAAAAAAAAATTTCCGCGAAAAAACAAAAAAAAAATTTCGCGAAAAAAATAAAAAAAAAATACCCAAAAAAAATTTTTTTTAGAAAAATTTTGTGTCTATTATGTATTGTATTTAGTGTTTGGGGTCCGAAAATTCCCGGGTCGGATTTCCCGGGAATTCCCGGGAAAAGGCTGACGGGAATTCCCGGGAATTTTTTTAATTTTTCCCGGGAAATCCGGGAATTTTACAAAATAAGCCATTTTATATAAAAAACGTTTATTTTAATTTAATTTTTAATATAAATTTACATGCAGGTATAACTACATTTGCTATTTTTTGTATTTTTTCTATTTGGAAGAACAGTGCAAATATATATTCATAGGAAAACTGTCCGAGTGTAAAAAGTATGACAATATCATGAAAAAACTTAAAAAGTCAAAAAATATACGTCGGTTAATGATAATTTTGCTAAGACTGTCAAAAAAATATAAAAATTTTCAGCCTAGAATTTGCATTTCCAGAACAAATATTAACAGTGCTGCCAACTATATTAGTTTTTGCTCGAATAACGCAGTTTTAAATTTCTTTTGCGATTTTTAGCTATTTTTTGCGATTTTTTGTGGGAAAAAAGTTGCAATATTTTTTTCGTTTTGATTTATTGTATTTCAGGATTTTTAACTTTTATGTTTTGCTTTCTTATGTTTTAATTAATTGTTTATTTATAATAGAACTGTTTTTAATAAAAAGTTGGTCAAATTTTAATGTTTTTTATGATTTATATTAATAATGAATATTTCCCGGGATTCCCGGGAATCCCGGGAAATAAATTATTTTTTTCCCGTTTCCCGGGAAATTGAAAAGTCCGGGAATTCCCAAACACTAATTGTATTCCACTCATTTTCATAAATTAATAGCAAAATAAAAAAAAATTGTAAAAAAAAATTTCGCGAAAAAAATTTCAGCAAACAAATTTTTTTTTTTTTTTTGATATTCAATAGAGTTTAGATAATAAACAATCAGCAATTGTCTAAATAATATAAAAAAATTTGTTTTTCTTACTTACAAATAAAAACAAAAATAGTCGCGAATATCGCTAATACATACGCTAACTTTGAAAAAACTGATATTTCAATGGGATTTAGTGTATACGACCAAGCTTTACCAGATGGCTGTCGTAAATTCAAATCAAACTAAAAATATTTGTATTGAAACAATTTTTTTCACGAAAATAAAGAATTTTTACGAACAAAAAATTTTTTCGCGAAAAAAATTCACGGTATTTTAGTTGTTATGTTAGTTTTCCAGACTTGAATGTTTTGAAATTTAAAAATTATTGCAAAAGTTTAAAAATATCGTTTTTATTGTACTTGAGCATCTAAACTTTAAATCGGGAATATTGCGAATATGAGCGCTAACTTTGAAAAACGGCTACCACCATTGAATTCAGCGTACTCGAATTAACTTTACCAGTAGGGTGCCCAGCTTGTTAAAAAAAAGTGTCAAATTCGAGCACAGTGTTATTAATCTGTTTTAAATTGTTTTTGGATATTTGAAAAAGTTTCAAAAGCTTAAGCTACACTCTAAAAAATGAGTCCAGTTTCTACTATAAATTAGGTAAATTTACACAAAATGCGTAATTCTACTCAAACATATTGGAAATTTACTCAATTTATAGTAGTATATTTTTTGAATTTGTTGAAATTTGCCCAATTTATATGTATAAATTGGGCAAATTTCAACAAATTCAAAAAATATACTACTATAAATTGAGTAAATTTCCAATATTTTTGAGTAGAATTACGCATTTTGTGTAAATTTACCTAATTTATAGTAGGAAACTGAAATCATTTTGATTAGAGTGTATAGATGGCGCTGGGTTCTCAAATTCTTAATTGCTGCAAAATTAAAATTCTAAAATATTCTTATAAATTTCCATTAGACGTGTGTTTAAAATTTACGATTATTTAAAAAAAAAATAAAAAAAACAAATCACATCAAAATAAAATTAAAAATTCAAATATTTTTCTAATACTCGTAAACAAATCACACAAAAGAAACATAAAAAAAATAAATTTAACTAATTATTTTAATTTCTAAATTTAGCTAAAACAGAAACAACAGACAAAAAACATGAATTTGCTACCGTAAACTAAATTTAATATAAAAAATATCAAAAAAAAAATTATTCAAATATCCAAAAAAATCAATATGCTAACAATGCTTAAAAATCTTAACATGATTCGAATACAAAAATTATAAAAGAAACCGAATACCAACAAATAAGCATAAAATTTAATATTTAAAGATAACAACAAAAGAAAAATATGTTTAATTTATTTGAAAAAAAAAAATATATATAATTTCAAGTTCATTACCATTTTATCAATAAAAATTCAAAACCTTAAATAAAATTTGTCACTTGAGCATAAATATTTAAATAAAAAAAATATTAAATAACAATTTAAATGAAATCAAATATCAGCCAAATACTTGTGTAAAGTAATTCAAATATGGTACGAAGTATTGAAAATGTTTCGAGTTTAAATTACCGTCATTACCTTATATGAACTTTTAAAAAGTTTATTAAAGTTTAACTACTTCAAACCTTTTTTACTTATTGTTAGTTGGATGGTTACTAATTAATATTCTGTTTAAGAATTTTTAAACAATATTTTATTTATTGAATAACTGTTGGTTTTTTTACAGGAAGGTCAATATAAAATATTACTTTTAATTTTATTACATCTACTTTTAAAATTTGTTAAAGATTTGTTTCTATTACAATAATTTTAAAAATTTATGTCACGGGCAATTTCCTTAAAAAAAACTTTTTTGTTTTATGAAATTTAATTTTTATTTTTTGATTTTTTACCTGTTTTGCATAATTTTGGGTATTATTTGCCAAAGAAATTCTTAATATGGCGTTTAACAACAATGTCTCAATAGTCAGTGTAAACATAAAACTTGTAGGATCCAATTTGATTTCAAAACTACACAAACAAAATATTTTATTCTGATTAATTTTTATTAAAAAATAAAAATTTTTTTATTCGACCTTTAAAATATTATATTTTGAGGATGTTTATTCTGGCTCGAGGTCATTAGTTGCCTTATTAATATGGTACAATTTCTTCGTCTTTCTAATTCTCATTGTGAATAGAGGCGAATATGTATTAATATTCTAGTTTGTGCACAAACGATTTGTCATTAGACTCGTTTGCTACTTTGTAGTAAATCGTTTCAATTTTTGCTAAATAATCTTGACAAATTCCGAAACACGTGTCGATTAAGTCTTGCAAAAATGACCAACATAAATAAATTTAAAACAAAAAAATAATTTTCTTGAAAATTATGCTATGAGAATATCATGTTTTTAATTAGTAAAGAAAATAATGACCTCGAGCCAGAATAAACATCCTCAAAATATAATATTTTAAAGGTCGAATAAAACAATTTTTATTTTTTAATAAAAATTAATCAGAATTTGAACATAATGGTTGGCACGCCATGTGATGAATAACCCTAATATGGAGTATTTCTCACAACAACAACACAAATAACATATTGTTGTAGTCCAATGGACTATCGTATGTAAATTAATTAAACAAAGAAATGTATAAGTTTTTTTTTCAACAACTGAATTTGTCAACATAATTAATTTGTTTGTTAATATGAAAACATTATAATAAGCAAGTGATAGTGCTAAATTCGGTTGTGACGATTCCCTTACCCTCCAAAATAAAACTAATTAAAAACAAGTAGAAAAAGTAAATTCGACTTGGCCGAATTTATGAATGCCCTTTTAAAGTGATAGTAAATTTTCTAACGTGAAAAAAAACACATTTTTGAAATATTTTATTTTTTGTAAAAAAAACTTTTTTTTTAAAGTAATTTTTGAAAAAAAAAAAATAATAATTTACTAAATTTTTTTTCGAGTGTAAAATTTTTTTTAGTGTAAAATTTTTTTTGAGTGTATTTTTTTAGTGCAAAAATATTTTTGAGCGACAAAAATACGTTGTTAAATATTTTTGTGACTTACCAATGTTTTTAAAACATGTTTAACGGGCTTTCAACACGTGAATTTAAGGTGAAACTAATCTCAAATTCACGATTTTGCTAATAACTTTTGAACCACTAGACCGATTTGGCTGAAACTCAATACGAAACAGACCTGGGGAACGGCAAATATATATGCCAGGCTCCTGCATCCTCAGAATTGCCTTTCACAAATTCATTATTTTTTATTTTTTTCAAAAACTATTTTTAATTTAAAAACTTTTTTGAAAGTAAGAAAAAAAAAATTTTTTTTTCTTCTTAATTTCTAAAAAAAATCTTGCTTATATAAAGTTTAAAATGTTACTATTTAAACCCGGCGTTATTTTTTGGTTTTTGAGAAGTTTTTCCTATGAAAATAAGATTTTTATTGTACACATTTTATTTTTTAGTGCATATTTTAAGGTTTTTTAGTGCATATTTTGAATTTTTTAGCGCATATTTTAAGCGCATATTTTCGATTTTTTAGTGCATGAAAATCTCATCCCTACTCATAACTTTTGAACCACTGGACAGATTTCACTAGATTTCAATCCCAACCTGACCAGGTAAATGCCCAACATATATGCCAAACTTCAGGAGCCTCTATTAGGTCTTTCAAAAGTTAGGGTGTTTTCAACAGACAGACGGACGGACGCTAGATCGTCTTAATATCAAGCGAGGATCATGAATATATATACTTTATGGGGTTCTAGACCAATATTTCGAGGTGTTACAAACGGAATGAGAAGCTTATATATACCCTCTATCACAAGAGTGTAGGGTATAAACAATTGACAGGGTGCTGTTTTTGGAGGCGTTTTGGCGGGGATTATCGATGCACAATTTCTTCCCAGGGATTCGATACTTTTTCGAATCCCTGGGTTCAAGTGCAGTACTTAGAACTTTTCTAAGAGAAAAATCTTTCATTTGTTTAACAAAATTATAAAAAAAACTGAAAGACTAAGAAAATATGTGTTTTAAGAGGTTGGTTTGTTTTTTTAAGGGAAACTACCCCCCTCCCACCCCTTGCATGGATTTTTCTCATTTACGAGCACTTTCTCTTGCGAACCCTTAAAATGGGAATCTAGAAAAATGTTTCTTCGCGATTTTTTTTTTTTTTGGTAGAAGGAACCTACATTTTTGGTAGGAGGAACCTACGTACTTAAGCACAATTTTCCCCATGCAATTCGGAATTTTCCCTGAATGATCTTTTTATTTTAAAGTTTGTAAATTCATTATTTCTGGACATAGAAAAGGTACAAAAATAAAACCTTTTTTTATCCCTAAGACAGTCATATAAATTTCTAGTTTATAGAAACATAATTTCAGGAGATAGAAAAAGTACCAACGTACTTTTTATCATAATGATTTCTTTTCGCTGACGAATTTCTAGTTTGTAAGTATATAATTTCATTTTTAATTTCTTGTTTGTAGGAATATAATTTCTCGAGATAAAAAGTACCAAAACACCCATTTTTACCCCCTGTAACTGAAATATCCAAAAAGTACTTTTATCAGAGTATTATTTTCTCCCCAATGGAATTCCGAATTTCCAAAAAGTACTTTTTCAGAATGCTTTTTTCTTTCGCTGGGGGATCATATATTTTTAATTTCTAGTTTTTTAGGAACATTATTGCAGGATTTAAAAAAAGTACCAAACTACTTTTTATCAGAATGATTTCTTTTCGCTGGGAAATCCAACATTTTTAATTTCAAGTTTGTAAGAACATAATTTCAGGAGATAGAAAAAGTACCAAATTACACATTTTTATCCACTTTTTATCCCTGTTAGAACTGAAATTTCCCAAAAAAGTACTTTTATCAGTCAGAATACTTTCTTTTTGTCCTTTTCACTATAATAATTAGTGTCCGACCGAATACACCTTTTTTGGCCGAAGCCGAAGCCGAATATTCGGCCAAATTTTCACTATTCGGCCAAACCGAAGCCGAAACCGAATATTTAAAAAAAATGTTTTTAGTTGCAAAAACACTTAGTAAAATGTTTTTGTGGCTTACTAATGTGATTCAAAGTTAGTTTAGTGTGTTTTTCAACACGTAAGCACAAATATTATACAATTATTCGCTATTCTGCCTATTCGGCAAAATTGTGGCCGAAGCCGAATAGTGGCCGAATAGTGCTTTTTGGCCGAAGCCGAAGCCGAATATTCGTTCGGACACTAATAATGATATCGATGATGCCAAAACCGACCTGTAACAAAAAATGTTAGTTTTAGAACCATTATTTTAGAATGTTTTATTTTCAGAATTTTTTTTTCGCTACGGGATCCTTTATTTTAGATTTCAAGTTTGTAGGAACATTATTTCAGGAGATATAAAAAGTATCAAAGTACTTTTATAGAAAAAGGACCAAAGCATACTTTTTACCATCTTTTTTATTCACTGTTTTACCCCTTGGAAACGGAATAACAAAAAATGCCGTGTTAGGAGCTTAGTTTAGTGGTTTGGGGAATGAGGCGTGATTAGTCAGAAGGGCGTCCCGTCAAATTAAAATTTTCGAATTTCATGTCGTAATACCTGCCAAACGATGGCCACGTTAGAGCTGATTGTGGGAAAATTTGTGAAAAAATTTCATAAGGTCATCTTCAGTCGGCAACCAGCGGTCAAAGTTGGAATAAATGACGTATTTCGACCAAAATTCATGTCCCACATTTTTAATTAGATCCGGCTCAAAAATTCGGAAATTTTACGTATTTTATTGGAAAAATATTTTTAAAAAATCAAAAACCGCGACTTTGGTCCACAGATGCTGATTTTTATACATGAAAATTATTTTTTTATGCAAATTGGTCTCAGAAGTTGGAAAATGTTAAGTGTGTTATCTAAAAATTGGTTCAAAAATGATGATCTGCGATTTTTTTCCACAGATGCTGATCAGCATTTCGGACCAAAATCGTGTTTTTATATTTTTTAACATTTTTTTTAGATAACACACTGAACATTTTCTAACTTTTGAGATCAATTTGGATAAAAAAATAATTGTCATGTCTATAAATCAGCATCAGTGGATCAAAATCGCGGTTTTAGATTTTTGAAAATATTTTTCCAATAAAGTATGCAAAATTTCCGAATTTTTAAGCCGGATTTGGTCCAAAAATTCGGACATGAATTTTGGTCGAAATACGATATTTTTTTCGACTTTGACCGCTGGTTGCCTACTGAAAATGACCTTGCAAAATTTTTTCATAAATTTTCCCACAATCTCCTCTAACGTAGCCATCGTTTGGCAGGTATTACGACATGAAATTCGAAAATTTTAATTTGACGGGACGCCCTATGATACAATTAGAACTCAAAATTAGGAGAACTCAGAACCGTTTTCTCCTGGGCACTCGATAAAGTTTAGAATTCGATACTAAAAACACCCAAAACATGTAATAATGTTTAATTCCGCTGCGTCGCAAAATAATTACCCTGACGGATAACCCTTCTTTCAGTTGAAAAATTATTGTTTCAGTGTTAAAAAATTTTATTTATATTTGACTGACATTTATTGAGACTGACATTCTTGAGAATTGACCCATTTTGTATGACATTTCCAAAGAATTCTGACATCAATCATTAAATTTATTGTAAACAATTATTGTTAAATATAAATAAAATTATTTATAAGTTTTAATGCTGTCAATGGATGCTGCCTGGCCTTCTGGTGTCATTTACTATGTTCTTATCAGTTAAATTGACTTAATAAATTTGTAATATTCTTTTTATATTTTTTTTAATAATCTTTTTTATATTTTTTTTAATATTCTTTTTATTTTTTTTAAATATTCTTTTAAATTAATTTTTTATTAGTAGTATTAAATTAATAGAGATGCGGTTTTTGTGCATTAAAAAATAAAAAAATATGCGTTAAAAAAATGCACTAATAAATCAAAAATATGCAGTAAAAATCAAAAATATGAAATAAAAAATCACTAATATGAAGAAATGACTTAAAATTATGTAATAAATTCTATAAGAAAAAGTAAATATATATTATACATCAAAAATATGCACTAAAAAATAAAAAAATATGCAGTAAAAATGCAGAGATCGATAAATATAAATTAAACATATACTTTTTTGAAACTTACATACACAATATTATGTAGATATATGAAATATCAAAAAATCCTTTTTTTATTTTCTTATTTTTATTTGCAAATTTATGCAAAAATATGCATTAAAAAGTCAAAAATTTCTGAGTTTTTCATTCGTTAAAAAATATGCTCTTAAAATATGCACTAAAATAATATTATGTAGATACGTAATATCAAAAAATACTTTTATAAGATCCTTTTTTATTTGAATTTTTGCAAAAATATGCATTAAATAGTTAGGAATATATGAAAAATATGCATTTAAAATTAAATTTTTACCAAAATATAAAAAAATAATCGATTTAATTTTAATGCATATTTATTGATTGGGAAAGCTAATTTGCATATATCGCTTTTAGACTGTCGACAAAAAACACCCTGCACTGTTAATTATTATTAAATTTTAAACTATTTAACCCTTTTAAGGGTTAATTTCATATTTTTTATTGCTTAATAATTTTTTAAGTTACTGGCAAATTTTTTTTTTTGTTTGTTTTTAGTTCAACCAAATTTTTGTTTATCTTAACTAATAAAGATAAGAAATAGTTTTTGACCATAGAATTGAATAATAGTTTTATTTTTTCTGATATATTTGTTTTTTGTTTATTTATAGTATTTGCGTAATAATGTTCATTGATAAAAATCAATTATGATAAAAAACGCTAAAAAAAATTAATTAATATATTTAATTAGAGCAAAAATTTAGTTAAAGATTTTACTAAGGCGTTTAGGCTGCAAAGTAAATTTAAAATCGTTAATTTATAATTTTAGGCAACTTTCAAAAAAATTATTATCCCAAGAAAGATTTTTTTGATATAATCATACATAATTACATACAATCTTATATGAGTCAATATGGTTTTACGACTAAAAAAAGTAATACGGCGCCATATATCATTTGATCCCACAAATGGAAGATCCAATAATATATAATTATATCTTAATAGATCAAATTTGATATAATTTGATCAAATTTGATATTAATTTTTGGGATCAAAAGTGAAACGGTAAATATTATCTGATTTGATATTATAAAAAATTTGATGTAAAAAGATATAATATATAATTATATCTTACTAGATCTAATATGATCTTCGATATCAAATTAGATGAAATTTGCCGTTCCATTTTTGGGATCTAATTATATAAAATTTGATCTAATAAGACATCATCATATATTTTTTGGATCCTCCATTTTTGGGATCAAATGATGGATCAATTTATATATAATTGTATTACAACACATATGATTATATAAAAACTGTTTTACTCGGGTTTGACCAAATCCCGGATCTAATTGTATAAGTTTTTATATTTTTTTATCTAAAGTAATACAATTGATACAAAACTTTTATGGATCAAATTAAATCTATTAGTTTTATTTTTTAACGATAAAATAGCAGTATAATTTACTCGGAAAGTTACTTTTTCTTACAATAAGAAAGGCGTGTTTTCATTTAAAATTCATAATTTTGTTTCAAGTGTAAACACTCTACAATCCAAGGTCGTTTCTTTCATAAAATTTTTAATTCTTAATGATTATTTCATTATTAACACTTTCATTTCTATTATTTGAAATTTGAGAAGTTGTTATTTTTCTTAAAAATAGAAACTTCTATCAAAATCAATTTAAATCATATCTTTTTTTTTAAACAAAAATGCTAATTTTTTAAATAAAATTTTGAAAAGAAACAGGTTTACGATTTAGTATGGCAATTTAAATTTCATAAAAAAAAAGATTTAAGCAAAAAAGCCGCCAATATTTCTATGGGTGTTTTGTTTTATATTCTTGTATTTTTTTTTTTTTTTGTTTTTAATAATAAATTTTATTTATTTAAAAAATTAACATACAAATTTCAATAATCATGGTGTTTAAAAGAGTGTAAGAATATAAAAACAAATTTGACACAAGTATCTAAACACACAATTACTAACACCTCATTATTATTGTTAAGTATCTGGATTTTATTTTTTTGTGGAACATATTCAAAATATTGAAATTCTTTGGTGTAGATGTTTTTATTAATAACATTGACACCTTTATTTTTTTAATCATGTGTGTGGTTTTTTTGTTAATAATGTATTATGGTGTTTTTTGTATTTTGGGGAATTAAGAACAAATTATGTTTTATAAAGTATTGACAGTTTTATAGGCGATTAACTACTTAAATAGTAATTTATGGTAAAATTTTTTTGTAAGTGTAAAATTTTTTAAGTGTAAAAATTGGATATTATTTTTACAGAGGCAACAATGTTGTTTTTTTATAAACTACTTTTGAAAAATATTTGAAAAAAAGCAAGAAAAAAGTTAAAAATTTATCTATAATTCTCAAAACATTTTCAATACAAATGATTTTGAGTAAAAAAACACTCTATAAGTAATTTCAAATTTTTTAGCGTGAAAAAATTAAAAAAAAAGTTTTTGACTAAAAAATGTAAAAAATTTGATTTGATTTTTGGAAAAGAGGGTAAATATTTTTTTGAGTCACATTAACATTGTGTAATATAAGGGTTAAAGTCGAAAAATATAGAAGACAATTTAATTTCCAAAAATTACACAGGCCAACAAATTTTTAACCCATAGACCAGAGGTTACTTTTAAGAATTTGAGTTGCGCTGAATCCGAATCTGGTCTCAGAATTTGACTATCACATCAAGTTTTCGAGATATCTTAGCTTGAAGTTAAAAAAAACACCATTTTTCGCCATATTCGAGACGTTATAACTTCAAAATTTCACCTTTATTTATAACCCTTATAATACCTTGAGAGATGAACTCTGAGATATCTTAACCTGAAGTTTTTTCTCGAATCGTGACTGGATGCGGCTGAGAGTGGTATGTTTTTACTAAACACATCATATAAATTTCAACGGGCGATATCTCAGCAAATAGAATGGATATTTTAACAATTCAAAAAGCGTTTTTTTGTTTTTTTTTTAATTGGGAATTTAAAACTTTTATAATTTAGTCGTAAAATAAAGGTGAATTTGCATTCATAGGAAAACTACCGTGAATATAGCGAAAACCTGAATTTTTTAAACTTCATGTTAAGATATCTCAGAGAAAAAACAAGATATTACAGAGGTTAAACATTTTTTTTAAAGGTATTAAATAGGACTTTCAGACTACATATTAGGCTTTAAAAATAAAGGTGAATTTTCGAAGTTATGACGTCTCGAAAATGGCGAAAAACAGGGTTTTCAAACTTTAAGCTAAGATATCTCGAAAACCTGATGTGATGGAGAAATTCTGAGTACAGATTCGGATTCAGCGCAGCTTAAACCCTTAGAAAAGTATATTCCAGTCCCGGGGTTTAGAACTTTTTCTAAGTTCTAAAGTTACGAGGGTCGATGTGGAAAATGAAATAATTTATAGACATTTTTTATTAAAACATTTTTAAAAATATTTCTGAGTCGATTTTTACCAAGTTAAAACATTAGAATTTTAAAACAAGTAGAAAAGTTAAATTCGACTTGGCCGAATCTATGAATACCCTCCACAATGCCCTTTTTAAGTGAAGGCAAATTTTCTAACGTGAAAAAAATTAAATTTTTGGTTAGAAATATTTTATTTTGTGTAAAAAAACTTGTTTTAAGTAATTTAAAAAAAAAAAAATAATTTACTAATTTTTTTTGAGTGTAAAATTTTTTTTGAGTGTATTTTTTTTTTTGTTTTAGTGTAAAAAAATTTTTGAGTGACAAAAATACCTTGACAAATATTTTTGTGACTTACTAATGTTTTTTAAACATGTTTAACGGGTTTTCAACACGTGAGTTTAAGGTGAAACTAATCTGAAATTCACGGCTTTGCTAATAACTTTTGAACGACTGGACCGATTTGGCTGAAATTTAAAACGAATTGGACCAGAGGAACGGCAAATATATATGTCACACTTCAGCACCCTCAGAGTTCTTGTTCGAAAGTTACCGTGTGTTTTAACTCGTAAATTCCAGAAAAACCCTTGCCGAAATTCACTCATTTGCTTATAATTTTTGAACCACTGGACCGATTTCGCTGGATTGCAATACCAACCTGACCAGGTAAATGCCCAACATATATGCCAAACTTCAGGGGCCTCCATGAAGTCTTTCAAAAGTTAGCGTGTTTTCAACGGACAGACAGACGGACGGACGGACATCGCTAGATCGTCTTAAAATCGATCGAGGATCATGAATATATATACTTTATGGGGTTCTAGACCAATATTTCGAGGTGTTACAAACGGAATGACAAACTTATACATACCCTCTATCACTAGAGTGGAGGGTATAAAAAGGTCCAGTAAATTTTATTCAGTGATCAATTAATTTTTCCAACAACCCAAACAAACAGTGGAATTTTTTAAGTACAGTAGCAAAAATCCACATTTTTTGACCTCCAATTCTTTTGACCACCAATTTTTTGTTAACAAAGAAAAATTTAAATTATCTTAATATATCCTTAGCATACACTTAGATATACTAAAATGAATAAACAGTAAAATCTTTTCTTTGTTTACAAAAACTTGGTGGTCAAAAAATTTGAATTTTTTCTGCTGTACTTAAAAAATTCCACTGTTTGTTTGGATTGTTGGAAAAATTATTTGATCACTGAATAAAAACAATTGGACCTTTTTTAAATTTCTAATGTTTTAACTTGGAAAAAATTGACTCAGAAATATTTTTCAAAAGTGTTCTGAAAAAGTTCTATACATTATTTTATTTTCAACAGCGACCCTCGTAACACATTCAGTATTTACTCAATCTGGCTTTGTCTTTAACAAATTTCATCTACTATAAAAAAGTTTCCAATGTATTGTCGCCCACTGTATATTGTTGATCAGTGATCGATTTTAAGACACTCTAGCGATGTCCGTCTGTCTGTCCGTCTGTTGAAATGGGGATCACGGCCAAAGTATTATACAGATATGACTAACAAGGGAAGTCTCCCTAGTGTCACCCGCGGATCTTTATGGAATTGGTTTTATTTTGTAGATCAGAAAAAATAAAGGGACACGTATTTTTTTTAGCGGCCCAAATTCATATTTAGGGGGTAAAAAGGAGGGGGGAAGACAAGGCCATTTTTCAGTTTTTTTTTTATCTCCTATATTATGCAAAGAAACCCAGTCATGTTACATACCAAATGAAAGGTCTTTGGAAAACCTATCTACGTGTGGTAAGAACGTGTCCAAACATGCACAAATTTTCGTCATATTGTGTAAAATACCAAAATTTTTTTGACATTTTTGTTACTAAGGCTGGATTACTCAATGCTCAGTTATAAAATAACTGATACCACATATGCCTATATTAATTTTGTTTAAATAGGCGTAAATCGTAAAAAACTGAAAAAGGTAAATTTCCCCCCAAAAAAAAAAAAAAAATCGTGTCGAATTCATTTTCGTTCTTAACAACATATTTAAATTTCATGAAGATCGGAGGGTGACACCAGGGAGACTTCCCTTGTAAGACATATTTACTCGTTGTTGCCCTAAGCAGTTTGGTTTTGCATTTGAGCGAAATCGGTTCAGTGGTTCAAAAGTTATGAAAGGAAATGTAAGGACACCTCGAAAATTTTGGTTTATTCAACATAACCTAAAAATACAAAATGATTTAATTCGCCTGCTGGTTGACACATGTGAACAGAATTGATCACCGAATGGTATTTAAACAAGTAAAAATATATTTTTTTATAAAAAAAAATGTTTTCGTTGATTTTTTTTTTCACCAAAAATTTTTTCCGCGGACTTTTTTTCAAATTTTTTTTTTTTTTTTTTTTTGCAAATAAACTTTTTTACAATGTTGAGGATAGCAATAAATTCGGCAAGGCCGAATTTAACTTTTTTATTTGTTTTTTTTATTTTTAAAATTTTCAAACATTTTAAATTTTAGTGAAAATTTTCTAAAAATCAAAAACTTTGATGGATGGGCGCCACTGGTTAAAATGATCGAATTTGGCTGAAATTAAAAATTGTCTCAAGCTCTTAAAAAAACTGAGTTATGACCATAGAAAAAAATAGAAATGAAACAGAGTCGTATTTCGCTTGAATAAGTATTAGTGACAGCACATTATGTAACTTTTGACGTTTAATAAAAACAATGCAAGATAAAGGAGAACAACAACAAAGCAAACAACAAAAGAGAAAAAAAGTTTTTAAACTATGAATAGTGCGTATTATCTTAAAAAAAACGTTGAATACAGCAAAATAAATAATAAATTTAATTAAATGAAAGACAAATTCCATTTTTTATAAACAAAGAATCAAATTTGATATTAAATGCGTGTGAGATGAGGAAGAACAAGCATTTTGCCACCATATTGGAAAATATATCAAATACAACACTGCGTACCTTCTAATCTTTTCTATGGTTATGACAGTATTCTTTTCAATTTTTACTGTCGAAGTTTCTACTTTTCTATCTTAATTTCTATCTTAATTTGCCTAAAAAAAAATTTTTGTTTATCAAATATTTAAACAATTTGTTTTATTTTAGTTTTGATAAAATTTCTATGGCTCCCTTTTCGTTTAAAACAACAATGGCGCCAATTGTTTTTGTTAAAATTAAACGTGTGCGTAACGCACTCGCATTTTTTTGTTTTTACCGGTAACTCGAACATATGTGCGAAAAAAGTAACAGCAAATATCACAAAAATGTGACTTTAAACATCAGAGTGCGATAAGATATGCTATTTTTATAGATAAGAAAGGGGGAAAAAAAGAACTGATGATAAAAAATAAAACTACATAATAGTAAAAAACTAAGTCAACAAAATTAGAAATAGAATAAAAAAATATTAAATGAATAGTTTAATAAATAAAAAAAGGTAATTGAAGAAAATTTGAAGATAAGTTTTAGATCGAAATAGCATTAAGAAATTTAGGAAAATTTAAGAAAATTTCAAAAAAAAATCTTGAAAATTAAGAAAAAATTAAAAATATTTAGAAAAAATCAGAAATATTATCAGAAATAAAAGAAATATTCCGGAATCATTGGAGATATTTAGTAACATTTCCGTAGATAAATTAGAAAATTATATTTGGAGTAGGCTTATTTAAGCTCGAGGTCATTATTAAGAAAAATTCAAAAATATTAAAAAAAAAATCAGAAATATCAGAAATATTCCGGAATCATTGGACATATTTTGTAACATTTTCGTAGATAAATAAGAAAATTATATTTGGAGTAGGTTTATTTTAGCTCGAGGTCGTTATTAAGAAAAATTAAGAAGAATTCAAAAATATTTAAAAAAAAAAATCAGAAATATAAGAAATAACTTCAGAAAAACTTACAACATTTCTAAAAAACTTAAAAAAATAAACTTAAAAATATTTCGTTCATCGAAATTTATTTTTAGTTTTCACTTTCCATTTAAAAATCTATAATTTCCGCCACATTTTTTTTTTAGTCCTGAAAAATTTCTGAGCCAACTCTTATGGCAACAATGCGAAAACACACATCACTGTTGAAAGTTTGATCAAGTTCGGCCAAATGATTATAAGTGGGTAATGTGAAATTAAAAATTAATCTCATATTTTCTTAATTCAAAGTTTCATTTAAATGGCTGATTTTTATCAGACACCCATTTAAGAGTGACCATCGAAAAGCGCTGATTATAGAAGGTGACAACTTCAGAAAGCTGTGGACATGCCTGCTTTGTCTATTGTGTCACTTAGCATTTTTATACTGTTAATTTAGTGGTAGATTGTATAGATAATGTTGTCATTACGTTTTTAACGCATCGAAATATTGGACCAGGACCCCATAAACTATATTTATTATTGATCAGTGATAGATTGTAAGACAACCTAGCGATGTTCGTCTGTTAAAATGGTGATCACTGCCAAACTGTTACACAGATCTACATGAGACTTAACAAATTTTCCTGTTGTTGTCCTTAGAAGTTTGATATAGCGTTTGAGCGATATCGGTTTAGCGGTTCAAAAGTTATAAACCAAAATTGCCTCCAAATTTTTAGTAAATTCCACATAATCTAAAAATACAAAACGCTTTAATTCGCATGCTGGTGGACTTTTGTGAAAAGAATTAAAGATCGGATGGTATTTAAATAAGTACAGAAATATTTTGAGTAGGTTTATTCTAGCTCGAGGTCATTATTTCCTTTATTAATTAAAACTATGATATTCTCATAGAAAAATTTTTAGGAAAATTATTTTTCTGCTTTAAATTTATTTATGTTGGTCAGAAATATTTTTTACTCTAAAATTTTTTTGTGGATTTTTTTTCACTAAAAATTTTTTTCCGCTGAATTTTCTTTTCAAAAGTTTAACAAAAAATTTAAGAAGTGATATTTTTTACATGGTAGAGGGTAACTTAAATTTTTTCATATATCTGTTATTCCCAAAAATCTTAAATTCCAATCAAACCTAATGCATTTTCCACATCATAGTAAATTGAGAATAACAAAATTTTTACAGACAGTTTTGTTAAGAAAACCAATAAATGTTTTGGTAAAAAAACCACAAAAAAAAAGGTCGAATGAAACAATTTTTATTTTTTAATAAAAATTAATCAGAATTTGAATAAATTAGAAAATATTAAGAAAATTTGAAAAAAAAATTGAAAAAAAAACTAAGAAAACTTCAGAAAAAACTTACAAAATTTCTAAAAAACTTTAGAAAAGTTTCGAGGTCATTATTTCCTTAGAACTATGATATTCTCATAAATAATAATTTTTTTTTTATAATTATTTTTTTTATAAAAATTTTAATAAATTTGAAAATATTACGAAAATTCAGAAAAAAAAATTCAAAATTCAAAAAAAAACTAACAAGGGAAGTCTCCCTGGTGCACCCGCGGATCTTCATGGAATTGGTTTTATTTTGTAGATCAGAAAAAATAAAGGGACGAGTATTTTTTTTAGCGGCCCAAATTTATATTTAGGGGGTAAAACGGAGGTAAGAAGACAAGGCAATTTTTCAGTTTTTTTCGTTTTTCTCCTATATTATGCAATTAAACACCTAGTCATGTTACATACCAAATGAAAGGTCTTTGGAAAACCTATCTACGTGTGCTAAGAACGTGTCCAAACATGCACAACTTTTCGTCATATTGAGTAAAATACCAAAATTTTAGGAAATTTTTGTTAATAAGTCGAAAAATATTAACTTCTTTGGCCCGTTGTTAGCAGCACGAAATAGGTATTTTTAATACCTTTAATCTGATACCACACATGCCTATATTAATTTTGTTAAAATAGGCGTAAATCGTAAAAAACTGAAAAAGGTCAATTTACAAATCGACCCCCCCTAAAAATGAGTTTAGGCCGCTAAAAAAAAATACGTGTCAAAATAATTTTCGTTCTTAACAACTTATCCAAATTTCATGAAGATCGGAGGGTGACACCATGGAGACTTCCCTTGTAAGTGGAGGGTATAAAAATAATTAGAAAAATTATAATTATTATTTCATTCAAACATATCATTAGAATTGTTTCCATTTAAAAATCCATCCAAATATTTGGCCGAATTGTATTTTCTCTCTGGGTTTTTGAGCACTGTGATATATGCCTAAACAATAAATGCGAAATATGTCTTAAGTAGTTTGTAGGACTGCGAATCACAACTTCAGTAGTTTTTAGTGATATATGCTTAATCAAATTTAAACTTAATGAGAATTACAAGTATAGATTTTAGTGAATATGTTTGATACTATGTGCTGTGGTGGTCCGTGACTTACGTTAGTTTTTTACTGAATATGTATAAAATTTTATGGCCTTGAAGAATTATCATATTTTCGTTATAATTATTAAAATTTAATAATTTAAATTTAGCAACATATTTTAAAGTTCATATTCTAATTCTTCTATTTCAACACAGAAAATAATCTTTTGTTTTTACTTTATATTTTAATTGAATTTTATTACATTACTTTAACATACATATAGTCCTGCCAAGAAAAAAGGTTAAGCCAAAATGTAAAAAAAAATTAATAATTACTCTTATTTGTAACCACTATATCAACAACATTTAGCAGCTTCTCTAAAATAAAACAAACAAAAATAACCGTAGTTTTTAACCCCTTGTTATTGTTGGTTATTAAAACTGTATAGAAAAGTAATCTGAGCTCAATTAAGAGAAGAAAAAAAATTTTTGCTAAAAAAAAATATTTCAACCCAAGAAGGGGGTAGTGTTAAGCATTCTGAATGAATCAGTGCTAAGACACTGACAAAAAAAAAAAACTTTTTCTATAGGAATTTTTTTTAGAATCTGAGACTAACATTAATTAATTTATAACAGAAAAATAATTTTCTTAAAAATTATTCTCTGAGAATATCATGGTTGTATTTAATAAAGAAAAATGACCTCGAGCTAGAATACTAAACCATAAAAATATAATATTTTAAAGGTCAAATAAAACTATTTTCATTTTTAATAAAATTTATTTAGATTTTCTATATGCATATATTATTGTTCAGTGATAGATTTTTAGATATTCCAGCGATGTCCGTCTGTCCGTCTTTCTGTGTGTCTGTTGAAATAGCGATCACGACCAAAATTTTCTACAGATATGACTGTAACTTAACACAGTCACTTGTTGTTATTTTAAAAAGTTTGGTATTGCATTTGAGCGACATCGGCTTAGCGGTTTTAAAGTTATGAACGAAAATGTAAGGACACTTCGAAAATTTTGGAAGATTCCATATAACCTAAAAATACAAAAAACTATAGTTCGACTGTTATTTGACATATGTGAACAGAATTGGATACTGAAAGGTATTTGCATAAGTCGAAACATATTTTTCACCCCCAAAAATGTTTCACGCATATTTTTTTAGCACAAATATTCTTTTTTTTTTACAAAAAAAATTTTTTTTTACGATTTTTTTGGCTTGTTTCTTTATACCCTACACCACTCTGTGGTACAGGGTATAATGAGTTTGTGCTGATGTTTGTAACTACCCGAAATATTGGTCCTAGACACACCTTTAAGCATACCGATCGACTCAGAATTACTTTTTGAGTCGATTTAGAGATGTCCGTCCGTCTGTCTGTCCGTCCGTCCGTCTGTCCATCTATCGGTTTAAGCACAATACAGTTCGCAATTTTCAATCAATTGACTTGAAATTTGAAACTTAAGCATCTTTTGGCCCAAGGACGAAGTCTATTGAAATAGGAGAAAATCAGTCCATGTTAAGACCTAGCCCATATACAAACGCCCCCTTTGGATTCGGCTTTGAAATTCAGCAGGTAATCAAATTTTGTATGCACAAATCACCATTCCAAATTTCAAAGGAATCGGGTAAGTACAAACCACCTTCCCGATATTCACATAATTCGCTCAAAATTCATAAAAATGGAAATATTTGATAAAAATTTTATTTTTAGGTGTTAAACGTGTACTTTAGTAACCTAATCAAATAGGAATATAATTGGACCATTTTTGGACTTAGTCCCCCATATAAAAATTTCGACCGATATTCAGTTAAATCGGCCTATTGACAAAAAAATAAACCATTTCCACTAAAATTTGATCTCTGTGTGTTTTTCACACTAAATAAAGATCTAACAAAAGACAGATCCAATCGGTCCATGTTTGGACTTGGGACCCATTTTCCGGAAACACTGGTGTAGGGTATCATATGGACGGTCTTGACCGACTATAACTTTTTTACTTGTTTTTATATTATATTTCTTAAACTTATCTTTTTCCCCCCATTATTTCTCTCAGTGTTTTATCTATATCACATTTATTTCCATATTATTTTTCTAGTTTCAAAAATATTCACACATTTCACATTTTTGAACATACACGAGAGTTGTTTTTCTGAAAAACAAAAGTTATATAAAGTTATTTTTTTTTTGTTTCTTTACCAAAGCATTTATTGGTTTTCTTAACAAAACTGTCTGTAAAAATTTTGTTATTCTCAATTTACTATGATGTGAAAAATTCATTAGGTTTGATTGGAATTTAAGATTTTTGGGGATAAAAAATATATTTAATTTAGTCGGTATGAGTCGATATTGAATATTTCGGAGAAATAATATTTGTTTTGCAATAGGAAATCTGAAAATAAAAAAATTTAACTTCAGCTTTCGGAAGTGGTCATCCTCCATCATCAGCGCTTTTCGATAGTCACTCTTTCATAAGACATTTCTATGAAACTTTGAATAAAGAAAATATGAGATTATTTTATTATTTCTCATTACCCCACTTTGGCCAAACTCAATCAAAGGGTTTTTTGGGAATTAGAAAACTATATGTGTTGAAAATTATAGATTTTAAAATTAAAAGTGAAATTGTTAAAGTTAAACCAGAAAATAAAGTGTCTCACAAGGGAAGTCTCCCTAGTGTCACCCGTGGATCTTTATGGAATTGGTTTTATTTTGTAGAGCAGAAAAAATAATGGGTCACGTATTTTTTTAGCGGCCCAAATTCATATTTAGGGGGTAAAAAGGAGGGGGAAGACAAGGCCATTTTTCAGTTTTTTTCGTTTATCTCCTATATGATGCAAAGAAACCTAGTCATGTTACATACCAAATGAAAGGTCTTTGGAAAACCTATCTACGTGTGCTAAGAACGTGTCCAAAAATGCACAACTTTTCGTCATATTGAGTAAAATACCAAAATTTTAGGACATTTTTGTTAATAAGTCGAAAAATGTTAGTTTCTTTGGCCCGTTGTTAGCACAACGAGATAGGTATTTTTAATACCTTTAATCTGATACCACACATGCCTATATTAATTTTGTTTAAATAGGCGTAAATCGTAAAAAACTGAAATAAGTCAGTTTCCCCCCATACAAATCGACCCCCCCTAAAAAGGAGTTTGGGCCGCTAAAAAAAAAATACTTAACAACATATCCAAATTTCATGAAGATCGTAGGGTGACACCAGGGAGACTTCCCTTGTGAGTTGAAATTTAAAAAAGATTTTGTGATATCTGAAAAAAGTTAAATTCGGCCTTGACGAACTACCGCTACTATATAAAAAATATCACTTTTTAAATTTTTTGTTAAAATTGTTGAAAAAAAAATTTTCTGGAAAAAAATTTTGATAAAAAAAATCCAAAAAAAATGATATGAGTAAAAAATATTTCTGACCAACATAAATAAATTTAAAGCAGAGAAATAATTTTCCTAAAAATTATTCTCTGAAAATATCATAATTTTAATTAGTAAAGAAAATAATGGCCTCGAGCTAGAATAAACCTACTCAAAATATTTCTGTACTGGTTTAAATACCATCCGATATTCAATTCTGTTCACATAAGTCCCACCAGCATTCGAATTAAAGCGTTTTGTATTTTTAGATTATGTGGAATTTACTAAGAATTTGGAGGTGTCCCTACATTTTCGTTTATAACTTTTGAACCGCTAAACCGATATCGCTCAAATGCTATACCAAACTTCTAAGGACAACAACAAGAAAATATGTTAAGTCTCACGTAGATCTGTGTAACAGTTTGGCAGTGATCGCCATTTTAATAGACGAACATCGTTAGATTGTCATAGAATCTATCACTGATCAATAATAAATATAGTTCAATATTTCGATGCTTTAAAAAAGTAATGACAACATTATCTATACAATCTACCATAAATTAACAGTATTAAAATGCCAAGTGACACAATAGACAAAGCGGGGATGTCCACAGCTTTCTGAAGTTGTCACCATCTATAATCAGCGCTTTTCGATGGTCACTCTTAAATGGGTGTCTGCTAAAAATCAGCCATTTAAATGAAACTTTGAATTAAGAAACTATGAGATTAATTTTTAATTTCACATTACCCACTCATAATCATTTGGCCGAACTTAATCAAACTTTCCACAGTGATAAGTGTTTTTCGCATTGTTGCCATAAGGATGGACTCAGGATTTTTCGGGACTTAAAAAAAAAATTGTGGCGAAAATTATAGATTTTTAAATAAAAAGTGAAACCTAAAAATAAATTTCGATGAATGAAACATTTTTAAGTTTCTCTTGATATCCATTCACAATTTTTCTTTTCACATACAGATTCGCCAAGAAGAAAAAAAATCTGCTTTCGATCTGGCCTATTATTAATAAAATGTTCTACATACATGAAATAGTCCTGGTTTAAATGATGCTTTTTCAATACCTAGATATATTAAATTGTTAATAAAGTGTCTCAGCTGGTTCAAATTTTCTTTAACATGGCGGAGTATAACAAAGTCTTAAATGCAAAACCCTCTATCTTACATTTTCACAAAAATTATTTTAAAATTGCAAAATATTAAAATTCAATGTAAAATAATTTGTTGTTGCAGTTTTATTGTCATTTTTTGTAACTTCTCTATCTCACATAACCCATTTTTCTGAATGCAAAACCGTCTATCTCTTCGAAAAAATACTTAATACGAGTCAAACCAAATTTATAAAGTGAAACCATAACACAAATTTCAATTGAACGAAACTTTTTTAATGTGCCCCCAAAATTACAAATTTTTCTCAACAAGGAAGAACATTATGAGGTCTTAAATGCAAAACCGTCTATCTCCCAATTTTAACGAAAATTATTTAAAAATTGAAAAATATGTAGCTTCTAAGGAAACTAATTTGTTGTTGCAATTTTATTGCTAATTTTGTAATTTCTCTATTTCACAAAACTAATTTCAAGTGAATGCAAAACCGTCTATCTCCTCAAAAATCTAAACAATATTTTAAAAAAATTTTAAAAGTGAAGCCTGAAAATTAATTTTGATGGAACTAAGCATTTTTAAGTTTAATCTTGACATCTACTAAGATTTTTTCTATTCACACACTGATTTTCCAACAGAAAACTTTTTTTCGATCCGGCCTATTATTCATATTATGCAGAGCTTCGAAGAATGAAATCCTTTTTGAATGAATTTTAAAAAAAAATCAATTCAATTTTTATAGTCAGTGATAAATCAACATAAATCAATTCATAAATCAACAATGAATGCAGTCCTTGGAACTCATTCGATTGAATGGAAAAAATGAATGCATTCGATTTTTTATCATTCCACTGCGAATGCAATCGATTTTTTAAATCGATAGACCAAAGCGGAGCCAAATTTTGGTCCATAGTATCGCCGACTCTCTATACATACGATGGCCATAATGGGCCCTAATTTTGAATCCAAAAAAATTTTTGTTCCCGAAAATTTTAAAAATGCACTTATCAACTGCCTACACGACAAAAAGTGTGAAAAGTGTTTTCGATACTATGGACAAAAAATTGGCTCCGTTTTGCTCTATCGTGGTTAGTTTTTTAAGTTTTTTATGCAATGAATGAATAAGCCATTCGATTTTTTAAATTGAATGAAAAGAAAATCGATTGCATTCGCAAGTGAATGCATTCGATTTTTAAAAGTCGAATGATAAAAAAATCGAATGCATTCTATTTTCGAAAGTCGAATGAAAAACAAATCGAATGCATTCGCTATTTATAAATCGAATTAGGGCAAATCGAATTAGGGAATGAAATCCTTCGAAGCTCTGATATTATTTTCTGTGTAAAAAACATGAAATAGACCTTTTTTAAATTATGCTTTTTCAATTCCTAGTTTTATTAAATTGTTAATAAAGTGTCTCAGTTGGTACAAATTTACTTAAACAATGGAGAACATTACAAGGTCTTAAATGCAAAATCCTCTATCTCCCAATTTCTCGAAAATGACTTGAAAATTGCAGAATATTAAATTTAAATGTAAAATAATTTTTTGTTGCAATTTTATTGCTAATTTTGTTAATTCTCGATCTTACACAACTAATTTTTATAAATGCAAAACCCTCTATCTCATCCAAAAAAATGTTAAATACGAGTCAAATTAAATTTATAAAATGAAATCATAAAATAAATTTAGATTGAACGAAACGTTTTTAATGTACCCCCGTAGTTACAAATTTTTCTCAACACGGCAAAACATTATGAGGTCTTAAGGGCAAAACCGTCTATCTTCCAATTTAACGGAACTAAATTTATAAAGAGAAACCAGAACACAAATTTCGATTTTGCGAAACGTTTTTAATGTGGCCCCGTAATTACAAATTTTCCTCAACAAGGGAGAACATTATAAGGTATTAAATGCAAAACCCTCTATCTCCCAATTTTAACAAAAATTACTTAAAAATTGAAAAATATGTAGCTTCAAAGTAAAATGATGTTTTGTTGCAATTTTTTGCAAATTTTGTTTTTTCTCTATCTCACAAAACTAATTTCTGGTGAATGCAAAACCCTCTATCTCGTCCAAAAAACGCTTAACACGATTCAAGCTAAAATTTTAAATCGTTTTAGTAATTTTTTGAGTTTAGCAAAAAAATAAAAAATACAATGCAAAACTCTCTATCTCATTATTTTTTCTCTAAACAGTAATTTAATCTTATAAATTTGCTCCTAGAATTTTTTTCTCTTAATTAAAATAATTTTCTAAAGTTTTTCTTATCATACATATCAATATCAGTTTCCATTTTTAGCATTTAGCATATTTAAGACTTTTTTAAAAAAAACTTTTTTTTTTCTTCAAATTTTTATTAATTATTATGTTTTCTTTTTCTTTTCTTTGTAGGTATGTTTATCAAAAACAGCAAAAAAACACTTTTTTATTAACTTGTTAAAATATTGTATTTAACAAATTAAGTAAGTAATTTATTCTTTAAGTATTTTGAAATTGATGAAATGTTTTTCTAGTACGTATTTGATGTTATTCTTCCTTGTCCTTAAGTTTAAATCATAACATTAATGTGTTAGCAAATTCCCCAGACGTGACTTGTTTCAGCAAGTAGTTTTCGTGATTTTTTTTTTTTTTTGTAGAAGCAAAGTTTCTATGCATAGATTGTCTTTTATTATTGGTAAAGTTAAGTAATAATTTAAAGAATTATTTTATAATTTTTAGTGTGAAAACATTAACATTAATAGGCAGTTTTTTTTATGTAATTTATAAAAGAAAAAATATAGGAGTGGTGGAGGAATTATAATGGGGTTTTTGAAAAAAAAAGACTTTTTGATTACTTTTTGATAAAATATTGATTTTTTAAAATTTTATTGCTATAAATAGCTATTTTTTGTTAAAGAAGACAATATTAATTTTTTAATTTTTAAAAGTAGAGTATTTTTTTTTTAAATTAGAAAAAAACAAGTAAAAAAATTAAATTTAGCCTGACCGAATGTATAGAATTTATAGATTTGAAAAAAAAAAAAATTCCGCGGTCAAAAAATTTTTGGTAAAAAAAAATCGGCGAAAATAAATTTTGGGCTAAAAAAATTGGTAAAAGAAATTAATTTTAAAAAACAAAATTTTTTTGGAAAAAAAATTGCGCGGAAAAAAAATTTTTAGGGAAAAAAAATCCGCGAAATTTTTTTTTTGGGTAAAAATTATGATATCCTCCTTAATGGAAAACGATTATTGAAAAAACTTTATTAAATAATTTTTTTTTTCTTAAAAAAATTCTGTGGAAAAAAATAATTTAGCGAAAAAAAAAATTTTGCGAACAAATTTTTGGTGAAAAAAATCGGCGAAAATAAATTTTGGGGTAAACCAATTGTAAAAGAAATTAATTTAAAAAAAAAAAAATTTCGCGGAAAAAAATCTTTGTCGAAAAAAATCCGCGAAATTTTTGGAAATGGAAAAAAAATTATTTGAAAAAAAAAAAAATTGGTGAAAACATTTTTGTAAAAAAAAATTTATGAAAAAAAATTTTTTTCAAAAAAAAAATTTTTTCAAAAAAAAAGTTTTTGAAAAAAATTGTTAACCCAAAAAATTTTTTTGCTTAAAAAATCCTCAAAAAAATTGTTAAAATGAATTAATTTTATAAAAAAAAAGTTAAAAAAAAAGAAAATTCCGCGAAAAAAAAATTTTCGTGAAAAAATAGTTCTGCAAAAAAAAATGTTTGGGCTAAAAATTATGTTTGTACTTGTTAAAATACCTTTCAGTAACCAATTCAACCAGCACCCGAATTATAGCATTTTGTATATTTAGATTAAGTGCAAAGTCCAAAAATTTTCGTGGTGTCTTACATTTTCGTACATAACTTTTGAACCGCTAAACCGATATCGCTCGAAACAGCGACAAGTAAATTTGTTCAGTTTCATTTAATTCGGTGTAATATTTTGGCCGTGAACGCCATTTCAACAGACAGACGGACAGACAGATAGACGGACATTGCAATTATGTCTTAGAATCGATGACGAATCAATTGGCTACCTTACTATTTTCAGCAAAATATTTTGCTTTATTTTAGCAAATTGCTTTTCTATTTTTAGCAATTACTTTGATTTTTTATCAAACTTTAGCAAAATACTTTGATTTTTTTATTAAACTACTAATTGTAAGCCTTTTATTTCAAATTACCTACATGTCTTAAGCAAATTATTTAGCTATTTTAAGCAATTATTTTACTATTTGTAGCAATTATTTTACTATTTGTAGCAAAATGCTATACTATTTTAAGCAAATCGTTTTGATGTCTTTATCAAATTGTTTTCCCATGTTTAGCAAATTGGTGCGCTATTTCTAGCAGATTATTTTGCTATTTCTAGCAAATTGTTTTGCTATTTTTAGAAAATTATTTTGCTATTTTTAGTAAATTGTTTTGCTATTTTTAACAAAATGATTTGCTGTATTTATCGAAATGCTTTTTCTGTTTTTATCAAATAACAAAGCTAATTGTAGCAAATTATTTTGCTATTTTTAGCAAATAGTTTTGTTATTTTAAGCAAATTGCTTTGATATTTTTAACGAATTACTTCGTAATTTTTAGCAAATTATTTTGCTATCTTTATCAAATTGCGTCGCAATTTTATAATTTTTTATGCTTTTTCTAGCAAATTGTTCTGATATTTTTAAAAAATTGTTTTGCTATTTTTAGCACATTGTTAGAATTTTTTTTTGCTATTTCTGGTAAATTTTTTTTCTTTTTTAGAAAATTGTTTTAATACTTTTAGCAAATTGTTTTCCTATTTTTAGCATTATGTTTTGCTATTTTTAGCAAATTACTTAACTTTTTTCAGCAAATTACTTGTCGATTTCAAAAAAAATATTTTGCGGTTTTAGCAAATTACTTTGCTACTTTAAGTTAATTACTTTGCTGTTTTTGTCAAGTTACTTTGCTACTTTTAGCAAAATTTTTTGCTATTTTTAGCTAACTGGTTTGCTATTTTAAGCATTATTTTCTATTTTGGTTTTTTTAGTTTGGTATTTTTAGTAAATTACTTTGCTATTTTCAGAAAATTGTTTTGCTATATTAAGCAATTACTTCGCTGTTTTTAGAAAATTACTTTGCTATTTTTAGAAAATTACTTTGCTATTTTTAGAAAATTACTTTGCTATTTTTAGAAAATTACTTTGCTATTTTTAGAATATTTCTTTGATATTTTTAGCAAATAAAAACGCTATTAATGTAAATTACATAGATATTTTTGCAAAATGATTTGTTATTTTAAGCAAATTGCATTTTTGCTATTTTTAGCAAATTATTTTTTTAATATTAGCCAATTGTTTTGATTTTTTAGAAAATTGTTATCTTAAGCTTTGCTTACTTTTTTGCTATTTTAAGCAAATAGTTTTGCTTTTTTTTATCAATTTTTGCTATTTTTGGCAAATTATTTTGCTACACACAAAAAAAAAAATCCAGTAAACGACTTTCATAGTATTTATAAACAAATTCATAAAATTAATTAACTTTTTTATAATATTTATAAACTTGTTCAAAGTATTTATGAATAAATCATAATGTGTGAAATATAAGAACTATTCAAAATTGTTTTTTAGAAAATTACCTCGCAATTTTTAGAAAATTACCTCGCAATTTTTAGAAAATTACCTCGCAATTTTTAAAAAATTACCTCGCAATTTTTACAAAATGATTTTGCTATTTCTAGCTAATTGTTTTGCTATTTTTAGCAAATTTGTTTGCTATTTTTAGCAAATTGTTTTCCTATTTTTTGCAAATTGTTTTGCTATTTTTAGCAAATACTTTTTTAGTATAAGACTAATTACCTTGCTTTTTTATCCTATTTTTTATAAAGTTAATTTGCTGTTTTTAGCAAATTACTTTGCTTTTTTTCAGAAAATCACTTGTCGATTTCTTACAAATTAATTTGCGGTTTTAGCAAATTACTTTGCTGTTTTAAGTTTATTACTTTGCTGTTTTTGGCAATTTACTTTGCCTTTTTTAGCAAACTGATTTGCTATTTTAAGCAAGCTTGTTTGCTATTTTCAGAAAACTGTTTTGGTATTTTTAGTAAATTACTTTGCTATTTTCAGAAAATTATTTTGCAATATTAAGCAATTATTTTGCTGTTTTTAGCAAATAAGTTTGCCAGTTTAAGTTAATTATTTTGGTATATTTAGAAAATTTGTATGTAATTTTTAGCAAATTACAAAGCTAATAATGTAAATTACATAGATATTTTCGCAAAATGGTTTGTTATTTTAAGAAATTTGTTTTGCTATTTTTAGAAAATTGTTTTCTTAATATTGCTAATTTTTTTGATTTTTTTAGAAAATTCTTATCTTAACCTATGCTTACTTTTTTGCTATTTAAAGCAAATTGTTTTGTTATTTTTTTTATCAATTTTTGGCTATTATTTTGCTACACACAATAAAATCCAATGAACAACTTTCATAGTATTTATGAACAAATTCATAAAATTTATTAACTTTTTCATTTATCATCTAATTTATATGTAGAAATCCCCTGATGATGATTCTCAAAGAGAATCAAAATATTGGAATGGAATAAAAGAATATTTATTTACGAGGAAAAACTGGCCTCGAGCTCGAAGAATTTTTATTTATTTTTATTTATCTTTTTCATAATAAAAGTTGTTATTATTCGACCTTTCCAATTTAAATAAATAAAAATTCTTCGAGCTCGAGGCCAGTTTTTCCTCGTAAATAAATATTCTTTTATTCCATTCCAATATTTTGATTCTCTTTGAGAATCATCATCAGGGGATTTAGTGAATTTTTATGCACATGAAAATCCCCTGATGATGATTCTCAAAGAGAATCGAAATATTAGAATGGAATAAAAGAATATTTATTTACAAGGAAAAACTTGCCTCGAGCTCGAATAATTTTTATTTACTTTTTCATAATATTTATAAACTTTTTCAAAGCATTTATGAATAAATCATAATGTGTGAAATATTAGAACTATTCAACATTTTTTCATAAATACTATGAAAAAGTTCAAAAATTTAATGAAAAAGTTTATAATTTTTATGTATTTGTTCATAAATACTATGAATTTTGTTCACTGGCAAATATTCTTTTTTCTGTGTATTTATTGTTTTGTTTTGTTTTTAGAAAATTTTTATTTTAAGCAAATTGTTTAGCTATTTTTTTTTAGATTTTTTTTTTATTTTTAGCAATTTTTTGCTATTTTTAGCAAATTGTTTTCTAAACTAAGCGAAATGCTTTGCTATTTTTAGCAAATTATTTTGAAGCTTTAAGCAAATTTCTCTGTTATAGGCAAATTATTTTGCTATATTTAGCAGTAATGCTTTAAACATTTTTAAAAATTATTCATATATGTAAAAACTCGATAAGCAACATTTCATTTTATGGTGGTTTTTGCCTTAAAACTTTTAAAATAATGTAGAAAATAGAACTTTTGCAGAACTTTTATTATCAATATACTTTTACGAAGGGTTAAAGCAAGACTTCTGCCAAAAATCTGTCAATAGAAAATCAGCAGAAGTCGAAAAACAGGAAAAAATAAAATGTTGCTTATCAAGTTCTTGCAGTTAGCCCTTCATATGTATATCAAAATAAATAAAATATTTTTTAAAACTAAAAAAAATTGCATATAATTTTCTATGAGTAGGAAAAACAATTTTTAGCAAATCCTTTTTCTTTTATTAGCAAGTTGCATTGCAATTTTTAGCAAATGTGCTATTTTAGAAAAATTACTTTGCTATTTTTATTAAACTATTTGGTTTTTTTTATTAGATTACTAAGTATATCGAGCAAATTGCTTTGCTATTTTTAGCTCATTACTTTGCTATTTGTAGCATATTGCTTTGCTATTTTTAGCAAATAACTTTAAAATTTTAGCAAATTACTTTTAATTTTCTAAAATTATATTCCTTTAGCATTTCAAAGACAAATCATTTAATCTATGCAAGTATACCTCAAGTGTGTTTTAGTCAAAACTTTGATATTGTCAGTCAAATTAACAATCCTGTCTATTTGACTTGTCCATTTATCTATCACATTTCACCGACAATAAATTCTATTGTACGATTTGTAATAAATTAAACATTCGTAAACATTTTTCTTTTAAAATTCGTTATACATTTTATAAAAATATATTTAAAAATCCCAACACGTTTTGTTATTGTTTTCTTTGTAGTAGCTGCTAATATTCTAATAATAAATTTTAATTATTATAATTTTTTATTATGCAATTTTTGTGTACAATTTTATGGCCCATATAAATTTTTTGTTTTTAATGTAAATTAGAAAAAAATTATGGTGTTAAATTAATATTTATAATTTTTTATTTGATTTTGCATTTAAACAATTTTTTTATATTCTAACTTTACCTTATTTTCAATCATTAGCAAACATTTGCCAACTAAATACATATCTAAATATGGCATAAAATTTTATTTAAATATAAATATTTGTGATTGAAATATGTAGATAAATTAAATACAGATAATTTGTATTCTATAAAGATAACAGGGCGCCTAATATAAATTATAATTTTTTGACATTTTTTCTATTTACCCCAAAACAAAACTTACGTCAGCCTTAAGATATTGATATTATTAGCACACGCAATGAGATTATATTGTTAACATAAGGTTTTATTAGAAATCCTCAATAGCTCGACACGTGCTTGGTAAAAGTTTTAATCAGTCAACAAAATCTGTCAGATTTATAAGAAAATAGCAAAAAATTAGCAAAAAATAGTAAAATTTATAAAATTTACTTAAATTTAGTTCGAAAATTCTAAAATGTGGTTACAAATTTATTGAAAAAAGTACCTAAAATAGTTAAGTACCAAATTTGTTTACTAAAATTAATAAAACATACTAAAATTTAGCAACCAAAATTACAAAATATATCAAATTTATTAAATTAACAACCTTTTATGTTTGTTTTTAAAAGTACAAAATCTATCTATGTATAACGAAAATAGCAAAAAATTAGCAAAAAAATAGCAAAATTAATCAAATTTACTTAAATTTAGTTCAAAAATTCTAAAATATGCTTACAAATTTATAGAAAAAAGTACCTACTTTACTATTTTAGGTACTTTTTCAATAAATTTGTAAGCATATTTTAGAATTTTTGAACTAAATTTAAGTAAATTTGATTAATTTTGCTATTTTTTGCTAATTTTTTGCTATTTGCGTTATAAATAGATAGATTTTGTACTTTTAAAAACAAACATAAAAGGTTGTTAATTTAATAAATTTGATATATTTTGTAATTTTGGTTGCTAAATTTTAGTATGTTTTATTTATTTTAGTAAAAAAAATGTTTAGTAAAATTAATAAAAAATAGTAAAATTTAGCAAAAAAAAATAGCAAAATATATTAAATTTATAAAATTTACCACCATTTTATGTTTATTTTTAAAAGTACATCACTCGTTTATTTTTCTAACCTTGCCACATTCTTCAGTTAGTTTATTTTTACATAATTTATTCGAAATATATGTTTTTAGTTGTCTATTGTTTTAGTCTATAATATGTATTTGATGTGTTTTGCTTAATATTAACTTAAAACTCATCATAAAAACAAAACATGTGCCTAAACATAAATTTCTAAGTTAATAAATTGCCAATTAGTCAAAAAAAAGTGCGTGCCTATTTGGCCAGAATATTTAAACATATTTTTAGCAACAAAGTGTAGACTAAAGGTTTCTTTCAATACGACATATCATTCAAATATAAGTAAAAATAGAGTTTTATGATGTAAAGACAACAATATGATTTTTGTGTAAATTTCCACGCAGGAGATTTGCTCTGTTTTTTAGCAATTGCTTATTTCTTGTTCTTAAATTTGTAAAATTTTAGTCAATCTAAACTTGTTTTGACTTAATAAATCCACATAAGTTAACTTAACACACTATTTTGCAAAAAGTAGCAAAAATATTTGTTAGTTTTAACAAATTTTCTATTTTATTTGATCAATTTTTCTAGAAATAGCAAAGAAATTATCCAAAATATTTGTTTGCTATTTGTAGAAAATTACTTTGCTATTTTTAGGAAATTTTTTTGCTATTTTAAGTAAAATATTGTTTTTTAGCACATAACTTTCTATTTTTTTTTAATTGCTTGCTAATATTTGATTACTATTTGTAGAAAATTACTTTGCTACTTTTAGGAAATTATTTTGCTATTTTATTATTTTTGTGTTAATTTCCACACAGGAGATTTGCTCTTTTTTTAGCAATTGCTTAAAAAAAATAGTTTAAAGTAAGTTAAATATTATTTCTTGTTCTTAAATTATTTGTAAAATTTTAGTCAAACCAAACTTGCTTTAACTTAATAAATCGACAAAAGTTAACTTAGCATAACATTTTGCTAAAAGTAGCAAAAAATGTTGGTATTTTTAACAAATTTTCTATTATACTTTTAGCCATTTTTCTATAGAAAGAAGAAATAATCCAAAATATTTCTTTGCTATTTGTAGAAAATTACTTTGCTACTTTTAGGAAATTATTTTGCTATTTTAAGTAAAATACTGTTTTTTTAGCACATAACTTTCTGTTTTTTTTTTTAATTGCTTGCTATTAGTCAAAATATTTAATTACTATTTGTAGAAAACTACTTTGCTACTTTTAGGAGATTATTTTCCTATTTTATGTAAAATACTGTTGTTTTCAGCACATAACTTTTTATTTTTTATTTAAAAGGCTTGCTATTTTAGCTATTAAGCTATTTTTGCAAATTATTTTCTTACTTTTATACTAGCTGTTTTTAGCAAATATGCTTTGCTGTTTTTAGCACCTTCCTATGCTCTTTACCAAATTGATGTTCAATATAGAGCAAATTTATTTGAAAATTATAGGAAATGGCTTTGCCTTTTTTTTATCAAATTGTTTTAATATTTGTAGCAATTTTTGTGTGCTATTTTTAAAAAATGCTAATTTTATCAAATTTCTTTCCCATTTTTAGCAAACTACTTTTATATTTACTATATTAAGCAGTTACTGTATTTTTTTAACAAATGCTTTTGTTATTTTTAGCAAATGGTTTTGCTATTTTTTAGCATATTACTTTGCTATTTTTAGAAAATTATTTTGCAATTTTTAGTTTATTGTTTTGCTAATTTAAGCAAATTGCTTTCTTGCATTTGTCAAATTGCTATGCTGTTTTAAGCATTTTTTTTTGTCATTTTTAGCAAATTGCTTGCTATTTTGAGAAAATTTACTTGCTTTTTTAAGAAAATTGCCTTTTTTAAAAAATTGCTGTTTTAAGAAAATTTCTTTTTTAAGAAAATTGCTTTGCTATTTTTAGAAAATTGTTGTGCAATATTAAGAAAATTACTTTGATATTTTAAGAAAAATTCTTTGCATCTTTAAATAAATTAGATATTTTTAATAAATTACTTTGTTATTTTTAGCAATTTATTTTGCTATTGTAAGAAAATTGCTTTGCTTTTTTAAGAAAATTGCTTTACTTTTTTAAGAAAACTGCTTTGCTATATTAAAATAATTGTTTTGATATTTTAAGAAAAATGCTTTGCGTCTTTGAATAAATTTGCTATTATTTAACAAATTACTTTGTTATTTTTAGCAATTTTTTAGCTATTTTAAGAAAATTGCTTTGCTTTTTTAAGAAAACTGCTTTGCTATTTTGAAAAAATTTACTTGCTTTTTTAAGAAAATTGCTTTTTTAAGAAAATGGCTTTTTTTTAGAAAATTGCTTTGCTATATTAAGAAAATTGCTTTGATAATTTAAGAATAATGCTTTGCTTCTTTAAATAAATTTGCTATTTTCAACAAATTACTTTGCTATTTTTAGCAAATTGCTTTGTTATTTTTAACACATTATTTTCGTTGTTTTTTTAGCAACTTACTTTGCTAATTTAAGCAAATTAATGTGTTATTTAAAGAAAATTGCTTTGCCATTTCTAGAAAATTGCTTTGGTTTTTTTTAGTTTTTTTTTTCTATATTTAGCAATTACTTTATTATTTTTAGAAAATTGCTTTGCTACTTTTAGCACATTTATTTTAGTAAAACTAATCCATTTTAAGAAAATCTGTTGCTATTTTAAGCAAATTGCTTTGCAATTTTAACAAATTGCTTTGTTCTTTAAGCAAATTGCTTTGCAATTTTTAGCAAATAGCTTTGCTAAATTTTGCAAGTCGCTTGGATATTTTCATAAAATTGATTTGCTATTTTTGTCAAATTTTTTATTTATTTGATATTTTTAATTACTATTTTTAGCTTATTACTTTTTCAGTTTTAGAAAATTAAAGTTGTTATTATTCGACCTTTCCAATTTAAATAAATAAAAATTCTTCGAGCTCGAGGCCAGTTTTTCCTTGTAAATAAATATTCTTTTATTCCATTCCAATATTTCGATTCTCTTTGAGAATCATCATCAGGGGATTTAGTGAATTTTAATGAACATAAAAACTTAAAAATATGTTGTAAAGGTTTCGACATCCAAAACTTCACTGCACGACATCCAAAACTGCACTATGAGTGCAGTTTTAAATCTCGAAACCTTCACAACATATTTTTAAGTTTTTATACGCATAAAAATTCACTAAATCCCCTGATGATGATTCTCAAAGGGAGTCGAAATATTGGAATGGAATAAAAGAATATTTATTTACAAGGAAAAACTGGCCTCGAGCTTGAAGAATTTTTATTTATTTAATTTTAGAAAATTAAATTACAATACATGGCAAATAACTTTGCTATTTGTAACATATTATTTGGCATTTACATGGCTATTTTTAGAAAATCGCTTTGCTATTTTTAGAAAATTGCTTTGCTATTTTAAGCATATCGCTTTGCTATTTTTAACAAATTGCTTTGCTCTTTTAGCAAATAGCACTGCTGTTTTACCACATTACTCTGCTATTTTTAACAAACTGATTTGATATTTTTAGCAAGTTGCTTTGCTAATATTTGCAAATTATTTTTCTGGTTTAGCTATTTGGTCTGCAACTTTTAGCAAATTTGTTTGCTATTTTGAGAAAATTAATTAGTTTTGTTTCCAAAATTGTTTGCTATGTTTACAAAACTACTTTGCTATTTTAAGCAAATTACTTAGATACTTTAATTAAATTGCTATGCTATTTAAAGCAAATTTATTTGCCATTTTTAGCAAATTGCTTTGATATTTTAAGAAAATTTTTTGTTATTTTGCTACTTTTTGTAAAATTGTTATTTTTATTTTGCTACTTTTTGTAAATTTTTTTTTAGCTACTTTAATATTTTTAGCTTTTTTTAACAAAAGTTTTTACTGTGCTATTTTAAGCTTCGTTTTTTGCTCTGCTGTTTTTACCACATTGCTTAGCTATTTTTAACAAACTGCTTTGCTATTTTTACCAAATTCCTTTGCTTATTTTAGCAAAATATTTTTCTGTGTTTAGCTATTGGGTCTGCAACTTTTAGAAAATTAGTTTGCTATTTTAGGCAAATTAATTGGTTTTGTTACCAAAATTGTGTGCAATGTTTACAAAACAGCTTTGCTGTTTTAAGCAAACTACTTTGATATTTTTATCAAATTGCTATGTTATTTCAGCAAATTTATTTTTTTGCAAATTTCTATGATATTTTAAGAAAATTTGTTTGTTATTTTTCTACTTTTTGTAAATTTGTTATTTTTATATACTTTAATATTTTAAGCTTTTTAGTGTGCTATTTAAAGCATTATTTTTTTGCTCTTTTTACAAGTTACTTTTCTATTTTTGTTTATTTAAGAAAAAAAATATTTAATTTAAGCAAATTTCCTCGCAATTGTAGGAAAATTTAAACTCTTTTATATTTTTTTAAATATTGCTTTGCTATTTTTAGCAAATTGCTTTACTTTTTTAGCAAATTATTATTTTTAGCAAATTTCTTTACAATTTTTCTTTTCTCCTTTCGGCAAACTTGCTTTGCTATTTTTAGCAAACTTGCTTTGCTATTTTTAGCAAACTTGCTTTGCAATTTTTAGCAAACTTGCTTTGCTATTTTTAGCAAATTATTTTGCTTTTTTTAACAAATTTCTTTGCTATTTTCAGGAAACTGCTTATTAAATTGCTGACCTTTTTTTATTAAATTGCTGAGCTTTTTTATTAAATTGATCTGCTATATTTAGCAAATTCTTTTGCTAGTTTTAACAAATTGCCTTGCTGTTTTTACCAAATTGCTTTGTTATTTTAACAGTTATATTTAAAAATTTGCCTTTCTAGTTTTAGCAACTTTGCTATTTTTAGCAAATTGCTTTGCTATTTTTAGCAAATTGCTTTGCTATTTTTAGCAAAATGCTTTGCTATTTTTAGAAAATCGCTTTGCTATTTTTAGAAAATTGCTTTGTTACTTTTATCAAATTTCTTTACTATTTTTTAAAAAATCCTTTGCTTATTTTATTTTTTGCTATTTTTAGAAAGTTGCTTTGCTATTTCTTATAATTTTTTTTGAATTTATCCAATTACTTAGATTTTTTAGACATTTTTTTTAATTTCTTTTTTTAAATTAGTTTCGTTGTTATTCGACCTTTTATTCATATAAATAGTAGTAAATAATCCAGCTCGAGGTCTTTCTTTTATTTAAAAAATCTTCTTTATTTCATTCCTCCAAATATTTCGTAATTCATTGAATAACATCATCAGGGACAACACAAAAATTCTTTTAATAGTAATATTATGACGACGATATCAGCAACACACTTCCTTTGAAGTATTTTTGTACTGTCCCTGATGATGTTACTCAATGAAAAACAAAATATCTGAGGAATAAAATAAAGAAGATTTTTGTAATAAAAGAAACACCTCGAGCTTGATTATTTACTATTATTTATATTTCTTATTTTATTTTAAAATTGATTGCTATTTTGAGAAATTCTTTAGAAACTAGCTTGGCTCTTTTTAGGCAAATTGAGTTAAAGCAGTTGCTTTCTAGCAATTGCTATTTTTTTTAATAAATTTTATATTACTCAAATTCTGATTAATTTTTTTTAAAAATAAAAATTGTTTTATTCAACCTTTAAAATATTATATTTTGAGTAGGTTTATTATAGCTCGAGGTCATTATTTCCTTTACTAATTACAACCATGATATTCTCATAGAATATTTTTTTTGTTTTCAAGAAAATTTTCTTGAAAATTATTCTATGAGAATATCATTTTAATTAGTAAAGAAAAAAAATGACCTCGAGCAAGAATAAACCTACTTAAAATGTTTTCTATTGTTTTAATAATTTTTTTCGCATTATTTGGCTAGTCTTAGCTATATTTTCCCTATTCTAGCAGTTTTAAGTGTAAAACCTATAACTTTTTTTAAATTTTTCAAAATTTATTAGTTAAAATAAATTATGTTTCATTTCATAATTTACGTTTAAACAAAATTTGAATATTTTTTTTTTAAACTTACAACAATTTGTTTATTCATTAATTTATTCAAACAAATGGCGCTAAAACTCCCATGAAAACCTTCAGCTGTCTGTGTGTGTTAAAAATTTTCAAAAAAACAAATTAAAAAAACCATGTAGGAGTTGACTCCAACATGTAAATAGATCTCAATTACAAACAAGTCATCTATGATCGATGCTTTAAGGCTAATAACCATTGATCAAAGTAGTCAGTCAGTCAATGCATTTATCGTATGAATAACAAAAGATCGTATTTATCTAATGCTTAAAACGATCTACACAATGATTGACCAAAAGCTATAGATTGGTCAGACAGAAAGAAACTAACTGTTGATATAATAAAAACAAAAAAATTGATGGAAAAATGAGGAACCAGAAGAGGAGAATATACACAAGACTTGAGCCGCACTCAATATATCAATCATGAATGAAAAGCAAACAGACATTAAGACAGACTTTCAATTGGGGTGGCTTATGGAGTAGAGTTTGAAAAAACAAAAAAATAATACTTTAACCATACTCCAAACAATAGCCAGACAGCATCAACATATTTTATTATCATTATTTTAACATCATCATTTTCTCATAACTTCATCATAATGTTTTTGATCTCATGAAACAATTATTACATTGACGTTTCTTAATGTAGCAGAAATTGTATTGAAGTAGACGTCTGTTAAGTCAATAGTGGCTAAAATTTTTACACTGAAGAAAATTTAAAAAGACTAAATTCGAACTAGCTAGAAATATTTTTGCACAAACAAAAAGCCCTTACAAAATTAGCAAATGCAAATGCAAAGTTTTCTATTTTCTACTTTCAAGCAAATGTTTAGCTAATTTTAAAGAAAATTTTAGCAAACTATGGCTGATTTAAAAGATTTTTAGTTTTAGCAAATTAATTTGCTTTATGTAGCAAATTACTTTACTATTATTAGCAAATTACTTTACTATTATTAGCAAATTACTTTACTATTATTAGGAAATTACTTTGCTAATTGTAGCTAATTACTTTGCATTTTGTAGCAAATTACTTTGCTATTTGTAGAATATTAATTTACTGTCTGTAGCAAATTACTCTGTTTTGTTAAGAAAATATTTTTTTTTTTATAAAAATATTAATAAATTTTTTTTGTGACCTCGAGGTAGATTAATCTGTCCCAAACTAGAATTTATAGTTCGAATAATACATCATTTTTAGAAAATTACTTTGATATTTTTTTGTGTAGCAAATTACTTCGTTTTGTTTAGCAACTTATTTTTTCTGTTAAAAAAAAATTATTTTTTTGACCTCGAACTTATGTGACCTCGAGCTTGAGAAATATTTCTCAAAATTAAATTTTTAAAATGTAAACAGAATTAAAAAATTAATTTAATTTTTTTACCGAAATGTTTTGCTATTTTTAACAAACTACTTTGCAGTTTTTAGCAAATTGCTTGACTATTTAAGTAAATTACTTTGTTATTTGTAAAATACTATTTTGCTATTTTTAGTAAATTTTTTGATATTTTTTTTTTTAGATAATATTTTATTAAAATTATTTCATCACCTCCCGGAAAACATTTTTGCTAATGTTGATTCTAAGGGGATAAAAATGCGTAATTTCGGTACTTTTTATAGTTTCTGAAACTTAAAATCTAAAATACAGGTTCACTTCTCGGAAAATAGATCAACTATAGCTTCGTTTTTGTTAATTCTAATGGCGTAAAATGGGTGAAAAGTGCACTTTTGTGGCCTTTTATAAATCCTGAAATAATGGTCGAGGACACTTGTAACTTAAAATGTCTGATTTTTCAGTGAAAAAAGTATTTTTAAAGAGGACTTTTTAGAAATTCCGTTTCTAAGGGGGGATGTAGGATCCTTCGTTAAAAAAAACAAGTAAAAAAATTAAATTTGGCTTTGTCGAATGTAATGATACCCTCCACAATGTAATAAGAGATTATTTAAAAAAAAAAATTTTGACAAAAAAAATTACGCGGAAAAAAATTTTTGGTAAAAAAAAAATCGGCAAAAATTTTTTTTGTAAAAAAATTGGTTTGAACTTGTAAAAATTCCATTCTGTGTCCAATATGTCAACCAGCAGCCAATTTAAAGTATTTTCTATTTTTAGGTTATGTAGAATATACCAAAATTTTCGAGGTGTTCTTACATTTTAGTTCATAACTTTTGAACCTCTGAACCGATTTCGCTCAAATGCAATACCAAACTACTTAGGACAACAACAAGTGAATTTGCTAAGTCTCAGTCATATAAATTTGATACTTTGCTCTTTATCACTAACAAGGGAAGTCTCCCTGGTGTCACCCTCCGATCTTCATGAAATTTGGATATGTTGTTAAGAACGAAAATTAATTCGACACGTATTTTTTTTTTAGCGGCCCAAACTCATTTTTAGGGGGGTCGATTTGTATGGGGGGAAATTGACCTTTTTCAGTTTTTTACGATTTACGCCTATTTAAACAAAATTAATATACACTCTAATTAATTTTAATGTAAATTTACCCTGTTTATAGTAGGTAACTTGTCTCCTACTATTAACCGTGTAAAAATACTTGTTGTGCTTAAAGTGATAGACACAAAGTATGTAAACGTACATATTCATGTGTCTACAAAATGCTTCGCAACAAAAATGTTTCAGGAAAATTTACACGTTTTGTGTCTAAATAAACATGTTTATTTAGTAAACTTAAAGTAGAAATGCCTGGAAATACATGAAAATTATGTACATATACATTGAAATTGCTTTTTATAAAACCACCCTAACTTTTCCAAATTCAAAAAACAATAAATGAATTTTTATATACTTTATTTAAAATAAAAAAGCTAATGAAGGCTTAAAACAAACGTGTAAAAATTAAATAAAAAAAGCTAAAACAAATAAAAAAATTAATTACATCCAAAAAAATAAAACTGTAAAGTTAACAATTTTTTTTTTTGTTAACTCGAGTTTACTGGTTTTTTAGCAAATTTTTAGTTAAAATCAGCGTTTTAACTACTTTTTTTAGTTAAGTTCAATTTACGAAAATACTAGTTTTGAACACATTTTGACTTAATTTTTTTTGTTGACTTTAAAATTGTGTTTACGAATTTTTATTAATTAATTTGCTAAATTCTCGTAACATATTTATCGAGTGAAAAAATGTTAGAAATTTCTTGTGTAGCCTTCTATGCAAATCTCATAAGTTCTACGTAAGCTGAACTCAATGCTGTGAAAAAAAAGAAAAAAAAATAAGTGAGTGTTAGTGTATAAAATCAATCAGCTTTACCACAAGAAAATAAAATAAATTTAAAATGAGCTTTTAATTTTATTTCCAAACAAATTGTTTTTGTTTTTAAAATCGACTTTCAAAAAATGTATTGAAAATTTGAAATTTAAAATAAAACTTTTGTTAAAATAGACTTTTTGTTTTCTTGTGGTAAGGGCCCATATTTAACAAACTTACAATTTTTTAAAAAAAGTTTAGCTGAATTTAACTAACAAACTTAAAAATATTACGAAATTTTCAGCTGAATTTTTAGTTAAAGTTACGTTTTTTTTTTGCTACATTCATTCTACGAAAATTTAACTAAATATTTTTAGTTAAATTAACTAGAAATTTAGTAGGTTCAAAATCAGGTGTTTTTTTTAGTTAAATTTAACTAAATTTTTTGCTAACTTTACAGTTTTATTTTTTTGAGTGTAAAAATGTAACCAAAAACATTTCTTTCTATAGAAAAATTCTCAGATTTTGAGACATTTTTTCTATAGACAAATTTTCAGATACTGGGATATTTTTTCCATAGAAAAATTCTCAGATTTTGAGACATTTTTTTTATAGAAAACCGATTCTGAGACATTTTTTCTATAGAAAAATTCTCAGATTCTGAGACATTTTTTCTACAGAAAAATTCTCAGATTCTGAGACATTTTTTCTATAGAAAAATTCTCAGATTCTGAGACATTTTTTCTATAGAAAAATTCTCAGATTCTGAGACATTTTTTCTAAAGAATCTGAGACATTTTTTCTATAGAAAAAGTCTCAGATTCTGAAAATTTTTTCTATAGAAAAATTCTTAGATTCTGAGACATTTTTTCTATAGAAAAATTCTCAGATTCTGAGACATTTTTTCTATAGAAAAATTCTCAGATTCTGAGACATTTTTTCTATAGAAAAATTCTCAGATTCTGAGACATTTTTTCTATAGAAAAATTCTCAGATTCTGAGACATTTTTTCTATAGAAAAATTCTCAGATTCTGAAACATTTTTTCTATAGAAAAATTCTCAGATTCTGAAACATTTTTTCTATAGAAAAATTCTCAGATTCTGAGACATTTTTTCTATAGAAAAATTCTCAGATTCTAAGACATTTTTTCTGTAGAAAAATTCTCAGATTCTGAGACATTTTTTCTATAGAAAAATTCTCAGATTCTGTGATATTTTTTCTATAGAAAAATTCTCAGATTCGGAGACATATTTTCTATAGAAAAATTCTCAGATTTGGAGACATTTTTTCTATAGAAAAATTCTCAGATTCGGAGACATTTTTCTATAGAAAAATTCTCAGATTCTGATACATTTTTTCTATAGAAAAATTTTCATGTTTAATTTTTTTTCTATAGAAAAATTCTCAGGTTCAGACATTTTTTTCTATAGAAAAATTTTCAGATTCTGAGACATTTTTTTAAAAGAAAAATTCTCAGATTTTGAGACATTTTTTCAGATTCTAAAACATTTCTTCTATAGAAAAATTCTCAGATTCTGAATTATTTTTGCTATAGAATTTTTCTAAAGAAAAAAGTCTCAAAATTTAAGAACTTTTCTATAGAAAAAATGTGGCAAAGAATTTTTTCTGAGAATTTTTCTATTGAAAAGATGTTTCAAAATCTGAGAATTTTTCTATTCATATGATGTACCTTGACCTGCACTTGGTTCAAGGGGATAAGACAATTTTTTGACTATGTGGTTAAGAAGATGCCCCAATGTCCCGCCGTTCTCCCCCCCTACCCCAAACACCCATGTCAGTTGTATTTTTCTTTCCTTTGATTTTTTCAAAGATTCCGCACAGCCGTATTTACCACTATCACTCGTTGAACTTTCTGCCGTATAATACTACCGCCAAGTACTGGAAAGCCCTCTGAGAAACTGCTTATGAGTTATTTATTCCGTCCAGATAGAGATAAAGCAATAGATCGATTAAAATTCTTTGAGGGAAATGTGCCCTCTTAAAAATGTTTTGCCTATTGGCTCCAAATTTGTACCCAAATATTGATCAACATTTTTCCAGACCAAAAGGACCTTAAAAAATTAAATAAAAATTTAAAATGCGAATTTTAGATAACAAATTGGAGAATATGGTCCGCACACGTGAAAACGGGTCTTCATAGAAACCACAATTCAATCATGTGCAAAACTCTCAAAAAAAAGATGCATTTACTTACCAATAGAAGCATAAATGATGATATGAAAATCCTCAGTTGGAAGCTGTTTTGTTCGTTTTTGATTTTTTATTTAACAATTTTCCAAAATGTTTTTTTATAAATAAAGTTTTGACAATTTCCACAATACTTTGTTAAATTATGTACGATTACATATTTTGTGTCTGAAACAAATTTTACATAGAAAATATGTATATTTAAAGGGAAAGTGTTTTTTATCTTATAAACATGTTTCACAACACACAATGTACTAGTTTTTGTGTGTAATTCTATCGAAATAAATGTGTTACTATTTTTTTAAACACTACATGCTTAAGTTTGCGCCTTCTCTGTAAATATACATGAAAATTTACTAATTTAATAATAGTAAAGTTACATGCATTTTTTAGAGTGTAGGCATGCGTGGTATCAGATTAAAGGTTTTAAAAATACCTATCTCGTGGTGCCAACAACGGGCCGAAGAAGTTAATGTTTTTCGACTTATTAACAAAAATATCGTAAAATTTTGGTATTTTACTCAATATGACAAAAAGTTGTGCATGTTTGGACACGTTCTTAGCACATGTAGATAGATTTTTCAAAGACCTTTCATTTGGTATGCAACATGACTACGTTTCTTTGCATAATATAGGAGATAAACGAAAAAAACTGAAAACTGACCTTGTCTTCCCCCTCCGTTTTACCCCCTAAATATGAATTTTGGCCGCTAAAATAAAAATACGTGTCCCTTTATTTTTTCTGATCTAAAAAATAAAACCAATTTCATAAAGATCCGCGGGTGACACTAGGGAGACTTCCCTTGTTAGTTCCCCATATAAAAATTTCGACCGATATTCAGTTAAATCGGTCTATTGACAAAAATATAAACCAATTCCACTAAAATTTTATCTGTGCGTGTTTTCTACACTAAATAAAGATCTAACAAAAGACAGATCCAATCGGTCCATGTTTGAACTTGGGAGCCATTTTCCGGGAAACTCTGGTGTAGGGTATTATATGGTCGGTCTTGACAGACTATAACTTTCTTACTTGTTTAAAAATAGTTTTGCTTTTTTATGTATTTTATTGTTTGCTAATTTTTGTAGTTTTTAACAATTTTTTGATTTTTGTTTGCAAATTTTTGAGTTTCTTTTCTAATATTACCAAATAATTAGAGGTTTTAGGCAAACAAATGGTAATTTAAGCATTTTTTTAGCATTTATTACAAATATTAAACCAAATTAAAATCCTGGCAAACAGTTTTTCTGTATATTTAATACAGTGTTGGCCATTTTTGTAATTCCTATTCCCGCGGGTATAGGCTAAAAAATGCTGCTTGTGCGCTGTCGACACACGTACACTATAAAATTCTTTTGCTTGCTTGACTTTTCGCTTGCTACTACCACACAAGCATAAATGTTATAGTATGTTTGTGTCCTCCACTGATTTAATATAATCTCAACTTTTTTTTCAAATTCTTCTGACGTATTTTTTTGCGTGTAAACTATTGTTAATGTTTATTTAGAGAAATACTTGTGTTCGATTAACATTGTCGATAGTTAAAGACATAATGTAAATGTAAATGTATACAATTGTTGTAAATTTACAAGGGAGGAATTTATTTAAAAAAATATTTTTCTTTCCGAAATTTTACTTTTTTTTAACTTTTTTAAAAAATTTCGGTAAAATTGAAGAAAAATTGTGGACATATCGATTAATAGCTTCTAAGACAATAATTAGATTGAAAAATATTGTATATAGAATTGATAAAGCATATTTTGAGGATGTTTATTCTGGCTCGAGGTCATTATTTTCTTTACTAATTATTCTCTTTACTAATTAAAACTCATAGCATAATTTTCAAGAAAATTATTTTTTGTTTTAAATTTATTTATGTTGGTCATTTTTGCAAGACTTAATCGACACGTGTTTCGGAATTTGTCAAATTCCATTGTCAAGATTATTTATGCTATGAGAATATCATGGTTTTAATTACCCGGCTAAAAATAAAGTGTTCAAACGCATGTACGATTATATATGATAATTTATGTTAAGGATGGACCAATATATGATCGCATATTATCATATGTTCTTCCATATATGGTCATATATTGAATAAGCGCCAATTTTAATATACTTATGTTAAAATATGATCATATATGTTTCCGAATTAATGAAGTATGGTCAGATGTGTTCATATATGCTCATATACAATTCATTTTTAGCCGGGTAGTAAAGAAAATAATGACCTCGAGCAAGAATAAACATCCTCAAAATATATTATTTTAAAGTTCGAATTAAACAATTTTTATTTTTTTATAAAAATTAATCAGAAATTGATAAAGCATTTAATTACCTTTTAATCCGCAGATTTGGTACGGAGATATTTTTTTTTAATAAAACAACTTTTTTAAAAAGCTTAAAATATCAAAAGTTAGCAATATCTCGAAAACCGTTCCTCTGAAATTTTGGACTTAATTTTCCGATTCAGCGCAAGGTTTTACATTAAAAACATATGCAAAATCTTTGTAAACTAGTGTTATTTGGTAAAAGCAGCAAAAGCAAAACATATAAAACTGGCTTTTTGCTATTTAGCTTATATCCTACAAAAAAGTGATGTATGTAATTGTAAATGTAATCAAAACAATTTGCGAAAGTTGCTAACAAAACAATGAGTGAAAACTGCTATCAAAACAATTAGTAAAAATTGCTACTTCTAGCAAACATTTTGCTAATTTTAAGAAAATTTTGTTGTGACCAAAAATTGTTACTTCCAGCAATTTTTTTAGCAGCCAGTGTTTATTGTAAAGTTAAGCTAAAATTTAGCAAATAGTTTTTAGATTGTTTTTTTGAACTTCTTAAAAGATTCTTCAAGGTGTATGTCTTTCCTCAAATGATAAATTTCACCCTTCTAAATCCAACAATTAATCGAATTGTATGTTTTGGATATATTTTTGCATTGACGCCTTATTGACTATTTTTTTGCAGTTTCTTTAGTATTTTTTTTTTTTGCATACTCAAGTCTAATGAGCTGGCTTGTTAAGGTCTATTGCAAATATTCAAATAAAATGTATGGTTTTCTTCTGTCTGTTGCAGTTTTGTTTTATTTTTTTGTTGTTGCGTCTGTGATATCATGTGTTTCTTTGGCAATGACATCACCCGTTTTTTTAACAGTAATTTTTATTTTATTATTTTTTTTTGCAGTTGCTTCTTGTAAAAGTTAAAAAAAAAAAATAATGCATATAATTAATATATTTTATTGCATATTTTATTATTATAGCATTTGTTTTAGCATTTTTTTTTTGGTTGCTAAACATGATATGATTTGTATCATTTTTCATAGCAAAAATATTTTAAAAAAATTGCACTTGTAATGTCAGCGTTTTATTATTTTTTTGAGAAATTATTTGCAATAAAGACAATTTGAAAAGGCTACTACTAAAAATAAAAGGCCATTAAACTTTGTAAAAGTAGTAGAAATAGTAGATGTATTTTAAGGTGGACCTTATTTTGCATAATTTTGATTTTTCAAAATTGTTTATAAATTTTAAAAGTTTTAATTAATTTTTACACATGCATATGAAATTCAGTTATTTTTCTGAATTTGTTTTTAATTTATCTGACCTTTTTTAAATTTCCTGTGCTATCTCCACTAGCAATAACATTTGACAGACGTGGACATAAAAGTATTACTTGTTGACATCTTAAGTCATTCTGGTTACTTCATTTTCAAAAATGACCTTAATTACTACTTTAAATGCTATTTTCAGCTCATTAAATGTCAATTTTTTTAAATTTTCATACACTTCATTGCAATTCTTTGGAAAAGAAAAACTTTATTAAAACATTAATGTTTTATGCTCACGCTTCAAAATACAATGGATATTAATTCAGTTAAATCAATCATATTTATTTTAAATATGTACAGAGGGTTTGGGATAAGAAATTTTTGCAAGAAATTGGAATTTTAAAAATATTTGAAAATTTGTGTTTTAAACTATAAACTGTCTAGTAACATAAACCCTGACTAAATAAAAATTTCGGGTAAAAATTTTTTTAATTCAAAATTTTTTATAAAATTATAACTTTAAAATTCTCATTCAGTTTGAATTAAATTAAGCATACATCTGATGAAACATAAAGAAATTAAAAAAATTTATGACTAAAACAAATAAATTTTAGCAATTTCTTGAAATTTGCTGTTAAAGCTCAAAACTTTCTACACTGATAGAAATTTGTACATGACAATAATGAAAATCTACATTAATGTTATGAAAAATTACGTTAAAAAGGAACCTATGTAGGGTTTCATTGAATTAATGAAATGGGTATCATAAAATGTAATTGCAAGAACAAGTTTCATTAAATTAATGAAAATTGTTCATACAAAATAAAAATTGTATTTCATTACTTTAATGAAAAAAGTTTTTAATTCTTATGAAATACTTTCATTGAATAAATCCTACTTTTTGAAATGAAATACTTTTATTGAATAAATGTTACTTTTATTTTTAAAATGAAATATATGTATGAAATTGTAAAGATCTTTTTATAGAATTAAAAATAATAAAAAATTGTTTTCACTTAGTTTTCTCGCACAAAATTTTGCTCCAACCTTAAATTGTAATACACTAAAACCACGAACTAATATAAAACATCACAAAAATTAGTTAATTAATAATTTAGTTTTTATTTTAAATTTCGTAAAAAAATATGAAAAAATCACAAAATAACCAAGTTAAAAAACACTTTCACATATTTTTTATTTTATGTATAGATTTCACTCAGTTTTCTCACACAAAATTTTAATATAACGTTTACTTTTAATACATAAGTAAAACCCCGAAATAATTTAAAACAACGCGAGTTTAATAAATACTTATAATTAATCAACAACATTTCATTTTAAATTTTGTAAAAAAATTCTTAGAAAAAATCACGCTCTGATCAGCTGTTTTTTGCGCGCGTAAACTAACAGACTAAACAGACGCGACACGACAAGTGTCAAAAAACAGAAAATTTTGTAAACAAAACTTAATGAAATTTTTTAATGAAACTACGAAATCTAATGAATCAAAATTAATGAATATCTTGCACAATATGTATGAAATTTCATTCAGCATATGAAAAATTTCGTTGTTGCAATGAATCAACGTTAATGAATTCCATTCATTAGTGATATGAAGCGTTTTTCTATCAGTGTAGTTACTTAAACCCTGAATTGAATGAAAATGTCGGTTAAAATTTTTTTAAATTCAAAAATTTATAAAAAGTTATAAATTTCTTTTGTAATGCAGCCTTACGAATTTCTCATCCGATAAAGCATTTTTATACCCTACACCATTCTGTGGTACAGGGTATAATGAGTTAGTGCTGATGTTTGTAACTACCCGAAATATTGGTCGTAGACACACCTTTAAGCATACCGATCGACTCAGAATTACTTTTTGGGTCGATTTAGCGATGTCCGTCTGTCCGTCCGTCTGTCCATCTATCGGTTTAAGCACGATACAGGTCGCAATTTTCGATCAATTGACTTGAAATTTGAAACTTAAGCTTCTTGTGGCCCAAGGACGAAGCCTATTGAAATTTGAAACAAATCGGTCCATGTTAAGACCTAGCTCCCATACAAACGCCCCCTTTGAATTTCGCTTAAGAGCCTCTAATAACCGTATTATAATAGATATCGTTTTGAAATTTAACAGGTAATAATATTTTGTATACGCAAACATTCAAACCAAATTTTAAAGGAAGCGGGTCAGTCCTTCTGGTAGTCCCCATACAAACCACCCTCCCGATATTCACATAATTTCCTCAAAATTAATAAAAATGGAAATATTTGATAAACATTTTATTTTTAGGTTTTAAACGTGTACTTAAGTAACCTTATCGAATCGGAATATAATTGGATCATTTTTGGACTTAGTCCCCCATATACAAATTTGGACCGATATTCAGTTAAATCGGTCAATTGACAAAAAAAAATAAGCCAATTCCACTAAAATTTGACCTGTGTGTGTTTTCTACACTGAATATAGATCTAACAACGACAGATCCAATCGTTCCATGTTTGGACTTGGGACCCATTTTCCGGGAAACACTGGTGTAGGGTATCATATGATCGGTCTTGACCGACTATAACTTTCTTACTTGTTTTTAAATTGATCTGTATTTATGAAAAACTTCAAATAAAAACAAAAAAATCTATTAAACACACTCAATCACAGAAAAAATTTGAAACTAATTTCAATCAACAAAAACGCGGATTCAATCAATTTTTTTGTTTGAAATTCCTTCAATTAAAAAAATTGTTATAACAATCATCAAATTGTAGGTGATTGATTGAAAATTTTTTCAATCAAACATTTTTTCGATTTTGTTTAAAAGATTGATCAATTTTTTATTTATAGTCAATCAAAATAATGATTGATTTAACAAATGAATTGTAAGCTTATGACAAAATTATCAAAAAATTCATCTTTTTTGCTTTCCAAGATGTTGCCAACAATAAAAAAGTAAACCCCGATTATTTTGTATATTTTTGAATTAATCTATTCAAATAAATTAAAGCGAAAATAAAAATCTGGTATGTTGGAAATTTGTAATTCGACAGTTAAAGAAAATAAGAAAAATTTTAATCAAAACATTGATTGACTCATTTAAATTTTGTTGATCAATAGATTTTATTGAAAATTACTAGCCAATAATTTTTTGTGTGATTTAGAGGTCCTTTCTAAATTGACTTCCCGTTTTTAGTTTCTACACTCAAAATAATTCTACAGTAAAAGGTTTAGTAAGTGATATTGTACCAAAATCTACTAATTCGTTACTAATTTTAGTATCTTCAAAGTACTAACATTAGTAATTTTTACTGGATTTGACTAATATTAGTTAAAAATTTTAGTATTGGTTACCAATTTCTGCACTAGGTCCTTTTGGACTAAAATTAGTTAAATTTTTAGTATTGAATACCCACGTTTTTTTTTGGGTGTAGACATTTCAATTTTTGCTTTTCCTGTCATTTCATATTTTAAACACACTGTTCAATATCTTGAGTTATTATCTTATATTCCAATAATGACAGTTGACATTTTAGTTGTATGTCATACCACTTCATTAGTTACAGTATTTGTAGAGTTTGTTTACCTAGTTATATATGGTCATGAATGAATGTAAGATTTCATTAACATAATTTGAAAAATCATTAGAATAAACATGAATTTTAAAGTAATCTCTAGAGAACAACCGAAACCGATTTTGCAGGCAGTAATGAAGACCGAATATTCAGAAATTAAAACTTGTGGAACATTTTAGAAAATACTTACGATAAGAAATATTCAGAAAAACAAAAATTTAAGGAAAATGAAAAATATTTTTAGAAATTTAGCAAAATTCAAGAAAACTCAGAGAGTTTAGGAAAAAATTCCAATATTCAGAAAAATTTTAAAAGTCCAGAAAAATTTGAAATAAATCACAAAATTCCAGAAAAGAAACATGAAAAATGAAAAAATAAAAATTAGTAAATCTCTGAAAATTTTATGACAATTTAGAAGGATCAGACAAATGCAGTTTATTTAGTCCAGAGAAATTTAGAACAATTACTAAAAATTCGGGAAAAACACAAAAATTTAAAAAAAGTTTATAAACCCTGCAAAAATGGGAAATCAAAAAATTTCAGAAAAATTTGGAAAATTTAGAAAAAACTTAATTCAAAAAAAAAAAAACTTGAAGATTGGCCTTCAGACAACCTTTCATTTGAACTTAATTTAATTCAAATCCGATCACGTAAACTCATGGCGCCTTCCAATCAAAGTTTTGGATATTAAGAAAATGTCTACCAAAATTTTGTATTTTGAATTTTTAAAAAATTCAAAACTAAAAAAAAATTGTCATTATTTTTATTAATTTTAGCATACTAAAAACTAATACAAAAAAATTTCTAAAATCGGTCGAACGGTTTTCGAGATACCGCCATTTGAAATTTGTCAAAAAAGTTCCAAAAATGTCGATTTTTCCTACGTTAAAAAAAATCTTCGTTTTTATACCCTCCAACCACAGTATGGGGGTATATTCACTTTGTCATTCCGTTTGTAACGCATCTAAATATCGGTCGGAGACCAAATAAAGTATATATATTATTGATCCATGATCGATTCTAAGACATTCTATGAATGTCCATCTGTCCGTCCGTCCGTCTGTCTGAAGATAACACAATGCAGTCCAAAATAAAACAGCTAGACTCCTGAAGTTTGGCACAAATATGTCTCATGTTCATAGGCCGGTTAAGTTCGTGAATGGCCAAAATCGGTCCTGAGGGAAAAAAGTTCCCCCTTGAAGAACTGAAAAAATACACTTTTTTACGTGTTTTTTATTTGTTAAATAAACGAAACATTTGGTATGTTTATCGCGATGAGAAAGTGTCCCCCACTGACCCCATCACCCCCCACCCCCCAAAAAACGCCCCTGGCAAAATTTGTATACCCTCCTGTGTAACGCATTGAAATATCGGTCTAGGACCCTATAAAGTATATATTTTATTGATTAGTGATCGATTCTAAGACATTCTAGCGATGTCCGTCCGTCCGTTCGTCCGTCCGTCTGTAGAGGACACGATAAAGGCCAAAATAAAAGAGCTAGACTTCCGAAGTTTAACACAAATATGTCTTATATTCCTAGGCAGGTTAAGTTCGGAAATGGGCAAAATCGGACTAAGGGGGAAAAAGTTCCACCTTATAGAACTAAACCAACCCATGAAAAATACCACTTTTTTACATGATTTCTTGTGTTTTTGTTTAACAAATGCAACATTTTTATGCTACACGAAGTTCAAAGTCCTGCAGTTGGACCCAGAGAATTAGATAATGTAGTTTTTTCGGTCCGCCCCCCCCCCCCCTTTTATGGGCGTGGAATATTTTTTTTTTTAAATAATGATAAACTTGTATTTCTTTAGTACAAAAAACATAAGAATGAATTTTTATACACATATTCGAGAGGAAATTTGCCCCCCCCCCAATTACCAATTCCGACCCCACCAGAAAAAAAGAAAACGACCCTGCATTTTTTTTTTTTTTTTTTGCATGTTGGAGTGTATACAAGATTCGGCACAGCCGAACTTAACACTCTTATTTGTTTTTTTTTTAATTTTGGAGGGTATAAAAGATTCGGCACAGCCGAATTCAACACTCTCATTTGTTTTCATTGACAATTTCATAGAGACATTTTATGTTGAGTCAAATTTTAATCAAAACATTGATTGACTCATTTAAATTTTGTTGATCAATAGATTTAATTGAAAATTGTATGTCAATAATTTTTTGTGTGTATGAAAGGGTAAAGAAAAACTAATTTAGAGATTTTTTTTAATTTCTTGACCGTTGGAGAAATTTCAAATAGCGATATCTCGAAAACTTACACTTGTAAATCTCATTTTTTCCTTATAAATATCTCCAGATTAGCAAAAACCTAATTTTTATTTAAAATATTTATAACACTTTGGTGTTTGCTTGTGTGTGTCTAAGTATTTAAAATTCCAAGATCAGCTGGAAATCTCATTAGATTCAATTGACACACTGATTTGTAAAATCAAACATATGCAAATTTTTTGTGGCTGTTTTTTCTTTTTGAGTTGCACAACTAAAAACAATTGAACTTAATAAATATTTTTTGTTTTGTTTGCTTTGGAGGAGATACGAGCAAAGTACTACTGCCACATATGGATAATATATGGAATTTTTTTTATGATGCAATGCATGTACTTGAAAACTATAAGAGATGTTAGGAATTTGATGTTAGAATTTTGCTGTTGGAATTTGCGATGCGCTTTTTTTTAAACAAAAAGTGTTAAATATGCGCAACAGTTGTAGATCAAGTAGTAAAACATGAGAATATTTTAAAGTTTAGCAAATATTTTTATGTATGACACATCTTGTTTGAAATATGATAATTTAAGCACAAACAAAAAAATCTAGCACAAACAGCACGAGCCTGCTTTTAAATTATGTTCTAAAAATAGATTTTTAGAAAGAAGCCTCTAATAACCATGACTGGGTTACTTAACATTTTAAAAAAATAAGAAGGCTTGAGTAATAATGTTGGTAAGGAGTACTATTACCAAGTACAGCTGTTGGTAATGAGTACCACAATCAGAAAAATAAGTTTCCAACCGAACTTCTCAGCTGTATTAACTCAAAATTCGGTTGCTGCTACTATATTTTGTTGTGACAAGTTAATTTTTTGGTTGCCTCAATTAAAACAGAATTTAAATGTGACTACCGATATTCAACTGTGTCGACCTATATGTAAATATTACATCTGATTTGTTTTACAATAACTGAATTTCAGTTGAAAATCAGCAAATTCGTTTTCTGTGTGTAATACCCAGGGCCTGGACTGGACCTTCATGCACTAAAAAACTATGTTTTAGGCGCCTAAAATATGCACTAAAAAATCTTTAAAAAATGCACTAAAAACTGCAAATATATGCACTAAAAATTATAAAAATCGTGCATTTTTGAAAAAAAAAAATAAAAAATATTTTTTTTTTAATTTTTTACTTTGTTACCTTATTATTGAAAAAACTCATTCCATTTGGACAAGTAAGTATTTGACCTCGAAAAAAAATTTTGAAGCCTTGATCAACAGGAAAATTAATGATGTTTACAAAAAAAAATCTTCAATAAAATGAAAATGAAGCCAAAACAAAAATTTTTTGCAAAATATGACCCAAAAATATGCATTAATAGCAGAATTTTAGCAAAATATGCAAAATTATGCATTTTCAGCAAAATATTCACAAATATGCACTAACGAAGCGATGCCATTTTAAAGCAAATTCTTTGATTTTCAAAGATATGTGGTTTATGCTGTTATAAGACTAGCAGGAAAAATATGCATTTGCATGAAAGTCCTCCCCTTGGTTAAAACTAGGGATGAGATTTTCATGCAAATGCATGTTTTTTGTCGATAGTCTAAAAACGATATGACCAATTATCTTTTCGAATAAAGAAATTTGCCCTAAAATGGCATCGATTTGTTTTTGCATATTTTTGCATATTTTGGTGAAAATGCATATTTTTGCATATTTTAGTTTTAAATGCATATTTTGTGCATATTTCCAACTTTTAAGTGCATATTTTTGCATATTTTGACATAAATTAGCAAAAACCCAAATTGAAATTTATTTGTTTCAAAAACTATTTTAAATTTTAATAATTTATTTGGAAATAAGAAAAATTATTTTTTTCTTGAAATTTTTTTTTGTGTAGATTGTGTTAATTTCTTAAAAATCTTGCTTATATAAAGTTTTAAATGTTGCTTATATAAAGTTTAAATGTTGCCAGTGTTAATTTTTGGCTTTTTAAGTTTTTCCTATGAAAACAAGGTTTTTATTGCTCACATTTTATTTTTAAGTGCATATTTTTAGGGTTTTAAGTGCATATTTTGAATTTTTAGCGCATATTTTCGATTTTTTGGTGCATGAAAATCTCATCCCTAGTTATAACCAATCAAAAAAGAAATATTTTGGGTTGTTGGTTCGTTTTGATGGTCAATTTTGTTATTTTAACAAAATATTAATTGTGTTGACAATAAAAATAATTAACTTATTACTTAACAACACAATTTGCCAATACAAATAAATTGGTTGCTAATAAAAACATTTTTTTTTTTTTATAAATCAAAAATACATGAATATCAAAAAAAATTCTTAAATCGGTAAACCGGTTTTCGAGATATTGCTATTTAAAATTTGCAAAAAAAAAATGGCGGTCTAAAATCAAAAACAAGTTAAAACAAATCTCAATTTTTTTCCCTTGACGCTTTCAAAGAGCTTGAGAAAAAATTGTATTTTAAATTAATTTGAGCCAAATCGGATCACTTAAGCCCGTGGTTGTTTTTTCTTGTAAATAAATATTCTTTTATTCCATTCCAATATTTCGATTCTCTTTGAGAATCATCATCAGGGGATTTAGTGAATTTTTATGCACACAAAAACTTAAAAATTCACTAAATCCCCTGATGATGATTCTCAAAGAGAATCGAAATATTGGAATGGAATAAAAGAATATTTATTTCGAGAAAAAACTGGTCCCGAGCTCGAAGAAGTTTTATTTATTTAAATTGGATAGGTCGAATAATAAGAACTTTAATTAAATGTATTAAATCTAATTCTAAGGTAAATAATATCAAGAGATATCTTTAGTGAAATTTTATGGCGGTTCTTTTCTTAGAACATATTAACCCCCTATCCCCCAATTTAAGGGGTCATTTTGGTGCTTTTTGCAAATATCTTATAGAACACCACTAAAACGTGCGTTTAGAGGGTTAAAATGTTCTACAAAAGTTTTCTGCATCAATTTTTTTTTTGGGGTTGTCAGAGACCAAAAGTTTATGCGAAAAGTGCAAAATTCGGAAAAAGGTAAAATTATAAATTATCACCAAAGTCGTGTAAAATAATGCAAAACAATTTTATAAAACTGCATGTGAAAAAAATAGCGTTAAGGGATGTCTTCAGTGAAATTAAATAGTAGTTATTTTCTTAGAATATATTAACCCTCTATGTCTCATTTTTAGGGGTCATTTTTGTTAATTTTTGAAATACCTTCAGTGAGTTACACACGAAATGACAAATGACTTACATGCTGTGGTTGAAGGTTTTAAAAATATTATTTATTAAATAAATTTTTAAAAATCTTTTATTTAAAACTTTAGACTTTAACTAAAAATTATAATATTTTTTTTTTTGTTTTTAATAGTTTTAAAACATACATAAACCTTTTTTTAAAGGTCACATTTTATGGAATATTTTGTAAAATCTTAAAGTTTAAACTTCAATTAAATTTTTTTTTAAATTTTTGTTTATTTAATTTGCATAAATTGAAGTTTTTTTTTATTTTTTTTTCAAAAACCTACGGCTAAATACAATTTATATGTCAAAACAGTTTAACTTTTAAAAAAATAGTTTGTAATTTAAGCGTAAAGAAATTTGTTTTGAAAACTTTAATAAACAGTAACACAAATAATTGAACGTACACTGTAAAGATAAAATTAAAATCTCCTTTAAATTTATCTTAACTTTGAAGAATTTATAAAGAAACAAATTTTAAAAAATTTATATAAAAACATTAAACATAAAAGCAAATTTTAACAATTTTATTTTAATTTGTAAATTGTTTAACTATTTTCATATTTATGTCAAAATATGAAGTTACAAATTTCAAATATGCCAAAATTATGCAATTAAATCAATATATGCAAAAATATACAAAATTTTTATCAATCTGTTACAAATATGCAAAATTATGCATTCAAAATATGAATTTTTCTTAAAAATATGCATTTTTCTTAAAAATACGCAAAAACAAATCGATGGAATTTTTATGCAAATTGACTGATTCCAAAAATCTATTTCAAAAACTTAAACTTAAGGATAAAAGTAATCTTTAACAATTTTATTGTGATTTGTAAATTGTTTAAATATTTGCATATACTATATAAATATGCAGTTATAAATTTCAAATATGAAAAATTATGCAATTTAATCAATATATGATAAAATATACAAAATTTTTATCAATTAGTTACAAATATGAGGCATTCCACACCAAATGTCCAGCGAAAAAAAACATGTGTACCGTAAACTTCTGAATAGGTGATATGGATAGCACTATATGTAAAACAAAGAAATACAAGCAAATTACTAAATTGTTATGAAATTTAAAGTTCAAATGCGATTTTCTCGAAAAAAAAGATGTACGTGTTTCTGATTTTTTTTGTGTGAATGGACAAACATCTAAACTTTTAAAAAAATAAATAAAAAAGAAAAAAAAAAGTGGCCGGATTTTTGATAAATTGACTTTTTTAAAAAATGAAAAATTTCAGAACGGGTTCTGAAAATTTTCCAAAAAAAAAAATTTTTATCGATAGCCCATACAAAACTATATAAGAACGTAAATTTTTGACATTGTGGTGCATTCCGTTTTAATGTGATAAATATTTAATCAAGGCAACTCGCCACAAATTTTACCATTTTTCCAATATTTGACCACGCCTCCTAAGCCCAGTTTTTGAAAAATTGAAAAACCAAAAACGCAATTTTCTAAGTTCCATACAGGGATATCCATATCACCTATTCAGAAGTTTACGGTACACATGTTTTTTTTCGCTGGACATTTGGTGTGGAATGCCTCATATGCAAACTTATGCAATTAAATCAATATATGCTAAAATATACAACATTTTTATCAATCAGTTACAAATATGCAAAATTATGCATTCAAAATATGAATTTTTCTTAAAAATATGCATTTTTCTTAAAAATACGCAAAAACAAATCGATGGAATTTTTATGCAAATTGACTGATTCCAAAAATCTATTTCAAAAACTAAAACTTGAGGAAAAGCAATTTTTAACAATTTTATTGTGATTTGTAAATTGTTTAAATATTTGCATATATATAAATATGCAGTTATAAATTTCAAATATGCCAAAATTATGCAATTAAAATCAATTTATGCTAAAATATACAAAATTTTTATCAATCAGTTACAAATATGCAAAACTATGCATTCAAAATATGCATTTTTCTTAAAAATATGGATTTATCTTAAAAATATGCATTTTTCTTAAAAATATGCATTTTTCTTAAAAATACGCAAAAACAAATCGATGAAATTTTTATGCAAATTGACTAATTCCAAAAATCTATTTTCGGAAATCGCCGCTCTGCTTATTGTAATCACAATAAATGACAAAATATGCAAAATATTTAATAATATACAAAAATTATGCATTTAAAATCAAAATATGCATTTTTTTTTTTTTAAATATGCAATAAAAAATGATGGCACTTATGTAAATTTATGATTCCGAAAATCATGTTGTCCACTTAATTTTTAGACTATTGACAAAACCATTTATTTGGAAATCACTACCCCACTTACTTTGATCACAATATATGCAAAATATTAATAAATTAGAAATATGCAAAAATTATGCATTTACAATCCAAAATATGCATTTTGTTAAAAATATGCAAAAGCAAATTAATGACATTTTAAGCAAATTAATGACATTTTTATGCAAATTTACTGATTCCGCAACAACATTTTATTTATTTAATTTTTCGACTTTTGAAAAAAAAAATAAATCACCGCACTTACTTACTGTAATCACTGTCTGTTAATGCATATTTGTTGCCCAAAACATCTTTAGGCCATAAAGTAATTTTCTTTATAAACCGTATAGAAAAAAACACCCACAAATTATTTGGAAACAAACAAAATCTAAATAACCGGCTTTATTTATGATTATTTAAACAATATAAATATGCAGCAGCAATATAAATATACAACATCAATCAACAAATTGTATGAACTTTTTATGCATTTTTGTTTTTTTTATATAATTTATGAAAAAAAAGACATCATAATGCATAAAAAATTTTAAGTTTGGCCAAGAAAATGTTAGCGATTAACTAATCAATTTGAAAAAAAGATATAACATATGGTGAAAAAAAAGAGTTTTGGAAATGACTACTGGCAAAACTTTTTGCCAGAGGCGTAAATTAGTCATCGGTGTAATAATGCATTTTTGAATGAAATAAAATGCAAAGTAAACATATGATAAATTTAACTTAACATATGTATTTTTAAGTTAAATATATTTTTTACATATTTTACACTTAAAAGTTTTACTAAAATTACAAAACTTCATTACTACGACTTTAAAACTTCTACACGACTACAAATCAACTGTAGCTTTTCAAAAAAGCTTTAAAAAAATTAATTTAACTTAAAATTTAGAAAAAAATGTCTCAGAATCTGAGACTTTTTCTTTAGGAAAAATGTCTCAGATTCTGAGACATTTTTCCTATAGAAAAAGTCTCAGATTCTGAGACATTTTTCCTATAGAAAAAGTCTCAGATTCTGAGACATTTTTCCTATAGAAAAAGTCTCAGATTCTGAGACATTTTTCCTATAGAAAAAGTCTCAGATTCTGAGACATTTATCCTATAGAAAAAGTCTCAGATTCTGAGACATTTTTCCTATAGAAAAAGTCTCAGATTCAGAGACATTTTTCCTATAGAAAAATTATCAGATTCTGAGACTTTTCCTTTAGAATTTTTCCTATAGAAAAAGTCTCAGATTCTGAGACATTTTTTCTATAGAAAAAGTGTCAGATTCTGAGACATTTTTCCTATAGAAAAAGTCTCAGATTCTGAGACATTTTTCCTATAGAAAAAGTCTCAGATTCTGAGACATTTTTCCTATAGAAAAAGTCTCAGATTCTGAGACATTTTTCCTATAGAAAAAGTCTCAGATTCTGAGACATTTTTCCTATAGAAAAAGTCTCAGATTCTGAAACAGCTTCCCTATAGAAAAAGTCTCAGATTCTGAGACATTTTTTTTAGAATTTTTTTTTTAACAAAAATGGTTAATTTTTTAAATACAATTGGATATGATGTATGACTAATTATATTGCATATGAATAATTATTTTCTTTTAGCCATATAAATGACGGACATTTGTAAATCATATTTTTTGTAAAATATCGAAGGCTTATATTTTAAACACTCTATCTCACATTTTCACTAAAATGAGTTTTAAATGTCAAAAAATAAAGCAGCCCTCGCAAAATATTGGCCTTTTTTAGTTTTTCTAAATGCAAAATTTGCTATCCCATCACAAAAAATATTTTTTTTTCTTGAATAACGATTTTTGAGTAAAAACTACTACTATTTTTTAGCTGTTTTATTGACCTTTTGCTCTATTTCACTTTTCTAAACAATGCAAAATCGTCTATCTCATAATTTTTTTTTGTTGCAAATATTTTTTTTGAAAATCATGCTAAACACAAGAAAAGTCAATAAATTGTATTAGTCATTTTTAAAATATCGTAAATTTGTTGGTCTTTCAAGGGAAGTCTCCCTGGTGTCACCCTCCGATCTTCATGAAATTTGAATATGTTGTTAAGAACGAAAATTAATTCGACACGTATTTTTTTTTAGCGGCCCAAACTAATTTTTAGGGGGGGTCGATTTGTATGGGGGGGAAATTGACCTTTTTCAGTTTTTTACGATTTACGTCTATTTAAACAAAATTAGTATAGGCATGTGTGGTATCAGATTAAAGTTATTAAAAATACCTATCTCGTGGTGCTAACAACGGGCCAAAGAAGTTACTATTTTTCGACTTATTAACAAAAATGTCCAAAAATTTTGGCATTTTACTCAATATGACGAAAAGTTGTGTATGTTTGGACACGTTCTTAGCACACGTAGATAGGTTTTGCAAAGACCTTTCATTTGGTATGTAACATAACTAGGTTTCTTTGCATAATATAGGAGATAAACGAAAAAAACTGAAATATTGCCTTGTCTTCCCCCCTCCTTTATACCCCCCAAATATGAATTTGGGCCGCTAAAAAAAATACGTGTCCGTTTATTTTTTCTGATCTATCTGATTGGAAAATTTTGAATATAAACATCTTTTATTTTGCATCAAATCACCAATAACACAAAATTAAAAAAAAAAAAACTATATATTAGAATGAAATATAGAAATGGGCGCTTCAGTGAATTTTGACTCACGCACGGTCACGATCACGAAATAAAAATACTGCTCACGCACGTCCACGCACGTTCTGCATACGTTCACGCACTCCCAGTTGTGTAACTACAATTTTCCTCAAGCTCACGAAAAAATCACGCTCATGAGAACACACAAAATTAAATAAATACATTTTTATTCTACTTTTTTCGATTTATTTCCCAAAAAGTACTTAATTTCCTAAAAAAACTATCATAAAGATTTATTTAAATCACAAATTTGTATTAATTACTCCCCAAATTCAATATGATGACGATTTTCTTAGTTGTTTTCTGTTTCAGACATCAAAAAACGGAAACTCACGAATCAAAAATTTACTCACGCACGAAATTATGTTTGCTAATCACGATCACGTGAGTAAAACTAAATTTCACTCCCGATCACGAGTAAATCACGAGAAATTCTAACCTCTAATTAAATGTACATATTTTTTCTTCTGTTTTTGAAAATCGTGTTTTTTGAGATGTAGAGTTTTAATATAAATCCTCGATATAGAAAAGTTCATAATTTTTCACATCTTAATTTTGCAAAACACATTTTTTCTCAAATTTTTTTGGCATAACAAATGAGACCATGAAGAAAAAAGTGCCGCATTTTTAACGCTTTAAATAATTGCTAATAATTTATTTGCCGGTAAAGAAAAAAATTTAAAAAAAGTCTAAATATTTAAAAAAAAAAATAATGCAAGCGTAAAATATAAAAATTGTTTAAAACTGTAAAATAAAATAAAAACTAATAAAAAAAATTTAATTCGGCCTGGCCGAATCTATGAATACCCTCCACAATGCTCAAAATATTTTAAAAAAACTTTGTAAAATATTTTTTTGGCTTCCCAAATCGTTCAAATCGTGTTATGCAAGCTTTTTAACACTTAAATTCTGGATAAAACCAACCCAAAATTCACAAATTTGCTTCAAATCTCTCGTCCGATTTCTATAACATGTAATACCTTCTTGAACCGGAAAATATATATGCCAAGTTTAAGTAGCCTCTGAGTTGTTTTTCGAAAGTAACCATATTTTCAACATACTGAAAGTCGAGCGGACATCGCTAGATCGTCTTAAAATCAAGGTTGGCAATCGATACCCACCCAGAATAACGGTATTTGGCTATTGTCCCGCAACCAATAAAGATATGCACATTTTTAAAAGCGATTATGAAAGTAGATGAAATTTCTAGTATTTTTGATGTGTTACTTCGTGTTTGTACAGGTTCATTGTCGATATATAGGCCAATACCTTTAAAATACCGTTTCAAACGGTATTATAAAGGTATTGGCCTATATTTCGAAAAGCAACCGGTACCAACACGAAGCAACACATCAAAAATACCAGAAATTTCATCGACTTTCATAATCGCTTTTAAAAATGTGCATATCTTTATTGGTTGCGGTACAATAGCCAAATACCGTAATTCTGGGTGGGTATCGATTGCCAACCTTGCTTAAAATTGATCGAAAATCGACCGATATTTTGAGGTTACAAACGGACTGACAGACTTACAGGACTGTATAAAAATACAAAAACCAATAAAATACATGTTTCTTATTCATATTATTTTCGAAATTTTAGCATTTAAACATATTCAAACATTAAACACGCCTGAAAATCATAAAAAATAATATTTTGAGATTTTTTTTACAGCATCCATCATTATTTCTTCTTCTTTTTTTTTTAATGCACATTTATTTTTATATTTATTTATTTTTTTAAATTTTGTATGATTTTTTTATAATTCATATTATTTTAAATTTATTAATATTTTTGTCTTGAAAAAACAGCATCATTTATTACTGTCATGCTTAAACTGCAAACTAAACAATAACAATGGGTACGTTCAGCAGAGAAAGCTGCTACTCACCTGCTCCCCAACATTCTGCTGAACGGTTTAATTTTTGACATTTCAGTCAACATGTTGAGTGAGCGCTTCTCATCACTGGTAGCGTACAAAAATTATGCTACATTTGATCACAAACTGATAAATAAGCTGTTATATATAAATTATTTATTTTTTTTGACGTTATTCAAGGAAATAAACAAAAAAATAATAAAAAAGTATTTTCAACAGAAAAAATAAATGAAAATATAAAAAAATAATAATTTATTCCAATATTTTAAAACATTCATAAAAAAATGCGTTCAGCAGAGTCAACTAATCAAAACATGCTACATCTCAACTGTTGAGTAGCAGGTTTCTCTGCTGAACACGCTCAATATTCAAATGAATATCATTTTGACAAATATTTACTAAAGATGAGTTGCATATGATTTGTTTTTTTTTAGACAAAATGACACCTACAACTTGTTATATTAATTGTTGTTAAATTAATAGGCGATACGCAATTTTACACTCAAAGGAAAAGTTATCAAAGCTTTGCTACAAAGCAACAAACAACTTTGCTTACTACACACAAAGAAAAAGGTTCATTAATATAATGAAACTCATCATAAAAGTTCGTCCAGTGAAACTGTTTCATTATATTTACGAAATATTTCATAAATATTCATAGTATTTATGAATCGTTTCATTATTTTCATAATATTTATGAAAACTTCATTAAAAAGTATCATTGGACGAACTTTTATGACAAATTGTTTTACAGTTCTTTGAGTGTATATTATTTGTGGAAATTCCTTAATTTTGTTAAAAACTACTTTTGTCAAACTACAGTTTTTAACATTGACTAAAAAAAATTTCCTACACACAAAAAAAAAAAAATTCCAACGAACGACTTTCATAGTGTTTATGAACTTTTTCATAATACTTATAAACTTTTTCATAGTATTTATAATCTATTATATAAGAAATATTTAACATTTTTCATAAATACTATGAAAAAAGTTTATAAGTATTATGAAAAAGTTAATAAATTGTATGAATTTCTTCATAAATGCTATGAAAATTGTTCATTGGATTTTTTTTTTTGTGTGTATGGTTTTTTAACTACATTGATTGTTTAACTACACAGCTACTACAAAACTACATTTCTTGTACTTCTAATAAGTTAAAAATGTACGAGTATTTGTGGGTCTGTCAACGGATATTCTAAAAACTGTTATGTTAACAAAACATGCCAAAATTGTCCTTTCTTTTTTAAAAATTAAATAGTCCAACTTAAATAATAGCTAAAATCTAAACTACAACTACTAGAACTTGCAAAGCTACAAAATCGTTTACTACATTATTTGTGGAAACTCTAAATCTTTTGTTACAAACTACTTTTGTCCACATAAAATTTCCCCATTGAGTTAAAAATACTAGTTTCTATTATATTTCATCTATATTTTTTGTTTTACTACACAGCTACTGCTACAAAACTACATTATATCTTATTTAAAATGTATTAGTGTGTCTGATAAAGATTTTCAAACTATTTTGCTATTTACTAAACATTTGAATAATTGCTAAACTTTTTTCAAAAATTAAACTACAATTACTTGAACTTCCAAAGCTACAAAATCGTTTGCTAGATTATTTGTAAAAACTTAAAATTTTTGTTTTTAAACTACATTTTTCAAACTAAAATTTTTGAAATATTGACTAACAAGGGAAGTCTCCCTGGAGTCACCCTCCGATCTTCATGAAATTTGGATATGTTGTTAAGAACGAAAATTAATTCGACACGTATTTTTTTTTTAGCGGCCCAAACTCATTTTTAGGGGGGGGGGGTCGATTTGTATGGAGGGAAATTGACCTTTTCAGTTTTTTACGATTTACGCCTATTTAAACAAAATTAATATAGGCATGTGTGGTATCAGATTAAAGGTATTAAAAATACCTATCTCGTGGTGCTAACAACGGGCCAAAGAAGTTAATATTTTTCACTTTATTAACAAAAATGTCCTAAAATTTTGGTATTTTACTCAATAAGTTCATGTTTGGACACGTTCTTAGCACAAGTAGATAGGTTTTCCAAAGACCTTTCATTTGGTATGTAACATGACTAGGTTTCTTTGCATAATATAGGAGATAAACGAAAAAAACTGAAAAATGGCCTTGTCTTCCCCCCTCCTTTTTACCCCCTAAATATGAATTTGGGCCGCTAAAAAAAATACGTGTCCCTTTATTTTTTCTGATCTACAAAATAAAACCAATTCCATAAAGATCCGCTGGTGACACTAGGGAGACTTCCCTTGTAAGAAACATTCGCTCTTAGATTTTAGCTACATTTAAACTTCTACTAGGGCTGTCAATCCCGAAATCCCGAATCCCGAAATCCCGGGATTTCTGTCATAAAATGAATCCCGAATCCCGGGATTTTTAAGCTCAAATCCCGGGATTTTTGAAATATTAAAAATGTATAAAAATACAACTTTGTTCAATTATTGATACAATTACATCAACAAATTAAAACTAAAACTTTTTTTGAATTTTCAACGTAGCTGGCCACGAATTTAGCTGAGCTGAGAATTCTACCCAGGCTTGCTGAATAATAGTCCAACGCACTAACCATTAAGCCACAGTCACGGAGCCCTTTGACCAAAGTTTGCAGGTTTTGGCGAAAATTTTCTAAAAAACCAAAACTTTGATCGAAGGCGCCACGGGTAAATTTAATCCGATTAACCTCAAATTTGTACCACATAAGTTTTAGGTCTAGGAGAATAAAAATTTTCCGGGACGTTTAAAATTGGAAGAAAAACTTTTTTTATACAAAAAAATGCAAGTCTAATGTATTATATTATTACATTTCCCCTTAAAATGTTTTTATTATTTTAAATTTTCTTTAAATTAGTTTTAAAATTATACAGTGCAACAACCAAAATCGGAATGGGTTGTAACCAAAAGCAAATAAAAGTTGTCATTTGTCATAACAAACCCCTCAAGGCTTTTTTTAGTTCATTGCTAAATATTTAATATTAATAAATACTTGAAAACTGCATAAGTGGCGTATACTTACTTTTTTAATTGCCTTTAAATAAAAATAAGAATAATTAGAAATCATTTTTTTTTAATAATTTCGTTGTAGCGAAATCGACCCAAGGGTTTTCGTGGGAATCAAACCCACGACTCCCTGCTTAATAGGCTAGCACGCTACCAACTAACACACAGTAGTCCCATTAACATGCACAATAAAATTGAAACATAAAGAGTCTACTATTTTTTTACTTTTATAATCAAAGAAATTTAATCCCGAAAAATCCCGGAATCCCGAAAAATCCCGGGATCCCGAAAAATCCCGTGATCCCGAAAAATCCCGGGAGCCCGGGATTTCGATTTTCAAATCCCGAATCCCGGGATTTTAAAAAACCGATCCCGTTTGACAGCCCTAACTTCTACTACAAAGCATTTCTACAAAACTACATGTCTACACTACTACATTTAATATTAAAGTAAAAGTTTCGAAATATTCTCTGTGTATCAGCCAATGTTTTTTGTTAATTAGTAAAAAAAATTCTACTATATTAAACTTTTTTACACAGTTTCTCTACAAAACTACATTTCTAAACTACAACATTTGTTTTTAAACTACAACGCTACAAAATATATGAATATATGAAAATTTCAAAATTTTGTTTTAAACTTAATTTTTAAAACTAAAATTTTACCATATTCCATATAAAGAAACATTCGCTATTAGATTTCAGCTACATTTAAACTTCTTCTACAAAACATCTCTACAAAACTACATGTCTACACTACTACATTTAATATTTCTAAATTTATATGTGTATCAGTCAATGATTTTAATTTATTAGTTATAAATTTCTATTAGATTTACACTTTTTTACAAAGCTCCTCTACAAAACTACATTTCTAAACTACAACATTTTTTATAAACTGCAAAGCTACAAAATATATTTATGCATCTTCCAAAATTTTTTTTTTATTTGTTCTATTTACAAAACATGTCAACAATTTCTAACCTTTTTTCAACAAAAAATTAAATTTTTAAATATGTTTTTTTTTTTTTAAATAAAAAAAATTAGAAAAAAGTCCTTTAACACAATTGTAGTCGCTTTTAGTCATAAACCACTTAAAAGTTTTGTGGCCTATAAGAAAGACAAAAAGTTACTTGAATAACCCAACAGCAACAACATGATGCATTTTAAAAGCAAGTAGCTCTTCATAAAGGCATCAACCTAGTAAACCTCCTAGAAAATAGAGATAGAATTTTCCCAACAAGTGAGGGTATTTAAGAAAAATGTCACACAAACTTACGTTAAACATTTTACAAATGAGTCTGTTAACCAAAGAAAAAAACAAAATACTTTAAAAGAATTAAATATAAAAATAAAATAAAAAATTATATAAAAATAAATATTAGAAGACAATGCAAAAAATTATACATAAATAATAAAGTCGGTCAAGACCGAATTTTTTGAAGCTGTATAACACTTTTGAATTATAAAGAAACTAAAATATGACACTTAGTTTTGGTATTATTTTCTTTATAGGATCTAATTTATGTTCTATACTTGTGAATATTTTTTTTTGGACAACACTTGAACTTTGTTAAATACATTTTGAGAATGTTTTGCAAATTTTAAATATTTGCAAGGGTATAGCAAAATAATAAATGGAGCAAGTAAGAAAAGAAGACAACTTTTGACAGTCACAAAATTCATTCACGTCCAAAATTTTGCTCTTGCTATAGTAAAAAATTTTACAATGCTTCGTCAATAAGAAAAATTTTGCAATTTTGCTAGGGTTAAACTTTTTACATGAATATTCTTATAAAAAAGGGTGTAGTAGAAAGAAAATCCATAGAGAAAAATATACTAAAAAAAAATGAATTGTGCAACTATGAGAAAAATTGTCCTTTGATAAAAATCGTTTGCATTTTTGCAAGGGTTGAAATTCTAACATTAATATTTTTATATAAAAAGGTCGGTAAAATATAAACCCTTAGAAAAATACTAATGATGCATTTAAAACAGGTCTTCGAATAGTGCAAGTATAAGAAAACTTACATTTTTGCAAGAGTAAAAATTCTTTAATTTTCGTTGATAAGTGCAAATATGAGAATAATTGCAAAATATATTCGCCAATAAAAAAAATGCATTTTTGCTAAATTAACAAGAGTGCTTTTAAAAATATTGTATTTTTAAATTTTTGCATTTTTAAAAATTTTTTTGCTTTTAAATTTTTTGTTATAATTGTTTTTCACTTTTTCTAGACTTAATCAAATATCTTTTTTTCCATATTTTCCTTATTTTTTCAAAATTTTTCATATATTTTATTTAACTAAAATAATCTTATTTAACTTGGTGACCTAATGCTTCTGTCATTTTTGTGATTTTTTTGTTGTTCGTTTTTCTTCTCAAAACAATAAAAAACGGAAATTAAAGATTTTCATTACAGACAAGAACAAACACGCGTTGCTTTAGTAATAAATACATGCATATGGATATGCTAAATAAATTTTGAAAAAAAAAAATAATAATTTTAAACTATAAAATTGCAGTTTTACACTGTAAGAACAAAAGTCACAGCAAATTAATTGATAAAACTGTAGTTTTTTTTAGAGAAAAAAAAATAATAATTTTTTGAAAAGCATAAATTTAAGAGGAGAGATTTTCGATGTGCTGTTTTCTATTTCTAGAATTTTTTAAAATCCAAAAGTAAAAGCCACAAAATTGTAGTTTCTGAAAGAACGGGGACAAAATTTCATCGACTACTAAACTGCAGAAACTCAAAACGAAACTTAAAATAAATAATATAATCCTAAGTAGGGCTATTCTAGCTCGAGGCCATTTTACTTTACTAATTACAACCATTTTATTCTCATAATAAGAAAACTAATTTTTCTGATTTAAATTTCTGTATGTCATTTTTTGCACTACATAGCCAACCCGTGTTTAGATCTTGTCAAGACTAGCTAACGAAATACAAAAACCCTATACTGCAATTAGCATAGAGAATTTTAATGACAATCGTTAGTGTCCAAAATACAAATATTTATACATATTCAACTCTACACTAATTGAGAATTTTAAGAAGAAAATTATACTTTCTCTTAGTTTGATCACGATTATCAAACAACCAACAACAATAATAATTTGTTGCTTAAATTGTCGCTTATAATTTAATTTTTTAATTATAATGCCCACAAATGTCAAATAATACTGGCTACATTTTTTGAAGTTTACTTAAGAATAAATAACTTCTTTAAAAGAAAATATCACTTCAAAATATTTTTCATATTTAAATATTTAATTAAATTATTTTTTTTTATCTCTTTTCATTGCAGGTATGTTGTCAAAAATCTTTAATATAATTTCAAAAATAATCTGAAAAATTTAGTGAGTATATTATCTAAGAAAAAGGATTTTGAAATACATATTGAACCACAAAACACTTCTTTTGTTACATTCTTAATAATGGGATATATTTGTAACTGGTTCTGTGGAACCGTTGAGAACAAAACCGGTTCCAACAAATCTAAAATATTTTTACATACAAATAACTTTAGGAACAAATTTAATTTTTTTGTGGTTATAGTAACTTTTTTAATAGTATAACAGTTTTTAAAATTTGTATAACACTAATAAAATTGTGTATAACAGTATTTAAATGTTGTTAAACTAGTATAAGAATGTTAAAAAATCGTATAACAGTTTTAAAATTTGTTGTAAGAATTTTAAAATTTGTTATAACAGTTTTAAAATTTGTTATAACAGTTTTAAAATTTGTTATAACAATTTTAAAATTTGTTATAATGGTTTTAAAAATTTGTTATAACAGTTGTTAATGGTTTTAACACGTTGTAGAACAATGTTAAAGTGTTGTATAACAACTTAAAATTTCAGTAAAAAATCAAAGGCAGTTATATTTTTAGCAGTATAATAGTTTTATTAGTTTTGTATAACGGTTTAATATGTGAAATTTTGTTAAATACAATTGATTTTTACACTTTCTGCCTTAATTAACGTTTGGGCTTCACAAACCTGTTCGTTTAAAAAGTTTTTGCAAAGCTTTTTTTATCCAACAGTTTGAGATATTTTATGAAATTTTTGGCAGATATGCCGTTATAAGCATTAAAAAAAATATCTTCCTAATAAATTATGGATTTTTTTTTGTTTTGTGTAGAAACTCTACCTTTTTTATTCTATGACAGTTTTTAGAACTAATCATTACGGGTTTAAAATCCAAAATTTTGTCTTGTGTATATAAAATCATTTTTGCATTAATATAACAGCTTTAACATTATAACATTTTAAAAATGTGGTTTAACAGTTAAATGCTTTATATAACTCGTATAAGTGTTAGCAAAATCTGTTATAACAGTTGTCCAATGTTGTATAACAGTTGTCCAATGTTGTATAACAGTTTAAATTGTTTGTATAACAGAAAATTAAAACTGTTATACACACAGAATACAAATTATAATATCCGCTCTTTTTGAAGTTTTGAATATATGTACTTTCAAAAATGTACATTAACTACCAACTTCGGTAATACGAACGTCGTTTGTCCGCAATGAATTTGGATATATATTTTTTTGTTACAATATCAAAACACATGCAAAATTGTCATGGGCGAATGTCGTTTGTATTACAGAAACTGGGGGTAAAATAATTTCCCGAAAAAAAATTAAACTTCTGTGTTTTCTGTGAAAAAATTTACTACGAAAGTTGTTTTCTTTGATGGTTCAGTTTTAGTTTTGTTTTGCATTTGTTATAAATATTTTTAATGGTATAACAGTTTTCAAAAAGTATATAACAATTCTAAAAGATTGTATAACAGTTAGAAAATTTTGTATAACAGTTTTTAAACTTTTTTGATACAAGGATAAGAGTGTTAAATAACTGTGTTAACGTTTTTAATTTTGTTATAACTGTTTAACATTTTTTATAACAGTATTAAAATTGTGTATTATAATTTAAAATTTTATTGAGAATTAAAAGGCAGGGAATTTTTAATCAGTATAAAAGTTTTTTATAACAGTAACAAATGTAAAATTTTGTTAAACACAAATGATTTTAGGTTAAAGATTTCGTTTTGTGTAAAAATTATACCTTTTTTAACTATTATGACACTTTTTAAAAGTTTCTATAAAATTTTTAAATACAAAATTTGGATTTGTGTTTAAAAAATTACTTTTGCGCTATTATAACAGTTTTAAAATTTTTTATAACACCCGAGTAAAAATTTTCTGGTCTAATCATATATAATTTGATACAATCTTATATGAGTTAATATGCTTCCGTATAAATTTATATAAAATTTTATCTATCACTTTGATACGGTTGATCCACTTTATATGGTTAGATATTGCTCCATATATGATTAGATTCGTATTTTGGTTTTGCTCATCAAATTATATAAAAATTGATATAATAAGATCATTTTGATCTAATTAGATTTGACCAAATTCAGGATCAAATTGTATCAATTTTTATATTTTTTGATCTAAAGTAATACAATTAGATATTATTTTATACAACCATTTTACGGATCAAATTAGATCTATTTAGTAAAATTAGCATAATATTTTTACTAGGGCATTTTCAAAATGTGATTAAAAAGTTTAAGGCTTTATATAACTCGTATAACTGTTATCAAAATGTATTATAACAGTTGTACTTAATTTATTTTTTGTAAAATAAACTAAACTTTTTATGTTTTCTACGAAATAAATTATTTCAGAAGTTTATTTCGTAAACTGCTGCATGGATTTTTCTTGTAATGTGTGATTAAACGTATAATTTGCCATCTTGGATTTTAAAAATTTTATAATATGTAGTTTTGATTGTCGCTTAGGTGCTATTTTGTAGTATTGAGGGTGTGTCGCTGCTAGAAGTTTATTTTATAGATATTCACTATAAAATCATTTAGGTTGGATTACTCAATGCTCCGTTATAAAATAACTCCCCGTTAAATTAAACTTTTTCTAATAAATTTTGACATAAGGCTCCGTTAAATCAGCAGTTAGCAGCTAAATGGACCTTGAGTAATCCGCCCTTGATTGTAGTTTTGCGGTTACCATTTAAGCTTTTTCTTGTGGTATATGAGGTTTGAATTTTGGCACTTGTGGTCAGGCTTAAAGTGGCTGCCTACGCTTCACGTCAGCACTTTGAAAGTCTTTGGTCCGTTGTTTTATCATGTGATCAAATTTTTTGCTTGTTTTTTTTTTTAATTGCCATGATTTTGTCATTTGTAGTTTTGAAGCTTGTAGTTTTATTTTGTAGATTGAGTAGACTTTTGACATTTAAAATCGTAGCTTTTTTTAAAAATACCATTTTGAGCCTCTTGCGGTCAATCTTGTTGCATTTTCTTTTTAATTGCAGTGTTGTTATCATTTGTAGTTTTGAAGCTGGTAGCGTTAGAATTTGTAGTTTGAGTATTTACCATTAGAATCTCATCGTTTTTCAAAAATAAGATCATTTTCTTTTTAAACTCACTCAACTAAAACACAACATACATATTTTTCTTATCTTAAAAATGTTCATTGATAAATTTAAATGTAGACTTAGAGGAGACAAGATACATTTATATATAAATTTAAGAAAAAAAGAAAACCTAAAAGATAACAACAAATACAATACAATTATTTAACTAAATCATTTGGCATATATTTGCATTACTCGGTTGATATTTGTTTTTGTAGATCAAGTGTAGGCGTAATTGCAACTAAACTAGAGAGATGCAAAAATTAAAATTACAAAAAGTAGAAGCAACAATATATAAAATAAGAAAATAAATTTAACCCTAAAAGGAGAAAGGGGGATAAAAAAAAATTTAAATTTTTTTATAACTAAAATAAACAGCAGTTGGGAAGAATGTAGCTTTTGCAGATTTGTAGTTTTTGTAGATTTTTATTTTATGAAGGTTTGTATATTTGTAGTTTTTGCAGAATTGTAGTTTTGCAGTTTTGGTTTACAAAAATGTATGTTAAGGAATTGTTGACTATGTTTTTGTCTTTATCTATGAAAGATATTAGTCCACTTAGGGAATTCGCTGTGCACTAGCGAATACTGTAGTTTTTGCAGTTTTGTAGTTTTGCAGAATTGGTTTACAAAAATGAAAGCTAAGGAATTGCAAATCTAATTTTTGTCATTATCTACAAAAAATATTAGTCTACATCTGGAATTCGCTTTAATATTTTTACCTTTATTTTACTGCTATATATAAAAATTTTGCCATTTGAGGTTTAAAAATGATGACAAAAAACCAGGCATTTTTAAAAATCAAAATTGCATGCACGAAAACTATTTAGATCAGCGGAGCAAGTGCAAAATAATTTACACACAGTGCAAGAAAAAACGAGCATATGGCAACGTAAGATTTTTTTAAAACAATAGTTTTTTTTTATATGTGAGACATTCCATAATAAATATTTTTAGACAAAACAAGTAAAAAAGTTAAATTCGGCTTGGCCAAATTTATGAATACCCTCCACAGTGCCCTTTTTAAAGAATAGTAAAATTTTTAACTTGAAAAAAAAAAAGAATTTTGATTACACACAAAAATTTTTTTTTTACATGAACGATTTTCATAGTATTTATGAACAAATTCATACAATTTATTAACTTTTTCATAATATTTATAAACTTTTTCATAGTATTTATGAAAAATGTTAAAAATTCTTAAATTTCACATATTATGATTTATTCATAAATACTATGAAAAAGTTTATAAATATTATGAAACAGTTAATAAATTGTATGAATTTGTTCATAAATACTATGAAAATCGTTCATGGAAAAAAAAAATTTTTGTGTGTAAAAATATTTTATTTTGAGTTTAAAAATTTTGTTGTCATTTTTGGAAAAAAAAGAAAAATTACAAATTGTTTTTTTTTTTGAGTGTAAAATATTTTCGAGTGACAAAAATACTTTGTAAAGTAATTTTGCGGCTTACCAATGTTTTTAGCTTGTTTTTTTAAAGCTCGGTTTTTTTAACACTTGAATTTAAGGTGAAACCAATCATAAATTCACGGTTTAGCGAATAACTCTTGAACCACTGGACCGATTTGGCTGAAATTCATTACGAACCAGGCCACGAGAACGGGAAATATATATGCTAAGCTTCAGAACCCTCACTGGACCGATTTCGCTGGATTGCAATACCAACCTGACTAGTTAAATGACCCACACATACGCCAAACTTCAGGAGCGATGTCCGTCCGTCAACAGACGGACGGACATCGCTAGATCGTCTTAAAATCGTTCAAGGATCATTAATATACATTATGGGGTCCTAGACCAATATTTCGAGGCGTAACAAACGGAATGACAAATTTGTATATACCCTCTGTCACTAGAGTGGAGGGTATAAAAAGTAAGACAGAAAAAAATTAACTTTTCTTAAGGGGGCCAATGAAAAAGGGTAGAAAAAATGTTGGGGGCAAAATTTAATAGAGGTCGGTCATACATTTTACCCCTATAAAAGGCACTACAAGTGCGACCACCATAGTTTTTATACCCTACACCACTCTGTGGTACAGGGTATAATGAGTTTGTGCTGATGTTTGTAACTACCCGAAATATTGGTCCTAGACCTACCTTTAAGTATACCGAACGACTCAGAATTACTTTTTGAGTCGATTTAGCGATGTCCGTCCGTCTGCCCATCTATCGGTTTAAGCACGATACAGGTCGCAATTTGAAATTAATTGACTTAAATTTTAAAACTTAAGCATCTTTTGGCCCAAGGACGAAGCCTATTGAAATTGGAAATAATCGGTCCATGTTAAGATCTAGCTCCCATACAAATGCCCTCTTTGGATTTGACTCCTTCTGATAGTCCCCTTACAATCCACCCTCCCGGTATGCATATAATTTCCTCAAAATTCATAAAAATTAAAATATTTGATTAAAATTTTATTTCTATGTGTTAAACGTGAACTTTGGTAACCTTATCAAATCGGAATACATTTGGGCCGTTTTTGGACTTACAGGGGAAGTCTCCCTAGTGTCACCCGCGGATCTTTATGGAATTGGTTTTATTTTGTAGAGCAGAAAAATTAAAGGGACACGTATTTTTTTTAGCGGCCAAAATTCATATTTAGGCGGTAAAAAGGAGATAAGAACGTGTCCAAACATGCACAACTTTTCGTCATATTAAGTAAAATACCAAAATTTTAGGACATTTTTGTTAATAAGTCGAAAAATATTAACTTCTTTGGCCCGTTGTTAGCACCACGAGATAGGTATTTTTAATACCTTTAATCTGATACCACACATGCCTATATTAATTTTGTTTAAATAGGCGTAGATCGTAAAAAACTGAAAAAGGTCAATTTCCCCCCATACAAATCGACCCCTCCTAAAAATGAGTTTGGGCCGCTAAAAAATAATACGTGTTGAATTATTTTTCGTTCTTAACAACATATCCAAATTTCATGAAGATCGGAGGGTGACACCAGGGAGACTTTCCTTGTTAGTCCCCCATATAAAAATTTCGACTGATATTCAGTTAAATCGGTCTATTGGCAAAAAAATTAACCAATTTAAATAAAATTTGATCTGTGCGTGTTTTCTACACTAAATAAAGATCTAACAAAAGACAGGACCAATCTGTCCGTGTTTGGACTTGGGGCCCATTTTCCGGAAAACACTGGTGTAGGGTATCATATAGTCGGTCTTGACCGACTATAACTTTCTTACTTGTTTATATATTTGTTAAACAAATGAAACAAATTTATGCAAGAAGAAGTTCAGAGTACTGCACTAGGACTAGGGGGACTAAAAATTTTTGTTTTTTTTTTGCACGCCCTCCTTTTTAGGGCGTGGATATAAAAATATTAGAGTCCGACCGAAACCTGTTTTCGAGGCCGAACCGAAACCGAACCGAATATTCGGCCGAAAAAGTAATATTCGGCCGAAACCGAACCGAAACCGAAACTTAAAAAAAATTACCGCCTGGCATGAATAAAATAATTAAAAAGTTATTAAAGGTTAATATACAGCATATAATGCTTTTAAACCATAGGAATTCATGTATTTTTGCAAAAAAAATATGTTTTTTAAAAAACTTACAAGAAAATTGTATATTTCATTTGCAGATTAGGAGAAAATAATTTTTGAACTGAAACTGTTTTACATTTATTGCATAAACTTGTAACATTTTCTTCAATTGAACGGAAACAAGTGTAATGAAATACGAAATCAAAAAATTCACCGACTTTTTTACATATTTTTTAAAATACCAAAAAGTTTCGGTTTCGGCTAATATTCGGCCAAAATTTTGCCGAATACCGAATAGAGGCCGAAACCCCATTATTCGGCCGAAACCGAGACCGAAACCGAATATTCGGTCGGACTCTAAAAAATATTGTTTAAATAATGATAAAATTGTATAACTTTAGTGCAAAAACCATAATAATTAAATTAGTAAACATTTTTCGAGAGGGGCGGGGGTGTTTCCCACTGCCCTTGACAAAGCCCCCTCCCAAAAAAACGCCCCTAATTTTTTTTTTACATGTTGTAGGGTATAAAAGATTCGGCACAGCCGAATTTAACACTCTTACTTGTTTTAATATGTATTTAGGAAGTCTAAGAAAAATTTTGCAATAAAAATCAAAATCTTCGATCGAACACTTTGCTAAAATCGCGGTTGAATTGCAAGAAATGACATTTTTCGAATTTTCTCGAAAACTATCAGAGACATCAAAAAACACTTATGATCAAAAATATTCCTCGGAAAAAATGCAATTATATTATGCATTAAAAGATCTACGTTGCAGAATTAAAACAGTCAACAAAATTGTGAATGAAAAAATTCAGAGTTTTTGATAAAATGCGGCAACATTGGAGCGAGAGATAGGGTGAGCTATATAAATGTGTTTAGCAATTTGTCCCCTATGAATCCGCCATCGTTGTTTTGTTCGTATTTTCTCTGGGAACTATCTCCTATTTTCTCTAGATTTTGGGTATTAAAAAAATCTTCGGAGAGGCTAAATTTAGAAAATCAAAAAACAGCTTTTTTTGTTTGTTATTTGATTATGGCTAGATTTAGACCTATGATTTTAGCTATTTTTGGCGCAAAAGTTAGACTTTGAATAAGGACTTCATTTTAAGAGTATAAAAATTCTACAATCAAGGCAAACAAAATATATAAAATGAATTTAAGGGACCTTCGATTGATGCTAGATTTTGACCTTAAAAAAAAAAAAACTTTTACTGTTTCATTTTGCATGGAATACCTCCAACAATTGTTCTTCTACTAAAAAAAAACATCTTTGCTAAAGATTATAATTTGTAGAGCAACAACAAAAAAATTATAACAACAGCAAAAAATTGTCCTTGTTTTGTTATATTTTTTTTTTGTAGCCATAAATCTGTAAAAAAAAACAAAACCAACAAAAAAAATAAAATCTGTCATTCTTGATTAACTCAAAGCTATGGATGTTCGAGTACATAGATGGCGATAAAATGAATGAAATCTGTTTTGATTTTTTTATGAATTTTTTTTTATGAAAATCTTACAATAAATTCTAGAGGTGTGATGTAGTTTTTTTGTAAAAAAAAATACTACAGTTTAGAAAAATTTAAAATCCCAACTAATAACTCATATGTATCTACATACAGTGGTCGCCAAAAGTATACAAACGACTACTTAGAAGATATAATTCGTCAACGACAAAGTTAACAAAAATAGAACTAATTATAATCAAATAAGAATTTTTGTTAAAAGCGTTGTGTAGGTAATTTATCAAACTTCAATTTAAGCTTAATGGCGTCTAGATTGAGTAAATATTAAATAAGTTACGAGGTTTTAAATGGAAATTGAAATTATTGATAAACCTTTTTCAGAAATTTTTTAAAAAATATTTTCAAGTCAATTTTTTTTAAGCTCAAACATTAAAAATTTAAAAATGATCCCATTGTTTTAACTCAGGTAACAAAAAATTGTTCATATGACTCTCAAACAAAAATTAAAATTTTTAAAATACAGTAGAAGAAATCCCCATTTTTTGACCTTCAATTCTTTTGAGTACCAATTTTTTGTAAACAAAAAAGTGTCTAATTATTTTGATATCTTGGGACTATACACTTAGGTTTACTAAAATTAATAAACACTAAAAATATTTTCTTTGTTTACAAAAAAATTGGTGGTCAAAAGAATTGGAGGTCAAAAAATGCGGCTTGCTTTTAATGTACTTAAAAATTTTCATTTTTGTTTAAGTCCTTGGAAAAATTTTGATAACTGAATATAAACTATAGGACTATTTTAAAATTTTTAATGTTTGAACTTAGAAAAACACGACTTAGAATTATGTTAAAAAAAAATTTCTAAAAAAGGTCTTTCAATAATTCAACCCTCCTTTTAAAACCTCGTAGCACATTTAATATTTACTCAATCTGGACGTCATTAAGCTTAAATTAAAGCTTGAAAAATACCTTTACCGCACTTTTTACAAAAATGCTTGTTTGATATTAATTACGTCTATTTTGTTAACTTTGTTGTTAACATATTACATCTACTATGTAGTCGTACGTACACTTTTGTCAACCACTGTATGTATAATTTATTAAAACTAATGAAATTTTATTGTAATAATTTATGCAATTTTTGTACTAATTAGTTTTATGTTTCATCTTAATAGTTATAAATGATAAAAAGATTTATGATTTATGACAAATTCTTTTGTGTCGTTTGAGAAATTAAAAAAAGGAAGTTGGATTAAGATTTTATAATGATTATAATTTGAATTTTAAATAGAATTAAAAAGCTTTAAATAAAATAAAATCAAGAAAGTGTTAAATCACAGACTAAACCAGATGCGACAGGAAGGTCTCATAAAAAAAAAACCTAGAGAATTTAAAAAGATAACCGAACGAATTTCTGCTTTTCAGGAGTGAGTGAAACAATAAAAAACAATCTGGAACTTATTTTTCATATGGCTCTTTCTAACCTAAAAAGTAGAACAAAGTAAAAAAAAAATTATGTTTCAATATTAACTGTTTGACAACTGTCAAAAGTTTCGCGTCTGCTTAGTTTTAACATTACTTTTTTGACAACCGTCAGAAGTTTCACGTCTACTTAGTCTGTGGTTTGGATTTGCCTTTCGGTTTTTACATATGGCAACCCCGTTTGTGACAAACATTTTTCCCGATCTACCCTATAATAACCTTCTTAAAGAAAACCTATGTTTCCATCCCAAGTTATCAACAAGTTATTCACTGTTCTCTTACAATTTATCGATAAATCCTTGTTACAGATTATTCGATAACTTTGCCTAGTGCGTAAAAAGATGTCAATAAATCTCTGAACATAAATTGTGATCGATTTATTTTTTTTTATATTCCATTTTCTTAAAAGTTCTCCAATCCAAAAAAAGGTTATAAATCGTTAAAAAAAAGTATAAAAATATTAACAACTATATAAGACAAACTCGTGACAATAAATGTCATCATTATGATTATTTTGTACGGTGATTTAATATTGACAGTACGTGTGTATTAGGGCCTACCATATTTTTCAAAGTGGGAATACCAAAACAAAATCCCCTTTAATTGTGTGCTTGTGAATGAGTTTTCTCCATTGAGATGAGCCTAGCTCGATTTTCTAGATTGCCAGATCATTGCAGTGTTAACCAGGCAGAGATGCGGTGGCAGGACATAATCCCCATAACGGAAATGGGGATTATAACCGAATACATCACGGTCATAATCCTCATATTAGTTGTGAGGAATATGGCCATTTCCAAAACGTTCATACTCCCAATGGAGATTATGTCCGTTCCCTGTTGGGATTACGACCGAAATGTTTTCGATCTAACCCCCATTTATATTATGGGGACTAAGTCCAAAGAAATTTCTGTCATAATCCCCCTTTTTTGCGGAGAGGGTGGGATTAATTCATGGAGTTTGTAATCCCTAAACCCGGCCGAAGGTTGTCTAAGCAGAAAAATTTTTAAGATTAAGAAAAACTATGCAATTTGTTTTCCTGTTATCCCCATAAATCTGGGAATTATGTCCGCTTTTTATTGGGATTATATCCAAATTATTTTCGGTCATAGTCCCCGCTACCACTATAGCGATTATGACCGACATAAATTTGGTCATAATCCCCACAACGGAAATGGGGATTATGTCCGTGGGGATTATGTCATGTAACCCAGAGATGTCATGTCACCCAGAGATGCCATGTCACCCAGAGATGCTGGCAATAAAGTAAGCTGCTGACTGCTCTACTGCCGCACGTCTTTAAATGAGCAGTTTTCAATACACCTCATATGGGTCCCAGGTTTGCAATCCCTACAGGTTGCAACGGAATTGGAATGAATTGGTATGCCTCTAGAAACTTTCAAGCTAAATTAACGGATTTTTTCCGCGACGGAGACTAATAAGAGATGGGCACATAGATGGACGTGTGAAACTACACAACAAATTTGGCCTTCTCTTAATCGGAAGAGCACAAATGAGCTGATATCGCTTCCAAGAGGAAATTATTCGACAGTGGTTGATGAAATTATCGGACACTGCCTTTTGCCGCAGTTGCGTAGATGAGGAGTTGGTAACCTTAGAACACTTTATCGGCTATTCACAGCACTTTCTGGTCAGAGACTTGCTTAACTGGGATATAGGAAGCTGCGCGATCTTTCTGATTTTTCGGATGTCAAAATTCAATATCTTAGGAGTTTCATAAGCAAATTGGTTTAACGGTAGGTACTAGTAGGGGCACCCCATTACCGTCATGTGGTATCATAACTGACCACTTACAACCTAGCCTTTAGGTCTTACACCGGTTTAAAAAACCGAGACACTTGAATGCTTCTATCGACACCTGAAAAGCGAGCATTTTCCAACGGGCATCACAATGAATTTTCATGTCCAGATCCTGGATATCTAAATTACCCATATGTACAGATGACGCAGTTGCCTCTAAAGTCCGGTGGGTCAATATACAAAATTAGGTCTCACTTGCATAGAACCTGGCCCTATTCGCAAGACCCCACTCGGAGATTGTCAACAGGTTCTGATTAAGTGTGTCATTCATAATCTTGTCTTACCCTCTAAAATATGGCTTGGCACACAGTCAAAGGAAAATGAATGACAAATGTTGCTGTCATCTGCAAAGGAGTAGATAGGATTTTAAGTTTGAGAAAAATAAGAAAACGATTAGGAGAATGAACGGAACCTCTGAATAAAGCTAAAACAAATCTGTGGAGAACCCAGCTATCACAAGAATTAAAAAACTATCTCTGAGGAAGCTCGAATTGAATCGAGAGAATGTCATTGACGACACCAAAGGCATTAAGCTGAAATTTGAGCGCACCGTGGCACAAACACTGAAATGATGGGTCGAACAACTCCAACGTTCCTATAGGAAAGCCAACAAGTTTTCGGTAGAACAAGTTCTGTGAAAACAATACTGTCCTTCGCTTAAAAGAGAGTTAGCCTCCAAATAATGCGATCTCAATATTTAATGATGGATCGAAGATTGGTACGGGTTCGGGTGTATACTCTGAATGCCTCGAAATCAGGGGCTTAGTGATACTTTCGGACAAGTGTAGTGTTTTCCAGGCGAAGGTACTCTCGCTATTAACATTTTCGTGGATAGTCTTGCAGTCCTGAAGGCCTTGGAAACAAACACTGTAAAATCGGGAATTGTAAACGATCCCTTCATCAAGTCAATCAACACTCAGTCAAGCTAATCTGGGTTGCGGGGTTGCTGGGAACGAATTGATAGATGAATGTGCAAGAAATGGCTCCGAGTCTGTAAAGGAACGTGTCGAACCTGATATCTTGGTATCTATAGTGGAATTGATGAACGAAATTGAAAGGATATCGGAGAATATAATGAAGGATAGGTGGATATCACTGACTACGTGCAGGATATCGCAAACCCTGTGGCCATTGCCAAATCCTAAGAGGACAAAAAGTCTACTCACTTTTGGCAAACGGACGGTTAGGTTATTAGTAGAAGTACTGACAGGACACTAAATAATCGGCCAAATAGCCGTGCTTATGTGAATTTCTGATAGGGACTATTGTAGATAGTTTGGGGAAGTGGAGGAGGAGTAGTCTGTAAAGCACATGTTGTGTTAATGTTTTGATTACGTGATCAATTATTTTTATTTATTCTTTCTATTTATTTACAACTCATTTTAAATAAATTCAACCTAACCGAGAACTGGTAACAATGACCGTCGTCTCGTTGTAGCGAAAAAAACCAAGGGATCTGGTGGGATTCGAACCCACGACCCCCATGTTGAAAGGCTAGCACGCTACCAACTAGCCTGCGGGGCCCCCATGTTGTGTTAATGTTCGGATCTGATAAAGCGCCGCCTTAAGTATTTGTGGCAAAGATTTTTCGATGACCTGGATTGCCTACACGTTATCTTGTTATCATCTTTAGCAGAATATCTTAGAGAATTGGGATGGTTTAAGAAGTAGAATTTTTTGACACTAAAGGGAATCACAATGAGCCTTACGATCACCTTCAAAAGAATTCGCCAAAGTGGCGGACGCCTATCCAACCTAACCTTAACTATATAATGCATTACCATGTATGCATAGTCAAAAAAAAATATGCATTTTTTTCCAAACCGCTTACCATATGCATTACTTTTTTGTATTTTTCATGCATTACGTAAAACCTACCCACTTTTTTTAAATAGGGAAAAACTATGCGATTTTAGGAGAAAACAGAGCTTTAGCTAGTTTTAAGCTAATATGGCAAACTTTCTATGACTTAGGAGTGAGTAAATCAATAAAAACCGATTTGAAATCAAGTTTTCTTATGGCGTGTATATTAGCTTTCATTTCCTAAAATAATTCTTCCTAGAATAATTTGAAAAAATTAACCATATGCTTAAGGACTATTTTTTTGACACCTGTCACTTATGTTGAGTCTGTATTAATCTGTGACGAGTCTTATTACTTGTAATCCAGAGTTGCCGCTTAATTTTTTTTTTTCATTCACAATGGCAAATACAAGAACATTGATGCAATTACAGTGATGCCAATTTTGACAACTATGACAATGTATCTAGCGATTTTAAAAGGAAAAATTCTGAAAATTTCAGAAATTGAAAAATAAAGAAAATTTTCTTTTGGTATCGCAACTTTGAAATATAACACTCAAAAAATTATGTAGGTAAATTCCAGTGATTATTCACTTAAAACAAATGAAATTTTATTTAAAAACCATTCCACGGTTTTTTTCATTTAAAATAAAAACACATTACAGTCAATTTTAAATGTTAATTTAATGACTAACCAAAACATTAAAAAACTAGTGAATATTCAGTTATTTTGTATTGAAAAACAGTAAAACTATAGAAGAAATTTTTTACTGCCGAAATTAAATGTAACAGAAAATTAGTTTTTAAAACAGTAAATTATTTTTTTTAAACTACAGAAACAGTAAAAAAATTAAATCCTTTATAAAATAAGTGATTTTTCTTTTAAAATGACTTTACTGATTACTTTTTAAAATAACCTACAAACAGTTAATGACATAATTTTCTTAGTGAAGGGACACCCTAGAGCGCATACTCAATATTTAAATGAAGATAGAGATTTACGTTTTTGTTTAACACTTTATTTATGGATTGATGTATAAATGTGTGTATGCAATTGTCTAAGTGTGTGCATATAAGTGTGTTTATATGTGTATTAGTACATGTTGTTCATATATTCATTGTTCATTGCTGTTGCTGATGATGATGTTGTTGTTTATTTTATATGACTTTTTTATGTTATTGAGCTGTTTGTCTAAGTGTTAGTTGTGTTGGTGTTGTTGATATATAAATTTTTTTTATGTTGTTATTATTGTTTATGTTTAACTAAGTGTTTACAATTTGTGGCATTGTGGCACACTTTGTGGCAAGTAGACTTGTTGTTGCTGCACAGCATTTATAGTTAGTTACACATTTATAAGGTTAGATATTTTGTAAAGCCCCTTTTTTTACACTGAAGAGCATGAGAGACTTAGTGACAGTTGTTGGTTGTACTTATGTTGTAATAGTAGAAGAAGTAGCCTTTAGTTTACAACATATTTATGCCCTCTTAAAATTATAGCATGCATATGCTTGCTTGTTTATGTATTTAATGCAACAACAAAAAAAAAAGAAACGACTTCTAAAAGAAGTCTATAAAAGAAAATCTTCAACACTTAAAGAAAAAGGGGGTCGCAAACTTTTAGCCGGCTTGATTTTTTATTTTCTTTTTTTTTCCTACCAGAAGACAATCACGGCATTTGATACACAAAATGCAAGTTTGCATTCGAAGCACGTTTTAGCAATTTCTCATAAAACAAACGACCATTATAGCGCTTACGAACAAAAAAAAAACATATTTGTACGAAGACAAAAAAAGAAGAGTAAAACAAAAAAGTTGTAAGTGTTGCCGTGTGAAAAGTCTTTATATTGTATTTTTTTGAAATAAAACACTCAGAAAAATAAACAAAAAATTTATAATTTTCATTTGTAAGTTTTATACAATTTGACAGTTAAAAACAGTGACTAAACCTACGCGACCCTTATGACAGGTGTCAAAAAATTATGCTTAAACCACATGTTTATTTTAAAATTTATTTTATTTCCGTCCCTCTCTCACTACTGTTTTGTAGTATTTATACAAACAAAATATGTATTTTTCATTCACAATAGATAACACACATACAGTGATGCCAACTTTATGACACTGACAATGTGTTAAGCATTGATTTTTCATAAAATTTCACCAGTTTTTTCAAAAATTGTCACCATTGTTTACCAAAATGCAAAAATTTTGCTTGCAAAGCTGGTTCTTGAATACTCCAAACATTTTATTTTGAGTGTCTAATATATTTCAGAGGGTGCATTTTTTTGTTTCGTCTTACAAGGGAAGTCTCCCTGGTGTCACCCTCCGATCTTCGTGAAATTTGGATATGTTGTTAAGAACGAAAATTAATTCGACACGTATTTTTTTTTAGCGGCCCAAACTCATTTTTAGGGGAGGTCGATTTGTATGGGGGGAAATTGACCTTTTTTAGTTTTTTACGCTTTACGCCTATTTTAACAAAATTAATATAGGCATGTGTGATATCAGATTAAAGGTATTTAAAATACCTATCTCGTGGTGCTAACAACGGGCCAAAGAAGTTAATATTTTTCGACTTATTAACAAAAATGTCCTAAAATTTTGGCATTTTACTCAATATGACGAAAAGTTGTGCATGTTTGGACAAGTTCTTAGCACACGTAGATAGGTTTTCCAAAGACCTTTCATTTGGTATGTAACATGACTAGGTTTCTTTGTATAGTATAGGAGATAAACGAGAAAAACTGAAAAATGGCCTTGTCTTCCCCCCTCCTTTTTACCCCCTAAATATGAATTTGGGCCGCTAAGAAAAAATACGTGTCCCTTAATTTTTTCTGATCTACAAAATAAAACCAATTCCATAAAGATCCGCGGGTGACACTAGGGAGACTTCCCTTGTTAGTCTATGACAGCAACACGTACTTGTATGTGGTGGTATTCTGTTTATACTCCAACATTTTAACACTTTATACTACATAACAATTTTTTTATATTCTCTACAATTTGTCTAAAATATTGCAAGAAAAAAAAAAGCCAACTTTTTTCCACTAAATAGAGCTTATTTTATATAAATTTGTTTCATAATATAATGGTTACAATAACAAAAGTATGTAATGTGTCTTTCAAAAAAAAAATTCTGTTTGATACTTTGAGACATCATTATAGTATTAGACATTATCATGACTAAAGAACTGATAATTTCCGTTTTATTTTTGGAAAAAAAAAATGTTAAATAGACAAAATTTTAAAATTTTAAATTTTTTTCTATAGAAAAAGTCTCTGATTCTGAGATATTTTTTTCAATATAGAATAATTTTTAGATTCTGAAATATTTTTTCTAGATAGAAAAATTTTTAGATTCAGAGATATTTTTTCTATACAGAAAATTCTCAGATTTTTTTTCTATATAGAAAAATTCTCAGAATCTTAAATAATTTTTCTATATAGAAAAATTCTCAGACTCCGAAATTTTTTTTCTATATAGAAAATGTCTCAGATAAGAAAGATTCTGAGTTATTTTTTCTTTATAGAAAAATTCTCAGATTCTGATATATTTTTTTTATATAGAAAAATTCTCAGATTCTGATATATTTTTTTATATAAAAAATTCTCAGATTCTGAAGTATTTTTTTCTACATAGAAAATTTTTCAGATTCTGAGATATTTTTTCTATAAATATAGAAAAATTCTTAGATTCTGAGATATTTTTTTTTTATAAAGAAAAATTTTCAGATTCTGAAATATTTTTTCTATAAAGAAAATTTCTCATACATTTTTCCTATTTAGAAAAAGTCGCAAATTCTGAGAAATTTTTTCTGTATATAAAAAGTATTAGATTCTAAGACATTTTGTCTATGAAGAAAAATTCTCAGATTCTGAGATATCTTTTTAATATAGAAAAATTCTCAGATTCTAACATATTATTTCTATATCGATTTTTTTTTGATTTTTTTGTCTATATAGAAAAATTATCAGATTCTGATATATTTTTCAGTATAGAAAAATTCTCAGATTCTGAGACATTTTTTCTATATAGAAAAATTCTCAGATTCTGAGATATTTTTTTCTTTATAGAAAAATTCTCTTAATCTGAGAATTTTTCTATTAAATTCTCTTACAAGGGAAGTCTCCCTAGTGTCACCCGCAGATCTTTATGGAATTGGTTTTATTTTGTAGAGCAGTAAAAATAATGGGACACGTATTTTTTTTAGCTGCCCAAATTCATATTTAGGGGGATAAAGGAGGAGGGAAGAAAAGGTAATTTTTCAGCTCCTATATTATGCAAAGAAACCTAGTCATGTTTCATACTAAATCAAAGGTCTTTGGAAAACCTATCTACAGTAACTCGCAGCTTATTTCGTGTGTTAGATATCAGTTAGCAATCCATTTAAGACAAAATTTCCATTAATACACCTAATTATTATTAAACGAGTATTTTTGTTTAAAGTGCTGTGTATGTAATTTATCGAGCTTTAATTTAAGCTTAATGGCCTCCAGATTGAGTAAATATTAAAAGTGCTACGAGGGTCGAAATGGAAATTGAAATTATTGAATGAAGTTTTTTTAGAAAATTTCTTAAAAATACTTTAAGGTTGATTTTTCGCAAACTCAAACATTAAAAATTTTAAAAATTGCCCAATAGTATATAGTCATTTATCAAATAATTTTTCCAATGACCCAAACAAAAATCAAAAATGCAGTCAAAGAAATCCGGATTTATTGACCTCCAATTCTTTTGACCACCAATTTTTTGTAAACAAAGGAAATGTTCAATTATTTTTATATCTCAATAATATACACTTAGGTGTACGCAAATTATTAAACAATTAAATCTTTTCTTTGTTTACCAAAAATTGGTGCTCAAAAGAATAGGAGGTCAAAAAATTCCTATTTCTTCTACTGTTTTTAAATTTTTGGTTTTTGTTTGGGTCTTTGGAAAAATTACACAGCTCAACATGAAAATGCGTATTGGATTCTGGTAAGGGATTTAGGTAGTGTTTGTTGCGCTGATTTTAAGTCTGCAACCCAAATATGTCTATCACGTCAGGATTTTGAGCTATTCGCGGTTAAAGTGCCGAAAAAGTCCATTTTGGACCCTTTTTGAAGGCTCATAATATAAGATCCTGACATGCGATTGACTTGGTATCAAGCTCATTCAAAAGTATGTGATTTTCTCTATAAGACAAGATAAAATGTTCTTCAAATTTAATTTTCTAAAATAGTAAAAAAATCATTAACAAAAAACCTTTCATTTTTTAAATATTTAGTTTATTTACACAGTGTTTTTTAACAAATTTCCATACAAATACACACGTAAATATTAGATTTAAAGCACTTGTAGCTAATGATTTTTTCACCATTAAAAAAATTAAATTCCTAGAAAATTTTATTTGGTCCTAAAGAGAAAATTACGCACTTTCGAATGGGCTTAATTTTAAGTCAATCGCATGTCAGGATCTTATTTTATAGGCTCCCAAAAATGGTCAAAATAGGCCTTTTTTGACATTTTAACCGCGATTTCCTCAAAATTGTGACGTGATAGAAAAATTTGAGTGACCGTTTTGGAATCGGGGCACCAACCCCTATCAACTATTTTTGGTTTCATTCAAAACGCAGCGACAAACCTCAGATTTGTAGAGCGGTGTTATTTAATAAATAAATATTAACTATTGGACTTTTTTATAATTTTTTTATGTTTGAGCTTGGATAAAATCGACCCAGAAATATGTTTAAGAAATTTTATAAAAAAGGTCTTTCAATAATTTCAATTTACATTAGCATCACGAGATAGGTATTTAAAATACCTTTAATCTGATACCAAATATGGCTATATTTATTTTGAGTAAATAGGCATAAATCGTAAAAAACAGAAAAAGGTCAATTTACTCCCAACAAATCGACCCCCTAAAAATGAGTTTGGGCCGCTAAAAAAAATAAATATCGAATGAATTTTCATTCTGAACAACATATCCAAATTTCATGAAGATCGGAGTGCGACACCAGGGAGACTCCCTTGTGAGACATTTTGTTTCTATAGAAAAAGCAATGTAGCCATTTTGACGCTTTTCAGGTATTTTTGGTGCTTTTTTAGTTTTTTTTTTGCAGATTTATTTGAAAATGAAGTTATTATATATCTAAAAAGACAAATATTTAGTATAACTAAAATTATGTGTTTATTGTTCGCTTATTATAATTTTAGTACTTTGAATTTTTGTTTTCTTTTTACTTTTGTTTGTATCAATAAATTAATTAAATTTACTATTAAACAATAACTTTTATTAATTTTGTGGTTTTGGCGCTTTTTTACCCTTTTTATGTGTAAGATTTACCTCTTTTTATCCTTTTTAAAACGATCTTAACATACTGAAAATTTTCGAAATAAATTTTAAATTTCCATGTTTTACTCTTGGCGTTTTTTACCCATTTATTATACCCTACACCACACTGTGGTACAGGGTATAATGAGTTTGTGCTGATGTTTGGTCCTAGACCCACTTTTAAGTATACCGATTGGCTTAGAATCACTTTTTGAGTCGATTTAGCGATGTCCGTCCGTCCGTCCGTCCGTCTGTCCGTCCGTCCGTCCGTCTGTCTGTCCATGTAAACGGTGTAAACACGATACAGGTCGCAATTCTTAATCAATTGACTTGAAATTTGAAACTTAAGCCTCTTTTGGCCCAAGGACGAAGCCTATTGAAATTGGAAAAAATCGGTCCATATTTAGACCTAGCCCCCATACAAAGGTCCTCTTTAGTTTTGGCTCAAATGACTCTAATAGACGCATTTTAACAGGTATCTATTCGAAATTAGGCAGATAATCATGTTTTATCAACACAAATCACCATTCCAAATTTTAAAGAAATCGAACCAGTTCTTATTGTAGCCCCCATACAAACCACCTGCCCGATTTTCACATAAATCTCTCAAATTTCATGAAAATAGAAAATATTTAATTAAAATTCTGTTTGTGTATGTTAAACGCGTACTTTAATAACCTTATCAAATCTGATTATCATCGGACCATTTTTGGACTTAGGTCCCATGTGGAAATTTCGCCCGATATTCAGTTGAAGTGATTTATTGTCAACAAAAAGAAGCCTATTCCACTCAAATTTGATTAGTGACTGCTTTTTACACTTATTAAAGATTTGATAAAATATAGATCTAATCAGTCCATGTTTGAACTTGGGACCCATTTTCCGGGAAACTCTGGTGTAGGGTATTTTATGGTCGGTCTTGACCGACTATAATTTTCTTACTTGTTTTTATTTTTTTTTAAACATATTTTTCCAAAATTGTTGCGCTTTTCTTTATTTTGAAAATGGCAACACTGATAAAAAAACCCAGATTCTCAGAAATTTTTCTTTTATAGAAAAAAAGTCTCATATTTTCTGAAATTTTTTCATCTTCTTCACATAGTGTGCTTCTTCTTCTTTTTTACTTTTTATACTCATCTCTTCAGTTATTGTGAAATTCTTATAAGCTTCAGTTCAGTTTTTATAACTCGGGATTTTAAATATAATTATTCAAAGTTTTAAGTTAAGATTATTACAAAAATAATACTATTAAATGCCGGTCGGTTATTTGTTTATTTTCTTTTGTTTATTGATCATACGTTTTAGTTAAGAAATTTTGTTATTTTTGTTATTTTTTGCAAGCATTAAATTGCTGTCTTGTATTTTTTATATGATTTATTTGTTGTTATAGTGTTCGTTAATGAAAAAAAAATACTATTCTTGTTGTTGTTACTACAAAATTTTCGGTGGTTTTCGTTACTCGTTAGTTAATGTCGGTATTTTTATTAGTTCGGTATTTTAACAAGTGCTTCATTTTGGTATAAAAAAAGGTAAAAAAAGTTTGTGGTGTATTTAAGAGAGAATTAGAGAGTGTTTTGAAAAGAGATGAGACTTAAAAAAAGTCTCAGATTTTGGGAAATTTTTTAATTTCCTTCAGGCAATGTGCTTCTTCTTCTTTACTTCTTTTATTCATCTCTTTAGTTATTGTGAAATTCTAGTAAGCATCGGTTTAATTTTTTTAACACGGGATTATAAATTTAATTATTTAAAGTTTTTAATTAATATTATTACAAAAAAAATACTATTAATTGGTCGGTTAATTTGTTTTCTTTTTTCGTTTAGTGATTATACGTTTTGTTAAAATAGAAAATTTGTTATTGTTGTAAATTATTGCACTAAATGACTGTCTTGTTTCAGTGATTTGTTGGTATATTGTTCGTTAATGAAAAAGACTACTATTCTTATTGTTGTTGTTACTACAACATTTTCGGTATTTTTCGTTACTCGTTGGTTAATGTCGAGTTAATTCGGTATTTTAACAAGTGCTCGTTTTTAATGTGAAAAAAAATATTGGTGATAGTAGAAAAAAGGTAAAAAGAAATGTGTAGTGTAGGGTTTGCAATGCGGTTTTAATCGAAACCGTAACCGCGGTTAACCGCACTATTTAACCGTAACCGCACAAATAATACTGCGGTTACGTTTAATTTAATTAAAATACGATTTTTAGGGCAAAAGAGTTTTTTTTAGAACAACAACAATGAAAAAGGGAACAAAGAATAATAAAATATTTATAGACACAAAAAATGCCTCAGAATATGAACAAACAAGTTCTAACACAGATTCTAATAAAATTACGCCTAAGACTTTTTCTTAAAAAATATGCTTCAGAGTCTGAATAATTTTCTATTAAAATAATTTCAGAAATAATACTCAGAATCTGAAACAAATTTTATAAAAAAATATGTTTCAGAATCGAAGTCTTTTTGTATAGAAAGAACGTTTTAGAATCTGAATTTTTCTACATAGAAAATTTATGTTTTTCTACAGAAAAAAAATCATAGAATCTTAGAATTTTGTTATAGAAAAGATTTCTTAGCCTCTGAACCTTTTTCTCATGAAAAAAACGGAAATTTACGATCATTAAAAAAAAAAACTCTAGAATCCAATATTCGTTTTTAAGCAAAAATGGCTATAAATCTGAGACATATTTAGGTATAAAATTTTTCAGAATTTTAAAAGTGTTTAATTGAGAAAATGTCTCAAAAAATTTTTATTAAGATTAATTAAAAAAATATCCCTAGAATCCAATATTATTTTTTAAGAAAAAATTGCCATAAATCTAAGACATTTTTGAAGTATAAAAATGTTCAGGATTTTAAAAGTGTTTAATCGAAATACGCCTTAAAAATATTTTTTAAACTTTCTCCCATTAAAACCCAAAAGCTACATCTTCCTCTGTTTACATTTTACATAAACTTTTTAATGTACTTCTATTATACAAATTTTTAGTCAAAAAAATAAATAAATTAAAACAATTTTAAAAGAGTGCGGTTAACCGTTAATCGAGGATAATCTCTTGAATTTTAACCGTAACCGCGGTTAAGGGAAACTGCGGTTATTTGCAAACCCTAGTGTAGTTATTTGAAAGAGAATTAGCGAGAGTTTTTATGGAGAAGATATTCTAAATTCAATTAGATTGTTAAAGGAAAATTTAATGTATTTAGTGATTTTTATTTGATACTGAGATGTTCAGAGTTGCAAGTTTAGTGGATTTGTCACCAATTCTATGATTTTTTGGACAAATTGGAAATGAGGTATTTTTTAATTTTAAAATCGACAAAAACCTAGAAAGTTATTGATACACTCAAAAAAAAAAGTTTGTAAAATGACATAAAATCCCCGTGATTTTACGGGGCAGGTTTTGTAAAATATGTACTAGCAAGAATCCCCGTAATGTTACGGGGATAATTTGTAAATTGGTTTAACAAAAGAATATGTAAATTTACAATTTTTTTTGTAAAATATTAACTTCGAGGTGAACATTTTTTTTGTAAATTTACAAAAAATTTGGTAAATTTACAAAACAAATTGTAAACTAACAGAAAAAGGTTGTTATTTTACAAGGAAAAATAGAAGATGAAAAAATAAATTGTAGATTAACAAATTATTTGGTTAAACTACTGTCTTTTATGGCAAAAAACTTGTATATTTACAATAAAAAGTGGTAAATTTACAAATTTTATAGTATATATACCATTTTTCTTATTTTTTTTGCCGTAAAAACAGTAGTTTAACCATAAAATTTGTAAATTTACAATATTATTTTTGTATTTTCTATTTCATTTTTGTAAAATTACAACTTTTTTTGTAAGTATACAATTTTGTTTTTTAAATTTTCATATTTGTTTTGTAAATTTACAAAAAATTTGGTTTATTTACATATTTGTTTTGTAAATTTAAAGGTTTTTTCCATTGGTGCATTTTATTTTTCCTTCTTCGGCAGCTGGAGTAGCAACCTGAAAAGATTTTTTTTTCACTTGAACACTTTAAACAAACTTTTTAATGTATAACACTGCACTTTTTTATTTTTTTTCGACATTTCGTTTTTCTTAAGTAGAACATATGAGAATTGCGAAAATTTCTAATATTTTCAGGAAAAATTAGTAAAAAAATAACAATTTTTTTTTGAATTTTGAATTATTTTCACAAGTATTTTTAAAAAATCGGAAAAAAAATTTTTGGATATTGTAGATTGGATGTTTAAGTACCAGTTTTCTATTGACATTTTAGGTACCAAATTTCAAAAAAAAAAAATACCAAAAAAATATGGTAAAATCACCAAAAAAAAATGGTAAAAATACAAAAAAAAAACTAGAACAATTATGTATATAGTAGAAACAAATAAAAATTGTGGTATTTTACTTAACGTAAACTACCAAAAAATGGTGTAAAAATTCAATTTTTTTGCTAAAGCTTACAATTAGTCGAAAAATGTTCCGGAAATTAAAAAATTTTCAATTTTTTTTTTATGAAATTTCTTATTTATAAAAAATTATTTTTAACTAAATTTTTAACTCCAAAACGCAAAAAAAAATCTGAACTTAGAAAATTTTTGCGTGTCCTATTGTTGAATAATTAAATTTTTTTTTGTAAAACAACATTAATTCTAGTAATAAAATAAGTTTTGTAAAATTACAATGGAATTTTGTACTTTTCAATACATACATTTCAAACTGAAAACCTTGTAAACGAACTTAAAAAAAATGTTGATAATAAAACATTTTTTTGGTAAAAAGACTAAATAACATCAAGCAAAATTTTGTTGTACAATTACAGTTTTCTTGTGTAAAAAAACTAAACACCTTGTAATATTTTTTTAATTTGTAAAATAATTAACTTTTTTGTAAATTTACCTAAAAAATTTGTAAAATAAATTTACCAACATATAATAGTAAAATTACAACGCAAACTGTAGTTTTCGTTTTATTAAATATACAACAATTTTTGTAAAAAGGACAAAAATATTAGTAAAATAGAATTACAAGACCTTTTACTTGTAAATTTACAAACTTTTTTTTTTGAGTGTAGCAAAAAAAAACTTGAAAATATCAATTAGAGTCATTTTAGAATATTAAAGAAATATTTTGTTAAAAATTTCTTATTTTCCAAAAAAAAAAAATCCTTTAACAACAATTTAATTTTCACATTACTATCATTCAACACCTGAACGCGTGCATTTACCACTAATAAATATATGTATATATTTTTTTTACTTTTCCTAACTTTATTCATGTCTTGTCTTTCTTCACGTCTTCATCATCAGCCACCAGCCAAACATTAAAATCAACCCCTCTATTAAGTTTTTTCTAAACCAAGCAAACAGATTTCAAATGTCACGTTGTTAATACTTTAACTTTGAAACATCATCTAGGAAATCTTGTATAGTAACTATCGTTTTTTTTTGTGGTTGGTTGGTTGCCTGGAATAAAGTGTGTGTGAGTGGCAAAATTTAAGTGTCACCGCAAAGATTTTTTTTATACCCTACTCCTAGGTATATCAAATTTGTCATACCATTTGTAACACCTCAAAATGTAACTCACATTTAAAACTCAAAAATTTTCATTGTATATACAAGAGTGCACTTTCTTCGTCAACTTTTTATTTTCACAAGTGCCAGGGATTTTTTTTACTATACCAATGTGATACAAATTTGAGACCAAGAGGATTCAATTATCCTGTGGCGTCCGGTGATCACAGTTTTAGATTTTTAAAAATTAAAAAAATATGCCCTTTGATACATCACGTTTATTAATTTTGGCGCATTGAACATAAATTAAAAAAAAAAATCAAATCGGTCAAACGGTTTTTGAGATAATGCTATTTTAAATAAAAAAAAAATCTCAAAATAGTTTTTAAAGTGGTATGATTTGGCTCAAAGTTTAAATCTCTATGAAATAACCCAGCAAAAACATGGTAATGAGTTGTGAAAAGTAATCATTACCAAGTACATTATTTATAATGAGTACCCATTACCATTAACATTATTTTAAGCCCAAAAGTAACTACTTCTCAGTAATATGTTATAAAAGCACCTCTAAGTAATAATATCTTCTTGCACTTGCAGTTTTTAACCTTTACAATTCAATTAACTTAAAAAGTACTTAAAAACTTAATAAAAATTACGCATTTTTTAAGTTTTAGTAAAAAGAAGTTAAATTTTAAAAGTTTTAATTAACTAATTATTTTACTTCTTATTGGTAATGGGTTTTTACTCCTTATTTGTAATCCGAGGCAGTAACTACTTATTTATCTCCATACTCTTCACTAGTTATTTTTGTCTCACGCCCTTGTTAAAATAATTAGTGTTTCATTCAATAAGTAACTACTGATTAACATCTGTTTCGGATTACAAAACCCATTACTAGTAATGCCAATTTTTGCTGGGAACAAACAAAATGTTGAGATTTTTTTTTAATCTCTTGAACGAAGTAAAAACCCTCCATTTTAAGAAATTTTTTGACAAATTTCGGCGATATCTCAAAAACTGCTTAACCGATTTTAGAAATTTTTTGATATTTATGACAAAATGTAAAGCAAAATAATTTTTGTAATGAAAATTCAAAATTTTTACTAAAATCCAAAATTTTTTCCACGGGTTTTAACGAGCGGATTCACTCTCTTTTGTTTCTCTTAAAAATTTATCAAAAATATTACCACTCCAAAAAATTTTGTTAGTCAAAAAAAATTCTTTAGTTGAATTTTTTTGTCTTATACACAAAAAAAACTTTGACAAATTACTAGGAAAAGTCTCGTAATCCCATTTCACCAATATTTTACAGTTTTTCTTGTTTTTTAACAAACAAATTTGGATCGAAATTTACAATTTTTTTGTACCAAAAAAACTGTAAATTTACAATTTTATTGGTAAAAAGCTCGTAAAATTACAAAATTATTGGTAAAAAGCTTGTAAAATTACTTCGAATTCTCGTAAAATAGGTGGTAGCAAAAAATCTAGTAAAATTACGAAACCTCCTTGTAAATTTTATCGTGTCAAAAAAACTGTAAATTTACAATTTTATTGGTAAAAACCTTGTAAAATTACAAAATTATTGGTAAAACCTTGTCAAATTACTAGGGATTTTTGTCAAATAAGAGGTAGCAAACAAAAAAAATTACAAGTTTTTCTTGTAATGTAACAAGGTTTTGATTTGAGTGTATGCGGAGCGTATTCATGAATTCGTTTTAACCGAATTTAACTTTTTTACTTGTTTTGCTCTTATTTTGCCATTTATCTGCATTAGTTGGTTACAATGTAAAACGTCTGTTCAGGAGTCTATGAGTGGTTGTATGTGTCTATTAAGTTTATGTCTACATGTTACTAATTTTGATGATGTATAAAAATTTTGATTTTTTTTTCAAGGTACACTTGAAAAAAGTTGGTAAATGATGTATCGTCAACTTTTCAAAATTAGTTTAGTTTTTTTTGTCAATTGTGCTTTTTCTGGATTTCAATTTTACTTTGCTCTTAAATTCAAATGCCCTTCTCTGAATTTTATTTGGGCTTCTTTCCATTTTGTTTCTGCTTCCTTAAATTTTCATTGTAGTTTTTTTAAATTTAATTGATCGTATCTGAATTTCAATTGTGATTCTTTAAATTCTGGCTAGGATTTTCTGAACTTTAGCTGTGATTTTCTGAATTTATTAAGTTTTTATAAGTTTTATTTAGAATTTTTTTAATCTCAATTGCTCATTTTGAACTTCAAAAGAGCTTTTCTGAGCTTTTTCGATTTTTTTTGTAAGTTTTTACTTTTGGCATTTTCAATTGAGGTTTTCTAAACCTAAACTGTGCTTTTCTGAATTTTAATTGTACTTTTCTAAATTTTAATTTGGATTTTCTCAACTTTAGCGGTGATTTTCTGAATCTATTAAGGTTTTCTGAATTTCATCTGGAATTTCAGAATTTTATTTGCTCATTTTAGATTGTCAGTAGAATTTTTCTGAACTTTTTCTATAGTCTTAAAAAATTCAATTATGTTTTTCTGAACTTCAATTGAGCTTTTCCGAAAATGAAATTCCAATTGTAATTTTCTCAACTTAAGCTCTTCAATAAACCAGAATTAATTGTGGTTTTCTACATTGCATTTGGTATTTTGTGAATTTTAGTTGCTATTTTCAGAACTTTTTTGTTAGCTTTTCTAAAAAGTTATACCTCTTGAAAAATTCAATTGGGGTTATCTGAACTTTAATTAAGCTTTTCTGAAATATTATTTAGTTGAATTTCAATTGGAATTTTGTCAACTAAAGCTCTGTCGTTCTTTAACTAATTGGGGTTTTGTAAGTTGTATTTGAAATTTTCTCAATTTCAGTTGCTCTTTCCTGAACTACAGTAGAGCTTTTTTTAATCATTTTTCAAATTTTCGTTAAGTGTATTTTTTCCTGCTGCCGTTTTTTTTTCTTCTTACATTGAAGGTGGTCTTTCTTGTAGAGATTGTAGGCGTTTCATTAATATATGGGATTTTTTTCCTCTTGGTTTTACTTAATTGCCTATTAAAATGTTGTTGTATATGATTTGTTTAATTATATTGTGTTTATGTGGAACATTTAGTCATGGTAAATTAACTTAAATTGTAACAAGATTGATATTTATAGAAAATTTGATCATTTTTTATTATTAACAAGATTTGAATAATTAGTCATACGACTATTAAATTAATTTAGCTGTTAGGAAACGATTAAGGATGAGGGATAGATTGTTACTTTTAAAAAATATTCAAAAATTGCACTGGGGGTTAATTAGCGAAGTCAAAATGATGAGGTCTTTCAAAGGGCACACTTCTCGTCTGAACTAACCTGAAGTTAACCTCAAGTGGCAAACACTGTAAATGTCTTTCTTGATGATGAATCTTGAGTGCGCCTGTACTATATTTCGACGATAATCCAAATCTTCGCCAAAGCCTTTTTTGAAAAAATCGCAGTCAGACGTCATAAAATTTCCATTTTAAGCTTTTAGCCGGTTTTTTATACCCTCCACCTAGTGATAGAGGGTATATATAAGTTTGTCATTCCGTTTGTAACTCATCGAAATATCGATCTGGGACCTCATAAAGTATATATATTCATGATGCCCGATCGATTTTAAGACATTCTAGCGATGTCCGTCTGTCCGTCTGTCTGTCTGTGGAAAATGCTGTCACGGAGAAAATATATTACAGAGAGAACTGAAACTTAACATATTTATTGGAAGTTCTCTCGAGAAGTTTGGTATTGCATTTGAACGATATCGGTTCAGCGGTTCAAAAGTTATAAACGAAAATGTAAGCACACCTCAAAAATTTCAGTACATTCAACATAACCTAAAAATACAAAATGCTTTAATTCGGCTTCTGGTTGACATATGTGAACATAATTGAACACCAAATGGTATTTAAACAAGTACGAACATATTTATTGAAAAAAAGAAAAAAATCGCGGATTTTTTTTTACCAAAATTTTTTTTCGCGGAATTTTTTTTCAAAAAATTTTTTTTTTAAATAAAGTTTTTTGCAATAATCTTTTTGAAATTGTGGAGGGTATCACTACATTCGGCAAGGCCGAATTTAACTTTTTTACTTGTTTTTACCTACCCCAGCAAAACTTAAATTACCAAATAAGGTATAAAATAAGGTATAGGATCTCTTATTTTATACATTGCTGCATTGATGATTTTAACAGGCGATGAGACTCAAAGTAATGCATACACATTATCACAAAGAATACCAGTAAGGTATAAAATAAGTCATAAATTTATAACGAAGAATACGAGTAAGGTGTAAAATATATGATATTTTATAGGTTACGAGAAATGAAATAATATAGCATACCAGAAGATAATATATAAGGTGTTACGAGTAGTGAAAAAGTAATTTTGTATTAAATTTACTACCGTGATTGTAAGTGAGTGTAAGTAGATAAAATATGCTCGTGAATGTGTGTCGTTAGAAATTTCCTGTCGTGAGCCCATCTCTAGTTTAAACTTATGCATTTTTTTATAAAAAAGTTATTTTTTATTTTTTATGTTATTGTAATGCATTATGCATCCAATTATAAATAATGCATTATTTCAAACTTTCAAATAATACATAACGTAACCAAATATAAGTCATCCATGATTTAATGTTTAGAAATAATAAATATGAAATACATTTTTTTCAATAATCATGCATTACGTAGCAAATTATTAGTAATGCATTATTTTTCATTTGAAAATAATACGTTGTGGAACAAATGTTTGGTAAGACATCCTAAAATAATGCTACAAATAAGTTATATGCATTACCTGGTAATGTGTTATATAATCACTTCCCATTACCAAAGTTTTGCTGGGACATTCACGAATTTTTTTAATAAAATCTAAATTTTTTCCATGTACTATTTAATAGAGATTGAGACATTCTTCCATTACCACTTTATTTGAACCGCATCAGAGCATTTTAATCCATGGTGGACTTCGATCAAAATTTAGAATTTTTAGTGAAAATTTTTTAAAAAACCAAAATTTCTAACAAAAACTTTAAATGGTCGGATTTGGCTCAAATTAATTTTATATTAAAGTTTGTCTCAATCTCTATAAAAGGGTCAAGGAAAACAAGTTTAGATTTTTTTTTGTTAAATTTCTTGACCGGTTAAAAAACCGCCATTTTGTGTAAATTTCAAATAGCGATATTTCGAAAACCTACATCCGCCCATCGGTCTGCCTCTATGTAACACGATCCATAATAAAAGAGCTAGAGTCCTGAAGTTTGGCACTAATATGTCTTATGATCATAGGCAAGTTAACTTATTGGGCAAAATAGGAACAGTCGGAAAAAGTTTCACATTGAAAATATAAACTAACCTCTGAAAAAACGTCATTTATTTTACGTGGTTTTTGTAAAAATTTTATGTAACAAGAAGTTCAAGTTCTGCACTTGCCCTCGGTTATTAAAAATTTTGATTTTTCGGCCCGCCCCTTTTTGTGGGCGTGAATATAAAAAATATATTAAAATAATGATAAAATTGTACATTGTGCAAAACCCCTAATAAATAAATTAGTAAACATTTGTAGCGAGGGCTTTATCGAGCTTTTAAAAAGTTTTCAATTACATATTGTATAACGTTGATATAAGAGCTTTTTATTATTTATTAACGTTTTTTTATAAAGCTTTGAACTTTCCATGAATGGTTTTAAATTTAATAGTCAACATATTATTTCCTTTTTTAGTAATTAATTCTTTTTATTAATTATTTTTTTTTCTCTTCTATTTACAGGTATGTTTATTATGAGTAATACTGTAAGTGATTTACGTTTAATTTCAAATATAGCGCTTGAAAAGTATTAAGGAAATATCAAAAAAGGATGTAAAAACCGTTTAAGTAACTTCTCGTATTTATAAAAGCTTTTTAATATCAACAGCTTAAGAACTAAAATTAAAAGCTCCTTATTTATAACTGATCAAATCGATAAAGTTTTATTTGAGCATAAAATTAAAGTTTCTTGAAAAATAATTCTTAATATACAGATAGTATTAGAAGCTTTAATTTAAATAATCAAACAATTAAGCTTTGTTTGTTAAAAATAAAAAAGTGTATTTATATTAATGGCTTTAAAGCTCGATAATTTCAAAATATTGTTTGTTAAGAAGGTCTTACTTGTCATATAAACAGCTTTTATTTTAATAGCTTTTAAATTTTAGTTTATTTGATTCTAACATCAACACCCAATATTTTTAAATCAAAATTGATTAAAAAGGTATAAAAGTATCAATTTTTCGGAAAAAATTATGCCAAAAGCTGCCAAAATCTTAATCCAAAAATATTTTCTTTAGGAAAAAGTTGGTGACATAACATAATCCCCACGGACATGACCCCCATTTCCGTTATGGGAATTATGACCAAAACGAATTCGGTCATAATCCCCATAACGGTAGTGGGGACTATGACCGAAAAAATTTGGACATAATCCAAATAAAAATGGACATAATTCCCAGTTTTATGGGGACAATCACCACGTAAAAAGTGGACATAATCCCCATTACAGGGATTATATCTACTATACTAATAGGTCGGTGACAAGACATAATCCCCACGGACATTACCCCCATAACGATAATGGGGATTATGACCGAATTCATTACGGACATAACCCCCATAATAGTTGTGGAACTATGACCGTTTCTAAAACGGTCATGATCCCAATGGGGATTATGTCCGTTCCCTGTTGGGATTACGACAGAAAATTATTCGGTCATAATCCCCATTCATATTATGGGGACTAACAAGGGAAGTCTCCCTGGTGTCACCCTCCAATCTTCATTAAATTTGGATATGTTGTTAAGAACAAAAAAAATTCGACACGTATTTTTTTAGCGGCCCAAACTCATTTTTAGGGTGGGTCGAATTGACATTTTTCAGTTTTTTACGATTTACGCATATTTATTTTTGTTATTTTACTAAATATGACAAAAAGTTGTGCATGTTTGGACACGTTTTTACTACATGTAGATAGGTTTTCCAAAGTCCTTTCATTTGGTATGTAACATGACTAGGTTTCTTTGCTTAATATAGGAGACAAACGAAAAAAACTGAAAAAAGGCCTTTTATTCCCCCCTCCTTTTCACCCCCTAAATATGAATTTGGGCCGCTAAAAAAAATACGTGTCCCCTTATTTTTCCTGCTCTACAAAATAAAATCAATTCCATAAAGATCCGCGGGTGACACTAGGGAGACTTCCCTTGTAAGTCCAAAGAAATTTCGGTCATAGTCCCCGTCTTTTGCGGAGAGGGTGGGTTTAATGCATGGAGTTTGTAAACCCTAATGCATGGAGTTTGTAAACCCTAAGGCTACGCAGAAAAACTTTTAAGACAAAAAAAAAAATAGAATATTTGGTATTATGACCAACTAGAATAGTGGACATAATCCCTGTAATGGGGATTATGGCCATTTGTTATGTGGTCATTATCCCCATAAATCTGGGAATTCTGTCCGTTTTTTATTGGGATTATGTCTAAATTATTTTCGGTCATAGTCCCCACTACCATTATGGGGATTATGACCGAAATGAATTTGGTCATAATCCCCATAACGGAAATGGGGATTATGTCCGTGGGGATTATGTCACCGACCTATTAGGTCATAATCGCAATTATTATGTGAAATTTTTTTTTTTGTCTTAAAAGTTTTTCTGCGTAGCCGGCCTTCGGTCGGGCTTAGGGATTCCAAACTCCATGCATTAAACCCAACCTCTCCGCAAAATAAAGGGATTATGACCGAAATTGTTTTGTGCTTAGTCCCCATAATATGAATGGGGGCTATGACCGTAATCCCAACAGGGAAGGGACATAATCCCCATTGGGATTATAACCGTTTTTTAAATGGTCATAGTCCCCATCTATATATATAAAAGAGTAACGTGACTGACTGACTGACTGACTTACTGACTGACTGACATACTCATTCATCATCGCCCAGCCCAAACCGCTGAAGCTAGAGACTTGAAATTTTGACTGTAGGTCGCCCTCCCGGAATATAGATCCACTAAGGCTGGATTTTTGCCAATGTTGATTCTAAGGGGGTAAAAAGGGTAAAAAACTGTACTTTTGGTACTTTTTATATCTCCTGAAATAATGGTCATAGAGACCTGAAATTTGGAATGTATGTTCACCTCTCGGAATATAGAACCAGTAAGGTCGGATTTTTGCCAATGTTGATTCTAAGGGGATTAAAAAGGGTAAAAAACTGTACTTTTGGTACTTTTTATATCTCCCGAAATAATGGTCACAGAGACTTGAAATTTGGACTGTATGTTCACTTCCCGGAATATAGATCCACTAAGGCTGGATTTTTGCCAATGTTGATTCTAAGGGGGTAAAAAGGGTAAAAAACTGTACTTTTGGTACTTTTTATATCTCCTGAAATAATGGTCATAGAGACTTGAAATTTGGAATGTATGTTCACCTCTCGGAATATAGAACCAGTAAGGTCGGATTTTTGCCAATGTTGATTCTAAGGGGATTAAAAAGGGTAAAAAACTGTACTTTTTGTACTTTTTAAATCTCCTCAAATAATGGTCACAGAAACTTGAAATTTGGACTGTATTTTAACCTCCCGGAATATAGATCCACTATGGCTGGATTTTTGCCAATGTTGATTCTAAGGGGGTAAAAAGGGTAAAAAAATGTACTTTTGGTACCTTTTATATTTTCTTAAATAATGGTCCTTTGGTACCTTTTATGTTTCCTTAAATAATGGTCCTAGACACTTGAAATTTGGAATGTAGGTTCAGCTCCCGGAATATAGATCTACAAAAGCTGGATTTTTGCCAATGTTGATTCTAAGGGGGTAAAAAGGGTAAAAAGCTGTACTTTTGGTACCTTTTATATTTTCTTAAATAATGGTCCTAGAAACTTAAAATTTGCAATGTAGGTACACCCCCCGGAAAAAATATTCACCAAGGCTATGTTTTTGCCAAGGTTGACTCTACGGGGGTAAAATGGAAGAAGTGTACTTTTGGTACTTTTTTTTATTTACTGAAATAATGGTACCTTTTATCAAAAGTTCTATTTATAAAAAGTACCCTTCATAAAAAGTACCTTTTATAAAAAGTACCTTTTATAAAAAGTATCTTTTATAAAAAGTACCTTTTATAAAAAGTACCTTTTATAAAAAGTACCTTTTATAAAAAGTACCTTTTATAAAAAGTACATTTTATAAAAAGTACCTTTTATAAAAACTACCTTTTATAAAAAGTACCTTTTATAAAAGTACCTTTTATAAAAAGTACCTTTTATAAAAAGAACCTTTTATAAAAAGTGCCTTTTATAAAAAGTACATTTTATAAAAAGTACTTTTTATAAAAAGTACCTTTTGTAAATAGTGCCTTTTATAAAAAGTACCTTTTATAAAAAGTACCTTTTATAAAAAGTACCTTTTATAAAAAGTACCTTTTATAAAAAGAACCTTTTATAAAAAGTACCTTTTATAAAAAGTACCTTTTATAAAAAGTACCTTTTATAAAAAGTACCTTTTATAAAAAGTACTTTTTATAAAAAGTACCTTTTATAAAAAGGACCTTTTATAAAAAGTACCTTTTATAAAAAGTACCTTCTATTAAAAGTACCTTTTATAAAAAGTATCTTTTATAAAATTACCTTTTATAAAAAGTAGCTTTTATAAAAAGTACCTTTTATAAAAAGTACCTTTTATAAAAAGTACCTTTTATAAAAAGTACCTTTTATAAAAAGTACCTTTTATAAAAAGTACCTTTTATAAAAAGTACCTTTTATAAAAAGTACCTTTTATAAAAAGTACCTTTTATAAAAAGTACCTTTTATAAAAAGTACCTTTTATAAAAAGTACCTTTTATAAAAAGTACCTTTTATAAAAAGTACCTTTTATAAAAAGTACCTTTTATAAAAAGTACCTTTTATAAAAAGTACCTTTTATAAAAAGTACCTTTTATAAAAAGTACCTTTTATAAAAAGTACCTTTTATAAAAAGTACCTTTTATAAAAAGTACCTTTTATAAAAAGTACCTTTTATAAAAAGTACCTTTTATAAAAAGTACCTTTTATAAAAAGTACCTTTTATTAAAAGTACCTTTTATAAAAAGTACCTTTTATAAAAAGTACCTTTTATAAAAAGTACCTTTTATAAAAAGTACATTTTATAAAAAGTACCTTTTATAAAAAGTACCTTTTATAAAAAGTACCTTTTATAAAAAGTACCTTTTATAAAAAGTACCTTTTATAAAAAGTACCTTTTATAAAAAGTACCATTTATAAAAAGTACCTTTTATAAAAAGTACCTTTTATAAAAATTACCTTTTATTTAAAGTACCTTTTATAAAAAGTACCTTTTATAAAAAGTACCTTTTATAAAAAGTACCTTTTATAAAAATTACCTTTTATAAAAAGTACCTTTTATAAAAAGTACCTTTTATAAAAAGTACCTTTTATAAAAAGTACCTTTTATAAAAAGTACCTTTTATAAAAAGTACCTTTTATAAAAAGTACCTTTTATAAAAAGTACCTTCTATAAAAAGTACGTTTTGTTAAAAGTACCGAAAGTACACTTTTTGTGTATCTTTTTATTTCCTGATATAATGGTTCCAGAAACATAAAATTTGAAATGTAAAATCCTTCGGTGAAACAATAGATTGGGAAAAGTACTTTTTGGAAATTCCGTTTGTTAACGGGAATAAAAAGTACTTTTAATGTTTGCTGAAACAATGATAGATAATTGAAATATGGATTATAGGATCCTTCGGTGAAGAAAAAACATTCTGGATGATGTAGTTTTTGGAAATTCCGTTTCTAATGGGGGTAATAAAGTGTACTTTTGGTACTTTTTTTGTTCCTATAATAATGACCTTAGAAGAAGGAGATGGAATTGGAAATGAAAGGGAGTTGAACGGGGAACAAAATGGAATAGAACAGGAACAAGCAGATAAAACAAAGACTACGTAGAGGAATTTTTTTGAAATCGATAGAGTAATCCTGATCCCTTAATTATCCGATATTCAATACAACCGGTAACGAAGTACCGGGATGGAAAGCTAGTAACTAATATGGGGATTATGTCCGTAATGCATTGGGTCATAATCCCCATTTCCGTTATAGGGATAATGTCCGTGGGGATTATGTCCTGCCACAGAAAAAGTTTTCCAGGCACAAAAATTCAAAAACATTCTTTGGTCATGACTAGGGCAAGTACTTTCATAAAAATGCATATTTTTACTCCGCACTCTAAACATGACATAAATTAAACATCTATCCGAATCAATAAATTTGCAATAAAATGGCATCGATTTGTAGTTGCATATTTTTGCATATTTTGGTATAAGTGCATATTTTTGCATATTTTCATATAAATTGCAATTTTTTAATTTTTATTAAAATTTTTTCAAAAAATCATTTCAAAACCATTTCAAAAAAATTATTTTCTTATAGAAATGATATTCTGAGACAGTTTTTATAGAAATTTGTTTCTGAAAATAAAATTTTTAGATTCTTAAAACAAACTTTAAATTTAAAAATTTCTAACAGGAAAATGACTCAGAAAAGCCTATACAAAAACTTTTATTATTCTCCAGGTCAGATTGGTATTGAATTTTAGCGAAATTTGCACAGTAGTTAAGAAGTTATGAACAAATTCGTGAGACTAAGATTGGTTTAATCCCGAATTCACGTGTTGGATAAAACGCTTAACACGTTTCAATAGAGATTGGTAGCCACAAAAATATTTTACCAAGTATTTTTCTGTCTCAAATATTTTTTAAACTCAAAAAAATTTTACACACAAAAAATATATTTTTTTTTCAAAAACTACTAAAGAAGTATTTTACTTCAAATTAAATATTTTAAGAAAACATTTGTAAACAGTTTTTAACGTCCAAGTAGATTTTTAACTTTCTACTTGTTCACTTATAAAACTTGTTTCAAAAATATTTTTCGACTTCTAAAGAAAATTTGTACATTTATAATTCTTTATCACAAAATTTGTCAATAAAAAAATATTTTCTAATTTAAATCTGAGTCCACTCAAAAAAACATTTGATTAATATTGTAGAGGGCATTAAAGTATTAGAAAAAATTTAATTTATGTTAACAAAGCTCTGTTTTAGTAAAAGCAGTTAATTTTTAATACATATTTTTAAATTTTAAGTGCATATTTTTTGAGTTTTAAGTGCATATTTTTGATTTTTAGAGGCATATTATAGGCACATATTTTCGATTTTTAGATGCATGAAAGTACTTGCCCTAGTCATGACTAAGGATAAGATTTTCATGCACCAAAAAATCGAAAAATATATATAAAATGTGTGCAACAAAAATCTTCATTTTAATAAAAACTTCTTGAAAAGCAAAAAATAACGCCGGATTTAAATAGCAACAATTAAAACTTTATTTAAACAAGATTTTCTTAGAAATTTAACAATCTATAAAAAAATTAAAAAAAAAAAAAATAATTTTTCTTATTTTCAAAATATAAATAAATAAAACAAATAAATTTTAATTTGTGTTTTTGCTAATTTATGCCAAAATATGCAAAAATATGCACTTAAAAGTTGCACAAAATAAGCATTTAAAACCAAAATTTGCAAAAATATGCATTTTCACCAAAATCTGCAAAAACAAATCTATGCCATTTTAACGCAAATTTCTTGATTCGGAAAGTGCGTATTTACATTGGGCAATTTTAATTGCTGCAATTCTGATTTTATAGTGTATCAGAGACAGAGGTAAGATTTTTTCCTCTCTCTCCAATCACTATAAAATCAAAATTGCGGCAATTAAATCTGATATCGATATCGTTTTAAGACTAGTCGTGACATATAAAAGAAATGTCATTTTATTTACGTCATGCATATATCTTATGTCATGGCATTTATGTCCTGTAACATTATATATCACGACATATTTTTTATAATCTAATTAGAAAAATATAATTTTATCTCTTTTTGACTTTTCCTTCTCTTTCTAAAAAATGATCTTGACCTCTTGTTGTAGCCTTCTTTATTTAAAGAATAAAAAACTCTTATTTAAATATAAATTTCAAAAATAATTCATTATTTGTTTGACAAAAAACATATCTAAGAATATATTACATGATTGCAAACAAATGCAATCATATGCATATTTTATAATGATACTCTGTATAAATAAAATGTATTTTTAAATTAAAAATTTTTTGATCAAAAGCCAAAGAATTCTGTTATTGTTATTTTTATATTGTTTGCAAAAAAAAAAATATTACAAAATAAATTAAAATTAAATATTGTATAATAGATAATAAAAATAATAACAGACGATTTTTCTACTTAGAAATTATAAAATTTTAAACACCCTAGTAAAAATGAAACTAATCCAATTATATCCCAGAAATGGTGGACACAATTATGTAAAGTATTATCCAATTGTATCTTATTAGATCCAATCAGATGGAATTAGATAAGAAATTATAACGAGTATATAATTAAATATAATTGGATATTTTTATATATGATTGCATATGATTATATATGGCTTAACATAACACCATATATAATGAAACTTTTATATCAAGCATTACATATAATAATATATACTATACATGGTGTTATATGGGCTAAAATGGGGCAATATCTAATTATGTATAATATTATACAATAAGATTAAATTCTATTTAATTGTATAAATTTGATCCCAATTAATACAGTTATATAGAGACAAATTTCGGATCATTTTGTATTACATTGTGTCCGATTGGATCTAATAAGATGCAATTGGATAAATTTTACATAATTGTGTCCACCATTTTTCGGATATAATTGGATAAGTTTAATTTTTACTCGGGCAAACAAATAATTTTAACTAAAAATATTACTCAACGGAAATTATTAATGAATATTGTCATATACAAGATTTTTTTTTTTTTAGTTTTTTGTAATATTTACATATTGTTTTATGAATGTAAAAATTTATTTTTATATTCTAAATCTCGTGACTTTAAAAATTTTACGTCATCATAATGTGTGACTATAAAAATGCACTTTTTCCAATTTCTTATCTTGAAAAATTATATTTTATAACTCTTTACTAAATTGATTGTTAGAAAATCCCATTATAAACCTAATTTAGAGTATTTTGTATACATTTTGTTTATTTTTATTTTTATTACTTATCAATTTGTACGACATTTAATAATTTGTTTGACCCAATTTTCCTCCAATGCACAATCTATTTCTAAATACCATTTTTTCATTGTATTTTCTATTAATTTTTTTTTCGAGTTATTTTATGTCCTTATCAGTTGAAAAAAAAAGACTACAACAATAAGAAAACATAAAAATGCAACATTGTTATCAAAAAATAAGTAAGAATGATTTTTTTGGTTGTAACGAATTTTTAAATACTCTACACAATAATAAAAAAAAAATCCGTCTAACTGTTGAAATGTCGATCGTCGTCAAAATCGTACACCTAGATGAATGTGTCTATAATATTTTTACTTAATGTTGCTTCGAGAAGTTAGGTATTGCATTTCAGCAATATCGGTTCAGAGGTTATAAACAAAAATGTAAGGTCACCTCGAAAATTTTTGCACGATCAATTAATTTAATATATGCACCTTATATTGAAATAATGGTTTAATAAAAAAATTTAATGCATTGATTTCTTGTTAGTTTTTTTAATTATATCTGCCCAACCGATTTTAATATTTTTTTTTATACAGTTAAAAATTTTTTCAAAAATTGGTTTCTTAAAATCTTTAAAAAAAATTATTTCAGACCAACATTCTTCAGTTTTGACCTAAAATTAATCAATAATTTATAATATTTATAACCAAATTAGATGGAAATTTCGATAAGTTACAAACGAACCGAAAAACTTATATATCAGAAAGTGTAGGGTATTTAAAAATGCATGTCATATTTATACATTGTTGCCTATTGTTTAATTTGAAGTCTTAGTTCTTTTTGAGTTTAAGTAGTTTGGCGTTAAATAAATAAACGATTTTGACAAATATTTAACATTTAATAGTTAATTTATTTGAAATATGATAAAAATAAAAATCCAAACAAGTGTGTGAATTTTACAAATTTTAAAAAAAGTTCCAACAGAAATATTTCGGTTGGCAATTCTTATATATGTACACTCAAAATAATAACTCTGTTAAATTACAGAGATACTCTGCTGAGCCAGCAGAAAATACCATAGATTTCCAACCAGCAAGATTTTTTGTTATTTTACGAAGAAAACTCTGTAAAATGGTTTGGACAAAAAAAAAACTGTAAAATTACATAGTTTCTAGTAAAATATTAGTTAAATGGGATCACAATTTTACAGAGAAGTACTCTGTAATTTTACATATATTTATAAAAACTTTGTAAAATTATTTCGTCAAAAAAAATAGTAAATTTACAGAATTATCTGTAAAATGTTGGTACGTGACCAGAAGTTTTTCAAAAACTTCTGAAAATTTACAAAAATTTTGTTAAATTTATTTGATTTTAAACTGGAACACATGAAATAATTGGGAACAAAATGAACTCCAGAACTTCCCTGCTTTAAAAACATTACCAGGCTGACAAGCCAATAAAATTATTCTTTGCGGGTTACAAATATTTTAAATTATTAAAGCTCACATATTCAGTGACGCATTTAAGCGGTAGATGTTCACCGAGGTTTTTATAAATTAATAAATGATGATTTGAGCAGGGGCTATTTTTAATTGTGTTTTTTTTTTAGTACTTTCATAATTTAAATGAGCCTGATTAAATGCGTTTCCCACTTTAATGGTGCGAACGCGAAACGTTATATTTTAATTTCTTGTTAATTTCACTTTTTAAGTGGCAACTACAAGAATTCTTATTAATTTTCTTCGACTGTAATGTGCAAAAAGCATGGATAAGTACTAACTTGACACAAAAAAAAGCAATTGCCATCATTTAAATGCGCCCGCTTAAATGTTTCGCTCACGAATGTTTAACTTTGTAGAAATTATTTATAAACTCGCTAGATGTTCTCACGGTTTATTTTTATAAACTTCTTATTTTAAGTGCCACATTTGAACGGGATCATTTTAATAAACAATTTTATAAAATTAAAGGGATCGCTTAAGAATGCCTTGACTCTCTTATATATTTCTTTAATGTGCTTGACATGGCTTTAACACAACTGTCACTATTTTATTTCTGATCAATTTATCCTTTTTTAAGGTAGGAACAGAACAAGCCCGGCACGACTTTTTCCATACGATTTGACAGTTAAAAACCGTGGCCGGCACGACAAAAAATTAAAACTTATTTTATTTTATCTCTGGGTTCTCTCAATCTCCCACCCTCTCACACTCCAGGGTTGCCGCATTTTCACAACAATTTTTAATTTTTTCATTCACAATGGTGTAACAAACGTACAGTAGTGCCAACTTAATCACATTGACTATGTGATAAGCGATTTTTTTCCGTAAAATTACTCCAATTTTATTAAAAGTTGGCACCACTGAACAAACAAATGACATTTTTTGAGGTCGCCGTCCCCCGTCATTGTTTTGGGCCTATATTCTCCGGCAACGGCAACCGTCCCCCGTGCCGTGCTTGTTCTGTTTCTACCTTTAATGTGCAAGTAGTGTTGACAATTGGGAAATACCATCGTGTAAATTTGCCCGCTTTAATGCTTCCAAAATGTAAATTTTCTTTTTTTATTTTTTTGAAAATTACGAGTTTCTTACGAATACCTCCAATTTTAAACTACATCTTCGTAAAATTTTCCAGCTTTTATTGTAACTTAAGACGCTTTTTAAAGAAGGGTTTAAATATTTGGAAGTTTTTTGAAGAGATTTTTATTTGAAAACTGTATTACAGAGCAATGAGTAAAATTACAGATGAAACTTAGTATTTTGGTTACGAGAAAAAACGAAGTATTTTTTTTTCAATCTGTATTTTAACAAAAAAACTCCTAATTATTATCTGTAAAATAGACATTACAAGTTAAAAGTAAAATTACAGATAAAATTTGGTTTTTCGGTCACAAGAAAATACAAAGTATTTTCTTAAAATCTGTATTTCGGCAGATAACTTTGTCAAATATCTGTCGAATTGAGATTACAGTCATTTCGCAGAGTATTTAACAGAGTAATTATTTTGAGTGTATGTGATATGTGAGCATATGTTTTTAAGACTGAGAATGTTAAAGAACATACTACAACTTTGTATTTCTCATGATCTTTGTTTTAAAGAAATTTAATCATTAGTTTTTAGTGATTTTTTATAAAGAAAGCTTTTGTTTGTTATAAATTAGCATAACAACTTTGACAGAATAAGAACTATGGGAAAATTATTAAAATAAAGCGATTATGAAAAAAAAAACTGAAAAAAATAATTCCCATGGAATAAACAGGCTATGACAGGCTGTGAAGAATAAAAAAAATCTCAGATTTTCAGAAAATTTTCCTGTAGAAAAAGTCTTTACAGAAAAAATTTCACAGAATCTGATACCTTTCTATAGGAAAATGTATCAAAGATATTCCCATAGAAAAGTGTCAGATTCTGAGAGGTTTTTTCTAAAGAAAAATCTCAGATTCTGAAAAATTTTTTTCCTGTAGAAAAAGTCTTAGATTCTAAGAAATTTTTCCTGTAGAAAAAGTCTTAGATTCTGAGACATTTTTCCTATAGAAACATTTTTCCTATAGAAAAAGCCTCAGATTCTGATAAATTTTTCCTACAGAAAAAGTATCAGATTCTATTCAGATTTTTTCTACTGAAAAAGTTTCAGATTCTGAGACATGTTTCCTACATAGAAAAGGTCTCAAATTCTGAGACATTTTTCCTATAGAAATAGTCTCAGATCCTTAGACATTTTTCTCATATTCTTTAGCATTTTTCCTACAGAAAAAGTGTCAGATTCTAAAATATTTTTGTTATAGAAAAAGTCTCAGCTTCAGAGAATTTTATTCTGTAAAAAAAACCTCAGATTCTGATATTTTTTTCCTATAGAAAAATTTTTAAATTTTGAGGCATTTTTTCCTATAGAAAAAGTCTCAGATTCTGAGACATTTTTCTTATAGAAAAAGACTTAGATTTTTTAAGGAAAAATGTCTCAGATTTGAAGCATTTTTGCTATAAAAAAGTCAAGATTCTGAGATATTTTTCCTATAGAAAAAGTCTCAGATTCTGAGACATTTTTCCTGTAGAAAAAGTGTCAGATTTTGAGACATTTTTTCCAATAGAAAAATTCTCAGATTCTGAGACATTTTTCCTATAGAAAATCTCATTTTCTGAGACATTTTTCCTATAGCAAGTTTCAGAATATGAGACCTTTTGTAGGAAAAATGTCTCCAAATCTTAGAATTCAGATTCTGAGTCATTTTTCCTATAGAAAAAATCTCAGATTCTAAAACATTTTTCCTATACAAAAAGTCGCATATTCTGAGACATTTTTCATATAGAAAAAGTCTCAGATTCTGAGACATTTTTCCTATAGAAAAAGTCTCAGATTCTGAGACATTTTTCCTATAGAAAAAGTCTCAGATTCTGAGACATTTTTCCTATAGAAAAAGTCTCAGATTCTGAGACATTTTTCCTATAGAAAAAGTCTCAGATTCTGAGACATTTTTCCTATAGAAAAAGTCTCAGATTCTGAGACATTTTTCCTATAGAAAAAGTCTCAGATTCTGAGACATTTTTCCTATAGAAAAAGTCTCAGACTCTGAGACATTTTTCCTATAGAAAAAGTCTCAGATTCTGAGACATTTTTCCTATAGAAAAAGTCTCAGATTCTGAGACATTTTTCCTATAGAAAAAGTCTCAGATTCTGAGATATTTTTCCTATAGAAAAAGTCTCAGATTCTGAGACATTTGTCCTATAGAAAAATTCTCAGATTCTGAGACATTTTTCCTATAGAAAAATTCTCAGATTCTGAGACATTTTTCCTATAGAAAAATTCTCAGATTCTGAGACATTTTTCCTATAGAAAAATTCTCAGATTCTGAGACATTTTTCCTACAGAAAAAGTCTCAGATTCTAAAACAGTTTTCCTATAGAAAAAGTCTCAGATTCTGAGACATTTTTCCTATAGAAAAAGTCTCAGATTCTGAGACATTTTTCCTATAGAAAAAGTCTCAGATTCTGAGACATTTTTCCTATAGAAAAAGTCTCAGATTCTGAGACATTTTTCCTATAGAAAAATTCTCAGATTCTGAGACATTTTTCCTATAGAAAAATTCTCAGATTCTGAGACATTTTTCCTATAGAAAAATTCTCAGATTCTGAGACATTTTTCCTATAGAAAAATTCTCAGATTCTGAGACATTTTTCCTACAGAAAAAGTCTCAGATTCTAAAACAGTTTTCCTATAGAAAAAGTCTCAGATTCTGAGATATTTTTCCTATAGAAAAAGTCTCAGATTCTGAGACATTTTTCCTATAGAAAAAGTCTTAGACTCTGAAACATTTTTCCTTTAGAAAAAGTCTCAGATTCTGAGACATTTTTACTATAGAAATAGTCTCGGATTCTGATATATTTTTCCTATAGAAAAAGTCTCAGATTCTGAGACATTTTTCCTATAGAAAAAGTCTCAGATTCTGAGACATTTTTCCTATAGAAAAAGTTTCAGATTCTGAGACATTTTTCCTATAGAAAAAGTCTCAGATTCTGAGACATTTTTCCTATAGAAAAAGTCTCAGATTCTGAGACATTTTTCCTATAGAAAAAGTCTCAGATTCTGAGACATTTTTCCTATAGAAAAAGTCTCAGATTCTGAGACATTTTTCCTATAGAAAAATTCTCAGATTCTGAGACATTATTCCTATAGAAAAATTCTCAGATTCTGAGACATTTTTCCTATAGAAAAATTCTCAGATTCTGAGACATTTTTCCTATAGAAAAATTCTCAGATTCTGAGACATTTTTCCTATAGAAAAATTCTCAGATTCTGAGACATTTTTCCTATAGAAAAATTCTCAGATTCTGAGACATTTTTCCTATAGAAAAATTCTCAGATTCTGAGACATTTTTCCTATAGAAAAATTCTCAGATTCTGAGACATTTTTCCTATAGAAAAATTCTCAGATTCTGAGACATTTTTCCTATAGAAAAATTCTCAGATTCTGAGACATTTTTCCTATAGAAAAATTCTCAGCTTCTGAGACATTTTTCCTATAGAAAAGGTCTCAGATTCTGAGACATTTTTCCTATAGAAAAAGTCTCAGATTCTGAGACATTTTTCCTATAGAAAAAGTCTCAGATTCCGAGACATTTTTCCTATAGAAAAAGTCTCAGATTCCGAGACATTTTTTCCTATAGAAAAAGTCTCAGATTCTGAGACATTTTTCCTATAGAAAAAGTCTCAGATTCTAAGACATTTTTCCTAAAACAACATAGACCAAATATGGACCTTAAACAGCCCTGGTCATCAGAGGGTTAATCGCGATCTTTTTACTATAATTTCTATTATCTCATCACTATCTGCCTTGCTCTATGAATGACATTAATTTTGCTAATTATTATATCATTTTAATAATATAATTGGATGTTAATCTAAATATTTTTTTGTTTGTCTTCTGTCAACAAATGTCATTCAACTATAATTTGATATATTCATTTATCTTTTACTACTTACTATTGTTTCTCTATTCCCTCCCACCATCAGTTTTTTTTAATAATCTTGTAATTTTAATGGTTTTATTAATAGGTGTTAAAATTGTTATTGAGTTATTTTTTTTTACTTCTCAAACTTAAAAAGCGGTATTATTTAAAGTTTTAATTGATTTTTTTGTTTAAAGATGTTTTTAAACATTTTTTAACAATATTTTGTTGTTCGTTTTTGTTTTATGTTGAAGTGTGGGTAAATAAAATGCATTATTTAAGTAAATATTTGTAAATATTTAAAAATGTTTATACAAAAAAGGGTTTCGTTCATCATTTTCACGGGTGGGTGTGATTTTTGAATTTTTGTTTCTTTTTAAGATTTCTTTTTAATTCTTGTTTTTGAGATAAGCAAACATGCCTTCAAGTTAAATAATTTGATTTTTTTGGCATTGAAAATATTTATACCGGCAAAACAGGTGTTTTGTTAAATGTGTTTAAACATTTTGTGCATTAACATTGTGAAAATGAAATTTTAACAATAGAAAATGCTACTTATTTTTGTGAGATTATAAAAAAAAGTGAGATTATTAATAAATTGTGAGATTATAAATAAAATATCATAAAAAAATATTTGATTACTGAATAAAAACAACTGGACCATTTTTTAAATTTTTAATGTTTGAACTTAGAAAAACTCGATTTAGAAATATTTTTAAAAAATTTTCAGAAAAATGTCTATAAATAATTTATTTTTCCAGATCGACCCTCTTAGCACATTTATTATTTACTCAATCTGGACGCTATCAAGCTTAAATTAAAGCTTTATAAATATCCTACATAAAATTTTTTACAATTATACTTGTTTGATAATTAGATTGAGTATTGTTAACATTGTATTCGAAAAATTGCATGTACTGTAGGAACATTTTTAATTTGTTGACAACCAATGTATATTAGATTAAATCGAAAGTCTTGTAAATTTTATTAATTTAACAATTTCGGTTAGTTCAATTTATTTAAAAATTCACACATTTTCCTAAAAAAATTCCTAATATGTCTTTAAATTGCACTATTTTAAATTTTCTTTAATATCTAAAAAAAATTTATTTTACAACTTAAATTATCCTTTCATTACAACAATTTTCATTTAAAAGGTATCTTTTATTTAGCTCCCCATTCATGTTAAAACATGTTTAAAAATATGCTCAAAACTATACTGGAAAACTGACTAGAGAAAACAAAAAAAAACTTTTACTAGGCTAGACCAAATAGAAATTCCTTAGAAACCTAATGAAAATTTCTAATAAAAAAACAATGAAAAACTAATTTTAAATGCTTTAATTCAAATCATATTTTGTAAATAAAACTGCTAAAAACAAATGAACAGCAAGTTCATAAAAAATCAATGACTGGTAAAGTTATTGACTTTAGCTAAAAATAAAAAAATATAATCAGAATTTGTGTTATTTTTTTTTTGTGTTTTTTAATAAAGACAATAACAGTTTAAATGTAGTTAGCGAACAAAAAAAAAAAAAAACATTTAAAACCTCAATTAGTTCAGAAGGCAATAACTAAAAGTTGATTAGACTGCAACCTAAATTTTTCTGGCACAAAAATAAAAATTTTTGTTAAAAGAATTTTTTATCGATAGAAAATGCTTTTAATTTTGGAGAGAAATAAATAATGAATAAATATATAAATAAAATAACCGAGCTCGAGGTCTGTTGTTTTTGTTAATAATCTTTATTTTACTTCTCCAATATTTCAAAAACTCATAGAATTTCATCATCAGGGACAGTGTTAAAAATTACACAAAATCGTCGAATTTCATTATCAACAGACAATGTGAATAGTAGTAGCTTAAAGTTTATTTGTGTTCGTGTAATTTTTAATACTGTCCCTGATGATGAAATTCGATAAATTTCGAAATATTGGAAAAGTAAAATAAAGATTATTTACAACAACAGACCTCGAGCACGGTTATTTTATTTATATATATATTTATTTATTATTTATTTTTCTTCAAAATTAAAAACATTTTCTATTGATAAAAATCCTCCTCTCCAATATTTCGAAATTTATCGAATTTCATCATCAGGGACAGTGTTAAAAATTACAAAAATAAACTTTAAGCTACTTCTATTCACATTGTCGGAGTTCAATTCCAAACGACAATGTGAATAGAAGTAGCGTAAAATTTATTTGTGTTTGTGTAATTTTTAACACTGTCCCTGATGATGAAATTCGATGAATTTCGAAATATTGGAGAAGTAGAATAAAGATTATTTACAACAACAGACCTTGAGCACGGTTATTTTATTTATATATATGTATTTATTTATTATTTATTTTTCTTCAAAATTAAAAGCATTTTCTTTTGATAAAAATTCATCCTCTTCAATATTTCGAAATTCATCGAATTTCATCATCAGGGACAGTGTTAAAAATTACACAAATAAACTTTAAGCTACTTCTATTCACATTGTCGGAGTTCAATTCCAAACGACAATGTGAATAGAAGTAGCTTAAAGTTTATTTGTGTTTGTGTAATTTTTAACACTGTCCCTGATGATGAAATTCGATGAATTTCGAAACATTGGAGAAGTAGAATAAAGATTATATACAACAATAGACCTCGAGCTAGGTTATTTTGTTTATATTACAAATTAATTATCTATTTATCTATTTATCTAATTATCTAATTATCTAATTATCTAATTATCTATTTATCTATTTATCTATTTATATATTTATCTATTTATCTATTTATCTATTTATCTAATTATCTAATTATCTATTTATCTATTTATCTATTTTTTTATTTATCTGTTTATCTATTTATCTATTTATCTATTTAATCTATTTATCTATTTATCTATTTATCTATTTATCTATTTATCTATCTATTTATCTATCTATTTATCTATTTATCTATCTATTTATCTATCTATTTATCTATCTATTTATCTATCTATTTATCTATCTATTTATCTATTTATCTATTTATCTATTTATCTATTTATCTATTTATCTATTTATCTATTTATCTATTTATCTATTTATCTATTTATCTATTTATCTATTTATCTATTTATCTATTTATCTATTTATCTATTTATCTATTTATCTATTTATCTATTTGTCTATTTGTCTATTTATCTATTTATCTATTTATCTTTTTATCTATTTATCTATTTATCTATTTATCTATTTATCTATTTATCTATTTATCTATTTATCTTTTTATCTATTTATCTATTTATCTATTTATCTATTTATCTATTTATCTATTTATCTATTTATCTATTTATCTATTTATCTATTTATCTATTTATTTATTTATCTATTTATCTATTTATCTATTTATCTATTTATCTATTTATCTATTTATCTATTTATCTATTTATCTATTTATCTATTTATCTATTTATCTATTTATCTATTTATCTATTTATCTATTTATCTATTTATCTATTTATCTATTTATCTATTTATCTATTTATCTATTTATCTATTTATCTATTTATCTATTTATCTATTTATCTATTTATCTATTTATCTATTTATCTATTTATCTATTTATCTATTTATCTATTTATCTATTTATCTATTTATCTATTTATCTATTTATCTATTTATCTATTTATCTATTTATCTATTTATCTATTTATCTATTTATCTATTTATCTATTTATCTATTTATCTATTTATCTATTTATCTATTTATCTATTTATCTATTTATCTATTTATCTATTTATCTATTTATCTATTTATCTATTTATCTATTTATCTATTTATCTATTTATCTATTTATCTATTTATCTATTTATCTATTTATCTATTTATCTATTTATCTATTTATCTATTTATCTATTTATCTATTTATCTATTTATCTATTTATCTATTTATCTATTTATCTATTTATCTATTTATCTATTTATCTATTTATCTATTTATCTATTTATCTATTTATCTATTTATCTATTTATCTATTTATCTATTTATCTATTTATCTATTTATCTATTTATCTATTTATCTATTTATCTATTTATCTATTTATCTATTTATCTATTTATCTATTTATCTATTTATCTATTTATCTATTTATCTATTTATCTATTTATCTATTTATCTATTTATCTATTTATCTATTTATCTATTTATCTATTTATCTATTTATCTATTTATCTATTTATCTATTTATCTATTTATCTATTTATCTATTTATCTATTTATCTATTTATCTATTTATCTATTTATCTATTTATCTATTTATCTATTTATCTATTTATCTATTTATCTATTTATCTATTTATCTATTTATCTATTTATCTATTTATCTATTTATCTATTTATCTATTTATCTATTTATCTATTTATCTATTTATCTATTTATCTATTTATCTATTTATCTATTTATCTATTTATCTATTTATCTATTTATCTATTTATCTATTTATCTATTTATCTATTTATCTATTTATCTATTTATCTATTTATCTATTTATCTATTTATCTATTTATCTATTTATCTATTTATCTATTTATCTATTTATCTATTTATCTATTTATCTATTTATCTATTTATCTAATTATCTATTTATCTATTTATCTATTTATCTATTTATCTATTTATCTATTTATCTATTTATCTATTTATCTATTTATCTATTTATCTATTTATCTAATTATCTATTTATCTATTTATCTATTTATCTATTTATCTATTTATCTATTTTTCTATTTATCTATTTATCTTTTTATCTATTTATCTATTTATCTATTTATCTATTTATCTATTTATCTATTTATCTATTTATCTATTTATCTATTTATCTATTTATCTATTTATCTATTTATCTATTTATCTATTTATCTATTTATCTATTTATCTATTTATCTATTTATCTATTTATCTATTTATCTATTTATCTATTTATCTATTTATCTATTTATCTATTTATCTATTTATCTATTTATCTATTTATCTATTTATTTATTTATCTATTTATCTATTTATCTATTTATCTATTTATCTATTTATCTATTTATCTATTTATCTATTTATCTATTTATCTATTTATCTATTTATCTATTTATCTATTTATCTATTTATCTATTTATCTATTTATCTATATATCTATTTATCTATTTATCTATTTATCTATTTATCTATTTATCTATTTATCTATTTATCTATTTATCTATTTATCTATTTATCTATTTATCTATTTATCTATTTATCTTTTTATCTATTTATCTATTTATCTATTTATCTATTTATCTATTTATCTATTTATCTATTTATCTATTTATCTATTTATCTATTTATCTATTTATCTATTTATCTATTTATCTATTTATCTATTTATCTATTTATCTATTTATCTATTTATCTATTTATCTATTTATCTATTTATCTATTTATCTATTTATCTATTTATCTATTTATCTATTTATCTATTTATCTATTTATCTATTTATCTATTTTTCTATTTATCTATTTATCTATTTATCTATTTATCTATTTATCTAATTATCTATTTATCTATTTATCTAATTATCTAATTATCTATTTATCTATTTATCTATTTATCTTTTTATCTATTTATCTATTTATCTATTTATCTATTTATCTATTTATCTATTTATCTATTTATCTATTTATCTATTTATCTATTTATCTATTTATCTATTTATCTATTTATCTATTTATCTATTTATCTATTTATCTATTTATCTATTTATCTATTTATCTATTTATCTATTTATCTATTTATCTATTTATCTATTTATCTATTTATCTATTTATCTATTTATCTATTTATCTATTTATCTATTTATCTATTTATCTATTTATCTATTTATCTATTTATCTATTTATCTATTTATCTATTTATCTATTTATCTATTTATCTATTTATCTATTTATCTATTTATCTATTTATCTATTTATCTATTTATCTATTTATCTATTTATCTATTTATCTATTTATAAATAGATAAATAGATAAATAGATAAATAGATAAATAGATAAATAGATAAATAGATAAATAGATAAATAGATAAATAGATAAATAGATAAATAGATAAATAGATAAATAGATAAATAGATAAATAGATAAATAGATAAATAGATAAATAGATAAATAGATAATTAGATAAATAGATAAATAGATAATTAGATAAATAGATAAATAGATAAATAGATAAATAGATAAATAGATAAATAGATAAATAGATAAATAGATAAATAGATAAATAGATAAATAGATAAATAGATAAATAGATAAATAGATAAATAGATAAATAGATAAATAGATAAATAGATAAATAGATAAATAGATAAATAGATAAATAGATAAATAGATAAATAGATAAATAGATAAATAGATAAATAGATAAATAGATAAATAGATAAATAGATAAATAGATAAATAGATAAATAGATAAATAGATAAATAGATAAATAGATAAATAGATAAATAGATAAATAGATAAATAGATAAATAGATAAATAGATAAATAGATAAATAGATAAATAGATAAATAGATAAATAGATAAATAGATAAATAGATAAATAGATAAATAGATAAATAGATAAATAGATAAATAGATAAATAGATAAATAGATAAATAGATAAATAGATAAATAGATAAATAGATAAATAGATAAATAGATAAATAGATAAATAGATAAATAGATAAATAGATAAATAGATAAATAGATAAATAGATAAATAGATAAATAGATAAATAGATAAATAGATAAATAGATAAATAGATAAATAGATAAATAGTTAAATAGATAAATAGATAAATAGATAAATAGATAAATAGATAAATAGATAAATAGATAAATAGATAAATAGATAAATAGATAAATAGATAAATAGAAAAATAGATAAATAGATAAATAGATAAATAGATAAATAGATAAATAGATAAATAGATAAATAGATAAATAGATAAATAGATAAATAGATAAATAGATAAATAGATAAATAGATAAATAGATAAATAGATAAATAGATAAATAGATAAATAGATAAATAGATAAATAGATAAATAGATAAATAGATAAATAGATAAATAGATAAATAGATAAATAGATAAATAGATAAATAGATAAATAGATAAATAGATAAATAGATAAATAGATAAATAGATAAATAGATAAATAGAAAAATGGATAAATGGATAAATGGATAAATGGATAAATGGATAAATGGATAAATGGATAAATGGATAAATGGATAAATGGATAAATGGATAAATGGATAAATGGATAAATAGATAAATAGATAAATGGATTAATAGATAAATGGATAAATGAATAAATAGATAAATTTTACATGAATTGATGATGAATTGATGATGAATTGATGATGAATTGATGATGAATTGATGAATTGATGATGAATTGATGAACTGATGATGAATTGATGATGAATTGATAAATTAATGATGAATTGATGATGAATTGATGATGCATTGATGATAAATTGATGAATTGATGATGAATTGATGAATTGATGATGAATTGATGAATTAATGAATTGATGATGAATTGATGAGTTGCTGAATTGATGAATTGCTGAATTGATGAATAGATGAATTGATGAGTTGATGACTTGATGAGTTGATGACTTGATAAGTTGATGACTTGATGACTTGATGAATTGATAAGTTGATGACTTGATGAATTGCTGAATTGATGAATTGATGAATTGATGAATAGATGAATTGATGAATTGATGAATTGATGAATTGCTAAATTGCTGAATTGATGAATTGATGTATTGCTGAATTGATGAATTAATGAATTGATATATTGATGAATTGATGACTTGATGAATTGATGACTTTATGAATTGATGAATTGAATGAATTGATGATTGAATTCGGGATGATTTTTTGCACTTTACCATCATTTCTTTAGTAAACGGTGCGTGTTTTATGAAGTTTTAAATTTGATATAATTAATTATATTCACCGTATGCTGAACGAAAAAATCATCCTAAAATCAACTTAATCAAGACTTTTTTTATTTAATCAACATTTCTTCAGTATACGGTGCGTATTATTAAATAGATAAATAGATAGATAAATAGATAGATAAATAGATAGATAAATAGATAGATAAATAGATAGATAAATAGATAGATAAATAGATAAATAGATAAATAGATAGATAAATAGATAAATAGATAAATAGATAAATAGATAAATAAATAAATAGATAAATAGATAAATAGATAAATAGATAAATAGATAAATAGATAAATAGATAAATAGAAAAATGGATAAATGGATAAATGGATAAATAGATAAATAGATAAATGGATAAATGGATAAATAGATAAATAGATAAATAGATAAATAGATAAATAGATAAATAGATAAATATATAAATAGATAAATGGATAAATGGATAAATGGATAAATGGATAAATAGATAAATAGATAAATGGATTAAATGGATAAATGGATAAATAGATAAATAGATAAATGGATAAATGGATAAATGGATAAATGGATAAATAGATAAATAGATAAATGGATAAATGGATAAATAGATAAATTTTACATGAATTGATGATGAATTGATGATGAATTGATGATGAATTGATGTGAATTGATGAATTGATGATGAATTGATGATGAATTTATGAATTGATGAACTGATGATGAATTGATGATGAATTGATAAATTAATGATGAATTGATGATGAATTGATGATGAATTGATGATGCATTGATGATGAATTGATGAATTGATGATGAATTGATGATGAATTGATGATGAATTGATGATGAATTGATGATGATTTGATGAGTTGCTGAATTGATGAATTGCTGAATTGATGAATAGATGAATTGATGAGTTGATGACTTGATGAGTTGATGACTTGATGAGTTGATGACTTGATGAATTGATGAGTTGATGACTTGATGAATTGCTGAATTGATGAATTGATGAATTGATGAATAGATGAATTGATGAATTGATGAATTGCTAAATTGCCGAATTGATGAATTGATGAATTCCTGAATTGATGAATTGATGAATTAATGAATTGATGTATTGATGAATTGATGACTTGATGAATTGATGACTTGATGAATTGATGAATTGAATGAATTGATGATGAATTGATGATGAATTTATGAATTGATGATGAATTGATGATGAATTGATGATGAATTGATGAATTAATAAATTGATGAATTAGTAAATGAATAAATGAATAAATAAATATATTTAAAATTGAATTCGGATGATTTTTTGCACTTTACCATCATTTCTTTAGTAAACGGTGCGTGTTTTATGTGGTTTTAAATTTGATATAATTAATTATATTCACCGTATGCTGAACGAAAAAATCATCCTAAAATCAACTTAATCAAGACATTTTTTTATTTAATCAACATTTCTTCAGTATACGGTGCGTATTATTAATTTCATCATGTTCACCAAACATTAATAATACGCACTGTATACTGAAGTAATGATGATAATGAAAAAAGGCATCTCAAAAGCAATCTACTCGCTACTTATTCATCGATGTATCGGTGTAAAAATTAAATATTTTTGTAAGCAGATTTGACAATAAAAAATATTGCGAAACCGATCTAACAGTTTTCAAGAATTCTAAAATTGTGACAATCTAAACGCCTTATAACTCAACTGGCATTGGGGTTTGGTTTGCATTCTCATCAATTTGTTTAACTACAAGGATGTAACAAAAAATATTTATACCTGAGAAAGGATTTGTATATAAAAAAGACTAAACAAAAGAAAAATTGTAACTGTGTGTCGTTGGCAAACTAATGCCACAGGTGGGTTAACCACATATTAAAGTGTTTGAGAAAAGTAATCGAAAAATAAAACAAAAAATTTTGAAAAAAATATGAACACACGGTCGGGACATCTGTGTTATAAAACGAGAAGTCTGGATGGAGAAAAAAAGTTGACAAAATACTAGTTGGAGGTTTGAATTTACGAAGACCCATTTTTTTTTTTTTAATTTAAAACAGTTTCTTTTGAATTTAATTAAACAATAACCCTTTATCTGAACAAATTTCGTAAAACTTTTCTTACAGGGAAAACTCTCAGGATAATTTTGCTTCAATAAAATTATTTCTAAAATTATTTTTAAAATTTTTGTTAAAATTATTTTTAAGAATTAAGAAAATACATCTTAATTTTTTCTACTTTTCAGCGATTTTTTCTTTTAATTTTATTAAACAAATTCTTTTAATTCCGTTTTTGTTCCCCATTTAATTTCTAAAATTACTCGATTTTCATTCCCCTAAATGCGCCGATTATGAAAACAATAACAAATTTTTGCACTTGTTTATTAAATTATCGCCACACCACTTTCCCTATAAAAGTAAATGTTAAGCTATATCTTGGCAACCCTTATGATGAAACTCACCACATCTAGCAAAGTTTTAAACCAACACACACTTTTAAAAGCTTTCTGTTAATAGCAAAGTTTGTGTTATGTTAACAGAGATGTCAACTATTAAATATAATAAAACGCTTACAAAAGCAAATGGGTTCAGTTAAATTTTTCTTAAATAAAAAAAAGTGTCAGAAACTGAGGAAAAATTGTCTCCGAATCTATTATTTTTTTTTTCTCTGCCATAAATATATTTTTTATTAAAAATATCTCAGAATCTGAGACTTTTTGTAAAGGAAAAATGTTTCAGAATCTAAGACTTTTTCTATAAAAAACTTCATAATCTGACTAGGGAAGTATCTAAACCGATTTGCATGAAACTTAAAATATATATAAAAAGGACAATTTCAAGGTTGTGTCACAGACTAATACACCCTCGACATAAGTGGTGTCAAAAAAGTAGTCTTAAACCATATGGTTAATTTTTTCAAATTATTCTACGAACGAAACTAATATAACGCGCCATAACAAAAATAGATACCAGATCGGTTTTTATTGTTTCACTTACTCCTAAGTCGTAGAAAGTGTTGCCATGGTAGCTTAAAACTAGCTAAAAGCCGCTCTATTTTCTCCTAAAATCGCTTAGTTCTTCCCCATTTTTTGTTATAAAACTCTACTGTCGAGTCTGTATATAGTCTGTGGTTGGGGTGTCTCGGCTATCGGCCATATCAGGGATGTAGGGGTACAAAAACTGCGTAAAAAATGGCAAAAAAATCGTTTTTTGAATTTTTCAGCCATTTTTTTTCGTAGAAACTGTAAAAGGTTTTTGCTTATCCAACGGTGCCATAACCACAGACTATATACAGACTCGACAGTAGAGTTTTATAAGAAAAAATGGGGAAAAACTAAGCGATTTTAGGAGAAAACACAGCGGTTTTTAGTCCGTTTTACGCTAACATGGCAACACTTTCTACGACTTAGGAGTGAGTGAAACAACAAAAACCGATCTGGCATCCATTTTTCTTATGGCGCGTTAGATCAGTTTTCTCTTTCTAACCTAATTCGTAGAATAACTTGAAAATATTAACCATATGGTAAAAGAATACTTTTTTGACACCTGTCACTTATGTCGAGTCTGTATTAGTCTGTGCCATAACCTTGTAAAAATGCGGCTTTAGTAAACATATTTTTCATGAAAATGTGTCAGTTTTGGAGAGATATTTATTTGAAGACATATAGTTACGATGTCCATATGAATACGAAATCATCTTTATTAAATTTAAGTCGACACGTATTTTTGCTCTAGACGATATTTCTGATATTTTGGGAGTTAGAGAAATTTTTCTAAAGGTCCATATTGTTTCATAAGGGGACAACGAAATTTTTAAACAGTGATATGGCCGAACAAGCCGAGACACCACAACCTTAAAATCGTTTCAAGTTTAAAGTTTCAGACAAATCGGTTCATATGGGTTGAGATACTTCCCTTGTAAGACGATTTCTAAAGGAAAGATGTTTTAGTACCTTGGACTTTTTCAATTGGTAAAAATCTTAGTAACTGGAATCTTTCTGAGACTTTTCCTGTAAAAAAAAGTGTCTCAGAATTTAAGATTTTTTTCTATAGGAAAATCTCTTAAGACTCTTAGATCTTTTCTATAGAAAAATGTTTGAGAATCAAAAACTTTCTATAGGAAAAAAGTTTTAGAATTTAAGATTTTTTTCTATACAAACAAGTCTTGTAATATAAAAATTGTTCTATTGGAAAAATATCTCAAAATCTGAAACTTTTTTAAAGGAAAAATATCTTAGAACGTCTGAGAATCTTGGATTTTTTCTATAGGAAAAATATCTCAGAGTCCTAAACTTTTTCTTTAAGAAAAAGATCTAAGAATCTGAGACTTTTTCTATAAACAATAATCTCACAATCTGAGATTTTTTCTGATTCTTATACATTGTTTTTAAGAAAAAGTCTGAGATTCTACATCAAAAAATATCTTAGAATCTAAAACTTTTTTAATAGGAAAAATGTCTCAGAATCTGATACTTTTCCTATAGGAAAAATGTCTCAGAATCTGAGATTTTTCCTATAGAAAAAATGTGTTAGAATTTGAGATATTTTTATAGGAGAAATGAGAATCTGAAAATTTTTCTTTAGGAAAAATGCCCTTTTCCATTAAAAAAAAAAAAAAAGTCTCATACCCTAAAACTTTTTCTATAGGAAATATATCCCAGCATCTGAGACTTTTTCTATAGGAAAAATGTCTCAGAATTTGAGACTTCTTCTATAGCAAACATTTCTCAGAATCTGAGACTTTTTCTAAAGGAAAATTGTTTCAGAACCTGAGATTTTTTCTGAAGGAAAAATAATTCAGAATCTGAGACTTTTTCTACTATCTCTATAGCAAAAATATCTCAGAATTTGCGACTTTTTCGATAGGAAAAATGTTTCAGAATCTAAAAACTTTTTTATGAAAAAAATTTCTTAGAATCAGAGATTTTTTCTATAGGAAAAATGTCTTAAAATCTAAGACATTCTATAGGAAAAATGTCTCTGAATCTGAGACTTTTTCTTTTGGAAAAAATGTCTCAGTATCTTTTCTATTAGAATAATATCTTAAAAGCTAACATATTTTAGTATGTAGTCTAGGAAAAGCTTATAGTTAACATTGTTGATTCTGTTATACTAACTGTTATATATACCAGCACTGTTAAGTACATAATAAATATAACAAATGCCGTTAAATTTTAAAAACTTACATGTATAAAATGTGAACGAGAGTCAGATTTAATTATTTCATTTAATTTTGATAAATTTAGATAAATTTTCATTTAATTTTAAAATATTTTAAGTTTTTCATTATTTCACTTAAAAAAAAATTTCTAAAATTGTTTTTTATTTCACTTTCAGCAAATTCAAAGTGATTTAACATTCGATGACACCTTCGATATTGATCAATTTGAAGATGTTGCATCTGCAAAGTTACGTAGTGCGCGCGATCTCGACGAACAAGCATTTATTGAAGATGAATTACAACCTGTCGATGAATTGGATAGTGAAACAACTAGCAATAGTGGCAGTTGGCTACTGCAAGGTGTTAAACGTGTCCGCCGTGAGTTGGGACGTTTATTTGGTAGTGAAGAAAAATCAGCTGCCACTGCCAGCGAAAGCAAAAAACATCATAAATCTATAAAATCTCTTAAGCATCACAATCAAAAACATGCCAAAAGTACAGCAACTAAAAAACCACAAACCCGCTCTGGCGGTGCTTATGTCATAACAAAGGCAAAGGGTGGTAATAAGCGTAAATTGAATAAACGTCAGTCCTATAATGGTGATGTTGAGGGATCTGGTGATGATAATGAAGCATTTGCTGAGGACGAATTTGATACTTGTAAGTTATAATATTTTTGTTTTTTAATTATTTTTTTTAAAAAAAATACTTTTTTATATTAATTTTAGGGCAAACCTTATTTACCCTTAACGAACCTTGGCAAGACGAATATCGTCAGGGTAAATCTCAACAAATATTCGTTACACTTCAAATGAGTATTGAACAAGCTTTTAATTCTTTTGCTGCTCAATTTTATGGTGATGAAGAAACTGATTTGCGTATTAATTTGATACGTGTGGAGTAAGTTATAATAAAAAAAATTATTATTTATAAATTTACTTTTAAAAAATATTAGATTAAAAAGCTTTCAGAATTTTACAAACTTATTTTTTGATATATAACTTTTGTATTTTTAAATTGAAATAGTTTTCTCCAAAGCTAGAAAAAACATAAGAGAGCTTTTTGAATTCACACGCTTTTTTCGAAAATATGTTTTGTAATTAAATATGAAAGTTTTTTCTATAAAATTGTTTCATGAAAAGCTTTAATGTAGTTTTATATAAAAAAAACATTTTTTTCTTTTAAAAGCTTTTTTTTTCAAAACGTATTTTTTAACTAAATATAAAAGCTTTTTCATAAAATAGTTTAAGAAATAAAAAAAAATAGCTTTAGCTATTTTTTTGTAAGAAAAAAAATAAAAATATTTTTTAAGAAAAATTTCAGACTATTACTGAACTAAAAAATCCATAAAAGAGCTTTTAAAATTAAAAAAGTTTTTTTTTTTTTCGAAAATATAATATATTTTCTTATTAAACATCATGAAAGCTTTTATTATTATATTGTTTTAGAAATTAAGCAGTTTGCTCTTTATAGCATATTTTTTGTAGAATTTTTTTATTAAAAGCTTTATAAGCCTGTTTTCAAAAAAAAAAAAAAAAATTTAAAAGCTTATTTTGAAAATATATTTTCTAACTAAGCTTTTTCATGAAATAGTTTCAGAAATTAAGCTGCTTGCTTTTTACGATTTTTTTTTTTTAGAATTGTTTAAAAAAACAGCTTTTAGGTTTTTTTATTCAAGCTATTTTTTATAACAAAAATCTTTTAAAAGTTTTTTGTAAATATGTTTTCTATCTAAATATAAAAGCATTTTTCAAAAAAAAGAAAATTAAAAATATATTTTTGATGATAAAAATTTTAGACTCTTATTAAATCGGAAAATTCATAAGGGAGCTTTTTTCTTTAGGTGGAGGGTTATGGAACCAGAAAATTCAAGAGCTTTTAAATTTTTTTTTTTTTTTGTGAAAATATATAATAAAATTTAAAAACTTTTTTTTATCAAATAGTTTTAGAAACAAAGCTGCTTTTCCTTTATAGCACATTTTTTTCTAGATTTGTTTTATTCAAAGGATCAAGTTATTTTTCTATAACAAAAATCTTTAAAAAGCTGTTTTTAAAAAATATATTTTCTTACTAAATATAAAAACTTTTTTCTTAAAAAAGAAAATAAAAAATATTTTTTTATAAGAAAAATTTTAGACTCTCATTAAATCAGAAAATGCATAAGGGAGCTTTTGGCTTCTTCATAAAATATTTTTAGAAAGAAAACTTCTTGATCTTTAAAATAAACTTTTTGTAGAATTTTTGTTTTTTTTTTTTGTAAGAAAAATTTAAACTCATATTGAACTAGAAAAATTATAAAAGAGCTTTTAAATTGAAAAGATTTTTTGTTTCATAATTAATAAAAATAAATTAAGAAATTAAGATTTTTGCTCTTTATAGAATATATTTATAGAAAAGTTTTATTAAAAGCTCTTTTCATAAAACAGTTTTAGAAATAAAGCTGCTTGTTCTTTAGCATTTTTTTTTTGAAAATATATTTTGTATTTAAATATAATTGTTTTTGTTCATAAAAAAAAATTTTAAATAAAGCTGCTTGCTCTTTAGATTTTTTAGAATTGTTTAAAACAAAAGCTTTAAGCTATTTTTTAATATAAAAAATGGAATTGAAAAATATTTTTTTATAAATAAGAATTTTAGACTCAAATTGAACTAGAAAATTCATAATAAAGCTTTAAAAATTGAAAAGCTTTTTTATCAAAAATTAATTTGTTAACTAAATATAACAAATTTTTATAAAAAATTTTATAAACTAATGCGTCTTGTTCTTAAGAAATTATTTTTTATTAGATTAAAGCCACATATTGTGTTATAATACTGTCCATAATTTTTTTAGTATTAGAAAGCTTTTAATAAATATTTTAGCTATCGTTTGAAGTGATCAAAGTCCTGGGGGCTTAGCACGTAAAACGAAAACGATAGACGATGCATAAACGACATCAAAATACATATCTTTTTGAAGGGAAATTTGAAAATTTTTCATTAATAAATTATTTAAGAGTGTAGTCTTACCCAGAATCATTAAAAAATTTGGAAACTTTTGATTAGTCTAGGAGCAACAAGGCTCCAAAAATCGACGATAGTCTACTATCGTTTGAAGTAATAAAGTCCTGATTTAATTTTAAATAAATCTTTTCATGAAGCTTAAATGAGTTTTCAAATATTTTTGAATAAATTTTGTTTCTAAGTGTGACTAAAGCTTAAAATTTTATATTCTGAAAGCTTTTGACTTTTATTGTTATCAAATTTTATTTTTACCATATTAACTTTTAATTTCTTTTGAATTTTCCTTATAGGCCAACTAGTGATTTGTATAAAATCTATAGTGTCGTCCAAGTTGAATTACCAGAAAAATGGAATAATTATGGTGCTGAGATGAAAAAGTTTATAACACAATATAAACTTTTTGGTGAATTGAGTGCTGATGCGGATCAAAGTTTCTATTTCAGACGTGTCAGAGGTAAGTGACAAATAATTTCGACAATAAAATGGACTTGTGGAAATAAGTAGACTTAAAAAAAAACTTTTAAGATTCTTTTCGGTTTAAAATATTATGGATCTAATTGAATTATAAAAATTGTAGGTTTCCAAAAAGTAGTTGTTCCTAATAAACTCTAGTTTTTTTGGGGAAATTTCAAAGTGTAGACACAATTTTTTCAAAATACATACTTTCTTATACATTTTTACATACCACAAAACATTTACACTACCTTTTTTACAATTGTAATTAAAAACATAAAAAAAACATTTCAATATAAAACCAAAACTTCATTCATTAGAAATTCAAGATCATGAAAGTGTCGATGTAACACCTGCTTATAATGAAAATGCTCATGGCAATAATAATGGTGAAGGTACTGATATCAACAACCATTATGGTGGCAATGATGACGCTTCTCATGTATTTAATCACTATGGTAACTTTGGCGATTGTGACGCTCAAGGAATGTTCCGTTGTCGTAATGGTCAAGTTATTGAATGTCCTTTCCGTTGTGATAATAAGTACGATTGTGACGATGACACTGATGAAGAAGAGGAAATGTGTAAGAGATTAAGAGAAGCCAATGAATTAGAGGAAGATGATGGTGAGGAAGATGAAGAAACTAATTATGGAGAAGTTACTGAAGAAGGTGGATATGGCTATGATAGAGAAAATGAAGAAAAAGAACGTGCTGAACAGGAAAGACAATTACAAGAAGAAAGAGCTAGACAACAATACGAACAAGAAAGACAACGTGAACAACAAGAAAGAGAGCGTGCAGAACAAGAAAGACAAAGACAATATGAATTGGAACAAGAACAAGAAAGAGAACGTGAACAGGAAAGAAATCCTCACGAAGAACGCGATCAAAGAGAACAATATGAAAGAGAATTAGAAGAAGAAAGACAACGTGAACAACAAGAAAGAGACCGTCAAGAACAAGAAAGACAACATTTAGAACAAGAAAGAGCACGTCAAGAACAAGAAAGACAACGTCAAGATGAAGAAAGACGTAGACAATATGAATCAGAACACGAAGAACAACCTGAAACAAATGAAGAATTTGATTGTTTAGCTCGTCCCGAGGGTGACTTTTTATGTCGTAATGGCGAAAGAATTCCTTGCTATTTACGTTGTGATGGTGAACCTCAGTGTACTGATTCAACAGATGAATCTGAAGATGAATGTTATCGTACAGGTATAAACAACACTAACCGTCCATAACAAATAGAAACACTAAAAACTGCACTTGAATTTAAAAGGCTGTTAAATATATAAGTTTTTATAATTTGGGAATTTTATTTAAACTATACCACTAACATCTATTTAACAAAAAAAAAAAAAGTGTCTTGGTTTAAGAATTAATCAAAGTTAAAGTTTACTGATTACAATTCAAGTACACTCAAATGAAAGAATGAACTAAAAAAATTGGAAAATGAACTAAAAAAATTGGAAAATGAACTAAAAAAATTGGAAAATGAACTAAAAAATTGGAACATGAACTTAAAAATTGGAAAATGAACTAAATTTATATAAACTAAATATTTTCCATCATAATCCTAATTATATTCAAGGCGATATCTAGCCCTTACGGCAGCTCTGCGACCGTTATGGGTCTTTTGTCCTCATAGTTAAGAAAATTTCCAACTTTTAGAAAAATTGTAGTTCATTGTGAAGAAAATTAATAAATACTTTGGAGGATTTTTTTTTTTAATTTCCAATATGTTTTTTTTTTACTTGAGTGTACAAAATTTTGTAAACTGTAAATGAAGTCTGATCAGGAGATTTGTTGCTAACCCGTGTAAAAATGAAACTGATCCAATTATATCCGAAAAATGGTGAATACAATTATGTAAAATATTATCAATTAATATCTTATTAGATCCAATAAGACACATTGTGAGACAAAATTCGGATGATTTCTTATATAATTGCATCTGATTGGATCTATTAAGATACAATTGGATAATATTGAACACAATTTCAAGGATATAATTGGATAGTTTCATTTTTACTAGGGAAACTTTGATTATACACAAAAAATGTGTCTACCCGAGCAAAAAAGTTTTTATATAATTATATATAATTTGATAAAATTATATCAAATTATATCAAATTATATATAATTATATACAATCATATCAAATTATATATAATTTGATAAAATTTTGTAAAATTTGATATATAAAATTATATTTAATTTGATATAATTTTATATAATTAAAAATAATTTATCCAACTTTTTGGAAAATTTTACCTCTTTATATAATATTTTATCAAATTATATATAATTATATATAATTATATCAAAAACTTTTTTACTCGGGTAGGCTTAATTTAGTTAAACTTTGGTTAGCCAAGACACATAATGAACTAAACTTCTTTGGGTAATGAACTAATATATCATTAAATGCTATCGTTTTTTAACTAACCATCAATTAGTTTGAACAACTTTAAAAAAATCATCGTATTAACAATCTTTTATTAAACATTTCGTATTAAAACAAACTCATTAAAACAATACTCAAATTCATCTTAATCGTCTTGGAACAAGATAAATAATATCATATTCAATATCATAAAAAAACTATTTCAAAACTTGTTATAACATTAAACATTTCATTATTTTGACTATAACATATCAGACGAGACTTATTTATTGGATTTTAAGTCATTATAGAATCTTTATAGAAAAAGATTCAGATTTTTTAAAACAAAAGTCTCCGTATCGAAACCATTTACGCTATAGAACATGTCACAGAATCTGATAAAAGAAAAAGTCTCCAAATCTGAGAAATTTTTTCTGTAGAAAAAGTCTCCGTATCGGAGGCATTGTTTTCTATTGAAAAAGTTTCAGATTCTAAAATATTTTCCCATTTTTCCTATACTGGGTAATAGAGGGTACATAAAAGTGTGTTAATACGTTTGGAACACCTAAAATATATTCATGATCACCGATAGATTACACAGCTCAACAAGAAAATGCGTATTGGATTCTGGTTAGTGATTTGGATAGTGTCTGTTGCGCTGATTTCAAATCCGGAGCCCAAATTTGTCTATCACGTCAGGATTTTGAGTAATTCGCGGTTAAAGTGTCGAAAAAGGGCATTTTTGACCATATTTAAAAGCTTATAACATTTTATCCTGACATGCAAATGACTTGGTATCATGCTCGTTCGAAAGCTTGTAATTTTCTCTTAAAGATAAGATTAAATGTTATAAAAATTTAATTTTCTAAAATGGTAAAAAAATCATAAGCAAGAAACCTTCCATTTTTTCAATATTTAGTTTATTTAAACAGTGTTTATGAACAAATTTCCTTACAAATTCATATGTAAATTTAAGATTTAAAGCACTTGTGGCTAATGATTTTTTTACCATTTTAGAAAATTAAATTCCAAGAAGATTTGATCTTGTCTGGAAGAGAAAATTACACACTTTCGAATGAGCTTGATACCAAATCATTTGCATGTCAGGATCTTATTTTATAGGCGTTCAAAAATGGTCAAAATGGGCCTTTTTTGACACTTTAACCGCGATTTTCTCAAAATTGTGACGTGATAGAAAAATTTGAGTGACCGTTTTGGAATCGGGGCACCAAACCCTATCAACTTTTTTTGGTTTAATCCAAAACGCAGCGACAAACCTCAGATTTGTAGAGCGGTGTTATCACACCCCTCTTTAAGCATATTTAGGCTGTGTTAAAATGGTGACAAAATCGGTTAATGACATTTCACTCCTCTTTATTATGAACTTTAAAAATCGTTTACACGAAAATTCTATCTGGTCATTTTTTCGAGTTATTGCTAAATACTTACACTGTTCGACAACACAACCTCTTAGTGAATCAAAATTTGGCTCCATTTTTTTCTAGCACGTACCGTTTTTGAGATATTCGCTGTTAAAAAGTAAAAAAAAACAATAAATTCGCACATTTGGGTGTCCACTGTTATGTTGCTTCCAAAAAATAGGACCTGATTTTAAATACATTGGATCTCCTGATTCGAAAACTGTAATCTAAATTTTTCTAGCACGATTCGTTTTCGAGTTATTCGCGTTCGAGATTTTTTCGTGGAAAAATTTTCAAACGCGATTATCTCGAAAACGAAACATAGAAATAATTGGATTTCAGTTTTGGAATCAGGAAGTCCATTTCATATGAAATTAAGTCATATTTTTGGAAGAATCTGTGACAGTGGACCACCAACAGGGCAAAATTATTGGTTTTTTTGACTTTTTAACAGAGAATATCTTAAAAACGGCACGTGCTAAAAAAAATTGTATGGTAGATTTGGATTCAAGAGAGCAAAATCTATAAGAATCAAATGGATACTCCGCTGGGAGGTTTTTGTTGTCGAACAGTGTAGTTATTTAGCAATAACTCAAAAACAGGATCAGCTAGGATTTTCGTGTAAACGATTTTTAATGTTCAGAACAAAGAGGAGTGAATGCCATTAGCCGATTTTGTTACCATTTTAACACAACCTAAACTTGCTTGAAGAGGGGTGTGTTATACGATGATCTAAATATTTATGATGATCTAAGTTCTGGCATTTACTTAATGAGCCACTTAATAATAGTGTCTTATTGACACATTTTATTGGTACTTTTAATAGTACCAAATAAACTAGCAAAAACGGACACTTGAGAACTATTTTTTATACCCTCCAACCACAGTATGGGGGTATACTCACTTTGTCATTCCTTTTGTAACGCATCGAAATATCGGTCGCGGACCCCATAAAGTATATATATTATTGATCCATGATCGATTCTAAGACCTTCTGTGAATGTCCGTCCCACAGTGGGGAAAACTTACTTTTTTTGTCCGATTTTGCAATTTCAATTTCGCAATTCTTAACCGATTTTAGTTCTTCTTCTTTTGAATTTTAGCTAATGAAATTCCTCATCTGTCTGTCATGGTGGATTTCTAAAAATCGGTTTTGTTTTATTTGAATATTTAAAGTTCAGAAAATAGAAATTATTTTTAGGATTTTTGCTCTAAAAAATGTAATAGGCAGGGGACGAATAAGCTGTATGGACAAAATTAAAGATATTTGAACCCCTTATAAATGCAATTAATAGCATTTGTTAATTTATTATTATTTTTGGGTTTTATAAACGTATGAAAACTTAAAAACGTTCACTTTTAAGTACCTTTATCATTCTTAATAACACTGCGTGACAAAACTAACCACTATTTTAGAAAACAAGAGGTACGACCATCATTTCAATATATTTCGGACATGCTAAATCGAATGGCGTACTCCGTTTTTCGATGTATGGTACAGTTTTCTTGTAAAATGTCATTAAAGATTGGCTGATTTTCAGCTGCTTTTTTCTCAAAAAAAATTCCAAAGCTAATGATTTTTAAATTTTATGGCATGGAAAACAAAGATATAACTTGAAGCAATATTTCTAATATAAATTTGGTTTAAAGCTTTTCATCTTAACCCCTTTAATTCGCTTATTTCTTCATTTTTTTAAGTTTTCGCGAAATTAACCGCTAAATTAGTCTCTGATAAAAAACTTGCATTTTGTGGATCATAAAGGCGTCCATGACACTACGAATAGTGGACAAAAAACATCTATGTTATATGAACCATCATGAAGAAAATCGCGAAAAACCGTTTTTTTGTATATGGCAGCATCACTTTAGGAGATGATTTGAGGCTTCATCTTTTAGTATATAATGTGGGAATCTTAAACAATGAACTGACCCAAAATTTGTCCAAAAAAGTTTTCATTTGCAAAAGTTATCTTAACAAAAACTGTTATTTCAGTGCTTGCGATACAATAATTATAGTTTTTGTTAAGATAACTTTTGCAAATGAAAACTTTTTGGGACAAATTTTGGGTCAGTTCATTGTTTAAGGTTCCCACATTATATACTAAAAGATGAAGCCTCAAATCATCTCCTAAAGTGATGCAGCCATATACAAAAAAACGGTTTTTCGCGATTTTCTTCATGATGGTCCATATAACATAGACGTTTTTTGTCCACTATTCGTAGTGTCATGGACGCCTTTATGATCCACAAAATGCAAGTTTTTTATCAGAGACTAATTTAGCGGTTAATTTCGCGAAAACTTAAAAAAATTAAGAAATCCGCGAATTAAGGGGGTTAAGATGAAAAGCTTTAAACCAAATTTATATTAGAAATATTGCTACAAGTTATATCTTTGTTTTCCATGCCATAAAATTTAAAAATCATTAGCTTTGGAATTTTTTTTGTGAAAAAAGCAGCTGAAAATCAGCCAATCTTTAATGACATTTTACAAGAAAACTGTACCATACATCGAAAAACGGAGTACGCCATTCGATTCAGCATGTCCGAAATATATAGAAATGATGGTCGTAACTCTTGTTTATTTTTTAGTGTTCCGCAGTGTAATGTACCAATTTCAATGAAATTTTTTTTAGATGAAATCTTATCATTTTCTTAACCATTATTGGTAAATAAAGTATTTTTTCAAAATTGTTTAGCTCTTTTTTTCGAATTTACAATGTAACAATTTTTTTTTTTAAACAGACTAAAAAATAATTTGAAAATTCCAACAATCATAAGGTAAAATTTAAGCAAAAAAATAAAACATTTTTTTTTTTTAAATTTTGTGTACCAATTATGACTAAGCAAAACAAAGGCTTTAATCTAAAAAAGATTTCATTGAAATTGGTACAGAATTTTTAAAGATATAGGCTCTTAAACGTGAAAATTCTTGAATTTTTGTCTGGTTATAAAAACCAAAATAATAATAATATATTTTTAAATACTAATCACAACGTTGATAAGGGGTTCCAATACCTTTAATTTAGTCTATAAAGCATATTCGTCCCATGCCTAATATATTTTTTATTGCAAAAATACTGAAAAAATTAAAATTTTCTAAACTTTAGGAAAATATAAAAAGTAATCCGAAATTTTTTTTCAAAAATCCACCATGACAGATCGATGCGGAATTTTATTAGCTAAAATAGTGCCTACGGTCAGTACCGTAGTACCGGGACTACCGGTATTCCCGGTTCTCGGTATTACCGGGAAATGGAACCGGTTTCCCGGTTCTTGAATTATTCCCGGTATTCCCGGTTCCGGTTCTGACGGTATTCCCGGGACTACCGGTATGTATATTTTGTAAAATTTTGTATAATTAAAATTTATTCTTCGCCTTTACCAAGAAATAATACAAAACATGTGAAAAACACCATTTCCTATTTTTTTTATGAATTTAAAGAAAAAAAATTACTTGATTTTTGAATAATTTTATAAACACAACTAAATATTTCTCAAATACTGATTAAATGGTGTAATCTTATTATTTTATGGTATGTTTTTTTTTTTGTTTTTTGAGAACCGGTACCAGGATCAGAACCGGGAATACCGGTATTCCCGGGAATATATCTAGAACCGGGAAACCGGTACCAGAACCGGGAATACCGGTATTCCCGGGAATACCGAGAACCGGGAAATGGAGGGCACTAAGCTAAAATACAAAAAGAAAAACCAAAATCGGTTAGGAATTACGACCTGTAGGCAAAATTGGACGAAAAAATTCCATTTTTCACCACTGTGCGTCCGTCTGTCTGTAGATGGCACGATGCAGTCCAAAATAAAAGAGCTAGCCTCCTGAAATTTGGCATGAATGTCTTATGTTCCTAGGCAGGTTAAGTTCGTAAATAGGCAAAATCGGCTTAGGGGGAAAAAAGTTCCCCCTTGAAGAATTGTACAAACCTCTGAAAAAAATACACTTTTTTACATGTTTTTTTGTATTTTTGTTAAATAAATGAAACATTTGTTATATTTATCGGGATGGGAAGGTGCTCTCAACGTACTTTCCTTTAAATACCTTTTTCAAAGTACTTTTTTTATAGTACTTATTTAAAGTACTTTTTTAAGGTACTTTGTTGAAGTACCCTTTTAAAGTACCAAAAAAACTTACAAAAAGTCATTATTGTGTGGTGTAAAATATCGTTTTTCTTTTTTCGTATTTTCTGTTATGTAAAAGTGGAATTTGAAGAGATTTGAAAATCTTCTCAATTCTCGTTCTTTTTTATACCCTCCGCTCTAGTATATAGTATATATAAGTTTGTCATTCCGTTTGTAACACCTCGAAATATTGGTCTAGGACCCCATAAAGTATATATATTCATGATCCTCGATCGATTTTAAGATAATCTAGAGATGTCCGTCCGTCCGCCCGTCTGTCTGTTGAAAACACGCTAACTTTTGAAAGACTTTAAGGAGACTCCTGAAGTTTTGCATATATGTTGGGCAGGTTGGTATTGCAATCCAGCGAAATCGGTCCAGTGGTTCAAAAGTTCTGAGCAAAAGAGTGAATTTCGGCAAGGGTTTTTCGCGAATTTACGTGATTAAAATCTCTATAATTTTTCAAAGACAATTTTGAGGATGCTGAAGCTTGGCACATATATTTGTCGTTCCCCTGGTCTAGTTCGTAGTGAATTTCAGCCAAATCGGGTCAGTTGTTCAAAAGTTATTAGCAAAACCGTGAATTTCAGATTTGGTTCACCTTAAATTCACGTGTTGAAAAAACCGGGTTTTAAAAAAACAAGCTTTAAAACATTGGTAAGCCGCAAAATTACTTTACAAAGTATTTTTGTCGCTCAGAAATATTTTTACACTCAAAAAAAAATTACACCCGAAAAAAAATTTTACACTCAAAAAAAAAAATAGTATTTTTTTTTTTTACAAAAATTACAAAAAAAAAGTTTTTTGGTCAAAATAAAATATTTCTAATCAGAATTGTTAATTTTTTTCACGTTAAAAAATTTACTATCCTGAAAAAAGGTCATTGTGGAGGGTATTCATAGATTCGGCCAAGTCGAATTTAACTTTTCTACTTGTTTAATAAAAATTAATCAGAATTTTTTAGTGGTCTTTAAAAAGTACCAAAAAGCCTTCATTGAATGTTTTATTAAATAATCTTTTAAAAAATAATGTTTTTGGTCGTTTTGAAGGGTATTCATGGATTCGGCCAACGAATTTAACTTCAAACTTTTTTCAAATAAAACAAATTATCAGATTCTGTAAAAACCATGTTCCCATATTTTAAGATGTCAGAGTTTTCATTTCAATATATCCTGACTTTCAAATAAGTTTTCATTAACTTCACAATATAAATAAATATAATAATATAATAATAGTTTTGATCACATCACATGATCAATTATTTTTATTTATTCTCTCTATTTATTTACAACTCATTTTTAATAAATGCAACCTAACCAAGAACTGGTATCAATGACCGTCGTCTCGTTGTAGCGAAAAAAACCAAGGGTTCTGGTGGGAATCGAACCCACGACCCCCACGTTGAAAGGCTAGCATGCTACCCACTAGCCCACGGGGGCCCCTTTAACACAAACACAAATGCTAATGAAAACAAACCACTGAGTTTAAATAAATTAACTTCACAATATCATTTAATACAAATTTCATACAAATATCAAATATTTTTAGGACATTACTTGTGTTATTAAGGCATTTTTCAACACTTTATGGCATGAAATCAATAACAAATTGTCGAAAATTCTATAGTTTTACTAACAAATACAATTTTGGTTAAATTTCTTCTTTGTCCAAATTATAGGGTTTACGTTTAGATTTATTATGTATGTAGTAAAAATTACGAATAGAACGTTTTTTGGTTACAATTTGGGTTTAAATTTAAGTAAAAATACAAAGTTTTGAAAATTTATTAACTAAATGAGAATTGTAAAATGTAAATATGGCGTACCAAAATTTAACTAACAATAAATGACACTCGCTTGTTGTATTTTGTAAATTCTTAAGGAGAAATGATAACTTTTACGAGAATAAAGCTTTTCATTACTCTTATTTTTAAGAGAGAGCTAAAATAAAAAAACACATTGCGAAAATGGTTTGTTACTTTTCCAGAGTAACTGTACATGAGAGTAAAAAGCTCAAAGTCCAACTGCATAAAAGAGTAAAAAACTCATGTACAGAAAACTTGAGAAATTACTTTGGATCTGTGCTAAACTGTTATTAAAAAAGAAAATTCGGAAAATAGCAAGTGTCATTTAAAATAATTTTTCGTAAAAATATAGATAATTAAAATTTTTATTTTTTAATTTGAATAATTTTTTTTATTTCTGAAAGAAAACTTTGTTCAAAAATTTTACGTTATTGTAAAAATAAAATTTTAAAATTTTAAACTTTATGTCAAATAAACTTAAACTTCTAATTTTTTCATAAAATTTTCAAAACTTTAATATTTTCGTATTTTCTCAAAATTTTTATATTTTTGATATTTTAAAATCTTTGGGTAACTTTAAATATGTTTGTTTATGTTGCTAAACTGTTTCGAAACTACTTCTCTATACCTTTAAATCTTTGATTCCTTATTTATGATAATTTTATAATCCAAGGGTTTAATATTAAGTTTCATTTAAATGTGTGGCGTTATCCTTATCCCAATTTTGGTCTATCCAAAAAACACTTTTAAAAATCGTTTGTTCCAAAGCTTACTTCCACTCCTCTTTTCTCCCACTTTCAAACTTGTGTTATATGTTTTTCGGCAAGAAATTTACAAAAAAAAACTCCAGCTTGGCTTTCCTTTTTTTGTCAAATTAAGTTAACGATTTTTCAATCAATTACCAAAAAAAATTGTTATAAAAAAAAACTAAACTTCCTTTAGAAATCAACACTCCTACCGAAGCCATTCCAGTTGAAGCTGATGACGAAGGTTCTGGTGAAGATTTTAGTCCAGTTACTGAAACCAGTCCCGTATATACACCCAATTATGGTGGTTGTCGTGGTGATACTTCATTTACTTGCCCCTTAAGTGGTATTACCATTTGCGAGGAAGAATTATGTGATGGTCACGAACATTGTCCTGATGGTGAAGATGAACAAAATTGCCCTAATGCAGGAGGTGATGATGATGATACTGGCAATGACGATAACTATGAAACTGGTATTGTGTTTTTAAATCTAAATATGTGTGTTTTTGGAACTTTTTTTTAAGGTTCCAGTCATTCCTCCATTTTTACTCTGTGTGTTTTTTCGAACATTATTGTGTGTGTTTTGTCTGTCCTTACATTCATAATTGTGATTGTCCTTCATTATTTTTTTGTTAGGTCTTTTTAAAAAATTTACCTTAATTGTAATACAAATCTAATGGTTTTAAGTTAAAGCTGTTATGATGTTGTCCTTTTTTACAAAAAAATCTTCTTCGTGTTAATTAAATAAAAAATAAATAAAAATAAATTTCAAATAACTTTCAAATTTATTTTTAATAAAACCTCTATAAAGGGCAATATGAAGTATAAAAAAGACAACGTCATACTAGCTTAAATAAAATTTTTATCTACCAAGTTCTTTAAAAGAAAGATTAACCAACGAATAACTTAATAAAACTTGTCTGCTTTTCAGGGCGAAATAACTATAGTTAACGGATTAACATAACAAATTAATCGATTAAGATATTTGTCATGTTAAGTAACCGGTTTAAAAAAAATTCTCGGTTTTATCTTTATCTTAAAAAAAGTTCCTTTTATGAAATATTATATTATTTTTATGAAATATTATTTGTACTTCCACACAGCCAAGTTTAGGTTGTTAAAATGGTGAAAAAATTGGCAATGGCATTTCACTGATCTTTATTTTGAACCTTAAAAATAGTTAAAACGAAAATCCTAGCTGATCCTGTTTTCGAGTTATAATTACACTGTCCGACAAAAAAAAAACTGATTCTTATAGATTTTGGTGTCCTGAATCCAATTCTGCCATTAAATTTTTTGTATCATGTATCGTTTTTGTTCGACAACAAAACCACCCTGTGAAATATGCAACTGATTCTTATAGATTTTACTCTCCTGAATGCAAATCTGTTATCCAATTTTTTCTAGCATGTACCGTATTTGAGATAATCGTTATTAAAAAGTCATAAACCCAATAATTTCGCACCTTTTGGAGTCCACTGTTATGCCGCTTCCAACAAATAGGACTTGATTACATATAAATTTTACCTCCAAAACTGCAATCTAAATTTTTCTAGTATGATTTGTTTTCGAGATATTCGCGTTTGGGATTTTCGCATGGAAAAATTTTCAAACGCGAATATCTCGAAAATGGAACATGCTAGAAAAATTTGGATTGCAGTTTTGGAATCATGATGTCCATTTTATATGAAATCAAATCCTATTTGTGGTAGAATCTGTATCAATGGAACCCTAAAAAAGCGAAATTATTGTTTTTTAGATTTTTTAGCAGCTAATATCTCAAAAACGGCACATGCTAGAAAAAATTGGATGGCTTATTTGCATTCAGGAGAGAAAAATCTATAAGAATCAGTTGCATATTTCACTGGTTGCTTTTTGTTGTCGGACAGTGTAATTATTTAACAATAAATCGAAAACAGGATTAGCTACGATTTTCGTGTTAACGATTTTTAAAGTACAAAATAAAGAGGAGTGAAATGCCATTACCCGATTTTGTCACCACCCGAGTAAAAATAAACATATATAACAATATATAACATGATACAAACATAATAAATCATATATGATTATACATCCCGTGAAGTATTTTCTATTTTTTTTAAATGCAGTCATATGTAGTAATATATAATTTAATCATGATTCGGATTAAAAGGTGTACGGTTGATATAATTAAATAAAATAATATGAGGGTCAATACAAAATCTGTTTTTCTGAATAATTTAACATCAAATTATATATAGCTTATTCTGTTCCATATAAAACTTTATATGTTTCCAATTAACCAAAAATGTTCTAAGTTTTTGAAGCAAAGTATAAGGATCTTTTAAAATGTTCCTAAACATTTCCTTGTTAGGGTTATGTATATCACCTATCTGGTTTGAAGCGTACCCGAACATTTTTTTTGTTTTAGAAAATTATATGTTTGGTGAATGTATCGTTGACCTGTGGTGTAACTCACCCAAACCAAAACACACCAAGATTTTTTATGTTTTTATGCAATTAGATCTAATTGGATCCAATGAAATATGGCAATGTCTGGTCAAAACTCGGATGAAATCGAATCATATTTTATACAAATTGATATTTTTTAATGCAAAAACATCCACCATTATTCGGATTAAATTGCGTATAAATATATATTGTGTTATATATCATAATATATTGCATCATATAAAAATTTTTACTCGGGCATTTTAACACAACCTAAACTTGATTGAAGAGGGGTGAGCCCAACCAAACTTTAAGAAACATTCGATTACTTTTTAAGTAATCGTTTGATTTTTACTTAAAAGAAATTACAGTTTCGGTTGGTTATTTTCAAAAGGTACAACTAGATTTTTGGTTTATATTTTCTTAAACATTTTATGTAACAAAAAAAAAATGTGTTTTCTTAAGAAAATACTGTGTTTAGAAACAAAAGTTTAGATTTTTTAAAGCAATCGATTACTATTGTAAGTAACCATTTGCTTATTGCTTAAAAATAGTGTTTTTTATACCCTCCAACAGTATTGGGGTATACTCACTTTTTCATTCCGTGTGTAACGCATCAAAATATCGGTCTAGGACCCCATAAAGTATATATATTTATGATCAGTGATTGATTCTACACAGAAAAAAATATCGTGAAATCAAAAGCAACAAAACAAATTGTTAGCAACTAACTTCCAGTTCAACAACGTTTTTAATTGTATCAACAATGTATATAGTTAATGTGACAAAAATCCAATTTAATTTCCAATTAAATGCATCAATTAAAATCATTGTTAAAAAACGCACAAAATGCTCATTGATAACACAGACACCTTATAAATTCATTTAATGAAGCTCAAATTTATGTGACGATAGCTCGGTGGTAGTGTGCTAGACTCAAATCATGAATATTGCGGGTTCGCTGCCAGCTGGCGGAAACATTTTTTTATTTTTATTTATTTTTATTTTAAATTATTTTTGTTTTGCTATTCTGCAAAACCTTTTATACGCGTTAAGTCAAGTAAAAAATATATGAGAAATAGCACGGTGGTAGTGTGCTAGACTCGTACCATGTTCGTTGCCGGTTCGATTCCAGCTGCCGCTAGATGTTTTTTTTTTTTTTTTAGTTTTTATATTTTTTTTAAATAAAATGACATTAAAACCGGTTTATTTCCTTTAATATACGTGTATAGTCAACTACAAATATATACAAGGAATAGCACGGTGATAGTGTGCTAGACTCGTATCATGTTCGTTGCGGGTTCGATTCCAGCTGCCGGCTAATGTTTTTTTTTTTTTAATTTTTTATATTTTTTTTGTTCTATTTTTAGATTTTTTTTCATAAAATGACAGTAAAGCATGCTTATTTCCGTTAATATAATTTATTACAAACTTTTAAATTAATTTCATTGTTGATACAACAATGAATTTAATTGACAAAAATGAGTTGATATTTTTTTTAAAAGTTACAAAAGTCAATGTTGTATTGACAAAATCCAATGTAGGCTCAGTTTCAATTAAATGTTTAATTGTATTAACAATGAAATTAATTGTATTGACAAATTTTTTTTTTCTGTGTAAGACATTCTAGCGATGTCCGTCCGTCTGTCCGTCTGTAGTTAACACGATGCAGTCCAAAATAAAAGAGCTAGACTCCCGACATTTGGCACGAATATGTCTTATGTTCCTAGGCAGGTTAGGTTCGTAAATGAGCAGAATCGGACAAGGGGGAAAATAGTTTCCCCTTGAAGAACTAAACCTACCTCTGAAAAACTCAATTTTTTTACATGATTCATTTGTGTTTTTGTTTAACAAATGCAACATTTATGCTACAAGAAGTTCAGAGTCCTGCATTTGGACCTAAAGAATTAAAAAATGTCGTTTTTTTCGGTCCGCCCCCATTTTGTGGGCGTGGAAATTTTTTTTTTAAATATTGAAAAACTTGTATTTCTTTAGCGCAAAAAGCGTAAGAATGAATTTTTAAACACATATTCAAGAGGAAATTTGCTCCCCGTCCCAATTACTACTACCGACCCTACCCCCCCACCCCAAAAAAAAAAACGCCCCTGGGATTTTTTTTTTATTTTTTGCATGTTGGAGGGTATAAAAGATTCGGCACAGCCGAATTTAACACTCTTACTTGTTTTAAAATATTTTTTTTATATGTTTTATATTTTTTTCGGAATATTATATTTTTTGGCAAAATATAAATAAACCGTTTACAAATTAAACGATTACTTTTGAAAGTAACCACTTTGGTTTTAGCTAAAATTTCTTTAGACATTTAATTAAACGACATATTTATTTATCTTCTTTAGAAAATTCTACAATTCCAAATAATATGTAATAGTTTGATAAATCTTCGATTACTTTTTTAAGTAACCGTTTGTTTTTATCTTTTTCTTTTTTCCTTAATATGTAAATTTTAATAACTCTTAAAAATTACTTTGTTTTATAAAAAAAATATAACATAAAAAATTCGAGTAGTTATTTTTCAAAGAAACCATTTTGATTGTATGCTTAAATAGTAAGCGGTTACTTTTTAAAGTAACCACTAACTATTTGGTCAAATCACATTAATTAATTTATTTTTTTTAACGAAAAGTAGTTACACATCGTCTCCCGAATTATATATTCCCGACTAAAAAAAATAATACGGTGCCATATATCATTTGATCGCAAAAATGGAGGATCCAAGAATATATGATTATATCTCATTAGATAAAATTTGATATAATTAGATATAACTAGATACCAAAAATGGAACGGTAAGTATTATATAATTTGATATTACAAAAAATTAGATCTAATAAGATCTAATAATATGTAATTATATCTTATTGGATCTAATATGATCTTTAATTTCAAATCAGATAAAATTTGCCGTTCCATTTTTGGTGTATAATTATATCTAATTATATCAAATTAGATCTAATAAGATATAATCATATATTTTTGGATCCTCCATTTTTGGGATCTAATGATGGATCTATTTTTATATAATTATATTTAAAACTATATGATTATATCAAAACTTTTTTACTCGGGTGGGATCAAATGATAGATCAATTTATATATAATTATATTACAAAATAAATAATTATATCAAAACTTTTTTACTCGGGTTGTTTTGTTATAAATTTTTCGATTACTTTTATAAGTAACCGTTTTATTATTATTATATTTACATATTTGTCTTTCTTCAATATCCTTAAATAAAAGTATTATTAAGTACTAGTATTTTTCGAATATTCTTCATATTAAATTTTACCGTAAGTCGTTTTATTTTAAATTTGTAATTCTCGTTTCCAATTTCCTAATATCACTTTAAAACTTAGTGCAATCACAATAAAAGCAATAAAGCACCGATTACAGCAATTTATACTAAAATTGTATCTTAAAAAAAAAATAATATAAAAAACCGGTTGTTTTTATAAGTAACCAAAAAACAGGTTACTTTATTAAGTCACCTGAAAAACAATTACTTTCTACAGAAGCCTGATAAACTGTTACATTTTAAAAGCAATCATATAACCGGTTACTTTTTTACGTCATCATATAATTGGTTACTTTTTAAAAACTAACTTTGTTTTTAAACAGTAATCGGTTATATGATTACTTTAAAAAGGCAAGCAGCTATGTGATTTATGCTTTAAAAAAGTGACCACCTACCACCGGTTATTTTTTCGGTAACCTGATAAACGGTTACTTTTTAAAAGCAACCGTGTAACAACCTTCTTTTTTATCAAATTTTTAAAATTAATCATGTAACCGGTTACTTTTTTAAAGTAACCATCTAACCGGTTACTTTTTTAAAGTAACCTTATAACCAGTTACTTTTTTAAGTAACCATTTATTTTTTTTATTACTTTTTTAACAATTCAATTCCTAGCATTTGTAAAAAAAAAAAAAATATCACCAGTTACTAATCCAACAAAAACTGCAAATACATCATTAAACATTTTTTAACAATTATATGTTTTTTATTTGAAAATTTCAAAATAAAATTAATTCCTTGTTTTTTTATTATTTTCCCAAACCAGTTTGTCAAGTCAATGAATTCAAATGTGATAATCGTTGTTTACCTACTGAATATAAATGTAATGGTTATGTTGAATGCGGTGATGGCACCGATGAACAAAATTGTCCTGCAAAAGGTGAGCTTTTTTATACTTTATAATTTTTTAATATTTACAATTTTAAGTTTTTATTTAGTTATTAATGTTTTAATATAATTTGCAAAATAGTTTTCAGTTTTTTTTTTCTATAAACCATTTAAGTTTTCTTTTATGTTTTTCTTAACAAAAAGTCAGAACGAAAAATCCTCTTGAAATTAATTTAAATACTTTAGATTTTCAACAAAAAACAGACCATATCAGTTTTAAAGTGTTTGCAAAATTTTTTTTAAATATAATTTTATTTTAAAATCTATGGTTTTTTAATTAATTAAATTCATAATGACCCTGAAAAACATATTTGCAACTAAAAGTTATTTTTGTTTAAATTAATTTCCAAAAAAAACATATATAAAACATTGTTGGTGTATTTTACAAAGGTCATACTGAATATTTGGTACTTTAACGTACATAGATTGTACTGAATTTTTAGTTTTTTTGTTTGTTTAGGGGTGTTAACCATACAAGAGATTAGTATTAAATAAATTTTACTACACAATTATGTTTTACCAAAACTTTTGACACATTTTCTAACAATGTAACAGAAACAAAAAAAAAATATAAGGAGGTTTCAAATTTGTTTTGTTGTTGGAAAATTTATATTTACAGCAGAGAAAGTAAAATATTTAATTAAAATTTTGATTGGAAAAAAATATAAAACTAAAATATCAATATCATATATCATTTTCGAGAAAAGAAAGGAGTTTATTTATACGAAAAACGAAAATTAAAAATAATCCTTAAAATTTTTTTTAGATATTCTCAAGTTTTCAGAATCTGAAACTTTTAAAATGTCAACAAATTATTCGTTTAGTTGTAAAGTAATCATTGTTACGGGGCTCCAATTTTTGTCTTTTGAAATAACTTTACTTAATAAAAAAAACGTAAAAAAAAATCGAACGATTACTTTTTAAAGTAACCACACGTTTTGTATCTTATATTTCCTTAAACATATAATTCAACGCGATTTAACTATTTTCTTATAATATATTTGCTGTTTTTTTACACATTGTAGATAAAATTTTTATTCAACGCGATTTAACTATTTTCTTAAAAAAAACTACCTAGAATCATTTCTAAAAAACGAAGGTTACTTTTTTAAGTAACCGTTTATTTTTGCTGAGAAATAATATTTTTTTACACATTGTAGATAACATTTTTAAGCGGTTACTTTTTTTTAGTAACCACTTAATTTGTTTTGATAAAACTTCTTAAAGCATTTAACTCAACAAAATATTTAGTTATTACAATTAAGAAATACTATGTTCCAAACAAAATGTTGCATTGGTTTTAAATACCCGATTTTTTAAGTAACCCTTTTGTTTTTTGCATTAAAAAATATATATATGATTTTACACATTTTAGATAACATTTTTAGTAATTATGTAACTTGATAGTCGTCAAATCGTATCCTTAGCTTATTATTCCATTACCATATAGTGTCACTTTATGGTAATAGAATATTGAGCTTACGATGACGATTGACGATTACCAAGTTACATAATTAGCCCCCTGGTGTCCATAACTTCTTTGTTTAAAAATATAAATTTAAAAAAATCGAGCGGTTATTTTTTAAAGTAACCACTATATTTTTTGGTTAATTTTTTTTTTAACATTTTATTAAACAAAATATTAACTTATTTTATTGCAATAAATGGGTTCTCAAGTAATATGTAAAATTTTTATAAATATTTGAATACAATTTTTGAGTAACCGTTTGTTTATTGCTTAAAAATAGTTTTTTTTTTTAATTTTAAATAACTTTTATATTGTCTTTAAAAATTACATATTTTGTTTAACTTAAAAAGTTTAAAACGTTGACAAACTAATCGGTTACTTTTTAATGTAACCACTGAGAATTTTTCTGAAAAATGTTTTAGAATCTGCAGTTTATTTTTAAAACAAAATTTTTCTTTCAAAGCTCTATTTAAATTTTTAATTTCAAGATACCTCATACACACGCTTCTTCAAGAAAGTTTAGGATGTCTTAAAATGGAGACAAAATCAGCTAATGGCATTTCACTCCTCTTTGTTTTGAACTTTAAAAATCGAGAATCCCAGCTGATCCTGTTTTCGAGTTATTGCTAAATAATTACACTGATCGACAACAAAAACTTTTCAGTGAAACATCTAACTGATTCTTATAGATTTTTCTCTCCTGAATCCAAATCTGTCATCAAATTTTTTGTAGCACGCACCGTTTTTGAAATATTTGCTGTTAAAAAGTCAAAAAAGCCAATAATTTTGCACTTTTGGTGGTCCACTATTATAAATTCTTCAAAAATATGACTTGATTTAAAACCTCCTGATTACAAAACTTTAATCCAAATTTTTCTAGTATGTTTCGTTTTTGAGATATTCGCGTTTGAAAATTTTTCTACGCGCAAATCTCGAACGCGAATATTTTGAAAATGGAACATGCTAAAAAAATTTGGATTGCAGTTTTGGAATCAGGTTGCCTAATTTATATTAAATTTGTTGGAAAAAACATAACAGTGAAATGTACGAAATTATTGGTTTTTTAACGTTTTAATAGGGAATATTGCAAAAACGATACGTGCTAGAAAAAATTGGATGGCAGATTTGGATTTGAGAGAGCAAAATCTATAAGAAACACTTGGATATTTCACTGGGAGGTTTTTGTTGTCGAACAGTGTAATTATAATAACTAGAAAACAGGATCTGCTAGGACTTGCGTGTAATGATTTTTAGTGTCCGACCGAATATTCGGCTTCGGCTTCGGACAAAAAGCACTATTCGGCTTCGGCCACAATTTTGGCCGAATACCGAATAATCGTATAATATTTGTGCTCACGTGTTGAAAAACACACGAAACTTACTTTGAATCACATTAGTAAGCCACAAAAACATTCAACTAAGTGTTTTGCAACTAAAAACATTTTTTACATTCAAAAAAAATTTTCGATTGAAAAAAATTTACACTCTAAAATATATTTTTTTACAAAAATGTCCAAAAAAAATTTTTGCTTAAAATAAAATCATTCTATACAACATTCTCAAGCGTTAGAGTATCCCGCCGAATATTCGGCTTCGGCCAAAAAAGGTGTATTCGGTCGGGCACTAATGATTTTTAAAGTTCAAAATGAAGAGGAGTGAAATGCCATTAGCCGATGTCATGTCCATTTTAACACAACCTAACCTTACTTGAAGAGGGGTGTGCATAACCAGGGACAGGATCTTTATGCACAAAAAAGTTAGATAATGTTTTACTTTGTAAAAAATGAAAAAAAAATCATTTCGTTCAGATAAGTATTTGACCTCGAAAAAAAAAATTGCGAGGCCTCCCCGACAGAAAAATTAATGATGTTTACAAAAAAAAGACATAAAAAATGGAACAAATAAGCTAAACATAATATTTTATACAAAATATGACCAAAAAATATGCCTTTATTGCAGAATACTAGCAAAATATGCAAAAATATGCATTTTCAGCAAAATATGCAAAAATATGCATTTTCAGCAAAATATGCAAAAATATGCATTTTCAGCAAAATATGCAAAAATATGCACTAACGAATCGAAGCCATTTTAAAGGTAATTTTTTGATTTGCAAAGATATTTGATTTAAAATTTTTAGTGAGTGATTTTTAGTTGTAGTTTTTTAGTATCTTCAAAGTATTAAATTTAGTATTTTTACTGGTTTTAAATAATATTAGTAAAAAAATTTAGTATTGGTTACCAATTCCTGCACTAGGTCCTTTTGGACTAAAATATTCGTTAGTTAAATTTTTAGTATTGAATATCCACATTTTTTTTTTTGGGTGTATGAAAGTCATCTCCTTGTTCATAACCAAGGAGAGGACTTTCATGCAAATGCATGTTTTTTCTCTTTGGTCATAGAACAGCATTAACAAAATATCTTTGCGAATCAGTGAATTTGCTTTAAAATGGCATCGATTCGTTGGTGCATATTTTTGCGTATTTTGCTTAAAGTGCATATATTTGCATATTTTGCTATTATTTCGCTATAAATGTAAATTTTATGTCATATTTTGTATAAATTTTTGTTTTTTTTTAGATATTTTTTAGTTTTTGTACCGATTTTTAATATATTTTTATGATATTTTTTTTTTAATAAAATATAAAAACTGGTTGATTTTTTATGATTTTTAGTGCATATTTTAAGATTTTTAGTGCATATTTCGTGACATATTTTAGGTGCCTAAAACATAGATTTTTATTGTATGAAGGTCCCTTTGACAACTCTTAAAAGAAGTTATAATTTAAAAAAGAAAATCTGTTAAGTAGATTCGGGGATATTCTAGTCAGATTTTTCCAAGATAGCCCGACTTAAAATTTTATTTTAAAGACATCTTATTAAGTACATAATTTTATATAATTGTTTAAAGGAATTTCAATATTTTTTCTATTGGTGCACCAAAATTTTTACAGTGTACATTTAAAAGGTTTCCTTCTTAAACTTCCTGCTTATCTATTAAAGAATCCTTGTATTCTTTTTAAAAACTCTCATATTTATTTATGTTGAACATTTGTTTTAAAATATTTAACCAATTTCAATTTTATTGTTGTTGTTTTCATATTCATACATACATTTTCACCACAATTTTTTAATCAAAAATGTAAATTTTTCTTTAAATCTCTTTTTTTACATTTTACACTCTAGTTTTGTTGTTTATTATATTTTTTTTTTATATATAAAAAAAATATATAAAAATAAATGAAGATCTAATTAATAAACCGCATATAAAATAACATTTGCATTTTTTGTTGTTTATATGTATGTTACGAGTAGATGTGTGAAATAAAAATCATTGAAAATTTTACAAAAATTCCCATAAAAAAGAAAAAACAAAACATCACTAGAGGAAAATCTCTTTCTATGTTATTCGTGGTAATCATAAAAATTACCATGTTCAACATTTATTCATTCATGTTTTGTTTGGCTGTTGTAATGACTGGTATTTGTGTATGTGTGGAACATGAACCAACCATCAACATTTGTTGGTAATTTGTAAACAAGCTAAAATAGCTCCCAGAAGGAGTTATGAATAAGAATGTGTAAGTGGTAGTAGTAAAATTGTAACAATATAAGTGTGTGTGTATGTTTATTGTAGTGAAAAATGAAATCATGGATAAACAAACTAAATTACTTGTGAATTAAAAAAAATAAATTAGTCATTCGTCCTTTTCTGAATGTTCATCAAATATCTGCGAATCTACTGAACCGATTTTTATTATAGAAAAACCATTTAAAAGCTTATAAAATTGTATTTCAGATTTTTCTTATAGTGTAGGCCAAGGGTTACCGAGATCTTCAGAACTAAAATTTAAAATCGCGCTGTTTCAAAAAAATTTCGGAGTTTTTTTTTTTTAATTTTCAAATATGAAACTACAATCTTAAGGAAATATTTTTTAAATTACTGCTAGTACTTTTTAATTTCCAAAGCTTTGTATTCTCAGATCCCTGCGAATCTACTGAACCGATTTATATTTAATGAAAACCATTGGAAAGCTTACAAAAATATCTTTAAAAAAATGTTAATAGAGTCGCCAAAGGCACACCGAGGTCTCCTGGAACTTAATTTTAAAAATATCTGAGGTTTTTGTATTTTTTAAATTTGAAAATATAATCGCAGGAGAACGTTTTTTGAATTAGTACTTATTATTTTCCATTATATTTGGAAGTTTTGTAATCCCAGATACCTGTTTATACGAACTGGATAATATACGTTTGAAACTAGAGACTAGTAAGGTAAAACTGCATTTACAGTTTTCTTTTCGTGATCCTGTTTGTTTAAAGGACTTCAAAGTTTTAGAGGATTAAATTTTATAAAATATTTTTTTAATATACTTAATATACAAATTTTTTTAATGTACTTGTCCTACGATGCCACTAGTGATAGAAAATGAAAGAGGAGTATCTCCCCACTAGTGATAGAAAATGAAAGAGGAGGAGCTCCCCTAATTTTTCTTTTTATTCGTTTTACATATCAGGAAAAAGTAGGTAAGTTACGTCCTTTGAAAACAGTATCCTTCAATATCATTAAAAATTTTCAACAAAATATTTTGATAAAGTTTTCAAATGACTTTATTCACATCCCTTTATTCTGATATGGCATAATAAAAAAATGGAAAAATTAGGGGATATCCTCCTCTTTCATTTGCCATCACCAGTGGCATCCTAGGATAATTACAAATATTTCTGAAATATTTTACAAAATGTATACAAAATTTAGGACAAGTACAAATATTTCTGAAATATTTTACAAAATGTATCCTTTAAAATTTTAAAGTGCTTTTAAATGGAAACAGGATCACAAAATGAAAAACTGTAAATGCTGTTTTACTCCATTTGATCTCTACTTTCAGACGTATGTATATCGTCCGGTTCATGTTTAATATTGGCTGTCGGACGGTGTAATTATATATAGTGCCTTATATTTCCCATCTCTGCTTTAAATCCACTTGAGTTTATGGTGGCAGTTTATTACTAAAGTCATGTAATATGAAAGTGTAAATTAACTGTAAAATTTACAAATAGAAAAACTTAAGCTGTAAATAGAAAACAAAAAAGACAAATAAAGACGGGGATTTAGAGAAATTTAAAAAAAAATACTAATGAGTTTTTTGTAAAATTCAAAATTATCATATGAAGCGAGTTATATTGATGATCAAATTTTTGCACTATTTAATTAAATTTTTTTAGAAAAAATAACACTGTGTGACAGAAAAAAAACCTGGGATGCGATACTTTTTTTCTAGTAGGTGTTGTCGAGTACAACAAGACCCCGTACTTGAAATTTCCAAATCCAAAATTTGTTTTTATTAAAAGTTTAATAACTCGGTCAATTTTTTACCGATTTTAAAAACCAAAGTTGAGTTTTTGTCACAAATAAATATACTTTTTAAATAAATTCATAAATAATACGGTTCCTTAACAAAAAAATGTGTAAAAACATCTCCAAAGTTGAAAAATAGAGAAATTTTTTAAAAAAATTGAGTTTGCTGGAGAAATACGCACAGTTGTCTCAATATTACTTAAATATTATGTTCAGATCTTCGACAGGTCTCAGTTTCTTCTTTCTAAAAACGTCGATAAATTTAAAATCGGTTGGTTTTCAACAAAGTTACTGGCTTATAAGTGTAAAAACCGGTTTTTTACCCGTAACTCAAGATTTTGGAGGTGTTTCGCAAATTTCAGAGACAGAATCTTGTTGTACTCAACAACACTTACTAGAAAAAAAGTATCGCATCCCAAGTTTTTCTGTTTCATTCATTTTTGTAACACTGTGTAACGTTTGGTCATTTTTACATTTACGGTCAAAAAGTAGCTTCTAATGCAGATTATTTTTAAAATTTTTCTCTGGAGTTTTTTTTTTTAAAAAAAGTACAAAAAGTTTGAAAGCTCATTTTCTTAAAGAATATGCTTAAAAGTTTTAATATAATTATTATGTTCTCCCTTTGTGTCTGTCGATCCCTGTTTACAGTGGTTTTTATTATTAGGCTTAAATTTTTTAAATCGACCATCTCTGAATATCCTTTGAATATCTGCGAGTCCCCTTAACCGATTTTTATTTTATTGAAAACAATGGAAAGCTTGTCAAATTGTCTTATAAAAACTGTTTATAGTGTCGTCGAAGCGATAGAGAGGTCTTTTGGAACTAAAATTTTAAATTTCAAAAAAATCTCTGAGCTTCATTTTTGTAAATTTGTAAATTAAAAAATTTACTGGTTTTACGGTAAATACAATTTTATTTTAAATTAAAATATTTAACAAAATCATGGGGAAAGGATATTCAAATTGATTATGATTAAATTTTCCATATCGATCATCTCTGAAATTCTTTCGAATATCTGCGAATCCACTAAACTGATTTTCATTTTATTGAAACCAATAGAAAGCTTATAAAAATGTCTTATAAAATATGTTTTTAGTGGCGCCGAAGCGATAAAGAGTTCTCTTGTAACTAAAATTTAAAATTTCAGAAAAATTTTTAAGTTTTTTTTTTGGAAATTATTGATATATATTTACAAATTTACTGGATTTACGATAAACACAATTTTATTTTAAATTTAAAAATACAAAACTAATCGTAAGGGAAGGGCATTCAAATTGATTAAGCTTAAATTTGCCATATCGACCTTCCTGAAATTCTTTCGAATATCTGCGAATCCGCTGAACCGATTTGTATTCTATTGAAACCAATGGAAAGCTTATAAAATTGTCTTATAAAAATAGTTTATAGTATCGTCAAAGCGTTAGAGAGGTCACTTGGATCTACAATTAAAATTTCAGAAAATTTTTTGTAAATTTTAAAATTAACTAATTTATTGGTTTAAAATTCAAACCTAATTGTAGGGGAAGGGTATTTTGATTCATGCCACATTAGAAGTGATACATAATTTAAATACTTATCGTCAAGTTTAAGCGATTAATTTTTATCTTAGATTAACGATTTGTCGTTATATCTCATTGTCCTTAAATACTTAAGTTTTTAATAAATTTTCCACTCTAGACTTGCATATTTTAGCTGTATATTATCAACTACTCCACTTTAACGCAAAAAAAAACTTATTTTTTCATCAAGGATATAAAATATTTTGCATACAGCTTGTTGTTCATTTCTTTTTTGTATACGATTAAACCCCTAAACTTTGGTGTTGATTAAATTTTTGTACACAGATTTCGTTTTTTTTTTATGTTGAAACTGTTTTCTTGTCATTTCAACAAAAAAGCATCCTTAACAGCAACAAAAAAAATACAAAATATGTATCATCAAGTGTAGTAGCACTTACTTTACAAAACATGACTCCCTGAATTGTAGTAACTTCCACCATAGCAAAAAAAAAAAACGGGCGCACAAAAAATGAAGCATATTCATAAGGTTAAGAGCACTTTGCAACATTAGATGGTGGCAAATGGCATCTGAGTAGTAAGTGTATGAAAAAATCTTTATTGCAAAAAATTCCCATGAAAAATTATAAGAAATTTAACTAAAATTGTTTAGATAAACTCATAAAACATAAACACTTAATAGGTCTTTTGTGTTATGGAAATAGAAGGGGAAATTTAAATTTCGCTGATTTTAATGACTAAATAAGGAATTTTTTTTTCTTTATTGTAAAACAAACAATTGATTTAAAGGCAATACATAAAAATTAATATGAATTTGGCTAATTTTAATAAATTCAATAATTTTGCATTTGAGATTTTAAAATTTTACTATTTTGAAAATTTTCAGTGTTTATTTTAAACATTTATGGCTTCTTTAAATATTAATGGAGCATTTTTATGAAGTTTTTTATGAGTTTTAAGAAAATAATTATGTGTTGGTTTCAATTATTAAAAGTTCATTTTTAGAAAAAAATAAATTTTTTATTCGAATAAAATATTACTCAAGTTAATATTATTCGAATAACTTATCCTTGCATAAAATATAACTCGATTCAAATATTGTAAGAAATCATAAAATAAGAAGTTCTTATGAAAAAAATAAAAGCTCTTTTTAAAGAATTAAGAAGAATTATTCGATTAATCGATTTGAAACCATTTTTGTTGATTCCAAAAACTTAAACAATATTTCTATTCGATATGTTTTGACACATTTTATTACATTTTATTAATTCAATCGTTTCTTAAATGTAGTATTCTGATCATAAGTTGGTGATTTATAATCGATTAAACTAGTTTTTTAATCGAATTACTTCGTATTCGGCAAAAAATGTTCTTCGATTAACTTACATAGTGTCACCCGCGGATCTTTATGGAATTGGTTTTATTTTGTAGATCAGAAAAAATAAAGGGACACGTATTTTTTTTTAGCGGCCCAAATTCATATTTAGGTGTCAAAAATCAGGGGGAAAGACAAGGCCATTTTTCATTTTTTTGGTTATCTCCTATATTATGCAAATAAACCTAGTCATGTTACATATCAAATGAAAGGTCTTTGAAAAACCTATCTACGTGTGCTAAGAACGTGTCCAAACATGCACAACTTTTCGTCATATTGAGTAAAATACCTAAATTTGAGGACATTTTTGTTAATAAGTCGAAAAATATTAACTTCTTTGGCCCGTTGTTAGCACCACGAGATAGGTATTTTAAATACCTTTAATCTGAAACCACACATGCCTATATTAGTTTTGTTTAAATAGGCGAAAGTCGTAAAAAACTGAAAAAGGTCAATTTCCCCCATAAAAATCGACCCCCCCCCCCCTAAAAATGAGTTTGGGCTGCCAAAAAAAATATGTGTCGAATTAATTTTCGTTCTTAACAACATATCCAAATTTCATGAATATCGGAGGGTGACACCAGGGAGACTTCCCTTGTTAGTATTCTTAAAAAAAAATTTGGATTTTAAACAGATTTGAAATTATTTTAAATTCTCATTCTATTTGAAAATACTAGTAATTTTAATCTCGCTAGATTTAATTCGATTAAACAATTTTATTTGTTTCTTTTGCAAAGAAATAATTTTAATATTTTTCCGAGTTGACCCAAATTTTGTTCTCTTAAACATTTGAGAAGAATTCTTCGATTAATCGATTCCAAAAATTTACCCCCCAAATTTTTTAAAACGCAACTCACTAAAATTAGGGCATTCTAGGGATATCCGCAAAATCAGACCAGGGGGAAAAAGTTCCCCCTTTAACAACTAAAACAACACCAGAGAAACACATTTTTTACATGATTTTGTAGTTTTTCAACAATTGAAAAATTTTTATGACATGTGAAGTTCATCCACCTGCATTTGTAGCACGGGGATTAGAAATTTCTATTTTTTGGACCGCCCGTTATATAGGCGTGGTTATAGAAAATAATACAAAATAATGATAAAATCGTGTTTTTTAAGTGTAAATATTGTAATAAATGAATTTGTAAACATTTACGAAAAGCGGAAAGGTGCGTCCCAACGCACCTTTGCCTTCTTTTATTCGATTAATTATTTTGTAATGTAACGAACTTTGGCATTGGGAATATTTTTATAGCTAAAAAATATTTCAAATATTTGTGAACATTGCCACAAATTTTATTTAACTAAAGATTTTTTTTAAACTTTGAGAAACATTATTCGATTAATCATTTCGAAAAAATTTTTCCGACTCAAAAATTAATAAATTAAAATACTTTTAAAGGATTTAGGAAAATTTCAGAACGGGTTCTGAAAATTTTCCAAAAAAAAAAATTTAATCGATAGCCCATACAAATAAGAATGTAAATTTTTGAGATTGTGGTGCATTCCGTTTTAATGTGATAAATATTTAATCAAGGCAACTCGCCACAAATTTGACCATTTTTCCAATATTTGACCACGCCTTCTAAGCCCAGTTTTTGAAAATTAGAAAAACCAAAAACGCAATTTTCTTAGTTCCATATAGGGCTATCCAAACAACCTATTCAGAAATTTTCGGGACACATGTTTTTCTCTAGCGGGACATTTGGTGTGGAATGCCTCATATAAGTAATACAAAAAAAATATTTCACATATTTCCCTCTTTTTATTTTACCATCCTCTTCGTTAAAAACCAAAAACAAACTAACATTGTATGATATAAATCCCACTTCATTTGATTTTTTTCTCCACAAATACTTACTATACACCGTTACATACAGTTACAAAAACAATAACAAAACAATAACAAATATTTGCTTGTCTAACAACTAAACTGCACCCCACGACAAGAAAACAAACACACAACAAGTTTTAAAAAACTGGTATTTCACCATGCTTTTAAAACTTGTTTAACGAGTATTCAACAGTTTAAGGTGAAACCAATCTGAAATTCAGAGATTTGCTTATAACTTTCGAACCGCTGAACCGATTTTGCTGAAATTCAAAACCAAACAGACTTGGGGAACTACAAATATATATGCTAAGCTTCAGCCCCCTCTTTCGAAGTTAGAGTGGTTTTAATCTTGTAAATTCGCAAAATACCCTTGCCGAATTTTACTCTTTTGTTCATAACTTTTGAACCACTTGACCGATTTCGCTGGATTGCAATACCAACCTGATCCGGTAAATGGAGAACATATATGTCAAACTTCAGGAGCCTTCGTAAAGTCTTTCAAAAGTTAGCGTGTTTTCAACGGACAGACAGACGGACGGACGGACTGACGGACATCGCTAGATCGACTTAAAATCGATCAAGGATCATTAATATAGGTATAGGTGGAGGGTATAAAAATAACGAATTCCTAAAAGGCTCGAGACTTTATTCGATTAGCTTATTTTAATCGCTACCTTTAAATGCGAAGATTTTTTTTAATCATTGAAAAAATTCATTTGAAAATATAATTTTTTGAACTACTTTTATTCGAATATTAGTAAAACTTTAATCGATTAATAGCATGTCAGCCGAAATCTTGAACTTTCGTTGGAAAGTTTTCAGATTATGATATACCTAAGACAAATAATTATATGTGCATTTTTTTTTATTGAGTTGTAGGAAAGAAAAGAAATTATTTTTTCATGTTTGGTTAATATTTTATTATGTTTATATATTAGCATTAAAATCATAAACATTTTAATTTTATACTTTAATTTTTAAAACAGTAAATAACGAAAAAGGAAATACTTCACATATTTTCTATAGAAAATAATTGTAAGTGCATAAAAGAAAATTCGTATATATTCTTTTTGATTTGCAATGTAATTAAGTATTTTGTGAAAATTTGTGTTCGCCTTGTATATTTAAACTTTTTTAAGCCTAGGAGGCATAAAACCCACCAAGGTTTTTAATGTGCCAATACCCCTTGTCCCCCGTTTTGTCAATATTTAAATTTAAAGTCCTTTAATGGTCTTGTACGGCCTTGACTTTGAAATGACCTTGACAGAAAGGGTCCTAAAGAGGAAATTAATTGTTTGTAGGTCGGGACTAATGGCTGGCCATTTCAATACTGGTATGTTGTGCGCATTTAACAAGTTTTTTGTCAAAAGAGTGAAATGGATTAGAGCGTTATCATGTGAGGATGCCCAATTATCTCCATACAGTTCGGTAGCAAAGTCTATTAAATGGTCTCCAACAAGTAAAAATATATTTTTGCATTATTTTTATTGGAACCAAATCATATTCAAACACTTCCTTATGATCTAAATGCATCCCATACCATGACGGATTCGCAACTGGGGTTTCACAAATAGCTCGTTTTGCGGAGATGTCTTAAATCTCTACAAGAGAAGTGGTGACCATCAGCGCCGTCTTAGTTTAACTTTTTTTCGTCATATTTAGTGACAAAAAACGTTTAGTTTGGATGGCACTGATGGTTAACACCAATATTAGAGAGATTTATGACATCCGCGTCAAACGTGCTATTTGCAAAACCACAGTTTCGAATCCGTTATGGTATGGGATGCATTTGGATCAGGAGGATGGTTCCGAATATGATTTGCCCATACTAAAAATAATGCAAAAATATAATTTTACTTGTTCGGAAACATTTAATAGACTTTGCTAGCGAACTGTGTGGATATAATTGGACATTCCACCAAGATAACGCCCCAATCCATGTCACTGGTTTGACAAAAAACTTGTTTAAAACGCCCAGCATACCAGTATTGAAATGGCCAGCCATTAGTTCTGACCTAAACCGAACTAAATTCCTCCTTAGGACCCTTTCTGCCAAGGTCGTTTCAAAGTCAAAGAGGTACACAATGCGCTAAGGACTTAAATTTGCGATATTGACGAAACGAGGAAAAAATGGCATTGGCACATTAAAAAACTTGATTGGTTTTATGCCTTGTAGACTAAAACAAGTATAAATATTTAAGTCCATACCATTTTTTTATGAATAGCATAATTATATTGTAAATCAAAAAGAAAATATGTGAATTTTCTTTTTTGCACATATAATTATTTTCTATGAAGTATATTTTTATGCCTTATTTTCTGTACTAAAAAATAAAGTTTGAAATTAATGTTTTTATGATTTTATAGCTTACTTAAAAACATAACAAAATATTAACCCAACTTGAAAAAATATTTTGTTTTCTTTCCTTTAACTCAATATAATACAGTGCACATATAATTATTTGTCTTAGGTATTTTTCTTTTCTACAGAAAAAGTCTTAGATTCTGAGACATTTTTTGCCTATAGAAAATGCCTCAGAAATTTTTGCAACAGAAAAATTCTCATAATCTGAGACGTTTTTCTAAAGAAAGTCTTCGAATCTGAGAAATATGTAGAAAATGTTTTAAATTCTTATGTGTTTTTTCTATAGAAAAAGTCTCAGATGCTGAAACATTTGTCCCTACAAAAATTATCACCAGTATTCTTTGATTGTTTGGATTATAATAGTGTTGACTTTGTGTTCATAATTCTCTTTCTACACTTCCGGTAGTACCACGTGCTTCAAACTTGTTTGATTCCAACCCAAACTTTTTATACAGAAAATATAAACACAACTTTCCAACATGCAACATGTTTCAGCAACATTTTGTATGATAAGCTGCAACATTTTTGTAAACAAAAGTTTAGAAGAGTGTTCGTGGTTTGTCGTGTTTTTTTGTATTTTATTGTTATTTGGTCGGTCGGTTGTGGTCTTCGTAATTGCTGTTGCTTCTTGTCTCGTAGTTGTTGTTGTTGTTAGTGTTGGTGGTGATGTTGTTATTGTTTTCTGTTTTTTTTTTTTGTTGCTGGTGGTGATGTTTTAGTGTTGTCACCACTGCCATCAAACGATTTGTGGTTTTTGCTTTTCCCTTTTTTCTGTGTCTGTCTGTTTGATTGTTTTATATGTTATTTTTCCTTGTCATGTTTTGTTTTGTGTGTTTTTGTTTGTTTTATCTGGCTTTTCAAGAGCTATGGAAGCCAACAATGCTTAGGCCTGCATTTAGAGTTGCCATCATTTTATGATAATTATCCCAGAAATGGTAAACATTTTTAATGTTTTGAATAATTTTGAGAGATTGAATTTGACATTGCTAAATACACCAAAAATTTATTATGAAATAAAATGAAGCTTTTTATAAAATTTATGAAAAAATTTCAGAAAATTAAATTTTTCTTTGAATTTTCCAAAAAAAAAAATTCCTTCATTTGTGTCTGCAATTCCAGATCATGTTGGTAACCCTTGCGAAATAATGTAAGAGACAAAAAAAGTTGAAAGAAAGTATGAAGTGAGGTTGAGATTGCTAGAAATAGAATTGTAGTGTTGGAAACTGTCAAAATTTATTCTGTAGAAACTATAAATATTCACATATATAAAAAACAGTTTTCATTAACAAGACAAACCGACATTTAAAATCCCACTGATGATAACACTAACTGGGGTGTTTGAAACCGGTATGGGCAATACCAGAAATGTCTATAATTTTTAGAAATTCAATTTTTCTTCTGCATTTTTTTCAACTTGAACACTTATATCTAATTTAGCTAATTTTTTCAAATATTTTGTGATATTTTTTTTAATTTTTACCGATTTCCATTTATGATATTCTCATAATAGACTATTTATTGCTTTTAAGTCACTGATATTATAGTACATCTGTACAGATCTGTTTCAGCCTTACTAAGGAATCACCAGCAGATTTTAAAGAATTTTTCGGATTTTTTTTTTTTTAATTTGACTAAACTTTTTAGATTTTTTGGGAATTTTTCTATACATTCATTAAAAACTTACAAGGGAAGTCTCCCTGGTGTCACCCTCCGATCTTCATGAAATTTGGATATGTTGTTAAGAACGAAAATTAATTCGACACGTATTTTTTTTAGCGGCCCAAACTCATTTTTAGAGGGGGTCGATTTGTATGGGGGGAAATTTACCTTTTTCAGTTTTTTACGATTTACGCCTATTTACAAAAAATTAATATAGCCAAAGAATTTAATATTTTTCGACTTATTAACAAAAATGTCCTAAAATTTTGGTATTTTACTCAATATGACGAAAAGTTGTGCACGTTCTTAGCGCACGCAGATAGGTTTTCCAAAGACCTTTCATTTGGTATGTAACATGACTAGGTTTCTTTACATAATATAGGAGATAAACGAAAAAAACTTTAAAATGGCCTTGTCTTCCCCCCTCCTTTTTTACCCACTAAATATGTATTTAGGCCGCTAAAAAAAATACGTGTCCCTTTATTTTTTCTGATCTACAAAAGAAAACCAATTCCATAAAGATCCGCGGGTGACACTAGGGAGACTTCTCTTGTTAGTAATTTTTGAGATTAGATTGAAATTTTTGAGATTAAATAAAACAAGTAGAAAAGTTAAATTCGACTTGGCCGAATGAATGAATACCCTCCACAATGCTCTTTTTAAGTGATAGTAAATTTTCTAACGTGAAAAAAATAACATTTTTGGTTAGAAATATTTTAAATTGTGTAAAAAAACTTTTTTTTATTAATTTTTGAAAAAAAAAAAATAATTTACTAATTTTTTTTTTTTTGAGTGTAAAATTTTTTTTGAGTGTAAAATTTTTTTTGAGTGTATTTTTATACCCTCCACTCTAGTGATAGAGGGTATATATAAGTTTGTCATTCCGTTTGTAACACCTCGAAATATTGGTCTAGGACCCCATAATGTATATATATTTATGATCCTCGATCGATTTTAAGTCGATCTAGCGATGTCCGTCCGTCCGTCCGTCCGTGCGTCTGTCTGTCTGTCCGTAGAAAACACGCTAACTTTTGAAAGACTTTACAGAGGCTACTGAAGTTTGGCATATATGTTTGTCATTTACCTGGTCAGGTTGGTATTGCAATCCAGCCAAATCGGTCCAGTGGTTCAAAAGTTATGAGCAAAAGAGTAAATTTCGGGAAGGGTGTTTCGCGAATTTACGAGATAAAAAACACGATAACTTTCGAAAGACAATAATGAGACTACTGAAGCTTGGCATGTATCTTTGCCGTTCCCCGGGTCTGTTTGGTATAAAATTTCAGCTCAATCGGTCCAGTGGTTCAAAAGTTATAAGCAAAACCCTGAATTTCAGATTAGTTTCATCTAAAATGCCACGTGTTTTAACAAGTTTTAAAAGCACTGGTGGTAACTAAACAATGCTTTTCAAACTTGTTTAATTTTAAAGCAATGCTTTTTAAACTTGTTTAGTTTTAAAAGCATTGGTTACTTAAAAATTACACTCGAAAAAAATTTTACACTCAAAAAAAATTTTACACTCAAAAAAATTTTACATTCAAAAAAAAAAAATTACACAAAAAAAAATTATTTTTTTTTTTACAAAATGGACAATATTTTGTGTACATACGTACGTGCATTCACTCAGAAAAATTTTTACAGTAAAAAAAAACATTACACTCGAAAAAAATTTTACACTAAAAAAAAAATTAGTAATTTTTCTTCTTTTTTTTTTTAAAAATTACAAAAAAAAAGTTTTTTACCCAAAATAAAATATTTCTAATCAAAATTGTTAATTTTTTCACGTTAAAAAATGTACTACCCTTTAAAAAAATGCATTGTGGAGGGTATTCATAGATTCGGCAAAGTCGAATTTAACTTTTCTACTTGTTTTTTTTGTTTTAGTGTAAAAATATTTTTGTGTGACAAAAATACCTTGTAAAATATTTTTTTGATTTAAAAATGTTTTTAAAACATGTTTAACGGATTTTCAATACGTGAATTTAAGGTGAAACTAATCTGAAATTTACGGTTTTGCTAATTACTTTTGAACCACTGGACCGATTTGGCTGAAATTTAAAATGAACTGGACCAGAGGAACGGCAAATATATATGCCATACTTCAGCACCCTCAGAATTGCCGTTCAAAAGTTACCGTGTGTTTTATCTCGTAAATTCTAGAAAAACCCTTGCCGAAATTCACTCATTTGCTTATAACTTTTGAACCACTGGACCGATTTTGTTGGATTGCAATACCAACTTGACCAGGTAAATTCCCAACATATATGCCAAACTTCGGGAGCCTCCGTAAAGTCTTTCAAAAGTTAGCGTGTTTTCAACAGACAGACGGACAGACGGACGGACGGACGGACATCGCTAGATCGTCTTAAAATCGATCGAGGATCATGGGGTCCTAGACCAATATTTCGAGGTGTTACAAACGGAATGACAAACTTATATATACCCTCTATCACTAGAGCGGAGGGTATAAAAATCCAGATTTTTTTTGGTAATTTAACTGAACTTAGGCCTGCATTTCTATTTTCTTCTTAAATTAGTAATTTTTTTAAAACTTTTCTAAATTTTATTTAATTTATAAAAACTTTCGTTCCGGGTTTGTAATTGCAAAACTTAAGAACCGATTTACCGACTGACACCAAACTAGGACAATATGTTAATTAGTTCAGCCTAGAGGAACTCTCTTAACTTTTATGCCGATAGGTGGAGCAAGAAAAATATTACTACTACCAAATTCCTAATATTTGCCAAAAAAAAATCATCAACAAAATCAAACAGACATTTTTAAAAACAGCTGTTTGTAAAACATCGCTGATCTAATAAGACACAGTCATTTTTTAAAGTATTTCATAAAATCACAAATATTTCATAAAATCGTAAGCCTTTTTGAACTGTCAAAAAAATCATCAGATTTTTTGTCAAGTCAGAAAAATCAGTGGAATGATGTAAATAGATCTTTAAAGCAAAACTCTGGCCAAATATTGTTTATCAGAGCGTTTTGCAGTTAAAATCTTGTTTAAAAAGTTTTAAAGGTTTTCTTACAATTTTCAATTGAAAAGAAAAAGGTTGATAAATACCTTAAATTTTGTTTTTTTTTAGAATACACATAAGAAACTCACCTAAAAAGAGAAAAATAAAAATATTATTAGATTAGCAAAAAACGATCATATATGTATAGTGGTTGTCAACTAATTAGAAACGTTTCTATAGTATAATACTCAACATTACTATTGACAAACGAGTATAATTTAAAAAAAGTTTGTGTAGGTAATTTATAAAGCTTCAATTTAAGCTTGATAGCGTCCTGATTGAGTAAATAATATATGTGCTACGAGGGTCGATCTGGAAAATGAAATTATTTTTAGGCATTTTTCAGAAAATTTTTTAAAAATATTTCTAAGTCGATTTTTTCTAAGTTCAAACATTAAAAATTTAAAAAATGATTCAATAGTTTTTATTCAGTTATCAACTAATATTTTCAACAACCTAAAACAAAAAATGAAATTTTTTAAGTGCACCAATTTTTTGTAAACAAAGAAAATATGTTATTGTTTATTAGTATTAGTACACCTAAGTGTATGGTAATAAGTAGGGATGAGATTTTCATGCACTAAAAAATCGAAAATATGCGCTAAAAAATTCAAAATATGCACTAAAAACCTAAAAATATGCACTAAAAAGTAAAAAGTGTGCAATAAAAATCTTTTTTCATAGGAAAAACTTCTTAAAAATCAAAAAATAATGCCGGGTTTAAATAGTAACATTTGAAACTTTAAATAAGAAAGATGTTTGTTAGAAATTAAGACAATCTATAAAAAAAAATTTTAAAAAGAAAAAATAATTTTTCTTACTTTGAAAATTAATTTTTTAAAATTTATAACAGTTTTTGTAACAAAAATATTTCAATTTGTGTTTTTGATAATTTATGCCAAAATATGCAAAAAATATGCACTTAAAAGTAGGAAATATGCACAAAATATGCATTTTAAACCAAAATATGCAAAAATATGTATTTTCACCAAAATATGCAAAAACAAATCGATGCCATTTTAACGCAAATTTCTTGATTCGGAAAGATAATTGGTCGATATCGTTTTTAGACTATCGACAAAAAACATGCATTTGCATGGTAATCTCATCCCTAGTAATAAGATATTAAAATAACTTAAATTTTTCTTTGTTTACAAAAAAATGGTGGTCAAACGAATTGGATGTCAAAAACTGCGAATTTCTGCTACTGTATTTAAAAATTTTCATTTTTTGTTTGGGTTGTTGGAAAAATTAGTTGATTAGTGAAAAAAAGACTACTGGACTATTTTTTAAATTTTTAATGTTTGAACTTAGAAAAAATTGACTTAGAAATATTTTTAAAAAATTTTCTGAAAAATGTTTATAAATAATTTCATTTTCCAGATCGACCCTCGTAGAACATTTATTATTTACCCAATATGGACGCTATTAAGCTTAAATTAAAGCTTTATAAAGCTCACAAAAGGGTCAAAAGAGAAGGAAGAAAACAGGATTTTTCCTTTATTTCAGGATTTTTCAAAATTATTCAGAAGAAACTATTGCTGTGTTTTTCAAAAAGTATATTTATTTTTAGATTAATCTTATTTTGTTAAAAAAAAAATATTTTAACATGCCAAAAACAAATTTGAAATATTTTTTCCGTAATCTACGATAAATTAGCAATTATAATCCGAAAAAATAATAAAAAAATTTTGAAAATGAAAATAGTTAGAAATAAATCAAAATTAATCCAATAAAATTTTAGGATTTAATAAGTCCACTTTGGATTAATTTTGATTTATTTATAACTTTTTTCATTTTCCACATTTTTTGATTATTTTTTCGGATTATAATTGCTAATTTATCGTAGATTACGGAAAAAATATTTCAAATTTGTTTTTGGCATGTTAAAATATTTTTTTTTTTAACAAAATAAAATCCCTTCCCTTGTTAGTGATAGAGGGTACATATAAGTTTGTCATTCCGTTTATAACTCATCGAAATATCGGTCTGGGACCCCATAAAGTATATATATTCATGATGCCCGATCGATTTTAAGACATTTTAGCGATGTCCGTCTGTCTATCTGTGGAAAATGCTATCACGGACAAAATATTGCACAGAGATGACTGAAACTTAACATATTTATTGGAAGTTCTCCCAAAAAGTTTGGTATTGCATTTGAGCGATATCGGTTCAGCGGTTCAAAAGTTATGAACGAAAATGTAAGCACACCTCAAAAATTTCAGTACATTCAACATAACCTAAAAATACAAAATGCTTTAATGCAAAAAATTTTTTTTTTTCGCGGAAATTTTTTTTTTAAATTTTTTTTTTTTCAAAAGTAATTTTCCTTTTAAATAAAGTTTTTGGCAATAATCTTTTTGAAATTGTGGAGGGTATCACTACATTCGGCAAGGCCGAAGTTTACGTTTTAACTTGTTTAAATTTGAGATTGGGCAGCTTTTTTCCTAAATTTTTTCTAAATTTTCTTGAATTTTTGGGGCGGTTTTTTCCTAAATTTTTTCTAAATTTTCTTGAACTTTTATTAAAACCTTTTAGAAGTCAGAAAAATATTTTTCTAAATTTTCTTGACCTTTTTTTAACTTTTCGGAAGTTGGAAAAATATTTTTCCGATTTTTTTTCTGAATACATACTACAAAACATTTTTTCTGTTCTGAATTTTTTTCGATTTTTTTAATTTTTTGGATTTTTTTAATATTTTAAACAATTTTAAATAATTTTGAATTAGCCGCTGAACACATCTTTCTTCAACAAGTGGCAACACTTTATCTAGCCATCCATCTATTCAACAGTCTTGGCTGGCAGAGTAGAAATAAAATCATTGAGTTTGATTTTTAGCTGCTAGCATTTGCATTTAATGCTTTTGCTTATGTTAGCATCGACTGACTTGCACTGTGTGCTCGATAGTAAAAGTTTCAGTTTAGATTTTTTGGAACAACTAAAACACAAAAAAAAACTACAGCCACAATGCTTTTTACAGTGTTGCCTGCCATCACAGTCATGCATGCATTCGTTCATTCATTCATTCATTTAGTCAGTCAGTAATTTTTTTTTTTAGCTATCTTTGTATCTCGCCTCTATACACACCATACAACACAATTTTTCTATACAAAAAAAAAAATACACAGTGTGAAAATATTTTCCATACAATTCAGTTGTTTTGGTTTCATATTTTTTCTCGTTAGCTTAATGTTCGTTTTTCTGTTCAGTTGAACTTCAGACGTTAAACTGTGCAAAAGCTTTTCAAATTATAACGCGGGTGGTGAAAATTTGTTGAAGCACAAAGATTAGAAAAAAAAACTACAAATAAAATTTGTTGATTTTTTTAAAAAAAAAATTACAAATATTGTTGACGGTTACTTTTTTTTGTACTGTGTTTGAAGATTTGAAAAGTGGGTGAAAAAATAAATAAAACTCAAAAAAAAAACGGATATTGAAATATTTTTTTTATAAAATATTGAAAAAAAGGATAACAAACAAAATAAGAGATTAAAAAATAATTTTGAAAAATATAAATAATAAAAAGATTTAAACAAACAAAAAATAAAGGATTTTTAAAAAAATAATATTAACATTAAACAAATTGAATTGAAATCTTATAAAATATAAAAATGCAGCATTTATAAAATATTTAAAAGAAATATATTGTTCATTAAAAAAAATTGGAAAAAATCCTAAAATCCTAACATATAAATAAAAAAATATTTTATACTTTAAATTAAAAAAACGGTTTGATATTGAAAATTTTTAAAATTTACAATTTTAATTTTTTTTTAAGATTTTCAAAAATTATTGATTATATTTTGCAATCCTTAACAAACCACTTTTTTACGAAACAATTTTAAAACTGACTAAATTTTAAAAATAAGCTGACAGAATGTCCTTTTTAATCGAGATTTTTCAAAATCAATTCATTATTCAAAACGTGCCAAGTAAAAATTTAAAAAAATATATTTAAATTAAATACACAAATTTTAAAATTAATTAAAATAAAATTTGTGCACGGGACTTCAAATATTAAAAAAAAAATTTGGGACATATATTTTTTTTAAGAAATTTTTAAAGAATTTTTACTACAAAACGCAAAAATTTGTACGAAAAAAAATAATTTCACTTGGAACTTAGACAATTCTTCACAAATATTTACAGAGTGTAAAATTTTTTAAAATTTGTAATTTTTTTAAAATAATTTTTAAAAAATTCTTAACTCCAAAACGCAAAAAGTATGTGTGTCTGGGACTTCGAAAATTGTAAATATTTTTTTGGGAGTTAGAAAAAATGTTGCCCGATTTAGTACCGTAGCGTGATTAGAAAGTGTACAGGTCTAAACTAGATTGAGCAAATAATAAATAATATACGAGGGTTGCGCTAGAAAATGAAATTATTTGAAGACGTTTTTTAAAAAAAATATTTCTAACAAGGGAGGTCTCCCTGGTGTCACCCTCCGATCGTCATGAAATTTGGATATGTTGTTAGGAACGAAAATTAATTCGACACGTATTTTTTTTTTTTAGCGGCCCAAACTCATTTTTAAGGGGGGTCGATTTGTATGGAGGGAAATTGACCTTTTTCCGTTTTTTACTATTTAAACAAAATTAATATTGGCATGTGTGGTATCAGATTAAAGGTATTAAAAATACCTATCTCGTGGTGCTAACAATGGGCCAAAGGAGTTAATATTTTTCGACTTATTATCACAAATGTCCTAAAATTTTGGTATTTTACTCAATATGACGAAAAGTTGTGCATCTTTGGATACGCTATTGGCACACGAAGGTAGATTTTCCAAAGAGCTTTCATTTGGTATGTAACATGACTAGGTTTCTTTGCATAATATAGGAGATAAACGAAAAAAACTGAAAAATGGCCTTGTCTTCCCCCCTCCTTTTTACCCCCTAAATATGAATTTGGGCCGCTAAAAAAAAATACGTGTCCCTTTATTTTTTCTGTTCTACAAAAAAAAAACAATTCCATAAAGATCCGCGGGTGACACTAGGGAGACTTCCCTTGTAAGTTGATTTTTTTCAAGTTTAAACATTAAAAATTTTAAAAATTATTAACTTTTTTTTCCGACGACACATTTTTTAAATGCAGTAAAAAATATGCATTTTTTGACCTTTAATTCTTTTGACCACAATTTTTTTGTAAACAAAGAAAATATTTTCTTGTTTATTAATTAATTTTTGTAAACAGAAAAACTAAAAATTTTCTTTGTTTACAAAAAATTGCTGATCAAAAGAATTGCAGGTCAAAAAATATATATTACTGCCTTAAAACATTTTTGATTTTTATTTTTAACTGAATTTAATCTATGAATTTAAAATTCAAAAGAATTGGAGGTCAAAAAATGCATATTTTTTTCTGCCTTTAAAAAATTTTTATTTTTGTGTGATAACTATATTTGAACCATTCGAATATTTTTTAAATTTTTAATATTTGAACTTGAAAAAAATCAACTTAAAAATATTTTTTAAATATTTTCCAAAAAATAAAAAAAAAAACAAATAATGTAATTTTCCAGCGCGGCCCTCGTATCCCATTTAATAGTTGCTCAATCTGACCACTATCAAGCTTAAAATAAAGCTTAGCTAATTTTTTATATAGCATTTTTTTAATAAAAATCGATTGATAATGAGGGTTTTTATTGTCAACTTTGTCGTTAACAAATTACAACTACTTTAAACCTGTACACTAGGGGTATAACCAAAATAAGAACCTATCATAACGGTATGGGCAATGTTATACTGATAACAAAAAACGGTATCCGGGGTCATTTTGGTCCAAAAACCTTCGGCACCGATTGCAATTTCTAAAACACCTCAAATTTTAATTTTTGTATGTTTTATGGTGGGAATCATACCATATTTACAACAAAAATAAAACTAGAAAAATTAGCAGTATGATTTTTAACATTTGAAACATGGGTTGAAAAAATATTTGAAAAAAAATATTAGCAAAAACTTCATCGCGATCGGTGCCGAACCTTTTTTAACATTCGCGAAAAAAAGAGGACGCATTTCTTATTGATTTTCTATGTACTTTCTCACTATGATAGGCCCTTTTTGATATTTTCAAAAATATGCAAATGGTTATATCCCTACTGTACACTTTCTTTTGACGCTCACAGTATATATCTAATCTTTCATGAGGTCATACATGGTGTCATATAAAATATATGCAACATCTAATTATTTAAAGCATAGTATTTTTAATAATTAAAAACTTTAACAAATTTCTTTGCCAAATGCCGTCGGAAAAACAAAAATTTTAAAATACCTTAAAAAATATTTCCTATTTTCATTAATTTTGAAAGAATTATGTGAAGAGGGTGGGTGGGTTGTATGGGGACCAGTGTTGCCATATATCAAGATTTATCTTTTTTTGCAAGTTTTTTGAGGTGCTAAAAAGATTTTTTTTCTAGAAAAAAGATTTTTGGAAAGGTAAAAACAAAAATTTAATTTCTAAATAAGCTCAAATTACCCCAGAAATATATATATTTTTTATAAATTTAGTATTATTTTTTCATTCTACGCTATTCTTTAACTTGTTTTTTATGTTAAAATTGAATTTAAAATACAATTTGGGATTTTTTAAAATGATTTTAATACTTTTTAAAAAAAAAAAGTTTTTTTTTTACAAAAAAAAGATTTTTTTTTCAGAAAAAATAAGATTTTTCCAAAAAAAATATATGGTAACACTGATGGGGACTACAAGGTGGACTGGTCCGATTCCTTTTTAATTTGGAATGATGATTTTGTTAATATAAAATACGATTACCTGACAAATTTTAAAAGGATACATATTGTAATACGGTACACACAAAAAAAAAAAATTGTCCAATTACTAGGAAAAGTCTCGTAATCCCATTTTACCAATATTTGACAGTTTTCCTTGTTTTTTAACAAATTGAAATTTACATTTTGTTTGTAATTTTACAATTTTTTTTTGTAATTTTACAAATTATCAAGATAATTTTACAAAAAAAAATTTAATAAATTCACGAGAATTCCTTGTAATTTTAATTGCGCCAAAAAACTGTACACACAGAAAACAAATTTGCTAATTTCCAACTGAAATTCAGTTGTTGCAACAAAAAATCAGTGGATGCATTTGAATTAAGGTTGAAACAACTAAATATCGGTAGTTAGAACAAATTTTTGTTATCACAACTGTCTTTTAATTGAAACAACTATAAAATTCGTTAGCCAGATAAAAATTTAGTAGCAGCAACCGAATTTTGAGTTAATACAACTGAAAAATTCAGTTGGAAATTTTTTTTTCTCTGTGTAAATTTACAATTTTATTGGTAAAAAGCTTGTAAAATTATTAGTAAAAAGCTTGTAAAAATACTAGGAATTCTCGTAAAATAGGAGGTAGCAAAATTACGAAGCCTCTTTGTAAATTTTATCGTGTCAAAAAATTTGTAAATTTACAATTTTATTGGTAAAAACCTTGTAAAACTACAAAATTATTGGTAAAAAGCTTGTAAAATTACTAGGAACAAAAAAAAGTAACAAGTTTTTCTTGTAATTTTACAAGGTTTTTTTTGAATGTAGTAAGAGTCACTTGAGTCTAATTCAAAGAGAACGTTTGTATGGGAGCTAGGTCTAAACATGGACCGATTTTTTCCAATTTCAATTGGTTTCGTTCTTGGGGCAAAATAATTTTAACCCACTTAAATTTAACTCTCCTGGCATTGTGGTTTTGATTGTAACTTTTGAACAGCATCACTTACAAACAAGAAGTGGTCGATTTTGAAAGCTAGCATTGCACAGATTTATTTTGACCTTATGCATTAAAGGGTTAAGTTTTAAATTTCACCCAAATCAGTTGATAATTGCGACCTGTATTGTGTATAGAAAGTTTATATGGACGGACAGGCGGACGAACGGACATAGCTAAATCTTCTCCGAAAATGATTCTGAGCCGATCGGTATACTTGAAGGTAGGACCAACATTCGGATAGTTTCAAACGTCAGAAGAAACACATTATACCCTGTACCACAAAGTGGTGTAGGGTAAAATAAGAAATCATTTTTTAGAAAATTATTTAAGGGTGCTTGGTTTAGAAGGCATTTAGATAAAAATTGATATTGACTACTTTTCTGATTTTTTTTTATCTGGACCAAATTTAGTAGTTGGTACTGGTAAAGAGACAATTTGTAGTCTAGTAATTGTATTATTGAATTACAATTTATGCATTGCCCTTGCTTGAGCGCCAGTTGCTTAAAACTTAAAAAAGACAGTTTTTATAATTTTCTTATTAAAATTTGGGTATTTTTTCAACTCTTTCTGGATGTCGCTGGCTTTTGTGCTTCCTTTTAGAAATTCTGTCTCTGTCCCTGGTTGGGCGCCACTTGCTTCTAACTCAAACAGTAAATTTTTAAAAAACTTTAATTTTTAAGAATTAAACTAAAGTTTAATTAAAACCAAATAATTATTTTCCTCTTTTGTGTGGGGTTCCGAACCCCAACTATTTTTAAATTCGAAAAAAAGGAAAATTTGCTCCACCTACTGTTAAGGTAATTGAACAATCTATACTTAAAGCTTGATGGCGTCCAAAATTACAAAATACATTACAAGGGTCGAACTGGAAAATTAAATTATTTATAGACGTATTTTTATATATGGGGCATTCCATGTGAAATCGGACACTTTGAAAAACTTTTTTTTTAGATTTTCCCAATTTGTTTACAGTTTTTAGTACCCTTCGAAAACTCCTTCGTGGTAAATTTTCAGATTTTTTTGATGACCCGTTCAAAAGATATCGAATTTTTAAAAATTGGTAGTTTGTTCCTTTACTCAAACTTCTTTTAATCATAACTTCTTCAATAATGGTCCAAATTTCAAATTTTTTTTTTTCAAAATTTTTGTTTTTTTACGTACTTTCTAAAAAAAAATCCCAAAAAATTCTTAAAAGCGCTATAGTATGCGATTTTTAAGTTTTAAAATTTAAATCTCATATTTGAAAATGTTTGTACTCTTTAATTTTTTTGAAATTTTTTTGTGTAAAACTTCTATCAATTCTACAAATTTTTTGCCCAGGAAGATCGTGGGATAACGATTATTACTATTTTTTAAAATTTTTTGAAAAAATTTTATTGTAGTTTTCCAATCTTAAAATCATTTCTACTGCTCCAGTGGTGCGTCATAGAGGGGTACTTTATAAGACCGACCCCCATTAATTTTTACGTCTTTACATTTCTTTGGAACAAACTAATACCCTATCTCCAATTTCTAAGGGGGCTCCCACACAAAACGACATTTTTTAAAATTTGTTCCAACCGCTCTAACTGCCCTAATAGTGCCCTTAGAGTAACAAAATGTATGACCGACCCACAATATTTTTTTAGTCCAAACATTTTCTCTGAACACACCTACCCTCTATCTTTAACTGTTAAGGCGGTCCTCATACAATTTTTTTTTATTTTTTGTTAATTTGTTTTATTTAATCAGCTTCTACCGGTCCAATGGTGCGTCCGAGAGGGGTCATTAGTGAGACCGACCCCCATTTATTTTTACCCTACAACATTTTTTCAAAACATACCTACGCCCTATCTCCACTCCCTAAGTAGGCTCCCATACAAATAACTGTTGGGGCAAATTTTATAAAAAATGTAATTTTGTATGGCAGCCTACTTAGGGAGTGGAGATAGGGCGTAGGTATGTTTTGAAAAAATGTTGTAGGGTAAAAATAAATGGGGGTTGGTCTCACTAATGACCCCTCTCGGACGCACCATTGGACCGGTAGAAGCTGATTAAATAAAACAAATTTACAAAAAATAAAAATAATTGTATGAGGACCACCTTAACAGTTAAAGATAGAGGGTAGGTGTGTTCAGAGAAAATGTTTGGACTAAAAAAATATTGTGGGTCGGTCATACATTTTGTTACTCTAAGGGCACTATTAGGGCAGTTAGAGCGGTTGGAACAAATTTTAAAAAATGTCGTTTTGTGTGGGAGCCCCCTTAGAAATTGGAGTTAGGGTATTAGTTTGTTCCAAAGAAATGTTAAGACGTAAAAATTAATGGGGGTCGGTCTTATAAAGGACCCCTCTATGACGCACCATTGGAGCAGTAGAAATGATTTTAAGATTGGAAAACTACAATAAAATTTTTTCAAAAAATTTTAAAAAATAGTAAAAATCGTTATCCCACGATCTTCCTGGGCAAAAAATTTGTAGAATTGATAGAAGTTTTACACAAAAAAATTTAAAAAAAATCGAAGAGTACAAACATTTTCAAAAATGAGATTTAAATTTTTAAACTTAAAAATCGCATACTATAGCGCTTTTAAGAATTTTTTGGGATTTTTTTTTAGAAAGTACGTAAAAAAACAAAAATTTAAAAAAAAAAAATTGAAATTTGGACCATTATTGAAGAAGTTATGATTAAAAGAAATTTGAGTAAAGGAACAAACTACCAATTTTTAAAAATTCGATATCTTTTGAACGGGTCATCAAAAAAATCTGAAAATTTACCACGAAGGAGTTTTCGAAGGGTACTAAAAACTGTAAACAAATTGGGAAAATCTAAAAAAAAAGTTTTTCAAAGTGTCCGATTTCACGTGGAATGCCCCATATATATTTTTTTCTTTTTGTATTTTTAGAAATGGTATATAAGTTTATAGTTATTTATCGAATTAATTTTGTTAACGACTTCAGTTAACAAAATTCTAACCTTCAGTTTAGCCTAAAATAACCAAATTTAGCAAGAAGTACTTACGCTAAATCATTTTTTTCTTGAAATTAATTACTGTAAAAATATTTTCAATAAATAAATTAGTTTTGATTATTACAAATATTTATAAAAAAAAATTATTTAATTTCAAAACACTTTAATATATTTATAATCAAAACAATTCGAAAAACTTAATCAAAACAATGAAATCTTTTGGTTTTATCGGAAATTTCCTTAACATGAAAAGATCTTTTTAAAATAGTTTAAAATTCCTTAAAAGAACAACATTTATACAATTCCACTCAAACATTTTTATGTTCATATTTATTTATGCAACTTTTCAATACTGAAAAAAAAAAAATACGAAAATATAAATATTTATGGCAGTTTAAATTAAATTTACAGACAGATAAAAGCAGCTAGTAAAACTTCCTAAGCAGCAGCATAAAATAAACAAAAAAATTTCATGTTGATGTTGTTTTTTTCGTACTATTTGTACAATATTTTAAAATAAAATATATATTTTTATTCAAAATTCTTGTTGTACAATAAATGTCAGAATTTATAAATGAAAGAAGCGGAAAAAAACTTCAAATTCCATAATAAAAATTTACTATTGATTTAGAAAACGTAAAAAATATCAAATACAATTTTAAACAAAACATGATGACAGGAATTAAAAATGCATAAAAAAATATTTAAATTACTTTTTTTTATGAAGACTAAAAAATTAACACCATTTAAGTAAAATCAAATTGAAAAAAATAAAAATAAACATTTTTCAAAATTTTTTTTTACAAAAATTTTAATCAATTGGGGCATGACAGCTGGTAATTAGTTCAAATAAAAAAAAGATCTACAAAAAAAAAAAATAAAAACTTTGTGCTTCCAACTCTCCTAAGAAACCTTAGAAATCTTTGATTTTTTTTATAATTTACCACAAATACAAGTGGTGTTTTTAAGCTAAAAAAATACACTCTTTCCCCCATTTGCCTCAATATAAATCTTCATCAAAATTTTTTTTTTTTTTGTTGGAGGAGGAAGAAAATATATGTAAAATGCTATAATCTCTAGCAATCAAATAGCTATTGATATCTATTTATTGATGCTGCTGCTGCAATAATAAGCATGTGTGGAATAGATTCAATTCCAGGCAACAAAGAACACACCTATAAATATCACATAAATTAGAGTGCAGCAGCAGCAGCCAACATAAATACAACATTTATACACATAGTCTACTTAAAAATATAAAAAAAAAATATATAAATAAAATAAAATAAAATGATGAGATCTGTACTTGACAGTGATCTAGCTAAAATAAAGGGCTATAAATAGGGTGACCATATTTTGGGAATTTTTAGTGAAAAATAAATTGCTAAAGATTTGAAATTTTTATCATAAAAATTAATTTAAATACAACCTTTATTTCTTTAAAAAAAATTAAAATTTGTAACTAAAAAATTTTAATTTCTAGTTCGACCCTCGCATCACATTTATAAATTACTCAATCGGATGGCGTTCAAGCTCAATCTGATGGCGTTCAAGCTTAAATTAAGGCTACCTACACAGTATTTTTCTTTCCTTACAAAAAATTAAGGGTCAAACAAATTGGAGGACAAAAATACGAGTATATTATACTGTATTCATTTCCAGTTCGACCCTCGTAGCACATTTTCTTTTAACTCAATCCAGCTGACATTAAGCTTAAATTAAAGCTTAAAAAGTTCCATTTTTATTTGCTTACAAAAAATAAGCGCTCAAACAAATTGGAAGTATTAGAATACAGGTTCCTTCTTCATAATTCATTGATTTTTATACCCTCCACTTATTACATCGGACGGTGAACCGGATAATACACGTCTGAAAGTAGAGATCAAATGGAGTAAAACTGCATTTACAGTTTTTCATTTCGTGGTCCTGTTTCCTTTTAAAATAACTTCAAAGTTTTAAAGGATACGTTTTGTAAAATATTTTTGAAATATTTGTACTTGTCCTCGGATGACACTGGTGATTGCAAATAAAAGAGGAGGATCTGCTCTAATTTTTCCATTTTTTTATTCTTCCATATCAGGATAAAAGGGTGTGAATAAAGTCATTTGAAAACTTTATCAAAATATTTTGTTGAAAATTTTGAATGATATTAAAGGATACATTTTTGAAGGGATGTAACTTACCTCCTTTTTTTTTTTTGATATGTAAAAATTATGAAATAGGAAAATTAGGGGCGATCTTCCTCTTACATTTGCTATCAATAGTGACATCCTAGGACAAGTACAAATGTTTTATAAAATTTAATCCTTTAAAACTTTGATGTCCTTTTAAAAGGAAACAGGATCGCGAAATGAAAAACTGTAAATGCAGTCTTACAACATTTAGTGTCTAGTTTCAAAAGTATACTATCCAGTTCGTGTTCAACAACTTTTTTTATTTTCGTCGGACGGTGTTATAAGTGGTAATAAAGGGTATAAATGAGTTTGTCATTTAGTTGTAACTCATCAAAATATCGGTCTGGGCCCCATAAAGTATATATTATTGATATGTGATCGATTCTAAGACATACTGACAATGTCTGTCTGTTGAAATGGTGTTAACGGCAAAAAAAAACTTAACAGATATAACTGATATATAGTGTTTGAGCGATATCGGTTCAGCGGTTTAAAAGTTATGAACGAAAATATAAGGATGCCTCAAAAAGGTTGGCACATTCAACATAACCTAAAAGTACAAAATGCTTTAATTCAGATGCTGCTAAATTTAAATCCTCTAAACCATGATGTCCTTTTAAAAGAAAACAGCATCACGAAATGAAAAACTGTGAATGCAGTTTTACTACATTTAGTCTTAAGTTTCAAACGTATATTATCTAGTTCGTGTTTAAGGACTTTTTTTCATTTTTGTTGGACGGTGTTATTGATTTGTGATCGATTCTAAGACATTATAGCGTCCGTCTTTCTGTTGAAATGGCGTTGACGGCAAAAATATTTAACTTAACACATTAACTCGCTGATGTCCCTAGAACTTTGGTATATCATTTGAGCGATATCGGTTCAGCGGATCAAAAGTTATGAACGAAAATGTAAGGACACCTCAAAAACGTTGGCACATTCAACATAACCTAAAAATACAAAATGCTTTAATTCAGATGCTGCTAATCATTTGTGAACAGAATGGCATGCTGAAAGTTATTTAAACAATTAAAAACATATTTTTTTTACGGGCTATCGATTAAAATTTATTTTGAAAAATTTTCAAAACCCTTTCCGAAACTTGAAATTTATTTTGAAAAATTTTCAAAACCCGTTCTGAAACTTAAAATTTTTAAAAAAGTCAATTTATCGAAAATCCTGTCACTTTTTCCCCTTTTTATTTTTTTATGTTTAGATGTTTGTCTATTTACACAAAAAAATTTCAGACTCCTGTTTTTAGTTTTTTTTTTTTTCAAGAAAATCGCATTTAAATATAAAATTTCATAACAATTTTGTAATTTGCTTGTATTTTCTTGTTTCAATATAGCGTATGAGTAACATTTATTCAAATATTTAATACCCATCCACTATGTTGAAACAAGAAAATACAAGCAAATTACAAAATTGTTATAAAATAATAATTGCTGTACAATGAGAAATCTGAAAAAAATCAAGTGACAACACAGGCTAAGTGGAGATGTCGACAGCTTTCGGAAGATGCCACCCTTCCATCATCAGCACTCCTTCGATTGCCACACACTTAATGTGTGTCAGATTAAAATTAGCCATTTAAATGAAACTTTTGAAGAAATTAAGAATTGGAATTACTCCTCTTTGTGTTGAATAACCCGTATTCACCATCAATTCGTGTTGTATTAATTTTTTTCAGATTTCTCATTGTACAGCAATTATTATTTCTCAGAAATAATTAATATGGACTCAAACCGAACTAAATAAAAATTCAGTTATAAAATATACAGTCCAATAATATATAAACACAATTACTATTGTTATAAAATTTAATATTTAAATGCGATTTTCTCGAAAACAAACTAAAAACACGTCTGAATTTTTTTGAGTGGATAGACACTTAAAAAACTTAAAACACTTAAAACTTACGAGGGAAGTCTCCCTAGTGTCACCCGCGGTTTTATTTTGTAGAGCAGAAAAAATAAAGTGACACGTATTTTTTTTTAGCGGCCCAACTTCATATTTAGGGGGTAAAAATGAGGGGGGAAGACAAGGCCATTTTTCAGTTTTTTTTCGTTTATCTCCTATATTATGCAAAGAAACCTAGTCATGTTACATATTATATGAAAGGTCTTTGGAAAACCTATCTACGTGTGCTAAGAACGTGAAAGACAAGGCCATTTTTCATTTTTTTTCGTTTATCTCCTATATTATGCAAAGAAACCTGGTCATGTTACATATTAAATGAAAGGTCTTTGGAAAACCTATCTACATGTGCTAAGAACGTGTCCAAACATGCACAACTTTTCGTCATATTGAGTAAAATACCAAAATTTTAGGATATTTTTGTTAATAAGTCGGAAAAATATTAACTTCTTTGGCCCGTTGTTAGCACCATGAGGTAGGTATTTTTAATACCTATAATCTGACACTACACATGCCTATATTAACTTTGTTTAAATAGGCGTAAATCGTAAAAAACTGAAAAAGGTAAATTTCCTCCCATATCGACCCCCCTAAAAATGAGGTTGGGTTGCTAAAAAAAATACGTGTCGAATTAATTTTCGTTCTTAATAATATATCCAAATTTCATGAAGATCGGAGGGTGACACCAGAGAGACTTCCCTTGTTAGAAAAAAATAGTGGCCGGATTTTTGATAAATCGACTTTTTTAAAAATTGGGAAATTTTAGAACGGGTTCTGAAAATTTTAATTTTTTTTTTTGTAAGTGGGTAGAGTGTCTCAGGAATTGATACTTTTTCTAAAATAAAAAAGTATCAGAATCTGAGAAATTTTTTACAGGAAAAGTTTTCTGTATTCTGTCTCAGGGTATCAGTATTTTTCGATAGGAAAAATGTCTTAAGAATCTGAGACTTTTTCTAATAAAAAATTTCTCTTATTAGATTCAGTTTCTGAGCTTTTATTTTGCGATTCAAACTCTGGCCCTTGTTTGGGCGCCTTTTGCATAAAAATTCCAAAAGATATTTTTCTAATTTTTTTTTGTTTATCTTAGAATTTGAAAATTTTCTATGTAAGAATTTTTATATAGGAAAAATGTCTAAAAATCTGAGACTTTTTGTTTATCTAAGAATTTGACAATTTTCTATAAGAAAAATGTCTCAATATTTATTTATTACTTTATTTTTATCTGGTCACCTTTTAATTTAATTGAACACCCTTCCTTTAAAATATCATTGAGTTGTTTGATCTTCTGTATATTTTTTTTTTTTGGATCTTTTCTCCAAAAATGCTTTATCATATTTTCAAACTAGAATCTGTATAATATGATCTTCAGCCAACCTATAAAAAAGTTTTGACAACAAACGTGTGAGAAGTTTATTTTAAATTTTTTTTTTCAGTTAGTAGAAATAGGAGTAGTAAGAGCGAGTATGTTTTTTTTTAAACAAAAATATTTTTTGCTGAATATGTTAAAATTTTAAAAAACCTCAGCATAATTATGCACATTGTAACATGGATTTTAGTAGGGCGTGTAGTAGTAGAAGTCTAGAGGAATTGTTTAAATATTTTTATAATTTTAAAAATTCTGTTGAAAGTTTGTTTTTTTGCTTTTTTTTAAGAAACGTGATTATTTTTAATGACACTTTTGGAAAACACTACAAAAAAATTCCAATGTTTGGTAAATGAATTCTCTTTTTTTAACACTTTGGTGACCGAAAATTTGTATGCACGCCGATAATGATAGAGGGTGTTTATAAAATTGTCATTCCGTCGAAATTTCGGTCTATGACCCCATAAAGTAGATAATTATATATTATTGTTTAGTAATTGATTCTAAGACACTCTACCACAGTCCGTCTGGCCGTCTGTTGAAATGGCGATCACTACTAAAATATATCACAGATGTAACTGACAAGGGAAGTCTCCCTGGTGTCACCCTCCGATCTTCATGAAATTTGGATATGTTGTAAAGAACGAAAATTAATTCGACACGTATTTTTTTAGCGGCCCAAACTCATTTTTAGGGGGGTCAATTTGTATGGGGGGAAATTTACCTTTTTCAGTTTTTAACGATTTACGCCTAATTAAACAAAATTAATGTAGGCATGTGTAGTATCAGATTAAAGGTATTAAAAATATCTATCTCGTGGTACTAACAACGGGCCAAAGAAGTTAATATTTTTCGACTTATTAACAAAAATGTCCTGAAATTTTGGTATTTTGCTCAATATGACTAAAAGTTGTGCATGTTTGGACACGTTCTTAGCACACGTAGATAGGTTTTCCAAAGACCTTTCATTTGGTATGTAACATGACTAGGTTTCTTTGCATAATATAGGAGATAAACTAAAAAAACTGACAAATGGCCTTGTCTTCCCCCTCCTTTTTACCCCTTAAATATGAATTTGGGCCGCTAAAAAAAAATACGTGTCCCTTTATTTTCTGATCTACAAAATAAAACCAATTCCATAAAGATCCGCGGGTGACACTAGGGAGACTTCCCTTGTGAGACCTAACTGTTAATCTGAGAGGTTTGGTATTCTATTTGAGCGAAATCGGTTCAGTGGTTCAGAAGTTATGAACGAAAATGTAGTGACACCTCGAAATTTTTAGTACATTCCACATAACCTAAAAATACAAAATGCTTTAATTCGACTGCTGGCGGCCATATGTGAACAGAATTGGATACCAAATGGTATTTGAACAAGTACGAACATATTTTTTTACTAAAACAATTTAATTTTGATTTTGAAAATTAATTTTGATTTTGAAATTCATTGGACCTGAATGGGTTAAGAAATATATGTATGTATGTCATTTATTGCATTGTGTCATTAAATATAAAAATTTATAAAACATTTTTTTTTTTAACACAAATTATTAGAGTCCGACCGAATATTCGGTTTCGGTCTCGGTTTCGGCCGAATAATGGGGTTTCGGCATCTATTCGGTATTCGGCAAAATTTTGGCCGAATATTAGCCGAAACCGAAACTTTTTGGTATTTTAAAAAATATGTAAAAAAGTCGCTGAATTTTTTGATTTCGTATTTCATTTCACTTGTTTCAGTTCAATTGAAGAAAATGTTACAAGTTTATGCAATAAATGTAAAACTGTTTCAGTTCAAAAATTATTTTCTCCTAATCTACAAACGAAATATACAATTTTTTTAAAAAACATATTTTTTTCTTAAAATACAACAATTCCTATGGTTTAAAAGCATTATATGCTGTATATTTATCTTTAACAACTTTTTAATAACTTTATTCATGCCAAGCGGTAATTTTTTTTAAGTTTCGGTTTCGGTTCGGTTTCGGCCGAATAATACTTTTTGGCCGAATATTCGGTTCGGTTTCGGTTCGGCCTCGAAAACTGGTTTCGGTCGGACTCTACAAATTATTCCTAGTTTTAGTTTAGATTTGCAAAGATTTAGCAAAATGTCTGCTAAAATGTTATTTGTATTGTGACCAGCCTCATTAAGCTGAATATTTTTTTTAATTATACATTTACACCAGTCTTTACTTTTTGCTATAAAAAAATTATAATTTCTAAAGATTATTTCAATATTTTTTCTATATTGTCTACTTTTAACATCATTAAATTATGCTCATTAGAATTTATAATGTGTTTAATGTTAAAACTCTTATACTAAAGTAGATAATTCCACAAACATTTAGAGGTTTCACAGTTGTTTATTGCTCTCCAAAGAAGAAGTGCTATTGATACTCTCTGAAATCTTAAAACAGACACGATATTCCATTTGTGACTCATCGAAATATCGGTATATAAATATTCCAAATTATTGATATATTTAAATTTGGTCTTAAATTGTCCGTCAATCTGTTGTCAAAATATCGATGCTTCGAGAAGTTTGGTATTGCATTTGAGCGATATCGGTTAAGCAGTTCAAAATAAAGTATATAAATTTGTCATCCTCGATTGATTAAAAGTAAATCTAGCATTTTTGTCTGCCTTTATAAATAGCTATCACGGCTAAAAAATGAACCAGCGAAGACTGTATTTATAGCACAAATACTTTTTGATACTTTGAGAACTTTGGTATATAATTTGAGCGATATATGTTTAGCACTTCAAAAGTTATCGAAGAAAATGTAAAGACACTTTCGAAATTTTGGTACATTCTACATAACCTTAAAATTCCGAATTTTTTTAATTCCCTTAAATATTTTTTTCTTTGAAATATTAAATTATTTTTATTTAATACGCATGTGTGCTTTTCGATTTAAATTATTATACGGTTTGTTTAGTTTTCTTATTTTATAACACATTTATGATTTCCATAAGTTTCAAATAACGTTTGTTTAAACAAAACTAAAATATATACATAATTAAAATATATTTGTTTTTTTGAAAAAATGCCAATTGTTTTTAAAAATATCATGCAACATTTAAGACACAATGAACCGTTTTAAACTTAATATTTTGGAAATACCATGATGGAAAACATACGTAAATGATAAACTTTTCAATGTTTTTAAACTAGAACAAACTTTTGTTATTTTTAAATTATTTTTTGGCTCCAAAATTTAACTTAATTAAGTAGAAATATATATTTTTAAAATTGTTGCATTCATTGCATATTTCCATCTGTGATCAAGCATCACCATAATTTTTTTGTTTAAAGTAGAAAGGAATAGAAAATAAGTGAGTAAGTTTAATTCTAATCTATTACACTGTCCGGCAGCCAATATTAAACATGGACAGGATGATATACGTTTGAAAGTAGAGATCAAATGGAGTACAACTGCATTTACAGTTTTTCATTTCGTGATCCTGTTAGCTTTTAAAAGGACTTCAAAGTTTTAAAGGATACATTTTTGTAATTGTCCTAGGATGACACTTGTGACGGCAGATGCAAAATGAGTATCTCCCCTAATTTTTCCATTTTTATATTTTGCCATATCAGGATAAAAGGATGTAAATAATGTAATTTGAAAACTTTACCAAAATATTTTGTTGAAAATTTTGAATGATATTGAAGGACACATTTTTAAATGGACGTAACTTACCTCCTTTTTCCCGATATGTAAAAATAATAAAATAGGAAAGTTAGAAGCGATCATCCTCTTTCATTTTCTATCAATAGTGGCATCCTAGGGCAAGTAGAAATATTAAAAAATATTTTTTAAAATTTAACCATCTTAAACTTTGAAGTCCTTTTAAAAATAAACAGGGGGCTAATTATGTAACTTGATAATCGTCAATCGTCGTCGTTTGCTCATTATTCTATTACCATAAAATGACACTATATGGTAATAAAAAATAACGATGAAAACGATACGATTGACGACTATCAAGTTACATAATTACCCCGCAGGATCACGAAATGAAAAACTGTAAATGCAGTTTTACTACATTTAGTCTCTAGTTTCAAAAGTATACTATCCACTTCGTGTTCAACGACTTTTTTCTTTTTTGTCGAACGGTGTTATAGGCTCCACAATGTTTAAAAAAAACAAGTATAAGAGTTTAATTCGGCCTTGCCGAATGTACTGATACTAGGGTATTCAATCGATTAACCGTTAATCGGTTAACCGATTAATTTTGGTCGATTAACTGTTCGAATAATTTAAAATTGTCAATTTTCAAATAACAAATAAACCGATTAATTTGTGTCGATTAACCGATTAACCGAAGTTACTTTTTTTAGTACTTTTACCAATTTTTTTGCTTTATTTTGTGTTTTGATGTTTTATTTATAATTTAAATTACGGTTCTGAGTTTAAAAAAAGGTCTAAAAAAAAATTATTAAACTCTCTTTTAGCAATGTGTAAAAACGTCGTCAAGAAAATATTTTATCGAGGTCCTAAAAAGATATTTCGGTTAAAAAAAAAAAAAAACAAACTTAGTAACCCTAGCCAATTTTTTTTATACATTGCCAACAGTAGAGCCGAATCTGGCCTTAGAACTAATCTATCTTATCTTGAGATGTTTAGATTTATGGTTGACAATACTGAATAAACTTAGATTTTCGCAATGTTCGTGACCCTATAAAACCGCGAATTATTTTATGATGTATAAGTAGTTCAGCACATCTGAAAATACTACTATTTTTCTGCAAAATACTTTTGGGAACACTTATTCTTAGATATCTTTATTCATTACGGAGATATCGACCGATGAAATTATTGCAATAAAATAAAAGAAAACAAATTTGGAAACCAAACATTTTTTTGTTGATATTTTTAGTACCGAATTCGAAACTCTAAGGGGTACATCAAAGTCCTAGGGTTCTATAGTCGAATAGTCGATTAATCCACTTTTTGTATGAAAAAGTCGAAAAGTCGAAATCGACTATTTTTGTTATTAAAAAGTCGAAAAGTCGACTTTTGCTTTCGACTTTTTTTGATTTTTTTTTTTTTTAATTTTTTTTTTAACTTTTGCCAGATGAAAATAATTTCTTCTTCTGAAAAAAATTTTAAATGAGAGCAGAGTTTAATAACAACTGAAACTATTGCTATTTCCATGTATTTTGTATGTGAAGCAAAAATGTCAATGCCAAATTCATGAGTTAGAAAGTGTTAAGTGCAATATTTACCATTATTTTTGATTATTGTAAACACCTCAGTGATAGAATTCTATAAATCGAAAGTCGACTCTTTTGCTTTCGATTTTTTCAACCTTTTAAACATTTTCGATTTCTTCGACTTTTTTTAATAAATAAAATACAACAAAAAAAAAATAGCACCTAAATGCTTACAACAAGTCAAAACTAAACTTTTATTTACAAAAAAATCGACTTTTTAAAAGTTGGAATAGGTCGAAAAAAGTTAAAAGTCGAAGAAAGTCGAAAAGTCGAAAAAAGTCGGCTTTTTAAAAAGTCGAAAGGTCGAAAAGTCGACTTTTTAAAATTTGAAAAAAGTCGAAAAATCGACTTTTTAGAAATTGAAAAAAGTCGAAAAGTCGACTTTTTGTTGCGACTATATAACCCTACAAAGTCCGGCAGCAATTTGGGTCAGTTTTTCCTTTTTATAAAAATTGCTTTGTTTTTTTTTTGACATTTTTTTTCATTGAATTGGGCCCAATTTAAATTGGGCAAATTTTTCAGGGTGCCATACAAAAATTCTTTATTTGAGCTAACATTGTAGAGGGTATTTAAAGCTTTGCCATAGGGGGTATAGAATTTTTATTAATAAAGTTCTTAAAAGTATATACAGTTCGTGGTTTTATATTCAATTTAAATTTTAAATTGATATTATTCGGTTAACCGAATAATTCAAATTTAACCGATTATTAACCGATTAAATCTCAACCCCGATTAATTATTTGCTCGATTAACCGATTAAACCAAAACCTCGATTAATTGAATACCCTAACTGATACCCTTCATAATGTAAAAAAAAATATTTGCGAAAAAAACTCCGCGGAAAAAAATAACGCGAAATTTATTTTTTTTGTAAAAAAATGTGTTTGTAATCGTTTAAATACCATTCAGTATCCAATTCTGTTTACATATGTCAACCAGCAGCTGAATTAAAGCATTTTGTATTTTTAGGTTATGTGGAATGTACGAAAATTTTCGAGTTGTCCTAAAACAATACGATTATTGTGTAAAACTAATTATAATTCAATTATAATGAATTATAACAGAATATAACACGATTATAATATGTTGTAATGCGTTATACAACACAATTATAATACATTATGATAAGATTATTATAAAAATCAAGAGGTAATAAAAAGATTATAATATATTATAACAGGTTATAACAGTTTATAACAGTATTATGATAAATTATAACACAGTGTACTACAATTATAACATATTATTTTCCATTATACTAGGATTATAATTTATTATAACGCCTTATACAATAATTTTAACAGATTTACCACGATTATAATATATAGTAACACATTATGGCACATTCTAAGACGATTATAATGTATTATAATACATTATACTAAGATTATAATATATTTTTTTATTTTTATTTTTTTTTTTTATTTTATTAAGAATTACCATATAATTACAAATCATATACTAATTTTACCTAACCGAGAACTGGTAACAATGACCTTCGTCTCGTTGTAGCGAAACAGACCAAGGCCTCTGGTGGGAATCGAACCCACGACCCCCAGACTCATAGGCTAGCACGCTACCAACTAGCCTACTGGGGCGCCTGTATAATATATTATAACACATTATAATACGATTATAATATATTAAAACATATTATAATACGATTATAATGTTTTATAACACATAATACTATGATTATACAGATTATAGTACTATAAAAATATATTACAACACGTTGTGCTATGATTTTAATTTATTATAACACATTATAATCTGCTTATAATTTAATTGTAACATGTTTATAACTAAATTGCTAATTAAAGTGCAATTATATTAAATTAAAACTTTTTGTTTCACCATTATAATGTTGTAATAATAGACAAATTTTAAAAACTTTTTCTCTGATACCACATATTTCGTGTTTCAATAAATTTCATTCCCACTGTTACCTTCTGCTAAATTAAACCGAAAAACCACTTTCAATTTCCCTTTTTGTATAGCACCTTTTTGAATAATTTCTGTGTATATATAACAAATACATTATATTGCACATTTAATCTGCATTATCTCACATGATTTTATTTTATTGTATTACTTACATTGACTTATTGTCCCCGCCATTTCTACAAAATAAAATTCAAACTATATCAAACTATATTTTCTATGTACAAGTTCAAGTTCAATTTAAACAATTTTGAATATAGGCGACATACTCAAACAAACTCTGGTTTGAATAAATAATATAGTATGAGTAAGTAAACAATTTAATTTAAAATAGCAACAAACATTTTTTTTGAAAAGTATGCCAAAAAACAAATTTAAAAACTAGTAGTTACAAATATTTTTTTGGCGTCAATAACTGGCAAAATTTATCAAAAGTATTTGACCCCCCCTAAAGCAATGCAACACTAAAAACGCCTACAAGTTAGTATTTGGAAAATGGTGTAGTGGAAATAAATTTAAATAAAGAAATAGTGGTTTAAAATGAATTTATAATGCCCTATAATAAAAAATAGCAAATAAACAAGCTCAGTCTAGCAAATAGTTTGGGTAATTATGCAAAATATTTTTTTGCTAATTTAGCTTAAAATTTGGCTTAATTCATTAAATTTGTTTGCCATTTTTTTTACTTTGCTTTTTAATAGATTTTTTTTGCTATTTTTAGCTCGAGCAAGTTTTTAACTCGAGCAAGCAAAATAAATTTCCTAAATCTAGTTAGTAGTTTGCTAATTTAGCAAAAAAAAAAATTTCCAATTTTTGCCAAAAATTTGGCTAATTAAGCAAATATTTTGAGATATTATAAAATGTGTTTACTATATTAGCCCTGTTTTCGCATTACCGTATATATGTTAACATTAACCGTTTAACCGAAAACACATCCACGTTTAACAACATGTATTTGGCATCACTGTTGGTGTGTGTCAAAATTTATTAAAGCAAACAAGAAAAAACGATTTATGTCTGTGATATAACAAGAAAACAAGGGTTGTGTCTATGATATTTCATTAAAAATTTGAATTTGGCTTCACTTTTTATCGAAGCTAAAAATTAACGTCGATAATTATACACGCTAAAAATAAGCGTGGATAATTTAAAATTTGTATGGGTAAGCGTATATACGGTTATGCGAAAACAGGGCTATTAATAGAATAGTTTTGTCAATTTTTTTCTATTTTTAGCCACATCTTTTGCTATTTTTTATAACAAGAAATACATTTTTTAACTTAAGCATGTAAAATAAATTTGTTGCTATTTAAAGTAAATTGTTTTGCTATAGTTTTTACTATTTATTGCTATTTTCGGCAACATGTATTAAAAATTAGTTTACTATATTTTTTATGCTATTTTTTAGCAAATAATAAAAACAATATTTTTGGAAGCAAATTACTTTGTGACTTCCAGTAGTTTGAGCTGATTGAAACAGAAAGAATTTAAAAAGAATTTCATTAAAAAAAACGCGGATTCAATCAAATTTTTATTGAAATTCCTCCAATTAAGAAAATTGTTATACCATTCATCAAATTGTAGGTGATTGATTGAAATTTTTTTTAATCAAACATTTTTTCGATTTTGATCAAAAATTTTATAAATTTTTTTTTATAGTCAATCAAAATAACGATTGATTTAACGAATAAATTGTGAGCTTATTACAAAATTATCAAAGAACTCATCTTTTTTGCTTTCCAATATGTTGCCAACCATAAAAAAAGTAAAACCCGATTATTTTGTATATTTTTGAATTAATGTATTCAAATAAACTAAAGCGAAAAAAATCTGGTATGATGAAAATTTTTAATTCGACAGTTAAAGAAAAAAACAAAAGTTTTAATCACAGCATTGGTTGACTCATTTAAATTTTGTTGATCAATAGATTTAATTGAAAATTTTTAGACAATAGTATTTTGTGTGGAGCTAAAATTTGGTAGCTAATTGTAGCAAATTATTTTGATTTATAAAAAAAATTTGTGTGCTATTTTAGGTAATTGTTTTGCTATATATAATTTTTTTTGTTTTGCTATTTGTAGCAACATCCATTTGTAGAAATTTATGAACTTTGTATTTTTATACCCTCCACTTACAAGGGAGGTCTTTCATAGGGCACCCAGTGGGCAACAATACATTGGAAACTTTTTTATAGTGGATGCAATTTGTTAAGGACAAAGTTAACAATACTAAACGTTATTATTATCAAATGATTACTATTTTAAAAAATGTTATGTAGGTAATTTAAAAAGCTTTAATTTAAGCTTAATGGCGTCCAGATTAAGTAAATGATAAATGTGCTACAAGGGTCGATCTGGAAAATGAAATCTTTTATAGAAGTTTTTCAGAACATTTTTTAAAAATATTTCCAAGTGGATTTTTTCCAAGTTCTAACATTAAAAATTTAAAAAAAAGTTCAAATAATTTTTCCAACAACCCAAACAAACAGTGAAATTTTTTAAGTAGTGTAGAAAAAATTATAATTTTTTGGTTGTTTTTTTTAGTACACCTAAGTGTATAGTAAGGAAATATTAAAATAATTAAAATTTTTCTTTGTTTACAAAAAATTGGTGGTCAAAAAAATTGGAGGTCAAAAAATGTGGATTTTTTCTACTGCACTTAAAAAATTTCACTATTTGTTTGGGTTGTTGGAAAAATTATTTGATCACTGAATAAAAATTATTGAACCTTTTTAATTTTGAATGTTTGAACTTGGAAAAAATCGACTTGAAAATATTTTTAAAAAAATTTCTGAAAAATGTCTATAAACTATTTAATTTTCCAGTTCAACCCTCGTAGCACATTTGAGGAGCCGCAGAACAAAACGTACTTTTTCGCAAATTCAAAATTGTTGGGTTAATAAGCATTATTTATTCCGTATCTTAAGAAAAGAGCACGAACCTAGGAAAAGTAAGGAATTTTTTATTAATCAAGTATTTTTAAGTATAAAACCTCTTACTAATTCGAGGTTCATGCCATTTTTTAAGCATACGAAACACACAAACCTTAATTTTACAAACAATTTTACAATGCGAAAAAGTACGTTTTGTTCTGCGGCTCCATATTTATTATTTACTCAATCTGGACGCCATTAAGCTTAAATTAAAGCTTTTTAAATTACCTACGCAACATTTTTTTAAATAATAATACTCGATTGATAACGCCGTCCGACAAAAATGAAAAAAAAAAATCGTTGAACACGAACTGGATTATATACGTTTGGAACTAGAGACTAAATGTAGTAAAATATCATTTGCAGTTTTTCTTTTCGTGATCCTGTTTCCTTTTTAAAGGACTTCAAAGTTATACAGGACTAAATTTTATAAAATATTTTTTTAATATTTGTACTTGTCCTATGATGCCATGAAAGAGGAGGATCTCTCCTAATTTTCCTAATTTTTTATTTTTACATATCAGGAAAAAGGAGGTTAGTTACGTCCTTTCAAAGAATTATCCTTCAATATCATTCAAAATTTTCAACAAAATATTTTGATAACGTTTTCAAATGATTTTATTCACATCCTTATATCCTGATATGACAAAATAAAAAAATTAGGGGAGATCCTGCTCTTTCGTTTGCCTTCATCCAGTGTCATCCTAGGACAGGTACAAATATTTCAAAAATATTTTACAAAATATACCTTTAAAACTTTGAAGTCCTTTTAAAAGGAAACACGATCACGAAATGAAAAACTGTAAATCAGTTTTACTCCATTTGCTCTCTTCTTTCAGATGTATATCATCCGGTTAATGTTTAATATTGGCTATCGGACGGTGTTATTAGACATTTTAGCGATGTCCGTCTGTTAAAATGGTGATCACGGCCAAAGTTTTAAGCAGATATGACTGCGACTTAGCATTTTTACTTGTTGTTGTCCTGAGAAGTTTGGTTTTGTATTTTAGCAAAATTGGTTTAATGGTACTAAAAATACAAAATGCTTTAATTCGGCCATATGTGAACAGAATTGCATACTAAATGGTATTTAAGCAAGTACAAATATGTTTTTTTTAACACGATTTTTTTTTGCGGATTTTTTTTCATAAAATTTTTTTCGCAGAAATTTTTTTCATTTTTTTGCAATTTTATATTGCGGAGAATATCAATCAATACATTCGACAAGGCCGAATTTAACTTTTTTACTTGTTTCTTTTTATAAATTAATTCCTTTTTCCAATTTTTAGCTAAAAAAATATTTTTTTCCGCGGAAATTTTTTTCACAAAATTTTTTTTAAATAAATTTTTTTCAAAAATCTTTTTTAAATTGTGGATGGTAAGCCTGACAAGGGAAGTCTCCCTAATGTCACCCGCGGATCTTAATGGAATTGGTTTTAGTTTGTAGAGCAGAAAAAATAAAGGGACACGTTTTTTTTAGCGGCCCAAATTTATATTTAGGGGGTAAAAAGGAGGGGGACGACAAGGCCACTTTTCAGTTTTTTTCGTTTATCTCCTATGTTATGCAAAGAAGCCTAGTCATGTTACATATTAAATGAAAGGTCTTTGGAAAATCTATTTACGTGTGCTAAAAACGTGTCCAAACATGCACAACTTTTCGTCATATTGAGTAAAATACCAAAATTTTAGGACATTTTTGTTAATAAGTTGAAAAATATTAACTTCTTTGGCCCGTTGTTAGCACCACGAGATAGATATTTTTAATACCTTTAATTTGATACCACACATGCTTATATTAATTTTGTTTAAATAGGCGTAAATCATAAAAAACTGAAAAAGGTCAATTTCTCCCATACAAATCGACCCCCTCCCTAAAAATGAGTTTGGGCCGCTAAAAAAAATACATGTTGAATTAATTTTCGTTCTTAACAACATATCCAAATTTCATGAAGATCGGAGGGTGACACCAGGGAGACTTCCTTTGAGAGTTTATATTTTTCACTTGTTAGCTAGTACTAATATTGCCTTAACTAATTTGGTAATTTTTGATATAAGGGTTCAAGTTGAAATAATGCAGAAGAAAATTTAAATTATATAGACATTTCTGATATTATAGACATTTCTGATATTTCCATACCGGTGTCAAACACCCCAGTTAGTGTTATCATCAGTAGGATTTTAAATCTCGATTTGTCTTGTTAATGGAATTTTTGATTTTGGTTTGCTACTTTTAGAAAATATTTTGTAATTTTTTTCTTTTTGCTAAAGTTTCTGCAGAAAACTAGTCTGTTACTCTGTTTGCAGAACATTTTCGGAAGTGTGAGCTCCAAATGGCCGAAAAAAATTATTTTTTTGATTTTTATTCTTAAATTAAATTTATTGTTCCCCCTTTAAATTGACAAATTTAATTTGTTATGTTTCTTAATTTTAAATTTCATTTAAAAAATGTCTGCTTAATAATAACAATTGTTATGCAAATGTTTCAAATAATAAAAATATGTAATACCAGCAACAAAAAAAAAAAAACTTCATCAACCAACAAAACACTTGATGAGGCATTAATAAAATCATCAACAACATTTAAACACAATACTAACAAATAAAATTCTTAATATTAACCAAAAAAAAGAAGAAGAAACAGAAAAAATTACAACATAAAACCAACATTAAAGTACAATAGAACACTTAACTAAGTAACGCCTTTTAAAAACATTATGACATAAAAAAAAAATAAGAAAATCAAAACATAAAATTATCAATCTTAGAATAAATTTAAAAAAATATATAAAATCTTAAAAAGACAGAAAAAGTCAGAAAATTAATTTTACAAAAAAAAAAAAAATTATTTACACCCAAAATGTCCTTGATATTGTATACAGTATGTATAACAATCATACATTAAGTCATAAATAAAACGGAAATGATACAAAGCATTTCCGGTTTATAGTTGTGGTTTGTTTTTCTTTCTTTTTTGTCAATGTGTAAGTGTTATAGTATTTATTTTAAGCCCAGAGTCTGAAAAAGTAAGGAGAAAACGTTATAGTGACCATAAATTTGTTTGAGTTTTAAAGGACAAAACAGAACATTTGTTTAATATTAAAAGGAAACTACTAGTAAACGAGATGATACTCAAGGATTTCCGTTTTCTTTTATTTTTTTTTTGTACATTTTGGCTATTTTAAAATGACCATAGACTTTTTAAGAAGAAGAAAATATAAACATGGTTTTAATAATAATGACTGTTAAAGACCACATGTGGTGTGTTTTTTTTTTTTTAAGGAAAAAAAGGATACTCCAAATAGAGAATTTTTGTAAATCTCAAAAGTAAAAGGATAATAATTAACATTAACAGAAAAGTGAACAATATATTAAATATATTTTTTAAATGCTGCGTATTTTATAACAAAATAACATAAAACACAAAACAATAAAAACGTCAAAAAACTAAAAATGGTGTTATGAATATTAAAAAAAAATTTAAAAAAAGTTTTACATCATCGATTTTCCTAACAAAATCACAGTTTTTACAAAAATTTATAAAAATCTAAAAAAAATATAAAATATACATAAATTTAAATTCAAAAATATTTTAGAAAAATTTTAATTTTTGCAAAAATTTTAAAAAATTAAAATGTTGTTTATATTTTTTAAATCAAAAATTTTAAAAAAATTATATGTTTACGAAATACATTAGCAAAACCAATTTTTTTTTAATTTACATGATTTTTTTAAATTTCTCCTGAGAGAAATATCCTAATGAAGAAAGCAGACTTAACATAAGCACTTGTTATATTAATTCATAATGGCAAACATGGAAATGGCCTCGAACTAGAACAAACACTTTTTCATTCCACAATAAAAATGGTCGAATAAATAACTAATTTTTATTATTTTTAATAGAAATTAAACAACCTTGATAACCCTACATACAAAAAAAACCTTGTCAAATTACAAGAAAAAGTCTCGTAATCCCATTTTACCAATATTTGAAAGTTTTCCTTGTTTTTAGCAAACATTTTTTTTATCGAAATTTACATTTTTTTATTGTAATTTTACAGTTTCTTTGTAATTTTAAAAATTTCCAAGTTTTTTTACAAAAAAAAAAATCCAGTAAATTCATGAGAATTCCTTGTAATTTTACAAATTTGCAAGTTTTTTTTTTAAAAAAAAATCTAGTAAATTCAGAAGAATTCCTTGTAAGTTTTATTGCGCCAAAAAATTGTAAATTTACAATTTTATTAGTAAAAAGCTGTAAAATTACAAAAAATTTAATAATTTGAACCAGAAATTCTCGTAAAATAGGAGGTAGCAAAAAATCTAGTAAAGTCAAGAAACCTTGTAAGTTTCATCGCGTCAAAAAATTGTAAATTTACAATTTTATTAGAAAATCAACCGACTGCTTTCGATTATATTTGGTTGTGATACTGGTTTAATTTCGAAATCATAGATATTTTATAATTCTATCTCACTAGGTTGAAATAATTGAGAAAATGAATATTTAATTTTTATACACAAACAATATTACCTAATTATCTAAAGAATTCTGATGATGGGGAAATTGGAAAATCCCCGAAACGATCAATTGAAGGGCTTACTGCAAGAACTTGAAAATCAAAATTTTATTTTTTCGTCTTTTTCGCCTTCTGCTGATGCTTCATTGACAGATTTTTGGCAGAAATCTTGCATTAACCTTTCGTACAAATATATTGAGAATAAAAGTTCTGCAAAAGTTATATTTTCTACATTATTTTAAAAGTTTTAAGGCAAAAACCACAATAAAATTAAATGTTGCTTATCGAGGTTTTACAATAAGCCCTTCAATTTATTCCTTAAAATTTCCAAATTTTTTGAAAGCAAAAACTTTCTAATTATTTGGAGAATATCAAATAAAGTAGATATAACATAATCGTATGGTAATAAACATAATGGGAAACATGAAAATGACCTCGATCTAGAATAAACTCTTTTCATTCCCCTGAATATTTTTGCGTTTTTCTGAATTTTCCTGACTTTATATTTTTTTTTGATAACCTCTACTTACTGACAGAATGTATTTTATGTCATTCCGGTTTTAATAAGTAATACTTATATTCGTGATCCTCTATCGGATTTAAGTCGATCTAGCGATGTCGTTCTGTCTGTTGAAATAATAATTCCGGTATTTTTTCAACTCTTGATTTTTCCCAACTCTTGTCTGGGCAAATTTTTATTCTTCTAGACCTAAAAATTGTGTGGTACAAATGTGTGGTCAATCGGATAAAATTAACCCGTGACGACCGGCAATCAAAGTTTTCAATTTTTAAAAATTAAAAAAAAATTAAAAAAATATATCTTGCGATACATCATATTAATTTGTTTTGATGCGCGAATATCAAACAATTTTTGAAATCGGAAGGTTTTCGACATATCGCTAATTGAAATTTGCGAAAAAATGTCGGGTTTTCTCTATGATCAAGAAATTTACAATAAAAATCTTAAAATTTGTTTTCCTTTTACATTTCATAGAACTTAAGACAAACTTTCAGCTAAAACTAATATGAGTCAAATCCCATAATTTTACCCCGTGGCGACGTTTAATCAAAATTTTGGGTTTTTAGAAGATTTTCACGGTCAAACTGTTTTCGAGATATCGGTATTGGAAATTTGCAAAATTGACGGTTTGACGATTCTATGGTCAAGAAATTTAAAAAAAAAATCTTAAAATTAGTTTTTCTTGACAATTTCCTTAAGCTTGGGACTAATATTCATTTAAAACTAATTTGAGTCAAATCCGATCTCTTCGATCAAAGTTTGAGGTTTTTAGAAAATTTTCAATAAAAACTATAAGCTTTGATCAAAAGGCGTCGTTAGTTAAAATAATCTGATTTGGCTCAAATTAAGTTTACATGAAATCTTGTCTTAACGTAGGAAAAAATCACCATTTTGGGAAATTTGTTGACAAATTTCAAATGGTGATATCTCGAAAACGGCTTGACCGATCTCAGAAATTTTTTCGTATTCGTATTCAGCATGCCAAATACAGTCGAACCCGGTTATAACGAACTCTGAGGACCCAGTGAAAATAGTTCGTTATAAGTGAAGTTCGCTATAAGCGGGGATTATTTTTATCAATATAGTTTTATTTCCAAAAAAACAGATTTGGCTTTATTTAATGTTTTATCGTAAATAAACTACTTATTGAGAAGAAATCATTAAAAATATAAATAAATTTTATCAAAATTATAATATTAACCAAAAAATTCCAACCTTTTGATAGTTTGATAAATATTATTGCCATATATTAAAAAATATTTATTGGAGTTCGTTAGAAAAAAGTAAATATACAAGAAATTGTGTTCGTGGGACCATAATATGCAGTTCGTTTTAACCGATGATTCGTTATAACCGAGTTCGTTAGCATCGTTAGCATCAATTTTGTGTGAAAATTGATGCTAAAACGTCGAGACTTTAGAATTAGTTCGTTATAACCGAGAATTCGTTATAACCGAGTTTGACTGTATTTATAATAATGTATCGCAAGATATTTTGTTTTCATTTGTTAATTTTTCAAAAATTCAAAATTTGGGAGGAAATTTTTCAAAAAATAAAAACTTTGATCGGAGGGCGGTTAAAATGAGGTTAAAATTATCGCATTCGGATCAAATTGGGTTTAAATGCAAGATTTTAAGATGTTTTTTTCTTAATCTTGAACGTGGGGAAAAAACCTAATTTTTCGAGATCTCGGAAACCGTTCGACCGATTTTAATTTCATTTTTGATAATCGTGCTCAGCGCATTAATTTAAAAATTAATAAATATATATGATGCAAAGTAAGCCATTTTTTTTTAATTTTCCAAAATCCAAAACAAAGATCACCGACTCCACGGTTTAATTTAACCCGATTGGCCTCCAATTTTTACCAAATACGTTTTTGAAATAGTAGAATAGAATTGAAAATCGGAAGAAAAACTTTTTTGCATGTAGAAGGGTTTGAAAGTTTTCAAGAAAAATTGCTTGACGGTGCTTTTGTTATTTTATTGCTTAAATCATTGTGAAGAGATTTTGAGAAGTACTTAAACGACCACAATTATATAAAATAAAGACTCCGTAGAGGAAAATTCTGAATTGGAAATTTAAAATTTTGAATTGAGAAATAAAACTATCTAAATAGTTCTTTAATTTTTTTTTAAATGTCTAAAAATAATTTACCTTTCATTTGCGACACGTATTAAAGACATTATATTACTACATCCCTTTGTAAATTTTAATTTTTTGAGTTTAAAGAGTTTATTTTTTAAAAGATTATGGCTACACGCAGAGAAGAGATATGATTGTGGCAACCATACTTTAAGAGCGTCATATTATAATTGAAAATTTTATCATTATTTTTTTGTAGCAACCATAACATTATTGAAGCAATCATGTTATAATCCTTAAAAATCGTAAAATTATTATTTAGGATCATAATATAATTGCTACAAAAATTTTATGATTGCTACAAACATATTATGATACAATTCTCAATCATGGTATGACGCTCTTAAATTATGGTTGCCACAATCATATCTCTTCTCCGACAATGAGTGCAGATTATGTTATATCGTCCGTTACTGTACATTAAAAACGTTTTAAAAATCTTTTTAAATGTTATTGTAAAATTTTTATGCATTTTTTTTTTAACTTTTCTGATTTTTGTAAAATGTTTGTAAAAATTATCGAAATGTTTGTAATTTTTTTTTTTTATTTTTATAAATTTTTGTAAAAAAAAGTTCTGAAAATTTTCCCCTTCATTTTTAGTTAAAAGTTTTGTTAAAAATATAATATCTCGCTAAAATTTTGACCTTAACATAAATTTTTGTTTACATCAAAATGGGGTGTTTACACCCCTTAATATTACTGCTAATGGCAGTTGGTCTACAAATAGCAATTATTGAATCTAGAGGTTATTACAGTTTTGGTAAGTTGAACAAAAAATACTAAATTTACTAAAAAAATTAAAAAAATATATAATTATAAACCAAAAAACTATTTTTAATAGAAAAGTGTTTTTTATATGCATCTGTTTTATTAATTTTTGTTGGTAGTTTGACAAATGTGTAAAACTAGCAATAAGAGGTGATACAATTTTTTTCATCGAAATGTGACACTCTTTAGAAAAATAAAATCCACTTATCTATGACTAAGTCTTTATAAAATATTCAATTTGAAAAAAAAAATAAAAATGCAATAAACACTTGACAATTTTGTAATGACAATTTTGTAATAATAATTTTAAAATGACATCTTCATGAATTTTTTAAAATTATTTACACAAATTATAATAAATAAATAATTAATTTTTCATAAACCATGATTCATAAACTTGCTTTAAAATACATCTGTTTTTTTTTAAATATTTAAATAATTTTAATTTTAAATAAAAAATTTCAATCTTACTTCACTTCATATGGGTTAAATGATATAATTGACCTAATCAAATTTATTTGCTATGACATGTTCTTTATATTTATAGAAAAAGTAATAAAAACAAAAGTTTTTTTTTATAAATATTTTTCAAATCTAGCACTTTTTACTCTTTGCTCATTGTTTAAATATTTAGGGTAATTGTCGTTTTTATAATAATTATAACAAAGGCCAATTACAATTAACACAACACTTCTAAATTTTGAGTTATGAAAAAATAAAAAATGTAAGTGCTATTTTTTTCTTAAAGAGATAAAGATTTGACTGAGATTTTTTAGCAGAAGCTTTTGTTTTTAATGCAAATAATTTGTAAGAAAAACTCCTACATACAAAGTTTTCAATACAATTTAAAAATAAACTGAATGACTTTAGTCATTCAGTCTTTAAGGCATGCATGAATATTTAAAAAAAATGCTTTTAAGCAACTGATAAGTTTTACACAAATAAATAATTAAGTTTTCAACAAAATGTTGCCATACAAATTATTCTATACTTTGTAAATGTTTATAAGAATTTTTAAGATTTGTTTTGTTTTTTGCATAAAAATTGTTTATTTTTATTGGATTTTTTTTTATCGAAACATAAATAAATAACACATTTATATTAAAGATAAATATCATTGAACTTTAATATAAATATTATTTTTTCTTATAATTTTTAAAATGCTAATAATGAAATTTGTATTGGAATTAGTTTTATTGAAAACATGAATTTGAGAAAACAAGTTTTGGGAATTTAGAAGGTATTATCAAAAGAAAATTCTTATTTTGATAAATTTTAACCAATTTATTGCAGATTATTGTCTATAAAGACCGTTTGTTTTTTTTCAAGTTTGCTAATAATTTGCTAATTTTTCAAATAAATTTGCTAGCCTCAGTACTTATTCAGTATTTAGCAAAATAAGATGGCCATTTAAAGCACATATTACTACTTTGACTTATTTTGCTATTTTAGCTAATTTGAAATTAAAATTTTCTAAGTTTTCTAAAATTTCAAATAAATTGACTTTGAAAATATATTTATACCCAACACCACTATGTGGTACAGTAGAGTGGCGGTTTTGAAAATTTTTAAAGAAAATTTGTAAAAAAATAAGTATTGCGACAATCATTTTTTTATGCGCTGAACACGAATATTAAAAATAATTGAAATCGGTCGAACGGTTTTCGAGACATCGCTATTTGAAATTTGAAAAATTGGGGGATTTTTCCTAAGTTCAAGAATTAAAAAAAATGCCGAAATTTGTTCTCCGTGAGACAAACTTTAATTTAGATTTAAACCTGTAACTCCCAAAAATTAAAAACCAAAACCTCGAAACTTTGATATAAGTGTGTCGTGGGTTAAAAAGGTCTGATTTGGCTCAAATAAAGTTTAAATGAAAGTTTGTCTCAATATCTATGAAATTGTCAATGAGAAATTTGATAAAAGGGGTTAAGTTGAAAAAATGCAGAAGAAAAATTTTATTTCTAAAAATTATAGACATTTCTGGTATTCCCATACCGGTTTCAAGCACTTTAGTTAGCGTTATCATCAGCAGGATTTTAAATGTCGGTTTGTCTTCCTAATAGATATTTCTATTTTTTTAACTTCTTGAACGTAGGAAAAGCCCCATTTTTGGAAATTTGTTGACAAATTCAGAATTTTTTTTAATGTTTGTATTCAGCATGCCAAAATTAATAAAAACAAGTAAGAAAATTATAGTCGGTCAAGACCGACCATATAATACCCTACACCAGAGTTTCCCGGAAAATGGGTCCCAAGTTCAAACATGGACTGATTAGATCTATATTTTGTCAAATCTTTAATAAGTGTAAAAAGCACTCACTTATTAAATTTGAGTGGAATAGGCTTCTTTTTGTTGACAATAAATCGCTTCAACTGAATATCGGGTAAAATTTCCACATGGGACCTAAGTCCAAAACTGGTCCGATGATAATCAGATTTGATTAGGTTATTAAAGTACGCGTTTAACATACACAAACAGAATTTTAATTAAATGTTTTCTATTTTCATGAAATTTGAGAGATTTATGTGAAAATCGGGAAGGTGGTTTGTATGGGGGCTAAAAGAAGAACTGGTCCGATTTCTTTAAAACTCGGAATGGTGATTTGGGTGGATGAAACATGATTACCTGCCAAATTTCGAAAAGATACCAATTAAAATGCGGCTATTAGACTCATTTGAGCCAAAACTAAAGAGGACCTTTGTATGGGGGCTAGGTCTAAATATGGACCGATTTTTTCCAATTTCAATAGGCTTCGTCCTTGGGCCAAAAGAGGCTTAAGTTTTAAATTTCAAGTCAATTGATTAAGAATTGCGACCTGTATCGTGTTTACACCGTTTACATGGACAGACAGACGGACGGACGGACGGACGGACATCGCTAAATCGACTCAAAAAGTGATTCTAAGTCGATCGGTATACTTAAAAGTGGGTCTAGGACCAATATTTCGGATAGTTACAAACATCAGCACAAACTCATTATACCCTGTACCACAGTGTGGTGTAGGGTATAAATATTGCATTGCAATATATTTTTTTTATGCCCTCCAACCACATTATGGGGCTATACTTACTCTGTCATTCCGTTTGTAACGCATCGAAATATCGGTCGGGGACCAAATAAAGTATATATATTATTGATCTATGATCGATTCTAAGACATTCCATGAATGTACGTCTGTCCGTCCGTCCGTTTTTTTTTTCATTTTTCAAAAATTTTAAATTTTGTTAAAAAGTTTTCTAAAAATTTAAAACTTTTATTGAAGGCGGTGACACAGGTTAAAATGATCGGATTTGGCTCAACTTAAGTAGAAATTAAAAATTCTCTAAAGTTCTATGAAAAAGTCAAGGAAAAGCAATTTTGAGATATTTTAAAAAAATTCTTGAACATAGAAAAAACCGCCATTTTTGCAAATTTTAAAAAGCGATATATCGAAAACGGTTCGATTAGTTTTATATATTTTATATTCGTTTTTAGCGCATCAAAATTAATAAATATGATGTGTGGCAAAACATATTTTTTTTCAAAAATCGAAAACGTTGATCACGTCACGGGCTAATTTAAGCCGATTGGCTTCAAATTTGTTCCACACAAGATTTTGGCCTAGTAGAATAAAAAACATTCGAAATCGGAACGCAAATGTTTTTGCAATACAAAAAAATACCGCTCTAATAACACCTATTGCTATTTTGAACAAATTTTTTGGTTATTTTTATACTATTTTTAGCCAATTATTTTGCTATTTTTAGTTTTTTTTTGGCTATTGTTAGCGAATTACGTATTTTGCTATTGGAAAAATATTCTTATCAGATATTGCATCTTTAGCAAATTATGTTGCTAATTTTAGCAAATTATTGCTATTTTTAGAAAATTATATTTCTATTTTTAGCAAAATTTTTTTATATTTTTAGCAAATTAGTTTGCGATTGTTAGCAAGCTGTTTTTCTGCAAATACCATTTTTTGCTTTTTTAAGCAACTTGTTTTGTTATCTTAGGCAAATTATTTTGCAGTTTAAAGCAACTAATTATGCTATTTTTAGCAAATTATTTTGCATATTATTGAAATTATTTAGTTATTTTTAGCTTAATTTTATTTATCAATTTTTAGCACATTATTTTGCTACTTTTCGTTTTTAGAAAATTATTTTAAATAAATTGTTTCTCTAGTTTAAGGTTGTTATTTTGCTATTTTTCGCAAATAGTATTTTTAGCTAATTTGCTATCGTAAGCGAACTGTTTGGCAATTTTAATCACATATCGCTAGTTTTAGCAAGCTATTTTGCTGTGTTTAGCAAAATAGTTTTGTTCTGAGACAGTCCTAGATTCTAAAGTCTCAGTTTCTGAAACATTTTTTCCTATAAAAAAGTTTCAGATTCTGGGACATTTTTGTTATAGAAAAAGTATCAGATTCTGATACACTTTCTTATAGAAATTTTTTTTAAAGGTTTTGAGAAATTTTTCCTTTAGAAAAAATCTCAGATTCATAGACATTTTTCCTATAGAAAAAGTCTCAGATTCTGAGACACTTTTCCTATAAAAAACTCTCAGATTCTAATACATTTTTCCTATAGAAAAAGTCTCAAATTCGGAGACATTTTTCCTATAGAAAAGTCTCAGATTTCGAGGTAATTTTCCTATAGAAAAAGTATCAGATTTTGAGACATTTTTCCCATAAAAGAAATTTAGATTCTGATAGATTTTTCACATAGAAAATGTCTCAGATCGTCTTTATTCATCATTCAAGTCGTAAAGTATTCATCATTCTCGACAATTCTCCAATTCTCTAAACTGATAAATCACGTTTAGTAAAAGCTGGTTATTTTAGTGAGAACAGTTTTGTAATTTAGGGAGAACCATAATTTTCAGTACTAACGTCAGCAGCCACTTTAAACATTAAATCTAAATACAGACTGTTCTTTCAGATTAAAAAATATTTTTATTAAAGTGGGAACAGTTTTGTTTAAAAATTTAAAGCCCAGCTATAGTTTTTGGAACTTTGCAATTTAAAGTTTTTTTTTAATAAACTTTTATAACTTTTAAATTTGTTTAATTATTGTGTTCATAAAGTGTAGAAGTATTTGCAGTAATTCTTCAATAAATTTTAAATCAATAGACCACATTCTATTGCATCATCGAACAATTTTATATTGTATCGTGAAGAATTCACACATACGAATTTAGTACACAGCTGCATTAGTTAGTTATTAAATGGCGCTACAAGACAAGTGTGGAAATTTAATTGCTCAAGTCTTAAAGGAACTACAATTGTAAATAAAAGACTAGAACGGATGTAAAGGAACTGCCAGGAGGAAAATTAAAGAAATAGAAATAGAATACGGAAAACTTATTCACATACTTGTATTTAGTGGCTTGCTAGCCAGACGGGTTGATTTTTAAACATTTGTTTAGCTGACTTGTCTACAGACTAGGTGAAAAATCGACTTTACTCATTACTAACTGATTCCTATAAAACTGTTCTCCCTAGCCAAGAAACTGCTTTTAATACTTCCCAGTAGACCTGTCATGCTGACTTGTCAGCAACAATCACAAATTAAATTTAGTTTCCAATTTTAAATATTTTTGTAATTTCCACAATTTTCTACTGGGTCTATTATTACTCTTGCAGACTTTACAATAGCTGCCACAAAACAATAAATACATTGAGGCAATAAATTTTAATCATCTATGATTTTGTTGATGATTTTTTTTTCATTCCATATAAATTTTGCTCTGGTTTTTTGCAGATGCTGTAATACTTTTAAATGATTTTGTTGTTTTATATTTAGTTTTTGTTACTAAGTTAAAACAATTAAAAAAATTTCAATTAAATATTTAAATCATTTGTTTAAAATGTATTACAAATTTTCAATCAATCAAAATTTGTAGCTTCATAGGCAGTTCTATTAAAAACAATTAGGGTTTTGAGGTTTCTAAAGTGTTGCAACGATCTTTTATTAAGTTCAAAATATCAATACGGCATTTGATTTATGACAGTTTTCAATTGAATTGTTGAAAGTATGAATGATAGATGTTTATTTTAAAAAAATTGCAATTTATTTGCTTTTTTTGTTATTATTGAATCTTTTGCCATGAAATATGATCTCATCCATGAACTTAACATGATGATAGGTTGAAATAATTGTGTCAATGAAAATTAAGATCATTTTGAGCAGTAGGAAGATTTAAAAGAAATTATGTGAGAAGAGATAAAAGACAATAGCAAAATATTTGGCAGCAATAGCAGCAAATATGGGCTACAATAGCATATTTTTAATATTTGATAACTGTTCCCACTTTTAATTGCTTACAAAGCAAATTTAATTTAATTATTTTATTAACTGTACCCAATTCCTACAAAAATCTAGGAGTTTGTTTTAACATTTTTAAACCTTGTACCAATTTATAGTTATCCATTTTAAAATATGGACAACATTAGCATATTTTTTAATATATAATTACTGTTGCCACTTCTAACTGCTTACAAAGCAAATTTAACGTATTTTCAAAACTGTACCCTCTTTTTACAAAAATCAAAGAGTTTGTTTTAGCAATTTCCAGTTATTTATCTTTAAATATTTTCAAAAATGTTCCCACTTGCAATATCTTGCAGCGCAAAACATTTTTTGATAAGCCTTTATTTTTTTTTTTTCTAACAAATGAAAAAAGTTTTTGAAATATCTTAATTTTGTGTTGCAAGATATGAAAAGTGGAGACAGTGTTTGCACTCTTGTTTTGAGTGGCAACAGTTTTAAAAAAACTGTTCCCGCTTGTTATATCTTGCAAATATGTGTTCAAAACTCTTCCCAGTTGTTCCCAAAAGCTAAAGGCTTCTCCAAAAAATTTTTAGCTTTTTAGAACTCATTAAAATTTTGATTTAACATTTTTTGAATTTTTATACTGTATACCAATAGATTGATGAACCATTTTAAAACTGTTCCCACTTGTAAATTCTAGCATTTAATATTAAAAACTGTGCATTAAGACAGCTCAATGATTATTCAAACAAAAATAAACAAGTATTTGCCACAATTGTTATTAAAACTATTCCCAATCTAGCGATACAGCTATTTACATGTTCTTAAACTTAAAAAACATTAACTTTTGATTCATCAAAATCTTTTATTCTGACAATGATAAATCCTAATATTTGTTTTAACATTTTTTGAATTTTTATACTGTATACGAATAGATTGATGAACCATTTTAAAACTGTTCCCACCTGTAAATTGTAGCATTTATTATTAAAAACTGTGCATTAAGGCAGCTCAATGATAATTCAAACAAAAATAAACAAGTATTTGCCACAATTGTTATTTAAACTATTCCCAATCTAGCCATACAGCTATTATTTACATGTTCTTAAACTAATAAAACATTAACTTTTGATTTATCAAAGTCTTTTATTCTGACAATGATAAATTTTAACATCATCTTTTAGAAAAACAGCAGATATATATTTTTTGTTTTCCACTTTAAATTTAAAAAAGAAACATGAAAAATGTAATAAAACATTTGTTTTCATTACCAATATTAATTATATGAATTTCTTGTGCAGGTAATTGTTATAATTTCTTGTGCAGTTATTTTCACAGAGTGGGAACAGTTTAAAAAAACTGTTCCCATCTGAAAATTTTTCCGCAGCAAAACTAAGTTGTTTTTAAAACGTTTCCCACTTGTAAAGAGCTTCTCATAAAATGTTTTTGTATTTTAGTACAAATACAAATTTAGTTTAAACATTTTTGAACTTTTGTACTGTATACCAATATATCAATCATTTTAAAACTGTTCCCATTTGTAAATGCTGGCATTTAAAATTTAAAACTTTGCTTTTTTAGACAGCTCAATGATAAATCACAAAATTTCTATTAATGTCTTCCACAATTGTTAATAAAACTGTCCCCACTCTAGCGAAACATGTATTATTTACATGTTTTTAAACAAATAAAAACATAAACTTCCGATTTATTAAAGTCTTTTATTCTGACAATAAGAAATCTTAATTGTGAAGGCTTTAAAAAAAACACCAGGTACATAAGTATTTTTTTGTTGTCTATTTGAAATTCTAGCTTAATTTCAATAATTTAGACTTTCTTTTCAAAAAAAAATATAAACATGAAAAATATAATAAAACATTTGTTTTCATTGTCAATTCAAAAATAATTTATATGTATAATATTAATTTTAATTGTTAGAATTTCTCGTGCAGTCAAATGCATGTGTAAAACATATCTTTAATGTCATCTTTTAAAATAAAATTTGAAGAAGTGCTACAAAGTAACAACAAATGGCGAAAAAAAAATATTTCTACAATAATTTTTCAAATGATGACAACTAAACCAAGACATGCTTAGTTAAAAAAATTTACTTACATCAGCAAAATTTGTTTTAAAAAAAATGTATATATATATTTTTTTAAGAACAATTTGTTTAGATTGCAAATTAACTAAACACTCATTCAACACAGTTGTAGCCTTTAAGCATAAAACTGTAGTTAGAGATTTATAAAGATCTTTTTTTAAGCAAATGAAAATTTATAAACAAGTAGTTAGTAGACTCTAGGAGTAGTGGTGGCTGGCAGCAGCAGGAAATGCAATGATCAGGCAAGCATGACTACTATAAAGATCATACTCTTCTCCTTAATAGAAAGAAAGTACAAATGCATATATATCAAAAAAGATTCAAATCATTTTGTAACATACATTTTAGTCCAGACTTGGAAGACAAAAGCTAGAAGAAGCCTACATGGTTTCTGTATGAAATCATTAGATATAATTGTAAACAAGATGTTCTTTTTTTTCTGTTGTTTTTTTATATATTTTGTATATTCATAAGTTTTTGTAACTGAATACTGGTAAAAAGTCAGCTGCGAAACGACTTTGAAAAATATGCATACTATATTTTTTTATATAAAAAATCTTTTGTATATTTATATATATAAAAAAATAGTAAAGTATATATAAATATACATTTTTTATATATATTTTCCTATTTTAATGAAGATCTTTTTTTAAAAAGATTTAAACTAAGGAGTGAGATCATAAAAATGTTAACACACATAAAGTTAAATAAAAAACAGACTACTGAATTTTAAGACTTCAAACCAAATTTTTATTAAATAAAATTTAATACAAAAACATAACAAAAAAACCGCATGGAACTCTAACCACTACGAACAAAGTTATCCACTTTTTCCGGAAACCCTCCCATTAAGGCTTTTATGGTAGTTTCTGTCACCTTTTTAGAGCAGGTGGTCCATCTACGTTTGAAATCTTGCATGTCCTGGGAGACCTTTTTTGTGCCCTTTAATTCTTTTTTAACAAGAGTCCAATATCTCTCCACTGGCCTGAGCTCCGGGCAGTTTGGTGGATTTGCCTCTCTTGGTACAAAAACCACATTATTATCATTATACCACTCCAGCGCTTTCTTGCTGTAGTGACAAGATGCTAAATCGGGCCAAAAGTAAGTGGATACATTGTGCTGACTCAAGAACGAAAGAAGTCTCTTCTGCAAACACTCCTTGATATAAATTTCGCTGTTTATAGAGCCAGATGTCACAAATGACTGGCTTCTTTGGCCGCAGCTACATATGGCTTGCCATACTAGGAATTTTTTGGGGAATTTCGTTTGCTTTTTTGACCGAAATTTTTCCGCAACATTTCCTCGAACATCGGAAACATAAAATTCTTGACCAGGGAGCTGCGCAAAATCAGCCAGGACATAAGTTTCGTCGTCCATTACACAACAGTTGTATTTTTTTATAAAATTTGATTTCAATTTTCTAGCTCTGGTTTTGGCCTCCAAATTTTTAAAAGCGTTTCTATCGGGAACTTTTTGAACTTTGTAGGACTTTAGTCCCGCCTTACGTTTCACTTTACGTACAAAAAAGTCTGAGCATTGGGCTAACCGAGCTGTTTTTCTGCCAGATGTGTTAGGAGCTCTCTTAAGGATGCTTTTAACTTTATATGCCTTACCAATGTTACGATAACCAGTCGTTGTTCCTGTTCCCGGCTTCCTTTCAATTGTTAGGTGTTCCAGATACCTTTTTACCACTTTTGAAACTGTTTGGCGGCATACATTAGTTTCTTTGGCAATTTTTTTGTATGTCCATGTTTGGTTTTGTTGAAAATATTTAATTATTTTTGAACGCACTTTTCTTTCATCGTCCATTGTGTAAAAAATTGCAAATTAAAACTCATGATGTAAATTAATTTATTAACTGACATATTTTTAAAATGTAAACTGCCGAAAAAAAAAAAAAATTTGGAAGCTTTACACCAAAGTTGTAGGCAAAAATGTGTGTTAACATTTTTATGATCTCACTCCTTAAACATAGTATTTTACTTTTTTTCTAGCTATTCATAATTTTTTTGTTTCAGTTTAAATGAGCAAGAATTAGTATAATAGACTATAACTTAGGTTATATTACACTTGCAAAAAATTTAAATAAAAAAAAACAAAAGAAATACTTAAAAAAAATATTTTAAGCAAAAAAACTTTTTTGAAACTGTTCCCACTTGTTAGAAAATTCTACAACTTTTTATTTTACATTTTAAGTATTTTTCAACAAAAAAAATATTTAATTTAATTTTTTTAATACAAAAAAAAAACTGTTTTTTTTTAATTTTTTAAACGTTTGTAACAAGTACCAGTTTTTTTCATTATTTTTAAAATAATTTAAAAAGTGTTCCCAAATATTTTTAGTTAAAAAACCAAAGAAATAATTTTTCAAAAAGTAATTTTAAGTCAAAATCTTTCTTTTAAGTACTTTAAAATTCATTTAATTTGATTACTTTCAACACTTCAAAAACTGTTCCCGCTTTACAGAAAACAGGTTATTCTGAAAGCCAACCTGATCTTTTTAACATTTTTGAGCTTTTGTTGCAACTGCAGGTTTAATTAATCCATTTACAATTATTTCATTTAATTCTTTAAATACAAAAAAAAATTGTTCCCACTTCAAAAACATTTTGTTATCAAAGAAAACCAAATTTTTACCATTTTTAAGCGTTTGTAACACATACACAGTTTAATTATTTTTTTTTTTAATTTAAAAAGTGTTTACAAATACTTTTGGTTAAAAAAAAACAAAAGAAATAATTCGCCAAACAGTAATAAATGGTCCTTTAAAGTATTTTAAAAACTGTTCAAGCATTTTTGAACAAAAATCTCTATGATTTGATTACTCTGAAGTCACAACAAACTGTTTACCTCTTTAAGGCTGGATTACTCAATGCTCCATTATAAAATAACTCTCCGTTAAATTTAACTTTTTCATACAAATTTTGACATAAAGCTCCGTTAAATCGGCAGTTAGCAGCTAACTTTTCATTGAGTAATCCGCCCTAAAACTGTTATTTTTAAACGTTTTCTAACTTGCGTAACAGTTCCTATTTTTTTAATCCATTTTAAAATATTTTAACAAGTGTTCCCACTTATGATTTTCAATATTGTGCTAATTTTTTACAAAAAAAGATTTTCTAAACGTTTTAATATTTTACATTAATTTTTAACGCATAAAAATCTGATTCCTCAGTTTCTTTAAGTAAACTAAACTTTCCCACTTGTTTTTAACATCAAAATGGGGTTTTGAATACATTTTTGAATTTTCATTAGTAATTTTAGTTATATCAATCCATTTTTTTAACACTTTTAAAACTGTTCCTGCTTTTTTAATGTCTTTCTAAATCAACAAAACAGCAATTATAAGACTATACCCATTTGTCACAAAAACTACAAAGTATTTGATAACATTTTTGACTATTTTTGAAGGCATACAAAACAGTTCTCTTTTGAAATAACAGTTCTTTTAAATAAAGTTTTTTAAAAAACAACCTTAATAAATATATGTTTTATATTTTTGAGCTCTTGCAGCAAATTCTATCAATTAATTTTAATATATTTTAAAAACTGTTCCCACTTTTAATTTTTCGCAAAACAACATTAAGGAATTTTTCAAGCTATACTCACTTGTTACAAAAATCTAAAAAAAACTTTTTGCAAACAATTTACTCTTCTTACCATAATTGCTAAGATTTAAGGCATAAAAGTCTATTCCCACCAGAAATAATAGTTTTATTGAAGGATTTTCAAATTTTATTGTCAAACCATTTTAAAACTGTTTCCATTCATAAAAACGGTTCTTATTTTAATGAAGTTCTTTTTTAACATTTTAAAAACTGTTCCCTTTTGAAGTATTAGTTTTATTAAAGTATTTCTCGGAAGTAAAATATAATAAACTCGATTAAAATATTGAATTCCATTTTTAAATCTTCTTAATATGCAAGAAATATTATAATATATCACTTTAAGACTGTTCCTACTTATAAATTGCGGCAGAGAAAATTTAAAACCAATAAAACCCCGTTGCTAATTTAAAGTTTATAGTGCTGTTACGACTTAGACCTTTTTAAACATTTTTATTAGAAACAATTGTTCCCAGTTTAAATTTTGGTAGATCAACTTTAAAAACCTTACAAAAATTCGTTTCTACCTAAAATTAGTGCTGTGTTAAAGTTCTTTTTAAATATTTTAGAAACTGTACGCATTTGAGAAACCTGTTGAAGAAATTTCAAACGTTACCACTAATTTCTCAATTTGTTATTTTCTAAAAACAGTTTTCATTTTGTTCAAAAAGACAGATCTATTGTTGCCCGTTTTATTTTTCAAAATCTCTTTTTAATTTAAATTTCTTTAAACAAAAAAAAAGAGAACTTATTTAAAAGTTTAAGTTAATTTAAATTAAGAGTTTATATATTTGAAGAACTCTTCTCGTTGAAAAAAAAAAAATGTCAAAACCATTTTTAACCCTAAAAAAAACTGTTCTCACTTTAAACTAGTTCTGGTAAAAAATATAAAAACATTTTTTTAGATTTTTTTTTACATTTTTAAATTTTTGTTAACAATAACATCAACTTTCAACTTTTTTTAATCTAGTTACAACCGTTCCTAATTTTAATTCCTGGTAAAAAAAATTAGAAATTATTTTAAATCATTTTAAGAACTGTTCTCATTTGTTTAAAAATATCTGGATAAATTTTTTTTTAACTTTTAACTGCAGTTCGGTTAAAGCTTTTTAAAATATTTTTTTAAACTGTTCCCACGTACATAACATACTGTTAAAACTTGTTTAGTATTATTTTTCAACTGTTTCCAGAAATAGTTTAGAAACAGTCTAAAATAGATTTTTACACATTTGCAGCAAAATTATTTTCTAAAAACGTTTAAAAAAAAAGTAAAAACTGTTCCCACTTAAAATAGATTTTTACACATTTGCAGCAAAAATTTTTTTAAAAACGTTTAAAAAAGTAAAAACTGTTCCCACTTAAAAACTGTTCCCACTTTAAAACTGTTGCCTTTAAAAACTGTTCCAACTTTAAAACTGCTGCCTTTTAAAAACTATTCTCAAAATGTGTTAATATTTATTTAAAAATCGATTAAATCGATCTTCACAAAGACGAATTACCAATTATTTTTAAGTATTCTATTTTAGCAGCTGATCTCACTTGTTAAAAAGTTCTATCAACATTTTTTAAAACCCTTTATTGTAGCTTACATTTTTTTTGAATTCAACATATTTTTCTTTGAGTGTGAGTAAAACTATAACCGTTCTTAAGTACAATGCAAAAAAGTGTTAAACAGATCTATAAAAGAAATAAACTTTAAAGTAGCAATAATGTTTTTCTTTTCGCATAATGAAATTAATTGCTTTATTAAAGCAATGATAGTGGTTTCTGAGAACCAAAAACATTAAAAACTTACCCCAACCCAATGGAATTACAATTTATAATTTTATTACAAAATTTTATTTCGAACTGCAAGTTTTGGGGGGATACAATTTGTTTTGTGATGATTGTGTGATTTAAATTTTTTTACTCGGGTAAAGTATAGTTTCTCAAATCAGCTCTCTTGTATGCTAAACGAAGCTCAATTCAGAGTTGCATTTGATAACTTCATACAACCAATTGGTTTGTAAATTGAATAAATTATCAAGCTGACATGCTATAGCCAAGACTAAAACCAACTTTTTATTTCAGAATTGATTATTTCTTGTAATTTAATTCCTTTAAAAATCTGTATTCATACTAAGTATCTAAAACTGTAGATTTCTTTTTGTTATTGTATTCTTCAGTTTAGTTTAGCAGCAATTTTAATTCATATATTAACTCGTGTTTAATATACTCTATATAAAGTATCATATAACACGGAATTTAATGAAGTCAAGGATGTCATTGTCGTAAATAATGACGTTTTTCCACTATTTTGATTTGTTTTTGTTTTGTTTTATCTTTTCATAAAACCAAACAACTATTACAACGAGGTGAAATTATAGAAAAAAAGTGAATATATACATAATTTTATAATTATGATGTAAAAAGTTTTTTAAACTAGGTACAGTCATCATTTACATATGATATTATATTTAATCATTATATATTTTAAGATTTTAATTAAAATTTTTTTTCTAAGCAACTGACTAATTTCTTTTTTAATTTTTCTATTTATTTTCAGGTGAGTTTTTTCAAATTATTACAAAATTTTACATAATTTGTATAACTTTTTCTCAAGTAAGTCTTACATTTTTACTTTAAGCCTTAAATTGTCTTCTCAATATCAATTATGCTGATTCAGCTAAATATTTTTTTTTTTAGTTTTTCCCCCTTAAAAACAAACAATTTTTTATTAAACGATTTTGATTACATACTACCATGACTAGTAGCTACTGTTTGTTTAGTGTAGAGTCAGTCAATATTTAAGTCACCCATATTATTAATATTACTCACATGTTTACGAATAGTATTCGCTAAGAAAAAAAATTCATAAATTTTTGCTTTAATTGCAAAATAATTAAAATAAATGTATTTTAATTAAATGCATAACAAACACACCCTTCTTCTATAATTGTAAATAAGTGTGATCAATGACATTTTGGTATGATAATCTTGATTATTGCCCAGAATTAGTTTAAACAAATATTAAGTCATCATATAAGTAAAATAATGATGACAAAATTGTGTGTTTAAAAATAAAATCGATGGAAATTAAATAAATTAACAAAATAAAGTCATATCAAGTTATAAATAATTATAACAGTTTATAGCTATTCAAATTAATTTTATTTTACGTAGCTGAATTGCATTTATTCGTCACTTTTCAATTCACAAATGAAAATTTGTGCTTTAATGTGCTTATAAACATCAAATTTGATAGCTGAATTGTAAATGTTTGTCGCTCGTCATATCTTTATTATAAATTTATGTTAATCTACACTTTAAATGATATAATTCAGCTAAGTTTTTTCAGCTGAATCAGAGTTTAAGTAGCTGAATAGCGTTTTTTATTTATTTTTCAAGTTTATTAAAATTAATCCGTTATTAGCCCGAGTAAAAATAATTTAATATGATCTTATATACTTTTATATAGTCATATTATTTCATATATGATCATGTGTGACACTATGTATTGCAAGATAAATTTATATAATAAATTTTGATGTGGGATTTTTTTAAGATATCGCCATACATAACTATATGTTGTAACATCTGGTCCCATGCATCATTTTAAATTTCTAAGGGCTGGTAACTCATCACAATATAATCAATGATTAAGGCTAATCAGTGTTTGCAAACGTCAAATTTATATGGAAATAATCAATGATTAGTATTAATCATTGATTAGCTTTTGATAAGTTACCAGCCCTAAGTGTTTTATATAAAATTTTATATGCCTCCATTATTTTTTAATTTTTTTAAGTTTTTTCCAAGAACATATTTTTATCTCAAATATTTTTAAAGTGTTTTATATAAAATTTCATATGACTTCATATTTTTTTATTTTTCTAAGATTTTTCCAAGCACAACTTTTTTATCACGAATATTTTCTAACAGCCGTATTCAAAATGAAGTTTTAGACACGGTTTGTTCACCCTGAACATCGAGTTCGTAACTAAAATGTTTTTAAGGCTTGTTCACTGTTTGTTCAAGAGTCTATTCAAAATGATTTTAGTTAAGTCTGCTTAAAAAATAGTTGACCATCCCTGTTTTAGTAAATCACATAAGAAAAAAACAAAAAAAATATGAAAAACCACAAAAAATATTTTAATTTTTTACTAAAAATGGCTTTAATTATAAAACCAAGTTGTGGAAATGGTTTTTAATAAAAGCGAGAGATTTAAAATTACTTTAACTTTTTGGCATTTAATTTGTTGTTTACATTTTACAGAATCAATATGGCGTGAGTTAGGCAAGAGATCTTCAGCGTATGTTCATAGTTTAAGAAAATGTGTTTTGAATAAGAAATCCTTAAACAGTATCTAGACAGTGTCTAGAATTTCATTTTGAATACGGCCATAAGTGTTTTATATAAAATTTTATATGACTCCATTTTTTAAATTTTTTCTAAGTTTTTTTCAAGGAACATTTTTTCTATCGCAAATATTTTCTAAGTGTTTTATATAAAATTTTATATGACTCCATTTTTTAAATTTTTTCTAAGTTTTTTTCAAGGAACATTTTTTCTATCGCAAATAATTTCTAAGTGTTTTATATAAAATTTTATATGGCTCCATTTTTTTAAATTTTTCTAAGTTTTTTTCAAGAACAACTTATTTTTATTATTTTAATTTTTCAACTTTTTATTAAAAACTAAAAAAAAAAACAAACATCCGGTTTATAAAATTGTTTAAATTTTAATATAATTGGATATAATTTTATATCATTGGATTAGACCAAAACTCGTATCAAAGTCGATATAAAGTTATATAAACTGATATTATTAGATATTATTCGATCAAATCTTATGAAACCATTTTTCGTATATGATTATATCAAAATAGACACGAACCCATATTAAATTATATATAGTGTCATATCAATTTTTTTACTCGGGAGTTCAAATTTAAAAATAATATTAAAATCAGCTAGTTAAAATATATTCAGCTAAAGAAAATTTAGCTGAATTAAATATTTATCAACATAAATTTATATAAGTTTCTTTGAAAAACATGATGGGTGAAAACTAAATTCAACTAAGCTACTTCATATATAATTTACCCGAGTAAAAAAAATGATATGACGCAATATATAATTTAATATAGGTTCGTGTCTATTTTGATGTAATCTTATACGAAAAATGGTTTCATAAGATTTGATCGAATATTATCTAATAATATCAGTTTATATAACGTTATATCGACTTTGATACGAGTTTTGGTCTAATCCAATGATATAAAATTATATCCAATTATATTAAAATTTATACAATTTTATAAATCGGATGTTTTTTTAGTTTTTAATAAAAAGTTGAAAAATTAAAATAATAAAAATTAATTGTTCTTGAAAAAAACTTAGAAAAATTTCAAAAAAATGGAGACATGTTAAATTTTATATAAACCGCTTAGAAAATATTCTCATAAAAACTTTGTCCTTATAAAAACTTAGAAAAATTTTAAAAGATGGAGTCATATATAATTTTATATAAAACACTTAGAAAATATTTGCGATAAAAAAAATGTTCCTAAAAAAAAACTTAGAAAAAATTTTAAAGATGGAGTCATATAAAATTTTATATAAAACACTTAGAAAATATTCGTGATAAAAAAGTGGTGCTTGCAAAAATCTTAGAAAAATAAAAAAATATGAAGTCATATGAAATTTTATAAAAAACACGTTGCAAATATTTGCGATAAAAATATGTTCTAGGAAAAAACTTAGAAAAATTAAAAAATAATAGAGGCATATAAAATTTTATATAAAACACTTAGAAATTTGGAATGATGCATGGGACCAGATGTTACAACATATAATTATGTATGGCGATATCTTAAAAAAATCGCACATCAAAATTTATTATATAAATTTATCTCGCAAGACATAGTGTCACACATGATCATATATGAAATAATATGACTATATAAAAGTATATAAGATCATATTAAATTATTTTAACTCGGGTAGTTAAATAAAATGTAGCTGAATTTGATTTTTAGAATAAAGAAATTGTATAGATTCAATTTGTGATGTGCTAAAGTTATTATTATAAAACAAATCAGTTTAAGTAGAACAACAAAGACATAATTTGTAAATGGAAATTTATATTAATTAAGCTGAATTATCCAAATTTAGCTATTTTTTCTTCGGCTGAATAACATTTGAAGTATATTTGTTGTTCTATTATTTGGTTATAAAAACAATATCAAGTTTTTTTATAGATTTTTTAATAATTTATTCTTCTATAAATGTAATTCAGCTGATTTTTAGCTGAATTACAATTAAGAAGCTTGATATATTTTTTTTATTAATTTTTAATAATAAATGTAGTAAAATTAATTTTATCCCCAAAAATGCATAATTCACTTCAGTTTCTAAAAATTTCGTTCAGCTAAAGCAAATTCAGCTGATTTTAATAATTTAAAAATAATTCAGCCGAATAAATATGCTGCTGAATAAGATTTTGCGAATCAAGGATTTGTATGAGCTCCAATTTGTAACATAGCAAGTGATAAACATAAGTTGTTATAACATGGGAAGATGAAAAAAAATTATAAAAATAAAAAAATATATATATTCTGTTGAACTTTGTTCAGCTGATTTACAATTGAAGTAGCTGAATAGCATTTTTTATTAGTTTTTCATAATTAATATATTCAAATTACTTTTAAATTTTTTAAAATTTAAGTATAAAATGTTCAAAGCTAGCAAAATCCAACTTCAGATATTATTCAGCTAAAAAAAAATTATCATAATATCTATAAATTTTTTTTAGCTGAATAACTAATAATTACAATTCATCGACTTTAAATATAATTCAAACAATATTATCTTAAAATTTCTATCAGTGACATAACTAACGAAGAATAAAATTTATGGTTTTAAAAATATTATTCAGCTGAATTTTCTTACGCTGAATTACAATTAATGTAGCTGAATAGCTTTTTTTGATTATTCATATTAAATGTATTTAATACTATAATGTTATGTATTAACATTATAGAGGCCGATTGTGTAGACAAAGAGGCCGATTTTGTAGACAAAAATTGCATATATTTATATTGAGCTCTTCTTCATTAATTTTAACTACTTTCTGTTGTTCTTAAATTTACTTTAGAACAACAATACGCAATCTACAATATAAATATGTGCAATGTTAGATTTTAAAATCGACTAAATCCACAATTTAGAATTGAAAAATAAATTTATTGATTATGCATAATTAGTTAAATTCAGCTACTACAAAAATGGTGTCCAGTTACAGAAATTTCAGCTGAATTAAATATTTATCAACGTAAATTACTTAAACTTTCTATTCAATAAATGGTGAGTGCAAAATAAGTTCAATTCAGCTACTTCAAATATAATTCAGCAAAACAAAAAAAATAGCTGAATTAGATTTTGAGCTATTTGTGACATAACAATGGCAATTCACATAAAAAATAGTAATGCTAACACAAAGATTTTGCGGCCGAGTGAATGTTACTTCCGAATATACACAAAATGGTCGTTTTGATTAAGACAAACTGAATTCAAATTTTAACTTCTCATTCCTGAATTACCTTATATCGTTAAACTTCTGCTCGAAACATCATTCGCAAAAAAAATGTTCCACTGCGTAATTTATGCAAAAATTAGTTGTATTTTTCTATAGCTGAATTAGATTTCAATTAGCTGAATTGTATTACTTTTTCCTTGTCGGGACAGAAGAAACATTTTGCACTCAGTTTTATTTATTAAAGTTAACTTAATTGAAATTTCTTAAGCTGAATTACATTTAAAGTAGCTGAATTGTGTAAGATATCAAGTATACAATTTCAATATAAATAAATATAAAAATTAAGTATTAAAAGTTGTTGGTACTGCTGAATTAGATTTCAATTAGTTGTAAATATTTTAGCACAAATGAAAAAAAAAACCTAGCCGAATTTAAAATTTACTCAGCTGAATGGTGCTTATCAGTATTTTTGTTTTAGTTTCTTGTCCGTTTACAATTTTAAAAACTTAAATACGATAATTCTAAAAAAAATTGACCTGCTGAATTACAAAAGAACTAAAAGGGCAAAAAAAAAACTCAGAATTTCATAAGAAAAACTATAGAATTTTTAGATGAATTGCAAAAATCGCATGATTTCTAGTTTTTGTTAGCTTAATAAGAATTATCTGGCATATTTTGCAGAACGATATACACTAGGGATATAACCAAAATAGGAACCTATCATAATCGTATGGACAACTTTATACTGATAACAAAAAACGTTATCCGGGGACATTTTGGTCCAAAAACCTTCGGCACCGAGTGCAATTTCTAAAACACCATAAATTTACATTTTTTTATGTTTTATGGTGGGATTCCTTCCCATCCACCGTTTTTTGGCTTTTTGTCGTTTTACAACAAAAATAAAACAATAACAAATTTATAAAATGGTTTTCGACACTAGAAATACGGGTTTTCCGAATAATTAAAAAAAATATTAGCGAAAACTTCATCGCGATCGGTGCCGAACCTTTTTTAACATTCGCGAAAAAAAGAACACACATTTCTTCTTGATTTTTCATCTACATTCTCAATATGATAGGTCCTTTTCGATATTTTCAAAAAAACGCAAATGGTTATATCCCTAATATACACAGAAATGAAGCAGTTAAAGAAAACTTTGTTTGCTGAAATGTATACAAATTAAATGAATTTTAGTTAATTTTAGCTGAATGTTTATAAATTGTTTTTCTTTTAGTGTGAATAAAATTATTTTCTATAATTTTGTTGTCATGTTTGTTGATTTTTTATACTTAACGGAAATTATGTTTCTAAATTGCATTAAAATCAGCTGAATATAAATTTCTCTCAGCTGAATTATCTACTTCGTTGTTTTAATTTTAATGGTGTTTTTATACATTTTCAGTTATTAAAATATTTAAAATTAACTGAATTTAATAATTCTTGAAAAATTTACTTGCTGAATTACAGAAGAATTAAAAAAGAAAAAAATGCAGAATTCCATAAGAAAAACTATTGAATTTACGAATTGCAAAAATTACATGATTTTAAGTTTTTGTTAGCTTAATTAATGGCTTATTTGGCATATTTTGCATAAAGATAGATACACAAATGAAGCATTTAAAGAAAACTTTGTTTGCTGAATTGTATAAAAATTTAAAAAAATCTACCCGGCTAAAAATGAATTGTATATGAGCATATATGAACACATCTGACCATACATCATTAATTCGAAAACATATATGATAATATAAGAACATATATTAAAATTGACGCTTATTCAATATTTGACCATATATGGTAAAACATATGATAATATGCGATCATATATTGGCCCATCCTTAACATAAATTATCATATATGATCGTACATGAGCTTGTATACATTATTTTTAGCCGGGTAGTTAATATTAGCTGAATGTTCATAACTTGTTTTTTTTTTAAATGTGAATTAAATTTTTCTATAATTTTGTTGTCACCTTTGCTGATTTTTTATACTTAACGGAAATTATGTTTGCTTAATCGCATTTTAATCAGCTGAATATAAATTTCTCTTAGCTGAATTATCTACTTTGGTAATTTTTTTAACTTTAATTGTATTTTAATACATTTTCTGCTACTAAAATATTAATATATAAACACAAAAAGTGTTTGCTAAACTCCACAAAAATTTGCTGAATTTAAGTTTGTCTAGCTGAATAAGTCTTATAGCATGTTTGTTTGAATTTTAAGGTTTTCAGATAGAAATTACACAACAATTTAAGGCATTTAGTATTTTTTTAAGTTACAAAATTTAAAAACAACTTTAAGATTGAGTGAATGGAGTTGAACAATAGAAAATTTGTTTGTTGAACTACATATTAATAAAATTTACACATACTTTACATATCAGTCTGTGAATTTTACACATCAATACGAAATTTGACACTTTTTTCCTCCGATAAATTGTTAATTACATCCCCCCTTAGGTTAAACATTAGTAATAAGATAAATGGAAATTTGCTTCAGCTTTTTTTTTTTTGCTTTCATGAAATTGACATTCTAAACATTTTAATGTTATGCATTAGCAAAAAAAAAAAATAAACATGTTTAGTTGTTAAGTAAAAAAATATTTTGCTAAAAAAAATATCTATGATTCTACATAATAAAGGGGCACGAAATGATATTATTTTCTTTGTTGATAAGGTGTCACTAAGATGTTTAAAAAAGTTTCTTGTTTGTTAGAATTCTATTTCGTATTGTACTGGATGTGTTGGGTTGATTAAATACGTGACTTAATCGCAACATGTTTATGTTTATATGCAACTTCACTACAACAGCTTCTTTTATTCAGCTGAATATAACATTGCATAGAAAATGACATAACAATTTTCATTTAATGTTTTGAAACATAATTTAAAAGAATTTGATGGAGGATTTTTGTAAATAAATTATTACTTAAAAAAAATAATAATAATGTAGTTTTTTAATTTTTATTTGTTAGCTTTTATTTGGTTTTTGTGTTTATTTAAGTTTGTAGAGGCCAAAAAGTATGTATTTGTTTTTTTATACAATTTCCTTGACAATGAGCATTTTTATTGTATGTTCTTCGGTAGATTTTCCTTAAAGTTAAATGTGTTTATTTGATTTTTAAACCTTTATTTTCTTACCATGTTACTGGTATTTTTGTTTAAGTACACGGAAGAAAAAGTTGGTATAAAAATTGGTAAACATCTTATAATTCGAATTTAATCAGGCTAATTCTACAAAATAAAATTTATAGTCAACAATTAACACTAATTATATCAATTAAATATATAAATTACATACAAATTTTAGATATTAATATTAAATGTTTAATCGAGAAATTAATTTTTAAAGTTTAAATATTTTTGTATTGTTGTAAGCTATTGTTTCTTATATTCAAAATCAGTTATTTTGTTAATCTGCTTAACAAATTAATAAATAATAAAGCTCATTTTCAGTTTTTTGCATATGAAAGAAAGTAACTGGTCCCACTGACATTTTCTTTCAGTGTAGCCATTTTTCAAAGGTTGCCATGAAGTCGACTTAAAAATTCGAAATGTAATCAAGTTTTTCTTTTCTATTTTTTAGCTATAATATTACTTTAGCTGAATTTGTGATGATTTTTTTTTGTTAGAAAATTGTTTTCTTTTCAGGCTATTTTTAACAAAAAAAAAATAACGTAATACTTTAATGCCGACATATGTTGAAAGTTTACATAGCTAAAATCGTTTTTCTAACTTAAAGGCACACAAATTTCAAAAAAAATTAAAGTAACAAATTACTAACGAAAATTCTGTATAAACAAATATCCCTTACTAACTTAAAAATATTAAAACTGCATAAATAGAAAACATTTTTTTTTTTTAAATAACCGCCAAAATTGTGTTACTTTTTCTCTCAACAAAGTATTATGTTACTTGATACATGAAGTGAAGATTTTTTGTATCAAGTTCGTTTAGCAAAAAAAATAATGTCAAAGTAAACTAGCTGAATGAATAAAACACACATACTTTAAATAATTCATACTCTATTAACATGTCAAGAGTTTGTGGCGGCTTCTAAGAGAGTCTTAACAACAGCATGATTTATGTTGCTAAGCATAAAGAAGTTTGTAACTTCATTTATTAATGTCTCTCATTTGCACGTCGGGGTGGCCAGATTTAATAAATTTTCAGGATTTCTCAAATTTGCTAAACAAATGAGGAGAGACCGCATTTGTCTTAGAGTTTAAATTTGTAAATGTTTCTGATTATATAAAATAATTATCAACTTTCCATTGAAGGTAATTCAGCTAAGTTAAAGTCAAATTCAGCTAGTATTTATGCAATTCAGCAAAGCAGATTAACTTAAAAAAAAAAAAAATACTTTAAATTTATTAAACATCAGTAAAATTGTGAATGACATTCCATTTCGATTTAAAATTTGTAATTGTTTTTTGATTATAAGCAATACGTATTTATCAAAATTACGACAACTTGCTATTCAGCTATGTGAAATTCAAATTCAGCTAGTATTTAGCAATTCAGCAAAGCAAACAAAATTTTTTGAATTATCATACACTATTTTTATTTAAAAAATCACTCAAAATATAAAAAAAATTGTAAACAACATTCCTTAAAGACTCAACAATCAAATCAAACTTACTGAAACTTGCTATTAAATGTAAGTCAGCTAAACTTAATACAGTGTTTAAGCGCTTCACCAAAGTAAATAAAAATTATATTAATACTTTTATTAATGTTTTTCAAATTTCAGCAATTTTTCTGCAATTCAGCTAACATTTATTACTTTGAAATTCTATTTATCTCTCATCAAATCATTATAACAATGAAAAATAAATGATATGGCCTTATTCAGCAAGACTTAAGCAATTCAAAAAATTAAATTTACTTGAAATATCATATTTTGATAAATTAAACCCTATTATACTCTAAAATCATATTAAATCGAAATAGCATTTTTTTTTAATTATATACAAGGGTGTAATTGAGTTCAGAAAAAATTTAACATTTTAATGCAATTAGCAATTATGTTCTTCTTGCATATAAATGTTTACCCCAAATCCTTTTGAATTACTGAAACTTCTCATTAAATATAATTCAGCTAGGTTCAATTCAAATTCAGCTAGTGTTCAAGTAATTCAGCAAAGTAAACAATATTAATGTTTACATTTTTATAAAAAAAAAAATCCATTCCAGCAAATATGTTTTTCTTTTAAAGTCTTATTTTAATCACCAAATCATTATAATTATATATTAAAAGTAAAGGTAATTCAGCAAGATTTTAAGCAATTCAAAATGGATTTTTCTTCGAAAATCTCACATATTTTATCAAAAAGTTTAATTCAGCTTAAAATTAATGTAATTCAGCAAGTACATTTTTATTGCATATATTTGTAAAGACCAAATCATTATTAAGCCATCAAAATTTCAATATAAGACCATCAAAATTTAAAACCAAACCATTATGGCTCAATCAAAGTTTCTCTTAATTTGTAGTTAAGCCAATTCAGCTTAACTAAATTCTAACTCAGCTGGTTTTTAATCAATTCAGCAAAAATGTTTTTGTTAAATCAAAGAAATTATTTAAATTGTCATGCTAGTTTATTTAAAAAATCTAATATACGTGCTAATCAAAATAGTTCTAAATTTAGCTAGTTGTTTTACAATTCAGCAAGTATAACTTCTTTTAGTATCTGAAACTAACAACAAATTTGGATATATTTATGAAGAAATAATGACTTGCTTATGCAAATTGTTACATTCAAAATAAAACATGTTTGCTGAATTCTTTAGAATTTTTTTTTTAAATTAACGAAAGCAATTTGGTTAGAAGAACCTAATTCAGCTATTATTTAGTAAATTTAGCAAACTTAATTTTTTAATTAAGCAATCATTATATTAACATAATTTACATTAAATATTATTCCATTATATTAAAAACCGCTGAAAATATATAAAAATTATTTAAATTACAAATTTTCGTAATCATGTCAGGACATATCCTAATTCAGCATTACTTTGTTTAATTCAGCAAACAAATGTCTCTTCTAAATATCTAATTTTTTTGCATTTGTAATGATTTACTTATAAATATTTGATATACAAATATATTTGTTTTTGCTGAATTTTACAGATATGAGCTGAATGTGAGTAAGAAAACAGTTCAGACGTCAATTTTTAATATTATATCCTAGCTACTTCTATTAAAATTATCTGGCAACTCTAATTTATTTTCAAAGTAGACAATTTACACCTCAAAATATCTCTCATCAGTCTATTTTGCCGTCATTTTTTATACTACGTTAGTAAAAATTTGATTCCTCTAATTGTATCTATGTGCATATTTCATTTTTTTTTAATTTGTAGGCTTTGTAAAGTTTAACACCTACTGTTGACTGGTTTCTAGGTTTTATTTTATTTATTTTTTCTCACAGTAGTTGGTGTCATATTAGCGAAGAGTAAACTAGAGTTTATAAAAAAAATAGCAAAAAACTGATCATAAAGATGGCAAAACATGAAAAAGGTATTAAATATCACAACACATGTCGTTAAAAATAGACAATTCCTATAGAAAGAAAGTTTAATACTATAATTACGAGTTCATGGCATGATTTTTCATATGAAGTCAAATATTCATATGAAGTCAGATATGAAAAAGGCAATGGAAATGCGAAAAAGTGAAGCTTAAAAGAAATTCAGCTTAAGAAATATGAAATTCAGCTATTGTTTTTAGTAATTCCGCAAATTTGACATGAAATTATAAAATATTGCTAATCTCAAACTTTAATCAAAGAAAAATGTAATTCAGCTATTTTTTTGTGTAATTCAGCTAACATGTCTTAAATTCAGCTACCCGGTAAAAAATAAGCATATATGTATACATATATGTGAATATATGGATGCATATATGTAAATATATGACCATATATGGCCATATATGAAATTGTATGCAGTCATATATGATCATATTTGCAACATATATGTCCATATACGTAAAATGAGGGCATATGCCCATATATGACATGAATGGGCATTAGACTGATTTTTTTATTTTTTTTTTGGAATTTCAAAAAAGTGTAGGCGGAATATAGTAAAACTAGGTCAAAAAATACGATTCTGAAATTTTTGGCCAAATCGGACCACGGGATCACGAGGCGCATCGCGGTCAAAGTTTCAGAACCCTAGAGCAAATCGAAAAAAAAAATTACATACTTAAGACTTTTTATATCACTTTTCTGACTAATTTCCCTGTGCTGAGTTCAAAAAAGTTAAAGTTTTTGAAATCGAATAATTAGTTTTTGATATATCACGATTTTAATTTTGTTAAAAATTTATTTTTTTTCATTTTCGAGATCAGCGACATCTCATCGCCATATTATTACACTACACAGGTATTCTAGACAACAACCACACTTCAGTTAGTGCAGACATGGTTTTAGTGAATTAATGGAGTGTTGCCGGATTCATTTTTATTCATATTCCCAAATTTAAGAACGGAAATCACCAAAATTACCCAAAGTAATTTCCAAATTCTTTTATTTTTTGCCGATTTGTTATTCTAAATTACTAAAATTACCTAAAAAAAATAGTTTTGAGATATTTCTGAAATATTTACCTTTTTAAACGAATTCTTAGGTTTTAAAACAATCTCTTAATCGAATCAGCGGACAAATCTTTAAAGACATCAGAATTTTCTGCGGATTTCAGATTGAAAATCTGCTGATTTTAGCAGAAAAATCTGCTAATTTCGGATAAACAATCTGAACTTCTGAAAAAGAATCAGTGAAATTATAAGAAAATTTCTATTATTTTCTAAAATTAAATGACAGTTAATTAAGTTAAAATATCCAAATCTGCTAAAAGTTGGCTTATTCAAAGTGAAGGTTGTTTTACATATTTTTGACAGAGTTTAAAAATGATCAGATTCTATAATTATTTAGAAAGGAATAGTACCCATTGTATATTGACTTGTTTAATTTCAAAACGATGCCTTTTTTGATTATTAGGGGGTATTTGGAAAGGTAAATGAACATTTTTGAGATCTACTCGTCGAAACCAACAACATACAATAGGTTTGACATATCGTATTTTTTGACAAATACACTCAAAATAATACATATTTACTAATTTTTTTTGCTAATGCTGGTTAGTTAAGTTTTAGCAAATTTTTAGTTGAGATTAGCATGTTAGCAAAAATACCTTGAAAACTTCATTTAGCGCATTAGCAATTTTAAACAAAATTTGAACTAATTTTTTTTGCTAAATTTAAAATTGTCAACTCAAAAAATTTTTACAAGCTTTTTTGCTAATATTAGCAAAAATAAATGGTATTTTTTTTTTATTTTCAGAAAACTTTAAATGGCCCTGTCTCGGAAACAAAATGAAGGGCATTTTGGGTTCTCGGGCTCTCCATAGTATCGCCGGTCCTTTTTACATGTGTTAGCATTCCCGAAAATGTTAAAATGCTCATATCTCGGTAAATATTGCCGACACAAAAAGTCCAAAAGCATTTTTGTAACTCTCAACACGTAGAACAAGACCGTAATATAATCAAAAGCTCTCCGAGTAATATTTTTGAAGTTATCGTTTTTTGTAATTCTCAAAACCCCTAAGCAAGGTAGAGCGAAACGGACACAAATTTTGGATCAAAAACTATGACGATTTTCAAGCAACCCAACTAGGTCTAGGCCCATCGGGGTCTGGACCTATTGAGAGTTACAGACCCCGATGGGCCTAGACCTAGTTGGGTTCCTTAAAAATCGTCATAGTTTTTGATCCAAAATTTGTGTCCGTTTCGCTCTACCTTGCTTAGTTTTTGAGATACGTGATTATAGGGGACCACTGGGGTCTTGAGAATTAAAAAACTCGATAACTTCAAAAATATTACTCGGAGAGCTTTTGACTATTTTGCGGTCTTGTTCTACGTGTTGAGACTTGGACTTTTTGTTGTGTCGGCAATAGTTACGGAGATATGAGCATTTCAAAATTTAAGGAAATTCTAACTTTTTTGGGTCCAAAGTTAGGGCCCATTAGGGTCCACACATGTGAAGAGGACCGGCGATACTAGAGAGCCCGAGAACCAAAAATGCCCTCCATTTTGCTCTATCTGTCTTAGTTTCCGAGATAGCGCCATTTTAAGTTTTCTGAAAATAAAAACAAATTTACCATTCATTTAGCTAATATTAGCAAAAATGCTTGTAAAAATTTGGTCAACGCAATTTTAAATCTAGAAAAAAAAATTAGTTAAAATTTTGTTTAAAATTGCTAATGCGCTAAATGAAGCTTACAAGATATTTTTGCTAACATGCTAATCTCAACTAAAAATTTGCTAAAAGTTAGCTAACCAGCATTAGCAAAAAAAAAATAGTAAATCTACTAATGTACTATTTTGAGTGTATGAACTAAGTTGAAATAAAAAAAAAAAATTTAGTTAACTAATTTTTGGCAAAACATTTTTGATAACTTTTCCAAAAAATTGTGGGTTCAAAATCAGCAAATTTTCTTGTAGGCTTACAAGATTTTTTTTGCTAACAATACAGTTTTTTTTTTTTTGTGAGTGTAAAACAGAGAAATAAGGTTATGAAAATCGGCGATAGTAACCTCTCACTTTACATGATTTATTTTAAGTATGTAATTTTTTTTTTCGATTTGCTCTAGGGTTCTGAAACTTTGACCGCGATGCGCCTCGTGATCCCGTGGTCCGATTTGGCCAAAAATTTCAGAATCGTAATTTTTGACCTAGTTTTACTATATTCCGCCTACACTTTTTTGAAATTCCAAAAAAAAAATATTTTTCATACAAACAAAAAATCAGTCTAATGGGCATATATGGAGCATATATGTCATATATTTCATATGCCCTCATTTTAAGTATATGGACATATATGTTGCAAATATGATCATATATGCATTCATACAGTGTCATATATATCCATATATGCACCATATATGGACATACATGACGCTATATGAACGCATTTATGATCATATTTGTATCATTTTTCACCGGGTAGTTACTAATTGTCTAAAAAAATAATGAAATATTATGCAAAATAATTTCTAAATGATTATTAACGCCATTAAGCGGTGATAACCTGGATAAATTAACCAACATGTTTTACTTTAAATATAAAATGTTTATTTAAAAGACAATTTAGCTAAGATACAACTTAATTTAGCAAGTTTCCTTGAAATTTAGCAAGGATGTTTTTCTTCAAATTACAAATTAAGACCATTTAATTAATTTAAACTACAATTCAGCTATTTTGTTTGTAATTCAATAAAGAAAATATCAGCAAACAAAAATGTATTTAACAATAGGTTTTTTAAGTAATTCATTTTGTAATTAATAAACAGGGAAACCAAAAATATGCAGTATCATGTTTTTTCCTGTGCATTTTATTGATAAATGCGTAAGGTATTTATCCGTTTCAGAAGTTTTTAAGAAATCTGGCATCGATTTGTTAGAGCATATTTTTGCATATTTTAGCCTTAAGAGCATATTTTTGCATATTTTAGGTTTAAGAGCATATTTTAACATAAGAGCATATTTTTAGAGCATATTTTAATCTTTTAGAGCATTTTTCCACTTTTTAGAGCATATTTTTACATTTTTAGAGCATTTTTTTTTTAATTTTTAGAGCATTCTTTTTCAATTTTTTTTTATGACAACATGTATTTTTTAATTTTTTATCCAACAAGGATGTTTTTTTTCAACAATTACGGAATTGTGACGATTTATTCCCCTTTGGCCTGTTCTTGCTTCATATCGGTATATGAAACTATGTTTTCTTTAGATTCAGCAACTTGGTAGAAAATATTAAAGCAAATATTTTTGTAGAACATATTTAACCTTCTAACTATTGCACATAACGGTATTTGGAGGGTCTATTCTCTAACAAATTGTAAAAAACACCTCAAAAAAGGGGACATAATTTTTTTTAAGAGCATATTTTTATTGTTTTCAGATCATATTTTCCGTTTTTAAGGGCATTTTTTAAGCGCATAAAACGTGTTTTTTAAAGCATATTTTTGGTTTCCCTGTTAATAAATCAAACTTGTTTTGAGTTCAACCATTCATTCAAACAATTTGTTGTTTTTTAACTTTCAATATCTAATAAATTCAGCAAATAAATAAATAAATTAATTAATTATTTTAATATTAATTACTTGACAAATTACTTGTATATAAATATTTATTATATAAAATTACTACTTTCATATACATATATTAATGTCCAGATTGTTACACATTTTTGTTTAAAGTATGAATGATTGAAACATCTTATCAAGTATTACAAGTGTCTATCAAATCATCATGCATTCTTATAAATTTAATAAATAAATGCTGCCGCAAGCCATTGCTTATGTTCATTTTTAACTTTTCATATAACATTTTGATTTTTTTTTGTGTAATAATTCATTTATGTATAAATAATACAACATATGTACGACATACAAAAAAACCTATATCGTTGTCAGTTTTTATTTAACTATAGACATGCAATTACAAAATTATAAAAACAGTGGGTATAAATAAGAAAAATTATAGTAATGTATTTTAAGGAGTTATTTGTAAAAAATGTTTGGGGATTTTCACAAAAACAGAAAAATGTTGCATATAATTTTACATAAATTCAGCTAGTATTTTCTAGGCTCATCTAGATATCTTTTTAATGGAATTTTTAAGCCTTTACAGTAGCTGAATATAATTCTAAATAAATTCAGCTAGTGTTTTAAGGTTCAATATAAGTTATTTTTAGTCTACGGATCTTTCTACTAGAATTTGTAAGTGTTAACCTCTTAACTGAATTGTTTAATGACTCATCTTTTTAAATATTTTTTTTTTTTGTTTTAATTATTTAAAACATTTTAATTTTTACAAAAATTGGACTAAAATCTTTGCTGAATTTGATTTAACAGTTTCCTCTGTGTGTATTCCTAATAATTCTATTTGTAGGTTTTCATATTTAATTCAGCAACTGCGTGACTGAATCTTTAACAAATTAAATAAATAGGAAACTAGAATTATTAAATCTTGTTAGAAAATTGCGGAATTAATGTTTACTTCACTCAATACATTTTTATAATTTTTTTCCATTAAAGTACCTATTAATCTATTCAAAATTATTAAAAAACCATAGCTGAATATGATTTGCCCTAGCTTAATAGTAGTTTCAAAAAATTTTTTTTCACTTTTTAAGTCTCTAATTGTTATAAAAGCTTAGCTGAATTTCATTTGACTTTGCTGAATAATATTTTTTTTATTCCGTTTTTTTTTTTAATTATTTTCACATTCTGAATCCGTCTTGACAAAATACTTTCAATTAATAACCCACGGTTTTTTGTTTGTTTAACTTTTATTAATTTTCCAGTATGTGTTTGTGCGTTTATAGACTTTTTAAGAGATTATGCATTTTCATATTTCTGTATGCCACAAACAATATCACAAGTAATCATATGACGCATATTTTGGAATACTAATGTTGACCGCTAGAGTCTGTAATATAATTCAGCTGGTCAGACACTATACGACTTGTCTGTCATGCTAGAAATTAAACATTTTTTTTTGCAAGAAATTCTGCCTTACTGAATTGCATATCTGTCAGCGAAAGTACAGTATAAATTTCTGCATTACTTTTCAGTTGCCTGCAATCAAAAAATTTTAAATTTCATCGTTTATCCTAATTTATTCCCAGTTTATTGCACATTTTGTTGTATAGTGCTTGCACATCTCTCAACATGCAACAGCTAACAGCAGCCTGCTAAACCATTAAGCTTTAGCATTATTAAGTTTTCTGTTGTTTTTTTTTCTCCTCTGTACAATAATTAAATGCATTTTTTCCAGTTGCCGCTGATTTTTTATTTCATGATTTGCAATTGGCCGTATTTTTTTACCACATTTTTGTGCGTTCATACTCAATTGATCATTGTAGATACAAGGCGGCTGCTGGCTATAAAATCAAATAACTAGTAGGTCAATTAACTCCCCACTGATTAACGGGTGTCATAATATTGAATTAGTTTAAATAAAATTGAAATTCTTGTAATCTATAAATATTTTTAGAAAATAAATTATAAAATATGCAATGGAAACAATAAGCATGTCACGACACGACAAGTGTACTTGATTACTTTATAAATTATTTTATTTCATTTTGATTTGGGAGACAAATTATTGGCACATGCTTTTTAAAGGTGCAGTCTCATACTGATTTTAACACTCGCAACACTAACAAAAATGACAGCATGATCATATGCATATTTTTATATGGTTAGGCAAATAGAGCTGTCGACGGGATAGATTTGTGACAAAAAGGGCCTTTTAAAGATTTTTTTTTTTAATAAAACACACATAATATTGATTTTAAAATGCTGAATTACGCAAACTGTTAGCTGAATTACATAAATTTCAAATTATTTACAAAAAAACGAACATAATTTTAATTTTGACTTGCTGAATTACACATACAATTAGCTGAATATAGCACAATTACCAGAATCTTCGGAGTTATGTGTGGAAGTTTTATTTCAGCCGTATTTTTTAGCTGAATATAATGTTTTTTATTTTTTTCCTTAGTTTTTTTACTAACAATAAGTCTTATTTATATGTAACTGACTTCAGTTATCAAAAATTTTACTGGCTTAAATATGACTATAACTTGCTGAACAACGCAAAACTTTAGCTAAATTATTTAAATTCCAATAAAATGGCACAAAAATTAACATAAACTTAGTTTAGACTTGCTGAATTATACACCCAATTAGCTTAATATACCAGAGTTAGCTAAATCTACATAGTTTTATAATGAAGATTTGTGTTTTTTTGCTTATCACAGTTATTATTTGTAATTTATTTAAACTTTTCACTCTAAATTGATTTAAACTTTGCAAAAATAACTAAATATTTAGAGTTGTATTAGAAAATATTGAGTCAGTTGTTTTTAGCTGAATGCACTGATTTTTGTCATAATTTTGTAAACATTGTTATAAAAATTAACTTACACTTGATTTAAACTTGCTGAATTATTTAATCGTTTAGCTGAATTACATAAATTCCATTTAAATTTTATAAAAACAAACATAAAATTAGTTTAGTCTTACTAAGTAACGTATGTAATTAGCTGAATGTTATAAAACTAGCTGATTTTGCAGAGCTTTATAACAAAATTTTGTGTTTTTTAGCTGAATACACTGTTCTTATCATAATTTTGTGTACATTATTTTATAAAAACTTATATAAATTTGATTTAGACTTACTGAATTAAGCAAGCGCTTAGCTGAATTATATAAACTCCAATAAATTGCCTCAAAAACAAACCCAAACTCAATTTAGACTTGCTGAATTACACATAAACTTAGCTGAATAAACTTAAACTATCAAAATCTTGGAAAATTTTGTTTAAAAAAGTTATTTTATATCATTCTTTAGCTTATTTATCTAATTTGTCAATTTTTTACAAGATGGGCTCTTTATATCAAAGAGCCTTGCTTTTTCCACCTTCTTAACGCCCATTACACTTGTCTTGTTCATACAATCTAATGATTTATTTTATTAAAGTTAATGTCATGTAGTTGTTTACATTTTACTTATTTAAATATATTTAAATTAATTATAACAACTTGAAAACATATTAACATACAAACATTTATTGCCATTAAATACAACTTTGAAAAATAGCAACATTAACTGATCTGACTGACTATAAATAGAGAAGGAAACATGAGATACATTAAAGAAATGCTAAAAATTGCAGTTTTAAAATTCACAAATTCAGAAAAGATCACTGGAAATTAAAAAAATAAATTAATCTTAATTACGAAATTTGTTGAACGAATTAAATAAATATTTGACATTAGAAATGTCTTTAAACAAATAATTATAAATTTTTAATTGAGAATATTTTTTTTAATTAAACGCTTTAAACTGTTAATTAAAAATATAATTGAATTTTTAACAATTTATATTAATTGATTCAATAAAAAAGATATTTTTTTTATTTAATAAATAACTATAAATTTTTATTTGAGAAAAATAAAATAATAATTATTTTTTCAAAAAGAAATATTGATTGATTTAAATAAAAAGTTAATTTATTTATGTAACCAGATCTCTGGAAAAGGTAAAATGAGTTTCAATTACGAAATTTGTTGAACTAATTAAAAAATTGCTGTCAACAGCAATTGCAAATTTTTAATTAAGAATAAATATTTTTTTTTCTAATTAAATACTTATTAATTAAAAAAAAATATTTTCCGCTGTTAATTTATTAAAAATTAATTTAATAAAATTATTTAAGTAAGTTAAACTTACTTTATTTAAAAAAAAAGTTCAATTAAATATTTAATTAAGTTAATAAACCAATTTTTTAATTGAATTAATCAATCAACACCTCATACTATTAAATAAGTTATATATTTTATTAAACATATAATTTTATTCTCAACAATTAATATAAATTGACTCAAAATAAAAGTTAATTGTTTAAATTGAAAATTATTCATAAATTAACAAATTTTCGAAGTCAATTAAAATTTTTAATTAAAATTCAATTCAATATTAATTAAGCTTTAATTGATAAAAAAAAATATAAAAAGTCGATATTTTTTCTGTTTCTTAAATTACGTATTTTTAACACACATCTTCTTTCTTGAAAATACCTTTTAGGCTTCCTTCCCACTTTCTGCCTTCATGCTTTATAAATTTTCCCATCGCTTAGTATTAATTTATACTCTTATATGTTTTTACTTTTAGTAGGTAATCATTTAATCTATTGCCTTTGGCAACTGTTGCATTTAATTATTATAATTATTATAATTTTTTGCATATTATTTTCAATTATTGCATATTTTTAACATTATCACTTTGTTAATTTTTTTCTTAATAAATTGTTATCAATTTCGTTTTGCATATGCCAAACGTATAATTACATCAAAAATATTTAGTTTTAAAAATCCAGCAGTTTAGTTAGAGTATATTTCATTAAGCCAATTAGTAAACTTAGACGGACAGTTGCTTAAGTTTTTCATTGACGGTAGGTTTTTTGTGTGAGATTTTTAAAACTGATAGATTATCATGTATTGACAGTTAAACAAATATTAGTTTTGACGGTTAAACACTCAAAGATAGATGTTAGTAAATTAAAAAAAAAAATAATTTCAATTTCAGTTTTTTATTAGCACATTTTTTGTCAAAATATGAAAAATATGCATTTACAACTAACAAATATTTATTGAATATCAAAATATGCATTTTTATCAATACAAGCAAAACCATATCAATGCCATTTTTATGCTAATTTATTGTTTTGGAAATATGTTTTGCCCATATCAATTTTATACCATTTACAAAAACAAGCTTTTTCAAAAATATGCAAATAAATATCAAAATTTAAAAAAAATTTCATTTTCATTAATGTAGACAAATGCAAATTTATTGATTTGGAAGTATATGTTTGTCAATATCGATTGCAGAAGATTCACAAAAAACATAACTTCATGGAAATCGTAACACGAAATTTGAAGATTTTTTTATTTGCTAATTTTTTGATAAAATATGCAAAATCATTAACATGATGCAAATATGCATTTTAAATGCAAAATAAAATCGATGCCATATTTATGGAAATTTATTGATTAGTGAAGATAAAAACGTTATTCTTCATTAATGTGTTATTATTTCCGCATTTATTTGTTCGCAAAATATGCAAAAATATGTATTTAAAAGCAGCAAATAAAAGAAATATGCATTAGAAATCAGAACAACAAAAATATCCAAAATAAAATAAGAAAAATATGATATTATTTGCAAACTTATTGATTCGAAAAGATATTGGCAAAAAAAAAAATATACATTTAAATCCTTTATCGATATAGGGAATAAATAGAAAATTATTGAAAAAGTCTAGCAAAAAGTTTTTTCCACATTAATTGACAATATATATAAAAATATGCATTTTAAAAAAAGCAAATGTAAAAAAATGTGCAAAAATATATCTCATTTTATGCAAAAATATTTATTCGGAAAGATATTGAAAAAAATATGCATTTGCGTATAAATTTTAGAGTAATGTTGGGAAAAAATAAGGAATTTTCAAAAAAGCATAGATGTTTTTGCACATTTATTGATAAAATAAAAACAAATATGAATTTAAAAGTAGCAATTAAAAAAAATATGCATTTTAACCAAAATATGCAAAAAAAATCGATGCCAGTTTTATGTACAGCTACAAGTTCATTGATTCGGAAACACATAATGTTAAACAAAAGCATCTCAAATTGTACTAACATAAATAATGGTCATAAAATCATCTCAAATTACCACGTTAAGTCCTCGTGAGCCTTGTATTGGAGTGATATATGTATTTTAAACCAAAATATGCATTTTCATAAAAATTTAAAAAACCAATCGATAATATTTAAATGCAAATTTATTGAAGAAAAATATGTGTTTCCATGTAAATTACAGAGTGCTATAATAGAGAATTGTTGAAAAAGTCTAGTAGTTACATAATATGCATTGATGCATTTTTCGCTAATTTATTGACAATATATGTAAAAATATGCATAAAAAAGTAACAAAGGTGAAAATGTATGCATTTTACACAAAAATATGCATTTTAATCAAAATATGCAAAAACAAATTTAACGCAACTTTATTGATTCGGAAAGATATTCACAAAAAATATGCATTTGAATGTAAATCACAGAGTGGTGATATGGGGAATAATAGAGAATTGTTAAAAAAGTCTAGTATTTACAAAATGTTCATTGATATTTGTTTGATTATATGTTGATAAAATTAAATATTAAAAATATGCATTTAAAAGTAACAAATGTGAAAAATATGCATTTTGGTCCGTAATATGCATTTTCATCAAAATGCATAGTATTTACAAAATGTTCATTGATATTTGTTTGCTTATATGTTGATAAAATTAAATTTAAAAAATATGCATTAAAAAGTAACAAATGTGAAAAATATGCATTTTGGTCCGTAATATGCATTTTCATCAAAATATGCAAAAAATTAAATCGATTCCATTTTTATGCAAATTTATTGAGACGGAAAGATGTTGACAAAAAATATGCATTGCATTGAAATCACAATTTTTTTCTCAATTGTTGACAAAATATGCTTTTAAAAGTAACAAATGTGAAAAAATATGCATTTAAATCCAAAATATGCAAAAAAATATGCATTTCGATCAAAATAAGCAAAAACAAAGCTATATCAAATATGCAAAAAAAAATAAATCGATTCCATTTTTATGCAAATTTATTGATTCGGAAAGATGTTGATAAAAAAATATGCATTGCATTGAAATCACAATGTCAAGTAATTAACAAAGCTTACATTAATGTTTTTTTTGCACAATTGTTGACAAAATATGCTTTTAAAAGTAACACATGTGATAAATTATGCATTTAAAACCAAAATAAGCAAAAAATAGGAATTTTCATCAAAATATGCAGAAACAAATCTATATAAATTTTATGAAAATGTATTTATTCGGTGAAATATCGACAACAAATATGCATTTTCATATAAATCACATAATGATATAAGAAATAAATATAGAATTATCGAAATGTCTTGTAATTATCAAAAATTTGCATAAAATAATTATATGCGTGTAATTGACAAGTTTTAGAATTATTTTAATAACAATTTAAAATACACAGGTGTTGAAAAATTAAAAAAAAGAAGACAAATTATTTGAAATTAATAAAAAAAAAATAATTCTGAAAAATTATTTAAAAACTATTAAAAATATTTAAAATATTTACAATTAATATTCAAAGAATATTTATGTATTATTTTACAATACATATGTTATGTCAAAATAATTTAACAAATAACTCACGATCTTTTTTTTAAGCAAAAATAAATTTTAAAGATGTTGCATATTATAACATGCAACATTTTGTAATCCCTTTTGGCTACTACATGATTTACAGAAAAAATATAATCTTTTAACATTTTAGTTATGCAAATTTTTAACGTATTATGATTTTAATCTTAAAAACATGATCATATTTTGATCATGAATTTATACAAAATATATATAAAAAAACAAAAATAATATAAACTGATTGAAAAAACGTGAGTTTTTAGTGTCAATAATTGATGTTATGATGGGTTGGTGGTGGTGACATCAAAGATGACACATTCTAAGAAACTATTAATGTTTAGTATATCATAAATCATGCATAAAATTGTAATCAATATCAATTGCTTTTTTTTAATGCTAGTTTTTGTGCCAATAACAAGAATTCTGCTAAAAGAAGTGGAAGAGAAAAGTTTTTTCTTAAACGTAGACAAATCGGTTTTAAAATTGATACTATTGTCGTTTTTAAACATAAGTTTATATTTCTTATCTTTAAATTTATATCTCATGACATGATAAATTGTAACGCATTGTGATTTTTTTTTTTGTTGTACAGACTTTTCTGACGTTAAATGCGTTCAAATGTAAAACAAGTTATGTTATGCACGCATTATTATGGATTAGGGAGGTTAATATATTTAAATAAAAAATGATGTCCAAAAATTTTACCAAAAAATTTGTTTTGATTTTCCTTAATTTTTCTGTTTTTTTAATTATTTTTTGAATTTTTTTAAATTTTTTTGATTTTTCTTAATGCTAAACCATTGCATCATCAGCGCTCTTTGGTTTGATACACTAAAATTTTTATTTTTTATCGGGATTATATTGTAATCTATTATAGACTTGACTTCAACTTCTTAACAGGCTTATAGTGTTTTTTGTCGTTTAGCAAATTCTTCCCTTGATCTTATTAATGTTTTGAAAAATATGTTATTCCAAATTATTTTTTATTGAATACTCTCACACAGAAAAAAATTGAAACAAATTTCAATCAACAAAAACGCGATTTCAATCAATTTTTTGATTGAAATTCCTCCAATTAAAAAAATTGTTATACCAATCATCAAATTGTAGGTGATTGATTAAAATTTTTTTCAATCAAACATTTTTTCGATTTTGATCAAAAGATTGATCAATTTTTTATTTATAGTTAATCGAAATAATGATTGATTTAACAAACGAATTGTAAGCTTATGACAAAAGCATAAAAAAATGCATCTTTTTTGCTTTCCAATATGTTGCTAACAATAAAAAAAAGTAAAAGCTGTTTATTTTGAATATTTTTGAAATTATCTATTAATATAAATTCAAGTGAACAAAAATCTGGTATGTTGAAAATTTGTGATTCGACAGTTAAAGAAAATAACAAAAATTGTAATCAAAACACTGATTGACTCATTTAAATTTTGTTGATCAATAGATTTAATTGAAAATAGTTAGCCAATAATTTTTTGTGTGCACCTACAAATTTTTCTCAAGGTAATGTTGTAATCGTTGATAGAATTATTATCCCATCGTCAGTGCTCTTTGCTAGTCTACACTTAAATTTTAATTTTCTCTTGCGAATATCTTGTAATCGTTTATAGACTTGATTTCAATTTCTTAACAGACTTATGGTTTTTTTAGTCGTTTAAAAAATTCTTCCCAAATCTTATTAACGTTTTTAAGAAATATGTCTTACCCTATTACAAATTGTATGTTATTGAATACTCTTACATATCGTATAATCATCGTCAACATCATCCACATTCATTACAATATGATCATCATCGTCGACGTTGTCAACAATTTTAAAATAGCATTAAATTGCTTTTTAAACTCTTTCAATAAATTTTGTTTAAATACATATTTATAAACAAAATGATGTATTTACAATCATTGTAATGTGATCAAACTTGCATGATGTCACTGTAGTATGAGAATGTCTGTAAAGTTTTTGATATTACACTATTAACAAAAAGTATTTGAAAATTTAATTTCACAGATAGATTTTGATAATAATAATCATAACAAGTAAAAAAATTAAATTAATCTTTGTCAAATCCATGAACATTTAAAAGATTTTTTATTTAAGCTACAAAATTTATAAAAATTTTGACTAGAGAAAATTATATTTTGATCAGGAAGTAAAATTAAGTCATTTCAGTAAAAAAAAAATTTTTTGAGTGTAAGCTTTTTTTGAGTGCAACATTTTTTTTTTTAGTAAAAAAAATGTTTTAGATTTTGAGAATTTTTTTCTAAAGGAAACGTTTCAGATTCTAAATTGATTTTTTCCAATAAAAAATTTCTTAGACTCTATGACATTTTTTATGAAAAATTTTCATAATCTGGCATAATTTTCTGTTAGTTCTTTATATTTAAATCTATTCAGTTATTGTGAAATTCTTACAGGAATCGATTCAGTTTACGTGTAAAGTCCCGTGTATAATTAAAAATATTTTTACTCTTTTTACTCAGTTTAAGAAATTTTCCTTTGTATAGTGATCTCTTGTAAAGTTTGCAAATGTCCAAAATATCTGTTTCTTTAAAAATTTCTGAATATTTTTTTTAGCATAGTGTATTTTCAACAATTACCTATACATGTACTAGAGTGGGTGAATGACTTTTACATGATTTATTTATATTTTACGATCTGTAATGTGCATTAAATGCAACGATAGTTTTTAATAAAAATAATTAAAATTTTAAAATTCTGCTTTGGCGAATATTAAATACCCTACATCTACAAAGGAAACCCCTGTTGTTCCTGCCAAAGATCTGTGGAAATCTTTTTAACAAAACTATGTAAAAGTAAGCTTTTAAGAAGTAGAAAAGTTAAATTCGACTTGGCCGAATCTACGAATACCCTCCACAATTCCCTTTTGAAGTGATAGTAAATTTTCTAATGTGAAAAAATTAATTTTATTTTGTGTAAAAAAACTTTTTTTTAGTAATTTTTGAAAAAAAAAAAAATTTACTAATTTTTTTTTTGAGTGTAAAATTTTTTTCGAGTGTATTTTATTTTTTTTTTGGTTAAAAATATTTTTGAATTACAAAAATACGTTGTAAAATATTTTTGTGATTTACCAATGTTTTTAAAACATGTTTAACGGCTTTTCAACACGTGAATTTAAGGTGAAACTAATCTGAAATTCACGGTTTTGCTTTTAGCTTTTACCGAAACCGATATGGCTGAAATTCAATACGAACTAGGCCAGGGGAACGACAAATATATATGCCAAGCGTCAGCATCCTCAGATTTGCCTTTCGAAAGTTAACGTGTTTTTTATCTCGTAAATTCACGAAAAACCCTTGCCGAAATTCAGTCTTTTGCTCATAACTTTTGAACCAGTAGACCGATTTCGCTGGATTGCTATAACAACCTGACCAGGTAAATGCCCAACATATGTTATATGCCAAACTTCAGAAGTCTCTGTAAAGTCTTTCAAAAGTTAGCGTGTTTTCTACAGACGGACAGACAGACAGACGGACGGACGGACGGACATCGTTAGATCGACTTAGGATCGATCGAGGATCATGAATACATATACTTTTTGGGGTCCTAGACCAATATTTTTAGGAGTAACACACGGAATGACAAACTTATATATACCCTCTATCACTAGAGTGGAGGGTATAAAAAGTTTTTATTAAACAAGTAAGAACATTATAGTCGGTCAAGACCGACCATATAATACCCTACACCACAGTTTCCCGGAAAATGGGTCCCATGGTCCGATTAGATCTATATGTTGTCAAAGCTTTAATAAGTGTAAAAAACATTCACAAATCAAATTTGAGTGAAATAGGCTTTTATTTGTTGGCAATAAACACTTTAACTGAATATCGGGCGAAATTTTCACAAGGGGCCTGAGTCCAAAACTGGTCCGATGATTATCAGGTTTGATAAGGTTATTTAAGTACGCGTTTACACAAACAAAATTTTAATTAAATAATTTTCTATTTTCATGAAATTTGAGAGATTTATGTGAAAATCGGGAAGGTCGTTTGTATGGGGGCTACAAGAAGAACTGGTACGATTTCTTTGATATTCGGAATAGTGATTTTTGAAGACAAAACACGTTTAACTGCCAAATTTCGAAAAGATATCTATATATTATAATACGGTTATTAGAGTTATTTGAGCCAAAACTAAAGAGGACCTTTGTATGAGGGCTAGAGGTAAATATGGACCGATGTTTTTCAATTTCAATAGGCTTTGTCCTTGTGCCAAGAGAGGCTTAAGTTTCAAATTTCTAGTCAATTTATCAAAAATTGCGACCTGTATCGTGTTTAGACCGTTAACATGCCAAGGCAGACGGACGGACATCGCTAAATCGACTCAAAAAGTGATTCTGAGTCGATCGGTATACTTAAAGGTGGGTCTAGGACCAATTTTTCGGGTAGTTACAAACATCAGCACAAACTCATTATACCTTGTACCACAGTGTGGTGTAGGGTATAAAAACCAAAATCAAGTGAGTGTTAAATTCGGATGTGCCGAATCTTTAATACCCTCCAAAATGTAAGAAAATGTAAAAAATAAAGAAAAAACAAGTAAGAGTGGTAAATTCGGCTGTACAAAATCTTTTATACCCTTCAACATGCTAGGAAAAATTTTGCAGGGTCGTTTTTAGGGCAAAGGGGTGTTGGTGGGAGTAATAGGGGATACCTTCCCCTCGCGATAAATATTTTCAAATTCATTTGATGTGTTTTGCATTTAAAATAAAAAAGTTTTATAATTATTTAAATTAATTTTTATTATCCACGCCCACAAAAGGGGCTGGACAAAAAAGTCATAACCTTATCCCCTGGGTACAAGAGCAGTACTTTGAACTTCTTCTAATAAAAAAATGTTTCATTTGCTGAACAAAAATACAAAAAATCTTTTAAAAATTGGTTTTTCAGAGGTTGGTTTAGTTCTTCAAGGGGAAACTTTTTTCCCCTGGGCCGATTTCGCCCATTTACAAACTTAACCTGCTGACGATCATAAGACATATTCCTGCCAAACATTTTTATTTTGGACTGCATTGTGTTGTATATAGACGGACAGACATTCGTAGAATGTCGTAGAACCGATATTTCGATACGTTACACACGGAATGACAAAGTGATGGTATACTCGCATACTGTGTTCGCAGGGTGTAAAAACATGTAAAAAATTAAGTTATTTTAGAGGTTGGCTTAGTTAAGTTAGAAATTTTTTTTTTGCTGTATGAATTTTTTTGAGTTTCAAAAACATTTCTTAAAAAATTTTTGTTGTATATAAACGAATTTGTATGCACTTATCGCTAGGGGAAGGTGTCCTTGCCACCCACGAACTTCTCGGTAATTTCCTATTTTGAGGATTTCTGTATACTTTTGTTAAGCACATGAATCCTTTTTAATTTAGAGTAAGCTCAAAGTCGTGTAATTAGACCAAGGTTATTAGGAAATGCAATTTTTGTGGTCTTCGTTTAGAGAGTCAATTTTATTGACTCAATATTTTTCTAATGATTTGTCCACAATTAACATTAATTGAATAAACTAAGCAATTATTAAATTAATTAAATTAAATTTTTAATTATTAATACTATTAATTCAAATTTTTTTGACATTATTTTGAAAAGTTCCGACTAAAATTTAATTGTATCAATTTAACAAATAATTAATTGGATCAATTAATATTAATTATTTAAAATCAAGTTGTTAACCATTATTTTTACACAATTTTAAAATTTTAACAAATGATAAAAATTTTTCTATGTACCATAAATTTTGTATTACTCTTTTTCTTTAATTCTTTGCTTCTTTTATAAAATTTCTTTATATTGACTCTATCAAAATTAATTTACAATATGGCATATTTTATAAAACTAGTTTAAATAAATGAACAAATACAATCCAATTTAATTGAAGTATGTATGTTACCTACCTACATTTAAACGTAAATACATGTATAAATAAATTCTATTAAAATATTGAATGATACAATGATCAATATAAATATTTGTAACAACTTGACCATAACGAAACCAACACCGAAAAAAAACAAAAAATAACAACAAATAAATATATTTAATTTTTATTGTTATCCTTGATCAACAATAAAAAAAAACAAAAAATATTAAACCCTTTTCAATACGAAACAAAATAATATTTAAATAAAAAAACTCACACAAACATGAATAATACACAAACATATAAACATAAAAATGGACAAACATATATGAAAAACATACACATAAACATGAATTGGACACTCACACACAGATAGACAAAATATCCTTTACAACATATAAATAAATATTCATATTTACTTTTTATGTGTGTGTGTTTGTGAGTGTGTAACACTTACACGCATACAAATTTTGATTGATGACTTTTTTTGGACGTTATCTTATTGTTTGATGTCTCCTCTTAAATAATACTACCAGCAGAGATGGACGAGAGAAAATCAAAAAATTTTTAATTTACTAATAGTAAACAAATAGTTAAGAATTTGATTAAATTAAGTCAAATCTTGATTTAAGAACCGAACACAATCGGCTAATCACAAATTTTTAAAAAACTCACAAAAAAGAGCATAAAAAATACAAATATTTCATTCAGTAACATGCTAGCTTTCGACAAAGCAGGTTTATATCGCTATGTTTATGAAATACACCAATACATGCATTTATATTTATGCACCAATACATTCATATGCTCTCTTTTTGTCTATCACTGCTTCTGGGTAATGTAAAATTATTTATTCTCATTTTCTCTTTATTTTAAAGTTTCTTTTAAATAGCGGATTTTAATCGAACCACATTAAGTGTGACCATCGAAGAGCGCTGATGATGGGAGCGTAGAAACTTACGAAAACTGTTGAATATTCTTCTTAGCCTTTGTTTTTACTTAATTTTTTCCAATTTCGCATTTTATAACAAAAATAAAATCAAAATAAGCATTTTTTAGTTCCAATTTTCCTCTTAAAATCTATCGCGTGCTAAATATACCACTCACTTGCTCTTCTCTAATTAACTACCACACATTGAGGGAATATATCAATGAATGACTGGACTGTATGAAATATGAAAGTTTTGTTTTTTCTGTTGTATCTCTGTGTATATATGAGTAAAATACTATAATATTTTAATTGTGCTAAGATAAAAATCATTCCCAAAAATTTAAGTTTTTTATTAAATTTTTGTTTGTATTTTTTTTTATAAATAAAAATTTATAGATTTAATTTGTGAAATAAATATTGTAATAGTGCATACATTTAAGATAGGAATTTTACAAAAAAAAATATATTTTAATCAAATTTTTCTTTTCTCTTTATTTACAGGTATGTACGATTGGAAAAAAATGTTTAAACTTTATTGCAAATAAAGTAAAATATTTATTATAACAATATAATTAAGTGGGTAAGAATTAAATATAAATAAGCTAAAGTAATGGTCATTACAAGCGTTAAAAGAAAGTGTACAGGTCTATAGTAGATATAATTCCTTATCCACAAAGTTGACAAAGAAAAAACCCTGAAAACCCCTTTTTATTATCAATCAACTATTATTTTAAAAAAATGCTATATTGAAAATTTTCCAAGCTTTAATTTAAGCTTGATAGCGTCCAGATTGAATAAATATTAAATAAGATACGAAGGTCGCGCTGGAAAATGAAATTATTTGTAAAAGTTTTTTAGAAAATTTTTAAAAAATATTTCGAAGTTGAATTTTTTCAAGTTCGAACATTAAAAATTTAAAAAATAGTCCAATAGTTTAAAAATGCTATATAGGAAATTTTCCAAGCTTAAATTAAAATTTAAGCTTGATAGCGTCCAGATTGAGCAAATATTAAATGAACTACGAGGGTCGCGCTGAAAATGAAATTATTTGTAGACTGTTTTTAAAAAAATTTTAAAAACATTTCTAAGTTGATTTTTTTTAATTTCAAACATTAAAATTAGTCCAATAGTTTAAATTCAGTTATGAACTCATTTTTCCGACAAACCATACAAAAAAAATAAATTCAGTAATAAACAAGTGAGAGTGTTACATTCGGCTGTGCCAAATCTTTTATACCCTCCAAAATGTAAAAAAAATTTTAAAAAAATTTAGGGGCGTCTTTTTTTTTTGGGGGGGGGGGGGGGTGATGGGGGTCAGTGGGGGTCAGTGGGGGACGTTAAGAGCACCTTCCCATCCCGATAAGTATAACAAATGGTTCATTTATTTAACAAAAATACAAAAGAACATGTAAAAAAGTGTATTTTTTCAGAGGTTGGTTCAGTTCTCCACGGGGGAACTTTTTTCCCCTTGATCCGATTTTGCCCATTTCCGAACTTACCTGCCTAGGAATATAAGACATATTCGTGCCAAACTCTGAAAGCCTAGCTCTTTTATTTTGGACTGTATCGTGTCCTCTACAGACGGACAGACGGACGGACGGACATCGCTCGAATGTCTTAGAATCGATCACTGATCAATAATATATATACTTTATGGGGTCCTAGACCGATATTTCGATGCGTTACACACGGAATGACAAAGTGAGTATACCCCCATACTGTGGTTGGAGGGTATAAAAATATGTATTTTTTTGACCTCAAATTCTTTTGACCACCAATTTTTGGTAAACAAAGAAAATGTTAAATTTTGTTCATATCTAATTAAAAACACACTTACAAGGGAAGTCTCCCTGGTGTCACCCCTCCGATCTTTATGAAATTTGAATATGTTGTTAAGAACGAAAATTAATTCGACACGTATTTTTTTTAGCGGCCCAAACTCATTTTTAGGCGGGGTCGATTTGTATGGGGGCAAATTGACCTTTTTCACTTTTTTACGATTTACGCCTATTTAAACAAAATTAATATAGGCATGTGTGGTATCAGATTAAAGATATTAAAAATACCTATCTCGTGGTTCTAACAACGGGCCAAAGAATTTAATATTTTTCGACTTATTAACAAAAATGTCCTAAAATTTTGGTATTTTACTCAATATGACGAAAAGTTGTGCATGTTTGGACACGTTCTTAGCACACGTAGATAGGTTTTCCAAAGAGCTTTCATTTGGTATGTAACTTCACTAGGTTTCTTTACATAATATAGGAGAAAAACGAATAAACTGAAAAGTGGCCTTTTTCTCTTTTTTACCTCTTTTTTACCCCCTAAATATGAATTTGGGCTGTACAAAATAAAACCAATTCCATAAAGATCCGCGGGTGACACTAGGTAGACTTCCCTTGTTAGCTGTATTTATTAATTAAATAAAAATAACCAGTGTCGCCGCGCACAGTGGGTTGAGTGATCAAAAATACGACAAAGTTGAAAATTTCTTGTTCAATTCTTGAATTTAAAAAATTTATTCTAATAGAAAAATTTCGAAATCTGGCATTGGTTTTTCTGTATCTGTTGTGGTTAAAAAGATATAGTTATCGAAAGTGAGAAAAAAATTTCATAGTTTCGTTTTCTTATTTTTTTGTAAAAAAGTTTTGGATTTTTGAAAATTAAAAAAAAAAGAATAAAATATGTCTTGCGATCCATCATATTTATTAATGGTCCAGTTCGTAGATGGGATGAATCCGGTCGGGAGAACAAATTCCCCCTTGAAGAACTAAACCAACCCCTGAAAACTGATATTTTTTATACTTTTGTTGAGCAAATGAAACATTTTTATATCAAAAGAAGTTCAAAGTCCTGAATTTGGACCCAGAGAAATACAAAATGTCATTTTATGGCCCGCCCCTTTTAATATCCCCCTTTAGATATTAAATATTAATTTAAATAACAACAAAATTATGTTGCTTTAGTTCAAAAATCCCGCCTCACTTACCCAACCCTTGGAAAAACTTAAATATTTGTCTACACTAAACATCAAAGTGAGAAAGATGAAATTTAACAAGGTGTTGGTGCGTAAAAATGCCCTTCATGTATGTTTTTGCCAAATGAAATGGCTGGAAGTCCGCCAAGGATATTAACGGACAAACTTTTCAAAGGACCTTATTGGCATCCTTTTGTCCTGATGCAGCAAAAAAAATTAGGAGACCGTTTTCTTTCAATTGGTTTCTATCTCAGCATCTTTAATTTTTATACCCTCCTACCACAGTATGGGGGTATATATATACTCACTTTGTCATTCCGTGTGTAACGCATCGAAATATCGGTCTAGGACCCCATAAAGTATAAATATTATTGATCAGTGGTCGATTCTTAAACATTCTAGGGATGTCCGTCTGTCTGTGGAAGACACGATACAGCCCAAAATAGCTAAACTCCTGAAATTTGCCACAAATATGCCTTATGGCCATAGGCTGGTTCAGTTCGGTGATGAGAAAAATCGGACAGCGGGAAAAAAATTCTCCTTGAGGAACTAAACCAACCTCTAAAAAACTTAATTTTTCACAGGTTTTATTATAATTTTATTAAGCAAATTAAACATTTTAATGTCGGAAGAAGTTCTACTTTTTTTTTTGTAATTTTACAGTTTTTCTTGTAATTTTACAAATTTCCAAGATTTTTTTACAAAAAAATCTAGTAAATTTACGAGAATTTCTTGAAAGTTTTATTTCGCCAAAAAAGTTGTAAATTTAAAATTTTATTGTTAAAAATCTTGTAAAATTACAAAAAAGTTCGTAATTTTTACTAGGAATTCTCGTAAAATAGGAGGTAGCAAAAAAATCTAGTAAAATCACGAAACCTCCTCCTAAGTTTTATCGCGTCAAAAAAATTGTAAATTTACAATTTTTTGGTAAAAAGCTTGTAAAATTACAAAATTATTGGTAAAAAAAACTGCGAGAGGAAGGTGACTCCAATAAGCCTCTGCCGGCCTCCTCCCCCCACAAAAAAGCCCCTGTCGTTATTTTTTTACATGTTGGAGGGTATCAAAAATTTGGCACTGCCGAATTGAAAGCTCTTGTTTTAATTAAAATGTCCTTGGAATCTTTAAAGTTCTCTAAAAAGGACAAATGATCACCGAATGAAAAATTGTAAACGTAGTTTTACTCTAGGTGGCTCTAGTTTCACGTGTATAAGGAATTTTTTATGTGTTAAAGTTTGTATTGGACGGTGTATTAAGTGTGAAATCAACTGTTCAGTCGAATGGTTAAAATAGTCGTTTAGTTTTTTAAGAATTTATTTATGCATGTTCTTAATTTAAAGTTTCACAACTTTATCCCATAAAATTAATACTCACAATATTTTGTTATTTCAATTCCTTAACATTTTAGCATAATTATAAAACTTTTAAATTTTTTTATTTGATTTTAAAAAATATGTTGCCTACTTTTAGGCTGTTTTTTTAACAAGCCTTACATTCTGTTTATTTTGTCTATTCTTTAGCAGTTTTTTTTTTTACAAAAATACTTTGGTAAATAAATTCTTCTTGGTTTGTTAAAAAAATAAAACATACATACTTCAACTTTAACCACAAACTAATTCGATTTGACATCGATTAAACTTTGTAAACATTACACTCATACTATGATAAAAAAAATATAAAAAAAAGTAAAACATGTACAATAAATACTGCTCCACAAGGAACATTCAGGTATTTTCATATATTTGTTGTTGTTTGTAAAAGAATTTTTGTTGTTTACTGTTAAATGTATGACAACAATAAAACATCAATCACAACAAGTAGTAAAAAGAAGAAGAGGTAACAGTGAAGAAAGAAAGCACACACACACACACGCACACAACGTGCACAAGCAACAAGCAAATGTGAAAATGTAAACTTACAAACACACACACATATACTTATGCAACTACTAGTATAAATAAACATACTTTCTGTAACACTCATGTATACCATTCATGTTTTACATTTACACAAACAACTGGTACACACCAACAGTTAAGTGCTCTCTCACTTGCTAAAGGTAGACTACCAACAAACAAACAAAATTAAAAAAAATCAACAGTAGAAGTCACAAATGACAAAAGACTGTTGTGGCTTGCTTTTTTGTTTATTTGTTTATACAAGGACATAACATTCATTCATATGGATCCTGGTATTATAGGCACTTGACTACAAGTGTGTGTGTTTGTAAGTGCACCTATATAGAAGTGTAGAGTAGACTAGAGTGTTAGAACTTGTTACATTTTACATGTTGCGAGTAGTTTAAAAGTACTACAACATTTGAAAATGCATGAAATTTATTGTATTCCGAGTGGTCAACAAATTATTGTTTAACAATTTTTTTTTTTGTGTTGGTTACATTTGTGTTTAGCTAGTGAAGAAATCAACACATACTTACTCGATGTTAAGCTTCCGGTTTTAAATGTGAGTTTTAGTTGTTTGGTGTTTTTTTTATACATTTTTGTTAGGATGCGTTTTATATAAAGTGTTTATTAACATTTAACCCATGTTAGGAAGTTATAATATTAAGTACTCAGTTTGAAGCACTATTCCCAATTGTTTTTAAAAGAAAAAATTAAACTTACAGCTAGCAACATGCTGCCATCAACATGTTTTAAATGAGAACTTACGTTGTATTTAAAAAATCAGAAAAAAAAAAATTGTGGAATAATTCTATCTACAAATTTTTTAGAGCAATTCTGTCTGTAACATGTTGCTGGCAAAATAGTTTTGTTTGCATTATAATATTTTTAAATTATAATACTAAGTACTCAACTTGGAACACTTTTACTAACTGTTTCCAGATGAAAAAATCAGAAAAATAATTTTTAAAAAATTCTATCTCGAAAATTTTAAGAGATACTCTGTCTGAAACGTGTTTTAGGCAACACATTTTTGTTGGAAACACTGCACAAATAATTTAATGAAAATAAAATATTAAAATAAATAAATAATCAATTTGGAACACTTGTCCCAACTGTTTCCTTAGGAAAAAATCAGAAAAAAAATTGTGGAAAAATTCTATCTACCAAATTTTTGTGGGCAATTATGTCTGCAACATGTAGCTGGTAACATATTTCTGTTTTCAACATTACAAAAATGATTTTATGAGATAGGAAGTTATAACATTAAGTATGTACTCATTTTAAAGCACTTTTCCCAACTATTTTTTAAATAAATAAATAAACTTACAGCTAGAAACATGTTGCCAGCAACATGTTTTAAATGAAAACTTACGTTGTTCATATTTAGATAATCAGAAAAAAAAAATTTGTAGAACAATTCTATCTACATAGTTTTTAGAGCAATTATGTTTGCAGCATGTTGCTTGCAAAATATTTGTGTTTGCAACATTGAAAAAATGATTTATATTATAGTATTAATGCTCGTAATTTCAACAAGTAGGTAACTAAGGGTGTAAAATACCTAACAGATATCTTTACCTAGCCGGTAAATTAACATTGAAAACCTAAGAGGTAAGTTTAAGAAATTTTTCTTACACGGTAGATATATATATAATAGTTATCTGCTTGTTGAAATTACGGCTATAAGTACACAATAACCCATGACTGCCGACGATCAAAGTTTTAGATTTTTGAAATTTTTTGAAAAAATATATGTCTTGCGACACATCAAATTCATTAATTTTGATGCGAGAACACGAATATGATTTTTATATTCCCCCCACTTAGTGATAGAGGATATATATAAGTTTGTCATTCCGTTTGTAACTCATCGAAATATCGGTCTGGGACCCCATAAAGTTATATATTCATGATGCCCGATCGATTTTAAGAGATTCTAGCGATGTCCGTCTGTCTGTCTGTGGAAAATGCTATCACGGACAAAATATTCCACAGAGATGACTGAAACTTAACATATTTATTGGAAGTTCTCCCGAGAAGTTTGGTATTGCATTTGAGCGATATCGGTTAAGCGGTTCAAAAGTTATGAACAAAAATGTAAGCACACCTCAAAAATTTCAGTACATTCAACCCAGGAAAATTTTTCAGAACCGATTCCGATAACACTTGTTCTAGAACAGGTTCTTCGGTAATCAAACACTATTACACTTTAATTATTCAGAACAAGTTATGTGAATATTATTGTGAAGCTTGTTCTATGCAATCTAAATTTCATAACATTTTAGTTCTCAGGAATTAAAAAAAAATTATGTGTCAAAAAAATTAAAAAATAAATATAATTTTTTTTTTTTGTGTTCACCAAGAAAAAACACGAAATTCTATGAAAATATCAGGATATAATCACGAAAATTGTTGATACGAAGGTAAGTAAATTAAATTTTGATTGTCTGGGTCGGGACTAATACTAATAAAATAATGTTTTTCATTTTTGTTTGCAGAAAATTCATGTTCTGATGTAACTTTATTGCAAGGCCCAAAATGCAATTTTGGATGCGAAAAAGGATGTATGTGTGTTAAAAAAATTAATATACGATTATCTTTTTCTTTTTTTAATAAATTAATGCAATTCAAAATATTTCTTTAATTCTCATTTCTGTTCTAAATTTTACTTCCAGAACCGGTTCCGAAGAACAAAAATGTGTTCCAATTTTGCTTACAAACACCTGTTGCTTTTGGGACAATCCCTTTGTTAAAAGAATCGGTGTTGCACAAGAATTAGAACAGGTTCTAGGGAAGTATAAGTTGTTCCACAATCGGTTCTTTGCAACCGAAAATTTTGCTGGGCAACATAACCTAAAAATATAAAATGCTTTAATTCGGCTTCTGGTTGACATATGTGAACATAATTGAACCCCAAATGGTATTTAAGCAAGTACGAACATTTTTTTGACAAAAAAAAGAAAAACAAGTAAAAAAGTTAAATTCGGCCTTGCCGAATGTAGTGATACCCTCCACAATTTCAAAAAGATTATTTCAAAAATCTTTATTTAAAAGGAAATTACTTTTGAAAAAAAAAAAATTTAAAAAAAAATTTCCGCGAAAAAAATTTTTGGTAAAAAAAAAAATCCGCGATTTTTTTCTTTTTTTTGTAAAAAATATGTTTGTACTTGTTTAAATACCATTTGATGTTCAATTATGTTCGCATATGTCAACCAGAAGACGAATTGAAGCATTTTGTATTTTTAGGTTATTTTGAATGTACTAAAATTTTTTAGGTGTGCTTACATTTTCGTTCATAACTTTTGAACCGCTGAACCGATATCGCTCAAATGCAATACCAAACTTCTCGGGAGAACTTCCAATAAATATGTTAAGTTTCAGTCATCTCTGTGCAATATTTTGTCCGCTACAGCATTTTCCACAGACAGACAGACAGACGGACAGACGGACAGACGGACAGACGGACAGACGGACAGACGGACAGACGGACAGACGGACATCGCTAGAATGTCTTAAAATCGATCGGGCATCATGAATATATATACTTTATGGGGTCCTAGGCCAATATTTCGAGGTGTTACAAACGGAATGACAAACTTATATATACCCTCTATCACTAGAGTGGAGGGTATAAAAAACGCGGATTTTTTTTTACCAAAATTTTTTTTCGCGGAAATTTTTTTCAATTTTTTTTTTTTTTCGAAAGTAATTTCCTTTTAAATAAAGTTTTTGGCAATAATCTTTTTGAAATTGTGGAGGGTATCACTACATTCGGCAAGGCCGAATTTAACTTTTTTACTTGTTTTTTTTTTTTAAATCACAGTTTTCGAGAGATCGCTATGGCAGATTTTTCCTACGTTCAAGATACATACGTATTTAAAAAAAAATCTAAATGTTTTCTCCTTTACGCTTTCGTAGAGTGTAATGCAATTTTTCCTGTAAATTTAATTTGAGTCAAAACCTATCATTTAAACGCGTGGCGCGTCGATCAAAGTTTTGATTTCTTAGAAAATTTTTACTAAAAAATCTAAACTTTGATCGCAGGTCGTCATGTGTCAAAATAGTTTGATTTAGCTCAAATTAAGTTTAAATGAAAGGTTGTAAAAAAAGATATTGTAAAAAAAATTGGACAAAAATTTACAAAGGAGTAAGGAAGTCCTCAACTCAACGTCGGTTTAAAAATATTTTAAATATCCCTGAAGATGATCAGCGATGCTGATAGAAATATTGGAAAAAATAAATATATTTAAATAAAAACTTCATAAAAATTTTTTGAATTTTTATTTTATATATAAAACCCCATAACCTCAAGCCAAAATAAACTCATCAAACATCAACACAAAAGGTTAACTACAAATATTCAAACATTGGAGATTTTATCATTTTTTGAATGTAGGAATAAACCGCCATTTTTTGAAATTTTTTTGCAAATCTCAGATTGCGAAAAAAAAATTTCATACAAAAAAAACTGTTTTTTGAAAAGAAAAAAAGGTATTTACGTCCAGCAACATGTTGCCAGAAACATAATATTGTAAGTGCAAAATTATATAATATTATTAAAAACAGAAAAAAAAAATCTAAAATTTGTGTTTGTTATTATGGTGAAACTCGATTTAATAAATTAAACGAACTATTGGTCTTCAACCCCTAGTAAAATTCGACTCAGAAAGTTTTAAAGAGCATATTAACCCTTTAACTGCACGTTTTAAAGTATTCTATGAAGATTTTGGAAAAATAACTAAAATTACCCCAAAAATGTAAAAAACCCCTTCGGGGGTATAAGTCTTATAATGGTATAATTTTGTTTTTGTACCATCCAAGATTCAAAATCGTGTTTCACAGTGTACTGCATTTGTTAGAATAAAATACACTCATGATCATAAAAATAGGTACACCACCTGAACTATTTTTGAAATGCCAATAACTTTCAAATTAAGATATTTTTTAATGAGCAAATGTGTTTTTTTTTTAGTATTCGATGTGGCAAAGATATTATATATCAAAGCATGGCAAGTCCATCTTTATTTATTGTTTGCCAGTTAACGGTTAATAAAAAGTGCTTTCAGCAGGTGATCATAATAATAGGTACACTCGAAATTTTTCCTATTTTTTTCAATTTAAAGGTCATATTTTGCAATTATTTATATAGATTCAAATAATTTGGTAAAAATACTTGTAAAATACAATTAATTATCCAATAACACTGTGCAACAAGAAAAATGAGCCTCAATGCCTTCAACGCCATATGAAAGTAGACCATCAAGTGAACAAAATCACCAAAGGGTTTTGCAAAGTCAGTTCGGATTTCTTTTTTATAGCCCACTGAAGTTTTTATATTTTTATCAAAGGCGTTTGGAAAACGTCAAAAATACTATAATAAGAGCACATCTGAGCTTCAAAATATTATTTGACGTCTTCAGTGAAATTTTATGGCGGTTCTTTTCTTGGAACATTTTAACCCTCTAACTACCATTTTAAGGGGTCATTTTAGTCCTTTTTCCAAAACTGAACACAGAAGTCTAATAAAACGTCCATTTAGAGGGTTAAAATGTTCTACAAATATTTTCCTCATAAAATTTCACTAGGGGTTGTCGAATGTTCAAAGTTTGTGCGACATGCGCAAAATGCTTAAAATGGGTCAAGTATAAATAATCAATGTTTGTTATTTATTTTTACCACAGCAGTGTTAAAAAATATAGACAAAAAACAGTGCAAATATACTTTTGAGCTAAAAATGATGTTCTGATGTGTTTTATAAAATTTTATGATGAATCTTTTCTTTGACCGAATTAACCCTCTAGCTCCCGTTTTAAAGGGTTATTTTTGTCCGTTTTTAAAAGTAATACAAAAAAGTCTATAAAAAAGGCAGTTAGAGGGTTAAAATGTTTAACAAATATTTTCTGCATCAAATTTTACTTGGGCACGTCTAAGACAGAAAGTTAGTCCAGCATATAGGAAATGCTTTAAAATTTTAAGGTATTAAATTTTTTTTTATATTTTTTTTGGGCCGAAATATAAAAAAAGCAAATAAAAAAGTTAAATTCGACTTTGTCGAATGTATTGATACCCTCCACAATGTAAAAAAGTATATTTGCAAAAAAAAAAAACAAAAAAAAAAATTTAAGAAAAATAAATCAGCGAAAAAATTTTTTGGTAAAAAAAAATTGAAAATGTTTTTTTTTGTAAAAAACAAAAAAAAAAAATTTAAGAAAAAAAGTCCGACAAAAAAATTTTTGGGAAAAAAAAATTGAAAATGTTTTTTTTGTAAAAAAATATGTTTGTACTTGTCTAAATGCCATTCGGTGATCAATTCTGTTCACATGTGTCAACCAGCAGCCGAATTTAAGCATTTTGTGTTTTTAGGCTATGTTGAATGTACCACAATTTTCGAGGTGTTCTTACATTTTCGTTCATAACTTTTGAACCGCTGAACCGATTTCGCTCAAATGCAATACAAAAACTACTTAGGGCAACAACAAGTAAATATGCTAAGTCTTATATATCTCTTTTATCTGTTTAATACTTTGATCGTGATCACCATTTTAGATATCTTGGGAAAAAGTCGCGTGATGCCGTTCTAGCGAAAATTTGTTGGTGGAGCAAAAATATATTTGAGGACGAAGAAGAATTAGGTGGGGAAAAGACCTAAGCTTTCTTTTGAGTCAAAAAAGGGCCCGACATAACCTAAAAACACAAAATGCTTTAATTCGGTTACTGGTTGACACATGTGAACAGAATTGATCACCGAATGGTATTTAAACAAGTACAAACATATTTAAAAAAAAAAACATTTTCTTGAAGTTTTTTTTTTTAACAAAAATTTTTTTTTGCGGATTTTTTTTTAAATTTTTTTTTTTTTTGCAAATAAACTTTTTTACATTGTGGAGGGTATTAATACATTCGACAAAGTCGAATTTAACTTTTTTACTTTTTTTTTTATATTTCGTGCCGAAAAAAAAAAAATTAAATACTTTAAAGTTTTTAAGCGTTTTCTATTTGCTGGACGAACTTTCTGTCTTAGACGTACCCTAGTAAAATCTTATGCAGAAAATATTTGTAAAACATTTTAACCCACTAACTGCCTTTTTTATAGACTTTTTTGTGTTTCTTTTAAAAAAGGACAAAAATGACCCTTTAAAATGGGACCTAGAGGGTTAATTTGGTCAAAGAAAAGAATCATCATAAAATTTTATAAAACACATCAAAACATCATTTTAGCTCAAAAGTATATTTGTACTGTTTTTTGTCGATATTTTTAAACACTGCTTTGGTAAAAAAATATAACAAACATTGATTATTTCTACTTGACCCTTTTTAAGCACTTTGCGCACGTCGCATAAACTTTGAACATTTGACAACCCCTAGTGAAATTTTATGAGGAAAATATTTGTAGAACATTTTAACCCTCTAAATGGACGTTTTATTAGACTTCTGTGTTTAGGTTTTGAAAAAGGACCAAAATGACCCCTTAAAATGACAGTTAGAGGGTTAAAATGTTCTAAGAAAAGAACCGCCATAAAATTTCACTGAAGACATCAAATCTTATTTTGAAGATCAGATGTGTTTTTATTGTAGTATTTTTGGCGTTTTCCAAACGCCTTTGACAAAAAAATGAAAACTTCAGTGGGCTATAAAAAAGAAATCCGAACTGACTTTGCAAAACCCTTTGGTGATTTTGTCCACTTGATGGTCTACTTTCATATGGCGTTGAAGGCATTGAGGCTCAATGCGATGACCCAAAATTTGTTGCACAGTGTAATAAGCGTCCATTTTGTTAGAAAATGACTAGAAAAAAGCACTGTTCTTCTGATGAACGGACCATAGCTGAAAACTTTAAAAAATCTGGAAAATCTATATCAAAATGCTTGGGCCGGTCCGTGAACTTCGTTCAAAATACCTTAAAAATGGAAAAAAAATTAGAAACACGTGTTAGATCATATAAAAGATCCCCGGTTGCTGATCGCCATATTATTTCTATTTCAAAAAAGGACCCATCCAAGTCCTCAAAAGCTGTTTTTGCCAAAATTACAAGCGTAAAAGGCAAACCAACTGTTCACCGACGTCTCCAGTAGGTTAAATTACCCAGTCAAATAGCACGAAGAGTCCTTCAGATGTGTAAGAAGAATATTAGATAGGGTTAAATATAGGCAAGGAATACTTGCTCTAGAGCAGAATTGAAGGCTATGTTTCCCCTACTGAAATTGGAAGCAAAAAATATTCGTAGAGTACTTTAACCCTTTAAATGCACGTTTTAGAATACCTTTATAAGAGTATTTTAAAACAGGACTAAAGTGACCCCTGGAATGACCTCTTAAAATGAACAATAAAGGCTTAATATGTTCTAAAAAAAAGAACCGCCCGAACAAGTATTTCTTGCCTATATTTAACCCCATCTCATATTCTTCTGATGCATCCGTACGACTCTTCTCGCTATTTGGCTGAATAAATTAGCCTGCCGTAGACGTTGGTAAACAGTTGGCGCGCTTATTACGCTTGAAATTTCGGCTGAAATAGCTTTGTGGAACTTGGATGGGTCCTTTTTTTAAAAACGAAACGATATGGCGACTAGTGGTTGGGGATGTTTTATATGATCTAACACGTGTTTCTATTTTTTTTTTCATTTTTAAGGTATTTTGAACGAAGTTCACGGACCGGCCCAAGCATTTTGATATAGATTTTCCAGATTTTTTAAAGTTTTCAGCTATGGTCCGTTCATCAGAATAACAGTGCTTTTTTCTAGTCATTTTCTAACAAAATGGACACTTATTATTGGATAATTAATTGTATTTTTCAAGTATTTTTACCAATTTATTTGAATCTATATAAATAATTGCAAAATATGACCTTTAAATTGAAAAAAATAGGAAAAATTTCGAGTGTACCTATTATTATGATCACCTGCTGGAAGCACTTTTTATTAACCGTTAACTGGCAAACAATAAATAAAGATGGACTTGCCATGCTTTGATATATAATATCTTTGCCACATCGAATACTAAAAAAAAAAACACATTTGCTCATTAAAAAATATCTTAATTTGACAATTATTGGCATTTCAAAAATAGTTCAGGATGTGTACCTATTATTATGATCATGAGTGTATATGTATTTTTGACTTAATAATGTGCACAGAACCACAGCTGTAGTGCAAATAACTAATGTTTAAAACTAATGTTGCAACATGTTGCTAACCGCAACATTAAAATTATTTTATAATTTGTTGAACTTCTCATTATAAATTCAAAATCACAAAAAAACTACCCAAATTTGTCACCACTATAATTGACAGTGGTGACAAAACGTTTGCAACATGTTATTAGAAACTGTTTATGTGAAAAAAAATATGTTTTTTCACATGTCGACAAAGTAAATACAACATGCTGCCAGCCAAATATTTTTACAAGTGCAAAGTAACATAAGGCCTTTTTTGTTGGCAAACTTTGATTGTTACCATGCATCAAAACGAAAAAAACGACACATTAACTTCCATAAATTTCTCAATTTAATTTAGCGTCATTTTAAATAGTTTTGTAAAATATTACACATTTTCGATAAAATATTGATAAAATTAGTTTATTAGACGAAATTTAGCTTGAAAGCAACACAAAAACATTTATCTTTTTTATTAATACCAAAGAGAGCCATTAACAATAAGAGAATCATTCACAATGTATGCAAGTTAATTTTTAACTTCTAGAATTTTGAGCGTTAACACTAATGTGAACTTTGTATGGTAGAACACTGATAATTATGCCAACAAAAAACGCCTATAGTTTTAAAACTTCTAACATGAATAAACAACAATGAATCTTTTGCTAACATGTTTGTAGCAACATGTTGCTAACATTCCATTTACCAAATAAATTTTTTCTACTTTTTAAACAAAAACAAGAAATAATCTTTTAAGCAAAGTGTTTGAGATAAAATTGTTTTTAAAAATCAAGCAACATGTTGCTAGCGATGTAAAAATTTATTATACTGAAAAGTTTCAAATCTTTTAGACTATAATGTTAACAATTTAAAATTATTTTTTTTTTAAGAATTATTTCACCTCCTTTTCGTAATTGGGAAAACAATGGGTTAAATTTTTGTATAGGACGTACGAAGAGAAGGATGTCTTTGTTTAATGAGCCCGAGGTTTTAACATTCCTTTTGTTTTTGTTTTAGCTCGCTTTATTTTTAATTTTTTTTTTTGTCTGTCCTATGTTGTTGTTTGTCATCGTTTTCTTATGTTATAGTTTTAGTTTTAACAAATTTTTGTTCATTCGTTTTTGTTGTTTTTAACCCAACAGCTTAAACACTCATACTCGGTGTCACATGGTGTCTGGTACCATGTCGTGTGTCTTTTCAGTTGTCTCTGCGTTTTTAACAGAAAAGTCACCAAAAACGACAAAAAAACAAACTTACAAAAAAAAGGAATGAAACTTTTTTTTTCTGTGTTTTGATTACAACTTGACTAAAGTAAACAATAACTATGTGGTGGCAAATGTTTTTAAAATGCCAGAGAATGTAACAACTACTACATACAACAATGACTACTTCCGTTGATTTTAGCAACAACTAAAAAAGTACGGATTTATAAATTTAAACAAAACACAAAAAAAATTGGATAAAAATACTATTAGCAAGAAAAAATAACAGGGAGTTAGTCTTAAGTTCTGTGTGTATGTCTTGTGAGTATGGAGGGAAAAACTTATAAAAATTTTAAATTTTAATTATTGATAACAATAAAATTGTATGTTTGCAACATGTTAGCCTAAATATTTTTTTATAATGGTTCATGAAAAATGTTGGATTTAAAGAAAAATTGCTGGAGTTTGGAGTTGAAAGAATTTTTATTATAGAAACTTACAGAAATCTCTGTTGAGTTAGAAATTGCTATTTTCAAAAAGTTTTTTTAAATCTTAAAAATTTTGTTATACAACTAGGCGTATGATGTATGTGAAATTTTTGCATTAATTAAATATTACTCATACGTCCAATGAGTAATAATATTACCATAGCCCTCATAAAATCGATCGATGAGCTTTATATAATCTTTACAGGATCATAGACCAATATTTTGATAAATTACAATCGTCATTGCATAAAGTCGCGTTTAAAAAAAAATTAAATGAGACCCATCTAATGCATAAGGCCGCTTTTAGGCTGCCCTGTGGATTTGGTTATAACTTTTGAACGACATCACTTACTAACAAGGGAATGGTCGATTTTGAAAGCTAACATTGCACAGATTTATATTGTGTTCTTCTTTATTACCGAATTTGTTTTGTTTATAAATATGCGAAAAGTGAAAACAAAAGAATGTATGTAGTGAGGAAGAGTACAATATAAATCAGCGTAATGTTAGCTTTCAAAATCGGCCACTCTCTTGTTTGTAAGTGATGCCGTTCAAAAGTAACAACCATATCCACAGGGCCGCCTTAAAGCAGCCTTATGCATTAGAGTATTAGTGAATTGTTTTTTGAAAACGGTACTATATGTCAAAATCGGTTAATTTGTACCAAATCGACAAGACTAAAAAAAAGACAACCAAATGTCCAATATATTAGATAAAATGTCTGAAAGGGTTAATATTCAATTAAGAATTAAATAATTGTGTACTGTAGTTTTATAAGAACCGTATACCTTATAATACTTTGGAAAGATTCGTATAAAATTCTTAAAAATGCATTCGAGCAGTAAAAAAATGGTTTAAAAGCAATAAAATTTACAAAACTTTAGTCAGAGTCGTATAAGAGATTAAGGGAATTCTTTGAAAAACATTATAGCTGTTCACCTATGTTAAACATAAGAAATAAGAGAATGGTTTGTTGTAATAAAACCAAATAAGTTGCAATAGTTTTGAAAGAGTCGTATAAGCGTTTTGAAATCTCATATTTATAATTTTATAATTAAATAAATTTATAAAGATGTATTTCAGCCTCATAATAAAGTCTATATAAGAGTTGTATAAGAGCCACACAACTTATAAGAGTTTTGGCAGAGTTGTATAGTATAAGAAATTTATAATTTCATAATTAAAGAAATTTGTAAAATTACAGTTTTTAAAATTCCGTATAAGAATTGTATAATAAGTTTTGCCAGAGTTGTAACGTATGAGAGCTTTATAATTTCATAGTTATAGAAATTTGTAGAAATTATAGTTTTTAAAATTCTGTATAAGAATTGTAGAATACATGTTTATGCGATAAAAGCATTATTTATAAGATAATTGTTTATTATAGTTGTATTAGAGCCGGATATGTTGCACTAATTTTGAAAGAGTCGTATTGCAGTTTTATGATTTCATATTTATAATTTTATAATTAAAGGAATTTATAAAAATTCATTAGATTCATATAATAAATCCTATGTAATTGTTTAATAAGAGCCACACAATTCACAAAAGTTTTGAGAGAATTGTATAAGAGTTTTATGAAAAATTGTAAATACCATCATAGTTGTATAATTCCGAGTAAGAATTATATAAGAGTTGTATTAAGGCTTTATAAGAGTCATATAAGTTGTAATAGATTTGAAATAGTCGTATACGAGTTTTATGAAATTTATAGAACAGTATAAAGTACTGCTCAAAATTATAGCGCACTTTAAATTATTTTTTACAACTTATTGTTTCTATTCAAAATATTAAAAAAATGTCAAGTTTTTTTGTGTCAATTAAACATTTTTATTCAAATTTATTTAATTTAAGTCACAATTCAGTTTTAAATAACACAATAAAAATATCAGAGGTGGTTTTATAAAAAAAAGTCTTAAATAGACTGTTCATAATTATAGCGCACTAAAAAAAAATAATTCATTAAATGAAAAGTTGATCAAAATTTAAACACAGCCTGATGAAAAACTTGTTCCTTTAGCTTTTAAAAATACATTTAATCCTATTTGAAATCGATTTGACCGATTTGGAGCAGTCATTTATGGTTGCTTTCGACTAGATATCCTTCAAAGCGCTGATCAGTTCATTTTTATAGTTATTTGGTAGATTTAAGGGCCACTATCGGTAGTAGACCCAATTATTTTAATTGGGTTAATGTCTGGTGACTATTTTAATATCATTTGGCCAATATAATTGGGGAAAATTGTTGTTTCCGAACCAGTCCATCGAGAATTTTGCCTTATGACAGGGGGCATTATCCCTTTAAATGCAGGCCTAGGTCGATTCAGACCCAAATATTTGATCAAAATATGAAGAAAATACTTCAGAAATGGAATCGATATATCTTCTAGCAGTTGAAAGTCCTTCTTAAAAGAGTAATAAGCCGGTACCATGGCCTGTAAAACATTTGCATACGCTAACAGAACCAATACCACGTTGTGTGCTTGGTAGGCACCATTATGATTGATCCTTATCTTGCATTGTATATCGAACAAATGATGGATTTTAACCATTTATTACTTCATTATAATAATTTATTGATGACAAATAATTTATTAGGTGATCGTTTTTAATTTTTTCAATATACAATGCAAGATAAGGATCAATCATAATGGTGCCTGCCAAGCACACAACGTGGTATTGGTTCTGTTAGCGTATGCAAATGTTTTACAGCCCATGGTACCGGCTTATTACTCTTTTAAGAAGGACTTTCAACTGCTAGAAGATATATCGATTCAATTTCTGAAGTATTTTCTTCATATTTTGATAAAATATTTGGGTCTGAATCGACCCAGGCCTGCATTCAAAGTGATAATGCCCCCTGTCATAATGCGAAATTCTCGATGGACTGGTTCGGAAACAACAATTTTTCCCAATTATATTGGCCAAATGATATTAAAATAGTCACCAGACATTAACCCAATTGAAAACATTGGGTCTACTACCGATAGTGGCCCTTAAATCTACCAAATAACTATAAAAATGAATAGATCAGCGCTTTGAAGGATATCTAGTCGGAAGCAACCATAAATGACTGCTCCAAATTGGTCAAATCGATTTCAAATAGGATTAAATGTATTTTTAAAAGCTAAAGGAACAAGTTTTTCATCAGGCTGTGTTTAAATTTTGATCAACTTTTCATTTAATGAATTAATTTTTTTTAGTGCGCTATAATTATGAACAGTCTATTTAAGATTTTTTTTTATAAAACCACCTCTGATATTTTTATTGTGTTATTTAAAACTGAATTGTGACTTAAATTAAATAAATTTGAATAAAAATGTTTAATTGACACAAAAAAACTTGACATTTTTTTAATATTTTGAATAGAAACAATAAGCTGTAAAAAATAATTTAAAGTGCGCTATAATTTTGAGCAGTACTTTATAAGCCGTATTAAGCCAGCTGACTAGTTGTATAAAGGATGAGAGATAAGATATTTTGGTACTAAAGTTGTATAAGAGATATAAAAGTTAGAATTTTACGTTAAAAAAATTACGATAACTAAAAATTAATTTTTGCACACAAATTTATTTGTATTCAAAATGGTCTGGGCATGGTAGAGTGTATTTAAGGATTCCGTATACTCAAATTAACATGCTTACTTGTTTTGTTTTTTGTTTTTTTTTTTATTATTATAAACAACATAACAGCCGTATAAGTATTTCAAATGCTAAACAAATAACATATTACTCATACGTTCAGTCAAAAGTATTAAAAAATAGTATATTTTTTTTATTCAAATATGTCTTGTAAGTTCAAGACTTTATTTTTATCCTTTAAAACTAAATTTCCAAATCTATAAATAATTTTATGGCAATATTCCAATATCAAATCAACAAGTTTTTATGTCTTCACAACCAATAAACACTGGCAATGATTTCCAAATATAAAAAAAGCAAAAACCTTTGATTTTCTAACTAACATTAAGTTATATATTTAATGCTTTTTTATGTAACATATGTTTAAACTTAGCATGACAAGGACATGCCATAAAAATGATAATACATATAAAAAACTACAAGAAAAACTAACAACAAGTAAAAAAGTTAAATTCGGCCTTGCCGAATGTAGTGATACCCTCCACAATTTCAAAAAGATTATTGCAAAAAACTTTATTTAAGAGGAAATTACTTTTGAAAAAAAAAAAAAATTTCGAGAAAAAAAATTTTGGTAAAAAAAAATCCGGGATTTTTTTTTTTTTTTTGTTCGTAATTGTTTAAATACCATTTGGTGTTCAATTATGTTCACATATGTCAACCAGAAACCGAATTAAAGCATTTTGTATTTTTAGGTTATGTTGAATGTACTGAAATTTTTGAGGTGTGCTTACATTTTCGTTCATAACTTTTGAACCGCTGAACCGATATCGCTCAAATGCAATACCAAACTTCTCGGGAGAACTTCCAATAAATATGTTAAGTTTCAGTCATCTCTGTGCAATATCTTGTCCGCGACAGCATTTTCCACAGACAGACAGACAGACGGACAGACGGACAGACGGACAGACGGACAGACGGACATCGCTAGAATGTCTTAAAATCAGTCGGGCATCATAAATATATATACTTTATGGGGTCCCAGATCGATATTTCTATGAGTTACAAACAGAATGACAAACTTATATATACCCTCTATCACTAGAGTGGAGGGTATAAAAAACAATTTGCCAACCCAAAAAAAGAAATGCTAGAAAACACTTCTAATATACCCCTGGTTAACCACAAATGAACCCCTCTTCAAAAATATATCTCCTCCTAAAAGTAGGCATTACAATAAACGCTTTTCATAATTTCAAATTAAACCTTTAGCGTTTGTAGGCATATAAATAAATTTATTTAATTCGTCATTAAATTCTAGTTTATATATTTTTTTTTGTGTAACCATGACTATAAACACAAAATAACATGCAATCAATGATGACATGCCACCGCCAAGAGTTACAAAAAGAAAAAAAGAGTTTTTTTTTACCAGACAAAGTTAGAAATATATTTATTTGCTATATGAAAATTTTGAATATTCTAATGTTTTTCATGTTAAAATTGTTTGTGAAAGTATGTAGAAAACGCATATACATAGTTTGGCGGCTTGCAAATAAACAGAAAACCAAAAACTTTCACAACATACAAGAGTTTTCTATTTCCTTTTATAATTACCAGTGAAAAATGAAACATATAAAAAGATAATTTGCATAGACAGAAATTAAGAGGGGAATATTCGTGAATATGTTTTTAGGAATTTAAATCAATAATATAAATTATTGTTTAATTTTTTTATACGTCTTAAGTATTATATTTATATTTTTTGATAAACTCTTATACTAACGTCTTTATTAATATTATAAAATCTAAACAACAATTCTTATCATCAAGAGCATATGCAGGTGGATTCTTGCAATAAAAACCTTTTTAATCCTTTAATTTTGTGTTAATATCAAATTTCTGTTTTTTTTTTGCGTAAATGTTTCAATTGCTGTCTCCTTAATTTCCTTAATAACTAATCAAATGTGTTTATAATTTCCTAATTAGTTTTCCAATAGCATATACAAATTTTTATATAAAAGCCTAAAACTATGCAGAAAAAAATTATATGTTCTTCAATAACATAATACACTTGAGTTTGATGATTGATTTTAATGGTATAAGAGTTGTATAAAACTGATTCACACGAAGTTAAGCAGTGATATTAAAATATTAATGAGAAACAAGTGAAACAATATTCATATTGGGGTTTTATAAATAGTGTAAGAGATGTGTAAGACTCGTATAAGAAGATAAAGGAATATATCATATATAAAATATGTATAAAAAGTTGTATGAAAATTCAAAAATTGTGTAGCTTAATATAAGTCTTATAAGATTTGTACAAAAGTCTAATTAGAATTGTAAAAACATATACAATTTTGTATCGATGTCGAAAATTGTTCGAATGAAGGTATTTGCACAAGAGCTGTAAAAGTGGGTTTTAAAAAAGTTGAGTTGTATAAAAGTCGTATAAGAGTTACATAAAAGTCTTATAAGAGTTGTATAAAAGTCGTTAAAAAGTATAAAAGACATAAAAGATACTGTAGTTGAATTAAAATATCTGTAATAGTATTACTTATATAAAAGTCATGTATTCGAGTATTATAAGACTCGTATAAAATTGATAAATTTAATTTAATATGGAAACGGAAATTGTAAAAGTGACTGCGATGATAGTTTTAGAGAGCCTATCTGTATAAAAACTAAAGAAAATTTATATTATTTGTACAATTTAAGAGTAATTCAAGTGGGTATAATTTCAAAATATTCGTATAAGAGTTTTGAAAAAGTCTTACATGAGTAATTAAAGTATTTTAGGAGCTTATTTTAGGAGCTTATTGTAATAGTTTATACAGAGCCGTATGTGAGCTTAAAGAAATTCATATAAATGCATTATAATGGCAAACAAGCAGTGTAAGAGTTGTATTAGAATTGTATAAGAGCTATAAATGAGTTGTATAAGAGATATAAAGGAGTTGTATAAGAGGTATATAAAAGGTATAAGAGTTGTATACGAGTTGTACAAGAGTTGTAAAAGAGCCACATAATTAACTATAGTTTTGACAAAGTTTTATGAAATTCTTTAAAAATTATTATAGCTGTTTAAATTCCGTATAAGAATTGCTTAAAAGCTGTGCTAAAAGCATTACAGATCACTAATTTTGCACTCTAGTATTAAAAGAGACATATAAGTTATATTAGATTTAAAAGAGTCGTATAGAAGTTTCATGAATATCTTAAAAAATCATTAGAGTCGTATAAAGTCTGTATAAATGTTAAATAAAAGCTTTATAAGGACAATATGAAAAACAAAAGTTTTGAAAATGTTATATAACAGTTGTATGTTATTCGTAGAAAGGTATTAGACCTCTTTAAAGTCCGTATAAGAGTTGTATAAAAGCTGGGTTTGTTCTAAATAAAATATAGCAGTTTTTAATTGGTTTACTGTTAAAGCCTGTATAAGAGTTTTAAAATCAAATATTGGGTTTTATCTGAACCTTATTTTTAATAAAAATATATGATCTTTTAATTTTTTTTTTTTGAGAAAAATACTTAAATTCGGATTTGTAAAAATTTGCAAATTCCTTAAATAAATAAAAATCATTCTCAGTTTCTTCGAAATTTTTCTATTACAACAAATTCTTACAGGAAAAATGATATTACTCTTTGTTTTCTCCCTAAAAGTAGACTTTAAATTTTCTATTTTCTTATTCGCCTAATAGTATGCTTAATTTTTAAACATGTAAATCCTTCATACTGCTAGACATATAAGAAAACAAAGCAGAAATCGTGTCAAGTTGTTTGACAACAAATGACTTATTTATATCACTTCATCTCTACTATTACACTGATATAGAACACAAACATTTTCCAAACAAACTGCAAAAATTTAACGGCTTTAAAAAAAAATAAAGTGAGCAAATCAAACAGTAACGGGGAAAAACATGATAACTTAACATGAATGTCATCATGAATATGCAAGCATTTATCATGAAAATGTATGTATACAAAATTAGCAGGGAAAACCTACAACGATTACATCAAAACAACATCGACAATGCATTTTAGACAGTAAGGAAGTGTATCTTTAGCTAATAATATGCCACAATTACAATTTAGATATACAGAAGGGATAAAATATTTAGTACTTTAGTACTTTAACATAATTATTTTAAAAAGGGGCTGGGCTAACTTTAAACTTATTCCCCTCAATCATGAGTATAAGAGTTCAATTCCCATATAAATCTGCTATGTTATTCTGTAATTACGGAATGCTCGGATGTTTTTATTTATTTTTTAAATTCAGTACTAAATTTATCAAAAAGTATAATTTTTAGTACTATTTTTGTACCATTTCTTAAAATGTCATTTTGCTTGCCTAATTTGCATAAGTATTTTTCGAAAAAATGAGGTTTGTTTACAAAACCTTTAGTAACATGTTGGATTATTAATGAGCTTAACAAACACAACAAATGCCTATAATGATGAGGAAAATAATGTTGATTGTATAAAGATGAATTTTTAAGATTTACAAAACAAACATGAAAAAGAAAGTTTATCATATGCAAATATGGAACAAAATTTAATTCTTTTCAATTTTATGTGCCTTAATTTAAAAATAAATTTAACTCTTTAAATTTTTTCAATATTTAATTTTTTTGAAAAATATTTTTTACATTTATATTTTGCATTACTATTTGTATGAAATTTATTTGTTTAATAACTTTATGTTTAGAAAATGTTCATTTTGCATGTTAAATTGTTTATTTAAGGTGTAAATTAGCATAGTTTTTTGTGTTTTTATTTGTTTATTTTACCAACATGATTTTGTTAACAACAAAAGTGGTTGGCAAAAAAAAAAATCAATAAAATAGAAATTATAAGATAAGTTGAAGTGGAAAAACTCTTCTTCCTGTAAAAAAACAATTTTGAATTAACTGAATTCAAAATTGTTCACAGTTTTTGTCTGTTGTTGTGTTAGAGATTTAAATTCAAAAATTTTTTGGATGACACTTGTACCTGTATTTGCTCTTATACGAGTCTTATACTATCATTAGTGTCCGACCGAATACACCTTTTTTGGTCGAAGCCGAAGCCGAATATTCGGCCAAATTTTCACTATTCGGCCAAACCGAAGCCGAATATTAAAAAAAAATAATATTTATGTAGTAAAAACAACAAAAAAAATAAAAGTCGACTCGGCGGGATACTCAAATGCATGAGAATGCTGTCTAGAATGATTTTATTTTAAGCAAAAAATTTTTTTGGACATTTTTGTAAAAAAATATATTTTAGAGTGTAAATTTTTTTCGATCGAAAAATTTTTTTTTGAATGTAAACAATGTTTTTAGTTGCAAAAACACTTATTAAAATGTTTTTGTGGCTTACTAATGTGATTCAACGTTAGTTTAGTATGTTTTTCAACACGTGAGCACAAATATTATACAATTATTCGGTATTCGGCCTATTCGGCCAAAATTGTGGCCGAAGCCGAATAGTGGCCGAATAGTGCTTTTTGGCCGAAGCCGAGGCCGAAGCCGAATATTCGGTCGGACACTAACTATCATTTTGTCATTACACGGTATTTATAGAACTTTTATACAACTTGTATACTGATTTTTGTACAACTCTTATACGACTACTGTCATTCAAACAAATTAAATACAATAATAGGTTTATTGATTTTATTCCGAAGTTAAAGAGGAAAAATTATTTTTCCTGAAGAAAAATATATTTTGAATTAACTGAATCCCAAATAGTGCACACTTTTTTTCTGTTGCATTAGAGATTTAAACTCAAACATTTTTTGGATGACACTTGTACCTGTATTTGCTCTTATACTAATCTTATACTATCTAGAATTTTTATACTACTTGTATACAGATTTTTAATATTTTTGTATAACTCTTATACGACTACTGCCATTTAAACAAATTTAATATAATGAATATAATATGTTTATCGATTTTATTCCGAAGTTAAAAAATTATCTTCCAAAATTGTTTACACTTTTTTCTATTGCGTTAACGATTTAAATTAAAACGTTTTTTGTATGACACTTGTATCTGTATTTGCTTTTATATGAGTCTTTTACTTTCTCTTTTCAATTACAGGTTATCTATAGAGTCTTTTTACAACTGTTATACAGTTTTAAAGAGACTTTTGTAAGAGTCTTATACGACTACTGCCAATCAAACAAATTTAATAAAATGAATATAATAGGTTTATCGATTTTATTCCAAAGTTAAAATAGAAAAATTCTTTTTCCTGTAGAAAAATATATTTTGAATTAACTGAATACCAAAGTGTTTACACTTTTTTCTATTGCATTAGAGATTTAAATTCAAACGTTTTTTGTATAACACTTGTAACTTCATTTGCTCTTATAATTTCTTATTGCAATCACAGGTTCTTTATTAAATTGTTGTACAATTGTTATACAGCTTTTATAAGACTTTTATATTACATTTATGCGACTTCTACCAATTAAACAAATTTGATATTATGAATAAAATAGGTTTATGGATTATTATCAGAAGTTAAAGTGTAAAGATTCTTTGTATGATACTTTTAGCTGTATTTGCTCTTATACGAGTGTTATACTTTCTCTTTACAATTGCAGGCTGTTTATAAAATTTTTATGCAACTGTTATACAGATTTTAAAGACTTTTGCATCGCTCTTATACGACTACTACTATTCAAACAAATTTTTGTATAGTGAATATAATAGGTTTATCGATTTTAATCCGAAGCATATAAGATCCCATCTTCGACTACACAATTTTCGGTTCCAATGCAACAACTTATGCCTTTTTTTATTAGAATCTTTATTTAGTCTTATACATCTACGTTCTTGAATACAACTCTAATATAACTCTAATACAGCTAACTCAAACAATTTTCGACTTCAATGCTAATCATTTTAAAATTATTCTAATACATATTTTATCTCAATTGAAATATTTATGCAACAAAAAACTCTTATACGACACTTTTAATGAATTCCTACCAGAATCTACCACATCTTTGATGTCGAGTACAACTTTTATACCTTTTTTATTTAAAATAAAACTCTTACACTACTTATGTTTTTGTATCACAGACATCTTACACATCTTTTTGCTGCAATATTGTTTTTATATCTTCCCTTATACAACTCTTTTACATTCTCCTAAACTCATATACACTCTCTTAAACAACTTTTATTTGACCTTTTTTAAATTCTAAAAATTTTAAAATATATTTGCGAGTATTTCTAAACAAGAATTATTCATATGCCACTAATATACATCTCTTACACATCTCCTTTCTTTAATACAATTCTTATAACTTTTCTGTAGAAAACATGACTCTACTACATCTTTGATCTCGTGTTAAACTAATATCCCTTTACTTATACAAAGAAAAACTCTTATACTACTTTTGTTTATATATCACAAACATGCTTAACATCTTCTTTTTTTAATACAGTTCCTATACCTTCTCGTAAACAACTTTTTTACCTTCTCTTATACAACTTTCATTTGAAATACTTTTAATTCAAAATATTTTAAAATATACTTTCGGGTGTTTTTAAACAAGCATCATTTATAGACCACTTTCTTTTTTCTACATCTCTTATAAATATTTTTTCTGTAATACAATTCTTAATTCTTAATCTGTAATACAAATCTTACAACTCTTATATTCCCTGTTATTATACAACAAAAACCTCTTTATTGGATAAAAGATGTAGTAGAGTCATAGATGACTCTACTACATCTTTAATCTCGATTACAACTTTTCTCCCTTTACTTATACGACAAAAATTCTCTTACACTAGTTTTGTTTATATATCAAAAGCATTTTGTACATATTCTTTCTTAAATACAGTTCTTATATCTTCTCTTAAAAAACTCTTATAAAACTCTTATATTACCTACTTTTAATTCTAAATATTTTTAAATTTATGTGCGAGTATTTTTAAACTAGCATCATCCATATACCACTTATAATTATCTCTTATACATTTTCATTATTTAATACAATTTTTACTACTTCTTTTACAACTCTTATATGAACTATTTTTGTTTAAAAGCATTTTTAAATATTTTTTCGATGGTTGTTTAAACCACATTAAACTTATTTAACTTTACTTAAGTAAAGTGTATTGTTATTTATTGGAAAAAAATGCTGTAAAATATTTCCATTATGATGGAAACAAATTTTAAATAATTTTGCTAACAGTAATCTCATTAGAATTATGCGTAAAAAAGAAAGTGTGTAAAGAAAAACATTAAAGTAAAAATATAATGGGTGATAAAGACAAAGTATTTGAGTATTTTATATAAATAAAGGAAAAATTGTTTTTAAAATATTTTTTAAAAATGCGCCCTAAAGTATGCAATATTTTTTGTTTAAACAATACCCATAAAAGTATGCTTCACTTTTTGAACTAATAATATAAAATTTTTGTATCAAAATTTGAATGATGTTTAATTTGAATTATTTTTTTAACAGTTTGCCCTAAAGTATGCAATTCTTATTATATGGAAAACATTTTTAAAATGCTTAATTCTTAAAGAATTTCCGTTTAATTTAAAATAAAGCAATGTAACCTTTAAACAATGTATTATCTTTTTATTTAGTCCATTTTTATATTAAATAGTTGTATTCAAAATTGAGAGCACTTGTTTTCCCCCAACCTTTTGTTTATTATCTATGTTTAGTCTATTGCTTAATATGTAAAGTAATAACCTGAATAATTAGTGACACGCATACTGTAAACCCACATTATTTCATACCCTTTTATACCCTACACTTACAATTAGTGGTAGAGGGTATATATAAGTTTGTCATTCCTTTTGTAACTTATCGAAACATCCTAGGCCGATATTTGATCCCAGACCAAACTTGCAATATCCGTTCGTTAAAATGGAGATCACGGCCAAAATATTACACAGATATGAATAAAATTTTACATGTTTAGTTTTTGTTGTCCCGGGAAAATTGGTATTGAAATCGAGCGATATGGGTTCAGTGGTTCAAAAGTTATGAACGAAAATGTAAGGAGACCTCGAAAATTTTAGTGCACATAACCTAAAAATCGGAAATGCTTTTAATTGGCTGCTGGTAACATATGTAAACATAATTGCATACCGAATGTTATTTTAACAAGTAAGAACATATTTTTTTACAAAAAAAAAAAAGAATCACGGAATTTTTTTAACAAAATTTTTTTTCCTGAAAAAAAAAATAATTTTTTTCTTTTACCAATTTTTTAACACAATTTTCTAACTAATTTTTTTAAATTTGGAGGGTATAAATACATTCGGCAAGGATGAATTTCAATTGTATCAAATAATTTTGATTAATATGACTTTTTTTTGTTCAAAAGATGGCAGACAATCAGTAGTAATCAATTTATTTAAGTTTTATGGCAATTAAAATAAGAATAATTAAGAGATAGTCGAAGACATTGGATTAATTTACGAAGCACAAATTGTTAGTGTTGAAAAATACAAAAGCTCGAAAATATGTGGAATTAATTATTTGAAAGGGTTAATTTTTTTTTTATATTGCTCTTTAAATCTTCCCTAAAACCATACTTCATTTTCTTAAAAACTCCTCCGCCCATAAGTATGCAATAATTTCTGCAAATTAACAAATGTTAAACAATTTCATTTAAAAAAAATGTCATAATCAAAAACTTATTTCCCACAAATAATGGCGTGACAGTTTAACTAACCAAAATTTTAATTTACCAAGAAATTACGTGTTTTAAACAAAATCAAACAAGACGAAACACTTTGATTACTGAAAGTTCATTCATTCATTTCAAAATAAAAAAAGTGATATTTATTTTAGAAAACATTGTAGAAAAAATAATATTAAAAATTTACGTGACTAAAACATAAAAAGGCGCATCTTTTAATTTACAATATGTTAAAACACGCATAGTAATTATAAAACAAAACAAGAACATCGCTCTAAAAAACATGAATATGATTTTTAAAAAATAATTAACACATTTGGAGTTCAAAAAAACTAAAGGGGAAAAATACAAAAAAATCAATCATTTTTTAGGTAACTATTTAGTTAAATTGTATTAAATGTTTAAACATCATTAAGAAAACTCTTATATTATTTTAAAAACTCTTATACAATTTCGACATTTACTGTTTTTTATAAAACTATTAAAAATATAAATGCCATTCATAACGCCTTCTCTTATACAACTAACTTTACTTATACGACTCTTATACGGCTGTTTAAAAATGGAAGTAATATCTCAAAAACAACACTTATACCTTTTTATATAAACCCCTTTCTTATACGACTCTTATGCACTACTTTTAGTGACCCTATAGTGAAAATCGCTCTAAAAAACATCAATATGATTTTTAAAAAATAACACATTTGGTGTTCAAAAAAATTAAAGTGAAAAAATAATAAAAAAACAACAAAATTTAAAAGGTAACTATTTAGTAAAATTGAATTTAGTGTTTAAACAGCATTAACAAAACTCTTATACTATTTTAAAAAACTCTTATACCATTTCGAAATTTACTGTTTTTTTTATAAAACTATCAAAAATATAAATACCATTTATAATGCCCTCTTTTAAACAACTAACTTAACTAATACGACTCTTATACTGTTGTTTAAAAATGGGAGTTATTTCACGAAAACAACACTTACATCTTTTCATATAAACCCCTTACTACTCTTATACAATATTTTTTGTGACTCTATAGAACTCTTTTTCAATGAGGCTTCACCTATATTGACCTTAAACAACTTCTGTTAGAACTTGTGTGACTTATAACAGTTTCAGAATAACTGACTATATTTAAAAATTTCTTTGCTACATTTGCTAAATTGTTTGAAAATATTTTTACATACTAAATGGCGGTTAATTATTTAGTTTAACTGATTTTTACACCACCAATTACATATGTACATTAACAAACATGTTTTTTTTTCAAATAAATTTCCTATTTAGTTTAACTTCCGTTTTAACTGTTTTTCTACTTTCTTTTCTTACTGTACTCCCATCATAAGTTCCACTTTCAAGTGTGTCAAATTTCTCACTATGTTATTAAACAACACTCTAATTTTTTTCTTTTTCCATTTCCTTAAATACAGTAAGGGTTTATTTTCTTTTTTTGTACCATCAAAAAGTTTTTCTTAGAGTTTTCCTTTTAACATCCTAACACACACACACTCAAACTTACACCCACACAAAACGGAAGTGTCATTTAGTTTTTAGTGTATAATTTATTTGCCATAAATCTCTCATTTTACCAAACCGGAAGTGTCATCTCTCTTGAAGGACTTTTGAACAGGAGCACATAATAAAAAGGTCATGGTATAAGGTTACTTTTTCTATTTTTTCCAACTATAAATTTCTTGTTGGTATAGGAGTTCAACATAAAAAAAAAAAAATGTATGCTGGTGTAGAATAGAAGTGGTCGTTGTAGTAGTAGAAATAATAAATTCAATTTATGCGTTATATGGAGGAACGAAAAAAAATACATTCAATGCAATTTGTATGTACACAAAACAAACAAAAAATCATGTAAACATTAAACCCTTAAAAACATTAGGGGCTCAAATAGGTTCAGGTCCTTTAAAACATTTTTGTGTGGATAAAACTAAATAAAGGGTTTCTTTAAAGTTACAGCTATTACATAAAGCTTACTTTTAGTATACAATTTAAATAAAAAAAAGTGTTGCCTACTTAAGGGATAAAAATCATTTTTTTTAATAAGCCTCGTTCAAGGTTTAAGTATCCAAATTTTTAAAATCTCAAAAAACATAATTTTAGTATACAACTTTAAGTAAAAAAAGTGTTGCCTACTTAAGGGATACAATTTTTTTTTTAATTTTCTATATTAAAGGTTTAAGTAACCAAATTCTTTAAATCTAAACAGCATTCTTTTAGTATACAATTAAAATTAAAAAGTGTTGCCTACTTAAGGGATGAAATAAAATAAAATTAAGCTGAAACGAAGATTTTTTTAGAATAAAATTTAAAATTAAGGGTTTCTTTGAAATTGCTGCTAATATATAAAGCATACTTTAAATATAAAATGATAATAAAATGTGTTGCATACTTAAGTGATAAAATTTTATTAATTTTTTTGTTTTCAATTTTGCTATCAAAAAAATTTAAGTTGAAATCAGAATTTTCTTAAAAATTTCTGTATATATATAAAGCATACTTTTAATTTAACATATAAAGAATGTATTGCCTACTTTAGGGATAAAAACTATGATTTCTTTTACAAAATATTTCATAATTAAAACTATTGGTCATTTAGAGGCTAAGAATTTTATGGTTTATTTTTTTGTACAAAATGTAAAAAAAAAAAATTGCATATTTAAGGGATAAAAATCTATGGTTTTTAAATATTAAATAATTCTTCAAATCAAAAAGTGTTAAAATTGAAATCATTTTAAAGTACAACTGAACCATACAAATTTCCTGTTTATAAATAAAGCATGCTTTTAATATTAAATATCATCAAAAAAGTATTGCATACTTTAGGGATAAAAAAAGTAATATTTCATATTCAAAATATTTTGCCATTTTAAGGGTTAAGGATTTTATGGTTTGTTTGTATGGCATGCGCTTTTTTGTGTTGTTCATTTTTTTCACTAGGGAAGTTTTACTCTGCACAAGAGCATCAGTTTATTATTGTTTAGGACGAAGATGACAGAAGAATGGTTTTGTAAGTGTGGTTAAATGTTTTAATTGCTGCCGTTTTAAATCCATGAAGGATGTTGTTTATTTGTAAAAAAAAATTGTTTAATTATTTTATATTACTAACATGGCAACCAAAAGTATGCAATATTTTGTTAGTGATTAGGTTAATTTTATGAAGAGAAATCTTTTACAATAAAACAAAAAAATTAAAACATTTTGGTCAATATAGAAAAAGTCTCAGAAATTTTTTTTTTTTTTTTAATTCTTAGAGACATTTTTCCTGTGGAAAAAAAATCTCAGAGACATTTTTCCTATAATAAAAGTCTCTAGAGAGATTTGTCCTAAAGAAAAAGTTTCAGATAAATTTTTCTTTCTTTAAAAAGTCTTGGAGACATTTTTCTTATAGAAAAAGTCTCAGACATTTTTGCTATAGAAAAAGTCTCAGAGACATTTTCCTATAGATATAGTCTCAGACATTTTCTACAGAAAAAGTCTCAGAATCTGATACATTTTTCCAATATAAAAAGTCACAGAATTTAAGACATTTTTCCTATACAAAAAGTCTTAATATCTAAGACATTTTTCCCATAGAAAAAGTCTCAGTATCAGCGTTGCCAGGTACTTTTTTCAATTGCCCCAAAAATATAACAAAATATCCCCAAAAATCCCCAGAGAACTAAAAATACGTTTTTTTAATCACGCAAAAAAATGTTTCTTCACTTAAAAAAAACAAAAAATTACAGATGGTAAATTTATAATTTCATTTCATAGCTTTAACAATTAAAAAATCCCCAAACGCCAATGTTAATATACATTTTACAGCCGATAAATGCTCATTTTTATGAATGCGCTTCGTACACTTGTACCATACAGTGATTACCACTAAAATGTTGATTAAATATCGTTGATTATATCAAGAATAGCTGATTTTATTAAATAAATAAAATTTTAAATATCCCCAAAATAATTTTTGAAATCCCCATAAAAATCCCCGATTCCCACATGATATTTCTTGTCCTATTTGCTGGCATGAAATCCCCAACTTTGGGAATAAATCCCCAAGTCTGACAGCCCTGCTCAGTATCTAAAACATTTTTCCATAGAAGACATTTTTCTTATAGAAAACGTCTTTAAATCTGAGACATTTTTCCCATAGAAAAAGTCTTAGCATCTTAGACATTTTACCTACAAAATAAGTCTCTGATTCTGAGACACTTTTCCCATAGAAAAAGTCGCAGATTTTGAGACCTTTATTCTATAGAATAATCACAGATTCTCTAACATTTTTCCTTAAGAAAAGTCTCAAATTCATAGTAATTTTTCTTATAGAAAAAGTATCAGATTATTTTCTCCAGAAAAAGTCTCAGATTCCAAGAAACTTAAAAAGTAGATTCCGAGACAATTTTTCCATACATGATATTCTACATAAGCATTGCATACTTTAAGGATAGAGACACTCAAAATTATGTAGCATCTTCTACACTTCAAAAAGTATGCTACATTTTTTTAAAGATTATGAAAATTATTTCCTTTAGAAAAAGGTCTCAAATTCTGAAACAATAGAATTTTTTCAATGAAAAAAGTATATTTTCCTATTGAAAAAAAAATCAGTTTCTTAAATTTTCCAACAGAAAATGGTCTCAGATTGTGGGAAAATTTTCCTATAGGAAAGTCTCAGATTCTGAGACATTTCATCTCAGCTCAGATTCTGAGAAATTTTTTCTATATAAAAATCTGATAATTTTTTTCTTAAAAAAGGTCTCAGAATCTGTTATAGAAAAAGTCTCAGAATCTGACACATTTTTGTTATAGAAAGTCTCAGAACAGAGACATTTTTACTATCGAAAAAGTCTCAGAAACTGATGCATTTTTCCAATAAAAAAAGTCTCAGAATCTGAGACATTTTACTTAAATTAAAAGATTCTGAGATATTCATCCTTTTGAAAAAGTGTCAGATTATGAGACTTTTTTCCTATAGAAACATTTTTCTACATAAAAAGTCTCAGACTCTGAGTCATTTTTATATGGACTTTTTTCTTAACGAAAAAGTCATTGATTCTTAGAAATTTTTCAGAATCTGAAGAATCGTCAGAAAATCGGCGACATTTTTCCTACAGAAAAAATCGCTGATTCTAGGACATTTTTCCTACAGAAAAATCTCTGATTCTAAGACATATTTTCTATAGAAAAAGTCTCAAATTCTAAAAAAAACTTATAAAAGTATTGCATACTTTTAGGATATAGACACTTAAAATAATTTAGCATTCTTTACACTTCATAGTTTTTAATTAAAACACACAATTTTTATGATCTACTAATGAATTCAATTCAAACTAATATTGTTTCAAATTTCTAATCTCCTGTTATTTACAAGAAATTCCAAAATGTCACCACTTTAGTTAGCATTTTTAATATTCAATAGTCAAATACACAAATTGTTGGAATGACCAACAAATATGTAACGTATAAAACATATTGTAATGCTTAAATTGTTTTATTACGCTATTACTGATTTACTTTTACATTTAGTTTTTCTTAAAACCTAGTTGTTTAGCTGTTATTCTGGTAATTTTTAGTAAAAAATGTAATAATACAAATTTCTGTTGCATACTTTTGGGAGTTGAACATTTAATAAAGCATACTTCCGAAGTACATTTTTTTTGTTAAAAAAAAAACTAACATTTGTGCACGGAAACTCAATTCTAATTCCTATTGTTTTCAATTTCTTAATCCCTGTTATCGATGAGAAATTCCAAAATGTCACCACTTTTTTTGGATTTATTTATTGTTAAATAATTTTACATATACTTAAACTTATATAATTTCTTTATAATTTATCAAAAACAAGAATTTCTTTTATTTATTGCACTAAGGTCACAACGAGCCTTGCAGAGTACTAAAGTTGCTATTATTATAAACTAATTGGTTTGAACTTTAGTTATTATTTAACCCTAATCAATTTGTTGACTTTAATTTAAAATTAAAACTTGTTTTGTTGCCTACTTTTAGGGGGTAATAGAAATATTATTAAACCCTAATACAACTGATGTTAATTGAGTTTCTATCAAAAAAAAAAAAAAATGTGTTGCCTAGTTTTAGGATGTTACAAAGCTTCAATTACTTTTAAATAAAAAACAAGATTTTTACTTATAAGTTCAATACAAATTCCAGTTGCTATTAATTTCTTAAAACCTGTTATCCATGAGAAATTCCAAAATGTCAGTACTTTTTTTCGAGGATTTTTTGTTATTTCAATTACACACATTTTTCCATTTATCAAATACCAAACTATTAAGTGGCTAAATTAAAACATTTTATGTATTTTCAAAAATACCACATTAAATTATTTCAATGTTTTATTATATTCTACCCCACCATTTCCTAACAAAAGAACCACCTTCACAAAAACCAGCATCTGTTTCAGTTGGGCACTTTAACAAACAATTAACATAAATTGCTCTTTTGTTTGTCGCTATAAAAGTGAAATCAACAGGCTGTTGTTGTTAAGTTGTATATGTGTAATTTTTGAATTCCTGCCAAAAAAAATGCCACAATAGCAGGTGTCTAAAATTTCTTAAAGCCTGTTAAATAATGCTGTTATACAATCATATTTCTAATACACATACACATGTTAATATGAAATATAATAATTTGATTAGGGGTATTTTACATACATACCCAGGCAGAAAAATACAAACGGGCCAACGCGTTGGAATGAAGTTGGCGGCGACGGTACCAACGTTGGCGAATCATACCCGTTTCTAAGTCTACGAAGTCATTCCGAGGTTGAAATGATAACATTGGCCAACGATCGCTCGACTTTTGTTTTGACGTTGGGTTAACATTCATTTTCCAAATTTACGACCTTAGATTTACCTTTTGCTTAGGAATGTATTGAAAATCGCGATGTAGTGCTTTTTAGCTACCATTTTGTACAAATTGATTGAAAAAGCAACTACTTAAGTGGCCACTTAGATTAAAGAGTTGAAGTCTATGTAAATCAAAAACTTTTTAAAAAAATAAAAATCTTAAACTTTTAAATTATAATCTATAGTGTAGTGTTTTATGTAAACACAAAGTTGTGCCAACACAATATTTTTAGTAAAACTGTTTTACACTATACAATGTTGTATTTTTGGCTAACCCGACATTGTACCAAGTCAAAATTTTTGGTACGGTTGGCAATTTCTGACTGGGTACGTGTGTTTGAATAGGATTTGTTGGGTTGTATTAGTTACATTCAATTTTTTATATGATAAATCAACAAAAGATTTGGTTAAATATTTGTTTAATTTTCGGATAATACTATAAAAATTGTAAATCTTTTGTTAGGTAAGGATAAAATTGAAAAAAAAAAATGCACTGGAAAATGTTAACGGAGAAAAAAAAATTAAAAAATGTAGCATATTTGAAGGAATACACTCAAAACCTTGGATTTTGAATGTCCGGTCCTAAAACTTATGTGGCACAAATTTTAGGCTAATCCAATTAAATTAACCCGTGGCGCCCAGCGATCAAAATTTTGGATTTTTGAACAGTAAAAAAAATATGTCTTGCGATACATCATATTTAGGGCAACAGAAAACTAGCATTTTTTTTAATATATTTTGAGGCCTAAAACTATGCTATACAAAATCAGTGCATCGTAAAATTAAATAAATGAAAGCAAATGTTTTCTCTCCTTAAACCTTCAAGAGGAGGAAACCTGGGCAACCCTTCATAATTATTTATTGTTTTAAATCAAAATATAATAAAAATATGTTTTATTTCTGACTACTGTTTCAAATATTTTTTTGCATAGTTTTAGGACTCAAAATAAATTTTTAACTGCTACTTTTCTGTTACTTTAATCATATTCATTAACATTGAGGCCTTGAACACAAATGTGAAAAAAAATTAAAATCGGTCGAACGGTTTTCGAAATATTTTTTTCTCTTTCAAGCTTAATTTTAGCCAAAATTGCCCTTCGATCAAAGTCTCGAGAAATTTCTACCTAAATTTTAAAATTTTTTTTTGAGAGAATATAATAAAAAATTTCTTCCGATTCATATTTTTATTAATTTTGGCATGCTGAATAAGAATATTAAAAAAAATTTAAATCGGTCGATCGGTTTTCGAGATATAGTCTTTTGAAATTTGTCAAACAAATTTTCAAATTTGAGTTTTTTCTAAAAACCCTTTGCGCCTGTCGTTCAGAATTGAAGTTGTTTGTAAAAACTTTCTAAAAAACCAAAACTTTGATCGAAAGGCTTCAAGGTTTAAAATTTATCAGATTTAGTTAAAATTAATTTAAAATTAAAGTTTGTCAAGCTCTATGAAAGGATCCAGGAAATTTTTTTTTTTTTAATTTTCTTGACCGTAGGACAAAAACGGTATTTTGTGCAAATTTCAAATGGCGATACCTCAAAAGCTGTTCGACTGATTTTAAAAAATTTTTGATGTTCGTGTTCAACCCATCCAAATTAATAAATATGCACACAGATAAAATTCGGCTGATGCATTTGCATAAATGTTAACACAATTAAATTTCGATAGTCACAACTTAATTACGTTTATATAACTGACTTTTAATTGAAACAACCGCAAAATTCGGTTGTCAGAGATGATAGTACCAGTGACTCATATTTGCGTAGAAGCAACTTAACAAAATTCAGTTGAAAATTTTTTTTCCTGTGTGTGATGTATCGCAAGACACATTTTTTTTTTGTTAAATTTTAATAATTTTAAATAAATGTGCTGGGTTTTTGAGATGTGGATTAAGTTTAAACTTAGTTTAACGTAGTCTAAAACTCGGATTTATCTGGCTAAATGTGATTTGTTTTAAGCAAAACTAAGCTGTTCCGTCGAATTTTCGTTTGGTAATGGCAGCACAAATCAGTTTTCGGATTAACTAAACCTAGTTTAACTGAGACCTCAAAAACCAGCCTAAATGTATTAAACTACACTCTAATTAAACGAGCACATTTTTATACCCTCCAATCACAGTATGGGGTATACTCACTTTGTCATTCTGTTTGTAACGCATAGAAATATCGGTCGGGGACCCCATAAAGTATTATTAGAGCACCCATATGTGCATAATTGTTTTTTTATCGCTCCCCGCTCATTTTCGGTTGAGTTGGGAGTAAAAAATAATATCTATCCAGAAATTGGACTTCTAGGTTGCAAACAGGCCAAGCAGTTTGAACTTTTGACCTCAAAAATGGGCTAACAAACCTTTAAAGATTAATTTGGCTGTAACTCTTAAAATAAAAGTTTTTCGCAATTAACTTTCATAACAATTTTTTGTAGAATCAAAATGCAAAGATTTTTCTCTCATACTGTTTTGACCTAAATATGCCCGATCGCGGTGTTTTAAGCGGTTAAAGTCGAAATTTAGGTCAGAACTTTTTTTAAAAAAATTCTCGTAAATTTTTAAATTGGGGAAAATTTGAGCTCTTTGCATAATTTAATAGGGTATTGAATGCAGTTTCCAAAATTTTTTTTTTTGCAAAAATATATCGACCCTTCCATGAAAAATTGCCAAAATCATACCCTGAACCACAATTTTTTGACCTCCAACTACGTTATGAGGGTGTACTCACTTTGTCATTGCATGTTTTACGCATCGAAAGATGAGTCTAGGATTTCACATAGTATATATGGGGTATTCCATGCCAAATCGGACGCTTGGAAAATTTTTAATTTTATGTTTTTTCAATTTTTTAGTACCCTTTAAAAACCCATTCCAAGTAAATTTTGACATCTTTTTTGACAATCCGTTCAAAAAATATCGAATTAAAAAAAAAAACACGATCTTTTCTGTCTTCACTTCTTTAAAAATGGTCCAAATTCGAAATAATTTGTTGAAATTTTAGTATTTTCTTTAAAGTGTTTTAATAAAGATTGGAAAACAAAAAAAAAAAAAAATTCAAAAACCGCTGAATATATTACCCGTGTAAAAATGTATTAGATCTTATCTGATCTGTTCATATATGTTCATATATGATCGTATCTGATTGCGTATAATTATATCTGAAATGTCCAAAATCGAGATCTAATTATATCTCGGATTTGGTCAACATTGCCACAAAATTGACAATTAATTATATCTGATCAGATATAATTATATACAATCAGATGCAATCATATATAATTAGATAAAAGTAGATCTGACAAGATCTAATTGATTTTTACACGGGTAATTACCAAAATCCCACGATCTACTTAAGCTTAAAATTTTAAGAAAGTATTAAGTTTACCACGAAAAATTAAAAAAAAATATAAAAAAATCTAATAAAAAACTTTAAGAAAAGATTGAAAACAACAAAACAAAGAGAGCAATCATTTAAAAATTTCATATTAGAACACTTTAAGAAATATTTAATAAAAAAACAAAAATTTAAAAAAAAAAAAAAATGTTGACCATTTTTGAATTTGTTATGATAAAAATACGGAAAACGATAGTTTATTTTTGAAAATTTCATATCTTTGAAACGGGTAATTTAAAAAAAATTGAAAACAAACTTAGATGGGGGTTTTAATGGGTTTTAAAAAAAATTAAAAATAATTAAAAAATGTAAAAAAAAAAATTCAAAGTGTCCAATTTGGCACTGAATACCCCATATATATTTAGGGAAATCCTAGACAGATGTTTTGGTGCGAAACTCACGGAATTACAAAGTGAGTATTCGCCTATATTGAGGATGAATTGTAAAAAAATGAGATTCAGAGTAGAACTTTGGGATTTTTTCATGGAAGGGTCGATATATTTTTGCAAAAAAAAAATTTTTTGGAAAACTACATTCAATACCCTAGTGAATTGTGCAAGGAGCTCAAATTTTCCACAATTTAAAAATTTACGAGAATTTTTTTAAAAAAAGTTCAGACCCAAATTTCGACTTTAACCGCTTAAAACACCGCGATCGGACATATTTAGGTCAAAACAGTATGAGAGAAAAATCTTTGCATTTTGATTCTACAAAAAAATTGTTATGAAAGTTAATTGCGAAAAACTTTTATTTTAAGAGTTACAGCCAAATTAATCTATAAAGGTTTTTTAGCCCATTTTTGAGGTCAAAAGTTCAAACTGCTTGGCCTGTTTGCAACCTAGAAGTCCAATTTCTGGATAGATATTATTTTTTAATCCCAACTCAACCGAAAATGAGCGGGGAGCGATAAAAAATACAATTTTGCACATCCCATACATTTTGTGGGTGCTCTAGTATATATATTATTGATCTATGATCAGTTCTAAGACATTCTGTGAATGTCCGTCTATCCGACCGGGCGTCCGTCTGTCTGTAGATAACACAATGCAGTCCAAAATAAGGTTTAGTTCGTAAATGGGCGAAATCGGGCCAGGGGAAAAAAAGTTCCCCCTTGAAGAACTGAACCAACATCTGAAAAAATACACTTTTTTTACATGTTTTTTGCATTTTTGTTAAATAAATGAAACATTCGGTATATTTATAGCGATAAGGTGCTTCAAAGTTCCCCACAGACCCCCATGACCCCCCCAAAAAAAAACGCCCCAGACAATTTTTTTATTTTTTTTACATTTTGGAGGGTATAAAAGATTCGGCACAGCCGAATTTAACACTCTCACTTGTTCTACTTTAAATTGGGTAAACAACAAACAAACTCCAATCCACAAAAGCTTCAAATTACATTTATTAAAAAAAAAACTATGGCCTACTTATCAGGTTATTAATAACTTAACACCTAAAGCATATTTTTTGGAAGTTTAATCTTATTTTTTAAATTTTTTATGCTTAAGGCTGACTTTTCTCAATTTAAATCAATAGCGTTCGTGTACCAGAGGATATTTATAAGCATCTGAATTTTTTTTAAATAAATATAAAATTTAGTGCATATTGTGAAGAGTCAGTAATAATTTTAAATTAAATACTATAGCAAATTAACCATCAAAGGCTATATAGTACATGGTATGTACCCTGTTTTAACCTTTAGTCTATTACATAGCATACTTGTAAGGTTAATTATAAAACCAAATTTAAAGCATAATTTTAGGCGAGTAAATTAAACAAAACTCTTAACATTTTATTAAATTCTACCCTTTTCTAATTATACTTACATCACATCTTAAAATCAGTATATATTTCCTGCTCCCCCTCCCTCACAAATTAAAATGACACTTAATCATCTACTTAGACATTGAAAAATTATATCAGCCATAATAAACCTATACAACATTTTCAGCTTATTAGCCAACAAACTTTCCAAATTCATTGTTGAAAAACTTTTTTTTATTGTTTTTCTTGTGATATATTATACAACTGGGTTTTAAATTGCATCCTGTTGCGTGTTAATTGTTAAAATAACTTTTGTTTTGCCCAAAACTCTACTACCAAAAAAACAAAAACCTTTGATCTTTTTTCATTTCTCTTATAACTGTTCCTACTTAAAGTTCAACAAGTAAAAGTATGCTTCAAAAAAACATAATTTGGCTAAAAAAAAGAAATCTTAACACCAAATAAAAAGCAACAAGGAATTGTAAAGGGATTATATTGTTGTTTTTAAGGATTTTATTTATTTGTATTGTAATACTTGAACATGTTGATACATGTTCAAATATTAAAGTTTAATAAAATACAAGGAAAATGTAAAAACAAACTACCCGTATTCAAAAAAAAATAAATGTATGGAATAAAGTGGAAAAGAATATGAATAGAATAAGGCTAATGATGTTAATGTAATTTGTAAACAAAGTATGTAGTAATTCTAAGAATTATAGCATACCTTTAGGATTACAATTTTATTATAAAATTAAAGCCTACTTTAAGGGTTTAAATGAAAAGTGTTGTAAGAAAAGTTTTTTAAGACTTAAAAATTATGACTTAAAAAGCAGCTTTAAACAATTTTTTAAGTTGTTAAACATAGCATACAGTTAGGCGTAATAAAACAGTAAGCTTCTTAAATGTGGCTAGATTTAAAAAAACAAATATTCAATTATATTGTGAATAAATATTAATGAATTCTCATATGCAACAACACAACGGAACAATAACTAAATGTGTTGTTGCTTGTAAAGCATACTTCTAAATATGTTTTAAATAAAACCCAAAATTTGTATATTTAACTTCAATTCAAATACTTCTTGTCTTACACTTCTGTTCTCCTGTTATCCCAAATAAATTCACAAATGTCGCCACATTTTTATAAATTTGTTTAAAATAATCACTGCAAATTGTTTTGATACTTTAAGGATTATTTTTAAATTTTAAAAATCTTAAGCATACTTTACGGTGGTGAAAAGCAATTTTTAGATTTAAAAAATTACAACTAAAGCATGTGTTTAATGCATGATTTAAAGACAGGTAGGCCAACCAAAACATTTGTCTTTTAATAAATTTTAGCCCCTAAAGTAGGCAACAATATATCTAAAATTTGAAACAGAAATCATAGAAATTTTTATTAAAATCTTTTGAAAATTAATATATTCATGGTGTTTAGCATATTTTTAAGGTTCAAATTTTATCTTAAACTGCATGGTTTTGATGGACTTATTAATTGCATACTTTTAGGATTAATTGTAAGTTAAAGTTTGGTTGCATTTTTGTGATTTTGTTTCACAAAATTTAACATATGAGTATTTGTCATCATAACAGTATATACGAGGTATTTAACTTAAATAAAAAACTATAGCCTACTTTTAGGCTATAAATAAAAATTTTTTGCAAACCTCATTTATGTTTATGAGTCTACATTATTTTACTAATTAACTCGTTTATTTGGAAAAACAAACTTATTTTCTGACTACTTTCTCATCGTCTCAATTACTTGCTAAATATATTTTCTTTAACCAAAATGACATTACAATTATTAAAAACTATAAAACTTATTGCATTATTTATAAACTTAAGAAACAAATAAAAATAAAAAAAATATATTTATAATTTAAACGTTCAATTTCTTAACTTTATACGACTTCTGCTTACAGAGTTTTGTGGAAATGAAATGGTCTATGCACTGATTTTTTTAAAGCGCATTGCAGATATCATTGAGACATTTATAAGGTTTACAGTTTGGTAAATTTGCAGTTTGTCTTTGTTTTTTAATATAAGTTTTTTTTTCTTCTTATTTGTAGACCGCCCCACAAATGACAGGTTAAAACAAAGTTTTAGCATTTAACTTTAGGGGTTTTTTTGTTGTTGTTTAAGAAATCATTAAATTTGCATGTTTATGCAAATAAAAATCTTGCAGGGAAAAATCAAAAATAATAAATGACAAATATATACGTATATTTATAATAAGGTTTAAAGAAAAGAAAGCATACTTTAAGGAGGCAACAAAATAATTAAATTTAAGCATATTTAAAGGGGATACAAAATTAAAACATACACTATTTTTAAAGGCAATATACAATTCTCATTCCAAAACATTTTTATACCCTACACCACTCTGTGGTACAGGGTATAATGAGTTTGTGCTGATGTTTGTAACTACCCGAAATATTGGTCCTAGACCTACCTTCAAGTATACCGATCGACTCAGAATTACTTTTTGAGTCTATTTAGCGATGTCCGTCCGTCCGTCTGTCCATCTATCGGTTTAAGCACGATACAGGTAGCAATTTTCAATACATTGACTTGAAATTTGAAACTTAAGCATCTTTTGGCCCAAGGACGAAGCCTATTGAAATTAAAGAAAATCGATACATTTTAAGACCTAGCCCCCATACAAACTCCCCTTTGGATTCGGCTTAAATGACTCTAATAACCGTATTATAACAGATATCGCCTTAAAATTTAGCAGGTAAACAAATTTTGTATGCACGAATCACCATTTCAAAGGAATCGTTTCAGTCATTCTGGTAGTCCCCATACAAACCACCCTCCCGATATTTACATAATTCCCTCAAAATTCATAAAAATGGAAATATTTCATAAACATTTTATTTTTAGGTGTTAAACGTGCACTTTGGTAACCTAATCAAATCGGAATATAATTGGACCATTTTTGGACTTACAAGGGAAGTCTCCCTAGTGTCACTCGCGGATCTTTATGGAATTGGTTTTATTTTGTAGATTGGAAAAAATAAAGGGACACGTATTTTATTTTTTAGCGGCCCAAATTCATATTTAGGGGGTAAAAAGGAGGGGGGAAGATAAGGTCATTTTTCAGTTTTTTTCGTTTATCTCCTATATTATGCAAAGAAACCTAGTCATGTTACATACCAAATGAAAGGTCTTTGGAAAACCTATCTACATGTGCTAAGAACGTGTCCAAACATGCACAACTTTTCGTCATATTGAGTAAAACACCAAAATTTTAGGACATTTTTGTTAATATGTCGAAAAATATTAACTTTTTTGGCCCGTTGTTAGTACCGCGAGATAGGTATTTTTAATACCTTTAATTTTATTTCATTTTTCATTTCATACACACTGATACCACACATGCCTATATAAATTTTGTTTAAATAGGCGTAAATCGTAAAAAACTGAAGCTCAATTTCCCCCCATACAAATCGACCCCCCCCCCCTAAAAATGAGTTTGGGCCGCCAAAAAAAAAATACGTGCCGAATTAATTTTCGTTCTTAACAACATATCCAAATTTCATGAAGATCTGATGGTGACACCAGGGAGACTTCCCTTGTTAGTCCCCCATATAAAAATTTCGACCGATATTCAGTTAAACCGGTCTATTGACAAAAATAATAAACCAATTCCACTAAAATTTGATCTGTGTGTGTTTTCTACACCAAATAAAGATCTAACAAAAGACAGATCCAATCGGTCCATGTTTGGACTTGGGACCCATTTTCCGGAAAACACTGGGGTAGGGTATGATATGGTCGGTCTTGACCGACTATAACTTTCTTACTTGTTTTTTTTTTTTTTTATTGGCAACATATTGGAAAGCAAAAAAAAATTAAATTTTTCCTAACTTTGTCATAAGCTTACAATTCATTCGTTAAATCAATCATTATTTTGATTGACTATAAATAAAATATTGATCAAAATCGAGAAAAAAATGTTGATTGAAAAATATTCAATTAATCACCTACAATTTGATGATTGGTATAACAATTTTCTTTATTGGAGAAATTTCAATAAAAAAAATTAATTGAATCCGAGTTTTTGTTGATTTAAATTCATTTTAAATTCTTTCTGTGTACATTTTATACTAAAAGTTTTTTTTTTAATCTTCTTTACTTTCAGAATGCAGTCCTTCTGAATTTAAATGCAATTCTGGTGATTGCATAGATGCCAGCAAACATTGTAATCATGTAAGAGACTGTCCCGATGGTGATGATGAAGATGACAGATGCCGTAAGTTTTTACCAAAAAAATAATTATTAAAAATTTAATTTTAGAATTAAAAACAAAAAACCTAGCACAAATATTTAGCGTTATATGCAAATAATAAGTATTTTTTTTTATAGTATTAAAATTAATTTAATTAATTTATGTCTTTATAACCTTAAATTTTTCTTAACTCTTTTTTACTTAACATGCCTACCAAAAATTAAAAAAATAATTTTTAACCCCGCAAAACTCTGGTAACTACTAACAAAAAAAAAAAAAATAACAATCATTATTATGCATGTCTGAAATAACAATTTTAACATATAACTAATGTGAATTATGAAAATATCATAATATTGTTACAAAACTACTAAACTAACCATAGCTGCTGAATGTAGTGATATTGAATATCAATGTAGAGATGGTAACACTTGTATAAGTGATGCCAAAATCTGTGATGGTTATAATGATTGTTCAGACGGTGATGATGAAGAACATTGTGATAGCAGTAAGTATTGAGAGAATGAGAGAATTATATTTACTAATGGATTTTATTCTAAAACTTAAGTGTTTGTGATGTTAAGCAGCTGTTAAATTAACAGAAAACTGTTAAATTAACAGAAAGCTGTTAAATACCAAAAAAAAACAGTATTTTATGAAATATCGAAATTATTTGGTTAATATTTTTCTAAAAATAGATAATTTTAATCTTGTGGCATATATAAAGTTTATGTTTTAGTTAACTTACCAGCGCATTAACATGAAGAACAATTTAATAGAATATTTTCCTTAATCATTATTTGTATAAATTTGTATAAAAAAATCATCATTAATCTGCTCATTTTCTTTACATTTTCTCTTCCCTTTTTATCTATTTGTTGTGTCGTTTTTTTCTTCTCGCCCTCTGTAAAATTCAACTTCAAATAAAATCTCTGTGTATTTTTTGTAAAGTCGTTCCAAAAATAAAATTTTTTTGTCCTAAAGGAAAATTTACTTGTCGTGATTTTTCTTGTATATCAATTATCCACCGCTGTGATGGTCATGTTGATTGTCCCCAAGATCGTTCGGATGAGGAAGGATGTCGTATGTTTGTGTTTATTCTTTATCATTTTGGAAAAAAATCGTTACAGATTTTTAATAAATTTTGAATTTCTTTAAACAATTTTTTTACAAAATACAGCCTGCTTACATGATAAATGGCAGTGTGATGATGGTACTTGTATTACAAAAAATTTAAGATGTAATGGCAATATAGATTGTCCAGAAGATATATCAGATGAAAGACATTGTGATGGTGAGAAATTATGAATTTTTTAAATGAACCCCAGTCGGCAAAAAAAAATCACCCCTGACATACTGCTGACATCTTCATAAAATTTTTCAAAATATCACCAACGAATTAGATCTTAAAAGATCAGTCAGATCTAATCAATTTTTACATGGAAAGATGTCAACAATTTTATAAAGGGAGAGTCAGCTGTATGTCGGGGCATGTCACAGACTCAATTCCGTTCGGATTTGAAAAAAGTGGCTTACTCGAAAAACGCAAAGCGAATATCATTTTTCAGAATGAAACCACTTTTATGCAATTCAATTTCACTTTGTATTTTGAAAGAGATTTCATTCCGAAAAAAAATAATATTCGTTTTGCGTTTTACGAGTAAACCACTTTTTTCAAATCCGAACGGAATTGAGTCTGTGACATGCCCCGTCAGCGGTGATTTTATTTTGACAACTGGGAAATAAGGATTTTTGAATATTTTGATTTTTACACCTAAGCGTATGATTAATATTAATTGAGAATTAGGGAAAAAAATTTTAAAACTTTTTTAGTTTTGAAAGGATTTTAGAAATTTAAAATTATATTAACAGCTTATTTGCAAAAGGTTTTATGGTTTTAGAAATCTATATTTACTTTTACGCAAGTTTTTTACGCAAAATATTAATACAAAATTTTGTGTAGCAAAATTTTTTTTTCGACATAGTGTAGGCTATTTATAGATTCAACCATCTCGAATTTATCTTTTAGCAATTGTTTTTAGTTTTTGTTATGCAGTTTGGTTACGATATTATTTTACCCAAATTAACATTGTATTTATATCAAATGTTTTTAAATTTTAACTATAATTCACAAAATATTAAATTAACTTATTCATATTGTTATTTGATCTTTAGCCTACTAAAACATGTTATTGCCAGCAAAAACATGTGTAAATGTCAAAATTTTTAAACACTTTCGTAAACAGATTGTTTTCAAAGTTAAACAGTTAACATTTTGGTAACATTTGCAGTGTTTTTAAAAACTAAATTTAAAAAATTTGAATAACAACAAAAATATTTAGTAACATATGACTCATAGTCAAAGACTAGCATGGACAAGATAGTAGGGGTTTGTAACAAAAAACGGGGAAAAACTAAGCGATTTTAGGAGAAAGCACAGCTGGTTTTATTAAATATGGTAACACTTTATATTAATTAGGAGTAAGTGAAACAATAAAACCGATGTGGCATTAATTTTTCTTATGGTTCTCTCTTTCTAACAAGGAAGGTCTGTCAGAAGGCACCCGCCAATTGTCCTGAAACTTGCATATGGGAATGAGGGGAGAAAAATAAGAGCTACCTGTTTTTTTTTAGCTGCCCAATCTCAAATTTTACAAAAGGGTTGCCACCTTATGAAAAACTGAGGTCTTTCGGGAAACTCCGAATAAAATCCGAACTAGCAGGAATTTCGCTAAACGCAAAAATATGGGTCAGCTTAATTTTAATAGAGATTATTTCATGTGATTTTGGCGATTCTACGTATGAACCTCTCCATATAAACTACCCATACGATTTTACATTTTCGAAAATAGGAGCTTAACGAAGCTGAATTTGAAAAGGGCGTAATGCCATTGAATAGGACTTCAAAAAACCTTTCGATCTGTATAAAAAGTTCATATAGTTTCTTCTGAAGAAATGTGAAAAATCGTAAAAAAACGAAAAAAATCCCGTTTTTTCCCCTTCCCCTTTGACCCGCTAAATGTGAGATTAGGCAGCTAAGAAAAAACAGGTAACTCTTATTTTCCTCCCCTCTTTCCCATATGCAAGTCTCAGGGCAATCGGTGGGTGCCCTATGAAAGATCTTCCTTGTAAGTTAACTGAAATTTTTTTATTTTTTTATTTCAACTTACAAGGGAAGTCTTCCTAGTGTCACCCGCGGATCTTTATGGAATTGGTTTTATTTTGTAGAGCAGAAAAAATAAAGGGAGGCGTATTTTTTTTAGCGGCCCAAATTCATATTTAGGGGGTAAAAAGGAGGGGGGAAGACAAGGCCATTTTTCAGTTTTTTTCGTTTATCTCCTATATTATGCAAAGAAACCTAGTCATATTACATACCAAATGAAAGGTCTTTGGAAAACCTATCTACGTGTGCTAAGAACGTGTCCAAACAAGCACAACTTTTCGTCATATTGAGTAAAATACCAAAATTTTAGGACATTTTTGTTAATAAGTCGAAAAATATTATTTGCTTTGGCCCGTTGTTAGCACCACGAGATACCTTTAATCTAATACCACATATGCCTATATTAATTTTGTTTAAATAGGCGTAAATCGTAAAAAACTGAAAAAGGTCAATTTCCCCCCATACAAATCGACCCCTTCTAAAAATGAGTTTGGGCCGCTAAAACAAAATACGTGTCGAATTAATTTTCGTTCTAACAACATATCCAAATTTCATGAAGATCGGAGGGTGACACCAGGGAGACTTCCCTTGTTAGTTTATACACATTTGATGATCCCATTGCACAGTGCCACATTTGGGCAATCTAGCACGACAAAAATCAAAAAAAAAAGTTCCCCGATTTTCATGATTTGTTTGTATGTATTATAAAACATTCCTTATAGCACGGAAATACTCATATAAGAACGATAATTCTGTTCGTTATTAAGATGTGGGTGCATCTTGTAAAATCCTGTAAGTAGTGCTCATTATTTCGCATTAATTAAGTCGATTTTAAACTGTTGTAACTTTTTAACAAAAAAAGATATTTATACACTCTTTTTTGGTAATTTTAAAGGATATTTAAAGGATTTAAATTATATCTTTTCTTTTTTGAAAAACAATTTTTTCTATTTTTGATTAAATTTTTAACATAATAAAAATTTTTGAAAAGAAAATTATATATTTATTTTTTTTTTTGATGGAATAGAACTTTTGTTTTTGGTCCCTATTGGTCGCCGGACTTTTTCAGACATATTGACCAATATCACTGTGCAACACCCAAAATCGGAATGGGATGAAACCAAAAGCAAATGAAAGATGACATATTCCATAACAAACCCCTCAAGGCTTTTTTCCAGTTCAGAGCTAGATTTTTTTTTACACGCATTTAAAGTTAGTGCACTTTTATTATAATTATAATAATAAATGCTTGAAAATTGTATTAGTGGCGAATGATTAATATTGTAATTGCCTTTAAATAACAATCATACGCAACGGTGTCCAGTGTTTTATATTAATAATTGCCTTTAAATAACAATCATACGCAACGGTGTTTAGTGGTTTATTTTAATAATTTGGCTATTCAGTAAATAGGTACTGGACCGATTGCAGCTAAATTCATACCAGTCATAGCTGAAGTAATTTTCAGCTTAAGTTTGGAAACTGGACCCCACATGTTCAATAAGGGCACAACCAGGGGCCTTTAGGACATGTTTAGTACACACAAACTTTAAATGCTTTAAAATCACCAACTTTAAATGCGTGTAAAATAAAATCTAGCTCTCACCTAAAAAAAGGCCTTGTGGGTTTTGTTATGGAAAACGTCAGCTTTCATTTGCTTTTGGTTTCATCCCATTCCGATTCCGAAAGTTCGATTTTGTATCACTGTGTATCTATAGTACTTATTTCAACGGCTAACTTTTGCGACCGTCTGCGACGCCGACTACAGTGGGGCGATATGTAAATCTTGTTTTTACATATTTTTTTTAACATATTTTTAAAAAGTAGGCGTGGCAGTTGTCTGACCGCCCCCTTTGTTTGTGATATTATTTCTACAGTCCTTGAGAGTATATATACCAAGTTTAAAGAAATTACAACAAAAATTAAAAATTTTTTAATAAGTGGGCGTGGCCGTTTGCTGGCCTACCATATTTTTCATAATGTTATTTTTGAAGTCAAAACGAACGTGTATACCGAATTTTCAGTCAATATACATAAAATTGGATTTTTGTCGTCATAGATTGGCCAAATGTGGCACTGTGCATTGGTTCGGACCCGATAGGTCCACACCCCGGTGGGCCTAGACCTAGTTGGGTTCCTTAAAAATCGTCATAGTTTTTGATCCAAAATTTGTGTTCGTTTCGCTCTAACTTGCTTAGTTTTTGAGATACGTGAACACTGGGGTTTTGAGAATTAAAAAACTCGATAAATTCAAAAGTATTAATCGGAGAGCTTTTGTTCTACGTGATGAGAGATACAAAAATGCTTTTGGACTTTTTGTTGTGTCGGCAATATTTACCGAGATATGAGCATTTTAAAATTTTCGGGAATGCTAACTTTTTTGGATCCATTAGGGTCCACACATGTGAAGGGGACCGACGATACTATGGAGAGCCCGAAAACCAAAAATGGCTTCCATTTTCCTCCATCTGGCTTAGTTTCCGAGATAGCGCCATTTTAAATTTTCTTAAAAAAAAAAAATTACAATTTATTTTTGATATTTGGTCAACCCAATTTAAAATTTAGCTAAAAAAAATTAGTTTAAATTTTGTTTAAAATTGCTAATGCGCTAAATGAAGTTTACAAGATATTTTTGCTAACATGCTAATCTCAACTAAAAATTTGCAAAAGGTTAGCTTACTAGCATTAGCAAAAAAAAAAAATAGTAAATCTACTTATGTATTATTTTGAATGTACGAAGTATTTGAGGGTTGCCAAACTCCACATAGTTTATGAAGAAAATTAAGTAATTTTGGCCATTTTTCTAAATTTTGCAATCAAAAAATATTAACACTCAACAAAAAAATACACTCTAAAAAATTTTACACTCAAAAAAAAATATTTTAAAAAAATACACAAATTTTTTTTACTTCAAAAAATATTTGTAGTAAAATTTTTTTTTTTACTTAAAAAGAGCATTGTGGGCATTAATTCATTCCCCCAAGTCGAATTTAACTTTTCTTCTTGTTTTACTTAAATTGTTTTCAACTCATCTATTCTTACACCCAAAAAAAAACGTGGGTATTCAATACTAAAAATTTAACTAATTTTAGTCCAAAAGGACCTAGTGCAGAAATTGGTAACCAATACTAAAATTTTTAACTAATATTAGTCAAAACCAGTAAAAATTACTAATGTTAGTACTTTGAAGATACTAAAATTAGTAACCAATTAGTAGATTTTGGTACAATATCACTTACTAAACCTTTTACTGTAGAATTATTTTGAGTGTATGTATCTTTTTGCATCATGACCATTAATTCAAATTCTCTATTTTCAACAAATTTTCTTGTCATTGTCATGTTGCATTACCTGACAGCATTGCCAGTTAAGAATTTTTTTTTATATGTATTTACTATAAAATTATGCCAACATCTTAACAAGTGCCGACACACTTGTTGTTTACTTTAATTTATTACAATTCCAACACTTTTAACATAACTTGAGTTAAATATTAATTTGTTTAATAGTACATTTGTACTATTTGATGTGATTTTAATAACAAGTTTTTTATTTTATTTAATGCAAATACTATTTGCATTTCTGATTTTTATGATGTTATTTATGATTATTATGCCAACAATGTTGCTTGAGAGTTACACCCGTTTTTTGACATATTGTTTATAAATTAAGAAAATGTTTAAGTTATAAATATAGATTTGAAAAACAATAAAATGTGAATTAAAATTTATTAAATGGATTTTAAGAAAGCTTGTGTTCCATATTATAAACGTTTCTTTAGAATTTTAATTAAATTACGCATAGAGTTGATATCATCAGTTAGCAATAAATGATTTTTTAATGTTTTAATTTAACATATCGTGGTATATATTTAAAATCTATTAATATTAATTTATGTTAAATTAAATATTGTTAGTTTTACGCCCTAATCATTTAAACAATTAGTTGGATTATAAATGTCAGTTTCACTTTTAACACTTAATTGAAAATTTTTTATTTAATTATAAAATTAAAATAATTTTTTTTTAATTCTACACCCTTAAATCTTGGTAATTGACCGGCTTACAAGGGAAGTCTCCCTGGTGTCATCCTCCGATCTTCATAAAATTTGGATATGATGTTAAGAACGAAAATTAATTCGACACGTATTTTTTTTAGCCACCCAAACTCATTTTTAGGGGGGGTCGATTTGTATGGGGGGAAATTGACCTTTTTCAGTTTTTTACAATTTACGCCTATTTAAACAAAATAAATATAGGCATGTGTAGTATCAGATTAAAGGTATTAAAAATACCTATCTCGTGGTGCTAACAACGGGCCGAAGAAGTTAATATTTTTCGACTTATTACCAAAAATGCCCAAAAATTTTGGTATTTTACTCAATATGACGAAAAGTTGTGCATGTTTGGACACGTTCTTAGCACACGTAGATAGGTTTTCTAAAGACCTTTCATTTGGTATGTAACATGACTAGGTTTCTTTGCATAATATAGGAGATAAACGAAAAAATCTGAAAAATGGCCTTGTCTTCCCCCTCCTTTTTACCCCCTAAATATGAATTTGGGCCGCTTGAAAAGAAACACGTGTCCCTTTATTTGTTCTGCTCTACAAAATAAAACCAATTCCATAAAGATCCGCGGGTGACACTAGGGAGACTTCCATTGTTAGTAAAAATAAGCGTGAAACAGACCTCCACTTAACAACAACTTACATTTTATTTTTAAAAGATTTTAAGTGTTAACAACAACTTACATTTTATTTTTAAAAGATTTTAAGTGTTGCCAACCGAAACCAAAATTTTCTCAAGTTGTCAACAAGCTTAATGTTATTTTTCTGCTTTCTGCAACACGGCGAAATCCTTTATGTTCCTTAAATTTTTATTACCAAAGGGTTTCATTCCAAATTGTTCCACTTGATTTTATTATAAAATGTATCTTTTTATTAAGCTTTTTAACAGTAAAAGCTCACTGAATCCTATCTTTCCAAAATTATGTTGCGTTCCATTTATACATAAAAAATTGGAGGCCCCATAAAAAATATTTAGATTGGCTCAAATTTTGTTATTTTGTAATTAAAGGGTATCAAGTATAGGTAATCTATTCGGTACATGCTTGGACTTTGCACACATCTTAATCGATTTTATAATAGATTTGTTTTTTATAATTATTTACTTTTTCACTAATGTTTTATTTCATTTCGTTCCACAAACATTTTAATTAAATTGCAGAACCTTTGGTACTTAAATTATTTAAAATAAAGTGTTCCAAGAGTTTTGTTTAAAATATTTTCTTTTGCTTTAGGTTTTTTTGTAAATATTTCACAACACTACAATTTGTTACCTTTTTTTACTAAAATTGTATTTATATTAAATCACGACAAAAGTTTTCCTTTCCCCAAGTTTAACACTTCAGTATTATTTTTTGTTACATTCCAAAATGTTTCATTTATATTCTTAAAACTGCAAATAGTTGTTATATTTAAATTTCTTTTTATAATGTTTCATTTCGTTTCGTTCCTCTTACTTTAAACTTTTTTACTTTTATTGTTATTATAAAAAAAAATAAGTTTTTTTGAGTAAATGTTTCATTCCATTTCGTTTCATTTTTATAAAACATTATAACATTATATTTTAAATTCAATTTCGTTTCTTACGCCAAAATTTTATTGAAGTTTTTAACTTCTCTATTTTTTCTCTCTTAATTAATTTTATAACAATTTTTTTTTAATTTACTGTTTTATTTCATTTCATTCCACAAAAATTATTTTTTTTAAAACAATGTTTCATTTCATTTTGTTTCACTTTCATCAAATATAATTTTTTAACATTATATTTTAAATCCAATTTATTTTTTTACCATTCTGTCTTAAATTATTTACATAGTTTCATTTCATTTCGTTCCTTACGCCAAAATTTCATTTTAATTTTAATTGTTTTTCTAGTTTTCTTTAGTAATTAATTTTTTATAACTTTTTTTTATAATTCTTAACATTTAAACCTCTTTTTTTAATTTAATTCTTTGCATGTACTCGTATTATTCAAACACTAATTAACACCATTTCCTACACTTAACCCCACTTTTTAAAATTATTATCATATTGTAATGATCACTTGATAATTGCAAACATCAAGGTGGTGATGATAGTGATTATTGTAAATATAATGAATTCCGTTGTGATAATGGTCAATGTATACCATATCGTGAGGTTTGCGATAATATCTATGATTGTTCTGATTATTCAGATGAAAGAGATTGTGGTAAGTTTTCGTTAAATATATATTTTTTGTGTACTTAAATGGTGGTGGCTAATCTACAAAACAAATTGGTGTTCGTGTGTTTTTTCTACTTAGAAGCTTTTTTAGATAACTTGGCTTTTTTAGCTTTTATCTTCTTTACTTTAGTATGAAACATGCTTTCCCGTGTAAAAATCGATTAGATTATCTCTGGTATTCTTTGATCTGATAATGTATGATTTGCTCTGATTGTATATAATTGTATCTGATCAGATATAATTAAAGGTCAAATTTTTGTAAATGCCCGAGTAAAAAAGTTTTTGATATGGTCATATAATTTTTAATATAATTATATATAAATTGATCATTTGATCCCAATATTGGAGGACCTAAGCATATATGATTATATCTTATTATATCAAATTTGATATAATTAGATATGATTTGATCCCAAAAATGGAACTGTAAATTTCATCCAATTTGATGTTGAAGATCATATTAGATCTAATATGATATAATTATATATTATTATATCCTATTAGATCTAATTTTTTATAATATCATATTAGATCATATTTACCGTTCTATTTTTGGGATCTAATTATATCAAATTTGATAAATAAGATAATCATATATTTTTGGATCCTCCATTTTTGGGATCAAATGATATATGGCGCCGTATTACCTTTTTTTAGTCGGGTGATTAAATCCAAGATATAATTAGAAGTCGATTTTGGTCATTTCAGATATTTGTAATAACATGCAATCAGATATGAATAGATATAAACAGATATAAATAGTTCTTAATAGATCTAATCTATTTTTGACACGGGCTGTTTCAAAAAAAAGTTTTTTTTATTAATTTTCATTTTTTTTATTTCCCTTTTCTTTAATTTTTCTACTTAAAAACATGTTGTGTGGTTATGGTTACAAAATAAATCGACTAAAAAACATGTAAAAAAAATTTAACTACTACCAAAATAAACCAAAACAAAATTTTAACTTAACTACACTGTAAAAAATTTTGTACAAAATTTTTTAAATGATAATGATAAATATCACAAAATTAAAATTGGATGTTTGATGAAAACTAAACTCTTCCCCTCACATAAATAAAAATTGGCGTTGGCAACTCAAAAACAAAACTAAATTCAAATTAAAAAAATATTTGCATGTTTTTTTTTAAATAATTTTAAAACATTTATAACAAAAAATACAAAAACAAAATGGATATGCATGCGGTTTGGTTAAAAAAAAAAATAGATTTACAAGATATGGATAGAAATATCTTCGATGATGATGAAATGATTAGAGAATATGCTCCACATCACAAACGGCCACCAGCTACTCCCGCGCCTCAAGAATCTTCAGCAGGTGCCAGTCATTCTGTCATGGTGGTGAATGGTGGTTTACATGAATTAGATATGAGAGATTATTATTATTATCATCCTGATGTTTACAGTAAAGCTAATACTAATAATCCCTGTTCCGAACGTCAATTCAGATGTGGCAATAATGTTTGTATACCCTTGCACTTAAGATGTGATGGTTTTTATCATTGTAATGATATGACCGATGAATTTAATTGTGATGAATATCGGGCTCAACCAAATAAATCACAAACTACCCAAGCACCTCCGGCAAATTTGGTAAAAACTACTACGGCTACACCTAAAAGAAATGATACATATTGGCAGACTCCTAAAATAACTACAACGACCTCGACGACATCCACCACCACTACTACACCGGCTCCTAGTATGTTTTGTAAACACAAAAGAAAATCATGATCTCAAATCTATACAGATAGATTATCATTTCTATACCTCTATCTCTCGCTATTTTTATATAAACTCTCTCATCAATCGAAGATTTTTAGTGAATTTGTTAGAAAAGATTATAAATTAATTTTTATATATGCATGTTTTTAGTTTATACAAATTTACTAAAAATTTCCCTAAAAAATATCCCTAACACTCTCCCCACTAAACATTTTATAAAAAAAAATTCGTTCAAAATTTTAACAAAGTTAAGAAATTGGCTTAATTAACAAAAATTTTTACAGTGTAATTGGCAAAATATTTACAATGGGTATTTTAATGCTACCCATATTTGTTTTTCGTACAAAATACTGGGATAAAAGTACACTCAAAAAATTATGTTAGTAAAATCAACTGAAAATGTCAGTTAAAATAACTACTTTGTAAGTTGTTTTGGGGTCAACTACTTTTTCAGTTAAATCAACTAACAATGTTAGTTATTTTAACTGACAAAAAACAACTGACTTATGTAGTAAAAACTACTAACATTTGTAGTCAAAACAACTAAAATGTAGTAAAAATAAAAGAATCAATCAATATTTTTTTTTTCAAAAAATTTTTCAGAAAAAAATTTGAAGACCAAATTTTTTCAAAGTTTTTTTTTTTTTTTTAAAAAGTTGTGAAAAATAAAAAAAAAAAACAAAAATTTATTTTTATTTTTTGGGAAAAAACTTTAAAAATTTTTCAGAGATAAAAAAAATAAAATTAATTTCTTTAAATAACTGTTACTACATCACAGTACTTTTTTGTTAGTTATTCAAAAAAACTACTTAAAATAACTAACAGAAATAGTTGTTTGATATTTTTCATACAAAAACAACTGACTTTGTAGTTGAAAACAACTTACTACTGTAAAATATACAAACAACTAACATGTAGTAACTTACATAATTTTCTGAGTGTAAGTAAAGGTATTTAAAGTTATGTCACACAGAAAAATTGTCGTGATTAATTTTTTTTTTTTTTAGAAAAAAGCGTTCAATAAATTTATTAATTGATTCAATAAAAAAATTGTTATTGTGTATTTCAAAAATTATTCTTAATTAACTACAAAATTGCTAAAAAAACAGTTTTTAAGTGCACATCAAAAAAATCGAGGTAGTTTAACTAACAAGGGAAGTCTCCCTAGTGTCACCCGCGGATCTTTATGGAATTGGTTTTATTTTGTAGATCAGAAAAAATAAAGGGACACGTATTTTTTTTTAGCGGCCCAAATTCATATTTAGGGGGCAAAAAGTAGGGGGGGAAGACAAGGTAATTTTTCAGTTTTTTTCGTTTATCTCCTTTATTATGCAAAGAAACCTAGTCATGTTACATACCAAATGAAAGGTCTTTGGAAAACCTATCTACGTGTGCTAAGAACGTGTCTAAACATGTACAACTTTTCGTCATATTGAGTAAAATACCAAAATTTTTGGACGTTTTTGTTAATAAGTCGAAAAATATTAACTTCTTTGGCCCGTTGTTAGCACCACGAGATAGGTATTTTTAATACCTTTAATCTGATACCACACATGCTTATATTAATTTTGTTTAAATATGCGTAAATTGTAAAAAACTGAAAAAGGTCAATTTCCCCCCATACAAATTAACCTCTCCTAAAAATGAGTTTGGGCCGCTAAAAAAAAATACGTGTCAAATTAATTTTCGTTCTTAACAGCATATCCAAATGACATGATGATCGGAGGGTGACACCAGGGAGACTTCTCTTGTAAGTAATTTAAAATAATGCAAATTTATTCACAAAAAAGTAATAACTCTTTACTAATTCATGTTTTGGTAATTTACGACCAGTGTTACCAACTTATTTTGATATGTATGTACCAAACTAACAAAAAAAATGTTTTATTAATATTTACAGTGTTTTTTACTTAATAAAAATTCCGTTATCTCAATATTGTTCAATATTCTGTGGAATTATATTGAAATGTTTACAGCTCCTTAAGGAAGCTGTCCTTATTGGAAACAAAAATACTGTTATTTTTTCATTAGCCAGTATTTTCTTCCATTTTTCTTTTTTATGAGTTTAAAAGCCGACACACATCGGCTAAAAAAACTGTATTATACTGAAAATCAATTTATATATGCCTTAACGGAAAATTATAGGCAAGTCCATGGCGCTTGTATTTTGTATTTCCAAAATTTATTAAAATATTATGTTTTCCTTGCAGGTGAAAAATACTAATTTCTGAATTTCATGAAGTTACATCAACAAAACGCTCATATTAAAAAATTGAAACGAATTTTTACGGGAAATACAGATTTAGCTCAAAAACCAGTATTTTAAAAATTTTTCTTAGTCGGAGCCAAAAAAAATGCAGTTATTTCCTCACAAACAGTATTTCAAGAATACTTATCTCTGAGTTCAGTGAACTACAAAAACAAACAAATTTTAATACTGAAACAAGCTTTTTATGGGCAATACCAAGCCAGTATTTCTTGAATATTTTCAAATGATTACAATAACGCAGTTAGTATCTCACTAACCGGTATTTCCTGCTGTTTTACTGACTCTCTCAGTCCCTCAATCCATATACAAATTGTTTTACTTCGAAAATTTATTAAAACAGTATGAAATCCTTGCTGGTAAAAAAATCTAGGTTAGAGGAAAGTACGTCAACCCTACTTACTGTTTTTGGATTTAGTGAAATAATAACAAAAAAACGTTCATGTTCTTGAATTGAAACAAATTTTTTTGTGAAATACAACTTTGGTTCAAAAAACAGTATTTTCTAAATTTTCTTAATCGAAGCAAAAAATACAGTTATTTCCTTATAAACCGGTATTTTCTGTCATTTTACCTTTTCTTTGGTTCAAAAACAGTATTTCTAAAATATTTCTTAATCAGAGCAAAAAGGACTACTATTTTTTCATAAAACCATATTTTTCCATTTTTGCTAATTTTAAGTCATTTTAACACTACAAATCGGCTACGAAACTGTATTATTTCGCAATTTTTTAAAACACAATGAAATTTAAATAGTAAAACTGAAGGGTAGACTGGGGGTATGAACCAATTTCACATAATTGTTGGGCATTTCCCCAAAATGTATTACAAAAATAATAATTTGTTTATAAGTCTTTTAATTCGTATACAAATCGGCCACAAAATTGTATTATTTTCAAAATTTATAACTCACAATGGAATTCGAATAGTAAAAAACCTCATAAACCTTTTCTTTGGTTCAAAACAGTATTTCAAGAATATTTCAGCTATGGCTCATTATCCTGTATTTCTAGAATTTTTCTAAAGTAAAAAACCTTGTAAGTCGGTATTTTCTATAATTTTAGCTTTTTTTGGATCAAAATTATTATTTCTATATCCTTATAAACCGGTATTTTCTGCCACTTTTCTTTTTTTTTTTTTTTGGTTTAAAACAATATTTCTAGAATATTTCTTAATCAGAGCAAAAAGGACAACTATTTTTTCATAAACCGATATTTATTCCATTTTTTCTAATTGTAAGTCTTTTAATCACTATACGAATCGGCTACGAAACTGTATTATTTCAAAAAATTTTAAAACACAATGAAATTTAAATAGAAAAACTGTAGGGTAGACAGGGGGTAGGTACCAATTTTAGATAATTGTTGGGCATTTCGCCAAAAAAAATGTATTAGAAAAATAATATCTGTTAAAGGTAAAATACTGAAATGAAAAATACAGTATTTTACTTTTAATAGAGTCTTCTAAATCGGCTACAATACTGGAATGGAATCAACATAATTTAACATGTAGGGTAAAAGGGGGTGCATTCAACAGTGGGTAGGTACATTCGTCAATTTAACTTAACTCTCAAATTCTGTAAAACTTACAAATACGAAACCTTTATGCTAAAATTGAAAAGACCAAAAATTCCGCTGCTTTTCTTATTAACCCTAGACTTTTATCAGAAAAAAATCAGTAACAAACCTGTATTACTTCGAAAATTTATAAACTACAATGATTTCAAAACATTTTAAAGAAAATATAGGGAAGAAGGGGTTACAGCTGCATTTTTTAGTAGGTACCAATTTTACATAATTATTGGGCATTTCTAAAAAAAATTGTATTGTATTAATGTAGATGTTAATTGTTTTAGAAACACAATGGAATCAAAACATAGAAACAGTTAGGGTAGTTGGAAGTACATTTATCAGTGGACCCTCACATTTAGGTCTAAACTTATGAAAGCTTTTAATTTGTGTAGGTTTCTTACACCTGTCATGAACCGAAATATATTTTTCTATTTGATTTTGCATGCAGTTTCTTGTTCAAAATTTATTATTGCTTACAGTGAAATGAAAATACACTGTTAAAATGCTTTTAATTCCATAAATAGGTACACTGTAAATATTTTTTTGTGTTTTTATTTTTTATGTAAAAAGTTTAATTGTTTACCTTGTCAATTTCTTAACTTTGTTTTAACGTTTTTTTTTTAATCAAAATATTTATTTTAATTTATTTTTAAATATTTCATAATTTCACTTCATTAAAAATAATTTTTAAATCATAATTTTTCAACAAAATTTTACAAATTTAATATAGCATTTTCTTCACCTTTTTCTTTTATTTTTTTACTTTCACCACTACTCTCACCTACAACATTTCAAATTTTAAATTCTCAAAAAATATCAAATATAATAATTCTAAACTACATAAACATCACCTGACATTTAAACTAAATTATAAAATAAAAAAAAATCTAAATCTAAAATCTAAAGCCAAGAAAACATGTTTGAGCATGGAATTCATGTGTGAAAATGGCGAATGTATACCATTAGAAAGTGTATGCGATGGTATTGGCGATTGTAAACGTTTGGATGATGAAAGTTATGGTTTATGTCATTGTAGCAGTGATAAGGTAAGTTTCGAAATGAAAGAAAAATAAGCCACAAGCCAAACCGTCCAAAAAAAATTCTTACAAAATTTAAAATTCAAAATTTAAAAATAAAAAAATACTTGAATCTTTAGTTTAAATGTGTACGTGGCGGTGGTTGTATACCAAAAACACAAGTTTGTGATGGCAAACCACAGTGTAGAGATGGCAGTGATGAAATTAGTTGTCGTAAGTATATTTTTTTTTGTAAATTGAATGATTATTTATTATGCATGTTTGTTATATTATAAATAGAAATATTGAAGTTATTTTTTATATTATGCATGATTTAAAATTTTAAAATATTAATGTATTAACTAAGTTTTAGTTCAAATGCATGTAGTAGTTAACTTAAAAAAATGCATGAGGCATGAGTTTCAATACTAAAACTTAGGTAAATTAACAAAGTAAACTTAGATAAATTAACAAAAACTTAGGTAACTTAACAAAAAATTAGGTAACTTAACAAGAACCTATTTTAAAAACCTAAACTGATATGAAATATTTTTTATCACTTTTATGTTTATTATGTTGTTATTTGTTTAAGTGTATTATTTTCAGTGTATTATTTAATTTTCTACATAAATTTCATTTAAGTTTTGAATTTTATTTATAAAATCACCCAAACAAAATGCATTTTTTGGGTTAATTACACCTGCTAAAGTGTGTTTTGCATGAATCACCTAAGTCTTTACTATAAAAAAAACTTAGGTACTTTATCCAAAAACACTTTAAACACTTTATCGGTTGAATTAAACCTAAAAAGTGCGCAATTTTTCATTTTCTTTTTAATTTTATGATACTTTTTATTTATTATAGTAGTATTTAGCTATTGTATTTTTAATTTTTTAAATATTTTTTTAGTTTTTTTTTATTTAATTTTATTACAATCGACAAAGTGGATTTTGCTTTAATTGCCTAAGTTTTTTTTTACTCTACAAAACTTGGGTAACTTCTCTAATAACACTTTGTTGGTTGAATTTAACTAAAAAATCTTTTATTTAATTTTTAGTTTTTTAAATATTTTTTTTATTGTACGAGTAGTTTAGATGTTTAAAAAAATAATTATTTATTAATTTAGTTTTATCATTGCCCGTTATTTCTCTTTGTGTATTCCGTTTTTATTTCTTACCCGTTTTTCTCTAGTATATTCTTAATTTTATCACTTTTTCAAATTTCTCCAAAGACTTCAAAATATTTGAATATATTGTTAAATTTTTTTAAAGTTCAGTCTAAAGCAGTTTTAAAAAGTTTTAGGCGTTTTTTATAAAAAAAATAAAATTGAATTTTGGTGTAATTTCAACCGATCAAGTGTGTTTTCCATAATTACATAAGTTTTTACACGAAAAAAACTTAGGTAATTTATTTAAAATCACTTAATAGGTTGAATTATCCCAAAAACGTACACGCAGAAAAAAACTTGCACATTAGGGCGTCCCGTCAAATTTAAACTTTCGAACATTGCGTCGTAATACCTGCCGAACGATAGCCACGAAGCTGATTGCGGCAAAATTTATAAAAACATTTTGCAAGGACATCTTTTTAGTCGGCAACCAGCGGTAAAAGTTTGGAAAAATTACGTTTTTCGATCAAAATTCATGTCCAATTTTTTGTAACCAAATCGGATCAAAAATTAGGAATTTTTGCGTACTTAATAGGAAAAATATTTTAAAAATTGCAAAATATCGATTTTGGTCCACAGATACTGATTTATAAACATACAAATTATTTTTTATCCAAATTGGTCTTAAGTATGGTATGTCAAAAATATTTAAAAACAATTAAAAACACGATTTTGGTCCAAAAATGCTGATCATAATCTGTGGACCAAAATCGCTGATCAGCTCTTTTGTACCAAAATCGTTTTTTTTTTTTAATTTTAATTACTTTTTAGATAACATGTTTAACATTTTCTAACTTTTGGGACCAATTTGGATTAAAAAATTGTTTTTATGTTGAAAAATCAGCACCTGTGGACCAAAATATCTTTTTTGGAATTTTTTAAATATTTTTCCCAAAAAGTACGCAAAAATTCCTAATTTTTGAGCTGGATTTGGGAAAAAATTCGGACATGAATTTTAGTCGAAAAACGTAATTTTACAAACTTGACCGGTTGACTGGTTGCCGACTGAGATGTCCTTGGAAAATTTTTTCATAAATTTTCACACAATCTGCTATTCTGTGGCCATGGTTCGGCAGGTATTACGACACGAAATTCGAAAGTTTAGTTTTAACGGGACGCCGTATTACACAAATTATCCAAGTTTTTGTATAAAAAACAATCCACCAAGTGTTTTTGCGTAAGTTAACCAAGTTTTTGTTTTGAAAATTTTTCTTAATTGCGCGAAAGTACTTGGTGGATAGTATTTTACACAAAAACTTGGCTAATAAGTGTTTTTTGTGAATTAAAAAATTTAAAACTAAAATGAGGTGTTTTAAATTTTTTTTGTAGAAACTCCCTAAAAAACAGATAGAAGGTTTCAACAAATTCAACGTTTTACGACCTTAATTATAATTTTTTTTTTCAAAGCATGTTTTTCAAAACATTTGCATGTTTTACACACCGTCTAGATTAGCAACTACCGTTACCATCAAACATTAATTTTGATTGTAAACTATGAGATTACTAATGTAAACAGTTATTTTTTAATTGTATACATCGACTTTGACGTTTTTTAAATTTCAAATGTGAAATTGCCATCGTGATGGTAATGGTGGTTGCTAATATAGACGAGCTGTTATGTATGTTTCTTTTGTGTTCAATGTCTATAAATTTCATTTATGTTATACACACAAAAAAATTAAGAAATAGTGAACGTTTTTTGTATAATGCAACTTATAAAGTATTATTGTATAAATTACCTAAGTTTCTTATGTAAATATGCAAAATACACAAAATACACAATAGGTTAATATCAAACCAAAAACTAGCATATTTTTTATTTTTTTGTGTGTATTTATACTTTATTTTCAAATTTCATTTATTTTATATATTTTTTTCTTTCTTTTACTATTACAAAATTTTATTTTCATGTTTCATATCAAAATTCTACTCTTTATCATCATAATTTACATAAAATCATCTACATGTATTAAAAAAAAAAACAAATATACAAATCATATCATAACGAAAAATTGAAAAATGAAAATTTGAAAATCGTAAAATTTAAAATTGGTTAAAAAATCAAAAACAGATTTCAATGCTAATTTTAATAAAACCCGTAATTTGGCTGAATGCTTAAGTTTTCAATTTCAATGCGCCGATGGTATCTGTATAGCGGGCTATAAACTATGTAATGGTATAACCGATTGTCTTGACGGTTCCGATGAAATCAATTGTCCCATCAATTATGATGAAGCTAATTATGGTAAAGAAAATTTTAGAAAAGTTTAAAAAAAAAAAAAAATGGTTCCCAAAAACTAATTTTTGCAAATGACCTTAATTAAGAGAAATATTTTTTTTTATATAGTTAAGCACTTTTAATTTAACATAAAACCCCTTTTAAATGCATTAAAATTATGAATATTTTCATACATTAATTATTATTTTCATATATTTTTTTCTTTTTACATAATTCAACAAACATAAATACATCCAAATATTTATCATTTAAAAAAACATAAACACTATTATTCATCCATCCATCCATCCATCACTTATACATTTTTGATAAAAATTTGAATTAAAGAAGATTTTGTACCGGAGGATCCCAGTGAATGTGATATATATGAATTTGAATGTGATTATTCAAGTTGTATACCAATTGAAAAAAAATGTGATGGTTATCCAGATTGTGATGATGAAACTGATGAAATTGATTGTCCACCATTTACAGGTAATGAGTACAATTCAATAATTCAAAGAGACCCTCAATCCTGAATTTTTACCAACCAACCCTTTACTTCTAGTTTTTTTTTAACTAACTACAACTTTTTTAAAAAAAATATTTAACTAATTGGTGGCTGAATTTTTTAATTGTATTCCCATCTTAACCTGACACAGAAACAATTGTTAGCATGGTTGTCTCATTTTCAATTAATAGCGTCCAACCTGAATCAAATTATGTCGCCTAAGGCGTATTGCCTAGTAATTTTTCGATTCTATTATTTAAATGTGAGGTACCTAAATCAAACGGACGTAAAAATTTCAAATTTGATATGTTTTTTTTTACGTCTTGCGCTATGCAATTTGATTCTGGTTCGACCCATAAGTTGTCATATTAACAAACAATTTACTTGTATTGGCAAATTGTGTTGTTGAATAAAAAATCAATTATTTTCTTTCCCAGTTGGCAAAATAAAATCACACCTGACATACTGCTGACTCTCCCTTTATGAAATCGCTGACATCTTCATACAATTTTTCACTATGTCATCAATAACATTTCAGCAGTTGGTCAGCAGTGTCCGCCAGTATCGGTGACCACTAACAATTCGTTTAAACAACCGCTGACCATCTGCTGACATGTCATTGAAGACATTTTGAAAAATTTTATGAAGATGTCAGCAATTTTATAAAGGGACAGTCAGCAGTATGTCAGGTGTGATTTTTTTTGCCCACTGGGTTGTAAATTAAATTTACTTTTTGTCAATATGACAAAATTTTGCAAATTTTGATTGAAAATGAGTCAACAATACAAATTTTTGCTCTGTGTAAAAATTTAAAATAACCCCCCACCATTTTATTCACAGAAAATTGTAATGATAGTGAATTTGAATGTGATAAAAATTATTGTATTTTACGTGATCAACAATGTAATGGCATACATAATTGTAATGATGGCACCGATGAAAAAAATTGCACATTCTGTCGTGAGGGAGCCTATCTGTAAGGATGCAAAAAAATATATATACTATTTTGAAAGGAAACTTTATAAAATTTGCTTTAAAAAAAACTTTACAATCTTTGAGAAATTACCCTGCAAAAAAAGTCATTACCACTTCTCAGTGGAGTGCTTTAAAACTAAAACAAATGTAATGAAATACAACAAAAATAACAAAAAACACAAGACAAAAACACACAAACAGTTTTTTCTACTCCAGAATACATAGATATTCAGCACTTAACTCATTACGTATCGCGACACCTCCATACAAATGTAAGTAGATATTCAGTAGATAAGAACTACTCCGTGGAAGTAGTTGGAAGTTGTTTGAAAGCTCGGAGTACTTCTTATCTACTGAATATCTACTTACTTTTGTATGGGAGTGTCGCGGAAGGTAATGAGTTAAGTGCTGAATAACAACTTTTTATGGAGTAGAAAAAACTGTTTGTGTGTTTTTTTCTTGTGTTTTTTGTTATTTTTGTTGTATTTCATTGCATTTGTTATAGTTTTAAAGCACTCCAAATAGAAGTACTCCGCACTTTTTTGCTGGGTATGATTAAAATTACCTTCAAGTCGTTAACAAAATGTTAAAAAAATAGATTTTTGGTAGTTAAAATCATTCTAGTTAATTTTTATTTGGTTTTGAAAATAGTATTTTAAATTGAAACTAAAGCATAGTACTCTGTTCAATTTCACGGGAAAAAACCTGTCAAACTCCATATAAAAAAAAGAAAATTTGGCAACGCGAGGAATTATAGGGAAATTGTTAAAAAAGTTTTCACGCATTTTTACTATACAAGACAATTTAAATTGCAGTGAAAAAGTGACATTTCAGTTATGTTATGATCGTTTCTTTCTTATAATTGTCAAAAGTTGTTTATTTTTCATTGTTTTATTGCGATTTGAGGCGTTTAAAGTTGAAGTGAAATTTTCCCCGCAAAAAACAGAGTACTTAGCTTAATATAGGAACTTTAAAGTCCCCTTGTTGCGGGGCCAAAAATATAAAGTACGGTGTATGCCAGTTAAAAAAATATCAAATTTAAAGATTAAAATCATAAAATCTGTGGCCGTACGAAAAAACTAGTTAACTCCACTTTTTGCGAAAATTGAGATAACACCAAAAATAGAAAGTGCATTCCATTTACTATCACTCTGTCAGATCGAAATTTTGATATATGTTCTCATTAACAAGTTATTTGGAAAACAAAATAATGAAAAATACCAATTTTTATGTAAAAACTAGATAACTCCATGCATTTTTCGAAAAAACAAGACAACTCCATAGTTTCTTAAAAAACATAAAAATTAAAAGTTTAAAACGATGTTCTTTCGAAAACTATGGGAGAAAAAGCTGAAAGAACAAGTTTGAGTCACGACTCCTTTGAGTCCAAATTTTGAACCTGAAAATTTTAACTACCGAGAATTCATAGATTGCATATAAAAAATGCATAGAATTTTTTTTGCAGATCTTAATTCATAGAATACGACTGCCAAACACCCAAAATATCTTAAAGAAATAGTTTTTAAGTTATTAATCTATATATGGGGCATTCCAAGCCAAATCACTCACTTTTAGACCCGACCCCTTTCGATTTATTTTATTTTTGGATATGTTTTAGTTTTTATTAAATGCAACTTGGACACCAATTTTCAGCTTTTTATTTCAAGATGGTGTTGAGTAATCAATTTTTCAAAATGGCGATTTTATCAAAAAAAATAAAAAATTGAAATTTTTAATTAATTTTGACCATTAAAAAATATAGATATTTAAAAAAAAGTTGGACAACGTTTTGTTGGTACTTAAATGCAGTTTTAGAAAAAAAATATGAAAAAATTATTCGAAGTAATTATCACTTATTTTTTGACGTTTAAAAATTATAATCGACTTTTTGAAAAAGTTCGAAACCTTCGATTTTTTTGTTAAAAACTATAAAAATTCTACTCTAAATTACGCAACTTTTAAGCCATAATTTGAGATGTGATCACAATTCTTTCTATTTTTTTTTTTTAATTTTTAAAATTGTACCTTTTATTTTTTGGCTCTGATTTATTTTATATGGTGATCCAAAAAAAATGAATTGGTAGATATTGACCCTAACTTACCCTAGATATATTCATATCGAGGTAAAAATACGTCTCACAAAAATTTAGATCGATCGGAAATGGGTAAGGCGTTTGGCATGGTCCTTGAAGTTTAAAAAACGGATTACTAGGAAAAATATGATTTTTTTTCTGTTTTCTAAATTTTTTTGGTATTTTAAGTTACGTTTTAATTCAAGTGATTACAGAATTATGATGTGGAGTAAAATGCCTTTCTAATAAGGTACTAAAAACTAAAATCGGTTGAAAATCAGCCAAGTTATTACAACTTCCCCAGGCATCTAGCGTGTGTCATACCACTTGATTAAAGAATACGAGTCCCTTTTTTTTAAATTTATTGAAATTTTCTACTGTAATAACTTTTTTTCATTATTTATATTTCATTGTAATATTGTTTTGGTTTTCCAAATTTTAAAACAAAAAAAAAAAAAAAATTTTTTTAAAATAGAGATTTCAAAAGGGTGTTGAAAATGCAGGCATTTTTAGCATTAATTTAAAAAATGTTAGCAAAACACAATATCAAAAATACTTGTCATCTAATTACATTTGAACTTGAAGAATAAAAAAATGTTATTACAGTAGAAAATTTCAATGAATTTCAAAAATCGGATTGTATTGCTTAATCAAGTGGTCTGCCACACCTTAGATGCCTGGGGAAGTTGTAATAACTTGGCTGATTTTCAACCGATTTCAGTTTTTGATACCTTATTAGATAGGCATTTTACTCCGTATTATAATTCTGTAACCACTTGAATTTAAACTTAAATACCAAAAAAAAAAATAGAAAACAGAAAAAAATTCATATTTTTCCTTGTAATCCGTTTTCTAAACTTCAAGACCCATGCGGAACACCTTATCCATGTCCGATCGTTCTTAATTTTTGTGAGGCGTATTTTTACCTCGAAATGGATATATCTAGGGAAAGTTAGGGTCAGTATCTACCAATTTTATTTTTTTGGAGCACCATATAAAATAAATCATAGTCAAAAAAAAAAGTGCAATTTTCAAAATTTGAAAAAAAATAGAACAAATTGCGATCACATCTCGAATTATGGCTTAAAAGTTGCGTAATTAAGAGTAGAACTTTTAGACATTTGTAACACACTTAGCCTGTGTTGTCAATTAATTTTTTTTTTCAGATTTTCTCATTGTACAACAAAAATAATTATTTCTCAGAAATAATTAATATGGACTCAAACCGAAATAAATAAAAAACTTCAGTTATAAAATATAAAGTCCAACAATATATAAAAACAGAATTAAAAAACTCAACTCATAAGGTACAATGCAATTTAGTAATATTTCTAAGAATTAGAAATACGAAATATAAATTCAAACCTAACGGACATTTTTCAAGACTTGAAAAGTCCTACTAAGGGTTGCAACTCTGAGAAAATCTACTACAGTGTAAGAAATTACAACTGTGTTGCAAAAAGTTAAAAATAGATTCATTAAGTTCGTGCTAAACGTAACATATGGGTAATGAAATGTGATATAATTCCCGTTCGCTTTTTCACTTTAATGTACGTTTAAATAGCTGATCTTAATCTTACACACCTACAGTGACAATCGAAGAGTGCTGACGAAGGAAGGGTGGCTTCTTCCGAAAGCTGTCGACATCTCCACTTAGCCTGTGTTGTCAATTAATTTTTTTCAGATTTTCTCATTGTACAACAAAAATAATTATTTCTCAGAAATAATTAATATGGACTCAAACCGAAATAAATAAAAAACTTCAGATGAGACTAATATATATAAGAATTTTTAAAATAAATATTGTTGCCCCATTTTGGGCGCCAAAAATGTTTCTTTATTAATTTATTCATTAATAGGCTTTTTAAAAATTAAACTTAAATTTTTTAGATCTGGTCTGATTCAGTCCTTATATTGCTGATATAAAAAAATCTAAAAAAAGCAAATTTTATAAATTTTTCTCAAAAAAAAAAGATTAAAAAAAAAATCGTTGCAAAATTTTCAAAAATTTAATAAAATTTATTTTCATTTATTTTTTTGTTTAATCATTCACATCAACAAACATCATTTACACCAAATATTATCATCACCATTATCTTCAATGTTACACTCAACAACAAAAATCATTTCACACTATACTGTACACAAACACTGCACCTTAAAAATCTTCGTACACACTATGGATTATAAAAAAATTTTCCATACAACTTTCAACTTAGTTGCAATACGGGTGAATGTATATTAGAAAATTTACATTGTAATGGTCTAATTGATTGTGCTGACGGTAGTGATGAGCACAATTGTGGTAAGTTTGTATTTTTTTTTTTAGAAAACTCATATTTAAATAATAACAAATATTTAAAAAAAAAAGTAGTATTTAGAGTTGCAAACTTGAACTAAAATAGTTTTTAAAATGACTAGTTGTTATATAGATTAAACTAAAATAGTTCTTAAAATGACTAGAACTAGATGGAATATACTAAAATAGTATTTTTTTTAAATTTAGTTAAATAGCTTCGAATAGTTAAGATTAATTAGTTTTACTAATTCAAACTAATTAATATTTGTGAAAATTTTTTGAATTTTAATTTAAACAATCTTATGTTTCAGTGTTGTGTTTTAAATATTTTATTTTTTTGTTTTCTTGTCTCTAAGATGATTGTCCCACTCCTTTAATGAAATGCAATAACACTTGTGTTAATTGGAATTTAAATTGTGATGGCAAAATTGATTGTGCCGATGGCTCTGATGAACAGGGTTGTGATGGTAAAACTCATAAATTAAAAAAAAAAAAAATCTTTTTAAAATTGGCTTTTATAAATTGGCTGGAAAATAACACAAATTATACAAAATTCTAAATTTTTCCCCAAAATTATTCCCACAACAAAACAATACAAACTTTTTTTTAGTGTCTTAGGAGATAATTCGAACCCTTAAAAAATTGATCAAAATTTAATTTTTGTGTAGTGGTTTTATACGGTTCGGAAGATTATAGTGAACATTTATTTAAATCTCCCTTACAATACACAAACAAAACTATAAAAAGCTTTAAAGTTTAAAATAAAGTAAAGCTTAACTTAATGAGAATTTATAAAATATTGGTGTTCCACGTTGGGCGCCAAATAGTTGTTGTGAGTCTTTTGCTAGTCAAAAGTTTTCTTATTTATTTACAAACTTCTTTTAGTGTCTTAGGAGATAATTCGAACCCTAAAAACTTGATCAAAATTTAATTTTTGTGTAGTGGTTTTTCACGGTTCGAAAGACCATAGTGAACATTTATTTAAATCTCCCTTATAACATACAAACAAAACTATAAAAAGCTTTAAAGTTTAAAATAAAGTAAAGCTTAATTTTATGAGAATTTATAAAATAAAATAATGCTGTCCCACGTTGGGCGCCAAATAGATGCTGTGAGTCTTTTGCTAGTTAAAAATTTTCTTATTTATTTACAAACTTTTTTTAGTGTTTTAGGAGATAACCCTAAAAAATTGATCAAAATTTAATTTAAAAAATTGATCAAAATTTAATTTTTGTGTAGTGGTTTTTCACGGTTCGAAAGACCATAATAAATACTTTTTTAAATCTCCCTTATAACACATAAACAAAACTATAAAAAGCTTTAAAGTTTAAAATAAAGTAACGCTTAATTTTATGAGAATTTATAAAATAAAATAATGCTGCCCCACGTTGGGCGCCAAATAGTCGTTGTGAGCCGTTTGCTAATCAAAAATTTTCCTTTTTATTTATCATTTACAAAAATATAGACTCAAGAATGAACTGTTTTAAATTGTATATATTCAAGAGAATAGTTTGAAAAATAGTATATCATAGTAAAGAGATGGAAAGAAATATTTGTCGTATTGAAGAGATGGAAAATATATTAAAGCCCCACGATGGGCGCCAAAAATATTTAATAAATTTCTTATTTACAAACAATTTAATTTAAAGATAAACTATCTTGAGTTTATATATTTTACAAAATAGTTGATCAAGTTAAAGATATGGACCTCTTATTAATATAGGAATTTAGTTAATACATATAGGGGCCCTTCGCTGAGAGCCAAACTTTTCGTAATTTATTTTACATTTAGAAAAAACGTAAATTAAAATGTCACTTCCGAACTCTGAACTATTTAAAAGCCTGTATTCACTTTTTTGTCTGGTTTAAAGGACCTTTTTGACGCCCATCGTGGAATTAAACCCATTATAGGAATTAAAGAATTATTTACACAGGCCTACAAAATTTTGCAAAAAGTAAAAACCCCAGGACTAAAATATTCATAATCCCCGATCGATTTTAAGACATTCTAGCGATGTCCGTCTATCTGTGGAAATGGTGAAAATATTACACGGAGATTACTAAAAGTTAACATATTTATTGGAAGTTCTTCCGAGAAGTTTGATATTGCATTTGAGCGATATTGGTTCAGCGGTTCAAAAGTTATGAACGAAAATGTAAGGACACCCCAAAAATTTTAGTACATTCAACATAACCTAAAAATACAAAATGCTTTAATTCGGCTGCTGGTTAACATATGTCAACATAATTGAACACTAAATGGTATCTAAACAAGTACGAACATAGTTTTTGACAAAAAAAATAAAAAAAATCGCGGATTTTTTTTTTACCAAATTTTTTTTTCGCGGAAATTTTTTTTTCAAAAAAAAATTTTTTCTTTCAAAAATAATTTCCTTTTAAATAAAGTGTTTCGCAATAATCTTCTAGAAATTGTGGAGGGTATCACTACATTCGGCAAGGCCGAATTTAACTTTTTTACTTGTTTTAATTGAAACTCCTCCGATGAAGAAAATTGTTATATCAATCATCAAATTGTAGGTGATTAGTTGATTTTTTTTTTTTTTCAATTAATCGCTTTTTCGATTTTGATAAAAAATTTAATTAATTTTTTATTTAAAGTCAATTAAAATAATGATTGATTTAACAAATGAATTTTAAGCTTATGGATAAATTATGAAGAAATTCATATTTTTTGAATAAAGTATATTTTTTAATTAATGTATTCAAATAAACTAAAGCGAAAAAAAAATCTGTTATGTTGAAAATTTGTAATTCGATAGTTAAAGAAAATAACAAAAATCGTCTGTTGAATTTTATTTGAGATACTACCACTCTCAGCCGAACAGTCACGAAACGAGGACAAACTTCAGTTAAGATATCTCAGAGATATCTCGAAAACCTGATGTAATAGGCAAATTTTTCGATCAGATTCGGTTTGAGAACAACTCAGACCCTAGAAATGTATACTTTGGTCTATGGTTAAAAAATATGTTGGCCTGGGTTATATATGTATGTTCTCCAGATCGATTGACAACATTAAAAACTTCTCCGTTTCACTTCTAATCAAATCTGGTTCGAAGGACCAAAAAAAAAACAACATTACCTCCATTCCTCATCCCATTTGTGTTTTACTAACCCTCTTCTTTAAAAAAATCATATTTAATTGTTATGTTTTTAATTGTTTATAATATTTTCATTAAAAAAAATTTATTTCATAAACTAAAAAAACCAAATAAAAAATCACAAAAAAGACAATAAGATCGATATAGAAAATATAATATTTGCAAATGAAACCTGTCGTTCAGATGAATGGAAATGTGATAATTTTGAATGTATTAATATCAAATTTCTGTGTAATGGTTATTCTGATTGTATGGATAAATCCGATGAATCCCCAAAACAATGTAATGCAACGGGTAATGAAATAATTAATTTTAATTCAATATTTAAGAAATATTAAGAATATTTTCAGAGAATTTAAAAATTAGTTATAATTTTAAATAAGTCTTTAAGTATTTTAACAAAAAATTTAAGTATTTTTAATTTTTCAAAAACCATAAAACCTAAAAAAAAAATTCTGTCAAAATTTTAAATGTAAATAATTTATTTGTTATGTTTTTTTATGTATTTTACACCAAAAGCTCAAATTGTTTTTTTTCGAAAATCTACTTAAGAAAAAAAAAAACATTGCATTAAATCATTTCAAATTTTCTAACCAATTTGTTTTCTCTCTCTTTCTATTTCCTGCTTTTATCTCTTTCCTACAAAAAAACATGACATAAATCATGCTTGCTCACTTGCTTGGTAAATCATGCTTGTTGTTCCCATCCTTCCAATACACACAAAAAAAAAATATAAAACAATTGAAAAATCCTTAAAAAACAGTTGCCACTGTTTTAACACCCGAAGACTGTAAGAGCAATGAATTCTTCTGTGATGATGGTTGCCATCCCATGTCAATACGTTGTAATGGCCAAAATGACTGTGCTGATCGTAGTGATGAAGAAAATTGTGCACGTCCAACACGCCGTCCCCCCACCTATCCTTGTCCTCAGCATACCTGTCCTAATGGTGAATGTTATAGTGAAAGTGAACGTTGTGATGGTACTTCTCAATGTGATGATGGTTCAGATGAAGCTAATTGTAAGTTTAAAAACATTCACATACATTTTTTGTAAAACAAACAAAAATTACACATAAAATTAACCAACCAACATTTAATTTAATCTAAAAGCACTAATATATGCACCTGCAAAACATTTAATAGTAATTGGTAAAAGTAAATTATATAAGAAAAAAGTGAAATCAATAAAAAGAAAACTTTAAAAAAAGCTCTCCTAAAAATATTTTGAGTGAAAAAGCTTTTAAGAATATATTTGAATAATAAAAAGCTTTTTAGACCGTTAAAAGCTTTTTTATATAAGAAAAAAAGTGAAATCGATAAAAAGAAAACTTTAAAAAAAGCTTTCCTAAAAATACGTTGAGTGAAAAAGCTTTTAAGAAAATATTTTAATAAGTAAAAGCTTTTTAGACCGTTAAAAGCTATTTTTCTTATAAAGCTAGTATGAATCTTAATAGAGCATAATAAAAATAATTTTAAAAAACTCACATTAAAATATATTAAAAAAATATATTGATTAAAATCTTTTTTATAACACCTCATATTTTCTTTATTGTTTAAAACTTTTTATTAACAAAGCTTGAATACATTCGTGTGTTCGTTGCAACAGCAAAGTTTAAAAATGTCCATTAGTATGAAAAACTTTCCAAATTAGATATATTTGTCTCTACTTCAGAAAAATTAAAAGCTTTTTATTAAAGGTCAATTCAAAAGTTCTTTAAAAACGTTTAAGGCTTTTATTATTATAAAGCTTTTTTACTTAAACTTTAAAAAGCTTTTAAATAAATTTTTATAATAACCTTTAAGTTATTTTTATAATAACCTTTAAAATTTTTATAATAACCTTTAAGTTGTTATAAAAATTAGAGCTTTTTAAAAGCTAAACTTATCAGATAGCTTTTACGCCAAAGTTTTCTAACTTCATTTTAAACTTCTAACATGGTTTGAGCAGGGCTTTAGCTTTTGTTATGAAAACAGCTTATATATTACGAAAGCTTTTTTACTTAAATGTTATAAAGTTTATTTTATATCATAGTAGTGTCACCCTCCGATCTTCATGAAATTTGGATATGTTGTTCAGAACGAAAATTAATTCGACACGTATTTTTTTTTTACCGGCGCAAACTCATTTTAGGGTTTGCTAATTTTAAACCATGGTTTAATGCATTAATTTAATTCAAAAACTAGGAATTTTAAATAAAAAAAAAACTGCAAGGTTCTAGATTTTCTGAGAAAAAAAATCCCATTCTTAGAAAGCTTTGTTACCTTAATTTTGAAAAGCTTTTAATTTAGTTTTAAACCATTGAATTTTAACTTAAAAACTATGATTATCTGAATGTACAAATTAACAAAAAGCTTTCTAGAAAAGGTTTTGTTATATTTTTTTGAATATGCTTTAGCTTTTGTTATAAAAACAGCTTATATACTATGAAAGCTTTTTTACTTAAATGTTATAAAGATTATTTTATATCCTAGTTATCAAGAACTTATCTAATTTTAAACCATGGTTAAATGCATTTAAGTTGATTCAAAAACTATGAATTTTCAATAGCTCAATTTATCAGAAGCTTTTTACTTCAGAATTTTTTAATGAATATTTTACCATTATAATCATGTAAGTGATTTAAAAAGTTAAATCTGCAATGTTCTAGGTTTTTCCGAAAAAAAAAAATCTTAGAAAGCCTTTTTACCTTAATTTTAAAAAGCTTTTAATCTAATTTCAAACCATTGAATTTTAACTGAAAAACTAGGAATTTCTTAAATTATCAAAAAGCTTTTAAAACAATTGTTTTCGAACTCTCAAAAGCTATAGCGAAGATTTTGTACTAATCAAATTTTAAACCATCAAAAACTATTCAAAAACCAAGAATTTCAAAAAGCTCAACTTTTACGTAAAAAAGCTTTTTACGTAAAAGTTTTCTTACTTTGAATCAAACCATTTTAAATCGCTTAGGTGATTTTAAGAGCTGAACTATGACAAAAAGCTCATATTCTTGAAAAGCTTTTTAATTAAAATTTTATAATACATAAATATTTTTTTGAAGTTTTTTTTCGATTTCACTATTTTCCATATGTTTAAAAACAATTTTCAAAATTTTAAAATTTAAGCACTTAAAAAAATATTTATATTTAAACACTGTTTTATCTATTTCAAAAAGCTTTTTCTATTTCCCAACCACCAATTTGCAATTTTTTCTAAAAACTTTACTCCTTTTTTCTTTCATTCTATCACAAAATACAAAAAAAAAATACAAAACTATTGCAATTTACAATATTTTTTAACAAGGCTTTACATGTAAGGATGATGAATTTTTCTGTTTTGATCATAAATTTTGCATCAATCAAACACAACACTGTGATGGATACTATGATTGTAAAGATTTCTCAGATGAACAAAATTGCATTGGTTAATATTATTTTAAGATATTTTTTTTGTAAATTAAAAAATTTAGCTAAAGTTTATTTAATTTTATGAATTAATAGACCAATTTTTAAAATGTTACATTGAAAGAAACATGATTCATTATATCGATAAAACGGGTTTTAAGCTTCGATTAAAGCACAATAAACTTAAATTTATTTATTTTTTTTACCTTTTTTTAATCATAAAATTTTTTTGTAGATGTTAAAATTTAATTATATAATTCTCTATGAAAAGCTTTAACGAAAACTTTCAATATTTGTATCCAAAAATGCAAGAGCGATTTCGAAAGTTTCCAAAACACATCTTAAGGAAATTGTTTATGAAAAGCTCAAAATTTTTTTCAAAAAAGCTTTATTGAAAACTTTCAATATTTTGATCAAAAATGCTAGAGCAATTTCGAAAGTAAATTTATATATTAACAAAAAGCTTATTCAATATCATGAAAGCTTGAATTTTTTTTTAATAAAAAAAGGATAATCAATTTCGCAAATTTCTAAAAAAAAAAATTGAAACAAGTTCGAAAATGTTTTGATGAAAAGCTTTCTCAACTTAAGATACTGGACTTTTTTTTTTTTTTTTTTAATCTAGTTTTAAAATCGGTCTGTTAATTTTCTTATTAAGTATTTTTAATTTTTAGATCTATTGTTTTTTTTTGGATAAGTTAAAAAGTCTTAAATATTTAGTTTAACTTTAAAAAAATAAAGTTTCTTATAGGATAAATTGTTTATGTTGTAAGGCATGTTTATGTGTAGTACAACTCGTGGCACTTTTATTTTTACAATTTCTAGAGATTTTCTTAAACTTTTCATTATAATTTTTTTTTATTAAAAAAATTTTAATATTTCTCTTTAGGCTGTTCTCCTGATCAATTCCGTTGTCGTAATGGTGATTGTGTACCCGGTTATGCTCATTGCAATGGTCATCGTGAGTGTCCTGATAATTCCGACGAAGAAGACTGTGCTGACCCTATTATACCTAGCTACCCCAGCCGTTGTTTATCTACCCAATTCCGTTGTGATAATGGTCAATGCATAAGTGCTTTGGCCAGATGTAATGGCTATACCGATTGTGCTGATAGTTCTGATGAAAGATATTGCAGTAAGTAGAAAATAAATGAAAGCTTTAAAAGCTATTTTAATTGGGCTAAATAAATCCAAAGGATTTATAAACAAAGCAAAAGAAAGCTTTGAAGATTTATTAATGCTATAACAACTTTAATATAAACTTCAATAGTTTATCTTAATATTTTTTTTTTAATTGTTATTTTTGTTTTTGAACTTAAATTTAAACTTCTTCTATTCATTTTTAAAACATTTTTTGTTTCTCTACATATTTTCTATTATATTTATCTCATCATTTTTCATTTCATCATCATTTATTTTCATCTTCATCATGTTAAAAAAATAAAAATAATCTCCAAAAAAGGATATAATTTAAAAGAATCATATTACGATTTTGAAGGATATACAACATCTACGACCACAACTACAACCACTCCACCTTCTATATCAAAAGCTTGTGGTCCAAATATGTACCGTTGTGAAAATGGTCCATGTATACAATCATCCTTACGTTGTAATGGCATTGTTGATTGTCCTCTAGATATTAGCGATGAATTAGATTGTCCAGATATGGATAATGGAATTGATAGTAAGTTATGAAAGGCCCAATTAAATGTCCTTCGAAAAAAAGTCCCTTAACAAATATGCTAATAAAAAATGCACAAAATATTTGGGAGTTTAGGCAAGGAAGCACCAGTACTAAAAAAGTTTTAAAAATAAACCTTTTAAAATCACAATTCACTTTTAAACAAATTCATCCTTTTTCGATCCTTAACTGAAATTATGGTAACCTTAGTTTTTAAGGAAGTTATGTTTTCTAAACTTTCATTAAAGAAAGCAAAAACATTAATAAAAAACTTACTAAATTAAATTAATTTACTTTCCCACACAAAAATTCCCTTTGAAATAGAAGACTCTTTAAAGGCAGCACCAGTAAAAACCTTAAATTAAAGCTTTGAATACACCATTTACTGATGTAATTCGTAAAAGATCAATTGTAATTCGAAAAAGATCAATTGTAATTCGTAAAAGATCTATTGTAATTCGAAAAAGATAAATTGTAATTTGAAAAAGATCAATTGTAATTCGAAAAAGATCAATTGAAGGGCTTATTGTAAAAGCTCGATAAGCAACATTTAATTTTATGGTGGTTTTTGCCTTAAAACTTTTGAAATAATGATAAAAATAGATCTTTTAAAGAACTTCATACTCAAGATACTTGTACGAAGGGTTTAAGCAAAACTTCTGCCAAAAATCTGGCAACAGGACATCAGTAGAAGACAAAAACATCAAAAAATAAAATGCTGTTTATCAAGTTTTTGCAATAAGCTTTTCAATTGTAATTTGAAAAAGATCAATTGTAATTCGAAAAAGATCAATTGTAATTTGAAAAAGATCAATTGTAATTCGTAAAAGATCAATTGTAATTGGTAAAAGATCAATTGTAATTCGAAAAAGATCAATTGTAATTCGTAAAAGATCAAGGTAATTCCAGGATTCCATTTGTAATTTGTAAAAGATCAAATGTAATTCGAAGAGATCAATTGTAATTCGAAAAAAACAATTCTAATTCGAAAAAGATCATTTGTAATTCGAAAAAGGTCAATTGTAATTCGAAAAAGATCAATTGTAATTTGAAAAAGATCAATTGTAATTCGAAAAAGATCAATTGTAATTCGAAAAATATCAATTGTAATTAGAAAAAGATCAATTGTAATTCGTAAAAGATCAAGTGTAATTCGAAAAAGATCAATTGTTATTCGTAAAAGATTAATTGTAATTCTTAAAAGATCAATTGTAATTCGAAGATTCCAATTGAAATTCGAAAAAGATCATTTTGAATTCAGTTGATATACTTTTGGTAGTAGAATCGAACCTATATGGTCAAATTCTTGTGTTTTTCAAAAAGTATTTATTTGTTGCACAGTGTTATAAACTTATTACAATAAAAAGATTTAAAATTTATAAAACTGTTCATAAATTTTCGAAAGCTATAAAAAACGTACGAAAATGTTATACCCTCAAACAGGGTTTGAAAAAAAACTCTAACGTACGGTACGTTAGTGTTCTGTACGGAACTATGGAGCGACCGTACGTTATCGAAACGTACCGTTCCAAGAACACATTCACTAAAAAGTTTTTTAGTGGTTGTGAAGGTGTTCGCAAACAGAATTCCGAACGTTATGCCTGCGAGTTGAAGAACAGAAACTTTACGATAACGTACCGAACTAGGTTAGAAACAAAATAAAGTTCTTTTAGTGTTCTGTTTGCGAACTTTTGAGACATTTTTTAAATTTAAAATGGCGATATCTTGAAAACTAAGTAAGATAGAGCAAAACGGAGCACATTTTTGGTTCTTGGGATCTCTATAGTATCACTAGGCCTCTACACATGGGTGGACCCCATTGGGTCCTTATTTTGAATCTAAAAAAGTTAGCATTCCGGAAATTTTAAAAATGCAAATATCTCGCTAAATACTGCCGACACGACATAAAGTCTAAAAGCGGTCATGTACTACGAGACAAGATCCACAAAAATGCATTTTTAAATACCTTCACAACCACTAAAAAACTTTTTAGTGAATGTGTTCTTGGAACGGAACGTTAAATAACGTACTGTTTTTTTTCGAACACTGCCCTCAAACCACAGTATGTAACTCATCAAAATATTGATCGGGGTCGGGTGAGGTAAGGTTGGGGATCCCATAAAGTATATACAGTGCACACAAAAAAAACTTTGTCAAATTACTAGAAAAAGTCTCGTAATCCCATTATACCAATATTTGACAGTTTTCCTCGTTTTTTAACAAATCGAAATTTAAATTTTTTTTTGTAATTTTACATTTTTTTTTTTGTAATTTTACAAATTTTCAAGATAATTAAAAAAACAAAAATCTAGTAAATTCACGAGAATTCCTTGTAATTTTAATTGCGCCAAAAAACTGTAAATTTACAATTTTATTGGTAAAAAGCTTATAAAATTACAAATTATTGGTAAAAAGCATGTTCAATTACTAGGAATTCTCGTAAAATAGGAGGTAGCAAAAAATCTAGTAAAATTACGAAACCTCCTTGTAAATTTCATCGTGTCAAAAAATTTTTAAATTTACAATTTTATTGGTAAAAACCTTGTAAAATTACAAAATTATTGGTACAAATCTTGTAAAATTACTTGGAATTTTTGTCAAATAGGAGGTAACAAACAAAAAAAAACAAGTTTTTCTTCTAATTTTACAAGGTTTTTTTTAGTGTGGGCGACAATACATTGGAAACTTTTTTATAATTTGTTAAAGACAAAGTTAACAATACTTAACCTTATTATTCTCAAACGAGTACTACTTTAAAAAATGTTATTTTTTAAGCTTTAATTTAAGCTTGATGGCGTCCAGATTGAGTAAATAATAAATGTGCTAGGAGGGTCGATCTGGAAAATGAAATTATTTATAGACGTTTTTAGATTTTTTTTTTTTAAATAGTCGATTTTTTACAAGTTCAAACATTAAAAATTTTAAAAAAAAGGTCCTATAGTTTTTCAACAGTGAAATTTTTTAAGTACAGAGTAAAAAATCCACATTTTTTTACCTGCAATTCTTTTGACCACCAATTTTTTGTAAACAAATTTTTAAAAACTTGGAAAAACTCAACTTAAAAATATTTTTAAAAAATGTTTTGAAAACTGTCTAAAAATAATTTCATTTTTCAGATCGACCCTCGTAGCACATTTGTTATTTACTCAATCTGGACTCCAATAAGCTTAAATAAAAGCTATAAATAATACGATGCAGTCCAAAATAAGCTTCAAGCCTCCTGAAGTTTGACACGATTTTTTTTGTGCTTTGTTAAACAAATTAAGCATTTTTATGCTAGAAGTAGTTCAAAGACTTGCACTTAAACCTTTTGAAGACTAGAAAATGCCGGTCCGCCACTTTTGAGGGTATGATTTAAAAAACGTTATTATTATCAAACGATTATTTTAAAAAATGTTATGTAGGTAATTTAAAAAGCTTTAATTTAAGCTTGATGGCGTCCGGATTGATATAATAATAAATGTGCTACGAGGGTCGATTTGGAAAATGAAATTATTTATAGACGTTTTTAAAAACATTTTTTAAAAATACTTCCAAGTCAATTTTTTCTAGTTCAAACATTAAAAATTCAAAAAAAGGTCCAATAGTTTTTAAACAGTGAAATTTTTTAAGTACAGTGGAAAAAATCTACATTTTTTGACCCCAATTCTTTTGACCACCTATTTTTTTTAAAAAAATTTTTAAGTTTTTAATGGTTAAACTTGGAGAAAAATCAACTTGGAAATATTTTTAAAAAATGTTTTGAAAACTGTCTAAAAATAATTTCATTTTTCAGATCGACCCTCGTATCACATTTAATATTTACACAATGTGGACGCCAATAAGCTTAAATAAAAGCTTTATAAATTACCTATATCAGTACATGTACTGATTTTTGATCACGTGTACTGATCAAAAAATGTTGTACTGATTTGTACTGATTTTTTAAAATATGTACTGATTGTACTGATTTTTGAACATTTCAACATAAAAAATAATTTTTATTCGAAAATTCTGTACAAAAACTTGAATTTCCATAATATAAGTCGTCAGAGTTGTTTTTTATAACTTAAGTCTGAAAATGAGATAATTCATAAAAACGCAAACATCAATCTGAGCATGAGGTTATTTTGATCTTCCTAAATTTATATGAAAATGCGCACAGAATCTTTGAGGTTTTCTATAAAGAAAAGTTCAATGGGCCGATACATTTTTTATATTTTTAGAAAGATGATGTAAATTGCATTAATTCAAATGATTCTGAGATTTCAGATGAGGTAATGTTATCAGAGCTAATTCAAAAAAGCGCTCAGAAAACCAGGGCCTTTAAAAAAAAACACCTGCTTATTAGCTGTGAAGTTGTCTTACAGGAAAAGTTGTCAAAACTTACGGAAAAAGACTTCAAAATCTGAGGGATTTTCTTATTCTCAAAACCTGTGAAATTTTGTTATATTTTCTGCACTGAAACGATCAAAACATTCAAATGAAGTCGTTTATAGTCAACTAAATTTTCTGCAAAATAACGACAACAGTTGTTTTTTGCTGTTGTTTTTTAACAGTTGTTTTTGCAGTTGTTTTTTGCAGTTGTTTTTTCAAAATACTTGGGGTCAAGTTAGTTTAACCGACATTTTTTGAGTGTTGAAAAAACATCAGTGTTTTCTCATAGAAAAAAATTTAGAGAGTTATTTCTAGAAAAAAAAAAAACATAAAAACTTGGGCGTACTGATTTAAGCTCAGAAAAAAATGGTCACCCTACCTATATAGCTTTTTTTTTAAATAATACTCGTTTGATAATAATAGCGTTTAGTATTGTTAACTTTGTCTTTAACAAATTTCATCTACTATAAAAAAAGTTTCCATTGTATTGTTGCCCACTGTATATTATTGATCCATATTGATTTTGAGGCATTCTATGAATGTCCGTTCGTCTGTCTGTAGATGATACGATGCAGTCCAAAATAAGCTCCTAGCCTCCTAAATTTTGACATGAATATGTCTAATGGTCTTAGGCAGGTTATGTTCGTAAATGGTCAAACTCGTACCAGGGGGATAAAATTTCCACCTTGATGAACTAAACCAACCTTTAAAAAAAAATTTTTTTTTTCTCCTATGATCAAGAATTTTTATTTCATTTTTTACATTTAATTACAACACATTTTTAATAATTTCAACCTAAACGAAAATTGGTAACAATGACCGTCGTCTCGTTGTAGCGAAAAAACCAAGGGCTGTGGTGGGAATCGAACCCACGACCCTCAGTTTCAAAGGCTAACACGCTACCAACTAGCCTACAGGGGCCCCAAATATTTTTTTGGTGTTTTGTTAAACAAATTAAACACTTTTATGGTAGAAGTAGTTCAAATACCTGCACTTAAACCTTTTTGAAGACTAGAAAATGCCGGTCCGCCCCTTTTGAGGGCATGATAAAAACACAGTTTAAATAATAATTTGCAAAAAGTATGATAAATGATTTTGAAAACATTTTTACCGATAGGAGGTGTCCCCCGGAGCCCCCGCTGAAAACATATTGTTCAATCTGGGTATATTCTCTCAAAATTACAAGGTGGAGGGTATCAATAATATTCGGCATTTTCGAATTATACAATTTCACTTGTTTTTCCCTTATAATTTATTTATGTTTTAAAACTTTTGATTAATTTTTTTTTTGTTAAATTATTATTTGTTATTATTTATTCATTCAAAATATTTTTATTTTTTGTATGTGATCTGTACTTAAAAAAATTTCTTTTAATTTTTCTTCCCCAGGCAATGCTAATACTACACCATCACCCCAATTGAACTTGAAAACCTATCCCGATAATCAAATCATTAAAGAAAGTAAGTAAACATGTAATTAAAAACAAATTTCAAAATTTTAATTTTTTTTTTAACCTTAGCTGGTTTATTCATAATAATTAAAGTTAACCTTTTGTGGGTTTATTTGACAGATGTTGTTACGTGAAAATTAGTCAAATAAATCTACTTTTACTTAAGGGTGTGAAGATAAATTCTTTTAGTTAAATTCTTTGTTGTGAACTTTGCTAAAATGAGTTCTACACATAAAAGGTTGTGGTCTCGGCTAAAATATGTTCCACATGCTCTAAAAAACCTTTAATTAACATTTTTCAAGTAATATTGTACCCAAAAACAATTAATTAAATTAAAAATAAAATTAAAATTCAAAAATTAATTTTTATATTGTTAAACGCGATTTTGACATTATGTGATAATTTTTGATTTTTTTTCAGCTGGCGATTTTAGAATTTTGATTGTGGCCACAATTAAAACGTGGACGCTATCGGACCTGGTAGAGATTAAGGCCCATGTAGTCCACTATATTTCGACTTTTCACAATTTTGGGGGTCTCGCTCAGGGACTTGGTCTTGGCGATTTTAATTTGCCGGGTATCAGATTTTAATACATCTGGCGATTTAAAAATTTTGATTGTGGCCACAATTAAATCGTGGACGCTAACGGACCTTATAGAGATTAAAGCCCATATAGTCCACTATATTTTGCCTTTTTACAATTTTGGGGGTCTCGCTCAGGGACTCAGTTTTGGCGAACTTAGTTTGCCGGGTATCAGATTTTGGTACAATTGGGGATTTTAAAATTTTGATTGGGGCCACAATTAAATCGTGGACGCTAACGGACCTTATAGAGATTAAAGCCCATATAGTCCACTATATTTCGGCCTTTTACAATTTTGGGGTTCTCGCTCAGGGACTCAGTTTTGGCGAACTTAGTTTGCCGGGTATCAGATTTTAGTACAATTGGGGATTTTAAAATTTTGATTATGGCCACAATTAAATCATGGACGCTAACGGACCAAATAGAGATTAAAGCCCATATAGTCCACTATATTTTGGCTTTTTACAATTTTGGGGGTCTCGCTCAGGGACTCAGTTTTGGCGAACTTAGTTTGCCGGGTATCAGATTTTGGTACAATTGGGGATTTTAAAATTTTGATTGTGGCCACAATTAAATCGTGGACGCTAACGGACCTTATAGAGATTAAAGCCCAAATAGTCCACTATATTTCGGCCTTTTACAATTTTGGGGTTCTCGCTCAGGAACTCAGTTTTGGTGAACTTAGTTTGCCGGGTATCAGATTTTGGTACAATTGGGGATTTTAAAATTTTGATTGTGGCCACAATTAAATCGTGGACGCTAACGGACCGAATAGAGATTAAAGCCCATATAGTCTACTATATTTTGGCTTTTTACAATTTTGGGGGTCTCGCTCAGGGACTCAGTTTTGGCGAACTTAGTTTGCCGGGTATCAGATTTTAGTACAATTGGGTGATTTTAAAATTTTGATTGTGGCCACAATTAAATCGTGGACGCTAACGGACCTTATAGAGATCAAAGCCCATATAGTCCACTATATTTCGGCCTTTTACAATTTTGGGGGTCTCGCTCAGGGACTCAGTTTTGGCGAACTTAGTTTGACGGGTATCAGATTTTAGTACAATTGGGGATTTTAAAATTTTGATTATGGCCACAATTAAATCGTGGACGCTAACGGACCAAATAGAGATTAAAGCCCATATAGTCCACTATATTTTGGCTTTTTACAATTTTGGGGTCTCGCTCAGGGACTCAGTTTTGGCGAACTTAGTTTGCCGGGTATCAGATTTTAGTACAATTGGGGATTTTAAAATTTTGATTGTGGCCACAATTAAATCGTGGACGCTAACGGACCTTATAGAGATTAAAGCCCATATAGTCCACTATATTTTGGCTGTTTACAATTTTGGGGGTCTCGCTCAGGGACTCAGTTTTGGCGAACTTAGTTTGCCGGGTATCAGATTTTGGTACAATTGGGGATTTTAAAATTTTGATTGTGGCCACAATTAAATCGTGGACGCTAACGGACCTTATAGAGATTAAAGCCCATATAGTCCACTATATTTCGGCCTTTTACAATTTTGGGGTTCTCGCTCAGGGACTCAGTTTTGGCGAACTTAGTTTGCCGGGTATCAGATTTTAGTACAATTGGGGATTTTAAAATTTTGATTATGGCCACAATTAAATCGTGGACGCTAACGGACCGAATAGAGATTAAAGCCCATATAGTCTACTATATTTTGGCTCTTTACAATTTTGGGGGTCTCGCTCAGGGACTCAGTTTTGGCGAACTTAGTTTGCCGGGTATCAGATTTTAGTACAATTGGTTGATTTTAAAATTTTGATTGTGGCCACAATTAAATCGTGGACGCTAACGGACCTTATAGAGATCAAAGCCCATATAGTCCACTATATTTCGGCCTTTTACAATTTTGGGGGTCTCGCTCAGGGACTCAGTTTTGGCGAACTTAGTTTGACGGGTATCAGATTTTAGTACAATTGGGGATTTTAAAATTTTGATTATGGCCACAATTAAATCGTGGACGCTAACGGACCAAATAGAGATTAATGCCCATATAGTCCACTATATTTTGGCTTTTTACAATTTTGGGGTCTCGCTCAGGGACTCAGTTTTGGCGAACTTAGTTTGCCGGGTATCAGATTTTAGTACAATTGGGGATTTTAAAATTTTGATTGTGGCCACAATTAAATCGTGGACGCTAACGGACCTTATAGAGATTAAAGCCCATATAGTCCACTATATTTTGGCTGTTTACAATTTTGGGGGTCTCGCTCAGGGACTCAGTTTTGGCGAACTTAGTTTGCCGGGTATCAGATTTTGGTACAATTGGGGATTTTAAAATTTTGATTGTGGCCACAATTAAATCGTGGACGCTAACGGACCTTATAGAGATTAAAGCCCATATAGTCCACTAAATTTTAGCTTTTTACAATTTTGGGGGTCTCGCTCAGGGACTCAGTTTTGGCGAACTTAGTTTGCCGGGTATCAGATTTTGGTACAATTGGGGATTTTAAAATTTTGATTGTGGCCACAATTAAATCGTGGACGCTAACGGACCTTATAGAGATTAAAGCCCATATAGTCCACTATATTTCGGCCTTTTACAATTTTGGGGGTCTCGCTCAGGAACTCAGTTTTGGCGAACTTAGTTTGCCGGGTATCAGATTTTGGTACAATTGGGGATTTTAAAATTTTGATTGTGGCCACAATTAAATCGTGGACGCTAACGGACCTTATAGAGATTAAAGCCCATATAGTCCACTATATTTCGGCCTTTTACAATTTTGGGGTTCTCGCTCAGGGACTCAGTTTTGGCGAACTTAGTTTGCCGGGTATCAGATTTTAGTACAATTGGGGATTTTAAAATTTTGATTATGGCCACAATTAAATCGTGGACGCTAACGGACCAAATAGAGATTAAAGCCCATATAGTCCACTATATTTCGGCCTTTTACAATTTTGGGGGTCTCGCTCAGGGACTCAGTTTTGGCGAACTTAGTTTGCCGGGTATCAGATTTTAGTACAATTGGGTGATTTTAAAATTTTGATTGTGGCCACAATTAAATCGTGGACGCTAACGGACCTTATAGAGATTAAAGCCCATATAGTCCACTAAATTTTAGCTTTTTACAATTTTGGGGGTCTCGCTCAGGGACTCAGTTTTGGCGAACTTAGTTTGCCGGGTATCAGATTTTGGTACAATTGGGGATTTTAAAATTTTGATTGTGGCCACAATTAAATCGTGGACGCTAACGGACCTTATAGAGATTAAAGCCCATACAGTCCACTATATTTCGGCCTTTTACAATTTTGGGGGTCTCGCTCAGGAACTCAGTTTTGGCGAACTTAGTTTGCCGGGTATCAGATTTTGGTACAATTGGGGATTTTAAAATTTTGATTGTGGCCACAATTAAATCGTGGACGCTAACGGACCTTATAGAGATTAAAGCCCATATAGTCCACTATATTTCGGCCTTTTACAATTTTGGGGGTCTCACTCAGGAACTCAGTTTTGGCGAACTTAGTTTGCCGGGTATCAGATTTTGGTACAATTGGGGATTTTAAAATTTTGATTGTGGCCACAATTAAATCGTGGACGCTAACGGACCTTATAGAGATTAAAGCCCATATAGTCCACTATATTTCGGCCTTTTACAATTTTGTGGTTCTCGCTCAGGGACTCAGTTTTGGCGAACTTAGTTTGCCGGGTATCAGATTTTAGTACAATTGGGGATTTTAAAATTTTGATTATGGCCACAATTAAATCGTGGACGCTAACGGACCAAATAGAGATTAAAGCCCATATAGTCCACTATATTTTGGCTTTTTACAATTTTGGGGGTCTCGCTTAGGGACTCAGTTTTGGCGAACTTAGTTTGCCGGGTATCAGATTTTATTACAATTGGGTGATTTTAAAATTTTGATTGTGGCCACAATTAAATCGTGGACGCTAACGGACCTTATAGAGATTAAAGCCCATATAGTCCACTATATTTCGGCCTTTTACAATTTTGGGGGTCTCGGTCAGGGACTCAGTTTTGGCGAACTTAGTTTGCCGGGTATCAGATTTTAGTACAATTGGGGATTTTAAAATTTTGATTGTGGCCACAATTAAATCGTGGACGCTAACGGACCTTATAGAGATTAAAGCCTATATAGTCCACTATATTTTGGCTTTTTACAATTTTAGGAGTCTCGCTCAGGGACTCAGTTTTGGCGAACTTAGTTTGCCGGGTATCAGATTTTGGTACAATTGGGGATTTTAAAATTTTGATTGAGGCCACAATTAAATCGTGGACGCTAACGGACCTTATAGAGATTAAAGCCCATATAGTCCACTATATTTCGGCCTTTTACAATTTAGGGGGTCTCGCTCAGGAACTCAGTTTTGGCGAACTTAGTTTGCCGGGTATCAGATTTTGGTACAATTGGGGATTTTAAAATTTTGATTGTGGCCACAATTAAATCGTGGACTCTAACGGACCTTATAGAGATTAAAGCCCATATAGTCCACTATATTTCGGCCTTTTACAATTTTGGGGGTCTCGCTCAGGAACTCAGTTTTGGCGAACTTAGTTTGCCGGGTATCAGATTTTGGTACAATTGGGGATTTTAAAATTTTGATTGTGGCCACAATTAAATCGTGGACGCTAACGGACCTTATAGAGATTAAAGCCAATGTAGTCCACTATATTTCGACTTTAAACAATTTTGGGGGTCTCGCTCAGGGACTTGGTTTTTGCGATTTTAATTTCCGGGTATCAGATTTTGGTACAAATGGCGATTTTAGAATTTTGTTTGTGGCCACAATTAAAACGTGGACGCTATCGGACCTGGTGGGGATTAAAGCCCATGTAGTCCACCATATTTTGGCTTTTTACAATTTTTTCATAAAAATCATTTTTTTTTTCATAAAAATCTTACATTTTTGACGATTTTTTATTAAATAATTCTGGCAACCCTACTTGATTACTTTATCGTTACCCAGTGTTGCCACTTTCTGGATAATTATCCAAAAGTGGGACAATTTCAAAATCCTTGGATAATTTTTGGATAGTGATATTTTTTGTGTAATTTTTGTGTAATTTTACCTCAATAAAGTTCCAACTTTATTTAATAATTTTATCAACATTTTCGGCTTAAAAAATCATTGACAATACAAGATAATAAATGACCAACATGCATATTTGAACCATAAAAGCCTTAATTTTCTTCATGACTTAGATTTCGAAAAACAACGCTCTAAAAATTCTTCTGGAGAATCCCTATTCCCAAATCAGAATATTGTTATCTTTTAATATCCCCGTATTGGGGGGCACTTTTCCCCATGCGTTAAATGTTGGCAAGTGGATTTATAATGATTTTTGCACTTAATTATTACACTCAAAATAATAACTCTGTTAAATTACAGAAAAACTCTGCTAATTTAACAGAGTACACCATACTTTTCCAGCTAACAACATTTCTTGGTAATTTTACTTAAAAAAACTGTAAAATGATTTTGACAGAAAAAATCTGTTAATTTACAGAGTTTATAGTAAAATATTGGTTAAATATGAAAGCTTTTTTACAGAGAAAACTCTTTAATTTTACTATAAAACTCTGTAAAATGATTTGGACAAAAAACAGTTAATTTACAGAGTTTCTAGTAAAATATTGGTTAAATAGACCACCATTTAGCACAGAAAACTACTATACCACCATTTAGCAAAGAAAACTATATACAGTCGAACCCGGTTATAACGAACTCGGAGGGACCATTAAAAATAGTTCGTTATAAGCGAAGTTCGCTATAAGCGGGGTATATTTTTAATCAAACTAGTTTTATTTCCAGAAAAATAGATCCAATTTTGTTTTATTTGATGTTTTTTCGCAAATAAACTACTTAATGAAAAGAAATCATTGAAAATATAAATAAATTTTATCAAAATTATAATATAAACCAAAAAATTCCAATCTTTTGTTAGTTTGATAAACATGATTGCCACACATTAAAAAATATTTATGGGAGTTCGTTATAAAAAGGTAAATATGCATGAAATTATGTTCGTGGGACCACAATAAGCAGTTCGTTTTAAGCGAGGATTCGTTATAACCGAGTTCGTTATAAAAGAAGTATTTTGTGTGAAAATTGTTGCTAAAACGTCGGGACTTTAGAATTAGTTCGTTTTAACCGAGAATTCGTTATAACCGAGTTCGTTATAACCGAGTTTGACTGTATTTGTAAAATACATTTGATGAAAAAAAAAAAAATTAAAGAAAAAACTCTGTAAATTTACAGAGTTTAGTTAAATGCATGTTATTTTGTAAAATTTTTATAAGATTACTGAAAAAAAATTTTGATAACTTTTTTTACTACTTTTTCAACTTTTTCTCAAAAAAAAAAAAAATATTCAGATAAAATTTTGATGTTTGGTAACAAAAACAAAAACTACTCAAAACAGAAAACTTTTTTGGTTATAAAAAAAATACGAAGTATTTTGCTTAGATCTGTATTTTAGCAGAAAACTCTGTTAATTATCTGTAAAATTAAGATTACAAAGTAAAAAGTAATATAACAGAGGAAACTTTGTTTTTTTGTCACAACAAAATACAAAGTATTTTCTTTAAATCTGTATTTTGACAGAGAACTCTATCAAATATCTGTTGAATTGAGATTACAGTAATTTTAAAGAGTATTTTACAGAGTTATTATTTTGAGTGTATAATTATATCAATATTAAACCCATTTTATCATTAATAAAATTATTTTTTTATCCACGCCTACAAAAGGAGGCGGAATGAAAATTGTTTCATTTGTCGAACAAAAAAATATAAAAATCATTCAAAAAATTAGTTTTTCAAGGGGAAACATTTTTCCACCTGTACCGATTTTGCCCATTTACGAACATAGCCTACCCATGACCATGAGGCAAATTCTTCAAGAGTCTAGTTTTTTTTATTTTGGACTGCAGTATGTTTTATACAGACGGACGGACGAACATTCAGAGAATGTCTTAGAATCGATCAAGGATGAATAATGTAAATATACTTTAGAGCTTTCTGACCGATATTTTGACAATAGTCACCAACAGTCAAAATTTGTATAGCAATAATTGCTTGACAATTTTTCTGAGCAACTATTGCTGCCAATTAAACATCAAAATTGTACGTCATCTTTGTTTAGAATTCATCAAAATCAACGCAAAGTGGTTTTTGTTCATTTTGCACGCGTTATTGCCAAAAAAGTCAGGTGTAGACAAGGGGTTACAAACGGAATGAGAAAATAAAAAATTTTGTGTAATTTGTGAGATTTTGGATAGTTTTTTGTGTAATTTCCAATTCCATTGGTGGCAACACTGTCGTTACCGCAAGTATTTGTCTCTTTACAATTCAGCAGCAAGCAGCAGACAGAAAATTTCACATACATATACATGTTTGCTGTATGGGAAATTTTGATGCCTGCTGCTTGCTGCTGAATTTTGAAGAATCTTGTAGAATTTAATATGTAGTTTGTTTGGTTTTTTTTTGTCTCTAAAAGTTTTTTGAATTCTCATTTAGTCTCTAATTCATTGTATATATATATGATAGTTTGTGAATAAATTTGTTTGATCTTTAAGGCATAATTACTTGAGCGAATACGGTTCGGAGACGTGTCAGCTGATACGTTAGCTTGTATTAAAATAAATGGAAATAGGTACTTAAACGAATACGTGACGGTGGTGAGCTGCCGAACTTTAAAACGATGCAACAGCCCGTCACGCTACAGCACCGCTACAGTAGCGCTCAAGTGCCTGGGCCTTTATATCTGTATTGTTAAGACTGAGCTAAAGTATGCAGAACCAGGGCTGTCAGATATGGCGATTTCTCGCCAAACGTGGCGATTTTGAAATGTGTTTGGCGACGAGTTTTTCGATTTGGCGACGTGGCGATTTTCAAAATGATTGGCGATTTCTTTGGCGATTTTTTCAAATTATTTCCTGAATATTTTCAAAAGATTAGTAGAGCCATTATTTCAAATTATCAAATTTTATTTACTTTTTCTGCGCTTAGACAGTTAAAACTTTTTTTAACATTTTCGACAGACTTTCTACAAGTCTGCTTGCCTAAAACGGTGTTCGCATTCATTTTTAACTAGTTTAGTTATTGGTTTTCCCCATACAATTTAAACGTCAAAATTAAACTTCGTTTTATTTTGACAGATAAAGTGTTTAAAATTGTATGGGGAAAACTATAATTTAAATGAATGCGAATATGGTATATGTGGCTCTTTATGAATTAATACAAAACAAAAAACATTTAAGAAATTTGTCCAGTGGCCAGGAGAGTCAAAAACTATAATACGCGAATCACAAAAAAATTAATTACTTTTTTTCTCCAATTTTACACTGTTGTAAACTGTTGTTGAGTAAAAATAGCGATAAGATTTTCTTAGAAATATTCAAGACCGATTATCATAGATCGATTGGGGTCTTTGCATTAGTGCAGAAAACAAGCATAAATGAATTTTGAGTGAAATTTATTGTCTATAGACAGATTTTAGAAGTAATTAGCAAAATTTTTAAATGGATTTTTAAATACAAAAACTAAAAAAATTGACTTTTGGCGATTTCTATGTATTTTTCTAGGATTTTGGCGATTTTTGAGTATTATTATTTTCTAGCCATTATAAAGAAAACAAAATATATTTTTTTTAAATAAAAATAATTATTTTTTTTAACAAAAACTGAAAAAATTTGAGTTTTGGCGATTTCTGGCGATTTTTGACATCCGATTTGGCGATGAGCGAAAACAAAATCTGACAACCCTGTGCAGAACCTAAAATTGAGGTCTAGAAAAAAAAAAATGATTTGACAGTAGTTTTTTTTTCGCAAACGTTCAGTGTTGCCGGGTTAGGGGTTTTGTCCCCAAATAGGGGTTTTTTTTTTGGGAATTGGGGATAAAAATTTTGATTTGTGGACAGTGTTGCCAGATAAGGGGATTTGTCCCCAAAATGGGGATTTCGAGTTTGGTTTGGGGACAAGATTTCCAGGGGAGGGATTTGGGGATTTTGCTAATTTTTGGGGATTTTGTCTAAAATTTGGGGATTTTTGTATTTTAAAAATTATAAATATAATTTTTAAAAATTGTTAAGACTATTGCCAACTAATGAGGTTGACAATGGTACAGAATGCAGTCAAAAATTACAACTGTATTTATTCGTTAATGACAAGTAAGTAGTAAAATTGGAAAAACAATGTTTTAATTACTTTCTGACGTTTTTTGAAAAACAAAACTATTTTTTTATATGCACTAAGATTGCAGTCTTTAGAAGATGGTAGACAACAGTTTTTTTGATGTTTTCCGCGTAAAACTGTCTTAAACTGTCTTTTCCGCGTAAAACTGTCTTAATCCCCATCATTTGGAGTGGGCAAGATAAAAAAATTTTGGTCGGGGGTAATTTTAGTAAATAATAATAAATGTTCTACGAGGTTCAAACAAAGTTAATTTTTTTCAAACTCAGAATAGTTTATATTCAATAGTTTACATTCAGTTGTCAAATAACATTTACAACGACACACAAAAAGTCTAAAAATTAATAAATACAGTTAAAGAAACCATTATTTTTTGACCACCAATTCATTTGGAAACAATAAAAAAAATGTTTTGTTTATTAATTTATTTACATGAAATAAAAAAATATTTCTTTGTTTACATAAAAAATGGTGGTCAAAAGTATTGGAGGTAAAAAATAGGTACTGGTGTCTCCAACTGTATTGGTTAACTTTTAGTATTTTTGTGGGTCATTTAAAAATTATTTGACAACAGATAGAAACTTGTGGAGTTTTACCTCCTAAACACGAATCTGTCATCAGAAAAGTGGACCAAGCCTTCAAAACAAAAACAATTTTTTGAATATTGGAAAGTGTATGCTAAAGGAATACATTTTTTAATTCAAATTTCCAATAAAATTACCTAAAATACCCAATAAATCCTGCCTCCATACGATCAGGGATACCAAGAGGTAATGTCAATGAAGTTGAAAACGTCCTTTTTGCAATAAATATCCAAATTTTTCAAGAAATTTTCTGTTCAAAGCAGATATGTAAATCAGACACTCCAATAAAGAGAGCATGGGGTTAAAATTTAAAATACATTGAGTATATCCAGAAATATTTGCAAAAGAAGTCAAAATTTTAAACCAAATATTCATATTCTTAAACATACGTTTTTTAATATTTTTTAATATTTTTTTTTGGTAATATTGAAAGAAAAAATTTAAATGTCATTTTCTTAAGTATTCAGGCTTCACATCGCCATTTTAATATTTTCCAGACAATGACCTCAAAACCATTAAATTTCTTAAGATTGGAAAAGTTTGTGTTAAAGTTATATTTTTCCCCCCAAATAAAATTGCACCCAAAAAACTTCCCATTTACTGGCTACTTAATTTTTAACTAAGTCCCAGTTAACATACCCCTAACTGAGCCCCAGTGGATTTCACTCGGTTGACAATAACTAAGTTTTTCTAAAATTTAACTGAATGGCCAGTTACTGGTAACAAACCGATAACTAATTCTCTTAAATTCTGGAAAATAGTTGAAAATAACTGTTTTAAAAATAAAAACTGTCAATATAGACTTGAAATTTTACACTTATTTCTGTCGATGAATAAAAGATATTGACATGATTAAGATTTACGTTTTATTTAATGAAACTATTACAATAAATGATTTCAGCTGCCTTGTTTTGACTATATACATAGACATTTCTCCTAACTCCTTCACATCTTCCAACTGGCTCACATCTTTTAACTGCCTCACATAATTTGGTCTGAAAAATAATAATCTGTTTTTATCTTTTAAAGATCCAAATTCGCAAAAAACTTAACATGGAAGAGAACAAGTTTAAATAATCCTTTATTTTTTTTTTAATTTTGTAATAAAATGAAGAAGTAATATAAAATTATTTAATTAATTAAAAATTACTGTTGTTTGTAACTGAAGCCTTAGTTGGTCTTAATTATCTCAGTTATTTTCAAATATTTTAATTTCAACTGGGAATTTTCGTAACTATGCAACTGGGGAATTTTTTCGGTGTATTTTTTTTTGCAAGAAATCCAGTCTCGATACCATCAGGACATGTAAGGAAGTTCAAAATATCCTTTTTTAGTTTTATCCTTAACTATTTAAATTTTTCAAAAAAAAAATCCTGTAGATACTCAAGTAAAGAGAAAGTGGGGTTAAAATCCAAAATTCATTGAGTATATCCAGAAATATTTGCAGAAGCAGTCAAAATTCCAATTAAAAATTTCCAATGGAATCAGCAAGCCCTAAGTATGTAAAGTTGATGTTCAAAACCCAAGTTACTTTTTCACCGTCACACAGTGTTATTTTTTTAATTACAAGACAGTTTCTATTTGAATATTTATTAAATTTTTTTTTGGGGGATTTTATATAATTCGTAGGGTATTTTTGGGGATTTCAAATTGGGGACAAGAGGCAAATATTTTCTGGCAACACTGTTTGTGGATCCGGTGATTTCATGGAGATGACAATGTTTTTTTAGGGGATGAAATATTTTAGATAAACAAGTGTTTTTTAATACATTAATCATAAAATAATGTTAAAATCGGTAAAATTAACTCTACTTTATTTTTGATAAATCGTATAAATAATAATATAAAATCGCATAAAAAAAACCGCAAACGTAGGAATAATATAACTTTTATATAGAAAAAACTAACATTTTATATGGTGTCTGTCAGGGATGGAAAAGTTAGTACTTTTTCAATCTAAAAAATACCTTAGTACCCCCGCGACTGATTTAGTAAATTTTCTGTACCAGACGATTTCATACATTTTTCAACCAAATCTAAAAAAAAATCCAATAAATCGACCGAATTTCATTGGAAAAATGTTTCAAAAGCTTCAAAAAAAATGAAATTTTTGATTTTAGCCAACCTTTATTAAAGTTTTCTCTAAAAAATAAATAGATGAATAAGGATAACCTCAATTTAATAACTTTTATATTGAATTATGCCTAGTTTATTCTTATTCGTCGCAGACGAACGGCGTTTGTCGTTCCGAAACAGGACTTTAATTATTTTGAGTACCGTCGAAGGCGAAAAATTACTTTTTTGGTTGAGCTCCAGTACTATTTCAAAATTCCGATTTTCCATCCCTGGTGTCTGTCAAAACCTGGATCGTAGTGGTATCATGTTATTTTTTATTTTTCTTTAAACCAAATTGTAAATTTTCATACATTTTCTATAGTAGGTATATCCTTTAAATCTATTTTAGAAAATTTTCAAAATTCACTAGTTTTTTCTGTAAAAAAGTCTAAAAGTACATCAATCACTGTTGCCAAGTTGGAGGTTTTCCCGCTAAATCTAGCGCTTTTTGTTTGGATTTAGCGGGGAAAAATTGGGTTTAGCGGGAACGGTGCTTTAGCGGGAAAATCTAGCGCTTTTTATTTGGATTTAGTGGGACAAATTTAGGGGTTTTTTCAATTTTTCAATCGAAAACGCCAAGTTTGTCTAATTTTAGAGCTTTTTTTGAAATTTGGCGGGAGAATTTTGTATCTTCCCGCTAAAACTTTTTCGACCGTTTCTTGCGCATTTTTAACGAAAAGTAAATTTTTGTATAAAAAATAATTTGGAGGTTTTGTAATTTAGCGGGAAATCTTTAAATTTTCCCCGTTAAATTAATTTTTGGCGGTTTCTAGCGCTTTTTTCGTGAAATTTAGACGTTTTTGGATAAAAAAAATTGGCAACAGTGACATCAATTGAAAATACTGGTCTTTTACAACTTCTTAAATTCTTTAAAAGCAATATAACGTTTTAGATACTTATTCCGGAGTTAGTATTTATAAAAATTTAAGGGGTTTTACTGCAATATGTATAACAAACCTTAATAGAATTTTCGTTGTTTTATTAAAGGGTACAAACAATTTCTTAGGGCCGATGACCTATGTTATAAAATATATCCGTTGCTTATGAATTTTATCATAATACTTATCGAAAAATTGGCGGCTTCAAACGATGTGCGGCTTCAAAAGATGTGCTAATCGCTCAACACGCAAAATACACTCACACTTTATAGCCAAGTTTCTGTGTAAAATACAAACCACCAAGTGTTTGTACGTAAGTTAACCAAGTTTGTTCTAAAAATTGGCTAAATTACTCAAAAGCACTTGATTGGTTGCAAGTGTTTTTTGCGTGTAGTAAATTTTGAGAAATTTTTTTTTGGGGATGAGAAATTTTAATTTGGGGATGGCATCCAAAAAAAAAACTGGCGAGCCTGCAAACGTTGGTTTTTTTATCTTTAAAAATGCGGGCAGCGTTGCCAGTTACTTTTTTTCCGTTTTCCCTAAAATACGTAAAAAAAAAACCGTTTAAGGAAACAATCACAATTGAAGCGGGAAGCGTTTTTTCGCAACTGTTCACATCCGTTTTGTATAAAAACCGCCGCCAAACTATATTCAATTCTATTTTTATGAGGACACTTGCGGAAAACTACTTGCCGCACCAATTGTGATTATTGTCTAACTAACTTTGAAAGCATTGAGCCACAAAACTTTTTGTCAATCAAAAATTTGTTTACACCAAAAATTTTATTTTACAACAAATACGATACAGTCTAACAGAAAATAAAATCAAAATTTTACCATTTTTTTAGTCGTTTTAACACGCAAAAAAATCTGTGTCAACGTAAAAATGTGGTAATTTTTTTAGCATGAGAGAATAATCACAATTGGAGCGGAAAGCGTTTTTCCGCAACTGCTCACACACGTTTTGTATAAAAACAAAAAACCGCCGCGTTTTTCCGCCAAACTAGATTTATTCTATGTTTATGAGGACAATTGCGGAAAACCGCTTGCCGCTCCAATTGTGATTATTGTCTTAGCCTTGTTTTTTGCAGACCGGATTAGGATTATCTGTATTTAGTTAAAAAATGGGTCAAATTAAGTCCCAACATTTTTTTTTATAATTTTTTCCTGAATCTACATACAATTGGTAAATATATATGATCTGAGTTAATCTTAGGATTTTACTAAATTTATTTTTCATTCTTTACATTTTACAAATTTGTTTTTCTGTTTATATATTTACTAATTGTATGTAATTTAAGAAAAAAATTATAAAATAAAATTTTGGATTTGATTTGACCAATTTTTGAACTAAAGTTAATCTTAATCCGGTCTGCAAAAAACAAGGCTATTATTTTAGTAATCTTTTCAAATAATTTTGGTATATTTTACCATTTATCTTTTGGTATATTTTACCAAAGAGTATAAAGAAAGAGATGGCAGTGGAGACTTATTCAATTTTTGGAGAAATCTCAAATCTCGGACCAACATTTTTTGTCACAAAATGTTCTAAAATGCGACAGTATTAGTGATTCTTATTAGGTTTTGTTATTATTCTAATTTAAATATGTGATAGTATTAGTGAAATTTTTGTATACAAATAGAAAATGTTGGTCCAATTTTTGAGCCCACAAAAAAGCCAAGTGAACAACTTTATAACTTTTAGCTGCTGCATACCCATTGTATTTTACCAAGTTTTTGCATTTTCTTAATAATTTTTTAACATAATCGTTTTGGATAAATTTTAGCATATTTTTGGTAAATTTATGCCAGATTTTTTCTCCGACACAGCTTTTTTTTTGTGTGTATATAAAAACACGAAGGTTTTATTGTGCGCTTGGCATCTCTTTATTTATGTCTGGAATGTCTAAAAATTTTCTTCCTCAAAAAGTAAAGCTGGCAGCACAGTTAACTTTCCAATGTTATTCGTTGATTTTTTCAGAGGTGCCAGACGATTTTACGTCATTTTGAATATTGTTGCTAAAAACTGTTTATATTTCTTTTTTTTTGTTTGTGGCGAAAGTGTAAACAAAATTTTAAATTTTTTTTCAAGAAACATAAAATTAAGCGTTTGGTATTAAATAGATACATTTGAACAGATCCAAAAAAAACTCCCAAATATTTTTTAGAATCTCCAAATAAATCACCAATACCTTAATTCATTAAAACATAAACTGAAGTTGTTGTCCCTATTATGGGGACAAATCTCCTTATCTTTCAAGCCTGTTCTTAAGTACGAAAATTTGGAAATACATGAATAATAATAAAAAAATGACTTTGAGGGTATTTATAGACAGCCTTTTTTAGCTTGCAATAAAGTCTTGCAACTTTTTTTTGAAGACAATCGGGGGTGAGAAGCATAAAAGAAGGAAAACAGAAATCATGATTGTACTAAAATCTGATACCCGGCAAACTAAGTTCGCCAAAACTGAGTCCCTGAGCGAGAACCCCAAAATTGTAAAAGGCCGAAATATAGTGGACTATATGGGCTTTAATCTCTATAAGGTCCGTTAGCGTCCACGATTTAATTGTGGCCACAATCAAAATTTTAAAATCCCCAATTGTACCAAAATCTGATACCCGGCAAACTAAGTTCGCCAAAACTGAGTCCCTGAGCGAGACCCCCAAAATTGTAAAAAGCCAAAATATAGTGGACTATATGGGCTTTAATCTCTATAAGGTCCGTTAGCGTCCACGATTTAATTGTGGCCACAATCAAAATTTTAAAATCCCCAATTGTACTAAAATCTGATACCCGGCAAACTAAGTTCGCCAAAACTGAGTCCCTGAGCGAGACCCCCAAAATTCTAAAAAGCCAAAATATAGTGGACTATATGGGCTTTAATCTCTATTTGGTCCGTTAGTGTCCACGATTTAATTGTGGCCATAATCAAAATTTTAAAATCCCCAATTGTACTAAAATCTGATACCCGGCAAACTAAGTTCGCCAAAACTGAGTCCCTGAGCGAGAACCCCAAAATTGTAAAAGGCCGAAATATAGTGGACTATATGGGCTTTAATCTCTATAAGGTCCGTTAGCGTCCACGATTTAATTGTGGCCACAATCAAAATTTTAAAATCCCCAATTGTACCAAAATCTGATACCCGGCAAACTAAGTTCACCAAAACTGAGTTCCTGAGCGAGAACCCCAAAATTGTAAAAGACCGAAATATAGTGGACTATATGGGCTTTAATCTCTATAAGGTCCGTTAGCGTCCACGATTTAATTGTGGCCACAATCAAAATTTTAAAATCCCCAATTGTACCAAAATCTGATACCCGGCAAACTAAGTTCGCCAAAACTGAGTCCCTGAGCGAGACCCCCAAAATTGTAAAAAGCCAAAATATAGTGGACTATATGGGCTTTAATCTCTATTTGGTCCGTTAGCGTCCATGATTTAATTGTGGCCATAATCAAAATTTTAAAATCCCCAATTGTACTAAAATCTGATACCCGGCAAACTAAGTTCGCCAAAACTGAGTCCCTGAGCGAGAACCCCAAAATTGTAAAAGGCCGAAATATAGTGGACTATATGGGCTTTAATCTCTATAAGGTCCGTTAGCGTCCACGATTTAATTGTGGCCCCAATCAAAATTTTAAAATCCCCAATTGTACCAAAATCTGATACCCGGCAAACTAAGTTCGCCAAAACTGAGTCCCTGAGCGAGACCCCCAAAATTGTAAAAAGCCAAAATATAGTGGACTATATGGGCTTTAATCTCTATAAGGTCCGTTAGCGTCCACGATTTAATTGTGGCCACAATCAAAATTTTAAAATCCCCAATTGTACCAAAATCTGATACCCGGCAAACTAAGTTCGCCAAAACTGAGTTCCTGAGCGAGACCCCCAAAATTGTAAAAGGCCGAAATATAGTGGACTATATGGGCTTTAATCTCTATAAGGTCCGTTAGCGTCCACGATTTAATTGTGGCCACAATCAAAATTTTAAAATCCCCAATTGTACCAAAATCTGATACCCGGCAAACTAAGTTCGCCAAAACTGAGTCCCTGAGCGAGACTCCCAAAATTGTAAAAAGCCAAAATATAGTGGACTATATGGGCTTTAATCTCTATAAGGCCCGTTAGCGTCCACGATTTAATTGTGGCCACAATCAAAATTTAAAAATCCCCAATTGTACTAAAATCTGATACCCGGCAAACTAAGTTCGCCAAAACTGAGTCCCTGAGCGAGACCCCCAAAATTGTAAAAGGCCGAAATATAGTGGACTATATGGGCTTTAATCTCTATAAGGTCCGTTAGCGTCCACGATTTAATTGTGGCCACAATCAAAATTTTAAAATCACCCAATTGTACTAAAATCTGATACCCGGCAAACTAAGTTCGCCAAAACTGAGTCCCTGAGCGAGACCCCCAAAATTGTATACAGCCAAAATATAGTGGACTATATGGGCTTTAATCTCTATTTGGTCCGTTAGCGTCCACGATTTAATTGTGGCCATAATCAAAATTTTAAAATCCCCAATTGTACTAAAATCTGATACCCGGCAAACTAAGTTCGCCAAAACTGAGTCCCTGAGCGAGAACCCCAAAATTGTAAAAGGCCGAAATATAGTGGACTATATGGGCTTTAATCTCTATAAGGTCCGTTAGCGTCCACGATTTAATTGTGGCCACAATCAAAATTTTAAAATCCCCAATTGTACCAAAATCTGATACCCGGCAAACTAAGTTCGCCAAAACTGAGTTCCTGAGCGAGACCCCCAAAATTGTAAAAGGCCGAAATATAGTGGACTATATGGGCTTTAATCTCTATAAGGTCCGTTAGCGTCCACGATTTAATTGTGGCCTCAATCAAAATTTTAAAATCCCCAATTGTACCAAAATCTGATACCCGGCAAACTAAGTTCGCCAAAACTGAGTCCCTGAGCGAGACTCCTAAAATTGTAAAAAGCCAAAATATAGTGGACTATATGGGCTTTAATCTCTATAAGGTCCGTTAGCGTCCACGATTTAATTGTGGCCACAATCAAAATTTTAAAATCCCCAATTGTACTAAAATCTGATACCCGGCAAACTAAGTTCGCCAAAACTGAGTCCCTGACCGAGACCCCCAAAATTGTAAAAGGCCGAAATATAGTGGACTATATGGGCTTTAATCTCTATAAGGTCCGTTAGCGTCCACGATTTAATTGTGGCCACAATCAAAATTTTAAAATCACCCAATTGTACTAAAATCTGATACCCGGCAAACTAAGTTCGCCAAAACTGAGTCCCTGAGCGAGACCCCCAAAATTGTAAAAAGCCAAAATATAGTGGACTATATGGGCTTTAATCTCTATTTGGTCCGTTAGCGTCCACGATTTAATTGTGGCCATAATCAAAATTTTAAAATCCCCAATTGTACTAAAATCTGATGCCCGGCAAACTAAGTTCGCCAAAACTGAGTCCCTGAGCGAGAACCCCAAAATTGTAAAAGGCCGAAATATAGTGGACTTTATGGGCTTTAATCTCTATAAGGTCCGTTAGCGGTTACGATTTAATTGTGGCCACAATCAAAATTTTAAAATCCCCAATTGTACCAAAATCTGATACCCGGCAAACTAAGTTCGCCAAAACTGAGTCCCTGAGCGAGACCCCCAAAATTGTAAAAAGCCAAAATATAGTGGACTATATGGGCTTTAATCTCTATAAGGTCCGTTAGCGTCCACGATTTAATTGTGGCCACAATCAAAATTTTAAAATCCCCAATTGTACTAAAATCTGATACCCGGCAAACTAAGTTCGCCAAAACTGAGTCCCTGAGCGAGACCCCCAAAATTGTAAAAAGCCGAAATATAGTGGACTATATGGGCTTTAATCTCTATTTGGTCCGTTAGCGTCCACGATTTAATTGTGGCCATAATCAAAATTTTAAAATCCCCAATTGTACTAAAATCTAATACCCGGCAAACTAAGTTCGCCAAAACTGAGTCCCTGAGCGAGAACCCCAAAATTGTAAAAGGCCGAAATATAGTGGACTATATGGGCTTTAATCTCTATAAGGTCCGTTAGAGTCCACGATTTAATTGTGGTCACAATCAAAATTTTAAAATCCCCAATTGTACCAAAATCTGATACCCGGCAAACTAAGTTCGCCAAAACTGAGTTCCTGAGCGAGACCCCCAAAATTGTAAAAAGCCGAAATATAGTGGACTACATGGGCTTTAATCTCTATAAGGTCCGTTAGCGTCCACGATTTAATTGTGGCCACAATCAAAATTTTAAAATCCCCAATTGTACCAAAATCTGATACCCGGCAAACTAAGTTCGCCAAAACTGAGTCCCTGAGCGAGACCCCAAAATTGTAAAAAGCCAAAATATAGTGGACTATATGGGCTTTAATCTCTATAAGGTCCGTTAGCGTCCACGATTTAATTGTGGCCACAATCAAAATTTTAAAATCCCCAATTGTACCAAAATCTGATACCCGGCAAACTAAGTTCGCCAAAACTGAGCCCCTGAGCGAGACCCCCAAAATTGTAAAAAGCCAAAATATAGTGGACTATATGGGCTTTAATCTCTATAAGGTCCGTTAGCGTCCACGATTTAATTGTGGCCACAATCAAAATTTTAAAATCCCCAATTGTACCAAAATCTGATACCCGGCAAACTAAGTTCGCCAAAACTGAGTCCCTGAGCGAGACCCCCAAAATTGTAAAAGGCCGAAATATAGTGGACTACATGGGCTTTAATCTCTATAAGGTCCGTTAGCGTCCACGATTTAATTGTGGCCACAATCAAAATTTTAAAATCCCCAATTGTACCAAAATCTGATACCCGGCAAACTAAGTTCGCCAAAACTGAGTCCCTGAGCGAGACCCCCAAAATTGTAAAAAGGCAAAATATAGTGGACTACATGGGCTTTAATCTCTATAAGGTCCGTTAGCGTCCACGATTTAATTGTGGCCACAATCAAAATTTTAAAATCCCCAATTGTACCAAAATCTGATACCCGGCAAACTAAGTTCGCCAAAACTGAGTCCCTGAGCGAGACCCCCAAAATTGTAAACAGCCAAAATATAGTGGACTATATGGGCTTTAATCTCTATAAGGTCCGTTAGCGTCCACGATTTAATTGTGGCCACAATCAAAATTTTAAAATCCCCAATTGTACTAAAATCTGATACCCGGCAAACTAAGTTCGCCAAAACTGAGTCCCTGAGCGAGACCCCAAAATTGCGAAAAGCCAAAATATAGTGGACTATATGGGCTTTAATCTCTATTTGGTCCGTTAGCGTCCACGATTTAATTGTGGCCATAATCAAAATTTTAAAATCCCCAATTGTACTAAAATCTGATACCCGTCAAACTAAGTTCGCCAAAACTGAGTCCCTGAGCGAGACCCCCAAAATTGTAAAAGGCCGAAATATAGTGGACTATATGGGCTTTGATCTCTATAAGGTCCGTTAGCGTCCACGATTTAATTGTGGCCACAATCAAAATTTTAAAATCACCCAATTGTACTAAAATCTGATACCCGGCAAACTAAGTTCGCCAAAACTGAGTCCCTGAGCGAGACCCCCAAAATTGTAAAAAGCCAAAATATAGTAGACTATATGGGCTTTAATCTCTATTCGGTCCGTTAGCGTCCACGATTTAATTGTGGCCATAATCAAAATTTTAAAATCCCCAATTGTACTAAAATCTGATACCCGGCAAACTAAGTTCGCCAAAACTGAGTCCCTGAGCGAGAACCCCAAAATTGTAAAAGGCCGAAATATAGTGGACTATATGGGCTTTAATCTCTATAAGGTCCGTTAGCGTCCACGATTTAATTGTGGCCACAATCAAAATTTTAAAATCCCCAATTGTACCAAAATCTGATACCCGGCAAACTAAGTTCGCCAAAACTGAGTTCCTGAGTGAGACCCCCAAAATTGTAAAAGGCCGAAATATAGTGGACTATATGGGCTTTAATCTCTATAAGGTCCGTTAGCGTCCACGATTTAATTGTGGCCACAATCAAAATTTTAAAATCCCCAATTGTACCAAAATCTGATACCCGGCAAACTAAGTTCGCCAAAACTGAGTCCCTGAGCGAGACCCCCAAAATTGTAAAAAGCCAAAATTTAGTGGACTATATGGGCTTTAATCTCTATAAGGTCCGTTAGCGTCTACGATTTAATTGTGGCCACAATCAAAATTTTAAAATCCCCAATTGTACCAAAATCTGATACCCGGCAAACTAAGTTCGCCAAAACTGAGTCCCTGAGCGAGACCCCCAAAATTGTAAAAAGGCAAAATATAGTGGACTATATGGGCTTTAATCTCTATAAGGTCCGTTAGCGTCCACGATTTAATTGTGGCCACAATCAAAATTTTTAAATCGCCAGATGTATTAAAATCTGATACCCGGCAAATTAAAATCGCCAAGACCAAGTCCCTGAGCGAGACCCCCAAAATTGTGAAAAGTCGAAATATAGTGGACTACATGGGCCTTAATCTCTACCAGGTCCGATAGCGTCCACGTTTTAATTGTGGCCACAATCAAAATTCTAAAATCGCCAGCTGAAAAAAATCAAAAATTATCACATAATGTCAAAATCGCGTTTAACAATATAAAAATTAATTTTTGAATTTTAATTTTATTTTTAATTTTATTAATTGTTTTTGGGTACAATATTACTTGAAAAATGTTAATTAAAGGTTTTTTAGAGCATGTGGAACGTATTTTAGCCGAGACCACAACCTTTTATGTGTAGAACTCATTTTAGCAAAGTTCACAACAAAGAATTTAACTAAAAGAATTTATCTTCACACCCTTCTTTTACTTTTATTATTAAGAATATGGGCCTAAAAGTATCTAATTTCCTTTTAAAAAAAAAATAATACAAATTTTAATTACAATTTAAATTTAGTTTTGAAATTTTAACTCCTCTAACTAAATTTTAAAAATTTATTAAAACATTTATTTTAAATTTCCTATTTTTTTTACATAAAAAACGAACAATTTTGCTTTTCCCATTTCTAAACACAAAAAACTAAATGCTTAACCCATTAAAAACAATGCGCTTAATTAAAAAAAAATAAACCATAAAAACTAAAACAGGATATATCAGGGAGGGTAAGTGTTGAAACTAATCCTTGATGGAACAAAATATACAATATATCAAAACAAAGCAATGTACAATACAATTAAAGCACTCAATACAAGTTGGAAAACAATGGCCCTTACCACAAAAAAACAAAAAGTCTATTTTAACAAAAGTTTTATTTTAAATTTCAAATTTTCAATACATACATATTTTAAAAGTCGATTTTAAAAACAAAAACAATTTGTATGGAAATAAAATTAAAAGCTAATTTTAAATATATTTTATTTTTCTATGGTAAGGCTGAATGTATATATTTATAAAAAAAAAAAATCACTCAAAAATTGCAGATATTTTTTATAAAACTTATCTGAAATTATATTTAAAACCAAATTATTACAAAATTGATGTAAATACAAGTTTCGAAATTTGATTTCAAATAATTTAATGTATAAATATCAATTACTTGAGTACCTAAGTTTTATACTCAAAAAAACTTAGGTAATTTATCCAATAACACTTTTACGGTTGAATTATCCCAAAATCGTAAAAAAATGCAATTTTGTTGTATACGATTTTATTTATTAAAAAAATTTGCACTCACAAAAACTTTCATTATGATTCGGCTCACCGATTTTATATTTTCAAATGTTTCTTAAAATATTAAACGGCATTTAGAATACTCCTAATTCTGATTAAATTATATTGTTTTTAATTTGAAAAAAAAAAATTAAAAGGTCACAATTTCTTTAAATAAACTCTTTCGAATATTTTTATAAATGCTTCTTAACGTTTTTATCCGAAACTTCTGATAAAAATACTGCCCCTTTAAGTGCGCCAACGAAAACTGATATTTTTCGTGGTATATTAAATCCAGTAAGACTACAATATATTTATGCACTGCTTCCAAAACAATTGGAGTTTTCACAGTGACGATTAAATGTGACTTTTTAGCGTGGCATTAGGCAAAAAGGCCAAACGTCACAAAAAATTACTAAACGTCAAAAAATTTGCCAATCAAAAAACAGCTGTGATTGTTTATGCTAAAATTTCGAACGCGGCAACAAAAACATTTATACAAAAAGAAAAATTCAGATTATTTGTGTTTTATTTAAAATTGTGAATGCAAAAAGTTAATTAAAGTGCAAATTATTCACAAAAAGTGCGCTCACGATATGTATAAATAAAATGGTGACAAATACTTGACGTTTAGTAAAATGGCAAATTTGCCATTTACCACATTCAAATGCCTGACACTGTGAAAACCCCTAATATAAATAACCACTCTTAATAATTATATAAATTCCTGTAAATACACTAAAAACAAAATAAGCCTGGAATGCAAAAAAATCTAAAAAAAAAAACTTTTTAAAATCCATTTTATAACTTTATTTATTTTGCTTTCTTCCAATAGGCCGTGAAGTCATTTTCCGTTGCCGTGACGAAGGTTTGTTACGTGCCAAGGTTAGATGGACTAGACCCGGTGGTCGTTCATTGCCAGTTGGTGCCCGTGACAAGGATGGTCGTTTGGAAATTCCCAATATTCGTATGGAAGATTCTGGCACTTATATTTGTGAAGCTGTTGGCTATCCACGTCATGTTTCGGGACAACAAGTATCTGTACAATTGACCGTAGAGAAATGTAAGTTGAAACAGGGTTAAGTTAAGCACTCGGAGAAAAATTAAGGCTAATAAATTGTGATGAAGTTTGCGGGGTTGATCATGTATGAAAAAAAGGGATGTAACCCAAATGTTCTAAAGAAAAATGCTAAAAAATACGACCAAACTCAAAAATTAACATTAAACTTAGGAAAATTAACTTTACTTAAGATTTTGTTAACTTTACAAAGTTTTTGGTAAACTTTACTAAGTTTTTGGTAAGCTTTACTAAGTTTTTGGTAAACTTTGCTAAGTATTTGGTAAACTTTACTAAGTTTTTGGTAAACTTAACTAAGTTGTTTGTAAACTTAACTATATTTTTTGTTAAATTTTCTAATTTTTTTAAAAGCTTTACTAACAAGGGAAGTATTCCAACCGTTATGAACCAATTTGCCTGAAACTAAAAATATATATAAAAGATACGATTTAAAGGTTTGGTTGTCTCGGCTTATCGGCAATATCAGTGTTTTAAAATTTCGTTGACCCCTTATGAAACAATGAGGAAAGGACTATCGTCTAAAGCAAAAATACGTGTCAACTTAAATTTAATAAAAACTATTTTATACTCATATGGATATCGTAGGTCTATGTCTTCACATAAATACCCCCAATACTTAAACATTTTCGTGAAAAAAAAAATTAACGAAGCTGAATTTCCGAAAATCTAAAAAAACTACTTTTTCGCCATTATTGACCCATTTTTTGAACCACTTCAACAACTTAACTAACAATAACTTGTTTTTATACCCTTCAACTACAGTATGGGGGTATAGTGAGTTTGTCATTCCGTTTGTAACGCATCGAAATATCGGTCGGGGACCCCATAAAGTATATATTTTATTGATCTATGATCGATTCTAAGACATTTCTAGATCCATCCGTCTGCATAAGACACGATGCCGTCCAAAATAAAAGAGCTAGACTCGTAAGGTTTGGCACGAATATGTTTTTGGTCCTAGGCAGTTTATGTTCGTAAATGGGCCAAATCGGAACAGGGGGGGAAAAACTTCCCCTTTGAAGAACTTAACTACCCTCTGAAAAACACCATATTTTCACATGTACCTAGGAAATTTAAAAATCGCTTTTTTTGTGCCCGCCCCCTTTTGTGGACGTGTATATTAAAAATGTTTTTAAATAATTATAAAATTGTATCACTTAAGCTCAAAAAGAATAATAAATGAATTTGTAAACATTTACCACAAGGGGTGTATGTGTACCCCCCAATAACCCCTACTGAACCCCCCCCCCCCCAATAAAATGTTGGTGGGTGTTAAAGATTCGGCACAGCCGAATTTAATATCAATTGATTTTAACAAGTTTTTTTGTAAATTTAAAAATTAAATCAGAACAGTAAAGCTTACATTTGTTTTTTGTTAACTTTACTAAGTTGTTTCAAAACTTTCAATTTAAACCTCATAAAAAAAAAACAATTTCTGATATTTTGCATTCAAATTATTTGTTACCTATTTGTTTCACTTGTCAAACTTCATCACAATTCCCTTTTTTGGTCAAATTTTTTTCCTTGTAAAATTCTTAAACAAAAATTTTAAAATTTAAATATCTGAAATTTTTTATAACAAAAATTTAATAATGCATGCAGCTTGGGGATCTAATAGATTTACAATACCCTCAACTAAAATCAAATATGGCACAGTGCCTCATATAGATTTGGAATTTTTTGGCTTAGGTAATATACTCTAAAAAAAGAATAACTCCAAATAATTCCTTTAGAAATAAAAAAAAAAATAGTGAAATAATAATTCCTGTAGCATAAATTAAAATTATTTTCTTAAATTTTTTCCCTCCTCTTAATGCTTTAAATAATGGAATATTTTAAATGGTAAATAAAGTAGAAAAATCCTTAGGAACAACCTAAAATTTATAGTCATAAAAAAACAATTTTGAATAAAACTAATAACGTTGTTTCTTTTATCGTTTAGTCAATCCCCGTGATGAACGTTTACCCTCAGCTTGTTCTGCTACCCAGGCTACTTGTATGAATGGTGAATGTATTGATAAGTCACAGATTTGTGATGGTATTCCTCACTGCTCGGATGGTTCTGATGAACACAGTTGTTCTCATGGCCGTAAATGTCATCCTAATCAATTTATGTGCCGCAATTCAAAGTGTGTTGATCGTGTTTGGCGTTGTGATGGTGAAAACGATTGTGGTGACAATTCTGATGAAGAAAGTTGTGATCCTGAACCCAGTGGTGCCCCATGCCGTTATGATGAATTCCAATGCCGTAGTGGTCATTGTATTCCCAAATCCTTCCAGTGTGATGATACCAATGATTGTCGTGATGGTTCGGATGAAATTGGTTGCAGTAAGTTAACGACTAAAAAACGAACATATTCAAAAAATGCACATCAAATTTAGTAAAGTTAACTTTACTTATGTTTTTGTAAACTTTACTAAGTTTTTGTACATTTTACTAAGTTTTTCTTAAACTTTACTAAGTTTGTTTTCTATACCAATTATTTATTTTTATTTTCTTTTAAAAATAAATTCTAGTGGCTCCTGATAAGATTCGTGATCCTCCACCAACTGCCAATCTTAAGCAAGGAGATTCTTTGAATTTAACTTGTGTAGGTGTTGGTACTCCTACTCCTGTTATTGTCTGGCGTTTAAATTGGGGTCATGTTCCCGAAAAATGTATTTCCAAGAGTTTCAGTGGTTCCGGTTCTCTATACTGTCCTGATATGCAAGTTGGTGATAGCGGTGCCTACTCCTGTGAAATTATCAATACTAAGGGCAGCAAATTCGCTACCGATACTTTGGTTACTGTTGAAGAACCTTCACGTCCCGGTGTCTGCCCTGCCGGCTTCTTCAATATGTTGGCTCGTCGTCCTGATGAATGTATTAATTGCTTCTGTTTCGGTGTTACCAAATCTTGTAAATCAGCGGAACTTTACAACTATGCCATACAACCACCAATTACCTCACACCGTGTTGTTGATGTTGAACTTAGCCCCTATGCTAGCATTGTGATTAATGAAGCCCCGGTTTCGGGTATCATGAACTTAAGACATGGTGTACAATTCCGTGCTACTGATGTTTTATATGGCAGCCGTAGTGCTCCCTATTTGGCTTTACCTTCTGATTACATGGGTAATCAATTAAAATCTTATGGTGGTTTCCTTAAATACGATGTAAACTTCATGGGACAAGGCCGTGCCACACATACTCCTGATGTCATTATTACCGGTAATGGTTTCACTCTTACCCACCGTTCTCGTGTCCAACCTCTACCTAATATTGTTAATAATATGGAAATACAATTTACACCCGGTCAATGGAAGAAACCTGATGGTCGTGTAGCAACACGCGAAGAAATTATGATGATTTTGGCTAATGTTGATAACGTTTTGATTCGTTTGAGTTATATTGATGCTACCGAAAGACAAGTTGAATTGACAAACATCTTAATGAACTCAGCTGGTGTTGTCGATCAAGGTTTGGGTCAAGCTTCCTTAATTGAACAATGTGCTTGTCCCGTTGGTTATATTGGTGATTCTTGTGAAACTTGTGCTCCTGGTTATGTTAGACAACCCGGTGGCCCCTGGTTGGGTCGTTGTGTTCCTTTCACTCCTGAACCTTGCCCAGCTGGTACCTATGGTGATCCTCGCCGTGGCATACCCTGTCGTGAATGTCCTTGCCCTCAAACCGGCGCCAACAACTTTGCCTCTGGTTGTTCTTTGGGTCCCGACAATGAAGTTACTTGCAACTGTAATGAAGGTTATACAGGAAGACGTTGTGAAATGTGTGCTCCTGGCTATCAAGGCAATCCTTTGGCTCCTAATGGTCGTTGTTATCCCATACCCGAAAGTACATGCAATGCAGAGGGAACCTTATCACCTAATGCCAACGGTACCTGTACCTGCAAACCTTTAGTTACTGGTCCTCGCTGTGATACCTGCAAACCTGATTCCTTCCACTTGAATTCCTTTACATACACCGGTTGTATTGAATGCTTCTGCAGTGGTTTGCCTACTAGCTGTAGCAGCAGTTCTTGGTATCGTGATCAAGTGACATCTTCCTTTGGACGTTCCAGCGCTCCTCATGGTTTCGATCTTATACAAAACTATAATACTGAACAACCTTCACCTGTACAATTCAGTCAAAGCGGCAATGTTTTATCGTTCAATGAACCACGTACCTCAGAGACTTTATACTGGAGATTACCTTCTCAGTTCTTGGGCAACAAAATAACTTCCTATGGTGGTAAATTGAATTATACCTTAAGTTATACTGCCATGCCTGGTGGTTTAATGTCACGCAGTACTTCACCTGATGTTGTTATTAAGTCTGGAGAAGATTTAACCATTATCCATTACCGCAGAAGCGGTGTTAGCCCTAGCTCTTCCAATTCTTATAGCGTACCCATTATTGAAAGTGCTTGGTATCGCTCGGATGGTCAACCCGTGAATAGGCAACATTTATTAATGGCTCTCTCAAAAATCGATGCTATATATATTAAGGCCACTTATACTACCAGTACCAAGGATGGTTCTTTAACTCAAGTTGTTTTGGATATTGCTACACCCACTAATATGAATTCTGCTAGAGCTGTTGAAGTAGAAGAATGTCGTTGTCCTGAGGGCTACATTGGTTTATCATGTGAACGTTGTGCTCCTGGCTTCAAGCGTAATCCAGAGGCTGGTCTTTATTTGGGTGTGTGTGAACCCTGCGAATGTAATGGTCATTCAACACAATGTGATGGTGAGACCGGGGTTTGCCTTAATTGTGCCGATAATACTGAGGGAGAATCATGTGAACGTTGTGCTTACGGTTATACTGGAGATGCCACCAGTGGTACTCCTTACGATTGTCAACCAGGTTCGGATGATCATACAAAACCCCAGATACCAACCAATCAATCATGTGTGTATTGTAATCAATATGGTACCGAATCCTGTGACAATAGTTATTGCCAGTGCAAGCCAAATGTTCAAGGTTCTCGCTGTGATCAATGTAGACCTGGCACTTACGGTCTTTCCTCGAATAATCCAGATGGTTGTGAAGAATGTTATTGTTCACACAAATCTTCAAGCTGTAGATCTGCTTCATTGTACCGTCAATTTATACCTGTTGATTTCCTTGGCAGTCCGCCACTCTTTACAGATGAAGAGGGCCTAATTGCTGATACGGAAAATTTGAATTTCGACATCGAAAGAAACGAATATACTTACAGTTATACCTCTTATACACCCAAATATTGGAGCTTAAGAGGTTCTGTATTAGGTAATCAATTATACTCCTATGGTGGTATACTCTCCTATCAATTGAATGTCCAATCTTATGGTCATTATGAACCTGGCAATGATGTTATACTCATTGGTAATGGCATGAAATTGTTGTGGTCTCGTCCTAGCTCGGAACAAGAGAATACCGAATATAGCATACGTTTACATGAAGATGAAAATTGGCAGACTATGCAACGTGGTGGAATGCAACGTGCTTCTCGTTTGGACTTTATGAATGTTTTATCTAATTTGGAACATATTCTTATTAGAGCTACTCCCAAAATACCAACTACACGCACAGCTATTAGTGATGTGATTTTGGAAAGTGCTGTGGAAACTCCCACACCTGATGCTACTCAAGCTATTGATATTGAAGTATGTTCTTGCCCAACTGGTTACTCGGGATCTTCCTGCGAAAGTTGTGCACCCATGCATTATCGTGATAACAGCGGCAATTGCGAACCCTGTCCCTGTCAAGATGACTCTACCAATTCGTGCAGTTTAGATGAACGTGGCTATGTTAAATGTCAATGTAAATCTGGCTATTCTGGTGATCGTTGTCAAAATCCTGGTAAGTTTTTGTTATAATTAAATTAATTATTACAAATTTTATGGCATGTTTTCATTTTACAAAACCTACTGTAAAAATTGCTTGATAGAGTGAGAAAGATAGCATGAAGTTTTATTTATTGAGAATTTGAAGAGTTAACGACAAAAATATTTAAAACTGAAAAAAAATTTTAAGGCGCTAGCAAACGAGATAGCAAACTGCTAAACCAACTTTGTAAAGAATGGGATTGTTTAGAATATAAGTTGCTTTTAGGTTTATCTCGAGAAGATTTATATCTCAGTTACATTCTGTAAAAAAAGTACAATATGGAAATTTCGATTTCAATAGGGTCAAAAACGTAAAAAATTGTACTTGGTATTTTTTCAATATTCTTAAATATAAGTTTTAGAAATTTGAAGTTAAGAATGTAGGATCATCCAATAAAAAGTACTTTTTAGAAAGTTTTAGATTATAAGAAAATAAACTAGTAAAAAAGTTAAATTCGGCCTTGCCGAATGTAGTGATACACTCCACAATTTCAAAAAGATTATTGCAAAAAACTTTATTTAAAAGGAAATTACTTTTGAAAAAAAAAAAATTTTTGAAAAAAAATTTCCGCGAAAAAAAATTTTGGTAAAAAAAAAAAAAATCCGCGATTTTTTTCTTTTTTTGTCAAAAAATATGTTCGTACTTGTTTAAATACCATTTGGTGTTCAATTATGCTCACATATGTCAACCAGAAGCCAAATTAGAGCATTTTGTATTTTTAGGTTATGTTGAATGTACTGAAAATTTTGAGGTGTGCTTACATTTTCGTTCATAACTTTTGAACCGCTGAACCGATATCGCTCAAATGCAATACCAAACTTCTCGGGAGAACTTCCAATATATATTTTAAGTTTCAGTCATCTCTTTGCAATATTTTGTCCGCGAGAGCATTTTCCACAGACAGACAGACGGACAGACGGACATCGCTAGAATGTCTTAAAATCGATCGGGTATCATGAATATATATACTTTATGGGGTCCCAGACCGATATTTCGATGAGTTACAAACGGAATGACAAACTTATATATACCCTCTATCACTAAGTGGAGGGTATAAAAAAGTGTAATTTGATACTTTTTTGATTTTCTGAAATAATGGTATTAAAAACAAAAATTTTGGAATGCATTGGAATACAACATTCTGAGAAAATACTTTTAGGAATTTCCGATTTTAAGAGGGTTAAAGGGGTCAAATATTGTCCATTTTTGAATTTCTTAAATAGAATTTCTTAAATAAAAGTATGATATAATTCAAATTTTGAATCTAGTATCCTCCTACAATAAAAAGAGGAAAATTGGTACTTTTTATATTTATTTAGATAAAGACTCGAGATTTTTTCTATTTCTTTAAAGTGTAATAAACGGAAAAGAATAAAACCTACATGAAACAAAATGAACAGGGAACGAAATGGAAGAGAACGGGAACGAAATCGAATGGAACAGGGAACGATATGAAATGATTTTTTACTCAAAAATGGCACCGAAGTACCGATCTGGGATCCATAAATTATATATATTATTGGTTCATGGTCGATTTTCAGACATTCTATAAATGTTTGTCTGTCTGTAGTTAACGCGATGTAGTCCAAAATAAAAGAGGTCGCCTCACGAAGTTTGGCAGGAATATGTTTTATAGTCCTAGGCAGGTTAAGTTCGTAAATGGGCAAAATCTATCAAAAAGACAAAAAGTTTCCATCTTAAAAAACCTCTTAAAAATATTTTTTTTTTTTTTTTATAACCTCCAACTACTCACTTTGTAATTCCGTGTGTATCGCATCGAAATATTGCCCGGGGACCCCATAAAGTGTATATGGGGCATTCCAAGCCAAATCACTCACTTTTAGACCCGACCCCTTTCGATTTATTTTATTTTTGGATATGTTTTAGTACTTACTAAATGCAACTTGGACACCAATTTTCAGCCTTTTATTTCAAGATGGTGTTGAGTAATCAATTTTTCAAAATGGCGATTTTCTCAAAAAAATTAAGAAATTGAAATTTTCAATTAATTTTGACCATTAAAAAATATAGATATTTTAAAAAAAGTTGGACAACGTTTTGTTGGTATTTAAATGTTGTTTTAGAAAAAAAATATGAAAAAATTATTCGAAGTAATTATCACTTATTTTTTGACGTTTAAAAATTATAATCGACTTTTTGAAAAAGTCCGAAACCTTCGATTTTTTTGTAAAAAACTATAAAAATTCTACTCTAAATTACGCAACTTTTAAGCCATAATTCGAGATGTGATCACAATTCTTTCTATTTTTTTTTAAATTTTAAAAATTGCACCTTTTATTTTTTGGCTCTGATTTATTTTATATGGTGCTCCAAAAAAAACAAATTGGTAGATATTGACCCTAACTTACCCTAGATATATTCATTTCGAGGTAGAAATACGTCTCACAAAAATTTAGGACGATCGGACATGTGTAAGGCGTTTAGCATGGGCCTTGAAGTTTAGAAAACGGATTACAAGGAAAAATATGAATTTTTTTCTGTTTTCTCAATATTTTTGGTATTTTAAGTTAAGTTTAAATTCAAGCAATTACAGAATTATGATGTAGAGTAAAATGCCTTTCTAATAAGATACTAAAAACTAAAATCGGTTGAAAATCAGCCAAGTTATTACAACTTCCCCAGGCATCTAACGTGTGGCAGACAACTTGATTTAGCAATACAATCCGATTTTTGAAATTCATTGAAATTTTCTACTGTAATAACATTTTTTTATTCTTCAAGTTCAAATGTAATAAGATGACAAGTATTTTTCATATTGTGTTTTGCTAACATGTTTTAAATTAATGCTAAAAATGCCTGCATTTTCAACACCCTTTTGAAATCTCTATTTAAAAAAAAAAATTTTTTTTTTTGTTTTAAAATTTGGAAAAACCAAAAAAATATTACACTGAAACATTAATAATGAAAAAATGTTATTACAGTAGAAAATTTCAATAAATTTAAAAAAAAGGGACTCGTATTCTTTAATCAAGCGGTATGACACACGCTAGATGCCTGGGGAAGTTGTAATAACTTGGCTGATTTTCAACCGATTTAAGTTTTTAGTACCTTATTAGAAAGGTATTTTACTCTACATCACAATTCCGTAATTGCTTGAAATAAAACTTAACTTAAAATACCAAAAATATTGCGAAAACAGAAAAAAATTCATATTTTTCCTTGTAATCCGTTTTTTAAACTTTAAGGACCATGCTAAACGCCTTACCCATTTCCGATCGTTCTAAATTTTTGTGAGACGTATTTTTACCTCGAAATGAATATATCTAGGGTAAGTTAGGGTCAATATCTACCAATTTATTTTTTTTGGAGCACCATATAAAATAAATCAGAGCCAAAAAATAAAAGGTGCAATTTTTAAAATTTAAAAAAAAATAGAAAGAATTGTGATCACATCTCGAATTATGGCTTAAAAGTTGCGTAATTTAGAGTAGAATTTTTATAGTTTTTTACAAAAAAATCGAAGGTTTCGGACTTTTTCAAAAAGTTGATTTTAATTTTTAAACGTCAAAAAATAAGTGATAATTACTTCGAATAATTTTTTCATATTTTTTTTCTAAAACTACATTTAAATACCAACAAAACATTGTCCAACTTTTTTTAAAATATCTATATTTTTCAATGGTCAAAATTAATTAAAAATTTCAATTTTTTAATTTTTTTGAGAAAATCGCCATTTTGAAAAATTGATTACTCAACACCATCTTGAAATAAAAGGCTGAAAATTGGTGTCCAAGTTGCATTTAATAAGTACTAAAACATATCCAAAAATAAAATAAATCGTAAGGGGTCGGGTCTAAAAGTGAGTGATTTGGCTTGGAATGCCCCATATATAATTAATCCATGATTCGTCTGTCCGTCCGCCTGTAGTAAACTTGTGCTTAATCGTTCAATTTAGTGAGCGCTCATTTTCGTTCATTTCAGATAAAAGACCTAGTTCGTTCTTCTAGTTCAATCGGTCATTTGGATCATGTCTGTTGTTCGTTCATCTAGTTCAAATCGGTAAATTTTTTTTCATTCAACAGTTCGTGAACGAATCATTTTTCATGTCTGATGTTTTGGCTTTCGTTCAAAAATACAAAAATTTTGAATAACAATATTTGAAAAAATATATATTTTAAAAAATAAGGAATTATTTAAAAAAAAATATATACATATATAATTTTTGTAAAAAACATAAATGCTAAGAAAGCGTGCCAAAAGAGGACAGAAAACTAACGCCTAATGACTAAATTAACAAAAATAAATTTAACGACCGAACTAAAAGATCAAAATGAAGTAATGCCCAATTGAGCTGAATGAACGAAAAGGCCTAAAAGAGCGGAAATAAACGAACTAGATAAAGCGCTAAGTTATGTGAATAGTTCAATCGAACTAGTTCGTTCGTGAACGACACAACTCTAGTCTGTAGTTAACACGATGCAGTCCAAAATGAAAGAGACAGACTCCTTAAGTTTGGTCCTAGGCAGGTTAAGTTCGGAAATGGGCAAAATCAGACCAGGGGAAAAAAGTTCCCTTTTAAAGAACTCAAACAACCTCTAAAAAACGCAAATTTTTTAGATTTTTTTTTGTATTTTTGTTAAACAAACGAAACATTTTTAAGTTCACAGAAGCTTAAAGTCCTGCTCTTGAAATTTTTTCGGCCCACCCGATAATTTAAATAATAAGAAAATTATAAAAGCAGAAAAAGGACTCACCACTCCCACCCTCCCAAAAACGTCCCTGTCAACTTTTTTTAATTTTTTACTCATTGGAGGGTACTAAATATTCGGCACAGCCAAATTTAACACTCTTACTTGTTTTTTTGTATTTTTGTTGAACAATTGAAACATTTTTATGCTAAGAGTTCAAGTTCCTGCTCTTAGACCCGGGGGATTAGAAAATGTGTTTTTTTTTGGCCCGCCCCCTTTTGAGGGAGTGGTTATAAAAAAAATAGTTAAAATAATAATAAAATTGAATTGAGGGCGAAGAGCAAAATGAGTAAATTTGTAAACATATTTCGTGAGGAGGAAATTTTTTTTATTTTTTAATTTCCTTAGAGAATAATCACAATTGGAGCGGGAAGCGGTTTTCCGCAACTCTCCCCATACATTTTGAATGCAATCAAAATTCCGCGGCGTTTTTCCGCCGAAATAGATTCTATTCTATTTTCATGGCGTTTTTTCTCTCTCTCTCATTTTTCCTCTCATTTAATTTTTTGGCGTTGCCAGACTTTAACCAAAAAAAGGATTGTTTTTCTGTACAGTGTTGTAAAATACAAGTAAAGTACGAGTTTTTTGGCAGATGGAAATAAACAACAAAGCAAAACAACAAAAAAAAAAATATGGAAAATTATTCAAACAATGGAGTTTGCTGAAAAATTAATAGATATTGTTAAAAAAATATATGAATTTTTATGCAATTTTTTAAGTTTTTCGGATGCAATATGTAAAATTTGTTTCACGGAATGTGTATTTTATTTTTTTATTGTTTCGAATTAATAAATTGTTCAAAAGTTGCTGTTATTTTCTTGTTTTGCAACTGTTTTATAAGATTTTGTCTCTTGGTCTTAATTGAATGAGGTCTTATAATATTGAACAATTTTTATTGTTTAAATATAAAAAAAATGTTATTGCCAAAAGTAAAATTTCTAAATAAAATTAAAATAATTATCACAACAATTATACTTTTTTAGGTATGAATGTCAAAAATAATGCAAAGAAAACCGCAAACCGCTTGACGCTTAATTTAAATTAATCGCTCGATTTTTGAAGCGTTTTTCCGCTTCCCGCTCCAATTGTGATTATTCTCTTAGGCTGGATTACTCAATGCTCCGTTATAAAATAACTCTCCGTTAAATTTAACTTTTTCATACAAATTTTGACATAAGGCTCCGTTAAATCGGCAGTTAGCAACTAACTTTTCATTGAGTAATCCGCCCTTAGTTTAGTTATTTTTAATGAGCATGGACTAAACAGACGCGACACTTATGACAAATTTCAAAAAAAAAAATGAGATATTAGCTTAAAGTGTAAAATTTGTAATTAGGCAATGTTAAAAGTGGGAAAGATGTGTTATTATGGGAAATTTAGCGTTATAAAAAATATTTACTGGGCTATTCATAATGAGTAAATTAAATCTAATGTAGGTTTATTTGACTGATATTGCATGAATATTTGGCAAATAAACCTACTTTAAGTACACTTTAAGTATTATGAATAAAGGCCTTAGAATTACCAAGACAGATATATTAAGATTTGTTAAATCATATTTTTTAAAAACTCATTTAAATCACTTACAAATTTTTTTTTTTATTATTTTTCTCAATCTTTTTCAAAAAAAAAAATATATAAATAAACATCACAAAAAAACAACAATTTTCAAAACTCATTACAAATAATATTAAAACATTGGCGAAACGCCCTTTAAAGCCGGTGTGGCCCCAGTTATACAAACTCCACCCGAAATGATATGTGATTTACCCAGAGGATTCTGTTGTAGTGGATTTCAATTTAATATTGAACCCAATCAAACCATCTCCTACAATGAAACCTTAAAATTGTACCGAGGTCGTCAATATGTAGGAAATATAACAAAATTACGTTATGGCTGTAATAATGTTCGAGGTTCGAAATTTTTAAACAAAAAAGATCACAAAATTTTTGTTAATTTTTTTTTTTGGTATAATCAGTATAGATTCTATTAGTTTAGATAAACAAAATGTTTAACCTTTTTTTAATAAAAAAAAAACTGGGATTAATAATAATTTTACTACTACAAATCTTTGTTGTGTTTGTAAATTGGTAGTCAATACTTCATTATCAAATTTCCAAGTAGTTTTTTGTTTTTTTATACAATTTGTCTATGATCTTTTAAAAAAAAATCCTCTTGTTTTTAATGTCTGTCACATAAATAAATAAAAAAAATACCCAAGAATGTATTTGAGTATTAACTTTTTTTTGTAAAATAATTTAAGTATGACCTAAAAAAAAATTCTGTGTTTTAGCAAAATGTATAAAATTTAAACGAAACTGGGTTTTTAAAAACAATATCAATCTTAGTTTAACCTTAAAAAAAAAACAAATATCTATGTTTTGTGTTTTATTCTGAAAACTAAGCTAATTTTAAAATAATTAGTAAAAAAAACAAATTTAACCAAAACTTTTTTGTACAAAATCATTTCAAAATTTTAAAAAAAAATTTAATATAATGAATTTACTAACGTTTTTTTTCTGCCCAATAAACTATTTGAAAGTTTAACGGAATTCAAGTATAATCAAGTATAAAGCAAGCCCTTATTTCCAGTCCACTTGTTTGTAGAAACTATAACATTTTTGCAGCAATCATGTTATGATCCTAAATATTCGAATAATTATAATTTAGGACCATAATATGATTGCAATAAAAATTTTATGATTGCTACAAATATATGATGATACAATTTTCATAACACCGCATACCCCTCTTCAAACAAAAATCGACTAATGGACCATTTAGGACGATAATATGATTGCAATAAAAATTTTATGATTGCTACAAACATATTATGATACAATTTTCAAAACACCGCTCACCCCTCTTCAAACAAAAATCGGCTAATGGCATTTTACTCCTCTTTATTATAAACTTTAAAAATCGTTAACACGAAATCTTAGCTGATCATGTTTTCAAGTTATTGCTAAATAACTACACTGTTTGAAAACAAAAACCTCTCAGTGAAATACCCAACTAATTTTTATAGATTTGGTTCTCCTGAATCCAAATTTATTATCCAATTTTTTCTAGCACATACCGTTTTTAAGATATTCCATGTTAAAAAGTCAAAAAACCAATCATTTCGCAGTTTTGAGGGTCCACTGTTACAGATTCTTCCAAAAATATGACCGGATTTCATACAAAGTGGATCTTCTGATTCCAAAACTGTAATACAAATTTTTCTATCATGTTCCGTTTTCGAGATATTAACGTTTGAAAATGTTTTCACGTGAAAATCTCGAACGCGAATATCACGAAAACGCAACATGCTAGAAATATTTTGATTGCAGTTTTGGAATCAGGAGGTCCAATTTATACATATGAAATCAAGTCCAATTTGTTGGAAGCAACGTTACAGTAGGCTTTTAACTTTTTAACAGAGAGTATCTCAAAAACACGCTAGAAAAAATTGGATGGCAGATTTGGAATCAGGAGAGCAAGATCTATAAGAAACAGTTGGATATTTCAATGGGAGGTTTTTGTTGTCGAACAGTGTAATTATTTAGCAATAACTCGAAAACAGAAGGTTTTTGTTGTCGAAGCACATACCGTTTTTGAGATATTCCATGTTAAAAAGTCAAAAAACCAATCATTTCGCACTTTTAATGGTCCACGGTTATAGATTCTTCCAAAAATAGGACCGGATTTCATATAAAATGGATCTCCTGATGCCAAAACTGTAATACAAATTTTTCTATCATATTCCGTTATCGAGATATTAGCGTTTGAAAATTTTTTTAACGTGAATATCTCAAAAACGCAAAATGCTAGAAATATTTTGATTGCAGTTTTGGAATCAGAAGGTCCAATTTATATGAAATCAAGTCCAATTTGTTGGAAGCAACGTAAGAGTAGGCCCCAAAAGTGCTAAATTTTCGGTTTCTTAACTTTTTAACAGAGAGTATCTCAAAAACGTGCTAGAAAAATTTGGATTGCAGATTTGGAATCAGGAGAGCAAGATCTATAAGAAACTGTTGATTATTTCACTGGAAGGTTTTTGTTGTCGAGCAATGTAATTATTTAGCAATAACTCGAAAACAGGAGGTTTTTGTTGTCAAACAGTGTAATTATTTAGCAATAACTCGAAAACAGGATCAGCTAGGATTTTCGTGTTAACGATTTTGAAAGTTCTAAATAATAAATGAAATGCCATTACCCGATTTTGTCACAATTTTTACAAAATCTAAACTTGCTTAAAGAGGGTTGTGTTGAATTATACTCGAGTTACACTTGAAATCAATAATATACTCCATAACGGATTCTTGAATTCAAGACCTGATTTACACTGTAAAAACAGTGATAAGGCTGTAAAAGCAGTGCTTCAATTAAAGCATCTATTTTGCTGAATGATGCTGTTAAATTCAAATGTAATTCAAGTATAAATCAAGCATGGACTAGAAAAATTACAATTTACATTTGATTTAAGCTTGAAAAGCTCTTGAATTTCAAAATGGTTTATTGGGTATATAGAAAGATAATAAAGCATTTTTTTTTTTTGTGTATAAAATATTTAAACAAATTTATAGTAGTTTTTGTTGTAGTTAGTTTTGAAATGCAAAAAAAAAAAATACAAAACAAAATTTCATTAAAACAAATCATTGTCACTAACCTTAGTTGTTGAAAAATATGTTTTTTAATATTTATTTTAAAAAATTTTCTAATTTCTTAATTTTTTTTTATAAATTTTTTATAAATGTTTTTATTAAACGTATATAGAAGACTATGAAACTGAACCACCAACACCACGTCCTACACCCGTACCAGACTATAGAACACAAATTACAGTATCTATTGCACCACCAGAAATTACCATCATACCTGTAGGAGGATCTATAACTTTATCATGCAGTGGTCATTTAGTATGGAATGGCGTAAGTATTTAACATTTTTTTTTTTAATTTTTTTATTTATAATTTTCGAAATTCCGATTTTAAGGGGGTAAAAAGGAATGAAAAGGCTTTTTTTTGGTTCTTTTAGTACTTTTTTTTGTACTTTTGGTACTTTTTTGAACTTTTGGTACTTTTTAAGTTTCCTTAAATAATGGTCCTAGAAACTTAAAATTTTCTAAAATAATGGTTCTAAAATATAGGATCTACTACCCAGGAAAATTTTTTGGAACGAATTCCTGGTTCAATAAGTTTTTGAAAATATTCTACGGTAATCACAACAAAATTTTCTACGTAAAATTATTTTTCAAAAAAACTATTTGCTCTAGAAAACGATTGCTTTTGGGACAATTTCAAACAAAAATCATTGATTCTGGAATGTTAAGTAGAACCGGTTGCAGGGTAATTGATGCGTTCTGGAATCGATTATTTGGAACAGAAAATTTTGCTGGGTAGCTAAAAAAATAACATTGTAAAAAAGTATTTTTGGGAAAATTTTAAAATTTGAGATAATTGGTACTTTTTTTCTTTTTCCTAAAATAATATTAACAGAAACTTGAAATATGTATAGAACCCTTTAGGAAAGCAAAATCATTCGAAAAAAGGTACTTTTTAGGAATTCCGATTTTAATGGATTCCTTTTTTTAAATTCTGAAATAAAGGTGCTAGAAGGTGGTAAAATATTATACTGCAGCACTTATTTCTTTCTTTTTTTGCGTATTTTGGTACTTTTGGTACTTTTAAATATTCCTTTAATAATGGTCCTAAAAACTTAATATTTGAATGTAGAATCTCCGGCGAAAAGAACGTTTATTTTTGGTATTTTTATATTTCCTGAAATAAAGGTTCCAAATATATAGAATCTACTGGCTGAAAAAAAAAAATCGAAAAAAAAAATTTTTGGGAAAATTTGATTCTTCTGCGGTAGAAAGATGTAAAAAAATTGCACTTTGGTACTTTTTTTCTTTCTCCTAAAACAATGTTCCCAGAAACTTGAAATATGTATAAAACCCTTGAAAAAAATTGGTACTTTTTAAGAATTTCGATTTTAATGGGTTCCTTTTTTTATATCCTGAAATAATGGTGCTAGAGATGGTGAAATATAAGACATATTTCTCTCTCCTTAAATAATCGTAATTAAAACTTGCATTATGAAATATAGAACCCTGAAGCAAAAAAACAGTCTGGAACCTTTTAGAAATACCGACTTTATTCAGGGAAAAAATGGTAAAAATTATGTACTTTGGTACTTTTTATATCTCCTGAAATAATGGTTCTAAAAACAAAAAAAACATTCTGACAAAAGTACTTTTTAAAGTTTCGATTTTAAGAAAGAACTGGAAATTTGGAATGTAGAATCTTCCAGGGAAAAACATTCTAAAAAAGGGCATTTTTGGAAATTCCAATTCAAAGGAGAAAAAGAGGTAAAAAAGTTTACTTTCCCAGCAAAAACTTGGTAATGACACATCATTACCATTCGAATTACTTAGTAATGACAAAAAATTACCTTTAGCATTATTTTGAAATGTAAAATAAGGATTTATTAATAATGACTTACATAAGTCATTATAATAAAATAAACAAATTTCAGAACTAGATTTTCACTTTTTGACTCACTGCACATTATTTTGATTAAAAATAAAATAAAATTAAATATTTTTTTATTTTTTTTAATTTTTTTTTTTTAAATAATTTTTTCATTACCTATAAGTATATATGTAATTAGTTATTAATACTGGTTTGATAATCATTACATTTGGCACATTTGCTTGTAAATGTAATGGGAAAGGTAATTCGAATCAGAAGTAGTTATAATTTTTGAATTTCCCATTACACATTTCATTACTTGGTAATGCAAGTTTTTGCTGGGTTGGTTATTTTTTTGGAAAAAATGGGTAAGAAAATGTACTTTGGTAATTTTTCGATTTCCTAAAATAATGAAATTTTGAATCTAGGATGCTCTTTTAAACTGAAAATTTTGATCTTTTAGTAAATATAATAAAAAATAAAATAATAAAAAAGATTCTTGAAAATTTTGATTTGAAAATTTTAGTAAAAAATTGATAATTTTTCATAACTTAGAATTTCAAAATTGTAAACGTAGGATTCTTCTTCTCATCCAAGAGAAGGGCTTACTTTTGGTACTTTTTTATTTATTTTCCTGGTCTTAAAAGCTTGAGATTTGCAATGTAGGATTTTCCGGCGCAAAACGTTCTGAAAAGTACTTTTCGGAAATTCTGACTTTAACGGGACAAAAGGGTAAAAAAGTATAGTTTGGTATTTTTTATTTCTACTAAAAATAATGTTCTTAGAAACTTGAAATGTTGAATCCTTCCGCTGAAAAAATATCTGAAAAATTTATATTTGGAATTTCGATTAGTGGGGTAAAAATTGTAAAAATTTGTTTTTCTTTCTATCTTCTATAATAATAGTTCTAGAAACTTGAATTTGGATTGTAGAATTATTCAGCAAAAAAAACATTATGTAAAAGGTACTTTTTAAAAAGTTTTTTTTTTTGCTAAGAGGGTAAAAAATTGTACTTTGGTACTTTTTCTATCTCCTGAAATAATGTTTTTAGAAATTTGGAAAGTTTCTATGCTAAGAGGGTAAAAAACATGTACATACTTTGGTACTTTTTCGACCTCATAAAATTATGATCCTAAAAACTTGTAGGATCCTCCATCAAAACATTCTGAAAAAATATTTTTTGGAATTTCTGATACTAAAAAGGTAAAAGGGTTAAAAAATTATACCACTATACTTCGATTTCATAAATTAGTGGTATTTTCAACTTGAAAATTAAAATTTCATACAAATCGATTAATAATTTCGACCTGTATCATGCTCACGACGATTACATGGACACAGACTAAATACAGACTCGACAGTAGAGTTTTACAAGAAAAAATGGGGAAAAACTAAGCGATTTTAGGAGAAAACACAGCGGTTTTTAGTCCGTTTTACGCTAACATGGCAACACTTTCTACGACTTAGGAGTGAGTGAGACAACAAAAACCGATCTGGCATCCATTTTTCTTATGGCGCGTTATATCAGTTTTCTCTTTCTAACCTAATTCGTAGAACAATTTGAAAACATTAACCATATGGTTAAAAAATACTTTTTTGACACCTGTCATATTTGTCGAGTCTGTATTAGTCTGTGACATGGACATACGAACGGACGAACATCGCAAAATCGTCTCAGAAAGTGATTCTAAGTCGATCGGTATACGTTAATATTTGTTATCAAATCCTTTTTTCACTTCTTTTTGCAGAGCCCCGTTATTGTTTCATGGTATAAACTTAACGATCAAATGCCCTATGGCTGGGAACAAAATAATGGTATCTTGCGTTTGTATGACTTACAAATTCATGATTCTGGTGTTTATATTTGCCAAGCTAAGAATAATGAAACTCAACATATATTCGAAGATAAGATCTCCATTACTATTACTGGTAAGTTATATACAAAATGTCTTCTTTAAAAAATATTCAATAATTTTAATTCAAAACTATGCTGCTTATAATTAAGGATACGCCAAACAAATGTTGGCTAGATATGGTATGAATTATTTTAAACAAAGTTATCAGTTTTTGTTTAATGATTTTTGTATATAAAATTTGTTACAATAACTTCTGATTCTAAAAAGTTATTTTTTGATACCTTAACTTAGCGTTTTTATAATTTTAAAAATATATTTCTAAATATTTTTTTTTTAATTTTTGTTCTTAATTCCAATTTTTTTCTTTTTATTTCCATTTATTAATCTTACAGAAAGCTCTCGTCGTTCACCTGCTAAAATCGAAAGCTTACCTCCCTATTATACTTTTGAAGAATATCAATCTAGCGAAGTTAACTGTGAAGTTAGCGGCAATCCATCACCCAGTGTAATCTGGACTCGTGTTGATGGTCAAATGTCTAGCGAAGCTCGTGTTGATGGCTCTCGTTTGATCTTTGAACAACCTCGTAAATCTGATGAAGGCAGCTATAGATGTCAAGCCAATAATGGTGTAGGCTATGAAGAGAAATACACCCAAATTTATGTACGTCCCTCGACGCCATCTCCAACACCACCACCACGTGAATTGGTGTACATTGAACCACCATCATTTTCGGGTGAAACTGGTGAATATGTACGTTTGACTTGTCAACCCACTACATCGATTATTTTGAAATATGTATGGACTAAGGATGGTTATCCAGTTTATCGTCAACACAATTTGATTATTAATGGAAATATGTTGGAAATCCGCGATACAACACCACGTGATTCCGGTGTCTATACATGTATTGGTATTGATCAGAGAGGTCAACGTAACTACACCACAGATGCTCAAGTTGTAATTGAAGAAACTAGACCACCCTATATACCAGATGCTGGTAACAATGTTAGACCACCACAACCAGGAAGGTAAGTTTTCGAAATCTAAAAATCGATTATTTCGTAGCTGCAGCCAAATATCTTTTGCCACAACTAAAAATTTTGTTTGATCGTTCGTGTAACAATAAATAAATATTGTATTTGTATTTATATTTTATTTAAGCATTCCTCCTACCGTCCAACGTCTGCCTGAAGAAAACCGTATTATCCAAGGTCATGACTTTACCATCACCTGTGAAGCTACTGGTACTCCTTATCCCACCATTAGATGGACTAAGGTACATGAAGCTTTAGGTGATAATGTCCATCAATCTGGCAATGTATTGCGTATTATGAATGCTCGTCCCGATAATCGTGGTATTTATTTGTGTATAGCCGAAAATGAAGGTGGTAATGACCAAAGCAGTACATTTGTTGATATTGAACGTAAGTTAAAGATTTTTCGATTTTGTTTTTCAAAGAAATATTTCAATTATTATTTTTGTATGGAAATCTTAATACCGTTTGGTGTTGCCAACACTGAAATTTAAGAAATGGTAATGCGAAAGCTCAAATTTACCTCTATCAAAACCACCAAGACTAGGTTTTTTGAAATTCCGATTCTAAGGGGGTAAGAAAGTGTACTTTGGTACTTTTTATTATATTTCCAGAAATAATAGTCCAAGAAACTTGAATTTTAGGATCCTACGGCGGATAAAATATTCAGGGAAATGTACTTTTTGGAAATTCAAATTCTAAGGGGGCAAAAAGGATTAAAAAGTACTATTAATCTACTGAAAAGTTCAAAATATATTATCATGCAGCCAAAAAAACATTCTGAAAGGTACCTTTTTATGTACTTTTTCATTCTCTTGAAATAATGGTTCTAGAAATTTGAAATGTGGAATGTATAATCATCCAGCGAAATACATTCTGAAAAAAGTACTTTATATAACGTGAGAAAAAAGTACTTTTTCGATCTCCTGAAATAATGGTCATAAAAACTTAATTTCTAAAATGCAGGATCCTCTGCATTAGGAATCTCTGATTCCAAAGGGATTAAAACTGTATTTTGGTACTTTTTTGATGTCCTAAAGAAAAAACAAACAAAAACTTAAAATGTAGTTTCGGAAATTTCGATTCTAAGGGGACTAAAAAGGAAAAAATTTGTAGTTTTTGTAACTATTGAACTAGAAACCCAAGAGTCTCAAAATTTAGCAACTAGGATTCTCCAGCACAACTAACATCCAAGAGAACTACATATTTTGAATTTAATTTTTTTTAATTAAAATGTGGAAAACAGTTGGTTAAAGATGTGGTAAAGTGGTCCTTTTTATATCTATTAAGATAAAGACTCTAGAATTTTTTTATTGGAAGGTTGGGTTAGGTTGTCTGTGTCTGTAAAGGTTCCCTTACAATCCCTGGCGTTAAATCATTTTGAGCTTCTAATGAATCAGAAAGATCGTGCAGCGCCCTAGATCCTAGTGAAGAATGTCTCTGGCCTGAAAGTACCAGCAATGACGGATAAAGTGCTCAATAGTTTCCAACTCATCATCCGTGCAACTCCAGTTTAAGTCATTTGACGGCACATTTAACCGCTCTGCGTGATTTCCTATAAAAAAAGTGTCCGGTAATTGCAGCAACCACCGTCGAAATCTCTCCTCTTTGAATCAATATCACCTCACTTGTGCGCTTCTGATTAGTAGAAAGCTAAATCTGTCGTATAGATTCACACGTCCATCCATGTGCCCATCTTTGAATAGTATCCGTCACGGAACAAGTTTCTAGAAGAATGCCAACACATTCCAATTCTGTTGGAACCTGTAAGATAGTTCCCAGTCTTGCAAGCTCATAGGCTTTGCAATTCCTTGGAATGTATTTGTGCTCTGGGACTTGATATGAGTCGTATGTCAATCTGCTCGGTCATCTCATTTAAAGACGTGCAAAAGTTAAGGGTTGATTTTGTTTTTAGAAACATGTACTTAAAGAACCGCGGCTTGACTATCAGAACAGTTGTTGATTGCCAGTTAGCCACTTCTTGTATTGTCAGCATCTCTGCCTTGTAAACACTGCAATGATCTGGCAATCTTCGAGTCAGGCCTAAACGAAGCTCTTCCAAATAGACTCCAAAGCCCACTTGTTCGTGTTGCTTCTACCCATCTGTATAACAATTTATGGAGGCTCTACTACCCAAAATTCCCCTCATTCAAGACTCCCTGGCGGGTATCATAGTATATTTATACGAAAAGGAATGAATCTTACACGAAACGAAATTAAATAAACTGGGAACGAAATATAACGGGGAACGAAATGGAATGGGGCACCAGGGAATCAAAATGGAGCATTTTTTCTCAAATTTTTTATTTCATTCGAAATTTTTCTTTACTTAACATTTCCGGATTTTATAGGGTTATAACGACAATAAGGCTAAAACATTTTCAGGAAATTTTTCACCGGAACGAACTTGATTTCGGGCTAAAAGTGTTTATTATAATAATATTGTTTAAGCTATTCGTAACAGTTTTTAGGAAAGACCTAAACGTCCACAATGATATAAAACAAGGATTTCTTATGAAATAATTTCAGAATCATCACATCCTGTTTCTTCTATTATCCAGTAATTAATATTACCATTAACAAAGTAACGGATGGGCATGATAGTTTTTATTAAAAAAAAAAAAACATGTTGGCAACACTATTTTTTTTTAGTTTTCGTTATTTAAATTTTTCGTTCAGCTACAAAACCTCCGTTTAATAAATTCTCTTAACCATTCTCTTAACCATTCTCTTAAAAAAATCTCTTTTTTCGATATTTTTCTCTCTTTTAAATAAAATCTATTTAAAATTCCCTAATTACAATTACCAAAAATTTCCTAAATAAAAAAAAAAAAAAAAGTTTACAAAAAAGGAGTCGGTAATAAGAACGTTCCCAACAATTTACTAGTTTTACTACTAATATGTACAACCATCATTATATCATTGATTGCAGCTCGTGAACATCCTATTGTTGATATTGATCCCAAAGAGCCACAAATCATCACTGTTGGCGGTCAGGGTATGTTATATTGTTCGGCCACTGGTATACCCCAGCCACGTGTGCAGTGGATTCGTGTTGATGGTTTACCACTATCGCCCAGACATCAAATACAAACCAATGAACCAGGATATATTGTGTAAGTTTTTTTTTTTTTTTTTTTGATGGGGTTCATAAGAAATTAAAATTTTTTTCCGGTTTTTTAGTATCAATGATGTTATGTTGGTTGATGCTGGTGATTATAAATGTGTTGCCGAAAATGAAGTTGGCAATTCTACTGGTGTTGCCACCATTCGTGTTATTGAATCACCCATTATACAAATTGAACCTAGTCAGGAAGTTTACACGGTTACCGAAGGTGATGAAGTCAAAATTACTTGTACTGCCAGTGGTTTCCCCAATCCCAGTGTACGTTGGGTAGAAGATAATGTTGTACCTAATAGATTTGCTGCTGCTGCTGAACACTACAATCAAGCTTTCCTTGAATTCAATCGTGTTTCCATGCAAAATGGTAAAGCATATAAATGTATTGCCACCAATGAAGCTGGTACCGATGAGGCATATATTGTTTTGGATGTTAAACCTAGACGCGGTGATGCTCCTGAGGATAGTGATGTTGATAGATCACCCTATCCATATCCACCCAATCGTCAACCTATATATCCACCAACTCGTCAACCTCAGCCCTATCCTCCTCAACCACAACCCTATCCTCAACCACAACCTGAAAATGTTTATCAAACCAAACCTGGTGACAATGTTACCTTAAATTGCGATTTGAGTAAGTTTTTCAAGAACATTTACACCATTTACAGATGTAATTCGAAAAATATAAATTGTGATTCGAAGATTCTACTTGTAATTCAAAGATGACATTTGTAATACGAATGTTCTATTTGGAGCTTGAAGATTCCATTTGTATTCCAAAGATTCCATTTGTTTTTCGAAGATTATACTTGTAAATCGAATTACAAGTGTAGTATTCGAATTTCAAGCAGAAACTTTGAATTACAAATTGACTCTTCGAATAACAAGCAGAATCTTTGAACTACAAATGTAATTTTCGAATTAGAAATAAAGTCTCTAAATTACAAGTAAAATTTTCGATTTACAATTGATCATTTTCGAATTACCTTTGTAAATGGTGTAGAAAATTTAGAATTCTTCAATTCAAATGGTTGCTATAAAAAACTTCTTTTTGTTAATAATTCCTTTTTAGACGCTGCTTATGAAACTATGTGGGTACGTGATGATGGTCGTCCCTTACCTGTCAACTCATACTATGAAAGTAATAGTTTGATTATCACACACATGCGTGAACAAAATGCTGGCAAATACAGATGTAATGCCTACGATAATCGTGGTGAAATTATTACTTATCATTTGGCTGAATTGGTCTTCCTACCCATTCCTCATATTACATTAAATCCTAAGATGCCCTTACATGTTAATGCCAACGATAATATTGATATTTCTTGTGATGTTGAAGGAGCCCAACCCATTTTAGTATCATGGCATACAGACAATAATAGACCTTTACCGCAGTAAGTTTTCGAAAGACTAAATAAACTTTTATTTAAAATATTGTTTATTACTTTTTTAATTGAATCAATGAAAATATTAGTCAATATTAAAACCTTTTTTAACCCATTAACTTTGTTATTAAGAAAGTTGTTGAGTTAATTACCTTTTTAATTGCTCACAATTAATTGTGTTTTAATTGTTTAAAACAAAAAGTTTAAATAGGCTCTTTTTGGTTATTTGCTTTAACATAAAAGTATCAAATCGAAGACCTTGAGTTTAATTAATGAAATTAATTTGTTTTTATATTCACAGATCCGTTAGCATTGATGGTAAATATTTGCGTTTCATTGCCATAACACCGGCCGCTGCTGGACGTTATTATTGCTCGGCTTCAAATAGTTATGGAAATACCACCGAAATGGCTGAAGTTATTGTAAATCGTGGTGGCTACGAACCTCGTCCACAGGCCAAACACTACGAATTAAATGAGGGTGAAACTGTACGCGTATCGTGTGATGTTGAACCTCATTCTGTGCCAATTAGAGGTGAAATTTATGTAAGTACTACACAGAAAAAATTTTAGGGGAAAAACTTTTAATTAATCATTTTAAACATTTCTTTAATTGATATAGTTAAATTTTTTAATTAATTTCGCGAATTTCCGTGAATTGAGAATAAATTCAATTTTTCCTGGTTAAACTTTTAAAAATTTTAGTAGTTAAGTTAAGCCACAATTTCGAAGTTCGGTAACCGAACTCTTTTCAATTTGGCCGAACGTTCGGTTACCGAACATCTAAATTGGTGCTTAACTTCTTCCTTGCCATTAAATTTGAAACTCAGGATAGTCTTCTATCGCCTAAACAAACAAACGGCCATCTGAAAAAGCTGTTAAAAATGCTTGCAAATATTAATTTTTGGCCAATTCCATTTTTTTGCCGAACTGTTCGGTCGGACACTAACTATATCCCATTACTAAGAACCTAACCAAAGAAGGGTTTTATGGTTCAAAACCGTATCTGAAGTGAGTTAATAGATTGTAAAGGTTTATCAAAGAAATAGGTCAATTCCTAAATTCCTGTCATAGTACTTAAAAAGTAGTGTTTCTTTACTAAACGAAATCATTGCCTTAAAATCATTGGAACTTTTTATCAAAATTTCACATTTGTAACTGTTATAAATAAATAATTAACTCTTATAATGCTAAGAAGATCTTTGCCTCCGCCTTATTACTGAAATTTAAAAGTGTTATACAACATTTTAAAATTATTATACAAAACTTTAAAACTGTTATAAACATTTTCAAACTGTAATGACAAATTTTAAAGCTGTTTAAAAAATTGTTTCACACTTTTGTATTCGTTAAACAAATTTTAAAAACTGTTATACACAATTTTATAAGTGTTATACAATTTTTTTTAAATTGTTATACTATTAAAAAAAGTTTTTTTAACTATAAATAGTTTTAAAAGCTAAGATATATGTAGGTCAATTTGTTAAAAAGGTAGTGTTTCTTTACAAAACGAAATTAAAATCAATTACGATTTTTTTAATTAAAATTTCCCATTTTTAACTGTTATAAAAATATAATATAATAAAATAATATATATATTAAAATCGTATACTGCTTCAAAGATCCCTGCCTTTGATTTTTACTGAAATTTAAAAGTGTTATACAACATTTTAAAATTGTTATACAAAACTTAAAAACTGTTATAAAAAAGTAAAATCTTTTATAACAAATTTTAAAGCTGTTACACAATTTTTTAACACTCTTCTAACTTTTATACACAATTTTTAAAGTGTTTTAGAAATTTTTAAAACTGTTATACTATTAAAAAACCTGTTTTTAACCACAAAACAACGAAATTTGTCCCTTAAATTATTTGTATATAAAAATTTGTTAGAATTGTTAGAACCGGTGTCTTCTCAATGGTTCCATAGAACCAATTATACATATTTGCCATAACTAGAATGTAACCAAAGAAGGGTTTTGTGGTACAGAACCGTTTCTGAAGTGTAAAGGTTTATCAGAAAAAATAGGTCAATTTCTAAATTCCTGTCATAGTAGTTAAAAAGGTAGTGTTTCTTTACAAAACGAAATCATTACCATAAAATCAATTTCGATTTTTGATCTTAATTTCACATTTGTAACTGTTATAATGAAATAATAAACTCTTATAGTGCTAAAAATATCTATGGCTTTGATATTTTACTGAAATTTCAAATTGTTATACAACATTTTAAAACTTTCATACAAAAATTTATAAAAATGTACAACTGTAATAACACATTGAAAACTGTAATACAATTTTTTAACCCTCTAATGCATAAGCCCCCTTTTAGGCGGCCCTGTGGATTTGGTTGTAACTTTTGAACGGCATCACTTACAAACAAGAGAGTGGTCGATTTTGAAAGCTAACATTACACTGATTTATATTGTGCTCTTCTTTATTACTTACTTTATTTTGTTTTCAAATTCTCTTTTTGCATATTTATAAACAAAAGAAATTAGGTAATAAAGAAGTACACAATATAAATCTGTGCATTGTTAGCTTTCAGAATCGACCATTTTCTTGTTTGTAAGTGATGCCGTTCAAAAGTTACAACCAAATCCACAGGGCCGCCTAAAAGAGGACTTATGCATTAGAGGGTTAACACTCTCAAACTAGTGAAACAAAATTTTAAAACTGTTATACAAATTTTTTAAGTGTTATACAAACTTGTAAAACTGTTATACTATTAAGAAGTTATAACTACAAAAAAACGAAATTTGTCCCTGAAATTATTTGTATATAAAACTAAATTAACTGCTCCAAGAACCAGATATATATCCCATTACTAAAAACCTATTCAAAGAAAGGTTTTGTGGTTCAGAACCGTTTCTGGAAACAGTTCTAAGTTAGTATAAATACTTCGTAAAGGTTTAACTAATAAATAGGTCAATTTCTAAATTCCATCTTTAAGATAAAACACTTACTGAATTTTTCAGATTATTTTAAAATCAAAATAAAAGATTTTTGCCAACATACCTGCAATGAAAATAAGAGACAATAAAATAATTAATTATAATGAACATTAAAAATACAATGCTTAATTTAAATCTCTTAAAATAAAAATATTTTGCGAATCAGTTAATATTAAATATTTCAACAGTGATATTTTCTTTAAATGAAACCCTGTGTCCAGGGATGGAAAAATCAGTACTTTGGTACTTTTTCACTTTCCAAAATACCGTAATACCCCGCGACCGATTTAGTACCTTTTCTTATCCAAAGGTTTTCATGCATTTAACAAAATCTAAATGAATTTCAAAAAATCTGCCGATTGGAAAATTTTTTTAATAAAACCAAAAATTTTAAGAAGTAGTTTTATGGGATTTTCTCATAAAAAATTAATTAATTAGTTTGGTTTCAAAAACTTTTATATTTTTTGAGTACCGTCGAGTTCAAAAAAAGTACAATATGTGTTAGGTTCCAGTACCGTTTCGAAATTTCAATTTTGCATTCTGTATCCGGTTTGTCCGTTTCTCTCTACCTTGCGTAGTTTTTGAGCAACGTGAATTTATGGGACCACTAGCGTCATGAGAATTTTAAAAACTGGATAACTTTAAACCTATTACTCGCAAATTCCAAACTTAACTTAAGCTTAATCAGTTTAACTAGCGCCACTGGTTCGATCAAAATTTTAAATTTTCGGAAAACTTTTGGAAAATTCAAAACTTTGATCGAAGTTTTGCGCGGGTCAATATGATCTAATTTGGCTTAAATTAAGTTAAAATTAAAGTTTGTCCCGAGCTCTATGAAAGGGTCGGAAAAAATTTTGAGATTTTTTAAAAAGCCAATATTTTTGGAAATTTGTTGTCCAATTTTTAATGGCGATATCTTGAAAACCGTTCGACCATTTAGGAATCATTTTGATCATGTCTGTTGTTCGTTCATCTAGTTCAAATATTTTGAACTTCAAATCGGTCAATTTTTGTTTTCGTTCAACAGTTCGTGAACGAAAACAAAAATTGTATTTTTAAAATACAAAAACCTTTATTGCCGGTCGCCACTGGTTAATTTAATTCGATTAGCCTCAAATTTTGTAGCACATAAGTTTTCATAAAACAAAAATTCTAATTATAAACCATATTCCTTTACTTCCAGTACACTTGGCATCGTGAAGACGGCAAAAATTTACCATCAAATGCTCAAATAAGAAATAATGAGCTATACATCTTCAGTGTTCGCCAACAAGATGCTGGTCGTTATGTCTGTGAAGCTAATGCCAATGGTGTCAGATCCCAACCCTCATATGCTGATTTATATGTCAAGCGTGAGTATCAAGATCAATTGGGCAGATTTTCAAGATATAGAAATAGTAATAGACGTTATAAAAAATAAACCAAAAAAATAAAAATCTTCAAAGAATTCGAAATTTAAAATTACCGTAAATTAAAAAAAAAAAACACAAACAACGAGAACAAATTTTTAAGGAATTTTAGCTTTAAAATCTAAAAAAAAAGAAAAAAATTGGCATGTCTTTTTTTTTTAAACTCAAAGAAATTTAAAAAATTATCAAACCACCACTGATTTTACTTATTTAATTGTGTAAAAATTAAGAAAATATATATTTAAAAACCAACACCCTTATTAAAAACATGTAAATAGATTAACAACACCTCAAAACTCTTATTGTAAATTAACATTTTTTTGTATATTTTTTTTTTGTAAAAATATCCTTTTTTAAATGTATAAAAACGAAGGTGGCGGGTTTTTATTTTTTTATCATTTTAATAATGCATGCCAAATATTTTATATATTTTTTATTATTTTAAGTTTAATGAGATTTTTTTCTTTAACCAGTCCTTAATTATTTTTAATTTTTTTTTGTCAAATCAAATATGTTTTTTTTTTTACCTTAAACAAAAACTACCAAAAACAAAAATGGCTGCCATTGAATTTAACATTTAAGTAAAAACAAAACAAAAAATCCCCTTTTAAAATTTTAATAAATATATATTTGATTTATTAACAATTTTTATATAAACCAAAATAACCAATTTTTTTTATTTTTAATATTAAACTGAGAATGGTGATGGTTGTGTCAGGTTGTCCCAATGAATGTGAAATATTTGGTGATTTCATAAGAAAAATATTTTGTTATTACAAAATCTTGGTTGTGGATTCCTATTTATTATAAATTAAGTGTTGTCTTTCTTTCTTTTCTTATTGTTTGTTTTAATTATTGTTGTTTTGTCTTTTTTTCCATTTTATTTCTTGTTACTTTCTTTTAATTTGCTTTATTTTTATTTTTTTTTTTTTTACTTAAAAAAAAAACAAAATAGTAGTGGAATTCTCTTTTTTGTCAGTAACTGATTTTTATCGATTTTTACCGATTTTTTTCGCGAAAACAAAAAACCTCTTCGCTGAAATTTTTTTTAACAATATTTTTTAAAAAACTATTTTAATAAAATTTTGCTTCACCCTAATTCTGTTTTACCAATTTTCTTTTTCAAATAAAGTTTTTAGCATTATTTTTTTTATTTGTGGAGAGTCTAAATCAGCCGCAGATCTAGCAATTAATATATGGGGATAATCATAAGCATCTACATATGCACAATTTTATACAAATATGGCTATTTTGGCATGGTTATCCACTCATTTTAATTCCTGGATCCGCAATCAATATATTCGGAAAGGCTGAATATAACTTTTTACTTGTTCTATAAAAATCGATATGTTAAAAATTCTCAATTTCAGTTATTATTCTCTGTATTATTATCAATAAAATTTTAGATAGACTGAATTACCCTAAAAAATCAGATTTCCGCTATTATTTTACTACAGCCTTGTATCATTTTTGTAATAGAAATCTCGTTTTATTTTACCATAATTCTTTAAAAAAAATTCTTCTATTATTTCGTATTTTTTTTTCTGTATCTACTGTTCTTTGTCCTAAGCATACCCTGCCCGAAAAATGCCCAGCCCTTGATAGGTCACGTGACATGTCACACGGACCTAAATGTAACAAAAAAACTGTAACTTTGGGGAAATGTTTCAACCCCAGATGCATCTCTTGTGACATGTGATTGGACCTGCCCCTAAGAAACAAAATCCGTGCCGCTTGAATATTGACATGTCACAGAACAAAAAATACAGGGGCGTTTTTTATGGGAGGGGATGTCGGCAGAGGTCAGGGGCGTATCCAGGATTTTATTTCGGTGGGGGCCCAACATTTTTTTTAAAAATTTCTTTTTACAAAAAATTTACATAACAGCACATGTTTAAGAATTTTTCTCGATCTTTTTCTTGAACTCAATGTAACACAATCAGATTCTTAATTTTTGCGTAAGTTTAAAACTGTTGGGGGGAAAAAATTTAAATTTTTTAATATCTTAAAATTTTTTGAGAGAACTAAGCCTTTTTTTTAAAGTGTGAATTGTATCAGATGCTGATACAATTTTACAAAGCAGATTATCAGAATCTGATTTTTTTTTTTCAAAGAAAAGTCTAAGATTCTATGACAATTTTCAGTTAAGACAGTTTTTGTTATAGAAAAAGGCAAAGACTTTAAATCATATTTCCAATGGAAAACGTTTCTCGGGAAAAATTCACTTTAGAAAATGATTCTATAAACATATTCATAAAATACTTTTCCAAAAGAAAAGACTCCCATTGTAAGACATTTTCCCAGAATTTGAGATATTTCTAATCTAGCACATTTTCTCAGATTATAAAAAACATTCTACACAAAAAGTTTTAGATTCTGAGAAAATCTTCGCTTTTTCTATAAGAAAAATAATTCAGATTCTGAGACCTTTTTGAAAAGAAAACAGTATAAAAAAAGTCTTAGATTCTAAAACCTTTTTCCTAAAGAAAAATTCTCGGATTCTGAGAAAATTTTCCTATAGAAAAAGTCTAAAGTTCTTAGACATTTTTCCTAAAAAAAAGTCTCAGATTCTTAGACATTTTTCCTATAGAAAAAGTTTAAAATTCTGAGACATTTTTCCTATAGAAAAAGTCTCAGATTCTTCGACATATTTTCTATAGAAAATGTATCAGATTCTCATAAATTTTTTCTACATAAAATTTCTTAGATTCTGAGACATCTTTCCTATCGAAAAAGTCTCAGATGCTTAAACACTTTTCCTATAGAAAAAGTCTCAAATTCTTAGACATTTTCTTATAGAACAAGTCTCAGATTCTGAGACATTTTGTCTATAGGAAATTGTGAGATTCTGAAATGTTTTTCATATAGAAAAAGCTTCAGATTCTGAGATATTTTTCCTAAAGAAAAAGTCTCAGATTCTAAAATATTTTTCCAAAAAAAATACTCAGATTCTGAGACATTATTCTTATAGAAAAAGATATTTTTACAATAGAAAAAGTATCAGACTTTAAGCATTTTTCTATACAAAAAGTCTCAGCTTGTGTCTCTGAGACTTGTGTGTCTCTGAGACATTTTGAGATAATTTTCCTTAAGAAAAATTCGTTGATTCTGAGACATTTTTAGTAAAAAAGTATAAGATTCTGAGATATTTTCCTAGATTGTAAGAAAAATTCAGATAAATTATTCCTATAGAAAGTTTTAAGATTCTAAAACATTTTTAGAATTTTTTTATAGAAAAAATCTCAGATTTTGAGACATGATTTAGATTCAGACATTATTCCTATAGAAAGTTCTCAGATTCTGAAAAAATCTTCATATAGAAAAGCCTCAGATTCTGAGAATTTTTATAGAAAAAGTCTCAGATTCTGAGACATATTTTCTATAGAAAAAGTCTTACATTTTAAGAAATTATTCCTATAGAAAAAGTCTTAGATTCTCAGACATTTTTCTTATAGAAAGTTTTAGATTCTGAGACATTTTTTTTAAGACATAGTCTGGTTCTGAGACATTTTTCTAAAAGTCAAAGTCGCATTTTAAGATTTGACTACATTTTACTTACAATTAGGTCCATTTTTTGTGTACATAAAACTTCAGGTTCCAAGATATTTTTTCATTAGAAACTTAAGTTGAAAAGTTTTAAATTCTAAGAAAAATTTTCAGATTTTGAGATTTTTTTAACAGAAAATTTTTCAGTTTCAAAACATTTTTCTTCAAAAAATTTTAGATTCTTAATGTTTTTCGATTTTTTTTAAGAAGTTTTTTAATATTGTACTTGTTATTTGATACCAAATCCTGAAATTTGTAAAATCATTTCGGGGGGGGCCCGGGCCCTCGGGCCCCCCCCCCTGTATACGCCACTGGCTGAGGTCATTGGTGGTCACTTTTCCCCTCGCGGTTTATGTTTATAATTTTATTAATTATGCGTTTTGCACTTCAGTAAAACAATTTTTTCACTGTTTTAATTGATTTTTCAATATCCACGCCCACAAAAGGGGGCAGACCGAAAAAAACACATTTTCTAATCCCCCGAGGTGTAAGAGCAGGACCTAGAACTTCTTTCCACATTAAAATGTTTCATTTGCTTAATAAAACCTGTAAAAAATTTAGTTTTTTAGAGGTTGGTTTAGTTCCTCAAGAGGTACTCTTTTGCCCCTGGTCCGATTTTGCCCATCTCCAAACTTACCCAGCCTATGACCATAAGACATATTTGTGGCAAACTTCAGGAGTCTAACTCTTTTATTTTGGACTGTATCGTGTCTTCCACAGACAGACGGACATCGCTAGAATGTCTTAGAATCGATAATATATATACTTTATGGGGTCATAGACCGATATTTCGATGCGTTACGCACGGAATGACAAAGTGAGTATACCCCCATACTGTGGTTGTAGGGTATAAAAATGGAAAAAAAAATTATTACAATTTAGTTTATATACATTTGAGGACCCGATTGGGCAAGACCCCTTTAGGTTCGGACCCGATGGGTCAAGACCCCGATGGGCCCAGACTAGTTGGTTCTCTTAGGGATCGTCATAGTTTTTGATCCAAAATATTTGTCCTTTTTGCTCTACCTTGCTTAGTTTTTGATACACGTGAATTTAGGGGCCCAATAGGGTCTTGAGAATTTTAAAAACTGGATAAATTTAAAACTAATACCCAGAAAACTATTTGGCGGGTGTTCTAAGTGTTGAAAGCTAAACAACTGCCTTTTGACTTTTGAGCGGATTTTTCTGCAGAGCAAAAACGGCTAAATATATCGCAAATCTGATTTCATCAGTCGATTCTACAGTAAAAAACAAGTAAGAAAGTAATAGTCGGTCAAGACAGACCATATGATACCCACCAGTGTTTTCCGGAAAATGGGCCCAAGTACTAACATGGACCGATTGGACCTATCTTTTGTTAGATCATTATTTAGTGAAGAAAACACACACAGATCAAATATTAGTGAAATTGGTTTATTTTTTGCCAATCGACCGATTTAACTGAATATCGGTCGAAATTTTTATATGGGGGACAAAGTCCAAAAACTGCCCAAATGTATTCCGATTTGATAAGGTTACCAAAGTACACGTTTAACACATAAAAATAAAATTTTAATCAAATATTTTAATTTTTGTGAATTTTGAGGGAATTATGTGAATATCGGGAGGGTGGTTTGTATGGGGACTACCAGAAGGACTGAACCAATTCCTTTGAAATTTGGTATGATAGTTTGTGCATAAAAAATATTAATATTACCTGTTAAATTTCAAAACGATATCTATTATAATTTGGTTTTCAGAGGCAATTAAGCGGAATTCAAGGGGGCGTTTGTATGGGCGCTAGGTCTTAACATGGACCGAATTTTCCAATTTCAATAGGCTTCGTCCTTGGGCCAAAAGAAGCTTAAGTTTCAAATTTCAATTCAATTGATTGAAAATTGCCACCTGTATCGTGCTTAAACCGATAGATGGACAGACGGACGGACGGACATCGCAAAATCGACTCAAAAATTAATTCTGAGTCGATCGGTATACTTGAAGGTAGGTCTAGGACCAATATTTCGGGTAGTTACAAACATCAGCACAAACTCATTATACCCTGTACCACAGAGTGGTGTAGGGTATAATAATACTACACTCAGAAAATTGTGTAAGTTACTACATGTTAGTTATTTGTATATTTTACAGTAGTTAGTTGTTTTCAACTACAAAGTCAGTTGTTTTTGTATGAAAAATATCAAACAACTATTTCTGTTAGTTATTTTAAGTCGTTTTTTTTGAACAACTAACAAAAAAGTACTGTGATGTAGTAACAGTTATTTAAAGTAGTTAATTTTATTTTTTTATCTTTGAAAAATTTTCAAAGTTTTTTTTCAAAAAAAAAAAATTGTTTTTTTTATTTTTCACAACTTTTTAAAAAAAAAAAACTTGGAAAAAATTTGCTCTTCAATTTTTTTTTTTTTTTTGAAAAATGTTTTGAAAAAAAAAATATATTTTGATTATTTTATTTTTACTACATTTTAGTTGTTTTGACTACAAATGTAAGTAGTTTTTACTACATAAGTCAGTTGTTTTTTGTCAGTTAAAATAACTAACATTGTTAGTTGATTTAACTGAAAAAGTGGTTGACCCCAAAACAACTTACAAAGTAGTTATTTTAACTGACATTTTCAGTTGATTTTACTAACATAATTTTTTGAGTGTATGGTCGTTATAAGCTCTCAAAAATGGACAAAACACGTTTTTGGAGAACTTTGACCTCAATTTTCTTGAAAACATGACATGATAGAAAAATTTGAAAACTAGATTCAGAATCAGCATCAAAATGTTAATCGAAAACAAGTTTTATGATCCCAGAATATCATCCAAAAACATCACAAAAAAATGCTCTCAATAATGTAAAAAAACCTGACGTTACGGAACATTTTTGAAACCAGATTTGGAATCAGCATTGAGAGGAAAATCGAAAACGAGTGTACAGACCGCTGACCTATCCAAAAAAATTTCAAATTTCGATCAGTGTTTTATAATTTTGCCATTAGAAAAAAAAACTTTGAAGCCTTATAACTTTTTAATTGGTTGTGATAGAAAGGTGCTTTTTGTACCAATTTTCTTAGCATAAACTGCCTCTTCATCGTGCATGATTAAAAAAATAATTTAAATTTTTTTTAAAAAAAATCGATTTTTCCGCCCCGTGCTGTGCGTTATTGGAACTTTTTTTTAGAGTTCAAAAAACTGCTATTGTATTAATTTTTGAATCGACAGGTGAAATCAGATTTGCAATATATTCAGCCGTTTTTTCTCTGCAGAAAAATCAGCTCAAAATCCGCGTTTTCAGATGCTGAACCACCCCAAGCAGTGAACATTTTTTTTAGCTCCCCTAAATCCTTTAAAAAAATGATATCCAATAAACGGATGAAGTGACATAGTCACCAAACGAACTCTAATAAGTATGAACTATTTGATAGAATTTTTCATTGAAACTCATAAAAGGAAACAATTTTTCTTAAGCTAGAATATTCAAAGGATTTTTAAATAAATTTAAGTTAGATAAACAATTGCTCTGTACTACAGAGTGGAGTTTGTTTCTTTCTCTTTCACATCTACATATATTTTGTATAGTGCCATCTCTGTTTTAATAGTTCTTACTCTGCAGTACAGAGAACTTCATTATTGTTAGCTTTATCGGTAAAATCAATACACGAATAGTTTTTAAATATTTTTTAAACATTTTCAAAATTTGATTAGAGTATTATTCTAGCTCGAGGACCAAAAAATTATATTTATGATATATTCACATGTGTATTAGAAATCGATCAAAAAAAATTAAAAAATTTATTTTTGTCTGGAAGATGTAGACTTCACTGATTTTTAAATTTTTAGTTAAACATTTTAAAGTTTTTAGTTTTATTTTTTTAGTTGTTTGTTTTATCCTTAAATGTATGATTTTTTTTTATTTGTTTGTTTAGTAAATAACATTACACCCTGCAATTATATGTTTGTTCACAAAATTAGTTATAACAAATTCAATTTACAAATTTTTAGTAATGAATTTGTTAATTTTCACTATATTCACCCAACTACAAAAACCAAATGGTTAAATGTTCAGCACTTATTGTAAATAATTCAAAAAAAAAAAACTTGTATTAAATTTTTATTAAACAATAAGTTAAATCAGTTTTTTTTTTTATTTTTTTTCACATCAAAACAAATTTACAATTTTTTATGATAAATTGCTCTAAAATTTTATTTATATATCGCATTTTTATATAAATATTTTTAAACTAAAATAATTTTTCTGCTTTTCTTCTTTTTTTTATTACATTTTTTCTCCTTTTTTCTACATAAAAAATATATATTTCACTAAATTTATAATTTTTCTTCTAAATTTATAAAACACAAAACATTTTTTTAAACAAATAAAAAAAATTTTACATTACTCATTTTAACTAAATCATAAACAACACAAAAAATTTTCATTAAAAATAAATCAATAAATTTATTAAATTTAAAGGAGGTCACAGCATAAATGATATACCTTGCATGGTTCTCTATATCTGTACAGGTGTGTTTAAATTATAATTTTTATTTATTATATTATTTATAAATTATTTTATATTTTGTACAACGAATAAGTGTCTTACAGTCATATTCAAAATAATTAACGAGTGCCTAACGAGTGGCTAACAAGTGTCTAGAATTTTCTAGGAAAGCTTGCCGATCGATATATGACGCTTGTTTCTTTATTGTAATGATGGAGCATGTCACAGAATTAATTCAGATAGGATTTGAAAAAATTGGTTTACTCGCAAAACGCAAAACGAATATTGTTTTTTTCAGAATGAAATCACTTTTCAAAATCAAAGTGGATTTGAATTGAAAAAAGTGGTTTCATTCCGAAAAAAAATATTGGCTTTGCATTTCACGAGTAAACCACCTTCGAAAGGAATTAAGTCTGTGACATGCCCCGATGATAAAATAAGTAACTAACATCTGTTGCCTTATTTCCCCTTGTTTAAAACTTCGAATAAAAAAACAGCGGATAACTTCGAGTTATCCACTGTTTGGGCACTCGTATTTTATTATGAATATGACCCTTAGTTTTTTAGCATAATTTAGTAATTTTATTTTTTTTTTCATCTTAAATTATGTATTTTATTATATTTTTAGCCATTTACACGCGTAGAATTTAGTATTTAAAATTTTTTTTTCGTAATTAGCACCAGGATTTTTTAAATGTAGACTTTTAAATCCTTTTAAAAAAATTCATTTTCCTTTTTGTGTTCATTATAGTTTTTTGTCGAAATTTTTGTTTTTTTTATTTTTTTTTATAAATAATTTATGTGTTTTGTTGTTTTTTTGGTTTTAGTTAATGTTCCAAATCATTTTCATAAATTCATTATACGAAAAGAATTAAAAACAGTTTTAAATTTTTAATTAAAATAATCTTAAACAGTATTAGTTTAAATTTAGTTGAATTAATATATAATAATTAGCCTGTTTTTCCTTCCAAGTGTTTGAATGAATGCATTTATTTACACTACTGCCCCTTAGACTACACCATTTCTAATTGTAATTTAAAATTTTTTTAAATGTATTTTTAAATTTCCCAAAAAATATATTTTAAGAAGGTTTATTCTAGCTCGAGGTTATATTTTCTTTACTAATTAAAACTATGATATTCTCATAGAATAAATTTCAATAAAATTATTTTTCTGTTGTAAATTTATTTGTGTTGGTAATTTTTGCAAGACTTAGCCGACACATGTTTCGGAATTTGTTAGCTTACATTGTCAAGACTATTTAGCAAATATAAAAACCTTATACTGCATGTAGCATAGGGAATTTAAATGACAAATCGCTAATGGTCAAACAAAATTATTAATACATATTTAAATCGTCCCTAATTGAGAATTAGATGAAGATTGTGCATGAAAATTGTGCATTCTCTTACTTTGATCTCAACTGTCAAAAAATATATATTTGGACATTTTTAAAATACATTTAGGCAATTTTAAAATACATTTGGAAAATTTAATAAATTTATTTAGATAATTTTCAAATATATGTAAAAAAATGTTAAATTCAATTGGAAATGGTGTAGAACCACCCTACGTTTGTTTGTCCCATCTTTAGTTTCGAGAAAAAAAAAACTTACAAGGCCCATCAACCAAACACTCTGATTTTCGAAACTTGCTTAGAGTAACTCCGAATTTAAATTTGTTAAAATGTACCAAATTAGTAGTAGGAACAGTTGTTCTCCGTTGGTGTGGAGTTTAATATATTCAATTGGTAACGTAAGCAAGTAACAAGTAAGATCTTTTATGACAATTCAAATGCTTTAGATTTTCAAGCAAGATGTTTCTGCATTCAGTATCATGTATTGTAAGGTGGACCTCATTTCGTTATTTTTTTTTTGATTTTCGGAGCCTAGTTTCGTGAGAGGTTAGGGTAAAACAAATGTTCACAAAAATATAAGCTTGACCTGTCCGGTTGAAGAACGTAATTGGTGCAAAATGGAATGAAAAACAAGTGAGAGTGTTACATTCGGCTGTGCCGAATCTTTTATACCCTCCAAAATGTAAAAAAACAATATCAAAAAAAAATTGGGGGCGTCTTTTTTTTGGGGGGGCGGGGTTTGGTGGGTGACGTTAGGGAGCACCTTCCTCTTTCGATTTCGAACTTCTTATGAGATAAGAAAGTTGCATTTGCTTAGCAAAAGTACAAAAAACCCTGCAAAAAATGCGGTTTTCTTAGGTTGGTTTAGTTCTCCAAGGGGGAACTTTTTTCCCCTTGGTCCGATTTTGCTCATTTCCGAACTTAACCCGCCTAGGAATATTAGACATATTCGTGCCAAACTTCTTTTATTTTGGACTGTATCGTGTCCTCTACAGACGGACAGACGGACGGACGGACATCGCTAGAATGTCTTAGAATCGACCACTGATCAATAAATTATATACTTTATGGGGTCCTAGATATTTCGATGTGTTTCACACGGAATGACAAAGTGAGTATACCCCCATACTGTGGTTTGAGGGTATAAAAATACTATCCCCCATGTGATGAAAATCGTTCGATTTCATATCGATCGTTTTTGAATTTTCAATTTCGATCATTTTGAAATATTTGTATGAAAAATAAGAAAAAATTGTGTGAATTCGTTTATACTCAACCCTTTAAAAACAATTTCAAGTTATTTTGGCTTTTCTGTTAACTTTTCGAATTTTGATTTTTAATGAAATCAATCGAAATTGAAAACGTTCGATTTCCGTCACATACCAGTATTGTCTCACGATAAACATATTTTCGATTTAAATGCCCTGAAGACGAATATCAAAAAAACAAGTGAGAGTGTTAAATTCGGCTGTGCCGAATCTTTTATACCCTCCAAAATGTAAAAAAAAAAATTGTCAGGGGCGTTTGTGTTTTTTTTTGGGGGGGGGGGGGATGATGGGGGTAAACGGGTTAAAATTATCCGATTTGACTGAAATTACGTTTAAATAAAAGTTCAACTCAAGCTCTATGAAAGTATCAAGGAAAATAAATTTTAAGACTTTTTAAAAAAATTTAAAAATTTTCAAACGATTGAGATTTATATTTGTCAATTTTTTTTTTACCCTTACCGCACACCTCCGAATTCGAAAAATACAAAACAAGGTCCAGCTTAATGTATTTTCATATTACAAAACGGAAGCAGCTGATTGTTACTGTTATATTTGTTACGTTGCTAGACTTATGCTAAATCGTTTAATTGAGTGAGTGCTCATGTTCGTTATTTCAGATAAAAGTCCTAGTTTGTTCTTCTAGTTCAATCGGTCATTTATTGTTTTCGTTCAACTGTTTGTGAACGAATCATTTTAATCATGTCTGTTGTTCGTTCATCTAGTTCAGTCGGTCATTTATTGTTTTCGTTCAACAGTTTGTAAACGAATCATTTTGATCATGTGTGTTGTTTTGGCTTTCGTTCAAAAATACAAAAATGTTGAATAAAAATCTCTAAATGAAAAATAGATGATATTTAAATAATATAAAGAATGTATAATTTTTTTAAAAAAACATAAATGCTGAGAAAGCGTGCAAAAGAGAGAAAAATAATGCCTAATGACAAAATTTACAAAATAAAATATTAAAGGACCGAACTGAAAGATAAAAAATGAAGAAATGACCAATTGAGCTGAATGAACAAAAAGACCTAAAAGAGCTGAAATGATCGAACTAGATAAACCGCTCAGTTAAGTGAATAGTTCAATTGAAGTAGTTTGTTCTTTCAAGTAACGAGCCCTTTTGAAAAATCAAGTGTTTGGCAGAAACTCTCTTGTGAGTGATTGACAGTTTTTAATGTGTAAAAACTTTGTGATTGATATAAAAACGTATTTTGAAGAATTCATAAAAGGCATTTACATATTTTCGAAAGGATCAACCCATCAGTATAATGCTCAATGAGTTTTCGAAAATCTACGTCGTCTGTTGAAATGGCGATAACGGCTTAAATATTGCTTTGAGAGGACTGTAACTGTAATACATTTACTTGTTGTTGCTTCGAGGAGTTTGGTATTGCATTTCAGTGATATTGGTTATGAACGAAAATCTAAGAAGGCCTTGAAATTTTTGGTACATTCCATATAACCTAAAAATGCAAAATGTATCAATTCGGCTACTGGTGGACTGACACATGTATGCATACACATGTGAACAGAATTTGATAGCTAATATCATTTAAACAAGTATGGACACTTTTTACATACAAAAAAAAAATTACCCAAAATTTTTTTTCGACAAAATTTTTTTTTTTTTTTTGACAAAAAAATTTTTTTCGACAAAAAAAAATTTTTCCGACAAAAAAAAAATTTTTTCGACAAATAAATTTATTTTTTATAACTTTTTTCAACAAATTTTTTTTGAACATTTTTTTTTCACAACAAATTTAACTTTTTTACTTGTAAATTTTTATGAATTTTTTTTTAAATACGTTTTTATTAACTGTGTTCCCCCTTTTTAGTAAATATTTTTTTGTGGTAGTGTATTACACTTTTAGCATTTTGAAATTAGTTTTTCTTAAAATTAATGCATTTACAAACCGCACAATTATTATTTTTTTTTTATCCAAAAACTATATTTTGTTAATATAATTTATTTTATTTTTTATTATTTTTCCCAAACAAAAAAAATATATATAAAACCAACATATTTTTATTTTTCAAAAAACAATAAATCATTTAAAAACAAATCAATATAACTACGTTAACCTACCAACCTACCACACTACGCATACTGTGACCTCTCCTAAATCAAAAAAAAAAATCTTTCTAAAAATCCTCAAAAAAGATTATAAGCCTTTGAAAACTTTAAAAACAAAAGCTCCTGCTACAGCATCAGCCAGCCGTACTTCATATACCTGTCAACCTAGTGATTTCAAATGTGTATCACATCCTCACACCTGTATAGCTCAACATATGGTATGTGATGGTATACACGACTGTACAGATCATTCAGATGAATTCAATTGTACACGTGAACAAGTCAATTATAAACGATGGAAAAAACATAATTATCAAACCTTCAATCCTTTGATGAGACGGCATAAAAGAAGATTTCAACATAAAAATCTTACAAATAATACCAGAAAAATCGGTTGGTTTTAAAACTTTTTATGTTTTATGTTTATATTTTTAATATATGTGGCAAATTTTATGAGTATTATTGTTTTTAGATTTGAACAACAAAAACACTTTTTTTTATGAAAATTTTTTTAAAAAAAATTATTTTCTTTTTATTTAGTTATACACCCAAAAAGTAGGTTTGGCCAAAGCATTTTAAATAAATTTGTGGTAGTTAAAAATAAATTCATAAACAAATGTAAACAATGGTCAACACTTTGTTAAAAAAATTACAAAAACAAATGCAAATATCAAAATCTAGCCAAACCATAAAAGCACTAACAACAGCAAGAGAGCAAAAAAGTGCTAGAAACTAAAAAATACACAGCTTTATGTTTTAGAAATTTTGGTTTTTAAACAAAACAAGAATGCAATGTTTTACACTACTGCAAGTGATATGGTAGCAATGCTGAATATACAAATCTGCATACTCTCAATTAGAGATCACACAATAACGATAACATTTATTTACGATAACATTGATATGTGAAGTAAGCGATAACTATAAACGAAACAATTGAAATTTGATTTAATTTAATTTAAAAAAAAATAGAAAAAAATTTATATTAAATTTGAATTTAGTTTTAAATCAGTGTTGCCACTAAAGAATTGGTAAAAATTACACATGTATGCAGACAAAATAACACATGAAAGCTAAAATCAGAGAAACAGAGAATACCTACGAAAGTTTTTTAGATCTGGCATCACCAAAAATAGTTGCCAACATCTGGCAATACCACACTAAAGTTTGAACGTAAAAAAAGAGGCACAAACAACAATAAGTATTTTCATAGCAGGGATAGAAAAGTTAGTACTTTAGTACTTTTTTCAGTACTTTTTCACTCTCAAAAATACCGTAGTACCCCCACGACTGATTTAGTACCTTTTCTATACCAGACGATTTCATACATTTTTCAACCAAATCTAAAAAAAAATCAAATAAATAGACTGATTTTCATTGGAAAAATGTTTCAAAAAATGAAATTTTTGATTTTAGCCAACTTTTATTGAAGTTTTCTCTAAAAAATAAATAAATGGATAAGGATGTCCTCAATTTAATAACTTTTATATTGAATAATGTCTAGTTTCTTATTCGTCGCAGACAAACGGCGTTTGTCGTACCGAAATTGGACTTTAATTTTTTTTTTGGTACCGTCGAGGGCGAAAAAGTACTTTTTTTTGTTGAGCTCCAGTACTATTTCAAAATTCCGATTTTCCATCCCTGTTTCATAGTATAACTGATATCATCTCTCTCGCTCAGATTTTAATTTGTGATACTATTTTGTTTACAATACCATACGGTTTTTGTTTACTACTTTTTTTTTAAACTCTATTTGTCATTTATCTCTGTATCTCTGCCTTAAATTACTCATGTAATTTCTTTATCCAACATTAATGCAAAAATCTTCTTTTAAATTAATACGAATTAATGAAACCAAAAATTCATTAATTTAACAAACTTAGAATAAGTCAAAATTACCAAAATAGTACTTTTTGAAAAAAGTACCCACAGTTTTTATGAAAGGAGCCAAAATAGAACATTTTAATATAAAGTACCAAAATATTTGTTTATACTTTTTATATTTTTTATAAAAAGTAAAAAAAAAATACTTTCTATAAGTACTAAAATAACTTTTTTTTAAATATATATTCGAGTTTTTAATAAAAAGAACCAAAATAAAAAAATTTTTTAAAAAAATTTTTTAAAAAAATTATCAAAATCATATTTTGATACTGTTTTAAAAAAAAAGTTCCAAAATAATACTTGTTTTTTAATGTACCAAAATAGTACTTTTTTAATTGTACAAAAATATGCTAAAATGGTACTTTTTAATATAAAGTACAATTTTGGTACTTTTTATAAAAAGGTACCATTTTGTACATTTCTGTCGTCTAATCGCACATTAAAATAAATATTTTAGTACTTGTTATAGAAAGTACTTTTTTTACTTTTTTATAAAATATGTTCTGTTTTATGGCATGGTTCTGTTTATTAAAAAACATTTTGGTACACTTAAAAAAAAAACCTTGTAAATCACAAGAAAAACTTGTAACTTTTTGTTGTTTGTTACCTCCTATTTGACAAAAATTCCTAGTAATTTTACAAGCTTTTTACCAATAATTTTGTAATTCAACAAGGTTTTTACCAATAAAATTGTAAATTTACAAATTTTTTGACACGATAAAATTTACAAAGAGTATTCGTAATTTTACTAAATTTTTTGCTACCTCCTATTTTACGAGAATTCCTAGTAATTTTACAAGCTTTTTACAAATGAAAATGTAAATTTACAGTTTTTTGGCGCAATTAAAATTACAAGGAATTCTCGTGAATTTACTAGATTTTTTTTGTAAAATTATCTAGGAAATTTGTAAAATTATATAGGAAATTTGTAAAATTACAAAAAAAATTGTAAAATTACAAAAAAAAAATGTGCATTTCGATTTGTTAAAAAACAAGGAAAACTGTAATTTGACAGTTTGTAATTTTTTATTAAAAAGTATTTTGGTACTTTTTTTTATTAAAACTACTATATTGGTATATTTTATTAAAATGCACCTTTTGATATTTTATATTTAAAATTATTATTTTGGTACTTTTTAAACATAGTACTATTTTGGTTGTTAAAAAAAAATACTTTTTATTTATTTGGTACTTTTTTTAAAAATGTTACTGTTTTGGTAGTTTAAAAAAATAATTATAAAAAAATACCAAAATAATACCTTTTATATAAAAAGTATGTACCAGGATGTTTTTTTTTTAATAAAAAGTACAAAGTGTCTTTTGATAAGAAGTACACACATAGTAACGCTGAATGTTTTGCATACAAAAATAACTCAATTACTTTTATATAAAAAAAGTACTTTTTATAAAGAGTATCAAAATAAAATTTTTTTTATAAAAAGTATGTACTACTTTTTTAATAAAATATTTTTTACAAAAATATTTTTTGATAAAAAGTACCAAAATAATACTTTTCGATAAAAAGTTTAAAAATAGTATTTTTTGATAAAAATACCAAAAATAAGACTTTTATTTACATATTTACGTAATTTTGAGTAATTGTTGGTTATTTCTAAAATGTAAAAATAATGTTTTGCATACATCTATTTCACTTACAAGGGAAGTCTCCCTGGTGTCACCCTCCGATCTTCATAAAATTTGGATATGTTAAGAACGAAAATTAATTCGACGCCTACTCATTTTAAGGGGGGTCGATTTGTATGGGGGGAAATTGACCTTTTTCAGTTTTTTACGATTTACGCTTATTTAAACAAAATTAATATAGGCATGTGCGGTATCAGATTAAAGGTATTAAAAATACCTATCTCGTGGTGCTAACAACGGGCCAAAGAAGTTAATATTTTTCGAATTTTGATATTTTACTCAATATGACGTAAAGTTGTGCATGTTTGGACACGTTCTTAACACACATAGATAGGTTTTCCAAAGACCTTTCATTTGGTATGTAACATGACTAGGTTTCTTTGCATAATATAGGAGATAAACGAAAAAAAACTGAAAAACAGCCTTATCTTCCCCCCTTCTTTTTAGCCCCTAAATATGAATTTGGGCCGCTAAGAAAAAATACGTGGCCCTTTATTTTTTCTGATCTACAAAATAAAACCAATTCCATAAAGATCCGCGGGTGACACTAGGGAGACTTCCCTTGTTAGCTACACATGCAGCTGAAAATTACACCTGAAATGTACTTTTCATAAGTACTATTTTGGTAGTTTTAAAAAAGTAATTTAAAAAAAAATCTTTTTATAAAAAACAATACCAAAATAATATTTTTTTTATCAAAAAATATGCACCAGGATAGATTTTTTTAATAAAAAGTACAAAATAAAAAGTACCAAAACAAAACTCTTTAATAAAAAGTTCTAAGACAGCGCTTTTTAATAATCAGTACCAAAATAGTACTTTTATTTATACTTTTCGTAACTTTGATTAATTAATTGTTGGTCATTTCTAAAATGTAAGTAAATTGTTTTGCATACATAAATTACACATACGCTACACATGCAGCCGAAAATAACACCTGAAATGTACTTTTTATAAGATAGTACTATTTTTTTAGTTTTAAAAAAAAATACTTCTTTATTAAAAAAGTACTTTTTATAAAAAGTACCAAAATAATATCTTTTTTATAAAAAGTATGTACCAGGATGGATTTTTTTTTATAAAAAGTATGAAAAAAGTACTTTTTGATAAAAAGCACCAAAATAATATTATTTGATAAAAAGCTTCAAAAAAGTACATTTTGATAAAAAGTATCAAAATAGTACTTTCTTAATAAAAAGTTCCAAAATGGTACTTTTTCATAAAAAGTACCAAAATTGGACCTTTATTTAAATAAATTTCCGTAATGTTGAGCAGTTTTTTGTCAATTAACAAAGTAAAAATAAAGTTTTGCATACATGAATTACACATAAGAAATGGCTAAGAAATGGCGTTTGAAAAAGTAGTAAACAAAAACCAAATGGTATTGTTTACGAAATTTTATCACAAATCGAAATGTGAGCGAAATGGAAGATACCAGTTTTACAGTGAGAATGCAGATTGTTTTTTGTCTCTCTTTGCTTTACGTTTGAACTTTGGCATTGCCAGAATTTTCCAATTATCTTTGGTGATGCCAGATCTACAAAACGGTCGATGGATTACTTTATAACTTTGTTTAAAACTACACGTGAAATGTGTAATTACACTTGAAGTGGCAACACTGGTTTAAATATTTTGGCTTTTTCATAAATTAGGTTGTATGTAAGTTTTTAGTGTAAGTCATAAGATTTTTAATTTAATAAAAACAAAACTCATTTTTAAATTCAAAATTCACCACTTCCACAAAAAAAAACATCCATATCAAATTCACCTAAATCACTATGCTTTTTGTGTTTTATAGTCTTTATTTAAAACATATACATTATGCATGCTGTTATAAATAAAAAAATTAATTAAAAACTAACCCTGTCTCTTTTTTTTTGTAAAAACCCTTTAAAATAATTCATAATTTCCAACCAAAATTTTGTAAATAACTTTTTTTCTTAAAAAAAAAATCTAAGAAAAAAATTGTCTAAAATTAATAATTGAGTGTAAATTAAATTATATAAAATTTGTTTTTAAAAAGTAAAAGCTTAACGGTATTTGGTTTATCATATTTAATAGTTTTGTAATGTACAAAAAAAAAAACAACATTTGTTGCTAAAAAATTTAGTAAAAAATTTTTGTGTAATTTTTAGTTATTTTTTTGTTAGAAAAAAATCATTTTAATTATTTGTTTGTTTTTGTCTTATTGAAAAAAAATTCTATCAAAAATTTTGCTAACATATTTATGTTTATTTTTATATTTTTTCACCTCAAAAAAAACATGGCTAAATTTAAAAAAAAAAACGCACAAAATTTTTATTCACCTGAACGTTTATGTGCTCTCATATGTCTTTGTGTAATGCTGCTCATATCAAAATTAAACTATTTAACGATTTTTTCTAAAAAAAAAACATCGATCATTCAACGTCAAAAACATGAAAAAAACCACCATCTAACGAAAAAATCACCTCTACACTCTGTTCAATTCAAAATTCAAAAAAAATGTTGCTGTATCCAACTCAAAAAAACAATCCAAATTCCAAAAATATCCATATGTTTATGTCTCCAAATTGTCTGCTGTCATCGAAAATATATTATCGCTTCAAATTGGCATTTTATCATAATTTGTCTATTGAATCATAAATATATTTTTTACACATACAACAAACAAAAAATTGGTAAAATTTTGAAAATATTTTTAATATTAAAAAAATCAGCTGGTGTAAGACCTATGCCCCTACCCTATCCTTATCCCACCACACCCTCTTCAACAACTCCCCGTCCTCGTGATACAATGTTAAGAGTGGATCAGCAACAATCAAATCTACGGGTTGGTGAATCTACCGAAGTTGAATGTTATTCATCTGATAACAGTTATACCGATGTTGTATGGGAAAGAGCCGATGGTGAACCTTTACCACCCCATCTACAGGTAATTATCGTAAAAAGTGATACCAAAATATTGTGTCATCACTATTTTTAATTTTTTTAATTCTTAATGCGCGTTTACACGGGGGAAATTTCATAAAAAAGTTTAAAAATGTACCATCCCTAGCTATTTAAAATATCTTCTCTAAAAAATTAAATTCGGCTTTCATTAGATATTTCTTTATTTATCATAATTTTGTTTTCAATATACCAATAATTTAATAAATTTATAAAAAAATAACAATATAATGGAAATGGCGCATTTAGACGATAGGCGCAATTAGACGATAGGCGCAATTAGACGATAGGCGCAATTAGAAGATAGGCGCAATTAGACGAGAGAAACAACAGCTAGATTTGAACTAAAAGAAAACTCTCTAGTTATAAACATTTGTCTTTTAAAATTGTCACGTAAAATCAAATTTCATTAATACTTGATTTTGCTTAACTTTATCATTATATTATTATGGGTTTTTGCACCTTTGAATTTCTTTCTAGCGGGAACGCACCTTAATGAAAACAACATTTATTTTTTTTTTATTGATGATATTTTAAGTAGCTAGAGATGGCACATTTTTGATTTGCTTTACGATATTTTTAATCTCATGTCAACGCGCCTTAATAGTTTTGATTGTATATTGTGGCATCACTAATTTTTTAACCGGAACAGTTATTGTTTCAGTATTTGACTTCCGTTCCAAAAAAAAAAAAATGAAAACTTTCCAATGCCAATACTAGCACCCGATTTGGTATTTTCCTTTAGCGTAGAACCTGAATCAAATTACGTCGCGTAAGGCGTAACGCCCAATAAATTTACGTTTATAATATTTAAATGTGAGGTACCTAAATCTAACGGACGTAAAAATTTCAAATTTGATGTGATTGTTTTTGTATTTTTTTACGTCTTGCGCGACGCAATTTGATTCTGGTTCGACCCTTAGAGCCTTAAAAGATTAGGCACGACACGGTGACGGCATTTGATAATTTTCATTTCCAATTTACGTTTTTTAAATTTACGAATTTATTTTAAAATATTTTTTTTAATCCTTAGCAAATTGGTAACCGTTTGATTATTAATCATGTAACACCCGCTGATGCTGGCCGTTATGTTTGTAAATGTAAAACCGATGTAGGCGACTTGTATACAACCAGCTATGAGCTGGCAATTGAGGCTAATGTTCACGAATGGAAACATCCTAAAATAGTACATGCCGATGTTGGTTCTAAAGCTAAATTGCGTTGCGATTCTGAAGATGGATCTCCCAGCTATAGATGGTCTCGTCAGTATGGACAAATGCAAATGGGTACTGATATTTTGAATGTAAGTACATACATATTTAAAATTTAACTAATAAAAAATTTTATATTCGACTTGACCGAATTATAGATTACATTTTTCTATAAAAAAATATGTCTGACATAAATTTTTCTATAAAAAATTATGTCTGACATAAATTTTTCTATAAAAAATTATGTCTGACATAAATTTTTCTATAAAAAATTATGTCTGACATAAATTTTTCTATAAAAAATTATGTCTGACATAAATTTTTCTATAAAAAATTATGTCTGACATAAATTTTTCTATAAAAAATTATGTCTGACATAAATTTTTCTATAAAAAATTATGTCTGACATAAATTTTTCTATAAAAAATTATGTCTGACATAAATTTTTCTATAAAAAATTATGTCTGACATAAATTTTTCTATAAAAAATTATGTCTGACATAAATTTTTCTATAAAAAATTATGTCTGACATAAATTTTTCTATAAAAAATTATGTCTGACATAAATTTTTTACACAAAAATTTTTCTATAAAAAATTATGTCTGACATAAATTTTTTATACAAAAATTTTTCTATAAAAAATTATGTCTGACATAAATTTTTCTATAAAAAAAATTATGTCTGACATAAATTTTTCTATAAAAAAAAATTATGTCTGACATAAATTTTTCTATAAAAAAAATTATGTCTGACATAAATTTTTCTATAAAAAAAATTATGTCTGACATAAATTTTTCTATAAAAAAAATTATGTCTGACATAAATTTTTCTATAAAAAAAATTATGTCTGACATAAATTTTTCTATAAAAAAAATTATGTCTGACATAAATTTTTCTATAAAAAAAATTATGTCTGACATAAATTTTTCTATAAAAAAAATTATGTCTGACATAAATTTTTCTATAAAAAAAATTATGTCTGACATAAATTTTTCTATAAAAAAAATTATGTCTGACATAAATTTTTCTATAAAAAAAATTATGTCTGACATAAATTTTTCTATAAAAAAAATTATGTCTGACATAAATTTTTCTATAAAAAAAATTATGTCTGACATAAATTTTTCTATAAAAAAAATTATGTCTGACATAAATTTTTCTATAAAAAAAATTATGTCTGACATAAATTTTTCTATAAAAAAAATTATGTCTGACATAAATTTTTCTATAAAAAAAATTATGTCTGACATAAATTTTTCTATAAAAAAAATTATGTCTGACATAAATTTTTCTATAAAAAAAATTATGTCTGACATAAATTTTTCTATAAAAAAAATTATGTCTGACATAAATTTTTCTATAAAAAAAATTATGTCTGACATAAATTTTTCTATAAAAAAAATTATGTCTGACATAAATTTTTCTATAAAAAAAATTATGTCTGACATAAATTTCTCTATAAAAAAAATTATGTCTGACATAAATTTTTCTATAAAAAAAATTATGTCTGACATAAATATCATGCCAAATCAATTTTTTTTTCACATAAGAAAATTACGAGTTTTATCGAAATTTGAGTTTAAGATGGGGGAAAAACTGAGGTGTTTTGGGCCTATTTTGGTTTAATTGGGTAAAAAAAGAGGGGGTTAAAATTTTCTCATATTTTCGTCTGATATTTAACCAAAGAAATAATTTATAAGTGCGGTAAAAAAGAATATTTTTACTAAAATAAAAAAAATATATAATTTAAATAAAATATTCTGAAGACACATACCTGTGATTATTTTTTGTTGAAATTTTTGCAGAATTTGTGAAATATAAATATTTGTGATTATTACCTGTAAGAAAAAGAGAAAAGTATTTGTTTTAGTTGAAAGTCAATGCAAATTTGTATGTTATGAAATTTTGTAAAATAATATTTGAAATTATAAAAATAAATGTAAAAGAAAATGCTTCATTTAATCGAATTCAAGCTAACCTGATAAATACTCAATGTACGTTTTTTCAAAATAAGTACTTTTATCTTAAAGTATAATTTTTTTCCAAAAAGTACTTTTTTATATAAAGCACTATTTTATAAGAATATATTTTTCTCTAAAATAGTACTTTTTTACTAAAACAGTACATGTTTTCTAAAATAGTACTTCTTTTTTAAAAATATCTTTTTTATAAAAAAGTACTGCATATTAAAAAAAAGTACTTTTAACAAAAAAGGAAATTTTAAGAAAAAAGTACTATTTTAGAAACAAAATACTATTTTAGAAAAAAATACTATTTTAGAAAAAAAGTACTTTTTTATAACAAAAAATACTTTTTTCTAATAAAGAAAGAAAGCAAGTGAAAAAGTTCAATTCGGCATTGCCGAATGTATGTAAACAGATTATTGCAAAAAAAAAAATTATTTGAAAAAAGATTTTATAAAAAAATTTTGTTAAAAAAATCAGTAAAAGAAATTAATTTATTTTAAATTAATTTAAAAAAAAAAAAAAAACCTTTTTTTTAAGAAAAAAAAAATTCCGAAAAAAATATTTGGGATTAAAAAAAATTAAGTTTGTAGGTGCTTGTTTGAATACCTTTCGGTATCCAATTCAAAAATTATGTCTATAAAAATTATATCTGACATAATTTTTTTTTGTAAAAATTATGTCTGACATAAATTTTTTTGTAAAAAATTATGTCTGACATAAATTTTTCTATAAATGACTTCTATAAAATTTGTTTATAAAAAATGATGACATAATTTTTCTTTAAGAAGGTATGTCTGACATAAATTTTTCTTTAAAAAAAAAAAATTTGTCTGACATAAATTTTTTTATAAAAAATATGTCTGACATAAAGTTTTCTATAAAAAATATGTCTGACATAAATTTTTCTATAACAAATTATATCTGACATACATTTTTTTGTAAAAAATTATGTCTGACATATATTTTTTTTGTAAACAAATTATGTCTGACATAAATTTTTCTATAAATGACTTCTATAAAATTTGTTTATAAAAAATTATGACATAATTTTTCTTGAAGAAAGTATGTTGACATAAATTTTTCTTTAAAAAAAAATTATGTCTGACATAAATTTTTCTATAAAAAAATATGTCTGACATAATTTTTTCTAAATAAAAAGGAAGTCATACATTTTTTTTTTGAAAAATGTTTAAAAAATGTATATCAGACATACGAAAAATTAATGTATAACGACACTGTCAAAAAAATAACGTCGCTGTCAATTTTTTTTTAATTTTTAACATTTTGGAGGGCATAAAAGATTCCGCACAGCCGAATTTAACACTCTCAGTTGTAGATTATAATTTTTAACACTTTTTTGCCTCTTTTCTAGGATCAATTAATGCTCACTGATGTCCAAGCTAATGATGCTGGTACCTACATCTGTACGGCTACCACTCCCGGCGGTGAATCCGTTGATTATCCTACTATCTTAGTAGTGACCGGAGCTATACCACATTTCCATCAAGATCCCATTAGCTACATGTCATTCCCCACTTTACGTGATTCCTATATTAAATTTAACTTCGATATAACTTTCCGACCAGAACAACCCAACGGTCTGTTGCTGTTCAATGGTCAAAAGAAGGGTAATGGAGATTATATTTCATTGTCTTTGAATGAACGTTATCCTGAATTCCGTTTTGATTTTGATGGCAAATCTATGGTTATTAGAGCTGAACATCAAGTAGAACTTAATGAATGGCATACCATAAGAGTTAATCGCTTTAGACGTGATGGTTATATGCAAGTAGATGATCAACATCCAGTTGCTTTCCCTACCCTATCACCCTCCTCATCATTGGATTTGGTAGAAGATTTATATTTGGGTGGTGTACCCAGTTGGGATATATTACCCAATCAAGCTGTCGATCAACAAGTTGGTTTTGTAGGCTGCATTAGTCGTTTGACGTTACAGGGATCTATTATTGAACTGATGAAAGATTCTAAAATGAAGGAAGGCATTACATCCTGTAAACCTTGCAGCACAAATCCTTGTAACAACGGAGGCATATGCCTGGAAAGTCAAACTGAAATGGCGTATACTTGTATCTGTCAACAAGGTTGGACGGGACGTAATTGTGCGGTAGAAGGAACCCAATGTACTCCTGGTATTTGTGGTACAGGGCGTTGCGAAAATACGGAAATTGGTATGGAATGTTTATGTCCTTTAAATAAAACTGGAGATAGATGCCAATATATTGAACATTTAAATGAAAATAGTTTGGCTTTTAAAAAAAATAGTTTTGCTGCTTATGGGTAAGTTAAAGGAAACAAAAAATCTAAGTTTGAGGATAATTTCAGTGACAAAATATAAATTTTTAGATCACCCCGCGCCTCCAAATTGAATATTAAATTCCAAGTTAGACCAAATACTTTAGATGATGCTGTTCTTTTATATGCTGCAGAGTCTAAATTGCCTAGTGGTGATTTTGTTGCTGTAGTATTACACAATAAACATGTGGAGTTAATTATCAATACAGGAGCTCGTTTAAAACCAGTAGTGGTGCGTTCCTTAAATCCACTGGCTGTAAATAAATGGACTGAAATCGAAATAGCCAGACGTTTTGGTGAAGGTATTCTACGCGTTGGCTCTGAAACCGAACAAAAAGCTAAAGCTTCAGGAGCTGCTCGGACCTTATATATTAAAACGCCTATGTATATAGGTGGTTATGATCATGAAAAGATTACCTTAAATAGAGATGTAAATGTAACACAAGGTTTTGATGGTTGTGTATCAAATGTAAGTGTTTTTTTTTTTTTTGATTTTTTAAATTTTTCCATAAGAAAATAATGTTTGACATAAATTTTTCTATAAAAAATTCTTTCTGACTTAAATTTTTTAATAAAAATTCTGTCTGACATAATTTTTTTTATAAAAAAAATTCTGTCTGACATAAATTTTTTTATAAAAAAATTCTGTCTGACATAATTTTTTTTTTTTTAAATTCTGTCTGATATTAATTTTTCTATAAAAAATTCTGTCTAACATAAATTTTTCTATAAAAAAATCTGTCTGACATAAATTTTTCTATAAAAAATTTTGTCTGACATAAATTTTTTTTTATAAAAAATTCTGTCTGACATAATTTTTTTTTTATAAAAAATTATGCCTGACATAATTTTTTTTTATAAAAAATTCTGTCTGACATAAATTCCTTATCATAAAATCTGTCTGACATAAATTTTTCTATAAAAAATTCTGTCTGACATAAATTTTTCTATAAAAAATTCTGTCTGACATAATTTTTTCTATAAAAAATTCTGTCTGACATAATTTTTTTTATAAAGAATTCTGTCTGACATAAATTTTTTTATAAAATTTTTTTTATAAAAAATTATGTCTGACATAATTTTTTTTTATAAAAAAATCTGTCTGACATAAATTTTTTTATAAAAAATTCTGTCTGAAATAAATTTTTCTATAAAAAGTTCTGTCTGACATAATTTTTTCTATAAAAAATTATATCTGACATAAAGTTTTCTATAAAAAATTCTGTCTGACATAATTTTTTTTTATAAAGAATTCTGTCTGACATAAATTTTTTTATAAAATTTTTTTTATAAAAAATTTTGTCTAACATAAATTTTTTTATAAAAAATTCTGTTTGACATAAATTTTTTTATAAAAAATTCTGTCTGACATAAATTTTTCTATAAAAAGTTCTGTCTGACATAAATTTTTATATAAAAAATTTTGTCTGACATAAATTTTTCTATAAAAAATTTTGTCTGACATAAATTTTTCTATAAAAAATTTTGTCTGACATAAATTTTTCTATAAAAAATTTTGTCTGACATAAATTTTTCTATAAAAAATTTTGTTTGACATAAATTTTTTTATAAAAAATTTTGTCTGATATAAATTTTTCTATAAAAAATTTTGTCTGACATAGATTTTTCTATAAAAAATTTTGTCTGACATAATTTTTTCTATAAAAAATTTTGTCTGACATAAATTTTTCTATAAAAAATTTTGTCTGACATAAATTTTTCTATCAAAAATTTTGCTGACATAATTTTTTCTATCAAAAATTATATCTGACATATATTTTTCTATAAAAAATTATGTCTGCCATAAATTTTTCCATAACAAATTTTGTCTGACATAAATTTTTCTATCAAAAATTATAAAAAGTAATGTCGGGCATAAATTTTTTGTATAAAAAATAATGTCTGGCATAAATTTTTTGTATAAAAAATAATGCCTGGCATAAATTTTTTGTATATAAAAACTTGTGTCTGACAAAAAAATGTTTATAAAAAATTATGTCTGAAATATTTTTTTTTGTGAAAAATTATGTCTGAAATACGAATGTTTTGTAAAAAATTATGTCTGACATAAATTTTTATTTTTTTACATAATTTGTTAAAAAAAAAATTGGTTTCTTTATTTTAGCTTTACGAGGGCTTGAGACAAATAAATTTAATTGCCGATATTGAAGATGCTGCCAATATACAAAATTGTGGTGAAATTAATGAAATCGATCAAAACGAAACATTTGCTCACGAACAAATAACACACAACGATGTAGAACAGGACGAATTATTAAAATTAGATGCTTGTGCCAGTGATCCTTGCGAAAATGGTGGCACTTGTTCAATAGAAAATGACTTGGCGGTTTGTACATGCAATGTTGGTTTTGCGGGCAAACATTGTGAAGATCGTAAGTTTCAATTTTTATGTTTTAATTTTTACATTAATAAAAAATTCGTTTTTATTCGAGCTATAAATATAAACTTTGAGAAAGATTATACTAGCTCGAGGTCACATTACTTTTATAGTCAGTATATCATCGTAATGATTTGACCTCGAGCTAAAATAATGTTTCTCTTTTTTTTAATGTTAAATGTTGTTGTTAAAAGAGAAAATCTTTAATTTAACTTAAATTTTTCAGACATCACCCTACAATTTGATGCCAATTTCCATGGTAATGGTTATTTGGAATTGAATCGTTCTCAATTTGATGAAAATGTCGAACAAAAATATTCATTCGCTGCTATGGTATTTTCAACTAGTGATCCTAATGGTTTGTTGCTATGGTGGGGCCAGAACAAGGGGGTAGCTTACAGTGGTCAAGACTTTATGGCTTTGGCTATTGTTGATGGTATTGTAGAGTTCTCCTTCCGTTTGAATGGCGAGGAAACAGTGTTACGTAATCCTGACAAGAGAGTAGATGATGGTAGACGTCATATAGTATTGATTAAACGTACCGATAATACTGCCATTTTGGAATTGGATCATGTATTGTATGCCGATGAGACGAGACCCACGGGCAAGAATACAATGAGCTTACCGGGCCATGTATTTATAGGTAAGTTTTTTTTTTTAATTAAAAAAAAGCAAATCATAAATTTTGACTAAAAAATTTCTGGAATTGCAGGGACATTTTTGGTAAAAAATTTCTTAGATTATAGTCAGTTTTCTTTTAGAAAATAAACATGTTTCTTACAGAAAAATTCAAGCTGCTATGTTCATAACGAAAAGTTAGCATGGATTTAACAAGTGGTTAATTAACAAGTTAACTTAAATTGTGCTATCTGTCGAATAAAGTTCTATTAATTAAAGTTCTCAATTAAGGAAAGCTCTCTCACGGCAATTTCAAAGCAATTGATATAAAAATCATTATAAAAATCAAATTCTGATTAATTTTTATTAAAAAATAAACATTGTTTTATTTGACCTACAAAATATTATGTTTTGAGTATAGCTCGAGGTCATGTTTCCTTTACTAATTAAAACTACTTATGATATTCTCATAGAATAATTTTTCAAAAAATATATATTTTTCTGTTTTAAATTTATTTATGGATTTATTAAAGGCTCCGAAAGACAGAATCCCTACAGGTCCAATATTGTGTTAAAATATACCCTAAAAGGTCACTTTTCCTACCCCGACAATTTGGAAATTTGAAAAAAATGTTGGAGTATATTTGGCAAGGCCGAATTTAACTTGTTTACTCGTTTTCTGTTCAATAAATTTTTAAAAAAAGTTATTAATGTCAAAAATGCACTTCTACGTTAACTAATCTGTACTATTTTCTTTTATAGGTGGCGCTCCTGATTTAGATACTTTCACCGGTGGCCGTTATAAGAGTCACTTTAACGGTTGCGTGAGAGTAGTAGAAGGTGAAAGTAGTGGTATCATAGAACTAGGCAAAGTAGCTGTAAGCGGTATTAACGTCGACACCTGTCCAGAGTAAGTATATTTTTTACAAAACAAAGTCTACAAAAATTATAAAAAAAAACATTTAAAAACAACTGAGAATTTTAAATAATCTAAAAATCTATTACAATTTGAAATTCCTAATCTGCATCAAAATCTTTGTTAAATATTTCTTAATTTATTTAAAACATGCTGCTTTTAAAAAAACAAAAAAAAAAACAAGAAGTTGGATACCTTCTAGTTTAGTTTATCATGAATCAATTTTAAATGATGGTCGTTTTGATCCTAGCATGTTTGATGCTTTAGATCAGCCCCCACCTGTTCATATAATACATCCTATACCCGCACCAACAGTTGCGGTTTTCAATAGTGGTGCTTTAAATTGTTACTATATTTATGATCACTACTGTCATACACAACGTTGCCATATTTTACGTTTGTTTTTAATAACCACCATAGTTACAAGATTGATAGAATCATTAATTTTAAGTAAACGAAATTTGAGAATATTTTTAAAAACTAAATTAAAATCGTAAATAAATTAGTTACTACTTTTTTAATGTTTTGTAAAAAGAAAAAAACACTACAGAAGTCAATTTAGCTCAAAATGATAGATTTATAAAAACAAATTAGTCAATTTGGGGGATTTAATAGGCAGATTCTGATATATTTTTGTAATACAATAAATAAACTTTTTTGTATTAAAAAATGCAGTAATTAAAAGTTTTGTTGAATAAACAAAATTTAACTTCAGTTGTTAAATTATCTTGGAAATTTATAAAATACCACTTTATAAGTTGTTTTTTAACAAATACGTTCATTAAGATTATTTTTTTAAAACTCTAGTTTTGATTAATATTAAATTTAGACTACTATCAATTAAAAATTTTATTGGACATTTTTTATTCAACAAAAAGTTTTATATATAATTTAATAAAATTATGTAAAATTATATATAATTACATAAAATTATATATAAAGGTTAAATTTTTAACATTTTTTATAAAATTAGATAAAATTTTATATACTTTAATAAAATTATGTATAATTATATCCAGGATTTGGTGGATACAATATTACACAATTTTATATAATTTGATCAAATTTTATAAAATTAGATATAATTTTATCTAATTTTATACAATGTTTTAAAAATTTAACCTGTATATACCTTTATCAAATAATATAAAAATATGTATTAAATATATATAAACTTTTTATTCGGAAAGATTTTTCCTGTATGTCTTTAAGTTATCCGAATCTGTTTATTAATTGGAAATATTTTATATGGAACTGTTAACCAAAAACGTATGTATTTATATCCTAGATATTGTATTATATAACTAAAGATATTTTATATCATCTATCATTAGGTTAAATTATATAGCAAAGCTTAAATTGTAACGTACATAATATATATTATGGATATAGCATGTTATTTAATTGCTAATAGCGAAAAAAACTAACGCCCATATTCTGAATAAAAAACGAGTGCCTTAACAACGAGTATCTAATTTTTGAAAATTTTGAAATGCATTTTCAAAATACATACATTTCGCAAATTTTGAACAACATTTGGATAATTTTGAAATACATTTAGACAATTTTGAAATACGAGCCTTTAAAGCGCGTTTACACGGGATAGAAAACGGCTAGACAAAGACCAAAAAAAACGACTCTGTGTACCTGTGAATTTGACTTTTTCAATAATTGTGTCAAATCAAATTCCTCTAAAACGAATTATTTCTTACCTTTTTTTTTGATAATGTTACAGATTTTTGGAAGCGATTGATATTATTTTTGATTTGAAGTCTGTATTTTGTTTAATAAAAAATTATAACGTAAACAAAAATTTTTTTTTTAGAGATGATATTTAAAAAGGCTAGAGTTGACAAATTTTCGATTTTTCTATCGAGATTTCTTTCTCGTGTGAACGCACCTTTAAGACACTCTATGTTAGGCACTCGTTTATTATTTTAAATATGGCTGTAACTAAATATTGTTAAATTGCTTTGTTTGTATTGAACACAGAAATCACATCTAGATTAATTTTATGATTTTTTAAGAAAACTTAGACAGGATTATACAGTAAGCACATATTTCTATGTTCAGACTTGAGTGCAAGAATTTTCAAATAATTGGGACCTCAAATTTTAGACGGGTTAGTCTTAAGATATTTAAATTGGCTGAAAAAAAAATAATCATATAGTCTGTTTAGTCTGTGCTAAAGTCTGATATAATTTTATCAAATTATATATAATTATATAAAAACTTTTTTACTCGGGCTATTAAAAATTTAAACAACAACCGGTTTTTTACAGTCAGTGAGTCTTTAATTACACTCAAGTGCAATTTGTGGGGACAATCCCCTAGGAAAAAATGAAATACGACACCCCCTTCAAAAAAAGTCTCTAAAAGTTGAAAATTATTGACTGTCGGACTTGAGGCACCCCCTATGCCCGCGATTATTTTAAAAAATGTACGGAAAATAAAAAAAACTTTTTCCCAAAAAAAAAAAATATTTTTGTAATATTTTTTTATATCCTCCACCTGGTGATATAAGTTTGTCATTACGTTTGTAACACCTAGAAATATTGGTCTAGGACCCCATAAATTGTATATATTTATGATTCTCGATCGATTTTAAATCGATAAAGCGATATCCGTCCGTCTGTCTGTTAAAAACACGCTAATTTTTGAAAGACTTAACTAAGGCTGCTGAAGCTTAGCAAATATGTGTGTACGCTTACTGCCAAAATACAACTCTGCTGAAGCTTGGCATATACAATTGTCGTTTCCCTGGCAAAATCGGTCCACAAGTTCAAAAGTTGTGGGCACAACCGTAAATTTCAGATTGGTTTCACCTTAAAGCTGAATTCACAATTACGGATTGTGCCAGAGAGTGGATTTTTTCCATTCTCTTTCGCACTTACACATTTTTTGTATGATGGTATCTCTATTTTTAGAGATCGTACTCTGGTACCCCCCTAAACAAGGCTTGAAAAAATATTTAAAAAGTATTTTTACACTAAAAAAATATTTAAAAAGTATTTTTACACTAAAAAAATATTTAAAAAGTATTTTTACACTAAAAAAATATACACTCCAAAAAAGTTTTACACTTGAAAAAAAGTTGCACTCAAAAAAATTTTACACTCGAAAAAATTGTACAAAATTTATAAATTTTTTTTTTACAAAAATTACTAAAAAAAAAATTTTTACTAAAAAAAAATTAAATATTTAATTTCAAAATTGTTAATTTCTTTTCACGTTAGAAAATTTACTATCACTTAAAAAGGGCATTGTGGAGGGTAATAATGGATTCGGCCAAGTCGAATTAGAATTTTTTACTTGTTTTTTCATTTTAATTTGTGCCGCCCAGAGGGGTCACATTTATTATTTTTTTTTTTTATTAAATAGGAGGTGTGTTCCCCATTTACAGTATTTTATTTTTAAAAGCGCCTAAATTTCTAGGGAAAAACAGATAAAACAAGTAAAAAAGTTAAATTCGGGCTTGCCGAATGTAGTGATACCCTCCACAATTTCAAAAAGATTATTGCAAAAAATTTTATTAAAAAGGAAATTACTTTTGTAAAAAAAAATTTTTTTGAAAAAAAAATTTCCGTGAAAAAAATTTTGGTAAAAAAAAAATCCGCGATTTTTTTCTTTTTCTGCCAAAAAATATGTTCGTACTTGTTTAAATACCATTTGGTGTTCAATTATGTTCACATATGTCAACCAGAAGCCGAATTAAAGCATTTTGTATTTTTAGGTTATGTTGAATGTACTGAAATTTTTGAGGTGTGCTTACATTCTCGTTCATAACATTTGAACCGCTGAACCGATATCGCTCAAATGCAATACCAAACTTCTCGGGAGAACTTCCAATAAATATGTTAAGTTTCAGTCATCTCTGTGCAGTATTTTGTCCGTGACAGCATTTTCCACAGACAGACGGACATCGCTAGAATGTCTTAAAATCGATCGGGCATCATGAATATATATACTTTATGGGGTTCCAGATCGATATTTCGATGAGTTACAAACGGAATGACAAACTTATATATACCCTCTATCACTAACAAGGGAAGTCTCCCTGGTGTCACCCTCCGATCTTCATGAAATTTGGATATGTTGTTAAGAACGAAAATTAATTCGACACGTATTTTTTTTTAGCGGCCCAAATTCATTTTTTAGAGAGGTCGATTTGTATGGGGGGAAATTGACCTTTTTCAGTTTTTCACGATTTAAGCCTATTTAAACAAAATTAATATAGGCATGTGTGGTATCAGATTAAAGGTATTAAAAATACCTATCTCGTGGTGTTAACAACGGGCCATAGAAGTTAATATTTTTCGACTTATTAACAAAAATGTCCTAAAATTTTAGTATTTTACTCAATATGACGAAAAGTTGTGCATGTTTGGACATGTTCTTAGCACACGTAGATAGGTTTTCCAAAGACCTTTCATTTGGTATGCAACATGACTAGGTTACTTTGCATAGTATAGGAGATAAACGAAAAAAACTGAAAAATGGCCTTGTCTTCCCCCCTCCTTTTTACCCCCTAAATATGAATTTGGGCCGCTAAAAAAAAATACGTGTCCCTTTATTTTTTCTGCTCTACAAAATAAAACCAATTCCATAAAGATCCGCGGGTGACACTAGGGAGACTTCCCTTGTAAGTGGAGGGTATAAAAATCAAAAGAAAAGCTTTTGAAAGAAAATCATATGTAAAATATAATTTTTTGTCATCAATTTCTAAACTTTAAAAAATTTCTTAATTTTAGAAGATTTTTTACAAAAAAAAACGCCTAAAAACTGAGGTCTTAATTATTTTTTTTTTCCTGGCTAATCGAGTTTAAAAAGAGCTATATCTAGCCGGAAAATAAATAAATTTTTAATGCATAAAGTCCATTTTTGCAAAAAAAGTTTATTAATAAATTTTCTGTCGATTTTCGCCTGCCGCCCTATTTTGTGTTAATCGCTCACTAATATGTACTGAAAATTTTTGTTTTAAAGCTCACCAATACATTTTATATCGAATATATGAAAATTTTATAAATTTAGTAATAAGACTAATATGTATAATTTAAAAATAATTAAATAAAAATATTTATAAAGCGCTGTGAATGAAATCAATAATTGATATTATAGCATAATGTATGATATATATGATATAAATGTATAATAAAACTGCACAAATATAGTAATAAAGTATAGAAGATTTATCATTTTAAAAGATTTTTAAAACTTGTAAAAAAAAAAAAAAATTTAACGATTCTTGTTTCTTTGAAAATTTCTTTGACTATTTTTCTTTTATATTTTTTATAATTTTTGTGTTTTTTAACGTTTTTTTTTTTTAATTTATTTTGTTTTTTATATTTTATTTAATTAATTTTTGTTTACTTTTTATTTTTTTTAGAGCGGAAGAAAATGATGGCACCGAACCCCCAGTCGTTTAATAGCTTTTATTAAAAAAATTTCGTTTTTATTTTAAACGCACTTTTACGAAAAAAAAACTCCACTATATTAGTTTTTTTATAAATATAATTTTTAAGCCAAAACTAACATTAAAAAAAATTTACTTTGAACAGTAAAACCAAAATGTGTCATATATTTTAAATTAAATAAGTAAATCTATAACAAAAAGAAATTATCAAAAAAACAAACATCTGGCCACACTTAATACACTGAAACAAATAAAGGACAAATTGTATGCAATTTTAATTATTAAATATACAAAAAAAATATCTATGCAAACATATTAAAAAAATCTTTATAAATATGTAATAATAAATTTACATGCATACAATAAAATTAATGTTATTAAATATAAATAATATATTTAGTAAAAGCTAATCAGGCAGCCTTAATACAAAATATAATTATACATAATAATTTGTTATGTTAACCAGTGTTGTTTCTACTCTTTAGTTTCCTTTTATCAAAAACTGTTGAAACAAAAAAAAATATTTTTTATATGGACTTTATCCATTTCTATTATATCTGCCTGTTTTTTATACTCAACGATGATGATGATTTTTAATACAATTCCATTATTTGCTTAAATGTGTTCTTTTTTTTAATTAAATATAATTAAATTTAATTTTATTTAAAAACAATTTTTTTTTTTAATATTAAAAAAATACTAATTTAATTTTTAAAATAATACGTTATTTTTTGTAAATGTTAATCACAAAAAAAAACATTTATAATAATATGTAATAAAATTGTAATAACTAAAAAAATAAAACAAAAAGAAATTATTGTAAAAAGTTGTTAAGTGACAAAAAATAAAAAAAGCCAAATTATTAAAAAAAAAAATATAAATATGTAAAAATCTATTATTTCTTTGAAGCGAATGGTTGGTTATTTAGTTGTGGTAAGTTATACACTAAAAAAAAAACCTGTAAAATTACTAGAAAAGTCCCGTTATCCCATTTTACCAATATTTGACAGCTTTTCTTATCTTTAACATAATTTTTTCGATAGAAATTTAAATTTTTCTTTGTAATTGAGAAAGACACTAATTCTGAAATACATTTTTCCGTTTTATAATTAAATAAGTCTGGCAGCACCTCACAAACTAAGTGCTACCAAGTTTATAAGCTTCGTGTTAGTTTTCAAACTTGGCACCATTGAAAACATTTAAAAAAAATCCCAGAGTTGCCAACCATCATGATGTATAAAACATCTGCTAGGCAAATTTATTTATTTGAACATATTTGAAAATTTTACGGATGCATTCAATTTTAATTAAAAAAAAATGGTTTATACTACACAATGCGAAAAACAAAAAAAATACGCACTTAAATAAATACTCTTCTATTTGTTTTGCACAATGCAGCAGCAATCAGGTAATTATTGGAACTAGCAAAGATTACAGACTTGAAAAAGTTAAGATTCTGAGACACTATTTTTCAAAGAGTATAAAGAAAGAGATGGCAGTGGAGACTTATAGTACGAACAGAACAAGCACGGCACGGTGGACGGTTTCCAATTAGAATGAGTTTTGCCAAAGAGTATAAAGAAAGAGATGGCAGTGGAGACTTATTCAATTTTTGGAGAAATCTCAAATCTCGGACCAACATTTTTTGTCACAAAATGTTCTAAAATGAGACAGTATTAGTGATTCATATTAGATTTTCTTATTATTCCAATTTAAATATGTGATAGTATTAGTGAAATTTTTGTATACATATAGAAAATGTTGGTCCAATTTTTGAGCCCACAAAAAAGCCAAGTGAACAACTTTATAATTTTTAGCTGCTGAATACCCTTTGAGTTTTGCCACCTTTAAGGTCTGAACAGAACAAACACGGCACGGGGGGACGGTTTCCAATTAGAATGAGTTTTGCCACCTTTAAAAAAATAGAACAAGTCTTATTTCACACCGGCGCCGGCCACCGGTTTTATCTGTCAAATCGTATGGAAAAAGTCGTGCCGGTGTTGTTCTGTTTCTACTGTTAAAAAATAGAACAAGTTTTATTTCACACCGGCGCCGGCCACCGGTTTTATCTGTCAAATCCTATGGAAAAAGTCGTGCCGGGCTTGTTCTGTTTCTACTCTTATTCAATTTTTGGAGAAATCTCAAATCTCGGACAAAGAGTATATAGAAAGAGATGGCAGTGGAGACTTATTCAATTTTTGGAGAAATCTCAAATCTTGGACCAACATTTTTTGTCACAAAATGTTCTAAAATGCGACAGTATTAGTGATTCATATTAGATTTTCTTATTATTCCAATTGAAATATGTGATAGTATTAGTGAAATTTTTGTATACAAATAGAAAATGTTGGTCAAAGAGTATATAGTGGAGACTTATTCAATTTTTGGAGCCAAGTGAACAACTTTATAACTTTTAGCTGCTGCATACCCTTTGCTATTTTTATAGAAAAAGCCAAAGAGTATAAAGAAAGAGATGGCAGTGGAGACTTATTCAATTTTTGGAGAAATCTCAAATCTCGGACCAACATTTTTTGTCACAAAATGTTCTAAAATGCGACAGTATTAGTGATTCATACAAAGGGTATGCAGCAGCTAAAAGTTATAAAGTTGTTCACTTGGCTTTTTTGTGGGCTCAAAAATTGGACCAACATTTTCTATTTGTATACAAAAATTTCACTAATACTATCACATATTTAAATTAGAATAATAAGAAAATCTAATATGAATCACTAATACTGTCGCATTTTAGAACATTTTGTGACAAAAAATGTTGGTCCGAGATTTGAGATTTCTCCAAAAATTGAATAAGTCTCCACTGCCATCTCTTTCTTTATACTCTTTGGGATTCATATTAGATTTTCTTATTATTCTAATTCAGTGGTCGGCACAAAGAGGCATATGAAAGTATTAGTGTTTTAATAAAAATATGCATGTGTTGGTGTATTTCTTCAACAAAGCGACATCAACCTGCTTTGAAGAAAGTCAGCTTGCTACTGAATAAAATATTTGTTTTTTTTATGCTCTTTGTTGATTTTTTGTTGACATTCGTGTTGTATACATGTGAATTACCGATTGTGTTCGGCTCCAGCGTGCAATGGGTGCCGATCACTGTTCTAATTTAAATATGTGATAGTATTAGTGAAATTTTTGTATACAAATAGAAAATGTTGGTCCAATTTTTGAGCCCACAAAAAAGCCAAGTGAACAACTTTATAACTTTTAGCTGCTGCATACCCTTTGGAAAAAGCTTTATACTCTTTGGAAAAAGCTAAGATTCTAAAATTGTATTCACACCTGTCAACTAAAATTGCCGCAATTCTTACACTTTTCCTATAGAACGTCTCATACTTTTTTCTTAAGGGAGTGTCTTAAAATTTGAGACACTTTCTAAAGAAAAGTCAAGATTCTGAGACACTATTCCTATAGAAAATGTCTGAGATTCTGAGACACTCGTCCCATAGAAATAGTCTCAGATTTTGAGACTTTTTCTATAGAAAAGTCTCAATTTTTAAGACACTTTTCGTAAAGACAAGGTCTCAGACATTTTTCTAAAAATGCTGTTGAGACTTACCAAAACATTTAAAATGATGTTCCATTTTACGAGGAGCCTCTTAACACACACAATCACAAACGATCACGATTTTTTTTGTAACAACCGACCATTTTGCGCACTCGTGAAAGGAAATTTATAAAGAAAAACATTTCTTCACCAAAACATCTTCGTTATTTATACCTTACTTAATTTTTATTAGTAGTATTTTTTTTTTAATTTCACTATTAATATTTTAAAAATCATTTTTTTTTTTTTTAATTTATACGGTATTTTAAAATCAATAAGCGCGTGGTGGTTGGCAAAACGGCCGAACAAGAACTAAAATCTAATAAGATGCATAGAATTGCAAGAAGCTAATAAGAAGAAGAGAGATTTACGGAACTAGTAAAGACTAGAGGCTTGACTCAAAACCATAGGGGTGAAACGAATAAGTTTCGCACATGTGTATGTATTAGTGACGGCACATGTGTATGAATTAGTGACGGCACGCGCGTGTAACTTTTGACGTTTCATGCAAAACATAAACAAACAACGAAAATACAGATGCAAAAGCTCACACGTACAGGCACACGTATTCTAGGCAGAGAAGTAAATTTAGTAGTATTTTGTATGCGTCCATATTGAAAGTACCAAAATAAGCACTCGTGTTGCATGTCTATATGGTCTGTGCTCAAAACTTAATACAATTTTGTGTATTGGTAAAGGGGTCAAAGATTCGTCGAGTGGTACCAATTTCATAAAGCGGTCACTCCTATTTTCGGAGGGGCGAGGCTTCAAAGTCAAAATTGAATTTCCGTAATTCTTAGTTTATACACTTTTCCTTAAGTATGAATCCAGTCTACGAACGGATTCATACTGATCAACGCAAATCAAAGCCTCAGATTCTAAGACAATTTTCTCAAATTTTGAGACACTTTTCCTCTAAAGAAAAGGTCTCAGACATTTTTCTCAAAATTCTGTTGGGACTTACCAAAACCTTTAAAAGGGTGTTCCAATTTACGCGGAGGCCTCTAACACACACAATTACTAACTATCACGATCACGATTTTTTTTAACGACCGACCATTTTGACACACAATGCAAGGAAATGAACATATGAAGAAAAAACATTTCTTAACCAAAAAAGCTTAATTATTTTATACTTTACTTAAATACTTTATTTTTTTTTCACTTTTTCTTTTAATTAAGCCGATTTTGAGTATATTTTACACGATTTTTTTTTTTGTAACGACCGGCCATTTTGCGCACTCGTGCAAGGAAATTTATGAAGAAAAAATATTTCATAACCAAAAAAATCTTCACTATTTTATACTTTAATTAAATACTTATATTTTCTTTTAAATTTTCACTATTTTTTATTATTTATACCGATTTTGAGTATATTTTAAACATTTATAATTTTTTTTCTCAAATTTATACGCCATTTTAAAATTAACGAGCGCGTGTGTCAGGTAAAACGGCCGAACAAGAACTAAAGTCTAATAAGACCGAATTAACATTAGGCAATTTTAATTGCGGCAATTTTAATGTTTCTCTTTTGAATTTGCCGTATTGAGAATTGCGAATGAAAATCAATACGAATTGCCAGTACGAGCAAGTTTTTTCCTTTTCCTATTCCTCTTACCACTCACACAAACGATCACGATTTTTTTTGTAACGACCAAGCATTTTGCGCACCCGTGCAAGGAAATGTATGAAGTAAAACATTTCTTAACCAAGAAAAATTTTAATTATTTTATAATTTACTTAAATACTTAGGCCTTTATTCATAATACTTAAAGTGTACTTAAAGTAGGTTTATTTGACAAATATTCATGCAATATCAGTCAAATAAACCTACATTAGATTTAATTTACTCATTATGAATAGCCCAGTTATTAATTTTTTTTTTATTTTTCACTATTTTATATTATTTTAACCGATTTTGTGTATACTTTACACGATTTCTTTTTGTAACGACCGAACATTTTGCGCACTCGTGTAAGAAATTTTATAAAGAAAAGCATTTTTTAACCAAAAATGTTCACTATTTTATACTTTACTTAAATACTTATAATTTTTTGTTTTAATTTTCACATTTTTTTATTATTTATACCGATTTTAACTATATTTAACATTTATAATTTTTTTTTTTCAAATTTATACGGCATTTTATAATCAACGAGCGCGTGGTGACAGGTAAAACGGCCGAACAAGAACTAAAATCTAATAAGATGAGTATATGTAAATAAGTGCGAGATGCTAATAAGAAAAACGAGAGATTTACGGAACTAGTAAAGATTACAGACATGTCTCAAAACTTAATAAAATTTTGTGTGTTGGTAGAGGGGTCAAAGATTCGTCGAGTGGTACCAATTTCATGGATCGGTCACTCCCACTTTCGGAGGGCGGGGCTTCAAAGTCAAAATTTAATTTCCGCAATTCTTAGTTTACACACTTTTCCTATAGAAAAAGCCTCAGATTCTGAGACACTTTTCCTATAGAAAAAAAACTCAGATTCTGAGACACTTTTCCTATAGAAAAAGTCTCAGATTCTAAGACACTTTTTCTATAGAAAAAGGCTCAGATTCTGAGACACTTTTCCTATAGAAAGTCTCAAATTTTGAGACACTTTTCCTTTAAAGAAATGGTCTGAGACATATTTCTCAAAATTCTGTTGGGACTTACCAAAACCCTTAACAGGATGTTCCAATTTACGCGGATCCGCTTAACACACACACTTACTAACGATCACGATTTTGTTTTAACGACCGACCATTTTGGGCACACAATGCATGGAAATGTAAACATTTCTTACCAAAAAACTTCAATATTTTATACTTTACTTAAATACGTAATTTATTTTTTTTTAATTTTCACTATTTTCTTTTAATTAAGCCGATTTTGAGTACATTTTACGAGATTTTTTGTTTTTGTAACGACCGGCCATTTTGAGTGCTCGTGCAAGGAAATTTTTGAAGAAAAAATATTTCTTAACCAAAAAATCTTCATTATTCTATACTTTACTTAAATACTTCTATTTTTTTTTTAATTTTTCACTATTTTCTATTATTTTTACCGATTTTGAGCATATTTTAAACATTTATAATTTTTTTTTTTCATATTCATACATTTTAAAATCAACGAGCGCGTGGTGGCTGGTAAAACCAGAGTCATAGAGTAGTCCAACAAATGGCGTTTGAAAAAGTAGTAAACAAAAACCATATGGTATTGTTTACGAAATTTTATCACAAATCGAAATGTGAGCGAGATGGAAGATACCAGTTTTACAGTGAGAATGCAGATTGTTTTTTGTCTCTCTTTGCTTTGCGTTTGAACTTTTGTTTGGCATTGCCAGAATTTTCCAATTATCTTTGGTGATGCCAGATCTACAAAACGGTCGATGGATTACTATGTCACTATGGGTAAAACGGCCGAACAAGAACTAAAGTCTAATAAGACCGAATTTACATTAGGCAATATTAATTGCGGCAATTTTGATGTTTCTCTTTTGAATTTGCCGTATTGAGAATTGTGAATGAAAAACAACACGAATTGCCAGTACGAGCAAGTTTTTTTTTCCTTTTTCCATTCCTCTTACCACACACACAAACGATCACGATTTTTTATAACGACCGAGCATTTTGCGCACTCGTGCAAGGAAATGTATGAAGTAAAACATTTCTTAACCAGAAAAATTTTAATTATTTTATACTTTACTTAAATACTTATTATTTTTTTTTATTTTTCACTATTTTATATTATTTTAACCGATTTTGTGTACATTTTACACGATTTCTTTTTGTGACGACCGAACATTTTACGTACTCGTGTAAGAAATTTTATAAAGAAAAGCATTTTTTAACCAAAAATGTTTACTATTTTATAGTTTAGTTAAATACTAATACTTTTTTGGTTTTAATTTTCACTATTTTTTTTATTATTTTTACCGATTTTATCTATATTTTAAACATTTATAATTTTTTTTTAATTTATACGGCATTTTATAATCAGCGAGCGCGTGGCGACAGGTAAAACGGCCGAACAAGAACTAAAATCTAATAAGATGAGTATATGTATATAAGTGCGAGATGCTAATAAGAAAAAGAGAGATAATGTAGACACAGAACAAGCACGGCACGGGGGACGTTTTCCAATTAGAATAAGTTTTGCAACCTTTAAAAAATAGAACAAGTTTTATTTTACAGCGGCGCCGGCCACCGGTTTTATCTGTCAAATCGTATGGAAAAAGTCGTGCCGGGCTTGTTCTGTTTCTATAAAATTACGGAACTAGTAAATATTACAGACTTGACTCAAAACTTATTAAAATTTTGTGTGTTGGTAGAGGGGTCAAAGATTCGTCGAGTGGTACAAATTTCATGGTGCGGTCACTCCCACTTTCGGAGCTTTTGCGGGGCTTTAAAGTCAAAATTGAATTTCCGCAATTCTTAGTTTATACACTTTTCTTATAGAAAAATCTCAGATTCTGAGACACTTTTCCTACAGAAAATATCTCGGATTCTGAGACACTTTTCCAATAGAAAATATCTCAGATTCTGAGACACTTTTCCTACAAAAACAGTCTCAGATTCTGAGACACTTTTCCTACAAAAAAGTCTCAGATTCTAACACACTTTTCCTATAGAAAAAGTCAGGCGCCACAGTATTCTAGTTGCTAGCCTATGAGTCTGGGGTCGTGGGTTCGTTTTCCACCAGAGGCCTTGGTTTGTTTCGCTACAACCAGACAATGGTCATAGTCACCCGTCTCGTTTAAGTTAGTTTAGTATATGATTTGTATTTATATTTTAAAAATTCAATAAATAAGTCAGATTCAAAACCACTTTTTCTATAGAAAAAGTCTCAGATTCAAAGCACTTTTCCTATAGAAAAAGTCTCAGATTCTAATACACTTTTTCTATAGAAAAAGTCTCAGATTCTGAGACACTTTTTCTATAGAAAGTCTCAGATTTTGAGACACTTCTCCTATAGAAAAAGTCTCAGATTCTGAGACACTTTTCATATAGAAAAAGTCTCAGATTCTGAGACACTGTTTCTCTAAAAAGTCTCAGATTCGGAGACACTTTTTTTCTAAAAAGTCTCAGATTCGGAGACACTTTTCCTATAGAAAAAGTTTTTGATTCTGAGACACTTTTTCTATAGCAAAAGTCTCAGATTCAGAGACACTTTTCCTATAGAAAAAGTCTCAAATTTTGAGACAGTTTTCCTTTAAAAAAAATGGTCTGATACATATTTCTCAAAATTCTGTTGGGACTTACCAAAACCTTTTAAATGATGCTCCAATTTACGCGGAGCCCCCTAACACACACAATCACTAACGATCACATTATTTTTTTTAAAACGACCGACCATTTTGCGCACACAATGCAAGAAAATGTATGAAGAAAAAACATTTTTTAATAAAAAAAACTACACTATTTTATACTTTACTTAAATACTTTATTTTTTTTTTAATTTTCACTATTTTCATTTAATTAAGCCGATTTTGGGTACATTTTACACGATTTTTTGTTTTTGTAACGACCGGCCATTTTGCGCACTCGTGCAAGGAGAAATTTGTAAAGAAAAGCATTTCTAAACCAAAAATGTTTACTATTTTATAGTTTAGTTAAATAATTATACTTTTTTGGTTTTAATTTTCACTATTTTTTATTATTTATACCGATTTGATCTATATTTTAAACATTTTTTTTTTTTTTTTTAAATTATACGGCATTTTATAATCAACGAGCGCGTGGCGACAGGTAAACGGCCGAACAAGAACTAAAATCTAATAAGATGAGTATATGTAAATAAGTGTGAAATGCTAATAAGAAAAAGAGAGATTTACGGAACTAGTAAAGATTACAGACTTGACTCAAACTTTAATAAAATTTTGTGTGTTGACAGATGGGTCAAAGGTACATCGAATGGTACCAATTTCATTAAGAGGTCACGCCCACTTTCGGAGGGGCGGGGCTTTAAACTTAAATTCTTTGTAAATATACTTGGGACCTGGCATTACTTCTGTATAAAAAAACAATGACAATGCCTGCAATTTCATTAACATTTTACATAAAAAAAATAATGGCTCAATGATTATTGCTCCGAGAAGGTTGGTATTGCATTTGAGCAATATCGGTTCAGCGGTTCAAAAGTTATGACCGAAAATGTAAGGACACCTCAAAAATTTTGGTTTCAACATAACCTAAAAATACAAAATGCTTTAATTCGGCTGCTGGTTGGCATATGTGAACCGAATTGAACACCGAATGGCATTTAAACAAGTACGAAGATATTTTTTTACAAAAAAGGAAAAAAATCGAGGATTTTTTGTACCACACAGTGACCCCAACGATTTTTAATTTAAAAAAAAGGAAAACTTGGTCTATCCTTATCTACAAGTATGTTTCCTATCGAAATGTAAATAACGTTGTAATTTTGAATGTATGTAAATCTAATCACAAATTCAAATCGATCACAAGAAAATTAATTAAAATTTGGTCAGGACGACAACGTCGGTCGTGTACGCGTTAGCATGAATTAAAAATATATAATTATAAATAACTTTTTATTTTACAATAACTTTTGTCGAGTTCTAGCAGAATACATTACAAATTACTTAAACTAATAAGGTAAAACCTAAAGATTTTTTGTTAAATTAAATTTAATAAATGCAATCAAATTTGTAATATTTTTTTAAGGGGGAGGGGGAGGGGAACAAATAAAGGTTTGCTTAAATAAATAAACTTATTAACAAAAAGTGTTTTCGTTTTGTTGTAATATTTTTTATAAACTGGAAGACAATACGTAGCACAGCCCTTTAAAATCCCCAATAAGGCAATAAAAGTTCTTAAATACTCCTAAGATCACCAAATTACTTCATGGTTGGCATAGCTACAGCCGCCTGAGTGTGACTAACATCAGTTTCACGCCATAATTGAGTAACAGTCTTGGTTTGTGTATAGAACTTAACGCCTTGTTTACCATAGAAATGATGATCACCACGGAATGAACCACGAGTACCGGTGAAAGAGAACATAGGCAAAGGCACAGGAATTGGAACATTAACACCAACTTGACCAACATCAATTTCATTGACAAATTTACGAGCAGTAGCACCATTAGTTGTAAAGATGGCAGTACCATTACCGTAGGGATTAGCATTGATCATTTGAATTGCTTCATCAAGGGTATCAGCATTGAGGATGACCAAAACTGGACCGAAAATTTCTTCTTTGTAGCAGGTCATATCGGGAGTAACGTCAGTTAAGATGGTGGGTCCTACAAAGTAACCATTTTCAAAACCGGCAACCTTATGACCACGACCATCTAAAATAAGTTTAGCTCCTTGTTTGACACCAGATTCTACCAAATCGTTGATACGTTGTTTAGATTGAGCACTAATAACGGGACCAACGTCAGTACCGGGAATATGACCAGCATTAACCTTCAATTTTTGGGCACGTTCTACTAAATCGGGAATCCATTTTTGAGCTTCACCTACGAATACAGCGGTAGACAAAGCCATACAACGTTGACCGGCAGCACCAAAAGCAGCGCCAGCCAATTGATTCAATGTGTTTTCCTTGTTGGCATCAGCCATGATAACACCATGATTCTTAGCACCCATGTTGCTTTGGACACGTTTTCCATTCTTGCCAGCACGTTCATAAATATATTTACCAGCTTGATCGGAGCCGACAAAGGATACAGCTTTGATCTCAGGAGCATCGCAAATGAAGTTGACAGCATCATGTGCACCATGGATAACATTAACAACACCTGGAGGGCAACCAGCTTCATTCAACAATTCCATCAACAACATGGTGGAACCGGGAACGCGTTCGGAAGGTTTCATCAACATGGTATTACCGCAGGTAATGGCAACAGGGAACATCCACAAGGGAATCATAGCGGGGAAGTTGAAGGGAGCAATACCAGCTGTAACACCCAAAGGTAAAACCAAGGAGTAAGTATCCATATCACGGGCAACATTAGCAACAGTTTCACCCATTTGTAAGGAAGGGATACTGCAGCAGTGTTCAACAACCTCTGTAAGTGGAAAATAATAAAATCAATCAATCAATTAAAACTTTAATTATACGAAAATATAATTTGAATGTGACTAAAAAATAATGAAAGCATACTTTTAGGTCCGTTCAATTACCGTTTACTACAGCTTAGGGTTTCTAAATTCCCGGACTTTTTCAATTCCCGGGAAATCGTTTTAAAAAAATCGTATTCCCGGGAATTCCCGGGAATTTTTTAATTAAAACAAATTTTGAACTTTACCATATGAAAATTGTTATATTACAAATTATGGTCGTATTTTCCAATTTAAAACCAGTTTTGATGTATTCTTATGTAAAATAGTTTTACTAACCTCTTAAATATGCGTAGAAAGTTCATAAAATCTATTTTTTGTAGAAATATTGGACCGTGTCATAGTTTATATTTGCATTGACATATTTCCACTCCATGCAAAATTGTTCACAATTTGGAAATACCCGATTTTGCATCAAATGCGGTTTTAATAACTTTTTGGAAAATTTTTCTAATTTTGACTACGCCAACCGTAAGAAAATCATATCTTGAAGATATATTTAATTAAACTTTCGAATTATTTAAATTAATTGGTTTAAGGCCAAGGTTCGTTACAAAATATTTTTTATTCACGGCCGATAGATATCAGGCTTTTACTTCATATATGAAATTTTAAGCTGAAAACCAGGTTTGTTATATATTTTTTAAAATATCGATATTTTTGTTTAAGCACTATAAAGATTGTTGTTTTTGAATATAAAATACTAAATTTCGTGAAGACGAAATCATTGGAATTTTAGATTAAGAAACTTTTGCCAATTAGCAACCAACATTTGAAGTGAAATTTTGTTTGATTCCGTATTTTGTCACGGAATCGATTAAAGAAATCGATTAAAGAAATCGATTAAAGATATGCTGAAGCATATCCTCACTAGTTTTTCTTTAAAAATGTTAGTTTTTTCAAAGTTTTAATGTCATTTTTATTAAATCATTTAAGATCATTTGTGTTTAAAATGTGTAAATTAAATATATTTTTATTAAAAAATTAGCGACGAATTCCCGAAATTTCCCGAAGAAAAAATCCCGGGATTTCAAGAAAAAATTTTCCCGGGAATTCCCGGGAAATTTTTCCCGAATAGAAACCCTACTACAGCTGGACATTTTCAATACAAAAAGTAAACAAAACTTTCCAGTTATAGTAAAAATAGTTTAAATTTTGGGCAATCGAGTAGACATTTTATTCCCATTTCCAGTTTAATTTCAGAAAATACAAATATTTCACTTAAATTTGATTTGTGAGTGTTTTTTACACTTATTAAAGATTTGACATTTTTCGGGAAACTTTGATGTGGGCTATTATATGGTCGGTCTTGACCGACTATAATTTTCTTACTTGTTTTTATAAATTTTGGCATGCTGAAAACGGTCCAGCGATTTTCAAGATATCGCCATTTGAAATTTGTCAAAAAATTTCCAAAAATGGTGGTTTTTTCCGATGTTCAAGATTTTTTTTTTTTTTAAATATCAAAAATTTTTTTCATTGACCTAATTTGAGCCAAATTAAACTACATATTTTAAGTTCGATCAGTTTACAATTTTTGGGTAACATTTAAAAAAAAAAAAAACATTATATTAATTTTGGCATGCTGAAAACGGTCAAGCGGTTTTCGAGATATCGAAATTTGTCAAAAAATTTTCAAAAATGGTGATTCCTAATTTAAGCCAAATCAATTCATATAAAGTTCGATCAAAGTTTAGAATTTTTGGTAATCAATTTAAAAAAAAAAAACAAAACTGAACGAAGGGTGCCACGGGTCAATATGATGGGATTTGGCTCAAGCTTTAAGAAAGGGTTAAGGAAAAAATTTTAAATATAGTTTTTTTTTTTAATTTTTCTCGACCGTAGGAAAAAAACTGACATTTTTGCAAATTTCAATTAAGCTATGTTTACACCATACCACTCAGTCGTATGATTTTTATGAAAAAGCAAGGTTTTTTTATAGCATAATTTTAGGCATGTAGTAAATATATAATTGTTATTAAAAAGAAATAAAAAACTCTACACATTGCTAAATTTATAAACAATTTATTTAATCTTAACTTTACAAATTTAGCAACATGTAAAGTTTTTTGTTGTTTTTAAATAACTATCATATATTTATTACATGCCTAAAATTATGCTATAAAAAAATCATACTTTTTCATAAAAATGTGGTATGGTGTAAACATAGCTTTAGTGATATCTTGAAAACCGTTCGACTGATTTTAAAATTTTCTGGATATTCGTGTTCAGTGCATCAAAATAAATATGATGTATCGCAAGCCATATAACAAATTTCAGAAATCCAAAATTTTGATCGCTGAACGGGTTAATTTAATCTGATTGACCTCAAATTTATACTACATAACTTTTAGGTCTAAAAATATGCCCGGACACTTGGGAAAATCAAAAGTTTAAGAAAATATGCCACTCTAATTTCAAAAAAAAATTTGTAAAATTTTACAACTTCACTTTTTTAAGCATTATTCATATGAAGGGCTTATTGTAAAAACTCGATACGCAACATTTAATTTTATGGTGGTTTTTGCTTTAAAACTTTTAAAATAATGTAGAAAATATAACTTTTGCAGAACTTTTATTCTCAATATACTTGTGCGAAGGGTTAAAGCAAAACTTCTGCCAAAAATCTGTCAATGGAACATCAGCAGAAGGCGAAAAACACGAAAAAATAAAATGTTGCTTATCAAGTGCTTGCAGTAAGCCCTTCAAATAAAAAGTCGTTATTTAAAATAATTTAATGAAAATGTTCTTAAAAAAATTTGTTAGCACCAGGAAATTTTTCATAAAGAAAAAAAATAAATTTTGTATTATTTTTTTAAAAACTTACGTAAACCACGCAAAACATCACCCTCAGCATCAGCCAAAGTTTTACCCTGTTCCTTGGTAATATTCTTGGCCAATTCACCCATATTCTCCTTAATCAAAGCTTGCAATTTAAACATAACTTGTTGGCGGGACAAAATAGAAGAGTTACTCCAGGATTTGAAGGCTTTTTTATTGGATTCTAAAGCAGTTTGCATCTCATCTTTAGTACATTTAGGTACACGAGTAACAACTTCATTGGTGGCTGGATCATGTAAATCAATCCATTCTGTGGTTTTGGATTCTACAAATTTACCATCAATGAACATTTTAGTGGTTGGAGCGGCCGAAGAGTAGGCACGCTTAGCCAAAAAACGGGCCTAGTCAAAATAAATTAAAATAAAAATAGACATGTTAATTAAGAATGTATACAAAAAAAAATAAATTAAAACATTGTTAAATGATTAAATATTTGATTTAGTCTTATTATAATATCGATTGCATTCTTTGAAACTTTTAAAAATAAATATTTAATTTTTATAACCTCCACTTACAAGAAAGGTATTCCATGATTTTCACTGTACATTAGGGGTATAACCAAAATAAGAACCTATCATAACGGTATGGGCAATGTTATGTAGATAACAAAAAACGATATCCGGGGTCATTTTGGTTCAAAAACCTTCGGCACCGATTGCAATTTCTTAAACACCAAAAATTTTATTTTTTTAGATTTTTTTGGTGGGTATCCTTCTCTTCCAACGTTTTTTTGATTTTTCACCGTTTTGCAACAAAAATAAAACAAGAAAAAATTAGCGTGTTATTTTTTACATTAGATATATGGGTTGCCTGAATAATTCAAAAATAATATTAGCGAAAACTTCATCGCGATCGGTGCCGAACCTTTTTTAACATTCGCGAAAAAAAGAATATACATTTTCTATTGATTTTTTATGTACTTTCTCATTATGATAGGTCCTTTTTGATATTTGCAAAAATATGCAAATGGTTATATCCCTACTGTACATACACTGAAAAAAATAGCTTCGTGAAATTAATGAAAATTGACTTAACCTTAATGAAAAATGACTCACGTTTTCAACCGAAGACAGGTTTCATTTGATTAATGAAACTGGTGTCATTAAAGTTCCTTTCAATGAAAACTTCCATATAAATAATGAAAATATTCGTAGAACTTTTTTGAAACGTTTTATGAAGTTTTTCATAAAATGTATGAAAATATCCATTGATTAAATGGGAAATAGTAGTTGGTAATGAGCGTATGATAATTTCTTTTTTCAAGTAACTAGTTGCTAACTTTATTAAGGTTTTGATATGGGAATTACGATAAATTCATGTTGGTTAAAGTTATCAAAATTTCCATAGAAAGCCCCTAATCAAGTTAGGAACAAGTTACCTAAAAACAGCACGTATCATACACCCATAAGTGAAAATTTGCATTAATAACAATTTTGGTAAGTCACATGTAACCATCACTGTAACCGTCACTGAAATTTTATTTAGGGGCATTCACAGACTCAATTCCGATCGGATTTGAAAAAAAGTTGTTACTCGTGAAACGCAAAACAATTTTTTTTTCGGAATGAAATCACTTTCAAAATCAAAGTGGAATTGAATTGCTAAAAGTGGTTTCATTCCGAAAAAAGTATTTGCTTTGCGTTTTACGAGTGAACCACTTATTCCACTTCCCAAGGGAATTGAGTCTGTGACATGACCCTTAATTGCACACTTTTTATGGTTTTCACCTACACTGAAAAAAATAACCTTCCTGATATTAATGAAACGGATTCATTATTTTGTTTTCATTACTTAAATGAAGGAATTCATAATCTGATTGAAATTTCATGCATGTTATGAACAAATTTTATGAAACTTGTTTCATTAGATTTCATAATTTCATTAAAAAATATCATAAGATTTTTTAGAACTAAATACAACTCTGCGTTGCGAATAAGAGAAAGAAAACAGAACAAAAACATACGACGCGTTATTACACCACGCGTGTTTAGTCTAATTGTAATTTTTACATGTGTGTTAACTTTTTTCTAATAAAATAAAATAATGTTTTTATTAATTAATATTCGAGCTCGAGGTCTAACGATTTTTATTTTAAATTTTTATTAATCCAATATTTCAACTTTCTTTGAAAGTCGTCTTCAGGGTAATCTAAAATTTTAACAATACAAACATACAATTGTATAAGTACAAATATATAAACCTAACCAGAAAACAATAAAAGACAATACTAATTACAACAATAACATTTTCCTTACATTAATTGTTTACGTAAAAAAAACAAAAAACTTTAAAAATACGTTGTGTATACACCATCGTCTAATATTGCACTAATTGAGTTTAAACATTTTCCACTAAAATAAATATTGCACTACGGTCCTTTTCTAACTAGATGACGAAAGCTAGCTGCTACGCTCTCTGTATCTGCTTTGAAGTTGATTCGGCTCTCTATTGGAATTTTGATGATCTCTAACATTTCTAACATGTAACGTTTTTTGTAATTGTTTTCGCTCTGCATCACTTGTACACTATCGAAGTTGGGTGTGTGTTTGTCTTTGACACAGTGGTTCACTAACGCTGTTTTTTGTGTAGAAATAGTGTTTCTTAATCTTTGATCAGATTTGTGTCCAGCCAATCTAGTTTTTAATTTATTTTTCGTAGTACCAACATATACTTTATTGCACTTTTCAGAATTATTACCACTACAAGGAATTTTGTATACAACATTTGATCTTTCTAATTTTTGTACTTTGTCTTTTGTCTTACTGTATAATTTTGTTACTGTGTTATCCATTTTATGAGCCATCTTATAATTTTCGTCATTAAATAATTTTGATTTTTCGAATCTTTCTGATAAATCTGGAACATATATCATCGATTTATAAATTTTTAGGTCCTCAGTTATGTTTGAGGGGTTTTTGTTGCTCTTCTTGTTGTCCTTAATTAATTTGTTAGTTATTTTAATTGGAAAATTATTGTCCGATAATATTTTCCTAATCTTTTTTACGTTTTCTCCGTAAAACGTAATATCACTAATAGAAAGCACCCTATTAATGAAGTTTTTGGCTGTATTTATTATTATTTTCTTTGGGTGTTTAGAAAAATAATTAATTAATCTGCCTGACGCACTTGGTTTTTGGTACCAATTCACTTTCAAACCATTATTTTCTCTTATTACTATGGTGTCCAGATATGCGAGTTTGGAATTTTGTTCTTTTTCTATTGTAAACTTAATGCTAGGGTGAAAATTATTTAAGTTCGTCAAGACTTTATTTATTTCACTTTCTCCGATTATACCAAAAAGGTCATCTACATATTTTGTCAATAGTTTTGGCTTGTTTGTCAAATTCCCAATACATGTGTCCAAAAGTTTCTCCATGACTATATCTGCCACAATAGGAGATGCAGGAGAGCCCATCGGTAGTCCTTTCTTTTGGTTGTACACCTTATCCTTATACATAAAATACCTGTTATCCTTTATGCAAAATTTCAAAATACGTAAAAATAATTGTTTCGTCATATTTGTATATTTTGAAATATCTTCCCATTTTCCTTCAATTATATTCATTGCTAGGTCAACTGGTATGCTAGGAAACAATGACACTACATCAAATGATATTAATCTCTCGTCTTCATTAATTGTTGTATTCTTAACTTTATCTCTAAATTCTATGGAATCCCTTACGTTGTATATCGAGTTCATTGTAATTTTCTTTAATATTTCAATAATGTATTTACAAAGTTGAGTTGAAGGAGCATTTATGCAAGAACAAATCGGCCTTAATGGATAACCTTCTTTGTGGATTTTGGGAAGTCCATATATTCTTGGTGCAATCGCCACGTCAGTTTTTAGTTTCTTTCTTTCTAATTGAGAAATTATTTGATTATTAAACAGTTCTTCTACCAATTCGTTGTTAAGTTTTTGTAATGAACTCGTGGGATCCTTATTTAGTCTTTGGTATGTCATTATGTCACTTACTATCTGTTTCATTCTTAACTCATACTCATCTCTTTCCATTGCAACTGTGACATTTCCTTTGTCCGCGTTTAAAATTAGAATATTTTTGTTGTTGCTTAAAAACTTCTTAGATTTTTCCACCGCATTGATTGTAAATTTGTCTCTGTTATTAAATTTCATTTTATTTTTGTGGTTATCAATAATTGTTGTAAATTTTGTCCTGGCTATTTCTTGTTCTTCTTTGTCTTTTATTGTTTGTATGAAATCTTCACCGTCAGTAATGTATTTAAGCATGGGGAATTCTGCTTTGGGTACCGGTAATGCATGTTTTTTGCCAAGTGACAAAATCCACTGTACATCCTCTGGAATTTCTGTTTTTGATTTATTGGTAAACCACTTTTTGTTTAATTTTATTTCCAACTCGTTTTTCTGTATTTCCCTTAAATTCTCAAACTTTTTTCTATGTCTATCCTTAATTTTGTTATTAGTAGATCTCTCGATAATCTCTTCACTGTTCCACAATTCTATCGCGTCTTCTTCTGATAATATATTTTCCAATATTTTAATAATTTTCACCCTATTTTCTTCATTGTATTTCAACATTTCGTGTTTTTGTTTCAGTAATAAGTTCAGTATTTACTGAAACAAAAACACGAAATGTTGAAATACAATGAAGAAAATAGGGTGAAAATTATTAAAATATTGGAAAATATATTATCAGAAGAAGACGCGATAGAATTGTGGAACAGTGAAGAGATTATCGAGAGATCTACTAATAACAAAATTAAGGATAGACATAGAAAAAAGTTTGAGAATTTAAGGGAAATACAGAAAAACGAGTTGGAAATAAAATTAAACAAAAAGTGGTTTACCAATAAATCAAAAACAGAAATTCCAGAGGATGTACAGTGGATTTTGTCACTTGGCAAAAAACATGCATTACCGGTACCCAAAGCAGAATTCCCCATGCTTAAATACATTACTGACGGTGAAGATTTCATACAAACAATAAAAGACAAAGAAGAACAAGAAATAGCCAGGACAAAATTTACAACAATTATTGATAACCACAAAAATAAAATGAAATTTAATAACAGAGACAAATTTACAATCAATGCGGTGGAAAAATCTAAGAAGTTTTTAAGCAACAACAAAAATATTCTAATTTTAAACGCGGACAAAGGAAATGTCACAGTTGCAATGGAAAGAGATGAGTATGAGTTAAGAATGAAACAGATAGTAAGTGACATAATGACATACCAAAGACTAAATAAGGATCCCACGAGTTCATTACAAAAACTTAACAACGAATTGGTAGAAGAACTGTTTAATAATCAAATAATTTCTCAATTAGAAAGAAAGAAACTAAAAACTGACGTGGCGATTGCACCAAGAATATATGGACTTCCCAAAATCCACAAAGAAGGTTATCCATTAAGGCCGATTTGTTCTTGCATAAATGCTCCTTCAACTCAACTTTGTAAATACATTATTGAAATATTAAAGAAAATTACAATGAACTCGATATACAACGTAAGGGATTCCATAGAATTTAGAGATAAAGTTAAGAATACAACAATTAATGAAGACGAGAGATTAATATCATTTGATGTAGTGTCATTGTTTCCTAGCATACCAGTTGACCTAGCAATGAATATAATTGAAGGAAAATGGGAAGATATTTCAAAATATACAAATATGACGAAACAATTATTTTTACGTATTTTGAAATTTTGCATAAAGGATAACAGGTATTTTATGTATAAGGATAAGGTGTACAACCAAAAGAAAGGACTACCGATGGGCTCTCCTGCATCTCCTATTGTGGCAGATATAGTCATGGAGAAACTTTTGGACACATGTATTGGGAATTTGACAAACAAGCCAAAACTATTGACAAAATATGTAGATGACCTTTTTGGTATAATCGGAGAAAGTGAAATAAATAAAGTCTTGACGAACTTAAATAATTTTCACCCTAGCATTAAGTTTACAATAGAAAAAGAACAAAATTCCAAACTCGCATATCTGGACACCATAGTAATAAGAGAAAATAATGGTTTGAAAGTGAATTGGTACCAAAAACCAAGTGCGTCAGGCAGATTAATTAATTATTTTTCTAAACACCCAAAGAAAATAATAATAAATACAGCCAAAAACTTCATTAATAGGGTGCTTTCTATTAGTGATATTACGTTTTACGGAGAAAACGTAAAAAAGATTAGGAAAATATTATCGGACAATAATTTTCCAATTAAAATAACTAACAAATTAATTAAGGACAACAAGAAGAGCAACAAAAACCCCTCAAACATAACTGAGGACCTAAAAATTTATAAATCGATGATATATGTTCCAGATTTATCAGAAAGATTCGAAAAATCAAAATTATTTAATGACGAAAATTATAAGATGGCTCATAAAATGGATAACACAGTAACAAAATTATACAGTAAGACAAAAGACAAAGTACAAAAATTAGAAAGATCAAATGTTGTATACAAAATTCCTTGTAGTGGTAATAATTCTGAAAAGTGCAATAAAGTATATGTTGGTACTACGAAAAATAAATTAAAAACTAGATTGGCTGGACACAAATCTGATCAAAGATTAAGAAACACTATTTCTACACAAAAAACAGCGTTAGTGAACCACTGTGTCAAAGACAAACACACACCCAACTTCGATAGTGTACAAGTGATGCAGAGCGAAAACAATTACAAAAAACGTTACATGTTAGAAATGTTAGAGATCATCAAAATTCCAATAGAGAGCCGAATCAACTTCAAAGCAGATACAGAGAGCGTAGCAGCTAGCTTTCGTCATCTAGTTAGAAAAGGACCGTAGTGCAATATTTATTTTAGTGGAAAATGTTTAAACTCAATTAGTGCAATATTAGACGATGGTGTATACACAACGTATTTTTAAAGTTTTTTGTTTTTTTTTTTTTTTTACGTAAACAATTAATGTAAGGAAAATGTTATTGTTGTAATTAGTATTGTCTTTTATTGTTTTCTGGTTAGGTTTATATATTTGTACTTATACAATTGTATGTTTGTATTGTTAAAATTTTAGATTACCCTGAAGACGACTTTCAAAGAAAGTTGAAATATTGGATTAATAAAAATTTAAAATAAAAATCGTTAGACCTCGAGCTCGAATATTAATTAATAAAAACATTTAATAAAAAAGGTCGAATAATAACAAAACTAAATATATAAAATAAAATAATTTTATATTTTTTTGCTTTGTTATTGAAACTTGTGTGTGTTATGCTGGTTATATCTAATTGAAATTACAAGTGAAAAGTTCCGTATAAGTGTTTCTTTTGACTGTTTCTTATAAAATATAATATAATTTGCAAACAGAAAAATAGTTTTTTAAGTCATTAAAATTATGTTGCTACGTTTTGGCAGCACGTGTTTTTAAAGTCATCGCGTTTTTGTCTTGTTTACCTTACAATTATCATTACCAACTACTATTCCACATTTAATCAATGGATATTTTCATACATTTTATGGAAAACTTCATAAAACGTTTCAAACAAGTTCTACGAATATTTTCATTATTTATATGCAAGTTTTCATTGAAAGGAACTTTAATGACACCAGTTTCAATAATCAAATGAAACCTGTCTTCGGTTGAAAACGTGAGTCATTTTTCATTAAGATTAAGTCAATTTTCATTAATTTCACGAAGCTATTTTTTTCAGTGTAGTTTTTACAAACAACAAAATTTTACTCCAAACTTAAATTGGTCTGAATTGCCATATAAGGTAAACTATAAAAGACAAAAACGCGATGACTTTAAAAAACGTGCTGCCAAAACGTAGCAATGGAACAACACAAATTACCCTACATTTCATCACAAAATTTTAATGACTTAAAAAACTATTTTTCTGTTGCAAATTATATTATAATTTATAAGAAACAGTCAAAAGAAACACTTATACGGAACTTTTCACTTGTTATTTCAATTAGATATAACCAGCATAACACACACACACAAGTTTCAATAACAAAGCAAAAACATATAAAATTATTTTATTTTATTAGAAAAAAGTTAACACACATGTAAAAATTACAATTAGACTAAACACGCGTGGTGTAATAAAACGTCGTATGTTTTTGTTCTGTTTTCTTTTTCTTATTCGCAACGCAGAGTTGTATTTAGTTCTAAAAAATCTTATGATATTTTTTAATGAAATTATGAAATCTAATGAAACAAGTTTCATAAAATTTGTTCATGACATGCATGAAATTTCAATCAGCTTATGAATTCCTTCATTTAAGTAATGAAAACAAAATAATGAATCCGTTTCATTAATATCAGGAAGGTTATTTTTTTCAGTGTATACAATTTTAATTAAAAATTTTAAAAAGTTCAATTTTGTTTTGGCGCCCTACACAGAAAAAAAAAATTTGAGTAAATTTTTAATACTATTGAGTAAAAAAGTTACTTAATTTTGCAGTAAACGATTTAATAGTATTGAGTGAACTTATAATAAAAATTTATTAAATGTATGCCAAAAAATTTTAGAAAATTTTTAATTGACACAATTAAAACTTAGCTTGAAATTTTTATTTTTTTTTAATTAAGTTTTTAATTGTGTCAAGTAAAAATTTACTTAAAATTTATCAATTTATTTTTTTAAAAAGTTTCACATAAATTTTATAAAGATGATTTCCAACTTTTTTATAAATATACAAAAAACTACAAACTAAATGAGAATTCTAAAAACTAAGAGACAAAAAATTAAAAAACTATTGAATTTTTATAAAATTATTTACTTAAATTTTTTTAAAAACTTTTGAGTAAATTTTTGATCATGTCAATTAAAAAAAATTACTCAAATTTTATTTTTGAAACAAATGATTACTCGAAAATTGTTGCCCCCATATAATTTTGTTTTTAATCATTGTTTTCAATTGATATAATTAAATTTTTTAATTGATTTCTCAAATTTCCGTGAATTGAGAATAATCACACTTTTTCCTTATTAAACTTTTACAAATTTAATAATATTACTTTCGTGATAGGTTAAAATCAATTAAAATAGTAATTGATGTAATCATTTAGTGATTGAAATTAATTATTATTTTTTAGTGTGTACACCACAAACAAATTATGGGGAAAGATTTTAATTAAAGATTTTTAAAAAGTTAAATTTTGTTTTTAATAAATTATTTAATTGATACAATCAATTTTTTTTATTGATTTTGCAAATTTCTATCAATACTATATTGCTCTTTTTGGAAATATTTCATATTAATTATGTTCTATTCAATTCTATTAGTTAAAAGTATTTGCGTTTTAAATTTGTTGTTTTTATTTATTTTTCCATAGACAAGTAGATAATAGAGAAAACAAACAGCGAATGTTTTATCGTATGTTTAAAATATTTAAATCATAAATTTGCTTGCCAAATTAACGACGTCATAAAAACAGTGACGGTATTCACGTCAGATATGTTTACCCTGGCAAAGTGTGAAATGCAAAATTTATTACAACAAACACATATACACAATTATTTTTGTTTTTATTTCACCTCATGTATTTGTTGTAAACAAAATTTGCATTTCACACTTGCAAGGTTAGAAATTTCTAACGTGAATACCGCTAGTATCAATGAATTTCAATGAGATTCTTATTAGAACAAATTGAAATACATGTGAGTGTATGTAAAGCCTGTAACATCAACTTTGCCTGTGTCGTTTCGTCTATTTTAGCAATTGAAGGTTAATTTAAACGATTTTTAACCCTCTCACTACCGTTCTATTCTTCCAATTGTAAAATATTTTTTTCCAGCAAAATTGCAAGTGTTTATGAAAAAATAACACTGGCAAACTATTGATTAAAAAATCTTCAACAACGTTTGCAAAAAGTACTTGCTTTACAATTGGGGTTTTCAAGATATCGAGTAATAACTAGCAAAATTGACAAACGTCAAAAAAATGTACTTAATATCAAAAAACTTCCCAATTTAAATCAGGAAAGTTTTTCTTAATTTGCTTAACTCAAACACTGAGTAAAATGAATTTACTAAAGCTCAAATAAAAAACTACAAAAAATACATTTGTGCAAATAAAAAAATGCAGCTTTTTATACCCTCCACTTAGTGATAGAGGGTATATACACTCCGCATCATAACTATAGCCGCATTGCATTTTTCGGGTTGTTTAATGTTCAAGAAGTATTTTTATGAAACCTATTATGGTATACTACAGTGTTATAACAGTTCTCTTGTTTTTGTAAATTTGAGCCATCAGCTGTTTGAATTCAGAAAACGGCGACCAATAACTGTATTTGTCAGTGTTTCATAACTATAGCCGCATTTCAATAAAATCAGTTGAAATGAGTTCAAGTCAAAGTTTCGTGGCCAAATTAATTTTTTTTTTTGGTAAAATTCGTTCCTCTATTAATTTTTTAACAAAATGCCACGTGGTAAATTTTTAAATGAAGTCGAACAAGTGAGAGTGTTACATTCGGCTGTGCCGAATCTTTTATACCCTCCGAAATGTAAAAAAAAAATCCAGGGGCGTTTTTTTGGGAGGGGGTTCGTGGGAGACGTTAGGGGGCACCTTCCCCTTACGATTTTGAACTTCTTCTGAGATAAGAATGTTGCATTTGCTTACCAAAAGTACAAAAAACTCTGCAAAAAATGCGTTTTTTCTTGGGTTGGTTTAGTTCTCCAAGGGGGAACTTTTTTCACCTTGGTCCGATTTTGCCCATTTCCGAACTTAACCTGCCTAGGAATATAAGACATATTCGTGCCAAACTTCGGAAGTCTAGCTCTTTTATTTTGGACTGTATCGTGTCCTCTACACACGGACAGACGGAAAGACGAACAGACGGACGGACGGACGTCGCTAGAATGTCTTAGAATCGATCACTGATCAATAAAATATATACTTTATGGGGCCTAGACCGATATTTCGATGCGTTACACACGGAATGACAAAGTGAGTGTACCCCCATACTGTGATTGGAGGGTATAAAAAGTCAAAATTTTAGCCTTTTTAGAAAGTGGTTTAAGTTATCGCGAAATTGGACGAAAAATTAAGCGATCTGACAAAGTTATCCGAAATTTTGTAAAAAATAAAAGTGGATGCGGGATGAACAAAACAGGGGGTCGAAAAAAATGCTATCTGAGAGAGATCAACGCCGTATTATTAACGCTGCTAGCAATTCTATGAAAACTCTTTCGCAGATTGGTAATGAATGCGGCTTGAATGTGTCCAATTCTACAAAAAGTAGAGTCTTAAAGGAGTCTGGAACGATAACAAGACTTTTATTTTTTACAAAATTTCGGATAACTTTGTCAGATTGCTTAATTTTTCGCCTAATTTCGCGATAAATTAAACCACTTTCTAAAAAGGCTAAAATTTTGCCTTTTTCGACTTCATTTAAAAATTTACCATGTGGCATTTTATTTAAAAATTAATAGAGGAACGAATTTTACCAAAAAAAAAATTTATTTGGCCACGAAACTTTGACTTGAACTCATTTCAACTGATTTTATTGAAATGCGGCTATAGTTATGAAACACTGAGAAATACAGTTATAGGTCGCCGTTTTCTCAATTCAAACAGCTGATGGCTCAAATTTACAAAAACAAGAGAACTGTTATAACACTGTAATATACCATAATAGGTTTCATAAAAATACTTCTTGAACATTAAATAAACCGAAAAATGCAATGCGGCTATAGTTATGATGCGGAGTGTATAAGTTTGTCATTCCGTTTGTAACTCATCGAAATATCGATCTGGGACCCCATAAAGTATATATATTCATGATGCCCGATCGATTTTAAGACATTCTAGCGATGTCCGTCTGTCTGTCTGTCTGTGGAAAATGCTGTCGCGGACAAAATATTGCACAGAGATGACTGAAACTTAACATATTTATTGGAAGTTCTCCCGAGAAGTTTGGTATTGCATTTGAGCGATATCGGTTCAGCGGTTCAAAAGTTATGAACGAAAATGTAAGCACACCTCAAAAATTTCAGTACATTCAACATAACCTAAAAATACAAAATGCTTTAATTCGTCTTCTGGTTGGCATATGTGGACATAATTGAACACCAAATGTTATTTAAACAAGTACGAACATATTTTTTGACAAAAAAAGAAAAAAATCGCGGATTTTTTTTACCAAAATTTTTTTTCGCGGAAATTTTTTTTTCAAAAAAATTTTTTTTTCAGAAGTAATTTCCTTTTAAATAAAGTTTTTTGCAATAATCTTTTTGAAATTGTGGAGGGTATCACTACATTCGGCAAGGCCGAATTTAACTTTTTTACTTGTTTCTTTTTGTTTTGAAATTTTTAATTCAAAAAGTTTTTAATAATGAAATTCACGTCAGAAATTTTAGTTTTGCAAAATTTCGCACTGTCAAAATTGCAACTTTATTTGCTTGCTTTTAGAACAACTCCATTTGGCTGGCATTGCTCGAAATTTATTTTTATTTTTTTTAGAAGTAGACCTTTTCGAGGAGAATCCAACGAAAAAAAATCAAGGATCGGCGAGAAATATTTCGCTTTTAACTATAAAGCGATATATCTCGCGAAATATTTCTCGCCGATCCTTGATTTTTTTTGTTGGAATCTGCTTGCCGAGGTTTGGAAAAATGCCAGTAAACTAGAGTATAGCCAAAAAATTTATTAAACATTTTTAAAACAAAAAAAAGATGCAATATTGCAGTTTTGCAAAGGTCAAAAATTTCTGAAGTGAATACCCCGAATATATTTGTTTTGCAAATTAATTACAAAAGAGCGCGATATGTGACAAAAAAATTGGCAAATATTTGAAATTTGTTTAAATCGCAATTTTGTTTATTAACACAAAAAACACGGGATAATAACAAATATTTAAAAAAAATGAACACCAGAAAAACTTTTTTTTAAGTTTTAAAAACGGTGCAAAAATCTTTTCAACAGAAAATTTAAAAAAGTTAAAGGGGGAGGGGGTAATATAATTTTATCATTATTTAAAAACATTTTTAATATCCACGCCCACGAAAGGGGCGGGCAAAAAAAAAATATTTTTTTTTATTTCCCTAATTCGAGTGCAGGACCTTGAACTTTTTCTTACATTAAATTGTTTAATTTGCTTAACAAAAATTTAAGAAAAACATGTGAAAATATGGCGTTTTTCAGAGGACGGTTAAGTTCTTCAAGGGCGAACTTTTTCCCCCTGGTCCGATTTTGTCCATTTACGAACTTAAACTGCCTGGACCATAAGACATATTCGTGTCAAACCTAACTAGTCTAGCTTTTTTATTTTGGACTGAATCGTGTCTAATACAGACGGAAGGACAAATGGACATTCCAGAAATGTCTTAGAATCGATCAATAATATATATAATTTATGGGGTCCCCGGCCGATATTTCGATGCGTTACAAACGGAATGACAAAGTGAGTATACCACCATACTGTTGTTGGGGGGTATAAAAAAACTCTTTAGTATAAAAATCGGTAGAATTTTTTGTTGAGTGATTACCACTAATGTTTAAATATAGTAAGGTAATTTAAAAATATACCTTTTATTAAAGATAACAGAAAAATTTTCCTATCAAAAGATATTCTTATAAATAGCAAAAACCCAAAGATAAAAACATTTTATAAAAATAAAAATTATATAACTTTGATAACAACAACATTAAAAACAATTCCATATCCTTAACTAAAAAAGAGGCAGCTTAGTTAATAATAAAAAAAAACTTTAAGAAACAATAAATGATAAAGGTGTTGCCATGTGTGTGTTGCCTTAAATCACAAGTTTTGTTTTTATTTTGAAGTTTTTTTATGCCTACAATATATCAAAAGAAATTGTTATCAACAAATGCTACGTATGTAGTTAAATTTTTATGATTATTCAATAATTCATAATACTTCCATATCAGTATTAAACCCAAAACTTAAAAAAAACCTGCAGGGGAGCTTCCACCACTTAAGTTATCAGACCATTCGTTTAAATTATAGAGATAATAAATATATGGGGGGTACTTAAAGCATTGCGATAAAGAGACAAGTTTTTATTAATAAAAAAAAAAATTAAATTACGTAACAAGAAATAAAAAGAAAAAAATCCAGAATTCACTAATTTCCAAAATTCCTACATTTGTATAAACATGTTTTGCAATTTAATTAAATTCAATTTTGTTTTGCTCGTAGTATTTGCCAATGTAACAGCACTATTTGTAATTTTTTTTTTTTTGCATTTTCTTATATTTATGAAATTTATTTTTTTTTTTTCTTCCTCTCACCTCTGCACCAATTAAACGAACCAACGACATTTTTTTTATTAAAGTTTTCAGGTTAAAAGACAAGAGCAACTACTAAACCAACCGGTGGTTCCACTAGAACTAAAATGTGTTGGCAAATTTTTGCTCTGCTTTACTACTTTTGTATTTAGCATGGTATCGTCGTATTCGCAGTATCCCAGCAAAAAAAAATCGAAGTGGTGCAAAAAGAATAAGTGATTCACTACATACATAGTAGCTATATGTGCCGATCTTCATATTCCATAAGAAGTACTTTTATAAGCACTTCCAAAACTGCTAAAAAAATGCCAATAATAACAACTTTCACCAGTTTTTTCCTCAATGATTTATAAGTACCATTTTCATATGTGTTTACAAATGCAATTGAAAAGTACAAATTTGTGGCACTTATGTTAAGTATTGGATTTGTTTTGTTGAAAAATTTTTTTTATAATTTTCTCTGATTTAATAAAAAGTTAAATTTTATAAATGAATTAACTTGATATGCCGCAAAAGCGAATTTGTTATGTAAATTATGTTATAAAAAAATACAGTTTCCAGATTTTTGTTAAAATTACCAAATGACTCAAGAAGTGCTAAAAAGATAACAAAAAAACTGTTAGCCCTTAAAAAAGACAAGGGTTAAATAAATAAAAAAGATCTAAGTTGGTATTGCCGTTTAAAGGTATAAAAACTCTTCTAAAAATATACGGTATCTGATTTAAAATGAGAGAATTACTTTTTTTTATCTCTTCATTTTATTTATTGGATGTTTTTTTTTTAACTACATGTATAAAAACATTTTTTTTTTATAATTTTTGGAGTTGTTTTGTAAATTATGTACAAAAAAAACAATAAAAAGTTTCCAGATTATGGTAAAAATCAAATGACTTAAAAAGTGCTTAAAGGGCTAAAAAAGATAACCAAAAAAAGGTGGTAGCCTTTAAAAAAAGGGCTGAATTATAGCCACAAAATGACTAAAAACTCTTCTAAACATTAGGGTATTCAATTAATCGAGGTTTTGGTTTAATCGGCTAATCGGGCAAATAATTAATCGCACTTAAAAAATTATGTTAGTAAAATCAACTGAAAATGTCAATTAAAATAACTACTTTGTAAGTTGTTTTGGGGTCAACTACTTTTTCAGTTAAATCAACTAACAATGTTAGTTATTTTAACTGACAAAAAACAACTGACTTATGTAGTAAAAACTACTTACATTTGTAGTCAAAACAACTAAAATGTAGTAAAAATAAAAAAATCAATATATAATTTTTTTTTTTTAAATATTTTTCAGAAAAAAAAATTGAAGACCAAATTTTTTCCAAGTTTTTTTTTTTAAAAAAAAGTTGTGAAGAATAAAAATAACGAAATTTTTTTTTTTTGGAAAAAAACTTTAAAACTTTTCAGAGATAAAATAAATAAAATTAACTACTTTAAATAACTGTTACTACATCACAGTACTTTTTTGTTAGTTGTTCAAAAAAACGACTTAAAATAACTAACAGAAATAGTTGTTTGATATTTTTCATACAAAAACAACTGACTTTGTAGTTGAAAACAACTAACTACTGTAAAATATACAAATAACTAACATGTAGTAACTTACATAATTTTCTGAGTGCGGGGTTGAGGTTTAATCGGTTAATAATCGGATAAATTTGAATTATTCGGTTAACCGAATAATAAAAATTTTATAAGGGTTCAAGTTGAAAAAATGCAGAAGAAAAATTGAATTTCTAAAAATTATAGACATTTCTGGTATTTCCCATACCGGTTTCAAACACCCCAGTTAGTGTCATCATCAGTAGGATTTTAAATGTCGGTTTGTCCTGTTAATGAAAACTGTTTTTTATATATGTGAATATTTATAGTTTCTACAGAATAAAATTTGACAGTTTCCAACACTACAATTCTATTTCTAGCAATCTCAACCTCACTTCATACTTTCTTTCAACTTTTTTGTCTCTTACATTTTAATTGAATATAAAACTAAGAACTCTATGTACTTTTAAGAATTTTATTAATTTTATTTAAAATAAATCTTTATCCGATATGGCGAAGCTCTATAATGTTAGCCCAAATAAAGATTTTTTGTATGGCACCCTGAAAATTTACCCTAAAATTGATACCCAAATTGATGCCGGGCTTAGATGCACCTCTAATAGAGTTTCGAATTCGGTACTATTATATATCAACAAGACAAATTGGTTGGTTTTCAAATTTGTTTTCTTTTATTTTTTAGGGCCGAAATTGCAATAATTTTATCGGTCGATATCTCCGTAATGAAAAAAGATATCTTAAGGATTGCAAAAGTAATTTGAAGAATAAGTGAAGTATTTTTAGATGTGCTGAACTAATTATACATCATAAAATAATTCTCGGTTTTATAAGGTCCCGAACATTGCGAATATCTGAGTTTATGCAGTACTGTCAATCGAAAATCTAAATATCTCAAAATAAGATAAATCACTTATAAGGCCAGATTCGGATTAAGCGCATGAAAAACTATTAGAAAAATATATACATCCACATTTAATTAATAATTCCTATTAGCTAAACTAAATTATTAAAAACATCGATTTAATCTTAACAATTTCAAGTCTAAATATTACATAATAAATATTATACATTGTTAAAAATATCGTTTTGGTTTTAATTATTATTAGTGTAAATACTAAAAAAAAATTAATCTTAAAATCAATCCCAAAAAGTCATGAAATATGTACTTATCAAGAAGTGATGAAAAAATCAGTTCTAAATCACCATATAAAAATTACATAATCACATCCAAAATGCCAAGAAATATATACTTCTAAAGAAGTGATGAAAAAAGCACTTCTAAAAGGTCAAGTTATATTAACATCCCGATCACTACTTCAGAAGTTGTGATAAAGATGTTAATATATATGTACATACTAAACACTAGTGATATTGTGTGTCACGCCCATATAAAATTCATCAGTGTTTCAGCTGAAGAAGAAGTACATCTGGTTCATAAGTTGTGGTGAATTTTGTAGTGAATGGTAAGCTCTTTTTTTGCTGGGATTCTATGAATTTCCATGGCATTTTTGTTGTCTGGATTTCTTTTTGTCATTATCATACATGGGACTATTTGATTAAATGGACTTATAAATTGATAACACTACTAAACATCAAAAATTTGACTGGGACTCGACTAGAGTTGTCAACTATTCGGCATATTTCAAAAACCGGTTTTCGAATAGTTAAAAAAACCGCCGTTTTTGAAAAACCGGTTTTCGGTTTTTTTATTTGAAAACCGGTTCGAATAACCGGTTTTTTCGGTTTTTTTAATAAAAATAGTTTAAAAAAAAGGTTTTTATTTACTTTCAACAAAACAAAAAGAGGAAAAAAACAAGTAAGAAAATTATAGTCGGTCAAGACTGACCATATAATACCCAACACCAGAGTGTCCCAGAAAATTAGTCCCATGGATCTATTAGATCTATATGTTGTCAAATCTTTAATAAGTGTAATAAACACTCACAAATCAAATTTGAGTGAAATAGGCTTCTATTTGTTGACAAAAAACCGCTTTAACTGAATATCGGCCGAAATTTTCACATGGGTCCTTAGTCCAAAAATGGTCCGATGATAATCAGATTTAATAAGGTACGCGTTTAACATATACAAACAAAATTATAATTAATTTTTTTTTTTTTTTTTCATGAAATTTAAGAGATTTATGTGAAAATCGGGAAGGTGGTTTGGGGGCTACAAGAAGAACTGGCCCGATTCCTTTAAAATTCGGAATGGTGATTTGTAAAGACAAAACACGTTTACCTGCCAAGTTTTGAAAAGATACCTACTATAATATAGTTATTAGTCATTTGAGCCAAAACTAAAGAGGACCTTTGTATGGGGGATAGGTCTAAATATGGACCGATTTTCCAATTTCAATAGGCTTCGTCCTTGGGCCACAAGAGGCTTAAGTTTAAAATTTCAAGTGAATTGGTTAAAAATTGCGACCTGTAAATAAAACTAGATTGATAAAAAATTATACCCCGCTTATAGCGAACTTCGTTTATAACGAACTATTTTTACTGGTCCCTCGGAGTTCGTTATAACCGGGTTTGACTGTAATATGTATAAGAAAATTTTGCTGGCTGGCTGCTTGCTGCTAAATTGTGAAGAATCACAACCGCGTCCTTTAATCTTATTTTTTTGTCATTCACTATGAATTAAGAAACAAAATTTCATATACTGAGTTGTATTTTACAACATTTTTAACAAATGATGACAAAAAAATGAAGTATTATATATTCGAAAATGTCGAATAATTCGACACCAAAAACCCGGTTTTTCGAATAACTAGAAAAAAACCGGTTTTAAAAAACCGGCTTGAAAAAACCGGAAAAAAACGAAAAAACCGGTTTTTCGAATAATTCGGAAACCGGTTTTGACAACTCTAGACTCGACCTTATACATTTGATTAAAATATTTCTGCTGGTTAAAAATTCGGTCTCCAAACTTTTGCATCACATCAGGTTTTTAAGACAATTGTCAAAAAACCGTCGTTTTGAAAATTTTTGGCAACCTATAGCGGATGAACCCGATGTGATGGAGACTTAAAAATAAGTCGAGGGTAAAGCTAAAACATTACTTTTTAAGATGCAGCACTCATTTGGTTAGTCGCCTTAACCCTTTGGGCACTAATTGTTTTTCAATGATGTCTTATTCCCCAGTATCGAAAAATACGTTTTCGGAGGAAAAAAATCTTGATAAGAGACAATGGTGCTCCAATGCTTAAAGCGACTGTTCAAATGAGTTATGCATCTTAAAGAACAATGTCTGGGCTTTACCCGTAACTTATTCTAAAGTCGTAAGCACATCGAGTTAATCTGCTGTGACGATTTTTTTTTGTATTTTAAATTGTTCAAAAACCTGTTCTAATGGAAAAGTTTGGAGACCGGATTTGTGACCAGGGCGATAATTGTAATCATGTGTAGAAGGTGGCATTCTATTAGCCTTAGATTTTTTCCATATGATTAGTAGAGGAAAAAATCCTTTGAATATTTAACCTTTACCCTCGACTTTTTACATTTGTAAGTCGCCATCACATCGGGTTTATCCACATTGAGGTTCGAAAAATGCCTAAGACTGTGAATTTTTTGAACTTTTACCTTAATTTTCTTAAAAACCTGATGTGATGGAAAAGTTTAGAGACCAGATATGTGATAACTAGAATAATTGATAGTAGCTGTGTAAGGTCGCGTCCCAGTCGCAATAAGTTTTTTTTGAATATTCAGTGTGTAATTACATTGACATTAAATTGTAACTAATGGCAATTACATTTTAAATATTGTCATTTTTTTTAATCAGTACCATTTCCAATTTTATTTCAGACAGTAAAAATTATGTTTCAAAGAATTTCCAATTATATTTCAGAAATTTCCAAATATATTTAAAAAAAAATCCAATTATATTTCCGTCGTTTTGAACATTTTTGGCAACCTATAGCGGATGAACCCGATGTGATGGAGTCTTAAAAATAAGTCGAGGGTAAAGCTAAAACATTACTCTTTAAGATGCAGAACTCATTTGGTTAGTCGCCTTAACCCTTTGGGCACCAATTGTCTTTCAATGATGTCTTATTTCCCAGTATCGAAAAATACGTTTTCGGGGGAAAAAATCTTAATAAAAGACAATTGGTACTCCAACGCTTAAAGCGACTGTTCAAATGAGTTATGCATCTTAAATAACAATGTCTGGGCTTTACCCTTAACTTATTTTAAAGTCGTCAGCACATCGAGTTCATCCGCTGTAAGTTGTGAAATATGTCCAAAAACTAAACTTTTTTTGTGTTTCAAATTTCTCTAAAATCTGCTGTAATGGAAAAGTTTGGAGACCGGATTTGTGACCAGTAGTGCGATTCAGTAACTTTTTTAACGAAATTATCGATATCGTTAATTAAAGAGAATTGTCGGTTGTTTTAACGAATATCTGATTCTATAAATTTTTCAATTAACGACAAAAATTAACGACAAAAATAGTTAATTTGAAATTTGTTTATTTTGAAATTGTATTGAGAACCGAAAAATTTCGTTAACTTTAACTTCAAAAAAGTTTTTGTTGATAAGTTAACGATTTTCAATAACGACAAAATTCGGTAGAAAAATGTTATAGAATCGCTTTTAAAGACAATTGTCGATAACTAACGATTTTTGACAATATAACTACCGATTTTTGTCGTTAAAAAGTTAGTGAATTGCGCTACAGGACAATAAATTGTAATTTTTTTCAATCGGTACCATTTCCAATTTTATTTCAGACAGTACAAATTATGTTTCAAAGAAATTTCCAATTATACTTCAGAAATTTTCAAATATATTGAAAAAAATTCAATTATATTTTAGAAATTCCTAAATAGATTAAAAAAATTCTAATTGTTTGTCAAAAACTTTCAATTATTTTTCATGAATTTTTTTATGTAATTAAAAAAAAAATAAGTTATGTTTCAGAAATTTTCTTTTACATATACAATTTCAAAAATGTTCATTTATATTTCCGAAATTTCCATTTATATTTCCGAAATTTCCATTTATATTTTAGAAATTACCATTTATATTTCAGAAATTTCCACTAATGTTTCAGAAATTCAATTTTTATTTCAAACTTTTGCATTTGTATTTCAAAAATTTCAATTTGTATTTTAAAATTTTGCTAAATACTGGTGTATTTTCAAAATTATATTTTTATTTCATTATATTTTTATAATATTAATTTTTATATTTTTCATTGGCAATAAATGCGAATGATTTTTTTTGCAAACATTTTAATGGCAATTAAAAACTTCCATGTATGTATATGAAACAGTAAAATGTGGGTATAATGAATTATTGAACTATGTTTTTAGACGAAATTTTTGGATACGTTTGGAATTAGACCAGTCATTTTTGATTAACCTTTCGATGCTGATTCCGATTTTGGTTTCCAAATTTCTTTATCACGCTAGGTTTTTAGGAAAAAAGGGTTTTTGGCATTTTTTAAATTTTTGGATTCGCGCTTGTTTTTGATTTACCTTTTGCTGCTGATTTCAAAAGTTCACAAAATTTTTTTTGGGTATTTGCGAGAAATTTTTCGGAGACGACAAAAGAATGATTATAGCAAATGAAAAATTCAAGGAACAATATATTATGGATGACATGCAAAAGTAGAACGTGCACGCTTTAATTTGAGATCTTTTAATGGTTTCTACAACATTGTGTTCACCCGATAGAAGCTCTCGAAAATGAAAAAGAAAACGTGTTTTGTAATTTTTGACCTTACCCAGCAAAAACTTGCATTACCAAGTAATGAAATGTGTAATGGGAAATTCAAAAGTTACACGCAAAAAAAAATCTGTGTCGGAGTGAGCAAAAATCTGGCATAATTTTACCAAAAATATGCTAAAACTACAACCGACGAAGTAGTTTTCGTAATTTAGCCAAAACACTTATGTAAAAAATTTTTAAGAAAATGCTAATGCTATTTAAGTAAAAACTTGGTAAAATATACCAAAAGAGATATGGTGAAATATACCAAAATTATTACAAAATATGGCTTAAAATAATGCTAAAAATTACTACATTTATGCTAAAATAAATTTTCAATAAATTTTTGTAAAAATTTGTATATTTGTTGAATTTAAAATTTTCACAGAATAAATCCATATTAATATAATAAATGTTGTGTATGATTTAATTTACCACCGACCAACTGACCCTTTTTGAAGTAAAAGATCCACTATAGCTTCACGAATTTATTTAAAAGCATCCTGTAAAAATATAAAATTATTACAAAACATAAATTTTTAATTTAAAAAATTGGTAAACCCCATTGGTCTCTTGGTAAGGAGGAACACTTACTATGTTATTCCATTTGTCACTCATCAAAACAGGTCTAGACTCCCTTGCCTTTGCGTTTTTAGGTTTTAATTTTATAACTAAAGGCAGGACTGGTGTCCACGCTCTTTATTGTAGTGAAGGATTCGCCATAGCTTAAAAAATTTATTTAGCAGTACCCTGTAAAAATAGAAAATTATTACCAAACACTAATTTTTAACTAAAAATCTATCAAACCTTATTGGTGTCTTCGGAATGCGGGTATACTCATTTTATCATTCCATTTGTTATTTATCGAAACATACGTCTGGGACTCCATTGGTTTTTCTTAATGAATGGTGTTTTAAGTGATGAAAGCAAAATTAACTTTAGCATTCTTTTATCCTACATTTATTTATCTTTTAAAAAACAAATTATTTATTTATTTTTATTTATTAATTCATTTTAATTTTATTTATCAATTTCCTTTTTACGTTTTTATAACACAAAAAATAAACGAACAACGCACACAAAAATACAAAATGAAAATGGCGGTCTGTATTTGTTTTTTTTTGTTGTTTTCTTCGATAAATTTTTGTGCAATTAATTTGCGTTATTGTGCAAGCTACTTGGTTATTTTACATAAAAAATGAATTATGTCACTTTAACATCGACAAGCATAATTTTAGCAAAAATTTGTTAAAAAATTTTTTTTGGTATGAAAAAAGTTTTACCAAGTAGGATTGCTCAATCTTACACAGATTTTTTTTTTGCGTGTATAACTACTAACTAATTTTCTCAAAAACCTGACGACGAAAAAACCTGACGAAAAACCTGACGACGAAATCTAACGGTGGTCGTTATGTCCCAAATTCACTGTAGTTGGAGCTGGAAGCATAAAAAATTGTAGTGTTGTCTTCATACAATTGGGAGGTAGAGGGGACAAATTGTGTGTGACATAATGAGAAAACTAGATTTTGTTACTCTCTGTTTTGTTTTTTTTTCCAAAGAAGCTCTTTTAGTGAGAGACAAACACGTGTGGTACTTTGTTTTATGCTTGCCATTTATTGTTAAACAATTTTTTTTAGTTTACAATCCACAAATTATTTATAAGATCTGGAAAATTTATAAGGGAACATTTTTAAAATTATTCAGAAAATGATTTGACAAGCAGATCAAATGTTAAACACACTCCGAAAAGACAAATCTTAACGAAATACTAATAGTCTAAACAGCTCTTACGAACCACGTTAGTAGCTCGATGATAGCCACCTATTTTCTGGTTATGAGTAAGGGTGTTAGTTTTTGGCAACCCAGTTGGAAAATGTGTCACTGAGGAAATTTCCACAGTGATTCCTTGAGGAAATGTCCTCAGGCTCTGACAAATCATAGGCAATCCTTGATGACATGTCCTAACATTGTCAGCACTGAATGTTTGCTTTAAGAGTGTGGACAATTCCTCTAAGACGTCTAAAGGAAAATTTTTCAGAATAGCAGTATATTAAATTAGAATTTTAAATCTGGGCAACTCTTTAATTTCCAAGAAAAAGATGGCAATATTATCGACTTAATTAAAATAAAATCAAAATCTAACAAGTAGAATAAAAGTAATAAATAGACAAACAATTTTAAAAATAAAGTTTGGAACAAGTGGTTAGGTGTGAGACTAATAAACTGGAGGTTCCAGGTTCAAATCCAGTTGGGACTAAAAAAGGCGAAAAGTTTTTTCTATGAGAAAGATAATTTATAAAGGAAAATGGATAAAAGTAAAAACTAAAGGAAATACGAAAATTTTTTGTATTTTCCCATGACCTATTTCAGACATTTCCCCAAAGAAGTCTTAGGTGACATGTCCCCAGAAGGTCAGCCCTGACCATTGCTGACTTTGAGTGAGGACATTTTGAAAATTTGTATGAAACTGTCCTCAACCCAGTACATAGAGATGTCTTGTGGATGTCAGGTATGACTCTGACATGTCATCGCTCCGTCACTGAGGATGGCTCGAGGACGTTGCCAACTGGGAAAGAAATTAAAATATACGCAACATATTTTAGTTCACGATTCCCTGGACATTTTCAGGGTCTTGTAGTAACTGACATTCTAATAGAAATGACAATTCATTTATTTCCTGGTTAAAATAATTTTTTTGTTGCATTCCTTTTCGTTTCTTGTTGAAATGCATTATCGTTCCATTTTCATTTTCCGTTTTCGTTCAAATAAAGTTTCTTTTTGGGACCAGGGGGAAAAATATTCTCCCTTCACAGAAAAAATTTGAAACGAATTTCAATCAACAAAACGTCGGATTCAATCAATTTTTTGATTGAAATTCCTCCAACTAAAAAAATTGTTATACCAATCATCAAATTGTAGGTGATTGATTGAAATTTTTTTCAATCAAACAATTTTTCGATTTTGATCAAAAATATGATCGATTTTTTATTTAAAGTCAATCAAAATAATGATTGATTTAACAAATGAATTGTAAGCTTATGACAAAATTATCAAAAAATTCATCTTTTTTGCTTTACAATATGTTGCCAACAATAAAAAAAGTAAAGCCCGATTATTTTGTATATTTTTGAAAAAAAATCTGGTATGTTGAAAATTTTTAACAAAAAAACATTGATTGACTCATTTAAATTTTGTTGATCAATTCATTTAATTGAAAATTTTTAGCCAAAATTTTTTTTGTGTGTTGAAGAACTAAACCAACCTCTAAAAAAAACCCATTTTTTACAGGTTGGATTATACATTTGAACAGTTCATGCGAATAAGGGCGAATAGACCATTTGTATAATTTTACAAATGACGATAAAAACGCAGGAAACGGTTTAAAACTTATATTTTTGTGAACTTTTTTGCATTAATGGATTAGTGCATTATGCAAAAATGTTGGAAAAAATATTAGTTTTTAGTCGTTTCCTGCGTTTTTGTTGTCATATGTAAAAAATACAAATGGTCTATTGGTCCTTATTCGCCTGAACTGTTCATTTGTTAAGCAAATGAAACATTTTAATGTCAGAAGAAGTTCCAAGTCCTGTACTTGGAAACCGGGGATCAGCAAATGTGTTTTTTTTTACCCGCCCCTTTTTGTGGGCGTGGATATTAAAAACTATTAAATGGCATTACTTAAGTGCAATGCCAATGGCCGATGCGATGTTTTTTACACATCATTATTTTTTGTTTTCCTTAAAAACATTTTTTTCGCGGATTTATTTTTTTTACTATTCTTTTTAATAAAAAAAGTAGAACTATAGATTTTAAAAGTTTTCATGGGTTCAAGTTAAAAAATGTAGAAGAAAATTTGATTTAAAAAAATTATAGACATTTCTCGCATTCCTATACCGGTTTCAAACACCCCAGTTTGTAGTGTTATCTTCAGTAGGTTTTCAAATGTCGGCTTGGTTGGTTCGCTTCGTTTTCAATTCGATGGAAATTAATTGTTAAAAAGATTTTATTGTGTAAGTTTTTTTGTGTCGAACGCTCTGAAACGATGTTTTAAAAAAATATAGCAAAAACATTTTACTAAAATCATTTAAACAAAATTATTTCTCTCAATGTACCGGAAGTGTATTCAAAGGAAATATGATATTGCCAGCTTGAAAATTTTAAACATGTGTGAAAATTACCGGCAAAAAAAAACCAACCACTTTTCCGACCAAATACAGATGATATTTATTGTTTTATAAGAGTAATTTAAGAGAAAATATAGAAAATTCCAAAAAGGATGTACTACAGGTCCTTTCTATTGATTTTTAACCATAAAAAAATAACAGTTACTGCAAAGTGACAGTTTTAATGATTGTCAAATAATAACAACCAGAAAAGTAATAAAAAACACAAAGAAAAAAAATCTAAAAGAGTAGACACGAAATTGTAATAAAAATAAGGAAGAAAACAAATTCTGACCAACAAAAAAAATAAAATTGTGAGAAAATTATAAAAGAAAAAAAAATATTTAAAAAAATATAAACAAATAAACAATTTAAGATAAATTAAAAGTAATAAATTAACAATTAAAATATTGAAAGTTAAGGAATTACCAACTAGCAAAAATACTAGAGTACATAAAGTGTAGTGAAAATAAAAGAAAATTTTAGAAAGAAATTTTATAAATTTTAACAGCAATAAAATACAGTTTTAAAAAACTCGCAAGCTATTAATTTTTTGTTTAAAAACATAATTTTATATCAAACGTTGTTTTTTTGTTAAACAAAAGTTAAAAATTGTGCTAAATTTTTTTTTTTCGAACTATTTGTGAAAATTTATAAAAAATTTTATATTTTCAAGGATATTTGTAACCTACCCCACTTTTTATTAGAACAAATAAAACACATCAAACTACTTATTTACTCACGCACATCGTTTTCATATTTTTCTAACATTTATGAAAGTCTGCTAATAAAATTATTTTCTTGGACAAATATTAAACATGCAATAATTTAGAGATTTGGATTTTTTTTTAATTTAAATATTAAATCAATAAATTTATAAAAACAACAAAAAATTTGCAAAACAAACGTTGCTAAGGAAAACATTGCAAATTTTTTAATTTCACTTCCGATACATAAGAAAACATATGTTTCCAGGAGTAATTCCCAGATTGCAATTCTTTAAATTCTTTTAAAAAAGGAAACTTAGTAAAGATGTATAAAACTATACGACACGGTGAAAATAGTTTACAATATACTATTTTACCACAAAATGATGATTTTCGTTTGGAGGGCAAAATCAAATCTACTGGTGGTGGCAGTGTCAATAAGAAAAATAAAGTTAAGAAACCTAAAAGGAGATCCTTTTTTGCCTATTTAGGTTTACTATTTGTATGTACGGTTATTATCGGTGCTGTATTGGTGCCATTTTTAGTATCAGCAGAGTGTTTACCTAATCCTACGGAATGGTTTTTAAAAACAAAAGCCGCCTTCACCAAGGGCACCACAGGAAATAAGATGCCCGTTATGGGGCATCCTAATGCTCAAGCAAATATTATGCTTAACAAGGGTAATTTGGCTATGAATACTATAAATGTGGGTAAATCGGTTAAAATTATCAATAAAGATGGTGTGGAAAAGATTATTTTAAAAGTTAATAAAACTTCGACATCGGAAGAGAATAATACTTTAAATATACCCATACAAAATGATCAGGCCATTAAAAATAATTCTGCTAACAATAGTTCTATGATAACTCCCGAAACAAATTCGGTTATTAAGGAAATTGAGAGTAAAACAGATGTATCGGAAAATGAGAAAATCACCATTACCCATTTAAATATCAACGATCATCAAATAGACTCGACTCCACAAAGTATTGTAATAGAAAATGAAACTACTTTTAAATCTGTAGCACCCTCAACTTTATTGGAAATATCTACCACCACTACTACGGCCGCTTCTTTATCGCCTTTATTAAATCGTCTCTTGACTTCAGCCTCGGTACCAAACGTTCCCCGGGCTTCTTTGCAATCGTCGCTTAATCAAAATTCAAATAATTCTTCTACCCAACAACCCACCATTACAACACGCATTATGCAGGTTCCTTTGCTAAAATCGACCGCTAAAAAACCGGCCATACCACCGGTTTTAGTTAAGAATCTATCACCTATACAACCTACTCCCGATACAAGTGATCTCAATGATATTATACCTGGTAATATGGGAAATAAGGAAATGAAAAAGGATAGTGGTAATTCGGATTGGATACACTCACATTGGCCCTATATTGATCCTTCAACATATTTTCAATGGAATGTAAGTAAAACAGAAATTATTTTAAAACACTATAAATAAAACAGATTAAACAAAATTTTAGAATAAGAATTTTCGGAATATTTGTATAAATATTACTCATACGCTACGTTGAAACAAGAAAATACAAGAAAATTACTAAATTATTATGAAATTCAAATGCGATTTTCTCGAAAAAAAAAAACGAAAAACACATGACTGAATTTTTTTTTGTGTGGATACCCAAACATCTAATCTTTAAAAAAAAAAAAAAAAAGTGGCCGGATTTTTTAAAAATTGACTTTTTTGGATTTAAGAAAAATCATTCTTTTGGATTCAAGAAAAATCATTCTTCCATTTACGCTTTGTTCAAGTTTAACGATGATGCATTGCCGAATCTCAGATATGAGCGTGTCTCCACAGGTTTGAACCCCACATTCGACATCTAACTGTTGAAAGATCAAGGTTATATATATTTTTTTAATTTAAAGCAAGTTCGGTATTCCGAATCTTCAAATACACTAGGTCCATTTTTGTTTTTTTTTATCCTCAATAAATTAAGATTTTTTTAAAAAATGCACGCGATTTTTCAAAAGCTTTACTTAGAAAATCCAATTGGAATGAATCTATGGAGTTTGTTGCATAAAAGCTTTACTCAGCGAAGCCGTTTGGGCTGAATCTATAGAGCTTGTAATCTCTAATTTCGCCCAAAGTCCGCTACTCAGAAAAGCTTTATTTAACAAAGTTATTCGGGCTGAATCGTTAGTAACCACACATCAGTTTACCGGTTATTGTATACCCAAAGCGGCTCCATTATATTATAATTCTTTGTTTAGTTTGTAAATTATCTCTCATTTGAGTAGCCAGTGACTACTATACTTTTTAAATGCAGTATAAATTAATAGTCACATATCGATCGTAAATTATCTTCTAATTTACTTTAAATAAATAAATTTTTTGTTTTAATTTTTATTACTTTTTCTCAATCACACACAGGGTTATAAAACTGAGGATAGTGTTTTATTACCAGCTTTATTGGGTTTTGCTCTAATTGGTGTAATTCTTATCATAACAGTTTGTTTGGTGGCACGCAATAAGAGGACAATAGTTACATCAGTGAGGAAACGTAATCGTAATGTAAGTACATGCTAGTTTTAATTATTTTTTTACTTATAAATTTAAATTTGAAGATTCCAAAGTTTTGATTGAAAATTTAATTCCATGCCCATAAATTTCTGATCATGTATGCTCCTTTTAAAATATTTGTGCAAAAAGTATTTTATGCACAATTCGCATTTCTATGTTGTAACTTTAATCCGATTTAAAATAAATTAAAAAAATAAATTATTTTTAAATAAATTTTTATTAGAAAATTTTGTAAGGACCTAAAAAATTTTTTTATCATAAAAACACATTTTCGGTTATGTACAAATATTTAGAAATATTTTAAATTTAAAAACAAAACGTTTTCACTTTGTTCGAAACTTTCCAAATTTCAAGTCACAAAAGGAACCCAAAGACATTACCCCACAGGTCCAATATTTTTTGTGTTAATATTGATCCTATAAGGCAATTTTTTCCGACAATTTTAAAATTCGAAAAAAAAATTTGCTCCACCATAATAATATACTGTGTAAAATTTTTTTTTCAAAAAAACTACTTGCTCTAAAAAGCGACTGGTTTTGGGACAATATCAAACAAAAATCATTGGTTCAGGGAGTTGAAGAAGAATTGGTTGCAGGACAATAAGATGCGTTCTGGAACCGATTGTTTGGATCAGCAAATTTTGCTGGGGCAATATCGATATCGAGCGCCAAATCTTTTATACCCTTCAAAATGTAAAAATAAAAAAAATACAGGGGCGTTGTGAAGGGAATCACGCGCTAAAAACACTTCGAAATGTTAACTTATAGTGCGTTTACATTGGATTTCTAATCTAGTAAATTGCGATTTTATAGTGCGTTCACTCAAAAAATTAGGTTAGTAAAATCAACTGAAAATGTCAGTTAAAATAACTACTTTGTAAGTTGTTTTGGGGTCAACTACTTTTTCAGTTAAATCAACTAACAATGTTAGTTATTTCAACTGACAAAAAACAACTGACTTATGTAGTAAAAACTACTTATATTTGTAGTCAAAACAACTAAAATGTAGTAAAAATAAAACAATCAATATATATTTTTTTTTTCAGAAAAAAAAATTAGAGACCAAATTTTTTTATTTATTTTTTTAAAGTTGTGAAAAATAAAAAAAAAAAAAAATTATTTTTTTTTTGGAAAAAAACTTTGAAAATTTTTCAGAGATAAAAAAATAAAATTAACTACTTTAAATAACTGTTACTACATAACAGTACTTTTTTCTTAGTTATTCAAAAAAACGACTTAAAATAACTAACAGAAATAGTTGTTTGATATTTTTCATACAAAAACAACTGACTTTATAGTTGAAAACAACTAACTACTGTAAAATATACAAACAACTAACATGTAGTAACTTACATAATTTTCTGAGTGTTTACATTGGATTTCGAATCTAGTAAATTGCGATTTTAATCTACTTTGCAATCTGTACCGTTTATAGTGCATTTACACTGGTCCTCTAAGCTAGCTTAAAGTAGATTGTGGCTCCAATCCAGTTTCAATCTACTAGATTGCCCATACAAATTTATTTTTTTCAATCTAGTAGTTTAGACTCTAATCGGCAAACGCAATCTTGTAAAGTTTAATACAACTCTGTATTTCTATTATTTCCATTTTCCAACACTGAAAAACACCGACACAAAGCCTGCCGTTTTGATGACGCCGCCAAGTATGTTTATGCCGCCGATATTGTTATTTATAAACGCCGTCGCTGGCCTTGTTAATCATACGACGACTAATTACCGTCGCTATCTTTTGACGCAGTCACACACATTTATTACCAACTTGTTATTATAAATGCAAATCTTAATCTTCTCAAATGTAAAAAATGCCAATGTAAACGGTACAGATTGCAAAGTAGATTAAAATCGCAATTTACTAGATTAGAATTCCAATGTAAACGCACTATTACATTGGCATTTTTTACATTTGAGAAGATTAAGATTGGCATTTATAACAACAAGTTGGTAATAAATGTGTGTGACTGCGTCAAAAGACAGCGACGGTAATTAGTCGTCGTATGATTAACAAGGACAATGACGGCGTTTACAAATAGCAATGACGGCGGCATAAACATACTTGGCGGCGTCATCAAAACGGCAGGCTTTGTGGCGGTGTTTTTCAGTGTTGGAAAATGGATATAATAGAAATACAGAGTTGTATTCAACTTTACAAGATTGCGTTTGCCGATTAGAGCCTAAACTACTAGCACAGACTAATACAGACTCGACATATATGACAGGTGTCAAAAAAGTATTATTTAACCATATGGTTAATGTTTTCAAATTATTCTACGAATTAGGTTAGAAAGAGAAAGCTAATATAACGCGCCATAAGAAAAATGGATGCCAGATCGGTTTTTGTTGTTTCACTCACTCCTAAGTCGTAGAAAGTGTTGCCATTTTAGCGTAAAACGGACTAAAAACCGCTGTGTTTTCTCCTAAAACCGCTTAGTTTTTCCCCAGTTTTTCTTATAAAACTCTACTGTCGAGTCTGTATTTAGTCTGTGCTACTAGATTGAAAAAAATAAATTTGTATGGGCAATCTAATAGATTGAAACTAGATTGGAGCCACAATCTACTTTAAGCTAGATTAGAAAACCACTGTAAACGCACTATTAATCTACTTTGTAATCTGTACCGTTTACATTGGCATTTTTTATAGTGCGTTTACACTGGTCCTCTAAGCTAGCTTAAAGTAGATTGTGGCTCCAATCCAGTTTCAATCTATTAGATTGCCCATACAAATTTATTTTTTTCAATCTAGTAGTTTAGACTCTAATCGGCAAACGCAATCTGGTAAAGTTAGATACAACTCTGTATTTCTATTATTTGCATTTTCTAAGAGAATAATCACAATTGGAGCGGGAAGCGTTTTTCCGCAACTGTTTACACACGTTTTGTATTAAAACAAAAAACCGCCGCGTTTTTCCGCCAAACTAGATTCAATTCTATTTACATGAGGACAATTGCGGAAAACCGCTTACCGCTCCAATTGTGATTATTGTCTTACACTGAAAAACACCGACACAAAGCCTGCCGTGTTGATGACGCCGCCAAGTATGTGTATGCCGCCGTCATTGTTATTTGTAAACGCCGTCACTGTCCTTGTTAATCATACGACGACTAATTACCGTCGCTGTCTTTTGACGCAGTCACACACATTTATTACCAACTTGTTGTTATAAATGCCAATCCTAATCTTCTCACATGTAAAAAATGCCAATGTAAACGGTACAGATTGCAAAGTAGATTAAAATCGCAATTTACTAGATTAGAAATCCAATGTAAACGCACTATTACATTTGAGAAGATTAGGATTGGCATTTATAACAACAAGTTGGTAATAAATGTGTGTGACTGCGTCAAAAGACAGCGACGGTAATTAGTCGTCGTATGATTAACAAGGACAGTGACGGCGTTTACAAATAACAATGACGGCGGCATACACATACTTGGCGGCGTCATCAAAACGGCAGACTTTGTGTCGGTGTTTTTCAGTGTTGGAAAATGCAAATAATAGAAATACAGAGTTGTATCTAACTTTACCAGATTGCGTTTGCCGATTAGAGCCTAAACTACTAGATTGAAAAAAATAAATTTGTATGGGCAATCTAATAGATTGAAACTGGATTGGAGCCACAATATACTTTAAGCTAGCTTAGAGGACCAGTGTAAACGCACTATTATCGCAATTTAATCAATGATTAGTGCTAATCAGTGTTTGGAAACGTCAAATTTATTTACAATTTATTAATGATAAGTAGTTTCCGACCGAACGCATTCTCACAGAAATTTTTACAACGCGGTGCGTTGAATTTTACAAAATTAGGGGGTAAATTACATAACCCATAAATAAGGCAACAGAAAACTAGCATTTATAAATTTATTTTGAGCCCTAAAACTGTGCAACAATATATTTAAAACAGTACTCAGAAATTAAACATATTTTTATTGAAATTTGATTCAAAGCAATAAAGAATTATGAAGGAATGTCCCAATTTCCTCCTCTTGAAGCTTTTAAGGATGTGTTACATCAATTAAAAACATTTGCTTTCATTTATGAAATTTTATAATACGCTTATTTTGTATAGCATAGTTTTAGGCTTTAAATTAAATGTATAAATGTATGGAATTGTAAAAATACCCCATATTGCAAGTCAGGAACTTCACAATCTGGCAACATACATCTTTAACTACAAAAAATATCAACCCTGTAAAAAAAATGGTTCATTTATTTAAATGCAGGTGGCGTCATGATCAAATTTTGACAGTTAAATAAAATTATTTGAGAGAATTTGATTTGTTTATGAAAAACAAAAAATAACTAAAAAAAAATATAAATAAATTTAAATAACAATTATAATACAGCTGGACTTTTAATTTATTTGCACTTTTTAATTTATATTTTCAATTTTTTTTGTTTATTTTTATAAAGAAAAAACAAACCAAAACAAAAAAATAAAAAGTGCTCTTAATTATTTGACATTTATAGGGATTTAGAAAACTAAGAGAATCTTAATGAGAGATTTCCTTAAGATAATTTCTCTTAATTTTTTGATTGCATTGAAAACCATCGGATTTGCTGCGTGGCATTTTTTTCTGCCAGTTTATACAATTTGACGTGTAAAAAAATCTTAAAATCTCCGAATAAAAAAAAGTCAAGAAAAAATTTGTCTTGTACATTTCAGTAGTAAACGAACAAGAAAGTGGAGGAGTGGAGATAAAAAGAAATAAAAGTTAAAAAAAAAAATTACTAAATTTTAGTGAAAAATAATTAAAAGCTCAAAACAATTGTTTGGAAAAAAGATAAGACAATTTAAACATTTTGTGGTGGTTTATTTGCTGCTGTAGAAAAACTTATTAACAATGGCCATTAAACCTGGTTTGGGACGTAAGACTTCCTCGAAAAATCCACCGATTTTAAGTCATGAATTCGTTATACAAAATCATGCCGATATTATATCCTGTGTGGCCATGGTATTTGTATTGGGTTTAATGGATGAATCCACCGCTCCCTTTGCCAGTGCTTTTATATCGCTGCATCATAATGTATCGGGTGAAGAGCCAACACGTGAACAACCATTTGGTAAACCCTACACCTATATGGCGGGCATTAAAGATTATTGTGCCGTCTTCTTTTATACCCTTACCTGTATCATCATGCATGCCATCATTCAGGAATTTGTTTTGGATAAAATTTCCAGGAAACTACATTTATCGAAATTTAAGCTGTCGCTGTTCACTGAAAGCGGCCAATTGGTGACGTTTTATGTAATGTCATTCCTGTGGGGTGCCAATGTTATCTTAAAGGAAAATTACTTTAGTAAATTCTCCTTGTTGTGGGATGATTTCCCCAACCATCCTATGACATTTATACATAAATTCTACTTTATCATCCAGTTGTCTTATTATCTTCATATGTTGCCCGAATTATATTTCCAAAGAGTACGTCAAGAAGAACAACAAACTAAGATAATCCATTCCATTTGTGGTTTCTCCGTTATCTGTTTGGCCTATAGCTTTGGTTTCCAACGTATTGCTTTGGTATTGCTAACCCTCCACTATTTGAGTGAAATTGTTGCACACATTTTCCAAATGATTGGTGTCTTCGATAAGGATGAAAAGCTAGCCAGTGCCCGTATTGTCAACTCGGCTGTATTTGTGTTTGTACGTTTCACAACAATGGTCATTGGTGTTTTGACATTATACTATGGTGTAGTAGCCACTTCTTCCAGTAAATTGAGAGGATTTTTGGCTTTAGTATCCCTAATGGCTTTACAGGGTTATTTAATCTTCTCCTTTATCACCGATCAGCTTAAAGCCAAACGTGAAGCTAAACAATTAGCTAAACTACAGTCATCAGCATCACAAAAGAAGAAAACTCCCAAGGAAAAGACAAAACGTAAACGTGAATCTGATTTACCCGAAGCTGATCAATCACCTAGTGCTCCTATTAATAATAAAATTAAGGTTAAATAAGTTATCTTTTTCTAATACTTAAGGATTTTCACAACAACAAAATCTTAACATCTTCGTAGAATGGAAATATTTTACAAATTAGCCACAAAGAGGTTCTTTTGTTTAAATTTCTTCAAAAAAAAAAAAACAAACTCATAAGTAAAAGGAACAACTTTAAAAAGGATTTTGATAAGGATTATGTCACTACACCATTTACAAATGTAATTCGAAAAAAAATCTATTGTAATTTGAAGATTCTTATTGTAACTGGAAGATTCCATTTGTTATTGAAAGATTTTACTTATAATTTAAAAATTCCAATTGTAATTGGAAGATTCCAATTGTAATTCGAAAATTCAAATTTAAATTTTGCAATTGTAATTCGAAAAAGATCGATTGTAATTCGAAAAACTTCATTTGCAATTCAAAAAAGATCAATTGTAATTCGAAAAATATCAATTGTAGTTCGTAAAAGATCAATTGAAATTTGAAAAAGATAAATTTTAATTCGAAAAAGATCAATTTTAATTTGAAAATTTTAATTATTATTCGTAAAAGGTCAATTTTTACCCAAAATGGATAAGTTGAAATTCCAAAAAGATCAAAATATTAACTGAATTTCATTTGGTATTTTTTCGAATTACAAATGAATCGAAAAATGTCGAAACGGTCTGACTTCGAAAATAAACAAAAAAAATTGTAGCGCTCAGTAGTTTTTAGATACATTTTTATGAAACTTTCCGTCCTGTGATGTTTCTGCTTAAACTCTCACAATTATGGCGCTAAGAAGTGTTAAGAATTGACAGTTGGAAAAAATAAATCAAACAAAGGACCATGTCATACGACTCAGTTCCGTTCGAAAGTGGAATAAGTGGTTTGCTAAAACAGAACGAATATTTTTTTCAAAATTAAATCAATTTCAAAAATTAAAGTTAAATTGTATGGAAGAGAGGCCCTATGCTCCAACGGGAGAGAAGGATGACAAAAGAAGAAGTATGAAACTTGTTTCATACAAAAAAAATATTTTGTTTGGAACTTGTTTCATACCAAAAAATTATTTCGTTTTACGTTTTTAGAGAAAATTTTTGACACCACTTACGGAATTTACTGTGTGACAGACCCAAAAATTATTTAGACATTTAAAATTTTGAATAATCTTTTACAGATGTCAATTTTACATACAAAACCTTTAGTACTGCTATGGTTCTGTTTAAAAACTTAAACATGGAAGCATCTTTACAATCCAAAATTAGTTGTTCAATTTACTTATGAGTCTTGTCTACTTTAAAAAAAGCATTTAATTCATTTTTATTATTACGTCTATATAAACAAACATCAGCAGTTAATATTTTGTATTTTTTGTTTTTTATTATTTTTTTACTTTATTTAAAAATTTGTTATTCAGTTTTTTAAAAAACTTCCAAACATTCTCATATAAAAAAAAATGCTTCCTTTATTTTATAAAAATCACAAAAAATATATATTTTTTTACTACAAAAAAAAGTTTTTTATAATTTTCTATAAAAAATAAGTTTAAAAAAAAAATCACCGTAGTTGTTTTAATTTTGGCCTATTTTGTGTTAGTTATTTTTTTATTAAAGTTTTTTTTTATAAAATCTAAAAAAAAATTATAAAACCCTGTTCTCACTTACAGCTAAAAACGGTTTTTTATAATTTTTTTTAGCAATTTCTTTATGCTATTACAGTATATTGACAGATGTTTATATAGTTTAAATAGTTTTTAGCTGTAATCGAGAAAAGGGTATAAAATATTATTTTAAGGCATGTTTTCAGTTGTTTTTAGAAAATGTTTTAAGAAATTAATTTATTCTACTACAGTATATTGACAGATTTAAAGCTAAATCCCGGTTTTAGTAATATTTTTCGGTTTAATCTGCCAATATACCGTAATAGCATAAAAGAAAATTTCTTAAAATATTTCTAAAAACATGTTAAAAAACTTAACTGAGAACAAACGCCTTTAAATTCTTAGATAAAGTATGAAATTTTAATTCATTTCAAAAAGCTGGTTCTTAAAAAATTTCTTTTATTCTATTACTATTTCTTTTAAAACATTCCAAGTTCAACTTGGCTTTAAGAAAATGCATGAAAAAAACAATAAATTCCCCAAAAAAAATTATATTTTAAATAATACAAAAAAAAAAACAGTAATTAAAAATAAAATATTTTTTTACATAAAAAAAAAAAACTAAAAACTTGCATTTTATTTACATCTACACTTGTTGTAACAACAAAAGGGTTTATTGTAGGCAACTCAAAATGTTTTCCAAAAACACAAACAACTTAATAATTTAGAAAGTTTGTTGTTTTGTTTTTGGTTGGTCAATTTTATCATTCTCAAGGTTATTATTTAAATTTTTTCCAATTAATTAAACCGGATAAAGTAGTTTATGTATTGATCTGGTTATTTAGTTGCTGTTTTGTTTAACAAATGATGTACCTGCATAGTAACAAGGCCTACTGTTTATGTGCGGGGAAAAGATTTTGTATATAGGAAAGCTTTTGTTGCAATATTTTGTATGTGATTTTTATAAAAAAAAAAAAAATCTATCACATCGTTACCTAAAATACAAAAGGCCGTAACCAACAAAAAATCGGAAATCGTCTGATTAATACTTCTCTACACTAATCTACAAAAATCATCTTATTGCACAGACTTCTTTCTCCAATTTCTCCTAAACACTAGTCTGTCATCAGAAAAATTTTATCAAATCCCCATCTCGAGATAGATATAGGCATTTTTATTTTTATGCGGACCGAGCCCTCAAATGAATAAATGTTAAACAAACAAATGAATTAATGTTAAAAAGGGTATGCTAAACGGATGCATATTTGTATACCCTTCATCCACAATTTGTCATTCCGTGTTTTACGGAATGACGGACATTCTGGCGGTGTCCGTCTGGCTGTGGAAGACACGAAGCAGTCCAAAATAAAAAAAAAATCTAGACTCCTGAAATTTGGCACAAATATGTCTTATGGTCCTAGGGTGGTTAAGTTCGGAGATGGACAAAATCGGACCAGGGGGAAAAAATTCCCCCTTGAGAAACTAAACCAAGCCCTAAAAAATATAATTTTTTACAAGTTCTATTATGCTTTTGTTAAGTAAATGAAACATTTTAATGTCGGAAGAAGTTCTCAGTCTTTCACTTGGACCCCGGGGATTAGAAAATGTGTGTTTTTTCCGGCCCGCCCCCTTTTGTGGGCGTGGATATTAAAAAATATCTAAATAATGATAAAACTCTTATTTTTATTACAATTTCACATGCGAATTCTTTTTCGGAAAATTTTTTCTAAAAATTGTTTGGCGTTTAAAGGGCCAAGACGTCAAAAAACGTGTTTTAAACATATCCGATGCCAAATTATCAAAAAAAAATATTAGAAAACAAGTGAGAGTGTTAAATTCGGCCGTGCCGAATCTATAATACCCTCCAACATATAAAAAAAAATTGCAGGGGCGTTTTTTTTAAGGGGGGGTCAGAAGGGGTCATTGGGGGACACATATGCCCATGCGGTTAATGTTTTAAAATTCATTTATTATGCTTTTTGAGCTTAAGTAATACAATTTTATCATTATTTTAAAACATTTTTAATATCCACGCCCACAAAAGGGGGCGGGCAAAAAAAAAATTTTATTTCTTAAGTCCAAGTGCAGGACTTTGAACTTTTTCTGGCATCAAATTGATTCATTTGCTTAACAAAAATACAAAAAACCTGAGAAAATATGGCGTTTTTTCAGAGGTTAGTTAAGCTCTTCAAGGGGGAACTTTTTTCCCCCTGGTTCGATTTTCCCATTTACGAACTTAAACTGCCTAGAACCAAAAGACATATTCCTGCCAAACTAAACGAGTCTATCTCTTTTATTTTGGACTGCATCGTGTCTTATACAGACGGACGGACGGACATACGGACATTCTAGAAAAGTCTTAGAATCGATCATTGATCAATAATATATATACTTTATGGGGTCCCCGACCGATATTTCGATTCGTTACAAACGGAATGACAAAGTGAGTATACCCCCATACTGTAGTTGGAGGGTATAAAAAGTGTGTGTTCTAAAAAAAATGCAAATTTAATTCAAAATTTTAAATTGTTTTGCAAATGTTTCTGGATCTACTTGATGGAGTTCGAATTTTTACCCCAGGTTCTCTTCGTTGGAGTGTCAAAAATTAGGATAATTATAAGGATAATGGCATAAAAGGACCTGACCGTATTAAGGCGGAATTTCTTGCAAAAGTTTGTGTTTAATGTGGATTTTAAATTTAAAAAAATATGCATAACTTTAAGATTATTGTGTTTTTAAATTATTTGGATTTTTTAAGTAAATTTTCTAATATTATTCCTGTGAAAATCCCAAATGTATTATTTTTATTGACAAATTTAAATTTTTCTTGGGGTGAAAAATTATACTTTTTCGATTTACTAAAACGAAGGTCTTGTAAAATTGAATCTAGGGTCATCAAGCAAAAAAAACGTTTCGATTCTAAGGGGACAAAAAAGCGGAAAAATTGTACGTTTTTTTAAAAATATTGAACAAAAATCTCAGAATCTCAAAATTTAACATTAAGGATCCTCCAGCCGAATTTACATCCGACAGAAAGACATATTTTAAAATTAAAAATTTTAAGGGAAAAACAATTGGTGAAAATGGCATAAAATAAAATGGATCTTTTTATATCTATTGAGATTAATACTCTAGAATTTTTGTATTTCTTTACCAAGTTCTGTTCAAGGTGTCCTCACTTAAATGCAATACTAAAATTTGTAAAGCAACAACAAATAAATATTTTATTCTGTGTATAATTTTGGCAGTTATCGCCAGTTCAACAGACAGAGGAACAAATCTTAAGTTCAATGACCTTAAATCTTAAATTCATTGTCTCGTTGTAGCGAAACAGACCAATACCTCTAGTGTGAATTGAACTTACGACCCTTGCGCTCATAAGTTGGAACGCTACCAACTAACCTACTGAGCCCCTTGCAAAACTCTTTTGCATTTTATGTTGGGGTCTCGAATATAACTACGGATTGAGAACAATTTTGGAAATTACTTACTTTTTTTAACTTCATTTTTGAATATTTATTTTTTTTAGGATATTGAAGAAACTGGAGCTGAGGATAATACCACCTTATTAACCAACACCAATCTATCAGATGAAGATTAGATACTTTAAAACTTCCAATTTCATAGTTTAAGGTAATCTGGTTAAATGCATAAAAAATGTATTAAATTAAGTCAAAATTACTGATAAACCAAAGTTTAACACTAAAAGAAATGCTATGAAGGAACATTTAAGTATTTTTTTTTTTATATTTCAGTTAAAATTAAAACACTTTAAAAATACTAATTCAATATTTTTTTAAAACACAACAATTTTGAATACAACATATATTTAGAGCCGAATACACATAGACGAACATCATATTAACACATAATTTATGTTTCACAGACAACACTTAAATTTTGAAAAACCAATAATATTTAAAAACAACTTTATCATTAAAAAGAAAGAAAACATGAATTAAAAACGCTTATTTATTAAATAAAAAAATCCAGCTCATATTAAGCAAACACAACACAAAAAGCAGCATTATTAAAAAATATTATAATTAAGACAACAAAAACAAAGACATCAAGTATTAAAACTTTCAATAAATTTTATAAAAAAAATATATTAATAATTTCATTACTATAGGCTTAAAAACACATTTTTATAGTATTTTTTTTTATACACACTTTATTTTAATTGTAAAAAAAGATTTTGGGAGAAAAAAATTTAAATTCATAAAAAAACGATCAATACAAATTTAGAATTTAATGTAAAATTTAAAAGTTATTTACTTGAATTGAGAATAAGTTAACTAAAATTTAGAAAATTTTGATTTTAATTTAAAAAATGATGATGATGTTTATTATTCTAAAGACGCATTTAAACGGGATAGAAAACAGTCTGATTTAAAACCAAACACAACTATGTAACCCCTTAGCTGCACCTTCCATAATAATGTTAAGATAAAGCAACACACAAAACAATAACAACAAACAAAAATCTGTTATTGTTTTGTGTGTGTTTGTTGCTTTATGTCTACATAATTATAGAAGGAATAGCTGAGGGGAGGCTCTATGAAAAATATATCTTTGTCTTTGCTCTCCTAGATTTGTTTAACATTTATGTATCTTGAAACACATCTAGTTAAAAATGTCTCTCATATACATAATTATCTAGAGTATATTTGTAGTTGTAAAAAGTGTTATTTGGTTTAAATTTACCACATGTTTCTCCCGTTTAAATGCGCCTTTAAACTTTAAAATCAAATTTAGAAAATTTCAATCAAAATTTACAGTCTGTAATTTTTTCATAAATTGCGAAAATATATACCATAGCTCACCATAACGGTTTCTGATGAATGATCATAAAACTAAAAATGTTTCATAAGGGGTTTTTAAGTTCTCGGGTTTTTTTGGGCGGTAATTGACAAAATGTCCAAACGTCAATAAAATTTAATAAACATCAAATAATTTGAGTCACACTGGTCTTGCATTAAAAAAGTGAAAGACAATTTTGAATATATCGGATATGCTAATTCCAAAAATGCTCTTACTTTTTTTTAGTCATCTTTAGTTTTCGAGATATCGCTAAATTTTAACTTTTCGGAGTCAGCTCTATTTTAGGAGAACTTTTACATCAAAATATTGCACCGTACGCACCAAAGATTTTCCGAATTTTGCTTTCATTATAACTCAAAAACTAAAGATGTCAGAAAAAAGTTAATACCAGTTTTTGGAATCCACCAAAGTTAGTATAAATGTCACTTTCGAATTTTAAACAGCGATTTCTTCGCAAACACAAGCTGATAGAAATTGGAAAAGAGATTCGGAATCAGCTATATGTCTAATGGTCCTAGGCAGGTTAAGTTTGGGAATGAGCTTAATCGGAAAAAAAGTTTTTTTCACCCAGGTACAGGAAAAACTGGAAGAAGAACAAAACTTATCTCTGAAAAAGGGAAATTTTTTAAGAGTTTTTTTTTTTTTAATTTTTATTAAACAAATGAAACATTTTTTAGTTCGTAGAAGTTTAAAGTCCAGGCACTCAAAAAATTTCATAGGTAATATGAACGAAATACTTCGTACATTGTACGAAATATTTCGTGGTTTTGCCGGAACGAAATATTTCGTAATATTTACCTATGGCACTTCGTAAATATTACGAAGTTTTTTTAGTAATATTTACGAAATAAATACGAAAATATTTCGTAAATTTACGAAATATTTAGTATAACTACGAAACATTTCGTGAAAATACTAAATATTTTCGTACATATACGAAGTTTTTTTTTTGAAAATACGAATTATGTTTATTTTTACGAAAATGTTTCGTGAAGTTACGAAATATTTTGAATAACTACGAAATATTTTGTATAATAACGAAATATTTCGTGAAATTACAAAATATTTTTGTACATATTACGAAGTTTTTTTTTGTAAATACGAATTATGTTTATTTTTACAAAAACATTTCGTAAAGTTACGAAATATTTTGTTTAATTACGAAATATTTTGTATAATTACGAAATATGAAAATACAAAATATTTTTGTACATTTTACGGAGTTTTTTTTTTTTTTTTTGTAAAAATGAATTTAGTTTATTTTTACAAAATATTTTGTAAAATTACGAAATTTTTCGTGGAAAAAAAATATTTTTATATATATTACGATTTTTTTTTGTAAATACGAATTTACTTTCGTTACGGTACGAAATATTACGTAGAATTACGAGATATTAAGTAATTTTAAGAAACAAATTTCGTGAATTTACAAAGTATTTTGTAAAATTGCAAAATATTTTTCACATATTATACAAAATTTAGATTTTTTACTAATAATGTGCTCGGAAGTACTCTTTCGCCATTCACCTACTTTTTAATAATTTTAGTAATTTAAAGTGGTTTCTTTACGGAAAAAAAATTGTTTACGTTTTCCGAGCAAAATTCAATTACATTTTCAAACGGAATTGACCCAATAACTTCTCATTAATGTCTCATTAACTACTTAACAGACTGCATTGAAAAATATATCTTGGGTGAATTGACTTTGTGTTATCCTGGAAATAATATAAAATTAGAAACTGTAAACAAAAATTAAAAAAAGAAGGAACAAATTTTTGTTATTTTATTTTTTTATTTGTTAAATCTGTTAAATCTAGTAATTCAGATAAAAAAATCAAACCTCTTGATTTTGTGATTTTTTTTTCGAAAAATATTTTGTTAAATTACGAAATATTTCGTTAAGATACGAAATATTTCGTATTTTTTTGGCTACAAAATGTACTTCGTAAAATAAACGAAATTTGTATTTTTACGAAATTCCAAGTTTTCGTAAAATAACAAAATTTTCGTAATATGTACAAAAATTTCGTAATATGTACGAAAAAAATTTTACGAAATAATACTTCGTATTTTTATGCATGAAATTTTTTGAGTGGGGGATTAGAAAATGTCAGTTTTTTTAGACCCGCCCCTTTTGAGGGCGAGGATAAAAAATAATTTAAATATTAATAAGATTAAACTACTTTAGTGCACAAAGCACAATAAACCGAAATTGTAAACATATACCGTAAGGTGCAAGGAGTCTACCAACCATACTTGGGACCTAAGCATTGAAGCATTAGTTTTTTTCTTGTAAAATGCCAATGAAATAGAAGACATTGGCAATGTTTTTTTATACAAAACTAATACCAGGTCCCAAGTAGGGTTATATAGTCGCAACAAAAAGTCGACTTTTCGACTTTTTTCAATTTCTAAAAAGTCTATTTTTCGACTTTTCGACTTTTTCAAATTTTAAAAAGTCGACTTTTCGACCTTTCGACTTTTTAAAAAGTCGACTTTTTTCGACTTTTCGACTTTTAACTTTTTTCGACCTTTTCCAACTTTTAAAAAGTCGATTTTTTTTGTAAATAAAAGTTTAGTTTTGACTTGTTGTAAGCATTTAGGTGCTATTTTTTTTTTTTTTTTTTATTGTATTTTATTTATCAAAAAAAGTCGAAGAAATCGAAAATGTGGAAAAGGTTGAAAAAATCGAAAGCAAAAGAGTCGACTTTCAATTTATAGATCCCTATCACTGAGGTGTTTACAATAATCAAAAATACTGGTAAATATTGCAAACACTTTCTAACTCATGAATTTGGAATTGACATTTTTGCTTCATATACAAAACACATGGAAATACCAATAGCTTCAGTTGTTATTAAACTCGGTTCTCATTTGAAATTTTTTTCAAAAGAAAAAAATTATTTTCATCTGGCAAAAGTAAAAAAAATAAAAAAAATCTAAAAAAGTCGAAAAAGTCGAAAGTAAAAGTCGATTTTCGGCTTTTTAAGAACAAAAAAGTCGATTTCGACTTTTCGACTTTTTCATACAAAAAGTCGATTAATCGACTTTTCGACTATAGAACCCTAGTCCCAAGTATGCTACCAACTCATAACGGTTGGGGTACTTCCCGAGTAAGTAAATTTGAGCAAATGATTTTTGATTTCTTGAAATAAAGTCTTAATTTTTTTTATTAAAATTAAAACGCCCAAACAAAAGAAAATAAAATTTAATTTTTCATAGAAATAGTTTTTGTATTTAAATTTAAAATCAAATTTTAAAAATTACATTAAAAATAAATTTAAAACCGATTTTAAATAAATTTTAATTTTCTTTTAGATGGGTTTATAAAATTAAATTCATAATTTTTAATTTTACAACAGAAATTTTATACTACTAATTTTTTTTACAATTAAAATTGTGGTATAATTCGATTTGTTTGTTTTAGAGAAATGGTTTAAGAACATGATCTTACTAAAAAAATAGTTTTAAAATTATTATTTTTTTTATTAAATTTTTATTTTATATTAAATTTTGTTTTATAAAAAAATAAAAATTCCACAAAAAACAAGACTGTTTCTTAAATAATTATAAATTTAAAGAATATAAGATCAAGTCGTCTCTCCTTAAACTTAAGTTAAATAATTGGCAATTTTTGAGATTTTTATAAATGTATTTGAAGTACATTCTTATAATTTTTATTTAAAAATAATATTAAAACACCTTTTTATAGGCTTACAATCACTTGAAGAAGTAAAAACAAAACCCAACCCACTTACAAAAAACAAAAAAAAAAAAACTACACCTTAAATTTTTACTTTTGAAAAAAAAAATCTTTAAATTTTTTGTATTACTTTCATGAAAAAACAAAACACCCCAGAATTGTAAAAATTGTAGTTTTCCACACAAAACTGTAAAAAAAAAATGGAAAAACAAATCTATAGTAGTTTTGAAAAAGAAAATCAGAGAAAATTTAACTATTTTTGTAAAAGTGTGATTGTTGTAGAAAAAGTAGTTAGTGTTGTGAACAAAAATAAAATATAAATTAATTTAGTTGGAAATAGTTGTAAACCACAAAAAAAAAAAAACAGTATTTAAAAAGTCCCATTACACTCCAAAAATTAAGAAAAAAAACCCTAGTACTGATAGCTATTTTTTCTCAGTGTAAAAAATTAGGTACTGCACAATTTTTAGCTGGTATTCAAAAAAAAAATTAAACAAATCCAGATCTAAACCAGAGGCATGAAATAAATTTATTTAACTATTTTTTGATTGATTCAATTAAAAATATCAATATTGAGAATTTCAAAAAACTTTTTTTTTGTGTTAAATAAAAAAAATCAAAAAATCGGGGAAAATACACAAAAAAATCGGAATTTAAAAAAAAAAAATTCCGATTTTAAAATAAATATAAATTTCAAATGATATAATTTAAAAAAAAATATATCGAGGGTTTGACATTGATAATTCATTTTCGTTAAGATTTGTGAAAGATTGTTTTGAATATAAGCCCTCGATATTTTTAAATTCAATTGAAATTATGAAACCCGAATTACCTAATTTTTTTTTAATATTAAATGAAATTTTCAAGTTTTATTAAATAATTTACCAATTCAACTTACAATTTTTTGAATAAAAGCTAAAAATAGTGTAGTTCTTAAAATTTCCTTATATTTTTTTTTTTGGTTTTTAATATTTTTATACTTTTCAAATTATTTTAATTTGCTTTTTTTAAGTTTCTTATATTTATAAAAATGCATTTATTTTTAAAATATTTATATTAACAATAATTACAACTCCATATAAAAAAAAAATATTAATAATTTTTCTTAGTAATCAAGCTTTTGTAAGCCATGACTTACTTTAATAAGCAAAAATGTCCAAAAAAATAAATTGCTTCAAATATTATTGAAAAAATAGCACAAATTATATACATACTTAGATCTTTATAGAAAATAATATATTTATTTCATAACTTTTTTTTACTTTAAGCTTAAGCAAAAAGTATAGAATAAATAAGAGTATTCTTCCGCAAAATTTCAGAGGCACTCCTCTCTGGAATTTTGGTCCTTAAATCGGCTTATCTCGAGCATGTTTTGACAGAAAAAAATTAGGAAAAAAGTGATAAAACACATCGAAAAGTGAAAAAACACATCGAAAAGACAAAAAAACTCATCGAAAAGGTAAAAAAACTCATCGAAGAAGAGAAAAAATAAAGAGGAATTAAAGAAAACACATCGAAGAAAAAAAAAGACAAAGAAGAAATAAATATGAAAATGTCAAACTAAAAGGAATGTCAGATATTCAGTGAGAGGATTCGAGCAATTCCATGAGAGGATGAGAGCTAATAGTACGCTAATTAAAGACTTTTTGAAATAATCCGACTTGTTAGTAAACTACTAATGGGACGAATACTCTTATTTATTCTATACTTTTTGGCTTAAGCCAAAAAGTATAGAATAAATAAGAGTATTCGTCCCATTAGTAGTTTACTAACAAGTCGGATTATTTCAAAAAGTCTTTAATTAGCGTACTATTAGCTCTCATCCTCTCATGGAATTGCTCGAATCCTCTCACTGAATATCTGACATTCCTTTTAGTTTGACATTTTCATATTTATTTCTTCTTTGTCTTTTTTTTTCTTCGATGTGTTTTCTTTAATTCCTCTTTATTTTTTCTCTTCTTCGATGAGTTTTTTTACCTTTTCGATGAGTTTTTTTGTCTTTTCGATGTGTTTTTTCACTTTTCGATGTGTTTTATCACTTTTTTCCTAATTTTTTTCTGTCAAAACATGCTCGAGATAAGCCGATTTAAGGACCAAAATTCCAGAGAGGAGTGCCTCTGAAATTTTGCGGAAGAATACTCTTATTTATTCTATACTTTTTGCTTAAGCGTACAAAAAATATATACAAACAAAAATAAAAATCGGTTCAGACCGATTTAATTTAAATTAAAAAATAAAAAAACAAGTCAAAATTTGAAATCTTCAATTTTTTTACAAAAAATATTCTCAAATCTGATAATAGAAAAAATATCTCGAAATCTAAAAATTGTTTACAGGAAAATTTCCTAGAACCGTCGAATTTTTTTAAAGAGAACATATTTGAGAATCTGGAAATTTTTCATATTTTACAGATTATAACAATTTATAGAAAATAATTCCAGAATTTTTTAAATATCTCAGAATCCGAGAATTTTTAAAACTGAACGGCAAAATCTGTTTTAAATAGAATTTTAAGTTACAAAATTTCATTGCAAAACAAACATTAAGCCGGACTTCATGAAAAAAAAATCAAAAAGACAACAAAGGCGAAACGCTAAGAACATGTTTCAGAATTAAAAAAAAAATATACAAAAAAAATAGAAATCTGATCATATGAAGGGCTTACTGCAAAAACTAAGTAAGCAACATTTTACTTTTTGTTGTTATTTGCCTTCTTCTGACATTCCATTGACAAATTTTGGCAAAATTTTTGCTTAAACCCTTCGTACAAGTACCTTAAGTATGAAAGTTCTTCAAAAGATCTATTTTCTACATAATTTCAAAAGTTTTTAGGCAAAAACCACCGTAAAATGAAATGTTGCTTATCGAGTTTTTACAAAAAGCCCTTCATATATAGAAAAATATTTCAAAAACTGAGAATTTGTGTACAGGAAATTTTCCTAGAATAGTAGAATTTTTCTATAAAGAAAATATTTGAGAATCTGGAAGTTTTTTACTATTTTACAGATTATACAAATTTAAAAATATAATAACCCAATATATGATGTTTTTCTTCAGAATCTGAATGGTCCATTCTATTTCAAACCGAATTTTAACTTAAAATTTTTAAGTTACAAAAATTCATTGCAAAACAAACATTGTAACAACAAAGAAAAACAACATGTTTTAAAATCAAATGACTTTTCTACTAATTTTTTTCCCCGAAATCTGAAAATTGAAAAGATATCTAAAAAAACTGAGAATTTCTCTTAATAAAAATGTATCAGATGTAATTCGAAAAAGATCAATTGTAATTCAAAGATTCTACTTGTAATTCAAAAATTTGATTTACAATTCGAAGATTCTAGGTCAGGTTAGATTGTAGTGGCTGCTGACGTTTTACGTCAGCACACATAATTTCTGAGGTCCGTTGTGACACCACGGGACGATAATGGGGTTTTTCTACTAGTCCGTGCCGTAAAACCAATTTGAGCTCCTTATGAAACTCCTAAAACATTGAATTTTGACATCCGACATATCAGAAAGATCATGAAACTCCCTAGATCCCAGTAAAGCCAAGTCTCTGACCAGAAAGTGCCGGACAATAGCAGATAAAGTGTTCGATAGTTTACATCTACTCCTCATCAATGCAACTCTGTCAAGTCATTTGACAGTGCATTAAGCCGCTCTGAGTGCTTTCCCATATGAGAGTTTCCGGTAATTACAACAACCACCGTCGAAATCTACCCACTTGAAAGAGATATCAGCACTCTTGTGCGCTTCTGATTAAGAGAAGACCAAATCTGTAGTGTAGTCTCACACGTCCATCCATTTGCCATCTCTAATTAGTCTTCATCGCAGAACAAAGCCGTAGATTTTTCTTTAAAGTTTCTAGGGGCATACCAATTCGAAGATTCTACTTGTAATTCAAATATTCCATTTATAATTTGAAAATTTAAATTTTTAAGAAATCAATTGTTATTCGAAAGAGAGGATTTCTAATTCGAATAATATCAATTGAAATTCAGTTGACATTTTTCGAATATTTCAATTAATCTTTATCATATTATAATTTATCTTTAACAAATTACAATTGACCTTTTTGAATTAAAACTGACTCTTTTCGAATTACAATTGACCCTTTTCGAATAACATTTGATCTTTAACGAATTTCAATTGATTTTTTTCGAATAACATTTAATTTTTTACGAATTACATTTGATATTTTTCGAATTACAATTGACCTTTTTTTAATAACGATTGATTTTTTTCGAATTTCAACTGATCTTTTTCGAATTACAATTGGAATCTTAAAATTACAATTGAAATTTTAGAATAACAAATAAAATCTTCGAATTACAAATGAAATCTTTGAATCTTTTTTTAGTATCTCAGAATCTGAACTTTTTATACCGGAGAAAAATTTGACTTGTTTAAAGACTTTCTTTTTTTAATCTCTATTAATTAATATAATTTGCCTGAAAATATAAAAGTTTTTGTAAACTTTTCTTTCTACTATTTAATTTAATAATATCTAAAAAAAAAAACTATATACAAAATTTTCAAGAAAACAAATATACATACAAAAATCTTATTAAATGAAAAACCAAAAATATTGCTTGTTGAAAATGTCTATATACAAAACAAAAATTGTTATAAGAAAAAAGTCTATCTCTAATTAAAAACAATATACAACTATTTAAGTTTATTTAGCTGCTTCTTAAAAAATCTACCATTTTTAGATGATTATTAAAAAAAAAAACAAGAAATTAAACATTTGTAAACTCATTTAAAAGCCAAAACTGTTGCAGAGGAAAATAAAATTAACATAACCTGAAAAATTGACATAACCTAAAAAAAATTGACATAACCTAAAAATTTACATAACCTAAAAAATTTAAACAACAAAAAAAATGTGTTTTAATAATGTTGTTAAGCATTGAAAACAAATTTCTGCAACACCATTTGGAGATGTTATTCGTTAAACATCAATTGAAATTCGATTATACTAATTGTAATTTTAATTCGCTAATTACAATTGAAATTCGAAAGTTAATTATAATTTGAAGACTCCATTTAAAACTGGTAAATTTCAATTAAAATTCGAAAACTCAATTGTGAAATTCGTAAGAGATCAATTGTTATTTCTAAAAAAAACAATTTTAATTCGAAGAAATTTAATTAACCATTTTCGAATTTCAATATCAATTAAAAATAAATTGACCCTTTTCGAATTTAAATAAAAGTGTTCAAATTACAATTGTTCTTTTACGAATTACAATTGATCTGATTTGATCAATTGATCTTTCGTGTAATAAAATACCCAATGAAACGAAATAAGAAGTAGAAATAAAACAATGGCAATAAGAATTTTGGATAATTTTATTGGACAAGGATTTGGAGTACGATCTTACCAGTACGACAGTAAAAAAGAACAAGAAAGACTTAAAAAATTGGTCATTAAAATATAATAACTTAATATTAAATTGGACGGAAATAGCATCTACGACATATTTTCGGACTTTTGACATTACTCTTCGAATTTTCGGTATAAAAAGTGCTTACAACGTAATGTAAGTTTACAGAAGTTGACGATTTAAAAAGTGTAGAAAATTACTAACGATTTTTAATGCCAACACAATTTTGGCATTAACACAATTCATCTCTTTCGAATTTTAATTGATCTTTTAAGAACACTCATCATTCTTGTACATATTAGAGTATGTCCGACAAAAAGGAACAAAATCGTTAAACACAAACTGGATGATAATCCTTTGAAACTAGAGACTGAATATAGGAAAACTTCATTTACAGTATTTCATTTCGTGATCCTGTTTCCTTTTCAAAGGACTTCAAAGATTTAGAGGATTACATTTTTTTAAAATATTTAAAATATTTTTTAAATAGTTCTACTTGTCCTATAATGCCACTAGTGATGACAAATGAAAAAGAAGGACCTCCGCTAATTTTCTCATTTTTTTTTTTTGGCATATCAGGAGAAAACTTTAATATCATTCAAAATTTTTAACAAAATATGTTGATAAAGTTTTGAAAGGACATTATTCACATTATTTTTCCTGATATGGCAAAATGAAAAAAATGGAAAAATTAGCAAAGATTCTCCATTTTCATTTGCCATCAGTAATGACATTATAAGACAAGTACAAATATTTTACAAAATGTTAACCTTTAAAACTTTAAAATCCTTTTAAAAGAAAACAGGACCACGAAATGAAAAACAGCAAATTCAGTTTTATTCCATTTGATCTCTTCATTCAGAAGGTGTATTTTACAAAATGTATTTAATCTTTTTTGAAATTTATTTAATCTTTTTTGAAATTTATTTAATCTTTTTTGAAATTTAAAAAATATTTTTTTAATTATCATCTAAAAATGGTGTTTACTAAAAACCCAAATTGAAAAACATTGAAAAAAAACTATAGTCGTAAGATCATAAGTAAGTATTTATATACATGTGTATTTAATCGTATATTTATAATTTTAGCTTATAAGCCAGGCAAAAAAAAAAAATAAAGAAAAGTATGAATTCAACACGTTAATAGATCGTCATTCGTATTCCTAAAAAAGTAAATTAAAAAAAAAAGAAACACCCATTTAAATAATTGCAAATTTTGCTTGCAAATTGAAAAACAACCGCCTAATATTTTAAGAAAAAATATAAAAATGTCATAAATAACAAAAAAAAAAAATCAAATAAAACAACATTTATTTAAACAACTGGTTTGGAAGTTTTATTTTTTTTTTTAAATACATTAGATGTGTTTTATTTTATCACATGTTAAAAAATTGTATTTACATATACATACAAACTATTTTTTTGTTGCCAGCAGATCCACATGTTGTTGCACAAATTGTTGGAAATTTTGTTCTTCAACTTGATCTTCATTAAAGGGAGCTTCTTCTTCTTGACCTTCTTCATCTTCCGAACTTTCGTTGCCGGGATGTTTTAAATAAACATCGGATAGTTCACGACCAGAAGAGACCTTAAGGAAATTTAATAAGGACTTTTAAAATTAGTACTCTATTATTTTAGAGAATTCGATTAATGACACAAAAAAATTTGATCACAAACTTATAACAATTCTTAAACCACTAAAATCGTACGCAACTTATCTTTAATTTTGAAAAAAAAAATGCATGAAATAAAAAAATAAAAGCCTGAATATGTATAAATCTCAACTTCTAACTGAAATGCGTTTAACTATCGAAATTAAACTAAAAATTTTGGTTAAAGATAAAAAAAATATGGTTAAAAATATGAAATTGACCTTGGGACTTTAGATTTTCTGATAAACTAATAAACTAATAAATGGGCTTCTGTAGGTTATTCGGTAGCATGCTAGCCTATGAAACAGGAGGTCGTAGAGTCAATTCCCACCAAAACCCCTTGATCGATTTCGCTACAACGAGACGACGGCCATTGTTAACAGTTCACGGTTAGGTTGAAAGTATTAAAAACGATTTTTAATTAAATGGAAAAATAAATAAAAAAAATTTGATCATTTGGGAAACAAAACTAAAAAAGTTAAATTCGTCCTTGCCGAAAATATTGATACCCACAACAATGTAAAAAAGATCCTTGCAAAAAAATAATTTAAAAAAAAAAAATTGGTGAAAAAAATTTGGGGAAAAAAAAATTAGTAAAAAAAAATCTTTGCCAAAAATTAATTTTGGCAAAAATTAAAAAAAAAATGGTAAAAGAAATTAATTTGACATTTTTTTTTTAATTTTCGTGGAAAAAAAAAATCGGCAAAAAGTTTTTTGTGTAAAAAATTTAATGGTTTAAATACAATTTGGTCTGTACTGGTTAAAATACTATTCGGTATCCAATTTTGTTTGCATGTATCCACTAGCAGCTGAATTTAAGCATTTTGTTTTTTAAGTTATGTAGAATGTACCAAAGTGTTCGAGGTGTCTTTACATTTTGGTTAACAACAAAAACCATACCAAACTTATCGAAGCAACTAGTAAATATGTATGTTATAGATTCAGTCGTCTCTGTGTAATATTTTGGACGTGTTCGCTATTTCATCAGACACGACCATCGCTAGATCGTCTAAAAATCGATAGATTTTGCATAATTTCCATTTGGATCAACCAGGAAAAATAAAAAAACATCAAAAGAGGTCACGTACTATACTTTTAAAAGTTTTTGGCGCGCTTAATCCGAATCTGATTTTAAAAATTCTGTATTGCATCAGGTTTTTGAGATAAGATATGTTAAATATATCAAAAATCTGATGCGATAGAGAAATTTTAAGGATATTCGGTTTAAGCGCGTGAAGAACCTTTTTCAATATGTTGCCTGACATCTTATGATGTTATTTTTCTTTGTTTGCCTGGGTAATTCAAACATCGATTTCAATCTAAATTTTAATTGTTTAGGAATATTATACAATTCTGTGAATTGTTATTCGATTTCATACGGATAATACGCATCATATCAAAAATTAATTTGTCTTTAATAAAGATTTTGTAAATATGTTTGTGGAACTATAGCAAAAAAAAGTTTTAAAAAAATAACAAAAAAAAAATTAGATGTTATTAAAAAAATTAATACGCCCAGGATCCCAGCGAAATTTTCTGTTCCAAATAATCGTTTCAAGAACTCATCAAACTACCCTGCAACCGGTTCTACTTAACATTCCAGAATCAATGATTTTTGTTTGAAATTGTCCCTAAAGCAATCGTTTTTTAGAGCAAGTAGTTTTTTTGAAAAAAAATTTTACATAGAAAATTTTATTGTGATTACCGCAGAATGTATTCAAAAATCTGTTGAACCAGGAATTTGTTCCAATAAATTTTCCTGTGATTATTTATATTTATTGCTATTGCAATAAATTCTAGAATACATTTTTTAAAACAAAATTTTCAATGCAAAATAATTAAACAAAAAACTATTTGTTCTTAAAACCGATTGCTTTTGGGACAATTTAAAACGTTATGGAACCGATTGCAGAATAAAATAATGCGTTCTGTATCCGATTTCTTGGACACATGCAAAAGCCCTATTATTGTTCTATCCAGAACAGTGCAAAATCGGTTGAAAAGTTTCTGAGTAACACGAGGTTTAACGAAAAAAGTCACAAGAAAAAGTTTGTTTAACAATAATTTTAAAGTTTGAGGGCATCTGGTAAGTCTGGTCGACGAAACCAACATTTTTTACGCATCAAAAGTATAAATCCACTGTGTTATTCATTAAATTTTGACCTAGATTTAATTCTGCTATTATCCCAAATTAATGAATAATTGCTGGATGCATTTTTGGTATTCTGTACTAAATCCAGGTTTAATTATTGTTGTTTCTTATCCTCTTTATAATAATATCCTTTCATATTAAAAATAATAATCAACCGACTTTTTGGTATTCTGTACTAAATCCAGGTTTAATTATTGTTGTTTCTTATCCTCTTTATAATAATATCCTTTCATATTAAAAATAATAATCAACCGACTTACCTCATCTATAAATCCTGTTAACATAACCTCACTGCCAGAACCTTTACTTTTGGCAATTTCATCTAATTGTTGTTCCTTTTTCTTAGTTTGTTGTGTTAATTTTTCTTCCCGTAATTTATTATACTCAGCTTTATAATCTCTACGAAAAGAAAGAAAATGTAAAATATACAAGTTTCGCCTTTTTGTATTGAAATATTTATACTTTTCATATTCTTTAGCTCCTTCCATTACCAAAGTAAAAAATCTATCAAAGCCTACACCCGTTTTAGAAGAAATGCCACAAGTTTTTAAATCACTATAGAATTCATCTAAAGTTAAGGACATAGTTCGCGTCAAATTACTAATATAATTTTGTTCTTTTTCCAAAGACTCTTGGAAAGCCTCAAAATCTGTCATCCACTCTACAGCAAAATCGTGGTCTTGGACATCGATCTATAAAACAGAAATGTTAACATAATAAAAATATATACATATATTTCTTTTACAATTATAACAAATAACTAACCTTATTCATAACCACTATAAATGGTAATCTAGCTTTATATAGTATAGAACAGGCATACAACATATTGGACATAAATGTGGTAGGACTTACAGACCTAACGACATCCATAACATATACAACAATGGTGGGAAACATAGTAGCTAAGGCTTCTGTTATTATAGTACCGGAGGCAGACCATGTAAATACCTCAATTTGTCCCGGTGTATCTATAATACACCATTTGTGTCCTTGTTGTCCGGCACGTCTTATTAATTCTACGACTTTTTCAAATTTTGTGGCAAATAGATTCAGAGACGTGACGATACCACCATTAGGACCCAATTTGTATTGTTTCATCACTTCTTTATAGTTTACAGTATCCCTGATATCAATATTACAATGATAGGGAGTTTCCCGACAGGCAGGATCCAAATTTATTACATACGGTTTGTATTCTTTAAATGAGGTTTGTGTTAATTTTTGTACAAATGTTGTTTTGCCGGAACCAGCCATACCCAAAACAATCATACAAACGGGTGTTGATTGTGGACCATTTTCTACTGCTAACGGTGAGGAGGATGTGGATGCCATGATATAATTAATAAAAACACAACGTTAAGGATTTCCTTTTCATAAAAAAAAATTTCAGAATCTTTAATTTCTAAACAAAAACTGCGCTTTTTTATAAAAACAGACCATATAAAAAACAGAAGTTTTGATAGCGTTGCTTTTAGAGATGGTAGTAAAACTCGCTATTTTTTTTTAGAGATGATAAAAAAATGTCAGTGGTGCTACCAGCCACTGTTGCCAACTATTTTTAACCAAAAACCTCTAAATTTCACTAAAAAAGCGCTAGAAACCGCCAAAAATAAATTTAGCGGGGAAAATTTAAAATTCTCCCGCTAAATTACAAAAAAGCGCTAAAAACTGAAAAACTTGGCATTTTTAATTGACCAAAAAAGAAAAATTAAAAAAAAACCTCCAAATTATTTTTTCTACGAAAATTGTCTTTTCACTAAAAACGCGCAAGAAACTGCCGAAAAAAAATTTAGCGGGAAAATATAAAATTCTCCCGCTAAGTTACAAAAAAGCGCTAAAATTCGACAAACTTGGCGTTTTTGATTAAAAAAAAAGAAAATTGGAAAAAAATCTCTAAATTTTTCCCACTAAATCCAAATAAAAAGCGCTAGATATTCCCGCTAAAGCACCGTTCCCGCTTAAACCAATTTTTTCCCGCTAAATCCAAACAAAAAGCGCTAGATTTAGCGGGAAAACCTCCAACTTGGCAACAGTGCTACCAGCTGCCATAAAACTTGCAATGTTGCCAGATCTCTAGAAAAAAAACAGTACCAGATCTAAACAAAGGGAAAATTGTAAAAATAATGGTTTTTAATCATAAAACGAATATGTGTCTTAAAACCATTTTTAGTGAAAATAGGCAAATTAAGAAAAAATTACCTAACTCAAAATATTAAATATTTACTGTCAAAAACAAGGGAAATTTACGTTTCGATAGTTTGGCGATTTTTTTATGGGCAAGAGTTGGCAACCTTGACTACCAGCAGGCATAAAATTTGTAATGTTGCCAGATCAGTAGAATAACAGGCTACCAGATCTACAACAAATCTTAAGGGGAAAACTGTAAAATAAGAATTTATTGCACAGTGGTTTAAAAAAAATTAAAAAATAGAAAATAGAAATTTGCTATTTATAATTTTAAAAAATATTAACTCTGAGTTGCTAGCCTTAAAAATTTATTATGAAGTTACTCTAAACGAGTCATTGGTAAAGAGTAAAATGACAATGTTGCCACCTATTAACAGTTTTAAATATCTTGTTAATTCAATTTCCTTTGAAATGTCCATTTCCGGTAATTCACTTGTCGTTAAGGTTCAAGTTATTCTTAACGCATCCAAAGACATCATGGCTTCTGAAGAAAATGAACTACCTGGACCATCATCTGTCAATGACAAACCCAAACGTGCTCGTAAATCATCAATTATTCCTTTGGAAACAGGACAACGTTGTATAGCAGCTGCTATGTCAAAAATAATTAACAATATGGTTAATAAACAACTACAACAGCACTGTCAAGATTTGCTAGAAGTGAAGAATGTAAAAGATACTGAAGCACGTTTAAAGTATGTTTTACAAGAAATTGATTTTGAACGCGAAGATGAGGAGAAAATTAAGGAAAAGGCTAAAAGACGTAGAAGTAATAAGAAAATAAAAAAGAATGAGTAAAAAAAAATTTAAGATTAAACTATTTTTAATAAATAATATTAAGGAAAATAATAAAATATATGTTTAAATTAAAAATAACTAGTAAGAAAAGTTTAATTCGGCCTTGCCGAATGTATTGATACCCCTCACAATATAAAAAAGATTATTAAAAAAAAATGTGAAAAAAATTTCCGCGAAAAAAACTATTTTTGTTGAAAAATATCCGCTAAACACTTTTTTGTAAAAAATATGTTTGTTCTTGTTTAAATACCATTCGGTACCTAGCTCTGCTCACATATGTCAACCAACAGCCGAATTAAATCATTTTGTATTTTCAGGTTATGTTGAATGTAGCACAATTTTCGAGGTGTTCCTTACTTTTTCTTTTATAACTTTTAAACCGCTAAACTTTTGGGGAAAAAAATTTAAATAAAAAAAAATTTTGATAAAAAAAAAAATTTGAATAAAAAAAAATTTGAAGAAAATAAATTTAATAAAAAATGTGGACGAAAAAAAATTTTAATGTAAAAATAAAATTTGATTACAAAAAATTTAGTGTAAAAAAAATTAAAAAAAAAAATTATGAAAAAAAAAGTTTATGAAAGAAAAATTACGAAAAAAAAAAAATTTAATTGAAAAATAATTATTTTACTTTTTATTCACCAGCTGGTTAAAACCGGCTTTATTCACCAGCAGGTGAATCATTATCCAAGTTACAAATCGAAGTTTCAAACCTTTTTGATTTCAAGAAAATTATGACAAAAAGATGATGAAAAAAAAAATTGATGAAAAAAAAAGTTTGTGAAAAAAAAATTATGAAAAAAAAAATTATGAATTTTTTTTTTTATTGAAAAATAATTATTTTACTTTTTCTTCACCACCTGGAGAAAACCGGCTTTATTCACCAGTAGGTGAATCATTATCCAAGTTACAAATCGAAGTTACAAACCTTTTGGTTTTAAGAAAACAGTAATTCTCATTTTCTTTTTTTGGTAGTCAGTAGCTTATATAGTCAAACTGATGTTGCATCCTGTATCATTTTTAAAATTAGACACCAGCCTTAAAACATTATCATGTTAAAAAAATCGCTAACACTTTGACTAAGTTATCCTCATAGCATGTGCTTTTGAGAGATTTTTTGTTAAAATATGGTTAAACATTTTTCCCGTGGCAGAATAAACACGGCACGGCAGTTTACATACTAATTTTATGGATAAATATTTTCTGTTTCGTTGTTTTAGTTTCCTAAGTATGTATTTTAAAATATTATAATATTTTTGTGCATTTTTAAAGTTTTAAATTTTATTAATTTCATTTTAAAATATAATATACATTTAATGTATGTTTTGTTTTTCTTTAATTAATTAATATAAATATAAAGGAATAAAATATAATGTAATAAATACGTGTTGTGTGTGTGTTTTTTTTTTGTTTAAATGTAGGCAATATTATTATTTAAAAAAAATAACAAAACAAAAATTATTATTTCATTAGGATTAAATAATATTTTAACAGTTTCTTAATAAATTTTAAGAAGTATTCGTTTTATTCTTTTAATATTTATTTTTAATTTTTTTAAGTTATTTTTGTATATTTTAAGTTTTTTTTTTTGTAAAAAACTATAGATTTTTATTTTTAAATTACATATAAAAATAAAATATATTATGTTTCTATAAAAAACCAATAGAAATAAATAAATATAAGATCTCTTCATAAAAAATTTTGGAACTTTAAAAAAAAGAAATTTCTATCTAAAAAAAAGTTTTGGAAATATTCAAACTAAACCCTATTTATTAAAAAAAAAACTGAAATAATTTTTCTTGAAATATTCTTATATAAAAATAAAATTGTAATACTTTTTTTTTTTGATTTAATAATTTTGATACATTTTTTGGAAATATTTGTTTGCTATTTTTTAAGGGTTATGTATTAGTTGAATTAGTAGTATTTATACAAATTAGTAGTTTTTAAATATTAGTTTATAGTTTTCTTAATAAAACATACTAATTTGTTTAATTTTAGTTTAAAGCATTTTTTTGAAGCTTTCCCAAAAAATTATATGGATTTTTTGGATATATATATAAAGTGGCTCACAGAATTGAAATATTATTGATAAATTTTCTTGAAAATCAAACAATCATTTGAATACTTTATGTTGATGGCTGATTTAAAAGAATATTTTCAATAGCATACAATAAATCTATGAGACTTTAAGCAATAAGTAGCTTAGTTATAGATTTTTTAGTAGTTTTTTTAAAATAATTTTGGCTTATGAAGAACAAGTTAGTTTTTGTAACAGCTATTTTGTTTATACACCACAAGTTTATAACAAGAAACAAGTAACAAATTGATCTAGAAATAAAATAGAAAAAAACGATTATATTAAAATACAAAAAATTAAAAAAAAAAAACAAGTAAAAAAGTCAAATTCGTCCTGCCGAATGTATTGATACCTTCCAATGTGCAAAAAAAATATATTGCAAAAACCTTCCCAGCAAAAAAAGAGCTTACCATTCACTCTTCCCTCCAACCACAGTATGGGGGTATACTCACTTTGTCATTCCGTTTGTAACGCATCGAAATATCGATCGGGGCCCCATAAAGTATATATATTATTGATCCATGATCGATTCTTAGACATTCTGTGAATGTCCGTCTGTCCGTCCGTCCGTCTGTCTGTCTGTAGATGGCACGATGCAGTCCAAAATAAAAGAGATAGCTTCCTGCAGTTTAGCACGAAAATGTCTTATGGTACTAGGCAGGTTAAGTTCGTAAATGGGCAAAATCGGCCCAGGGGGAAAAAAGTTCCCCCTTGAAGAACTGAACCAACCTCTGAAAAGATACACTGTTTTGACATGTTTTTTTCTATTTTTGTTAAATAAATGAAACATTTGGTTTATTTATCGGGATGGGAAGGTGCTCTCAACGTCCTCCACTGACCCCCATTACCCCCGCCCCAAAACAAACGCCCCTGACATTTTTTTTTCATGTTTTTTTACGTTTTGGAAGATATAAAAGATTCGGCACAGATGAAATTAACACTATCACTTGTTTTACTTATTTTTTGTAAGATAGTATTTTTTTATAATATTTAGACTAAAAAAACTGTTCGACAGCAAAAACTTCCCAGTGAAATTTCTAACTGCTCCTTATAGATTTTGGTATCCTGCTTTCAAATCTACCTTCCAAATTTTTCTAAGGAGTGAGATCATAAAAATGTTAACACACATAAAGTTAAATAAAAAACAGACTACTGAATTTTAAGACTTCAAACCAAATTTTTATTAAATAAAATTTAATACAAAATCATAACAAAAAAACCGCATGGAACTCTAACCACTACGAACAAAGTTATCCACTTTTTCCGGAAACCCTCCCATTAAGGCTTTTATGGTAGTTTCTGTCACCTTTTTAGAGCAGGTGGTCCATCTACGTTTGAAATCTTGCATGTCCTGGGAGACCTTTTTTGTGCCCTTTAATTCTTTTTTAACAAGAGCCTAATATCTCTCCACTGGCCTGAGCTCCGGGCAGTTTGGTGGATTTGCCTCTCTTGGTACAAAAACCACATTATTATCATTATACCACTCCAGCGCTTTCTTGCTGTAGTGACAAGATGCTAAATCGGGCCAAAAGTAAGTGGATACATTGTGCTGACTCAAGAACGGAAGAAGTCTCTTCTGCAAACACTCCTTGATATAAATTTCGCTGTTTATAGAGCCAGATGTCACAAATGACTGGCTTCTTTGGCCGCAGCTACATATGGCTTGCCATACTAGGAATTTTTTGGGGAATTTCGTTTGCTTTTTTGACCGAAATTTTTCCGCAACATTTCCTCGAACATCGGAAACATAAAATTCTTGACCAGGGAGCTGCGCAAAATCAGCCAGGACATAAGTTTCGTCGTCCATTACACAACAGTTGTATTTTTTTATAAAATTTGATTTCAATTTTCTAGCTCTGGTTTTGGCCTCCAAATTTTTAAAAGCGTTTCTATCGGGAACTTTTTGAACTTTGTAGGACTTTAGTCCCGCCTTACGTTTCACTTTACGTACAAAAAGGTCTGAGCATTGGGCTAACCGAGCTGTTTTTCTGCCAGATGTGTTAGGAGCTCTCTTAAGGATGCTTTTAACTTTATATGCCTTACCAATGTTACGATAACCAGTCGTTGTTCCTGTTTCCGGCTTCCTTTCAATTGTTAGGTGTTCCAGATACCTTTTTACCACTTTTGAAACTGTTTGGCGGCATACATTAGTCTCTTTGGCAATTTTTTTGTATGTCCATGTTTGGTTTTGTTGAAAATATTTAATTATTTTTGAACGCACTTTTCTTTCATCGTCCATTGTGTAAAAAATTGCAAATTAAAACTCATGATGTAAATTAATTTATTAACTGACATATTTTTAAAATGTAAACTGCCGAAAAAAAAAAATTTGGAAGCTTTACACCAAAGTTGTAGGCAAAAATGTGTGTTAACATTTTTATGATCTCACTCCTTAGCACGTACCGTTTTTAAGCTATTCGCTGTTAAAAGCACTTTTAGGGGTCCACTGTTACGTATTTTTACGTTGCTTCCACCAAATAGGACTTGATTTCATATAAAATGGACCTCCTGATTCCAAAACTCCAATCCAAATTTTTCAAGCATGTTCTGTTTTTGAGATAATCGCGTTTGAAAATTTAAGTGTGATTTATAAAGAATATATAAGTGTGCAACAGTGGAGTTTGAGTTTTTCAAACGCCAATATTTCAAAGTACGCAATAGAAAAATTTGGATACCAGATTTGGAATTAAGATGTCTTATTTTAACTAAATCGAGTACTATTGTGTTTGAGCAACTTAAGAATACGTTACAAAGGAGACCCAAATATTTCAATATTCAAACGCGAATATCTTAAAAACCTTACGTGATAGAAAAAATGATTTCATTGATAATCAAACGTATATACTTCGAATTTAAAAAAAAATGAGTAATTATAAAGACGCAAAACTTTAAAAATTCACGGCGAATCGATTCACCAGTTTCTTCTGATCACAAACCTAAACCTCAATTTTGACAAAGTTTAAACAGTCTTTAACATCCGCTTTAGTTCGTAAATGTATTTATTTAATTTAGGACCAACTTCATCAAATTGCTTGTATGAAATTTGAAAAATTTATCAATAATCGATTTTCGTCATATGAACTTCTTTTTTAACTGAAACACTTAGAACGTCCAGCTTCAAATATATTCAAATCTATAGATTTATGTTTATCAAAAATGGTGACAAAATTTGGTAATGGAATTTCATTTCTCTTTATTTAGGGGCATGTCACAGACTCAATTCCGTTCGGATTTTGAAAAAGTAGTTTACTCGTAAAACGCAAAGCGAATATTTTTTTCTGAATGAAACCACTTTTATGCCATTCAATTCCACTTTGATTTTTGAAAGTGATTTCATTCCGAAAATTATAATATTCGTTTTGTGTTTTGCGAGCAAACCACTTTTTCATAATCCGAACGGAATTGAGTCTGTGACATGTCCCTAAATAAAGAGAAATGAAATTCCATTACCAAATTTTGTCACCATTTTTGATAAACATAAATCTATAGATTTGAATATATTTGAAGCTGGACGTTCTAAGTGTTTCAGTTAAAAAAGAAGTTCATATGTTGTGGTGATTTTATTTAATTTGATTTAATTCCTAAGAACATATGAAAATTGTTTTTATTGTTATTTTGTAGCATTTTTGGAAGTGATTTTAAAAGTACTTCCTACGGAATATGAAGTTCGGCACCTATCGCTGTTTGTATGTTGTGAAACCACTAATTCTTTTTGGACCACTTCGTTTATTTTTTGCTGGGTTTATGTAAAAAAATACTTAAAATTTTTTTTTTTTTAAATTGGCGAAAAAATATTTTTTTTGCTAAAAAAAGGTCCAATTTTATCGTACAAAACGTGTTTGTACTTGTTTAAATACCATTCGGTGCCCAATTTTGTTCACATATGTCAACAAGTAGTCAAATTGAAGCATTTTTCATTTTAAGGTTATGTGGAATGTAGCAAAATTTTCGAGATGTCCTTACATTTTCCTTCATTACTTTTGAACCGCTGAACATGTTATGTATGTTAAGTTTTAGTCATATCTGTGTAATATTTTGGCCGTGATTGCCATTTTAACAGAAAGACGGACATATCCAGAATGTCTTAGAATCGATTACTGATGAATAATATACTTTATGGGTTCCCAGGCCGATATTTCAATGAGTTACAAACGGAATAACAAACTTATATATACCCTCTGCAACTAAGTGGAGGGTATAAAAACAAGTGAGAGTAGAGCATTAAATTCGGCTATGTTGATTCTTCAACGAATAAAAAAATTAGAGGGGCTTTTGGGGCGGTAGGGGTACGCCTTCCTTTTAAGTGATAAATGTTTTCAAATTCATTTGTGATGCTTTTTGCACTTTAATCAATATATAGATTTTTTTATATCGACGCCCACAAAAGGGGGCGGACACAAATAAATACGCATTTTTAAGTCCCCTGGGACTTTCTACTACTTCTGACATAAAAATGTTTTATTTGGTTAACAAAAATACAAAAAAAATGTAAAAAAATTTTCTTTTTTTTAAGAGGCTGGTTTAATTCTTTTTTTCAAAGGGGAACTTAATATTTCCGAACTTATACCCTGTTCTCACGAGCATCTAAAAACGGGTTTAAACGACATTTGTTTTAATTTATAAAAAAGTGTTCACACGTAATTTCACTCGTTTTATTTTGGTTTTTATGTTTTTATTTTGACATTTGCATTATCAGCTGATAAACATGTACACATTTCAACAACAAACGAAACAAATTATATTCATTAATTATATATATAACTGTTTATAATGTTCAAGAATTGTTTAAAGATAAAAATAGCACGATTTTTTTTTGTATTATTTACATTTTAGTAATAAACAATGTTGCCAATATTAATAAAATGCTTTAAAAACGCTGAACATTCAAAAATACTCAATTCAACCCCTGGAATACCGCTCGTTTTAAATCGTTTTAATTTTAAAACGAGCTAAAAACATTTTTATTTTGACATATTACAACAAAAAAATGTATGGTAAAACGAGTCATAAAAATGGTTTTTAAGCATAAAACGAAAAATGTTGCTAAAAATGGTTTTTAGCTGTAAGTGAGAACAGGGTATTAACCAGCCTAATACCCTGTTCTCACTTACACTTAAAAACCATTTTTAGCAACATTTTTCGTTTTATGCTTAAAAACCATTTTTATGACTCGTTTTACCATACATTTTTTTGTTGTAATATGTCAAAATAAAAATGTTTTTAGCTCGTTTTAAAATTAAAACGATTTAAAACGAGCGGAATTCCAGGGGTTGAATTGAGTATTTTTGAATGTTCAGCGTTTTTAAAGCATTTTATTAATATTGGCAACATTGTTTATTACTAAAATGTAAATAATACAAAAAAAAATCGTGCTATATTTATCTTTAAACAATTCTTGAACATTATAAACAGTTATATGTATAATTAATGAACATAATTTCAATATTTTAATAGCTGTGTTCGCGAACTCAATAATTTGTACAAATTATTACGAATTTTGTCTAAAAGTCGTTCGCGTACTTTAAAAACCCAGTAACGAGAGAGAAAATGAAAGAAAAAAGTGACAGTTCTATTTTAGAAACTTGCAAGTTTTTACTGGATAAATTTTTGCCAGCAAGAATTATCAAGCACAAAAAAACATATGTTTTAAAAACGTATGACTATATTTTTGTAAACAAAATACAAAATTTTCTGCAGTTACATTTTTGTGTATAAAAAATGATTAAATATCAAAGAATAAATAAAAAAAATACATCCTAAAATTAAATTTCTTTTATTAACAAGTTACAAAAATAAATACCATCAAACTAAAAATCTACAAATGAAGGCAAAATTTTTTATATATATATATATATATATGTCCTTTATTTATTTAAATATCAATAGAAATACATTTCGGAAAACTACAAATACTTAAATAAAGTTCAGAGTGAACATAGAGCTGATTTAAATCAGCTGTTTAACTAACTTGCAAATTTTTACGGATTTCTGTTCGCGTACTTTTTACAATTTTTCCTTTTTGAGAGCGATTTCTTTTTTACTCTCTAAATGTTTGTTGCTTGATAATTTTTACTGGGAAAGTACGCAAACAGACTTAATATCGTTTGTTGTTAAAATGTGTACATGTTTATCAGCTGATAATGCAAATGTCAAAATAAAAACATAAAAACCAAAATAAAACGAGTGAAATTACGTGTGAACACTTTTTTTTTAATTAAAACAAATGTCGTTTAAAACCGTTTTTAGATGCTCGTGAGAACAGGGTATAAGACCATTATACATATTCGTGCAAAACTTCAGGAGTCATATCACTTTCCTTTATCACCTTCCCTTTCTCGATAAATGCTTACAAATTCATTTATGATACTTTTTGCACTTAAATAATACAATTTTATCATTATTAAAATTTTTAATATCCACGCCCATAAAAGTGTGGCGGCCTTAAACTTCTTCGGACATAAAAATGATTCATTTTGTTAGCAAAAATACAAAAAAAAACATGTAAAATGTTTTTAAGAGGTTGGTATAGTTCTTCGACTTGGGGAACTCTTTTTCCCTAGGACCCATTCAAACAAAATGATTTGTTATGACTTTTGTACTTAAGTTATGCAATTTTATCATTATTTAAATTATTTTTTATTTACACGCCCACAAAAGGTGCCCGCCCCATAAAAATATTTTTTGTATCCTTTGTGTTCAGTGCAGGACTTTAATCTTCTTCTGACATAATTATGTTTGCCTTTTTTTAACAGAAGTGCAAAAAAACTTCAAACAATTGCGTTTTTAAAGGTTTAGTATGGCATTTGATCAGTGGTAATAACGGATCACTGGTTTAAAAGTAATGAAGGGAAATGTAAGGACATCTCGAAAATGTAAATATATTCCACATAACCTAAAACTATCAAAAGCTTTAATTCAGCAGCTGGTTGACACATGTAAACAGAATTGGACGAAAAATGGTATTTAAACAGTTAAAAGCATATTTTTTAACTCCAACAATTTTTTCGCAGATTTTTATTCCCCAATTTTTTTTTCAGCGGTTTTGTTTTTCTATATATTAATTAAAAAAAAAATTTCCACCAACATTTTTTTTCAAAAGGTTTTTGAAATAATCTTTTTTACATTGTGGAGGGCATTAATATATTCGACAAGGCCGAATTTAACTTTTTTTACTTGTTTTTAATTATCTTACATTCGGCATAGCTAAATTAAGCTTTTTTGTCTTTCATTTTTAGATCTGTTCTAAAAATACTTATAAATAGTAATTAAAAAAAATCATTAGTCATCTTCAACTCACCTCTTTTCTTGTTGAGATAATAAAAATATATAGAAGTTTTGTCTTCCATTAAACACTTCATCTTCGCATGTTTTAACTAATGCTAAGCAATCGATAAACGATCCATAATAGAACCTTCCAATAAAAATTCTTGACTGCTTGATAATATATCATGCAATTGTTGTGTTTCACCACAGTTAACACTAAACGGAAAGAATGAGGAGACATCAGGTAAAATATTGGACGAAACACCATCATGATTTGAAGTGCTTGGTAATGATAAAGCAGCATTAGCTAATGGTAATGAAATACGACGACGACGTTCAACGCCATCTATAAAATCAGGCGAATCCGGTTGTTTTGGTGATGAGGAGGAATGTAGTTGACGATCATCAATTAAGGGTTTCTTTTCTTTGGTGATGTCATAGTAGATATCAGGTAAATCATCATAGTCCTGAAGCTCCAAGCTTCTTTGTAATTTGGAAATGTTGCTTAGCAATAAGCGATGCTGCAGTTCTATTTGGGGAAAACCTCCCCTCTTAATTTCCAATATAGGCATAAAACGGAAATAACATTGTTCCCATATACTTAGGGAAGACATACGATGATCGGGCTCTAAGTATCTATCTTTCGGTATAGAAGATAAAGCTATAAAATTTTGTGGCATCATTGTAGATCTCTGGGGTAGTGGTGGTTTAGCTAGACCGGGCAACATAATAGCTCCTGCTGGTATGGCTATAGATCTTCGACAGGGTAATTCTTGTTTTTGTTTTTGATAAAATGGATTATTAAAGAAAAGTTTGTCTTTTTCCATAAATTGTTCAGACCAATCCCATACGGGACGTAAAACTAAATTATGATCCTTTAAAGCCTTAAGTCGTTCAGCATTTGAATCAAATTGAAAGGTATCAAAGATGGGCATAAAACAAGAATCCCATAATGTAGTTAAATAAGTTTGAGAAAATTCAAATTCATCTGGAAATTGTTGTAATAACTGCCAAATAGCATCCAAAAATAATAAGAATACAGGACTTTCTTCTTGTAAATTATTAGCATCAGAAGGTGGTCTTATGTGACCCAATCTACGTTGAAACGGATGTTCTAAGGCTATCCATTCTTTTTGTACTAAAGACTGGAAACCCTCAATAGTTCTATATAAAGGATCTAAAATAATTTGGGTTAAGGAAGAGATAATGCAGCATAAATCTCTGCCATTAGATTCTTGTAAAACACAGGTTGTATCCTCACGTAATTTTAAAGCAGCCTCACAGGCATATCTTAGACACAGTGAAGAGTAAAATAACCAATTTGATTTTTCGAGTAACGATAAAAATTTTGAATCTTCTACAATAAAATGTTGTGGTGATTCGGGACAGCATAATCTTCTTAACTTTTGATAGGCCTTAGAAACATCCTGTATGGATGGTAATCTATCGGTTAATTGTAGAAAATGTAACTGTTTACGATCATTTGTAGCTCTAACCACTTCCAGCATAATATTTTCCACAGTAGTATCTTGTTGATTATTAGGTTTAAGTTCGGCCAGTCTAACCAAAGAAGCATTTCCATAGCCGTACACCCAAAAAGCTGCTCTAGAATCCCAAAAGGCTAAAGATAAATTTAAAAACTTTTCCACATCACAAGCTTTGGGTATAACAAAATGAGGAGGCAACGTATAGCGTGCGGAAAGACGAGATTGTTGTAGCAAAGGAACCGTATCGGTGCTAATAACTTGCCAATTTGTAGAACCACAGCGTATTAATTCTCTAGCCCAGTCATTTTTCGAGGAATACATAGTAATACTAGATTTAGAGATCGTTGAATAGTAGGGTTCCTGATAGCAATAGGCAAAACTTAAATCATGTCGTGTAGGAAAAGCAAATCTAGCCAAAGCCGAGGCTATTAACTTGCCCCAATCACGTCCACCCTTAGAATATTGAAAGGCAAATTTTAATAAACGAAAATTTTTGCATATTATATGCAAAGCAGCTATTCTACCGCTCATTAACTTTTGTTGAGCATCCAATTTCTTTTTCCTTCTTCCGGCATTACCAGGCAGTGCAGAAACTGCTCTACCAGTTTCAGCCACCTGATAAACATGATCTATATTATTCAAGGTTATATCATTTCGTAATAATAGCAAATGATCTTGAGATAATGAAGCAACTCCTGATAATGTACCATTACGTTCTAGAGGCACAAAAGCCAATTTAAAATTGGTAACACTTAATAAACCAAATACTGCCTCTTTGGAAGATTTAGCATGCGAAGAATCTAAACTGGTGTCTATGGTTGATATGGCTGGATACATATAAGCCGGTGCTGAGGCTACTACCAATTCATTGGTCAATAAACGTGGTTTAGCCAAGTGAACCTCACGCATATCACTTGGTAAACACCATTCATCTGTGGCCACTATAGAAGATACATCGCCTGCGGGTGGTGCTACGTAACTGGTAAAAGTATTACGTTTACGATGATCTGACATAGTAGCAGACATGTTTCTTTAAAAGAATTGTGCTAAAATTGTATGGTTGTATATGTATGTAGTAGTTGTAAATAATGAACACCCTCTTTTTTTTTGCTGTTGCTGTTGCTGTTGTAGATTCTGATTCCAAAACTTAGACACACAAACTAATAACACCAATGACAACAAAATGTGTTCTGCATAAATAATTAATTTTTATTATATCCGGTAAAATTCTAAAAAAGAAAAAAAAATACAGTTGTTGTAAACGCCCTTATAAAATAGAATAATTCTTTTCATAATCTATAAACTCAAATAAAATACCGTTTTATTATTTTATTGTGGTTGTTGTTGGGAATTTACCAAAAAAAAAAAGATAATAATTTTTTTAGCTCTTCTTTTTTGTGAAAAAAAAAATTGTCTATTCTTCGTTGATCATTATTTTGGAAAACATTTTTTTATATTTTTCCAACAATCAGCAACATTTTGTTAACTTTTTTTGTTAAAATTCACTTTAAATTAAAGCAATAAACATTTAAGCTCAATTTATAACTTTTTTGGAAAAATAAAATATACTTTTTTTCCAATTTTTTAATAACTTTTGCCTTTGTTTCTGTTTCACTGTATGATTTATTTTTTCATTTTTAATTGTCCATGTATTTTTGTTGCATTTTCTTTTGTGCTGACACTTCGTGTCAGAGTTGTTTTGCGAAACGGAGATGCCACATCGTGAAATTATATAGAATCTGGTTATATAATACAAAAGTGGAAAAGGAAATGTCAAAATGATCTTAGTTTTACCGCCTTTTCTGTTGTAACCGGACGCGTCTTTTCACTCTATTGCTAAATTGTTAAATTTCTAATAAGAAAAATTAAGGTTGTGTTAATATTTTTGCATAAAAATGTAAATTAATGTCGGTATTATATGAAATAAGTGAAAGTTTAATCGAAATTGTTGTTTTTATAGTGAAAATATAGGAACTTATGAAATGCAATTTTGCAAATCCTAACTTTGCTTTTTAAAATGTAAAAACGTCGGGTAATATATTAAAAAAGTGTTAAATATTCATAATAAAAGCTAAAAATCGTTAATTTAACCCTCTAATCGGCCACTAAAGAAAAAAAAAATTGCAGTTACAATCGGTCAGTCAAATATAAGCACGCGTGTTTCGACAATGCGTCAGACACTTGTGATCTGTTGATATGTCCCTCTGTGCTTGTGAGCATTGCTTCACTGCCTCGAATGGCAATGGATGTTTTCTGTGCTCAGTATACTAATTTGAGTGTCTTGGATTTAGAGTGGCGTCATCTTAAGTAACGGGATCTCTCGTTATTCTTCGTGGCAGCTTATTTGGAAAAACTAATAAAAATAATTTGCTGATGGCGGTAGATTCTACTACACACAAAAAAAAATATAAAAAAATTGTGTACGTTTGGGGGATAATACAACCTATAAAGTGGTTTTGGATAATTTACCTAAGTTTTTTAGAGCAAAAACTTTGGTAAGTTATCCAAAACCACTTTATAGGTTGTAATTAAACCAAAAACTGGCACAAATTTTTTAATTTTTTTTTGTGTGTACAAAAGACAGTTAAAACAACTACATTTGTTGTTGTTTAGGCGTTCACTAAATTTTACGGTAAAATCAACCAAAAATTGTTATTGTTTTTAACTATTGATTAACAACTACAAAAAACGGTAGAAACAACTTTAAGTTACAGTTGCTTTTACTGTAACTCAAATTTTTATAACCAAAAAAAAATTCTAGACGTAAAAATTACTAAAATTGTTTGGTAACAATTCCAGCTGCATCTGACACATCCAACTCGTTCATCACATCCTTTTTTTGTTTTATATACTAAATACAACTACATAAAACAACTGTTACTACAATGCACAGTGGTAAATTCCGGCCAAAACCCTATAACTTCTTTAATTTTCTATGTAAACTTATAAAATGTTGTAGGCAGGTTAAGAATATAACAATAAACCAATTTCGCGAAAAAAAAAATTTTCCGCGGAATTTTTTTTTCCCGCGAAAAAAAATTTTTTTTGTTCGCGAAAAATTTTTTTTGAAAGTGTTTTAAGATGTTGTTTCTTAATCGTCAATATTTTATCCATCTTCTCTTTTTATGTGTTTTCCACAGCTCAAAAAGCTCTTTATTTGATATAAATGACCAAACTTTAAAAGGCTCTAACTGAAAGACTTGGTTAAACTTGGTGCTGATGTTAATTAGTACTTACTAGGGAACCCTTATACTAATTTGTGGTATAGCGACTTAAGAGCAATTTTGAGCAAAAAGTATTTTTTTGGGCTTTCCAAAGTTTGTATTTTTTATAATTTTTTTATTTTTTTATAGGTATTTATTTTCACTACCAATGTTTAAATTGATCCAAGCACTCGAAATTGCCAAAATGCATATGACATGCAAAAATAATGCTAAATTTTCAAAATATATCGATTTCAAGGCAAACATTTTTTTTTTAAGTTTACAGCCTACTTGGATTTCAAAGTTGCAAATCACAACTTTTAAATTTAAAAAATAATAAATACAAATACTCAACTTTGCTTCGTTATTAAACCTAAACTACTCAAGGGATTGACGCAAAACTTTGTAATCGCATGTTTTGAAGTATTAGCTCTCATTTGGCTTCAATTTGGAAAAAAAGAAAAAAAAAAATTTTTTTTAGTTTTGGCCGGTTTTTACCTCTGTGCAATGTAGTAATTTTTTGTATTTATTTTTTAAAACGACTACACACAAAAAAATAATAAAGGTAACAATGCCTTAGTCAGCTAAGGTATTTAAATTTTGTATGAAATCAAAAAACTACGACTTATTACCCTTTTTAAAAGGCAATTTTTTTGAAAACATTTTCCTATTGGCCATGTTATTTTACCTATTTAAAATATGTAGCATTTCGAAAACAATTTTGTTGGTATTTGTTTGTCAAATAAAAATTTTAATTATAAAAAAGCTATTAACGGGAAAATTTATAAATTCAAAAAAATTAAAATAAAACATTGGAATGTCCTTCAACCTACTTAATTCTGCATTATGAAGAAACATAATCCTGCATTATAAAAAAAAACATTCAAGCCACTTAATCCCGCATTATAAAGAAACATAAAACGTATATTTTTGTAAATTATTATGCGACACAATAAAACTAATCGGAAATAACAAGTCGGGATAAATCTGATAAGGTTATTTGTTTAATTTAGTGGATAAACAGCATTCAACTTACTATTTTTTTTTTGTTTTTCTGAATAGGTGAATGGCAATTCAAGGAAATCTACAAGGGAAAGAGTCATCAAGATTCAATAAGCCATTAACAGACAAAACATCAACAGAGAAACCATCAGTGAATTCATCTAGTTGTATAGATAGAATTTTTAATATTTCATATTTTAAGACGTTTTTTGAGAAAAAATGTGGAATCGGAGAATTTCTATAGAAAACATATCGTAGAATCTGCAAATTTTGCTATTGAAAAAATACTTCTGAATATGAGAACTTTTCTATAGAAAAAAGGAACTTTTCTATAGAAAAATGTGATTTCGGAATCTGAGAATTTTTCTACTGGGATATGTCTCAGAATCTGACAAATTTTCTAGAGAAAGTGTTTCAGAATCTGACAATTTTTCTATTAGAAAATGTCACAGAAACTGACAATTTGTAGAAAAATGTATTAGAATCTGAGAATTTTTCTATAGCAAAAATGTCTCAGAACCTGAGAATTTTTCTATAGGAAAAATTTCTCAAAATCTGAGAATTTTTCATTGAATAAATGTCTTAGAATTTGAGAATTTTTCTACAGAAAAAACGTCTCAGAATCTGAGAATTTTTCTATAGAAAAAATGTCTCAGAATGTATTTTTTCCATAGAAAAATTCTCAGATTCTGAGACGTTTTTTCTATAGAAAAATTTTCAGATTCTGAAACATTTTTTCTATAGAAAAATTCTCAGATTCTGAGACATTTTTTCTGTAGGAAAATTCTCAGAATCTGAGACATTTTTCCGCCAAGAAAAATTTTCAGATTCTGATACATTTTTTCTGTAGAAAAATTCTCAGAATCTGAGACATTTTTTCTATAGAAAAATTCTCAGATTCTGAGACATTTTTTTCTATAGAAAAATTCTTAGATTCTGCGACATTTTTTCTATAGAAAAATTCTCAGATTCTGAAACATTTTTTCTATAGAAAAATTCTCAGATTCTGAGACATTTTTTCTATAGAAAAATTCTCAGATTCTGAGACATTTTTTCTACAGAAAAATTCTCAGATTCTGAAACATTTCTTCTATAGAAAAATTCTCAGATTCTGAGACATTTTTTCTATAGAAAAATTCTCACATTCCGGGACATTTTTTCTATAGGAAAATTCTCAGATTCTGAGACATTTTTTCTATAGGAAAATTCTCAGATTCTGAGACATTTTTCTATAGAAAAATTCTGAGATTCTGAGACATTTTTCCTTCAGAAAAATTCTCAGATTCTGAAACATTTCTTCTATAGAAAAGTTCTCAGATTCTGAGACATTTTTTCTATACAGAAAAATTCTCAGATTCTGAGACATTTTTTCTATATAGAAAAATTCTCAGATTCTGAGACATTTGTTCTGTATAGAAAAATTCTCAGATTGTGAGACATTTTTTCTATATAGAAAAATTCTCAGATTCTGAGACATTTTTTCTGTATAGAAAAATTTTCAGATTATGAGACATTTTTTCTATATAGAAAAATTTTCCGATTATGAGACATTTTTTCTATATAGAAAACTTCTCAGATTCTGAGACATTTTTCTATATAGAAAAATTCTCAGATTCTGAGACATTTTTGTTATAGAAAAATTCTCAGATTCTGAGACATTTTTGTTATAGAAAAATTCTCAGATTCTGAGACATTTTTGTTATAGAAAAATTCTCAGATTCTGACACATTTTTCTATAGAAAAGTTCTCATATTCTGAATTCTGACACATTTTTCTATAGAAAAATTTTCAGATTCTGAGAATTCACATGTTTTAAAAGAAAACATATTCAGAAACTGAATATTTTCTGTAGAAAAGTCTCAGAATCTGAGAGTATTTCTATTGAAAAAATGTTTAATAACAGAAAAATTTTCAGATTTTGAGTCATTCATAAGATTCTGAGACATTTTTCTTATCAACTTTTCTTTACAATTTGTAAACATTCAAAAAAATTAAAAAATATAAAATTAATTAAAAATAATAAACTTTACGTAGTTTTTATTTAAATTTTAAAAGGAAATGGTGTAAAAATGCCATTACTAATACAAGGTAATACTACCAAATTATTTACGTAATATCACCTATTTATCAATGCTATTTTACCTAAAAAGCTAAGGTATATTTCTGTCAACCGTAATAAATTTTCGAACATAGGAATTACCTTAGCTTTTAAGTAACATTACCTTTTAACTTAGCAAATGCCCCGTTTGCCTGGCGCTAAGGTATTTTTATACTATAATTTTAGGTAATATTACCTCGATTTTTTTTTGTGTGTACAAAAAATTGTTGTAATTTTTTCATACAAAAACAACTGAAACTACTAATTACTACACAAATGACCGTCATGTAGTAAGTAACTGCAATAATTTTCTAAGTGTCCATCAAATTCGCTGATGGGGCATGAAGTTATCTCAAATCGTTAAAAAAATATATAGCAGAGTAAAATCTTAATTTAAAAAGCGCGATATAATACCCGCGAATAAAAATAAAAAAGTGTAATTTAAAGAAAAAAAAAAAAAAAAAAATATAAAAAATTTATAAAAGCCATTTAAAATTTATTTAATTTAAAAAGGTGTTGTTTTAAAAAAAATAAAAAAATCTAATGTTAAAAAAAAAAAATTACAAAAAAGTATAAAAATTAAAAAAAAAGTAAATTTACAAAAAAAAAATATAAAAATTAAAAAAAAAAGAGTAAGAGTATTAAAAAGTGTAATTTAAAGAAAATAATAAAAAATATATAAATTTAAAAAGAAAATTAATAAAAAATATGTTAAAAATAAAAAAAATTATAATGGTTAAAAAAATTAAATTTCCAAAAAAGTATAAAAATAAAAAAAAGTAAATTTTATAAAAAAATTTAAAAAAAGAGTAAGAGTTTTAAAAAGTGTTATTTAAAGAAAATACCCAGCAAAACTTGGAGGACTTCCAGAACTAGTGCTAGAGTCCTTCTTTTTAGCTCGACTAGTTCTCTATCTCGTTCTCAGAGTCATGATTTTTGTTTGAAATTGTCACCCTCAGAACTAGTTCTAGGGAAGTAGTCTAAGAACAATCACACCTTCTATGGAACGGTTCCATAAGTCATTCTAGAACCAATTGTTTATCCCATTCTGTAACCCATGATTTTTGTTTGAAAATGCCACCACCAGAACTAGTTCTAGAACCAGTTCTTTATCCCATTCTTTAACCCATTATTTTTCTTTAAAATGGTCACGACAGGAACTACTTCCAAGAAACTATTGTGGCATGAATGTGGAAGTAATTCAGGAATGCCTTCTAGAAGTTGTGTATTCACTAATTCTATTTTACTATACAAAACTAGTTCGAGCATAAATGTGTAACCAGTTAAAATACTAAAAAATCATTAATTTTTTTCTCAACAAATTCATTAAAATAGTTTAGTTTAAATTCAAATTTTAAAATAGCAAACTAAAAAACAACAAATTAAGTTAAAAAAAAGTTGTCACAAAAAACGGAAACAAAATAGTATAATTAATCAAGAAACAAGATAACCACTAACTGACGAGAAATGTAAAATTTTAGGGTATATAATCGTAACATATAAATAATGAACAATACATATTTTTCAAAATTAAAGATGGCAAAGAAATTCCTAAAAATATTGTTGTTTAAAACGGGGTTTAGCTGTACGTGAGAACAGGGTATAAGGTCGTAAGTGTGAACTTATAAGTCCCGAAAAAAATTATAAAATTTACTAAGTCCCTGACACAATTTTTTTTTAATTTTATAGTACAATTTGTTTTATAGAAGTGGTGTAGAAGTCATGTTCGACTAGTTCTTAGTCACTAGTTCTCTATCTCGTTCTCAGAGTGATGATTTTTGTTTGAAATTGTCACCATCAGAACTATTTCTAGGTAAGTAGTCTAACAACTTATGTATGGAACGGTTCCTTAAGTCATTCTAGAACCAATTTTTTATCCTATTCTTTGACCCATGATTTTTGTTTGAAATTGTCACCATCAGAACTAGTTCTAGCGAAGCAGTCTAGGAACATTTTGTACATTTTTTTTTAGCAAAAAAAAACATTTTTGAATTATTTTTTGTTGAAAATATAACGCAATATCAGCAACAAAATTAGTAGTATTTTTTGTTTCCGTATTATTTTTATATACGGATAATACCAAACAAATTATCCAATACTTAATAATATTTTTAGCCCCTCCGTACATATTTCAAAAAGTTTGACTTTTCCAAATACAAGATGCAACAGAGAAATGCGTAATCAAATATATATTTTTTTCTTTTTTGAAAAAAATTATAAGTTTTTGAAACAGCTTCCAAGATGTTATTTGAGAACCAGTATTTGTTTCATGGAAGTGGTGCAGAAGTCATGTACGACTAGTTCCAAATCACTAGTTCCCAAACTACTCCAAAAAAGCTCTTTGGAATCAAAATATTACCCTTTTGGATCACTTCTAGAAGTAGTTGTGACATCACTAGTTCCAGGATGCTCTTTGAGAACCTATCGTGAAAAGTTTTGCTGGGTAAGTAAAAAATATATAAATTAAAAAAAAAAAAAAATTAAAAAAAAATGTTAAAAATAAGAAATCTATAAAGTTAAAAAAAAGTAAATTTACAAAAATGTATAAAAAATTAAAAAAAGTAAATTTACAAAAAAGTATAAAAATTAAAAAAAGGTAAAAAATTAATTTAAAGAAAATAAGTAAAAATAAATTTAAAAGGAAAATTTATTAAAAAAATTAAAAAATATGTAAAAGGCCATTTAAAATTTATTAAAATAAAAAAGGTGTTGTTAAAAAAAAATAAAAAAAGTCTATTATGTTAAAAAAGTAAATTTACAAAAAGTATAAAAATAAAAAAAAAAATAAGAAAAAGTGTTAAATTCGGCTGTGCCGAATCTCTTATGCCATCCAACATGTAAAAATATAAAAAAAATAATTACCATTATTTACATAGTTTTTTATATCCAAAAAAACGACATTTTCTAATCCCCTGGATCTGCTTAATAAAAGAATAAAAAACCTTAGAAAAACTGAGTTTTTAGAGGTTGTATAGTTCTTCAAGGGGGAACATTTTTCCCCCCAGTCTGATTTTTTCCATCTCAGAATATAATCAAACTATGACCACAAGACAAGTTTGTGCCGAATTTTGGCAGTCTAACTCTTTAATTTTGGACTGTATTCTGTCCTCCACTAACAGATATCGTTAGATAATAATAATGTATGTACATTACGGGTTCCCTGACCGATATTTTGATACGTTACACACGGAATGACAAAGTGAGTGTACCCCCATACTTTGGTTGGAGGGTATAAAAAATTGTGTAGAAGGCAATTTAAAATTAAAAAATAAATAAAATAAAAAAAAATAATACGAATTTAAATAATAATGCTGAAGAAAATAACACGGTAAGTGATATTTTTTTTAAAGTATGTATATATTTTATCGAAAAAAATCTATAAAAATTTTAAATGTTTAAAAAAAATTGTTTAAAAATCCACATTATTGTTTGTTTAATTTCTGCTATCGAACAATTCGCAACATTTCGTTATTTTTTTTTGTTGTTAAAATTCACTTTAAATTAAATAAATACACATTTCAGCTAAATTTATTAGCTTTTTAGAAAAATTAAATATCGAGGGCCAATATTTAAAACTTGCTATCTGCATTGTTATAACAGCAGATAGCAAGTTTTAGCGTCCAACCTGAATCAAATTACGTCGCGTAAGGCGTAACGCCCAATAATTTTTCGTTTCTAATATTTAAATGTGAGCTACCTAAATCAAACGGACGTAAAAATTTCAAATTTGATGTGTTTGTTTTTGTTTTTTTTTTTACGTCTTGCGCTACGCATTTGATTCTGGTTCGACCCTTAAATGTAGGTACCTTAATAGTTAAAATATTTAGGTCATTTATTTTTTTTTTTTTTTGAATTTAATCAAAGTTCGGTAAACTTTATGCCAACAAAAATTGACCGATTAAACTAGATGAACGAACTAGGTCATTTATCTAAAATGAACTAAAATGAGTGCTCACTCAATTGAACGATTAAGCACAAGACTAATTTTAAATTGTCAATTTTGTTTTTGTTGCATTTTCTTTTTGGTTGACATTTCGTGTTAGAGTTGCTCAGAAAATCGGAGATGCCACCTTGTAAACAAAGAATCTGGTTACATTTCATAGCAAACAGGAAAAGGAAATATCAAAATGATCACTCTATCATTTGTTAAATTTCTAATAAGATAAAATTTAAAATTGTGTTAATATTTTTGCATAAAAACGTAAATTAATGTCAGTATTGCATTAAGTGAAAGTTTTAAATTATAAAAATATATAAAAGATAATTTAAAATATGTTTAATAAAAAAGTGTTATTTAAAAAAAAATAATAAATCAATGAAGTTAAAAAATGTAAATTTATAAAAAAGTATAAAATAAATAAATAGAAAAAAAATTAAGACCAAATATTTTATCGACAAAAAATCTTAACAAATTTTAAATACATTTAAAAAAAATTAAAAAAATTAATTATGTTTGGTTTAATTTCCGCTAAATTCAAAATAATAAATTTTATCCTATTCAAAAACCTTTGCCAAAAGCACAAAAAATACAACCCTGTTTAGTAATGCCATTTGCTAAAAGTCAAAGTCAGTGTTTTAAACTAACGCTGTCATTTTAAATGACATACGTCACATTCGAAAATAAACATCTGATAACAAATGTCAAACAACTAGTGGTAAACAAAAATATTTTTATTGAGCAACGCTTGGTTTTTTTTCACATAAGAAAAAAAACATAATTCTTTTTAACTTTTTAGTGTTTTTTAACAAAACGTGCAAACAAAATAACATTTTTATTATTAAATTGCGACAAAGACATTATTAGACATGGGTTTTCCACGTATTATAAGTAAAAATAATAAAATCTATACCAAATTGGGTGATTTTTGTTTATCGGGTGACGGCCAGCAATTCTGGATTGTTTGCCATACATGCCAGGAAGAATTGCAGACACAAGATAAATTTTGGAAGCATATACAAGATGAACATAATTTTATGCATGGTATTAAACAAGTGAGTTGGTATTTTTTATTGAATTACAAAATTTAATGTGTAATTGCAAAGGTCTGAGAATAACGCGCCAATTTTGTGTTCGTTTTATAGGAGCAGACCCGCACAGCAGCTCAAGCTTATATGGAGGCAGCGGAAGCAGCCTCCGCAATGATGCCTTTACCCTTATATCGTAAAATTAGTGTAAATGATACACAAAGGGAAGAAGTTGTGACTACCGAAGATGAAGATATGCAAAAAGAACCAAAAGACTATACAGAAATGAGAGCTCATGAAGAAGAACAGCAACAGCAGCAGCAACAAGCCACAGTGGCTATAGATATTAAATTGGAACCATCTTCGTTAAGTCAGTCAGCTATACAACAAGCACATCAACAACAACAGCAGCAACAACAAGAACAAATTCAACAACAACAGCAGCAGCAACAGACACAACAAATTGAAATTACCGCCCCCTTAATGTATCAAATACCCCAAGTTCACCCACCCGTAAGTGCATATGCAGCCTTAGTTCAAGCGCCCGGTATTAGCACTTTAAATATGTCCGTAGCTGCTGCTGCAGCGGCAGCCTCCTCACAAGTGCCATCTGCAATGGCTGCATTATTACCACAAGAACTACAATATAAACAGGAGATACAATACAAGCAAGAACTACAACATAAAGAATCTACTAATAATAGTACCACAGCTAGTGCCAGTAGCGCTGTCTCCTCTGACGATGGGGAACGTTGGTATATTTGTGACTTTGAAAATTGTGGTCTTAAGTTTAAGTACCAATCACGCCTAGAGCTGCATCGTTGTGTTCATAGTAAGGAGAGACGTTTTGCATGTGAAATATGTGGTGCCAGTTTTAAACAATCATGTAATTTGTCAACGCATCGTAAAAAGAAACATGCTCTTAAGGGTACCACCAAAGTTACACTGGTACCGCCACAGCGCTTTTGAAATCCATTTTTAAACTTTTTGCAATTTCCCTTCTATTTTTAAAAGAAACTAAACAAAAATAGTAAGATTAAACAAAATTTTTCAAACAACCCCCCGCAAAGTAAAAACAAGAATATTAGAAATATCCCAGTAAGCACACGATATTAAAAAAAAAATTAAGTGTTTAAAAAAAACTTCAGTTGAATACCAGCAACATTTCAAGATAAAACTAAAGAACATATTCAAAATAAAAACGGGCAGCTTACTTTTTCATACACAATTTTCTAACAGGAAAAGAATGACCAACGATTTTAGGCAAATGTTTTTTCATTGTAATGATGGAATTAGTGCCCAACATCGAGAGCTTTACGCTCTCTTATTAAAAATTGAAAGTTAAAAAATTTAGCAGCTCGATGATAGCCGCTCGTTTTTTGGTTTAACTCTTCTTGAATTTTATTTTTTGCTGGAAAATATTCTGGACTTGAAGTGTTTTTTAAGCATAATTCATTACTTGGAACACAGTACTTGAATTGTGCCTGCTTTAATTTTGAATTTCAGCACATATTGCTTATGGGGATGAAATTTATTGTAAAAGAAATTCATTTAACAAATTGTTTTAACAAAAAAACGTAGAAACTAAAAACTTTAAAGGGCAGTCTAAAAAATTTAAGGACATTTTAAAATTCTAAACAATCTTTGAAAAAAGGAATTTTCATTTTCTTTGACATTTTCCCTATAGGGCAATTCCAAAAAATTTCGCCCACTGTTTGGAAACATGCCTTTGAATGTCACTGATTTATTTAGCTCATATATATCCACGTTTATATGAAATGTGTTACACATTTGGGTTTTCAAAATTCGTTTAACATGCTCTAACTTTTTAACTAGTAACCCGATTTTCACAAGTAATGGCTCGTGTGAAAGCTTAATTCTTCTTCTTTTAGAAAATATTTTCAAAAGCATATGGTGTTTTTTCAGAAGTGTTGCAAAAATTAAAAAAAAAAAAATTTAAAAAATTTAAAAAAAAAACACATTCATCTTCGATAAAAAAAATGTGATAGACAATTCTGTTTTGCATAAAATATCCAAAATTCAGAGTGGGATTCCCATGGGATCAAAAAATATACTGGTTTTAGTACGAGGTTCTCATATTTTGCTTTAGAAAATTCAAATTTTATATTTCTTCAATATAAAAATTTAAATTTTCAAAAAAAATTATACTTTTAAAATTTTGAAAAACATTCAGAATATTAAAAGTTAAAAGTTTCAAAGGAAAAATATAAGAACCTCGTAGTTAAAACAAAATATTTTTTGATTCCATGAAGATCCCACTCTGAATTTTGAATATGTTTTATAGTACATTCACACTTACCTCGAAACCCCGTTGAAACCTCGTGTTTTCAATTTTAAAACACGGCTGTTCACACACGACACTTTGACAAATATCTAGTTTTCGGAAACTAGAACAAAAAATAAATGTCTTTAAAAATTAATTAAATGATTCAAAAACTATTTTTTTTCCTAAAAAAAAGAAGACCCAGCTTTCACATGAGCCAACATTTGTTAAAATCGGGCCATTGGTTAAAAAACAGTTACAGCTCTTTAAACGTAAAGTATTTGTCTTACTTGCTAAAAAAGTCGAACTTTGACCCGCAATAATTCTGTAAATACACCAAATTAAAAAAGGATATATGGTGCATATATCATATTTATGTAGGCTATCTATGTGTCAATGTTCAATTTAATCTGAAGACACCATTTCCAAAAATGACAAAAATTTGAGCAACATTTTCTTTTAGAAATTTCAGATTTTTTTCTATAACAATTTTCAGACTCTGCTCTTTTTTTACTAAATTATACTTTGTGCGCAGTTATGAACAGAAATTGTAGACAAATTGGTATCAAATGAAAGGTATTTTTAAGACTTACCTAATGCTACATCAAGCATTTTAAAAGTACACTTCTTGAGCTATTTCATAAATTTACCAAAATTTATCGGTTTTGGATATTTTTTAAAATAAATTATGTATTTTTTTGTTCATTTCTTTATGAACTGTTAGATAAATCGCAAAAATACCTTTCATATCGCTCATTTACTTGTATAGTGTCATAACTCAAAAAACGTAATTGTGTAGTGTCATAACTCAAAAAACGTGATTTTTGAGTTAATAATGCAGAATTATTTGTTATATCATCCTTTATATTGTGTTACAAATTCGCATTAATATATTTTGGACTCATCGTTTGAGATGAGAACCTGTTTCAGGGATAACCAGTTTCAATTGTAAACTTTAAACTCAATTTATGCAAAATTTTGAGTTATGACACTAAACAAGTAAAAAATCAAAACTTAAATATTTTCGTTTAGAAAGATATTCGGCTCTGAGACATTTCTCCTAAAGAAAAGCTTTAGATTTCGAAAAAAATCTATAATATTTTTTTTTTTGCAAAAAATTAACAACATAAATAAATTTAAAACAGAAAAATTACTTTCGTGAAAATTATTCTATGAGAATATCATTATATAACTAATAGAGTCCGACCGAATATTCGGTTTCGGTCTCGGTTTCGGCCGAATAATAGGGTTTCGGCCTCTATTCGGTATTCGGCAAAATTTTGGCCGAATATTAGCCGAAACCGAAACTTTTTGGTATTTTAAAAAATATGTAAAAAAGTCGGTGAATTTTTTGATTTCGTTTTTCATTACACTTGTTTCAGTTCAATTGAAGAAAATGTTACAAGTTTATGCAATAAATGTAAAACAGTTTCACTTCAAAAATTATTTTCTCCTAATCTGCAAATGAAATATACAATTTTTTTGTAAGTTTTTTAAAAAACATATTTTTTTTTTAAAATACAACAATTCCTATGGTTTAAAAGCATTATATGCTGTATATTAACCTTTAACAACTTTTTATTAATTTTATTCATGCCAGGCGGTAATTTTTTTAAAGTTTCGGTTTCGGTTCGGTTTTGGCCGAATATTACTTTTTCAGCCGAATATTCGGTTCGGTTTCGGTTCGGCCTCGAAAACTGGTTTCGGTCGGACTCTAATAACTAATAAAGAAAAAAGACCTCGAGCTAGAATAACCCTAGTAAAAATATTTTTCTTATAATTTTGGTTTTTGAAAAAATTTTGGTATATATAGAATAACCCTAGTAAAAATATTTTTCTTATAATTTTGGTTTTTGAAAAAAATTTGGTATACAAATTTCAGATTTTGAAAAAAAAACTGTATGTATCTTTCTTATTCTGCGACATTTTTCTTATATAATAAAGTAGTAGTATTTTTTTAAACATTACATCACAGTCCATAAAACAGATTTCAGATTTTGCAAAAAATTTTGTGAAAAAATTCTCATTCTTATTCTGCGACATTTTTCTTATAAAAAAAGTATAAGATTTTGCGTCATTTTTTTATACATTATATCATTATATCATAGTCTGTTTCAATTTCCGTAGAGAAAAAGTGTTTCTTTGATATTTTTCATATGGAAAATGCCCAAGAAGTCTAAGATTCTGCCAGATTTTTTTGTAGACTTCTTATATTCTGTGACAAAGTTTTAGATTCTGTTAAAATTTTCGTAGAGAAAATGTTTAAGATTCTGTAACAATTTTCTTAAAGAAAATGCCTAAAGAAAATGCAAGTCTCAGATTCTGACAGATTTGTTTGTAGAGTTCTCAGATTCTGAGACATTTTTTTGTACAAAGTTTCTCATATTCTTAGATATTTTCTCTTCAGAAATATTTGACTCCGATATATTTTTAAAATAAAAAAAGTTTGCGATTCTGAGATCTTTTGCCTTATATAGTACAAAAGTCTAAAATCAGTCCCATTAGAAATTGCCTTCGGAGAGCATCTCACGGTCACTGATCATTATTAGTTTAATGGCAGTCAACGCGTTTCTATTCTGAACGGAGTGCTTTCGTTTTGTTTGTAATTAAGTTATCAGAATTACTATTCTCCTATATGGGGTTATAAATTGTGGATGCCTCTCTATGTAAATTATGTCTAAATAAAGACACAAACGAGTCTATGACATCTGATTTATGTTACAAACGTGGCCATCTAATCAGAAACCCCAAAAAAGTCTAGGATAGAAAAATTTCAGATTTTGAGATATTTTGGCATACATACAGTGGTTGTCAACTAATAAGAAACTTTTCTATAGTAAAATACTCAACGTTATTATTATCAAACGAGTATAATTAAAAAAAAATGTTATGTAGATAATTTATAAAGCTTTAATTTAAGCTTGATGGCGTATAGATTGAGTAAATAATAAATGTGCGATCAGGAAAATGAAATTATTTACAAACATTTAATTTTTTTTTTTTTAAAATAGTCGATTTTTTCTTAGTTTAAACATTATAAATTTAAAAAAATGTTCCAATAGTTCTTTATTCAGTAATCAACTAATTTTTCCAACAACACAAATAAAAAATGAAAATTTTTAAATGCAGTAGAAGAAATTCGCATTTTTTTTTGACTTCCAATTCGTTAGACAACCAATTTTTTTTTTTCAAACAAAGCAAATATGTTATTGTTTATTAATATTAGTACACCTAAGTGGATCGTAACGAGATATTAAAATAATTAAAATTTTTCTTTGCTTACAAAAAACTGGTGGTCAAAAGAATTGGAGGTGAAAAAATGCGGATTTCTTCTACTGTATTTAAAAAATTTAATTTTTTGTTTTAGTTCTCGGAAAAACTAGTTTATTACTGAATCAAAACTATTTTTTAAAAAAAATTCTGAAAAATGTCTATAATTTCATTTTCCAGATCGACTCTTGTAGCACATTTATTATTCACTCAATCTGGACGCTATGAAGCTTAAATTAAAGCTTTATAAATTACCTACATAACATTTTTTTTAGAATTATACATACTCCTTCGATAATAATAATGTTGAGTATTGTTAACTTTGTCTTGAAAGTTATTCTATAAGAATATCATGGCGTAATTAAATAGTAAAGAAAAATTACCTCGAGCCGGAATAAATCTACATAAAATACAATATTTTAAAGGTCGAATAAAACAATATTTAGTTTTTAATAAAAAATAATCAGAAAGTTAATGTTTTGCAAAAAATTGTATAACATTTTTTTTTACAACAAATATTTTTGAGTCTGAGAATTTCTGATTGGAGTATATTAATCTTCCAGTATTTTCTTAGAGCCTCAGATTTTTTTTTTAAAGAAATATTCTAAAAACTAAGAAAAATCTTTGATTCTAAGATATCTCTGTTACACTTAAAAAATTATGTTAGTAAAATCAACTGAAAATGTCAGTTAAAATAACTACTTTGTAAGTTGTTTTGGGGTCAACTACTTTTTCAGTTAAATCAACTAACAATGTTAGTTATTTTAACTGACAAAAAACAACTGACTTATGTAGTAAAAACTACTTACATTTGTAGTCAAAACAAATAAAATGTAGTAAAAATAAAATAATCAAAAAATTTTTCAGAAAAAAAATTGAAGACCAAATTTTTTTTTTTAAAAAGTTGTGAAAATAAAAAAAACGAAAATTTATTTATATTTTTTGAAAAAAAAACTTTGAAAATTTTTCAGAAATAAAAAAAATAAAATTAACTACTTTAAATAACTGTTACTACATCACAGTACTTTTTTGTTAGTTATTCAAAAAAACTACTTAAAATAACTAACAGAAATAGTTGTTTGATATTTTTCATACAAAAACAACTGACTTTGTAGTTGAAAACAACTAACTACTGTAAAATATACAAACAACTAACATGTAGTAACTTACATAATTTTCTGAGTGTATGGAAAAATTTCATATATGAGAAAAAAAAAGTTCTCTGGCTCCCTAAAAACTGGATTAGGATCTTTTAAATATCCTTAAAACTATAATTTCGTTAACTGCCCTTTAAGTATATTTTTTTTGGAGTTTTACTCCCAATATTCAAAAACTCTTTTAAATTTCCTGCCCTAAAAAGTTAATTTTCCATAGATTTGTATTTTAAATAAAAAGGCTCAATTTATAAAAAATGGTCCCATTTCTTCCCCTCCCTCCTCCCCTTCGCACCACCTACCCTCCGTTTCCTTTTTATTTTTTTTTACTTATAAATGTGCCGTTTCGATATCTCGGTCAAACTGAGTGACTAGTCAGTTTTAAAGCAAAAGCACAAAAAATTACTCAATTTTTGTATTCATCGGCTTAAAAATTTTCTAGTCCCTAATTTTGACTGATCTAACAAATTCGCACATAAGTCAAACATTCGTACAAGTAGTTATTTTTTTTTTGTTGTATAAACTTGAAATTGAAAACAAGAAAAAAACAAAATAATTTTTGAAAAAACCCATACATTAGTTTTTTTTTTTATAAATGTAAGTTTTATATATATTTTTGGTCTTTTAAATATTTTTTTAGTTGTAGTTTGTAATTTCTTTTTAATGATAAAAAATTTATTTGTTTAACATTCTTTAAGGAATGTTTAAAGAATTTTTTTTTGATTTTATCTCTAGCATTAGTTTTTAAGTTTTCAAAAAGTGTTTTTTTTTTTTAATTTAAAAAAAAGTTTAAAAATTCTATACAATTTTCTTTTTGTATTTTTTATATACAAACTTTAAACAAAAAAAAAAAAAAGATAAACTTAACTTAATTTTGTCTTGTTAGATCTTTTATGTCTTTTAATTTTTTTTCTTAGCTGTAATTATTGTGCAATTAATATATAAACAAAATTATATTATAATACAACAAATAAGATTTTAAATAAATAAAAGATAAAAAAATAGTGAAAAAAGAAAGTTTTATTGTTTAAAAATAGAAAATTTTGGATAATTTTGTATACCCTGTTTCTCAGAGTATACAAATATCCTAAATTTTATTAATTTTTTGAAAGAGGAGGAGGTTACCTTCTGCATTTTTTTTTCATTATTTTTGAAAAAAAAAATGTTTCAAAAAATGTGATGTGAGTTCCTCGAAGTTACCATCTGGACCGATTTGGTCCATTTACAACATTAATCGGCATTCAGTAACATTCTTAACAATATTCAGCCGTATACAGTGCCGTACAAAAGTATTTACACAGAGCTATAGTAGATGATATTTCTTAAAGAAAATTTAAAAAATATCAAACCTTTTTTTCAAATGGGTATTTATTTTTAACAGTGTTTTGTAGGAAATTTATTAAGCTTTTATTTAAGCTTTATAGCGTCCAGATTGAGTTAATAATAAATGTTCTAGGAGCTTCAAACTAGAATATGAAATTATTTAGACATTTTTTTTATAAAATTGTTAAAAAATATTTCTGAGTCGATTATGAAAAATATAGGGTTTCGGAAAAATCCGAATAAAATCCGAACTAGCAGGAAGTTCTCCGAACGCAAAAATACTAGTCAGCTTAATTTTAATACAGATTTTTATATATGATTTTGGCGGCCGTACGTACATAAGGGGTGGTCCAATAACAAGTATCTTTTTAAAAATGCAATAAAATGATAAATACTCAACTTTTTTTGGAATGTTATGGCTTTATTTAAAAGAGCAAACATTACCATTTTTTATAGCTAACAACTTCATTGATGCGTCCTCGGCTTGCTCCGCTGTATCGCGTTGTAGCGCAGTACTGCGCTGCCAAACTGAACGTTTTTCAAAAAAAAGTTTTTAACCGAAATAAAGCACTCAAATGAGGTTATGTTAACAAACAAATTGCTACATCTTGGGATCGTAAAACTCGCACGGTATTGTAAAGAATCCCATTCATCTATAGGAAGCAACAGATTTGAGTATCAGCATCATTACACAACATTTTCAAAAATACAGCTGAAACCCCATTTTCGTCAAAGATGAGCGCTACAGAGCCATGATTAAGAATATATCAACTTGGATGACATTTCTTTTCAGAAGGATGTCGCAACCCAGGCAGAAAAATACGGTGGGGCCTACATTGGCAAAGCGTTGAAACCGGGACAACAAACGTTGGCAAAATATCTGTTTTTCAACGAATACCGTATTGGCCCAATATCTAAATGATAACGCCAGTTGTACGTGTGCCCACGGTTCTAGCCAATGTTGGTAAGCCGTGGGCAAAACAAAAAATATTGTACTGGCAAAATATCTAAATGATAACGCCAGTTGTACGTGTGCCCACGGTTCTAGACAATGTTGGCAAACCGTGGTAAAAACAAAAAACACTGTACTGGCACATGATTAGTTTTTATTCTATAAAATTCAAAGTGGCAAAGTGTTTTTTAAGTGTCAAGAAAACAAACTTAATTCATCGCAATCACATTGAATAATTCTTGGTGTATATATTAGTTTGATTTAAAAACAAAGTGGAGTGTATTAGAGTCAAACACCTTAAAGTAACCTCGAGGTACTCTTGTCAGTTTAAGGAAACATTTGTACAATATTTCTGTCTTATTGAAATTTATCTTTTTTTAATATAAAGTGAATACTTTCCCAGCGAATTGAAAAACAATCCCATTGCCCAAATTCAAAGAAAACTGTATATTTTTCATTCTGACACTAAAATATTATTCCACTTGTTAATAAGATCAAAAGACACACTAAATATTCTTTGGGAAATGTAATAGAAAGGTCTGGATCAATCGTTACTTTTTCGTTTGTTAATCCTCGCGGTTTTAAAATTACATCTGTTTCTTCCGATAACGTACTGATAAATGGAAATATTGTAGTTTTAAAAGATTTTTTACAAGAAAACGTTCTAATTACCATTTTAAAGACATATTTTTGAAAAGAAACATTTTTCTTAAAATTTCTGATTATTTTGATTCTCCAATGCCACCAAGTGAAATTGGTTTTTATCGTGTTAAAAAATTTGATATCGAAAAAACATTTCATATCGAAAAAACTGCAATGACTCTTTTCATACGATAATATACATATATCAGTTCTATTACTCAATTCTTAAATGTTAAGATGATCATTAAAACATTATTTAATATAAAATTTTCAAAAATAAATTAAAAAAAAAAAATTATTTTGTTCTGTATGAAATGAGAAAATTTCGACAAAGAGTAATATTTTGTTTCCAGTACATTTTTTTATACTAATCGCTATTTCCGCAAAGCGTAGTATTTTTTGTTTTGCCAATGATTTGCCAGTACATTTTTTTTTTGTACTGTATATGTAATGAGAAATTTCGACAAAGCGTAGTATATTTGGTATAACCACCCAGGTAGAAAAATACAACCGTTAAAACGCTTTAAAAGCGCTTTGTATGGTAGTACGAATGCTCTCAGACCATACTGAAAACCATCATCAGAGCGCTTTCAGACTGTCCTAATGATAACACCGTTAGACGGTTTATTTGAAGCGTTTTTAAAGACATTTATAATAATGATTTTAGAACGCTTCGTTATAGCGCTTTTAAAGCATTGCAAAAACCAAAAATGTATCACTTTTAAAACGGTATGTAAAGCAATTTTAAAGTGCTTTATATGCAAAAAAAAAGCAATTTACAAGCATTTCAGATACAAAACCTAAAGTAATTTTCCATCAGTTTAAAAACCAAATGAAAGTTTATTTTGGTTTTAATTTTTATTGTTTTAAGAAAAGATAAATATATTATTTTTTTTATAAAAAATAACTGTTTTTTTATACCAAAAACTAAATAGAATTTCGTTTAGTTATTCTCTCTTCTGCTGCAGCTAGCCAGCGGCCTGTTTTGGTCACGATAGACTTGTCGGACTCATTTTCAAATTGTAGAAGAAGGTGTTCTGCAACGGGAAAACAAAATGAGTCTATTAATATAATAGGTATAAAGCATTTCTGATCTGACGAAAACTGCGATTGTCTCGGTAAATATTGGTGACACAACAAAACTAGAAAACCCTCAGAGCAATAGTTTTTTAGTTATTCAGTTTCTAAAATTCTCAAGACCCTATTGCGCCCCTAAATTGCAGTACCTGGAAAATAAGCAAGATAATGCTAAAGGTATGTGAATTTTTAAACTTTCGGGACTGCCAATTTTTTAGATTCTAAATTTTGACCTTTTAGGGTCCACACATGTGAAGAGGACCGGCGAAACTATGGAGATTCTAAGAACCAAAAATGCCCTCCATTTTGCTCTATCTAACTTAGTTTTCGAGATATTATGCCTGTTCGTTTACCTAACTACAATCATCTCATTTTTACTACTTTTAATAAAGCTGGAAATTTGTAATACAAAAAGTAAACAAAACTTTCCAGTTGTAGTAAAAAAAGTAAGAAATTTAGAAAAATACATACCAGTGAATTGCAAAATTGCTGATCAGTTTTAACCTTTTTGTCACACTCCTCAAACTTAACTAAATCTGTTATGGGGTCGTCTAAAGTTAATTCGCTTTTAATGTCGGCTTTTTGGTCGTCGTAAACCATATTTAAAAAGTAGTGTAAAAAAATGTTTTAAAAAAAATTGTATTCCTAAACCAACATAAATTTGGCGAAAAAGTAATCTCAAAAAGCTTTTTCAAAACGTTCATAAAGCGTTATGAAATAATGTTTTGAAAATGCTTTATTTTTGATAAGTCATGACTTTTTTTTTACCGTCATGAATTTATACTTGGAAGTGCTTTAAAAATGCTATTTTTTTATTACCGTCATGAGTTTCTACTTTGGAGTGCTTTAAAAACGCTTTTTTTTTATAACCGTCATGAATTTCTACTTGGGAGTGTATTACCAGTACATTATTTTTTATGCTATTCGATATTTCTGCAAAGCGTAGTATTTTTTGTGTAGCCAATGTTCTGCCAGTACACTTTTTTTTGTACCGTTGGCAATTTCTGGCTGGGAATATGTCCCTCAGTCCATCAAACAATCGATATTTTGCGCACTTATTGTTAGTTCGGAAATCGTTTTTTTAGCCATATTCGCGGTGACAATTGATCACTTCAGAGCTGTCGATTAAAACCTTTAGAAATTTTTTTGAGGGGTCTCGTTAAAGATCCATGCAAAATGGGAAATCCAGAAATGTTCTAGGCCCTTTCGACGAATATCGTTCAAGCCATTCGTGAGATAGAACCAGAAACAGAAAAATGGGTGCCGAGGATGAGCTACTGCGGAGCTAACCCAGGCAGCCGCATGAATGAAGTCGTTTGCCATAAATAATGGGAATATTTGCTCTTTCAAATAAAGCCATAAGGTTCCAAAACTATTGAGTATTGTTCATTTCATTGCATGTTTTAAAAAGATACTTGTTATTGGACCACCCTGTACATTAGTGTGGTTCATATATGGCACTTTTTTTTTTTTTTTGGATTTTTGTATGGAGCACCCGGAATATTTATTAAGCACCATGAAAAACTGACCCGTGATTTTTTTCAAATTTTTTCATTAACATTTAGGGGTCGCTACCGGGCCCTAAACTTTGGGCCATAAAAAAAAAATTTTTCACACAATGAAAAAAAAAAAAATTTCGTTTTTTTTATATTTTTTTTTTTATTATAATTTAACTTCATTAGCTTATTAACGGCAAAAGATTTCATTTTGGTGGGACAAGTTTTTCAGTTCCAAAATTGACCATGAAAAAAAAAATTGAGGCTGGTTGGGGTCTTACTCTAAAATTTTTTAAAAAAATTTTTTTTTTTAGTTTTGATAAGCTTACATTATAGGTCTTTAGCCCCTCTTGATAATACATTCTTCGTAAAAATTTTTGTTCTTTCCGAAACATCATTAACATGCGGCAAAAATCAAACGGATATTACAAAAAAAAAAAAAAAAAAACGGTGAAAAAAATCGATTTTTTATACCCTCCACTTAGTGATAGAGGGTATATATAAGTTTGTCATTCCGTTTGTAACTCATCGAAATATCGGTCTGGGACCCCATAAAGTATATATATTCATGATGCCCGATCGATTTTAAGACATTCTAGCGATGTCCGTCTGTCCGTCTGTCCGTCTGTCCGTCTGTCCGTCTGTCTGTCTGTTGAAAATGCTCTCGCGGACAAAATATTGCACAGAGATGACTGAAACTTAACATATATATTGGAAGTTCTCCCGAGAAGTTTGGTATTGCATTTGAGTGATATCGGTTCAGCGGTTCAAAAGTTATGAACGAAAATGTAAGCACACCTCAAAAATTTCAGTACATTCAACATAACCTAAAAATACAAAATGCTTTAATTCGGCTTCTGGTTGACATATGTGAACATAATTGGACACCAAATGGTATTTAAACAAGTACGAACATATTTTTTGACAAAAAAAAAAAAAATCGCGGATTTTTTTTTACCAAAATTTTTTTTCGCGGAAATTTTTTTCAATTTTTTTTTTTTTCAAAAGTAATTTCCGTTTAATAAAGTTGTTTGCAATAATCTTTTTGAAATTGTGGAGGGTATCACTACATTCGGCAAGGCCGAATTTAACTTTTTTACTTGTTTTTTAATCATTTGTAACGCCCAGCGAATGCAAGGTTGCGCACTTATACAGGCGCGTTAAAACGGGAGAGAAAATTGGTATATTAATAGCTAATTTCATTTCGGAGCAACTAAAATTTTTTTTTTTTTTTTAATATCCGTTTGGTTTTCGCCGCATGTTAATGATGTTTCGGAAAGAACAAAAATTTTTACGAAGAATGTATTATCAAGAGGGACTAAAGACCTATAATGTAAGCTTATCAAAACTAAAAAAAAAAAAAATTTTAAAAAATTTTAGAGTAAGACCCCAACCAGGTTCAATTTTTTTTTTCATGGTCAATTTTGGAACTGAAAAACTTGTCCCACCAAAATGAAATCTTTTGCCGTTAATAAGCTAATGAAGTTAAATTATAATAAAAAAAAAAGATAAAAAAAACGAAATTTTTTTTTTTTCATTGTGTGAAATTTTTTTTTTTTATGACCCAAAGTTTAGGGCCCGGTAGCGACCCCTAAACCTTAATATAAAAATTTGAAAAAAATCACGTGTCATTTTTTCACGGTGCTTAATATATATTCCGGGTGCCCCATACAAAAATCCAACTTTTGTTTTTATGAACCACCCTACTGTACATACAGCTGCGGTCAAAAAAATAGCACCAGGATAAAACAAAATTTTCTTCGTTGGGTTCTTTTTTAACAATATAAACTTATGTTACTGACAACGTGTCATAAGATACTTACAAGAGTGTGAAACAATATTACAAAAGAAAAGGCTAATTTGCTTTTTTATTTTATTAAAAATTTTCAGAGTTTATAAAATAACTTCAAAAAGACTCAGTCAAAAAAATAGCACCACAATACTTTTTATATTAAAATTAAATTCTCTAATTTGAAAAACGAATGAATTATGAATTCAGTATTGTTGTGCTATCTTTAAATATTAAAAAGAAAATTTGTCGAGTGCTCATTGTTGACAATTACCGCTGTACAACTTTATTGTACCGAATTCACGAGATTTTGGGATCTTTAATTCGAAATTGAGTTCCAGATTTGCTGAACAGCCACCCAAAGAGCTTCATTAAAAGTTGGTTCTATTCGAGACACTCCCTTCTCTATATCCTTCCATTAACTATCGATTTGATCTAGATCTGGGGACTGACCAGGCCATTCCATCACGTTTACTTTATTGTCCAGAACCAATTTTTTGCCAATTTCCCGTTATGCTTTGGGTAATTGACGTGCTAAAAGACCTAAATTAGTGGCATTTGCTCAGAAACTTATGGTAACATTACTTTCTGGAGGATATAAACGTTAAGGGTATATCCACGATTGTCCTAGTCCAATATGTGAGCCATGGTCTAATATATGAACCCCACTCCACAGTAGGAAAATATCTCCCACACCATAAACACCATTTTAAGTTATTTTTATTTCGAATTTTTGATTGAATTCCGCGTTATAGAGTCTTCTGACATAGGAACTTAATCCCACGTCTCCAAATAAAACAACAATGGATTCATTTGTCCATAGAACATTGATCCACTTTTAAGCTGGTCATTCTAAGTTACTGTTAGCAAACTTCAAACGACTTGCAGCATGCTTAAGTGGGAGTAGGCGCACTTTTCCGAGTCTACATCCGTTAATGTTGTTGTTTTGTAATCTTCGACGAACATTTTTGGCATTTGCTGTCCTTTTTTAGCTCTGGAGCTGCCGTAAATGGGGCCTTCTTCCATTGTCTTTACAAACACCTAACCACTAATGGTGACAAATGACGCTTGTGAATAAGTTTTTCAAACTCTAAAGCTAATTTTGTTGAATTTCCAATAATTTTAAAAGCGCATCCAACCAATTTTCCTATTTCAGAGTATGGTTTATGTTCAGAAATCATATTTTTTACAAAAGCACGTTTTTGAGGAGTGTAATGCTTTCCACGTCCTATTTTTATGAAAATAAATATCCAATTTTGTGATGAATTAAATTTTTTTATAAATAAAAACTATCTTCCTTTAGTATTTAACACTTTTATTTCAATAATTAAAACAATATTAATTTTTTTAAATAAATTTTGTCATACGGTGCTATTTTATTTACTGCACTGATTCAGAGTTTTTTTAAAATATCGATCATTAAAAAAGAACCGTCCACAATTTTTGGAAAAAGTAAAAACATTTAAGGGGTATATACTTAGTATAAGAGTATTGCATATTTACTTTAAACGAATATGCACATAATATTTTGTTTTAATTGAATGAATAGAGATTTTGTCATTGGTGCTATTTTTTTGACCGGCACTGTATATACATCTCCACATAAACTACCCCGACGTTTTTACATTTACATTTTTTTGCACAATAATGTACTTAACGAAGCCAAATTTGGTCACGACCGATATGTCATTAGATAGGGATTCAAAAAACATTCCGACCTGTAAAAAAAGTTCTTCAAACGAAACTATATAGTATATGTATATAGAAATGGGAAAAATCCTCAAAAAACAAAAAAAAAATCCCGTTTTCACCCTCCCCTTTAAGCCGTTAAATGTGAAGTTGGGCATCCAAAAAACATGTAACTCTTATTTTGCTTTCCTCTTTCCTATATACAAATTTCAGGATAATCGGTGACCTCCCTTGTCAGTTTTTTATTATTTTTTTTGATATTTCTAATTAAGTATTAATTGTCAGATTGGTTTCAAATGATAGGTGTATTGAAGAACTATTCAATGCATTTCGCGAGTAATTGATCTTTGGATTCGGAAAATTATGCCTCTTGAACTTATTATTTTTACCGAGTATATTTTTTTATAGTACACTCAGAAAATTATGTAAGTTACTACATGTTAGTTGTTTGTATATTTTACAGTAGTTAGTTATTTTCAACAAAAAAGTCAGTTGTTTTTGTATGAAAAATGTCAAACAACTATTTCTGTTAGTTATTTTAAGTAGTTTTTTTGAATAACTAACAAAAAAGTACTGTGATGTAGTAACAGTTATTTAAAGTAGTTAATTTTATTTTTTTTATCTCTGAAAAATTTTCAAAGTTTTTTTTCCAAAAAATTAAAATAAATTTTCCTTTTTTTTATTTTTCACAACTTTTTTTTAAAAAAAAAAAAAAAACTTTAAAAAAATTTGGTCTTAATTTTTTTTCTGAAAAATTTTTTGAAAAAAAAAAAATATTTATAGATTTTTTTTATTTTTACTACATTTTAGTTGTTTTGACTACAAATGTAAGTAGTTTTTACTACATAAGTCAGTTGTTTTTTGTCAGTTAAAATAACTAACATTGTTAGTTGATTTAACTGAAAAAGTAGTTGACCCCAAAACAACTTACAAAGTAGTTATTTTAACTGACATTTTCAGTTGATTTTACTAACATAATTTTTTGAGTGTAGGCTAGCAATATTCAGAAGTGAAAGAAAAAGATAATACAAAAATTATGCTTCATAACCTCATTTTTTAGATAAAATCGATTTGAGCGAGTTCTTCCCGACCTGCCAAAAATCTTAAAAATATCTCAAAAGTCATAAAAAAATTGAAACACCCTACTGTACATAAGTATGTATCTCCTTTAGTTTTCTCTGAACTTAGCTAAATTTGATTATTTGACAACTATAAATTATACAATAAATTACAACATTTTCATAATTTTATAGCAATAATTTTTTTCTCTTTATACATTTTCCCATAATTCAACCACTATTTTGTTAAAATTCGACGAAATTTTGTTAAATGCTAAAATTCAACAATGCTTTATTTAATAAACTCAACAATACCACCAAATGGTTTGTGTATAAAATAAATCCTTAAAATAGAGAACATCTAGAGGGCGCCTTAATATGGACATTTTATAAAAAGGAAATTTTAAAAAGCAACTTACCTGCAAAAAAAATCACATAAGATATTCAAAATAAAAATTAATGACAAGTTGTCGAATTGGGACTCGGGATTTGAAAATTTAAATTCCAGCTGGTGTAAAAATGTTCTAATATGCTCATTAGAGCGGCATTTTTTTGATTGGCAAACAGGTTTTTTTCGATTTTGAATGTCGGGCAAATTTTTATTCTACTGGACCTTATGTTATAAAAAATTGAGAACAATCGGAATTAACCGTAGTGCCCGACGACCGAAGTTTTGGATTTTTGAACTTATTAAAAAAATGTTGCGATACATTAATTTTATTTCATTAATTTTGATGCACTAAACAAAAATATAAAAAAAAGTTAATCTAACGGTTTTCGAGATCGCTGTTAAAAAAATTTCTTTCCCTTGACCTTTTCATAGACCGAGACAATCTTTCATTTAAACTTAAATTGAGCCAAGTCCTATCATGGTAACCCATGGCGCCCTTCGATTTAAGCTATGGATTTTTGAAAAACTTCTACCAACATTTTAAATTTTTAAAAATTTACAAAAAAAAAATATCTTGCTATGTGAAATCGGTCAAAAGGTTTTCAAGATATCGCCATTTGTTCAAGAAATTAAAAAAAAAAAATTAAATTTCAATAAATTTTCAAAGTTGTCTGTGAAAAATTTCCAAAAAATACAAAATTTTAATCGAAGGTTGCAATGTATTAAAATGATCGGATTTGGCTTAAATGAGGTTTAAATAAAAGTTTGTGCCAAGCTCTATAAATAAAGACCTATATTAAAAGCTGGCTGTTCCACCAATACTTTGTTTACAAACTTGGTATTGGTGGAACAAATGTATTTTTAGATTAACTAAACCAAGTTTAACAAAAAACTCGACCTTGGCGATTTTTTGTAGACTTTTTTGAATATTTAGTTTAATTTCTTTAATTTTTATAACAATATAAAAACTAATTTAATTTTTTTTTCATTTTAGGTATGTAACAAATTTTTATAACAGGTAAAATTATAACTAGACTTCCGAAAATATTTTAACAACGTATAACTATTTATAAAATTCAAGTTGATGAAAATTATTTTAGAATTTGTTTGAGTTGAGTAAAATTTACTTTAATACAGCTAATATTTTTAAATATATGGGGGAAAATACCTCAAGTGTACCCACTTTTTAAACCGATGTCATCCCATCGAAACAAACTTATACAGATTCGACAGTAAAACAAAACAAAAAAAAAAACGGGTAAGAACTAAGGGATTTAAGGAGATGAGGAATGAGTGAAACAATAAAAACCGACACTCAGAAAATTATGTATGTTACTACATGTTAGTTGTTTGTATATTTTACAGTAGTTAGTTGTTTTCAACTACAAAGTCAGTTGTTTTTGTATGAAAAATATCAAACAACTATTTCTGTTAGTTATTTTAAGTAGTTTTCTTGAATAACTAACAAAAAAGTACTATGATGTAGTAACATTTATTTAAAGTAGTTAATTTTATTTTTTTATCTCGGAAAAATTTTCAAAATTTTTTTCCAAAAAAATAAAAATTAATTTTCGTTTTCTGTATTTTTTACAACTTTTTTTAAAAAAAAAAAACTGAAAAAATTTGGTATTTAATTTTTTTTCTGAAAATTAAAAAAAAAATATATTTATTGATTATTTTATTTTTACTACATTTTAGTTGTTTTGACTACAAATGCAAGTAGTTTTTACTACATAAGTCAGTTGTTTTTTGTCAGTTAAAATAACTAACATTGTTAGTTGATTTAACTGAAAAAGTAGTTGACCCCAAAACAACTTACAAAGTAGTTATTTTTACTGACATTTTCAGTTGATTTTACTAACATAATTTTTTGAGTGGATATGAAATCTATTTTTCTTATGGCGCGTTATATTAGTATTCTCTTTCTAACCTAAAAAGTAGAACAAACTACGGACACAGACTAAAACGGTGTTCGCATTCATTTTTAACTAGTTTAATTATTGGTTTTCCCCATACAATTTAAACGTCAAAATTAAACTTCGTTTTATTTTGACAGATAAAGTGTTTAAAATTGTATGGCGAAAACACATAATTAAACTAGTTTAAATGAATGCGAATATGGTATAATACAGACTCGACATAAGTGAAAGGTGTCAAAAAAGTAGTCTTTAACCAAATGGTTATTTTTTTCAAATTATTCTACTTATTAGGTGAGAAAGAGAAAGCTAATATAACGCGCCAAAAGCAAAATAGATGCCAGATAGGTTTTTATTGTTTCACTCACTCCTAATTAGTAGAAAATGTTGCCATGCTCGCTTAAAGCCAGCTAAAACCCGCTCTGTTTTCTCCTAAAATCAATTAGTTTTTCTCTTTTATTGTTATTAGAGATGCGCGCGTGACACGAATTGTTCGTGATTCACGTGTGAATCACGCGTGATCGTGAGTGAAATTTATTTTTACTCACGTGATCGTGAGTGCGCGTGATTATAAAAAATAGTTTCATGCGTGAGCGTGCGTGAGTAATTTTTGTTTCGTAAGTTTGCGTGATTTTTTTTTGTGCTGTTTGAAACAGAAAACGAGTAAAAAAATCGTCATTATATTGAATTTAGAGGGAAATTAATCCAAAATTGTGATTTTTATTATTGTTTTAAGAAAATTCAATACTTTTTGTTCAAGAAATCGAAAGAAGTGAAATAAAAATTTGCTAATTTTAATTTCGTGAGTCTTCGTAAGCGTGATTTTTTCGTGAGCGTGTGAAAAATTTTAGTTACTCACGTGAGCGTGCGTGAACGTGATCAGAAAAAAGAATTTCGTGCGTGATCGTGCGTGAGTAATATTTTTATTTCGTGAGCGTGAGCGTGCGTGAGACAAAATTCACTCACGCGCCCATCTCTAATTGTTATAAAACTCTACTGTCGAGTCTGTATATAGTATGTGCCCTAATACAAGCGAACAAAATCTATGGCCGTACCAAGGAAAAAATAAAAGTCTATTTTAACAAAAGTTTTATTTTAAATTTCAAATTTTCCATATAGTTTTTGAAAGTCGATTTTAAAAACAAAAACAATTTGTATAGAAAAACAAAAACAATTTGTATAGAAATAAAATTAAAAGTCGATTTTAATTTTATTTGTTTCTTCTATGGTAAGGCTGTATATTTTTAAATTTAATTAATAACACAGTGCAACAACCAAAAACGGAATGGGATGAGATCAAAAAGCAAATGAAAGTTGAAATTTTCCACAACAAACCATTCAAGGTTTTTTTTTAGTTTAGTGCTAATTTTTTTTTACACGCATTTGCAGTTGGTGAAATATTATTATAATTATAATATAAATTACTTGAAAACTGTATACGAGGCGTATACTTAATTTTGTAATTGCCTTTAAATAACAATCATACGCAACGGTGCACAGTTTTTGTTTTTAATAACTCGGCCATTCATAAAGTTTTGGACCGATTGCAACGAAATTTATACCGGATATAGCTAACGTAACTTCAAGCTTAAGTTTAAGTGGACGCCACATGTTCACTAGAAGCCCCTAAAGTTGGACATTAAATATACACAAATTTTTAAATGCTTTAAAATCTTCAACTTCAAATGCCTGTAAAAAATCTAGCACTCAAAAAAATGCCTTGAATAGCTTTTGGTTTCATTCCATTCCCATTCGGAAAGTTCGATTTTGTATCACTGTGTAATTATTATTTCTTTGTTATTACATACTCACTAACTGTCAAAAACAGTTTTTCTGATAATTTATATTTTATTATTGTTGGTTTTATTTTATTCAGTTTAGTTACTAAACTATTTCTATTTAACCAAATGAATGAAACGTTTTGTTGCACACTCAAGTTTCTTTTTCCCCCCTCTTAAAATGCAATTTTCGAAGCACATAAGTAGTGATACATATTAATGTAGTTTTAACAGTATGGGAGAGAGTTATTAGAAAGTGAGAAAAGTTGTTTAAATATATTAAGCTTCATTTCAAATTTGAAATCCATAAAAATTTTAGAAAAGAACCATTAAAATTTAGAAATCGTAATTGAAATTCGGAAATTCCAATTAAAAATCAAAAATTTCAATTGAAGTTTGGGTAAACCTAATTTGAATTCAGAAATCTCAACTGCAATTCATAATGCAGAAAATAATAAAAAATGTCGAATTGAAATTTAGACAGATCCAATTGAAGTTCAGAAAAACCCAATTCAGTTTCAGAAATATCAGTCTAAATTAAAAAATCGCAACTCAAATTCAGAAATCCCAATTGATATTATAAAATCCCAAATGAAATTAAGGAAAACCCAAGTTTAAATTAAAAAACCTCTTTAAACAATTTTAGTTTTTTTTTGTCAATTTTCGAATAAAAATAGAGGATATATTCGGTGAGACCGAATTTAACGTTTTTACAAGTTGAATTCTATGTTTGTTAATTATTACGATAGATTTTTTTTTTTGTAATTTTCTTCCATCTTCACCTCCTACTGTTAACACGTATTGTTGTTAATAAAATATGTGTATATGGTGCACTGATCTTTTTACAAATAAACTGCAATAACAAATATTGTCAACTTGTTAAAAACATTCACTCCCTAACATATGTATCCACTCCCAAGGATATTTTTATTATATCCTGTAACATACTGAAAAGGAAACATGCGCTGGTAATAATAATGGAAAAAAAACCAACAACTTGACAGGTTTTTATGATATATTCTTGGTATCACTAAACAACTTAAATACTATGTGGTTGACTTTGAAGAAAGTTAACAAAATAAGATGAAGGGTAACAAGATGTCACTGCACTTCAACTTCAGAAAAAGCGAGATAATTGGAAATTTGTTGAGGAACATATATGAAGAATAAGTTCCATTTTATAATAACAAAACACACGACTTTATATTTTGAATTTAATTAATATTACGAATACGCATCTTATAAAAAAATTATTTCAATAATCATTCGTCACAGTTATTCTAAAATTAATAATACTTATACGCACTAGGGTATTCTTTAAAATCTGATTTTCCAAAAAAAACATATAGAACAACTATATTTATCTACCCTCCATGTACAAAAAAAAAAACTATTTTTTAGCTGCCCCATTGTGCTCGGTGTAAAAATCTTAAAAAATGTACTTTGGTACTTTTTTCAATCTTCTGAAATATTGGGCACACAAAATTAGTCTTTTGAATCTTTTGATTTAAAAAGAAAAAAATGAATCAATGAAAAATGTATCTGTTAAAAATTACGATGTTAATAAGATAAAAATAGGTAAACACTGTAATGTGGTACTTTTCTAAAAGTGTACTTTGGTACTTTCTCTATCTCCTGAAATCACAAAAAATTAAATTAAAAAAAAAACCTAACGGAAATTTTAGTTTAAATGAAGAAAAAGGGTAAAAAATTGTACTATTATCCATTTTTTATCTAAAAAGTTAAACTTGAATTTTAAATGTAGGATCATTCTGCGAAGAAAATATTCCGACAAAAATACTTTTTAATTTTTTTTTTTTTAAAAAGTTAAAAATTCTACTTTGCCACATTTTCTACAAGTTGGTATTTTTTCTATCTCCTGTAATAATGGTCACAAAAAATGTTCTCTAAAAAAAGTACTTTGGTACTTTTTGTATCTTCTGAAATAATAGTCAAAAATAATTGCCATTTAAAAAGTAAGACATAAGACCTTTTTAGAAATTACAATTTTCAATAAAAACAAGTAGAAAAGTTAAATTCGACTTGGCCGAATCTATGAATACCCTCCACTATGCCCTTTTTAAGTAATAGTAAATTTTATAACGTGAAAAAAAAAATATTTTTGATTAGAAATACTATTTTATTTTGTGTAAAAAGCTTCATTTTAGTAATTTTTGAAAAAAAAAAAAAATAATTTATTTAATTTTTTTTTTTGAGTGGAAAATTTTTTTCGAGTGTATTTTTTTAGTGTAAAAATATTTTTGAGTGACAAAAATACGTTGTAAAATATTTTTGTGACTTACCAATGTTTTTAAAACATGTTTAACGGGTTTTCAACACGTGAATTTAAGGTGAAGCTGATCTGAAATTCACGGTTTTTCTCATAACTTTAGAACCACTGAACCAATTTGGCTGAAATACGATACGAACCAGGCCAGGGGAACGACAAATATATGTGCAAAGCTTCAGCATCCTCAGAATTGCCTTTTGAAAGTTAGGGTGTTTTTTATATCGTAAATTCACGAAACACCCTTGCCGAATTTCAGTCATTTGCTCATAACTTTTGAACCACTGCACTGTGGCCGAAATCACTGATCTAGCGGCGCTTAAGTCAAAATTAAAAAATTAAGATCGATAAATGTTTTTGCACTGCATCGTTTAACTATACTTTACAGAAAAAATTTACGTTTTTACTTTTGTTTTGCTTTCAATATTCGCATAGCTGTAAGCTGTCAAATATACATTTTCTGCAGCAAGTGTATTAAAGGAATTTGGGGCCTAATTACTCAGTGAGTTTTTCTTGACACTTTTAAGTCAATTGTTTATACATTTTGAGCCAAAAAGTTTTAATTGAAAGTAAAAGGTATGATTTAACTGAAAAATAAATGTTTGTGGTATCTAGTTAATTATTAGTGCATTATAGAAGTTGACATTTGTGATATAAACTATAGTTTCATGCAGCGACGTATCCAGGATTTTGAAAACGGGGGGGCACAACCCCCAGATTTTTTTTGTCATCACCTATTTATTTTTAACTAGTACCCTCCCCCCGCCCCCTCACGATTTCATCTTTATTATTATAAAACAAAAATGTCTTTTATTACAGATTTTTTATAAAAAATTTCTAGAAATCTCAAAAGTTTTTTCCATGAAAACCTTCTTATTCCAAATCTTCTTACCAAACTTTTTAAGCGTATTGATTTTTTTTTCTGATATTCGCGTTCGATATATCGAACGCTCCTTTTTGTGGACCTACACAAAAAAAACTTGTAAACTAACAAGAAAAACTTGTAACTTTTTTTTGCTACCTCCTATTTGACAAAAATTGCTAGTAATTTTACAAGACTTTTACCAATAATTATGTAATTTTACAAGGTTTTTACCATTTAATTTGTAAATTTACAAATTTTTTTGACACGATAAAATTAACAAAGAGGTTTCGTAGTTTTACTAGATTTTTTGCTACCTCCTATTTTACGAGAATTCCTAGTAATTTTACAAGCTTTTTACCAATAATTTTGTAATTTTACAAGCTTTTTACTAATAAAATTGTAAATTTACTGTTTTTTGCGCAAGTACCAGATTTTTTTTTGTAAAATTATCTTGAAAATTTGTAAAATTACAAAAAAAATTTGTAAAATTACGAAAAAAAATGTAAATTTCGATTTGGTAAAAAACAAGGAAAACTGTCAAATATTGGTAAAATGGGATTACGAGACATTTAGTTAGTAATTGACAAAGTTTTTTTTCGTAAGCTAGCGCGTTCCATTTTCAAAACATTCAAGTTTTAAGATTTAAGAAAAATCTTTTTATTGCTTCACGTAAGAATTATAAGTGAGTGCCGTATAAAAAAAATTTATTAAAATCTAAAAAATTTTCTATAGCAAAAACTTTTCAGAATCTGAGAATTTCCTATAGAAAAAATATCTCATATTTTAATATTGAAAAAGAGTATTAGAATATTATAGTTTGAAAATTTTTTATAGAAATTTATTTTCATGACCTGACACCTAATTTTTATTAAATAAAACCAATATTAAGTGTCTTTAAACATATTTTACTTATATTTCGATAGAAATGACTTTTTCTATTTTTTTTTTTTTAATTTTTTTTTTTTTTAATTTTTTTAAATTTTTATTTAATTTTTAAAAATTTTCAAATCGAAATGGAGGGAGCACGTGCCCCCTGTGCCCACCCCCTGTATACGTCCATGGTATCATGGACTGCAACTTTTGAAATTCGATCGTATTCGGTCCAATTCCTGTTTTGTTTATTATTTTGGGTTATTTTTGTTGTGACGTTTCAGTATGGCGTGCTAGTTCGCGCAAGTTGTTCGGTTTTTTAGAGTCCGTCTGCCTGTCCAAATAAACAGTATAAACGCGATACGGACCACAATTTTCAAGCGATTGGGCTAAAATTTGAAATTTAAGATTTTTTATCGAAAGAACAAAACCTATTAAATTTTTGACAAAATCGGTCCATGTTATCCCATAGCCCCATGTTAATTTCCCCTTCCAGTTTTACTTAAAAAACCCTAACAATGGTATTTTAACAAAACTCCTCTTGAAATTCGACTGTTAAATGTTTTTTGTAGCCATAAATAATCACTCTAAATTTTAACGGAATCGGAACATTTTAACTTCTAGTCCTCATACAGACCACCCTCCCGATATTCACATAAATTTCCCAAAATACATAAAAACACTAAAATAAATAAATATGGTTAAAAATTAAATTCTTTATAAGTTTTATAATCACAAATATGCATTAAGCTTTATTATTTTACATTTCCGAATTAAGCGCCGCTAGATTGGATGTTTCGGCCACTGTGTACTGGACCGATTTCGCTGGATTGGAATACCAACCTGACCAGGTAAATGCCCAACATATATATGCTAAACTTCAGGAGCCTCTGTAAAGTCTTTCAAAAGTAAGCGTGTTTTCAACAGACATACATCGCTAGATCGTCTTAAAATCGATCGAGGATCATGAATATATATACTTTATGGGGTCTTAGACCAATATTTCGAATATACAAACTTATATATGGACTTTTGTCATTAACTTTTAACGCTTGTGATATTTTACTAATTTCGGAATAAGATTTTTGTTTGTAAACTAGGTGGTACCTGTGAATGTAGATATGTTAAGGGAACCATAATGAGTAATTCTGAAAAGGCACAGCGCAAATAGTCTCATTATCTCATGGTAAGGAACGTGCAAAGTTGAAAAATGTAAAAAAATCGCTTGATACTCTCATGAAATTTTTCGTTCAAAGTTCCATATTGTTGGGTGCGTTAAAGCTATTGCTCCAAATTTAATATTGTTTAATCAGTAGACTTGGGCAATTATTTCGTGTAGGTTCAGTGGATGTGCCATCAATAGGAAAAAAGTTACATGGACCTAAATCTTTGATACCAACTTTTTTCAATTTTAGATTTTTCGAGGTTTTTTGATTGTAGCTTTTGGTGCAAACTGTAACTTTAAAATTCAAATACGCAAGGTAAAAGCCCTTGTAAATATGCACAATCTGAGACTGATTCGAGTGATGTGCTCGCAATGGTTACGAAGCTGCAGCTCTCCAAAGATGGGAAGAAAAAACGTGAATTTTTTAAAAAGTCTGTTTTTTGCGAGGCACACTCCCAGTTTTATTCCGAATGGTTCCGAAAGCTTTGTGAACTTTATAATTTACCATTTCCCACTTGATTTACAAACGCACCCAAAAATATTCAATTGTAAAAATTTTATGAACTTTTTAAATTTTTTGCAAAATTTCGATATTTTAGTTTTGCATTATTTGACAGCCAAATGTGTATGGCTGAAAGTTGAACATGTAGAAACAATGCAAATATAATAAATCATGGAAAGCAACATTGATCAAAAGTTAATATTGGCGAATTCCGCGGTGTTTTTCAGTTTTCAATTTTTTGTAAGGCACACCCAGGCCGCTTATAGAAATTGGTCGGTAAGAGGCGCGTTTGGTAGTCTTTTTAATTCTCTATCTTCAATTAATTCGCACCCGAAAAAATTTAACGTTTAAGCGGTTTTTCGGTGGTTTTAAATTTTTGATACCTTTAAATTTAATGGTTATATAAAATCTTACATTACTTAAATAAAGTAGAAAAGAAATGTATTTTGATAGATTTTGACATGTCTTATTCAATTAATATTTCAAAATTAGTCCATTGATTTTTGCAGTCGCGAAAATCGCGAAAAATCGCTAAAATTTTTTATAACCTTGATAAAATTAGTAATAACGTTAAAATATTTCGTAATAACCTTAATATTAGCATTATTAATCATACTTTGAATAGTTTCAATATTCAGTGAAGGACAACACTGTAAAATCAGACATTTAATATTAAAAAAAAAAAAATCAAAATTATTAAATTTTTTTTTCAAAAATGTTCCCTTTAAACCACTGCTGTTTCTTACCTATTAGAGATGGAATAATGGTGTTAACTTAGAATTTGTTGAGATTTTGTTAATGCATTTGGTAATATTTTTCTAAAAAAAATAAAACCGCTGGAAACATTTTTATTTCCAAAATATTGGAAAATGTGCCGAAAAAAAATTCGTTAAATGCAAATATCTTGATATTTAGCAAAGATTTTATGCATGTTTGAATATGTATTTTAGCTCTGGGTAAGCATAATACAAAATGGTACGTTTGGTTAACTTCGGATAAAAAATGTAATTTTGACAATTTTTTTAAAAATTTTAACTTTAAACCGCCATAGTTTTGGGTGCGATCGCTCAAATTAATGCACGCGGACGGATTTGAATTACTTATTTATAATGTTATTTACCTACAAAGTCTTATCAATGTGCCCCGAAAAAAAAATCGCAATTTTTTTTTTTCTTAAATATTAAAAGTTAATGACAATTGCTCATATACCCTCTATCACTAGAGTGGAGGGTATAAAAACCTGGAAAAATGTATCTTTATACATTTTCTATCTTTTTAAACAAAGGTTCTAGAAAGTCCCTCGTAGGAGCTTTAAATTTGAAATGTAGAATCGTTCTTCGAAGAAAACATTGCTCAAAAGTACTTTTTTTAGAAAGTTTTGATTCTAAGAGGGTAAAAAGTGTACTTGTTCGATCTTTAAAATAATGCTCATAAGAATTTGATATTTCAAATGTAGTCTTCTAAAGTGGAGAAATATTCTGAAAAATGTATTTTAAGTAATTTTAATTCTTGTAGGGTAAAAAATAGTAAAAAAATGTATTTTAGTACTTTTTTGGGTCAAAAATTGCACTTTGGTACCTTTTTTGGTGAAAAAATTGTACCTTTTCTATCTTTTGAAATAATGATCACAAAAAATTTGAATTTGAAAGGTAAAAAATAATAAAATTGTACTTTGGCACATTTTCAATTGTCTTAATAAATGTTATAAAAACATAATATTTTGATTGCAAAATTCTCATGCGGCGAAACATGCTAACAAAATTACTATTTTTAGAAAGTATCGATTCTAAGAAAGTTAAAAGTGTGCTGTGGTACTTTTTTATCTGAAAAAAAAAAAAGAAAAATAAATTTTAGGTAATTTTGATTATTAGAGGGTAAAAAATAGTAAAAATTGTACTTTGAGACTTTTTCGGGGAAAAAATTGTACTTTGGTACTTTTTTTAATTTCCTGAAATAATGGTCACAAAAACCTTGATTGTACTCAGGTAAATTTTGTACTTTAGTACATTTTCTATCATTTATAATAAAGGTTCTAGAAACCTGACATTTGGAATGTAGTATCATCCTGTGGGGAAAACATTCTGAAAAAAGTACTTGTTTTTAAAATATTTTGATTCAAGAAGTGTTTAAAATTGTACTTTGGAACTTCTGAAATAATAATTATCAAAATTTGATGTTTCAAATGTAGTTTCCTTAAGCGAAAAAAGTTCTGCTTCTTAGAGGTGGACAAAATTGTACTTTGGTACTTTTTCGATCTCCTAAAATAATTGTACTAAAAACTTGAAATTTAGAATCTAGGGTTCTTAAGCGAAAAAAATTCTAAGAAAATATTTTTTTGAAATTTACATAAAAATAAAAGTTAATTAAAAAATCAGACGCTTTTAATTAAATGTTTAATTATTCCAATTAATATTTTAATTGGTAAGCTTTATTATTTTTTAAAACAAAAGTTTAATAAATACAAGAATTTTTTTTTCTAATACCAAAAAATTTAAATTTCATATTAAATTTAAAAAATTTATATTTCCAACAAACAAACACAAAATTTATGTAAAAAAAAAATAAAAATTTAAAAAATATTTTTAAACGTTTATTTAAACGTTATTTTATTGAAAACCATTATTTATACCTTGAATTCAGTAGTATTTTATTTCTTCCTTTCTTTCTTTATATTGTTGGATCTGAAGCAAAATTTGTCTGTTTTACATAAATTTTTTTTGTAAAGGTGTGTGGTTTTTAACGACCCGCATAAATTACCAACCAAAACATTGGAAAATGTTGTAATTTATATGCTCAAAAATATAAAAATTGCTTCTGATACACAATTTCGCCAACAATAAAACAAAAAAAAAAAACACCATTGCAGTTTATTAGTGAAGGTACGAACAGAATTTACATAAATATATTTGGCATAAAGAAACGGTATGATAAAATACAATGAGGGTAAATTGTTTACTATAAATAAGGAAATCTATAAACAAAAGAATCCTTTTGTTTGGGTGTATGCGTGTGTTGGGGGATTACTTATAATAATTTGTAAATTTGTTGCAACAAATCTGTTAAAAATTGATTAACAATTTTTTTAAGGATATTTACACTTTTATAGGTAGGAAATAAAAAGATTTGTGGTTTTGATTTGGGCTTTGTGTAATCAAAGATGAAAAGGGATATAAATTTTATATATTGTTTTTATTTAAATTTTTAGTTTTAAAATCTACACTTAAAGATATGAACTTAAAATGTGAGTGGAAATTAAAACAAGTGAGAGTGTTAAATTTTCTATACCCTAAATGGTAGGGGAGTTTTTTTTGGAGTTGGGGCTTCGGCGGGAGGCGTTGGTGACAGTTTCCTTACGCAATAAGTGTTGGCACATTAATTTATTCTGATTTTTGCACTTAAGTTATACAATTTTATCATTATTAAAACATTTTTTTTATATCCACGCCCACAAAAGGGGGCGGGACAAAAAAAAAAACATTTTTTGTTCTTAATTAAATAAGTTGTTATTATTCGACCTTTATTTAAAAGTAGAAATCCCTGATGATGATCGTCAAATAAGATCGAGATATTGGAATGGATAAAAGAATATTTATTTATGACCCTCGAAAGAATTTTTTATTTACATATTAATGTTTACATTTTTTTTTAACAAAAGTGAAAAAAAATTAAAAAATATACGTTTTTTAGAGGTGGGTTTAGTTCTTCAAGGGGAACTTTTCCCCCTAATCTAAAATGAAATTAAAAGAAATCTGCTTTAGGCTCCTTAAGAGTATGCCTGATTTTTTCCCTACTGCTGTCAAGGCAGGTTGGTATCAAGAGCGAGTAAAACTCGTTGCTTTTGGGAATAAAAGATCAACAGCCATTTTTAAGGATGCATTACCCAAGTGGGGGAGATATGGCCTGGAGCCAAACTAAAAGTCGTGATCAAACATTATATCCCGTCGTAGCCCAGAGCTCATGCATGAATTTCCAGTGCTTAAAGTGACACTGAAGTCATTCTGAAGAATATCAGGGTTTGCAACCAAGTCCCTGGAGTTACGATTTTAAATGAGATGGCCAAGTAGTTTGACATACGATTGCAAAGCCGATGAGCTTGACTATGAATAGGAACTACCTTACAGCTTCCAATTAAATCAGAATGTTAGATCTAGCACTAAAAGTTCTTAAATGACAACACTGCACAGTGGGCAATGTGTTAAGCGATTTGTTTTCCATAAAATTTGCACCACTGAATACTCAAATGATAATTTTTGCCTTCACTTAAAAATGTAATAGTTTTGGTCTTATTTTATCTGACAGCTGCAACCGTCCCCGTGCCGTGTTGGTTCTGTTCGTACTCTTACACGTAAAAAAACGATACTACCAGTGAGTGTCAAATTGGTAGGATGCCATTTATTTTGCTCTCTCAATAAGTTGGTTCTCTTAGTGTTGCCTTTGCTATTGCATGTTAAAACTCTCTTAAACATTAAGAGAACCAATTTATATAAAGTGACATCAGGGCTGCCATATTTGCCGATTTATCGGCATTTTGCCGATTTTTTGCCTCAAAATTATCAAAGTCCCGATTTGCCGAATTTTGCTCCAAAATTTTGCTCCGATTTTTTTATCAACTCTAAAAACACTGTCACCTTTTTATACCCACCCTTTAGTTGATAAGAGGATTTATGTATATAAGTTTGTCATTCCGTTTGTAACACCAGGAAATATCGTGCTAGGACCTCACAAGTGAACATTCTCATGGCCCCTTATCGATTTTAAGTCAATCTAACGATGTCCGTCCGTCTGTCTGTAGAAAACACAGCATGTTCATTAGAGTGGAGCGCAGTGTTCAGAACAGTTGTCTTTTAGGGTCAATATTAATACAAACAGATATTAAACCTGTTAGGAAATGTCTTCGGGTTTTTATACCCTCCACTCTAGTGATAGAAGGTATATATAAGTTTGTCATTCCGTTTGTAACACCTCGAAATATTGGTCTAGGACCCCATAAAGTATATATATTCATGATCCTCGTTTGATTTTAAGACGATCTAGCGATGTTCGTCCGTCTGTCCGTCTGTCTGTCTGATGAAAACACGCTATCTTTTGAAAGACTTAACGGAGGCTCCTGAAGGCATATATGTTGGGCATTTACCTGGTCAGGTTGGTATTGCAATCCAGCGAAATCGGTCCAGTGCACTATAGGAAATTTTACCCTTTTTTTGGCCAAAATTATTTACAGCCAAACGGCTGGACCGATTTGACTAATTTTTTTTATTTGACTTTTGGAAGACTCTTTAGAGGGAGGGAGTGACTCTTAAAGGTTTTCATACACTCAAAAAAAAAAATTAGTAAAGTTACCTAAAAAATTACCTAATAATTAGTTCCAAACAGGGTTCCCGGGTTATAAGTTGCCGCATCTAAGATTTTTTAGATCCTTGATAGATTATATGGTTGTCTAAACTGTTTTTACAATAATTTTTTTTTTGAGTGTACACTAACTTTCGAAGATAACAGTAGCAATTTATTTTAACAATGTTAAGAAGTGTCAAACAAATCTACTTTTTAATAAGGATTTTATTCAAAAATTTTATTTTTGAGTTCCAAGTCGTCAACTACATTTCAAACTGCCACTACGGGCAGCCGTAGATGATGCAAGAGCTATGGGCTCAACTTCCCTATTTAGATCTTTAGAGATTTCTGCTGTAACTCGTATATTTGTTCTCGCAGATTTTGACAAAAAAGTAAATTGCGGTCGCCCAGGTTTCGATTTAGTGGAGGCAGGCTGCGTTTCAAGTTTTTTTTAGCCAAGTATTGCCTTTAAGCCAAACAGCATGATGTCTTTCAAAAATTTTCAAACTCCTACAACTTTTAATCCTTTTCATATTTATATTTGAACAAAATATTCTTAATTCCTCCTTTATATATTGTTTAAAGTTTTCGAAACATTCAATCTCAGCAATGTATGAAAAGAAATGGTCAGAAATAGCGGCTCCTTATCCACCTCTGCTTTATTTCTCTCGCCATGTATTAAATAACTCTGAATTTGGCACTCAGTAGTCACCTGGAAAAATGGGTATAAAAAAAAAGTTTGCACATATCCGACCTTGAAATTTTTTAAATTCGGAAGGTAATTGATTGTCCTAGAGAACTTTTATGGTTTTATAGCTAACATATGCTATCATTTTTTTTAAAGTCAAAATAAAATTCCAATTCATACTTCAATAAGTTCATCTTAAGGTCACTTCAATTTTTCCAATAAAATCGATCTAATAGATGAGTTCACCAACATTTCACTATTTATCATTAAAGTACTCACCTTTGACATTATTTTCCATTTTTTAGTTTTTAAAAACTATAAATTCTTAATATAAAAACTTTTGTTAGAAGCTATCACAAAATTCGCTTCTCTCAATCGTTATTTTATAACTAAGTAAGAAATTGCAAGAAAAACTACTGATAAAGTGACAGTGCATCAATTCTGTCGAAAAATTGAGAAAGAATTGTTTACTTTGTTAAGTTTTTTTTTATATTAATGTGAAAAAAAATAATGTTTGCAAAAATTTTAATTTTGACTTTTGGCCAAAAAATGGGTAAAATTTCCTATAGTGCAGTGGTTCAAAAGTTATGAGCAAAAGACTGAATTTCGGCAAGAGTTTTTCGTGAATTTATGAGATAAAAAACACGCTAACTTTTGAAAGACAATTCTTGGTATATATATTTGTCGTTCCCCTGGCCTGGTTCGTATTGAATTTCAGCACAATCGGTCCAGTGGTTCAAAAGTTATTAGCAAAACCGTGAATTTCAGATTAGTTTCACCTTAAATTCACGTGTTGAAAACCCGTTAAACATGTTTTAATAACATTGGTAAGTCACAAAAATATTTTACAATATATTTTTGTCACTCAAAAACATTTTTACACAAAAAAAAAAAAAAAATACACTCGAAAAAAATTTTACACTAAAAAAAATTTAGTAAATTATTATTATTTTTCTTTTTCAAAAATTAATAAAAAAAATTTGTTTTACACAAAATCAAATGTTTCTAATCAACAATTTTATTTTTTTCACGTTAGAAAATTAACTACCACTTAAAAAGGGCATTGTGGAGGCTATTCATAGATTCGACCAAGTCGAATTTAAGTTTTCTACTTGTTTTTAAATATTTTTTTTATTTATTAAATATTTTTTTATTTATTAAATATTTGTACTTGTTGTTTTTTTTATTGTTTGGTATCTTTTGTTGTGGTTTTAAAATATAATAGTTGTAGAATTTCGTTATTGTAGTTGTATTGACGTTACACATCATTGAATAAATACATAAACATATATTTTAAAATACAATATATACACATTCTTCCTCCTCCATAACCATTCAAAAAAATACATGTACATTGTACACTATAAAATAATAACAGGATATGTCAATGACATGAATGTCCATTATGTTTACATGTTCATTTATTTTTGAAGTTTAATAAATAAATAATAAAAAAAAAATATGTATTAAAAAATATAACGATAAGCTAAAAATATTAAAAGGTTTTTGCAAATTGTTAGATTTTAGTTTCAATAAAAAAAAAAATCAATTGAGGCTTTTCAATAAAAACATTTTCAATTAAAAATTTTCCAAGGATTACATCGTCCGACAAAAATTAAAAAAATATACGTTTGAAACTAGAGACTAAATGTAGTAAAACTGCATTTACAATTTTCCATTTCGTGATCCTGTTTCCTTTTAAAAGGACTTCAAAGTTTTAGAGGATTATATTTTTTAAAATATTTTTTTAATATTTATACTTGTCCTAGGATGTCACTAGTGATAGAAAATGAGAGAGGAGGATCTCTCTTAATTTTTCTATTTTATTAATTTTACATATCAAGAAAAAGTTGGTAAGTTACAAACTTCAAAGCTTCATTCTTCAATATCATTCAAAATATTTTAATAAAGTTTTCAAAGGACTTTATTAACATCCCTTTATCCTAATATGGGGGAAAAAATGGACAAATTGGGGGAGATCCTCCTCTTTCATTTGCCATCACCAGTGGCATCCTAGGACAAGTGCAAATATTTTACAAAAAGTACTCCTTTAAAATTTTTAAGTCCTTTTATAAGGAAACAGGATCACTAAATGAAAAACTGTAAATGCAGTTTTACTTTATTTGATCTCTACTTTCAGACGTATATCATCCGGCTCATGTTTAATATTGGCTGTCGGACGGTGTTATATAGAAACATTGTTACTTTGGGTAAAAATAGATTTTTATACCCTCCAACTATCCCAATTAGAAATGTCGTTAAGACATCACAAAGACTTCCTTATGACAATGTCAGTGTACCTGCTGACTGAAAAATCTCTGACCATACAAAAAACCTCATGACACCTCCTGACTTTTTCAAGTATTTTGTCAAAATTCCTCGCCGACAAGTATGCAGGTTGTCAATAGTGCTGACTACATTATGACATGTCCATAGTACGTCTGAGATCGTTAAAAAATTTAAAATTTATTAATCACGTCTTTTAATTTACACTATTTACTATTTTTATCTCTCCATTTCTTAAATTTAATTTTTAATAACTTACTATTTTTATCTGCCTCACTTGGTCCGCGAACTCAGAACCTTCTGTTCACTGGTCTAGCACCTTACCCTTTTAGCCAAACTTTGATAATAAATGTGTTTATTTAAAAACAAATTTAAATTAATTTATTATTTGAATTGTCCTGTTATATATATCTCGTCACCTGAATTGAAAAATGCTACAATATGAATTTTTCTTCCTTAAATATAACATTTTTTAAAATATTAATTGGAATTTGGTTTCATCTTATTTAACAAGATTTTGTTAAGAGTTATTTAAGCGTATCTTAGTTGTTTTTAATATTATTTATACAAAACAAAAAAAAATATTTACAAAAAAATATTGCAGGAGCCCTTTACAATTAAGGTGACGATATATTCAATTTATTTTGATTTTGACAAATTTGAAAATATTATGAATTCAAAATATATTTTATTACAAACAATTTAAAGTTGTGGTTGGCCTAGTTGACTAGCAGGTTCGACAGCTTACGTGTTGTAGATTTTTGGCCTTGGTTCAATCCTCGGTCGCGGATTTTTTTTTTAATTTTTTTTTATTGTTTTAAGGCCAATTCAATTTTATTTTTTCAACTACAAAGTAAATTAAAAGAGTTTTAAAGGATTAAACAAAATTACATCGATTTTACATCGCAAAAATTTTTTTAGTGATGGGTCGGATTTGCTATATAATTCTCAGCATTAATGACATGATTTTTCTAAATTGATAAGACAACTTATATGACAAGTCAGTACATTTATAGAACTTGGGGAGCTCCGACAAAAATTATGACATGTCCTTAAGTTGTCTTTAGTAAAATGTATTCACTTGCTGACTTCTACCTGATGAATCATTACTGACATTGTCATAAAGACAAAATTTCTAATTGGGATACTTTGTCATTCCGTGTGTAACTCATCGAAATATCGGTCGGGAACTTCACAAAGTGCATATATTTTTGTTATTTTTTTAATCTTAGACATCACATCGCAAATACATATTAAAAAAAAAATTATGGTATTCGCACTTTAAGGTTAAAAGTTGTCCATCCGTGTTAGTTAGAAAAATTATTTGATAACTGAACATAAACTTTTGGGCCATTTTTAAAATTTTAAATGTTTGAGCTTGGAAAAAAATTTTCATACTAAATTTTTCTAAAAAAGTTCTTTCCATTTCAACCCTCGTATCACATTTAATATTAACTCAATCTAGACGTCATTAAGCTTAAATTAAAGCTTGATTAATTACCTACACAGCACTTTTTACAAAAGTGCTTGTTTAATAATAACAAGGTCTATTATTGTTAACCTTGTCTTGAATGAATTGCAAACTAAGTAATATCTTTCATACGTAATAAGCTACGAGAAACTATTTATTTATTCAAATTTTTTGATTCACTTAACGCTCCTTTATCAAAAATAAAGAAAAAATTGTGTTTCTACATTTTTCCTTTTTTTTAGCATTTTACGTATACCACACAAACTTAAAACCTTTGACGACCCCTAGTAAAATTTGACCCAAAAAATATTCGTAGAATATTTTAACCCTTTAAATGCACGTTTTACTTAACTTCTATGAGAGTTTTTGAAAACAAGTACTTCTAAGCGTATGAGTGATACACAAAACAATGTCCCAGGTTTAACTTGCATGTTTTGCATAAATAACCTAGGTTTTTACCCTAAAGAAGTGATGGGCATTTTTGTAATTCCTATTCCCGTGGGAATAGGCTAAAAAATGCTGCTTGTGCGCTGTCGACACACGTACACTATAAAATTCTGTTGCTTGAGCAAATTTGTAGACTTTTCGCTTGCTACTACCCACACAAGCATAAATGTTATAGTATTTGTGTGTGCACCACTGCACTAAAGGCTGATAACTTATCAATATTAATAATAATACTAATCATTGATCAATTTAATATAAATTTGACGTTTGCAAACACTGATTAGCCCTAATTATTGATTATATTATGATAAGTTACCAGACCTAAGGAACTTAGGTAATTTATCCAATAACGCTTTAATGTTTAAATTACCCCCAAAACTTGTAAATTTTGTTGGTGTTTTTTTACGTGTTTGAGATTATATAAATCTCTTGTACTTATACACACGTGCTTAAATTTGTTGTAATTCTTTTCCAGAAGTGGATTTATTTAAATCACACACACTCAAACTTAACATTTTTTTGTAATAGTTTTCCTAGAAATTTAATTTTTGTGGAATTATATGCGGGAATTAAAAATGATTTATAAACTGCTACTGCCAGAGAGATAATTTTTTTGTAATTTTGCCAAACACTTGAGTGGTATAACGATGCCAGTTGAATGTACAAGGTGTTATGTTAAGGGAAGGTATCCTTTGGATAATTTAATCTGTAAAGGAAAATTATTTTTCGATATACATAAAAAAAAAAAACAGATTTAACTAAAATTTGAGAAAAAATAAAATAAATTTTTAATTATTTTTTATGTAGGGTTATTCTAGCTCGAGGTAATTTTTCTTTACTAATTACAACCATGATATTCTCATAGAGTTGTTAAGAATTATCAAGAAAATATTTTTTTCTGTTTTAAATTTATTTATGTTAATCATTTTTTGCAAGACTTAGCCGACAGGTGTTTAGATTTCACCAAGATCTTGTCAAGACTATCAAAAAAAAAAACATTGTGTATTAGCATGACAATTACTATTGTCCAAAACCAAAATATTTACATACATTCAAATTTACACTCGTTGAGTATTAGAAGAAGAATTGTATGGTCTCTTCGTTTAGCACAATTATCAAACAACCAACAAAAATGATCAAAACAAGTGTGTATAAAAAACCCTATGGTAATATTATAAGACAATTGTTATGGGATATGGACTATTACACTTTAGGCGTGCTAATTTATATAAAATAGTTAAAAAGTTCAAATTCTGATAAATTTTGATTAAACAAGTATAAAAGTTAAATTCGACTTGGCCGAATCTATCTACGAACTACTAAATCGATTTCGCTGGATTGCAATACCAACCTGTCCAGGTAAATGTTCAACATATATGCCAAAATTCGGGAGCCTCCGTAAAGTCTTTCAAAAGTTAGCGTGTTTTCAACAGACAGACAGACGGACGGACGGACGGACATCGCTAGATCGTCTTAAAGTCGATCGAAGATCATGAATATATATACTTTATGGGGTCTTAGACCAATATTTCGAGGTGTTACAAACGGAATGACAAACTTATATATACCCTCTATCACTAGAGTGGAGGGTATAAAAAATACTATGAAAAATGTTATAAAAAAAATGTTTTACTCGACCTGGAAAAGATCTTGACTAGATCGAAACACGTGTCGACTAAATCGTTGAAAAAATTAGCAACATAAATAAATTTAAAACAAAAAAAAAAAATTATTGGAAATTATTCCATTAGAATGAAATGTAATAAGTAAAGAATAAGGACCTCGAACTACAATAACCCTATTCAAAATTATATTTCTTTAGAATATTCCTTTAAAACAGACCTTTTTCTGCAAGGTTGCTTAAATGAGCATATTGTTTAAGTTGGTAATTTTTTTAAAATGAATTCCTTTCTCTATATTTCTACAAATTATTTCTAATATTATTCATTATTTATTCAATATATCAAAATTTCAATTAAAATTCATTTTATGGCAATTTGTATCATCCCCTTGCATTTAAAAATATAATCAATAATACATAACGTGGGCTTATGTGCAAAATCCTCTATCTCACATATTTTTATACCCTCCACTCTAGTGATAGAGGGTATATATAAGTTTGTCATTCCGTTTGTAACACCTCAAAATATTGGTCTAGGACCCCATAAAGTATATATATTTATGATCCTCGATCGATTTTAAGTCGATCTAGCGATGTCCGTCCGTCCGTCCGTCCGTCTGTCCGTCCGTCTGTCTGTCCGTCCGTAGAAAACACGCTAACTTTAGAAAGACTTCACAGAGGCTACTGAAGTTTGGCATATATGTTTGTCATTTACCTGGTCAGGTTGGTATTGCAATCCAGCCAAATCGGTCCAGTGCACTATAGGAAATTTTACCCTTTTTTTGGCCAAAATTATTTACAGCCAAACGGCTGGACCGATTTGACTGATTTTTTTTATTTGACTTTTGGAAGACTCTTTAGAGGGAGGGAGTGACTCTTAAAGGTTTTCATACACTCAAAAAAAAAAATTAGTAAAAAATTACCTAATAATTAGTTCCAAACAGGGTTCCCGGGTTATAAGTTGCCGCATCTAAGATTTTTTAGATCCTTGATAGATTATATGGTTTTCTAAACTGTTTTTACAATATTTTTTTTTTGAGTGTACACTAACTTTCGAAGATAACAGTAGAAATTTATTTTAACAATGTTAAGAAGTGTCAAACAAATCTACTTTTTAATAAGGATTTTATTCAAAAATTTTATTTTTGAGTTCCAAGTCGTCAACTACATTTCAAAATGCCACTACGGGCAGCCGTAGATGATGCAAGAGCTAGGGGCTCAACTTCCCTATTTAGATCTTTAGAGATTTCTGCTGTAACTCGTATTTTTGTTCTCGCAGATTTTGACAAAAAAGTTAACTGCGGTCGCCCAGGTTTCGATTTAGTGAAGGCAGGCTGCGTTTCAAGTTTTTTTTAGCCAAGTATTGCCTTTAAGCCAAACAGCATGCTGTCTTTCAAAAATTTTCAAACTCCTACAACTTTTAATCCTTTTCATATTTATATTTGAACAAAATATTCTTAATTCCTCCTTTATATATTGTTTAAAGTTTTCGAAACATTCCCTCTCAACAATGTATGAAAAGAAATGGTCAGAAATAGCGGCTCCTTTTCCACCTCTGCTTTATTTCTCTCGCCATGTATTAAATAACTCTGAATTTGGCACTCAGTAGTCACCTGGAAAAATGGGTATCAAAAAAAAGTTTGCACATATCCGACCTTGAAATTTTTTAAATTCGGAAGGTAATTGATTGTCCTAGAGAACTTTTATGGTTTTATAGCTAACATATGCTATCATTTTTTTTAAAGTCAAAATAAAATTCCAATTCATACTTCAATAAGTTCATCTTAAGGTCACTTAAATTTTTCCAATAAAATCGATCTAATAGATGAGTTCACCAACATTTCACTATTTATCATTAAAGTACTCACCTTTGACATTATTTTCCATTTTTTAGTTTTTAAAAACTATAAATTCTTAATATAAAAACTTTTGTTAGAAGCTATCACAAAATTCGCTGCTCTCAATCGTTATTTTATAACTAAGTAAGAAATTGCAAGAAAAACTACTGATAAAGTGACAGTACATCAGTTCTGTCGAAAAATTGAGAAAGAATTGTTTACTTTGTTAAGTTTTTTTTATATTAATGTGAAAAAAAATAATGTTTGCAAAAATTTTAATTTTGACTTTTGGCCAAAAAATGGGTAAAATTTCCTATAGTGCAGTGGTTCAAAAGTTATGAGCAAAAGAGTAAATTTCGGCAAGGGTGTTTCGCGAATTTACGAGATAAAAAACACGATAACTTCCGAAAGACAACAATGAGACTACTGAAGCCTGGCATGTATCTTTGCCGTTCCCCGGGTCTGTTTGGTATTAAATTTCAGCGCAATCGGTCTAGCGGTTCAAAAGTTATAAGCAAAACCCTGAATTTCAGATTAGTTTCATCTAAAATGTCACGTGTTTTTAACAAGTTTTAAAAGCATTGGTATTAACTAGAGATGGGCACCAATCACGTGATTAACGTGAATCACGTGAATAACGCATGAATCACGTGATTCGTGAGTATTTTTTTTTCTACTCACGTGAGCGTGCGTGAGCGTGAGTAACATAAAAAAGTTCGTGCGTGATCGTGCGTGAGTAAAATTCTTGCGTGAATTTTTCGTGATTTTAATTGTTTCCCAGATTTTTTTTTGTTCGGTAACGTTTTCTTGATTTTTTTATGGTCTTTAAAAAAATATAAATTTAATAAGTTTTTTAAATGTGTCATTAGGGAATTTGCACAGTGCTTCCATGAGGATATGCCTTCAGATTCGGACATATAAAAGGCAGTTCTTGAGGACATGTCCTAACATTGTCATCAATGAATGTGTGTTTTAAGAGTGTGAAAAAATTCTCTAAGACTATAAGGAAATGTCTTCACAATAGCAGTATATGAAACTGAACTTTTACATCTGGGCAGTACCGTTTTAACCAAAGTTTCAGAATGTGAAATATTTTTCGTACACAAAAAGTTTCAGATTCTGAGATTTTAAAAGTCTAAAGTTCAGAGAAGTTTTTCCAAAATAGAAAGTCTCAGATTATGAGACACTTTTCGTATGAAAAGTCTCAGATTCTGAGACATTTTTCGTATTGAAAACTCTCAGATTCCGAGACGTTTTTCGTATAAAATTTTCTCAGATTCTGAAACATTTTTCGTACAGGTTTCAGATTCTGAGACATTATTACAACCAAATTCTTTTCACGAACATCATGGTTTTAATAAGTAAAGAAAAATTTACCCAAGCTAAAATATCCCTACCCAAAATATATTTTTTTTAAGTTTCTTTTTCTTAAAACAGGTAATTATGAATTTAATTTGTACCAGAAGAATGTGTTTTCTTTTGTCGTGCGACTTTTTACTTTCCAGCGGGGCCCCAAATTCTTTGTGCCCATTATTGTGTGCCCAGCGCCATACTTTAAGACGACCCTGAATCTGGGAACTTTTTAATTTCTGAGAAAAACATCAGAAACATCGGAAAGTCAAAAAGTTATTTCTTAATATGATATACGTAGATAATTTATAAAGGAAATTGGATGGAAGTAAAAACTAATGGAAATACGAAGATTTTTGGCATTTTCATATGACCTATATCAGACATTTCCACAAAGACGACTTAGGGGAAATATCATGGGAATGTCAGCACCCCCTGACAACTGCTGAATATGATTGAGGAAATTTTGAATTTTTTTTATGAAACTGTCCTCAACTCGGTATATAGAGATGTCATGGGGATGTCAGGGGTGTCAGCGAGCCGTCACCACGGATGGCTCAAGGACTTTCCCAACTGGGTAATGCCTAAAAAAATATGACATACATTTTTTTTACATATTTTAATTCGTGAGTATTTCGTGATCGTGATTACATCGTGAGCGTGATTAAATTTGTTTCTACTCACGTGAGCGTACGTGAGCGTGAGCAGAAAAAAAATGTTCGTGCGTGATCGTGCGTGATTACAATTTTTTTTTTCGTGAGCGTGCGTGATCGTGATTGAAAAGTCACTCACGATCCCATCTCTAGTATTAACTAAAAATGCTTTTCAAACTTGTTTAATTTTAAAGCAATGCTTTTTAAACTTGTTTAGTTTTAAGCATTGGTAACTTAAAAATTACACTCGAAAAAAATTTTACACTCAAAAAAAAATTTACACTAAAAAAAAATTTTACACTGAAAAAAAAATTTACACAAAAAAAATTTTGTTTTTTTTTACAAAAATGACAATATTTTGTGTACATACGTACGTGTATTCACTCAGAAATATTTTCACAGTAAAAAAATCATTACACTCGAAAAAAATTTTACACTCAAAAAAAAAAATTAGTAATTTTTTTTTTTTTTTTTTTTAAATGACAAAAAAAGAGTTTTTTACTCAAAATAAAATATTTCTAGTCAAAATTGTTAACTACCTTTAAAAAATGCATTGTGAGGGTATTCATAGATTCGGCAAAGTCGAATTTAACTTTTCTACTTGTTTTTTTACAATTTAGCTTTTTTGTTATTTTTCTTTTCCACAAAACTCATTTTTCTGAATGCAAAAACCTCTATCTCATCAAAAAATTTTTAAAAAATATTTGTTTTAAATAATTATATTTTTAAAGGCTAAACATGAATCTAGCAATTTATTTATTTATTTTCAATTAAAATTCATTTTATGGCAATTTGTATCATCCCCTTGCATTTAAAAATATAATCAATAATACATAACGAGGGCTTATATTCAAAACCCTCTATCTCACATATTTTTTTTTCTTATAATTTAGCTTTTTTGCTATTTTTCTATCTCACATAAATCATTTTTCTGAATGCAAAACACTCTATCTCATCAACAATTTTTTTAAAAATATTTGTTTTAAATAATTTGTTTTAAATAATTATATTTTTGTTTTAAATAATTATATTTTTAAAGGCTAAACACGAATCTAGCAAATTTTATTTAATTTCGATATTCGTCAATGTTTGGTTTTAGCGAAAAAAATTTACAATGAAAAACCGCCTATCTCATCATTTTCATGAATGTTTTTTGAATATCAAAACCCTCTATTTGCATTAAATCATAAATTTTATATGTTTTGGTTTTTTTAAAGTTATCACCAAAATTTTGGATTTTTTTGAGATATCGCCATTTGAAATTTAAAAAAAAAATAAAATTTTTTGGGTAATTTTCGAAATATTGCCAATATTTGGTTTTAGCGAAAAAACTTACAATGCAAAAACCTCTATCTCATCATGTTCATAAAAATTTTTAATTGCAAAACCCTCTGTCTTGCATAAGACAGATTTTTAATGTCTTCAGAATAATCGGAAAAAAACTTCTGTGTTTTTTTGAGATACATAGTTTTGCATATAAGCCCTCGATATTCAATTGTTGTCTCTGTATATTTTACATGCATTAATATATAATTATTTTAGTATAAATTTCAATTAAAATGGTATTAAATGAGATTTAAACTGCTGCAAATTACCAAATAATAACAAATAAATTTACAAAGTAATCTGTACGTAGTATTTGTGTGATATTTCTGTATGATTATTTTATAATTAATACATAATTATAAATAATAGCCACAGCAAAATGTAAGGCATTGAAATGTTTTCATATCCGTTAAAAGGGAATGAATATACAATACAACTCAATTCAATATGATACTTAAATTAATTGAATATGTCACATTAACATATGTGGCATTGAAAAATGACATAGACATATGATTTCTTTTTTGGAAATCCAACAAACGTATATCAAAAACAGAAAATTGGAAAATTGTTAGAAATATAAAATATATAATAAAATAATTGTGTTTTATTTAAATATTTTTCAACCAGCCTTAAATTATACACTCATATTTCTTTATTAAACAAGCCTAAATGTATGCTTTAAATTGTTGACTATTTAAAAAATTTATAAGTTTTTAAACATGAGATTTCATTAGTAGGTTGTAAGCTTTAAATTAATTAACAATCCGTAAATTATACTCTTATATTTCTTTATTTAACAATCCCAAATGTATGCTTTAATTATGTGTTTTTTTTAGAAATCATAAATTTTTGAACATGAATTTTCTTTAGCTTAAAATTTTTCCTTAAAGCCTCACCATATGCTTTGTTTAATTATTTTTCCACCAGCCTTAAAGTATACACTTATATTTCTTTATTTAACCAGCCTAAATGTATGCTTTTACTTTGGGTTTATTTCAAAAATTCATTAAGCATTCGTATATTTTAAACTTTGTTTTAAATTTTTCTTTGACAATTGTACATTTTGTTTTATGGTTTTGTTTTTTATTAGTTTTTTAATTTTACTGAATAAAAATACCAAAAGTTTTGTTTGCAATTGTTGCCAAATTATGTACTTGAGAAAGACACTTTTATGTACTTATATGAACAGGAAAATGTCACGCGGGCTTTATAAACTTTACAATGATATGTTAAAAGTTTATTTTTTTTTGTTGGTTTTTTGTTGAATATGGGTTGTTCCGTTAACAGAATCAGATTACAATGTGGATAAGAACAATTTTCGGCTGAAGTGCACTTTGTGTGACAACCCTTAAGAAAAAAGAAGAAAAAAAGTGATTGAAAATTTGTGTCAATCTTTGTCCGTCTGTCTGTTGAAATGGCGATCACAGCCAAAATATTGCACAGATATGACTGAAACTTAACACATTCACTTGATGTTGTCCCGATCAGTTTGGTAAAGCATTAAGGCAAAATCGGTTAAGCGGTTAAACAATTTTCAAAGGGTTTTTTATACCAAAATTTTTTTCCCCGGACATTTTTTTCCGCGAATTCTTTTTTTCACAATATTTTCTAAACATTTAATTTTTACATTGTGTAGGGTATCTATACATTCGGAAAGACCAAATTTTTCCCTTATTATTGAATAAAAATGATTTTTTAATGTAAAAAATGTCCAACGCCATCTAGTGTTAACATATTTTTAAGCTTGTTGGTTTATTTGCTTAATACACAATAAACCTTTCACCGAACAGCCATCCATTGCAAATTTTATATTCCCAAAAAAACAAGAGTTTTTGTAAAGAAAGTCTATACTGGAAAGTCTACTTCTATAAATTTTTAACATAAAATTCATTTTAAACCAGGGTTGGCAACCGATACCCAACTAGAATAACGGTATTTGGCTATTGTACCGCAACCAATAAAGATATGGACATTTTCAAAAGCGATTATGAAATCTGATGAAATTTCTAATAATTTAAATGTGTCACTTCGTGTTTCTACCGGTTCGTTTTAGTTATATAGCCCAATACCGTTATAATACCGTTTCAAACGGTATTATAAAGGTATTGACCTATATTTCGAAAACGAACCGGTAGAAACACGAAGTGACACATTTAAAATTCTAGAAATTTTATCAACTTTCGTAATCGCTTTTAAAAATGTCCATATCTTTATTGGTTGCGGTACAATAGCCAAATACCGTTCTAGGTGGGAATCGGTTGCCAACCCTGTTTTAAACTCTTAAAAACCAATGTTACCCTCATAAGTAGGTCAACAGAAAACTAGCAGTTATGAATTGTTTTTGATGCCTAAAACTATGCTATACAAAATTAATGTATCGTAAAATTAAATAAACCAAAGCAAATGGATTTAGTTGAAACAACACTCCTAAAACCTTCAAAAGGTGGAAATCAGGACAATTCTTCAAAACTCTGTAGTGTTTTAAATCAAACTTCAATAGAAATATGTTTGATTTCTGACTACTGTTTCAAATATGTTGTTGCATAGTTTTAGGCCTTAAAATGAATTCACAACTGCTATTTTTCTGTTGCCTTACCACAATCCAATTATGGAGTCACCCATATATTTAAAAAAAAAAACTCTAGAGACATGCACAAAAAACCATGAAAATACTTTACGAGAACGAAATGAAATAAACAATTCAAAATTGTATTTTAATAAAAACGTAAAATGAGCATGAAAATGTAAAAGTTTCAAACAACAATCAAATTAAAAGTCAAAGAAAATATAAGGAAATAAACAACAAAATAAAGTAAAATTTAAAGCATATTTTTGGGGATATTTTAAAATACGAAATTAAAACACATTTTAAAGGGGGTTTTTAATTTATAATTGGACACTAGAGCGTAATTTTTTCAACTCTTGATTTTGTATTTGCCAAGGCCCAGGCCTAAAATCAGATTAAACAAGTAGAAAAGTTAAATTCGACTCTTTGCCCTTTTTAAGTGATAGTAAATTTTGTAACGTGAAAAAAATAAAATTTTTGATTAGAAATATTTTATTTTGTGTAAAACCTTTTTTTTTAGTAAATTTTGAAAAAAAAAAATAATTTACTAAATTTTTTTTGAGTGTAAAATTTTTTTTGAGTGTAAAATTTATTTCAAGTGTATTTTTTGTAGTGTAAACATATTTTTGAGTGACAAAAATACGTTGTAAAATATTTTTGTAACTCATCAATGTTGTTAAAACATGTTTAACAGGTTTTCAACACGTGAATTTAAGGTGAAAGTAATCTGAAATTCACGGTTTTGCTTATAACTTTTGAACTACTTAACCGATTTGGCTGAAATTCAGTATGAACCAGGCGAGGGAAACGACAAATATATATGTTAAGCTTTAGCATCCTCAGAATTGTCTTTTGAAAGTAAGCGTGTTTTTTATGTCGTAAATTTACGAAAACTCCTTGTCTTGCCGAAATTCAGTCCTTTGCTCATAACTTTTGAGCCACTGGACCAATTTCGCTGGATTGCAATACCAACCTGACCAGGTAAATGCCCAACATATATGCCAAACTTCAGGAGCCTCCGTAAAGTCTTTCAAAAGTTAGCGTCTTTCAAAAGTTAGACAGACATACAGACGGACAGACGGACGGATATCGCTAGATCGTCTTAAAATCGATCGAGGATAATGAATATATATACTTTATTGGGTCCTAAACCAATATTTCGAGGTGTTACAAACGGAACAATAAAAAATAATATGAAAAATGTTATCGTGACAATTGAACTTATTCCAAAAATTTATTTTTTAAAGAAGGTTAGGTTAGGTTGTAAGTGGCTGCTGACGTTTTACGTCAACACACGTAAACTCTGAGGTCCCATGTGATGCCACGGGACCGTAATAGGTTTCCCTACTAGTCCCTGTCGTTAAACCAGTTTGAGCTTCTTATGAAACTCCTTAGATGTTGAATTTTGACATCCAACAAATCAGAAAGATCGTACAGCTCCCTAGATCCCAGTGAAGCAAGTCTCTGACCAGAAAGTGCCGGGCAATGGCAAATAAAGTGTTCGATAGTTTCCAACTCCTCTTCATCCATGCAACTTCAGCAAAAGTCATTCGACGGCACATTTAACCGCTCTGCGTGCTTCCCTATAAGACAGTGGCCGGTAATTATTGAAACCACCGTCGAAATCTCTCCTCTTGGAAGCGATATCAGCTCACTTGTGCGCCCCTGATTAAGAGTAGGCCAAATCAGTCGTGTTGTCTCACACGTCCATCCATTTGCCCATCTTTGATTAGTCTCCGTCGCAGAACAAAGCCGTAGGTTTTGCTTGCAAGTTTCTAGAGGCATTCCAACACATTCCAATTCTGTTGGAACCTGTAAGGTAGTTCCTAGTCTTGCAAGCTCATCGGCTTTGCAATTCCCTGGAATGTCTCTGTGCCCTGGGACCCATATGAGTCGTATGTTAAACTGCTTGGCCATCTCATTTAAAGACGTGCGGCAGTTAAGGGCAGATCTTGTTTTCAGAAACATTGAATCCAGGGACTTGACCGCGGCTTGACTGTCAGTATAGATGTTGACTGCGGTTGTAGACAAGACATTGCAGCTCAACCAGTCAGCCACTTCCTTTATTGCCAGCATCTCTGCATGGTAAACACTGCAATGATCTGGCAATCTACGAGCCAGGCTCAACCCAAGCTCTTCCGAATGGACTTCAAAGCCCACTTGTTCGTGCAGCCTCGATCTATCTGTGTAAAAATTTATGGTAGCTCCACTACCCGGAGTATCCCCCATCCAAGACTCCCTGGATGGTATTATAGTGGTAAAGTGGCGCTCAAAGAGCTCAAAGAGGGAGCACAGTCCACATTTTGTGGTATTGTTATCTTTTTCAAGATCGCGCTATGGCCACAATCGCTGCTCCTCCATTGCAGCGTGCTATTAAGTCGAATTGCCGACGCAGCCGCATACTGCCTACCCAATATGTCCAAGGGTATCAGGTGAAGGAGGATTTCTAATGCAGCCGTAGGTGTAGTACGAAGAGCACCAGTGATGCACATTGACGCCATTCTCTGTACCTTCGTGATAAAGACACAGTTCGCTTTTGTTTCTAAAGCAGGCCACCAGACAATGATTCCATACAGCAAAATTGGACGCACCACTGCTGTATAGATCCAATGAACGACTTGAGGGCTAAAACCCCATCGTTTTCCAATGGCCCTTTTACAGGAATACAAAGCAATCGTTGCTTTTCTCACCCGTTCCTCAATATTACGCCTGAAATTCAGCTTCCTATCTAGAAATACTCCCAGATACTTGGCTCCATCTGAGAAGGTGATTTCAGTACCGTCCAGAGAAAGAGGATCAAAAGCAGGAATCTTATTTTTCCTTGTAAACAAAACAAGCTCTGTTTTACTAGGATTAACTCCTAGACCACAGTCTCTTGCCCATTCAGACAGATCTTTCAGAGAACCCTGAAGAATGTCCCGCAATGTTGGCAGATGCTTCCCCTTTAACGCTATCGTGACATCGTCAGCATATGCGACAACATGACAACCACGTGCTTCTAGAGATAGTAGCATTGAATTCAGTGCCAGGTTCCAAAGAAGCGGCGAAAGAACACCTCCTTGTGGTGTGCCCCTATTGACAAATCGAGATATGACGGACGCTCCCAATTCAGACGTTATACATCTATTGGCAAGTAGGTTTTCCACCATTAAAACGATTTCACGCTTTACTCCCAGACTAGACAATGCCAATATTATCGATTCTGGGATGACATTATTAAAAGCCCCCTCAATATCAAGAAAGGCCACCATAGTGTTCTCCTTTACCTTTTTAAAGAAATGTTGACCTAAAAGTATGCAAAAGAAAATGGAAATATTTTAAAAGCTTCCTTAAAAAATTTATATGTTGCATACTTTTGGTCCTGATTATTTTTTCCATAAATAAATAAAAAACACCCCCATTAATTATATTAAATCAAAATAAAAACAAAATATATTTCAAGGTATTTATAAATACCTTGCGTATACACAATTACTTATTAAATAAATCATACTTTTAGGTAATTACAAAAATATTTACCATCAAGTATACTTCAAGTCATGTACTCAGAAAATAAAATAATTCAATTGGTTAACCTTTTCGTGTTATTATGTCTAAAGTGTTTAACCTGTTTATAAAGTAAAAAGATTCGATATTAAAGCAAAAAATAATTACATTAAAATACTAAAGCATACTTTAAGGATGTATAAAATAAAAAAATATTTCAAAAATGCGTTTATTAAATAGGAAACATTCATTAAATTAATGTTAGTATATTTGTAAGGAATTCAATAAACAAAAAATCAAAGCATACTTTCAGGTAGTCACAAACATTGAAATGTATATTTGTAGTTAAAATGTAGTTTTGAATGAGATTCTAATTAAAAATTAAGTATAAAGAAAAAAAAAATAAAACATAAATGAAATATGTAGAAAAAATAAATTATAAATCAAACATCAACAAAAAATAAAAACTAAAGCATACTTTAAGGATGAAAAATTAAATCACAATTTTTTAAATAAAATATAAGGAATTATATAAAAAGTAATGAAAAAGTAATGATGAGATAATTATTTTTTAAACAGGGAAAAGTTTTTTTGTCAAATTGTTTTTGAATGAAATTATGTTCCTTAAAATATGCAACAAAATATAATCAATCATAAAATGCATTAAAAGTAATTACATTTGTGAATCATATTGATTAAAATAAAAAATATGCTCTACTACAATTTTTCTTAAAATTACTAATTGTTGCCTATCTTAAGAATCTGGTTTAAAAAGAAATACTGAAAAAAACTTCCCTCGTTTATTTATGCGAAAATAATTAAATGTAATTATGAATAAAAACTAAAGCATACTTAAAGGTAATTCAGCAAATTTGTACTTATTCAATTAATCATACTTCTAGGTGATTATGAATATACTTCAACTACAATGAAGTATACTTCAAGGCTTTAACAAAAGAAAAATTCAATTGAATAACCTTTTTATTTATTTTTTCTTATATTTATTTCTTAATTAATACATAAATAATGAAAATGATTTTTATATTAATTTAATAAATCTTAACACGTCTTTAAATGATTGAGGACCTTTTTTAATGTATATTTTTGTTGTGTTAAGTATAAACGACAACAAATAATTAACCTTTTAAAGGAAGATTTAAGATATTTGGGACATAGGAAAAAAAATTAGAAATTAAACGTTTTCGTAGACAAAGTAAAAGAATTCGACATGATTATCGTGAATGGATTTTTCTAGTCGGCAAACAAATCAAGGCTGACATACTGCTGACACTTCCTTTATAAATTTGCTGATATCTTTAAACAATTTTTCTTAATGTCCACAAGGACAAGTCAGCATTGCTCAGAAGTTGCTCAGCGGTTGTCTAAAAGCATTGTTGATGGCCACCGATACTGGTGGGAACTACTGACCAACTACTGACTTGTCCTTGGAGACATTTAGAAAAATTGTATAAAGATGTCAGCAATTTTATAAAGGCAGTAGTATGTCAGTGGTAATATTTTTGTCGACTGTGTTGGTCAGGGGCAATTGAAAATCATTCTGGTTGTAGAAGCCCAATAGAAGTAACATTCAATTTTTTCTTTTGCCCTTGAATTCAAAATTCTGATTCCTGATAATAGCAAAATTTTGTTCTTAATTCTTCCAAATGAGAAATTTTTACGGTCTTTTTATACCCTCCACTCTAATGATAGAGGGTATATATAAGTTTGTCATTCCGTTTGTAACACATTGAAATATTGGTATAAGACCCCATAAAGTATAAATATTCATGATCCTCGATCGATTTTAAGTCGATCTAGCGATGTCCGTCCGTCTGTCTGTCCGTAGAAAACACGCTAACTTTTGAAAGACTTCACAGAGGCTACTGAAGTTTGGCATACATGTTGGTCATTTACCTGGTCAGGTTGGTATTGCAATCCAGCCAAATCGGTCCAGTGGTTCAAAAGTTATGAGAAAAAGAGTAAATTTCGGCAAGGGGTTTTCGCAAATTTACGAGATAAAAAACACGATAACTTTCGAAAAACAATAATGAGACTGCTGAAACGTGGGATGTATCTTTGCCGTTCCTCAGGTCTGTTTGGTATTGAATTTCAGCTCAATCGGTGAAGGGGTTCGAAAGTTATAAGCAAAACCCCGAATTTCAGATGTTGTTCATCTTAAATGTTTTAAAAGCATTGGTGGTAACTAAGCTATGCTTTTCAAACTTGTTTAGTTTTAAAGCAATGCTTTTTAAATTTGTTTAGTTTTAAAAGCATTGGTAATTTAAAAATTACACTCGAAAAAAATTTTACACTCGAAAAAAATTTTACACTCAAAAAAAAATTTACACTCAAAAAAAATTTTTGGTGTACATACTTACGTGCATTCACTCAGAAATATTTTTACAGTAAAAAAAAGCATTACACTCTAAAAAAAGTTTTACACTCAAAAAAAAAAATTAGTTATTTTTCTTTTAAATGACAAAAAAAGAGTTTTTTACTCAAAATAAAATATTTCTAATCAAAATTGTCAATTTTTTTCACGTTAAAATGTACTATCCTTTAAAAAGGCATTGTGAAGGGTATTCATAGATTCGGAAAAGTCGAATTTTACTTTTCTACTTGTTCGTTCCTAAGGTCGGCACTTTTTAGTTTTTGCTTTAAATGGCTTCAAATGAAACAAGGATACTCTAGATATACTTAAATGCCGATCTATCTGGAATTTTCTGTCCATGTCGCTAAACAAAAATTTTAAGAATTTTTTGTTTTTCATGTTTTTACATAACATTGCGACGGTCTTTTTTGGTCCTGTGGTCGTCACTTTTTTGAGGTTTCTTTAAATGGGTCCAAATGGAGCAAGGGTACTCTAGACATAAATGCCGATCTGCAACAGCTTTTTGTCTAGGTCGTAGAACAAAATTTTTTTAAAATCGGCTGTTAAACTCATAAAGTCATGTCTTTTCCATATATTTACATGAAATTGCTAAGGTCTTTATCGCTCCGAAGGACGAAACTTTTTAGTGGTTGCTTCAAATGGCTCTATATAAAACAAGGATATTTTTGACATAATTACTGATGTATCCACATTTTTTGGTCCTGGTCGTAGGACAAAAACTTTTCATACACCAATACATTTATATGCTCTCTTTCTGTTGACCACTGCTTTTAAAATTATCTAAAGCAAATCTATTTACCTTCTGTTAATTTAAACTTCTGTTAAATGTTCTGTTAGCCTTCTGTTAAGTGCATAGTTAACAAAATACTGCTGTTGTGAGTCTTCTTTTTAAAATAAACACGAAAACATCAGTGCCTGAATGTATGCTATAGTTTTTTAACGAAACCAACTATATCAAAATTTAAACAATCGTATGCTATTTCTATCTACAAAACATGCGTCTTCTTTTAAAAATAAACATGAAAACATCAGTGCCTGAAAGTATGCTATAGTTTTTAACAAATTTTTAGTAAATTAAAAAAACCATCGCAATGTTAACGAAACCAACTATATCAAAAATTAAACATACGATTCCCACATTTTGCTATTTCTGTCAACAAAATATGTTCAATTTATGATTTATTTTTAAAAATTTTAAATAAAAAATTTTTCCTTTAGAAAACAAAAATCTTAAACTTCTTCCCCTCAAAGGTTAACTAAGTATATTTTTACTTAAAGAAAAACAAAAACATAATTTGTAAATTAGTTAAACAACCTTGACTTAACCTGCTGCTTGCTATTTACCAAAAAGTTTAGTTAAGGCTTCTTAGTTATGTTAACTTTAATAAAAGCCAAAAAACTAACAAAAGCCAAAAAACACATATATTTTCCCGCAAACTCCCCGCCAGCCAGTTTCCTCAATAAATTACATGTTGTTAGTGTATGTTTTGTTTTTTTTTGAAAGAGTAGAGTGCTGTGTGAACAAAATATTTCTTTGGCTAAATTCTAAATTATTTTCGGCAAAAACAACATTATACTAGTAGTAGGCAATAAGATGAAACCAAAAAATTATGGTATGAAATTCCTTTAAAAGCATAAAATTTTCGAAATTAATGTAAGACCATTAGTACAAGCCTAATATAACAGTCTGTTGAGTTCTATTTTTTTTATAAACACATATATTACTTGTCATACAATATTCATATACTTACACATATGGTTGAAAGGATATTATTTATTTAAGGAGGATCTTAAATAAAGAGGGAAAAATTAAAAAAAAAAAATAGTTTTGAAAAAAAAACTAATTTGATCTTTATTTTATAACTTTTTTCGTTCGTTATTTTCAAAAAAAAAAAAAAAAAAAAAAAAAAAAAAAAAAACGCCTAAAAGTATGTTAACATTTTTTTCTAAATTTGATGTTTTTCTACATTTGTAACAAACTTAGTTTTTTTGAAATGCATACATTTAGGCACATCAACAAATATATATTTCATTTTATTAAACTTTAAATTTTACCTTTAAATTTTTGGCAATCAAAACATAATTGTTTTTTTATACTACTGAATCAAATGATCTTTTCTTCAAGCCAAAAAGTATGCAATTATTTCTTTACACAAAACATCGAAAACGGTTTGACTCATTGTCAGTTAGGGGTTAGTTTCCAAAGGAGAATAAATATTTGCCCGGACATTCAAAATCGGAAGAAAAACTTTTTTTTGCAATACAAAAAAATGCCAATCTAATGAATCTCTGTATGTATCCATCCACACATACTATCACCATATGTCTAAATGTAGGTTGAAAGTCTATTGTTTATTATAGTCAGTATAGAATTTCGTATAATAAGACTAAAACTATTACAGTTGTTTTTCTTTTTATTTTTCAAACATTTTTGTAAATAAATAAAATTTAATATTGTTGTGTTACAATAACAAGGCCACATGGAAAATAATCGAAAAAAGTGTTCATACAAATTTTTTAGTTGATCCTCCTCCTTTTGAAAACACTAATGTCACCTCCTGACAGGACAAATCAGCAGCTGGTCAATAGTGCGAACGTTTATAATATTTTTTCTTGATTTAAAGATTTCACTTTAGGTCCATTGTGACGATAGCATTGAGTCAAATGGTTTTGGATGTTTTGTGGAAAAAAGTGCATACTTTTAGGCTCAAGAGAAAAACATTTTATTTACCGTATTATTTTTAACATTTATAGAAATATTTCTTGTTTCTAACATTCGTATCACAAGGGAGTCTCCCTGGTATCACCCTCCGATCTTCATGAAATTTGGATATGTTGTTAAGAACGAAAATTAATTAGACGTGTATTTTTTTTAGCGGCCCAAACTCAGTTTTAGGGGTGGTCGATTTGTATGGGGGGAAATTTACCTTTTTCAGTTTTTTACGATTTACTCCTATTTAAACAAAATTAATATAGGCATGTGTAGTATCAGATTAAAGGTATTAAAAATACCTATCTCGTGGTGCTAACAACGGGCCAAAGAAGTTAATATTTTTCGACTTATTAACAAAAATGTCTTAAAATTTTGGTATTTTACTCAATATGACGAAAAGTTGGGCATGTTTGGACACGTTCTTAGCACACGTATATAGGTTTTCCAAAGACCTTTCATTTGGTATGTAACATGACTAGGTTTCTTTGCATAATATAGGAGATAAACGAAAAAAAAATGAAAAAAGGCGTTGTCTTCCCCCCTCCTTTTTACCCCCTGAAAATGAATTTGGGCCGCTAAAAAAAAATACGTGTCCCTTTATTTTTTCTGATCTACAAAATAAAACCAATTCCATAAAGATCCGCGGGTGACACTAGGGAGACTTCCGTTGTCAGTGTCAGTAGTATAAGCTTTTAAAGCAAATTATATGATTTTTGCTCTCCCTAAATGTATGCTTTAAAAAGACCGCTTGTTTGAAAAAAATTTAAAAATCATATTCATTGTATTGAAAGCAACTTAAAATTTTTATTCTTAAGTTTATTTTAAGACATAAATATTGAAATTTTTTAATTCACTTTTATAATGACTTATCCCCTTTGAAATCACTTGTTAATTTTCCCTAATGCATCCATTTCCAATTGGGTATTTTAAATTGCTATATTTTTGAAAAATGTTTTATTTTGTCTTTATTTTTGTTGAGTCTATATTTAGGCTTAATTGTTTTTTATATTTTTATAGCATATTTTTAGGCCTTCATACATTAGTATTAATTTATTTTAGAAAAAATTTTGTACAAACATATCATTTTTTATAATTTACAACAAAGTAAGATGAAGAAAAAATACAATTAATTTTATTAATATTAAAATTCAAGGCAGGAGAGAAGACTTTAAATTACACTGTGCAACAAGAAAAATGAGCCTCAATGGCTTCAACGCCATATGAAAGTAGACCATCAAATGGACAAAATCCCTAAAGGGTTTTGCAAAGTCAGTTCGGATTTCTTTTTTATAGTCCACTGAAGTTTTTATTTTTTTATCAAAAGCGTTTGGAAAACGTCAAAAATACTATAATAAGAACACATCTGAGCTTTAAAATATGATTTGATGTCTTCAGTGAAATTTTATGGCGGTTCTTTTCTTAGAACATTTTAACCCTCTAACTGCCATTTTAAGGGCTCATTTTAGTTTAGTCCTTTTTCAAAAACTATACACAGAAGTCTAATAAAACGTCCATTTAGAGGGTTAAAATGTTCCACAAATATTTTCCTCATAAAATTTCACTAGGGGTTGTCAAATGTTCAAAGTTTGTGCGACATGCGCAAAGTGCCTTAAAAGGGTCAAGTATAAATAATTAATGTTTGTTATTTTTTTTTAACAAAGCAGTGTTAAAAAATATCGACAAAAAACAGTGCAAATATACTTTTGAGCTTAAAATGATGTTCTGATGTGTTTTATAAAATTTTATGATGTTTCTTTTCTTTGACCAAATTAACCCTCTAGCTCCCGTTTTAAAGGGTAATTTTTGTCCTTTTTTAAAAGAAATACAAAAAAGTCTATAACAAGTAGAAAAGTTAAATTCGACTTTGCCGAATCTATGAATACCCTCCACAATGCATTTTTTTAAAGGGTAGTACATTTTTTAACGTGAAAAAATTAACAATTTTGATTAGAAATGATTTATTTTGAGTAAAAAACTCTTTTTTTTGTCATTTAAAAAAAAAAAAAAATTACTAATTTTTTTTTTTTAGTGTAAAATTTTTTTCGAGTGTAATGTTTTTTTTACTGTAACAATATTTTCTGAGTAAATGCACGTACGTATGTACACAAAATATTGTAATTTTTGTAAAAAAAAATAATTTTTTTTTTTTGTGTAATTTTTTTTTGAGTGTAAAATTTTTTTTTAATGTAAAATTTTTTTTCAGTGTAAAATTTTTTTCGAGTGTAATTTTTAAGTTACCAATGCTTTTAAAACTAAACAAGTTTAAAAAGCATTGCTTTAAAATTAAACTAGTTTGAAAAGCATTGTTTAGTTACCACCAATGCTTTTAAAACTTGTTAAAACACGTGGCATTTTAGATGAAACTAATTTGAAATTCAGGATTTTGCTTATAACTTGTGAACCACTTGACCGATTGAGCTGAAATTTAAAACTAAACAGACCCGGGGAACGGCAAAGATACATGCCAAGCTTCAGTAGTCTCATTATTGTCTTTCGAAAGTTATCGTATTTTTTATCTCGGAAATTCGCGAAACACCCTTGCCGAAATTTACTCTTTTGCTCATAACTTTTGAACCACTGGACCGATTTGGCTGGCTTGCAATACCAACCTGACCAGGTAAATGACAAACATATATGCCAAACTTCAATAGCTTCTGTAAAGTCTTTCAAAAGTTTGCGTGTTTTCTACGGACGGACAGACAGACAGACAGACGGACGGACGGACGGACGGACGGACGGACGGACGGACGGACGGACGGACGGACATCGTTAGATCGACTTAAAATCTATCGAGGCTCATAAATATATATACTTTATGGGGTCCTAGACCAATATTTCGAGGTGTTACAAACGGAATGACAAACTTATATATACCCTCTATCACTAGAGTGGAGGGTATAAAAAAGGCAGTTAGAGGGTTAAAATATTTTACAAATATTTTCTGCATCAAATTTTACTAGGGCACGCTAAGACAGAAAATTCGTCCAGCATATAGAAAATGCTTAAAAATTTTAAAGTATTAAAATTTTAACCCTCTTTTTAAGCCATAAAATTTCACTGAAGACATCACATCATACTTAAAAGCTCAGATGTGTTTTTTATAGTATTTTTGACGTTTTCCAAACGCCTTTGACAAAAATATTCAAACTTCAGTGGGCTATAAAAAAGAAATCCGAACTGACTTTGCAAAACCCTTTGGTGATTTTGTCCACTTGATGGTCTACTTTCATATGGCGTTGAAGGCATTGAGGCTCAATGCGATGACCCAAAATTTGTTGCACAGTGTTATAAATAAATGAGGAAGTCATGACAATTATGTCTGTGTAAAAGGATCATAAACGGGGTTCATTTATTAAAATATTAAATAGTAGTACAATTTTACTTAACATTTGGTATTTTTACTAAAGGCCAAATATCACGCTTTTACAGAATAAAATGGTTTTAATTTTTGTGTAAAAAAGGAGAGCATACTTTTAGGCCCAAATAAAAAAAATTATGTGTCGTGTGATTTTAGGAATTTTAAAAAAACGTGTAAAGGAAAAATGTTTTAAATTTTGGGAGTTTTTACCCTGCAACCATAGTCTGGGGGTATACTCACTTTGTCATTGCGTGTGTAATGCATCGAAGTATCGGTCCTTGATTCCTGATCGATTCTAAGACATTCTATGAATGTCCGTCCGTCTGTCTGTAGAAACCACGATTCAATTCTAAAAAAAGCTAGACCCCTAAAGTTTGTCAAGAATATTTCGAATGGTCATAGGTAGGTCAAGAGGGAAAAATTTTCCCTAAAGACCTTAAAAGTTTCTCGACCGATATTTCGATGCATAACACACGGAATGACAAACCCACACTGTGGTAGTATTATAATTTAAGAAAAATTGTCTCAGAATAAAATAAATTTTTTTATGAATTTTTTTTTTTGTTAATTTTTAATAGAATTCAAGAATTTTTAACTAAATAGCACTCTATTGAGGATACTCCCTAGGAAAAACATTAAATGTGCCATCCCCTTTAGAAAAAAAGAGAGGGAGGCCTTTCAGTCTCATCAAAAAATATAAATATACCAGCTACAGCCACATCTAGGCTGTAGTGATGCGGAATTTAACTCGCTTTGGGTTAAATTCCAAATCAGGACACATATTTTGCACTTCGGGTTCGTCTATAGGAGCCCAAATTTGGACACGGCGAACTCCTACGACCATTTTGACTCCGTATCTGATTCTATCACTGGAATCCTTGGGGTCTGTCCGAGTAGTGAAATAGTCGTTGCCATGGATTTCAATGTGCACAATTTGTCATTGCTTCGCCATTCTAGCCATACGACTCCCGAGGGCTTATATGTTGAGCTTTTCGCTGCACACAACCACCTTGTGCAACTTGTGAATGAACCAACACATATTTCGTGTGTTGATGGGCAGTTTCGTAATACCCTCGACCTTTTTCTCACTTCGCATCCAGACAAATACGAAGTCGAGATCCTTGCGCCTCTCGGAAACTCGGATCATAACATCATTTCTGCTTCCTTTTCATTTTCTGACCTTCGTAGTGCTTCAAAACCAGCAACGAAGCGCTCTAATTTGTATATGAAAAGGCTCGTTGGGCTGAGCTTAACGAGTTCTTCCAGCATTTCAATTGGAAACTTTGTTTTCTTGATGACAATGTTAACGCTGCGGCAGAAATGATAGTAAATGTGATAATGCTTGGAATGAAATTATTCATTCCATCGAAGCAAATTTCGACTAAACCAAAACATAAGTGCTGGTTTAATCAGACGTGCCGGAATGCAGTCAGATCCAGAGAGGATGCGTTCAGTAATTGGCGTAACGACAAAAACTCAGTTACTGACACGTTACGTAAACAGGCGAGAAATGAATGTGCCAGAGTACTCAGACGCGAAAAGCTTCTTTACGAACAGCGTCTGCGTGCTAAGGTCCTTGCTGCTCCGCGGGGTAGTAAGACCTTTTGGTCATTTGTTAAAAGGGTAAAGAATAATACTAGTTCATCCATTCCAACCCTTATAATGAATGATCAAATATTCACAGACCCGGTTGATAAAGCCAACCTTTTTGCTGACATGTTTGCAAGAAATGCATACTTGCCGGAAAGCAATCAACCAACGCCCGTGCTCGAAAGGGTATACTATGTCCAACATATTTTTTCGAGCGCGTGCAGTTAAAAAGGTCCTTGAGGATCTCAACATAAACAAGTCTCCGGGGCCGGATGGTATTACGGCTGTGGTCCTGAAACGGTGTGCTTTGTCTTTGTCTCGTCCTTTGGCAACATTATTTAGCTACTCGTACCGGGTAGGAGTTTTTTCCTCTTGCTGGAAGGTGGCCAACGTCCAGCCAATCCCAAAAAAGGGAGAGGCTACAAACCCTGAAAACTACCGCCCAATATCAATTTTTTTTACGCTCTCGAAAGTCATGGAGAGCATGATGAATCACCACCTGGTAAATTAGTCAAATTAACTTTTGTGCGATCGACAGTATGGCTTTCGTAGAGGTCGTTCTACGGGAGACCTGTTTGCGTTTCTTTCGGAACGCTGGAGTCGTTCTATTCACCAATTTGGTGAAAGCAAGGTGGTTACTCTAGATATTTCCAAGGCGTTTGATCGTGTGTGGCACGGTGCACTCGTTTCGAAGCTTATTGCGTTTGGTGTCGGTAGTGATTTCTCTCGATTTATATCGAGCTTTCGTAGATACCGCTCTACACGTGTTGTTATAGATGGGTTCTCATCGGATGAGTTTCATCTGAATTCAGGGGTACCGCAAGGTTCTGTTCTATCTACTACACTTTTTCTTATTTTTCTTAACGACCTTCTGGGTCTAACTTCCAATCCTATCTATTCTTTTGCAGATGACAGCAACATTTGTCATTCATTTTCCTTTAATCATAGACCAAGCCTTATTGAGGTTGATGCTATGAGGCAGAACATGAATGACACACTCAATCATGACCTTACGAAAATTTCAGAGTGGGGTCTTGCGAATCAGGTCGATTTTAATGCTTGTAAAACCCAATGTTGTATGCTGACCCACAGACGTCTTGTGGAATCAGCGTCATCTGTATCCATGGGTTGTATAGCTATTTAGGAATCAGACACTCTTGATGTTCTAGGCATGAAAATCCAATGTGATGTTCGATGGAACCAACATGTTTTTCAAGTGTCGAAAGAAGCATTCAAGTGTCTGGTTTTTTAAAACGGTGCAAGAACTACGTCACCTCGACTGATCTTCTCACTATTTATACCGCCTATATCCGACCGAAAATGGAATACAACTCCCATATCTGGGCAGGTGAAAGGTCTATCTTAAAGCTTCTGGATCGGGTGCAAAGGAGTGCGTTGAAGCTCATCAATGACAGTAGGGTATCCAGCTCTATTGATTCATTGGAGCATCGTCGGAATGTGGGTTGTGTGTCATTGTTAGGCTGACCATTCGTACTGATTTGATCAGTACATGTACTGATTTTTGATCACGTGTACTGATCAAAAAACGTTGTACTGATTTGTACTGATTTTTTAAAATATGTACTGATTGTACTGATTTTTGAACATTTCAACATAAAAAATAATTTTATTCGAAAATTCTGTAGAAAAACTTGAATTCCCATAATATACTCGTCTGAGTTGTTTTTTATACCCTCCACTCTAGTGATAGAGGGTATATATAAGTTTGTCATTCCGTTTGTAACACCTCGAAATATTGGTCTAGGACCCCATAAAGTATATATATTTATGATCCTCGATCGATTTTAAGTCGATCTAGCGATGTCCGTCCGTCCGTCCGTCCGTCCGTCCGTCTGTCTGTCTGTCCGTAGAAAACACGCTAACTTTTGAAAGACTTTACAGAGGCTACTGAAGTTTGGCATATATGTTTGCCATTTACCTGGTCAGGTTGGTATTGCAATCCAGCCAAATCGGTCCAGTGGTTCAAAAGTTATGAGCAAAAGAGTAAATTTCGGCAAGGGTGTTTCCCGAATTTACGAGATAAAAAACACGATAACTTTCGAAAGACAATAATGAGACTACTGAAGCTTGGCATGTATCTTTGCCGTTCCCCGAGTCTATTTGGTTTTAAATTTCAGCTCAATCGGTCCAGTGGTTCAAAAGTTATAAGCAAAACCCTGAATTTCAAATTAGTTTCATCTAAAATGCCACGTGTTTTAACAAGTTTTAAAAGCATTGGTGGTAACTAAACAATGCTTTTCAAACTTGTTTAAATTTTAAGCAATGCTTTTTAAACTTGTTTAGTTTTAAAAGCATTGGTAACTTAAAAACCACACTCGAAAAAAATTTTACACTCAAAAAAAATTTTACACTCAAAAAAAAATTTTACACTCAAAAAAAATGTACACAAAAAAAAATATTTTTTTTTTTTACAAAAATTACAATATTTTGTGTACATACGTACGTGCATTCACTCAGAAATATTTTTACAGTAAAAAAAAAATACACTCGAAAAAAATTTTACACTCAAAAAAAAATAGTAATTTTTTTTTTTTTTTTTTAAATTGCAAAAAAAGAGTTTTTTACTGAAAATAAAATATTTCTAATCAAAATTTTTAATTTTTTCACGTTAAAAAATGTACTACCCTTTAAAAAATGCATTGTGGAGGGTATTCATAGATTCGGCAAAGTCGAATTTAACTTTTCTACTTGTTATAACTTAAGTCTGAAAATGAGATAATTTATAAAAACGCAAAAATGAATCTTAGCATGAGGTTATTTTGATGGTTTTCTATAACAAAAAGTTCAATGGGCCGATGGATTTTTAATATATTTTGAAAGATGAAGTAAATTGCATTAATCCAAATGATTCTGAGATCTTAGGTGATGTAATGTCATCAGAGCTTATTCGAAAAAGCTTTTAAAAAAAACAGGGCCTTTAAAAAAAACACCTGCTTATTCGCTGTGAAGTTTTCTTACAGGAAAAGTTGTCAAAATTTATGGAAAAAGTCTTCAAAATCTGAGGGATTTTCTTATTCTCAAAACCTGTTTAATTTTGTTATATTTTCTGCACTGAAACGATCAAAACGTTCAAATGAAGTCGTTTAAAGTCAACTAAATTTTCTGCAAAATAACGACAATAGTTGTTTTTTGCAGTTGTTTTTTAACAGTTGTTTTTTAACAGTTGTTTTTTTTGCAGTTGTTTTTTCAAAATACTTGGGGTCAAGTAAGTTTAACCGACATTTTTTGAGTGTTGAAAAACATCAGTGTTTTCTCATAGAAAAAAATTTAGAGAGTTATTTCTAGAAAAAAAAAAACATAAAAACTTGGGCGTACTGATTTAAGCTCAGAAAAAAATGGTCACCCTAGTCATTGTTCTATCGATATTACCACGGTAAGTGCTCAGCTGAGATGGGTGAACTCATCCCTGAGACGCGGGTGCATACCCGTAGTACTCGCCTTTCCAGCAACTGACATCCGTTTGTTGTCGACTGTCCAATGTATCACACAACGCATTACAGAGAAAATTCGTTTCTCGGTCGAACTAGCCGTATGTGGAACAAACTCCCCGCAGAAATCTTTCCAGTAGGCTATAATTTAGAAAAGTTCAAATTAAATGTCCACAAACACTACTCCCTCTTTCCTTCTTCTCATTACCTATTTTCCTAATACCAACACAATGCATTGCATTAGTAGGGGGCATCCCCTGAGTGTTGGCTCAAAGTAAAAAAAAAAAAAAAATCATAAGATCAACTAAAACAATTTTCCCTCCCTGACTATGACCTTATCACTACCTTAAAAAGGTATTATAATATTTTTTTTTTGTCAAACATATATCTTATATGTAACAAATACAGGTTAAAGGACTTAACCTATCAGTTTGTATTATCCTTTGAGTATGCTAGTTTTTTTTTTTTTTCATGTACTACCACCAACATTGACATCGCCACAATAAACCCAACTTAATCTAATCAAGAAATTCCTTTTGTTGTTGAATTTGTAAAGGAAAAAAATCGAAAAATCAAATGGATTACAAAATAAAGTAGAGGTTTTTGAAGTAGGAGAAAAGAAAAAGATACCTGAAAAATTTTAATGTAACATTTTTTGTGGCATACTTTTGGGAGTTAAAAAAGAATCAAATATGTTACATACTTTAAGGGGTATACAAAAAAAAAATAATAAAAATTCTATTAAACATGTGCACCAACAAAAATAAATATAACTCTGATATAAATTTTTTAAATATTAAAAACATGTATTTACATACGTTGCTTAAAAAAAAAAACAAAATAAATAAAAATGTCATTTGGTAGTTTTCATATTGACATAAATGAATATGTAAGGACTTTTTTTATATTCAAATGCACATATTTGTTAAAAGAATGGTAAAAAAAAATTGTGACAAAAAGTTTTTGTATTCCAATGAAGTTTTAATAGTAGATGAAGCTTGTTTATTTGTCGATGTGTATTTTTATAAAAAAAAAATGATCTCCAGATAACAAAAGTTTTTTTTTTTTTTTAGATTTGAAAACTTTTTTTAAACCAAATACCAATTTTTGTTTTATTTCATTTTATAGAAATAGTTTTTGTGGTTTTCTATTGGTTTTTTAAAATACAAACACTTTAAAAAACAAATAAAAGTATAAAAATAAAGCATACTTTTAGGGATGTTTAATAAAAAATGCCTATACTAGGACTATAAATAACAACAATTTTAAAATTTGAAAACTCTACACAAACTGTTATTTAATAACGTTTATCTCAAACATTAATTTTCTTTACAATTTTTTTTTCTTGCTGACATAAAAACAGTAATCTAAAATCAATAATATAATCATTAATCCCAAAACAATTACCACAAATAAATATATCACAGTTTTCAATAGCAAGTAAAGAAAGAAATAGGGGATATTATGTATAGAAAAAATCCCTAAGAAAAATATAAATATTAAAATTTTTTTGCTTTAACTAAATTTAATATACAAAAAATTTGCATTTATATTTAATATTCAATAAACAGAATCGTAGTGCCATAAAAAAAAGTAATGAATAAATAACATAAATTGTATATCATAAAATAATTTTCAACATTTTTTTTTGCGATAAATATGAAAAGAGCATAAAAATGTATATAAATATAAACAAATATTTATGAGAAAAATTCGTTTATAGTTGTTGAAAGGGTAAAGAAGTTAATAAAAAATATTACTATTAAGCAAATGTCAAATAAAGTATAATAAACTACTATAAAAATACTTAAAACTCCTTAAAGTATGCTTCAAAAAATGAAATATAAATTCGAACAAAAGTATGCAACAATTTTTTTTTAACAAAAGTATGCTACATTTTTTTAACAGAAGTATTTTTTAGCAGAAGTATGTTTTGAAATATTGAATATACATTTTGAACAAACCTATGATTTTAAATTATTATATAAATTTCGATGGGAATTCATAGCCCCAATTAAAATTCAAAGCAAGTTCAGAGCTCCAGGAAAAATCGGAAATTTTAACACTTAAAAAACACGTGTCTTTGATTTTTGTAAAAAATCAGTGACAGAAAAAGGTTCCTTTTATCAAAAAAGCACAGTTTAATTTGAATTTGAGCTCCTTAAAAGTATTAAAAACTCTATAAAAGTACTAAAAAATCCTTATAGTATGCTTTAAAAAATGAAACAAAAATTCTAACAAAGATATGCTACATTTTTTTTTAGCAAAAGTATGCTACATATTTTTTTTTTAAAAGAAATATGCTACACATTTTTTAAGCAGAAGTATGTTTTGAAATATTTAATATTCATTTCGAACAAAGGTATGATTTTAAATTGTTATATGAATATCGGCGGGAATCCATGGTCAAAATTCAAATTCAGTGTTAGTTCAGTAATCCAGGAAAAATCGGAAATTAGATAAAAATTAAAGCCTCGTCTCACAAAAAATAGTTAAGACACTTTAAAATCACGTGTCTTAGATTTTCGTAAAAAAAAAATCAGCAGCAGAAAAACTGCGATTTTCCTCCATATCAAAAAATTCCAGTTCAACAATGCACTCCCCCTAGATTTAAGTTTGAGACCCAGAAAAGTATAATAAACTAAAATAAAATTAATAAAAAAAATCCTTAAAGTATGCTTCAAAAAGTGAGACAAAATTCTAACAAAAGTATGCTACACATTTTTTTAACATAAGTATGCTACATATTTTTGAAGCAAAAGAATTTTTTGAAATATTTAAAATAAATTTGAACAAAGGTATGATTTTAAATTGTTATATGAAACATGTGTCTTAGATTTTCGTAAAAAAAATCAGTACCAGCAGAATTAGGATTTTTCAGGATTTTTCCAGTTCACCAAATCCCAAAGCCAGGTTTTGAGCTTCTAAAAATTATAATAAACTCAATAAAAATACAACTCCCTCCTTACAGTATGCTTCAAAAAGTAAAACATAAATTCTAATAAAAGTATGCTACAATTTTCATTTTAGCAAAAGTATGCTACACATTTTTTTAACAGAAATACGCTAAAAATTTTTGAAGCAGAATGATTTGAATGCATGATTTTAAATTGTTATATGAATTTCGGCATGAATCCATAGCCAAAATTTAAATTTAGAGTTAGTTCCGTATTCCAGGAAAAATCAAAAATCAAATTTAAATTTAAGTTCCGCCACACAAAAATTTGTCTAAACACTTAAAAAACACGTGTCTTAGATTTTTGTAAAAAAGCAGCGGCAGAAAATTTGCGATTTGCCTCCATATCAAAAAGTCCAGTTTAACAATTCACTCACCCTAGATTTGAATTTGAGCCCTGAAAGTATAACAAAAATTCTTAAAGTATGTTTCAAAAAGTGAAACAAAAATTCTTACAAAAGTATGCTGCACATTTTTTTAACTTAAGTATGATGCATATTTTTTAAGCAGAAGTATGTTTTGAAATATATGCTTCAAAAAGTGAAATAAAAATTCTAATAACAGTATGCTACATTTTTAGCAAAGTATGCTACATTTTTTTTGCAAAAGTATGCAAAACTTTTTTAACAGAAGTATGCTACATATTTTTTAAGTAGAAGTAAAGGCATGATTTTAAATTGTTATATGAAACAATTAGATCGCAGCAAAATTAGGATTTTCTCGTATATCAAAAAAGTCCAGTTCACCAAATCCCACAGCCAGGTTTTGGGTTTGAGTCCCCAAAAAGTATAATAAACTCAATAAAAGTACTAATCGCTCCTTAAAGTATGCTTCAAAAAACAAAACATAAATTATAACAAAAGTATGCTAGAATTTTTATCTAACAAAAGTATGCTACAATTTTTTTTTTTAACAAAAATATGCTACACATGTTTTTTAGCAGAAGTATGTTTTGAAATATTTAATATTGTTAAAAAAAAACACGTGTCTCATAGATTTTTGTCAAAAAAATCAGTTGTAGAAAAATTTTAATTTTCCCCATATCAAAACAGACTAGTTCAACAACTCCCTAAGCAAAAACGGCTAAATGACAGAGGTTTGTCCTTGCGTTTTATTTACTTTTTTTTTACCAACCCTTAAAGTATACTTTAAAAATAAATTTTCTATTGCGCTTTAAAGTATGCCCTAAATTTTTTTTGTAGAAAACCCCATTTATTACTGCAAATTACATTTTGATAATGTAATTTAATCAATATTACTTTTTTTTCCACTTCTCATCTCATTTACATATTTCCTAGTCATGCCATCCTAGAGCCTCCCTAGAGTTAAGGAATTTATGCATATCATTGTTAAGCTAACTGAAAACTTGACACTTAAGAGATAGTTTAATGTTTTCTCCGCAAACAATGAAAAATGAAGACAGATAAAAAAAAAATTCACAACAATAAAAATAACAAAATATAAGAAAATGCAAAACAATTTAGAAAACCCGTATAGTTTTTTCTAGAGTTTCTTTAAAACTATGAGTAATTGTCAGAATAAAGGAGGTATAAGAAAATTGAAGCATACTTTTAGGAGAAGGTAAAAAAAAAGTTTTAAGATTGTAATTCATATGGTATTAGTAAGCAAATTTTCTGGAGAGAATTTAAAAATAAATTGAAAGTTATACAAGAATTGAAATTAGAATATTAGTTTGACAACACACAGAAATTATAGCATACATTTAGGAGGCAGGAAATTTAAGAAAAATCATATAAATTGGAGTTCTTTAATAAAATAGTTATATATAAAAACCAAATATTTATATTAAAAGTATTGGAAATTAACGTGTTTTAAATAATCAAAGGGTGCTTTTGGGCTGAAAGCAAATTGAAGAATATAATTTATTTGTAAAAAATAGTCGGTTTTTAATTTAAAAAAAACTGCATATACTTAGAGGATTGGAGAAATACTTAAAAACAAAGCATACATTTCGGATACTACTAATTAAACAAATTAAGGCATACTTTTAGGCGAATTCAAAAATAAGCTTTTTAGATAATTACTATATGTAGATGAATACTTCATATACTTTGAGAATAAGAGAAATACTTTAAAACAAAGCATATATTTCAGGCATTACTAATTAAAAAATTAAAGCATACACTTAGGAAAATTCCTAAATCCGTTCTTTGAATGACACCACACATATAAAATCCAATAATTTATGAAAATTTAAGCATTTTTTAGACAATAGAAAAAAATAGCATAAATAAAACAATGGGCTATATTTTGCATTATAAATAATAACCTGAATGAAAAATGGCATCTCAAGTCTTTATGTTTGATTGTCTCGTCTGTCAGTCATAGTTCGCCTAAAGGTAGGCTATAAAAAAGCTACACAAACTAAATCCAAATCCAAGTTCAAGCCTGGGTAAATGTTGCTTTGCCATTGTTCGCCCTAAGGTATGCCACACATAATTTACATAAAACGGGAAGATTTTCTTTTGAAGTGTACATTTTTTATGCAAAATCCTAATCCGAGTGTTAAAACTCCACCGCCATTGCCAATATTACTTTATTTTTTTGAATATTTATTTAAATATTTTTACTATCAACTTTCAACTTTGACATCCTTTTTAATAATGTCACATTTTCTTAATCTCAGATATCAATTTAGAAATACTCATCACTTTTGAATTTTGTGTACCCTTTTTTATTCAGCTTTTGACTGACAGCTGGCTTTGGAAAAATCATACAGACTTTGTTAACATTTTTTTTGTAGCCCTTTGCTGGAATGTAATTACATTCAATGATTGTTACAATATAAAAATTTAAATATTTTTTTATAAAAATATTTTTTTTAGGATCTTAAATAAATTGTATAACCTTTGCGGTTGATACTAGAGCACCCATAAAATACATAAAAAATTGAAAAAGTGTTATTTTAACGCTCCCCGTCTCAACAACTCACAATGTTAAAAAAATCTCAATGTGTGTCCTTAATAATTAAGAGATAGAGGGTTTTGCATTTTATAAATTTGTCGATAAAAAATTTACGATATTTCGAAAATGATCTTAACGGCTTAAACATGTTTGCTAGATTCGTGAAGTCAGATTTCTTGAAAATTCGAAAAACATATTTGTTTAAAAATTTATTTGATGAGATAGAGTGTTTTGCATTCTAAAAACTGAGTTGTGTTAGAACGAGAAATATCAAAATTGCCAATAAAATAAAAAAAATGTACTTTGTAATCAAAGTTATAGACCAAAAAAAAAATAATATCTTTTTTTGAGTAGGGTTATTTTAGCTCGAGGTCATTTTTCTTTATATTACAAAACCCTCTATCATATACATTTTTTTTTCCAATTGTTTTTTTTCTGAAATTCAATTTTCGAGAATCTAACTAAAATATTTATATCTTTTTGGTAATTTTTGAAACAATTGAAAGAGTTGTGATAATTTTTCTATAAAAAATTAAGATTTTGCATGAAAACATAGTTCGGATAACCCAGGCAAAAAAAATCGATCATCATTAGAGGTCGCGTACCATAATTTTAAAGTTTTTCAGCGCGCTGAATACGAATCTGGCATTAAAATGGCTCTACCGCGTCAGGGTTTTGAGATATTTAACATATCTTGTTATCTCTAAAACCTAATGCGATACATTAATTTCAAGGTCAAATTCAGATTCAGCGCGCTAAAAAACTTTAAAATTATGGTACGCGACCTCTCATGATGATCGTTTTTTTGCCTAGGTTATTCGAACGATGTTTTCATGCAAATCTTAATTTTCGTTTTTAGAAAAATTATCACAACTCTGTCAATTGTCATTCGATTTTGTAAGAAAAAAGCTCATCGTATTCAGAACTAAATTAACTTTAAGACTAATTTTATAAATATGGAGGTTGTTGAACGAACTACAGCAGAAAATAATCGATAAACTCGAAAAAGTTTCAAAACATAATAAAAAAAATACATATTACTGAAAAAATCAATAAAAATCTTTCTTATATGTATGGACCAATTTATATAAATGGAAAGCTTTATCTTTCATCTACCCAAAACAGTACAAAAATTGAAATTCGGTTAAAAAGTTTCTGAGTTACACGTGGTTCAGTGAAAAAAGTCCCAAAAAACGTTTTTTGATAAAAATTTTAAAATTTTAGGGTGTCTGGCCAGTTTAATGGACATTTTTGTGATCATTTCGACGAGACCTATAACCTACACTAGACCATTTGAAAACTATATTCGTTTTTTTTTTGTAGCACAGTGTAATTATTTTGATAAGATAGAGTGTTTTGCAATTGAAAAATAGTGGTGTGATATTAAAAAAAAACAGATTTAAAAAAAACAAGTAGAAAAGTTAAATTCGACTTGGTCGAATCTATTAATACCCTCCACAATGCCCTTTTTAAGTTATAGTAAATTTTCTAACGTGAAAAAATAACATTTTTGATTAGAAATATTTTATTTTGACTAAAAAATTTTGTTGTAGTAATTTTTGGAAAAAAAAAATAATTTACTAATTTATTTTTTTTTTTTTTGAGTGTAAAATTTTTTTTAGTGTATTTTTTTAATTTTTTTAACGGGTTTTCAATACGTGAATTTAAGGTGAAACTAATCTGAAATTTACGGGTTTGCTAATAACTTTTGAACCACCGGACCAGAGGAACGGCAAATATATATGCCACACTTCAGCACCCTCAGAATTGCCGTTCGATAGTTAACGTGTGTTTTATCTCGTAAATTCCAGAAAAACCCTTGCCGAAATTCACTCATTTGCTTATAACTTTTGAACCACTGGACCGATTTCGCTGGATTGCAATACCAACCTGACCAGGTAAATGCCCAACATATATGCCAAACTTCAGGAGCCTCCGTAAAGTCTTTAAAAGTTAGCGTGTTTTCAACAGACAGACAGACAGACAGACAGACAGACGGACAGACGGACGGACATCGCTAGATCGTCTTAATATCGATCGAGGATCATGAATATATATACTTTATGGGGTCCTAGACCAATATTTCGGCGTGTTACGAACGGAATGACAAACTAATATGTACCCTCTATCACTAGAGTGGAGGGTATAAAAAAAAAATATCTGTAAAAAATGTTTTTGACAAGATAGAAGGTTTTGCATTAAAAAAATGGCCGATATTTAAAAAATAAAAAAAAGGAATTAAAGTTGTTATTATTCGACCTTTCCAATTATAAATAAATAAAAATTCTTTGAGCTCGAGGCCAGTTTTTTCTTGTAAATAAATATTCTTTTATTCCATTCTAATATTTCGATTCTCTTAGAGAATCATCATCAGGGGATTTAGTGAATAATTATACACACAAAAACTTAAAAATATGTTCTGAACTCATTGACATCTAAAATTGCACTCAATAAGTTTTCACTCAATATAAAACACGATATAGTCTTTAGTCAAGTCCTGAAATTGGTTTTATGTAAAACCTACCATTTAATCTTAGATTTATGTTCTAAATCTCTCTTCATGTCAATATTAAGGTATTTTCACAGCAGCAAGATAAAAAAATTAAAAATAAATAAAGTTCCATATAAGTTAAGATTTAAAATCTTAAATTTTAGGTACTTTTTTCCATATTACATTTGTTCTAAATTTCACATTTCAATCTTACTCCTCTTATTTTTTCACAATTTTAATTACCTATAAAACTTTCTTAAGTATTGAGTTTCATTTCCTAATTGTTCTTTACTAGTTTAGCTTTACTCCCAAACATTGCAATGTTATAAAAAAAAAAAAAAACTAAAGCCTACTTCTAGGCGCTATTGTTAAATGAAGTAAACAATAGGAAAAAAAAGTAGTAGCATAGTATATTTTGTGGAAATTGTTTGCATTTTTTTCGCAGTAGCTGTTAAAATATTCAACATGCAATCAATGTTAAAAAAAAAAAAAAACATTTGCATATTTAATAAAAATTCTAAAATAAAACAACTGACATAAAATATAAGAAAAAAAGTATAAAGTCTAAAAGGTTAATGAATTTTTAACACCCAACAATTTAATATTGATTAGTTTTTCAAAACCCATAAATCTAGAGCATACTTTAAGGCTGAGTAAAAAATTATACACTATAAATAGTTTACTTGTTAAAAAAACCGGCATAATCCTAAATATTTAATATCATATATAAGCCTTTAGCTTACTAAATATGTAAAAACTTAAGAGATATTACTCTTATTTTTCTTAAATATTTAATACTCTTTTTAAAAGAGTGTAACTAACTTCCAGTAGTCAGTTACTCTTAGTTTCAACTTCCAATACTTACTCTTTTAAAATGTCTACTAATGTTTTGTTATTGTTAAGTTTTACCAACCACATTTTAAACATATTTCAATTTGCACCGCGTAATTTTTCAGTGCAAAATATTTTAAACAAAAAATATAAAAAATGTTTATTTTTGTTTAAGTTGTCATCATGGATGCTTCAGAAAATGTTTATAAACATATTTTCATAATGACTGTTTTTAGCAAAAGAATATGACATCAACTATGGTAAATGTTTAAAGGAATGTATTGTTGGCCCAAGAGAATATTCAAGGGTTAATAAAAATTGGATCTAGCCTAACCTGCTATTATATATTCTGATCCGGTATCATCTAAATTTAATTCTGTCAGCACAAATTCAAATTATTTTTTAATAAAAATAAAAATTGTTTTTATGAGCTTTAAAAAATTATATTTCGAGTAGGGTTGTTCTAGCTCGAGGCCATTTTTCTTTACTAATTAAAACCATGATATTCCAACAAAATTATTTTTAAGAAATTATGTTTTTGTTTAAATTTATTTAAGCTCGAGGTCATGTTTCTTTACTAATTAAAACCATGATATTCTCATGGGATAATTTTGAAGAAAATTATTTTTCTGTTTTAAATTTTTTATGGTAATTTTTTGCAAAACTTAGCCGACACGTCGTCTTATAATCTCCTTAAGACCTTGTCAATACTGCACTGAAAAAAGCTCCGTGAAATTAATGAAAATTAACTTTAGTTTAATGAAAAAAGTTTTACCGTTTTAAGAGAAGCCAGGTTTTATTTGATCAATGAAACTGATGTCATTAAAGTTCCTGTCAATAAAAACTTACAAGGGAAATAATGAAAATATTCGTAGAATGTGTTTTTAAAATTTGAAACGTTTTATGAAGTTTTTTATGAAATGAATGAAAGTTTTCATTGATTTAAGTTTGAATAGCAGTAGGTAAGCTAATGTTAATTAAAATGTTGAATTTTGAACACCAATACGACGATTCGTCACACGTGGGACGTTCTGATTTTAAACGACCATAACAAATTGTTGTCTACACAGATAAAAATGAGTTGTTAGATCAAGCACGAAATACACCAGGTTGAGCATTATTTTAATTAAAAGTCATCTAATGAGGAAAATTGTTGGATCAAGCACGAAAATTGTAGGTCAGTCATTGACTGTTCCTTGATTAAACCAATGCTTGATTTGAGTAATTTGTTAATTGTTATTTTTCTGTAATTTTTGATTAAACCAATGCTTGATTTGAGTGAGCGGTTAATCAATAATTTTGTGTTATTTTTGAGTAATCCAATGCTTGATCTGAGTGAATGGTTAATCATTATTTTACAGTTGTAGTGTTTTTTGTCAGTCTTTTCAAGTCTTTTGTTTAAATTGTTTTTTTTTTGTGCTTTATATTATTTAGTTTATTTTCGTCTTGTGTGCGTGAAAGTACTTTTCTATTTGACGACTAAGTAAAACTAAAACAAAAAACGCAACAGCGTTCATCGCATTGTTACTCAAAGCCTACTATGATGAGTTTTTTTGTTTTTATGAATTTTTTTGTGAATTTTTCAGATTTGAGCAAATGGTTAATTGATTCAAGTAAAATTTAATTAAATGTCAAGTTTTAAGCTGAGAAAATATTTAATTGTTTTTTTCCATTGAATATTTTTTTCTGTGTACAATAGCGCGTGTATCACAATTTGTAGCCATCACTGACATTTTCTTTAATTTACGCGATTGTAGTAAAAAAGGTAGAAAAATACACTTTCACATTTTATACAATTTACTTACAAGAAAGGTATCCCATAGCTTACACTCCGATTGCTCTGTAATTTATATATGTTAGCTAGTCGCGTAGCCTGTCCCTGCCAGGCGGAAGACCAAATCACTTTTCTCAATAATTCTAATTGTTTACCAAACTTTATAAAAAATTGGTTTGTGCTTCAAAAATTTAATATTGCTAGATTGAGTTACATTAATATATTGCCCAAACCGGAAAAACTTTAATGAGTATAAAAGATTTTATTGATAAATTTTAGAATTAAATTTAGCACACCCATTTCGTCTCTCCATCCTGAAACCGGATATCAAAAATCCATTTTGTGGGTCTGTCCCATGGTCACTATACATGCCAATTTTTATATTTATTAGTCATGAAAGGTTTTAAAATTAGTTGAAATGTTAAAAAACACAATTTTTTCACTTAAATTTTTCCTTATAATTCTCCTTACACATTTTAAATATTAAATCTGAATACATAAGGATATGATCCATTGTCAATACTTAATGCTTTACAATTTTCAGCTTCCTTCATCATTAGGGGTTTTAGAAATAGTTTAAATGTTTAAAGACTAAATTTCGTCGTCTTCCGCCACTTCCCCTGTCTTAAACGCCGAAAATCCGGCTACGTTACAGATTATGTATAAACTGAACAAAATTCACAACGGTTTTTTTTTGTATCTCCGCCCTTTTACTGGATATCCAGGTCAGTGTTTATCTTTGCCGTAGTCCGTACCATATGCATCCCAATTTTCATCTTTCTAGGTCTAATGTGTCTTTAAAATTAGTTAAAATATAAAAACATAATTTTTTACCCGCCCATTTCTTCTCTTAATTCTATGTACACAATCCAAAATTTTTAAATCTAACTACTTTAGGATAAGCTCCATCGTTAGTACTATACTCGTATCCACGCCCCTTTTTCCTGTTAATTCTCTGTCCACAGTCCACTGTCTGACTACTTTAAAATATGCTCCAGGCTGCGTAGGTCATTAGTGCTTTAAAGTTACCCAGCAAAAAAAGTGCGGAGTACTTCTATTTGGAGTGCTTTAAAACTATAACAAATGTAATGAAATACAACAAAAATAACAAAAAACACAAGAAATAAACACACAAACAGTTTTTTCTACTCCATAAAAAGTTGTTATTCAGCACTTAACTCATTACCTTCCGCGACACTCCCATACAAATGTAAGTAGATATTCAGTAGATAAGAAGTACTCCGAGCTTTCAAACAACTTCCAACTACTTCCACGGAGTAGTTCTTATCTACTGAATATCTACTTACATTTGTATGGAGGTGTCGCGATAGGTAATGAGTTAAGTGCTGAATATCTATGTATTCTGGAGTAGAAAAAACTGTTTGTGTGTTTTTGTCTTGTGTTTTTTGTTATTTTTGTTGTATTTCATTACATTTGTTATAGTTTTAAAGCACTCCACTGAGAAGTGGTAATGACTTTTTTTGCAGGGTAGTTAAATTAAAAGAATAAAACACAGTATCGCCTTGCTCCTTTTTCCTCTCAATTCTCAATGTTAATTACAAAAATGTTAAATCGGACTACTTTAGAATATTCTTCATAGTTATGACTACATGTTAGGGAATTTTCAGCATCCTAATTTATTGGGAGGGAGCTTAAAAATACTCTTAAATGTTAAAAAAAAAATAATTTTGCCAAGTCCACTTTTTCTCGTAATTCGCCGCCCAAAGGCAAAAAATCCGGATTCGTAAGAATCTGTCCCTGGTGTTTTACTATATACATGCCAATTTTAAGCTTTTAAGTCCATCAATGGGATTCAAAAGGCGCTGGATACACAAAAAATAAGAGAAACACAAAAACTAAATTAGATATGTATACAGAAAATAGATGGAAATAAATTTACCACGCCACTTTGCCCTTCTTATTCTCCACCCATAAACTGGATATCAAAAATCCAGGACAGTGTTGATCTTTCCCATAAAACCTACTATATACATGACAATTTTTATCTTCTTATGGCATTGGGGGTCTTCAAATTAGTTAAAATATAAAAAACCACGATTTTTCCACGCCCCTTTTATCTTTTAATTCTCCGTCCACAGTCAAGAAATTTTAAATCCGATTGCTGCAGGGTATACTACATCGTTAGGACTACATGCTATGTATTTTTTGCTTCCTTAAGGGCTTCAAAAGAAGTTAAAATATTAAAAATCCGAATTTATTCATTCCCCTTTTTACTTTCAATTCTCCGCCCACAGTCCAAAAATTTAAAATTCGACTACTTCAGGATATGCTTCATCGATAGGACTATATGCTAATAAATTTTCAGCTTCCTAAGTTATAAGAGGACTTTAAAATAAGGAAAAATGTAAATTTTCTTCATCATAGATCATTGGGGGTCTTCAAATAAGTTAAAATATTAAAAAACACAATTTCGCCACGCCCCTTTTTTCTTTTAATTCTCCTTCCACAGTCTTAAAAATTTAAATACTATTACTTCAGCATATACTCCATTGTTAGAACTATATGCTATGCAATTTTCAGCTTCCTTAGTTATTTGGGGGCTTCAAAAGAAGTAAAAATTTTAAAAAATCCCAATTTTGACACGCCCCTTTTTCGTCTTAATTTTCCATCTACAGTCCAAAAATTTAAAATCCGACTAATCCAGGATATGCGCCATTGTTAGGACTATATTCTAGGAAATTTTCAGCTTCCTAGGTCATTAGGGGGCTTTAAATTAAACAAAAATGTCAAAAAATTTAATTTTGCCACGCCCACTTTTCCGCTTATTTCTCCGCCCACTGGCCAAAAATCGAAAATTCGGCTACGTTAGGATCTGCCTAAGGTGTTTTACTATATGCATGCCAATTTTCAGCTTTGTAGCTCATCAGTTGGCTTCAAAAAGCTCTGGATAGACAAAAAAAGGGGAACACACAAATAGGGAAATTATATACATATATATATATTAGAGTGTCCCTTATTTTGGAAATGTTGGAAATCTTGAGACGGTACCCGCTCATTTTTTTCCTTTTGACTTAAAAATAACTCAGGAAAAATTTTACGCCCCTAGGACCACGCCTTCCCTACGCGACGGGCCCTTAAAGAGCGGGGCCTAAAAAATCATTTTTCCATACAAACCAAAAAATTTTTTTTTTGATTTTTAATTTTTTTGTTATTATTTATTATATTACTTGGTTTGCTTATTCACAACAAAAAATTTGATTTTGGTGGGATAAGTCTTTCAGCGCTAAAAAATTTTTCGCAAAAAAAAATTTTGAGCCGCCGGGGTCCTACAGTAAAAAATTTTTAAAAAATATTTTTTTTTAGTTTTGACCAGCAACGGTTTTAGCTGCTATGTTGCTTTAAATGATATATATTCATAAAAAAATATTTTTTGTATCTGTGACATCTTAATCGTGTTCTAAAAAAGGGTAAAAAATGCATTGATGATTTTTTTCGATACACGATAAAAATGTCACAAATATGAATAATATTTTTTTTGGAATATATATCATTAAAAACAACATAAAAACTAAAACCATTGCTTTTCAAAACTAAAAAAAAATATTTTTTAAAAATTTTTTACCGTAGGATTCCTACGGCTCAAAATTTTTTTTTTCGAAAAAGATAAAGATGTCACAGATATGAATAATTTTTTTTTTGGAATATATATCATTTAAAGCAACATAGCAGCTAAAACCGTTGCTGGTCAAAACTAAAAAAAAATATTTTTTAAAAATTTTTTACTGTAGGACCCCGGCCGCCCAAATTTTTTTTTTGCGAAAAATTTTTTAGCGCTGAAAGACTTATCCCTCCAAAATCAAATTTTTTGTCGTGAATAAGCAAACCAAGTAATATAATAATTAATAACAAAAAAATTAAAAATCAAAAAAAAATTTTTTTGGTTTGTATGGAAAAATGATTTTTTAGGCCCCGCTCTTTAAGGCCCCGTCGCGTAGGGAAGGCGTGGTCCTAGGGGCGTAAAATTTTTCCTGAGTTATTTTTAAGTCAAAAGGAAAAAAATGAGCGGGTACCGTCTCAAGATTTCCAACATTTCCAAAATAAGGGACACTCTAATATATATATATATATATATATATATTTATATCGTTAAACTATATTCAATTTGAGCTATCTAAAAAAACCCAACTTTTCAGGAGAGCAAAAAAACCGTCGCATTCGCGTATTTTTAAAGTTTTTGTCGGCCGATCTTTTACAATATTAATTAATAATTACTACTAAATTTTACACGTGCTTTGTTTGTAAAAATTCGTATTATTCGCTGAGTTACAGCAGATAGCTCAACCTTTTTTATTTGAAATTAATCAACCTAAGCAGATAGCTCATTAAATATAGACTTTAAAGCTTTATAACTTTTTAACGGATTATGATAAAAATGTGAATTTGGTACCATATTTCTCAGTTTTTAAAGCCCTTCCATTACAGGTGTTAAAAAAAATACTTTTTAATTTTTTTTTAAACCATCGATTTTTTCGCGCGTTATCGCCATTACTTGGAACCTTCATGAAGCTTGCGAAAAATGTTATAACACTTGTGTTTGCTGTACAATCAAATGGGTAAATAAAATATGCAAAAAGTTTAAACGGTTTTGCTCCGCATCGAAATATGGGTCAAAAACCGCGTTTTTAACCGCGGAAAGGAGTTGAAACTTTCGAAAAAAAAAAACTGTCAATATTTTTATTGATGGAAACACCGTATAAAAAGTGATAATATAAAAAAATTTAAAATTAAAAGTTTACCCTAGTAAACTGTATTGTAGATAGCTCAAATTTTTATTTATAAAAAAACATGGTTTCACATAGCTCATGCTATTTTTGCAAAAAAATAGTCTTAAAATATTTTTTTTTTTGTTCTGAAATTAATACCATAGATGACACTTATGCCAGCGAACATTTTGCCATCAAAAACTCATTTTCGTCAACCGAGCAGATAGCTCAAATTGAATATAGTTCCACGATATATAGAATATAGATAGATAAGTACCGGAAACTAATTTTTACCCAACCACCGGGATGGTTTAAAAAAGGGTTGCCAACTTATGAAAAATTATGGCCTTTCAAGACATATTTTTTTTGATACATATTTTTTATACCCTCTACTATAGTGTAATTTTTTTTATACCCTCCACTCTAGTGATAGAGGTATATATAAGTTCATCATTCCGTTTGTAACACCTAGAAATATTGGTCTAGGACCCCATAAAGTATATATATTCATGATCCTCGATCGATTTTAAGATGACCTAGCGATGTCCGTCCGTCCGTCTGTCTGTCTGTCAGTTGAAAACACGCTAACTTTTGAAAGACTTTACGGAGGCTCCCGAATGTTGGCATATATGTTGGGCATTTATCTGGTCAGGTCGGTATTACAATTCAGCGAAATCGGTTCAGTGGTTTAAAAGTTATGAGCAAAAGACTGAATTTCGGCAAGGGGTTTTCGTAAATTTACGATATAAAAAACACGCTAATTTTGAAAGGCAATTCTGAGGATGCTGAAGTTTGGCATATATATTTCCCTGGCCTGGTTCGTATTGAATTTCAGCCCAATCGGTGTAGTGCTTCAAAAGTAATAAGCAAAACCATGAATGTCAGATTAGTTTCACCTTAAATTCACGTGTTGAAAACCCGTTAAGTAAGTCACTCGAAAAAAATTTTACACCCAAAAAAAATTTTACACTCAAAAAAAATTTAGTAAATTATTTTTTTTTTTTTAAAAATTACTTAAAAACATTTTTTTTACACAAAATAAAATATTTCTACTAAAAAATTTTATTTTTTTCACGTTAGAAAATTTATTATCACTTAAAAAGTGCATTGTGGAGGGTATTCATAGATTCGGCCAAGTCGAATTTAACTTTTCTACTTGTTTTTATACCCTACACCACTCTGTGGTACAGGGTATAATGAGTTTGTGCTGCTGTTTGTAACTACTCGAAATATTGGTCCTAGACCCACCTTCAAGTATACCGATCAACTCAGAAAAACTTTTTGAGTTGATTTAGCGATGTCCGTCCGTCCGTCCGTCTGTCTGTCCGTCCATGTAAAGGTTGTAAACACGATACAGGTCGCAATTATCAACCGATTTGGCTGAAATTTAAAACTTAAGCTTCTTTTGCCCCAAGGACGAAGCCTATTGAAATCGGTCCATGTTCAGACCTAGCCCGCATACAAACGTCCCCTTTAATTTGACTCAAGTACCTCTTATTACCGTATTATAATAGGTATCCTTTCGAAATTTGGCAGGTAATTGTTTTTTGTATTCACAAATTATCGCTCCAAATTTTAAATGAATCGGACTAGTTCCTCTTGTAGTCCCCATACAAACCACCCTACCGATATTCACAAAAATCTCTTAAAATTCATGAAAGTTGGAAATATTGGATTAAAAGTTTGTTTTTAAGTGTCAAAGATGTACTTTGGTAACTTACTTTTATCTGAATATATATTTAGACCATTTTTGAACTTAGTCCACATATAAAAATTTCGACCCATATTCTGTTAAATCGGTCTTTTGGCAACAAAAATAAGCAAATTCCACTAAAATGTAATCTGTGTGTTTTTTCTACACTAATTAAAGATCTAACAAATAGATCAAATCGGTCCATGTTTGGACTTGGGACCTAGTTTTCGGAAAGCACTGGTGTAGGGTATTGTATGGTCGGTCTTGCCCGACTATAACTTTCTTACTTGTTTTTTTTTAATTTAAAAAAAATCCAAAACTTTGATCGCTGTGCGCCACGGGTTGATTTAATTCGATTGACCTCAAATTTGTACCGACACTCTGAAAAATCATATGTTAAAGAAAATATTGACACTTTAATGATGATATATGAACATTTTTTACCGGGTAGTACACAAGAATGACCTCTAACTAGAACAACTTTACTCGAAATATTTCTGTGAGTTTTAAAAATTTTGTTCGCAACTTCGTTAAATTTAACAGATCTGATCAGATACAATTATATATTATTTAAACTGATCAAACCAGATATAGGCAGTTCCAGATAAATCTTATCAATTTGCTCGCGTGTTGATGCCAAACAAAAGAATTTGTTCATAGAACGCTAAAATATGTTGTTTTTTTAATAATTTGCTTTTACTAAGTTTGTTTTAAAAAAATGCAAAATGTAAATAATTTGTGGTACTACACAGTGGTTTATTATTTGCACCCTAATGTATGCTTTAAAAAAATATTTTATTCATTTATAAAACTTGAACTCCAAAATTTTTTGTTTATTTTTTAGTTTTTAAATTTAATTCTTATTTAAAAAATTTAATTCTTTTAAATTTTAGAACTGCAAAAGTTATATTTATATTTACTTAGTTGTTGTTTATTTTTTTTTTTGTAACATAACCACCCAACTATTTCATACATTCAACTATCCGTCCATTCAGTCATTCCGTCCTCTAAGTTATTCAGTCATTCAACCAGCAACAACAACCTGCCATATAATTTATTGTATAAGTTTTTGTTGAGTTTTTAATGAGTTGTGTATAATATTATATTATAACAGTAATATAATGGTTTGGTGTTGAACCAACCAATGCTTACAAAAGCAAAAAAAGTGGTCTTTGGGGACATTTATTTATGACTTTTAAGATTTTTGTTACTGTAGCTTTGTTTTTGTAAAATTTTTGCATGTTTATTCATATGTAAGAATTAAATTTAAATTATACTTAAAAAAAAAAAGGATATGAAATTTATAAATTTAAAATGATGAATGTTTGTAAGGTGAAAGTTTATCAGAATTTAGGTTATGAGATTTTAAGATAATTTACTTGTATCTATTACAATAGAGTGTTAATTGATTTTCATGGAAAAGGTTTATAAGCTTAAGTGGTTTAAATAAGGACACTAAAGAAATTTGTTTTTGAAATATTAATTTTTCAAAATTTATTTGAAACAAAGAAGTCATAGGAAAGAGTTCTAGCAAAAGTTTTGGTTGCAAAATCCAGTTGATGAACAGATTATGCTTGCAAAAATTTTGTTCTAGTTTCTGAGATTTTTCCAAAAATAACTGGAACATGGTTCTATTTCTCAGAGTCGATAGCGCTCGAAACTCTACGCAAACGTGCGATTTTTTATTTTTTGTATGCCTAAAATTATGCTTTGATAAATACCAGCTTTTTAGGTTATTCTTTTACAACACTGAAACATAGAACAAAATATAAAAAAGCTTGTCTTAATCAAAACATAATTTTAGGAAAAAAGAAAAATTTAACGATGTCCGTCCGTCCGTCCGACTGTCTGTCCGTCTGTAAAAAACACGCTAACTTTTGAAAGACTTTACAGAGACTTCTGAAGTTTGGCATATATGTTGGGCATTTACCTAGTCAGGTTGGTATTGCAATCCTGCGAAATCGGTCCAGTGGTTCAAAAGTTATGAGGAAAAGACTGAATTTCAGCAAGGGTTTTTCGTGAATTTACGAGATTAAAAACACGCTTACTTTCGAAAGGTAATTCTGAGGATGCTGAAGCATACATATTTGTCGTTTCCCTGGCCTAGTTCGTATTGAATTTCATCCAAATCGGTCAAGTGGTTAAAAAGTTATTAGCAAAACCGTGAATTTCAGATTAGTTTCACCTTAAATTCACGTGTTGAAAACCCGTTAAACGTGTTAGAAAAACATTAGTAAGTCACAAAAATATTTTACAACGTATTTTTGTCAAAAATATTTTTACACTAATAAAAATAAACTTGAAAAAAAATTTTACACTAAAAAAAAAAATTTTTAAATTTTTTTTTTTTTCAAAAATTACAAAAAAAAAGTTTTTTTTTTCACAAAATTAAATATTTCTAATCAAAAATTTTATTTCTTCACTTTAAAAAGTTTACTATCACTTAAAAAGGGGATTGTGGAGGGTATTCATAGATTCGGCCAAGTCGAATTTAACTTTTCTACTTGTTATTTAGTAATTTTTTACACACACACCTTTGATTTGTTTTAGGAACTAATAATTATAAAAAGTATTGCCTATTTGTGGGTGTTTAAAATAAAATTATATTTTTTCTTGATTTAGTTACAAAAATCAGTTTTTATTTAAATTTAGCTTTCATAAAATCTGTTCTCTCTGTTTTAAAATTAATCGATTTTGTTTGAGAATTTAAAAAATGTTCAAAAATCCAAAATTTGATCGACGTGGGCCACTGGTTAATTTAATCCGATTGGCCTTAAACTTGTATAATTTTGAGGTCTAGTAAAATAAAAATTTGCCCGGACACTTTGAAAATTAAATGATCCATACCTGTTGTTATAAAAAGAGAGATGTCTGATACATTTCATATTTTACACGGGTAGTTTTTTTTATTTTTTACAAAACTTTTATTAGTATTGTTTTGGGCGTTAATGGTATATAAATTAATTGCCTACTTTTGGGTGCTTCAAAAACATGTTTTTGAAATAATATCTTGATGGTTTCACACAAATAAAAATCTATAATGTTGCTGTTTGAAAGCCTCTACTAGTAACGACATCCTTAAAATATGCTTTTGTTTGTTTTCTGCATTTTTCCTTAAACTATGCAACAGTTTATTTGTAAATTTTTAATAATGAGAAATTATTTTTGAAGTTTTTTTTTATGTTTTTACCCTTTTTTACACTTTATTATTTTATACATTTATTAGTACTGTTTTAGGTGTTAATGGTATGTAAATTAATTGCCTACTTTTGGGTGCTTCAAAAAAAATGTCTCTTAATCTGTATCTTAATGGTTTTATATGTACATTAAAGGTGTCCTTACGACTAAGGTGATTTTTCAAAATCACTTTTGAATACGTGGTAGGGTCCTAAATTGTAGTTTAGTATCTAAAAATGAGTGATCCAAAATTTGGGGACAATCGGATCAAAATAACTCGTGCCGAAAATGGATTGAAGTTTTGGGACACTCTTATGTGATAAAAAAACACGTTTTTTCTAGTTTTTTGAAAATTATTGGTATATGTTATTTTTTGTTAATTTTTGTGTTAAATAATATGAAAATAGTACTAAATTACCTTTCCAAAAAGGTTAAAAAAATTCAAATCGGATAAAAAATAAGCATTTTATGCATACATGCCCCAGACCATTGCATGGTTTTTTAAGCCAAAATTTGAAAATGTTCAAAATTTCTAGGCAAAAAAATAAAAAAAAATAAATTTTACTTTATAATGTTATTAAATACATGTTATAGGTAAAAACTAACAAATATAGTAGTCTAGCTTTTTTTTAATTTGGCGTGGGTAGTGATAAAACTTCCGCGGATTTCAAAGAAAATGTGTTTTTCTATGGTAATTTAGCAAATATGGAAAAAAATGTTTTGTATTGTACTATACCAAGTGTAAAACATGCATTCTGTAAATTTTTAGAGAAATAGGGCATCTTTAACCCCTTTTCATCGATTTGAAATAACAAATTTGGGACATTACATATTTATATAAAACAAGATATCTGCATATCTCCGGTTTCTCAAAAGTTATAGAATTTACATTTTACACTTCGTTCCGTACAATAAAGAAAAAATTTCCCCATATTTGCTTAATTATTGTGAAAAAACGCATTGTATTTGGAATCCGCGGAAATTTTATCACTACCGGCGAAAAATAAAAAAAAATCTTGACTACCATATCTGCTATTTTTAATCGTAAACATGTTTTCAATATGATCATAAAGTAAAATTAATTTTTTTTTATTTTTTTGCCTAAAAATTTTTAAAATTTTGAAATTCTGGCTTTAAAACCCATACAATGGTCTGGGGCATGTATGCGTAAAATGCTTGTTTTTTATCCGAATTTAATTTTATAAGTCTTTTTGGAAAGATAATTTAGTACCATTTTCGTATTGTTTCACAAAAAAAAAATAACAAAAAATAACATATACCAACATTTTACTAAAAACTACAAAAAAAGGGTTTTTCTTTCATATAAGAATGCCCCAAAACTTCAATCCATTTTCGGCACGAGTTATTTTTAGCCGATTGTCCCCAAATTTTGGCTCACTCATTTTTAGATACTAAAGAACAATTTAGGACCCTACCAGGTGTAAAAAGATGATTTTCATTTTTAAGGACACCTCTAATGTACATATAAGAATTTATTGTGTTGATGCTTATAAAAATCCTTTGGGATTGTTTGAAAGCTTTTTTTTGCTAGCAACGACATCTTTAAAATATGCTTTAGTTTATTTTCTGCATTTTACCTTAAACTAAGCAATAGTTGATTTGCAGGTTTTACATGAAAAATAATTATTTATTATTTTTTATGTAAAAAAATAATTGCCTACTTTTGGGTGCTTTAAATAAAAATAATACATTTTTTAAACATATAAGGCCTCTTTATTGAAACATCCCGAAATAATAAATTAAAACTAAAAGTTTTCTTAGTTTTTATGCTGAAACAATCTTCAATAAGGGTATGATGTGCAGAAATTTTATACAGATTTATTTGCGAAATATCACCAATGACGTGCATGACTTATTTACGGAATAGATTGATTTTTTTGATAATTCCGTTTTCCTTTTTATTAAAATCAAAAAATTTTACAATCGAAATTAGTTTTTTTTTTTACAAAACTTATAAAAAGTTTTTTACTCAAAGTAAAATTTTTTTAAATTTTCTACGTTACAAAAATTACAATCACAATTTCTGTGCTAAAGCTGTGTTTAAGCTAGGGCAGTTATGAATTTATTTTGAGGCCTAAAACTATGCTATAAAAAATATGTGTATCGGAAAATTAAATAAATGAAAACAAATGTTTTAAGTTGTAGTAACACATGCTAAAACCTTCAAGAGGAGGAAGTTAGGACAAGTCTTTATAATTCTTTATTGTTTTAAATCAAATTTCTATAAAGATGTGTTTGATTTCTGACTACTGTTTCAAATATGCATACTTTTAGGCCTCAAAATAATTTCATAAATGCTATTTTCTGTTGCCTTAGTTTACACCATACTACTGACAAGGGAAGTCTCCCTAGTGTCACCCTCCGATCTTTATGAAATTTGGATATGTTGTTAAGAACGAAAATTAATTCGACACGTATTTTTTTAGCGGACCAAACTCATTTTTAGGGGGGGTCGATTTGTATGGGAGGAAATTGAACTTTTTCAGTTTTTTACGATTTACGCCTATTTATACAAAATTAATATAGGCATGTGTTGTATCAGATTAAAGGTATTAAAAATACCTATCTCGTGGTGCTAACAACGGGCCAAAGAAGTTAATATTTTTCGACTTATTAACAAAAATGTCCTCAAATTTTGGTATTTTACTCAATATGACAAAAAGTTGTTCATGTTTGGACACGTTCTTAGCACAAATAGATAGCTTTTCCAAACACCTTTCATTTGGTATGCAACATGACTAGGTTTCTTTGCATAATATAGGAGATAAACGAAAAAAAATTAAAAAATGGCCTTGTCTTCCCCCCTCCTTTTTACCCCCTAAATATGAATTTGGGCCGCTAAAAAAATACGTGCCCCTTTATTTTTTCTGATCTACAAAATAAAACAAATTCCATAAAGATCCGCGGGTGACACTAGGGAGACTTCCCTTGTGAGTCGTATGATTTTTATGAAAAAGCAAGATTTTTTATAGCATAATTTTAGGCATATAGTAAATATATGATTGTTATTTAAAAGCTACAAAAAACTCTACATATTACTAAATTTATAAACAAATATAACAATTCATTTAATCTTAAGTCGTTTTATTAAAAAAATCATAAATGCCCTTGTTTTGCTGGAATTTAAATTTCGGATAATATACTTACAAAATGCCTAAAACTATGCAACAGCAAAATCTTCCTTTTTTTGTAAAAATCGTCGAAAATAAAACGACTCATTGTCAGTGGTATGGTGTAAAGTAATCATTTCTTTAAAATAACAATCACAATTACTGTGCTAATTCATCATTTCTATGGATTTATCCTTTTTACACAACATTTTTATTGGTATAGTTTTGGGCGTTAATAATATAAACAAGTGAGAGTGTTAAATTCGGCTGTGCCGAATCTTTTATACCCTCCAAACTGTAAAAAAAACATAGCAAAAATTTCAGGGGCGTATTTTTTTGGGGGGGTGGTGGTTTGGGGGTTTGGTGAGAGACATTGGGGGGCACCTTCCCCTTGCGATAGATGTTATTAAATGGATTTATTATGATTCTTTTTCTCTTTTATTTTTTATATCCACGCCCACAAAAGGGGGGGGGGGGATAAAATTTTTTGTTTTATTTTTTTTTTATCCGCTGGGTCCATATGCAGGGTTTTGAGCTTTCTCTGACATAAAAATGTTGCATTTCCTCAAAAAAAAGTACAAAAAACCCTGCAAAAAAATACTGTTTTTCAGAGTTTGGTTTAGTTCTCCAAGGGGGAACTTTTTCCCCCTGGTCCGATTTTGCCCATTTCTGAACTTAACCTGCCTAGGAATATAAGACATATTCGTGCCAAACTTCGGAAGTCTAGCTCTTTTATTTTGGACTGTATCGTGTCTTCTACAGACGGACAGACGGACGGACGGACATCGCTAGAATGTCTTAAAATCGATCACTGATCAATAAAATATATACTTTATGGGCTCCTAGACCAATATTTCGATGCGTTACACACGGAATGACAAAGTGAGTATACCCCCATACTGTGGTTGGAGGGTATAAAAATAATAAAAATTAAAAATACAGGGTTTGCCAAAAAGTTTTGATTGGATTTTTCTTGTTTAGAGTTGTTTATTTAAGTAAAAAAATTAAGTAGTTCAGGTAAAAATGCAGTAAAATATGCAGATTTGTGAATATTTTAAGATAAAAATATTTCAAAAATTAAATGGCTGCAATGGAAGTTAAACTATTTCCATATGTATCTGTTATAATGACATAAAAAATTTGTAGTGAATACCCCTAATGGTTTATTTATTATTTAAACTTTAAATTTCTAAAAATTGTATATACTTTTCCTTTCTTCTTAATTGCTTGTCTTAATTTAGTGTGGGTACATTAAGATATTTTGTTAAATACAAAAATTTACCAGCATATTTTTAGGCGGGTTTAGACTTTCCTTGAAAATCAATGTCTCTTTTAATTTAAAATCATTATTTGTATATAAAAAAGAAATTGTATTTATAAATATTTAAGTTCGCCATCATTTTGTGTGTGTTTTTTTTAAAACATCTTCTAAACGTTTCTTTTTTTTTCATTTTTTGCCACAGCAAGCATTTAGGGGTAATAAAATAAATTATAGCTGGTACCATTTTTATAAGTATTTTGTTGTTGCTGATTTTATTTTAAGGATTGGCGGCATTTTTTTGTGTATATTTTTTTTTTTTTCACTAAACTCTCTTAAGTATTTTGTTATAAGTCTTTATATTGTATAATATTAAATTCTTTTAGTCTTGGTCTATAGAAGTCGAGTAAGAGTGTAAAACAAAACTTATATGGTTGTTTACTGAAACAAACAAAAAAAAAGGCAGAAAACTTAACATGAAGTATAAAAATATTTTTTTTTATACTTATATAAAAACTAATTTATTTTGAAATTTTTATACATGACTGAGTAAAAATACCAAGAAAGAAAAAATATCCCCAAAAAAATTTAAGGAACTTACCAATTCTGGAATAAAAAAAATTATTCAGGACAAAGTCAAATAAATTTCTTTTGGTTTTATATTTTTTTTTTTCAGAAATTATATAAAGTAGAAAGTGATTGCGTAAAGGAATATTTTATATAAATATAATAAAAAAACCAAATGTTATTGGTTGTCTTAGCATAAGAATTATGGAAATTGTTTAAACAAAAAGGAAAAAAATAAAGCAAAAAAATCTCTTGTACCTTAGAGAATTTTAAAAGAAAATAAAAAATTGTTTAAGAAATGGTTGTAAAGAACTTAAAATACTCTACAAAATTTTAATTATGTAAAGAAGTACTTTTTCTAAAAAAATTAAGCCAAAATAACGGTGATTTAAGTCCCTTTTTAACGTTAAAGTACTTTTACTGTAAAAATTACCATTAATTTTAAATATCATATGTTATCAAAGTCTCTTTCCACATCTAAAGTACTTTTTTCATTAAAAAAATTTTATTTAAATTTTCTGCAAAAAGTACCACACTTTAGTACTTTACTTTAATTTAAAAACAAGGTTTTAGTGTTTTTTTTTATTTAAAAAGAACCACGATTTAAGTCTTTTTTCTACGTTAAAAAATACTGAAAGTACTTTTACTGTAAAAATTATCATAACATTTCCTTAATAAAAAAAAAAACGAACAAAGCAACTTACCGCTCTTAAAGTATTTTGTTTTATTATATAGGTTCCTTTTACTCCTACAAGGAGCCGCACATTTTGTTTTACTAAAAAAATATTTTTATATTAATTTTCTGCCTTAAATAGTACCACTATTTAGTACTTTTTTCTTTTATTAATCAGTTGTTTTGAATAAAAAGTACCACTTTTAAGTACTTTTTGTACTTTTTCTATAATTAAGGTTTTTTTTTTACTTTACTAATTTTTTAATCAGATTTTTTTTTTTGAATGAAAAAAATACCACTGCTTAGTACATTTTGTACTTTTTCCAAACTTAAGGTACTTTCTTTTACTTTAATTTTATCATTATTTTTTATTTTCTGCAATAAAAAGTACCACCTTTTATCTTTAATAAAAAAGAGGAGTTACTTTTTACACTTAAAATGCTTTATTTTACTCTAAAAATATATTTTTTTTTGTTTTCTTCAATCAAAAGTACCACTAGTTTGTACATTTTATTTTGTTTATTAATTTTTTCCAACAAAAAGTACCAACAATTAGCATAGTTTGTACTTTTTTCACACTTAAGGTACTTTATTTTACTTAAATTTTATTATTAATTAAATTTTCTAAAATAAAAAGTACCAGTTTTAGTTTCTTTTTATTACTTTGTTTTACTAATAAGCAATTTAGTATTTTTTTTTACTATATCATTGTTTTTATTTTCTGCCATAAAAAGTACCACCTTTTATCGTTAATTAAAAAAAACTTTCCACACTTAAAGTACTTTCTTTTACTTTATTTTATCAATATTTTTTATTTTCTGCAATAAAAAGTACCACCATTTATCTTTAATAAAAAAGATGAGTTACTTTTTACACTTAAAATGCTTTATTTCAATCAAAAGTACCACTATTTTGTACTTTCTCTTTTTTTGATTAAGTTTTTGCAATAAAAAATACCAATAATTAGCACAGTTTGTAGTTTTTCCACAAGGTAATACATTTTCTAAAATAAAAGGTACCACTTTTATCTTAAAAAAAATATCAAGTTTCTTTTAATTACTTTGTTTTACTAATCAGCAATAAAAAGTACCACTATTTAGATTTTTTTTTACTTAATCATTGTTTTTATTTTCTGCCGTAAAAACTACCGCCTTTTATCGTTAATTAAAAAAAAAAACTTTCCGCACCTATGGTACTTTATTTTACTTTAATTTTATCATTATTTTTTATTTTCTGCAACAAAAGTACCACTATTTTGTACTTTTTTTTTGTTTATTAAGTTATTGTACTTTATTTTACTTAAATTTTATTATTAATTGAAATAAAAAGTACCACTTTTATCGTGAAAAAACGATAAAGTTCATTTTAATTACTTTGTTTTACTAATCAGCAATAAAAAGTACCACTATTTAGTATTTTTTTTACTTTATCATTGTTTTTATTTTCTGCCATAAAAAGTACCACATTTTATCGTTTCGCTGGATTGCAATACCAAACTTCAGGAGCCTCCGTAAAGTCTTTCAAAAGTTAGCGTGTTTTCAACAGACAGACAGACGGACAGACGGACGGACGGACATCGCTAGATCGTCTTAAAATCGATCGAGGATCATGAATATATATACTTTATGGGGTCCTAGACCAATATTTCGAGGTGTTACAAACGGAATGACAAACTTATATATACCCTCTATCACTAGAGTGGAGGGTATAAAAAAATATATAAAGAAGCTTCTCAATTTCAAGGGACATAAAACCCGAGTAGAGTTTAAACATACCTGGACTATAAAAAGTGAATGATTAAAGTACCTCGATTAAATTACTTCTTAAATTTCAAGAGGAGACATATATATTTAACTTTAAAAAGTACCACAAATTCTACTATAAATTTTTTTGTTTTTATTTTTCAAGAGGACCAAGATTGAGGTACTTTTTGTTTTAAAAAAAGTATCACAATTAGTCCTTCTTAATTTGCATGAGGTATAACAAATAAAGTTCATTTTGTTTTCAAAAAAAAAAAAAAAAAACACGATTTTGAGAACTATTTGTTTTGTAAATATAGTTTTACAATTTTAAGTACATTTTTTTTGCAAAAAGTACCACGATTTAAAGATCTTTTTGTTTTGTTAAAATAGTACTACAATTAAAGTACTTTTTTTTTAATATAAAAAACAGTTTTTCTTCTATAAGATAAAAAATGTATAAAGAAGCTTCTCAATTTCAAGGGACATAAAACCCGAGTAGGGTTTAAACATACCAGGACTATGATATAAATGTATTGAACTGTAAAAAAAGTACCACAAATTAAACAAATATTCTAAAAAAAGAACCAACAGTAAAGTTTTTTGTTGTTTTGCTAAAGGAAAAAGTTTGAAGTACCTTTTTATTTAAAAAGTACCATGATAAAAGTACTTTTTAATTTGTAAGTTATAGCAAAAGTACCGTCGTTGAAGTACTTTTTGTATAATTTGTAAAAGTGTACTAAAAAGAAGTTCTTTTTGTTCAAACAAAGCACCACTATTAATTGGTATCCCTTATTTTATAGCGTAGGGTATTTTACAACAAAAAAAGTCCCTGATAAGGGAAACTGATAGCATGTTAAAGTGTTTTTAATGTTTTAAGAAAACAATTTCAGTTTTGTTTTTTTGTGTCTGTCGGTCTTCTAAGAAAAAAGGTTCGTGTTGGTTATTGTCTGTTGTAAAATGTGTTAGCAAAATGTGTCATTTGACCCTTGTTGACAGTTTTAGATAATAGCAAACGGAAAATTGTACACTGTGAAGAAAACAATTGAGTAAACAGCAACTGAAAGACTTTTTGAAAAACTACATAATTTAAGGTTACAAAAATAATTTTTACAGTAAGAACACGAAAGAATTTTAAAGAAAAAAATTTAATGAAAAAAGTTTATTTTAGTTCGAGGCCATTTTTATGTTTCCCATGATAAATTAACACAACAAGAACTTATGTTAAGTGTATTTTTCTTATTGGGTCATTATTAGTGAAATCAATCATGAATATTCTTGACCCCCTCCGATATTGATGAAATTTGGTTAAGTTCTTACACTACGTAAAAAACTAACAAATGTAAATTTTCAGCCCTCTAAGTCAACAGGGGCCGAAAATACGGAGGGTCAAAATTTCCCCCAAAATCTCCCAGTCGCGACACTTTACACAGTAAAAACTTAATATCGTTGGTTCTATTATAGCTAGAAAGCCCATTTTCGGTTTGTTTTGAAGCTCATAATATGCTCTATAAGACCTACCATAACCAAAAAATTTTCGGAAAAAAATAAGGGTTACCTCCCTTATATTAAGGTCGTGATAAAGGGAGGAGAAAATGGGGAGGATGGTATCCCCCGATTTTTTTTTTACTTGATTATCTTATAGAGAAAGTCCTAAAGAATATATTATAAAATTTTTAAGTTGGGACAACAATGGGATCATTCAAAATCAAAATTTTTCACAATTTCCCCCAAAATCTCCAAATCGCAACACTCTTGAACCTTAAAAATTTAATATCATATGTGCTATTGTAGTCCATTTTTGTTTGTTTTAAAGCTTATAGTACGCTCTACAATACCTACCTTAACCAAAAAATTTTAGAAAAAAAGGAAGGGAGCTCCCCTTATTTAAAGGTCGTGGCAAAGGGTGGAGGAAATGGGGGAAAAGTATCCCCCGATTTTTTTTTTACTTGGTATTCTCAAAGTGCAAGTCCTAATGAACATATCCTAAAATTTTTATGTTGGGACAACATCAGATCGACCAAAATCAAAATTTTTCACAATTTCCCCCAAAATCTCCAAATCGCGACACTCTTGCCCATTACAAATTTAATATCGTGGACTGTATTGTAGCTACAGAGTCCATTTTTGGTTTGTTTTGAAGCCCTTAATATGCCCTACAATATTACTATTACAAACAAAAATAAAAAAAAATTAGGGGTGCCTCTTGTATTATAAGATCGTGGCAAGGGGTGGGGGAAATCGGGGGATAGTATCCCCCAATTTTTTTTTTACCTTGTTTTTTTTTTTTTAAAGAGTAAGTTCTAGAGAGCATATCCTGAAATTTTTATCTTGGGACTCCAATGGGAGGCGCAAGAATGTCGCGATTTGATGATTTTGGGGGAAAATTTTGAAATTTGATTTTGGTCGATCCCATTGTTGTCCCAACATAAAAATTGTAGACTATGTTCATTAGGACTTGCACTTTGAGAATCCCAAGTAAAAAAAAATCGGGGGATACCTTCCCCCCATTTCCTCCACCCTTTGCCATGACCTTCAAATAAGGGGGGCACCAATTCCTTTTTTTGGAAAATTTTTTGGTTTTGGTATGTCTTGTAGAGCGTATTATAAGCTTTAAAAAAAAAAAATTGGCTCTGTAGCTACAAAAGCACTTATGATATTAAATTTTTAAGGTTAAAGAGTGTTGAGGTTTGGAGATTTTGGGGAAAATTGTGAAAAATTTTGATTTTGAGCGATCCCATTGCTGTCCCAACTTAAAAATTTTAGAGTATATTCTTTAGGACTTTCTCTATAAGATTGTCAAGTAAAAAAAAAATAGGGGGATACCATCCACCCCATTTTCTTCTCCGTATATCTCGGCCTTAAAAAAAGGGAGGTAACCCTTATTTTTTTCGAAAATTTTTTGGTTATGGTAGGTCTTGTAGAGCATATTATGAGCTTCAAAACAAACCAAAAATGGGCTTTCTAGCTATAATAGAACCAACGATATTAAGTTTTTACGGTGCAAAGTGTCGCGACTGGGAGATTTTGGGGGAAATTTTGACCCTCCGTGTTTTCGCCCACTGTTTACTTAGAGGGCTGAAAATAAGTGTGCATAAGTTTACCACTTACAATTAGTGTTACAACTAAACCAAATTTCATCAAAATCGGAGGGGGTCACGAAAATTTTTAGCTATTTTTGATTGATTTCACTAAGACTGACCCATTAGGATATTCTCCCAACAAATAGTAAAAAAGTTTCTGATTTAAAAAATTTGTTTATTTTCAGAATTGATAGTTTCGGGAATTTTTAAATTATTTACCATAATCAGAACTATTTAGAAAATTGTTGTAATAATTTTGGGGTCCAAAACATCAAATATTCATATTCTGAATTATTTTACTAAAGTGCAAACTACGGTAAAAAAATCATATAATCAGAGTTTCATAAATTTAATGAATATTTCATAAGTACCAAGAAAATTTTCATAAATTTTATGAAAAAAATTCATTGATTTAATAGGTCTTAGAAGTGCGAACTACAGTAAAAAAATTATATAATTAGAGTTTCATAAATTTAATGAATATTTCATAAGTACAAACAAAATTTTCATAAGTTTGATTTAATAGGTCTTATATAGTTTTCACTTATTTTTTTTAGTGTATATGTAGGAGTTTGAGGTTAAAGTAGAAAAAATAAAAAACTCAAAACCCAAACATAACTTGAGGTTGATATTTTGTGGTCAAGAGGAAAATATTTATAATATTTTATCATTTCTATTTACAAATCATTTATTTTAAATCTCCAACAGGAAAAACAAAAACAAAAAAATAAACTGAATTCAAAAGTGTTAAATAAACAAGTATACAGTTTTGAAAGGTTTACACAATAAGGCGTTAATGTTAATAAAAATTATAGCCTACATTTAGGAGGAAAAATAAAAATTATTTGTATTGTTATTAAACAACAACAGTTCTAAAAAATGGAGGGAAATGATCATGAAATCCATTAAATTTTGACGAAATAAAAATTTTGATAAAATGAATGACAAAAATATTAAAGTAGCCAGATTTTTCTAGATTTAAAACTAGAATTAAAATTTATATCAAAGCTATGGCCTATATAATAAATGTTTACTGTTTTTTAAAAACACCTTTAATAAACCCAACATATATAACGTGTTACTAAATAACACCCAAAAGTAGGCAACAATTTTTATATAATTTACACCCTTAAAGTATGTTAACCTCTTTTAAATTTCATAAGCCCAACGAAAAAGTGTTAAAAAATAAATTTTAAAAATACTTTTTCTTGTCACATGTAAATTACAAAACAAACAGTTGTATACTGTTAAGATTTCTATATCTGTACTTAAACGGAAATATAGCATATTTTTAGGATGCTAACAATAACAACAAAAGGTGTATTTTTAGGCAAACATATAAAATAAAAAAATGGGGTTTTATTTGGTACGAAAAAAAATTACACAATGAATAAAAGAAAGGAATATGTTAATGTTTAACATAAAAATAAAATAACAGGGCATACTTTTGGGATTCAAATAAAAATTAAAAAAAAGTTATTTTTTTAACTAGAATTTTGTAACGACAAAATTTTGCTAATGTGTTTTATATAAAGGTAAACTTTCTAAGAAATTTTTTATGGTGTAACTTATTCAATTACAGGCTCATTTCAAACAATTGATTTTTAAAAGTACTTTAATCTTAAAACTTTAAATGTATTAGAAGGATTTAAAACGAGGTTATTTTTTTAATTATAAAAGGTACTTTTTTGGTATATCTTTTTATAGAAGTATCTTGGCCATGGCACCTTTTATAGCCCAAAATGTTTTTTAATCAATATTCTTCTTTGTTAAAAAAAGTACTAAAATGTTGGTACTTTTTGTTTCTTCCGTCGAGGTACTTTTAATTTTGCTAACACACATAAATCAATAATGTTTTAATTGTGAAAAATAATGTTCTTTAAATCATGGTACTTTTTAAACTATAAAAAAACATTCAAAGTACTTTTTATAGTAGAAGAATACTTTGATTGTGAGAATTTTTATACTAAGAAAGTACATCAAAAAGTATTTTCATCAATGTACTTTTCTTAGTAGGTTTGGTGAAATGTACTTTAATCAAAGACTATTTTATTTTACAAAAATACTTTTTCTTATAAAAAAAATGTGTAAATGGTACTTTTTGAAGTCGAAAAATCACTCAAGGTACTTTTTATAGTAGAAGAATATTTTAACTTTCTAAATTTCAAAGCAAGAATTTATTTTTAAAAATTATTAAAATCAATGTACTTTTTTAGTAAAAGAAATTACTTAGTTATGGTCATAGAAAAGATTAGAAGGTACGCAGTGTTGTATTTGATGCATTTTTCAATATGGTGGCAAAATGCTTGTTCTTCCTCATCTCACACGTATTTAATATCAAAGTAGATTCTTTGTTTATAAAAACTGCAATTTGTCTTTCATTTAATTAAATTTATTATTTATTTTGCTTCATTCAACGTTTTTTTTAAAGATAATTCTCACTATTGATAGTTTATAAACTTTTTTTCTCTTTTGTTTTTTTGCTTTGTTGTTGTTCTCCTTTATGTTGCATTGTTTTTATTAAACGTCAAAAGTTACATAATGTGCTGTCACTAATACTTATTCAAGCGAAATACGACTCTGTTTCAATTCTATTTTTTTCTATGGTTATGGTACTTTTTATATAAAAAATTTACCTTAATATAGGTACCTTTTATTTTACAAAAAAAAGATAAAATAAAATCAATAAATATTTTCTGTAAAACAAATAATGTTTTTCAATCATGGTACTTTTTTAAGTAAAAAAGGTACTCAAGGTATATTTTAAGTAGAAGAATACTTAACTGGAGATAGCTATCGTTGTAAGAAAATACTTAAAAAAGTACTTTAATCGATGAACTTTTTAAGTAAAAAACGTATTTAGTTTTTGGTACTTTTGATTTGAAAAATTTACTTTGATCGGGGTACTATTTATTTTACAAAAAAATATTTGAATCAATAAACTTTATATCGTAGACTAATGTGTACTTTAAATATGGTACTTTTTAAAGTAGAAAATGTACTTAGGGTATTTTTTTAAAGTAAAAGAATATGTGATCATTTTACATGAAACAAGTGGGAGTGAAGAAAAATTTTGCACGGGCGATTTTTTTTAGGGGTGGGGAAGTTGGAAGGGGTCATGATCATTTTCCCTCGCGGTAAAGGTTAACAAATTCATTTATTATAGTTTTTGTGCTGAAGTAATAAAATTTTATAATTATTGAAATACATTTTTAATATCCACCCCCACAAATGCGGGCAGGCCAAAAAATACGACGGCTTCTAAACCCCAGGATCCAGGAATTCGAAATTTTGCAATTGAAAAAATTCAGTGTAATTTTTACATTTAAAACTTAATTGATTGCTTTTATTTCTGTAGTGGAAAGTTGTTTTTAATCCAAGTTCTCTTTGAATAAAAAATAGCTTTGGTACTTTTTAGATAGAAAAATTCTTGAAACTAAATGTTATGTTTTATAGAACAGTGGAACTTTTATTGTAGAAAAACATCTTCAAATAAGGTATTTTTTGAAGTATAAATACTTTTAAAATCGTGGTACTTTTTGAATTAAAAATCGTATTAAATATTGGTACTTTTAAAAGTAAAAAAAAAAAAACTTGTTCATCGTGGCACTTGTTTTATGATAAAATATTATTTAATCGTGGTACTTTTTGTATAATGAAACGTCTTCAATTGTGGTAATTTTCGAAAAAAAAAAAACTTTTTCAATCGTGGTACTTTTTGACGAAGAAAACATATTTTTTAATCGCGAAACTTTTTGTGCACATGGAACGTCTTCAATCGTGGTACTTTTTGTATAAAAAAAATTCTTCAATCGTAGTACTTTTTGAATTAGAAAATATTTTGCAATCGCCGTACTTTTTATATACTATAAACGTCTTCAATAGTGGTACTTTTTATAAAAAAAAACTTCTTCACTTGTGGTACATTTTAAAGTAGAAATATTTTTCAATCGCGCTAGTTTTTAAAGTAGAAAAAACTTTCTTAATCGTGGTAACTTAAATGGTAGAACAACTTCTTCAATCGTGGTAATTTTTAAGTACAAAATATTTATCTGTCGTGGTAAAAAAAAAAAATATTGTTTATCGTGGCACTTTTTTATGATAAAAAATTCTTTAATCATGGTACTTTTTGTATCATGAAAAAGTCTTCAATCGTGGTACTTTTAGTTATTGGTTTCGTAAAAAATCGTTGTACTTTTTGAAGAAGAAAATATGTTTTAATCGCGAAACCCTTTGTGTACAGAGAACGTCTTGAATCATGGTACTTTTTGTAAAAAAACTTGTTCAATCGTGGTACTTTTTGAATTAGAAAATATTTTACAATCGCGGTACTTTCTATATACTTAAAACGTATTCAATAGTGGTACTTTTTATAAAAAAAAACTTCTTCACTTGTGGTACATTTTAAAGTAGAAATATTTTTCAATCGCGGTAATTTTGATTTATTTTTTTAAATTTAATTTAACTTTTGTAATCGCGGTTATTTAAATAGTAAAACAACTTTCTCAATCTTGGCAATATTTAAGTACAAAAACATTGTAAGTCGTGGTACTTTTAATATTAGAAAAACTTCTACGTGTTATTTTTGTATTTAGGTATGTTTATATTATGGTGGTACTTTTTAAAGTACAAAAAATATTTCTCATTCGTGGTTCTTTTTTCTAAAATCATATTACTTTTTATTGTAGAAATAGTTTTACAGTCGTAGTTGGTACTTTTTATGATAAAAAATCTTTGTCCTTTTTACAACCGAAAACCTCTTCAATTGCTGTACTATAAAAAGTACAACTTTTTCAATCGTGGCACGGTACTTTTTATGGTTTTTGTATATTTTATAGAAGAAAGTACCACGTCATACTTTTTCTGATTAAAAAAACCTTTTTTAATCGGGGATTGATACTTTTTATGGTAAAAAAAAACTATTTTAATAGTGGTGCTTTTTATGGCAGAACCAGTAAATTAAATTAAAAGTTGTATTATATTATTAAAATAATTTTATTATAGAAGAAAATTATGTATTAAAGTAGAAAATTAAAAAATGAAGTTAACAAATCAGTTTAATCGTGGTACTTTTTCCAATTCAAAAAATATTTTAAATGTTGTTATTTTTTTAGTGGAAAACTTTTTCTTCCATCTTGTTTTTAATTATGGTACTTTTTATAGAAAATTTACTTTTTTGAATAGTGGTTAATAGTATTAAAAACTTCTTCTTCGTGGTTTGGTACTTTTGGTGGTAGAAGTACCACGTCGTACTTTTTGTGATATAAAAACTTCTTCAATCGTGGTTTGGTACTTTTGGTGGTAGAAAGTACCACGTCGTACTTTTTATAAAAGAAAACTTCTTAAATCGTTTTTTTGGTACTTTTTGATAGTAGATAGTACCACTTTGTACTTTTTATGATACAAAAATTTCTGCAATCGTGTCTTGGTACTTTTTACTGTCGAAAAACAATTTAGTACTTCAGTTAAGAAATTTGTATCTCATTTTAATTTTTAACAACCAATTTATTTTATTAAATTTTAAAGAAAAAGTCCTTCAATTTAACCTTGAGCAACAAAAAAATTATCTTGTGTATTAAACAATTTCCCCCTAATTAATTGAAACAAGACAAGAGATTTACTTAAACCAAAACAATTGCAAAACTTTTTTTGTTGTTCTTAATATTCTTAAGTATCTTAACATCATAAAAACACATGTTGCCATCTTCTAGGGATAAATAATCTCAACTAACTAAATGTGTCTTAAATGTGTGAAATCATAGATTTTACTTATTAATTGTATTACAAATCTACCAACTAAAAAATAAAAGAAAATGGAATTAATAAATGAATGGAATGCTGAAAACAAGTGAGAGTGATGAATTCGGCATTGGCGAGTCTTTTATAACCTCCAACATTTAAAAAAAATTACACACTGAAAAAAAAATTTACCATTTTTAAAGCATGTTGAACTTAATTTAAAAAAAGGAGGGTATGCGAGGGCTCCAAAGATATTAATTCTTCTTCCAAGTATATTTTTTCCTTAAACATAGTAATGCATTTACTTAAATATTTATTAAAAGCAAGTAAAATTGTACTTAATATAAGTTTAATTATTTTTATCCAGATGAAAAGTATTTTTTTAAAATAAGTAAAAATTTCCTTAAACTTACGGATCCTGTTGACCCTATGAAGTCCCAATGTGAGGACCCTATGGGCCCCCATATATGGGGTCCGCCCATGAGTATGTGCGTACACTATTATAGGGTCACTATTGATTTTGATCCAAAATTTTTGTCAGAATCGCTCTATCTTGCTTAGTTTTCGAGATATGGGAATGGGGTCTTGAGAAATTTGATCATGAAATAACTCGAAAACTATAACTCGGAGGCCTTTCGGGTCTTCGGCGGTCATATTCTACAAGTTAAGGACTACAAAAGTACCTTTAGAATTTTTTTCGTATATGCAGTATTTGCAGAGTTATAGGCATTTAAAAATTCCGCGAAAATCGAAATTTGGATTTAAATTTAGGGTCTCATGGGGTCTCCAGATGGGGCCCTCAGATGGGGTCCCCAAAATACCTGAAGTATTTTTTCCTAAAGTTATGTAAATTCTTTCTTAAACTGATGAAGATATGGATTCAAATATAGTCAATGAAATCAATAAAATAAAGATAACTTTTTTCTTAAATTAAAACACAAGTTTATTAAATTAAAGAAAATGCGTTTTGGAATTAAAGATTAGTACATATTTGATTCAAGGTCTTGAAAATGTCTATACTATTTTTAAGTAAGTTACGTACTTATTTATTTTTTTTGCACACAATTTAATTTTGTTTCTTTTAAGTAAACCAAAATTTTTTAATAAACTCTTTTTTTCTTAAATGCAATCAATTCGCCATAAATGTAAAGAATATTTAACTTAATTTAAAAAAACAAATTAAGGAAAACTTTTGTGCGTTTTTAAGTATTTGCATGTACTATCTTCAAGTTTATTATCTTTGTTTTAAGTAAAACCACCTTATATTAAGATAAGTTGAAGTAAATTCAAAAAAATTTGCTTACTTAAATTAATAACAGTGTTTATTTAATTTCAGTATAGTTATTTTTTTCAGTGCAGGTGCGTTTTTTTGGCGAAAGGGGAGGGGTTTGAGTGGGGGATGTGGGAGTCACCTCCCCCCACAACAAAATGTTTTATACTTTTTGCACTTAAGTTTTATAATTTTATCATTATTTAAACTATTTTTAATATCCACGCCCTTAAAAGGGGCGGGACGAAAAACAACGACATTTTCTAATCCCCTTGGACCAAGTGCAGAGCTTAAATCTTTGTCTATCATTAAAATGTTTCATTTGTTTAAAGGTTGCTTTAGTTCTTTAAGGGGAAACTTTTTCTCCATTCTAGAATTTAACCTGCCTAGCACCATAAGACATATTTGGGCCGATCCTCGGGAGTCTCGCTGATTTATTTTGGACTGTATTGATTTATCTGCAGACATACGGGAGAATATTCAAAGAACGTCTTATAAACGATCATGGTTCAAATATATATATATTCTTTTTGGGATCTTCAAACGATATTTCTTTCGATGGGTTTCAAACGGAATGACAAAATGAGTATACTTCCATACTGTGATTGGAGGTTATAAAAAATCACACAAATACTAATACAAAATAAGATCCTTTCATGCTTAATTACTGATACTGAAAATGTACCTACAAATAATTAACAGCAAACTTAAGAAGGTATATGTTGTAAGGCGTTTAGATTAGACAACCTAACTTAATTCCGGAATGATTTTAATTTAAAAGTAAATTGTGTTTTGGCATTGACATTAAGCGAAAACGTAATATTTTTCGAAATCGCATTTAATAAGGTTTTGAGACATCTAAATGCGGTATAAGTACCTACGTGTTTGAATTAGTACCATAGCGATTATTAAAATGTAAAAAGGCAAAAAATATGTGAAAAGTACCTTAGGTTAGGTTAGGTTGTAAGTGGCTGCTGACGTTTTACGTCAACACACGTAGACTCTGAGGTCCATTGTGATACCACGGGATCGTAATAGGTTTCCCTACTAGTCCCTGTCGTTAAACCAGTTTGAGCTTCTTATGAAACTCCTTAGATGTTGAATTTTGACATCCGACAAATCTGAAAGATCGTACAGCTCCCTAGATCCCAGTGAAGCAAGTCGCTGACCAGAAAGTGCCGGGCAATGGCAAATAAAGTGTTCGATAGTTTCCAACTCCTCTTCGTCCATGCAACTTCGGCAAAAGTCATTCGACGGCACATTTAACCGCTCTGCGTGCTTCCCTATAAGACAGTGTCCGGTAATTATAGAAACCACCGTAGAAATATCTCCTCTTGGAAGCGATATCAGCTCACTTGTGCGCCCCTGATTAAGAGAAGGCCAAATCAGTCGTGTTGTCTCACACGTCCATCCATTTGCCCATCTTTGATTAGTCTCCGTCGCAGAACAAAGCCGTAGGTTTTGCTTGCAAGTTTCTAGAGGCATACCAACACATTCCAATTCTGTTGGAACCTGTAAGGTAGTTCCTAGTCTTGCAAGCTCATCGGCTTTGCAATTCCCTGGAATGTCTCTGTGCCCTGGGACCCATATGAGTCGTAAGTTAAACTGCTTGGCCATCTCATTTAAAGACGTGCGGCAGTTAAGGGCAGATCTTGTTTTCAGAAACATTGAATCCAGGGACTTGACCGCGGCTTGACTGTCAGTATAGATGTTGACTGCGGTTGTAGACAAGACATTGCAGCTCAACCAGTCAGCCACTTCCTTTATTGCCAGCATCTCTGCCTGGTAGACACTGCAATGATCTGGCAATCTACGAGCCAGGCTCAATCCAAGCTCTTCCGAATAGACCCCAAAGCCCACTTGTTCGTGCAGCCTCGATCCATCTGTGTAAAAATTTATGGTAGCTCCACTTCCCGGAGTATCCCCCATCCAAGACTCCCTGGATGGTATCATAGTGGTAAAGTGTCGCTCAAAGAGGCTCAAAGAGGGAGCACAATCCACATTTTGTGGTATTGTTATCTTTTTCAAGATCGCGCTATGGCCACAATCGCTGCTCCTCCATTGCAGCGTGCTATTAAGTCGAATTGCCGACGCAGCTGCATACTGCCTACCCAATATGTCCAAGGGTATCAGGTGAAGGAGGATTTCTAATGCAGCCGTAGGTGTAGTACGAAGAGCACCAGTGATGCACATTGACGCCATTCTCTGTACCTTCGTGATAAAGACACAGTTCGCTTTTGTTTCTAAAATAAAAAAGTACCTTAATCTAAATAATTTTTAAAGCTGAATAACGTCTTCAAACGTGGTACTTTTTACTGTTGAAGAACTTTTTCAATGGTAGTACTTTAAAGTAGACTAAATTTTGGTACTTTTTAAATTAAAAAAAACATTTTTAACTGTAGTACATTTTGGAGTACAAAAACTTTTTCAGTTGTGGTACTTTTTGTAGTACAAAAACTTCTTAAATCGTGGAACTTTTTAATGCAGAAAGCCTTTTATATATTGTATTGTGGTACTTTATATATAAATCGTGGTACTTTTTATATTAGAAAAACTTCTTCAATGTTGATACTTTTTGTAGTACAAAAACTTTTTTAATTGTGAAACTTTTTAAAGCAGAAGAGCTTTTTGAATCGTGGTACTTTATATATTAATCGTGGTACTTTTTAGGTAAGAAAAACTTCTTCAATTGTGGTGCTTTCAATAGTAGAAAAACATCATCTTGTTAAAAATTTCTTTAATCTGACGATTTTTTAATTAAAGAAACCTTTTTGATCGTGGTACTTTTTATATTATTTGTGTTACTTTTTGTATTAAAATAAATTTCTTATGTGAATCGTGGTACTTTTTACAGTAGAAATACTTCTTTAACCGTAAAACTTTTTGAAGCTGAGGAACTTTTTAAATCGTTGTACTTTTTATATTAACCGTGGTACTTTTTATTCAAGAAAAATGTTTTTAAGTGTGGTACTTTTTATAGTAGAAAATTTTCTTGTGGTAAAAACGTGTTTAATCGTGATGATTTTTTAAGTAAAAGAACCTTTTAAATCGTGGTACTTTTTATATTACTTTTAGCACTCTTTGTTTTAGAAAAACTTCTTATGTGAATCGTGGTACTTTTTATAGTAGAATTCCTTCTTCAATCGTAAACTTTTTGAAGTAGCGGAGCTTTTTGAATCGTGATACTTTTTATATTAGCATCACTTCTTCAACCGTGAAACTTTTTGAAGCAGAGGAACTTTTTGAATCGTGGTACTTTTAATATTAATTCCGGTACTTTTTATATAAGAAAAACTTCAATTGTGATACTTTTTATAATAGAAAAAATATTTGTAGTAACAAACTTCTTTAATCCTAATGATTTTTTAAGCAAAATAACCTTTTTAATCGTGGTGCTTTTTTTTATTAATTGTGGTACTTTTTGTATTAGAAAAACTTCTTATGTGAATCATGGTACTTTTTATATAAGAAAACTTTTTCAATTGTTGCACTTTTTATAGTAGAAAAACTTCTAGTATTCTGATGATTTTTTTAACAAAAGAATCTTTTGAATCGTGGTACTTTTTATAGTAATTGTGGTACCTCTTATAGTAGAATTACTTCTACAATCGTCAAACTTTTTGAAGCAGTGTTTTTTTTTGTAATCGTGGTACTTTTTATATGAGAAAAACTTTTACAATCGTGGCACTTTTAATAGTAGAAAAACTTCATGTATTAAAAAATTTCTTCAATCCTGATGATTTTTTAAGCATAAGAACCTTTTTATAATAATTGTGGTACTTTTTGGATTAGAAAAACTTCATATGTGAATCAAGGTACTTTTTATAGTAGAAATACTTCTTTACAGTTTTTTAAGCATAAGAACCTTTTTATAATAATTGTGGTACTTTTTGGATTAGAAAAACTTCGTATGTGAATCAAGGTACTTTTTATAGTAGAAATACTTCTTTACACTTTTTTAAGCAGAGGAACCTTTTGAATAGTGGTACATTTTGTATAAATCGTGGTACTTTTTATATAAGAAAAACTTCTTCCATTGTGGTACTTTTTATAGTAGAAATACTTCTTCAATCGTGAAATTGTTTGAAGTAAAGGAACTTTTCAAATCGTAGTACTTTTTTTATATAAGAAACACTTTTTTCAATTGTGGCACTTTTTATAGTAGAAAAACTTCTTGTAGTAAAAAATTTCTTTAATCATAATAATTTTTTATGAAAAAAAGGTTTAAATCGTGGTGCTTTTTATATTAATTGTTGTACTTTTAAAATTACTTCTACAATCTTGAAACTTTTTGAAGCATAGGAACTTTTTAAATCGTGGTACTTTTTATATAAGAAAAACTTCTTTAATTGTGTTATTTTATTAGTAGAAAAACTTCTTGCATTAAAAAACTTCTTTAATCCTGATGAGTTTTTAAGCAAAAGAACCCTTTGAATCATGGTACTTTTTAAAATAATTGTGGTACTTTTTGTGTTAGAAAAACTTTTAATGTGAATCGTGGTACTTTTTATAGTAGAAAAACTTCTTCAATTGCGAAACTTTTTGAAGCAGAGGAGCTTTTTGAATCGTGGTACTTTTTATATTATTTGTGGTACTTTTTATATAAGAACAACTTTTTCAATCGTGGCACTTTCCATAGTAGAAAAACTTCTTGTAATAAAAAATTTCTTCAATCCTGATAATTTTTTAAGCAAAAAAACCTTTTGAATCATGGTTCTTTTTATAATAATTGTGGTACTTTTTGTATTAGAAAAACTTTTTATGTGAATCGTGGTACTTTTTATAGTAGAAAAACTTCTTCAATTGTGAAACTTTTTGAAGCAGAGCAACTTTTTGAATCGTGGTACTTTTTATATTATTTGTGGTACTTTTTATATAAGAAAATTTTTTTGAAATTGTGGTACTTTTTATAGTAGAAAAACTTCTTGTAATAAAAAATTTCTTCAATCCTGATAATTTTTTAAGCAAAAAAACCTTTTGAATCGCGATACTTTTTATATTAATTGTGGTACTTTTTGTATTAGAAAAACTTCTTATGTGAATCAAGGTACTTTTTATAGTAGAAATACTTTTTTATATTTCTTTGAAGCAGAGGAACTTTTTGAATAAAGGTACTTTTTAAATTAATCGTAGTAGTTTTTATATAAGAAAGACTTTTCCATTGCGGTACTTTTTATAGTAGAAATATTTCTTCAATCGTAAAACTGTTTGATGCATAGGAACTTTTTGCATCGTGTTACTTTTTATATTAATCGTGGTACATTTTATATAAGAAAAACTGTGTCAATCGTGGCACTTTTTATATAAGAAAAACTGTGTCAATCGTGCCACTTTTTATAGTAGAAAAACTTCTTGTAGTTAAAATTTTCTTTAATCCTGATGATTTTTTAAGCAAAAGAACGTTTTGAATCGTGGTACTTTTAGTAGTAATTGTGGTAATTTTTGTATAATAAAAACTTCTTATAATAGAAATAAATTTGTTTTTGGAATTAAACTTAACTAAAATTGGTATTTAATTTAAATTTAAAAAAAAAAAAAATCCCACAACTTTTTACCAATTCATGCAACGTAATATATCTGTGAACAACCGAAAAACAACTGTAAAAGATAGATTTACACAATCCAACTACAACATTTTTTATAAATAAAGACTTAACATTGTTAATAATACGATTACAAGGTTTTGTGTCATTAAAAAGAAGAAAAAAAACAAAATAAATACAGAAGTCTGTACAATAATTCCAAACAAAAAAAATTTATATTGAATTAAAAATATTATTTCAGTAAACATTTCTTTGTTTCTTTTCATTCGAAAAAAATAAATATCTTCATTATAAGTATTTTAAGAATTTTTAACAAAAAAAAAAAATAATTCTTAAATTATTTCTTGGAGTCTTAAGGATTTCAGTAATCAATATTAAATATCATTATACATTTTCTTACTAAATTTAAAATAAAAATATAATAACAATTGTTTTTGACATCTATAATATTGATATTGGTTGTCATATGTATTTTGGGTGGTATATTTAATCCATTTTTGGACAGTAACAATTTTGAAATAATTGAAAAAAAATTTTAAAATATCGTGAATTTGTAAAAAATCGCTTCTGAAAAAATTTAAAATTTTAGAATATGATGAATCTTTATAATTCATATAGAAAATAATCAATTATTTAAATTTTTGTTGTCAAAAAATAATAGTCAATTAAATTTGTAATTGATTTCATTAAAAAATTAATCAATATTGCAATTTTCTCCAAAACTAAACAAAATAAACGTAGAATTTATTATGAAGTCAATTTAGTTACATATGTTTAACAGTAATATTGATTTTTTGTAATTATTTAATTACAATTTTAATTGACTATCAAAATGGATTTTAATTACTTTTGTAATTAAACCAATTAAAAAAATAATAAAGCATTTTTTTTTTATTTATACAATTAAAATTTTAATTGAGTATCAAAAAAGATTTTGATAACTTTTGTAATTAAATTAATTAAAAAAATAATAAAGTATGATTTTTTAACAAATGTAAAATTTTAATAAGATATTGCTCTATGCCAAAATGGGTTAAATTTTTTAAACACTCTGCAAATTCTGGTATACGTCAAAATTTTCTTTCTTTGTTTCAAATACTTTTAAGACAAATAAATATACAGTACCTGCACACCGAATTGATAAGAAATTCTCTAAATACCATTGACTTTGCTATATGGGGTATAAATACCCAGGAAAGTTTTTGAAACAGGATTCTATTGCAATAGATTCTAGAATATATTTTATAGTAATCGCAACAAAAATTGTAGAAAAACTTAAGGTATGATACTTTTTATGCTAGAAAAAATTATTCAATATTGGCAATCGTGGTACTTTTTGGTACTGTATTTTTTTATAGTAGAAAATCTTATATGATACTTTTTTTTCAATTGTGGTACTTTTTGAAAAAAAAAAACTATTTGAGGTACTTTTTTTGGTATTTTAATATTCTTGAAATTTGTTATAGTAGAAAACTTGTACGGTAATTTTATGGTAGAAAAAAAATCCATGGTGGTACTTTTTGTATAAGAAAGGTACTTTAGTACTTCAGAAACTGTTTTAGACCAAATTTAGTGAAATAGAATTGAGTTAAAGGTATGGTACTTTTTATGGTAGAAAAACAATTTCAGTAGTGGTAATCAGGTACTTTTTGGATCTTTATTAATCTTGAAACTTTTTATAGTAGAAAATCTAAAATGGTACTTTTTATGATATTGAGGTACAATTTTCAATTATGGTTTGAAGAAAAAAAACTTTTCAAATCGTGGTACTTTTTTTGTTATTTTAATATTTGTAAAACTTTTAATAGTAGAAAAACTTAAGGCATGATACTTTTATGGTAGAAAAAAAAATTAATAGTGGTACTTTATGTATGGGAAAAGTACTTTAGTACTTCAAAAACAGTTTTACAGCAAATTCAATGAACTAGAATTGAGTTAAAGTTTTGGTACTTTTTATGTTAGAAATACAATTTCAATAGCAGTAATCGGGTACTTTTTCGTTCTTTATTAATCTTGAAACTTTTTATAGTAGAAAACCTTATATGGTACTTTAAATGGTATTGAGGTACATTTTTCAATTATGGTACTTTTTATGGTGTTGTGATACAATTTTTAATTATGGTACTATTTATAGTGGAAAAACTTATTCAATTGTGGTACTTTTTTAAGAAAACAAAGGTGTTTCAATCGTGGTACTTTTTGGAATTTCAATATTCGTCAAACTTTTTATACTAGAAAAACTTTAGGTATGATACTTTTTATAGTAGAAAAAAATAATAGCGGTACTTTTTATGTGGGAAAAGTACTTTAGTACTTTAGAAACAGCTTTAGAGCAAATTAGATGGCAAATTCAGAATAAGAATAAAAATAAATGTGAATAAGGGATAGAATTGACTTCAAATTGAAAATTGTCTTAAAATTTCCGTTTAATTACGAAAAATTATGTTTTTAAATACATCCACAATCCAGTGACTAGCTACTTTCACTTTTCTTAACATACCCTTTACATATTTGTACATCATTGATAATAATGAAGTAATAAAAACTCATATTATACGATGTTGAACACGCTTTTTGTCATGGTTTCAAGGTTAAATCAGTCAACAGAATAAGTATCAACGACTTTTGTTTTTTTTTCTTTTTTGTGAAATTGTTAAATGAACTTTACGGTGTTAATATTCCAAATAAAAACAATAAAAAAATAAACTACAGCATCGAAAATAAGAAACATTGGATAGTAATGGAATATTTTTGGGGAAATTTTTAAATTTTTAAATATAATTTTTAAAAGTTGCATACTTTTAGGGGTCAAATCTAATAAATAGGCTTGTTTTTGGCTAATTTACTGAACGTCAATTTTCACGTTAAGATTTTTCTTATTATTTTTTAAATTATTTGTGGAAAACTAAGTTTTTTTAAAGCATATATTTAGGCAGATTAAAAATATTTTTTTACTTTAAAAAGCTAACGATTTTTTTCCACTTTTTGGGTTTCAAAAGATAGTTTTCATTTTTTATAACACTAATTGTAAGTCGAATGATATTCTTTATTTTAAGTAACCATTCTTAAAACGTTCAAAATCATACGTAACATAAAAATTGTCCTGGAGCCTAAAAGTATGCAATTATTTTTTACACAAAACATAGAAGACCGTTTTACTCAATGGTATCGTCAAAATTGGCCTTAATAAGATTATAAACGTAAATCAGGGCGAATAGTAAATTGTATGACTGTCAACATTTCTTTTTTTTTTTTTTAATTTTGCCTCTTAAGAAATCATTTGTTTTCACTGTGCCAAGTTCAAAAAATTCATGATATGTTCATAATCACTCCTAATCAATTTCATCATTTTGTTTTTCGTCTACACCAAAGAAATACAATGAAAAAGAGTCATGAATACAATCATTTATTTGCATGCACGAGTTGTTAGTTAAAATGTTAAAAACAAATTACATCAATTTGTATAAGAATTTGTACATAATAAAGTAAAATTGAGAAAAAAAAATTAAAATGTTAATAAAATTTAAGATTTATTGGTTTATGTTGCATATTATAGTGTGATCTGTTAACAAACTGTTAAGTTAACATTAAATTCTGTTAAGTTAACATTTTACCGGTAAACAACAAAAGTGTAGCATACATTTAGGCATAGAAATATATGATCTCTGCAACTTTTGGTCCTAAGTTATAATTCTCGGAGTCTATAGCGAAATTCTACTCGAACTAGGATTTTCCAAATTTTCTGTATGTCTAAAAGTATGCTTTGACAAATAAAATAAATAAAATCATCAAAGCATAATTTAAGGCAATAAGAACAATTTTAAATCGCACTTTTGAGTAGGATTTCGATTGCTATCGACTACGAGAATTAGCTCTCTGGTTTCGCATCCCAACTTACGCGAACAAAAAATTATTTAAAATGTGCCTGCCCCTTGTTTTCCAATTTATTTTTGTCATTTTATTTATGTTTTTTGTTTTTTTTTTGCAATTTAATGTGTTTCTGGTTAAGTATTTTTAGTTGTAATTTTTAGTTAACTCAAAAGTTTAAGCATACCTTAAGGAGTGTTTACAGGACCCCATTTTTTGAAAAAATTAATCATGTTTGAACTCATAAAATGTTTATAATAGTTGACATTGTTGTCTGTCATGGTCGCATGTTTAAAAAAAAAAATATTTTCCATTGGCTCGCTATTGTAAGCATACTTTAGGTGTCATTTATTTTAAATTTTAATAAAGTTGGTCAAACTTATTAAAACTTAATATGAATGACACCTAAAAGTATGCTTTAACTGGGGAATTAATGGGAATTTGTGTTTTTATTTTAATTTTTGTCTACTGGATTATGTTATTTTTATATGTCTTTCTAATATAATAATCTTGATATTAACGTTGATCAATCGACCGGACTCATTAGGAGTACATATGAGATAGATCAGGGAAGTATCGAATTACATTCAAATATGACACTAGCTTATGAGAAAAGCTGTCCACTTAAGACCAGGAAGGTTAAGAGGGATGTTCCATGGTGGAACAACGGTCTTGAACAGCTTAGACAGGAGGCTAGGAGATTATTCAATAGGGCTAAACAAACAGGTGATTGGGTAACCTACAGGAAGGCACTAACAGAATACAATCGAGAAATTCGACGATCCAAGAGGACTACGTGGCGCGACTACTGTGAGAAAATAAATGATCTTCCAGAAGCCGTGCGACTGCAAAAAGCCCTCTCTCAAGACCATTCAAATGGCCTATGTACTTTAAAAAGACAAAATGGGTCTTACACTGAATCTCCTCTTGAAACTTGTAAACTTCTATTGGAAACTCATTTTCCAGGATGCATGTCCGTTAGTGAACCATCACCAGTCATAAGAATCCCATCTTTGACTGGTCGTGATATTCGCTTAACGAACAGCATATTCAGAAGTGAACGAGTTAAATGGGCGATCAGTAAGTTTTCCTCCTTCAAATCACCTGGCCCGGACGGGATCTACCCATGTCTACTTCAGAGGGGAATGGATATCATCGTTCCTCAACTGATTAGATTATTTAGATCTAGCCTTTTATTTGGCTACGTCCCGGAACCTTGGAGAGAGGTAAAAGTGGTATTTATACCTAAGGCGGGGAAGAAATCTGAACAACTGGCTAAATCATACAGACCAATTAGTCTCAGCTCATTCTTCCTTAAAACTATGGAGAAACTATTGGACTGCTTTATCAGAGAAACTTGCTTGAATAGCAAACCGATACATAAGTTTCAATTTGCATATCAACCGGGTAAATCTACTGAAACTGCAGTCCATCATGTTGTCGGAACGATTGAAAAGGCCATAGAAGCAAAACAAATTGCACTCTGCGCCTTTATCGATATACAAGGAGCTTTCGATAATACATCTTATGATGCTATTAAGAAAGCTATGATAAGAAAGGATATTCCTAGACTTATAATAAATTGGACTCTGGAGATGCTAACATCCAGAGTGATTACGTTTGATCTCGGCGGCACATCTATGACCATCAACGCTACAAGGGGATGCCCACAAGGTGGTGTATTATCACCTTTGTTGTGGACTTTGGTCATAGATGAGCTGCTCGAAGAACTTAATAGCTCTGGTTTTAGGACCTTTGGATACGCTGACGATCTTGTTATTGCGGTCTCTGGCTGGCATGAGCCGACTATCTCGGACCGCATGCAACAAGCTCTCGATATGACTCAAAATTGGTGTCAGTCAAAGGGGTTATCAATTAACCCATCCAAAACTATACTAATACCGTTCACTAGGAAAAGGAAACTCAAACTTACCATGCCAACTTTAAATGGCATAACAATAGGATTTTCAGATGAGGTGAAATACCTTGGGATTACATTGGATAAATCCTTGTTATGGAACCAACATCTAAATAATTTGACCATAAAAGCCACAAGAGCCACATATGCCTGTCAGAGACTTTTTGGGAAAACATGGGGACTGAAACCGCATATGATCTTCTGGTCTTTCAACACTATTGTGAAACCTATGCTAACATACGCTGCTCTAGTATGGTGGCCCAAGGTGGAACAAAGTACGGCCAGAACTATATTGGACAAAGTCTACAGACTCGTCTGCATTGGCATTACCGGTGCTGGTAAAACATGCCCAACTTATGCCATTGGGGCCCTACTCAACATTCCACCGTTACATATTTCTGTAATGGAGAATGCTATGAAAAGCGCCCTAAGGCTGACGGAACTTGGTAATATGAAGGAAGGTGACTTACGGGGACATTTGAGAATTGCCAAATTTCTCATTGATGACCCTATTTTAAAGGTCATGGACAGAATATTACCGACACGAGTATTTATTAGGAACTTTGATACTAAAATCCTTGATCGGAGCGTGTGGTCAAACATGACCTGGGACCCAGAGCCTAATTCCATTATATGGTATACAGACGGGTCCAAGCAAACCAATAAGGATACAGGGGCGGGTATCTTCGGACCAAATTTCCAACGTGCTCTACCCATGGGAAAATCACCATCAATTTTTCAGGCAGAATTGTATGCTATTCACATATGTGCAACCGAATGTCTTCAGAGAAAAACAAATGGTTCCCATATATACATAATGTCTGACAGTCAGGCTGCACTAAAAGCTCTTATAGCTTATGAGGTGACATCCGGACTGGTAATGAACTGTATTGAGTCACTTAACGAACTAGGACGACATAACGACCTAACACTCGTATGGATTCCGGGACATGAGGGTCACACGGGAAACGAACGCGCTGACTGTTTGGCAAATTGCGGTGCCAGGCGACCCTTTATTGGCCCTGAACCATTCTTTGGTTTGCCATCGGGACATGTTAGGGAAAAACTCAAAATATGGAGTGAATCTAAGTTCATGGAACATTGGAACTATTGCGCTGGCCAGCGGCAGGCAAAAAGATTCATAATTCCATCCAACACCGTATCTAAACGATTACTGTCTTTGGACAAAAAGGATCTTCGAATCCTAACGTCCTATCTAACTGGACATTGTAACCTACGTTACCAACTTAAAAAGAAAAATCTATCTGACACGGACACGTGCAGATTCTGCGAGATAGAGGAGGAGACAGCAGAACATATACTTTGTACATGCCCAAGACTGACTGGTAGAAGACTTCAACATCTAGGGGGACAATTAATATCTCCGACTGACGTGTGGAACTCTCTGCCAAATAGGATTCTCGGCTTTATTAGAAGCCTGAATATTTAGGGCACCCTTTCTAGGCTGCACAATAGATCTTTTTGGTCGCAGTGCATAGGGCCTCTTTAATCTAATCTAATCTAATCTATGTCTTTCTAGTTGAGTGTTTTTAGGTGTTATTTTTAGTTAACTAAATAGTAGTAGTATACTTTTAGGAGTGTTTAAACACCTACATTTTTCAAAACATTTTTAATGTAAAATTTATTTTTGATAGTAAATATTTTTGTCTGTCATTCTGTATAAGGTTGCATGTTTTTAAAGCTCAAATTTTCGATTACTTCCCAGTTAAAGAATACTTTTAGGTGTTCCCCATTTTAATTTTTTATAAATTTGACAACGACTTTTAATTTTAAAATGTAGCAAATATATATATTTTTTTATGAAATTCTTTAACTATTAATTCTTTATAATCCACACAAAAATCCTGGTAATTTTCAGTTAACACAAAAGTTGCAGCATACTTTTAGGAGTGTTTAAAAACATAAAAGATTTTTTTTAAATTGTCATTTATTTGAAATTTTAATAAATTTGGTCAAAGCTTAAAGCATACTTTTGGGTGTCATTCATTTTAAACTTTAATAAATTTGGTCAAACTTATTAAAATTTAATATAAGTGACACCTAAAAGTATGCTTTAACTGGGGAATGGAAATTTGTATTTTTATTGTAATTTTTGTCTACTGGATTATGTTATTTTTTTATGTCTTTCTAGTTGAGTGTTTTTTTGTGTTATTTTTATTTAACTTAATAGTTTTAGTATACTTTTAGGAGTGTTTAAACACCTAAATTTTTCAAAATATTTTCAATGTCAAATTCATTTACATTTTTGATAGTAAATATTCTTGTCTGCCTTTCTGTGTAAGGTTACATGTTTTTAAAACTCAAATTTTCTTTTTACTGCCCAGTTAAAGCATACTTTTAGGTGTTCTCCATTTAAAATTATTATAAATTTGACAACCCCTTTTAATTTAAAAATCTATCAAATATATATTTTTTAAATGAAACTTTTTAACTATTAATTCTTTATAATCCGTAAAAAACCTGGTAGTTTTCAGTTAAATTAAAAATTGTAGCATACTTTTAGGAGTGTTTTAAAAAAATTAAAGAAATATTTTTTAGGTGTCACTTATTTTAAATTTTAATAAATTTGGTCACAGCTTTAAGCATACTTTTAGGTGTCATTCATTTTAAATTTTAATAAAGTTAGTCAAACTTATTAAAACTTAATATAAGTGACACCTAAAAGTATGCTTTAACTGGGGAATTAATAAATATTTGTGTTTTTATTTTAATTTTTGTCTAATGGACTATGTAATTTTTTTATGTTTTCCTAGTTGAGTGTTTTTAGGTGTAATTTTTAGTTAACTTATTAGCTGTAGTATACTTTTAGGAGTGTTTAAACACCTAAAATTTTCAAAACATTTTTAATGTACAATGCATTTACATTTTTGATAGTAAAAATTTGTGTCTGTCTTTCTGTGGAAGGTTGCCTGTTTTTTAAGCTCAAATTTTCAATTACTGCCCAGTTAAAGCATGCTTTTAGGTGAAATTTTAATTTTTTATAAATTTGACAGCCCCTTTTAACTTAAAAATGTATCAAATATATATTTTTTAATGAAATTCAATAATTAATTCTTTCTAATCCATACAAAAAATCCTTGTAATTTTCAGTTAACTTAAAAGTTGTAGCATACTTTTGGGAGTGCTTAAAACCATTAACCCCCAAATTAAAGCATACTTTAAGGTGTCACTAAAATTTATTTTTAATAAATTTGACCACCCCTTTTAATTTAAAATTGTAGCAAATATTTTTTTCAATGAAATTTATTTTTTTTTCTAATCCATACTAACAAAAAAAAATAAATACAAAAATCCTTTTAAATATTTTCCTTCTGTTCATATGTGTCATGTCATATGTCACATACAATTTCATAAATTAATTTCATTTAATACGTGTTTGTGTTTCAAACTGTTTAAATATTTCACCCATTTATATATATATTTTTGAATGTGTTTTATTGAAAATACAATAACATTTTTTTTTTATGGCTTTAAAATTTTCTCCCCCCCGCCATAATACAAACAAAAAAGATTTATGATTTTCATATTGACTATGTCATATGAATTTTTGATTTTTCGGTTTTTAACACAACAATATGGAAAATGAACGAGTAAATTAGAAACAACAAAACAAACGTGATGAAAATTTAAATATTGGGAAAATTTTTGGATGTTTTAAAATTTTTATTTTAAAATGTATAAGCAAAAAAAAAAAAACAATTATAATATGTCATTCTTTTGGCAATTAATCAAGGCAAAATTGTTTTTTTTTTGTGTGTTTTTATTATGATGTTGTTTGTAGTAGTATTTTCTGCTTAAAATATGCTATAATTTTTAAATTTATTAGATTTTTCAGCAAAAGAAGCTTTAATTTAAATCTTGAATTTTAATGTGCAAAAAATATTTTTTTTAATAAGGTTTGATTTGAAAGATTGTTTTAAAAGAAGATTGAATATGACATTTTACACTTTTCGATGGAGTCAGCAAGGCTAATTTTTTAAAGCATTAAAAAACATTTAATATTTGAAATATGCCTAAATATTAAATTTGCCCTGACAATATGCATACTTTTGTGTATCCCAAAAGTATGCTTTAATTTTTTAAATGAGTTTAAAGAACTTAATATAGTTCTAAATTTTTCCTATTCTGTATATAAATTTTTATACCCTCCACTCTAGTGATAGAGGGTATATATAAGATTGTCATTCCGTTTGTTACTCATCGAAATATCGGTCTGGGACCCCATAAAGTATATATTAGACTGCCCAGAAAAAAAGCAAAGTTTTTATTTTCTTGGAGGATACCTGCAAATTTTGTTCCTTTTTGTGCAAAAAAATTTCGGATTTTTTTTGGGATTTTTAAAATAATATCTAGAGGTCGCGATCTCGCGTTTTATAACGATTTATTTTTTTGAGTTTTTTATTATTTTAAATTGTTAAATATGATTAATATGATAAAATATTAATAATTTCAGACAAAAAAAAAATTAAATTAAAAATTAAATATCGCTCATTCCATGAGATGTCTCCCAGCATCTAATCAAATGTTCCTTAATTTATTTGAAATTTTGCACACATGAACACTATGAAGCTTTTAAAATAAATCAGTTGTTAGTTCCGAGAAAATCCGTGAATTCGCGAATATATTCGCGTTCGCCAATTCGTGGATTTTCGCGAAACTAAAAACGAATTTATTTTAATTGCTCCATAGTGTACCTGTGTGCGAAATTTCAAATAAATTAAAGAACATTTGATTAGATGCTGGGAGACATCTCATGGAATGAGCGATATTTAATTTTAAATTTATTTTTTTTTGTCTGAAATTATTAATATTTTATCATATTAATCATATTTAACAATTTAAAATAATAAAAAACTCAAAAAAAATAAATCGTTATAAGACGCGAGATCGCGACCTCTAGATATTATTTTAAAAATCCTAAAAAAAAACCAAAATTTTTTTGCACAAAAAGGAACAAAATTCGCAGGTATCCCCCAAGAAAATAACAACTTTGTTTTTTTCTGGGCAGTCTAGTATATGGGGCATTCCATGCCAAATCACTCACTTTTAGGCCCGACCCCCTTCGATTAATTTTATTTTTAGATATGTTTTAGTACGTATTAAATGCAACTTCCAGCCAAATTTTCAGCCTTTTATACCAAGGTGGTGTTGAGTAATCAATTTTTCAAAATGGCGATTTTTTCCAAAAAATGAAAAAATTTAAATTTTCAATCAATTTTGACCAGTAAAAAATATAGATATATTAAAAAAAGGTGGACAACATTTTGTTGGTAGTTAAATGTAGTTTTAGAAAAAAAATATGAAAAATTATTCGAAGTAATTATCACTTGTTTTTTATCGTATAAAAATTAAAATCGACTTTTTGAAAAAGTCCGAAACCTTCGATTTTTTTTTTAAAATGTCAAAAAATTCTACTCTAAATTACGCAACTTTTAAGTCATAATTCGAGATGTGATCGTAATTCGTTCTATTTTTATTCAAATTTTGAAAATTGCACTTTTTTTTTTTTTTGACTCTGGTTTATTTTATATGGTGCTCCAAAAAAAATAATTTGGTAAATATTGACCGTAACTTCCCCTAGATATATTAACTTGGGTGTAAAAATACGTCTCAGAAAATTTTAGGATGATCGGACATGGGTAAGGCGTGCCGCATCGGCTTTGAAGTTTGAAAATCGGATTACAAGGGAAAATATGCATTTTTTTCTGTTTTCTTAATTTTTTTGGTATTTTAAGTTAATTTTGAATTCAAATGGTTACAGAATTGAAATGTAGAGTAAAATGTCTCTCTATTAAGGTCATAAAAACCGAAATCGGTTTAAAATCAGCCAAGTTATTACAACTTCCCCAGGCATCTAACGTGTGGCAGACAACTTGATTAATCAATACAATCCGATTTTTGAAATTCATTGAAATTTTCTACTGTAATAACATTTTTTTATTCTTCAAGTTCAAATGTTATTAGATGACAAGTATTTTTCATATTGTGTTTTGCTAACATTTTTTAAATTAGTGCTAAAAATGCCTGCATTTTCCACACCCTTTTGAAATCTCTATTTAAAAAAAAAAAAATATTTTTTTTGTTTCAAAATTTGGAAAAGTCAAAAAAATATTACACTGAAACATGAATAATGAAAAAATGTTATTACAGTAGAAAATTTCAATAAATTTAAAAAAAGGGCCTCGTATTTTTTAATCAAGTTGTATGGCACACGCTAGATGCCTGGGGAAGTTGTAATAACTTGGCTGATTTTCAACCGATTTTAGTTTTTAGTACCTTATTAGAAAAGCATTTTACTCCACATCATAATTCTGTAATCACTTGAATTAAAACTTAACTTAAAATACCAAAGAAATTGCGAAAACAGAAAAAAATTCATATTTTTCCTTGTAATCCGTTTTTTAAACTTCAAGGACCATGCTAAGCGCCTTACACATGTCCGATCGTCCCAAATTTTTGTGAGACGTATATTTACCTCCAAATGAATATATTTAGGGTAAGTTAGGGTCAGCATCTACCTTTTTTTTTTTTTTTGGAGCTCCATATAAAATAAATCAGAGCCAAAACATAAAAGGTGCAATTTTAAAAATTAAAAAAAAAATAGAAAGAATTGTGATCACATCTCGAGTTATGGCTTAAAAGTTGCATAATTTAGAGTAGAATTCTTATAGTTTTTTACAAAAAAATCGAAGGTTTCGGACTTTTTCAAAAAGTCGATTTTAATTTTTAAACGTCAAAAAATAAGTGATAATTACTTCGAATAATTTTTTCACATTTTTTTTCTAAAACTACATTTAAATACCAACAAAACGTTGTCCAACTTTTTTTAAAATATCTATATTTTTTACTGGTCAAAATTGATTGAAAATTTAAATTTTTTCATTTTTTGGAAAAAATCGCCATTTTGAAAAATTGATTACTCAACACCACCTTGGTATAAAAGGCTGAAAATTTGGCTGCAAGTTGCATTTAATACGTACTAAAACATATCCAAAAATAAAATTAATCGAAGGGGGTCGGGCCTAAAAGTGAGTGATTTGGCATGGAATGCCCCATATATATTCATGATCCTCGATCGATTTTAAGATTTTCTAGTGATGTCCGTCTGTCTGTGGAAATGGTGATCACGGCGAAAATTGTACACGGAGATGACTGAAACTTAAAATATTTATTGAAAGTTCTCCCGAAAAGTTTGGTATTGCATTTAAGCAAAATCGGTTCAGCGGTTATGAACGAAAATGTAAGGACACCTCGAAAATTTTGGTACATTCAACATAACCTAAAAATACAAAATGCTTTAATTCGGCTGCTGGTTGATAAATGTGAACAGAATTGATCACCAAATGGTATTTAAACAAGAACAAACACATTTTTTTACAAAAACTAAATTTTCGCCAATTTATTTTTTTCAACAAAAAATATTTTTCGCGGATTTTTTTTTCAAATTTTTTTTCAAACATTTTTTTTTGTTTTTTTTTTTTGCAAATTAACTTTTTTTACATTGTGGAGGGTATCAACACATTCGGCAAGGTCGAATGTAACTTTTGTACTTGTTGTGTTTAAGTTTATTTTCGGTCGATTTTAAGACGATCCCCATAGGGGCCTTTATATGGAGCTTCTTGGCAACAATTCAATTTAAACGAGTAAAAAAGTTAAATTTTCAAAAAAATTTATTTAAAAGGAAATTACTTTTGAAAAAAAAAACTTTTTTGAAAAAAAATTTCCGCGAAAAAAAATTTTTGTAAAAAAAATCCGCGATTTTTTTCTTTTTTGTCAAAAAATATGTTCTTACTTGTTTAAATACCATTTGGTGTTCAATTTTGTTCACATATGTTAACCAGCCGAATTAAAGCATTTTGTATTTTTAGGTTATGTTGAATGTACAAAAATTTTTGAGGTGTCCTTACATTTTCGTTTATAACTATTGAACCGCTGAACCGATATCACTCAAATGCAATACCAAACTACTCGGGAGAACTTCCAATGAATATGTGAAGTTTTAGTCATCTCCATATAATATTTTGGCCGTAATCATCATTTCCACAGACAGTCAGACAGACAGACGGACATCGCTGCTGGGTTGACTTATGTGAACATAATTGAACACCAAACGGTATTTAATGAAATACGAACATGTTTTTTGACAAAAAAAAAAGAAACAAGTAAAAAAGTTAAATTCAGCCTTGCCGAATGTAGTGATACCCTCCAAAATTTCAAAAAGATTATTGCAAAAAACTTTATTTAAAAGGAAATTACTTTTGAATTTTTTTTTTTTAAATTTCCGCGAAAAAAAATGTTTGGAAAAAAAAATCCGCGATTTTTTTTTTTTTTCAAAAAATTTGTTCGTACTTGTTTAAATACCATTTGGTGTTCAATTATGTTCACATATGTCAACCAGAAGCCGAATTACAGCATTTTGTATTTTTAGGTTATGTTGAATGTACTGAAATTTTTTAGGTGTGCTTACATTTTCGTTCATAACTTTTGAACCGCTGAACCGATATCGCTCAAGTGCAATACCAAACTTCTCGGGAGAACTTCCAATAAATATGTTAAGTTTCAGTCATCTGTGTGCAATATTTTGTCCGTGACAGCATTTTCCACAGACATACAGCCGGACATCGCTAGAATGTCTTAAAATCGATCGGGCATCATAAATATATATACTTTATGGGGTCCCAGACCGATATTTCGATGAGTTACAAACGGAATGACAAACTTATATATACCCTCTATCACTAAGTGGAGGGTATAAAAACCGCGGATTTTTTTACCGATTTTTTTTTCGCGGAAATTTTTTTTTTTTCAAAAGTAATTTCCTTTTAAATAAAGTTTTTGGAATAATCTTTTAGAAATTGTGGAGGGTATCTATCACCACATTCGGCAAGGTTGAATTCAACTTTTTTAGTTGTTTACGTTTGACTTTATTTTGAATTTTTTAATTAATTCATTCTTCTTTTTTTTTTGGCACTTTTATATTAAAAGTATAAATAAATTTAATTTATTCCTAAAAATATACTTTAATTTTTTATATTTTAAACTTTTCCTAAAGTATGCTTTAATTTTTGAAAATCAAACTCTTTAATGTAAATTTCCTTTAACAGTTTTTTTTAACGGACCTAAATAGTTAATTTTTAATTTAATCATTTGCCCCTTAACAATTGCTCTAAATTTTTAATATTTTAAATTTTCCCTAAAGTATGCTTTAATTTTAAAACATTTACTATTTTTTTCTAAGTTTTCCTTAATAGTTTTTATGTTTTCTTTTCAAAGTCACTTTAATAGTTTAGTTTTGATTTTAGCATTTTCTCCCAAAAATGTGCTATAAATTTTAAATATGTTAAACTGTCTCCAATGTATGCCATTTATACTTTTTTAAGTAGTTCTCGTGTTTTTTTAAAGCGACTACTTAAAACTAATAGTTTTTTGTTGATTTTAGAATTTGCCCCCAAAAATATGCTTTAAATTTTTCATGTTTTTAAGTCCCAAAAGTATACTTTTAAATTTTTAACAAAACAGTTTAACGTGTTTTAAAGTTTTCTTCTATAAGTTTTTTTTTGTTTTTCTTAAAAAAAACTTATGCCATCAAAACTTTAATACATTTTTTTGTACTTTTGCCTTACAATCCCTTAGGATTTTTGGTGACTTTGAAAAATACTCTTTAATATATGTTTTGTGCACTTTTGTTTTGCTTTTAAATGGGTAATCTTAAAGGTTTAAATATGGCAGCAAAAAGTCAGCTATAAGTTTTAATTATTTTCTCTATAAATTTTTAAAAACAAATACAGGAAATATAAAATCTTCCGTGGCAAATTGTCTTAAAGTTTTCGTTACGTGTCTGCACGTTATATCAAATAACAAATGTTAACATAAATTTTCTTAAATTTTTTTTGCTAGTCAGTATTAAACATTTGAAATTTTAAGGTAAAATGCTAAGGCTAATCAGGTGTTTTGTTTTATACATGGGTTTTTTTAATGACGAAAATAATACGTTATATAGTTTTTTGTGAGCCGAAAAGTATGCACTTCTTTTTTACAAAAACCATAAAAAATTGTTTGACTGAGAAGGGAGGGTTTTTAATGTGCACCCACCGATTGTTCTGAGACTTGCCTTTGGGAAAAAGGGGCAAAAATGGGAACAACCTTGTGTTTTTTTAAAGGAGTTCATACATTTTGGCTCGCAAAAAAAGAATCGTAAACTTTTTAAAACAAAATATATAATTTTTGCTCTGCCTAAAAATATGCATTAAATAAAAACTTTTTTTTTTTTTTTTTTAATTTTCATTTCTAATTTTTTTTTTTAATTTCAAAAATAATACGAAAATGTTATCGTTACAATTGGCCGCCGTTGGTTCAGTAGCATGAGCATTTTTTCCAATACAAAATACATTTTGAAAGAAAATTACTAAGTAGTTAAAGTATAATTGACAACAATTTGCATTACCCTTGCAAAGTATTTTTCCTGAGTTGGATATTTATTTGAATGACCATTAAGTTTTTGGAGAAAATATCATAAAAACCTCATTGGTTTGTTTGACAACTGCACTTAAATGTCAATGTGGTTGGGATAATATTTTAAAATTAATTTTGCTATTAATAGAAAATAAATAATATATACATAACATTAGTTTGTAAATATATGATTTAAAGTATACTTTTAGGAGTGATGCAAATAATTGTAAATGAAGCATATGTCAAGGCAAAAACCATATATGAATACTTTTTTAATAAGTAATGTTTGCATTTTATAAGCATTCAATAAGGATTAATAAAAATAAGTAGAACAAGTGAGAATGTTAAATTCGGCCGTGCCGAATCTGTTATACCCTCCAACATGCAAATAAATAAAAAAAAAAATTGCAGGGGCGTTTTATTTTTTTTGGGGGGGTCGGTAGTGGTAATTGGGGGGGGGCATTTCTTCTCGAATATGTATTTAAGAATTCATTCGTATACTTTTTGCTGTAAAAAAATACAAGTTTATTTAAAAAAAAAATATTCCTCGCCCATAAAAGGGGGGGGGGCGGACCGAAAAAACGAAATTTTTTAATTCTGTGGGTCCAAATGCAGGATTTTGAACTTCTTGTAGCATAAAAATGTTGCATTTGTTAAACAAAAACAAAGAAAATCATGTAAAAATATGGTATTTTTCAGAGGTTGGTTTAGTTCCTCAAGGGGGAACTTTTTTCCCCCTGGACCGATTTTGCTCCTTTACGAACTTAACCTGCCTAGGAACATTAGACATATTCGTACCCAATGTCGGGAGTCTAACTCTTTAATTTTGGACTGCATCGTGTTAACTACAGACGGACAGACGGACGGACGGACGGACGGACATCGCTAGAATGTCTTAGAATCGATCACTGATCATAAATATATATACTTTATGGGGTCCTAGACCGATATTTTGATGCGTTACACACGGAATGACAAAGTGAGTATACCCTCATAATGTAGTTGGAGGGTATAAAAATTTTGTTAAATCCTTAAATAAATTTTTATAAAAATAAACTTTCTAAAATTATTTAGGTAAAGTTTAAGGCCTTTTAAAGGGTCAAAGAGTTTTGTTTTAAGTTTTTAAGTTTAGCTTGTATAGATATTAAATTAATTTGTTAATCTGAAATTTAAAGTAAACTTTTAGGAGTAATCAAAATAATTGCATATGTCAAGACAAAAACAATTTATGAATTCTATTTTAATAAATAATGGGCCGTACCTAAAAAAATAAAAATTATATTTTAACAAAAGTTTTTATTTTCAATTTAAAAAAAAATAATTTAAAAAAAAATTTTAATTTAAAAATTTTCAATTTTGATTTAAAAATTTTCAACTTTGATTACAAAATTTTCAATTTTGATTTAAAAATTTTTAATTTTTATTTAAACATTTTCAATTTTGATTTAAAAATGTTCAATTTTGATTTAAAAATGACTTTTTATTATTATTTTTAAATTAATAGAAATTACACTGTTCAACACATTTGAGTTGACTGCGTTAGACCAAAAAAATTAAAATACCCCAATAGTAGACTAAAACAATAAAAGGATTTTGGTTACTTACTTACAGTTTTTTTATGGCCCACTGAAGTTTTTCAAAGCCGTGTGGAATAAGTGAAATAAATGATGTAAATAAACTTTTATTTAAATAAAAAAATGTTCTTAGAATATTTTTGCGTCAAATTTCACTAGGGGTCGTCAAAGGTTTTAAGTTTGTGAGGCATACGTAACAAAAAGAAAATATTTAAAGTACGGCAGAGGTCATTTGGGGTCACTTTCCGCTTCGGTTAATAAAATCATTTCTTATGATTTTTGCACTTTAGTATTACAATTTTATCATTATTTAAATAATATTTTAATACCCACGCCCACAAAAGGGGCAGGCAAAAAAAAAACAAGTAAAAAAGTTAAATTCGACCTTGCCGAATGTTGTGATACCCTCCACAATTTCAAAAAGATTATTGCAAAAAACTTTATTTAAAAGGAAATTACTTTTGAAAAAAAAAAAATCCTGGAAAAAAAAATTCCGCGAAAAAAAATGTTGGTAAAAAAAAAAAAATCCGCGATTTTTTTCTTTCTTTGTCAAAAATATGTTCGTACTTGTTTAAATACCATTTGGTGTTCAATTATGTTCACATTTGTCAACCAGAAGCCGAGTTAAAGGATTTTGTATTTTAAGGTTATGTTGAATGTACTGAAATTTTTTAGGTGTGCTAACATTTTCGTTCATAACTTTTGAAACGCTGAACCGATATCGCTCAAATGCAATACCAAACTTCTCGGGAGAACTTCCAATTAATATGTTAAGTTTCAGTCATCCCTGTGCAATATTTTGTCCGTGATAGCATTTTCCACAGACAGACAGACAGTCAGACGGGCAGACGGACATCGCTAGAATGTCTTATAATCGATCGGGCATCATGAATATATATACTTTATGGGGTCCCAGACCGATATTTCGATGAGTTACAAATGGAATGACAAACTTATATAAACCCTCTATCACTAAGTGGAGGGTATAAAAATAAATGTTGTAATCCCTGGGGTCCAAGTGCAGGACTAAGAACATCTTCCGCACAGAAAAAAATATGGAGGAAACAAATTTGAGTAACCACTTGTTTAAATTTAAAAACAAAAATTGAGTAATTTTTTAACTGACGCAATTAAAAATTTACTTAAAAATTTTAAAAACAATTTAAGTAAATAATTTAATAAAAATTTAATAGTTTTTTTAATTTTTTTTAAACTCTCATAGTTTTTTGAATTCTCGTTTAGTTTATAGTTTTTTGTGTATGTATATGAAAGCTTGTAATCATCTTTATAAAATTTTCCTATGTTATTGCGACATAAATATGTTTGGTAAAGTTTGAAAAAACAAGTTTTTTGTTGTTTTTTTGTAAAAAAATTAAAAACTTTTTTAAACTTTAAAAAAATAAATAGATAAATTTTGAGTAAATTTTTAATTGTGTCAATTAAAAATTTACTCAATTTTTTTTCAAACATTTAATAAATTTTTATTAAAAATTTACTCAATACTATTGATCCGTTTACTGATGCAAAATTGAGTAATTTTTTACTCAATGGTATTAAAAATTTACTCAAATATTTTTTTTATTTTTTTCTGTGCGACATTAAAATGTTACATTTGTTTAACAAAAGTATAATAAAACCTGTAAAAAATAGAGTTTTTAAGAGGTTGGTTTAGTTCCTTAAGGGGAAAATTGTTCCCCCTGGTGCGATTTTGCCCATCTCCTAACTTAACCAGCCTATAACCATAAAAACATATTTATACCAAACTTTAAGAGTCTACACTCAAAGAACTGTAAAACAATTTGTCATAAAAGTTCGTCCAATTAAACTTTTTAACGAAGTTTTCATAAATATTATGAAAATTTTCATAAATATAATGAAATGTTTCATAAATACTATGAATATTTATGAACCATTTCATAAATATAATGAAACTGTTTCATTGGACGAACTTTTATGATGAGTTTCATTATATTAACGAAGCTTTTTCTTTGTGTGTAGCTTTTTTATGTTGGACAAGTATCGTGTTGGACGGACCGACATCGCTTAAAAAATCTTAAAATCGATCACTGATCAATTATATATTCTTTATGGGGTCCTAGACCGATATTTCGATGCGTTACACACGGAATGACAAAGTGAGTATACTTTTGCTAAATGACCAATTAAATGCAAGCAACTTTATAAAGAGTTTTTGAAAATTGTTACTTTAAAAATATTATCGTAATGATTACCGAAAAAAAAATTGACCTCGAGCTAGGTGTAATCTTTCTCAAAATTACATTATTTATTTTAAAAATTTATTTCATTGTTTAAAAATTTATGATTTTTATTTTAAAATCTCAAATTTTGATTTAAAAGTGTTAAAATTGAGCTTTAAGTGCTTAAATTTGAATTAAAAATTTTCAATTTTGGTTTAAAAAATTTTAATTTTAATTTTAAAATTTTCAATTTTGATTTAAAAAATTTTATTATACCCTCCACTAGTGATAGAGGGTATATATAAGTTTGTCATTCCGTTTGTAACTCATCGAAATATCGGTCTGGGACCCCATAAAGTATATATATTCATGATGCACGATCGATTTTAAGACATTCTAGCGATGTCCGTCTGTCTGTCTGTGGAAAATGCTGTCACGGACTAAATATTGCACAGAGATGACTGAAACTTAACATATATATTGGAAGTTCTCCCGAGAAGTTTGGTATTGCATTTGAGCGATATCGGTTCAGCGGTTCAAAAAGTTGTGAACGAAAATGTAAGCACACCTCAAAAATTTCAGTACATTCAACATAACCTAAAAATACAAAATGCTTTAATTCGGCTTCTGGTTGAGATATGTGAACATAATTGAACACCAAATGGTATTTAAACAAGTACGAACATATTTTTTGACAAAAAAAGAAAAAAATCGCGGATTTTTTTTTTACCAAAATTTTTTTTCGCGGAAATTTTTTTTTAAAATTTATTTTTTTTTTCAAAAGTAATTTCCTTTTAAATAAAGTTGTGGAGGGTATCACTACATTCGTCAAGGCCGAATTTAACTTTTTTACTTGTTTTTGAATTAAAAATGTCTTTTGATTAAAATATTATCGATTTTTGTACAGAATTATCAATTATGTATTTTAAAATTGTTTTTTATTCGACCTTTGCAATTTAATTATAAAAATAAAATATTTGAGCTCGAGGCCTGGATTGTTCTTTAACTAAAATTCTTCCTTATTAATTTCCAATATTTCGCTACTCTTCGAGTAGCATCCTCAGGGAGTATCTTTAATTTAAATATAAAAACAATACAAATTATAATTACCTTTTGTATTGTTTTTATATTTAAATTAGAGATACTCCCTGAGGATGCTACTCGAAGAGTAGCAATATATTGGAAATAATAAAGAAGAGTTTTAATTAAAGATCAATCCAGACCTCGAGCTCAAAAGTTTTATTTTTATAATTATCAATTATGTTTAAAAATAAATAAATAAAATTTTTTCTTAAAAGAGCCTGCTTGTTCAAGATTTTAAAATATATTTTCATTTATTTTTTAAATTTTCCTAATATTGCACAGAAAATAGTATCGTATATTTTATTTTCATTAAAATTTTAATTGTTTTTTAATTTAATATCAATTAAATTTTTAATTAATATAATTAATTGTTTAATTAAATTTTTAGCTTTACTTATTTTTATACCCTCCAACCACAGTATGGGGGTATACTCACTTTGTCATTCCGTTTGTAACGCATAGAAATATCGGTCGGGGACCCCATAAAGTATATACATATATTATTGATCAGTGATCCATTCTAAGACATTCTAGCGATGTCCGCCTGTCCGTCCGTCCGTCCGTCCGTCGGTCTGTGGAAGACACGATACAGTCCAAAATAAAAGAGATAGACTCCTGAAAATTGGCAAGAATGTGTCATTTGGTCATAGGCCGGCTAAGTTCGGAAATGGGTAAAATCGGATAAGGGGCAAAAAAGTTCCCCCTTAAAGAACTAAAAAACCCCTTAAAAACCAATTTTTTACAGCTTTTTTTTGAATTTTTGTTAAACAAATGAAATCTTTTTATGTCAGAAGGAGTTAAAAGTCAAACACTTAGACCCCGGGGGGCAACAAAATATTTTTGTTTGTCACGCCCCCTTTTGTGGGCGTGGATTAAAAAAAAAACATTAAAATTATGAGAAAACGGTATAACTAAAGTTCAAAAGGCATAATAAATAATTTAGTAAACATTTATCGCGTTGGGGAAGGGCGCACCCCCACCCCCTATATATATTATTGATCTATGATCGATTATAAGTCATTCTATGAATGTCCGTCCGTCCGTCCGTCCGTCTGTATAAAACACGATTCAGTCCAAAATAAGAGAGATAGACTCCTGAAAATTGGCAAGAATGTGTCATTTGGTCATAGGCCGGCTAAGTTCGGAAATGGGTAAAATCGGATAAGGGGCAAAAAAGTTCCCCCTTAAAGAACTAAAAAACCCCTTAAAAACCCATTTTTTACAGCTTTTTTTTGAATTTTTGTTAAACAAATGAAATCTTTTTATGTCAGAAGGAGTTAAAAGTCAAACACTTAGACCCCGGGGGGCAACAAAATATTTTTGTTTGTCACGCCCCCTTTTGTGGGCGTGGATTAAAAAAAAAAACATTAAAATTATGAGAAAACGGTATAACTAAAGTTCAAAAGGCATAATAAATAATTTAGTAAACATTTATCGCGTTGGGGAAGGGCGCACCCCCACAGAGCCCCCTCCCCCCCCCATAAACGTCTCTGATTTTTTTATGCATTTTAACATGTTGGAGGGTATCAAAGATTCGGCACAGCCGAATTTAACACTCTCACTTGTTTTTTGTTTTGTTTTGTTTTCCGTGTGTGCGAGTATATGTTTATCTCTTGCATTGTTTTACAAAAACAAATACAGAAGTATAAACAGTCTGTTGAAAGTTTTATTTCTCATATAGATTTTTGAATTCTCATTTTGTTTATAGTTTTATGTGTACGTATATAAAAGGTTTATACCTAACTTTATAAAATTGTCTCATTGACTTTACGCCATAAATATATTTGGTAAAGTTTGAAAAAATATTTTTTTAAACCTTTTTATTTAAAAAAATTTTTTTTTTTAATTATTTATTTTTGAAAAAATAAATTATTTTTTTTTGAATTTATACAATTAAAATTTTAATTTGTTTCAAAAAAAAATTTTTAATTAAATTTTTAATTTATATAAATAAAATTTTAATTATTATACCCTCCAACCATAGTATGGGGGTATACTCACTTTGTCATTCCGTGTGTAACGCATCGAAATATCGGTCTAGGACCCCATAAAGTATATATTTTATTCATCAGTGATCGATTCTAAGACATTCTAGCGATGTCCGTCGGTCCGTCTGTAGAGGATACGATACAGTCCAAAATAAAAGAGCTATACTTCCGAAGTTTGGCACGAATATGTCTTATATTCCTAGGAAGATTAAGTTCGGAAATGGCCAAAATCGGACCAAGGGGAAAAAAGTTCCTCCTTGGAGAACTAAACCAACCTAAGAAAAACCGCATTTTTTGCAGGGTTTTTTGTACTTTTGCTAAGCAAATGCAACATTTTTATCTCAGATGAAGTTCAAAATCGCAAGGGGAAGGTGCTCCCTAACGTCTCCCACTCTCACTTGTTTTTTTCAATTACACTTTCACTTTTTTTTTTTTTTGAATTTTAATTAAATTTTTTAATTTATAGTTTTAAGTTTTTAATTAACAAAATATCCAATTATTTTTAATTAACGACATACAAATATTTTTAATTTATATGCATTTTTGGGATTGGTCCGGATTTAATTAATTTTTTAATTAAATCTACGAATATAAGGGTATAAAAGAGGGTATAAAAGATTCGGCAAAGCCGATGTAACACTCTCACTGGTTTTTTATTTTTTTTACATTTTGGAGGGTATAAAAGATTCGGCATAGCCGAATTTAACACTCTCACTTGTTTTTTTCAATTACACTTTCACTTTTTTTTTAATTTTAATTAATTTTTTTAATTTATTGTATTAAGTTTTTAATTAACAAATATCCAATTATTTTCAATTAACGACATACAAATATTTTTAATTTATATGGGCATTTTAGTGATTGGTCCGGATTTAATTAATTTTTTAATTAAATTTACGATTTTTTAATTAAAATTTTTAGTGTTTGGTCCGGATTTAATTAATTTTTTAATTAAATATACGAATTTTTTAATTAAATTTTTTTTTTTATTTTTTTCTGTGTGATAAAACTATTTTACTTCTCTGCTATCTTTTATAAATATTTTACTTGTTTTTGTACGTGTTAAATATAAATTGAACAAATTGAAAACATCATTGAATCTTCTTCAAACCAATTATCAAATACCTGAAGGGCAGTTATTGATAATTAAAAATGTTTTCTAAAACAAATAGTTTTAATAACAGAAACTAAAATACTACAGGAAAGTAAAACTATTTGAATAAAAGACAAAAAAAACTATTTGAAAATGTTTGAAAAATTTATTTTAACTATAGACTCCTAAAGGTATACTATAAAAAACACAAAATTGAATAACTACAAGATACACTCAAAATATTTTGTAGGCAAAAACAAAAGAAAAACACACTTAAAACAAGTGAATAAACAATTGAAAACCATCCCAGTAATTATTCATTTATTTTAACAAACATCAACATTTATTTTTTACTGTTGACAAAATTTTCTAAAATAAATAACATTAAACATTAAAAAATTACGGTTTTTTCACTCTTTTTTACTAACATATTCGAAAAAAATAACCTACGAAAACATTAAAAATTAATGATAGTTCTGTTATTTTTACCAACAAATTCCAAAAAAATAACCTACGAAAACATTAAAAATTAATGACTCCGTAGGTTATTTTATACAATTTTCTATTGAAATATTTTTTTAAAAATTTTTAATAAAATTTTGGGGAATCGATCCCGCAACCAACTACATTCTGGCCAGACACTCTACCCATCGTGCCAAAGTCACTTGATACAAACATGTTTTTATATTTCTATAAATAATTTTTTGATTTTTTTTTCTACAAAAAAATTTCTGACTTGTGTAGGTAAAAACAAATGATATTTCATTAAAAAATACCAACAATTTAAAAAAAAATTACTTACAAAAATCATTAAAAATTTAAAGAATAATCAGTAGTTTTTACCTACAGAACAAAAATAAATGACTTTAAAAATTAAATATGAATGAAAGTCTTTATTTTTTAGTGTGTTATTTTTGAAACAAAAGACAGAAGAAGTCATTAATAAAAACTGAACATCAAACAAATGTTTTTGCTTTTAAAAACGACTAAACGGAAAACTTTTTAAATAAACTACAAACAGTTAATGACATAATTTTTTGAGTGTATGCTACAGAAATTTAAATAATTACAAAATACAGCAGTTGGTAGATATGAGAGTGGCCCCGTCCAAAAATTATTTCATATTTTAGAAAAAAAAGGCAATGTCATGAGCCACACTAATTGAGTTTTTATAATCAGAACTCATGGCTTTTACATGTTTTAGCACCAAATATTGAAAAAGTTAGTGCTGTTTTTTTCTTTTTTGAGAATCCTGGCTAGGAAAAATAACACACTTACTATGTAGTACAGCAATGAAACGTAAAAAATTATCTAATTTGTATTTTAACTTGTTCAACTAATTGGATAGTATATTTAACTACTGGTGTCTAAATTGTATATCGAGGGTTTATATTCAAAAAGTGATAACTGCAATTTTGTGAAACATGTACTTTTAGTAGAAATCTAAGCTCCGATTTAGTTGTCTTTAATGATATTTAAGGTTACGATAAAATTGTTTCATTTATTTTCAAAATTATTTTTTAAAAATTTTTTGAATGCATATATTTAGGCAGATAAAAAAATCATACTATTATATTTTACCATATAAAACTCTCGCGAAATTTTTTCCATTTTTTGGCCATATAAGTATTATTGTTTTCTTATCCAACAATTATCTTATCCAATAATTTTTCGACATTTATATCCCCTTTTCTTAAAATGCCAAACATCATACTTAATATAATTTTGTAGCGCCTAAAAGTATGCACACCTTTCTTACACAATACATTGAAAACCGTTACAATTGACTTTTATTAAGTCAAATCGCTATGTTTTGCCTGTCCTGCGAAGTTTGGATTTTGTAGATAGCACTTTTTGAATATAAGCCCTCCGTACAGTGTTCATTTTATAAATATTTACTAATTACATGTAGCTAAAGTTTTGATATCATGATGATGTTAACAGGGTAATAACAAGAAATGAGAGAATATTTAATTTAAAAACAGTAACACTTAATGAGTGTTAACGTCATGACGCGACATAATGTTTTAATTTAATAACAAAAATTTTCTGTTTTTTTGTAAATTTGTAACATTAACTAAAAATAGAGCATAATTATTTTAAAAATATAAAAACTTAAATTTAAAATGGTGGAAATAATTCAAGGTAAGATATTAAGGGTAGAAGGGGGGAACATTTTACTGTCTTTGTTTCTAACTTTAATTATTTATTATATCCACGGCCACAAATCGGATGTGCACACCAAACATGTAATTTTAAAGTCCCCTTGATCCAAGTTCTCGGCAATGAACTTCTACACACAAATAAAAAGCTTCATTAATATAATAAAACTCATCATAAAAGTTCGTCCAATGAAACTGTTTCATTATATTAATGAAAGTTTTCATAAATATTCATATCCATTTTATTATATTTATGAAAGTTTCGAGCTCGAGGCCCAAAAATTCTATTTATGATATTCTCATAATATCTTATTTATTGCTTATTTATTGCATAAAAAAAGTTACTCATCTCATATCAAAGTACATCTGTACAAGATCTGCTAAGGCATAATCAGGAGATGTTAGAGAATCATTGGTGACCTGGCGATGATCCCTTAGTAAGGGATCATGAGTTGAGTACATGCTTTTAATCAATAAATAAACAAGCAAGCTATTGTGAGAATATCAAAAACACAATTTTTGGGCCTCGAGCTAGAATATTTATCTAATCAAATATATATGTAAAGCCCAATAAACACATTTTTGATAATTTTTAACAAAAGTAAAAACAAATTAGTAAAAAATGTTTATTTTTAGAGGTTAGTTTAGTTTTTAAAAAATAAAGTTTTACCTCTTCTCTGATATTCCCCATTAAAGGACTTAACCAGTCTGTGATCATAAAATATCCTCGTGCCAAACTTCAGAGGTCTAGCTCTTTTGGTTTAGACTTATTGGTACCTTGGTACTTTTTGGTACTTTTTTGGTACCTTGGTACTTTTTGTATCTCCTAAAATAATTAACATACTATCCTCCTGCAAAAAAAAAAACAATCCTAATAAAGGACAATGTAGAAAATTCCAACGTAAGGAAGTTAAAATTCTAATTTAAAGGGGTTAGTTAGGGTGAAAAAGTACTTTGCTACTTTTTGCAACTACTTTGGTATTTTTTATGACAAATGACTCTTAAACTCTAAGATTTGGCACATGATATTTTCAAGAGAAGTTAACGACCTTAGAAAGCAATATTTTTAAAAATTTTCAGTTTAAGGAGTGTTTCATTATATTGACAGGGTTGTCTCGGGCGTAGGGGCCGAGGGGTAAATAAGTTGAAAGAAGCGACGAGAGTGGTGTATGGAAAAGAAGTTTTTCTTCCGATTTTGAACGTCTGGGCAAATTTTTTTCTGTTAGGTTAAACACTTAACACTCACTCACGCTCACAACAGGAATTTTTGAATCACGCACACTCAATCACGAACATATTTTTTCTATTCACACTCACTCATAATCACGTGAGTAAATTTAATACAACTCACACTCACGTGCACTCACGCAAGCTTCACTCACACTCACGTTGACTAACACTTGCGAAACTCTTATTTATAAAAACAAAAATTCAAAAACTAAAATTTCAAAAATCTTTTAAAGTTTTCAGCAAAATTTACAGTGCAGTGAAATTTTAAATTTTTTTTTGCTTTTTTCGGGACGAAATCTTAAGTTAAACCAAATTTTACAATTTTTTTGTTGCTTTTTTTGGTATGAAAGGAAATATAAAGAGAAAATAAATGACGCAAACTCACGAAAAAAAAAATCGGCTCACTCACGCAATTTTTTTCTTCACTCACACTCACTCACAATCACGTGAGTAAAATTGAATTCAGTCACACAAACGCGTGATCACGCGTGAATCACGCTCTAGTCTGCTCATGTGCCCATCTCTATTATTAATCCGTCGATCACAGTTTTGGATTTAAAAAAAAACAAGTAATAGTGTTAAATTCGGCTTTGCCGAATCTTTTATACCCTCCAACATATCAAAAAAATACAGGTGCACTTTGTTTGGGGGGGGGGGGGGGGGGGGCTTTGGCGGGAGCTGTGGAAACACCTCCTCCACGAGAAAAATGTTTACATTTTCCTTTATTATGATTTTTGCACTAATGTTATACAATTTTATCAATATTTAAACTATTTCTTTAAATCCACGCCCTAAAAAAAAAAATTTGTTTGTATTCCTTCGGGTCCTAGTGCAGGACTCTGAACTTCTTCTTGCCTAATTTTTTCTTATTTATTTACCAAAAATAAAAAAAGATATAAAAAAAATTTCATTTTTTTCAGAGGTTGGATTAGTTCTTCAAGGGGGAACTTTTCCCCTTGGTTCGATTTTGCCCATTTAGAAACTTAATGGCGGGGAAAAAAACCTAAATTTTTTAGTCCTTCCAGTCCTAGTACTCTGAATTTCTTCTTGCTTAAATTTTTTTTTTATTTATTTAACAAAAATAAAAAAACACGTAAAAAAAATTTTATTTTTCAGAGGTTGGATCAGTTCCTCAAGGTGGAACTTTCCCGTAGTTATTATGTCATTTACAGTTTGTAGTTTATTTAAAAAAATTTACGTTTTGTCGTTTTTAAAAGAAAAAAACATTTGTTCAATGTTCAGTTTTATTATATGACTATTTTTGTTGTTTGTTTCAAAAATAACAACATAAAAAATAAAGATTTTCATTAGCATTCAATTTTTAAATTAATTTATTTTTGTTCTGTAGCTAAAAAAAATGAGATCCTTGTTTAATTTTAATGATTTGTGTACGTTTTTTTTTTAAATTTTTGGCATTTTTTAAAGACAAGTCATTAGTTTTTACCTACTTCTGTTGGTTATTTTTTTTTTTTAGACAAAAATTCAAAAAAATATTTATAGAAATATAAAAACATGTTTGTATCAAATGACTTTGGCACGATGGGTAGAGTGGCTGACCAGAATGTAGTTGATTGACGTATCGATTCCCCAATAATTTTATTAAATTTTTTTTTTTAAATAAAATTGAGTAGAAAAATTGTAAAAATAACTTACGAAATCATTATTTTTTAATGTTTTCGTATGTGTTTTTTTTTTGAATTTGTTGTTAAAAATAACACAACAATCATTAAAAAAAAATTTCAAAAGTTTTTTTTCTTGGCTTGAGACAAACCTTCATTTAAAATTTATTTGAGCCACATCCAATCATATTAACCTATGATGCCCTCCAATCAAAGTTTTGGTTTTTTAGAAAATTTTCCCAAAAACGCTAAACTTTGATGGAAGGACGCCATGGGATAAAATGTTTGGATTTGGCTAAATTAACTTTAAATGAAAGTTTGTCTCACGCTCTATGAAATAGTCAACAGAAAACAATTTGAATTTTTTTTAAATTTCTTGAGCACAGAAAAAAAACTCCATTTTTGAAAATTTTTTTGACAAATTTCAAAAGGCTATATCTCGAAAACAGATCGATCGTTTTGAGAAATATTTTGACATTCGTATTCAAATTTAATAAAAATAATGTATAAATATATATTTTTTTTAATTTTTAAAAAATTAAAAATTTAGGTGGACATTTTTCAAAAATCAAAAACTTTTGTCGAAGTTCGGCATGATTTAAAAAATTAGACTTGGCTCAAGTTAAGTTTAAAACAAGTTGTTTTTTAAATTTTCTACAGCAACACTAACATTAAATAAGAAAAAATAAAATATTTTTATGCTTTACAAAAAACGTTGCATATGTTCAGGCTGTGATATAGAAAAAAGAAATTGCATTTAAAAAGATAAAAAAAGAAAAAGAATAAACATAATAGCTTAAAAATAGCAAAAATATTAGCTGTATTACATACAACTCTTGTGGTATGTTTAAAAATAGAAAATACATTTTTGCAGCATACTTTTGTGGTTCCAAAAAAAAAAAAAAAGAAACCAGAAAAACTAAATGAAAGATTGTGTCAAGAAAGGGTCAAGGGAAATAAACGTTGAGCTATTTTTTAAAACGTTTTTTAAACGTAGGAAAAACCATTATTTTTTATAAATTTCAAATAGCGATATCTCGAATATCTTTCTAAAATTCCTTTTTGAGGTTTATAAAACATTATTGCATAGTTTAGGGCTCTGTTTCAATTTTTAAATGTCTATTTTTAAGCTCCCTTGTAATTGATATAAAAAATCTTCCTTGATTGTTAAATGTTCTCCATTTCTCTTAACTTTTTGCCAACAATTGTATTGTTCAGTGTCATTTAAATAAAATATGAAACCAATTCAATAATCTGAACAAAATTAAATTCTTCAAGTTTGCAAGTTGTAGCAACTATAAAATTATATAATTTTTCTATTTATTACTACACAAAAGAGGAAGATTCCTCGAGGGCATAATTTGATTTAACTACTATTTCTGGAAATTTCTATTTATTTTGTAAAATACAGATTACAGTGGGGGCGTTGAATAGGGACTCTTAAATCTAATCTCTAGTGCCCGACCGAATATTCGGCTTCGGCCAAAAAGCACTATTCGGCCACTATTCGGCTTCGGCCACAATTTTGGCCGAATAGGCCGAATACCGAATAATTGTATAATATTTGTGCTCACGTGTTGAATAACATACTAAACTAACTTTGAATCACATAAGTAAGCCACAAAAACATTTTACTAAGTGTTTTTGCAGCTAAAAATATTTAAAAAAAAAAAAAAAAATATTCGGTGGAAAAAAATTTACACTCTAAAATATATTTTTTTAAAAAAATGTCCAAAAAAATTTTTGCTTAAAATAAGATCATTCTAGACAACATTCTCATGCATTTGAGTATCCCGCCGAGTCGACTTTTATTTTTTTCTTGTTTTTACTACATAATTATTTTTATTTTTTAATATTCGGCTTCGGTTTGGCCGAATAGTGAAAATTTGGCCGAATATTCGTCTTCGGCTTCGGTCAAAAAAGGTGTATTCGGTCGGACACTACTAATCTCACACTACTTCTAGCTATTAGCTAAACTTCCCTGCAAATAAGTTTATTACTGTAGAAATAATATTCTCAAGTTTTATTTAACTACAAGTGCTTTTTTTTTATACAAACCTTTTTTTTTCTAAATTTCATGACATTTTAAAACAGCTGCTACAAGTTGACTTTATGCCGGTGGCAACAAGAAAAAAAAACTTACTAGTTTTACATGCAAATAAATTTATTATATTTCTTTTTTTACTGAGCAAAATACATAAATCTATGAGAAAACAGTTGTGGGAAACAAAAAAGTAGAACGAAGAAAGATAAGAAATATTTTTTTTTTAACCTCAAAGGACATACAAATTCTATATAGAGTACAACCAGTCTGTTAAGCTGCATTTTATATAATTTCAGTGCTATTTTTCTGCTCTTAACTGTTTATATAGCAATGACTACACATGTTGCCACAAAAACAAGTTGTTTTTTTAATTTTCTACAGGCAACACTAACATTCAATAAGAGAAAAGAAAAGATTTTTATGCTTTACAAAAAAAAAAAAAAAAAAAAAAAAATGTTGCATATGTTCAGGCTGTGATATAGAAAAAAGAAAATGCATTTGAAAAGACAAAGAAAAAGGAAATGAATAAACATAATAGCTTAAAAATAGCAAAAATATTAGCTGCATACATTTTTGTAGCATACTTTTGTGGTTACAAAATAAAGAAAGAAAAGTAACCAGAAAAACTACCGCATATATTCAAGGCTAAAAAAAATGCTTATCTAAAAACTGTATTTGGTAAAAATTCGCACTTTAGAAACATTTTTTTTACAAATTTTGATTATAATTGCTTCTGTTTCTGCAATTTACCCACCTTATAGTTTTTTGCTGCATATGTTCAGGCTGTGATATTGAAAAAAAGTCATTTGAAATGAGAAATGAATAAGCTGTTTTTTATATAAATATTGTGGTGTGTTTAAAAAAAGAAAATACATTTTTGTAGCATGCTTTTGTGGTTACAAATGAAAAAAAGAAACTAAAAGAAACAAGAAAACTATAGCATTTTCCAAGGTTAAAAAAATGCTTATTTAAAAATGTTCAATGCTTTAATGATTCGTAAACTGCTGTTATTATGAAATAAACCCAAAAATATGCTATACACCAGTAGACGACCGTACATTTCCGCCGAGTATGCGTATTTGGCAAGGATTTGGTATTTGGAAGCATTTTCGATGGATTTAGATGACAACCGATTCGGATTGTCAAATTTAAACCATCTGTACCACTTTTTGCTGCATATGCTCAGGCTGTGATACAAAAAAATATTAAGATAAAAGCTAAAAATAGAAAACAATATTAGCTGTGTTAAATATATTTCTGGTTTTGTGTAAAAAACATTTTTGTAGCATACTTTTGTGGTTACAAACACAAAAAAAAAAAACAGAAAACTAAAGCATATTTTCAAGGTTAGAAATGCTTATGTGATAATTTTGTCTAAAGCTGTGATTATGAAAAAACCCCAAAAATATGCTATAGTTTGGAGATCTACCGAAGAGTTAACCAAAACCCGTATTTGAAAAGGATTTGGTATTTGTAAGCATTTTGGATTAATTTTAATGATGACCACTTCTGATTACCAAATCAAGGTCAATCTTTTATAAGTTTAGCTACCAAAACTTGGATCGAGAGTACTCTTTCACCATTAACCAAATTTTAAAAAATTTTATATTCTTCTGAATTTTAAGATTTTAAAATTTTTTCTTATTAAAATTTAAATTCTAATTAATATCTTCAATATTTACAAGAAAAAAAAAATTTTAAATCTTAAAATTCGAAAGGATATGAAATTTTTAGAAATTAGGTGAATAGTGAAAGAGTACTCCCGAATCAAGCGCAATAATTTTGTTAGATTAAAGATAAAAACGAAGTATATCTTTGGGTTTGTAAATATTCTCAAAAACGTGTAGCATACTTTTGGGACTAAAAAAATACCAAAAGGTGTAGTATAATTTTGTTATAATAAAAATCAGGTAAATTTGTTTTAAGTCCATACTATTCTATCAAGCACTAATGTTTAATTTTGAACAAAAAAAATTTTCTATAATTTTTTTAAAATTATAGTTAAAAACGAAGTATACTTTTGAGATTGTAAGTATTCTTAAAAAGGTGTAGCATACTTTTGAGATTATAGAAATAAAAAAAAGTGTAGCATAGTTTGGTGATAGTATAAATCAGCTAAATTTGTTCAAAGCGCGTCCAAACACCCAATTCTGACCGATCTACGACTTTGGGTCTAGTTTTCGAACGCGCACTACTGTTCGGTTGGCCCCAACTTTTGTGATGTTAAAACTCAACAAAATTAAACACAATTTTGGTTTATAAATACCTCTAAGAACGTAGTATACTCTTGTGAGTAAAAAAAATCTAAAAAAAGTGTAGCATACTTTGGATATTATAAAAATACCAAAAAATTAAATATACTTTTGTGATAGTAACTTCCCTTAAAATAGTGTTGCATACTTATGTGATTAAAAAAATACCATAAAATGTAGTATGATTTTGTGATTATGAAAACCTAAAAAAACGTAGTATACTTTTGTGAAAACTTAAAACTTACAGTACTTTAACATGTGTGCATAAGTTTAGATTTTATTTTAACTTTTGTTTAAGTGAGGTTTTCAAAAATATTTTAAGGAATATTTTAGAATTAAACCACATTTCAGCTGTTTAAATTCCAAAAAAGCGGATTTTAAAATGTTTCCCAAACAAATACAAATTCCAACCCCTACCTTAAAAAAACGTGTAAAAACAAAACTTAAAATTAGTGCGGTGGTCAAAAGAGATAATCATTTTGAAAAAAAGGGAATAATTCCCCAAGATCGACCGCCAACAATTTTTAATTTCTTTTTCTTTTTTACTAAAGCGGAAAAATATTTTATTTTTCTTTAGAAGAGTCCCTCATGGAGAGGACTTTGGTTATACTGAAATATTTTCTCAGCTATTCTATATATTTGTATTGGTAAGAATCCCAAAAAATGTAGCATACTTTTGGGCTTATGAAAAAATCAGAAAAGTGTAGCATACTTTTGTGATTGTTAAAAATCCAAAAAGTGTAGCATACTTTTGTGATTATAAACTCTGCAAAAAAACAAAGAATACTTTTAAAAGCATGGGCAATTGTTTTAAGAACTAAATACGTTTATAATTTTAGACCTTATTTTAGATTCTGTTCTGTAAAAAAATGTGTGCATAATTTTCGATTTAAAGTTTGTATTTTGCGAGGTTTTCAAAAATATTTTAAGGAATATTTTAGAATTAAACCACATTTCAGCTGTTTAAATTCCAAAAAAGCGGATTTTAAAATGTTTCCCAAACAAATACAAATTCCAACCCCTACCTTAAAAAAACGTGTAAAAACAAAACTTAAAATTAGTGCTGTGGTCAAAAGAGATAATCATTTTGAAAAAAAGGGAATAATTCCCCAAGATCGACCGCCAACAATTTTTAATTTCTTTTTCTTTTTTACTAAAGCGGAAAAATATTTTATTTTTCTTTAGAAGAGTCCCTCATGGAGAGGACTTTGGTTATACTGAAATATTTTCTCAGCTATTCTATATATTTGTATTGGTAAGAATCCCAAAAAATGTAGCATACTTTTGGGCTTATAAAAAAATCAGAAAAGTGTAGCATACTTTTGTGATTGTTAAAAATCCAAAAAGTGTAGCATACTTTTGTGATTATAAACTCTGCAAAAAAACAAAGAATACTTTAAAAAGCATGGGCAATTGTTTTAAGAACTAAATACGTTTATAATTTTAGACCTTATTTTAGATTCTGTTCTGTAAAAAAATGTGTGCATAATTTTCGATTTAAAGTTTGTATTTTGCGAGGCAAAAATTAAACCACATTTCAGTTGTTTGGGTCTTACAAGATCATCTTAGAAAATTTGTCAAAAATACATTTAAATGCCAAAAGAAACATTACAAAAATATGGAGGATTTTTTTTCTAATTAGGAGAGTCCCTTATGGAGATTCGATAAATTTTTGTTGGTTAAAATCCAAAAAAACGTTGCATACTTTTGTGCTTATGATAAAATCCAAAAAGTGTAGCATACTTTTGTAATTATTAAAACTTCAAAAATTGTAGCATACATTTTTAGCTTCTAATCTGTGAAAACTAAAAATTTTAAACAACGTGTGTATATAATTTTATACACTTTTTAACTTTTGTTTAAGTGAGGTTTTCAAAATTATTTTAAAGTTTGCTATAGCCAGGAAAATCCCAAAAATAAAATCCCATATCAGCTGTTTGGGTCTCAAAAGATCGGCTTAAACTTTTTTTCCAAAACACATCTAAATTCTAACTTCTCCGTTAAAAAATAAAAATTGTAAAGCCAAACTAAAAATTAGCGGTAGTCGGCTTAAAAAATGTTACATTTTTTACGGGAGACAAACATTGTAAAAAATGGAATTTCCCCCAAGGCCGAACGCCAAAAAATTTTTTTTTTTTCTATTTAACTAAAGAGGAGTCCCTCATGAAGATGACTTCAGCTTTTACTGAAACATTCGGTCATCTCTTTTATACATTTGTGTTGGTAAAAGTCCCAAAATAACGTAAATAATAACTTTTGTGATTATCAAAAGTCTCTAAAAACATAGCATACTTTTGTGGTTACGAAATATCGAAAAAGTGCAGCATACTTTTGTGATTATTAGCTCTGTAAAAAAACATAAAACATATAAATTTTTTATATTTTAAGAGGTAAAAACTAAACCTGATTTCAGCTGTTTGGGTCCCAACAGATCGGCTTAAAAAAATTGTTAAAACTGCATTTAAATTCGAAATTGTGACAAAAATATGGAGATGTTTTTTCTTTTTTCTTTAAGGGTGTTCCTTATGGAGAGTATTTATTACTAAATAATAGACATTCCGTCAGATCTTCTATACATTTGTGTTGGTTAATATCCCAAAAAAACGTAGCATACTATTATGATTATAAAAATTCAAAAAAAACGTAGCATACTTTTGTGATTATGAAAAACCCAAAAAGTGTAGCATACTTTTGTGATTACAATTTCTGCAAAAAAACTTACAATACTTTAAAGAGCATGTGCAATTTTTTTTTTAAAACCTAATACGTATGTTTATAATCTTAGACCTTGTTTAGCTTCTGTTCTTTTGAGGTTTTTGCAATTATTTTAAAGTTTTTTTTTGTATATTTCTAAAAGTGGCATACATAATTTATGCAATTACACTAATTGCCATATGTAACCATATAATCCAAACAAAGTGCATATGATTCATATGTATCCTTATGTTTTTTTTCCAACCATACGTAGCAGGCCCATTTAGCACAAGAGTCTTTATGTTTTGTGTTCCCTTTTTTTTCAAATTCCCCTAAAAGCCTGCTAAAATAATGGCTACAAATGCAATTACTGACACATCTCTCGTTTAAACACTAGCACACATCACATGGAGCTTTAATGCTGAAAATTGTAATATTTTTTTTTTTGCCCTTAGAAAGTACTTGTCATCATATTTGTGGAAGATTATGTTAAAGACATCATGATCCTAAATGATGAATAGTTGGAATGCAGGAATGAATGACTGATACTGAGGTTTTGGTCAGTTTGAATTGGTTTGTGTTTGGTGTTTTTTTTTTGTTTTTTCGTCAAAAAAAAAACCCAAGAGACTTGTTATTTCATTTCAAACATGATTGTTCAATAAAACATAGTTTCATGTTGACAACGCATGTTAGCTAGAGGACATTTGCACTATGACATTTAGAAAGTGTTTAATTTTTTTTGTATTTATGTGCTTTAATGTGTTTTCAATGAACTATTTACAAAAGCTATTATTATTAAAGCATTAAAAGCAATAATTTGAATATTTAAAAAAAGTAAAGCATACCTGTCAGCTGCTGATTAAATGATGATATTTTGAAAATTTTTTCTTGAATAAACTTAAACGATTATTTTCGTTTGTAAATTGTTAAAATTTGAAAAAAAAATGTCGGTAAGTTGTTAAATCAATTGATTTTTATTGAATCAAATTTTAGAAATTATAAAAAAAATATTTGGTGTCCCAAAGCACATTTTTTGTTATGAAGCCATTGTTAATTCATTAAATCATATTTTTTTGGTAATCATTTTAATTTTACAATTTAAATTCCCTTAAAATTTATTAAATAAACTACAACCACAATTGTATGCTTCAATATAATACTAAAATCTTGGCCTAAAAGTATGCTATACAAATAATACAACATGAATTTGGCAAAAACTCAATATCAAATGCCAATAAATGATATGTTTATTTATAAAAACATATAATTTTATCATGAACTGGTAGATATTTATATATTTAATTGATTTATATGTGCAATTGAGTGGCTTAAAATTGTATAAATAATTAAATTTTAAATTGTTTATTTGAAATAATTGTTTTCAAGAATATGTACTTTAATAAATTTATAAAATATTTTAAATTTATAAATTTATTTGTAAAATTTAACTTAAAATATTTTAATACATATACTAAACTATTAGTTTTGACTTTACAATTCATTAGTTTAAAGTAATTATTTAAGAGCATACTTTAAGGAGAATTTAAATAAAATATGTTTGTTAGATTTTTCTATATAAAAGTAGTTAAAAATAATTAATTACATACTAAATTAAGAATTATAAGCAATTAGTAAATATTAAAACTATTTAACTACAAAAAAATTGAGAAAACTTAATGCTTGCAAAAATATTTACTAAAAGTATGCAGCAAAAAGTTGCATACTAAAAGTATGCTACACATTTTTGTTTTTACTATAAAAGAAGATTTTTATTTTTTTGTGTTTTTAAGGCAAAAGGCAGCAATTCCATAAACGATTCCTAAATAACTTTAAATATAAAAAAATTTTTACATAATTCTTAAATGTTTTTTAAAAATCTGAAATTTTAACTAAATCATGACTTTTCACCATTTGTGTTTACAAAGTACTCATACACAAAATTAAATGCTTTTATGTATATATTTTTTTTTGCAATGCTTGCTTAAGGACTTTATGTATATCCTGCTTAATGTAAAACGGTTTTTGATATTAAGAAAATATACCATAAAACAATGCCAAAAAAAAAAAAAAATATATAGCAATCAACCTGTTAAAAGTCAATAAACAGTGAAGTGAAATAAAGAAAACAATCAATAGATTGATTCCTTCAGGGATAACAACATTATATCACAAAGTCTTTAAACAAAAAACTACGGTAACTATAGCATATATAATAGGGGAAGTCACGACAGATTTATTTTTGTGACGCTGACAGATCCCCTACAAAACTTTTGTGATTATGAAAATCCTAAAAAGAAAATTCCAATAATTTAGTAGCATACTTTTGTGATTGTAAAAAATCTAAAAAAAGTGTAGCATACTAATTTGGTTATAAAAATACTAAAAAATGTAGTGTAATTTTAAGATTAGAAAAACCTCTGAAAGTGTAAGATCATCAGCTTAATATTTCCTAAACGATTTAAAATACCAATTTCTGGTAGAAACCAGTTTTTGATCCAAACTGAGCTGAAAGTGTAGCATACTTTTGTGTCTTTTAAAAATACCAAAACATTTCGTATAATTTTGTTATTATGAAAACCTCAAAAAACCTAAAAGAGGAATGTGACGCTTTTATATATCAGCGCGTGTAAAAATTTATTTGATCTTATCTGATGTGTTCATATGTGTTCATATTTGTTCATAAATGATTGTATCTGATTGCATATAATTATATCTGAAATGGCGAAAATCGAGATCTAATATTATCTCGGATTCGGTCAACATTCCCGACTACAAAAAAATAATACGGCGCCATATCTCATTTGATCCCAAAAATGGAGGATCCAAAAATATATGATTATATCTGATAAGTAAAAGTTGATATAATTAGATCCCAAAAATGGAACGGTAAATATTATCAAATTTGATATCCCGAGTAAAAATAATTTAATATGATCTTATATACTTTTATATAGTTATGTTATTTCGTATATGATCATGTCTGACACTATGTATTGCAAGATAAATTTATATAATCAATTTTGATGTACGATTTTTTTAAGATATCGCCATACATAACAATATGTTTTAACATCTGGTCCCATTCATCATTCCAAATTTTCAAGTGTTTTATATAAGATTTTATATGCCTCCATTTTTTTTAATTTTTCTAGGTTTTTTCCAAGAACATATTTTTATCTCGAATATTTTCAAAGAGTTTTACATAAAATTTCATATGACTCCATATTTTTTATTTTTCTAAGTTTTTTCAAGCACAGCTTTTTTATCACGAATATTTTCTATATGACCCGAGTAAAAATTTTCTGATATAATCATATATAATTTGATACAATCTTTTATGAGTTAATATGCTTCCGTATAAATTTATATAAAATTATATCTATCATTTTTATACGGTTGATCCACTTTATATGGTTAGATATTGCTCCATATATGATTAGATTCGTATTTTGGTTTTGCTCATCAAATTGTATAAAAATAGATATTATAAGAACCCACCCATTGGAACCCACAAGGCAATAGAAGAGTTGGTAGGCCATCTAATACGTGGAGACGGACGGTGCAACACGAAGCTCGCTTGATGGAAAAATCTTGGTCCGAAATTAAAACGCTAGCACAAGACAGATCTGAATGGAGACATTTTGTTGTGGCCCTTTGTTCCAGCCTGGAACTATAGGAATTAATATATATGGACTTTTGTCATTAACTTTTAACGCTTGTGATATTTTACTAATTTTACTAATAACTACAGACGGACAGACGGACGGACGGACGGACATCGCTAGAATGTCTTAGAATCGATCACTGATCATAAATATATATACTTTATGGGGTCCTAGACCGATATTTTGATGCGTTACACACGGAATGACAAAGTGAGTATACCCTCATAATGTAGTTGGAGGGTATAAAAATTTTGTTAAATCCTTAAATAAATTTTTATAAAAATAAACTTTCTAAAATTATTTAGGTAAAGTTTAAGGCCTTTTAAAGGGTCAAAGAGTTTTGTTTTAAGTTTTTAAGTTTAGCTTGTATAGATATTAAATTAATTTGTTAATCTGAAATTTAAAGTAAACTTTTAGGAGTAATCAAAATAATTGCATATGTCAAGACAAAAACAATTTATGAATTCTATTTTAATAAATAATGGGCCGTACCTAAAAAAATAAAAATTATATTTTAACAAAAGTTTTTATTTTCAATTTAAAAAAAAATAATTTAAAAAAAAATTTTAATTTAAAAATTTTCAATTTTGATTTAAAAATTTTCAACTTTGATTACAAAATTTTCAATTTTGATTTAAAAATTTTTAATTTTTATTTAAACATTTTCAATTTTGATTTAAAAATGTTCAATTTTGATTTAAAAATGACTTTTTATTATTATTTTTAAATTAATAGAAATTACACTGTTCAACACATTTGAGTTGACTGCGTTAGACCAAAAAAATTAAAATACCCCAATAGTAGACTAAAACAATAAAAGGATTTTGGTTACTTACTTACAGTTTTTTTATGGCCCACTGAAGTTTTTCAAAGCCGTGTGGAATAAGTGAAATAAATGATGTAAATAAACTTTTATTTAAATAAAAAAATGTTCTTAGAATATTTTTGCGTCAAATTTCACTAGGGGTCGTCAAAGGTTTTAAGTTTGTGAGGCATACGTAACAAAAAGAAAATATTTAAAGTACGGCAGAGGTCATTTGGGGTCACTTTCCGCTTCGGTTAATAAAATCATTTCTTATGATTTTTGCACTTTAGTATTACAATTTTATCATTATTTAAATAATATTTTAATACCCACGCCCACAAAAGGGGCAGGCAAAAAAAAAACAAGTAAAAAAGTTAAATTCGACCTTGCCGAATGTTGTGATACCCTCCACAATTTCAAAAAGATTATTGCAAAAAACTTTATTTAAAAGGAAATTACTTTTGAAAAAAAAAAAATCCTGGAAAAAAAAATTCCGCGAAAAAAAATGTTGGTAAAAAAAAAAAAATCCGCGATTTTTTTCTTTCTTTGTCAAAAATATGTTCGTACTTGTTTAAATACCATTTGGTGTTCAATTATGTTCACATTTGTCAACCAGAAGCCGAGTTAAAGGATTTTGTATTTTAAGGTTATGTTGAATGTACTGAAATTTTTTAGGTGTGCTAACATTTTCGTTCATAACTTTTGAAACGCTGAACCGATATCGCTCAAATGCAATACCAAACTTCTCGGGAGAACTTCCAATTAATATGTTAAGTTTCAGTCATCCCTGTGCAATATTTTGTCCGTGATAGCATTTTCCACAGACAGACAGACAGTCAGACGGGCAGACGGACATCGCTAGAATGTCTTATAATCGATCGGGCATCATGAATATATATACTTTATGGGGTCCCAGACCGATATTTCGATGAGTTACAAATGGAATGACAAACTTATATAAACCCTCTATCACTAAGTGGAGGGTATAAAAATAAATGTTGTAATCCCTGGGGTCCAAGTGCAGGACTAAGAACATCTTCCGCACAGAAAAAAATATGGAGGAAACAAATTTGAGTAACCACTTGTTTAAATTTAAAAACAAAAATTGAGTAATTTTTTAACTGACGCAATTAAAAATTTACTTAAAAATTTTAAAAACAATTTAAGTAAATAATTTAATAAAAATTTAATAGTTTTTTTAATTTTTTTTAAACTCTCATAGTTTTTTGAATTCTCGTTTAGTTTATAGTTTTTTGTGTATGTATATGAAAGCTTGTAATCATCTTTATAAAATTTTCCTATGTTATTGCGACATAAATATGTTTGGTAAAGTTTGAAAAAACAAGTTTTTTGTTGTTTTTTTGTAAAAAAATTAAAAACTTTTTTAAACTTTAAAAAAATAAATAGATAAATTTTGAGTAAATTTTTAATTGTGTCAATTAAAAATTTACTCAATTTTTTTTCAAACATTTAATAAATTTTTATTAAAAATTTACTCAATACTATTGATCCGTTTACTGATGCAAAATTGAGTAATTTTTTACTCAATGGTATTAAAAATTTACTCAAATATTTTTTTTATTTTTTTCTGTGCGACATTAAAATGTTACATTTGTTTAACAAAAGTATAATAAAACCTGTAAAAAATAGAGTTTTTAAGAGGTTGGTTTAGTTCCTTAAGGGGAAAATTGTTCCCCCTGGTGCGATTTTGCCCATCTCCTAACTTAACCAGCCTATAACCATAAAAACATATTTATACCAAACTTTAAGAGTCTACACTCAAAGAACTGTAAAACAATTTGTCATAAAAGTTCGTCCAATTAAACTTTTTAACGAAGTTTTCATAAATATTATGAAAATTTTCATAAATATAATGAAATGTTTCATAAATACTATGAATATTTATGAACCATTTCATAAATATAATGAAACTGTTTCATTGGACGAACTTTTATGATGAGTTTCATTATATTAACGAAGCTTTTTCTTTGTGTGTAGCTTTTTTATGTTGGACAAGTATCGTGTTGGACGGACCGACATCGCTTAAAAAATCTTAAAATCGATCACTGATCAATTATATATTCTTTATGGGGTCCTAGACCGATATTTCGATGCGTTACACACGGAATGACAAAGTGAGTATACTTTTGCTAAATGACCAATTAAATGCAAGCAACTTTATAAAGAGTTTTTGAAAATTGTTACTTTAAAAATATTATCGTAATGATTACCGAAAAAAAAATTGACCTCGAGCTAGGTGTAATCTTTCTCAAAATTACATTATTTATTTTAAAAATTTATTTCATTGTTTAAAAATTTATGATTTTTATTTTAAAATCTCAAATTTTGATTTAAAAGTGTTAAAATTGAGCTTTAAGTGCTTAAATTTGAATTAAAAATTTTCAATTTTGGTTTAAAAAATTTTAATTTTAATTTTAAAATTTTCAATTTTGATTTAAAAAATTTTATTATACCCTCCACTAGTGATAGAGGGTATATATAAGTTTGTCATTCCGTTTGTAACTCATCGAAATATCGGTCTGGGACCCCATAAAGTATATATATTCATGATGCACGATCGATTTTAAGACATTCTAGCGATGTCCGTCTGTCTGTCTGTGGAAAATGCTGTCACGGACTAAATATTGCACAGAGATGACTGAAACTTAACATATATATTGGAAGTTCTCCCGAGAAGTTTGGTATTGCATTTGAGCGATATCGGTTCAGCGGTTCAAAAAGTTGTGAACGAAAATGTAAGCACACCTCAAAAATTTCAGTACATTCAACATAACCTAAAAATACAAAATGCTTTAATTCGGCTTCTGGTTGAGATATGTGAACATAATTGAACACCAAATGGTATTTAAACAAGTACGAACATATTTTTTGACAAAAAAAGAAAAAAATCGCGGATTTTTTTTTTACCAAAATTTTTTTTCGCGGAAATTTTTTTTTAAAATTTATTTTTTTTTTCAAAAGTAATTTCCTTTTAAATAAAGTTGTGGAGGGTATCACTACATTCGTCAAGGCCGAATTTAACTTTTTTACTTGTTTTTGAATTAAAAATGTCTTTTGATTAAAATATTATCGATTTTTGTACAGAATTATCAATTATGTATTTTAAAATTGTTTTTTATTCGACCTTTGCAATTTAATTATAAAAATAAAATATTTGAGCTCGAGGCCTGGATTGTTCTTTAACTAAAATTCTTCCTTATTAATTTCCAATATTTCGCTACTCTTCGAGTAGCATCCTCAGGGAGTATCTTTAATTTAAATATAAAAACAATACAAATTATAATTACCTTTTGTATTGTTTTTATATTTAAATTAGAGATACTCCCTGAGGATGCTACTCGAAGAGTAGCAATATATTGGAAATAATAAAGAAGAGTTTTAATTAAAGATCAATCCAGACCTCGAGCTCAAAAGTTTTATTTTTATAATTATCAATTATGTTTAAAAATAAATAAATAAAATTTTTTCTTAAAAGAGCCTGCTTGTTCAAGATTTTAAAATATATTTTCATTTATTTTTTAAATTTTCCTAATATTGCACAGAAAATAGTATCGTATATTTTATTTTCATTAAAATTTTAATTGTTTTTTAATTTAATATCAATTAAATTTTTAATTAATATAATTAATTGTTTAATTAAATTTTTAGCTTTACTTATTTTTATACCCTCCAACCACAGTATGGGGGTATACTCACTTTGTCATTCCGTTTGTAACGCATAGAAATATCGGTCGGGGACCCCATAAAGTATATACATATATTATTGATCAGTGATCCATTCTAAGACATTCTAGCGATGTCCGCCTGTCCGTCCGTCCGTCCGTCCGTCGGTCTGTGGAAGACACGATACAGTCCAAAATAAAAGAGATAGACTCCTGAAAATTGGCAAGAATGTGTCATTTGGTCATAGGCCGGCTAAGTTCGGAAATGGGTAAAATCGGATAAGGGGCAAAAAAGTTCCCCCTTAAAGAACTAAAAAACCCCTTAAAAACCAATTTTTTACAGCTTTTTTTTGAATTTTTGTTAAACAAATGAAATCTTTTTATGTCAGAAGGAGTTAAAAGTCAAACACTTAGACCCCGGGGGGCAACAAAATATTTTTGTTTGTCACGCCCCCTTTTGTGGGCGTGGATTAAAAAAAAAACATTAAAATTATGAGAAAACGGTATAACTAAAGTTCAAAAGGCATAATAAATAATTTAGTAAACATTTATCGCGTTGGGGAAGGGCGCACCCCCACCCCCTATATATATTATTGATCTATGATCGATTATAAGTCATTCTATGAATGTCCGTCCGTCCGTCCGTCCGTCTGTATAAAACACGATTCAGTCCAAAATAAGAGAGATAGACTCCTGAAAATTGGCAAGAATGTGTCATTTGGTCATAGGCCGGCTAAGTTCGGAAATGGGTAAAATCGGATAAGGGGCAAAAAAGTTCCCCCTTAAAGAACTAAAAAACCCCTTAAAAACCCATTTTTTACAGCTTTTTTTTGAATTTTTGTTAAACAAATGAAATCTTTTTATGTCAGAAGGAGTTAAAAGTCAAACACTTAGACCCCGGGGGGCAACAAAATATTTTTGTTTGTCACGCCCCCTTTTGTGGGCGTGGATTAAAAAAAAAAACATTAAAATTATGAGAAAACGGTATAACTAAAGTTCAAAAGGCATAATAAATAATTTAGTAAACATTTATCGCGTTGGGGAAGGGCGCACCCCCACAGAGCCCCCTCCCCCCCCCATAAACGTCTCTGATTTTTTTATGCATTTTAACATGTTGGAGGGTATCAAAGATTCGGCACAGCCGAATTTAACACTCTCACTTGTTTTTTGTTTTGTTTTGTTTTCCGTGTGTGCGAGTATATGTTTATCTCTTGCATTGTTTTACAAAAACAAATACAGAAGTATAAACAGTCTGTTGAAAGTTTTATTTCTCATATAGATTTTTGAATTCTCATTTTGTTTATAGTTTTATGTGTACGTATATAAAAGGTTTATACCTAACTTTATAAAATTGTCTCATTGACTTTACGCCATAAATATATTTGGTAAAGTTTGAAAAAATATTTTTTTAAACCTTTTTATTTAAAAAAATTTTTTTTTTTAATTATTTATTTTTGAAAAAATAAATTATTTTTTTTTGAATTTATACAATTAAAATTTTAATTTGTTTCAAAAAAAAATTTTTAATTAAATTTTTAATTTATATAAATAAAATTTTAATTATTATACCCTCCAACCATAGTATGGGGGTATACTCACTTTGTCATTCCGTGTGTAACGCATCGAAATATCGGTCTAGGACCCCATAAAGTATATATTTTATTCATCAGTGATCGATTCTAAGACATTCTAGCGATGTCCGTCGGTCCGTCTGTAGAGGATACGATACAGTCCAAAATAAAAGAGCTATACTTCCGAAGTTTGGCACGAATATGTCTTATATTCCTAGGAAGATTAAGTTCGGAAATGGCCAAAATCGGACCAAGGGGAAAAAAGTTCCTCCTTGGAGAACTAAACCAACCTAAGAAAAACCGCATTTTTTGCAGGGTTTTTTGTACTTTTGCTAAGCAAATGCAACATTTTTATCTCAGATGAAGTTCAAAATCGCAAGGGGAAGGTGCTCCCTAACGTCTCCCACTCTCACTTGTTTTTTTCAATTACACTTTCACTTTTTTTTTTTTTTGAATTTTAATTAAATTTTTTAATTTATAGTTTTAAGTTTTTAATTAACAAAATATCCAATTATTTTTAATTAACGACATACAAATATTTTTAATTTATATGCATTTTTGGGATTGGTCCGGATTTAATTAATTTTTTAATTAAATCTACGAATATAAGGGTATAAAAGAGGGTATAAAAGATTCGGCAAAGCCGATGTAACACTCTCACTGGTTTTTTATTTTTTTTACATTTTGGAGGGTATAAAAGATTCGGCATAGCCGAATTTAACACTCTCACTTGTTTTTTTCAATTACACTTTCACTTTTTTTTTAATTTTAATTAATTTTTTTAATTTATTGTATTAAGTTTTTAATTAACAAATATCCAATTATTTTCAATTAACGACATACAAATATTTTTAATTTATATGGGCATTTTAGTGATTGGTCCGGATTTAATTAATTTTTTAATTAAATTTACGATTTTTTAATTAAAATTTTTAGTGTTTGGTCCGGATTTAATTAATTTTTTAATTAAATATACGAATTTTTTAATTAAATTTTTTTTTTTATTTTTTTCTGTGTGATAAAACTATTTTACTTCTCTGCTATCTTTTATAAATATTTTACTTGTTTTTGTACGTGTTAAATATAAATTGAACAAATTGAAAACATCATTGAATCTTCTTCAAACCAATTATCAAATACCTGAAGGGCAGTTATTGATAATTAAAAATGTTTTCTAAAACAAATAGTTTTAATAACAGAAACTAAAATACTACAGGAAAGTAAAACTATTTGAATAAAAGACAAAAAAAACTATTTGAAAATGTTTGAAAAATTTATTTTAACTATAGACTCCTAAAGGTATACTATAAAAAACACAAAATTGAATAACTACAAGATACACTCAAAATATTTTGTAGGCAAAAACAAAAGAAAAACACACTTAAAACAAGTGAATAAACAATTGAAAACCATCCCAGTAATTATTCATTTATTTTAACAAACATCAACATTTATTTTTTACTGTTGACAAAATTTTCTAAAATAAATAACATTAAACATTAAAAAATTACGGTTTTTTCACTCTTTTTTACTAACATATTCGAAAAAAATAACCTACGAAAACATTAAAAATTAATGATAGTTCTGTTATTTTTACCAACAAATTCCAAAAAAATAACCTACGAAAACATTAAAAATTAATGACTCCGTAGGTTATTTTATACAATTTTCTATTGAAATATTTTTTTAAAAATTTTTAATAAAATTTTGGGGAATCGATCCCGCAACCAACTACATTCTGGCCAGACACTCTACCCATCGTGCCAAAGTCACTTGATACAAACATGTTTTTATATTTCTATAAATAATTTTTTGATTTTTTTTTCTACAAAAAAATTTCTGACTTGTGTAGGTAAAAACAAATGATATTTCATTAAAAAATACCAACAATTTAAAAAAAAATTACTTACAAAAATCATTAAAAATTTAAAGAATAATCAGTAGTTTTTACCTACAGAACAAAAATAAATGACTTTAAAAATTAAATATGAATGAAAGTCTTTATTTTTTAGTGTGTTATTTTTGAAACAAAAGACAGAAGAAGTCATTAATAAAAACTGAACATCAAACAAATGTTTTTGCTTTTAAAAACGACTAAACGGAAAACTTTTTAAATAAACTACAAACAGTTAATGACATAATTTTTTGAGTGTATGCTACAGAAATTTAAATAATTACAAAATACAGCAGTTGGTAGATATGAGAGTGGCCCCGTCCAAAAATTATTTCATATTTTAGAAAAAAAAGGCAATGTCATGAGCCACACTAATTGAGTTTTTATAATCAGAACTCATGGCTTTTACATGTTTTAGCACCAAATATTGAAAAAGTTAGTGCTGTTTTTTTCTTTTTTGAGAATCCTGGCTAGGAAAAATAACACACTTACTATGTAGTACAGCAATGAAACGTAAAAAATTATCTAATTTGTATTTTAACTTGTTCAACTAATTGGATAGTATATTTAACTACTGGTGTCTAAATTGTATATCGAGGGTTTATATTCAAAAAGTGATAACTGCAATTTTGTGAAACATGTACTTTTAGTAGAAATCTAAGCTCCGATTTAGTTGTCTTTAATGATATTTAAGGTTACGATAAAATTGTTTCATTTATTTTCAAAATTATTTTTTAAAAATTTTTTGAATGCATATATTTAGGCAGATAAAAAAATCATACTATTATATTTTACCATATAAAACTCTCGCGAAATTTTTTCCATTTTTTGGCCATATAAGTATTATTGTTTTCTTATCCAACAATTATCTTATCCAATAATTTTTCGACATTTATATCCCCTTTTCTTAAAATGCCAAACATCATACTTAATATAATTTTGTAGCGCCTAAAAGTATGCACACCTTTCTTACACAATACATTGAAAACCGTTACAATTGACTTTTATTAAGTCAAATCGCTATGTTTTGCCTGTCCTGCGAAGTTTGGATTTTGTAGATAGCACTTTTTGAATATAAGCCCTCCGTACAGTGTTCATTTTATAAATATTTACTAATTACATGTAGCTAAAGTTTTGATATCATGATGATGTTAACAGGGTAATAACAAGAAATGAGAGAATATTTAATTTAAAAACAGTAACACTTAATGAGTGTTAACGTCATGACGCGACATAATGTTTTAATTTAATAACAAAAATTTTCTGTTTTTTTGTAAATTTGTAACATTAACTAAAAATAGAGCATAATTATTTTAAAAATATAAAAACTTAAATTTAAAATGGTGGAAATAATTCAAGGTAAGATATTAAGGGTAGAAGGGGGGAACATTTTACTGTCTTTGTTTCTAACTTTAATTATTTATTATATCCACGGCCACAAATCGGATGTGCACACCAAACATGTAATTTTAAAGTCCCCTTGATCCAAGTTCTCGGCAATGAACTTCTACACACAAATAAAAAGCTTCATTAATATAATAAAACTCATCATAAAAGTTCGTCCAATGAAACTGTTTCATTATATTAATGAAAGTTTTCATAAATATTCATATCCATTTTATTATATTTATGAAAGTTTCGAGCTCGAGGCCCAAAAATTCTATTTATGATATTCTCATAATATCTTATTTATTGCTTATTTATTGCATAAAAAAAGTTACTCATCTCATATCAAAGTACATCTGTACAAGATCTGCTAAGGCATAATCAGGAGATGTTAGAGAATCATTGGTGACCTGGCGATGATCCCTTAGTAAGGGATCATGAGTTGAGTACATGCTTTTAATCAATAAATAAACAAGCAAGCTATTGTGAGAATATCAAAAACACAATTTTTGGGCCTCGAGCTAGAATATTTATCTAATCAAATATATATGTAAAGCCCAATAAACACATTTTTGATAATTTTTAACAAAAGTAAAAACAAATTAGTAAAAAATGTTTATTTTTAGAGGTTAGTTTAGTTTTTAAAAAATAAAGTTTTACCTCTTCTCTGATATTCCCCATTAAAGGACTTAACCAGTCTGTGATCATAAAATATCCTCGTGCCAAACTTCAGAGGTCTAGCTCTTTTGGTTTAGACTTATTGGTACCTTGGTACTTTTTGGTACTTTTTTGGTACCTTGGTACTTTTTGTATCTCCTAAAATAATTAACATACTATCCTCCTGCAAAAAAAAAAACAATCCTAATAAAGGACAATGTAGAAAATTCCAACGTAAGGAAGTTAAAATTCTAATTTAAAGGGGTTAGTTAGGGTGAAAAAGTACTTTGCTACTTTTTGCAACTACTTTGGTATTTTTTATGACAAATGACTCTTAAACTCTAAGATTTGGCACATGATATTTTCAAGAGAAGTTAACGACCTTAGAAAGCAATATTTTTAAAAATTTTCAGTTTAAGGAGTGTTTCATTATATTGACAGGGTTGTCTCGGGCGTAGGGGCCGAGGGGTAAATAAGTTGAAAGAAGCGACGAGAGTGGTGTATGGAAAAGAAGTTTTTCTTCCGATTTTGAACGTCTGGGCAAATTTTTTTCTGTTAGGTTAAACACTTAACACTCACTCACGCTCACAACAGGAATTTTTGAATCACGCACACTCAATCACGAACATATTTTTTCTATTCACACTCACTCATAATCACGTGAGTAAATTTAATACAACTCACACTCACGTGCACTCACGCAAGCTTCACTCACACTCACGTTGACTAACACTTGCGAAACTCTTATTTATAAAAACAAAAATTCAAAAACTAAAATTTCAAAAATCTTTTAAAGTTTTCAGCAAAATTTACAGTGCAGTGAAATTTTAAATTTTTTTTTGCTTTTTTCGGGACGAAATCTTAAGTTAAACCAAATTTTACAATTTTTTTGTTGCTTTTTTTGGTATGAAAGGAAATATAAAGAGAAAATAAATGACGCAAACTCACGAAAAAAAAAATCGGCTCACTCACGCAATTTTTTTCTTCACTCACACTCACTCACAATCACGTGAGTAAAATTGAATTCAGTCACACAAACGCGTGATCACGCGTGAATCACGCTCTAGTCTGCTCATGTGCCCATCTCTATTATTAATCCGTCGATCACAGTTTTGGATTTAAAAAAAAACAAGTAATAGTGTTAAATTTTATACCCTCCAACATATCAAAAAAATACAGGTGCACTTTGTTTGGGGGGGGGGGGGGGGGGGCTTTGGCGGGAGCTGTGGAAACACCTCCTCCACGAGAAAAATGTTTACATTTTCCTTTATTATGATTTTTGCACTAATGTTATACAATTTTATCAATATTTAAACTATTTCTTTAAATCCACGCCCTAAAAAAAAAAATTTGTTTGTATTCCTTCGGGTCCTAGTGCAGGACTCTGAACTTCTTCTTGCCTAATTTTTTCTTATTTATTTACCAAAAATAAAAAAAGATATAAAAAAAATTTCATTTTTTTCAGAGGTTGGATTAGTTCTTCAAGGGGGAACTTTTCCCCTTGGTTCGATTTTGCCCATTTAGAAACTTAATGGCGGGGAAAAAAACCTAAATTTTTTAGTCCTTCCAGTCCTAGTACTCTGAATTTCTTCTTGCTTAAATTTTTTTTTTATTTATTTAACAAAAATAAAAAAACACGTAAAAAAAATTTTATTTTTCAGAGGTTGGATCAGTTCCTCAAGGTGGAACTTTCCCGTAGTTATTATGTCATTTACAGTTTGTAGTTTATTTAAAAAAATTTACGTTTTGTCGTTTTTAAAAGAAAAAAACATTTGTTCAATGTTCAGTTTTATTATATGACTATTTTTGTTGTTTGTTTCAAAAATAACAACATAAAAAATAAAGATTTTCATTAGCATTCAATTTTTAAATTAATTTATTTTTGTTCTGTAGCTAAAAAAAATGAGATCCTTGTTTAATTTTAATGATTTGTGTACGTTTTTTTTTTAAATTTTTGGCATTTTTTAAAGACAAGTCATTAGTTTTTACCTACTTCTGTTGGTTATTTTTTTTTTTTAGACAAAAATTCAAAAAAATATTTATAGAAATATAAAAACATGTTTGTATCAAATGACTTTGGCACGATGGGTAGAGTGGCTGACCAGAATGTAGTTGATTGACGTATCGATTCCCCAATAATTTTATTAAATTTTTTTTTTTAAATAAAATTGAGTAGAAAAATTGTAAAAATAACTTACGAAATCATTATTTTTTAATGTTTTCGTATGTGTTTTTTTTTTGAATTTGTTGTTAAAAATAACACAACAATCATTAAAAAAAAATTTCAAAAGTTTTTTTTCTTGGCTTGAGACAAACCTTCATTTAAAATTTATTTGAGCCACATCCAATCATATTAACCTATGATGCCCTCCAATCAAAGTTTTGGTTTTTTAGAAAATTTTCCCAAAAACGCTAAACTTTGATGGAAGGACGCCATGGGATAAAATGTTTGGATTTGGCTAAATTAACTTTAAATGAAAGTTTGTCTCACGCTCTATGAAATAGTCAACAGAAAACAATTTGAATTTTTTTTAAATTTCTTGAGCACAGAAAAAAAACTCCATTTTTGAAAATTTTTTTGACAAATTTCAAAAGGCTATATCTCGAAAACAGATCGATCGTTTTGAGAAATATTTTGACATTCGTATTCAAATTTAATAAAAATAATGTATAAATATATATTTTTTTTAATTTTTAAAAAATTAAAAATTTAGGTGGACATTTTTCAAAAATCAAAAACTTTTGTCGAAGTTCGGCATGATTTAAAAAATTAGACTTGGCTCAAGTTAAGTTTAAAACAAGTTGTTTTTTAAATTTTCTACAGCAACACTAACATTAAATAAGAAAAAATAAAATATTTTTATGCTTTACAAAAAACGTTGCATATGTTCAGGCTGTGATATAGAAAAAAGAAATTGCATTTAAAAAGATAAAAAAAGAAAAAGAATAAACATAATAGCTTAAAAATAGCAAAAATATTAGCTGTATTACATACAACTCTTGTGGTATGTTTAAAAATAGAAAATACATTTTTGCAGCATACTTTTGTGGTTCCAAAAAAAAAAAAAAAGAAACCAGAAAAACTAAATGAAAGATTGTGTCAAGAAAGGGTCAAGGGAAATAAACGTTGAGCTATTTTTTAAAACGTTTTTTAAACGTAGGAAAAACCATTATTTTTTATAAATTTCAAATAGCGATATCTCGAATATCTTTCTAAAATTCCTTTTTGAGGTTTATAAAACATTATTGCATAGTTTAGGGCTCTGTTTCAATTTTTAAATGTCTATTTTTAAGCTCCCTTGTAATTGATATAAAAAATCTTCCTTGATTGTTAAATGTTCTCCATTTCTCTTAACTTTTTGCCAACAATTGTATTGTTCAGTGTCATTTAAATAAAATATGAAACCAATTCAATAATCTGAACAAAATTAAATTCTTCAAGTTTGCAAGTTGTAGCAACTATAAAATTATATAATTTTTCTATTTATTACTACACAAAAGAGGAAGATTCCTCGAGGGCATAATTTGATTTAACTACTATTTCTGGAAATTTCTATTTATTTTGTAAAATACAGATTACAGTGGGGGCGTTGAATAGGGACTCTTAAATCTAATCTCTAGTGCCCGACCGAATATTCGGCTTCGGCCAAAAAGCACTATTCGGCCACTATTCGGCTTCGGCCACAATTTTGGCCGAATAGGCCGAATACCGAATAATTGTATAATATTTGTGCTCACGTGTTGAATAACATACTAAACTAACTTTGAATCACATAAGTAAGCCACAAAAACATTTTACTAAGTGTTTTTGCAGCTAAAAATATTTAAAAAAAAAAAAAAATATTCGGTGGAAAAAAATTTACACTCTAAAATATATTTTTTTAAAAAAATGTCCAAAAAAATTTTTGCTTAAAATAAGATCATTCTAGACAACATTCTCATGCATTTGAGTATCCCGCCGAGTCGACTTTTATTTTTTTCTTGTTTTTACTACATAATTATTTTTATTTTTTAATATTCGGCTTCGGTTTGGCCGAATAGTGAAAATTTGGCCGAATATTCGTCTTCGGCTTCGGTCAAAAAAGGTGTATTCGGTCGGACACTACTAATCTCATACTACTTCTAGCTATTAGCTAAACTTCCCTGCAAATAAGTTTATTACTGTAGAAATAATATTCTCAAGTTTTATTTAACTACAAGTGCTTTTTTTTTATACAAACCTTTTTTTTTCTAAATTTCATGACATTTTAAAACAGCTGCTACAAGTTGACTTTATGCCGGTGGCAACAAGAAAAAAAAACTTACTAGTTTTACATGCAAATAAATTTATTATATTTCTTTTTTTACTGAGCAAAATACATAAATCTATGAGAAAACAGTTGTGGGAAACAAAAAAGTAGAACGAAGAAAGATAAGAAATATTTTTTTTTTAACCTCAAAGGACATACAAATTCTATATAGAGTACAACCAGTCTGTTAAGCTGCATTTTATATAATTTCAGTGCTATTTTTCTGCTCTTAACTGTTTATATAGCAATGACTACACATGTTGCCACAAAAACAAGTTGTTTTTTTAATTTTCTACAGGCAACACTAACATTCAATAAGAGAAAAGAAAAGATTTTTATGCTTTACAAAAAAAAAAAAAAAAAAAAAAAAAAATGTTGCATATGTTCAGGCTGTGATATAGAAAAAAGAAAATGCATTTGAAAAGACAAAGAAAAAGGAAATGAATAAACATAATAGCTTAAAAATAGCAAAAATATTAGCTGCATACATTTTTGTAGCATACTTTTGTGGTTACAAAATAAAGAAAGAAAAGTAACCAGAAAAACTACCGCATATATTCAAGGCTAAAAAAAATGCTTATCTAAAAACTGTATTTGGTAAAAATTCGCACTTTAGAAACATTTTTTTTACAAATTTTGATTATAATTGCTTCTGTTTCTGCAATTTACCCACCTTATAGTTTTTTGCTGCATATGTTCAGGCTGTGATATTGAAAAAAAGTCATTTGAAATGAGAAATGAATAAGCTGTTTTTTATATAAATATTGTGGTGTGTTTAAAAAAAGAAAATACATTTTTGTAGCATGCTTTTGTGGTTACAAATGAAAAAAAGAAACTAAAAGAAACAAGAAAACTATAGCATTTTCCAAGGTTAAAAAAATGCTTATTTAAAAATGTTCAATGCTTTAATGATTCGTAAACTGCTGTTATTATGAAATAAACCCAAAAATATGCTATACACCAGTAGACGACCGTACATTTCCGCCGAGTATGCGTATTTGGCAAGGATTTGGTATTTGGAAGCATTTTCGATGGATTTAGATGACAACCGATTCGGATTGTCAAATTTAAACCATCTGTACCACTTTTTGCTGCATATGCTCAGGCTGTGATACAAAAAAATATTAAGATAAAAGCTAAAAATAGAAAACAATATTAGCTGTGTTAAATATATTTCTGGTTTTGTGTAAAAAACATTTTTGTAGCATACTTTTGTGGTTACAAACACAAAAAAAAAAACAGAAAACTAAAGCATATTTTCAAGGTTAGAAATGCTTATGTGATAATTTTGTCTAAAGCTGTGATTATGAAAAAACCCCAAAAATATGCTATAGTTTGGAGATCTACCGAAGAGTTAACCAAAACCCGTATTTGAAAAGGATTTGGTATTTGTAAGCATTTTGGATTAATTTTAATGATGACCACTTCTGATTACCAAATCAAGGTCAATCTTTTATAAGTTTAGCTACCAAAACTTGGATCGAGAGTACTCTTTCACCATTAACCAAATTTTAAAAAATTTTATATTCTTCTGAATTTTAAGATTTTAAAATTTTTTCTTATTAAAATTTAAATTCTAATTAATATCTTCAATATTTACAAGAAAAAAAAAATTTTAAATCTTAAAATTCGAAAGGATATGAAATTTTTAGAAATTAGGTGAATAGTGAAAGAGTACTCCCGAATCAAGCGCAATAATTTTGTTAGATTAAAGATAAAAACGAAGTATATCTTTGGGTTTGTAAATATTCTCAAAAACGTGTAGCATACTTTTGGGACTAAAAAAATACCAAAAGGTGTAGTATAATTTTGTTATAATAAAAATCAGGTAAATTTGTTTTAAGTCCATACTATTCTATCAAGCACTAATGTTTAATTTTGAACAAAAAAAATTTTCTATAATTTTTTTAAAATTATAGTTAAAAACGAAGTATACTTTTGAGATTGTAAGTATTCTTAAAAAGGTGTAGCATACTTTTGAGATTATAGAAATAAAAAAAAGTGTAGCATAGTTTGGTGATAGTATAAATCAGCTAAATTTGTTCAAAGCGCGTCCAAACACCCAATTCTGACCGATCTACGACTTTGGGTCTAGTTTTCGAACGCGCACTACTGTTCGGTTGGCCCCAACTTTTGTGATGTTAAAACTCAACAAAATTAAACACAATTTTGGTTTATAAATACCTCTAAGAACGTAGTATACTCTTGTGAGTAAAAAAAATCTAAAAAAAGTGTAGCATACTTTGGATATTATAAAAATACCAAAAAATTAAATATACTTTTGTGATAGTAACTTCCCTTAAAATAGTGTTGCATACTTATGTGATTAAAAAAATACCATAAAATGTAGTATGATTTTGTGATTATGAAAACCTAAAAAAACGTAGTATACTTTTGTGAAAACTTAAAACTTACAGTACTTTAACATGTGTGCATAAGTTTAGATTTTATTTTAACTTTTGTTTAAGTGAGGTTTTCAAAAATATTTTAAGGAATATTTTAGAATTAAACCACATTTCAGCTGTTTAAATTCCAAAAAAGCGGATTTTAAAATGTTTCCCAAACAAATACAAATTCCAACCCCTACCTTAAAAAAACGTGTAAAAACAAAACTTAAAATTAGTGCGGTGGTCAAAAGAGATAATCATTTTGAAAAAAAGGGAATAATTCCCCAAGATCGACCGCCAACAATTTTTAATTTCTTTTTCTTTTTTACTAAAGCGGAAAAATATTTTATTTTTCTTTAGAAGAGTCCCTCATGGAGAGGACTTTGGTTATACTGAAATATTTTCTCAGCTATTCTATATATTTGTATTGGTAAGAATCCCAAAAAATGTAGCATACTTTTGGGCTTATGAAAAAATCAGAAAAGTGTAGCATACTTTTGTGATTGTTAAAAATCCAAAAAGTGTAGCATACTTTTGTGATTATAAACTCTGCAAAAAAACAAAGAATACTTTTAAAAGCATGGGCAATTGTTTTAAGAACTAAATACGTTTATAATTTTAGACCTTATTTTAGATTCTGTTCTGTAAAAAAATGTGTGCATAATTTTCGATTTAAAGTTTGTATTTTGCGAGGTTTTCAAAAATATTTTAAGGAATATTTTAGAATTAAACCACATTTCAGCTGTTTAAATTCCAAAAAAGCGGATTTTAAAATGTTTCCCAAACAAATACAAATTCCAACCCCTACCTTAAAAAAACGTGTAAAAACAAAACTTAAAATTAGTGCTGTGGTCAAAAGAGATAATCATTTTGAAAAAAAGGGAATAATTCCCCAAGATCGACCGCCAACAATTTTTAATTTCTTTTTCTTTTTTACTAAAGCGGAAAAATATTTTATTTTTCTTTAGAAGAGTCCCTCATGGAGAGGACTTTGGTTATACTGAAATATTTTCTCAGCTATTCTATATATTTGTATTGGTAAGAATCCCAAAAAATGTAGCATACTTTTGGGCTTATAAAAAAATCAGAAAAGTGTAGCATACTTTTGTGATTGTTAAAAATCCAAAAAGTGTAGCATACTTTTGTGATTATAAACTCTGCAAAAAAACAAAGAATACTTTAAAAAGCATGGGCAATTGTTTTAAGAACTAAATACGTTTATAATTTTAGACCTTATTTTAGATTCTGTTCTGTAAAAAAATGTGTGCATAATTTTCGATTTAAAGTTTGTATTTTGCGAGGCAAAAATTAAACCACATTTCAGTTGTTTGGGTCTTACAAGATCATCTTAGAAAATTTGTCAAAAATACATTTAAATGCCAAAAGAAACATTACAAAAATATGGAGGATTTTTTTTCTAATTAGGAGAGTCCCTTATGGAGATTCGATAAATTTTTGTTGGTTAAAATCCAAAAAAACGTTGCATACTTTTGTGCTTATGATAAAATCCAAAAAGTGTAGCATACTTTTGTAATTATTAAAACTTCAAAAATTGTAGCATACATTTTTAGCTTCTAATCTGTGAAAACTAAAAATTTTAAACAACGTGTGTATATAATTTTATACACTTTTTAACTTTTGTTTAAGTGAGGTTTTCAAAATTATTTTAAAGTTTGCTATAGCCAGGAAAATCCCAAAAATAAAATCCCATATCAGCTGTTTGGGTCTCAAAAGATCGGCTTAAACTTTTTTTCCAAAACACATCTAAATTCTAACTTCTCCGTTAAAAAATAAAAATTGTAAAGCCAAACTAAAAATTAGCGGTAGTCGGCTTAAAAAATGTTACATTTTTTACGGGAGACAAACATTGTAAAAAATGGAATTTCCCCCAAGGCCGAACGCCAAAAAAATTTTTTTTTTTCTATTTAACTAAAGAGGAGTCCCTCATGAAGATGACTTCAGCTTTTACTGAAACATTCGGTCATCTCTTTTATACATTTGTGTTGGTAAAAGTCCCAAAATAACGTAAATAATAACTTTTGTGATTATCAAAAGTCTCTAAAAACATAGCATACTTTTGTGGTTACGAAATATCGAAAAAGTGCAGCATACTTTTGTGATTATTAGCTCTGTAAAAAAACATAAAACATATAAATTTTTTATATTTTAAGAGGTAAAAACTAAACCTGATTTCAGCTGTTTGGGTCCCAACAGATCGGCTTAAAAAAATTGTTAAAACTGCATTTAAATTCGAAATTGTGACAAAAATATGGAGATGTTTTTTCTTTTTTCTTTAAGGGTGTTCCTTATGGAGAGTATTTATTACTAAATAATAGACATTCCGTCAGATCTTCTATACATTTGTGTTGGTTAATATCCCAAAAAACGTAGCATACTATTATGATTATAAAAATTCAAAAAAAACGTAGCATACTTTTGTGATTATGAAAAACCCAAAAAGTGTAGCATACTTTTGTGATTACAATTTCTGCAAAAAAACTTACAATACTTTAAAGAGCATGTGCAATTTTTTTTTTAAAACCTAATACGTATGTTTATAATCTTAGACCTTGTTTAGCTTCTGTTCTTTTGAGGTTTTTGCAATTATTTTAAAGTTTTTTTTTGTATATTTCTAAAAGTGGCATACATAATTTATGCAATTACACTAATTGCCATATGTAACCATATAATCCAAACAAAGTGCATATGATTCATATGTATCCTTATGTTTTTTTTCCAACCATACGTAGCAGGCCCATTTAGCACAAGAGTCTTTATGTTTTGTGTTCCCTTTTTTTTCAAATTCCCCTAAAAGCCTGCTAAAATAATGGCTACAAATGCAATTACTGACACATCTCTCGTTTAAACACTAGCACACATCACATGGAGCTTTAATGCTGAAAATTGTAATATTTTTTTTTTTGCCCTTAGAAAGTACTTGTCATCATATTTGTGGAAGATTATGTTAAAGACATCATGATCCTAAATGATGAATAGTTGGAATGCAGGAATGAATGACTGATACTGAGGTTTTGGTCAGTTTGAATTGGTTTGTGTTTGGTGTTTTTTTTTTGTTTTTTCGTCAAAAAAAAAACCCAAGAGACTTGTTATTTCATTTCAAACATGATTGTTCAATAAAACATAGTTTCATGTTGACAACGCATGTTAGCTAGAGGACATTTGCACTATGACATTTAGAAAGTGTTTAATTTTTTTTGTATTTATGTGCTTTAATGTGTTTTCAATGAACTATTTACAAAAGCTATTATTATTAAAGCATTAAAAGCAATAATTTGAATATTTAAAAAAAGTAAAGCATACCTGTCAGCTGCTGATTAAATGATGATATTTTGAAAATTTTTTCTTGAATAAACTTAAACGATTATTTTCGTTTGTAAATTGTTAAAATTTGAAAAAAAAATGTCGGTAAGTTGTTAAATCAATTGATTTTTATTGAATCAAATTTTAGAAATTATAAAAAAAATATTTGGTGTCCCAAAGCACATTTTTTGTTATGAAGCCATTGTTAATTCATTAAATCATATTTTTTTGGTAATCATTTTAATTTTACAATTTAAATTCCCTTAAAATTTATTAAATAAACTACAACCACAATTGTATGCTTCAATATAATACTAAAATCTTGGCCTAAAAGTATGCTATACAAATAATACAACATGAATTTGGCAAAAACTCAATATCAAATGCCAATAAATGATATGTTTATTTATAAAAACATATAATTTTATCATGAACTGGTAGATATTTATATATTTAATTGATTTATATGTGCAATTGAGTGGCTTAAAATTGTATAAATAATTAAATTTTAAATTGTTTATTTGAAATAATTGTTTTCAAGAATATGTACTTTAATAAATTTATAAAATATTTTAAATTTATAAATTTATTTGTAAAATTTAACTTAAAATATTTTAATACATATACTAAACTAATAGTTTTGACTTTACAATTCATTAGTTTAAAGTAATTATTTAAGAGCATACTTTAAGGAGAATTTAAATAAAATATGTTTGTTAGATTTTTCTATATAAAAGTAGTTAAAAATAATTAATTACATACTAAATTAAGAATTATAAGCAATTAGTAAATATTAAAACTATTTAACTACAAAAAAATTGAGAAAACTTAATGCTTGCAAAAATATTTACTAAAAGTATGCAGCAAAAAGTTGCATACTAAAAGTATGCTACACATTTTTGTTTTTACTATAAAAGAAGATTTTTATTTTTTTGTGTTTTTAAGGCAAAAGGCAGCAATTCCATAAACGATTCCTAAATAACTTTAAATATAAAAAAATTTTTACATAATTCTTAAATGTTTTTTAAAAATCTGAAATTTTAACTAAATCATGACTTTTCACCATTTGTGTTTACAAAGTACTCATACACAAAATTAAATGCTTTTATGTATATATTTTTTTTTGCAATGCTTGCTTAAGGACTTTATGTATATCCTGCTTAATGTAAAACGGTTTTTGATATTAAGAAAATATACCATAAAACAATGCCAAAAAAAAAAAAAAATATATAGCAATCAACCTGTTAAAAGTCAATAAACAGTGAAGTGAAATAAAGAAAACAATCAATAGATTGATTCCTTCAGGGATAACAACATTATATCACAAAGTCTTTAAACAAAAAACTACGGTAACTATAGCATATATAATAGGGGAAGTCACGACAGATTTATTTTTGTGACGCTGACAGATCCCCTACAAAACTTTTGTGATTATGAAAATCCTAAAAAGAAAATTCCAATAATTTAGTAGCATACTTTTGTGATTGTAAAAAATCTAAAAAAAGTGTAGCATACTAATTTGGTTATAAAAATACTAAAAAATGTAGTGTAATTTTAAGATTAGAAAAACCTCTGAAAGTGTAAGATCATCAGCTTAATATTTCCTAAACGATTTAAAATACCAATTTCTGGTAGAAACCAGTTTTTGATCCAAACTGAGCTGAAAGTGTAGCATACTTTTGTGTCTTTTAAAAATACCAAAACATTTCGTATAATTTTGTTATTATGAAAACCTCAAAAAACCTAAAAGAGGAATGTGACGCTTTTATATATCAGCGCGTGTAAAAATTTATTTGATCTTATCTGATGTGTTCATATGTGTTCATATTTGTTCATAAATGATTGTATCTGATTGCATATAATTATATCTGAAATGGCGAAAATCGAGATCTAATATTATCTCGGATTCGGTCAACATTCCCGACTACAAAAAAATAATACGGCGCCATATCTCATTTGATCCCAAAAATGGAGGATCCAAAAATATATGATTATATCTGATAAGTAAAAGTTGATATAATTAGATCCCAAAAATGGAACGGTAAATATTATCAAATTTGATATCCCGAGTAAAAATAATTTAATATGATCTTATATACTTTTATATAGTTATGTTATTTCGTATATGATCATGTCTGACACTATGTATTGCAAGATAAATTTATATAATCAATTTTGATGTACGATTTTTTTAAGATATCGCCATACATAACAATATGTTTTAACATCTGGTCCCATTCATCATTCCAAATTTTCAAGTGTTTTATATAAGATTTTATATGCCTCCATTTTTTTTAATTTTTCTAGGTTTTTTCCAAGAACATATTTTTATCTCGAATATTTTCAAAGAGTTTTACATAAAATTTCATATGACTCCATATTTTTTATTTTTCTAAGTTTTTTCAAGCACAGCTTTTTTATCACGAATATTTTCTATATGACCCGAGTAAAAATTTTCTGATATAATCATATATAATTTGATACAATCTTTTATGAGTTAATATGCTTCCGTATAAATTTATATAAAATTATATCTATCATTTTTATACGGTTGATCCACTTTATATGGTTAGATATTGCTCCATATATGATTAGATTCGTATTTTGGTTTTGCTCATCAAATTGTATAAAAATAGATATTATAAGAACCCACCCATTGGAACCCACAAGGCAATAGAAGAGTTGGTAGGCCATCTAATACGTGGAGACGGACGGTGCAACACGAAGCTCGCTTGATGGAAAAATCTTGGTCCGAAATTAAAACGCTAGCACAAGACAGATCTGAATGGAGACATTTTGTTGTGGCCCTTTGTTCCAGCCTGGAACTATAGGAATTAATATATATGGACTTTTGTCATTAACTTTTAACGCTTGTGATATTTTACTAATTTCGCAATAACATTTTTATTTGTAAACTAGGTGGTACCTGTGAATGTAGATATGTTAAGGGAACCATAATGAGTAATTCTGCAAAGGCACAGCGCAAATAGTCTCATTATCTCATGGTAAGGAACGTGTAAAGTTGAAAAATGTAAAAAAGTCGCTTGATACTCTCATGAAATTTTTCGTTCAAAGTTCCATATTGTTGGGTGCGTTAAAGCTATTGCTCCAAATTTGGTATAGGTTCAGTGGATGTGCCATCAATAAGAAAAAAGTTACATGGACCTAAATCTTTGATACCAATTTTTTTCAATTTTCAATTTTTCGAAGTTTTTTGATTGTAGCTTTTGGTGCAAACTGTAATTTTAAAATTCAAATACACATGGTAAAAGCCCTTGTAAATATGCACAATCTGAAACTGATTCGAGTGATGTGCTCGCAATGGTTACGAAGCTGCAGCTCTCCAAAGATAGGAAGAAAAAACGTGAATTTTTTAAAAAGTCTGTTTTTTGCGAGGCACACTCCCAGTTTTATTCCGAATGGTTCCGAATGCTTTGTGAACTTTATAATTTACCATTTCCCACTTGATTTACAAACGCACCCAAAAAATATTCAATTGCAAAAATTTTATGAACTTTTTAAATTTTTTGCAAAATTTCGATATTTTAGTTTTGCATTATTTGACAGCCAAATGTGCATGGCTGAAAGTTGAACATGTAGAAACAATGGTATGTGCAAATATAATAAATCATGGAAAGCAACATTGATCAAAACTTAATATTGGCGAATTCCGCGGCGTTTTTCTGTTTTACGTTTTTTGTAAGGCACATCCAGGCCGCTTATCGAAATTGGTCAGTGAAAAGCGCGTTTGGTAGTATTTTTTATGCTTTATCTTCAATCCATTCGCACCCAAAAACAATTGACGTTTTAGTGGTTTTTTGGTGGTTTTAAATTTTTGATACCTTTAAATTTAATGGTTATATAAAATCTTACATTACTTAAATAAAGTAGAAAAGAAATGTATTTTGATAGATTATGACATGTCTTATTCAAATAATATTTCAAAATTAGTCCATTGATCTTGCAGTCGCGAAAATCGCGAAAAATCGCTAAAATTTTTTATAACCTTAATAAAATTAGTAATAACGTTTAAATATTTCGTAATAACCTTAATATTAGCATTACTAATCATACTTTGAATAGTTCCAATATTCAGTGAAGGACGAAACTGTAAAATCAGACATTTAATATTAAAAAAAAAAATATTGAATTTTTTTTTTCAAAAATGTTGCCTTTAAACCACTGCAGTTTCTTACCTACTACAGATAGAATAATGGTGTTAACTAAGAATTTGTTGAGATTTTGTTAATGCATTTGGTAATATTTTTCTAAAAAAAAATAAAACCGCTAGAAACATTTTTAGTTCCAAAATACTGTAAAATGTGCCGAAAAAAAAATTGGTTTAATATAAATATCTCGATATTTAGCAAAGATTTTATGCATGTTTGAATATGTATTTTAGCAAAATGGGTAAGCATAATACAAAATAGTACGTTTGGTTAACTTCGGATAAAAAATGTAATTTTGACAATTTTTTTAAAAATTTTAACCTGAAACCGCCATAGTTTTGGGTGCGACCGCTCAAATTAATGCACGCGGACGGATTTGATTTACTTACTTATAATGTAATTTACCTACAAAGTCTTATCAATGTGCCACGAAAAAAAAAATCGCAATTTTTTTACCGTTCCATTTATAGGATCAAATTATGTCTAATAATATCAAATTTGATTTAATAACCCGAGTAAAAATAATTTAATATGATCTTATATACTTTTATATAGTCATATTATTTCATATATGATCATGTGTGACACTATGTATTGCAAGATAAATTTATATAATAAATTTTGATGTGGGATATTTTTTAGATATCGCCATACATAACTATATGTTGTAACATCTGGTCCCATGCATCATTCCAAATTTCTAAGTGTTTTATATACAATTTTATATGCCTCCATTATTTTTTAATTTTTCTAAGTTTATTCGAAGAACATATTTTTGTCGCAAATATTTGCATCGTGTTTTATATAAAATTTCATATGACTTCATATTTTTTTATTTTTTTAAGATTTTTCCAAGCACCACTTTTTTATTACGAATATTTTCTAAGTTTTTTATATAAAATTTTATATGACTCCATCTTTTAAATCTAAGTTTTTTTTCAAGGAACATTTTTTTTATCGCTAATATTTTCTAAGTGTTTTATATAAAATTTTATATGACTCCATTTTTGTAAATTTTTTTAAGTTTTTCCAAAGACAAATTTTTTTGAAAATATTTTCTAAGTGTTTTATATAAAATTTAACATGACTCCATTTTTTGAAATTTTTCTAAGTTTTTTTCAAGAACAACTTATTTTTATTATTTTAATTTTCAACTTTTTATTAAAAACTAAAAAAAAACATCCGATTTATAAAATTGTATAAATTTTAATATAATTGGATATAATTTTATATCATTGGATTAGACCAAAACTCGAATCAAAGTCGATATAAAGTTATATAAACTGATATTATTAGATATTATTCGATCAAATCTTATGAAACAATTTTTCGTATAAGATTATATCAAAATAGACACGAACCCATATTAAATTATATATTGTGTCATATCAATTTTTTTACTCGGGAAGATAATCATATATTTTTGGATCCTCCAGATCAAATGATTGATCAATTTATATATAATTATATAAAAAAATATATAATTATATCAAAACTTTTTTACTCGGGTTGGCACAAAAATTACATTTAATTAAGTCTGATCAGATACAATTATATACAATCAGATGCAGTCATATATTATCAGATCAAAGCAGATCTCATAACCCAAGTAAAAAAGTTTTGATAAAGTCATATATAATTTTATAAACACCATATATAATTATATGGAATTTGATGCGAAAAATGAGTCGATAAAACCATATAAAATTCTATCAATGTTGATTAAATTTTAATAAAACTTGATATAATTTTATGTGAAAATTGGCCCAATATATATGATATAAAAACAACAAAATTGTATAATCATATATAACTGTATAAAATTATATCAAATTATATAAAAATTTATATAATTATATAGAATTACATAAAATTATATATAATTATATATATTTTGATATAATTATATATAACTTGATATAATTTTATGTAATTTTATATATTTTTTATATAATTTTATATAATTTTATGTTATTTTATATAATTATATATAATAATATCTATTCGCTAATTTTTCCAAATTTATATAAGAAATAGTGGGCCAATTTTCGCATAAAATTATATCAAATTTTATTAAAATTTAATCAACAATGATAGAATTTTATATGGTTTTATCGACTGATTTTTCGCATCAAATTCTATATAATAATATATGATGGTTATAAAATTATATATGACTATATCAAACCTTTTTTACTCGGGAAAATCTAATAGATTTTTATACGGGACTCATCAAAATATCGGTCTGGAATCGCATGAAGTAATTATGTATATTATTGATCAGTTATCGATTTTAAGACATTCTAGCGATGTCCGTCTGTCTGTTAAAATGGCGATAATGGCCAAACTATTAAACAGAGATAACTGTAACTTAATAAATTTATTTGTTGTGGCTTCGATAAGTTTGGTATATTAAAAATCAACAAACAAATTTTTTTTTACAAATTTTCTCGAATTTTTTTTTTCACCAAATTTTTTTTCCGCGAAAGTTTTTTTTTCAATTTTTTATTTTTTTGTAATGTTTTTTATTGTGAAGGGTATTAATACATTCAGCAAGGCCGAATTCAACTTTTTTACTTAATTTTTTCGTTTTTATACCCTCCACTCTGGTGATAGAGGGTATATATAAGTTTGTCATTCCGTATGTAACACATTGAAATATTGGTTTAGGACCCCATAAAGTATATATATTTATGATCCTTGATCGATTTTAAGTCGATCTAGCGATGTCCGTCTGTCTGTCTGTCTGTCTGTCTGTCTGTCTGTCCGTCCGTCTGTCTGTCTGTTGAAATCACGTTTTTGGCAATACTCCGAAACCGATTTAAACGCTTAGGGTACCAAAAGTTGCGGAATTTATCCAGGCAAAATCTCATGTATTTTTTTTTTAAATCGGTTAAGTATTTAAAAAGTTATGAGTGAATTACTAAAAAAACTCTTAGTGGTTTTCAACATAACCCTAAATTAACTCATATTTTGTGTGATACATAAGAAAGAAAACGGAAATGAAAAAAAAAAAAATGAGAAAAAGGAAAAAATCTTAACAAAAAAGGTTTAAAATATGTAAAACAATATCTATTTAATTTAAAAAAGTTCTTTAAGAAAAAAGTTCTTTAAGAAATAATAAAAAAAATATCTTAATAAGTTCTCATTGATAGATGTTTTTGTGCATATCATGAGTGTGTGTGTCCGTTTTTTTGCTTCGTCATATTAACGGGGTTGCCAGACATTTTTTTGGCTTTGTCGCAAAATCGGATGTAAAATATCGCCAAAATTCAATTTTGTTCAGATTTCTTAACAAAAAAATATTTTCATTTAAAAAAAATTAATTTTGTTAAATAATAAAAGACAGAAATAAACATTATGGCAAAAATCGCCCAAATCCGGAAAATCTATGTATATAAAAGAGTAATGTGAGTGACTGACTGACTGGCATACTCATTCATCATCGCCCAGCCATAACCGCTGAAGCTAGAGACTTGAAATTTGGACCGTAGGTTCACCTCCCGCAATACAGATCCACTATGGCTGGAGTTTTGCCAATGTTGATTCTAAGGGGGTAAAAAGGGTAAAAAACTGTACGTTTGGTACTTTTTAAATCTCGTGATATAACGATCATAGAGACTTGAAATTTGGACTGTATGTTCACCTCCCGGAATACAGATCCATTAAGGCTGGATTTTTGCCAGTGTTGATTCTAAGGGGGCAAAAAACTGTACTTTTGGTGCTTTTTACATCTCCTGAAATAATGGTCATAGAAACTTGAAATTTGCACAGTATGTTCACATCCTGGAATATAGATCCAGTACGGCTGGATTATTGCCAATGTTGATTCTAAGGGGTAAAAAGGGTAAAAATCTGTACTTTTGGTACCTTTCATATTTCCTTAAAAAAATGTCACATAGACTTGAAATTTGGACTGTATGTGCACCTCCCGGAATATAGATCCCATAAGGCTGGGTTTTTGCCAATGATGATTCTAATAGGGTAAAAGGGAAAAATGTGTACTTTTGTTACATTTTATATTTCCTTAAATAATGGTACTAGAAAATTGAAATTTGCAATGTCGGTTCACCTTCCGGAAAAAAGATTCACTAAGGCTCGGGTTTTGCCAATGTTGATTCAACAGGGGTAAAATGGGTAAAAAAGTATGTTGGTACTTTTTTTTATTTACTGAAATAATGGTTATTTAATCTTGAAATTTAGAATGTAGGATCCTTTAGTGAAATAAAACATTCTGGAACAAGTACTTTCTGAAAATTCTGTACCGTTTTCAAAAAGTACCTTTCATAAAAAGTACCTTTTATAAAAAGTACCTTTTATAAAAAGTACCTTTTATAAAAAGTACCTTTTATAAAAAGTACCTTTTATAAAAGTACCTTTTATAAAAAGTACCTTTTTTATAAAAGTACCTTTTATAAAAGTACCTTTTATAAAAAGTACCTTTTATAAAAAGTACCTTTTATAAAAAGTACCTTTTATAAAAAGTACCTTTTATAAAAAGTACCTTTTATAAAAAGTACCTTTTATAAAAAGTACCTTTTATAAAAAGTCCCTTTTATAAAAAGTACCTTTTAAAAAAGTACCTTTTATAAAAAGTACCTTTTATAAAAAGTACCTTTTATAAAAAGTACCTTTTATAAAAAGTACCTTTTATAAAAAGTACCTTTTATAAAAAGTACCTTTTATAAAAAGTACCTTTTATAAAAAGTACCTTTTATAAAAAGTACCTTTTATAAAAAGTACCTTCTATAAAAAATACCTTTTATAAAAAGTACCTTTTAAAAAAGTACCTTTTATAAAAAGTACTTTTTATTAAAAGTACCTTTTATAAAAAGTACCTTTTATAAAAAGTACCTTTTATAAAAAGTACCTTTTATAAAAAGTACCTTTTATAAAAAGTACCTTTTATAAAAAGTACCTTTTATAAAAAGTACCTTTTATAAAAAGTACCTTTTATAAAAAGTACCTTTTATAAAAAGTACCTTTTATAAAAAGTACCTTTTATAAAAAGTACCTTTTATAAAAAGTACCTTTTATAAAAAGTACCTTTTATAAAAAGTACCTTTTATAAAAATTACCTTTTATAAAAAGTACCTTTTATAAAAAGTACCTTTTATAAAAAGTACCTTTTATAAAAAGTACCTTTTATAAAAAGTACCTTTTATAAAAAGTACCTTTTATAAAAAGTACCTTTTTATAAAAAGTACCTTTTATAAGAAGTACCTTTTTATAAAAAGTACCTTTTATAAGAAGTACCTTTTATAAAAAGTACCTTTTATAAAAAGTACCTTTTATAAAAAGTACCTTTTATAAAAAGTACCTTTTATAAAAAGTACCTTTTATAAAAGTACCTTTTATAAAAAGTACCTTTTATAAAAAGTATCTTTTATAAAAAGTACCTTTTATAAAAAGTACCTTTTATAAAAAGTACCTTTTATAAAAAGTACCTTTTATAAAAAGTACCTTTTATAAAAAGTACCTTTTATAAAAAGTACCTTTTATAAAAAGTACCTTTTATAAAAAGTACCTTTTATAAAAAGTACCTTTTATAAAAAGTACCTTTTATAAAAAGTACCTTTTATAAAAAGTACCTTTTATAAAAAGTACCTTTTATAAAAAGTACCTTTTATAAAAAGTACCTTTTATAAAAAGTACCTTTTATAAAAAGTACCTTTTATAAAAAGTACCTTTTATAAAAAGTACCTTTAATAAAAAGTACCTTTTATAAAAAGTACCTTTTATAAAAAGTACCTTTTATAAAAAGTACCTTATATAAAAAGTAGCTTTTATAAAAAGTACCTTTTATAAAATGTACTTTTTATAAAAAAGTACCTTTTATAAAATTACTTTTTATAAAAAGTACAATTTATAAAAGTACCTTTTATAATAAGTACCTTTTATAAAAAGTACCCTTTATAAAAAGTACCTTTTATTAAAAGTACTTTTTATAAAAAGTACCTTTTATAAAATTTTTTTTATAAAAAGTACCTTTTAAAAAAAGTACCTTTTAAAAAAAGTACCTTTTATAAAAAGTAGCTTTTTATAAAAAGTAGCTAGCTTTTTATAAAAAGTACCTTTTATAAAAAGTACCTTTTATAAAAAGTACCTTTTATAAAAAGTACCTTTTATAAAAAATACCTTTTATAAAAAGTACCTTTTATAAAAAGTACCTTTTATAAAAAGTACCTTTTATAAAAAGTACCTTTTATAAAAAGTACCTTTTATAAAAAGTACCTTTTATAAAAAGTACCTTTTATAAAAAGTACCTTTTATAAAAAGTACCTTTTATAAAAGGTACCTTTTATAAAAAGTACCTTTTATAAAAAGTACCTTTTATAAAAAGTACCTTTTATAAAAAGTACCTTTTATAAAAAGTACCTTTTATAAAAAGTGCCTTTTATAAAAAGTACCTTTTATAAAAAGTACCTTTTACAAAAAGTGCCTTTTATAAAAAGTACCTTTTATTAAAATTACCGAAAGTACACTTTTTGGTACTTTTTTATTTCCTGAGGTATAAATAAAACAAACTTTTTTGTTTTTTAAATCATTACATTGGTGGAGGGTATTTAAAGATTCGGCACAGCCGAATATAGCTTTCTTACTTGTTTTTTTTTATTTTCTGCGTTTTTTTGTTTTCAGCGCTTTTCAGCGCTTTTGATTGATTTTGTGGCCATAAGATAAGTTTAAAAAAATATAAATTCTTAAAAATATAAAATTGTAAATAAATAAAATAATAAACAAAATAAATAAAATTAAAATAATAAAAATTGAATTGAATAATTATTTGAACTCTTGAACTTTTTCATAGGTTTCTGGTTTCTATGAATTTGTTTCATAGATTCTATGAAAGGCATCATTGGCTGACTTCTAATGATTTTTTTCATAGAATATACGAACAGAATTGGCTACGGAATAATATTTAAAATGTACAAACATACTCTTTTTTACAAATTTTCGCGGATTTTTTACACCAAATTTTTTTTCAAATTTTTTTTTTTTTTTTTGTTATTTTTTTTATTGTGAAGGGCAAGGCCGAATTTAACTTTTTAACTTAATTTTTTCGTTTTTTTTTTTTATTTTCTGCGTTTTTTCGTTTTTAGCGCTTTTGCTTGATTTTTGTGGCCATTTTATTTAATAACTTTACTTTTTGTTAATCTACTGTGAATACCTTTAATATCAGCTACTGTCAGCAGTAAATATATACTATCGCTCGACAACTCAGCTGAACGATAAACAACAAAAACACTTGCACAAATATCCTTGAGTGAACACATTTTTTGACACGCCAACAACATTGTTAAGGACTTTTTGTGTACACACACAACGTTAAGGTTTCCATGTACATACAAGTAAATATGTAAGTTTGTTGGTGTGTAACAACAGGATAAAAGTCTGAGTTTTGCCTTACAAAGTAGTTTATCAAACACACACATATACACAAAGTTACTTAATGACATGTCAGCAGTTGGTCAGCAGTGCCCACCAGCATCGGTAGCCACACAAAAACTCGTTTAAACAACCGCTGCCCAACTGCTGACATTTAATTGGGGAAATTTTAAAAAATTGTATGAAGATGTCTGCAATTTTATTAAGGGAGAGAGTCAACAGTATGTCAAGGGTGATTTTTTTGCTGACTGGGTGACAAAAGTCATACATGACACACACATACATATGTATTTGTTATTATACATAAATACTTTTGTTTTCTTTTACATGCATGTTTGCTGTTTCTGAACACTATCGTTTTGATGTTCGTTTATTTTTTTGTGCACTCTTTCTGCACTCTACTTTAGGTAATTCAAATCTCTAATGAAAAGAGAAATTTATGCGGAATCTATGAATTTTAAATTTAAATTCAAATTAATAAGCAGAAGGATTTTTTTTAATATAAGTTTAAAAAATAAAATTTCAATTAATTTTTTAATTAATTTAATTAAAATATTGTTGAAATTAAAAATTGTAATTATTTTTTTTTATTGAATCAATTAAAAAATTATTTGGATATATTTTTTTAAAATTCAAAAATTTATTAAAAATCTATAAATTTAAAAATGAATCTCAAATCCATAAACGGAGGATTTTTTTTTTAAATATTTGTTTCATAAATAAAATTGAAATTATTTTGTTTTTGTAGATTCAATTAAAATAATGTTGAAATTACAAATTTCAATTATTTTTTTAATTGAATCAATTAAAAATTTTATTGCATATTTTTTTAAATTCAAACTAAATTTTAGTAACAATTTATTATTTTTTGATCGCATGATCAAATATTAGTACGCTACTAAACGTCGAAAATGAGTCTGGGACGTGACCTTATACACTTGATCAAAGTTGGTTTGCTGGTCAAAAATCCGGTCTCCAAATTTTTCTATCACATCAGTTTTTTGAGAAAATTGAGATTAAAGTTCAAAAAAAATCTCCATTTTGGGCATTTTTGGCAACTCATTGCAAGTGAAATCGATGTGTTAGCGATTTAAAAATAAGTCGAGGGCAAAGCATAAACATTACTCTTTAAGGTGCAGAACTCATTTGGTCAATGGCCTTAACCCTTAGGGCACCATCTAACAATTTATTATGTATAAGGGTTTGGAAATTTGTTTTGATTACCATACAATACATTCTTAATCCTGTGTTGGCAATCTGTTCCCAAAAAAAAATTCCTGGGATTATATAGGTATGCATTTTAAGTCGCTGTTGCCAACTAAAATTTTAATTTTTGCAGCTGGCAATGTGTGCAAATATTTTACATTACGCTTTTTGGCTTCCAAAAAGTCACAAAACTTTTAACGTTTATTTCAACGTGTTGTTTTTTATCAGTTTTACTACACTAAGAAAAATGTGTTGGTAAATAATGTCAGGGATTCATTAAAAAAAAAAACCCAAGTAAAAATGGATTATATCTTATCTGATCTGTTTATATCTATTCATATATGATTGTATCTGATTTCAAAATTTGGATCTAACTATATCATAGATTTGGTCAATATTCCCGACTAAAAAAAAATTAATACGACGCCATATATCATATATCCATATATCCGTCTGTCCGTCCGCCCGTCAGTCCATCTATCGGTTTAAGCACGATACAGGTCGCAATTTTCATAAACCAATTCCACTAAAATTTTATCTGTGTGTGTTTTCCACACTAAATAAAGATCTAACAAAAGACAGATCCAATCGGTCCATGTTTGGACTTGGGACCCATTTTCCAGAAAACACTGGTTTAGGGTATCATATGGTCGGTCTTGACCGACTATAACTTTCTTACTTGTTTTAATTTGTTTCCCGTCGCTTTTTTGGTAAGAATTTTGTAAGATTTTCTACATCGTTTTTTTTCAGTGTAATATCAATAATTTAGCCGTAGTATGAATGTGCATGTTTGTGTACGTGGATTTGAGTTTGTATAAGTAGTGTGTGTTAAAATCATTGTAGCAGAAGATTTCTTAAAGTTTTATGAGAACATGTTTTACAAGAATAAAGCAATCGTATGAGTTTTAAAGAATAATATCTTGAAAAGTGAAAAAAAGAATTGCAATTCATTTTAGCAAAAGTTTAAGAATGATAAAAATAGTACACTCAACAGAAAAACTGTCGAAAAGCAAATTTTTTTTTGCTGAAATGGATATTTATATGGATATTTTCTGTAATTCAGTTTTAGAAAATAACAGAAATTTTTCTGCAACTTTACCGATTTTGTTTGCTGAATTTTAAAATATTTTTCTGAAGATTTTTTGCAAAAAATCAAAATTAAAAAAAAACTTGGAAATTTTAAATTCTGATTAATTTTTATTAAAAAATAAAAATTGTTTTATCGACCTTTAAAATATTATATTTTGAGGATGTTTATTCTTGCTCGAGGTCATTATTTTCCTTACTAATTAAAACCATTTTTACAAGACTTAATCGACCGTGTTTCGGAATTTGTCAAATTCCATTGTCAAGATTATTTAGCAAAAAATAGAAACGATTTACTACAAAGTAGCAAACGAGTCTAATGACAAATCGTTTGTGCACAAACTAAAATATTAATACATATTCGCCTCTATTCACAATGAGAATTAGAAAGACGAAGAAATTGTACCATACTAATAAGGCAACGATTGTCAATAACCAACAAAAATATTTAAAACAATTTTACATGTGATAGTCCATTGGACTACAACAATATGTTATTTGTGTTGTTGTGAGTGTAATAATCCATATAAGGGATATTCATCACTATAGCGTGCCAACCATTATGTTCAAATTCTGATTAATTTTTATTAAAAAATAAAAATTGTTTTATTCGACCTTTAAAATATTATATTTTGAGGATGTTTATTCTGGCTCGAGGTCATTATTTTCTTTACTAATTAAAACCATAATATTCTCATAGCATAATTTTCAAGAAAATTATTTTTTTTTGTTTTAAATTTATTTATGTTGGTCATTTTTGCAAGACTCAATCGACACGTGTTTCGGAAATTTTATTCTTGGAAAACAGTATAACTTAAAAAAAAATTAGATTAAAAAAAAAACTTAGAAAATTTTCATAAATTCATGAATTCTGCCTAGTCGAATTTAAAGTTTTTGCTTGTTTTAGTATTTAGCAGATCTAAAAACGTAATTTTTTTGATTTCGGTCAGTTTACTGGAAAATGGTTAAGGAACCATTATTTCAGATAGTAATAAAAATTACAGATTAAACTCCTTTAAACCTCTGTCTTCCATACAAACAAACAAAAAAACTATTCACGGAATAAAAATTCTTTTGTTGTCATCAAATCCATTTGGCTGCAGTTTGAAGTACTTGTATATGCAAATTTTTTTTTTACACATGGTTGCATTTATGCTAAAAGTAGAATTATATTATTTAAAAAAAATTTTCTCAACTTTTTTTTTTTGTTTTTGTATAAGAATAAAAATTTATAATAAAACAAAAATTAACAGTAGGGGTAAAAAAAACTTGTTCAGTTTATAAAAATTATTATAGAACAATGAACTCAATAAAATTGAAAGACAAAATTTTAAAGACATTTATTAGAAATTTAAGACAAATGTTCATGTTGGTCGTTTAATATTAAGGATCAAATTAAGAAAATGTACAATTTTCTTTTTCTAATGCTCAATGAGGGTAGAGTTAAAATATGTATTAATATTTTTGTTTAAATATTAGCGACGGTTTTTATATTTGCTTAATAATCTTGACTATGTAATCTGACAAATCCCGAAACAATTGTCGGAAAATCTTGCAAAAATTACCAACATAATAAATTTTAAACAGAAAAATAATGTTCTTAAAATTTATTCTATAAGCATAGTTTTAATTAGTAAAAGAAAAATGACCTCGAGCTTAAACAAACCTACTCAAAATATCATACTTTAAAGCTCGAAAAAAATTATGTTTTAATAAAAACTAATCACAATTTGATAATTATCAATTTTTTTATTAAAGCCTAAAAGTATGCACCTTTTTTTTTAACAAAACTTCAGTAGTACCGTTACATTTGGTCTTAATCTATATTCAACTACTACAAATTGTTTTTGCTACAACTACAACTCCCGTGTATTGTAGATTCTTAAAATTTGCTTAAAAAGTTTTTTTTTTAAACAAATACAAAAGTTTAAAAACTAGAGCTATAGAAATATTGCCAATTAAATTGAATTCCTTTTTTTTTGCTGCATAAATTTCCACTTATTTTAATTTATTTAACAACTTTGTTTTCATCTACTCACACCACCCTAAAATCTTATGAAAAGTGTTAATTTGAAAGTGATATTTTATCAATGTTTGCTGTTTTGTTTTTATCTTTTAAGAAAAGTTACCAAAACATTTACAAGATGTTTTCAAATCTTGCAAAAACACAGAAAAGTTTTTTTCTGTACTAATAGAGTGAGAAAAAAGTTTGAAATATTAAAAAGTTTTCCCCAGGGGAGAAAAAGCAGAAAGGTGACCATAGAATTTAATTAATTAAAGTTGTTGGGAGCAGTGCTGCCAACTTTTTTTTGAAGAAATCGTCAATTTAAAAAAAAAAAATCGTCAAAATCGTCAAGTTGAAAAAAATTTGTCGTCAAAAAATCGTCATGACAAAAATACGAAAATATATAATAAAAATGTTAATACCGCAGACCACTCCATGGTCCAGAGTGTAATGAGTTTCCGTTGATGTTTGTAACTATCCAAAATATTGGTCCTCGACCTTTTTCAAGTCCCAATTATCAATTAATTGACCTGAAATTTGAAACTTAAGAAAAGCTTATGGCCCAAGGACGAAGATTATTGAAATTGATTTTTTGTTCATATCCCCCATATTAAAATTCATCCCGATATTGGAGCGTTGTAAATTTAACGCACCAATTAATTTATATTGACCACTTCTAATAACAAGTCTATTTTTCAACTAAAAAACTTTTTTTAATGCTTTTTTTGGTGAATTTTTAACTTTTCCTGTCTTTTCCCGAAATTGTTAAGCTTTTTTCTTAAAAGTAACTATCTTTTTAAAAAAAATATAGGTTTTTCTCTTTTCTTTTCAAAAAATTAAGTAAACTTCAAAGAATTTGCTTACAAAATTTGAATTTTTTAACAAAAGTTTACCATTTTTTCCTCATTTAATAAAATCGTCATTTTTGTTCCTGGCGAAAATGAAAAATCGTCAATCGTCATTTTAGTAAAATTGACTCCAAAAATCGTCAAAATGACGATAAATCGTCAAAGTTGGCAGCTCTGGTTGGGAGGACAAATACCTTTTGTGTTTAAGATGGTTTTTACTAGGGAAACGGAAAGTTAGGAAAGGAAAAGTGAAGTCTTTTAAAGAAATGTATAAATAGGGGGGAAAATTTATAGATTTATTTAAAAAAAAATTATAGTTAAAAATTTAACATTATTGGGGGATTCTGAATAAGTTTTATTAAAAAAAATTGTTTTAGTCAATCTTTAAAATATTATATTTTGGGAAAAGTTATTGTAGCTCGAGGTTATTTTTCTTTAATAATCAAAACTACGATATTTTCATTGAATAATTTTTAAGAAAATTATTATTATTAATAGGGATGAGATTTCCATGCAAATGAATGTTTTTTGTCGATAGTCTAAAAACGATATCGACCAATTATCTTTCCGAATAAAGAAATTTGCGTTAAAATGGCATTGATTTGTTTTTGCATATTTTTTCATATTATAGTGAAAATGCATATTTTTGCATATTTTGATTTTAAATGCATATTTTGTGCATATTTCCAACTTTTAAGTGCATATTTTTGCATATTTTGGCATAAATTAGCAAAAAAACAAATTGAAATTTATTTTTTTCAAAAACAATTTCAAATTTTAAAAATTTATTTGGAAAATAAGAAAAACAATTTTTTTTGTTTTTAATTTTTTTTATAGATTTTCTTAATTTATAAAAAAAATCTTGCTTACATAAAGTTTTAAATGTTACTATTTAAACCCGGCGTTATTTTTTGCTTTTAAAGAAGTTTTTCTTATGAAAACAAGATTTTTATTACACAGAATTTATTTTTTAGTGCATATTTTAAGGTTTTTTAGTGCATATTTTGAATTTTCTAGCGCATATTTTAAGCGCATATTTTTGATTTTTTAGTGCATGAAAATCTCATCCCTAATAATTAAGTTAGATTGTGTTTGAAATGCGTTTTTCTGTAGTGCGTGAGCTGATTTTGTTTCTGCAAATTTCCCATGAAACGTAAAGTCAATACCAAAGATTTTTATATGTATACGGGCTTTGTGTGTGTATTGGTTCATGAGTTATATGCATTTTTGTACATACACCTGTATTTTTTTATAAGATTTACACTGTACAACAATTTTAAACTTTTTCCAAAATTGCGGGGTTCCGACGATTGATTTTGATAGAGGAAATAAAAAATATATACATGTGTTAGCGTTTTGAAAGATCGTATTGGAATTTTGTTTTAAAGGCGGTTCAAGTTTTGCAGCTTTGGCCTGTTATTATAGCATATCGGTATATAAAACAATGTTTTCTTAACATCTAAAGTGTAGGCTATGTCTAGCAAAAAGAAAAAATTGTGTCAAATATTTTTGTCAAACATATTAACCCTCTAACTCCCCTTATAACGATATTTTTTTAGATCTATTCTAACAAATCGTAAAAAATACCCAGAAAGAGGGGGAGGATGGGGACAAAATGTTCTACAAAAATGTTAGCCATCAAATTTCACTAATTGGTAGAACATACCAAAGCCCAAAAATTAACACAAGCTCCAGAAAACAGTTAAATTCAAGATTGTCCATTGAAAAAATTACAAAAAAATTAACCCTTAGTGGGCAATCTTGAATTTGGCTGGTTTTTGGCGTTTGTGTTTTCTTTTTGGCTTTGGCTTGTTCTGGCACATATAGTAAAATTTTATGGCTAACATTTTTGTGAAACATTTCATCCCTGTCCTCCCCCTCTTCCGGGGTGTTTTTTTACGATTTTTTAGAATAGATCCAAAAAATACCGTTTTGACGGGAGTTTCGAGTTTTAAGTGTTCGACAAAAATATTTTCCATTATATTTTCTACAAAGTTGCTAGACATACTCTACACCTCAGATGTATTTATCATATTTATTATTTTGAATAATTTAAACACGCGAATATTAAAAAAAATAAAATCGTTCAATCAGTTCTCGAGATATCGCTATTTGAAATTTTAAAAAAATTGCGGTTTTTACCTACGTTCAAGAAATTAAAAATTTTTTTTTTTCAAAATTTTTTTCCCTTGACCGTTTCATAGACCTTGAGACAATCTTTCATTGAAACATAGTTTTAGCCAAATCCGATCCGCCCTTCAAGCGTTTTTCGAGATATCGCAATTTGATATTTGTCTAAAAATGGCTATTTTTTCGTATGTTCCAGATTTTTTTTTGTTCTTTGAACACGAATATCGAAAAAAATCGTTCAAACTGTTTTCGAGATATCGCTATTGTAAATTTTTGTAAAATCGCGATTTTTTCCTACATTCAAGAAATTAAAAAAACTTAAAATTTGTTTCTTTTTTATAGAGCTTGTTTCAAACTTTCATTTGAACTTAATTTGAGTCAAATCTGACCATTTTAACGCATTGCGCTTTGCTATCGAAGTTCAAAGTTTTTGGTGAACATTTTTCTAAAAAAACTTAAATTTTAACCGAAGTGCACCACGGCACAGTGGTGAATTCCGGCCAAAACCCTATAACTTCTTTAATTTTTTATGTAAACTTATAAAATGTTGTAGGTAGGTTAAGAATATAATAATAAACCAATTTCGCGAAAAAAAAATTTCCGCGGAATTTTTTTTTTCCGCGAAAAATTTTTTTTTTGTTCGCGAAAAATTTTTTTTTAATGTGTTTTAAGATGTTTTGTCTTAATCGTCAGTATTTCATTCATCTTCGTGTTTTATGTGTTTTCCACAGCTCAAAAAGCTCTTTATTTTATATAAATGACCTAACTTTAAAATGCTCTAACTGAAAGACTTGGTTAAACTTGGTACTGATGTTAATTAAGTAGAACTTACTTGGGAACCCTTATACTAATTTGTGGTATAGCGACTTAAGAGCAATTTTGAGCAAAAAGTATTTTTTTGGGCTTTCCAAAGTTTGTATTTTTTAGAAATTTTTTATTTTTTTAGATTAATTTTCACCACCACTGTTTAAATTGATCCACGCACTTGAAATTACCGAAATGCATATGACATGTAAAAATAATGCTAAGTTTTCAAAATATATCAATTTCAAGACAAAAATTGTTTTTTTTAAGTTTACATCCTACTTGGATTTCAAAGTTGCAAATCACAACTTTTAAATTTAAAAAATAATAAATACAATTACTCAACTTTGCTTCGTTATAAAACCTAAACTAGTCAAGGGTTTGGCACAAAACTTTGTAATCGCATGTTTTGAAGTGTTAGCTGTCATTTGGCATCAATTTGGAAAAAAAGAAAAACCTTTTTTTTTTTAGTTTTGGCCGGTTTTTACCTCTGTGCACGGGTGAAATTGAAATAATTTGGCTTAAATTAATTTTAAATGAAACTTTTTCTCAATTTTTTTTTAGAAAGATCAAGAAAAAAAAAGAGATTTTTTTTTAGAAAAAACAAGTAAGAGTGTTAAATTCGGCTGTGCCGAATCTTTTATACCCTCCAACATGCAAAAAAATAAAAATGCAGGGGCGTTTTATTTTTTTTTTGGGGGGGGGGGGGGTCAGGGGGTCGCTAGTAGTAATTGAGGGGGGGCAAATTCTCCCTCGAATAAGTGTTTAAAAATTTATTCTTATGCTTTTTGCACTAAAGAAATACAAGATTATCATTATTTAAAAAAAAAATGTTTTATTCCACGCCCATAAAAGGGGGCGGTCCGAAAAAACGACATTTTCTAATGCTCTGGGTTCAAATGCAGGACTTTGAACTTTTTGTGGCATAAAAATGTTGCATTTGTTCAACAAAAACACAAAAAATCATGTAAAACAAGTAAGAAAATTATAGTCGGTCAAGACCGACCATATAATACCCTACACCAAGGTTTCCCGGAAAATGGGTCCCATGGATCGATTAGATCTATATGTTGTAAAACCTTTAATAAGTGAAGAAAACACTCACAAATCAAATTTGAGTGAAATAGGCTTCTATTTGTTGACAATAAACCGCTTTAACTGAATATCGGGCGAAATTTTCACAAGGGGCCTGAGTCCAAAACTGGTCCGATGATTATCAGGTTTGATAAGGTTAACATACACAAACAAAATTTTAATTAAATATTTTCTATTTTCATGAAATTTGAGACATTTATGTGAAAATCGGGAAGGTGGTTTGTATGGGGGCTACAAGAAGAACTGGTCCGATTTCTTTGAAATTCGGAATGATGATATGTGAAGACAAAACATGTTTACCATCCAAATTTCAAAGCGATACCTTCTACAATACGGTTATTAGAGTCATTTGAGCCAAAACTAAAGAGGACCTTTGTATGGGGGCTAGGTCTAAATATGGACCGATTTTTTCCAATTTCAATAGGCTTCGTCCTTGGGCCAAGAGAGACTTAAGTTTCAAATTTCAAGTCAATTGATTAAAAATTGCGACCTGTATCGTGTTTACACCGTTAATATGAACAGACAGACAGACGGACGGACGGACGGACGGACAGACGGACGGACGGACGGACATCGCTAAATCGACTCAAAAAGTGATTCTGAGTCGATCGGTATACTTAAAGGTGGGTCTAGGACCAATATTTCGGGTAGTTACAAACATCAGCACAAACTCATTATACCCTGTACCACAGTGTGGTGTAGGGTATAAATATGGTATTTTTCAGAGGTTGGTTTAGTTCTTCAAGGGGGAACTTTTTTCCCCCTGGTCCGATTTTGGTCATTTACGAACTTAACCTGCCTATGAACATAAGACATATTCGTGCCAAATGTCGGGAGTCTAGCTGTTTTATTTTGGACTGCATCGTGTTAACTACAGACGGACAGACGGACAGACGGACAGACGGACAGACGGACAGACGGACAGACGGACAGACGGACAGACGGACAGACGGACAGACGGACAGACGGACAGACGGACAGACGGACAGACGGACGGACGGACGGACATCGCTAGAATGTCTTAGAATCGATCACTGATCATAAATATATATACTTTATGGGGTCCTAGACCGATATTTTGATGCGTTACACACGGAATGACAAAGTGAGTATACCCCCATACTATAGTTGGAGGGTATAAAAAAATTTAACATCCCGGTGAAAAATGGTACAAATATGATCATATATGCGTTCATACAGCGTCATGTATGTCCATTAGAGTGTCCCTTATTTTGGAAATGTTGGAAATCTTGAGACGGTACCCGCTCATTTTTTTCCTTTTGACTTAAAAATAACTCAGGAAAAATTTTACGCCCCTAGGACCACGCCTTCCCTACGCGACGGGCCCTTAAAGAGCGGGGCCTAAAAAATCATTTTTCCATACAAACCAAAAAATTTTTTTTTTGATTTTTAATTTTTTTGTTATTATTTATTATATTACTTGGTTTGCTTATTCACAACAAAAAATTTGATTTTGGTGGGATAAGTCTTTCAGCGCTAAAAAATTTTTCGCAAAAAAAAATTTTGAGCCGCCGGGGTCCTACAGTAAAAAATTTTTAAAAAATATTTTTTTTTAGTTTTGACCAGCAACGGTTTTAGCTGCTATGTTGCTTTAAATGATATATATTCATAAAAAAATATTTTTTGTATCTGTGACATCTTAATCGTGTTCTAAAAAAGGGTAAAAAATGCATTGATGATTTTTTTCGATACACGATAAAAATGTCACAAATATGAATAATATTTTTTTTGGAATATATATCATTAAAAACAACATAAAAACTAAAACCATTGCTTTTCAAAACTAAAAAAAAATATTTTTTAAAAATTTTTTACCGTAGGATTCCTACGGCTCAAAATTTTTTTTTTCGAAAAAGATAAAGATGTCACAGATATGAATAATTTTTTTTTTGGAATATATATCATTTAAAGCAACATAGCAACTAAAACCGTTGCTGGTCAAAACTAAAAAAAAATATTTTTTAAAAATTTTTTACTGTAGGACCCCGGCCGCCCAAATTTTTTTTTTGCGAAAAATTTTTTAGCGCTGAAAGACTTATCCCTCCAAAATCAAATTTTTTGTCGTGAATAAGCAAACCAAGTAATATAATAATTAATAACAAAAAAATTAAAAATAAAAAAAAAATGTTTTTGGTTTGTATGGAAAAATGATTTTTTAGGCCCCGCTCTTTAAGGCCCCGTCGCGTAGGGAAGGCGTGGTCCTAGGGGCGTAAAATTTTTCCTGAGTTATTTTTAAGTCAAAAGGAAAAAAATGAGCGGGTACCGTCTCAAGATTTCCAACATTTCCAAAATAAGGGACACTCTAATGTCCATATATGTAGCATATATGACACTGTATGAAGGCATATATGATCATATTTGCAACATATATGTACATATACGTAAAATGAGGGCATATGAACATATATGACATATATGCTCCATATATGTCCACATATGTCATATATGGGCATTAAGGGTGTTCTTAACAGTAAAGGAAAATTTTAAAATGTTTTAATTGCTTGGCACTGGGCAGAATTTTGTTCCTTTGTACTAAAAAATGAATAATAAAAAATTTGAAGCTAATCCGATAAATTTAAGTGGACGCGGAAATGACATGAAGTTTGGAAAACGGATTACAAGGGGAAAAAATGACTTTTTACATATTTTCTCAATTTTTTTGATATTTAAAGTTAAGTTTGAATTCAAATGGTTACGGAATTGTGATGTAGAGTACATTACCTTTGTAATAAGGCAATAAAAACCAAAATCGGTTAAAAATCAGCCAAGTTATTACAACTGCCCCAGGCATCTAGAGTGTGGCAGACCACTTGATCAAAGATTTCGAGTTCAATTTTTGAAATTGATTAAAATTATCTACTATAGCAACATTTTTTTATTCTTTACTTCCCAATGTACTAAGGTGATAGGTATTTTTCATATTGTGTTATGCTATCTTGTTTTAAATTAATGTTAAAAAGGTCTAAATTTTTCAGCCCTGTTTTCAAATCTCCAATTTATTTTTAATTTTCTTAGGCAAATAAAATTTAAAAAATCGACCATTGGACCATAGGATTTTGTTAAGCACATTTAAGGGAATAAAAATTACAAAAATTGTAGACATTCCTTTTTTCATTCGGCTAGTTTAGCGATTTTATTTCGGCGTATTTCGAGATAATAGTGATTTTGGTCACTTTTTTAGCTTTTAGTTAATTTTTTTATTTTTTTTTAACAAATTTCATATGTTTTCTACACTCAAAAAATTATGTTAGTAAAATCAACTGAAAATGTCAGTTAAAATAACTACTTTGTAAGTTGTTTTGGGGTCAACTACTTTTTCAGTTAAATCAACTAACAATGTTAGTTATTTTAACTGACAAAAAAACAACTGACTTATGTAGTAAAAACTACTTACATTTGTAGTCAAAACAGCTAACATGTAGTAAAATTATTTTTTTTTTTCAAAAAATTTTTCAGAAAAAAAAATTGAAGACCAATTTTTTTTTAAGTTGTGTAAAATAAAAAAAACGAAAATTTATTTTTATTTTTTTGGAAAAAAAACTTTGAAAATTTTTCAGAGATAAACAAAATAAAATTAACTACTTTAAATAACTGTTACTACATCACAGTACTTTTTTGTTACTTGTTCAAAAAAACGACTTAAAATAACTAACAGTAATAGTTGTTTGATATTTTTCATACAAAAACAACTGACTTTGTAGTTGAAAACAACTAACTACTGTAAAATATACAAACAACTAACATGTAGTAACTTACATAATTTTCTGAGTGTACCGAATTACTACAGAATAATATAGAATACTTCAATTCCTTTCATCAGGGCAAAATTGAGATATGAAAAATTGACCCAGTTAAAGGTCAAAGGTCAAATTTGAGAAAAATTTTAATTTTTAAAGATTAACAATTTTTTTGAGCGGATATTTATGAAACTCCTTGATGTTATTTTAATATGACTAAACATAAATGGTTTATTATTAAAATTCGGAAAATTAACCCATAAGTGCTATTGGGGTCTATATATTTTTTTTATTTAATATAGAAAATATAAGTATATTATTTCATAGGGTCATATAGACCCCAACAGCACTTAAGGGTTAATGTTCTGAATGTTAATAATGAACCATTATTTTTAGACATATTAAAATAACATCAAGGAGTTTCATTAATATCCGCTCGAAAAATCTGTTAATCTCTAAAAATTCAAATTCTTCTAAAATTTGACCGTTAACTGGGTCAATTTTTCATATCTCAATGTTGCCCTTAAGGAATTGAAGTATTCTATATTATCCTGCAATAATTCGGTAGAAAACATATGAAGTTTGTTTAAACAAAATAAAAAAATTAACTTAAAGCTAAAAAAGTTACCAAAATCACTATTATCTCGAAATCCGCCAAAATAAAATCGCTGAACTAGCCTAATGAAAAAAGGAATATCTACAATTTTTTTAGTTTTTATTCCCTTATATGTGCTTAACAAAATCCTATAGTCCAATGGTCGATTTTTTAAATTTTATTTGTCAAAAAAAATAAAAATTTAAAATTGGAGATTTGAAAACAGGGTTGAAAAATGAAGACTTTTTTACAATTAATTTAAAACAAGTTATCACCACTCAATATGAAAAATACCAATAACGTTAGAATATTGGAACTTAAAGAATAAGAAAATGTTTCTATAGTAGATAATTTCAATCAATTTCAAAAATGAAACTCGAAATCTTTGATCAAGTGGTCTGCCACACGCTAGTTGCCTGGGGCAGTTGTAATAACTTGGCGAATTTTTAACCGATTTTAGTTTTTATTGCCTTATTACAAAGGTAATGTACTCTACATCACGATTCCGTAACCATTTGAATTCAAACTTAACTTTAAATATCAAAAAAATTGAGAAAATGAATAAAAATTCATTTTTTCCCCTTGTAATCCGTTTTCCAAACTTCATGTCATTTCCGCGTCCACTTAAAGTTATCGGATTAACACCAAATTTTTTATTATTAAGTTTTTAGTACAAAGGAACAAAATTTAGCCCAGTGAAACACAAAAATCCAAAATAAAAAAATAAGGACACCCCTAATGGGCATATGCCCTCATTTTACGTATACGGACATATATGTTGCAAATATGATCATATATGACTGCATACAATTTCATATATGACCATATTTGCTCATATATTTACATATATGCATCCATATATTTACATATATGTATCTATATATGCTCATTTTTCACCGGGATAGGAAAAACAGTAATTTTTGACAAACTTCAATCAGGGTTAAGTTTTAACTTGTTTAAATTTTTTGAACGTAATTGGAAAATAAGTGCATTGTGATTTTTTTTATTTTTTTTTTTTTAATTTCCCCCAAAAAATATTTCAATATAAATATTACAAACTTTATTACTGCGCGTATAATATTCCTCTAAAAATAAGCAAAATAAATTCTCAGGAAATTTTACAACTTTATTATGCACAAAAAAGCTTAATACCGTGTTTAGATTGACTGCAGTTAAAATGTAACGAAACTAGATATGGAATAAAATGTGTTTATGACACTCCAAAAAAATAAGGCACTCTTGCAAATATGTCAACCTGTAGAATTAACGAAGAAAACTACAAAACTAACATTTTGAAAAAATATTTTTTGGAATTAAAAAGAAAATTATTAAAAAGTGGGCATCAAATCTACAAGATTATAATCTTACAACCAAAAACCATTGTGAATGATTTATTTTTACTTTATCGTTAAAGGAAATTCCCCTACTTTTGTGATTGGGTTTTTCGCAATATTAACGTTTTATCTTAGTAATGCCAATTTAGTGCTTTCGACACTATTTCTGGTGCTTTTTGATGCCTCGATGCCTTATTGCAAAATAACGCTTTTTTGTCCATTTTACAAAGTTAATGTGCTTTTTGGTCTGAAATAGTTAGCATCACTGCTATGGCTGTGTATTTTTACTGTGAATGGTAGTTTACACCTTAAATCTATTGTGAATGCCTTCTTTGCAGCTTACTGTGAATTGTATGTTTCTTTAAAATAATTTTGTGTTTAAATGAAATTTTAAAGAATATAACGTCAAAATTCCAATCTCTAAGACACTTACTATTGTGAATGAATAAATTGAACTTAATTGCTAATCTTATTTCCCTTTCATTTTCAAATTCGAAAAAGAGCGAATTCCGGTTGCGATATTTTATATACTTTTTAGATTAAATGTCAATCTAAACGCCTTATAACCCCCGCTCAATAACACATTTTTAAGGGCTTTTCTATGTACTAGATAACTGTGTTATCTAAGTGTTCGCTTGTGGTTTTTCGTCATAAAAGTCAAATATTTATTACAAACTCCATAGTGATGAAAATGTTTGCAGATTTTTTTTTCTCCAAATAAATATTTCGTAGAATTTGTTGGAAAATTGAAAAAAAAAAAAATAGCTCATATACAAAAGAATATAAGAGTATAAAGGATATGAATAAGCAGAAACGTTGTAATACAGAGGCGGGATTTGAAAAAAAAAAAAAAAAATTCAAAATATCTTGTAGGTTAGGTTAGGTTGGACGGCCGTCCGCCAATTTGGCGAATTCACTCGGAGGCCATAAGGCCCATTGTGATTCCCCTATGGGGAAATTTTTTGTAAAAAAATAATCTCTTGTATTGAAAATATAAGAAATTATTTGCTTTGGTTTTTCAAAATTTAATGTTTATATAAAACAAAATTTTTTTAAAAGTAGGCAACCCTATGTCAAAATTGAATAGTAACCGATAAGCTTCTACTAATCGATCTAAGATTTTTTTTTTCACTTCCTTTGTGTAAATTTTTACTTGGATTTCCCATTTTTAGCGCTCGAATTCCTAGAAATTTATTTCCCCAAAATATATGAACCACCTTATGCCTACATAAGTAAATATATGAATGATGATGAACAAATTCTATAGCATGAAGTGCGTATAAAATTTATCAACATCGTTACTATGTGCATCTGTTTATTATTTTGCAAGTTAACATATATGTATGTGTTTTTTTGTTAACTTACCATATGTCCTTCATCACATACAGGGTGGCTAGAAAACAGATTAAATTTAAATCCTTAAAAAAAAGTAGTTTCTCGACAATAAGATTTCATTCATAACTAAAATCTAATTTTACTCAGCTGAATGTGAATTTTGCTCAGCTGAATTACAGTTAATGTTAAGAAATTTTTAAATTAATATGTTTGATGAACATTTTAAGTCGCTGAATTACATTTGACCGCAGCTGAATAAGTTTTTTATGCAGCTGAATAGATTTAAAAATTTATGAATAAGTCTGTACGTTTGTTAATTACCCATGTATTAAATCACCCTGTCTTCTGGTATAGCAGGCAATAGAGCACATAGAAAAAAAGACTTTAAAAATCATGCCCTGGCACGATTTCTTTTTTTGCCAAACATGAATGTTAGACAAAACAAAATGGTGGTACCAGAACAATGTGACTACTTTTAAAAATGATAATAATGTCACTTTGAATAAACATACTCAAACATGCACAAATATGCGGTATGGCATTTGTATGATAGTAAATATGTACTTTTCGAGGGTACAATGGGCCAAGAATTTAATCGAAAGTAGGACTGTATGTTAAAAAAAAAAATATATGCTTAGAGAATTTAAACTATTTCTTTGGGCAATGATTAACGAAATTTTATTAAGTTAAGATATTTTATTGACGGGTTTATATATTTTCAGGAACATAGGGCCTATTGATTTAGAATAAGACGCAATATATAATTTAATAAACATAAATGATCCTTAAATTCATTATCCTGTCCTATTTAATATTTCCCATTATTTGTTTTTGTATATTTCTGTTTTGTTTTCTGTAATACAGTTCCATAGTGTGTGGCTCTTGTATTTATATGGTTAAAAGTACTTATTTGTAAGTATGCGTGTATGTCATCATATAAGTAGTTATGTATACTACTACACATACCCTTAAGGATGATTATAATTCATTTCACATCTATTTAACCCATTTTGATCCTCTGTTCGATTTTTCGAACAGTAGAGAAAAAAAAATATTTATGTATGAAAGAGCTAGAATTTCGGGTAAATGTGGTTATGAATGTTAAGTCTCATCTTTCTGCAATTAAAAAAAAATATACCCGCTTGACCACCGCAATTTATATGTCCATTAAATACAATGGAAATCAGCACAGAAATTGTTTCAAGCAAAAACGAAAATTTCGATTTTCGGCTTTTAATTTTTTTGACTAATTTAAAATTTTTCTAGATTTAATTTATTATTAAATTCCAATAATTTGAATTATTTTGAAACTATTTACTTTGAAAATAATCAAATATATTAATAAAATAGCAAATAAATCCAAATATTAAAATTGCATAAAAAGTTGGAATGCAGGCTTTTCTGGGAAAACGGCATATTGAAAATTTTTTTGGACGGGATTTTTGAGATCAGCGGGTGCTAATTACCTTAAAAAAGTACCTTTTTCCAAAAAAGAAAAATAAAATTGAATCTTGGTCCAAAATGGGTTAACAATCATATATAAATATACGACTTAGACACATAAACAAATATTTAAATATATACCAGCAACATTTTCCGGTACACAGAAAGTAGTTTAAAATCGCTGATTCAATTACACGTTAATAAAAACTCATTCAGCAAAGGTAAAATTCGATTCAGCTAAGACTAGAACAAATTTGTTTACAAATTTCTTACTAGAAATTGCAATTCAGCGTAGAATTATTAGAAATATTATTAAAAAATCAAATTCAGCTACATTAAAAACTAATTCAGCAAAAACAAAATACAATTAAGCTTAAATTAGGTTATTAAAACACTTGATATTTAGTATTTTCTACTAAGAAATTGCAATTCAGCTAATCATTATTAAAAATCTTATGAAAAACTACAATTCAGCTTGGTTTAAAACTAATTCAGCTAAGCTGAAATTCAATTCCACGTAGATTGCACTATTGAAAAACATGTAATTTAAAAACTCCTCACTAGAAAATATAATTCAAATAATCACTATTAAAAATGATATTAAAAACTCTAATTCAGCTCCGTTAAAAACAAATTCAGCTAAAATGAAATTCATTTCAGCTTAGATTGTACTTTTAAAAAACATTATTTAAAACCTTTTTGCTAGAAAATGTCATTCAGCTAAGCATTATTAAAAATGTTATATACAACTTTAATTCAGCTACGTATAAAACTAATTCAGCGTAGAAGAATTTCAATTCAGCTTAGATTATACTATTGGAAAACATGTTATTTAATTTCTTTTTACTAAAAATAAATTGCAATTAAGCTAAGAAATATTAAGACCTCTAACTCAGCTACTTTTTAATATAATTCAGCAGAGCTAAAATTTAATTCAGCTGATATAAGACTACAAAAATCATGTTATTTAAATGTTCTTACTAGAAATGCAAATTTAGCGTTATTTAAAATTTTATTAACCACCCTAATTCAGCATAGTTAAATGTAGTTGAGCAAAGATTTAATTTTAGCATAAGTTATACAATTGCAAAGCTTGCTATTTACAAATCTCTAAATAGAAATTGTTATTCAGCTAAGAATTATTAAAAAATAATTCTAAATCTGCAAAACTTTTTTGTAAATTATTTATATTGAGTTAAAATGTAATTCAGCTGCGTAAAACATATATTCAACCATTTAAATGTAATTCAGCGATGATAAAACATTTGAGAAATGTTTTATATTATCAATACTGTTACTATATACTCTAATTAAGCTGAGCAGATAACAGTTTTAGCAATGGTAAAAGACAAATTAAATTAAAAAAAGTTTTCAGCCCTTATGTGATAAACAGTTTTTAATTATACATGATGATTTGCATTTAAATTAATTAAAATTCTTATTCAGCTGGCCAAAATACTTACTCGCTTAATATTAAACTTAATTCAGCTAAAGAAAAAAGCTTTAAAGATAATTCAATGCGCTCTTCAAATTAAAAATAAATAACGAATTGCGAGAATGTAGAAATATTTACGAATTTGTAGAACATAACAGAATTTATTTAACTATCTTGAACACATATTCAGCTTTGGTTAAATTCAATTAAGCTAGGATCAAATAATTGTGAAGTATTTTATTTTCACACCCGTTATTATAGGCTCTAATTCAGCTGAGAAAATTACAAATTCAGCAATGCAAAACTTGAAATACACTAAAAAAAGTTCAGCCCTTATTGAGCTAACAATTTTAAAGTCAAACATTATGATTTGCCCTTCAATGAAGTTAAATTCTTATTCAGCTGCAAAAACTATTTATTCAGCATATATTAATTTTAATTCAGCCGATGAAAAAGTTTATTTTTTTTACAAAAATGTAGTTAACATCTGAAAATTTAGGCTGGGCTTTAAAATTTTGTTACAAAATATTCATAGTTGTTGTAAACATCCTTACACAGTTTCTGTGGTAACATCGCTGTATTAGAAGCCAAACAAAAAAACAACGAAAATAATAAATGCATGTCAACACACAATAGTGCGTTGCCAAGTACAGATTGTTTTAAAATGGAAGGTATCCCATGGTTTTAAACCAAATTCTTTCCTTTTTATTTTAATGCGATATTTTGTTAAAATCTTCAGAATGCTGGTAGGTGTCTTTTCTTTTTGGATGGTTGTTGAACTTTCCTTAAAATTCCTAAACATCATAGTTCAAACTAGAGATGGGCGCGTGAGTGGATTTTGACTCACACTCACTCACGCTCACGCAAAAAATAATCGAATCACTCACTAATCACTCACGCAATTTTTTATTTACTCACGCTCACTCACATTCACGTGAGTAATAAAAAAACTTACTCACGCTCACGCGTGACTCACGCCAGATTCAATCACGCTCACGCATGAGTCACGCAAAATCTACTCACGCAATAAAATTTTCTTACCAAAAAGAAAAAAAAATCCAAAAAAAAATTTTTTTACAAAAAATTAAAAAAAAAATTGGGCAAATCAAAAAATCTAATCACGCAAACTCACGCAAAAAATAAATGACTCACTCACTAATCACTCACTCAGATTTTTTTTCAACTCACACTCACTCACAATCACGTGATTGAAATGAAAATCACTCACACTCACGCGTGATTCACGTGAGTCACGCAAATCACGTGATTAGCGCCCATCTCTAGTTCAAACCTTCCCTCTAAGTAATTTCTGGCATGTTAGTGTTTTCTTCTTGTTGATTTTTTTGATGTATGAGTACTTTTATGGTACCAAACGTGTAAGCATATATGTTAGTTTGAATTTCTGTTCATGTCAAAAGTTTCAATCTCTAATTTGTTTATTGTTTCGAAAGAGCTGACAAAATGCATGACTTTCACATAAGATGAGGAAATTTCAGAAAGAAAACAAATAATTTTCCATTTGTCATAGCAGCAAATGCTACTAATTCGTGAGTGGCATAAGTAAACATTAAATAAGGAAAGCAGGAAAAATAAACAAACATTTATAATAAGCCAAGGAATTCATTATGAAAGTGGGTTAGGTTGGTTTTTTTTTGGTAAGAATTCATTAATATTTCTTTAAAGATCCAAAAGATATGAACTTTTTTACTTTAAAAGGCATATTAATAGATGCATATGAGGTTTAACAATTTTTTAACTGTTATGACGTTTAGATAATTAGATTTCTGGTTTTAATTTATTATTAGCTAATTGATTTAACTAAAAATTACTTATTCAGCAAAGGCTATAAGTAATTCAGCAAACTTTAAGGAACAAAAAACGAAGATCAACATTATATTCAGCTAGTAAGAATTGATATTTAGCTTAATTTAGCCTGTTTAAACACCAATTCAGCTAAAGCTATATGTGATTCATTATGTAAGAACGTTTGAAAAGGTGTTTAATATTAATCTAGTCGAAATTGATTGCAATTCAGCTAACTAAATTCAGTTCCGCATTCGTGTTAAAGCAACTTAAACAAATATTAAATTAATATATTTAAAACTTTAAGGGAAGCACTATTAAATTAAGAATCAAAATTTAAAATTCCATTATTTTAAACAAATTTTTTCTTTCTTTTTTTAGGTAAGTCCAATTATAATTCAGCTATAAATATTGTCCTAATGTGGTACTAAAATGTGTGCAATTTGTAAGTGCTTATTGTATTGTAAATGCTTATTGTATTGTAATTTAGCTAAGTAAAACTTTCTTTCAGCTGAAATAAATTTATTATTTACCTAAGTGAAACAACTATTATCCTTTAATACATATATTTAACAAGAAAAACAAAGATAAATATAGTAAAATTGTTATTCAGCTGAAAAAAATTCATACTAAACTGAATTACAAAATATTTTTATATTATTTTCCTTTCTTTAATTTAAAAAAATTGCTATGATATTAAAAAGTCACTTGTAAATCCTCTTTTCTTAATTGCTTATTATAACAAAACCAAGATTTTTAAATATTTTTTTTTAAAGAACTCCTAGACTCTTGTTTGTTTAAACACCAAACAATTATAATTTCTCATTATTTCCATCCTTTATTCATTTAAAAAATTTAATTTAGAAATATATTATGATACTCTTATTTAATTATACATCTACTTAGAGTCTCATATAAATTTCATTTAATAAACATCTTAAAGGATTCAAATTAATATTCATATAACAGGTGGTTTTATATTTTCATTAAAAACCATGAAAGAAATCTTAGTCAACTCTAAGGCATAACACATTTATAAAATATATCATCTTAAAAAATGTTGCATACTTTCGAGCGACATTTATTTTAATATAGCTACAGCATATATTCCAAGGTTTTATTTATTTTAACTTAAGCAACTTGTAAACGTTGAAATCAGTTTCTTTATCTACATCAAAAAGTGTTGCCTGTACTTAGGAGTAGCTACATTTTTTTTAAAATGTGAATGTTAGTAGGACATTATATTTAGCAAGGTTTAAAGAACTATATAAGGGGTGGTCCAATAACTGGTATCTTTTTAAAACATGCAATGAAATGAACAATACTCAATAGTTTTGAAACCTTATGGCTTTATTTGAAAGAGCAAACATTCCCGTTTTTTATGGCAAACGACTTCATTGATGCGTCTTCGGCTTGCTCCGCTGTATCGCGTTGTAGCGCAGTACTGCGCTGCCAAACTGCACGTTTTTCGAAAAAAGTTTTCAAAAATACAGCTGAAACTCCCATTTTCGTCAAAGATGAGCGCTACATAGCCATGATTACCGACTTTTTGTTGGCCGTAATAGAATATACCAACTTGGATGACATTTATTTTCAGAAGGATGTCGCAATATGTCCCACAGTCCATCAAACAATCGATATTTTGCGACTTAGTTCGGAAATCGTGTTTTTCGCCATATTCGCGGTGACAATTGATCACTTCAGAGCTGCCGATTAAAAACTTTAAAAATTTTTTTGAGGGGTCTCGTTAAAGATTCATGCAACATTGGAAATCCAGAAATGTTCTAGGCCCATTCGACGAATATCGTTCAAGCCATTCGTGAGATAGAACCAGAAACATTAGAAAAATGGGTGCCGAGAATGAGCTACTGCGGAGCTAACCCAGACACCGCATGAATGAAGTCGTTTGCCATAAATAATGGGAATATTTGCTCTTTCAAATAAAGCCATAAGGTTTCAAAACTATTGAGTATTGTTCATTTCATTGCATGTTTTAAAAAGATACCAGTTATTGGACCACCCTGTACATTAGTAATTTTTATAACACTTATGATTGTACTTAATGTTGTACAATTTTTGTTTTAAAAATTATTTACAATTAAATATTAATTGAAATTTGTCGTTTGACATATTAAGACTAAATATCAGTCACAAAGCAAGTGGAGTTAACCTATAATCTTATTTTAAATTATTTTTTATTCAGGCTTAGCTATCACTAATTCAGCACGATTAAATTCAATTCAGCTAAATCAAAATAAAGAAAAATATGTTATTTACTACTCAGTTAAGACGAAGCTAGATTCAGCTTTGCAGTGACTATATTCAGCTAGCGTTATCAGTTTTCCGCTGTCAATTAGTAAATAACTGTGTAAGAATTTTTTTTGGACACAATTTTTTTTTTTAATTTTAAATATATATTTGAAAGTGTTATACACCAATTTTCAATTATAATAAATTAAATTGTAATTCAGCCAAGAAAAACTCTAATTCAGCTATAATTAAATATTATTCAGCTCGCTTAAAGTATCGGAAAATGTGTTTTTTACATATTTATCAAAGCTTGATCTAACTTTGCTAAGTAAAATTCCTATTCAGCAGAGTTTAAAAACTCTGTAACAAAATTTAAAAATATCATATTTAAAAGTCTTATATGTAAATTTTTAATTATATTAAAATATCTTTAAATTCAGCTACGAAAAATACTTATTCAGCTAAGCTTAAAGGGCATTAAGCTGACTTGAAGGATCGAAAAATTATTTATTTTTAAATTTGTTAAGTCTAACTTTCATTCAGCTAAGCAAAATTCATATTCAGCTTAGTTAAATTAAAATTAATTTTTAATATTATCAACTAGATTAATGCCATATATTTTTATATTAAACATTAACTCTGCAAAGATTTAGACTAATTCATCTAACTTAAAAATGCCAAAAAAACTTTTTAATTACATTAATAAATTATAGTAAGCACATTTTAATTCAGCTATGAAAATTCACATTCAGCTGAGCTAAATAGACATTTAGTTAAGCTTAATTAATTTCAATATAATTTTTAATCAAATCGATAAATTAATCTATGATTTGAGCCAATTCAGCATACATATACGTTAGGAATTAATTTAATTCAGCTCTAAAAAATTCACAATCAGCCAAGCTTAATTTATATTTAGCAAAGTTGAACTAGATTTCAACTAAATTCTTAATCATATCAATAAAATTTGTCACATGCATTTTTAATCGTATAATAAATTAAAAATATATATTTTTTTAATTGTAATAAATTGTTTTGTAGTTATGTTATCGTTAAATCTAATCCAGCTTACTTTAAACAGCTGAAAATCTTGTAATTGACCTATAAGTTAAGACTTTATCTAATTCAGCACAACAAAGTTCACATTCAGCTTAATTAAATTGAATTTCAACAGAATTCATTATCAAATATATTATATTTATTACATAAATTTGCAATCTTACTTATAGAAAAATTAATTCAGCTATGATATAATGTAATTCAGCTAACTTTTAAATTCCAGAAAGCATATATATTACAACTAGAGATACATTTAAATTAAGCAAGGTTGCTAACAGAAAACATTAATTCAGCTAAGCTTTAATATATTTTAGCTAACTTAAAAGTCGCAATAAGCTTGTTTATTATAAAAATGTTAAGTCTAATTCTAATTTAGCTAAGCAAAGGCCACATTCAGTCAAGCTTAATTCAAATTTAACGAAGTTACTAAAAGAAAATAATAATTCAGCTATGATTAAAAGTAATTCAGCTTGCTTAAAACGTAACTACTCTTTTTTTAAACAGTAGTACATTTTTTTTAAAAACCACTTGTCCCAATTTAATCCCTCTTTATTATTTAAAATTAACCTTGATTTTTTTTTCTCTAAATTTTGACTTGCTATTTTCGTGTTGTTTTTCAAAAACAGCTCATTTAATAAAATATATTGCCTTAACCTTGAATTAAGTTAAGTCTATGCATTTCTAAGGAAAATATTTTGTATGTTAAGCACAATGTACTGAGATTTTTAAAGTAATTACAAACATAAATTATGTTGATAATTATGAGACTGGTCTTGATAAATGGTGGAAAAATAATGAAAAAAAAAGTTATAAATAAAAAGTAAGGATTGGAAGCTATTTGCAAAAGACAGAAATAGTCGTTGGAACGGGAAATTTTGTGATTTATAGAAATACGTTTACAAGGAAAATGGTTGAATAAGCTTTTTTTAGGAATAAAGAAAAATAATAGAAATTAAATTAAGGCTAATCGGCAAGATGGTAGGGGCATAGACTTCTAAAGGATACTTTTTAAATTGAGCTTATGTAAATAAATTATCTTAGCTGTGTTGTTCAATTACCTAGATTAGGGATTACCAAACAAAATGTGCAGTTATTTTATCTTAATCACATTAAGGTTTTATACATCTGCGACTCTTTCTGGTATTATTTAAATTTTACAATTTTAAAGTTTTTTAAAGCATAATTTTAGGTGCAAACTAATATATCTACGGGATTATTGTTTTTCTTGAACTTAGTTTTCCAAAAAAAATCTATTTTTATTTTCTTAATTTTTATATTGTTTTTCTAAATATTTTCTATTCAACTTACAATTAGTTTTAAATTTCAATTTAAACTATTTTTATCTTCAACTTAATTTTTTCTAAATATTTCTATTGTTCTTTTATCATCATCACTTTTTAATTTGTTAAATTTTTAATTGAATTTTAAGAAAACAATAAGTTGTTTTTATTTAATTGAAATTTTTGTTATGCATTAAGGAAATTTAAAAATTTATAATATCAACATTTTCCATTTCCCCCATAATCTTTTCATGTTAATATTCTATTCAAATCATAATATATAATTCTTCTTATATAAAGACGGACATTTTTCTATTGTCCCATGTGTTGTTATATGCATAGGATATTTGCAAACAAACTCATATGGTATTTTAAGTATACCCTACAGTTACAAGAGAAACTTAAGAAATAGTAGTAATAGTAATAAAAATATATACTGAAAACATTAAGTGTACTTAAAACATCAGAAATGTGCCAATATTTGCATATTTACAGTAATATACACTGATTTGTAGTTTAATTTAAAAATAAAATGCTATCCAGCTTTACTAAAATGCTATTCAGCTTTGTTAAAAGCAATTCAGCTATGTTAAGAGAATTTTTGATAGTGATCCCAAAATTTCGTCTATTTTGCTCTATCTCTTATATTTAAGGAAATAATGGCAAATAAAAATTTTACGAAAAATTTCACATAAAAATGGGTTTTTTTTTTAAAGATTTTCCAAAAAATTTCTTATAAAAATGGATTTTTTGAAATTTTTGAAAGTGATCCCCAAATTTCGTCTATTTTGCTCTATCTCTTATATTTAAGGAAATAAGTGCAAATAAAGATTTTCCGAAAAATTTCATATATTTAAGGAAATAATGGCAAATAAAGATTTTACGAAAAATTTCAATAAAAACGGATTTTTGAAATTTTTGGTAGTGATCCCAAAATTTCGTCTATTTTGCTCTATCTCTTATATTTAAGGAAATAATGGCAAATATAGATTTTATGAAAAATTTCATACAAAAATGGATTTTTTCAAATTTTTGACAGTGATCCCAAAATTTCGTCTATTTTGCTCTATCTCTTATATTTAAGGAAATAATGGCAAATAAAGATTTTACGAAAAATTTTATATAAAAATGGATTTTTTGAAATTTTTGATAGTGATCCCGAAATTTCGACTATTTTGCTCTATCTCTTATGTTTAAGGAAATAATGTCAAATAAAGATTTTACGAAAAATTTCATACAAAAATGGATTTTACGAAAAATGTCATATAAAAACGGATTTTTTGAAATTTTTGATAGTGATCCCCAAATTTCATCTATTTTGCTCTATCTCTTATATTTAAAGAAATAATGGCAAAATAAAGATTTATATTTAAGGAAATAATGGCAAATAAAGATTTTATGAAATGAAAAATTTCATATAAAAATGGATTTTTGGAAATTTTTGATAGTGATCCCCAAATTTGGTCTATTTTGCTCTATCTCTTATATTTAAGGAAATAATGGCAAATAAAAATTTTATGAAAAATTTCATAAAAAAAAATGGATTTTTTGATAGTGATCCCCAAATTAATCTATTTTTCTCTATCTCTTATATTTAAGGAAATAATAGCATATACATTTTTTACGAAAAATTTAATACAAAAATGGATTTTTTGAAATTTTTAATAGTGATCCAAAAATTACGTCTATTTTGCTCTATCTCTTATATTTTTAATAGTGATCCCCAAATTCCATCTATTTTGCTCTATCTCTTATATTTAAGGAAATAATGGCAAATAAAGATTTTATGAAAAATTTCATACAAAAATGGATTTTTTGACATTTTTGATAGTGATCCCAAAATTTCGTCTATTTTGCTCTATCTCTTATATTTATTTAAGGAAATAATTGCAAATAAAGATTTTACAAAAAATTTCATACAAAAATGGATTTTTTGAAATTTTTGGTAGTGATCCCAAAATTTCGTCTATTTTGCTCTACTAAAGAATAAGCCTTCGAAATTATTTAAGTTTGCCTGATTACATTTAAGCATAGCTGAATGAATAATTAAATTAGCTGAATTACAATATCAGCAAAGACTAAATGTAATGAAAACTCAAAATACAAAGAAACCTGTTTTTTATTTATTAAGATAGACTGCTATTCAGCTAACCGAAATTTATATACAGCTACGCTATTATATTTCAGGCTTAAAAAATAAGTTTTGGTTGAGCTAAAAAAATATTGTGGTCTTTCATGCCATTGTTTTATGTTAAAATTTTAATTCAGCTTGGTAAAAACTAATTCAGCTGGGTAAAAAACTTATTCAGCTAAGTGTAATTGTCTTTTGTATTAATTTTATTTGAAACATCGGTAATTTCTTGTTTTAGCTTCCTTTGTCGGCTCACAATAATTTTAACAAAATTAGAGAAGAGAATTTATTAATTTTTGATAACTCATAGAGTCTATATTACATTTAAATACAATTCAGCTAGGTAAAAACCTAATTCAGCAAAGTATAAAGCATGAACAATGTTTTTTATATATATATGTGTTTACCATAAATATGATTCAGCTGGTTAAAGTTAAAGTCATCATTGCCGCATGTAGCTCCTTATGCAGGAGCTTTTTCCTATTACACTGTGCAACAAATTTTGGGTCATCGCATTGAGCCTCAATGCCTTCAACACCATATGAAAGTAGACTATCAAGTGGACAAAATCACCAAAGGGTTTTGCAAAGTCAGTTCGGATTTCTTTTTTATAGCCCACTGAAGTTTTCATATTTTTGACAAAGGCGTTTGGAAAACGTCAAAAATACTATAATAAAAACACATCTGAGCTTCAAAGTATGATATGATGTCTGCAGTGAAATTTTATGGCGGTTCTTTTCTTAGAACATTTTAACCCTCTAACTGCCATTTTAATGGGTCATTTTAGTCCTTTTTCAAAAACTAAATACAGAAGTCTAATAAAACGTCCATTTAGAGGGTTAAAATGTTCTACAAATATTTTCCTCATAAAATTTCACTAGGGGTTGTCAAATGCTCAAAGTTTGTGCGACATGCGCAAAGTGCTTAAAAAGGGTCAAGTATAAATAATCATTGTTTGTTATTTTTTTTACCAAAGCAGTGCTAAAAAATATCGACAAAAAACAGTGCAAATATACTTTTGAGCTTAAAATGATATTCTGATGTGTTTTATAAAATTTTATGATGATTCTTTTCTTTCACCACATTAACCCTCTAGCTCCCGTTCTAAGGGGTAATTTTTGTACTTTTTTAAACGAAATACAAAAAAGTCTATAAAAAAAGGCAGTTAGAGGGTTAAAATGTGTAACAAATATTTTCTGCATCAAATTTTACTAGGGCACATCTAAGACAGAAAGTTCGTCCAGCATATAGAAAATGCTTAAAAATTTTAAAGTATTAAAAAATTTTTTTTTTATATTTTTTTTTGGGCCGAAATATAAAAAAAACAAGTAACAAAGTTAAATTCGACTTTGTCGAATGTATTATTACCCTCCACGATGTAAAAAAGTTTATTTGCAAAAAAAACAAAACAAAAATTAAAAAAAAAAATCCGCTAAAAAAATTTTTTGGTAAAAAACAAAATTTGACGAGAATGTTTTTTTTTTTTGTAAAAAAATATGTTTGTACTTGTTTAAATACCATTCGGTGATCAATTCTGTTCACATGTGTCAACCAGCAGCCGAATTAAAGCATTTTCTGTTTTTAGGTTATGTTGAATGTACCACAATTTTCGAAGTGTTCTTACATTTTCGTTCATAACTTTTGAACCGCTAAACCGATTTCGCTCAAATGCAATAGCAAACTGCTTATGGCAACAACAAGTAAATATGCTAAGTCTTAGTTATATCTTTTAATACTTTGGCCGTGATCACCAAAGTCGAATTTAACTTTGTTGCTTGTTTTCTTTATATTTCGGCCCAAAAAAAATATAAAAAAAAATTTGAATACTTTAAAATTTTTAAGCATTTTCTATATGCCGGACGAACTTTCTGTCTTAGACGTGCCCTAGTAAAATTTGATGCAGAAAATATTTGTAAAACATTTTAACCCTCTAACTGCCTTTTTTTATAGACTTTTTTGTATTTCTTTTAAAAAAGGACAAAAATGACCCCTTAAAACGGGAGCTAGAGGGTTAATTTGGTCAAAGAAAAGAATCATCATAAAATTTTATAAAACACATCAGAACACCATTTTAAGCTCAAAAGTATATTTGCACTGTTTTTTGTCGATATTTTTTAACACTGCTTTGGTAAAAAAAAATAACAAACATTGATTATTTATACTTGACCCTTTTTAAGCACTTTGCGCATGTCGCACAAACTTTGAGTATTTGACAACCCCTAGTAAAATTTTATGAGGAAAATATTTGTAGAACATTTTAACCCTCTAAATGGACGTTTTATTAGACTTCTGTGTTTAGTTTTTGAAAAAGGACTAAAATGGCCCCTTAAAATGGCAGTTAGAGGGTTAAAATGTTCTAAGAAAAGAACCACCATAAAATTTCACTGAAGACATCAAATCATATTTTGAAGCTCAGATGTGTTCTTATTATAGTATTTTTGACGTTTTCCAAACGCTTTTGATAAAAAAATAAAAACTTCAGTGGGCTATAAAAAAGAAATCCGAACTGACTTTGCAAAACCCTTTGGTGAATTTGTCCATTTGATTGTCTACTTTCATATGGCGTTGAAGCCATTGAGGCTCATTTTTCTTGTTGCACAGTGTTATTTAACTCTATTTGCTGAATATTTTTTTTGTAAAAAATTTAAATTAAAAACTTAAATTAAAAATTTCAAATAAAATATTAAATTTTAGTAAATAAACACATCAACAAAACAAATGTTTATGATATGTTAATAAAATATATTTTTTATGTGCTAAAGACAAATTTAAATATTTTTTTTTAATTTAAATTCTTTTATATTTTTATTGCTAATGTTTTATTTTGGAAGATAAATTCATGTAATATTTACATATTCTCCTTCACACATGTAGAATAAGACGAAAATATATGTATAAAGTGCTTAGTATCAAGTCAGTGAACTTTAATAAGTCAAAGTCAACATTTAGATGAACAAATAAGAAGGGGCGTTGTAAAAAAAATGTAGGGGCCTTGAAAGAAAATGTTTAATTAATTTTGTTGTAAAGACACTGACAACGATAACGCGATTAAATAAATGTTTTGAAAAGGTAGAATTCTCATTTAGTTTATATTTTTATATTAATATGTAGTAATAAAAAGTATGTTTCGCTAAAACTTAAATTTACCAAATTTAGACAATATATTAGTCCCCTAATAGTAGACTACAACCCCCAAAGGATTTTGGTCATGTTCTTACAGTTTTTTTTAAGGCCCACTGAAATTTGTTCAAAGGCTTAACACACCTTTCAGTGAAATAAATGATATAAATATACTTCTCAGCTAAGTAATGTCTAGAAAATTTTATGGTGCTTCTTTTCTTAGAAAATATTAACCCTCTAACGCTCATTTAAGGGGTAATTTTTCAAAAAAAAACTGTCAAAGAAGTCCACTTAAACGTACACTTAAAGGGTTAAAATGTTTTACAAATATTTTCCGCTTCAACTTTCATTAGGGGTAGTCAAAGGTTTTAAGTTTGTGCGGCTTACGTAAAATACGATTTTATGAACATTTTTAAAAGTATAATTCTCATTTAGTTTATTTTGTTATATTAATATATAAACACGTTAGTTTCGGCTTTTAAACTCAAGAACCGCATAGCCGATTTATGCCAAATTTAGACAATATATAAGTTTAGTCTGAAGGAAGGTTTCACTTCAGTTTAATTCCGATAGGTGGCGCTGTAATCGTGGCATTTAAATTTTTGAATTTATTATACGATTTGGCTTAAATAAATTTCTTAAAGAAAAATATTTTTTTTTTATGAAACTTTGACCCGGTAGATGGCGCTAAATATCAGAAAAAAATTGAATTGGTTGAACGGTTTTCGAGATATTGCTGTTTAAAAAAAATCTAAAAATTTCTTTCCGTTGAGCCTTTTATAGAGCTTGAAACAGTCTTTCATTTAAACTTAATTTGAGCCAAAATCAATCATTTTAACCCGTGCCGCTCTTCGATAAAAATTTTGAATTTTTGAAAAATTTCTACCAAATTTTTCAATTTTTGAAAAATGAAAAAAAAAAAATTCTTGCGATACATTATTTTTATTTATTTTAGCAAGCTTAATATATATATACGAAAATTTCAGACATCGGCTGAGCGGCTTTCCAGATATCGCCATTTGAATTTTTTAAAAAATTTCTAAAAATGGCGGTTTTTTTCCTACGTCCAAGAAATTAAAAAATAAAATCTCAAAATTTTTTCGACTGATTGTTTCATAGAGCTGGTGACAAGCTTTCATTTTAACTCAAATAAGGCCAAATCAGAACATTTTGACCTATGTACTTATGTCGCTCTTTGATCAAAGATAAGAGTTTTTGGCGAACATTTTCTGAAAAACCAAAACCTTGATTAAAGGGTGCCACGGGTCAAAGTTAGCGGCTTTGGATCAAAATAATTTTAAATAAAACCTTGTCTCAAGCTGTATGATATGGTCAAGAAAATAAATTTTGTGATTTTTTTAAAAAAATTCTTGAATGTAGAAAAAACCGCCTTTTTTTTCAAATGAGCAATATCTCGAAAACCGTTCGACCGATTTTAAATTTTTATTGTTATTCATGTTCAGTGCTTCAAAATTATTAATATATAATGTATCGCAAGACATACATATTTTTATACCACACACCACTCTGTGGGAATAATGACTTTGTGCTGAAATTTGTAACTACCCGAAATACTGGTCGTAGACCCACTTTTAAGTATACCAATCGACTCAGAATCACTTTTTGACCCTATTTAGCGATATCCGTCCGTCCGCTGTAATCACGATACAGGTCGCAATTATTAGAGTCCGACCGAATATTCGGTTTCGGTCTCGGTTTCGGCCGAATAATAGGGTTTCGGCCTCTATTCGGTATTCGGCAAAATTTTGGCCGAATATTAGCCGAAACCGAAACTTTTTGGTATTTTAAAAAATGTGTAAAAAAGTCGGTGAATTTTTTGATTTCGTATTTCATTACACTTGTTTCAGTTCAATTGAAGAAAATGTAACAAGTTTATGCAATAAATGTAAAACTGTTTCAGTTCAAAAATTATTTTCTTCTAATCTGCAAAGAAATATACAATTTTTTTGTAAGTTTTTTAAAAAACATATTTTTTTTTTCAAAAATACAACAATTCATATGGTTTAAAAGCATTATATGCTGTATATTAATCTTTAAAAACTTTTTAATAATTTTATTCATGCCAGGCGGTAATTTTTTTAAAGTTTCGGTTTCGGTTCGGTTTCGGCCGAATATTACTTTTTCAGCCGAATATTCGGTTCGGTTTCGGTTCGGCCTCGAAAACTGGTTTCGGTCGGACTCTAGCAATTATCAATTGATTTGGCTGACATTGTTTGTTTTGGACGTTTTTGGTTCAAGGACGAAGCTTATAGAAATTGAAAAAAATCGGTCCATGTTTTGACCAAGTCCCCATACAAACGTCTCTCCTAAATTTTGCTTGAATGCAATCGTAATATAACAGATATCTTTTCGAATTTTAACATGTCAACGTATTTTGTATTCAGAAATCACCGATACAAATTTTAAAAGAATCGGACCAGTCCTTCTAGTAGTCCCCATACAAACCACGTTCCCGATATTTACACTCAAAAAAATAAAACTGTAAAGTTAACAAATTTTTTTTTGTTAACTCGAGTTTACTGGCTTTTTAGCAAATTTTTAGTTAAAATCAGCGTTTTAACTACTTTTTTTAGTTAAGTTCAATTTACGAAAATACTAGTTTTGAACAAATTTTGTATTAATTTTTTTTGTTGACTTCAAAACTGAGTTTACGAATTTTTACTAATTAATTTGCTGATTTTTCGTAACAAATTTGTTAAGTGGAATTTCTTGTGAAGCCTCCTATGCAAATCTCATAAGTTCTACTTAAGCTGATGAAAAAATATAAAAAATAAACTTTTAATTTTTTACAAAATATTTTCTAAATTTTAGTTTACGAAAAGTAACAAAAAGTTTAGCTGAATTTAACTAATTTTTTTGTTAATATATGTACATAAAAACGTTACGAAATTTCAGCTAAATTTTTAGTTAAAGTTACGGTTTTTTTTGCTACATTCATTCTACGAAAAGTTAACTAAATATTTTTAGTTAAATTAACTAAAAATTTAGTTGGCCCAAAATCAGGTGCTTTTTTAGTTAAATTTAACTAAATTTTTTGTTAACTTTACAGTTTTTTTTTTTTGAGTGTACATAAATTTCTCAAAATTCATGAAAATTGGAAATGTTGTGATGAAATTTTGTTTGTAGGTGTTATATAATTTGATTTTAGTTGGACCATTTCTGGACTCAGTCCCCATAAAAAAATTTCGTCTGATATTCAGATAAATCGGTCTAAAGGCAACAAAAAGAAGCCTTTTTCACGAAAATTTCATTTGTGTGTGTTTTAACATTAATTTAAGATCTAACAAGATATAGATTCAATCGGATCCATGTTTAGACTTGAGACCCATTTTCCGAAAAACACTGGTGTAGGGTATTATGTGGTCGGTCTTAACCGACTATAATTATCTAACTTGTTATACCCTACACAACTCTGTGGTAAAGGGTATAATGAGTTTGTGCTGATGTTTGTAACTACCCGAAATATTGCTCCTAGACCTACCTTCAAGTATACCGATCGACTCAGAATTACTTTTTGAGTCGATTAAGCGATGTCCGTCCGTCCGTCCGTCTGTCCATCTATCGGTTCAAGCACGATACAGGTCGCAATTTTTAATCAATTGACTTGAAATTTGAAACTTAAGCATATTTTGGCCCAAGGACGAAGCCTATTGACCTATAAGACCTAACCCCATACAAACGCCCCCTTTGGATTCGGCTTAAATGACTCTAATAACCGTATTATAATAGTTATCGCTTTGAAATTCAGCAGGTAATCAAATTTTGCACAAATCACCATTCCAAATTTCAAAGGAATCGGTTCAGTCCTTCTGGTAGTCCCCATACAAACCACCATCCCGATATTCTCATAATTCCCTCAAAATTCATAAATAGGGAAATATTTGATAGAAATTTTATTTTTAGGTGTTAAACGTGTACTTTATTAAACTAATCAAATCGGAATATAATTGGACCATTTTTGGACTTAGTCCCCCATATAAAAATTTCGACCGATATTTAGATATATTGGTGTATTGACAAAAAATAAACCAATTCCACTAAAATTTGATCTGTGCGTGTTTTCCACACTAAATAAAGATCTAACAAAAGACAGATACAATCGGTCTATGTTTGGACTTGGGACTCATTTTCCGAAAAACACTGGTTTATGGTATGATATGGTCGGTCTTAACCGACTATAATTTTCTCACTTGTTTTCTATTTTTTTTTTTACATTTCGAAATCTAAAACTTTGGTCGCCGGGCGCCACGGGTTAATTTAATGCGATTGTCCTCAAATTTGTACCACATAACTTTTAGGTCTACATAGTATAATAAAAATCTACCCGGACACTTGGGAAAATCCCAATTTGAAGAGAAAATATCACTCTAATACTGCAGTCATCAGGAAGCTTATAAGCGTTCTCAACACTTACTTAGCTCCTGACACGAGTCTTTAAGGGTCCTGTGGGTGGATTGGAATTTTGTAAAACTTGTTACATTTAAATACAAAGTTTCGCTTAAAAAAATTTTAGCGCCCTTGTTAGCTACTTATAGTTCCGTCCACCCCTAAATGTATGCTAATATTTTTTTTGTATCATAAACTTCATTTGCATAACTTTATTTTGCATACACTATAATACTTCACCATCAAAAATACAATTTTTTTTTTTGAAAACTTGACATTATACTTAAATAACTTGTATTAAAAACAACAATAAAGTAAATAAAAAATAACAGACTTTTACAAATTGTTAAACAAAAATGTTTCTTGTATTAAAAAAAAAATTCTCAGAAAAAGAAAGAATACGGAAAAATTCCTGTTTTTGTTTGTCTCAAAACCATTATAAACATTATTATCTTCATCATCATCATCGTCACTAACACTATTACTCAACAAACAATACTCCAGCATGTATAAGTATACTTCAAATTTTAAACACAATATGATCCCTAAAAGTATGCAACAACATTTATGTATAAGAGGCATTTTATATACTTTGTGAAAATGTTCTGTAACTTCTTAAAGGCTGTTGTATTAGTTTTTTTTTACTTATAAAAACAGCTTATGGTATTGGAATTTGAATTCGGATATATATTTCTGTTTTTTTTTTGTTACTTTATCAGTATGAGTGTTGTATGACTGAGTGTCTTTTGTTATAATACAATAATATTTAATACAGTAAGGATGATGACGATGATGATAATAAACACCAAAAATCCCTTAAGAAAATTATTTGTATGTTTTATTTATGCATAACAGCCTAACTGTATACTACATATTTAAATTTTATTTTAAAAAACACATTTTTTTTATTTTATTTGTATTTTATTTCTTACTTTCTTAAGAGGCAATACTATAAAACATGTGTTTTTTGCCTTTGGTATACATCTTTAACAAAATTTTCTATGTTAAAATACAATTCATGTTTTGTTTTGTTGTTTTTATGAATGGCACTCGTAACAGCTGTTTTTGGTTACAATAGGTAAATTACTGGATTGAAAGAACCAAATGATATTTTTAGATGTTGATGCTGTTGGTAGTTAACAATAGAAAATATTATTTACTACTTTTGAAATCATTGTGTCGTTGTTGTTTTATAGAGTTTTTAAAATAAAGTACAGTTAGACCTACTTTAAATTCCGATCCTAAGTGGCAAAGAGTGTAAAAAGGGTTTGGTACTTTTTCTATATCTAAAAAATTTTCCCAAAAAACAATTTTTTAAAATTCTGATTTTAATGGGGTAAAAAGTTGTAATTTGGTACCCCAAATAATGGTCGTATAAAATTTTAAAAATGCAGGTTCCTTTATTCATATTGTAAGGGAACAAAAACAATAAAATAATGTACTTTGGTACTTTTCTCCAACATTTTTTTTATAAAAACTTGAAGTGTAGGATCCTCCAGTGGAAAAGAACTTTTTCGAAAAGCCCTTTTAAAAATTATTGATACCTTTTCTTTGCCCTGAAATAATAGTTATAGAAACTGGAAATTTGAACTTACAAGAAGAGTCTCCCTGGTGTCGCCCTCCGATCTTCATGAAATTTTGTTCAGCACGAAAAATAATTTGACACGAATTTATTTTACCGGCTCAAACTCATTTTTAGGGGGCGGTCGATTTGTATGGGGGGGGGGGGGGGGGAAAGTTGACTTTTTCAGTTTTTTTCGATTTTCGCCTATTTACTCAAATTTAATATAGGCATATTTGATATCAGATTAAAGGTTTATGTGCATAGTATAGGAGATAAGCGCAAAAAAATTGAAAAATTGCCGTTTCTGCCCCCCCCGCCCCTCATTGTCACCGCCTTAATATGAATTTGGGCCGCTAAAAATAAAATAAGTGTCCGTTTATTTTTCCTGCTCTACAAAATAAAACCAATTCCATAAAGATCGGCGGGTGACACCTGGGAGACCATCCTTGTTAGTATCCTCCAGCAGAAATATAAAACTGAAACAAGTAAAAAAGTTAAATTCGGCCTTGCCGAGTGTAGTGATACCCTCCACAATTTCAAAAAGATTATTGCAAAAAACTTTATTTAAAAGGAAATAACTTTAAAAAAATTTTGAAAAAAAAATTCTGCAAAGAAAAAATTTTGGTAAAAAAAAAATCCGCGATTTTTTTTGTCAAAAAATATGTTCGTACTTGTTTAAATACCATTTAGTGTTCAATTATGTTCACTTATGTCAACCAGAAGCCGAATTAAAGCATTTTGTATTTTTAGGTTATGTTGAAGTACTGAAATTTTTGTTCATAACTTTTGAACCGCTGAACCGATATCGCTCAAATGCAATACCAAACTTTTCAGAACTTCCAATAATTATGTTAAGTTTCAGTCATCTCTGTGCAATATTTTGTCCGTGAGAACATTTTCCATAGACAGACAGACAGTCGGACAGACGGACAGACGGACACCGCTAGAATGTCTTAAAATCGATCGGGCATCATGAATATATATACTTTATGGGGTCCCAGACCGATATTTCGATGAGTTACAAACGGAATGACAAACTTATATATACCCTCTATCACTAAGTGGAGGGTATAAAAAGACTATTTGGAACTTCAGATTCTTAGGAAATCAAAAGTGCTAAAAATTGATATTTGGTACTTTTTTGACTTCCTAAGAAAATGTCCAAAGTAGCTTGAAATTTTGAATCTGGATCCCATTAAGGATTAAATTAAGGAGAAAATTAGTTCTAGGAAATTTCTATTTAAAGGGGACCAAAAAAAGGTAAAAATGGGGCCTTTTTAAAAGTATTGAACTCATGCCCTCAGACTCTAAATTTGACAAGAGTTTTTGTAAGTTTGTCATTCCGTTTGTAATCCATCGAAATATCGTTCTCGGACCCCATATAGTTCATATATTGCTCAGTTATCAATTCTAAAATATTCTAGCGATTTCCGTCTGTTACAATGGCTATCACGACCAAAGTATTACACAGATAAGACAGAGATTTGGCATAGTTACTTTCCGTTGTTTTGAGAAGTTTGGCATAACATTTGGAGACCGATTTAGAGGTTTAAAAGACAAAAAAAATTCGGCTCTGGTGGGCATATGTGAACAGAATTGGATACCGAATGGTATTTATGCAAGTTTAAACAATTTTTTTTGCACAAAATTTTTTTTCGGGGATTTTTTTCTCTGATTTTTTTTTTTTAACTTTTTTTAAGTTTTCTGCAATAATCTTTTTTAGGCAGGGTATCAATATATTTGGCAAGGCCGAATTTTTTATTTACTTCTTCAACGCATGTGATTTGGAAGAGAATGCAAATTAAATGAAACGAAATGGAATGAAACTGAAAACGAAATAAGAACAGGGAACAAAATAGAATGAAAAAGGGAACGAAATGGATTGGAACAGGAAATGAAATGGAATAAAATTTGTTGTAATTTTATTTTTTCCACTCAAGGAAGCACTGGATAAATTTGTAAAAACTTTTTTTAAATATTTTTTGTAATTTGGGGACTATAAACGATTCGGCAATGCTGAATTTAACACTCTTGCTTTTTATACCCTCCAACCACAGTATGGGGGTATACTCACTTTGTCATTCCGTTTGTAACGCATAGAAATATCGGTCGGGGACCCCATAAAGTATATATGGGGCATTCCATGTGAAATCGGACACTTTGAAAAACTTTTTTTTTAGATTTTCCCAATTTCTTTACAGTTTTTAGTACCCTTCGAAAACTCCTTCGTGGTAAATTTTCAGATTTTTTTGATGACCAGTTCAAAAGATATCAAATTTTTAAAAATTGGTAGTTTGTTCCTTTGCTCAAACTTCTTTTAATCATAACTTCTTCAATAATGGTCCAAATTGAAAATTTTTTTTTTCAAAATTTTTGTTTTTTTACGTACTTTCTAAAAAAAAAATCCCAAAAAATTCTTAAAAGCGCTCTAGTAAGCGATTTTTAAGTTTTAAAATTTAAATCTCATTTTTGAAAATGTTTGTACTCTTCGATTTTTTTGAAATTTTTTTGTGTAAAACTTCTATCAATTCTACAAATTTTTTGCCCAGGAAGATCGTGGGATAACGATTATTACTATTTTTTAAAATTTTTTGAAAAAATTTTATTGTAATTTTCCAATATTAAAATCATTTCTACTGCTCCAATGGTGCGTCATAGAGGGGTCCTTTATAAGACCGACACCCATTAATTTTTACGTCTTAACATTTCTTTGGAACAAACTAATACCCTATCTCCAATTTCTAAGGGGGCTCCCACACAAAACGACATTTTTTAAAATTTGTTCCAACTGCTCTAACAGCCCTAATAGTGCCCTTAGAGCAACAAAATGTATGACCGACCCACAATATTTTTTTAGTCCAAACATTTTCTCTGAACACTCCTACCCTCTATCTTTAACTGTTAAGGCGGTCCCCATACAATTTTTTTTATTTTTTGTAAATTTGTTTTATTTAATCAGCTTCTACCGGTCCAATGGTGCGTCCGAGAGGGGTCATTAGTGAGACCGATCCCCATTTATTTTTACCCTACAACATTTTTTCAAAACATACCTACGCCCTATCTCCACTCCCTAAGTAGGCTCCCATACAAAATTACATTTTTATAAAATTTGCTCCAACTGTTATTTGTATGGGAGCCTACTTAGGGAGTGGAGATATGGCCCAGGTATTTTTTGAAAAAATGTTGTAGGGTAAAAATAAATGGGGGTCGGTCTCACTAATGACCCCTCTCAGACACACCATTGGACCGGTAGAAGCTGATTAAATAAAGCAAATTTACAAAAAATAAAAAAAATTGTATGGGGACCGCCTTAACAGTTAAAGATAGAGGGTAGGTGTGTTCAGAGAAAATGTTTGGACTAAAAAAATATTGTGGGTCGGTCATACATTTTGTTGCTCTAAGGGCACTATTAGGGCTGTTAGAGCAGTTGGAACAAATTTTAAAAAATGTCGTTTTGTGTGGGAGCCCCCTTAGAAATTGGAGATAGGGTATTAGTTTGTTCCAAAGAAATGTTAAGACGTAAAAATTAATGGGTGTCGGTCTTATAAAGGACCCCTCTATGACGCACCATTGGAGCAGTAGAAATGATTTTAATATTGGAAAATTACAATAAAATTTTTTCAAAAAATTTTAAAAAATAGTAATAATCGTTATCCCACGATCTTCCTGGGCAAAAAATTTGTAGAATTGATAGAAGTTTTACACAAAAAAATTTCAAAAAAATCGAAGAGTACAAACATTTTCAAAAATGAGATTTAAATTTTAAAACTTAAAAATCGCTTACTAGAGCGCTTTTAAGAATTTTTTGGGATTTTTTTTTAGAAAGTACGTAAAAAAACAAAAATTTTGAAAACAAAAAATTTTCAATTTGGACCATTACACTGTGCTACAAATGACCAAAAATAAAATATGCAGGGGTTCTCATATAAAAATTCGGGTTGGTTGGAGTCCATAGAGTACTGATATACTCATAGTTTTTCTGGATCACTTCGTTAAGTACGTTTTTTATTGGCAAATGTGTTGAAAAACGGCAATTCTTAAATTACAACTTTAAAAAATTATTACTTTGTTAGTTTACAACCGATTTTCGATTTTATGGATTTTTTTGAAAGGTATATGTCTTACCTTTTAAACAAAACAAAAATATTAAAAATCTATCAAGAATTGGCTGAGCTACGATCGTTTAAGTTAAAAAAAATCCAATTTTTTGAAAAATTTGTCATGTTCTTTATACTCTAAGTTGAAAGTGCATCATTAAACAATTTTTTTTTTATTTTTGTATAAAAGTATAGTAAAGTAGCTTTCCAAAACACCAAAAAACATAACAATCGGTTAAAAAATGAATGAGTTATGCTAAGTTTTGTGATAGGACATTTTTAATTTTTTTCAGAAATGCTTGTAATTCAGGTATTATTCATAAATCTTATTGCTAGTAGTAATTTTATGTGCCTATGCATATAAACAAGAGATGGTAACATAATTAGATTTGTGCGTGATTGACACATGATCACAAGTGAGCGTGATTGAAAATCAATTTTACTCACGTGGTTGTGAGTGAGTGGAGTAAAAAAAATGGGCGTGTCAGTTGCTTCTAAATCCCATTTATAATTTTTTGGTTTTGTTTGAAAAATATGAGTGTTACTTCTTAAAAACAAAAATATTGAGAATAGATTGAAAATAGGCTCGTTTAAGTAAAAAATCTTTTTTGAAAAGTAATACCTGCAACATTTTTATGACAGAAAAAGTTGTACGTTCGCAAACATTTTTGAAACGAAATTGGTAAAATTGTAGGATCATTTGATGAAAATTTTACCTATTTATAAATTAACGTATGAGGCATTCCACACCAAATATCCAGCAAAAAAAAAACATGTGTACCGTAAATTTCTGAACAGGTTGTATGAATAGCCCTATATGGAGCTAAGAAAATTGCGTTTTTGGTTTTAAAATTTTTCAAAAACTTGACTTAGGAGGTCAAATATTGGAAAAATGGTCAAATTTCTGTTGAGTTACCTTGTTTAAATATTTATTAAATTAAAACGGAATGCACCACAATCTCAAACATCGATTAAATTTTTTTTTTTTTTTGGAAAATTTTCAGAATTAGTTCTGAAATTTTTGCATTTTTAAAAAAAGTCAATTAATCAAAAACCCGGCCACTTTTTTTTTAAGCTTAGATGTTTGTCTATCCACACAAATAAATTCAGACATATGTTTTTTTGAGAAAATCGCATTTGAATATTAATTTTCATAACAATTTTGTAATTTGCTTGTATTTTCTTGTTTCAACGTAGCGAATGACTATTAAATATTTGCATTAGTCATACGCTACGTTGAACCAAGCAAATTACCAAATTGTCATGAAATTCAAAATTCAAATGCGATTTCTCGAAAATAACGAAAAAAACACATTACAATTTTTTTGTGTGGATAGACAAATTAGAGTTGGGAACATGAGCAGATAAGAGCGTGAGTGTGACTGAATTCAATTTTACTCACGTGATTGTGAGTGAGTGTGAGAAAGATTATTGCGTGAAAGAGTGAGCGTGAATTGATTTTTTGTGTGAGTTTGCGTGATTTATTTTCTCTTCATATTTCCTTTCATTCCAAAAAAAGCAACAAAAAAAATGTAAAATTTTGCTTAACTTCAGATTTTGTCCCGAAAAAATCAAAACAAATGTAAAATTTTAGATTTTGCTGAAAATTTTGAAAGATTTTTGAAATTATTTTTAGTATACTATATATATAAATAAAAATATCGTGAGTGTGAGTCAACGTTAGCGTGAGTGACTCTTGCATCGGCGTACGTGAGTGTGAGTTTTATTAAATTTACACACGTGATTGTGAGTGAGTGTTACAAGAAAAATTATGCTCGTGATTGAGTGAAAGTTAAAATTCACTCACGTTACCATCCCTTAGACAAACATCTAATCTTAAAAAAAAATTAAAAAAAAAACAAATGTGGCCGGATTTTTTATAAATTGACTTTTTAAAAAATGAAAAATTTCAGAACGGGTTCTGAATTTTTTTTTTATTTCACTCACACTTTTTTATTCCACTGGCACTCACTCACAACGACGTGAGTAAAATTGATTTTCAATCACGCTCACTTGTGATCATCAGTCAATCACGCACAAATCTAATTATGTTACTATCTCTTGTTTATAAGTATGCATAGGCACATAAAATTACTACTAGCAATAAGATTTATGAATAATACCTGAATTACACGCATTTCTGAAAAAAATTAAAAATGTCGTATCACAAAACTTAGCATAACTCATTCATTTTTTAACCGATTGTTATATTTTTTGGTGTTTTGGAAAGCTACTTTACTATACTTTGATACAAAAATAAAACAAAAATTGTTTAATGATGCACTTTCAACTTAGAGTATAAAGAACATGACAAATTTTTCAAAAAATTGGATTTTTTTTAACTTAAACGATCGTAGCTCAGCCAATTCTTAATCGATTTTTAATAGTTTTGTTTTGTTTAAAAGGTAAGACTTATACCTTTCAAAAAAATCCATAAAATCGAAAATCGGTTGTAAACTAACAATGTAATAATTTTTTAAAGTTGTAATTTAAGAATTGCCGTTTTTCAACACATTTGCCAATAAAAAACGTACTTAACGAAGTGATCCAGAAAAACTATGAGTATATCAGTACTCTATGGACTCCAACCAACCCGAATTTTCATATGAGAACCCCTGCATTTTTTTGGTGTAGCACAGTGTTATTGAAGAAGTTATGATTAAAAGAAGTTTGAGCAAAGGAACAAACTACCAATTTTTAAAAATTCGATATCTTTTGAACGGGTCATCAAAAAAATCTGAAAATTTACCACGAAGGAGTTTTCGAAGGGTACTAAAAACTGTGAACAAATTGGGAAAATCAAAAAAAAAAAGTTTTTCAAAGTGTCTGATTTCACATAGAATGCCCCATATATTATTGATCTATGATCGATAGGGTGGGTCGATGAAATGCATATTTGCGAATCTCGGTTACTAATAGCAAAAACTCGACGCGCATTTTCGAGCTGATAACGGGAAAAATCATGAAAAAATTTTAGGAGGGTACTTTTAGGCCTCTACATTGATCGATTATAAGTCATTCTATGAATGTCCGTCCGTCCGTCTGTATAAAGCACGATTCAGTCCAAAATAAAAGAGCTAGACTCCTAAAAATTGGCACGAATGTGTCTCATGGTCATAGGCCGGCTAAGTTTGGAAATGGGTAAAATCGGATAAGGGGCAAAAAAGTTCCCCCTTAAAGAACTAAAAAAACCTCTATAAAAACGCCATTTTTACAGCATTTTTTTCATTTTTGTTAAACAAATGAGACATTTTTATGCCAGAAGGAGTTTAAAGTCATTCACATAGACCCCGAGGGGCAACAAAATATTGTTTTTTTGCCCCGCCCCCTTTTGTGGGCGTGGATTAAAAAAAAACATAAAAATTATGATAATATGGTATAACTAAAGTTAAAAAGCACAATAAATAATTTAGTAAACATTTATTACGTTGTGGAAGGTATCCCCCATCACCCCCCACAGAACCCCCCACCCCCCCCAAAACGCCTCTGAATACTTTTTTATGTATTTTAACATGTTGGAGGGTATCAAAGATTCGGCACTGCCGAATTTAACACTCTCACTTGTTTTCATTGGGTTGCTAAGGTAGATTGACATTTTTTCTTATACTTCTGATATTCCCAAGTGTCCGAGAACAAAATTGCGACTTGTATCGTGTTTACATCGTTAAAATGGACAGACGAACGGACATCGCTAAGTAGACTCTAAAAGTGATTCTGAGTGGATCGCTATACTTAAAAATGGGTCTAGGACCCATATTTCGGGTACCCGAGTAAAAAAGATTATATGTATTCATATAAAATTATATAAAGCCATCATATATAATCATATATAATTTAATGCGAAAAATGAGTCGATAAAACGATATAAAAACTTATCAAATTTGATCAAATCTGATCAAATTTGATATAATTTTAATGTAATTTTATATAGTTATATGCGAAAATTGGACCCTTTTTTGTATAAAATTGATGCAATTATATATAATTAAATATATTTATATATAAGAAAAAAATGCTTTCCCCCAAAACGCAAAAAATTTACAAAAAAATTTGTTTTCAGGACTTAAAAATATTCAAAAATATTTTTAGGACTTTAAAAATTTTCAAAAAAATAAAAAATCTGGACTTAGAAAATTTTTTGTATTTTTTTTTCAATTTTGCATCAGTCCTAAGATTTTGGGACTTAGGTTAGGTTAGGTTAGAGGTGGCGGAGTCAAAGACTCCTCACATAGACCGGATGGTCCATAGCGAAACCACAATAATTCCTCAGCGACGCTGATAGAACGCGTGTGTCCTCATCGCGAATTGTACTATTTGCCTTAGGTCAACATTCGAAACGGTTTCCAAGCTCTCGAAGTCATGTCTGCCTAAAATGTGCAGTCGGGATCTGGCCAAAGCAGGACATTGGCAAAGAATATGTTCGACCGTTTCTTCAGTGTTAGGTTCATCACACCTTCTACAGCTTGCATCAGAAATAAGTCCCATCTTCTTTCTATGATAACCTATTAGGCAGTGCCCGGTGATTACTCCAGTAAGTACACGGCAGTTCCATCTAGTGAGTGAGAGTAAGTATTCAGTTTTTCTTAGATTGTAGCATGTCCACAATCGTCTACTGATCGCACTTGTCGTTAGCTCTCTCCACTTTCTATTAGCCATTGCAGTATTTTGAATGTCGCGTAGCGATCTAAAGTGCTGGATTGGTGGATCAATATGTACAGAAATACCAATACCATCAGCACCTTGTTTCGCGAGCTCGTCCGCTCTCTCGTTTCCTTGAATACCTATGTGACCTGGTACCCATATTAGTTTCACCTTATTCGTACTCCCTAAACTTTGTAAGTTCTCGAAGCATTCGAAAACTACTTTCGACTTGATGTAAAAGCTTTTGAGAGCTTTTAAAGCAGCTTGGCTGTCAACGTAAATGTTAAATTCTCTGTTTGTCTCATCACCGAACTGTAAAGCCGCCCTGCTTATGGCAACTATTTCGGCCTGGAAAATGCTAGAGTCCAATGGAAGGATAAAAGTCTTCTCTAAATCTCGCAAACTCGTTGAAAAACCTGCACCGACTCCCATGGATTGTTTGGAGCCGTCTGTGAATATGTTAATAGCGTTCATTGGGGGGTTTTGCCAGTTTGACCAAAATTCTCGAGTCGGAAATTCTACGTCGTATTTCCGGTCGAAAATAAGTTTGGGCACTCTGTAATCGGTGGCAATATCATTTAAATTGTCCATGTTACTGTGTCCAAAATTGCGTTGCCTGAATAAATTTGACTCTTTGAGACGAAGGCAGGACTTATAAGCCTCCCCCTTAGCAAAGATGTCAATTGGTATCAGGTGCAGTAGCGTGTCAATAGATTCAGCTGATGTTGTTCTCAAAGCGCCTGTGATGCACAAACCCATGAGACGTTGAATTCTTTGAAATTTTAAGTGCGTCGCATTACGCTCCAGTGCGTTATACCAGACCATAACACCATACAGTAAGATTGGTCTTACTACAGAAGTATAAATCCAGTAAGTGATCCTTGGTTCCAGTCCCCAAGTTGCGCCAAACATTTTCTTGCATGCGTAAAAGGCGTTGTATGCCTTCTTGACCCTTTCTTCGGTGTTTTGTTTCCATGACAGTTTACTGTCTAAAATGATTCCTAAAAATTTCGCTTGGTTTGATAGCGGAATTCTAACTCCATTTATCTCGACCTTAAACGTCTCTATTTTGTACCTGTTCGTAAAAAGTACCATTTCCGTTTTTTCCGGGTTAACGTTTAGGCCATTATTATTAGCCCATTTCCACGTTTGCCTCAGTGGGACTTAAAAAATTTTAATTTTTTTTGGACTTAGAAAAATTATCAAAAGTTATATTAAATTATATGTAAAGGACTTAGATTTTTTTTTAAATTTTACTCATATAAGATAACATATAATACATAAAGTTTTATAAAAATTTCTTTAAATATTTTGTTTTTATCAAATTATATAAAAAAGAAGACAGATTTTTAAAGTTCATATGTAATTATATAAACGAACTTTAAATCATATGTTATTATATAAAAGTCAATATTTTCTGTTATATAATTTTATATAAGAAACAAATTAGAAGTGCAAATATATAAAATAACATATGATGCAACAAAAAATACATATAGTTTTACAAAATAATATATGTATATATAAAACTATATATAATTATATATGATCTTTTTTACTCGGGTAGTTACAAACATCAGCATAAACTCACTATATCCTGTACCAAAGAGTGGTGTAGGGTATGTCTTGCAAACATAATGTTTATTTTATGATATAAAAAAAAAATAAAATCGGTCAAATTATTAACCGATTACGGTAAAGAAATTAAAAAATTTTTTTTTTTTCTTTGACTCTTTCTTGAATACGTAATACCGTCAGAATCGGAAGCGTTACCATTTCCCGGTAATACCGAGAACCTGGAATAAGTAATCGCAAAATATTTTTTTTTTCTTCATTTTTCAATAAATTCAAATTTTGGTGAATATTTTCTAAAAATCAAAAAAAAGCTTAAGACAAATTTTAGTGAATATTTTTCAAAAATCCAAAAAAAAGCTTAAGACAAACATTCATTCAGTAATTTTAACCCATGCACTATGGTTCCAAATGCATTTTTTTTGGCAGAAATTAAAAAAACAAAAATTTACAAATTTCCAAAAGCTTATACAGTTTCTCAATGGCAACACTCCAAGCCATTAAGACACTATATGAAAAAATTTTTATGGCAATACTGTCAGTCTGCCAGGGTTTCAAAGTTGATAGTTTTAAGGCGTATTATTAAATCGGGATTAAAACCATATTACAATTATACTAACAGCAAATGGGGAAAAATTAAATTATAAAAAGGCTAAAAAGGAAAATTGAAGCCCAAGGAAAGTAGTTCTCATTAAAAACTCCAATTTGTAATTCCATGCATCTTTGGCGTTATTCTTGGGGGTTGCGATTTTAAGGATTTTGAAGCCAAAATAGCCTATATCTTTCGTGGACAAAAAGTTGTGTTTGGGCACGAACTTGCATGAGTCTTCAAATGTGAAAGTGTTTTCTAGATGGTCTATTTAATACTAAAATTAACACCTAGCCAGCATTTTTCGGCAAACTCTCACAATTGCCATTTGAGTTTAGCACAAATGTGCAAAATTTTCGGTTTTTTGCGAGACAAATCTTTAAATTTTTTTTAGCTATATTTTTTTTGGCTTTAGCCAAGCTAACTGACTACTAGAAATATATTATGGTTGATAATTTTTTTTTTCCAAAAAAAAAAAAAAAAAAAAAAATTGCGAAATTTTTTTATTTTTTTAAATTTTTTTTTTTTGGAAATCGTTTTTTAATTGCGTAAAGAGTTAAAAACCCATTCCAGATTCAAAACTAGCGACTTTGCTTCATTTTTGGAATTAATGCCAAAAAAAATTGATTTGGGACCATAGTGCCATGGCGCTCTTTGATCAACGTTTTTGTTTTTAGAAAATGTTCACCAAAAACTCTAAACTTTGATCGTAGGACGCCATTGTTTAAAATGGTCTGATTTGGCTCAAATTAAGTTTAAATGAACGATGTTCTCTAGTAAAAAAGTCAATGGAAAAAATTTTAAATATTTTTAAAAAATATTCTGAGGATGTTTATTCTGGCTCGAGGTCATTATTTTCTTTATTAATTAAAACCATGATATTCTCATAGCATAATTTTCAAGAAAATTATATTTTTTTGTTTATGCTGGTAATTTTTGCAAGACTTAATCGACACGTGTTTCGGAATTTGTCAAATTACATTGTCAAGATTATTTAGCAAAAAATGATTTTAAAAAATTTAAAAATAAAGAAAAAACGCCATCCAAAATTAATAGAAATAACGTATAGCGATATATATTTTTTTCTTCATTTTTTAAAAACGAAGAATAAAAAAAATAATTTTCCAAAAATCTAAAACTTTGAGCGAAGGATGTCACGGGTTTAAATCATTGGATTTGGATTGAATAATAGTAAATAAAAATTGCCTCAAGCTGAATAAAAGGTTCAAAGAATGGAAATTTTAAGATTTTTTAACCGTCATTTTTTATTTTTTATTTTTTTTTTATTCTTAATTTTTATTCAAAATTTTGGTGGAAACTTTTATCGATGTACGCCACGGATTTAAATGATCGGATTTGGTTCAAATAAAGTTAAGCTCTATGAAAGATATTTCTTTCAAAGGAAAGAAATTCTTGAACGTTGGAAAAGGCTGTAATTTTTTTTCAAATTTCAAATAGCGATATTTCGAAAATCGTCTGATTTTCGATTTCAGTGCTTTAAAATTAACAAATATGATGTATTGCAAGAAACATATTTTTATAATTATTTTTTAGAAAATTTCAAAAATCCAAAAGTTTGATCGCCTGTCGCCACGGCTTAATTTAATCCGATTTAACCTAAATTTGTAGCACAGAGGTTTTAGGTCTTGGGGAATAAGAATTTGGCCGGACCTTAAAAATCGGAATGAAAACTTTCTTGCCATAGAAAAAAAACAATGTCGATCTATTGTTACAGATATCAGGGGCTATTTCCCGGAGTCGATAATGATCAAAATTCTACTCGAACGTGCGATTGTAAATTTTTCCTGTGTGCCTTAAATTATGCTTTGATAAATATAAGTTTTTTATAGTTTGTTCATATTTTTATGTTTCAGCGTTGTAAAAGAAAAACATAAATTGCTCGTAGCATAAGTTTGGGCATATAAAAAAATTTTAAAATCGCACATCCGAATAGAATTTCGATCTCTATAGGCTCCGAGAATTTGAACCCAGTGGGCTAGTTCTTGAATTTCATAGCGATCGAAATTCTTTTCGACCGTGCAATTTTTTCTATTTTTCTTGATGCGCAAAATTATGCTTTGATAAATACAAGATTTTTATATATATTTTTTTCAACACCAATAACCAAGATTTGAAAAAGCTTGTGGTAATCAAAGCATAATTTTAGGCAAAAAAATAGCACGTGCAATTAGAATTTCGATCGCTATGGAATCTGAGAATTAGTCCCAGATTTCTTAGTAACTGATATCGTATATGTTATTTTAATTAAAATTTTAATTATTTTTTAATTTAATATCAATTAAATTTTTAATTAATATAATTAATTGTTTAATCAAATTTTTAACTTATTTTTAATTACCATTTTAATTGTTTTTTGAGTTTAATATTAATTAAATATTAAATTTATATAATTAATTGTTTACTTAAATTTTTAGCTTTACTTACAATTAGTTTTTTTTGGTTTTGTTTTGTTTTCCGTGTGTGCGAGTATATGTTTATCTCTTGCATGGTTTCACTTACAAAAACAAATACAGAAGTATAAACAGTTTGCTGAAAGTTTTTTATTTCTCATATAGATTTTGGAATTCTCATTTTGTTTATAGATTTATGTCTATGTATATCAAAGGTTTATACATAACTTTATATATTTATATTTGGTAAATTTGGTAAAGTTTGAAAAAATATTTTTTTTAAACCTTTTTATTTTAAAAAATGAATTATTTTTTTTTTAAATTTATACAATTAAAATTTTAATTTATATTTTTAATTTGTATGAGCATTTCAGTTATTGGTCCGGATTTAAATAATTTTTTTAATTAAATCTACGATTTTTTTTATTAATTTTTTGTATTTTTTTCTTTGTGCTGATGCTTTGACTGCCTTTCACCAAAAACTTTTTAAAAAATTATCAGATTTTTGGCTTTTATATTTTTTCTATTAAAAAAACCTTTCAATATCCTTTACCAAATGGTCTATAATTTTTGACATTTATAGCCTTTAAAAGAAACGGACGTTAATTAAAACTGTCCAACTTTTTTTTTTTATATTATTTTTGAGAAATTTTTTAAGTAAAAAAATAATAGTAATAAATCTATCACAATTTGGTATCAGCTGAATACCTAAAAGCCACTGAAGAACAACAAAAATAAAAACGATTCAGTAAAAACTTTTAACACAATATCTTTTGAAAAATGTCCACAAAAGCTAAAAAAAAAGTTTTAAATCCCAAAAGTATGCAGCAATTCATGCAACTTTTGGTATCCACAACAAATTAAAGCATATTTCAAGGCAACTCAACAAAAAAAAAAAAAAAACTAAAGCATTCTTTAAGGATAAAACACAACCAATCATTAAGCTTTCTTTATGTAGTTCGAACCCTATACAAGATTAATGTTTCATATTAATTTTATAAATTTTTTCTTGTACGTTTTCTTTTTCAAATTTCTTTAAACAATAGTTTGTTGTAAGTCATTTTCTGCTTCGAAAGAAATATATAAGAAACTCCCATAATATTTCAACCGGAAATGTTACTAATTAAGCAAAGTTTCATTTGCCACTTATATATTAGCACTTTTCCAATTTCTTGTTGTTACTCCTGCTATTGTTCTTTTTATTGCTGGTCGTCGTTGTTGTTGTTGTTGGTATTTTAAACGCCTGAAGGACATTAAGATTTCTGGCTGATTACTTCTGCATGTTGTTATAGTGTCCTCTCTGGCTTTTCTCATATATCCATTTGTTGAACTTGATGGTCACTGGAGTGCTGCTAGATTGTACGTGTAAGTGTTAGAAAAAACACAAATAGAAAATAAAATGATGGTGCCACTCTGCTGGAAGTAATTGCTGTTTGTGTTGGCCAGGCACGAATCATTTGTTTTGTCTGTCTATCAGGCTGGGTGGTGTATTATAATGTCATGACATTTTGGGATTAGAAAAGATACAGTCTTTTTAGGGTGTTGTTTTGCTATTTTTTTTTCTTTTTTTTTTCGTTTTGTTTATTGATTATTGCTAATTTGTATTAATTTTGTTTGTTTTCAATGTATTTTTAAACAGAACTGCAATAAAATTTCAAGATATTTATAAAGAAGAGAAAACATAAAAAAAAATACAGCATACTTAAGGGCGTTAAACAATTTTAAATATTAAAGCATACTTTAAGGATTAAAAAAAAGTGTACATGCTTAAAATAATACTTGAAATTCTTAAAATTCGTATTCTTATCTTAAACAAGAAAGTTTTGAAATATTTTTAGAAATTTCCTTATTTTCAAATTCCTTGAAATTCTAACTTTGTCTTTTACTTTTCCTGTTAATTAAAAAGTTATTTTTGCTATTAAACAAAAATTCCATTGCTTTGAATTATTGACTGAAATAATTGCTTGGTGCTCTACACTTAAACCTTTTGTAAAATACTCAATTAAATACCAAAAAAACATACATTTAGCACATATTTGCCAACCATTAAATTCATACAGCTCTTTGATAGACACACAAACCCGTAATATAGGCAACCATTTTATACTATATAAAAATTAAATGTTCATTTACATTTTTTTACTGCTTGATAAATAATTGAGTTTTCTGCGTAATTTTTTTTTTCACATAAAAAGAAAATTATTTTTTTTTCAATCCTTAAATGTTAAACAATAAATATAATAATATAAAAAAGTTCCCCCAAAGTATGCTACAGAAAAAAAAATTTAACTAGGAAAAATTGTTTTAATTTTTAATAATGATTTTGATAACGGTTGAACAAATCCAGCGGCAATTAATTACAGGAAATTAATATTATTAAAAAGGAAACAATTTTTTGTTTCCTTTTTATGTAACTGTTATTTCCGTAGAATGCCTAAAAGTATGCTATAATTTTTTGAAATATTTATTGTACTTTATTATAATTTGAAAAAGGGTTGGGTATTTGTTAAAAATATAAAATAAATAAATCATTTGGGATCTTAGTTACATTTTCATTCAATTGCAAATAATATAATACTTAAATTGAAATGTATTTATAAAAAAAAACAAAGCCTTCTTTTAGGCTGTTTTGTATAAAGTTGAAACATCTTTGTTTGGGTTTTACCAAGTAACCAGTTGTTTTTAAATTTTCGAAATTTGTTTGCTCATTGTCCAAAAATTTAAATTCCACTTACAGCTGAAAAAAATCAATTTCTGTGTGTTTCTTATCAAAAAAAAAATATTTTTATTGTAGTTTATTATAATTGTGCAAGTTTTTTTTTGTATTCAGTAGTTTATTATTTAATAATGTTTTTTTTTTTGTAGCATATTTAAGGGGTCTGAAAAATATTCTAAAAAGCATGAAAAATTATTTTTATTTATTATTTTTACAAATAATGCTAGGTGCTCAATATGTTGTTTTTTTAAATATTATTTTTAGTGCATTTGATTGTTTTATATTTTTGTAGCATATTTTAGGGGTCTAAAGAAAATCTAAAAAAAGCATTAAAAATAATTTTAATATCAAAATATCATGCAAAAATTTTAATTTTTGATGCGATTTACTGTTTAAAACCTTTTTCTATTTTTGAAGCATATTTTAGGCATCTTAAAACTAATTTTAAAAAGCATGAAAAATTATTTTTTATTTATTAGTTTTACAAATAATGCTAGGTGCTCAATATGATGTTATTTAAAAATATTTTTTTAGTGAATTTGATTGTTTTATATTTTTGTAGCATATTTTAGGGGTCTAAATAAAATCAAAAAAAGCATTAAAAATAATTTTAATATCAAAATATCATGCAAAAATTTTAATTTTTAATGCATTTTACTGTTTAAAACCTTTTTTTATTTTTTGTAGCATATTTAAGGGATCTTAAAAATAATTTTTAAAAGCATGAAAAATTATTTTTTTTATTATTTTTACAAATAATGTTAGGTGCTTAAAATGTTGTTCTTTAAAAATATTATTTTTAGTGCATTTGGTTGTTTTATATTTTTGTAGCATATTTTAGGGGTCTAAAGAAAATCTAAAAAAGCATTAAAATAATTTGTTTATCAAAATATCATGCAAAAATTTTAATTTTTAATGCATTTTACTGTTTAAAACCTTTTTTTATTTTTTGTAGCATATTTAAGGGATCTTAAAATAATTTTAAAAAGCTTGAAAAATTAATTTTTATTTATTATTTTTATAAATAATGGTAGGTGCTCAATATGTTGTTATTTAAAAATATAATTTTTAATAAATTTGATTGTTTTATATTTTTGTAACATACTTTAGGGGTCTAAAGAAAATCTTAAAAAGCATTAAAAATATTTTTAAGAACAATTAGAGCATTATATCGTTATTAATAGAGTTAGACCGAATAGACATTTTTTGGCCGAAGCCGAATATTCGGCCAAACTGAAGCCGATTATTAAAAAAAAATTATGAAGCAAAAACAAGAAAGAAATCAAAGTCGACACGGCGGAATACACAAATGTATAAAAATGTTGTCTAGGACACTAATTATTATATCAATTCCATTTTCATTATAAAAATATTATATGTAGGGCAACAGAAAACTAGCGTTTATGAATTTATTTTGAGGCCTAAAACTATGCTATACAAAATCAGTGCATCGTAAAATTAAATAAATGAAAGCAAATGTTTTTAATTGAAGTAATACATCCTTAAATCTTCAAGAAAAGGAAATAAGGACAATTATTCATAGTTCTTTATTGTTTTAAATAAAATTTGAATAAAAATGTGCTTCATTTCTGACTACTGTTTCAAATATGTTGTTGCATAGTTTTAGGATTCAAAATAAATTCATAACTGCTAGTTTTCTGTTGCCTTAATTATATGTAATTAATTATGTTATTTTATATTTTTTTTATTTTTTGTAGCATATTTTTGGGCTTTCAACAAAATTCTAAAAATCTTTAAAAAAAACTTGCCCTGCTTATTACAATAAATTTGTTTCGTATAATTTAGTTGTCTACCTTATAATTGTTTTAATTATTTTAATTGTTGCCTATATTTAGGGGTTACTTGAAGTTAAAGAAGGTCATATTTTAAAACTTTTATAAGTTTATTATAAACCTCTACTGCTTTAATCCCAATGAAATTGCAAACAAACATTTGAAATTTAAAAGTTCAAGTACCCAAAAAAAAATGTAGAAAATAATTATGACATTAAATTAATATTTGATGGTGGTATTAAACTCATAGTTTATGGCTTACACAGAAAAAAATAACAGAAGATTAATGTTAATGTTTTTCTGGGAAATTTCTTGTGATTTTAGTTTGTCTATAAGATTTCAGTGATAGTCCCCGAATTCTTTCCTTAATCCATTTCTAACAGGAAATTTAAACGTTGGCATTTTTTGACGAAACTTTCAGGAACGACTCGTTTTCCTCCTCTTATGAATAATTACTGAAAATTCAAATTAGTTGACAATTTTTTTAGGAACCACTCCATCTTCCCTTAAAGGGCGGGCTCGTAAAAATATTCTAAAAATATAGTTTTTCTTTGGTTATAGGCCAAATTATAATAAAAGTGTGTTAACAGAGTCTTAATACTTTTTTATTAGCTGCAAATAATAAAATATACTTTTAGGAAATCATATTTAAAAATAAATCTGGGGGCAATCACAAGGATCTAGGTGGCTAAGTTAAATTTTTTATGAAAGAAAGAAGTAATTTTTAATATAAAAAAAAATAAAGTGTACTTTTAGGAGTAATATTTTAACAAATAATGAAGTATACTTTTAGGAGTCATATTTTAAAATAATTGTTCACACAATGAAAGAAGCTAATTAATAGGTATTAGGAACCCCTTGCGGACGGATTCTAAGTGCAATAACTTAAATTTTATAGGCAAAATGGAAATGTTACAATACAAAGAGGATTGAAAAATCATACATATAACTTTGCCTATAAAATTTTAGTGATTGCACCTCAAGTGGTTCAAGAGGTTCTTAATATTTTTGTATTACCTATTTTCTTTGAGTGAACGATAGTTTATAAATCTGACTCCGTAAACTATACTTTATTATGTGTTTAATCATTACTCCTTAAAGTATGATTTATTTTTATTTTTTAATATTACAAATCATTTAATTCTTTTAAAGCTAATTTCATTTAATCTCCTAGATATCTGTGATTGCCCCCGAATACCTCCCCCAACAGATTCTATACTTGCTCTTTGTTATGTTTCATTTTAAATATGTTTCCCTAAAATTATACTTTATTATTTGTTTAAATACTACAAACCAATCCATTATTTCATATATTGTGGAAGGTAACCGGGGGCAATCACAGAGATCTAGCACGCTAAGTGAAATTTGCTAAAAAAAAAACGAAGTATACTTTAAGGGGTAATGATTAAACACATAATAAAGTATACTTTTAGGAGCCATATTTTAAAAGTGAAAGTAGCTAATAAAAAAGTATCAAGAACCTCTTGAGGACGGTTTTGTAAAATCCTCTTTGTAATTTTTCCTTTAAAAAATCATAGTATATACCACTTTGCCTATAAAATCGGAGTTATTGCGACTGGAAACTGTCCTCAAGAGGTTTTTAATACTTTTGTATTAGATACTTTCTTTAAGTGAACGATTGTTTTAAAATATAACCCCTAAAAGTATACTTTATTGTAAGTTTAATCCTTACCCCTAAAAGTATACATTATTTTTTGTTTTAAATGTTATAAATAACTTAATTTTTTTTAGAGCAAATTTCTCTTTGCTCTCTAGTTATTGCCTCCGGTTCCTTCCTCACCAGATTCTTAAATTTATCTTTGTTATGTTTCGATTTAAATATGTTTCCCTAATAGTATACTTTATTATTTGTTTAAATATTACAAACCAACTCATTATTTCATATATTGTGGAAGTTAACCGGGGGCAATTACAGAGATCTAATTGTAAGTGAAATTTGCTAAAAAAAAGAAGTATACATTTAGGGGTAATGATTAAACACATAATAAAGTATACTTTTAGGAGTCTATTTTAAAAGAATCGTTCACACAGTGAAAGTAGCTAATAAAAAAGTATCAAGAGGCTCTTGAGGACGGGTTTTTAATCGTCTTTGTAAATGTTATAAATAACTCTTTGCCTCCCAGATCTCTGCGATTGCCTCCGGTTACCTTCCCCACCAAATTCCTTACTTTATCTTTTTTATACCCTCCACTCTAGTGAGAGAGGGTATATATAAGTTTGTCATTCCGTTTGTAACACCTCGAAATATTGGTCTAAGACCCCATAAAGTATATATATTTATGATCCTCGATCGATTTTAAGACGATCTAGCGATGTCCGTCCGTCCGTCCGTCCGTCCGTCCGTCTGTCTGTCTGTCTGTCTGTCTGTCTGTCCGTCCGTAGAAAACACGCTAACTTTTGAAAGACTTTACAGAGGCTACTGAAGTTTGACATATATGTTTGTCATTTACCTGGTCAGGTTGGTATTGCAATCCAGCCAAATCGGTCCAGTGGTTGAAAAGTTATGAGCAAAAGAGTAAATTTCGGCAAGGGTGTTTCGCGAATTAACGAGATAAAAAACACGATAACTTTCGAAAGACAATAATGAGACTACTGAAGCTTGGCACGTATCTTTGCCGTTCCCCGGGTCTATTTGGTATTAAATTTCAGCTCAATCGGTCCAGTGGTTCAAAAGTTATAAGCAAAACCCTGAATTTAAGATTAGTTTCATCTAAAATGCCACGTGTTTTAACAAGTTTTAAAGGCATTGGTGGTAACTAAACAATGCTTTTCAAACTTGTTTAATTTTATAGCAATGCTTTTTAAACTTGTTTAGTTTTAAAAGCATTGGTAACTTAAAAATTACACTCGAAAAAAATTTTACACTCAAAAAAAATTTTACACTCAAAAAAATTTTACACTCAAAAAAAAATTTACACAAAAAAATTTAGTTTTTTTTTTTTACAAATATTACAATATTTTGTGTACGTGCATTTACTCAGAATTATTTGTACAGTAAAAAAAAACATTACACTCGAAAAAAATTTTACACTCAAAAAAAAAAAATTAGTATTTTTTCTTTTTTAAAATGACAAAAAAAGAGTTTTTTACTCAAAATAAAATATTTCTATCAAAATTGTTATTTTTTCACGTTACAAAATGTACTACCCTATAAAAAAAATGCATTGTGGAGGGTATTCATAGATTCGGCAAAGTCGAATTTAACTTTTCTACTTGTTATGTTTCATTTTAAATATGTTTCCCTAAAAGTATACTTTATTATTTGTTTAAATATTACAAATCACTTCATTATTTCATATAAATCTTAAAAAAAAAACTTTTTTAATTTGCTAAATTTGTTCTTGTTTTATAAATAACAATATTGTACTTAACCTTTCCCATTTTATTTAACTGAAAAACAATTTCATTTTTAAAAACTTTGGCCTTTTTTTCTTTTTAAAAGAGACTGATGTCTATAAAATGTATATAAAAAGTAATAAACTTTTTTTTTTCTAAATTGTTACCTTTATTAAATGCTGGTTGTGAAAATATTTTTAAAGAACAAAAAAAAAAAAGTTTCACGATTTTTAAACGCTGTTTTACTTGTTAACATACTTTGTAAAATTTTATAAAATTATCTAGTTGAAAAAACGAAAACAAAAGTTTAAACTTTTTTTTCCTCCTTAACGGTGATATTAAGACCTTTATACATATTTTAAAGGGAATTTGTATTTAATATAGAAAAAGTATTTTAGATAAACAGGAGATAGGGGTTTTAAGGTAATTTAGAAATACATTTTTTAACAGTAGGTACTAATTTGAGTAAAATTAGAAAATCTTTAAACACATTTTTTTGAAAATTTTTTAACAAACATTAATTTTTAATTTAAATAGGCTAAGAATTTGTTGTTTTCATAAATACCATCAAAACCATTGCATACTTTTGGGAGCAACAACATTTCCATAAAATGTTTAGTATATTCAGGCATAAAATTTAAAAATATTTTTTAAACGGTTTAATTTGTGTTAAATTTTAAAATTCTTCAAAGAAACTTTTGTTAACTTTTTAAACATAATTCATTTTAGATTTGGATGTCCTAGTATGGTTATTTTTTTTATAAATTCCATTTCAATTGCATACTTTAAGGAGCAAAAACATTTCATTAAAATGCTCAGGATATTCAGGCATTAAATTTAAAAATATTTTTAAATCGGTTTTTTTAACTTTTTAAACATAATTTAATTTTTAATTTAAATATGTTTGGCATGCCTCTTTTTTATAAATTTTATTTCAATTGCATACTTTAAGGAGCACCAAAGTTTCATATAAATGGTCACTTTATTCAGGCATAAAATTTAAAAATATTTTTAAAGCGGTTTAATTTGTGTTAAATTTAAAAATTCTTTTTAAGTGTTTTTTATCGGCGCATGCCATATTCTGTTTTTGTTATTAAGGGTTTGTGATTGAAGAAGAAAACATTGTATTTCTAAAGATTATTTTTAATGTGGATTTATTCCAGACCATGGTTTCTGTAGCCACCTCTACGTCATCAGTGGAGAAAATTACATTAGATAAATTGTTTGATTATTTGTAAGACTGTTTTTTCTATATGTTTTTTCATCAACAGACTTAACTCTGAGTGGAATAGAACCCACGTTCTTCAAATTTTCCATCAGTTTGCAAAGCAAGTACTCTATTATCTGAGCTATCGCCCTGCTTGACAAACTAACAGCAGAAGTTGGTTTGTTCGTATTTCATTACAGATGTTAAGTGTGTGACGTCAACAGAAGATTTCTATTTTACACCAACAATTACGATCCTTAGAAATTCTTTATCGACAGTTTTGTAAACTTTTTACTCATTTTTCATTTTAAATTTAAATATCCTAGGTATTGCTGTTTTTTCATAAATTCCATTTCAATTGCATACTTTAGGGAGCAACAAAATTTCATTAAAATATGCATTATATTCAGGCATGAAATTAAATGCTATAACATAACATACCTAGGGGATATTAAACAATTTGATTAAAATGAAACATACTTTTAGGCTGGAAATAAAAATAAAAAATTCGAAATTTTTTATTTATTTATTCATTAAACTTAAAATTAAAATTATATACAAAAAAATAGATATTTACAAAATAAAAAAATTTAAAAAAATGAAGTTTACAAAAAATTTAAACTTAAAAAAAATTAAATTTACAAAAAAGTTAAATTTTTAAAACTAAAAAAAAATAATTTTTACAAAAATTAATGTTAAAAAAATTAAAATATAAAAAACATCAAGCTTATAATTAAAAAAAAATATTTTTTAAAAATTAAATTGTTTTAAATTTAATTTTTTCTTTTTTTTATAAAAATTTATTTTTAAAAATTTTTTTTATTAAATTTTTTATTTAAAAAAATTTAATTTCTAAAATTAAAAATATCAACCATATTATTAAAAAAATACTATTTTTACAAAATATCCGCTAACCAAAAATTACAAAACGAAAATAGTCTTAAATTATAAAAAGCCTTGTTCTATAACAGCAACTTTCATTCTGTTAACATTATTTTAAGTTAACATTTTGTTAAGTTAACATTTTGTTAATTAAAATTGAAAAATCTGTAAAATGTAACATACTTTAAGGGATTTTGATTAGATTAGCAAATTCTCTGTTATCAGTAGTCAAACCGAAAATATGCATTTATTAATTAAATTTAAGCCCTTAAAGTATGCAACAACAAAATCGAAAAATAAGTCAAAAATCATATATATTTTTATTTAAATTGTCTGACTCAATTTTCAAATATTTTGTTGCATACTCTAGGGCTCAAATTTAATTAATAAATGAATAATTTTGGTTTGCCTAGTTATCAGTTTGTTAAATCCGTTTTATGCTGTTAAAATAATAATAAGTTAACATAAAATATTAACTTAACAGTTATTTAACAGCTTCAAGTTTTTTGAAATTGTACACAGGCCCTTATAAAAACAGTCACTAGAATTTTTAAAATATTTTTTTTTTTTTTTTTTAAATTTACCTATTTACGAAATATTATTTTAAGCAACCGTATAACCGGTGCCTCAAATAATACCGATATAAAAAAGGCCACTATAAATGAAACCACCGCATTACCCAAAAATATTACCATTACAAAGAAATTATTCAAGTGTATGGTGCCGTCCATACGATATGCTGTCAGCAGCATTATAACCGGATGTATTAAGTAGGCACAATAGGTTAGGCGTGACAATGGCCACAGGCAACGATAAGATAAAATACGATTCATGGTAGGCGATAAATTCCAACAGCAGGATAAAAGAATCCATATTAAACCAACACCAAAGGCTGGAAAGAAAAAAGAATAATTTTGAGTTTTTTTGAAATATTTGGATTTATTAAGAATATTTTCAAAAGTCATCCCTAAAGTATGCTTAAAAAATTATAAAAAGTTTTAAATAAAATATGAAACAAGGCGCAAGTTTTTTATGCTCATTTAAATTTTGTTTAGACCCCCTTAAATATGCTACAAAAGTTTTTTTTAAAAAATATAGTGCTTTAAAAGTTTTGATAAACATATTAATTTAAGAAAATGTTTTTTATCTACGAATTTTAAAAAATAATAATATAAATGTTTTTTATTTTTAGTACCATTAGGTACAAAGAAATAAAAATGAATTTTTATTAAAAAAAAAAAAAATAATCTATTATGAGAATATTAAAAATATTTTTGGCCTCGAGCTAGAATAATACACTACTCGAAAATAATAATTTATTTTATTCAGATTCTGATTAATTTTTATTAAAAAAATAAAAATTGTTTTATTTGACCTTTAAAATATTATATTTTGAGTAGGTTTATTTAAGCTCGAGGTCATTTTTCTTTTACTAACTAAAATTATGATAATCTCATAAATAATTTAAAAAAATTAGTGTTTTGTTTTAAAGTTATTTATATTGCTAATTTTTGCAAGACTTAATCGACACGTATTTCAGAATTTGTCAGATTCCCTTGTCAAGACTATTAAGCAATTGAAATATATGCAATTGTTGTTATAATACTCAATGAGCGTAGAGTTGAATACAAATTAATTTTGTTTAAACATTGGTAATTGTCATTTAAATTGCTTATGCTACGTCTTGTATATTTGCTAACTAGTCTTGACAATGTAATCTGAGAAATTTCAAAACACGAGTCGGGTGACACTAGGGAGTCCCTTGTCAGCCGACTCGGATCTCTATGGAATTGGTTTTATTTTGTAGATCCGGAAAACAACCGGCACACGTATTTTTTTAGCGGCCAAAATTCATAGTTAGGGGGTGCAAATGAGGGGGGAAGATACAGCCATTTTTCAGTTTTTTTTCGTTTATCTCCAATATTATGCATAGGAACATAGTCATGTGATACACCAAAATCAAAGTTTTCAGAAAACTTATCTACGAACGCATCCAAACATGCCTAACTTTTTTTTCGTAATATTGAGCAAAATACCAAAATTAAAGGACATTTTTGTTTTTTGTTTTTGGCACATTGTTAGCTCCACGATATAGGTCTTTAAAATAACTTTAATCTGGTACCAAATATGTCTATTTTAATTTTGATCAAATAGTCGTAAATCGTAAAAAACAGAAAAAGGTCAACTTCACCGCCCCCAGCCTTGTATATCTCGTCCCCCCCCAAAAATGAGTTAGGGCCGCTAAAAAAAAAAAAATACGTGTTGAAATAATTTTCGTTCTGAGCAACATATCCAAATTTCATAAAGATCGGAGGGTGACACCAGGGGAACTTCCCTTGTAAGAGACTATACAATTTTCTTTTTCTAATTCTCAATGAGTTTAGAGTTGAATATGTATGAATATTTTTGTTTAAACAGTAGCTTTTTGTTATTTAAATTCCCTATGCTACTTGTATAGGGTTTTGATATTTGCTAAATAGTCTTGACAATTAAATCTGAAAAATTACGTGTCGGCTAAGTCTTGCAAAAATGTCCAAAACAGCAAAATAATTTTCTTGAAATTTATTCTATAGAATATCATTGTTTTAATTAGTAAAGGAAAAATTACCTCGAGCTTAAATAAACCTTCTAAAAAATATATTTTTTTGAAAAAAAAACAAAAAAAAATAAAAAAAAATATTTCGCTAAAAAAAAAAAAATTTGGTAAAAAAAAAAATCCTCGAAAAAAATTTTTTGGTAAAAAAAATATGTTTGTTCTTGTTTAAATAACTTTTGGTATTCAATTCTGTTCACATCTGTCAATCAGCATCCGTATTAAAGCATTTTGTATTTTTAGGTTATGTAGAACACGTGTCGGCTAACAATAAGTCATGCAAAAGTGTCCTAAACAGAAAAATAATTTTCTTGAAAATTATTCTATAAGAATATCATTGTTTTAATAAATAAAGGAAAAATCACCTGGAGCTAGAATAAACCAGTGTTGGCAACCGATACCCACCTGGAATAACGGTATTTGGCTGTTGTACCGCAACCAATAAAGATATGTACATTTTCAAAAGCGATTATGAAAGCTGATGAAATTTCTAGTATTTTAAATGTCTCACTTCGTGTTTCTACCTGTTCGTTTTAGTTATATAGGCCAATACCGTTATAATACCGTTTCAAACGGTATTATAATGGTATTGACCTATATTTCGAAAACGAACCGGTAAAAACAAGAAGTGACACATTTAAAATACTAGAAATTTCATCAGCTTTCATAATCGCTTTTGAAAATGACCATATCTTTAATGGTTGCGGAACAATAGCCAAATACCGTTATTCTAGGTGCGTATCGGTTGCCAACCCTGGAATAAACCTACACAAAAATATAATTAAAAAAAAAAAAAATCCGCTGAAAAAAAATTTGATGAAAAAAAATTTTTTGGTGAGCTAAAATAAATCTACTCAAAAATATATATTTTTTTTTGAAAAAAAAATTTGGAAAAAAAAAATTCGCTGAAAAAAAAAATTTCGCTGAAAAAAAAAATTTTGCTGAAAAAAAATTTTTTTGGTAAAAAAAAATCCGCGAAAAAAAACTTTCTGGTAAAAAAATATGTTTGTTCTTGTTTAAATAACTTTGGGAATCCAATTCTGTTCACATTTTTCAATCAGCATCCGTATTAAAGCATTTTGTATTTTTAGGTTATGTAGAACACGTGTAGGCTAACAATAAGTCTTGCAATAATGTCCAAAACAGAGAAATAATTTTCATGAAAATATCATTATTTTAATAATTAAAGGAAAAATCACCTGGAGCTAGAATAAACCTACACAAAAATATAATTAAAAAAAAAATTAAAAAAAAATCACTGAAAAAAAATTTTCGTAAAAAAAAACAATTCCACAAAAAAATGTTTCCGGTAAAAGAATATGTTTGTTCTTGTTTAAATAACTTTGGGTATCCAATTTTGTTCACATGTGTCAATCAGCATCCGTATTAAAGCATTTCGTATTTTTAGGTTATGTAGAATGTACCAAAATTTTCGAGGTTTCCTTACATTTTCGTTCGTAACTTTTGAGCCGCTGTACTGATATCGCTCAAATGCAATACCACATTTCTCAACAACAAGTAATAGTGTTAAGGTATTTTCATATCTGTTTAGTATTTTAGACGTGATCGCTATTTCAACAGACAGACTGACGCACATCTATAGAATGTCTTAGAATCGATCACTGATCAATAATATACTTTATGGGGTTCCAGAGCGATATTTCGATGAGTTACAAATAGTGTTTGGGAATTCCCGGACTTTTCAATTTCCCGGGAAACGGGAAAAAAAATTTATTTCCCGGGATTGCCGGGAATCCCGGGAAATTTTCTTTATTAATATAAATCATAAAAAACATTAAAATTTGACCAACTTTTTATTAAAAACAGTTTTATTACAGATAAAGAATTAATTAAAACATAAAAAATCAAAAAATAAAAGTTAAAAATCCTGAAATACATTAAAAAAAAAAAATTATTGCAGCTTTTTTCACCCAAAAAATCGCAAAAAATTGCTAAAAATCGCAAAAAAAATTTAAAATTGCGTTATTCGTGCAAAAACTAATATAGTTGGCAGCATTTTTAATATATGTTTTGGAAATGTAAATTCTAGGTTCAAAATTTTATTTTTTGACAGTCTTAGAAAAATTATCATTACCCGACGTATATTTTTTGACTTTTAAATTTTTTCATGATATTGCCATACTTTTTACACTTGGTCAGTTTTCCTATGAATATATATTTGCACTGTTCTTCCAAATAGAAAAAATACAAAAAATAACAAATGTTATTATACCTGTATGTAAAAAAAATATTAAAAATTTAATGAAAATAAAATTTTTTTATGTAAAATGGTTTATTATATAAAATTCCCGGATTTCCCGGGAAAAATAAAAAAAAATCCCGGGAATTCCCGGGAAAAGACTGACGGGAATTCCTGGGATTTTTTTTTATTCCCGGACCCCAAACACTAGTTACAAACGAAAGAACTAACTTTTGACTACACCCCTGAGTTAAACGGTTTTCGATGCTTTATGTTAAAAAGAAGTGCATACTTTTAGGCTCAAAATAAATTTATATTAGGTACGATTTTCGACATAATTAAACATTTTTCGAAAAATATCAAAAATCACTCGACTCATTACTTAACAATTCTTAACTCAGAAGTGTAGCTACATTATTTATTTCACTTATTCCACACGCCTTTGAAAAATTATCAGTGGGCCATAAAAAACTGTAGTATGCGACTAAAATCATTTGGCGCATTTGATTTACTAATAACGGTAAATTATTTTTTGTTTGTCTCAAGCCAACTACATTTTCGTGTTGAACGGTGTAATTAAAAAAAAATTAAAGCATACTTTTAGGCTTTCTATGCACATTAATAGGCAAACCAAAAATATGCATTTATTAATTAAATGTTAGCCCTAAAAGTATGCAACAACATATTTGACAACAAATCAGACAACCTAAATAAAAATATATATGATTTTTGACTTATTTTACGATTTTGTTGTTGCATACTTTAGGGGCTTAAATTTAATTAATAAATGCATATTTTTGGTTTGCCTACACATTAATATCTTAAATAATTGTTTTAAATTCAATTATAAATTTTTAAGTCACCCTGTAAATTATATTTTCATCATCATACCTGTATGTGCTATGCTAACATAAAATGCTGTAGTAACTTCATTAAGTTGTCCCTGCCAGACACCAAATATAATCAGCAATATTAAGCCAAAACTTAAGGACAACAATAAATTGTTTAAACGATTCGATACTTTGGGTGGTGTACGTACTTTAAAGATGATATAACCAGCCAACATGCCTAAAAGAAATAAAAATAATCATAATAATCCTTATAACCATCTTCCAATATCATACCTATTAAGTAAGGACCCACTCTTTGCCAGGGTTTATCATAAAGAAAATCAAAAGATTCAAATGGCTGTGCTACTTTATGGGTATAATGATAACGCAGGGATATAACACCCGATATACCCCAGGATGATACCAAAAATGTACATATGGTTAAGACTATTGTTTTAAAATATCTGAAAAACATAAAAAAAAAATATTTAAATTTTATATGTAGTGAGAATCCCAGCAAAACCTTTTATAATGTCGTAAGTAATGCATTACCCTGTTATACATAAATTAGGCAACAGAAAACTAGCAGTTATGAATTTATTTTAAGGCCTAAAACTATGCAACAATTTATTTGAAACAGTAGCCAGAAATCATGCATATTTTTTATTGAAATTTGATTTAAAACAATAAAAAATTATGAAGGATTGTCATGAGTTTCTCTTCTTGAAGGTTTTATTTTTATTGAAATATGATTTAAAACAATAAACAATTATGCAGGATTGTCCTGAGTTTCTCTTCTTGGAGGTTTAAGGATGTGTTACCTCAACTGAAAATATTTGCTTTCATTTAATTTTACGATACACTTATTTTGTATAGCATAGTTTTAGGCCTTAAGATAAATTCATAAATGCTAGTTTGCTGTTGCCCTATACATAAACAAAAAAATTGAGAAAAAATCATAATTTTTTCCCTTTCGCTTACCGTATGCATTACGTTTTAGTATTTTTCATGCATTACCTAACGCACATCCATTATTTTGAGGGATAACACCTATAAAAATCATCTGTTCCGGTAAAATAATGTTAATACACTTATCAACACTTATCGATCTAGCTCGAGGCCAGTGTGTGTTTTAAATAAGTCTTTTTTTATTAACTTTCAATATTTCGATATTTTTCCCTGATGATGATTTTCAATGATTATCGAAATATTGGAAGGTAATAAAAGATATTAATTAAAAAAAAAAACAAACACTGGCCTCGACCTTGATTATTTATTTACTTAATAACATTTTTGCATAATTTATATTTTTTTTATCTAAGACTTTGCTGGGATATCGTAACATTTTTATTCCATTTTTGCCTTCCTTTTGTGGAGCTCACTCACTCACTTACCTTGATGACAATACCAACAGCAGTGTGGCCATTACATAAAATTGTATATCATTAGCCATATACCAACTCCATATCATACATATTTCCGATAAAGGATAAAAATTATTAATATACAATACGTTACGCCACCAATATTGACTGCAGGTGTTTGGTGCTACAGTGGGTTGAAATACCGAACCATCAAATGTATGTCTGGAAAAAGAAAAAAAAAAGTAAGAAATTATATAAAAACAAGTAAAAAAAAATGTAAATTCGGTCTGGGAGAATGTAAGGATACCGTTTACAATGTAAAAAAGATTATTGCAATAAAATTTATTTGAAAAAAATAATTGTGGGAAAAAAAAAATTTCGCGTAAAAAAATTTTTGGGGAAAAAAATTCAGCGAAAAAAATTTTAGGGGTAAACAAATTGGTAAAAGGAAATAATATTAAAAAACATTTGTAAAAGGAAATAATATTAAAAAAAAACAAGTGAGAGTGTTAAATTCGGCTGTGCCGAATCTTTTATACCCTCCAACACGTAAAAAAAAAAAAAAAAACAGGGGCGTATGTTTTTTGGTGGGGGGGAGGGGGGTTTCGGCGATGGGAAACAACCTTTCTAGATCCAACTGGAAGACTTTGAACTTTTTCTGACATAAAAATGTTTCGTTTCTAGCAAAAACAAAAAAAACCTATAAAAAATGACGTTTTTTCAGAGGTTGTTTTAGTTCTTCAAGGGGGAACTTTTTTCCCCCCTGATCCGATTTTGCCCATGTTCGAACTTAACCAGCCCAATACCATAAGACATATTCGTACCAAATTTCAGGAGTCTAGCTCTTTTAGTTTGGACTGTATCGTGTCTTCCACAGACGGACGGACGGACGGACGGACGGACGGACGGACGGACGGACGGACAGACGGACATCGCTAGAATGTCTTAGAATCGATCACTGATCAAAAATATATATACTTTATGGGGTCCTAGACCGATATTTCGATGCGTTACACACGGAATGACAAAGTGAGTATACCCCCATACTGTGGTTGGAGGGTATAAAAAATTAAAAACAAGTAAAAAAGTTAAATTCGGCCTTGCCGAATGTAGTGATACCCTCCACAATTTCAAAAAGATTATTGTAAAAAACTTTATTTAAAAGAAAATTACTTTTGAAAAAAAAAAAAAAAAATTTTGAAAAAAAATTTCCGCGAAAAAAAAATTGGTAAAAAAAAATCCGCGATTTTTTTTTTTTGTCAAAAAATATGTTCGTACTTGTTTAAATACCATTTGGTGTTCAATTATCTTCACATATGTCAACCAGAAGCCGAATTAAAGCATTTTGTATTTTTAGCTTATGTTGAATGTACTGAAATTTTTGAGGTGTGCTTACATTTTCGTTCATAACTTTTGAACCGCTGAACCGATATTGCTCAAATGCAATACCAAACTTCTCGGGAGAACTTCCAATAAATATGTTAAGTTTCAGTCATTTCTATGCAATATTTTGTCCGCGACAGCATTTTCCACAGACAGACGGACAGACGGACATCGCTAGAATGTCTTAGAATCGATCGGGCATCATAAATATATATACTTTATGGGGTCCCAGACCGATATTTCGATGAGTTACAAACGGAATGACAAACTTATATATACCCTCTATCACTAAGTGGAGGGTATAAAAAAAATCGGCGAAAAAAGTTTTGGAGAAAAATTTTTTTTCCGCGAAAAAAAAATTTAGGGCGAAAAAAATAAGTTTGTACTTGTTTAAATACCTATCGGTACCCAATTCTGTTCCCAAATGTTAACCAGCAGCCGAATTAAAGCATTTTGTGTTGTTAGGTTAGGTAGAATGTAATTCTTTTTTGGGGAAAAAATTTCGTGAAAAAATTTTTTGGGGTACACAAATTGGTAAAAAGAAATAATATTGAAAAAAAAAGTTAAAAAAAAAAATTCCGCGAAAAAAAGTTTTGGAGAAAATTTTTTTCCGCGAAAAAAAAGTTGGGGCATTAAACTAAGTTTGTACTTGTTTAAATACCTTTCGGTACCCGATTCTGTTCACACATGTCTACCAGCAGCCGAATTAAAGCAATTCGTATTTTTAGGTTTTGTGGAATAGACCAACATTTTTAAGGAGTCCTTACATTTTCGTTCATAACTTTTGAACCGTTAAACCGATATCGCTCAAATGCAATACCAAACTGCTTGGGACAAATGCAAGTTAATACGTACAGTTTCAGTCACATCTGTTTAATATATTCGCCGTGATCGCCATTTCAACAGACAGACGGACATCGCTAGAATGTCTTAAAATCGGTCACTGATCAATAGTATATACTTTATAGGGACCCAGACCGATATTTCGATGAGTTACAAACGGAATGACAAAGTTATTTATACTAGAGGTGGGCGCGTGAGTAATTTTTGAATCACGCACACTCACGCTCACGACAGGAATTTTTGAATCACGCACACTCACTCATTAGCATATTTTTTCTACTGAGATTAACAATCAAGTGAGTAAATTTAATACAACTAACACTCACGTGCACTCACGCAAGCTTTACTCACCCTCACGTTGACTCACGCTCACGAAACTCTTATTTATACAAAAAAAATGCAAAAACTAAAATTTCAAAAATCTTTCAAAATTTTCAGCAAAATTTAAAGTTTAGCGAAATTTTACATTTTTGAAGCCAAATTTTACAATTTTTTAGTTGCTTTTTTTGGTACGAAAAGAAATATGAAGAGAAAATAAATCACGCAAAAAAATCGACTCACACACATTCACTCACGCAAAAATCTTACTCACGCACACTCACTCACGGAATTTTTTTCTCCACTCACACTCACTCACAATCACGCGTAAGTTACGTCCTTTCAAAAATGTATCCTTCAATATCATTCAAAATTTTCAACAAAATATTTTGATAAAGTTTTCAAATTACTTTATTCACATCCTTTTATTCTGATATGGTAAAATAAAAAAAATGCGAAATTTTTTTTTTGTTGATTTTTTAACAGCGAATAACTCAAAAACGGTACGTGCTGGAAAAAATTGGATGGCAGATTTGGATTCGGGAGAGCAAAATCTATAAGAATAGGTTGAATATTTCACTGGTAGGTTTTTGTTGTCGAACAGTGTAATTATTTAGCAATAATTCGAAAACAAGATCATCTAGGATTGTCGTGTTAACGATTTTTTAAAGTTCAAAATAAAGAGGAGTGATATGCCATTATCCGATTTTGTCACCATTTTAACACAAGCTAAACTTTCTTGAAGAGGGATGTAAAGTCCAGAACACACAACAAGTAGAAAAGTTAAATTCTATAAATAACCTCCACAATGCCCTTTTTAAGTGATAGTAAATTTTTTAAAAAGAAAAAATAACGTTTTTGATAAGAAATATTTTATTTTGTGTAAAAAATTTTTTTTGAAGTAATTAAAAAAAAAATAATAATTTACTAAATTTTTTTCTGAGTGTAAATTTTTTTTGAGTGTAACATTTTTTTCGAGTGTATTTTTTTTAGTGTAAAAATATTTTTGAGTGAGAAAAACACAAATATTTTTGAAACTTACAAATGTTTTTAAAAAATGTTTAACGGGCTTTTAACACATGAATTTAAGGTGAAACTAATCTGAAATTCACAGTTTTGCTTACAACTTTTGAAACACTTCACCGATTTGGCTGAAATTCAATACGAGCCAGGCAAATATACATGACGACAAATATATATGCTAAGCTTCAGCATCTTTAAAAAGTTAGCGTGTTTTTTATCTCGTAAATTCACGAAAAACCTTTGCCGAAATTCAGTCTTTTGCTCATAACTTTTGAACCACTGGACCAATTTCGCTTGATTGCAATACCAACCTGACCAGGTAAATTCCCCACATATATCCCAAACTTCAGGAGACTCCGTAAAGTTTTTCAAAAGTTAGCGTGTTTTCAACAGACAGACGGACGGACATAGCTAGATCGTCTTAAAATCGATCGAGGATCATGAATACATATACTTTATGGGGTCCTAGACCAATATTTCGTGGTGTTACAAACGGAATGACCCTTCCTTTATAACTAGAGTGGAGGGTATATTTTGTCCAATTTTTTGCGTTTTGCAGCAAAAAAATCATAAAAAATTATTTTAGAAATTTTTCTTATGACTTTTTTCTTTTCTTCGACATTTAATATGTTATATTTTGAGTAGGATTATTCAAGCTCGAGGTCAGTTTTTCTTTACTAATTAAAACCTTGATATTCTCTTAGAATTACTTTTAAGAAAATTATTTTTCTGTTTTAAATTTATTGGTATTGGTAATTTTTGCAAGACTAAGCCGACACGTGTTTCGGAATTTATCAGATTTCATTGTCAAGTCTATTTAGCAAATATAAAAACTATTTACTACAAGTAGCATAGTGAATTAAAATGACAATCGTTAGTATCCAAAACAAAAATATTAATACCTAGTCAACTCTTCACTTGAGCATAAGAAGAAGAAAATTGTATCATCTCTCAGTTAAATCACTTTTATCAAACAACCAACAAGAAATATTTAAAACAGATTACATATGTTTACTAGAAAATAAACTTTGACATGTTTTATGAAGATTCCCAAAATATTTGGGCTCTAGAGATAATCTCCCGTGAGCTAAACCGCGTCAAAAAAGGGTACAAAAATGGTATTTTTCATGAATAAAAAATTCAGTAAATTTTTTTTGTCCAATGAATGACCAAATATAATAGATACTTAGGAATTCTTTTATTCTGCATTAAAACATTTTAAAAATCTAACCACAGCCTCGAGATAACGAGATGTTTATGTCAGTTTTTTGATGTTTTTCAATTCGATTTTACTGAAAACTTAAATAACTTTGGTATTTTTTGTCCGATTTTCACTTCTAATACATCGTTAGAATGGTGTTGGCCACCGCTTGGGATTTTAGTCAAAAATTAACCCTTAACTGCACTGTCTTACTTTTTTATAAAATTTACTTCGACATCATTAAAAACCATTATATAACCACAAAAAGCATATCTTTGTGCAGGAAACACGTTAAATTAATATATTTGGCCACAATTAATTAACCCATGCATGATCAAAATATTTTGGCAAACATTTTTAAAAAAGTTTTTGCGGAAATTATTGAAAGCTAATTGTAATACTTTAAAAAAGTAAAATAAATAAGGTTTTTGTTTATCTAGACGTGCTTATTAATATCAAATAATTATTACGTGTAACACTTTCCCGGTCAAATTTTTTTTTCGGAATTTGTATGTGCAAATCAATTTTTAAAATAAAATATAAACAAATTTTGTCTTAATCGCATATATTCGTGCAAAAAAAAAACGCATCTAATATTTTAAATAAGCAAATGTGTCAAAAAATATCAATTATATTATTTTTTTAAAGTATTACAACTGGACTTAAATTTTTTCCATATTTTTTTTTTAAGTTGGTCATAAATGGGTTAAATAAAAAATATTAAGATCTATTTATTAGAGACGTTTTTTGCACGAATATATGCGATTAAGAGAAAATTGGTTTATAGTTTATTTTTAAAATTTATTTGCAAATTTCGAAAAAAATTTAATAAAGAAAAATTTTAAGAAAGAATTATATAAACAGCAAAAAGTGATAAAACTAGAATTTTTTCGTGAAAAAGGCACAATTTCAAAAAAGTGCTTTAAATATCATATATTCCAAAAAAGTGCTAAAAATAGCACAACAACTGACATGATTGTTCTTAAGAAATCAATTGCTAAAACAAATAAAATGACAACGAAAACAAACTTAAGCATTGCACTGTTTTCTAAAAACTGCTAAAATCCATTCCACTTCACCCCATCATCATTTCCATCATCATTATTTTACTTACCTCAAAGCAAAATCACTGAAAAATATCACAAATAAATAAGCTGGCGTTAAACGTATATAACGATATACCAGCAATACTACAGTATCGCCAAATCCTTTATTCACATATTTCGTTGCATCCTCTGGATCTTTTTTTAAACTTTTCAAATACAACAAGGTCACCAAAAATCCACTTATAAAGAAAAACGTATCAACAGAAAATGTAGCATTGCCTACTATTTGATACCAAGGCGAACGTTCGACCGTGATGCGTCTAAACTGGAAATGGAATGAAAAAAATAAATAAAAATAGAATAAAAATAGACATCATCGTTAAAACTTCTGGTTAGTTTTTGGGGTAAATAAACAATTTTTTTTGGTAGTTTTAGAAAAAAATATTTCGATTAGTGTTTGATTTTTTATTCTTTTTGAAGGATGAAATAGAGAAATAACAAAATTTTATACCACGTTTAGACTACAAGAAAAAAAAATATTTTTATAGGCAATTTAAATTATAAAACTAGCGTAATCCAAAAAAAATCCTTTAAAATTTTAATTTTACAAACTAAAGATTTTAAATTTATTTTTCGAGTTTTTAGACAGTCTAAACGTGGTATTAGAAGAAAACCGGATATTTAAAAGTTTATGTGTATTACGAAAAAAAAGAAAATACATTTCAATAAAAGTGGCATTATAGTTGTATATAATAGTACAGTCGATTGCGCATAACTGAAATATAAACCTCTTCCAACTGAATTCAAATTTTTGCAAAAAGTTTCTAGCAGATTTCACTAAAATTTAATACCAATCTGATTAGGACTGCAGCAAATATATATGCCAAGTCTCAGACCTCTGAGTGCTGTTTTTCCAAAATTAGCGTGATTACAAAAGACAGACTGACACCGCAAGATGTACTTAAAATCATTTAGATATCAGTTATTCATAATCGACTGTATTTTTGAATTGGTTCTATATATATTTACTCGATTTTCTGCTATACTAAAAATTTGTAGATATGTATGCACCATTATGGTCCATAATACGGATATGACGCGCAAACCATGCACACAGGATGTTTGTGTCTGTAAAGAATAAAAGAGAATGAATGAATATAAACATTAATGAAAGAAGAAAAATATAATAAAATGTTGTTATGTGGTTAATTAAAGTTTTAAACGAAAATTTTTTGTTATTTTTGATAATTAAGATTATTGTTATTATCGATAAAAAAGATTTTCTATTAGGAATTTTTGTTATTATCGATAACAAAGATTTTCTTTGGAAAATTTTTGTAATTATCGATAACAAAAAATTTCTGTAGAAAATTTTTGTTATTATCGATAACAACGATTTTTTATAGAAAATTTTCGTTATTATCGATAACAAAAATTTTCTATAGAAAATGTTTGTTATTATCGATAACAAAGATTTTTTGTTATTATCGATTAGAAAAGATTTTCTTTAGAAAATTTTTGTTATTATCGATAACAAAGATTTTCTATAGAAAACTTTTGTTATTATCGATAACAAAAAATTTCTATAGAAAATTTATCGAAACTAAAAAAAATTCTATAATAATAAAAATGTTTGGTTATCGATAATAGCAAATCAATTCTATAGAAAATGTTCATTATCGATAGTTACAACATTAGTTATCGATATAGAGAATTTTTGTTATTACCGATAACAAATATTTTCTATAGAAAACTTTTGTTATTATCGATAACAAAAAATTTCTATAGAAAATTTTTCTTATTATCGATACCAAAAAATGTCTATAGAAAATTTTTCTTATTATCGATAACAAAAAATTTCTATAGAACGTTTTTGTTATTATCGATTACAAAGACTTTCTATAGAAAATTTTTGTTATTATCGATAACATAAATTTTCTGTAGAACATTTTTGTTATTATCGATAAAATAAATTTTCTATAGCAAATTTTTGTTATTATCGATAACAAAGAAAGTCTATAGAAATTTTTTGTTATTATCGATAACAAAGAATTTCTATAGAAATTTTTTTTTATTATCGATTACAAAGATTTTCTATAGAAAATTTTTGTTATTATCGATAACAAAGATTTTCTATAGAAAATTTTTGTTATTATCGATAACAAAGATTTTTGTTATTTTTAAAGAATTTTTTTGTTATTATCGATAACAAAGATTTTCTATAGAATTTTTTTTATTATTATCGATAACAATGATTTTTTAAAGAAAATTTTTGTTATTATCGATAACAAAGTTTTTCTATAGAACATTTTTTTTATTACCGATAAATATGATTTTCTATAGAAAATGTTTGTTATTATCGATAACAAAGTTTTTCTATAGAAAATTTTTGTTATTATTTTTAAAATTAGATTTTCTATATAAAATTGTTTGTTATTATCGATAACGAAGATTTTCTATAGAAAATTTTTGTTATTATTCATAACATAAATTTTCTATAGAAAATTTTTGTTATTATCGATAACAAAGATTTTCTATAGAAAAATATTTTTTATCGATAACAAGGATTTTCTTTAGAAAATAATTAGAAAAAAACAAAGACCATTTTTGTTATTATTTTCTATAGAACATTTTTTAATAATATCGATAACAAAGATTTTCTACTGAAGATTTTTGTTTTTATCGATAACAAAGGTTTTCTATAGAACATTTTTGTTAATATCGATAACAAAGGTTTTCTATAGAAGATTTTTGTTATTATCGATAACAAAGATATTCTATAGAACATTTTTGTAATTATCGATAACAAAGATTTTCTATAGAATTTTTTTTTATAGAAAATTTTTGTGATTATCGATAACAAATATTTTTTTTAGAATTTTTCTAAAGAATTTGTTGTTATCGATAATAACTAAATTTTTCTAAAGAAACTTTTTGTTATCGATAGTAAAAAAATTTTTCTAAAGAAACTTTTTGTTATCGATAGTAAAAAAATTTCGTACAGAATTTTTTTTTATCGACAATAACAAAAGTTTTCTATAGAAATTTTTTGTTATCGATAATAACAAAAATTGTCTGTAGAAATTGTTTGTTATCGATAATAACAAAAATTTTCTATGGGAATTTCGTTTCATCGATAATAACAAAAAATTTCTATAGAAATTTTTTGTAATCGATAGTAACAAACGTTTTCTATGGGAATATCGTTTTATCGATAATAAAAAAAAATTCTTTAAAAATTTTTTGTTATCGATAAAAAAATTCTATAGAATATCTTTGTTATCGATAATAACAAAAACTTTTTATGGAAAATTTTTTTAACGATAATAACAAAAGTTTTTTATAAAAAATCTTTGTTATCGAAAGCAGCAACATTTTTTTTAAAGATTTTTTTTGTAATCGATAATTACAAAAATTTTCTATAGACATTTTTTGTTATCGATATTAACAAAAATTTTGTATAAAAATGTGTGGTTATCGCTAATAGCAAAACAATTTTATAGAAAATGTTTGTTATCGATAGTAACAACATCAGTTATCAATAAATGATATTATATTGAAAATAGTGTATCGATAACTTTCTAAGCTTACCTCCTTTTGCTGATCTATAGTTAATATTGAGCTGGCATTAGTTTGAAATGAAAAACATAGCAAAAGTTGTTCATGAAGAGCTACAATAATTTTTAAAATTCGATAAAATTTTTACTAAAAAAATTTCTGAATTTTCTACTCACCCAACGGCTGTTTAGCTTCATAAGTCCCCGGAGCTCCCGCACTGCTATTGGTTTCTATATGATATTCTCCATCTTGGTGACCATTAGTGTTGGCGGAGCCACCATTACGATTTAAATTAATATCTAAATTGGAGACATCCTGTTGTCCATTCTGACCATTTTGACCATTTGTGTAATTAATCGATTTCTTACCATTTGATTCTCCCACCTCCATTTCCACAATATTATTATTTTCATTTAAATTCGACATTTGATATAATTCAAATGATTTGCCATTATCATTTGATATATGATGTATAACGGGTGAGTCCACTTTTGAACCACTTATCACTGCTATGGGTGCTTCTTTCAATTGATTTTGAGAAAGTTTTGATTGAAACCAAGTAGCGGCTATGACTAGTAAAACAACCGTCAATATAAAACTGGCAAATATTTGAAACCGTAATTCACGCCAATAACTATAAATACCCGGTACGGTTCTAACTCTTAAAATTTTGACCTCCGCCAGTTGTGAGATATTTAAAACATTTAACATTTGTGCATGTGGATCCATTTCGATAATGTGTTGTACATCTAAAGCAGTACATGATTTGGGTAAACATTCTCCCAGTTGCAGCTTTAATTCCAACATTTCTGGTAAAGCCAAATTAAATGCTACTATGGCTGCATAAAATTCAAATTCAAAATGTTTACGCTGCTCTGGATCCAATTGTCTATTCAATTCATAGCAATTTTGTTTTTGTCCCAACCATTTATCATTGCCAAAGAATACTTGACCACGATAACGTCCTGATGAATCATAAGCTGAAAATAGAAAAAAAAAAATAAAAAATTATTGATAAATTTATAAGTGTAAAATAAGCTAAAATTTCCAAATCATTGAATCAATTTAAAATTTTATTTTATTGATTTATTTTTAACACATTTAGATATAAACACTTAGAAAAATAATTTACCAAAAAGTTTAAAATTAAGTTTTAGGAAAAAAAAAACACTTTTTTTAGTAAATTATCGATAACAAAAAATGTTTTTAGAAAATTTTTATAGAAACTTTTTGTTATTGTCGATAACAAAAAATTTCTAAAGAAAATTTTTGTTATTATCGATAACAAATAATTTCTATAGAAAACTTTTGTTATCATCGATAACGAAAAATTTCTATACAAAATGTTTGTTATTATCGATAACGAAAAATTTCCATATAAAATTTTTGTTATTATCGATAATAAACAATTTCTATAAAAAAATGTTTTTAATGTCGATAACAAAAAATTTCTATAGACAATTTTTGTTAATATCGATAACAAAAAACTTCTATAGAAAATTTGTGTTAGTATCGATAGCAAAAAAGGTCTATAGAAAGTTTTTGTATTAATCGATAATAATAAATTTCTATAGAAATTTTTGTTATCGATAACAAACAATTTCTAAAACAAATTTGTGTTATTAGAGATAACAAAAAATGTCTATAGACAATTTTTGTTATTATCGATAACAAAAAATTTATAAAGAACATTTTTCTTATTATTGATAACAAAAAATTTCTAAAGACAATTTTTGTTATTATCGATTACAAACAATTTGTAAAGAATTTGTTTGTTATTCTCGATAACAAAAAAATTCTTTAGAAAATTTTTGTAATTATCGATAACAAAGACTTTCTATAGAATATTTTCTAAAGAAATTGTTATTATTATCGTTTCTATAGAATATATTTATTATTATCGATAGCAAACAATCTTTATAGAAAACTTTTGTTACCATCGATAGCAAAAAATGTCTAAAGAAAATTTTTGGTATCATCGATAACAAAAAAATTCTATAGATAGTTTTTGTGTTAATCGATACCAGAAATTTTCTAGAAAAAAATTTTATAATTATCGATAACAAAGATTTTCTATAGAATATTTTTGATATTATCGCAAAAAAAAGATAGTACCGATAACTAAAAATTTTTATACAAAATTTTTGTTAGTATCGCTTACAAAAAATTTCCATAGAAAATGTTTGTCTTTATGAATAAAAAAATTTCTATAAAAAATTTCTTTAGAAAATTTTTGTTATTAACGATAACAAAAATTTCTATAAAAAATGTTTGTTATCGATGTCAAAATATTGCTATAGAAAATTTTTGTTATTATCGATAACTGCGAATTCTGTAGAAAATTTTTTTTATTATCGATAACAAAAAATGTCTATAGAAAATTTTTGTTTTTATCGATAACAAAAAATGTCTATAGAAATTTTTTTTTATTATCGATGACAAAAAATTTCTATAGAAAATTTTTGTTATTTTTGATAACAAAAAAATTCTATTGAAAATTTTTGTTATTATCGATATTAAAAAAAATTCTTTAGAACATGTTTGGTATTATCGATAACAAAAAAATTCTATAGAAAATTTTTGTTAAGATCGATAAAAAAAATTTCTATAGAAAATTTTTGTTGTTATCGATAAAAAAAATTCTATAGAAGATTTTTGTTAATATCGATAACAAAAAAATTTCTATAGAAAATTTTTATTATTATCGATAACAAAAAATTTCTATAGAAAATTTTGTTTACTATCGATTAAGAAAACTTTCTATAGAAAATGTTTGTTATTATCAATAACAAAAAATTTGTTTGGAAACATTTTGTTATCGATAACAAAAAATTGTTTATAGCATTTTTGATATTATCGATTACAAAAAAAATTATACAGAAAATTTTTGTTAATATCGACAAGAAAAAAATTCTCTAGAAAATTTTTGTTAATACCGATAACAAAAAATTTCTATAGAAAATTTTTGTTATTATCGATAGCAAAAAATTTCAATAGAATTTCTTTATAAAATAAAAAAATGCCTATAGAAAATGTTTTTATCGATAACAAAAATATCGATAACAGAAAATTTCTCTAGAAAATTTGTGTTATTATTGATAACAATAATATCGATAACATAAAATTTCTCTAAAAAAATTTTGTTATTATCGATAGCAAACAATTTTTATAGAATATTTTGTTGGTTATCGATAACAAAAAAATTCTATAGACAATTTTTAAAAAATTTTCTATTTTATATTATTATCGATGACAAAAAATGTTTCTTATTATCGATAACAAAAAATTTTTATGAAAAGTTTTATTATTATCGATAGCTAAAAATTTCTATAAAAAATTATTGTTATAATCGATAACAAAAAATTTCGATAACAAACAAAATCCTTAGATATTTTTTGTTTTAATCGATAACAAAAAAATTCTATAGATAATTTTTTTTATTTTCGATAGCAAACAAATTTTTTTATTATCGATAACAAAAAATTTCTATAGAATATTTTTTTTTTCTTATCGATAAAAAAAGTTTCTGTAGAAAATTTTGTTTATTATCGATAATAAAAAATGTCTATAGAAATTTTTGTTATTATCGATAACAAAAAATTTCTATAGAAAATTTTTGTTATTATCGATAACAAAGATTTTCTATAAAAAATTTTTATTATTGTCTATAACCAGTGTTACCATATATTATTTGGAAAAATCTTATTTTTTCTGAAAAAAAATCTTTTTTTTGTAAAAAAAAACTTTTTTTTTGAAAAAAGTATTAAAATCATTTTAAAAAATCCCAAATTGTATTTTAAATTCAATTTTAACATAAAAAACAAGTTAAAGTATAGCGTATAATGAAAAAATAATACTAAACTTATAAAAAATATATATTTCTGAGGTAATTTGAGCTTATTTAGAAATTAAATTTTTGTTTTTACCTTTCCAAAAATCTTTTTTTCATAAAAAAAATCTTTTTAGCACCTCAAAAAACTTGCAAAAAAAGATAAATCTTGATATATGGCAACACTGTCTATAACAAAGATTTTCTTATCGATAACAACAAAAATTTTCAATAGAATTTTTTTATCGATAACAAAGAAGTTCTATAGAATGAAAAGTTTCAAAAAACTTATTTTTTCAAGTGTATTAAAAATATTTAAGTATTCAAAGTCATAAAATTTTTGATTTGAGTATGTATTGAAGCATAATAATTGTTTTTTATAACCCTGCATTGCTAATTGACCGTTAAATTTATTGTTTGATTTTCTTGTTCACTTTTTTTTATATATTTTTTTTCGATTATGAAAAATTGAAATTGTGGCAAATTGAAAAATTGATTGAAAATTCATTTTCTATACAAATGCTGGTGGCTACGCACATAAAAAACAAAATCAATTATTAATCAATTGGAAAACATGCTAAATCATGTTTTATGGCTTTAGTCAGATAAGCAGATTTTTTTTTTTTTTTATTTTTTATTGTTGTTAATATAATTTATTTTGGTCGCATTAAAGCTACTAACAGGGGAAGGTATGTCAAGTGATAATGATGGAATTTTTTATGAAATTTTAAATTTTTGGGGGGAAAAGGAAGAAAGCCAGTTTAAAGTATTATGGGAAAAAGGCGGGGAGAAAAACGTATTTTTTCAGGCCATTTGCCACGGTACGATTTTCGTTATTATTTTTAAAATTATTTGTAAAAAAACAATTTTTTTAGTGCATATATTTAGGCAAAGAAAAATCCTTAATATTACTTTAAAAATCAATCAAAAGAATATAAATTTCTTGTTATATTGACTCGAATGAGTTGTGACATTTTTAGAAACATTTCTTAACATTTCGAAAATCATGCATAATTTCAATTTTTCCCATGAGCCTTAAAGTATGCACTTATTTTTTTATCAAAATATGGAAAATTCTTTAAATCAGTCGTATCGTCAAGATTGGCCATTAAGAATGTCTCCTATGGCCAAATCGGCCAAAAAGGGAAACAGTTCCCACTTTTACTTTAATAATGAGGTCCTTCTGGAATATATTGGAAAAATAAGACCCGATCATTCTCGACTACATTTTTTTTTTATTTTATAAAATTCGGTAATCATGACATAGTAAACCTTCCTTGTAAGGATTTTTTATATTAAAAAATAATAATTTATCAAACATACAAATGACAGGCCGACAACAAAATTCTAATATGAAGCCATACATTATGCTTTATCTGTGGCAATAAGTGAAAAAAGCTTTACTCGGCAATTGAGCATTAGTGTGGAGCTCCTATTTCTGGATTTAGCTTAAAGTCATTAGCAGCCAACTCATAACAATAGCTCCATACATTTAAAAAGCAACAGTTTCCCATTTGTTGCCCTTTCCCCCTTTAAAATTGGAATTTCTTAACATGTCCTCCTCTTGTCAAAGTCGTTCATTGGAATTTTTTTTTCTTTGTAGTTCAACATTTATAAAAAAGTACCAAATTTCCATTTTTTAAGTACTTTTTGCTCCTTAAAATGAGAACCTCCAAAAAGTTCTTTTTTAAGAATGTTTTTTTTGACAAAATTTTTTGCATGTGGTTAATATTCTTATAATTTTGCATGATCGTGCAAAATATAAAATTTGTAGGGTTTATTCGTTTAGTATATATAAAAAGTACTAATTTAGCCTTTTGTATCATAAAAAAGGACTTTTTTCAGATTTTTTTTTCTGCTGGAAAATTCTACCTGAAAAATATTAAGGTTTTAGGACTTCTTTCTAAATTATTTTACAAAATATACAAAGTGCCTATTTGGACTATATTCCTCCTTTTTTGTCCTTTTCGCTCTAAAAATCAGAATTTACAAAAATGTATTCCTCTTGGGTGTTAAGTCTGCTAGATTTCTCTACATATCCAATTTTGAGATTCTGCGGTTTTTAGTTCAACAGTTATAAAAGGTAAAATGTTTTCCCTTTCGCCTCATTTGTATCCCCTTGCAACCGAAACGTTAAAAAAAATCTTTTTCGGATTTTTTTTCGGGATGATCTTTGAATATTCGAAAATCAAAAAGTACCAAAGTAAAATTTCTTACCCAATTTTACTCTCCTAAAATCAAACAGTCCTATATGTCTTTTTTTAGAATGTTTAATTCCGATGAATGATTCTATGTTTAAATAACCAAGTTTTATGATAATTTTTTCAGTAGGTTGAAAAAGTACCACACACTTTTTTACCCTCTAAGCATCGAACTTTTCTAAAAAGTACTTTTATCAAAGTGTTCTTTTTTTCGCTTGGTCTTCCAACATTTCACATTTTAAATTGCTAAAAAAGTATTAAGTACAATTTGTTACACTTTTCACTACATTAAGATCGCACTTTTCAAAAGGTACATTTTTCAGAATGTTTCCTCGGATGGAGGATCCACTATATTAAATTTTAAGTTTTTATGAACATCATTTCTAGTCATAAAAAAGTACCAAAGTACCCCCTTTTGCTACCTGTTATTCCGAATGTTTTTTCAAGTTTTTATTATAATGTTTTCTGGAAAAAAAAGTACCAAAGTACATTTTTTATCCCTTGCACAAAATATTTTCTTAGCTAGAGGATTATAGATAAATTTTTAAAAGTACCATAGCTAAAAACGCAAAGTTAAATTTTTCCCCCATTTTAACATTAGAAATTATTAGAAGTCTTTTTTTTATAATGTTTTATTCCGATGGCAAATCCTACATTTCTTTCAAAAATCAAGTTTTTATGTCCATTATTTTAGGAGATCGAAAAAGTACCAAAGTACAACTTTATTCTTTATTCTTTTAACTTCAAAAATTTCTAAAAAGTTGTTTTACAGATTTTTTTTTAACTTGACATTCAACATTTCAAGTTTCTAGAATCATTATTTCAGGAAATATAAAAAGTACCAAAGTACGCTTTATTACCCTTTTAGCACTCTTAGAATTAGAATTTAAAGAGGAACTATTTTAAGAATGTTTGTTTTTACTATAGGGCACTATATTTTAAGTTTTATATATATTTTAACTTCAGGAGAAAGAAAAAAGTACCATAGTACACTTTCCACCCCCCCCCCCTGCGAATCGGAATTTCCAAAAAGTACTTTTTCCGAATGTTTTTAGCCTGAGGATCTTACTTTTCAAATTTCAAGTTTTGAGGACCGTATAAGAAAAAGTACCAAAGAACACTACGTTAACCTATATAAAGTCATAAAAAAAGTATAAATTTGTCTCATTTTACTCCCTTTTTGTCCCCTTAGAATAGAAGTTTCTAAATACTAAATTTTTCAGAATATTTTTTGTTAGATGATCATAGATTGATAATATTAAGTTTATAAGACAGTTATTTCAGAAAATCGAAAAAGTTCCAAAGTACAATTTCTTACCCAATTTTTACCCCCATAAAATTAAAATATTCTTAAATGTCCTTTTTCAAAATGTTTTATTCCGATGGAGGATTCTACATTTAAAAAAATCATGTTTTTATGATCATTATTTCAGGAGATTGAAAAAGTGCCAAGGCACACTTTTTTGCCCTCTTTTTTTCTAAAAAGTTTGTCAAAGTGTTTTTTTTTTGCTGGGTCGTTTTACATTTTAAATTTCAAGTTTTTAGAACCATTATTTCAGAATAAAGAAAATGTACCAGGTACAATTTTTTACCCATTTTACCCCATTAAACTCGGAAGTTCCAAAATGTAAGAATTGATTTTTTCTAAAAAGTTTGTCAAAGTGTTTTCGGTCGCTTGGCCGTCCTACGTTTAAAATTTCAAGTTTCTAGAACCATTATTTCAGAATATAGAAAATGTATCAGGTACAATTTTTTACACTTTTTAACCCAGTAAACTCTGAAATTCCAAAAGGTACATTTTTCAGAATGTTTTCTTCGGCTGGAGGTAGAAAAAGTACAAAAAGTACTTTTTTCATAAAGTTTTTTTAAGTTTTTATGACCATTATTTCTTAAGATATAAAAAAGTACCAAAGTACACATTTACTCCTTTTAAAGAATGTTTTTTTGTTGGAGGATCCTAGAGTCAAATTTTTAAAAAGTACCAAAGTTGAGTTTCTTAAATAAAATCAGAAATTTCTAGAGAATCCTTCATATTAAGTTTTTATATATTATATATATTATAATTAAGTTTTTATATATTTAACATTTCAGGTTTCTAGAACCATTATTTCAGGAGATAGAAAAGGTACCAAAGTACATTTTTTTAACCCTTTTTGCACTCTTAAAATCCGAATTTGAAAAAAAAACAAACGAACTATTTAAAAACGGTCTTATATTTTAAGGTTCAAATTTCAATGGCCATTTTTTGAGAAGAAAGAAAAAAAGTACCAAAGTACCCATTTTGCCCTCTTTGAATAAGAATTTCCAAAAAGTATTTCCTTCAAAATGTTTTTTTGTCAGAGGATCCTACTTTGCAAATTTTAAGTTTTTAAAAAAGTACTAAAGTAGACTACTTTACCCTGTATGGTCATAAAAAAGTATACATTTTCCCCTTTTACCCCGTTTTGGTTCTCTTCGAGTCGAAATTTCCAAATACTACATTTTCAAAATGTTTTTTGCTAGTTGACCCCTCATTCAAAATGTTCAGTTTATAAGATCGTTACTTTAGGAAATCGAAAAAGTACCAAAGTACAATTTTTACCCACTTTACATTGAAACTTTCTATAAAGTACGTAAATAAAGTAAGTACATTTAAAGCTTCTGGAACAATTATTTCTGGCAAAATAAAAAGTACCAAATTAAAATTTTTTACCCCATTAAAATTAAAATTTCCAAAACGTCCTTTTTCAGAATCTTATTTTTCTAAATCTAAATTTTTAGTTTTTATTAATATTATTTCAGGAGGCTGGAAAAAGTACTAAAGTACATTATTTTACCCCTTTTTGGCCCTTAGAATCGAAATTTTAAAAAAAGTACCAAATCAAAAAAAAGTACCGAATTCAGTTTTAGAGATTTTAATCTTTGTAAATCAGTCAGTTACACTCAGAAAATTATGTAAGTTACTACATGTTAGTTGTTTGTATATTTTACAGTAGTTAGTTGTTTTCAACTACAAAGTCAGTTATTTTTGTATGAAAAATATCAAACAACTATTTCTGTTAGTTATTTTAAGTCGTTTTTTTGAACAACTAACAAAAAAGTACTGTGATGTAGTCACAGTTATTTAAAGTAGTTATTTTTTTTTTTTTCTCTGAAATATTTTCAAAGTTTTTTTCAAAAAAATAAAAATAAATTTTAGTTTTTTTTTTGTTTTTCACAACAAAAAAAACTTGGAAAAAATTGGGTCTTCAACATGTTTTCTGAAAAATTTTTTGAAAAAAAAAATTATATATTAATTATTTTTACTACATTTTAGTTGTTTTGACTACAAATGTAAGTAGTTTTTACTACATAAGTCAGTTGTTTTTTGTCAGTTAAAATAACTAACATTGTTAGTTGATTTAACTGAAAAAGTAGTTGACCCCAAAACAACTTACAAAGTTGTTATTTTAACTGACATTTTCAGTTGATTTTACTAACATAATTTTTTAAGTGTACCACTAAATAATTTTATATAAATAAAAAAAATCAAACTTTCTCTACTTACCCCTTTGAGCCCAATAATAATTTCCATGCAAAGCCGTTAAATAGGCCTGCAACTCCAAACCACAACCAGTAGAAACTTTATTTCTAATATCTGAAGGCTGCCAATAGAAGTGATCATAAAGGTTGGTTACAATCTGGAAAACATTAGCCATTTGTAAACTCTCCGCCGTGGAATTATCTTCCTCGTCATCTGTGGGCGTCAAATAATGATCCAGACTATTGTGGTTATTATGACCCTTGTGCAGCAAATCCTCATGTTTTAAAAGTTCACGACCTTTTTTGATGGATTTGGATTTTAAAATCTTAAAAATATGAGGACTAACAGTCACAACTGAAGAGTAAGGAGGAGTCGATGAAGACAAGGGAGAGGATAAAGATGGATCTGTTATAATAGACGAAGAGGATGTGGAAGTGGCCAATGTGAAGTCATCAGTTTTTGAAGTTTTTGAATTTTCTATTGTTGTGGCTATAAAATCTACTTGTACATTTAAATCATCTTGTAGTGTCTCCGAATCGGGAGTTTTTAATATATCCTCATAGGTTAAGGTGGATACTCCATCTATACTAGTAGCATCTCTTAGTAAGAGTTTTTCTTCTGCACTTAAATCTTTCTTTTTAAAGTTTTCATGCTCCAAATCTTCTAAATCTCCCAAATTGAAATCAAATATTACCGGATGCAATTCTAATTCTTTTAATGGTTTTGATTTTTCATATAATGAAAATGGTTTCTCCAAGGGATTATAAGATTTCTTTTTGGCTGTTTTTAAGGGCAAAATTTCCGGATTTATGGGTTTATCTTTTTTCGTAGAAAATCCTTCTTCATGCACCTCATGTAATATGGTAATATTTGGATTTGTGGCTACAGTTTCGGGAGTTACATTAAAGTTATTTGAGGTGCTATTTGTGTCCGCCTTACAAATGGTTGTTGCATAAACTAGCAATAGGTTGAGGACTAAGCTAAATGTAAGCAGGTTGTTGTTGGTAGATTTTTTAAACATTTTTGATGTGTTTTTTCATGGGATTTAAAGAAATTTTTGCTAATTTTTATGTATTTTGTTTTAATTTTACTAAATTATTTTTTTACAACACTTTCATTTGAATGCGAAATTTTTAAGGTTTTTGGGGTTGTGATGAATAACGGCACTTTTCATATTTTTAGGTTTATGTCTTTACTAAAGTTGTAATATTAAATATTTACCGTTGACTATTATTTTAAATCTAAAAAAATTAAGATTCAAAGAAACAAAAAGTTGTATTTTACTTAAATCGTTGTTGTATTAACAAACAATTTAATTGTATTGACAAAGAAAATAACTTATAGATTCTCAAATGAAAAAATACTCAAGCTCGAGGTCATGATTCTATAAAGAAAAGGTCGAATAAAAAACAAACTTTTATTAAAAAAAATTATATTTTATTTAACAAACATAATTTATCAATACAATTAAATTGTTTGTTAATACAACAACAATTTAATTGAGCCTACAAAACAATTTTTTTCTGTTCTGTTTTGCTTTATTTAATATTTTTTTGTTCACAATTCTTTAAAAATGTTTGTGATTTGACGGAGATTTTCCAAAAATATCTGCTTAAATCATCAGAGTTTTTGGCGGAAATTTTAATTTTTAAATTTAACACTTTAACTTGCTTTTGTTTTACATATTAGTTTATTTTTTTTTGTTTTTAAATAAAATTTTATTGATTTTGTTTCGAGTTTTATTTCATCATTTAAATTCAAAATTTTTGTTAAATTTTATTTAATTTTTTTCACTTCCTTGTTTTTATTTATTTAAAAAAATAACAAGATTTTTCAATTTATATTCAGGTCTTTACCATCACGCAATTTTGTTTATTTTCTTTAAGTTTTTCTTATTTTTCCTTAACCCTCTAAAGTTTCAGTTTTTTTTTTTTCAAAACAAAAATATTACGGTTATTTAGTCAAATACTTAACGTTGTAGTTTTTTTTGTAATTAAAAATTAATTGCCTCAATTAAAAAAATAATTCATTCAATTAAAAAATAATTGATTCAATTAAAAAAATAATTGATTCAATTAAAAAAATAATTGATTCAATTAAAAAAATAATTGATTCAATTAAATTAATTAATCGATCCCAACAATTCTCGAGCAAAAAAAAAACATTCCACAAAAAACATGTTTTTACGGGTTTAAATACCTTTTGGTATCCTATTCTGTTCACATAAGTCAACCAGCCTCCGAAAGCATTTTTCGTTTTAGCTTATGTAGCATGTACCAAAATTTTTCAGGATCCTTAACCGATATCGGTCAAATGTAATAGCAAACTTCTCGATAAGTAGATAATTCTGTTGTTATTATATAAAAACAAGTTAGAAAATTATAGTCGGTCAAGACCGGCCATATAATACCCCACACCATTATTTCTTAGATAATGGGTCCCAAACATGGACCGATGGGATCTAAGTATAAATAAGCATTAAACACACACAAACAAAATTTTAATAAAATATTTTCTATTTTTATGAAATTTGGGAGATTTATGTGAATATCGGGAGGGTGGTTGTATGTGCGCTACAAAAAAAACTGGTCCGATTCCGTTTAAATTTGGAATGGTGATTTGTGAATACGAAACACGTTCACCTACTAAATTTCGAAGGGATATATATTTTAATACGAGTCATTTAAGCCGAAATTAAAGGGGACCTTTGTATGGGGGCTATGTCTTAATATAGTAAGATTTTTTCTAATTTCAATAGGCTTCTGCCTTGGGCCAATAGAAGGTTAATTTTCACGATTTTCCGGCAAATCGTTTGATAAGTGCGACCTGTATCGTGCGCAGAAATTTTTATGGACAAACGGACGGACGAACAGACATCGCTAAATCGAAGTGATTCTGAGTTGATCGGTTACCTTGAGGGTGGGTCTAGGACCTATATTTCGGATAGTTACAAACATCAGCACAAACTAATTATACCCTGTACCACAGAGTGGTGTAGGGGGCAATTTTTGCATTAAATTATACCAAATTTTAAAATTTTTTTTATCAAAATTGATAGAATTTTATATGCCCGGTCAATTTTTTTTTCTTTTAGGCCTAAAAACTAGGGGGAACAAATTTGACGCCAATCGGATTAAATTACGCCGTGGCGGCAGGCGCCTAAAGTTTTGAATTTTTGAAAATTTAAAACAAAAAGATTAAAAATATGTCTGACGCACATCATATTTCTTGATTTTAATACGAATATAAAAAAAAGTTAAATTGGTCGAACTGTTTTCGAGATATCGATATTTGAAATTTTCAAAAATGTCGGTTTTTCTACGCTCAAGAAATTTTTTAACACAAAAAAAAAAAATTTTTCAATGAACGACTTTCATAGTATTTATGAACAAATTCATATTATTTATTAACTTATTCATAATACTTATAAACTTTTTCATAGTATTTATGAAAAATGTTAAATACTTCTTAAATTTCACATATTATGATTTATTCATAAATACTATGAAAAAGTTTATAAGTATTATGAAAAAGTTAATAAATTGTGTGCCTTTGTTCATAAATACTATGAAAGTCGTTCATTGGAAATTTTTTTTTTGTGTGAAAAACATCTACAAATTGTTGACAAAAATCTGCATACAGGCTAAGTGCTTTCAACACACAGGAAAACAAACTTTTTATTTTTATAAAATCCCTGATGATGGTCAACGATGATTGAACAAAATATCGGAAATAAAACAAACTTTTAGTTAAAAGTTGAAAAATTAAAAACAGTGTTTTTTTTTAACAATATTTTTCTAAAATCCATGACCTTAAGCCAAAATAAATCAATAACACATCTACAAATGACTTTTTCTAGAAATAATTTCTGTTTTTCGGTTGAGCAGTTTTTGGGATATCGCCATTTAAAATTTAAAAAAACCCCGAAATTTTGTTCACTCACGATTTTAGAGATCGTGAGACGAGCTTAAGGGTTAAGATGATCGGATATTACTCAAAATAATTATAAATGAGAGTTTGTCTTAACTTCACAGAAAAAAATTTAAAACCAATTCCAAACAACAAAAACGCGGATTCAATCAATTTTTTGATTGAAATTCCTCCAATTAAGAAAATTGTTATACTAATCATCAAATTGTAGGTGATTGATTGAAAATTTTTATAATCAAACATTTTTTCGATTTTGATCAAAAATTTGATAAATTTTTTATTTAAAGTCAATCAAAATAATGATTGATTTAACAAACGAATAGTAAGCTTATGACAAAATTTTTAAAAAAATTAATCGTTTCAAAATTTTATCAATTTGATCAAAAATTTTATCAATTTTTTATTTAAAGTCAATCAAAATAATGATGGATTTAACAAATGAAATGTAAGCTTATGACAAAATTATCAAAACATACATCTTTTTTGCTTTCCAATATGTAACAGTAACAAGTAGAAAAGTTAAATTCGACTTGGCCGAATGAATACCCTCCACATTGCACATTTCAAGTGATAATAAATTTTCTAACGTGAAAAAATAACAGTTTTGATTAGAAATATTTTATTTTGTTTAAAAAATTTTTTTTTAGTAATTTAAAAAAAAAAAAAATAATTTACTAATTTTTTTTTTTTGGGTGTAAAATTTTTTTTGAGTGTAAAATTTTTTTCGAGTGTATTTTTTTTTTGTTTTGGTATAAAAATATTTTTGAGTGACAAAAATATGTTGTAAAATATTTTTGTTACTTACCAATGTTTTTAAAACAGGTTTAACGGGTTTTCAACACGTGAATTTTAGGTGAAGCTAATCTGAAACTCACGGTTTTGCTAATAACTTTTGAACCACTGGACCGATTTGGCTGAAATTCAATACGAACGAGGCTGGAGGAACGCAAAATATATATGTCAAGCATCAGCATCCTCCGAGTTGCTTTTCGAAAGTTATAGTGCTTTTTATCTCAAAAATTCACGAAAAACCCTTGCCGAAATTCAGTCTTTTGCTCATAACTTTTGAACCACTGGACCGATTTCGCTGGATTGCAATACCAACCTGACCAGGTAAATGCCCAACATATATGCCAAACTTCAGGAGCCTTCGTTAAGTCTTTCAAAAGTTAGCGTGTTTTCAACAGACAGACAGACAGACGGACAGACGGACGGACGGACATCGCTAGATCGTCTTAACTTCGATCGAGGATCATGAATATATATACTTTATGGGGTCCTAGACCAATATTTCGAGGTGTTACAAACGGAATGACAAACTTATATATACCCTCTATCACTAGAGTGGAGGGTATAAAAAAGAGTAAAACCCGATTATTATACCCTCCACTCTAGTGATAGAGGGTACATATAAGTTTGTCATTCCGTTTGTAACATATAGCGATGTCCGTCCGTCCGTCTGTCCGTCTGTCTGTCTGTTGAAAACACGCTAACTTTTGAAAGACTTTACAAAGGCTCCTGAAGTTAGGCATATATGTTGGGCATTTACCTGGTCAGGTTGGTACTGCAATCCAGCGAAATCGGTCCAGTGGTTTAAAAGTTATAAGCAAAAGACTGAATTTCGGCAAGGATTTTTCGTGAATTTATGAGATAAAAAACACGTTAACTTTCGAAAGACAATTCTGAGGATGCTAAAGCTTGGCATGTATATTTGTCGTTCCCCTGGCCTAGTTCGTATTGAATTTCAGCCAAATCGGTCTAGTGGTTCAAAAGTTATTAGGAAAAACGTGAATTTCAGATTAATTTCACCTTAAATTTACGTGTTGAAGTGTTGAAAATCCGTTAAACATGATTTAAAAACATTGTTAAGTCACAAAAATATTTTACAACGTATTTTTGTCACTCAAAAATATTTTTACAATTAAAAAAAATACGCTTGAAAAAAATGTTACATTCAAAAAAAATTTTACACTCCAAAAAAAAAAATTGTACACTCAAAAAAAAAAAATTAGTAAATTATTTTTTTTTTTTCAAAAATTACTAAAAAAAGCTGTTTTACACAAAATAAAATATTTCTAATCAAAAATGTTCTTTTTTTCACGTTAGAAAATTTATTATCACTTAAAAAGGGCATTGTGGAGGGTATTCGTCCAAGTTGAATTTAACTTTTCTACTTGTTTAACAATAATATTGCGCCCTTTATGTTCACTTGTCCACTACAGGGTTAATATTGTTTATACATTTTCTTTCAATAAAAAAAAAAATAAAAAAAAAACCTGACCCATTATAACCTGTTATTGTCAGCATTTTGTAATATCTGTGTGTAACTTATTCGTAATACTATTCGTATTATTTTTGCAAAAATAAATAAACCAGACGCGCATGCGCTTGCAGTCTTTAAGTCTGTTAATATATGTAACTACTACTATATAATTTAATATGTCTGTTGTAATACATTTGTTTTTTTTGTACATTTCTTATTACATTTGTTTACTTTCTTTCGTCTTGTCTTTTTTTTAAATATTTTATTAATTTTGTTTTATTTTACTATTTTTGTTTATTTTTTTTTAGCTTTTTTCTTTAGGGGTTTTGACATTAATTTTCAATGAAACTTTTTTTTTTGCTATTTGTTTTTCTCCGGTTGATGACGGTTTTAAATTTTTTTGTTAACAACTATTACTAGTTTTTCGCCTTTTATTTACTTTCTTTTGCCAAGTTTAACAGTTTGAAGAGGAAATGCATTCGTGTTGTAAAGTGGAAGTATTTTCATTCATAATATTAAAGAAAAATACATAACAAATTTTTGTGTATAAAAAATTGAGGTAAAATAACTGGTTTGAAATAGAGTTTATTATGAAATTGGAGATTGAATATTAAAAATTTTAGTTTGAAAATTAAAATTTTTTTTATCTTTTATTTTGTCTGTCTTGATAATTTTTGGTTTTGAAAAAAAAAATCGATTTTTTTAATTGATTTAATTAAAATAATTGATTGATTCAAAATTAAAAAAAAAATACTTGGTTCAATCAAAAAATTTTTATCTTTTATTGAATATTAAAACAAAATACCGGCTATATTCGGCTGTGTCAAATCTTTAAACACCCTTCACTATGTTAACTAAAGAAAAATTTTTAAAAAAATTAAATATTTTTTTTAGGTTTTTTAGCGATTTTTTTAATTTTAAATATTTTATTGTGTTTTCTGCTAAGTTAACATTTTTCTATAAAAAAAATATAGCATACAATTAGGAGCTTTTTAAAAAATTGTTTGTTATGGGAATTTAGGAGTCAATTATTATTATTAATTATAATTAAATAAATATTGAACTAAATTATTTATTTAATAGTAGTAATTGTTTAATTAAAAAAAATATATTTAGGCTGACCATTCGTACTGATTTGATCAGTACATGTACTGATTTTTGATCACGTGTACTGATCAAAAAACGTTGTACTGATTTGTACTGATTTTTTAAAATATGTACTGATTTTTAAACATTTCAACATAAAAAATAATTTTATTCGAAAATTCTGTACAAAAACTTGAATTTCGATAATAAAAGTCGTCAGAGTTGTTTTTTATAACTTAAGTCTGAAAATGAGATAATGTATAAAAACGCAAACATTTTTCATCTTCCTAAATGTATATGAAAATGCGCACAGAATCTTTGAGGTTTTCTATAACGAAAAGTTCAATGGGCCGATGGATTTTTTATATTTTTAGAAAGATGATGTAAATTGCAAGAATCCAAATGATTCTGAGATCTTAGATGAGGTAATGTCATCAGAGCTTATTCAAAAAAGCACTCAGAAAATCAGGGCCTTTAAAAAAAACACGTTATTAGCTGTGAAGTTTTCTTACACAAAAATTTGTCAAAACGGAAAAAGTCTTCAAAATTTTAGGGATTTTCTTATTCTCAAAACCTGTTGAACTTTTTTTTTGAAGTTGTTTTTTGCAGTTGTTTTAAACAGTTGTTTTTACTGAAAATACTTTTTTTTTGAGTGTTCAAAAAACATCAGTGTTTTCTCATCGAAAAAAATTTTAGAGAGTTATTTCTAGAAAATAAAAAGACATAAAAACTTGGGCTTACTGATTTAAGCTCAGAAAAAAATGGTCACCCTTAATATTTTGCGAAATTTCGAAACACGTCAATGTTTTTTAATTGATTCAACAAATCATATTAATTAAAATTCGATTATCTTTTTCATGTATCCTTAGCAAGTTCTTATTACTCAAAAGTGTCAAAAATAATTTAAATAACTTAATTGATTTATGCATGAGCTTTATCTTTAAAATAATTTTCACTTCAATATTGATTATTTAATATTTATAAAAATTTGCAATTCTAAAAACTGACACTTTTAACATAAACAAAATTATTTTACATAGAAGACACGTACATAAGGGGGATAATTATTTTTGCTAGGCTAATTTTGTAAATAAAATGAAGGATTTAATTTAGGAAATTTTGTAAATTACATATGTAAACCTAATTAAGGCGAGACCATCTGAAAAATTATGAACGACGTAAAATCCATTGCGTTTGAATTTTCAGCAGTTTAGAAATTTGTTGTATAGATTAAAATGTTAGTTGATTCAAATAAAATTACAATTAATTCAATTAAATACGTAATTAAATCAATTAAAATTGTTTTAAACGCTAGAAATTTTGTTAATGGCTCAGAAATCGGCCAAGGCGGAACTGCCTTTCTCAAGTGATGCAATTTTAGATATATTGAAAAAAGTGGGCGTAGAAGTAGGCGAGGACAATAATATTCTTCGAAAATACGTAAAAGAACTATGCGGACCATTTTAAAAATATGTAAAATTAGTCCAGCCGTTCTGCGATTTTAAAAATATCAAAAAAAGTGTGCGTGGTCAATTTTTTTTCCTCATTTAAACCTGGGGACGTTTAGAAAAAAATGCAAATCGGACCTGCCGTTCTCCGATTTTAGATATATCGAAAAGGCGTGGTCATTTTTTGTTTGTTAAACCAAAGTTGAACTATGAGCTAAACCATGCGCAGATCTAGCTCTTGGGTTGGGGGGGGTAGGGGGGGAATTTTTTTTTTTTTTCCACAAAAATTTTTTTAGTGAACCTCTGGTCGGATCTAAATCATTTTCTTTTGTTTGTTAGTGTTTGTTTATTATGATTTTTTCCAAATTTTAATAATGTGTTCCTTTAGAAAAGGTTTAAGAAATTCTCAGGTTCTAAAGCATTTTTTTTGACAGCAAAAGACCCACACACAAAGAAAAAGCTGCATTAATATAATGAAACTCATCACAAAAGTTAGTCCAATGAAACTGTTTCATTATATTTATGAAATGTTTCATAAATATTCATAGCATTTTTGATACATTTCATTATATTTATGAAAATTTTCATAATATTTATGAAAACTTCATTAAAAGGTTTCATTGGCCGAACTTTTATGACAAATTGTTTTACAGTTCTATGAGTGCAGATTCTGAAAAATGTTCCATTAAAAAATATATCATATTTGAGACATGTTTTTCCAAAAAAAGTTTTCTGATTTTAAAATTTTTCTTAGTCATTTCCGTAAAGAGAAATGTTATGATTACACTGTAAGTATCCGTTTTGGCAGATCAGGTCAATATTAAGAGATATTTAATTTTCAAGTTTGTGATTTTCCAGCGATTTTTTATTGTTTTTTAAGGAAATTGAAAAATTTAAGAAAAACTAATTAGTTTACTCGCCCAAACTGATCCGTCATCGTTGTTAGAGTAAAGATTTGTCTAATAAATACTAAAAAAAGTATTTTTAAAAGATTTTCCTAGGAAACTATAATAAAAACTTGTTTAAAAATTGCAAAACTTTAAAACAAAATATCTTTTGATTTTGACCTGACCTGGCAAAACGGTGAATGCCACTAGATTCTACGAAGCAAAATTAGGTTTACGTGTTTCGGCGTTTGGGTGTGTCATTTCAAAGGTTGACATTATACTTACAGTGTTATGAGACATTGTCCTAAGTAATAGAAAAATTCTGAGGTTCTGAGGCATTTTGCTACATAAAAGCTTTAAGAATTTATGAAATTCTTGCTATAGAAAAAGTTGTAGATTCTGCTACAATTAATATAAAATTCTCGGATACTTAGGCAATTTTATCACCAAAAATTCCTGTATTAAAAAAATTTTCTTCGTATAGAAAAATTCTCAGATTTAGTGACCTTTTCCCCATAGAAAACTTCTTAGGTTCTGAAATATTTTTTCCTCTTTTTTTCAGAAAAAGTCTAAGATATTGAAACGTTCAGTCTACACCAAAATTTTCAGAAACTACCTAACATTAGAAAAATGAAAAATTAATGCTTTTCGACATTTTTTTTATAGAAATTCACTTTTTCTCAGACAAATTTCTAATTGAAAATCTTTGAATCTAAAACATTTTTCCTACAACACAATCTTAGATTCTGAGATATTCTCCCTATAGAAAATATCTTAAATACTTTTTTCTATAGGTCTTAAAAACATTTTTTTCTATAGAAAGTCTCAGTCTAAGTCCCACACATTTTCCTACAGAAAAAGTCTTAGATTCTGAGATATTTTTCAGATTAAAAAAATTTCCGAGTCAGAGACATTTTCTCAGATTCTGGAAAAATTTTTCAAAAAGTCTCAGATTCTGGGATTTTGAGGCTTTTTTTCTAAAGAAAATGTTTCAGACACCGAGTAATTTTTCAGAAAAAGTCAAGTGATTATTTTCTAGGATTTTATTTCTACAGAAAAGGGTCAGCTTTTCCCATTACAAAAGTCTTAGATTCTGAGACATCTATCAAATATAAAAAATTTCAGATTTTGAGAAATTTTTTTCTAAAAAAAAGTTAGATTTTGACACAATTTAAATAGAAAAACTCAATTTCCGTAACATATCCACCCATTTTTCCTTTAGAAAAATTTGAAGATTAGCAGACATTTTTCATACAAGAATTTCTATAAAAAAATTTCTTCTATAGAAAAATTCGCAGATTTTTCCCATAGAAAAATGATAAGGGGTTTTCTATAGAAAAACTCGCATATTATTTCTATAGAAATTCTCAATTTTTTCCTAAAGAAAAATTCTCAAATTTTTATTTAGAAAATTTCTAACATTCCGAGATATATTTACTTTAGAAAAATTTTTAAATTCTTAGACATTTTTCATAAAAAAAAAAATTCTCAGATTATATCCTTTTCTTTTTAACTTTTCTTTTCCCTCTCCTTTCCTTTCGTTTCCTCTTCTTTCCTTTCTTGTTCTTGTTCTTTTTATTTTTTTCTTTACTTATTTTTTTCCTGCCCCCCCCGTGGTTCCGCGCCTGGCTAAACAAATGCGCTAAACACAAGTATCAAAACAATTTTAAAATCGGAATTTATTTTTATTTTTGCATTTTTCAAAATCCAAAACCTTTGTGGACATTTTCCAAAAATCCCGAAATTTGATCAAAAGGCACCACGGATAAAAATGTTCGGACTTAACTCAAATTAAGTTTAAATAAAAGACTGTCTCCAGATCTAAGATAAGATCAATGAAAAAAAAGTTACCCCCCTAATTGTCATTATTTTTATCCATTAAGCATAAAATTTTATGCTGCAACATTTTATAAATATTTTAATATTTTTATAAATTGATAATTTATTTATTTAAAGCCTGGCTAATGAAGCCACCATGTTATTTACATATATTTCAATTTAAAATAATGTTTATTCTGTTTAGTATTTTGTTTTTGTAATAATTTAATAAAAGCTAATAAATCAATAAATAAATATTTCTGGTAATTAGGGGGGGGGGGGAGGGTTGGTGAAGCTTCGCTATAGGGGGTGACAAGCAGTTAATTGACATGAAAATAATAAAATGATGGATTATGGTAATTTTAAAAATTAAACAAATTGACTAAAGGAAGGCAATAGAGATTATTTAAGTTTGAACATAGTTTTGGGGGATAAAGATAAAAAGTTATAATAAATTTTTTTAAGTATATGTGAAAATATTTTGCTTTCAATAGTGAATAATATAGCATACATTTAGGAGCCTTTAAATATATTTTTCGTTAATGGCTGAGTAAGTATTAATATAATTTTAAAGGATAATGGTAAACTGTGAAAGTTAAAGGTTTCGATTTTAAAATACTAGAATTTTGATTATATTCGGTTGTTCTGTTAACGTTCTGTTAAGTTAACATTTTTCTATAAATATAAAAAAAATGTAACATACATTTGGGATTAAAAGCCTTGTAATTAAATTTTAGTAATTCCGTGAATATGTATGATATTTTCATTATAAATGTTACTTTAACAGAGTGTTAACAGTTCATTAACATAACGAATTAAATGAATATGTATGAAATTTTTATTATGAATGTTACTTTACCAGAATGTTAACAGTTCATTAACAGAACAAACTAAATAAAAAAAGTTTCCAGAATTTGGAAATTGTTATATTTTAAAATTTTTTTATAACCGCCTGAATATAGGCAATGTTTTTATCATGTTTATTATTAAATGTTAACTTAACAGCATGTTAACAGTTATTTAACAGAACGTATGAAATAAAGCTACGTTTACAATGTTGGAGTGACTCCACTCTCCATCACAGATTGAAATGTTAACTGTAGAATCGAAACTATATGGTCAAATTCTTGTGTTTTTTCACTGTTGCACAGTGTAATAGTAGCAAAAAAATAAATTAATTCCAGTTTAAAATTTGAAAACTACAATTTAAACAAATTTATTCCAAAAATTTAAAATTTTAATTAATATCTGTCAAGTTTAATGTATTTTCCGTTGCAAAATCTAACTGCAATTTCAAAAAAATCATTCATCATTAATTGCTATATATTTTTTTAATTTAAAATCCTGACCCAATCTAGTGACCTAATCATCATTAAAAAAACAACAAAATCTTAATTAAAGCTAAAAGAATTTTTGCTACATATTTCACAATATGAAAACTAAAACTATATAATCATAAAACTAAACAAGTTTTTTGCCAAAACTCTTAACTCAAATAAATCTCTTTAATCACTAAATATTGTATTTGTTAGTTTAGTTTTGTGCAATACAAAATTTTCCTGTTTTTCTTGGACTTTAACTAGCAAAACTATCGGGCTGGGAGATGTGGATGAATGTAATGAATGTTTGAAACTAAAAAAACATGTTATATGAGTCCAACTAAATTGATGTTTATACCAATAAAAACTAAATGTTACACAATTTTTAAATGAAAATTTTTAAAAGAAAAAAAATAATCAAATAAGGAAAATAAGAGGGGAATATAACTGACCAATTGCTGTACTATAGAGAATCTTTGTTATCGATATTAACAAACATTTGCTTAAGAAAATATTTGTTATCAATAATAACAAAAATGTTTTATAAAAATATTTGTTATTATCGATAACAAAGATTTTCTATAGAAAATTTTTGTTTTTATCGATAACAAAGATTTTCAATAGAAAATTTTCAATAGAAAATTTTTGTTATTATCGATAGCAAAAATTTTCTATAGAAAATTGTTGTTATCGAATTAAAAGATTTTCTATAGAAAATTTTTGTTATTATGAAATGTTTGTTATGTTTCGATAACAAAGATTTTCTATAGAACATAACAAAGATTTTCTATTGAATTTTATTGTTATTATCGATAACAAAGATTTTCTATAAAAAATTTTTGTTATTATTGATAACAAAGATTGTCTATAGAAAATTTTTGTTATCGATAACAAAGATTTTCTATAGAAAATTTTTAATATTATCGATAACAAAGATTTTCTACAGAAAATTTTTGTTATTATCAATAAAAAAGATTTTTTAGAAAATTTTTATTATTATCGATAACAAAGATTTTCTATAGAACATTTTATTTTATTATCGATAGCAAATATTTTCTATAATTTTTTTTATTATTATCGATCATTTTCTATAGAAAATATAAAATTATTACCGATAACAAAGATTTTCTATAGAACATTTTTGTTATTATCGATAACAAAGATTTTCTATAAAAATTTTTTGTTATTATCGATAAAAAAAGATTTTCTATAGAAAATTTTTGTTACGATCGATAACAAAGATTTTCTTTAGAAAATTTTTGTTATTATCGACAACAAAGATTTTCTATAGAAAATATTTTTATTATCGATAAAAAAGATTTTCTATAAAAACTTTTTGTCACTATCGATAACAAAGATTTTATTGATAATAACAAAAATTTTCTATAGAAAAGTTTTCTTATTATCGATAAAAAAGATTTTCTACTGAAAATTTTTGTTATTATCGATAACAAAGATTTTTTTAAGAAAATGTTTGTTGTTATCGATAACAAAGATTTTCTAAAGAAAATTTCTGTTATTATCGATAAAAAAGATTTTCTATAAAACATTTTTGTTGTTATCGATAACAAAGACTTTGTATAGAACATTTTTGTTATTATCGATAAAAAAGATTTTATATAAAAAATGTTTGTTGCTATCGACAACAAAGATTTTCTAGAGAAAATTTGTTTTTTTTTTGATAACAAAGATTTTCTAAAGAAAATTTTTGTTATGGTCGATAACAAAGATTTTCTATAGAAAAGATTTGTTATCGATAATATCGATAACAAAAATTTTCTATAGGACTTTTTTTTTAATATTGAAGACAAAGATTTTCTATAAAAATTTTTTGTTATTATCGATAAAAAAAAATTCTATAGAAAATTTTTGTTATGATCGATAACAAAGATTTTCTATAGAAAATTTGTGTTATTATCGACAACAAAGATTTTCTATAGAACTTTTTTTTATCGATAACATAGATTTTCTGTAGAAAATTGTTGTAATGGTCGATAAAAAAGATTTTCTATAGAAAATTTTTTTTTATGGTCGATAACAAAGATTTTCTCTAGAATTTTTTTGTTATTATCGATAACAATGATTTTCTATAGAAAATTTTACTTATTATCGATAACAAAGATTTTCTACAGAAAATTTTACTTATTATCGATAACAAAGATTTGCTATAGAAAATTTTTGTTATAATCGATAACAAAGGGTTTCTTAAAAATTTTTTGTTATTATCGATACCAAAGGTTTTCTTAGAAAATGTTTGTTATAAGCGATATAAGCGATTTTCTACAGAAAAGTTTTGTTATTATCGATAACAAAGATTTTCTATACAAAATTTTTGTTATTATCGATAACAAAGATTTTTTATAGAAAATGTTTGTTATGTTTCGATAACAAAGAATTTCTATGGAAAATTTTTGTTTTTATCAAAAACATTGATTTTCTTTAAAAAATTTTGTTACTATCGATAACAAAGATTTCCTATAGAATATTTTTGTTGTTATTGATGACAAAGATTTTCTACAGAAAAATTTTGTAATTATCGATAACAAAGATTTTTTATAGAAAATTTTTGTTATTATCGATAACAAAGATTTTCAATAGAAAATTTTTGTTATTATTGATAACAAAGATTTCAATACCATCGATTTTCTTTAACAAATTTTGTTAATATCGATAACAAAGATCTTCTATAAAAAATTTTTTGTTATTATCGATAACAAAGATTTTCTATAGAACATTTTTGTTTTTATCGATAACAAAGATTTTCTATAGAAAATGTTTGTTATTATCGATAACAAAAAATTTCTATAGAAATTTCTATTGAAAATTTTCGTTATTATCGATAACAAAGATTTTCTATAGAAAATTTTTGTTATTATCGATAACAAAGATTTTATATAGAAAGATTTTGTTATTATCAATAACAAAGATTTTCTATAGAAAATTTTTGATATCAAAAATTTTCAATATAAAAACTGTGTTATCGATACATAACAAAATTTTTCCTAAAAAAAATTTGTTTTTGTCGATAACGAAGATTTTCTATTGACAATATTTATTATTATCGAAAACAAAGATTTTCTATAGAAAAATTTTGTTATTATCGATAACAAAGATTTTTTATAGAAAATTTTTGTAATTATCGATAACAAAGATTTTCTATTGAAAATTCTATGGAAAATTTTCTCTAGAAATTTTTTGCTATTATCGATAACAAAGATTTCTGTAAAAAATTTTTGTTATTATCGATAACAATGATTTTTGATTTTTTTCTATAGAAAATGTTTGTTATTATCGATAATGAAGATTTTCTATAGAAAATTTTTTTACTATCGATAACAAAGATTTTCTAATAAAAAAATTTTTGTAATTATCAATAACAAAGATTTTTCTCTAGCAAATTTTTGTTATGATCGATAACAAGGATTTTCTATAGAAAATGTTTGTTATTATCGATAAAAAAGTTTTTTTGTAGATATTTTATATAGAAAATTTTTGTTATTATCGATAACAAGGATTTTCGATAGAAAATGTTTGTTATTATTGATAGCAAGGATTGTCTATAGAAAATTTTTGTTATGATCGATAACAAAGATTTTCTATAGAAATTTTGTGTTATTATCGATAACAAAGATTTTTTATAGAACATTTTGTTGTTATCGATAACAAACATTTTCTATAGAAAATTTTTGTTATGATCGATAACAAGTTTTTCTATAGAAAAATTTTGTCATTATCGATAACAAAGATTTTCTTTATAGACTTGTTATTATCGATAACTAAGATTTTCTAAAGAAATTTTTTGTTATTATGGATAACAAAGATTTTCTATAGAAAATTTTGTAATTTTCGATAACAAAGATTTTCTATAGACATTTTTTGTTATTATCGATACTAAAGTTTTTCTATAAAAAATTTTTGTTATTATCGATAACAAATATTTTCTATAGAACATTTTTGTTATTATCGATAACAAAGATTTTCTTCAGAAAATTTTTGTTATTATTGATAACAAAGATTTTGTATTAAAAATTTTTGTTGTTATCGATAACAAAGATTTTTTATAGAACATTTTTGTTGTTATCGATAACAAATATATTCTATATAAACTTTTTGTTATGATCGATAACAAGTTTTTCTATAGCAAATTTTTGTTATTATCGATAACAAAGATTTTCTATAGCAAATTTTTGTTATTATTGATAACAAAGATGTCCTATAGATAATTCCCATGTCTCTAACTTTGTCTATAATTTTAACTACCACCCATTTTAATATCGCTAAAAACGCCTTGTTTTGTAAACATCCTCTTGAAACAAACCAAGAGATTTTTGCGGTTTTCGTTTTGTTTGGTTTCTGTCATATCCGGTGATAAACGCGTTTTAATATTTGGTTAAAGACATTTCTTTATTGATTTTTTTTGCAATTTTGTACAATTTTTTACATTAGATGGAAGTGGGTTTTTAGATGTTTGGAGCAAAAAACAGCTAAACAAAAAATTATTATGCAATAGACTATTAAATTGAGCAACAAGATTTTATAAAACCGCAGATATTTAGTAAATTTTTAATATTTAATAAATATTAAATAAATATTTAAATAAATTTTAAAATATTTTATTTTTAAGTAAATATTTAAATTTAATGTCTTAAAATTTTTTCACAAGCGGAGAAGTTTTTGGAAATTCTTTAAAAAATTGTTTATGGGGCGTATGGTTAGTATTAATTATCTTAGGGGTGTAACTTTTAATATTTCAAAGCTGAAATCTAGAAAAAGTATTTAAATATATTTTTTAAATTGTTTTAACAATTTTTTTTATGAATGGAGCATATTTTTTACATTTTAAATCATTTTTGAAAATGTTTTTAAAGAGGGCGTATGATTAATATTAGGGATGTAACTTTTTTAGTGATACAACTTTTATTACTTTAAGTTAAAGTTTAGGGATCTCTTGAGATTTATTTAAAGTTAGTAAATCTGAACATGAATTATGAAAAATTATAAAATATTTTTGAAAATTTATATTTTATTTTTTTTTATAATAAAAAATCAATTGTGGTATTCAGAGTCTCACTTGCCAGCCCTGGCACTGGTGGTAAAAGACCACTTTTTAAAATTACTTTTCAAAATACAGTGACTCGCAGCTTATTTCGTGTGTTAGATATTAGTTAGCAATCTATTTAAGACAAAGTTTCCAATAAAACACCTAATTATTACCAAACGAGTATTTTTGTTAAAAGTGCTGCATAGGTAATTTTAGCTTAATTGCGTCAAGATTAAGTAAATATTAAACGTGCTAAGAGGGTCGAAATGGAAATTGAAATTATTTAAAGACGTTTTTTATAAAATTTCTTAAAAATACTTTTAGGTCAATTTTTCCCAAGCTCAAACATTAAAAATTAAAAAAATAGTCTAATAGTATATAGTCGTTTATCAAATAATTTTTCCAATGACCCAAACAAAAATCAAAATTTTTAAAATGCAGTCGAAGAAATCCGAATTTTTGGACCTCCAATTCTTTTGATCAAAAATTTTTTGTAAACAAAGGAAATGTTCAATTATTTTTATATTTCATTACTATACACTTAGGTGTACTAAAATTATTAAACAATTAAATCTTTTCTATGTTTATCAAAAATTGGTGGTCAAAAGAATTGGAGTTCAAAAAATTCGGATTTCTTCTACTGAGTTTTAAAAATTTTGGTGTTTGTTTGGGTCTTTGGAAAAATTATCTAATAAATGAATATTAACTATTGGACTATTGTTTAAATTTTTTATGTTTAAGCTTGGATAAAATCGACCTAGAAGTATTTTAAAGAAATTTTCTAAAAAAGGTCTTTCAATAATTTAAATTTCCATTTCGACCCTTGTAGCACATTTAATATTCAGACAATCTGAACGTCATTAAGCTTTAATTAAAGCTTGATTAATTATGTACACAGAACTTTTTACAAAAATACTTATTTGATAATAATTAGGTCTATTTTGGTTCACTTTGTCTTGAATGGATTGCTAACTAATATCTTTCACACGAAATAAGCTGCGAGCCACCGTACATGTATTTTTTTTAAGAAGTACGCTTTTGCTACAGGGCTGGCAACAAGGCTCTGAATACTTCTAGTATTTAATTAAATTTATAAAAACTTTGTTGGAGTTAAGGAAAATGATAAAAAATAATTTGAAATTTGAACATTTCGTGGTTTTATAATTTTGTTTATATTTTAAATTATTAAAATAAATTTAAAAATTAACCATTATTAATTTTTTTTTAATATTTAACACAATTTTACAATTTTTTGTCAGTTTGTTTAATTAATTAATAAATTTATTTGTAGTTTATTGGATATTTGATTATTTTTTTTTATAATTTTTACTTCAACACACTTGTTACAGCCTGATTATATAACCAACTTGTTTAACATCTTTTTGTTTACGTAATTTTATTTTTTCAAAATTTTCAATTGGAATTATATTTTTTTCACTTTTTAAACCATCTTTAGGTTTTTAACTTTTTTTAAAATATTTTGAATTCCTTTTTTTTACTATTTTTAAATATTACTCCATTTATGTTTGCAACACTTATTTAATTAATATATATTTAAAAAAATATTTATTTATTTTAAAAACTCATATTATTTTTTACAAGAACCGCTCGTTTGAAAGTAAAAACCGCAACTGATCAGGCGCATTGGCTAAAACATTTGCAATAGGCCTGTGCAGTTTAGTTTAAAAGTTAAGCAAAAAAAAAAATAAACCAAAGTAACACAACACAAGACATAGTGAAATACACTGAAAATTTAAAAATAGTGGAAATACAAATACAAAAAATTATAAATAATATTTTAGTGGTTTCTTACCAACTAAATGTATAATCTTTTGGAAATTTTATCGATAATAACAAAAATTTTCTATAGAAAATCGTTGTTATCGATAATAACAAAAAATTTCTATAGAAAATCGTTGTTATAACAAACATTTTCTGTAGAAAATCGTTGTTATCGATAATAACAAAAATTTTCTATAAAAATCTTTGTTATCGATAATAACAAAAATTTTCTATAGAAAATCTTTGTTATCGATAATAACAAAAATTTTCTATAGAAAATCTTTATTATCGATAATAACAAAAATTTTCTATTGAAAATCTTTGTTATCGATAGTAACAAAAATTGTTCCTAGAAAATCTTTCTTATCGACAATAACTAAAATTTTCTATAGAAAATATTTGTTATCGATAATAACAAAAATTTTCTCTAGAAAATCTTTGTTATCGATAGTAACAAAAATTTTCTCTAGAAAATCTTTGTTATCGATAATAACAAAAATTTTCTATAGCAAATCTGTGTTATCGATAGTAATAAAAATTATCTATAGAAATTCTTTGTTATCGATAATAACAAAATATTTGTATATAAAAATCTTTTCTATAGAAAATCTTTGTTATCGATAAAACCAAAAATTATCTATAGCAATTCTTTGTTATCGATAATAACAAAAAATTTCTACAGAAAATCTTTGTTATCGATATTAACAAAAATGTTCTATAGAAAAAATGTTCTAGAAAGTTTTGCCATTTCGATAGCAAAAGTTTATATACAAAATTTTGTTTTTATCGATAACAAAAATTTCTATCGAAAATGTTGTTTTATCGACAGCAAAAATTTCTATAGAATTTTTATCGATAGCAACAATTTTCAATAGAAAATCTTTGTTTTCGATAATGACAAAAATTTTCTATAGAAAATCTTTGTTATCGATAATGACAAACATAGTTTACAGAGAATCTTTGTGATCGAAATCTTCGTTGTCGATTTTTTATTGAAAATCTTTGTTGTCGATAAAAATACAAATTTTAAAAATACAAATTTATCTATAGGCAATGTTTGTTATCGATAATGACAAAAATTTTCTATAGAAAATCTTTGTTATCGATAATAACAAAAATTTTCTATAGAAAGTCTTTGTTATCGATAATAACAAAAAAATTCTATAGAAAAATCTTTGTTACCGATAATAACCAAACTTTTATATAGAAAACCTTGTTACCGATAATGACAAACATTTTCTATAGAAAATCTTTGTTATCGATAATAACAAAAAATTTCTATAGAAAATCTTGGTTATCGATAATAAAAAAAAATTTCTATAGAAAATCTTTGTTTTCAAAAATAACAAACATTTTTGTTATCGATAATCGAAATTTTGTAGAGAAGTTTTTGCTATTGATAATAACAAATTATTCTATTGATAATAACAAATTATTCTATTGATAATAACAAATTATTCTATTGATAATAACAAATTATTCTATTGATAATAACAAATTATTCTATTGAAATTTTCGCTGTCGATAATAACAAAATTTTTGTTATCGATAAAATCAAAATTGTTTATAGAAATTTTTGCAAAATTTTCTATAGAAAATCTTTGTTATCGATAATAACAAACATTTTCTATAGAAAATCCTTGTTATCGATAATGACAAACATAGTTTACAGAGAATCTTTGTGATCGAAATCTTCGTTGTCGATTTTTTATTGAAAATCTTTGTTGTCGATAAAAATACAAATTTTCTTTCTTTGTTATTGATAAAAACCAAAATTTTCTATACAAAATCTTTGCTATGGATAATGACAAAAATAGTCTAAAGAAAGTGTTTATTATCGATAATAATGAAGAATGTCTAATGAAACTCTTTGTTATCGATGATACCAAAATTTTCTAAAATGTTTGCTATAGACAATATTTTTTTTAAGAAATTTATAAATTAAAAATGACAACATCGAAAAAGCAGAGTCGTCAACCACTTTCGGGAATTTCCACTTTTTCTCATATCATCAGCGCTCTTTGGGTTTCCACACTTACGAATGTCAGATAAAAAAATAATAAAAACAACATAAACAATGAGACTACAAAATAAAGTCTTTAACAACTTTTAGAAATTGTCACTTTTTCTCACATCATCAGTGCTCTATGATCCTCCACACTTATGAACATCTAACCACTTTCGGGAATTTCCTCTTTTTCTTATATCATCAGCGCTCTTTGGGTTTCCACTCTTATGAATGTCATATAAAAATTAATAAAAACAACATAAACAATGCGACAGCAAAATGAAGTCGTGAACAACTTTTAGAAATTGTTACTTTTTGTCACATCATCAGCGCTCTATGGTCCTCCACCCTTATAAATGACTTATCAAGATCTCCCCTTTTAATTTTTTTTTTTATAATATAAAAATTTATTTTATTTTTTGAGTGTTTCAAAAACTACCAAACCAACTACTTACAATCAAATGTATAACCTGCAATATTTTTTTCATGCCAACCAAAATAATGTACAAAAAACTGGCTAAAAGTCCATTCATTCAACATGTTGCAAAAAAAGTTTTGTAGAAAAAAACAAAAAACAGCACATACACAAAACGTCAAATGCACATAAGTGCAATTGCGTTATCAATTGTTGTTGGATTTGAAACCAAAATCCACTTCATTTTCAAAACACTTTTAATTTCATATCTTGGAGAGTTAAGAAGGGGGAACAATTTATAAATATCGTATTTATATTTTTTTTGTTTCTGAAATAATTGTTTAACACTAAAAATTTTTTTTTTTTTAATTATAAATCTGGAAATTCCAAAAAAAATTAGATTTTTTTAATTTTTTAAAGAAAATTTTATCGATAACAAAGATTTTCTATAGAAGATTTTCTATACAAAATTTTTGTTATGGTCGATAACCGCGAAGTTCTATAGAAAATTTTTGTTATGGTCGATAACAAAGGTTTTCTATAGAAAATTTTTAAATTTTTTTTTTGTTATGGTCGATAACAAAGATTTTCTATAGAAAATTTTTGTTATGGTTGATAACAAAGATTTTCTATAGAAAATTTTTGTTATGGTCTATAACAAAGATTTTCTATAGAAAATTTTTGTTATGGTCGATAACAAAGATTTTCTATAGAAAATTTTTGTTATGGTCGATAACAAAGATTTTCTATAGAAAATTTTTGTTTGTTCTATAGAAAATTTTTTTATGGTCTTTAACAAAGATTTTCTATAGAAATTTTTGTTAAGGTCGATAACAAAGATTTTCTATAGAAAATTTTTGTTATTTTCGATAACAAAGATTTTCTATAGAAAATTTTTGTTATGGTCGATAGCAAAGATTTTCTATAGAAAATTTTTGTTATGGTCGAAAACAAAGATTTTCCAAAGAAAATTTTTGTTATGGTCGATAACATTTTTTCCTAAAGGGTATATGACACTACATTTATTTTGTATTAAATTGAAATTGACGGCATACTAATCACATTAGATCACAGTATTATCGACCCCGGTAATGCTGTTCTCTAATGTGATTAGTATGCCGTCAATTTCAATTTAATAAAAAAAAAAATGTAGTGTCATACGGGTCTAAGACCCCTATGACACTACATTTTTTTTGTATTAAATTGAAATTGATGGCATACTAAGACCCCTATGACACTACATTTTTTTTGTATTAAATTGAAATTGATGGCATACTAATCACATTATGGAACAGCATTACCGGGGTCGGTAATGCTGTGCTCTAATGTGATTAGTATGCCGTCAATTTCAATTTAATACAAAAAAAATGTAGTGTTATATACCCTTAAAGGGTATATGACACTACATTTATTTTGTATTAAATTGAAATTGATAGCATACTAATCACATTAGAACACAGTATTATCGACCCCGGTAATGCTGTTCTCTAATGTGATTAGTATGCCGTCAATTTCAATTTAATACAAAAAAAATGTAGTGTCATATACCCTTAAGGAATTTTTTGTTATGGTCGAAAACAAAGATTTTCTATAAAAAAAATTTTGTTATGGTCGATAACAAAGATTTTCTATACAAAATTTTTGTTTTGGTCGATAACAAAGATTTTCTATTGAAAATTTTTATTATTATCGACAAAGATTTTCTATAGAAAATTTTTGTTATGGTCGATAACAAAGATTTTTTGTAGAAAATTTTTGTTATTGTCGATAACAATGATTTTCTATAGAAAATTTTTGTTATGGTCGATAACAAAGATTTTCTATAAAAAATTTTTGTTTTGGTCGATAACAAAGATTTTCTATTGAAAATGTTTATTATTATCGACAAAGATTTTCTATAGAAAATTTTTGTTATGGTCGATAACAAAGATTTTTTGTAGAAAATTTTTGTTATTGTCGATAACAATGATTTTCTATAGAAAATTTCTGTTATGGTCGATAACAAAGATTTTCTATAAAAAATTTTTGTTTTGGTCGATAACAAAGATTTTCTATAGAAAACTTTTGTTATGGTTGATAACAAAATTTTCTATAGAAATCTTTGTTATGGTCGATAACAAATATTTTCAATAGAAAATTATTGTTATGGTCGATAACAAAGACAAAGATTTTCTATATAAAATTTTTTGTTATGGTCGATAACAAAGATTTTCTATAGAAAATTTTTGTTATGGTCGATAACAAAGATTTTTTATAGACAATTTTTGTAATGGTCGATAACAAAGATTTTCTAAATTTTTGTTATGGATTTTCTATAGAAAATCTTTGTTATCGACCATAACAAAAATTTTCTATAGAAAATATTTGTTAAAAATTTTTGTTATGGTCGATAACAAAGATTTTCTATAGAAAATTTTTGTTATGGTCGATAACAAATATTTTCTATAGATACATTTTTTTAGGGTCGATAACAAAGATTTTCTATAGAAAATTTTTGTTATGGTCGATAACAAAGATTTTCTATAGAAAATTTTTGTTATGGTCGATAACAAAGATTTTCTATAGAAAATTTTTGTTATGGTCGATAACAAAGATTTTCTAAATTTTTGTTATGGATTTTCTATAGAAAATCTTTGTTATCGACCATAACAAAAATTTTCTATAGAAAATATTTGGTAAAAATTTTTGTTATAGTCGATAACAAAGATTTTCTATAGAAAATTTTTGTTATGGTCGATAACAAATATTTTCTATAGATACATTTTTTTAGGGTCGATAACAAAGATTTTCTATAGAAAATTTTTGTTATGGTCGATAACAAAGATTTTCTATAGAAAATTTTTGTTTTGGTCGATAACAAAGATTTTCTATAGAAAATTTTTGTTATGGTCGATAACAAAGATTTTCTATAGAAAATTTTTGTTATGGTCGATATCAAAGATTTTCTATAGAAAATTTTTGTTATGGTCGATAACAAAGATTTTCTATAGAAAATTTTTGTTATGGTCGATAACAAAGATTTTCTATAGAAAATTTTTGTTATGGTCGATAACAAAGATTTTCTATAGAAAATTTTTGTTATGTTCGATAACAAAGATTTTCTATAGAAAATTTTTGTTATGGTCGATAACACCGATTTTCGTTTTATTGTCGATAACAAAGGTTTTCTTTCGATAATTTTGTCTCTTTTATGTCTCCTTTTGCTTTTCAAGTGTTAATAAAACTAACTTTATTTAAGTCATTTAAAGAAATAAAAATTATCTTGTTTTAAGCCATTTACTTTACTAGCAAAAAAAAGCTGGACAAACATCATTTAATGGACTTTTGAGTGGTAAAACAGATTTAAGCAAATATTTTCTTGATTTACTGCAGGTCTTTGACAAAAAAATCTTTAAAAATCTATGTTATAAATATGAATACAGTATTTATTTTCAAATTAACGGACCTTTGATTTCAAATTTTTCAACAACTCATTTTAAACATGTTTAAATTTCCAACCACATATTCATTTATTTGCAAAAAAAAAATTGCAATTATTTGTAACAAGATTTCTCAAGCTTTGTTTTTTGTTTTAAAATTTATGCAATAATTTGCTGCAAAATTTTAGTTTAATATACATTTGAAATCTACCAGTTAACCTTCTTAGGGGTTCTGGTGAATACAAAAAGATCATTCAACTTCTTGATAATATTTCAAAAAAAAAAAAAAAAACAGAAATATATTTACTTATATTAACATGTACGGCATTGAACCTAAGTGTATATGTCTATGGAAACTTTTTTTTTTAAGTTTCTTGAAACTTCGTTACTAATTTACAAGGTCTTTTTTTTTGAAAATTAATTTTCCTTGATATTCTAGAATTTAAATTCGAGAATTTATTGGAAATTTAGTTTATAATAATAAAATATACAATTTATTTTTACAAACTAGAAAATTTAATTGAAAACTTGTTTGGATTTTTTAGGAAAATAATTTCAAAATTTTTTTGGTTTAGTCATATTAAACATTGCCTCATATTTATTGAAAGTTTTACACCATCATATACTACTTTATTGATTGCATGCAATTTTAAAATAATATAAAAAAAACGTTAAATAAATATTTTACCAGTCTTTCTTTTTTTAGCTTTTTTTTTCTTAAAATAATAAAATGCACAATTTTTGCAGTTTGTTTAGTGTAGTTAAATGACTAATAAAGCAGTTAGATTGACTACGAATTTTTAGTTAGACATTTTCTAGAGAAAATCTTTGTTATCAAATATTACAAAAACTAAGTTGTCGACAATTTTCCGGTATAGACACTTTTTCTCTTATCATCAGCGCTCTTTGGTGCTCCACACTTATAAATGCCAGATAAAAAAATATTAAAAACAACATAAATAAAGTGACGACACAGTTTCGTCGTCGAAAATTTTAAGGAATCCCAATTTTTTCTCATATCATCAGTACTCTATGGTCCACAACACTTATTAACGTCAGACAAAAATTTTCTATAGAAAATCTTTGTTATCAAAAATAACAAAAATTTTCTGAAGAAAATCTTTGTTATCACAAATAACAAAAATATATCAAAAATTTTCTATAGAACATTTTTGTTATCGAAAATATCAAAAAATTTCTATAGAAAATCGTTGTTATCGACAATAACAAAAAGTTTCTATAGAAAATCGTTATTGACAATAACAGAAAGTTTCTATAGAAAATCCTTGTTATCGATAATAAAAAAAATTTTCTATAGAAAATCTTTGTTATCATAATAACAAAAATTTCTATAGAAAATCTTTGTTATCATAATAACAAAAATTTCTATAGAAAATTCTTTGTTATCGATACTAACAAAAATTTTCTATAGAAAATCTTTGTTATCGATAATAACAAAAATTTTCTATAGAAAATCTTTGTTATCGATAATAAAAAATTTTTCTGTAGAAAATCTTTGTTATCGATAATAAAAAAATTTCCTATAGAAAATCTTTGTTGTCGATAATAACAAAAATTGTCTATAGAAAATCTTTCATATCGACAACTACAAAAATTTTCTATAGAAAATATTTGTTATCGATAATAACAAAAAGTTTCTATAGAAAATCTTTGTTATCGACAACAACAAAAATTGTCAATAGAAAATCTTTGTTATCGATAAAAACAAAAATTTTCTATAGAAAATCTTTGTTATCGATAATAACAAAAAAAAATCTATAGAAAATCTTTGTTATCGATAATAAAAAATTTTTTCAATAGAAAATCTTTGTTATCGAAAAACTTTATTGCTGATAATAAAAAAAATTTCTATAGAAAATCTGTGTAATCGACAATAAAAAAAATTTCTATAGAAAATCTTTGGCATCGATAATAACAAATATTTTCTATAGAAAATCTTTGTTATCGATAATAACAAAATTTTTTTATCGACAATAACAAAAAATTTCTATAGAAAATCTTTGGCATCGATAATAACAAAAATTTCCTATAGAAAATCTTTGTTATCGATAATAACAAAAATTTTTTATAGAAAATCTTTGTTATCGATAATAACCAAAAATATAGAAAATCTTCTTTATCCATAATAACAAAAATTTTCGATAATAAAAAAAATGTTATCAAAAATAACAAGAATTTCTATAGAAAATCTTTGTTATCGATAATAACAAAAGTTTTCTATAGAAAATCTTTGTTATCGATAATAACAAAAATATTCTATAGAAAATCTTTGTTATCGATAATAACAAAAATATACTATAGAAAAATGTTTGTTATCGATAATAACAAAAATGTTATCGAAAATAACAAAAATTTTCTTAGAAATTTTTTGTTTATGAAAATAATACAAATTTTGTATAGAAATTCTTTGTTATCGAAAATATCAAAAATTTTATATAGAAAATTTTTGTTATCGATAAAAAAAAAACATTTTTTATAGAAAATCTTTGTTATCGATAATAACAAAAATTTCCTATAGAAAATCTTTGCTATCGATAATAACAAAAATTTTCTATAGAAAATCTTTGTTATCGTTCATAACAAAAAATTTCTATAGAAAATCTTTGTTATCGATAATATCAAAAATTTTCTATAGAAATTTTTTGTTATCGAAAATAATAAAAGTTTTCTGTAGAAACTTTTTGTTATCGAAAATATAAAAAATTTGATATATACAATTTTTCTTATCGAAAATAACAAAAAAATTTATAGAAAAATCTTTGTTATCGATAATAACAAAAAATATAGAAAATCTTTGTTATCGATAATAACAAAAAATTTCTATAGAAAATCTTTGTTATTGAAAATAACTAAAATTTTCTATGAAAAATATTTGCTATCGATTATTAAAAAAAAAATTTACAAAGTTTTTTTATAAAAAATCTTTGTTATCGATACATAACAAAAAATTTCTATTGCAAATCTTTGTTATCGATGCATAAAAAAACATTTTCTATAGAAATTTTCTATAGAAAATCTTTGTTATCGATAATAACAAAAAGTTTCTATAGAAAATCTTTGTTATCGATAATAACAAAAAATTTCTATAGAAAATCTTTGTTATCGATAATAACAAAAAATTTCTATAGAAAATCTTTGTTATCGATAATAACAAAAATTTTCAATAGAAAATCTTTGTTATCGATAATAATAAAAATTTTTTATAGAAAATCTTTGTTATCGATAATAAAAAAAATCCCTATAGAAAATCTTTGTTATCGATAATAACAATAATTTTCTATAGAAAATCTTTGTTATCGATAATAACAAAAAATTTCTCTAGAAAATCTTTGTTGTCGTTAATAACAAAATATTTTCTATAGAAAATCTTTGTTATCGATAATAACATAAATTTTCTATAGCAAATCTTTGTGATCGATAATAACAAAAAAATAACAAAAATTTTCTAAAGAAAATCGTTATTATCGATAATAACAAAAAATTTTCTATAAAAAATCTTTTTTATCGATAATTACAAAAATTTTTCTATAGAAAATCTTTGTTATCGATAATAAAAATTTTCTATAGCAAATCTTTATTATCGATAATAACAAAAATTTTCTATAGAAAATCTTTTTTATCGATAATAACAAAAATTTTCCATAGAAAATTTTTGTTATCGATAATTACAAAAATTTTCTATTGAAAATCGCTGTTATCTTTATTATCGATAATAACTAAAATGTTCTATAGAAAATCTTTGTACCAAAAATAACAAAAATTTTCTATAGAGAATCTTTGTTATCAAAAATAACAAAAATTTTCTATAGAAAATCTTTGTTATCGATAATAACAAAAATATTCTATAGAAAATCTTTGTTATCGATAATAACAAAAATATACTATAGAAAATCTTTTTTATCGATAAAAACAAAAATTTTCTATAGAAAATCTTTGTTATCGATAATAAACAAAATTTTCTTAAGAAAAACTTTGTTATCGATAATAACAAAAATTTTCTATAGAAAATCTTTGTTATCGATAATTACAAAAATTTTCTATAGAAAATCCTTGTTATCGATAATAACAAAAATTTTCTATAGAAAATCTTTGTAATCGATAATAACAAAAATTTTCTAGAGAAAATATTTGTTATCGATAATAACAAAAATTTTCTATAGAAAGTCTTTGTTATCAATAATAAAAAAAAAAATCAATAGAAAATCTTTGTTTTTGATAATAACAATAATTTTCTATAGAAAATCGTTGTTATCGATAATAATAAAAATTTTCTAAAGAAAATCTTTGTTATCGATAATAATACAAATTGTCTATAGAAAATCTTTGTTATCGATAATAAAAAAAGTTTCTATAGAAATTTTTACTATCGATAATAACAAAAAATTTTTTGTTATCGATAACAAAATTTTTCTACAGAAAATCTTTATTATCGATAACAAAAAATTTTAAATAGAAATTTTTTGCTATCGATAATAAGAAAAATTTCCTATAGAAAATCTTTGTTATCGATAATAAGAAAAATTTTCTATAGAAAATCTTTGTTATCGATAAGGACAAACATTTTCTATAGGAAATCTTTGTTATCGATAATAAAATTTTCTATAGAAAATCTGTGTTATCGATAATCACAAATATTTTATATTGAAAATCTTTCTTATCGATAATAACAAAAATTTTCTATAGAAAATCTTTGTTATCGATAATAACAAAAATTTTCAATAATAAAAAAAAATGTTCTATAGAAAATCTTTGTTATCAATAATAACAAAAATTTGCTATAGAAATTTTTTGTTATCGATAATAACAAAAATTTTCTATAGAAATTTTTTGTTATCGATAATAACAAAAATTTTCTATAGAAAATCTTTGTTATCGATAATTACAGAAACTTGCTACAGAAATTTTTTTTTTTTAGAAAATCTATTTTATCAATAACCAAATTTTCAAAAAAAACGCTTTAAAAATTTATAAATTTTTTTCCTAGAATACTGTTCATTTCTACCATATGTTTATAGCTTCATAAACGTTTACGTAGTAATTATTTCTACTTGTAGCAGTCCGTCCCCTTTCATTTACTGCTACTTTAAGCTTCTGTAGCCTTTTGCTAGACCACATATTTACCATGTAACCTAGTTTTTGGTTATTTTGTTGCTTTATCTTTTATGATGTTTTTTTTTTTTGGGTTTTGCTAACAATTATGCCATCCCAAATTTTTTTAGGGGGGAGTACCTACTAACATATTATGTGTGTTAACAATATCGTTACATGAATTTCTAATAATCATTATTACCTTTGTACACATACTTAGACCAAACTTCTATATACTAAAACTTCTGCTCTATCCAGGCTAACATTATCTGCACCCAGCTTATTTTCACTATGAACAAAATTTTTTGAATTTCCCCAATCAGAAACTGCCAACCGTACAAAAAATATTGTACTGGCGGAACACTGGATTTATTGGAAATGCCAACAGCGTTTCAACGTTGGCAATTACAAACAGAATTGTACTCTGCCAGTACATTTTATACAACATTTACGACCATTTGTTTTTTTATTAATTATTTTTAAGCGGTTGGATTTCGGTTAAATATTGTTTTTATTACACCTTTTATTATATAAACAAAGAGTTATTAAATAATTTACATATATATTATTAAAATTAGTGTAATAGAGTAATAGCAATTGTTTTATCATCACATGTAGTAAGAATACACTTGAATTCTACCATACTTATGTTAATTTCAGTGTTATTTTCATCTAATTTTCTAACATCATACAATCCTATTTAACTTGATGGAAGTGGATATTCCACAAAATCAGTATCTTCAAGAAAAACGTTGCCTTTAAAAAATATATCATCACATTTGAAATTCGACACTTTCCTACTAAAAATTTCGTTAACCGTAATAACATTTCCATTTCTTAGTAAGCATACGTTATCAGGAGGAAGTGGTGAAATTTTATTGCCTTCGATAATAACAAAGCTAAAAGTAACTCCTATTTCCGAGGTTTCTAAAATTTTTCCAAGAGAATATTTTAAGCTTCTATTGATACGATAAAGCAATGGAAAATTATTTGATGAATCGTTTGATCGAAAAATATGAAGTTTTCTTTGAACTTCTCCGATGGGGTTGGTTGGAGAATTTATAATACTTTTTATAAAACCTAGGCTATTTTCGAAATCAAACGCGGAAAATTGAGATAGCGGCGCCCCTATATTAACAACGTCATCTGCGATATGAATGAGGTTGTGAATATTCATTGTATGTGATTTTGGTCCATAAAAATATGACATAAGTTCAACAAATTTCCTTAATAACTGCTTAGCATAATCAGCTTTTAATGTAGCAAATTTGCTAGATGACAAAATTCGACAAGCTGTAAAAAGAAGTAAAAAATGTCTGTACCGCCTTATAATAAAAAAAACGATATTGTGTAGCTTTCCAATTTCCTGTATCCATTAAATCAAACGTTTTTCTTTGGAACTAAGCTGTAATATCTTAAGATATTTTTAAAAAAATTTGTTGCATAATTGCTATGTTTTCTTCGGAAATATAAGAATCTGGATTCTTAAAAATAAGTTTCTGAAGTAACGTTTTTCCAATTCCAAGGTACAACACATGCATTTCATCCAAAACGAAGGACTTTATTAAGTCAAAGTTAGAAATATCGAGAAGTGGACTAGTTTCTTTAGCTAAATGGTGCTCAGCTTTAGCCTTTTCTCTAAACGACTGGAGCGTACGTTATTCACAATTTATTTCTTTAAAAATGCGTGTTTTATTTACTGTTTCTCCTTTTACGGTGCATCTTTCACAAGAAAAAAAACCTGTGTGACCCTTGGTACACTTGATAAACGCTCGGGCAGGCATATCACAGCAAAAAGCTAATATTTTAAATGTAAATTGTTTTCCGTGGACCTCGACACCTTTAATAATATAAGCAAAAAAAAATATTTAATTTTTTTCTAATTTTTGTGTGTACCTTCATTAGTTAAAGTATTAACTTCGGATACAAATTCAGACAAAAATTCTTCAGCAAAATACGGTTTTGAATTTCCAAAGTATAATGCTATTATAAATGGCTTAGTGGTGTAATTTCTTGCAAAAACTCTTCCCATTAATGTCCAAAAACCTTTTTTGGACTTATTAAATATGTCCATTCCATTATTAAATATGTACAGCATTTTTTGTTTTGCCAACAGTCTGCCAACACCAGAAAAAACAATTGGCCCGAGCCCCATCTGGCGTTATCAATCCAACAATAGCACTGTACAGTATTTTTTGTAAATCCGACTTTGGCACAGCATTGTATTACTTAAAAATATGACACTGGTGATGTACAGTGTTTTTTGTTTTGCCAACAGTCTGCCAACACCAGAAAAAACAATTGGCCCGAGCCCCATCTGGCGTTATCAATCCAACAATGCCACTGTACAGTATTAGTTGCAAACCGTGTTATCGGCCAACGTTGGTAATACTGGCACCAACGGTTTGCCAACCTTGGCCCTTTTGTATTTTTCTGACTGGGTCCAAAAAAAGGTTGATGTTAATTAAATATTTTGTTGTTTCTTTACACTTGTCAAAAAATTGGTTTTATAGTGGTTGTAGCTTGCACTAAATAGCCTTAAAATTAATTTCACAAACCGATTTTTCAAAATTTTATTTATTCATTTTTTGAAAAAAATTATAAGGAAACCCTTTCAAAGCATAGCAATCCTTTTATAATAATCAACAAAAAACTAATATTTTTATTAAGCGCCCCAGTAGGCTAGTTAGGATCTTTTTAGACTATGAAGGAAATGGGACTCCCAGTCGCGAGTTCGATTCCCACTAAAGTCCATGCTACTTTTTGCTATAATGAGACGATGGTCATTGTTACTAGTTCTCAGATAGGAAAATTTATTGAAAAATATTTGTAAGTGTATTAAACTACAAAAGGATTATCTTTCTGGTTTGCTCGTAGTTTTAAATTCATGCATATGAGTTGGAAATAATTAATATGTTCATTCATGTTTTCATTTTGCACAGTGCAAAGGTTTACAAAATTAGAGACTTAAAAAATGTTGAAAACTGGTAAAAAATAATCTAACAAACTCCTTAACAAAGAAGAATTCTGCGGTGTACTATTAACGATAACAAAGATTTTCTATAGAAAATTTTTGTTATATATCGATAACAAAGATTTTCTATAGAAAACTTTTGTTATTATCGATAACAGAGATTTTCTACAGAACATTTTTGTTATTATCGATAACAAAGATTTTCTATAAAAAGTTTTTGTTATTATCGATTACACTGATTTTCTATAGAAAATGTTTATTATTATCGATAACAAAGATTTTCTAAAGAAAATAACAAAGATTTTCTAAAGAAAATTGTTGTCATTATCGATAACAAAGATTTACTAAAGAAAATTTTTGTTATTATCGATAACAAAGATTTTCTATAGACATTTTTTTTCGATAACAAAGATTTTCTATAGAAAATTTTTGTTATTATCGAAAACAAAGATTTTTTAATGAAAATAACAAAATTTTTCTATAGAAAATTTTTGTTATTATCGATAACAAAGATTTTCTGTAGAAAAGCAAAGATTTTCTAAAAAAAATTCTGTTGTTATCGATAACAAAGATTATATATAATAACAAAAATATAAAATTTTTGTTATCGATAACATAAATTTCCTATAACAAATATTTGTTAGTATCTATAAATAACATTTTCTATCGAAAATTTTTGTTTTAATCGATAACAAAGATTTTCTATAGAAAATTTTTGTTATTATCGATAACAAAGATTTTCTATAGAAAATTATTGTTATCTATCGATAACAAAGATTTTCTATAGAAAATTTTTGTTATTATCGATAACAAAGATTTTCTACAGAAAATTTTTATTATTTTCGATAACAAAGATTTTCTACAGAAAATTTTTATTATTTTCGATAACAAAGATTTTCTATAGAAAATTTTTGTTATTATCGATAACAAACATTTTCTTTAGAACATTTTTGTTATTATCGATAACAAACATGTTCTTTAGAAAATTTTTGTTATTATCGATAACAAAAATTTTCTATAGAAAATTTTTGTTATTATCAATAACAAAGATTTTCTATGAACATTTTTGTTATTATCGATAACAAAGATTTTCATAGAAAATTTTTGTTATTATCGATAACCAAGATTTTCTATAGAAAACAAGAAAGATTTGCTGCAGAAATTTGTTTGTTATTATCGCTAACAAAGATTTTCTATACAAGATTTTTGTTATTATCGATAACAAAGGTTTTCTATAGAAAACTTTTGTTATTATCGATAACAAAGATTTTCTATAGCAAATTTTTGTTATTATCGATAACAAAGACTTTCTATAGAAAACAACAAAGATTTTCTATAAAAAATTTTTGTTATTATCGATAACAAAGATTTTCTATAGAAAGTTTTTGTTATTATCGATAACAAAGATTTTCAATATCAAATATTTGTTTTTATCGATAACAAAGATTTTGTATAGAAAAATTTTGTTATTATCGATAACAAAGATTTTCTATGGCAAATATTTGTTTTTATCGATAAAAAAGAAATTCTATAAAAAAAATTTTGTTATTATCGATAACAAAGATTTTCTATAGAAATTTGTTTTTATTGTCGATAACAAAGATTTTCTATAGAAAATTTATATTATAGAAATTTTTTGTTATTATCGATAACAAAGATTTTCTATAAAAAATTCTTGTAATTATCGATAACAAAGATTTTCTATAGAAAATTTTTGTTATTGTCGACGACATAGATTTTCTATAGAAATTTTTTGTTATTATCGATAACAAAGATTTTCTATAAAAAAGTTTTTGGTATTATCGATAACGAAGATTTTTTATAGGAAATTTTTATTATAGAAAATTTTTGTTATTATCGATAACAAAGATTTTCTGTATAAAAATTTTGTTATTTATCGATAACAAAAATTTTCTATAGAAAACTTTTGTTATTATCGATAACAAAGATTTTCTATAGAAAATTTTTGTTATTATCGATAACAAAGATTTTCTATTGAAAATTTTTGTTATTATTTTTGTTATTTTCTATAGAAAATTTTTGTTATCGATGATATCAAAAATTTTCTATAAAAAAATTTTCTATTCAAAATTTTTGTTTTTATCGATAACAAAGATTTTCTATAGAAAATTTTTGTTATTATCGATAACAAAGATTTTCTATAGAAAATTTTTGTTATTATCGATAACAAAGATTTTCTATAGAAAATTTTTGTTATTATCAATAACAAAGATTTTTTATAGAAAATTTTTGTTATTATCGATAACAAAGATTTTTTATAGAAAATTTTTGTTATTATCGATAACAGAGATTTTCTTTAGACAATTTTTGTTATAATCGATAACAAAGATTTTCTATAGAACATTTTTGTAATTATCGATAACAAAGATTTTCTATAGAATTGTATTGTTTTTTCCGATAGCAAATTAGAAATATCGCCTTTACCAACCAAATTAATTGCAAAATCAATATTTTTTTTATAATTTATTTTTAATAATTTATTTTCTTCAACATTTTTGCTAAGCTATTTGCAATTATTTCCTAATTTTTTTTTCCAAACAATTTTAACAACTTATTTTTTTGCGTTTTACTTTTTTAATAACAACTTCTTTTAACACTTGATACATGTTGAAAGCCAAAATGCAATTAAATGAAATTTAGGTATTTGGCACATGTAAGGTATTAACTACTTTTATGAGAAATATAATTTCAAAATACAGTTTTTTATTTCAAATGAATGAGTTTTCATTTTGGTTATAACAAATGAGATATTTATGAAAATAAAAAGATATTATTTTTCGCAATGTTATTCTTATAATTTTCAAATTCTATTTAATTTAATCTTTAAATATGTCGAGGGATTATGGTCAAAACACTCTATCTTACATTTTTATGAAATTTAGTTTTTTGATGACAAAATAGTCAGTAAAACAGCTTTCATTTGTAATATGGATTTCAAAGTAAAAAAAAGATTCAAAACCCTCTATCTCAAATTTTCACGAAAATAAAGTTTTTAGTGGTAAAATATTCAGTAAAACAGCGCTCATTTGCGATATGCACTCAAAGAACTGTAAAACAATTTGTCATAAAAGTTCGTCCAGTGAAACTTTTTAATGAAGTTTTCATAAATATTATGAAAATGTTCATAAATATAATGAAATGTTTCATAAATACTATGAATATTTATGAAACATTTCTTAAATATAATTAAAACGGTTTCATTGGACGAACTTTTATGATGAGTTTCATTATATTAATGAAGCTTTTTCTTTGTGTGTGGATTTCAAAATAAAACAAGATTCAAAACAGTCTATCTCACATTTTTACGAAAATTAGTTTTTAATGGCAAAATTTTCAGTTTTTGACATTTTTGTTTTTTTTCTCCCACAGCTCATTTTTCTGAATTCAAAACCATCTATCTACCCAATTTTGCAAGCTTTAAATGAATCTAGCTAAATTTTTTTTAACAATTTCGTAAATCTGTTTAATTTTTATTAAAGAATAAAATTTTTTTTTTAGAGTAGGCTTATTCTAGCTCGAGGTAATTTTTCTTCACTAATTACAATCATGATATTCTCATAGAATATTTTTCAAGAAAATTATTTTTCTGTTTTAAATATGTTTATGTTATTTATATCTCTATTTTATATTTCTATCTCACACAATCAACTTAATTTCCTGAATGCAAAATCCTCTATCTACCGAATTGGACATGCTCAACATGAATTTGGTAATTTTAAGCAAAAATATTTTACAATGAAAACCCCTCATCTGGTGGTTATCACATTAAACATTTTGAATATGATGTTTTTGGAGATAGAGGGGTTTTCTTATAAGCCCTCGATATCTTACTTTTTTAACTGTTTGTTTTTTAAAACAAACAAAAAAAAAGTGATTGCATACATTATCACAAGTCACCCCTGGCTTAATAACATCAAAAATGAAGAACAATACAAATAAATTCTTGGAAAATAATATACCCTACATTACACCAAGTAAAACGGGGAACACAATGACTAAAAATTTAAACATTATCTGGTCTATACTACCGAATTTCAACAGTGGATCTTTTACGAACTAAAAGTCTAACGAACTTTTTCTTAAAGTTGGTTTTTAATGAATAAATATTTATATTTTTTTTAAATAACTTAATTTTTGACTATTTTTGTGGGTTTTTTGAAAAACAACCATCGTAAAAAACGCATTTTTCTTACCATTCAATTTGTTTTTAAGTTTTTTAGGATATTTAAACATAAAAAATTTTCAGTTTTTTAAAACAATACTTCTTAATATAATATACTTAGATTATCCAAAAAATCTCCTTGTACGGTCATATAGAATTTTAAATACCTTTGAAATATACAAAATAAACTGTTTTTTAGCTCTCCTCAAAAATCAATTATTTTTTGATAGAGGGTTTTTCATATAAGCCCTCGATATCTTACTTTTTTAACTTTTTGGTTTTTCAAAAAAAAAAGTGATTGCATACATTATCACAAGTCACCCCTGGCTTAATAACATCAAAAATGAAGAACAATACAAATAAATTCTTGGAAAATAACATACCCTACATTACACCAAGTAAAACGGGGAACACAATGACTAATAAATACTACCGAATTTCAACAACGGGTCTTTTATAAACTAAAAGTCTAACGAACTTTTTCTTAAAGTTGTTTTTTAATGAATAAATATTTTTTTTAGACAAACTCAATTTTTGACTATTTTTGTGGGTTATTCGAAAAACAATCTTAATAAAAAATGCATTTTCCTTACCATTCAAATTGTTTTTAAGACTTTTAGGTTATTTAAACATAAACAATTTTCAGTTGTCTAAAACAATACAATAATAATATACTTAGACTAGCTTACAATCCCAGTACTTCGTTACCGGTTGTATTGAATACCGGATAATAGAAGGATCAGAATTATTCTATCGATTTCAAAAAAATTCCCCTACGTAGTCTTTGTTTTATTTACTTGTGGACGTTTAAGTCTTCCATAAAAAATATTTCAATGAATAATTTAATTTAAACAATAAAATTTGAATAACTTTGCTGGTACGTTATCATGTTCGTTCCGGGGGAAAAATATAATGAGAATTTTCGAGCCCTTATGTCGGGATTTTGGATTTTGAGTGAATAAATATTTCAGTGAAAAAAGAAATTGGAATAAAAAACAAGTAAAAAAGTTAAATTCGGCCTTGCCGAATGTAGTGATACCCTCCACAATTTCAAAAAGATTATTGCAAACAACTTTATTTAAAAGGAAATTACTTTTGAAAAAAAAAAAATGAAAAAAAATTTCCGCAAAAAAAAATTTTGGTTAAAAAAAAAATCCGCGATTTTTTTCTTTTTGTGTCAAAAAATATGTTCGTACTTGTTTAAATACCATTTGGTGTTCAATTATGTTAACATATGTCAACCAAAAGCCGAATTAAAGCATTTTGAATTTTTAGGTTATGTTGAATGTACTGAAATTTTTGAGGTGTGCTTACATTTTCGTTCATAACTTTTGAACCGCTGAACCGATATCGCTCAAATGCAATACCAAACTTCTCGGGAGAACTTCCAATATATATGTTAAGTTTCAGTCATCTCTGTGCAATATTTTGTCCGCGAGAGCATTTTCAACAGACAGACAGACGGACAGACGGACAGACGGACATCGCTAGAATGTCTTAAAATCGATCGGGCATCATGAATATATATACTTTATGGGGTCCCAGACCGATATTTCGATGAGTTACAAACGGAATGACAAACTTATATATACCCTCTATCACTAAGTGGAGGGTATAAAAATATGGAGTAAAAAAAGCTAAACACCAAAAATTTGAGTTGAAAATATCATTCCATATTGTTCACTGCTCCATCTATTTTATATTGTTCCCCGTTCTACGCCATTTCATTTCCAATTCCATCTCCATCTTCTAAGGTCATTATTATAGGAGCAAAAAAAGTACCAAAGTACACTTAATTACCCCCATTAGAAACGGAATTAAAAAAAAGTACCTCTTCCAGAATGTTTTTTCTTCACCGAAGGATCCTACAATACATATTTCAATTATCTAGGATCATTGTTTCAGCAAATATTAAAAGTACTTTGTATCCCCGTTAAGAAACGGAATTTCCAAAAAGAACTTTTCCCAATCTCTTTTTTCACCGAAGGATTTTTTTATTCCAAATTTTAGGTTTCTGGGACCATTATATCAGGAAATAAATAAGTACACTTTTTTATTCCTTTTAATCCCTTTATTTTCCGAGAGGCGAACCTTTTCCAATTTCAAGTTTCTATGTTTATTATTATTTCAGGAAATAAAAAAGTACCAAAAAGTGTACTTTCGGTACCTTTAACAAAACGTACTTTTAAAGAAAGGTAAGGTAAGGTAAGGTAAGGTAAGGTAAGGTAAGGTAAGGTAAGGTAAGGTAAGGTAAGGTAAGGTAAGGTAAGGTAAGGTAAGGTAAGGTAAGGTAAGGTAAGGTAAGGTAAGGTAAGGTAAGGTAAGGTAAGGTAAGGTAAGGTAAGGTAAGGTAAGGTAAGGTAAGGTAAGGTAAGGTAAGGTAAGGTAAGGTAAGGTAAGGTAAGGTAAGGTAAGGTAAGGTAAGGTAAGGTAAGGTAAGGTAAGGTAAGGTAAGGTAAGGTAAGGTAAGGTAAGGTAAGGTAAGGTAAGGTAAGGTAAGGTAAGGTAAGGTAAGGTAAGGTAAGGTAAGGTAAGGTAAGGTAAGGTAAGGTAAGGTAAGGTAAGGTAAGGTAAGGTAAGGTAAGGTAAGGTAAGGTAAGGTAAGGTAAGGTAAGGTAAGGTAAGGTAAGGTAAGGTAAGGTAAGGTAAGGTAAGGTAAGGTAAGGTAAGGTAAGGTAAGGTAAGGTAAGGTAAGGTAAGGTAAGGTAAGGTAAGGTAAGGTAAGGTAAGGTAAGGTAAGGTAAGGTAAGGTAAGGTAAGGTAAGGTAAGGTAAGGTAAGGTAAGGTAAGGTAAGGTAAGGTAAGGTAAGGTAAGGTAAGGTAAGGTAAGGTAAGGTAAGGTAAGGTAAGGTAAGGTAAGGTAAGGTAAGGTAAGGTAAGGTAAGGTAAGGTAAGGTAAGGTAAGGTAAGGTAAGGTAAGGTAAGGTAAGGTAAGGTAAGGTAAGGTAAGGTAAGGTAAGGTAAGGTAAGGTAAGGTAAGGTAAGGTAAGGTAAGGTAAGGTAAGGTAAGGTAAGGTAAGGTAAGGTAAGGTAAGGTAAGGTAAGGTAAGGTAAGGTAAGGTAAGGTAAGGTAAGGTAAGGTAAGGTAAGGTAAGGTAAGGTAAGGTAAGGTAAGGTAAGGTAAGGTAAGGTAAGGTAAGGTAAGGTAAGGTAAGGTAAGGTAAGGTAAGGTAAGGTAAGGTAAGGTAAGGTAAGGTAAGGTAAGGTAAGGTAAGGTAAGGTAAGGTAAGGTAAGGTAAGGTAAGGTAAGGTAAGGTAAGGTAAGGTAAGGTAAGGTAAGGTAAGGTAAGGTAAGGTAAGGTAAGGTAAGGTAAGGTAAGGTAAGGTAAGGTAAGGTAAGGTAAGGTAAGGTAAGGTAAGGTAAGGTAAGGTAAGGTAAGGTAAGGTAAGGTAAGGTAAGGTAAGGTAAGGTAAGGTAAGGTAAGGTAAGGTAAGGTAAGGTAAGGTAAGGTAAGGTAAGGTAAGGTAAGGTAAGGTAAGGTAAGGTAAGGTAAGGTAAGGTAAGGTAAGGTAAGGTAAGGTAAGGTAAGGTAAGGTAAGGTAAGGTAAGGTAAGGTAAGGTAAGGTAAGGTAAGGTAAGGTAAGGTAAGGTAAGGTAAGGTAAGGTAAGGTAAGGTAAGGTAAGGTAAGGTAAGGTAAGGTAAGGTAAGGTAAGGTAAGGTAAGGTAAGGTAAGGTAAGGTAAGGTAAGGTAAGGTAAGGTAAGGTAAGGTAAGGTAAGGTAAGGTAAGGTAAGGTAAGGTAAGGTAAGGTAAGGTAAGGTAAGGTAAGGTAAGGTAAGGTAAGGTAAGGTAAGGTAAGGTAAGGTAAGGTAAGGTAAGGTAAGGTAAGGTAAGGTAAGGTAAGGTAAGGTAAGGTAAGGTAAGGTAAGGTAAGGTAAGGTAAGGTAAGGTAAGGTAAGGTAAGGTAAGGTAAGGTAAGGTACTTTTTATAAAATGTACTTTTTATAAAAGGTACCATTATTTCAGTAAATTAAAAAAAGTACCAAAAGTACAGTTTTTCCATTTTACCCCCGTAGAGTCAACATTGGCAAAAACCCAGCCTTGGTGAATATTTTTTCCGGGAGGTGAACATACATTGCAAATTTTAAGTTTTTAGGACCATTATTTAAGAAAATATAAAAGGTACCAAAAGTACAGTTTTTTTTACCCTTTTTACCCTTAAGAAACAACATTGGCAAAATCCAGCCTTAGCAGATTTATATTCCGGGAGCTGAACCTACATTTTTCAAAATTTCAAGTGTCTAGGACCATTTTTTAAGGAAATATATAAGGTACCAAAGGTACATTTTTATACCCTTTTTACCCCCTTAGAATCAACACTGGCAAAAATCCAGCTTTACTGGATCTATATTCCGGGAGGTGAACATACAGTTTAAATTTCAAGTTTCTGTGACCATTATTTCAAGAGATATAAAAAGTACCAAAAGTACAGTTTTTTACCCTTTTTACCCCCTTAGAATCAACATTGGCAAAAATCCGACCGTACTGGATATATATTCCAGGAGTTGAACATACAGTCCAAATTTCAAGTCTCTGTGACCATTATTTCAGGAGATATAAAAAGTACCAAAAGTACAGTTTTTTACCCTTTTTGTCCCCTTAGAATCAACGCTGGTAAAAATCCGGCCTTACTGGATCAATATTCCGGGAGGTGAACATACAGTCCAAATTTCAAGTTTCTATGGCCATTATTTCAGGAGATATAAAAAGTACCAAAAGTACAGTTTTTTACCCTTTTTGTCCCCTTAGAATCAACACTGGCAAAAATCCAGCCTTAGTGGATCTATATTCCGGGAGGTGGACCTACAGTCCAAATTTCAAGTCTCTAGCTTCAGCGGTTTGGGCTGGGCGATGATGAATGAGTATATAAGTCAGTCAGTCAGTCAGTCACATTCAGCGTTGCCAGAATTTGAAAACAAAAAAAGCTAGATTTTTTCTAAAAACCCGCTAAAAAAAGCTAAAAAATTTGAAAAAAAGCTAAAAAATAAAGCTAAATTTTTTTTAACTAATTTAAATTATCTTTTTCTTCGATTTTTCAATTGAATTCAAAAATAGGGATCTGTTATTCCTTCTATAGCGTATTTGGGACTAAAACTATGCTTATTAATAAAGAAAATATTAAAATATAACAAATCTTCATAAATTTTAAAAAAATGGCCCGTACCAAAGAAACATAAAAAGTCTATTTTAACAAAAGTTTTTTTTAAATGTCAAATTTTCAATACATTTTTTGAAAGTCAATTTTAAAAACAAAAACAATTTGTGTGAAAACAAAACAAAATTTACGAAAACGATTACAAATTTATTTTATTTTTCGATATTTCCGAAAATTTCGAATGCAGGTACATATTAATAAAGATTAAAAATAATACATTTACGAAAATCTTTAACATCCCGAGTAAAAAAAAAACTTTTATGATCTAATTTGATCTCAAAATTGGCTGTATCAAGTTGGATCAAATATTGATCTAAATGTATTATTTTAGATACACAAATATAAAAAATGATACAATTAGATCCGAATTTTGGTCACATCCAATTAAATCCACTTGATCTTATTTTATATAAATTAATATAGATTTATATAAGTAATTACATAAAGTCAGATATATTTATGTATAACCTCAGATAAGAAAATGGAGCCTCAATATATCTTAGATAAAATTTGATCTGAACATATAAAAAGTCATACATAATTTAATATGATTGTATCAAATTATATATCATTATATCAAAACTTTTTTACTTGGGATTAACAAATTCAAAGTCCATTTCAGAAATTTCAAAACGTTGTGTATAAATTTCCAAATAAATCAAAGAAATTTTCAAATACAATTCAGATTTTTTTTTTTTTTTATTTTTTCAATTGCATTTTAGGATTTTCTCCCAAAATGTATTTCAAATTGTTTAAATTGCATTTTCAAATAAAGTTTAGAAATCTGAGAAAAATTAGTAGTGGAAATTTCTACATTCTAAGATTTGTGAATATTTAAAAAAACAGTTTGTAAATAAATCAACACTATTCCCAACAATTTTTCAGGAAATACAAACAATATTAAAAAAAATTAGAAATGCATTTCTGAAATCTTCATTTATATTTTAAAAATTTTCAATTTTATTTCGCAAAATACTAAATACATATGTTTAAGAAACTTGTTCCAAAAAAATTATAAAAATTTTATATTTAAGAAATTTCCAAATACATTTTAAACATTTTTATTTAAGTTTTGAAATTTTTTTATTATTTATTAGAATTCTGAAAAAAATTTAAAAAAACTTCCTAAAACACATTTAGACAAACTTAAAATATAAATAGTTGGATGTTTCTGAAATATAATTGTGTTTTGAACACAACTTTTTAAGTAAAAAATTATATTTCTTCTATTTTTAGATTGATATTTAATGAAAAAAGTTTAAAAAAAGTCTAAAAAAAGCTGAAAAAAAGCCAAAAAATTTTCAAAAAAAGCTAAAAAATCCGCTTAAAGCTAAATGCAAAATTTTCCCGCGAAAAATTTTAAAAAAAGCTAAATCTAGCGGGAAAAAAGCTAAATTGGCAACGCTGATCATAATCAACTTTAGATTCAAAATCAATAAATTCACATGCTTTACTATTTATTGAAGTTTTTGCTTCAACAACATGTCATTGAATAAATTCATGTTAAAATACTGATTTAAAATAACTTTTTTGAAATATTTTTTAGATTTTTTTTCTATTTTCATAAAACATAATGTACTTGTATGTTATATAATATTTGAACAATATTCATATTCTATGGTAAGTCCATGTATGAACATTTTTTGAAAAAAGAAAAAAAACAGAAATTTAAAAGAATAAATTCTTGGAAAAAAAATTGTGTTTTTACAAAGTGATTGTTTCAGCTATCAAATAATTTTTCAACTACCCAAAATATCAAAACTTTTTTAAAAAAGTCTTCAAATATGTTAAAAGCAATAAATTTTCAAGCTCGAGGTCTTAGTTGTTTAAATGTTTTTTTATTAAATTAAAACATCTTTCGATATTTCGCAATTCTTTGAATAACATCTTCAGGGACAGTTCAAATTTTTTAATAAATAAACATAAAAATTCTAATACGTAACGTAGTGTTCACTACCATCGTCATTATTGCACTAAAAACACTGCGTTACGTATTAGAATTTTTGGGTTTATTTATTAACAAATTTGAACTTTCCCTTAAGGTGCAATTCAAAGAAATTAAAGCAACTAAGACCTCGAGCTTGAAAATTTATTACTTTTAACATATATTAAAAGAAGGTCGAATAAAAACAGCATTTAATGTCTTAAAATAATTTCAAGATCAATCCTCAGAGCACATTCATTATTTATTTAATCTAGAAGCTATCAAGCTTAAATTGTAATTAGAATGTTATTACGTTTTGTATTGTTAACTTTGCGGTTTTTAGTGCACGAAATATCGTTTCACTGCATTTAAAACAATTTTTTTTTTATAAAAATCTCTATAAAATTATTTAAAATTAAATTTTGTCTTAATCGATTTAATCACTTTAAAATTCTATCCCATTTTGTTTACACATAAATATACCAGGATTTGTTGGACAACAATTCGAACAACTCTTTGGATTATCATAATAACAAACAGAAAAGCACAAATAGTCATGTATTCTCGTTCCTTCCCCATTATAAAATGTTTACAGAATGTAAAATTCCATTAGTACCATATATCCCACAATATGTGGACACCCACATATGAATGTTTTAGAAGTACTTTAAAAAACAAATGTAAGTTTTCTATGAACTACATAAAAAATATGAACTCGCACAACAGATTTAGACTACACCGGAATTTTGCTTACATTAAATTCAAAAAAGCTCAAAATAAATTTAGAAAAGCTTAATTGATATTTAACAATATCCAATTGAAATTCTTAAAAGCTCAGCTTAAATTTTGCGAAGTGAAATTGAAATTCAAAAAAGCTCAAGTGCAATTAAGATAGACTCATTTGAAATTCAAAGCAGCTCAATAATAATTTAGAAAATCTCAATTAAAATAATAAAATTCAAAAAAGCTCAAGTGAAATTTAGAGAAGCTCAATTGAATTTTAAAAAAGCTCCAAAAAAAAATTCAGAAAATCTCAATTAAAATGTAAGAAAGCCCAATATAAGTCAAAAAAAGATCAATTAGATTTTAAAAAAGCTCAAATTAAATTAAAATAATCAAATTTTAAATTCAGAAAAGCTCAATAGAAAATCAGAAAAACTCAATTAAACAAATATCGCTTAAGGTCTTATGATACTTGCTAGTTTTTGTATTTTTTATATTTTGGAGAACAGTGCAAATATATTTTCATAGGAAAAATGACCAAGTGTAAAGAGTATGACAATATCATGAAAAAAACTTAAAATGTCAAAAAATATACGTGTGTTATCGATAATTTTGCAGTGACTCTCAAAAAAAATATAAAAATTTTAAACTTGAAATTGACATTTCAAGAATAAAATGTTCACAGTGTTGCCAATTTTATTAAGTTTTGCTCGAATGAAGCGGTTTTACATTTGTTTTGGGCGTTTTTTTAGCAATTTTGGGCGAGTTATTTTGAAAATAAAAGTTGGCAATATAGTTTTTTTTTTGTTTTGTTTTTATTTTATTCTATTTCTTGTTCTTTCTCGCATTTGTTGTTTCATTCGATCAATCCTAAAAAAATCCAATACAGAAACTAGCAAGTATCATACCACCTTTATTCGAAATAAAAGCACATTAGAAATTAAACAAGTAAAAAGTTAAATTCGGCCTTGCCGAATGTAGTGATACCCTCCACAATTTCAAAAAGATTATTGCAAAAAACTTTATTTAAAAGGAAATTACTTTTGAAACAAAAATTTTTTTTTTAAAAAAAAAAAAATTTCCGCGAAAAAAATTTTGGTAAAAAAAATCCGCGATTTTTTTCTTTTTTGTCAAAAATATGTTCGTACTTGTTTAAATACCATTTGGTGTTCAATTATGTTCACATACGTCAACCAGAAGCCGAATTAAAGCATTTTGTATTTTTAGGTTATGTTGAATGTACTGAATTTTTTGAGGTGTGCTTACATTTTCGTTCATAACTTTTGAACCGCTAAACCGATATCGCTCAAATGCAATACCAAACTTCTCGGGAGAACTTCCAACAAATATGTTAAGTTTCAGTCAGTGCAATATTTTGTCCGCGACAGCATTTTCCACAGACAGACAGACAGACGGACATCGCTAGAATGTCTTAAAATCGATCGGGCATCATGAATATATACACTTTATGGGGTCCCAGATCGATATTTCGATGAGTTACAAACAGAATGACAAACTTATATATCCCAGCAAAACTTTGGTAATGGGTAGTGATTATATAACACATTACCAGGTAATGTATATACCTTATTTGTAGCATTATTTTAGGATGTCTTACCAAACATTTGTTCCACAACGTATTATTTTCAAGTGAAAAATAATGAATTACTAATAATTTGCTACGTAATGCATGATTATTGGAAAAAATGTAGTTCATAGTTATTATTTCTAAACATTAAATCATGGATGACTTATATTTGGTTACATTATGTATTATTTGAAAGTTTGAAATAATGCATTATTTATAATTGGATGCATAATGCATTACAATAACATAAAAAATAATTATTTTATAAAAAAATGCATAAGTTTAAACTAGAGATGGGCTCACGACAGGATATTTCTAAAGACACACACTCACGAGCATATTTTATCTACTTACACTCACTTACAATCACGTGAGTAAATTTAATACAAAATTACTTTTTCACTACTCGTAACTTCTTATATATTATCTTCTGGTATGCTATATTATTTCATTTCTCGTAACCTATAAAATATCATATATTTTACACCTTACTCGTATTCTTCGTTATAAATTTATGACTTATTTTATACCTTACTGGTATTCTTTGTGATAATGTGGATGCATTACTTTGAGTCTCATCGCCTGTTAAAATCATCAATGCTGCAATGTATAAAATAAGAGATCCTATACCTTATTTTATACCTTATTTGGTAATCTAAGTTTTGCTGGGATACCCTCTATCACTAAGTGGAGGGTATAAAAAAAATACTAAATAGAAATTCAGAAATGATCAATAAAAATTTAGAAATTAATTAAAATTCCAAAATGCCCAATTAAAAAACAAAAAAAAAAAGCTCAATAGAAAATCCAAATATAAACTTGCATAAAATTTTAAGAATACATTCGAAATTCAAATTGGACTTTTCACAATTTAATTATAAATAAAAAAGCTGAAAAAAAGCTTTTCAGAAATAATTTACCCGTAACACACGATTATCAGTTCATGAGAAAATACAAACATGGATGTGTTATTTATTTATGTTGTCGAATTTGACAATTTTTTTTAACAAACTGGGCACCCTACGATAAAGTTAACTCGAATACGCTGAATTCAATGGTGCTAGCCGATTTTTGAAGGTAGCGCTCATATTCGCGATATTCACGATTTAAAATGTTGATGCTTAAGTACAACAAGAACGATATTTTTAAACTTTTGCGATAATTTTTAAATTTAAAACCATTCAAGTCTGTTAAACTAACATAACAAACCATAATACCCTAATTTTTTTTCGCGAAAAAATTTTTTGTTCGCGAAAAATCTTTATTTTCGTAAAAAAACTGGTTCAATACAAATATTTTTAGTTTGATTTGAATTTACGACAGCTGCCTGGTAAAGCTAGTTCGTGTACACTAAGTAAATCCTATTGTAAGTTTTTTCAATGTTAGCTTATGTATTAGCGATATTCGCGATTAATTTTTTTTTATTTTTAAGTAAAAAAACAATTTTTTTATATTATTTAGAAAATTGAACAGTTCATGCGAATAAGGACGAATAGACCATTTGTATAATTTTACATATGACGATAAAAACGCAGGAAACGGCTAAAAACTAATATTTTTTCCAACATTTTTGCATAATGCACTAATCCATTAATGCAAAAAAGTTCACAAAAATATAAGTTTTAAACCGTTTCCTGCGTTTTTATCGTCATTTGTAAAATTATACAAATGTTCTATTCGTCCTTATTTGCATGAACTGTTCAATTGCTGAATGTTTATTATCTAAACTCTATTGAATATTAAAAAAAAAAAATTATTCGCGATTTTTTTTTCCAATTTTTTTTTTATTTTGCTATTAATTTATGAAAATGAGTAGAATGCAATACATAACAGACACAAAATTTTTCAAAAAAAAAATATTTTTCGAGGAAAAAATTTTTTTTTCCTAAATTTAGATTTAAAAACTATCCCAAAAGTATAAAAATTAAATTTTTGTAGTATCTAGGCCTTACAATTTTAAATCGCAAATATCGCGAATACGAACGCTAACCTTGAAAAACGGCAAGCGCCATTAAATTCAGCGTACCCGAATTAGCTTTACCAGCAGGGTGCCCAGCTTCTTAATTTTTGCACATTGTAATTAATTTTTGGGTGTTTTTTATTAATGTTTGGGTTTTTTACCAAAGAAAGAATATATTTTTGGAAAATTTTTACAAGCCCGTTCTTCTCGAGGGAAGTGAGGGAGCAGAAAAGCTCAATAAAAATATAAAAATCATTATTAAAATTTAGATAAACTTTACTAAAATTTTGAAAAGCTCATTTAATTCAGAAAAGCTTAATTGAAATTTTAATCAGCAAAAGTCTTATATTCGGCTTATTTTTTTTTGGAAATTAGTTTTTTGGCGCTGTGGAGGGTATTAATACATTCGGCAATGCCGGATTTAACTTTTTGTCCTGTTTTGTTTTAAGTAACATCCAGTTGATTGGAACTGTTTTCTAAATTTAGAGTTTCTCTAAACACATTATAATACAAACATATGCAGATTTATATATATTAAGATTTATGAATGCAGGTACAATGATGCATGATGATGATGTATGAATAAAAGTACACCATGTTGGGGATACCTAAGTGTTTTTATGTACCTAAAGTTTTGTGGGACTACATAACAAACATTGTTTCATTGTTAAGAATATACATTTTTTAATTAATTAGGTCAAAAACTGAAATGAAGTGTTAAAAATTCAATAACTAATTTTTTAATTAAAAAATAGCAGTCAACAAAAAAGAGGGCCACTTTTATGACAAGTTTTTCAAAACCAGTTCAAAAATTTGCAAATAAAATATAAAATTTATACAAATTTTCTTCCATATAGAAAAACTAATTGTCCTACCGCCCTTTTGTGATTTAGGAATTAGGATCTTTCTTATATAAGGTTGACTTAATTAATCATAGCCTTAGTAAGGTTTTTTTACTGACATTTTTAAAGCATACCTTAAGGTGCAAAAAAAAACAGCATAAAGCAGCCTGTAATACAGGCGCATTTTTTTTGATTTCTCACTTTAGTTTTCTTATATTTCTTCATTTCTAGAACACGCTTTTAGGATTTTTATTAAAAATGTACTAAATCTATCCAACTTATTAAAAAAAGTACCTTATGTACACTTGCTTGTATTATAAACATCAAACATTTTATTTTGGGTGTAAATTTCTTATTTAAGCGACATCTTGCGACTTAAAACGAAAGCTTTTTCTTTAGTTGCAAAGTGGTAGTAAACTATGAAAACAGCTTTTCACCACACAGAAGCTTTTCGTATTTGTTTCAACAACAACCTCAGCCGACAACCAGTTAAGAAAGTTTACTCAAGCAGAGTTGCCAGTTTCCGGGTTTTATCCCAAAAAATAGGATTTTTTTTGGAAAATGGGAATGAAAATTTTAATATCCAGGGATATTATGGGGATGACAAACAAATTTTTTGATAAAAAATCATAATGAAAAGTATTAAAAAAGTACTTTTTATAACAAAAATATAAATTCCCGTATTAAAATATACTTTTTACATTAATTAAAGTTAAATAAAAAAGAAAAACAATTCAAAAAGTATTTTTTTTTATTAAAAATTTTTTTATATCAAAAATACTTTTTATGTCAAAAAGTAGTTTTTATGTCAAAAAGTACTTTTGTATGACAAAAAGTGTTTTTTATATCAAAAAGTATTTTTTATTTCAAAAAGTACTTATTATGTCAAACAGTATTTTTTATTTAAAAAAGTACTTGTTATGTCAAAAACTACTTTTTTATGACAAAAAGTAGTTTTTATATCAAAAAGTACTTTTTATGTCAAAAAGTATTTTTATGTCAAAAAGTACTTTTTATGCCAAAAAGTACTTTTACAAAGTGTACAAAGTGGTAGTAAACTATGAAAACAGCTTTTCACCACACAGAAGCTATTCGTATTTGTTTCAACAACAACCTCAGCCAACAACCAGTTAAGAAAGTTTTCTCAAGCAGAGTTGCCAGTTTCCGGGTTTTATCCCAAAATATAGGATTTTTTTGGAAAATGGGAATGAAAGTTTTGATATCCAGGGATATTATGGGGATGACAAACAAATTTTTTGATAACAAATCATAATGAAAAGTATTAAAAAAGTACTTTTTATAACAAAAATATAAATTCCCGTATTAAAATATACTTTTTACATTAATTAAAGTTAAATAAAAAAGAAAAACAATTCAAAAAGTATTTTTTTTTATTAAAAATTTTTTTATATCAAAAATACTTTTTATATCAAAAAGTAGTTTTTATGTCAAAAAGTACTTTTGTATGACAAAAAGCGTTTTTTATGTCAAAAAGTATTTTTTATTTCAAAAAGTACTTATTATGTCAAACAGTATTTTTTATTTAAAAAAGTACTTGTTATGTCAAAAACTACTTTTTTATGACAAAAAGTAGTTTTTATATCAAAAAGTACTTTTTATGTCAAAAAGTATTTTTATGTCAAAAAGTACTTTTTATGCCAAAAAGTACTTTTAACATAAAAAAACTTACTAGATTATAAAAAGCTCATTTACAAAAAATTAAATTTTTAATACTTTTTATGTCAAAAAGTACTTTTTATGTCAAAAAGTACTTCTAACGTCAAAAAGTACTTTTTATGTCAAAAAGTACTTTTATATTAAAAAGTACTTTTTATATCAAAAATTACTTTTTAAATCAAAAAGTACTTCTTATATCAAAAAGTACTTTTTATAAAAGTAAGTTAATTAAAAGTACTTTTTATATATAAAAGTACTTTTTATGTCAAAAAGTACTTTTTATGTCAAAAAGTACTTTTTATGTCAAAAACTACTTTTTATGTCAAAAAGTACTTCTAAAGTTAAAAAGTACTCTTTATGTCAAAAAGTACTTTTTATGCCAAAAAGTACTTTTATATCAAAAAGTACTTTTTATATCAAAAATTACTTTTTAAATCAAAAAGTACTTTTTAAATCAAAAATTACTTTTTAAATCAAAAAGTACTTTTTAAATCAAAAAGTACTTTTTAAATCAAAAAGTATTTCTTATACCAAAAAGTACTTTTTATAGAAGTAAGTTAATTAAAAGTGCTTTTTATATAAAAAAGTACTTTTTATATAAAAAAGTATTTTTTATGTCAAAAAGTACATTTTATGTCAAAAAGTACTTTTTATGTCAAAAAGTACTTTTTGTTTCTAAAAGTGCTTTTTATATCAAAAAGTACTTTTATATAAAAAAGGTACTTTTATGTAAAAAAGGTACTTTTTATGTAAAAAACTTTTTACATCAAAAAGTACTTTTTATATCAAAAAGTACTTTTATATTATTTATATGGTTTTTATGTCAAGTATTTTTTTTATGCCAATAATTACTTTTTTTATGTCAAAAAGTACTTTTTATGACAAAATGTACTTTTTATATCAAAAAATACTTTTTATATCAAAAAGTACTTTTAATATCAAAAAGTTATTTTATATCAAAAAGTACTCTTTATGTCAAGAAGTACTTTTTATATCAAAAAGTACTTTTATGTAAAAAAGTTACCTTTTATGTCAAAAAAAACTCACTATATTTAAATAAAATATAACTTACTGCCAAAAAGTACTTTTTATGTCAAAAAGTACTTTTTGTAAAAAATTTTTATATCAAAAAGTATTTTTTATATCAAAAATTACTTTTTATATCAAAAAGTATTTTTTATATCAAAAAGTACTTGTTATATCAAAAAGTACTTGTTATATCAAAAAGTACTTTTTAAATCAAAAAGTACTTCTTATATCAAAAAGTGCTTTTTAAATCAAAAAGTACTTTTTATATCAAAAAGTACTTTTTATGTCAAAAAGTACTTTTTACATCAAAAATAACTTACTGGATTTATACATAATTATTTTTTTATTAAAAAAACTGTTAACATCAAAAAGAACTTCTTATATAAAAAGTACTTTTTTATCTAACTTTATGAAAAGAGCATTTTTTTGATTATAAATGTACCCGTAAACAGAAGGTACTTTCTGATTTAAAGTATTTTTTTTTTTTGATAAAATGTACTTTTTGTAAAATTGAAATTATTATAAAAGTACTTTTTGTGTCAAAAAGTACAAATAGTATGTTATTCTTAATTTTCCATTAAAAACCAACTTTTAAAATCTAAAAATTTTCCTTAATTTAACTCAAATTTCATAATCACTTGCAATTAAGATGTTGTATTTGCTACGCATGCAACATACTTACTGTGGCAACATAAATAATTTAACGCATGCGTAGCATAACAACAAAACGTTAGATTTGGATTTAGTAGTACTATTTTTTTTTTTGCAACGGTTGTTTTTTTTTTCAAATTAACAGAAATTACCAGCATTAATTTGTAGGTGTTAAAAAACGACCTTGCTGATGTCTAAATAGCGTGTTTAATTATTTGATCTTGATGTAGCTGGTAACGCTAAATCCGCACAGAAAAAAATGCCATTTATTTTTAATGACAATTTATTAAAAAATAATGCAGCTTTTCATTTAACTCTGTGTTCTAAAGATTAGTATGCATCCAGCCATGCACACCAAAGATGAATAACATGAATTTTGAAAAGAAAGAGGAGCATTATGGTTTTAAAATGCAGCTGACAAAAAGACTATTGAATGTAATTTGGAAAAATAAGAGAAGCTAAGGAAGGTAAAATTAATAGCAAATGACATGCAATATATATTTTTTTTGTTGATAATAATAGCAAAAAATAACGGAATTTTTTTTTGTAAAAAAAAATATTAGGATATAATTTTTTATGTCAAATTTGTATTTTGCTGATCAAAAAGTACTTTTTGTATTAAATATTTTTTTTGTTAAAAACATTCTAAAACTATAACAAAAAATCCTTTTTATTTAATAAAGTTCTTTTAACATCAAATGAAAGAGTGTTTTTTTAATTTTTTATTTCAAAAAGTACATTTTGAATCAAAAAGTACTTTTTGTATCAAAAAGTACTTTTTTTATCAAAAGGTATTTTTTATATAAAAAAAATATTTTTATGTCAGAAAGACTATTTCTGACAGAAAGTACTATTTTTACAAAAAGTACTTTTTATATCAAAAAGTACTTTTATTTCAAATAGTATATTTTATGTCAAAGAGTACTTTTTCTATTATTTTTTTTATTGCAAAAAGTACTTTTTATATTCAAAAGTACTTTTGATACCAAAAAGATTTTTTTATATCAAAAAGTTTTTTTGTATACCCGAGTAAAAAAAAATTGTATGGTAAAACATGTTATCTTATAAAATTATATATAATTTGTTGGATCTGATTTTGCTAAATTTCATCCGAAAATTGGCCGCGCCAAAGTTATCTCATAACATCTTATAATATATGAAGTTACAGATTAATATTTGATTGTATGTGATTTCATCCGGAAATTGGCCGCGCCAAAGTTATCCCAAATTATCTATTATCATGATTTTGTATTTAATATGATATGAAATGATGTAATTTCATCCGGAAATTGGCCGCGCCAAAGTTATCTTAAAACATCCAATATCATGATTTTATATTAAATTGGATATTATATAATGTAATTTCATCCGAAATTTGGCTGCGCCAAAGTTATCTTAAAATATCTGATATCTTGATTTTATAAAAAAAATATTGGATACATTTTTATCCAAAAAATGTTTTTGTTTTTAGATTTATTTTTAGATATAATAATGTCAAACTGAAAATAAATAAAAAAAAAAAAAAAACTTCGAACGGACGGGGATTAGAACCACAAGTCTTCCGTTTTGTAATCGCAATCTCTACCCTCTAGACCAGCGGACGTTGTTAGCAAATAACAACTTTAAAAGACTTAGTTTTAAATAAATTGATCGTATCTAATTATATCAAATTGATCTAACATATAGTAATATATGATTACATCCAATTAAATATGTTAGTCACTTGTACACAATTTTCAAAAAGACTTAGAAAATTTTTGATAAAATTTGCAAAAAAAAAAAATTGGAATGACGTATAGCGCTATTAGGGGCTTCCATGGTAAGCATAAACAATAATTTTAATGTAGCGGTATGCCTTATTTCCAAGTCATAGGCTTCCAAAGTGAAATAAGACTTTGGCTTATAAGTTTGAAATTTTTCATGGAATCAGGAAATAAGAATTAGATTTGAGATCGGGTTCCAAAAATTATTGATAATTTGATAATTTAAACCAAATATAGCTATTATTAACTAAATAAATCCAATATAAATGTTTAAAAATGATTGCAAAAATTCAAAAAGTAAAATTTTTTAAGTTCTAAAAAAACAAATGCAATAAAAAAGTGTTTTCTATTAAAAAAAAAAATAAAAAAATATATTTTTTTCTGGAATCGAACTCGGGTTCCCAAAAATGATAGGTAATTTTATAATAAATCAAATATAGTTATATATAACTATATAAAAGCAATATAATTTTTTAAAAATGATTGCCAAAATTTAAAAAAAGAAAAATTTTTAGTTCTAAAAAAAATTAATGCAATAAGAAAGTGTTTTCTATTTAAAAAAAATAAAAAAAAAATATTTTTTTTCTGGAATCGAACTCGGGTTCCCAAAAATTATAGATAATTTTATAATAAATCAAATATAGTTATATATAACTATACAAAAGAAAAATAATTTTTTAAAAATGATTGCAAAAATTTCAAAAATGAAAATTTTTTAGTTCTAAAAAAATTAAATGCAATAAAAAAGTGTTTTCTATTTAAAAAAAAATTAAAAAAAAACTTTTTTTTCTCGACTGGGCCGGGAATCGAACTCAGGTTCCCAAAAATCATATGTAATCTTATATGATACAATAAAAAGTTTTGTATAACCATATATGTTGACACACAAAAATAAATTTTGAAATACTGGCATATATAATTATATATGGCTAGTTGTTTGGTCAAAAAAATATTTTTTATATACATGATTATATCAAAATATATATTCCATTACATATGCGACCATTTATAAATATATATTGAGTTTAGACGAAATTTGCGTATATATAGTACCATACAAACACAGATATGTTATCGTTTAAGCCACATATAATTATATCTATTATTTTTGTTGGAAATTTTTTTAGTATGGAACCATATATAGTTTTAAATGGTATTATATTAGTCATATATAATTATACATAAATTGATACTGGATTTTTTGTTTAGTAAAGTCCTATACATAATTAGATATAAAGTCACGTATAATAATGTATGAAATCGGATTAAGTTTTATGTGCAACGTATGATTAAATCTACCATTTATATTAATATATTATGAACAATATAATTAGATATGATTTTATATGACATCATTTAAAAAAATTGGAAAATTTCAAAGTGAGATATAATTTAATACTTTGACTCATATAGTTGTATATGGTTTTATGAAAACATATAAAATAATATACATTTATATAAATTCCTTTTTACTCGGGTAGCAAACAATTCTTTTTATATCAGAAAGTTTTTTTATATCAAAAAGGACTTTTTTTCGAAAAGTGCTTTTATGTCGAAAAGTTCTTTTTATATCAAAAAGTACTTGTTATACAAAAAAGTACATTTTATACTAAAAAGTACTCTTTATATCAAAAAGTACTTTTTATACCAAAAAGTACTTTTTATATAAAAAAGTATTTTTTATATCAAAAAGTACTTTTTATGTGAAAAATTACTTTTTATATCAAAAATTACTTTTCATTTTTACTTTTGTACAAAAAAGTACTTTTTATATTAAAAAGTTATTTTTATATCAAAAAGTACTTTTTATATTAAAAAGTACTATTTATATCAAAAAGGTTTTTTATATCAATAAATATCTTTTTAAATATCCTTTATATCAAAAACTTTTTTATATCAAAAATCGTTTTTATATTAATATTAATTTTTTAAATTAAAACGTAATTTGTATATCCAAAAGTGCTTTTTATATCAACAAGTACTTTTTATATCACAAAGAAAATTTTTTATCAAAAATATTTTTATATAAAAAAAAATTTTTATATCAAAAAGCAATTTTTATATCAAAAAGTACTTTTTATATCTATAAGTACTTTTTATATCAAAAAGTTAATTTTATATCAAAAAGTACTTTTTATATCAAAAAGTACTTTATATATCAAAAAGTACTTTTTATATCAAAAATATTTTTTATATCAAAAAATTTTTTTTATATCAAAAAAAATTTTTTATTAAATTTTTTTTTTTATATCAAAAATCATTTTTATCTTAAAAATAACTTTTTAAATTAAAACGTAATTTTTATATCCAAAAGTGTTTTTTATATCAACAAGTACTTTTTATATCACAAAAAAAATTTATATAAAAATGTACTTTGTATATCAAAAAGCACTTTTTTTTATCAAAAAGATCTTTTATATCAAAAAGTACTTTTATATCAAAAAGTACTTTTTATATCAAAAAGTACTTTTTATATCAAAAAACACTTTTTATCAAAAAGTACTTTTATATCAAAAAGTACTATTATGTATATCAAAAAGTACTTTTTATATCAAAAAGGTTTTTTATCTGAATAAGTTCTTTTTATATCAAAATGTACTTTTTAATCTGAATAATATATCAAAAAGTACTTTTTATATCAAAAAGTACTTTTTATATCAAAAAATCTTTTTATATCAAAGCGTAGCTTATAAATCAAAAAGTAAATTTTATTTAAAAAAAAATTGTTATGTACTAAAAAAAATTTTTTATATACACCAAAAAGCATTTTTTTTATATCAAAAGGTACTTTTTATACCAAGTCGACGTTGTATATAAAAAAATATATATATTTTTATAATAAAAGTACTATTTCTACATCAAAATGTGATTTTTATATCAGAGTTTTTTTTAATTTTTTTTAATAAATAAAAGTACTTTATCACCAAAGGAACAAAATGTACTATTTATATAAAAAATCATATTTTAGAAAATCTGTAGATTTTATGGCAAAAAATCTGTAAATTTCACCTTGTACTTTAATATTCTTTAAAAATCTTTTTTAAATCAAAAATTGTTTTTGTTATATCAAAAAGAGTTTTTATGTAAAAAAGTTTTTCTATATCAAAAAATCATTTTTATTTCAGAAAGTACTTTTTAAATCAAAAAGTACTTTTTATATCAAAAAAGAGCTTCTTAAAGTAATATTTAATTAAAAAGTGCTTTTAAATCTTTTTTATATCAAAAAGTACTTTTTAAATCAAAAGTGATTTTATATCAAAAAGTACTTTTTTTATCAAACGGTACTATTTATATTAAAATGTGCTTTTATATCAAAAAGTTATTTTTATATCAAAAACTACTTTTATATCAAAAAGTACTTTTTATATCAAAAATCACTTTATATAAAAAAGTACTGTATATATCAAAAAGTATTTTTAATATCAAAAGGTACTTTTTATATTGAAAATTATTTTTTTTTTTATTTAAAAGCACTTTTTATATTAAAAAGTATTTTTTATATTAAAAAGTACTTTTTATATCAAAAAATACTTTTTTTTATATCAAAAAGTACTCTTATATCAAAAAGTGCTGTTTGTATAAAAAAGTGCTGTTTATATCAAAAAGTACTTTTATATCAAAATGTACTTTTTATATCAATAAGTACTTTTTGTATCCAAAAAATGTTTTTTAAATAACAAAGTACTTTTTATATCGAAATGTACAAAAAGTACTTTTTATATCAAAAAGTACTTTTTATATAAAAAAGGTATTTTTATATAAAAGAGTGTTTTTATATAAAAAAGTATTTTTATATCAAAAAGTACTTTTATATCAAAAAGTACTTTTTATACCAAAAAGTGCTATTTATACCAAAAAGTGCTATTTATATCAAAAAATACTATTTATTTAAAAAAAAAATACGTATTATATCAAAATGTAAAAGGTCTTTTTATATCAAAAAGTACTTTTATCTCTAAAAGTACTTTTTGTATCGAAAAGTACTTTTTATATCAAAAATTGCTATTTATATCAAAAAGTACTATTTATATCAAAATGTAATTTTATTTAAAAAAGTACTTTTTATACCAAAAAGTACTTTTTATATCAAAAAGTACTTTTTATATAAAAAAGGTATTTTTATATAAAAAAGTGTTTTTATATAAAAAAGTATTTTTATATCAAAAAGTACTTTTATATCAAAAAGTACTTTTTATATCAAAAAGTGCTATTTATACCAAAAAGTGCTATTTATATCAAAAAGTACTATTTATTTAAAAAAGATTACTTATTATATCAAAATGTAAAAGGTCTTTTTATATCAAAAAGTACTTTTATCTCTAAAAGTACTTTTTGTATCGAAAAGTACTTTTTATATCAAAAATTGCTATTTATATCAAAAAGTACTATTTATATCAAAATGTAATTTTATTTAAAAAAGTACTTTTTATACCAAAAAGTACTTTTTATATCAAAATGTATTTTTTATATAAATAAGTACTTTTTACATCAAAAATTACTTTTTGTATCAAAAAGTACTTTTTATATCAAAATGTCCAAAAACTACTTTTTATATAAAAAAATCACATGTTAGAAAATTTGTAGATTTTTTTTAGCAAAAATTCTATACATTTCATCTGTTATTTTGACATTCTTATTTTGTTTGTTACACTCATATTTTATGTTTTTCTATTGTCAATGAAAGAATTTCTTTGCTACTACTTTTTTTTTGGTTTATTCGTGCTAATAAATTTCAATTCAATTGTTCTAAAAGAATAATACCTCGTAAACAAAAAAATTGTCAATTTAAAACTTTGATTTTTGGGTAAAAATCAAGAAAAAAAACAAAATACTAGAATTTTTAACTAAAAATATCGTCATCATGATATCTAACGGTACATTATGTTTTGACTACATATTTTTTGCGGTTGTTGTTGCTGTGATTCGATGACGACAACAGCGACATGCAACAATACGACATATTGTCAAAAAACGACAACAAGCATTAAAATTTTCCATAAACGCAGAATTTTTTTTTTTGTATGTTCCACTCCAGGCAGGCATCCTTCTTAAACATATGGAATGAATAGATCGAATGAAAAAACAGCAGAAAACTTAAATGAGCTAAAGAAACAAAGGAGACCTATAACATTGTTAGATAAACATCTATGACAATGACTAAATCAACATGAACTTTATTTTTTTTTGTGTTTTTTTCATTTTGAGTATGTAAAAATAAAGTTTTTTGTTGTTGGGATTTCTAGCTGTTTTTAGCTTGTTTTATTTACAACAATTGGCAATTGATCACATGTTTGCGAAAAACTGTCAAACAATGTCTGTCACATTTTATAAGGAAATTGGGGAAAAAACAAGAGAAAAAAACATGTTAAAATTTTAATGGTAACTTTTTTTGGGGGTATTAAAAAGCTAGAATATAATGGAGACGGAAAAGCGTTGACCATAATTGATGAAATTTTTGAGAGAGTCGGAGAGAGTCCTCAGAACTCAGCTAATCTACCAGACCATTTTCCTTTATTCTGAAATTTCTGTTATTTAAAATTTTTTATATTTTCTAGTGTTTTGTAGCTTGCCGCCCCAATTGTGTTTTTGATAACTTAATTTCTATTTATAAATTAATTTTAACTATTTTCTTTTGTGTTGTTTTGTATTTTTAGTACCAGAAAGTTAATAATAATGTATTTATTTGGCCTTTATATATATTTGATTAAAGTATTATTTTAGCTCGAGGCCCAAAAAAATTTTATTATGAGAATATAATAAATAGAAATATTTTTGGGCCTCGAGCTAGAATAATACTTTAATCGTATATTTTCTAGAGTTTTGTCGCTTTTTACCAAAATTAAATTCCATTTATTAAACTTGACTTTTTTTTCTAAATTTTTGTCGCCTGTCGCCCTTATTGTGTTTATGTTCTAAATTTTAATTCAATTCCATAAATGAATTTTGAATTAATTAAAATTTAAAAAAAATAATTCAGTTTAACCTAATTTTTAAAAAAGTTCCCTATCTATCATTTTCTTAAAATCCCATTTTAAATCATAAAAAAAAATTCCCAAAAATTTCGTTTAACAAACTATTTAAATTTATTCCTTTTCTCAAGGAATTTTTCTCATACTTTAACTACTTTTTTTTTAAATTTTCTTATTACAAAATACATTTATACATATTTTTTTTTCCTGTATATAATTTTCTATAATACTTGTCTTTATTGCTTAACCATTATGACGATGACAACCTTAACATTAGTCTAATGCATTGACCTCTTAACATTGCCAATAGTTTTTTTTTTATGAGTGTATGGAACACTCGTATAAGCGCCATCCATGTTTAGGCATAAATTCTTCATCAAGTTCTGCTTTGAGTAGTTTATCTTGTCTTCGAAAAGCTACTTGGCGGCTGGCTGCACTATCTTTACTTAACAATTTAGTGAGTATTTTGCTGGCGCTTAAGCAACAAAAATTCCAATAAAGTCTTAATAAATAGTTTTTTTTTGATAGTCATGTCGACGTTGTTGATGATGGTTATTGTGGGTCAATTTACCGATAAGGTTGAGGGGAAACATTTTTTTTTAAATAGGGGGCCAGGTGAGGGCAAATAAAAGCAATTGTATATAAGACTTAATATAAGAAGGTCTAAGTATAAGACAAAATTCTTAGTATAAGAGAAAACTCTAAGTATAAGAGAAAACTCTTTGTATAAAACAAAAGGCTTAGTATAAAACAAGTCTTAGTATAAGTCAAAAGTCTTAGTATAAGACTCAAGTCTTAGTATAAGTCACAAGTCTTAGTACAAAACAAAAGACCAAAATCTTAGTGTAAGCAAAAATCTTAGTATAATTTAAAAGTATTAGTATACGACAAACGTCTCAGTATAAGAAAAAAATCTTAGTATAAGACAAAATTCTTAGTATAAGAGAAAATTCCTAAAATTAGGCAAAAGTCTGAGTATGGGAAGAAAATATTAGTTTTAAGACGAAAGACTTTATATAAGACGAAAGCCTTAGTATAAGATAAAAGTTTAGTCTAAGACTTTTGTCTAAGACAAAAGTTCTAGTGTAAGACAAAGTCTTAGTATAAAACGAAAGTCTTATTATAAGACTTAGTGTAAGACAAATTTCGATATATTATACAAAACTTACTTACCAGACAAAACAAAAGTCTTAGTATAAGACAAAAATCTTAGTATGAGACAGAAGTATTAGTATTAGACAAAAGTCTTAGTATAAGACATAATTCTTAGTATAAGGCAAAAGTCTTATTACAATCAAACGTCTTAGTATACGACAAAACAATAGTTTTAGTTAAAGACAAAAGTCTTAGTATACAACAAAAATCTTAGTATACGCCAAAAGTCTTAGTACAAGACAATAGTTTTAGTAAAAGACAAATGTCTCAATATAACACAAAAGTATAAGACAAAAGCCTTAGTAGAAGACAAAAGTCTGAGTATAAGACAAAAGGCTTAACATAAGACAAAATCTTAGAATACGACAAAAGGTAAGTATACGACAGAGGTTTAGTATACGACAGAAGCCCAGTATAAGAAAAAAATCTTAGTATAAGACAAAATAGTATAGCATAAAAGTCTTAGTATAGCATAAAAGTCTTAGAATAAGACAAAAATCTTAGTATGAGACAAAATTCTTAGTATAAGACAAGTCTTAGCATAAGACATAAGCCTTAGTATTTGACAAAAGTCTTAGTATAACACAAAAGTCTTAATATAGGACAAAAGTCTTAGTATAAGACAAAAGTCTTAGTATAAGACAAAAGTCTTAGTATAAGACAAAAGTCTTAGTTTGAGACAAAAGTCTTAGTATCAGACAAAAGTCTTAGTATAAGACAAAACTCTTAGTATAAGACAAAAGTCTAAGTAAAAGACAAAGGTCTAAGCATACGACAAAAGTCTTAGTATAAGACAAAAGTCTTCGTATAAGACAAAAGTCTTAGTATACGACAAAAGTCTTAGTATAAGACAAAAGTCTTAGTATAAGACAAAAGTCTTAGTATAAGACAAAAGTATTAGTATAAGACAAAAGTCTTAGTATAAGACAAAAGTCTTAGTATAAGACAAAAGTCTTAGTATAAGACAAAAGTCTTAGTATAAGACAAATGTCTTAGTATAAGACAAAAGTCTTAGTATAAGACAAAAGTCTTCGTATAAGACAAAAGTCTTAGTAAAGGACAAAAGTCTTAGTATAAGACAAAAGTCCTAGTATAAGACAAAAGTCTTAGTATAAGGAAAAAGTCTTAGTATTAGATAAAAGTCTTAGTATAAGACAAACGTCTTAGTATAAGGAAAAGTCTTAGTATAAGACAAAAGTCTTAGTATAAGACAAAAATCTTAGTATAAGACAAAAGTCTTAGTATAAGACAAAAGTCTTAGTATAAGACAAAAGTCTTAGTATAAGACAAAAGTCTTAGTATAATACAAAAGTCTTAGTATAAGACAAAAATATTGGTATAAGACAAAGGTCTTAGTATAAGACAAAAATATTGGTATAAGACAAAAATTTAAGTATAAGACAAACGACTAAGTATAAGACAAAAGTCTTAGTGTAAGACAAAATTAATAATATAATTCAAAAGACCTTGTATATGACAAAAGTCTTAGTATAAGACATAGTTCTTACTATAAGACAAAAATCTTGGTAAAAGACAAAAATCTAAGTATAAGACAAACGTCTAAGAATAAGACAAAAGTCTTTGTGTTAGACTACATTAATAATATAAGACAAAAGTCTTAGTATAAGGCAAAAGTTTTGGCATGAGAACAAAGTTTTAAGATAAGTCTTAGTATAAGATAAATGTCTTATCATAAGACAAAAATCTTTTTATAACACAAAAGTCTTATTATAACTTAAAAGTCTTAGTATAAGACAAAGTCTAAGTATAACCAGAGTCTTAGTATATGACAAAAGTCTTATTATAAGACAAAATTCTTAGTATAACACAAAAGTCTAAATATAAGACTACATCTCAGTTAAATATAAACAGCTTAGTATAACACAAAAGTTTTATTACAAGACTAACGTTTTTGTATAAGACAAAACTCTTAGTTTAAGACAAAAGTCTTATTGTCAGTATAGTACAAAAGTTTAAGTAAAAACAAAATTCTTAGTATAAGACAAAAGTCTAAGACAGATGTCTTATTATAATACAAAAGTCTTAGTAAAACACAACAGACAAAAGTAGGAGTACATATAAAACAAAAGTCTAAAACCAAAGTCTTAGTATAAGACAAAAGTCTTAGCATAAGTCAAAAGTCTTGGTATAAGTCAATAGTCTTAGTATAAGACAAAAGTCTTAGAACAAGACAAAAGTCTTTGTATAAGTCAAAAGTCTTAGTATAAGACAAAAGTCTAAGTATAAAGCAAAAGTCTTAGTATAAGACAAAAGTCTTAGTATAAGACAAAAGTCTTAATATAAGACAAAAGTCTTAGTATTAGGCAAAAGGGTTAGTGTAAGATAAAACTCTTGGTATAAGACAAAAGTCTTAGTATAAGACAAAGGTCTTAGTATAAAACCTTTGTCTTATCTTTTATTCAGTGTTACCCTTTTAGAATCAGAGCTTCTATAAAAAGCCGATCTAGAGTCGGAATTTCCATAAAAGTACTTTTTTTCAAAATGATTTTTTAAATAAATTAGTAGTATCCTTTATTTTAAGTATCAAGCTTCTATGGCCATCATATCAGGAAATAAAAAAGTACCAAATTAAAAAAGTACCGCCAGAGAATCCTACAATTAATTTATTTCCATTATTGTATCCACTTAGAAAAGGATTTTCAAAAAGTACTTTTTAATTTTTTTTTTGAGTAAAGCATTATTTTTTTCAAGTGTCAAAAACCATTATTTCGGGGAAAAAAAGTACCAATGCACACAAGTTTCCTGCGCTTTAGAATCGAAATTTTTTAAATTTTGTCTAATTGTTGGTTTGCCACAAGGCAAACCTCTATTCCAAATTTCAAGTTCCATATTGTTCCAATATTCCAAATAATTTTATTGTCCTTCTTTCAGGCCCTCGACTTCCCCACCCCTGCTACTTTAAACAACATTGTAAAAACGTCATTATAAAATAATGTTTAACATTTTTCAATTCATAATTTTTAATAACAAGATAAACTAAACAATCACCAGATCCTTCAAATCCCCACAAATCATAAAATATATGAACAAAACAATTGTTAACAAGTTTTTATTTTGACATTTGTAGAACACATTTCCTAGATGGTACGAAGAGACATCATCCAAAGCAGGCCCTTGGTGTATTGTTTTGATATTAATAATGTGTGAATTCCAATGAATTTTGTTGTCAGTTTTAAAGTGTTTTACCATAGATTTGTTGTGAATTTTTTTTTTAGATTTTTTAAAATTGCAACGTTATGTTTAACGATGTTGCAACATAAGTGTTGACAAAGTGTGTGAGTGTGTGTTTACGATGTAGACGTAGTGGCTAAAGAGGTTAGTATTAGGGGAGTAACTTGTATATTTTAAGCAGTGATGACACTAGAGAAATTCGAAATAACACATGGAACCCAAAATTCACATGAAATTTCTTCACTTAGCACTAACACTAACCAACCAATACTAAATGTCAGAAAAGAGTGCTTAAAAAAAACTAACTTAACATTACCTTTTTCAAATGTACTAAAAAAGTACTAAATTAGTATTTTTTTAAAAAATTGCTCTAAAACAGAACTATTTAATAAACTACGCTAAAAAAGTACTAAAATAGTAATAATTTGCTACTATTGGCACTCTTTAAGCACTATTTTATAAAAAGTACCAAAGTAGTATTTTTTTCTATAAGGTACCAATTTAAATAGACGTTTTTTTTATAAAAAGTATTAAAATAGTACATTACCAAGTACCAAGACAACAATATTTTTTTTAAAATGTACAAAAATATTACTTTTTTATAAAATGTACAAAAATAGTACTTTTTTATTGCCAAATTTTTTGAAAGCAAGAAACTCTATCGAGTATTTAATGGGAGAATATCCTAATAAAGAAAGTAGAGTTAACATAAGTACTTGTTATGTTAATTCATAATGGGGAAATTGGACTCGAAATGAAATAAACATTATTTCATTGCACAATTAAAGGTCGAATAAATAACTAATTTTTATTATTAATAAAAATTAAACAAACTTGATAAAAAATAGTAATTTAAAAAAAAGTACCAAAATAGTACTTTTTTTATAAAAAAAAGTACCAAATAGTCCTTTTTTATAAAAACAGTACCAAATAGTACTTTTTTATAAAATGCACAAAAATAGTACTTTTTTATAATATGAAAATATATTTCTTTTTATTAAAAAAAGTCTTAGTATAAGACACAAGTCTCAGTATAAGACACAAGTCTTAGTATAAGTCAAAAGTCTTAGTATAAGAAACAAGTTTTAGTATAAGACACAAGTCTTAGCATAAAACAAAAAAAAATCGTATAACACAAAAGTCGGATTATAAGACAAAAATCTTAGTGTAAGGCACAAATCTTAGTACAAGTTAAAAGTTTAAGTATACGACAAACGTCCTAGTATAAGAAAAATCTTAGTATAAGAAAAAACTTCTTAGTATAAGAGAAAATTCCTCAAATTAGGCAAAAGTCTGAGCAAAGGAAGTCAATTTTAGTTTTTTTATATAAGACTTTATATAAGACAAAAGTCTTAGTATAAGATAAAAGTCTTAGACTAAGACAAAAGTGCTAGTATAACACAAAGTCTTATTATAAGACTTAGTATAAGACAAATTTCGGAATATTATACAAAAACTTAGTATAAGACAAAAGTCGAAGTATAAGAACAAATTTGTAGTACAAGACAAAAGTCTTAGTATAAGACATAAATTTTAGTATAAGACAAAAGTCTTAGTATAAGACTTTTTTTATTAATGGTACTTAACAGTACTTTTTTTTAATGTACAAAAATAGAAATTTTAAAATACTTTGTAAAAAATAGTACTTTTTAAGGATCAACAATCACTAAAAATTCAGATTCAAATGGGAAGAAATGGTAAAAAATTGGGAGAATATGGTAAAAAATGTATTTTAGTACTTATTTAATCTCCTGGTTTATTGTTCTTAAAAGTTTTAAATTTTATATTGAACCTAGCAAAAAGTACTTTTTTGAGAAATCTGATTCTGAAATTGTTTTTGATACTTTTTCTATCTTCTAAAATAATGGCAAACAAATTTTAATTTGAAATCAAGGATCATCCAGCGAAAAAAAATTGTAAAAGATGTACCTTTTAAAATATTTGATTACAATGGGGGACGAACGGTGAAAAAATTGTACTTTGGTACAATTACTATCTTCTGGAGTATAATTTTATAAACTTGTAATTTGTAAAATGTATCATTATCGTGAAAAAAACTGTACTTTGGTACTTTTCATAAAAATTTGTTATTTAGAATGTAAGATCTTCCAACGGGAAAAAAATAATATTAAAAACAGAATTTAAGGATGTTCTGATTCATATGGTAAAAATAGGTAGCAATTTCTTTTTGGTACTTTTTCGAATTATTAAAACAAAAGTTCTTAAAACTCAAAATTGTGAACTGAAAAGTTTTGTTTTTGGAAATTTCTATTGAAAGTAGGTATAGATGAAAATTTTATAGCTTTTTTTACAACTGAACTAGTGACCCCAGAAAAAAGTATCCAGGACTCTAGAAAAAGTACTTTTTTGTAAAACCCGATTTCTAAGAAGGAAAATGGGGCAAGTATGTGTACTTTGGTACTTTCTCTATCTCCCGAAATAATGGTCATAAAATATGGTTTTTTAAACTTAAAATTTAGAATACAGCAATATCGCGCAAAAAAAAATCTGAAAGAAGTAGTACTTTTTAAAAAATTTATATTTTAAGTTGTAAAAAAATGTACTTTGGTACTTTTCCTAAAAAATTGTTAATTGGAATAAAGGAATTTCCAGCGGAAAAAATAATGTAAAAACTAGAATTATAGGAAGTTTTGATTCTTAGATGGTAAAAAGAGGAAACTGTTGTTTTTTGGTACTTTTTGGAATTCTTTAAACAATAGTTCTGAAAACTCAAAATTTGAAATCCAAGATCGACCAGTGACAAAAAAAATATTTTTTTGACAATTTCTGTTTTAAGTGTATAAAAAGGGATCTAGTTAGCTAGTGACCCTAGAATAAAGCACATTTTTGGAAAACCCGATTCTTGGAAGGTAAAATGGGCAAAAATGGTACTTTTTCTATATCCTGAAATAAAAACTTGAAATTTAAAATGTATGCTTCAGCGAAAAAAAACACCTTTAAGGATTTAAAAAAAAATCAGATTTCAATGGAGCAGTGGCGGGTACAGCTTTTGGGTTTGGGGGGGGAAAATTTTTTTACTTCCAAAAAAAAAATCATAAATTCACCTTTGTTGTCGAGCTAAAAAAAGGGATACGTTTTTTTTTGCAAAAAAAAGGTGATGGGAAAGCTATAAAATCATCAAATTTATAAGTTTTTGCCGAAGGAGGTTTGTTTTTCATGATCATATTTCGTTTAGATAAATTTTTTTTAATTTGTTTTAAAAGAAAATTGTATATTTTTCGTATACATAAGGAGATAATTTTTTAATAGAAGAAATTATCCCTATATGGAAAACATCACATGTTGAGATATTTTTTGTGAAAAAAATTATTTTTTATAGGGGAAATGTCTCAGAATATAAAATTTTTCATTAAGAAAAATGTCTTAGAACCTGAGACTATTTTCGTATAGAAAAATTTTCAGCTTTTTAAAAGAAATTTAAAAGAAAATTGTAAATTTTTCGTATACATAAGAAGAGTCTAAATCTGAGAATTTTTTAATAGAAGAATTTTTTCCTATATCATGAAATCCAGCAAAGATTTTATAAAATCTGACCGAGGGTCTTCAAATTTATCTTATTTTTTGTACACATGTGCTCTATAGAGCCAATTAAACATATCCATTTTCAGTTTTTTATATTTAAAAAAAATCGCGATTTTTTCGCGAATTTAATTTTCTTCAAAAATTGAAAAAATCAAAAAAGTATGCTACTTTGAATAGCCATATCTTCGGAAGTATCTATCGAATTTCTTCAATTCAAAAAGCATTCGATTCAGACGATAGTCTTACTTTATATTAACGTAATAAAAAAAAATATTTTTAAAAAAAAGTGCATTTTTGATGCAAATGCATTTTTTTGATGCATTTTTTTAAACTTTCTCCCCCTTCAATTTTTTTTAAACCTACATAAATCGAAAACATAGCATTTTTTACACAAATTTGCGTACAGCTTTTTTTGTGACGGAGTTTCGTAAAAATTTTGTAATTTTTTTAAAAATACCTTATTGGTTTTTCCATACAATTTTTTCATAAAATTCATAAAATAACAAAAAAAAATTTTAGTCTAAGGAAAAATTACGTAAGCATTTTTTAAAAAATCACTAAAATTTTGTGAAACGCCGTCACAAAAAAAAATTTACCCAATTTTATGTAAAAAATTCTATATTTTCGATTTATGCAGGTTTCAGACAAATTGAAGGGGGAGAAAGTTTTAAAAAATGCATCCAAAAATTGCATTTGCATCAAAAATGCATTTTTTTTTAAAAATATTTTTTGTTAGTGCATTGTTATAAAAACGGATAATCGGTTGAATCGAATGCTTTTTGAGGCGTAGAAATCCGATAGATACTTTCGAAGAAATGGCTTTTTAAAGTTACATACTTTTTTGATAAAATTGCAAAATAAATATTAAATTGATTTTTTGTATGGAAAAAATCAAATAAGTAGTTTTAAAAAAATCACGAAAATTTTTTGAAACGCCGTCACAAAAAAAACGGTACTCAATTTTGTGTAAAAAATGCCATATTTTCGAATTATGCAGGTTTCAAAAAAATTGAAGGGGGAGAAAGTTTTGAAAAATGCATCAAAAAATTGCATTTGCATCAAAAATGCACTTTTTTTGGAAAAACTTTTTTTTTATTGCATTGGTATAAAAAAGGACGAACGTTTGAATCAAATGCTTTTTGAATCGTGGAAATCCGATTGATACTTTAGCAGATATGGCTCTTCAAATTAACATACTTTTTTGATTTTTTAAATTTTTGAAGAAAATTAAATTCGCGAAAAAATCGCGATTTTTTTAAAATTAAAAAAACTGAAAATGGATATGTTTTATTAGCTTTATGGAGAATGCATACCGTTAATATAAAGAAAATCGAAAGACCTAAGGTCAGAAAATAGCATTTTTTATGTGTTTTCTGGTGGATTTTGTGATATAGAAAATATTAGATTTTGGGACATTTTTCGTGATTTTTTTTTTCTAGGGAAAATGCCTCAGAATATAAAACTTCTTCTTTACGAAAAATGTCTCAGAATCTGAGGCTTTGTGACCCTTTCCTAAAGAAAAAGTCCCAGATTCGGAAATGTTTTTCCTATAGAAAATGCCTCAGACTTTACGACCTTTTTCCTATAGAATGGTCATAGATTCTGAGACCTGTTTCCTATAGAAAAAGTCTGAGATTATGAGACATTTTTTTGAGATTCTGAGACGTTATTTCTTTTAAAAAAGTCTTAAATTCTAAGACCTTTTTTCCGTTGAAAAGTCTCAGATTCTGCAACCTTCTACCGATTCCGTAAGTTACAACTTCTGAGGCCATTTTTCAACAATAAAAAGTCACAGACTTCGAGATCTTTTTCTTTTTAAAAAATACTCAGATTCTGAGACCTTTTTAATTAAAATAAGTCTTAAATTCAGAAATTCTGAAATGTTTTTCCAATAGAACAATTCTTCTGCGACCTTTTTCCTATAAATAAGTTTTGAGACCTTTTTCACATAATAAATAAATTCTCAGATTCTGTGAATTTGTTCTTTAGAAAAAGTTTATTCTTTAGAATAAAAAATTTTAAAATTTTTTTACATATGTAAGTTCGACTATCAACATTTTTAAGATTTTAATATATTTTTCCTATTGCTATGTAGAAGACAAGCAATTTTTATATAAACCAAATTAAGATCCTGTAAAATTTTTCCATACAAAAAAAGCATATTCTATGTAATTTGTTTATGCCAAAATTCATAATAAAATTGACAGATATTTTTCACAGAAAATTTTCAGATTAATTCACTTTTTCCTTCAAAAATTTAAAAATTTTCCCTATTAAAATTTTCAGATTTTTTTCTATGAAAAATTTTTGGACTTCGAGATTTTTTTAGAAAATTTCCTTCTTTTTCTTTCCTTTTCTTTCTTTTTTTCTTCTTTTTTTTTTTTCCTTTTTTTTCCTTTTTTTCTTTTCGAAATTTGGTCTGGGGGGGGAAATTTCCCCTTTTTCCCCCCCCCTTGTACCCGCGCATGCAATGGAGGAAAGGGGAAAAAAGTTATTTTGGTACTTTAAATTTATTCTGGAATAATGGCTTCAGAAATTTTAAGAAAATCTGACAAAGTACTTTTTAAAATGTTTCGATTCTAAAAGGGTTAACAAATTAACTTTGGTACTTTTTCATTTCCTGAAATAGTGCTCATAAAAATTTTATAATTGGTACATACTCTATCTTCTGAAATAATGGTTTTAGAAACTTGAAATTTGAAACGTAGGATCATCCTGGGGAAAAAAGACTATGAAAAAAGTACTATTTAAAAAGTTTCGATTCTAGGACGGGTGAAAAAATGTACCTTGGTCCTTTTTTAATCCCCTTTAATAAAGCTCATAAAAATTTGATAGATAAAATTTTGGCTCTTCCAGCGGAAAAAGAACCTTCTGAAAAATTTAATTTTTTTTTGGTACTTTTTCGAACTCCTAAAAAACAGTTTTAAAACTCTTTTCAAATTCGAATTTTGAAAAATATATTCCTCTTGTTTATAAAAACTACCTCCCCTATTAAACATAATTCAAAATGAATTTGTGTTAAAAAAAAAATTTATTATAACACGTTAAAAATACTCAGATAACACTGCGCCAACAACTTCCCTAGGGGCCTCTGACATTCCGTACTGCTAAAACCACTATGAAACGGTTAAAACTGAAGGGGGAAAGAAAGGGAAAGAGCAAAAGTTAGACAAGGAACAAGCTAAAAAAAGTAAACTTTTGCGCATGCGCAAAAACCTAAACATCACTAAAGATGAGCTGGAGCTTTGATCGTGATGATGTTGATGACGACGAAGACGATGACTAGTGGTAAATTAATATTTGTTGACGACGACCACACACAGTTACAAGGAAATGATTGATGATGAAACCAGCACTTACCTTGTAACCATAAATCCTAGCACTTGTGTTTAAAAACACAGGTTAAAAAATTTATGCTTCCAAAAATTATAGCCAGTTTAATCATGAACGTTCTTCTTTAATTACAGCATAATTTATTAAGAAAAATATTTAATTCTAAATGGTTTATCATTAAATAACCAAAAAAAAAATAGTAAGAAAGAAGTATTTTGAAAGTGCTAAAGTTGCATGATATTGCATTTCCATACGTTTTATTTCACTCTTATTGCAACCGGTTTTTTGTTTCTTGTTCAAAAAATTTTCTTTTTGATTTCCGCTTGATTTAAAAATCGTTAGTGTTTGTTGTTTAATGTGGCAATAAAATTATATTTTTCTTTTTTTCAAATTCCAGTTTTATGTTTTTTGTATTGAGATTTATGTTTAATCTCATTAAAATGTTTCACTTGCTATACACAGTTTTAATTGAGTTTTATTTTATTTTCTAATCTGCCAAGTGTCAGTGAATACCATTAAAAAGGAAGTTTAGGCTTGTTTTTTTGATCACAGTCACTTCCGAATTGTTTAATAAGAAATTATAAAATATTTCTAAGGAAAGTTCTCATGATAAACCCGGTTGGAAATGGAAAAAAAGTTGAAATGTAGATTAATCTTCCTGAAAAAAATTAATATCGATAACACAGATTTTCTATAGAAAATTTTTGTTATTATCGATGACAAAGATTTTCTATAGAAAATTTTTGTTATTATCGATAACAAAGACTTTCTATTGAAAATTTTTGTTATTTTCGATAACAAAGGTTTTCCAAAGACATTTTTTTATTATCGATAACAAAGATTTTCTATAGAAAATTTTTGTTATTATCGATAACAAAGATTTTCTATAGAAAATTTTTGTTATTATCGATAACAAAGATTTTCTGTAGAAAATGTTATCGATAACAAAGATTTTCTGTAGAAAATATTATTGATAACTAAGATTTTCTATAGAAAATGTTATCGATAACATAGATGTTCTATAGAAAATTTTTGTTTTTATCAATAACAAAGACTTTCTTTTTATTATTATCGACAACAAAGATTTTATATAGTATATTTTTGTTATTATCGATAAGAAAAACTTTGTATAGAAAATTTTTGTTATTATCGATATCAACGATTTTTTATAGCAAATTTTTGTAATTATCGATAACAAAGATTTTCTATAAAAACTTTTTGTTATCATCGATAGAAAATTTTTTCTATAGAAAATTTTTGTTATTATCGATAACATAGATTTTTCTATAGAAAATTTTTGTTTTTATCGATATCATAGATTTTCTATAGAAAATTTTTGTTATTATCGATAACTAAGATTTTCTATAGAAAATTTTTGTTGGTATCGATAACAAAGATTATCTATAGAAAATTTATCGATAATAACCAAAAATTTGTTATCGGTAATAACAAAAATTTTCTATAGAAAATCTTTGTTATCGATAATAACAAAAATAAAATCTTTGTTATCGATAGTAACAAAAATTTTCTGTAGAAAATCTTTGTTATCGATAATAACAAAACTTTTCTATAGAAAATCTTTGTTGTCGATAATAACAAACATTTTCTATAAAAAATCTTTGTTATCGATAATAACAAAAAATTTCAATAGAAAATCTTTGTTATCGATAATAACAAAAAATTTCCAATCAAAAATCTTTGTAATCGATAATAACAAAAAAAAATCTATAGAAAATCTTTGTTATCGATAATAACAAAAAATTTCTATAGAAAATCTTTGCTATAGAAAATCTTTGTTATCGATAATAACAAAAATTTTCTATACAACATCTTTGTTATCGATAATAACAAAAAATTTCTATAGAAAATCTTTGTTATCGGTAATAACAAAAAAATTCTATAGAAAATCTTTGCTATCGATAATAACAAAAATTTTCTATAGAAAATCTTTGTTATCGATAATAACAAAAATCTTTGTTATCGATAATAACAATTTTTTTTTTTATAGAAAATATTTGTCATCGATAATAACAAAAATTGTTTAAAAATAACAAAAATTCTTTTTCCTATCGATTTTTTCTATCGAATGTCTATAGAAAAATTTTTAGATTTTTTCTATAGAAAAATTATCAGGTTTTTTCTATAGAAAAATTCTCTGATTTTTTCTGTAGAAAAATTCTCAGATTTTTTCTATAGAAAAATTCTCAGATTTTTTCTATAGAAAAATTCTCAGATTTTTTCTATAGAAAAATTCTCAGATTTTTTCTATAGAAAAATTCTCAGATTTTTTCTATAGAAAATTCTCAGATTTTTTCTATAGAAAAATTCTCAGATTTTTTCTATAGAAAAATTCTCAGATTTTTTCTATAGAAAAATTCTCAGATTTTTTCTATAGAAAAATTCTCAGATTTTTTCTATATATAAATTTATAAATAATTCTCAGATTTCTAAAGAAAAATTCTTCGATTTTTTCCATAGAAAAAATTACCAGATTTTTTTCTATAGAAAAATTTTCAGATTTTTTCTATAGAAAAATTCTCAGATTTATTCTATAGAAAAATACTTAGATATTTTCTATAGAAAACTGCTTAGATTTTTGCGATAGAAAAATGCTTAGATTTTTCTATAGAAAAATGCTTAGATTTTTTCTATAGATTTTTCTATAGAAAAATTCTCAGATTTTTTCTATAGAAAAATTCTTAGATTTTTTCTATACAAAATTTTTTTTTTCTTAGAAAAATTCCTTGATTTTTTTCATAGAAAATTTTTTAGATTTTTTCTATAGAAAAATTCTCATATATTTTCTATAGAAAAATTCTCACATTTTTTCTATAGAAAATTACTCAGATTTTTTCTATAAACAAATTCTCAGATTATTTCTAAAGAAAAATTTTCAGATGTTTTCTATAGAAAAATTTTTAGATTTTTTATTTAATAGAAAAATTCTCAGAGTTTTTCTATAGAAAAATTCTCAGATTTTTCTACAGAAAAATTCTCAAATTTATTCTATAGAAAAATTCTTTGATTTTTTCTATAGAAAATTCTTAGATTTTTCTTATAAAAAAATTCTCCGATTTTTCTTTTAGAAAAATTCAAAGATTTTTCTTATAGAAAAATTCAAAGATTTTTCTTATAGAAAAATTCTCTGATTTTTCTTATAGAAAATTTCTCAGATTTTTCTTATAGAAAAATTCTCAGATTTTTCTTATAAAAAAATTCTCTGATTTTTCTTATAAAAAAAATTCTCAGATTTTTCTTATAGAAAAATTCTCAGATTTTTTCTATAGAAAAATTCTCAGATTTTTTTTATAGAAAAATTCTCAGATTTTTCTTATAGAAAAATTCTCAGATTTTTCTTATAGAAAAATTCTCAGATTTTTCTTATAGAAAAATTCTCAGATTTTTCTTATAAAAAAATTCTCAGATTTTTCTTATAAAAAAATTCTTAGATTTTTCTTATAGAAAAATTCTCAGATTTCTCAAAAAAGTTCTCACATTTTTTCTCTAGAAAAACTCTCAGAATTTTCTTAAAGAAAAATTCTCAGATTTTTCTTATAGAAAAATTCTCAGATTTTTCTTATAGAAAAATTCTCAGATTTTTCTTATAAATAATTATCTGTTTTTTATAGAAAAATTCTTAGATTTTTTCTATAGAAAAATTCTCAAATTTAGATGATAGATTGATTTGTTAAGTTTCAAGTTTCAAGGGCCATTATTTTACGAAAAAGCAAAAAGTCCTTTCTTCAGATTTTGTTTTTTATAAAAAAGTATCAACATTCCCAATATCAATTTTTTATGACCATTAGAAAATGGAAAAAGTACCAAAGATCACTTTTTTAGCATCCTGTGATCGGAATTTTCTAAAAAGTCATTTTGTAAAATTTCAAATTTTAAGTTTTTAGGGTATAAAAAAGTACCAAAGTACCCTTTTTGACCTCTTAGAATTGAAATTTCCAAAAATAACTTTTTTTAAATGTTGTATATATGCAGGAAATAATAAATATTTGCCCCTTAAAAACAGGTGTTTTCAAAAAGTACTTTTTCCGGAAAATTTTTGACGCTTGAGGCTTCCACATTACAAATTTTAAGTTTCTAGTACCATTATTTCAGGATAAAAAAAGTACCAAAGTTTACTTTTTTACCCTTTTTGTCCCTTAAAATCAAAATTTTCAAAAAGTACTTTTGTCAGGACATATAAAAAGTACCAAAATACACTTTTTACCTCATTTTATGATCATTTAAAATTCCTTACAGCAACAAATGATGGCTTGCATCAGAGGTGCATTAAAAAAATTAAATTTAATTAAAAAATCAAACGGAAATTAATATTGATTTTTTTGTTTTTCAAATTAAATATACGAGTCCTATTAAAATTAAGTTGTTTTTTTCCTACTTCTTTTACAACTCAATAACAAATTTGTCTAAACATGCAGCAGTTGCATGCCCCACATTAACATTAAGCACTTGAACTTTTACATTGTATGCTGCTCAAAAGCCAGTGGCTGAAAAATAAAAAATAAAACTGCTTAAAAAAAGAAAACTCTCCTTAAAAAAGTAGGTAAACAAGTATAAATTTAATGGTATAAAGTTTGTGTTGCAAAGTGTTTATTGGTGGTGGTAAAGTGAAATCACGAACTCACTTACCCATTCACTTTGTTTATATGACTGACGCAGACAAAAAAAATTTTAATGGTGGCTTGTTATCAATTAAAACAAACAATTTAATTGTAGGGACAACAAAAATAATTGATTTTTTATTTAACAACACAATTTGTTAATACAATTAAATTGTTTGTTAATACAACAACACAGAAAAAAAAATATCTTGCAAGTTTGAGTAATTAAACAAATTATTAACAACGGAATTTTATAAAAACAAGTTACAAAAATGATTGTTGTATTTACAAAATCTAAAGTTTCAATTAAATGTTTAATTGTATTAACAATGAAATTAATTGTGTTGACATTTTTTTTCTGTAAAAGTTTTAATTAAAATTTACCCACAATACCAAAACATAATATTGACGCAAGTCTGTTTCTGTATAATTGTATCAAAAATATGATTGTGTGAAACATTTAATGGTTGTAAAGGACCATAATATGATTGCGCCAACCATATTTTTAATACAATTATTTATATGACCCTGATCAACTACATTTTTTTGCGAGAGCTAGATTTCGTAAAATTAAATTTATTACAGTCACCTGTCCATCTCTAGCCACCACGTTATCGCAAATAGCTAAACAAATATTTTACTTATTTCTTTAACAGATAATCAAACAATTTTTGACAGGTTTTTTCTCCAAAAGCTTCAATATGCATTTCATAAACAGGATTTTCTTATGTTTCCATACCAAAAAAACTCTCTTAATTCAAATTCTAGTTAGAATTATTTCAAAAAACTTTTCAACATTTTAAAATCATTAGTTTTTTAAGATTATTTTGCATTTGATGAAGATTAATATTGTAAACACAAAGTCGTATTTCTTCGTTACAAATATATAGTTTTACTGTCATTTTTGCTTAGCGGAAATGTCAAATTGATAAAAATTGTTCAGACATTCATTGCATATCTTGAAAAGTTAGTGAAATTGTAATATTTTATGTGTAAAATATATTGAAATTGAAAATTTAAAATCACAGTAGGTTTAGATAAGTGGGTCAGGAAAACAAATAGAAAAATTGAGTATAACACATAAAAAAAATTGATTAAAAATAATGAACAAATGCGGTCAAGATTAAGTGCTAGACAATTTTAAGCGGGACTTTTAAAATTTAAAACAAGTAAAAAATTTTAACTCGGCCTTGCCGAATGTATTGATACCCTTTACAATGTCAAAAAGATTATTTAAAAAAAATATTTTTTGGACAAAAAAATTTTGGTGAAATTTTTTTTTTTTTTAAAAAAATTGCGGAAAAAATTAAAAAAAAAAAAAATTGGTAAAAAAAAATTCCCCAAAAGTATTTTTTAAATATCTTTGTGCTTGTTAAAATACCGTTCGGTACACAATTCTGTTTCATATGTCAACCCGCAGCCGAATTAAAGCATTTTGTATTTTAAGGTTATGTGGAATTTACCAAAATTATCGAGTTGTCCCTATATTTTCGTTCATAACTTTTGAACCTCAAAGCCTATATCGCACAAATGCAATACCAAACATCTCGAGACAACAACAAGTAAATAGGTTAAATTGTAGTTGATGTTTTCAATTTCAGTTGTTTTTGTATGAAAAATCTCAAACAACTGTTTTTTGTAGTCGTTTTAAAAAACAAATACAAAAAATTACTACATTGTAGTAAAAGTTGTTTAATGTAGTTGTTTTTAGTCTATAAACAATTTTATAATTTTCTAGAAATTTTTAGAAAAACGGATGTGCAAGAATTCTTTCCAAATAATTTTAACAGTTTTCGACGTTTAGAAGTTTTATTTTGTTAATAAAAAAATTCAGAATATTTGAGTTACAGTAAAAACAACTGTAATTTGATGTAGTTTTTACAGTATTTTGTAGTTGTTAATCAATAGTTAAAATCAACAACAATTTGTGGTTGATTTTTACCTTAAAATGTAGTGGACGCCTAAACAACAACAAATGTAGTAGTTTTAACTGTCTTTTGTAGTGGAATCTACTGTCATAATTTTCTATCTCCTGAAATAATGGGGGTTAGAAAATTTAAATTTGGAATATTTGGAATTTAGAATTACCCAGCGTAAAACAAAAACATTCTGGCGAAAATATTTTATAGAAAATTTCGATTCTTAGAGGGTAAAAAAGTGTACTGTGGTACTTTTCCGATCTCCTGAAATAATATAAAAAAAATAAAAAGGGTACCTTTTGGAAATTTTAAGAGGTCAAAAATCGGAAAAATATTGTACTTGATCCTTTTTACCATATGAAAATTTGAAATGTCGGATCTTTCTTATTCTGAAAAAGTTTCTCTGGAAAAGCGGCTTGTAAGTGTACATTGGTACCTTTTCTATCTCTTAAAATAATGGTTCTAGAAACTTGAAATTTTAAATGTGTAAAATGTAATCCAGCGAAAAACATTCCGACAAAAGTACTTATTAGAAAGTTTCGATTTTAAAAAAGGTACTTTTAGGATATTTTAATTCAAAGAAAACAAAAGGAGTAAAATAGTGTACTTTGGTACTTTTTTTTATCACCTGAAAAAATGGTCATAAAAACTTGAAATTTTGAAATGTCGGATATTGCTGCTAAAAATTACATTCAGACAAAGGCAGCTTTTGGAAATCCTATTTTAATGGGCAAAAAGTGTAAACACTGTACTTTGGTACTTTTTTTTATCTTCTAAAGTAATGATTTTATAAACTTCAAATCTGGAATGTAGAATTATCCAGCGCAAAAAAAAAATATTCTGGCAAAAATACTTGTTAGAAAGTTTCAATTTTAAGAAGGTAAAAAGTATACTTTGGTACTTTTTCGATCTCCTGAAAAAATAAAAAAAAAAAAATTTGAAAAAGGTACTTTTTGGAAATTTAAATTCTAATGGGTCAAAATGGGGTAAAATAATGTACTTGATCCTTTTTTTATGAATATGAAAATTTGGAATGTTGGATCTTTCTTATTTTGAAAAAGTATCTTTGAAAAAACGGCTTAAAGTGTACTTCAGTACTTTTTCTATCTCCTAAAGAATGGTTTTAAAAACTTAAAATTTGAAATGTGTAAAATGTAATCCAGCAAAAAACCTTCCTACAAAAGTACTTATTTGAAAGGTTCGAATCTGAAAAAGTTACTTTTTGGATATTTTAACTCAAAGTTAACATAAGGGATAAAATAGTGTACTTTGGTACTTTTTTTATCACCTTAAAAAATGGTCATAAAAGCTTAAAATTTTTAAATGTCAGATATTGCTGGTAAAAATACATTCAGACAAAAGCAGCTTTTGGAAATCCTCTCTTAATGTTCAAAAAGGGAAACATTGTACTTTGGTACTTTTTTTAAAGTAATGGTTTTATAAACTTCAAATCTGGAATATAGAATTATCCAGCGCAAAGAAAAACATTCTGTCAAAAATATTTTTTAGAAAGTTTCGATTCTTAGAGGGTAAAAAAGTGTACTGTGGTACTTTTCCGATCTCCTGAAATAATACAAAAAAAAAAAATATAAAAAAGGTACCTTTTGGAAATTTTAATTTTAGGAGGTCAAAAATCGGTAAAATATTGTACTTGATCCTTTTTTATTATATGAAAATTTGAAATGTCGGATCTTTCTTATTCTGAAAAAGTATATTTGGAAAAACGACTTAAAGTGTACTTTGGTACTTTTTCTATCTCCAAAAATATTCTTAAAAAGTGTCTTTGGAAATTCCGATTTGGATAAGTAAAAAAGACTTAATTGTGTACATTGGTACTTTTTCTAACTTCTGAAATAATGGTTCTACAAACATGAAATGTGGGATTATCCAGCAAAAAAAACATTCTAACAAAAGTACTCATTAAACAGTTTCAATTCTTAGAAGGTAAAAATGTGTAAAAAATCTGAAAAAGGTACGTTTTGTAAATTTTAATTCTAAGGGGTCAAAAAGGGGTAAAATAATGTACTTTGGTACTTTTTTATCACCTGAAATAACAGTCATAGAAACTGAAAATTTTAAATGTCGGTTCTTTCTGCCATTCCTGCCGTATTCTAAAAAAGTGTCCTTGGAATTTCCGACTTGGATAAGTAAAAACGGCTTAAAAGTGTACTTTGGTACTTTTTCTAACTTTTGAAATAATAGTTCTACGAACATAAAATGTGGGATCACATAAAAAAAAAAAATATACATTTTGACAAAAGTACTCATTAAACAGTTCCGATTCTACGAGGGTAAAAAATTGTACTTTGGTACTTTTTCCATCTTCTGAAATAATGGTCTCAAAAACTCGAAATATAAAAAAAGAGGTAAGAAATAGAGATGGGCGCTGGTCACGTGATTTGCGTGATTCACGTGAATCACGCGTGAGTGTGAGTGATTTTCATTTCAATCACGTGATTGTGAGTGAGTGTGAGTTGAAAAAAAATCTGAGTGAGTGATTAGTGAGTGAGTCATTTAATTTTTGCGTGAGTTTGCGTGATTAGACTTTTTTATTTGCCCAATTTTTTTTTTAATTTTTTGTAAAAAAAAATTTTTTTGATTTTTTTTTCTTTTTGGTAAGAAAATTTTATTGCGTGAGTAGATTTTGCGTGAATCACGCGTGAGCGTAATTGAATCTGGCGTGAGTCACGCGTGAGTGTGAGTAAGTTTTTTATTACTCACGTGAATGTGAGTGAGCGTGAGTAAAAAAAAAAATTGCGTGAGTGATTAGTGAGTGATTCGATTATTTTTTGCGTGAGCGTGAGTGAGTGTGAGTCATAATCCACTCACGCGCCCATCTCTAGTAAGAAATTGTACATTGGTACTTTTTTTTATTTTTTTAATTGAGGATATTATCTACTTAAAATTTTAAATCTACGATCCCCAATCATCTAAGATCCTAACAACACATTTGACTACCCCTAATAAATAATATTTCGCTATCAAGTCACGTTTAATACAGTTATATCTAAATTAATTAAATATCTATTATGTCTTTATTATCATGTCTGTCTTTCATTTGTTATATTTACTTTAATCTATATATATAAAAGAGTGTGGTGACTGACTGACTGACTGACTGACTGATTGGCAATAATCATCGCCCAGCCCAAACCGCTGAAGCTAGAGACTTGAAATTTGGAATGTAGGTTCGGCTCCCGACAAAACCACCCACTAAGAAGGGATTTTTGGAAATTCCGATTCTAAGGGGGGCAAAAGGGGGAAAATAGGGCTCTTTGGGGGATTTTGTATCTTTTGAACTAATAGTCCTAGAAACTTCAAATTTGAACTCTAGGATCCTCTCGCGGAAATAAAATTTCGAAAAAAATATTTTTGGAAATTTCCGCCTCCAAGGGGGGAAAAAGGGGAAAATAGGGCAAATTGGTACATTTTTTATATTCTAAACAAATGGTACCAGAAACTTGAAATTTTAAGTCTAGGACCCTCTCGCGGAAATAACATTTTGGAAAAAGTAATATTTTGAAAATTCCGTTTCTAAGGTGGGGGGGAGGGGGAAAATAGGGCAAGTTGGTACATTTTGTATCTTCTGAACTAATGGTCCTACAATCTTGAAATTTTGAATATAGGATACTCTCGCGGAAATAACATTTTGAAAAAAGTACTTTTTTGAAAATTACGGTTTTAAGGGGGACAAAAAGGGGGGAAATAGGGCAATTTGGTGAATTTTGAACTAATGGTCCTAGAAACTAGATATTTGAACTATAGTATCCTCTCGGGGAAAAAACATTTTTTTTACTAAAATTTTTTCACTCAAAATTTTTTTTCACTCAAAATTTTTTTTCACTCAAAATTTTTTTTTACAATTTTTTTTTTTTACAATTTTTTTTTCACTCAAAATTTTTTTTTACTCAAAATTTTTTTTCACTCAAAATTTTTTTTTTACTCAAAATTTTTTTTCACTCCAAATTTTTTTTTTTACAAATTTTTTTTCACTCAATTTTTTTTTCACTCAAAATTTTTTTTCACTCAAAATTTTTTTTTACTCAAAATTTTTTTTTACTCAAAATTTTTTTTCACTCAATTTTTTTTTTCTCAAAATTTTTTTTACAAATTTTTTTTCACTCAAATTTTTTTTTCACTCAAAATTTTTTTCACTCAAAAACTTTTTTTTTTACAATTTTTTTCTACTCAAAATTTTTTTTTACTCAAAATTTTTTTCACTCAATTTTTTTTTAATAAAAGTTTTTTTTACTCAATTGTATTTTATTCTTCAATTTTTTTTACTTAAATTTTTTACCTAGAAAATTTTTTTTACTAAATTTTTTTGACTCAAAATATTTTTCGCTTAATTTTTTGACTCAAATTTTTTACTAAATTTTTTTTTTCATTTATTTTTTAATTTTCACTTAAATTTAGGGGGAAATAGGACAATTTTAAACATTCGATCTTCTGAACTAATGGCCCCAGTAACCTAAAATTTGGACTATAGGATCCTCTCGCGGAAATAATACTCTAAAGAAAGTATTTAAAAAAAATAAGAAGGGGAAATGGGGAAAAGAGGGCAATTTGGTACATGTTCTATCTTCTGACCTAATGGTCCTAGAAACTTAAAGTTTGGACTATAAGATCCTCTAACGGGAAAAACATTCTGAAACAAAGTTGTTTTTTAATTCTGATTCTAGGGGGTTGAAAGGGGGAAAGTAGGATAATTTGGTACATTTTGTATCTTCTGAACTAATGGTCCTAGAAACTTAAAAATTTGGACTATATGATCCTCTCGCGGAAATTTTGTTCTGAAGAAAGTATTTTTTTAAAAATTTTTCATTCAAATTTGGGGGGGAAATAGGACGATTTTGAACATTTTCTATATTGTGAACTAATGGTCCCAGAAGCCTGAAATTTGGACTATAGGATCCTCTCGCGGAAATCATATTCTGAAGAAAGTACTTTTTTAAAAAGGCACTTCTAAGAAGGGGAAAATGGGAAAAATTGGGCAATTTGGTACATTTTCTTTTTTCTGACCTAATGGTCCTAGAACCTTAAAGTTTGGACTATAAGATCCTCTCGCGGAAAAAACATTCCGAAACAAAGTTTTTTTTCAATTCCGCTTCTAGGGTGGTAAAAAGGGGGATAATAGGACAATTTGGTACACTTTGTATGTTCTGAACTAATTTTCCCAGAGACTTAAAAATTTTGACTATGGGAACCTTCGCGGAAATAACATTGTGAAGAAAGTTCTATTTTGAAAATTTCGCTTCTAAGGGGGGAAAAGGGGGAAAGTAGAGTAATTTTGTGTCTGCTGAACTAATGGTCGCAGATCCTTGAAATTTGGGCTGTACAATCCTCTCGCGGAAATAACTTTCTGAAAGAAGTAATTTTTGAAAATTCCGGTTTGTATCTGCTAAACCAATAGGACTGCACGATCCTCTCGCGTGGACTGCACGATCCTCTCACGGAAATAACATTCTGAAAAAAGTACTTTTTTGAAAATTCCTATTTAAAGGGGGAAAAAGAGGAAGGTAGGGCAATTTCGTATCTGCTGAAAATATTCTCCTAGATACTTGAAATTTGGAGTGAACGATCCTCGCGCGGAAATAACATTCTAAAGGAAGTACTTTTTCAAAATCCTGGGGGAAATCAGGAAAGTAGGGCAATTTTGAATCTGTTGAACTAATGGTACTTAATACTTGAAATTTAAACTGTAAAGGATCTTTCGCGAAAATAACATTCTTAAAGAAGAACTTTTTCAAAAAATCCGCTTCTACGGGGAAAACGGGGAAAGTATGGCAATTTCGTATCTGTTGAACTAATGGTACATGAAATTTGAACTGTACAATCCTCTCGCGGAAATAATATTCTAAAGGAAGTACTTTTTGAAAATTCCGGGGGAAAAAGGGGGTGAGTGGGGTAATTTTGAATCTGCTGAACTCATAGTCCTAGATACTTGAAATTTTAACTGTACGATCCTCTCGCGGAAATAAAATTGTTAAAGAAAAACTTTTTTAAAAATTACGCTTCTACGGGGAAAAAGGGGGAAAGTAGGGCAATTTTGTATCTGCTGAACTAATGGACCTAGATACTTAAAATTTGAACTGTACAATCCTATCCCGAAAATAACATTCTAAAAGAAGTACTTTTTTGAAAATTCGTTTTTAAAGGGGGAAAAATGGGGAAGAAGGGCAATTTCGTATTTTGAAAAATCCTTTTATAAGGGTGGCGGTGGGGGGTAGAAGGGGTTTAATAGGGCAATTTTGAATCTGGATGCTGTCGCGGAAATTATTTTTTGAAAAATATATTTTTTTGAGAATTTTGGTTTTAAGGAGGCCCAAAAGGGGAAAAATAGGGCAATTTGCTAAACTTTAAATTAATGGTCTTAGAAACATGACATTTGGAATATGGGATCATATCGCGGCAATAACATTCTAAAAGAAGTACTTTTTTTGAAAATTTCGCTTTTTAGGGGGAGAAAGGGGGAAAGTAGTGCAATTTTGTATATGCTAAAGTAATGGTCCTAGATACTTGAAAATTGGACTGTACGATCCTCCCGCGGAAATTACATTCGGAAAGGAATACTTTTTTAAAAATTCCTCTTTTAAGGGGGAAAAGAGGGGAAAATAGAGCAATTTTGAATCTGCTGAACTAATGGTCCTAGATACGTGAAAATTGGACTGTAAAATCCTCCCGCGGAAATAACATTCGGAAAGAAATACTTTTTTAAAAATTCTTCTTTTAAGGGGGAAAGGGCCAATTTTGTATCTGCTGATCAAATAGCCCTAGATATTTGAAAATTGGACTGTACAATCCTCTCGCGGAAATAAAATTCGAATGAAGGACTTTTTGGAAAATTCCGCCTCTAATTGTAAGAGGGAAAAGGGGAAAGGTAGGCAATTTTGTATCTGCTCAACTAATGGTCGCGAAAATAACATTCTGAAAGAAGTACTTTTTTAAATATTCCGATTTTGATTGGGAAAAAGGGGAAAAGTAGGGCAATTTTATATCTGCTGAAATAATGGTCCTATATACTTGAAATTTGGACTGTACGATCCTCTCGCGGAAATAACATTTTCAAGGAAGTACTTTTTTGAAAACTCTACTTTTAAGGGGGGAAAGGGGAAGTTAGGGCAATTTTGTATCTGCTGAACTAATGGTCCTCGATACTTAAAATTTAACTGTACGATGCTCTAGCGGATATAACATTCTAAAAGAAGTACTTTTTTTTAAATTCTGCTTCTACGGGGGGAAAAGGGAGAAAGAGGGCAATTTTGAATCTACTGAACTAATAGTCCTACATACTTGACGTTTGGACTGTACGATCCTCTCGCGGAATGAACATTCTAGAAGAAGTACGTTTTGGAAAGTTCTCCTTCTAAAGGGGGAAAAGGTGGAAAGTAGGGAAATTCTGTATCTGCTAAACTAATGATCCTAGATACTTAAAATTTGAACTGTACGATCCTCTCGCGGAAAAGTACTTTTTGTGGAAAGTTCCGCTTCTAAGGGAGAAAAGGCGGAAAGTAGGGCAATTTTGAATCTGCTGAACTAATGGTCCTAGATACTTGAAATTTAGACTGCACGTTCCTCTCTCTTGGAATTATCATTCTGAAAGAAGTACTTTTTTTGAAAATTACGATTTCAAGGGGGAAAACGGGGAAGGTAGGGCAATTTTGTATCTGCTGAACTAATAGTTCTAGATACTTGAAATTTGGCTGAACGATCCTCTCGCGGAAATAACATTCTTAAGAAAGTACTTTTCAAAATTCTGGGGGAAAAAGGGGGAAAGAAGGGCAATTTTGAATCTGCTGAACTAATGGTCCTAGATTCTTGAAATTTGAACTGAACGATCCTCTCGCGAAGATAACATACTTAAAGAACTTTTTTAAAAATTCCACTTCTAAGGGGGAAAAAGGGGAAAGTAGGGCCCTTTGGGGGATTTTGTATCTTTTGAACTAATAGTTTTAGAAACTTGAAATTTGGAATCTATAATCCTTTCACGAAAAAAAACTAAAAAAATATTTTTTTGAAAATTCCGCCTCCAAGGAGGGGAAAATAGAGCAAATTGGTACATTTTTTATCTTCTGGACAAATGGTCCCAGAAACTTGAAATTTGGTCTCTAGGATCCTCTCGCAGAATTATCATGCTGAAAACAAAATTTTTTGAAAATTCCACCTCCAAGGGTGGGAAAGTAGGGAAAATCTGTGAATTTTTTATCTTCTGAACAAATGGTCCCATAAACGTGAAGTTAGTTCTTTAGGATCCTCTCGCCGAAACAACATTGCGAAAAAAATATTGTTTGAATATTCCTCCTCCACGGTGGGAAAGGGGGGGAAATAGAGAAAATCGGTGCATTATTTATCTTTTAAACAAATGGTTCCAGAAACTTGAAATTTGAACTCTAGGATGATCTCGCAAAAAAAAAAACATTTTAAAAAAGTAGAAGGGGGAAAATAGGGCAATTTTGTATCTTCTGAACTAAAACTTTAAGTTTTAATCCTCTCGCGGAAATAATTTTTTGAAAAATACACTTTTTGAAAATTTTGGTTTTAAGGAGGACCAAGAGGGGAAAATAGGGCAATTTGGTAAATTTTAAACTAATGGTCTTAAAAACATGACATTTGCAATATAAAATCATCTCGCGAAATAACATATTGAAAGAAGTACTTTTTTGAAAATTACTTTTTAAAGGGGGCAAGAAGGGCAATTTTGTATCTGCTGAACTAATGGTCCTAGATATTGAAGTTCCTCTCGCGGAAATAACATTCTGGAAGAAATACTTTTTTGGAAAAATCTGCTTCTATGGGGGAAAAAGAGGGAAAGTAGGGCAAATTTGAAATTTGAATCCTCTTGCGGAAACAACATTCTAATGGAAGTACTTTTTTGAAAATTTCGCTTCTACGGGGAAAAAGGGGGAAATTAGGGCAATTTTGTATCTGCTGAACTAACGGTCTTAGATACTTGAAATTTGGAGTGTACGATCCTCTCGCGAAAAAAACATTCTGAAAGATGTACTTTTTTGAAAATTTTGTTTTGTAGGTGGAAGAGGGGGAAAAGTAGGGCAATTTTGTATCTGCTGAATTAATTATCCTAGATACTTGAATTTTGAACTGTTTTGTATCTGCTGAACTAAAGGTTCTAGATACTTGAAGTTTGGACTGTACGATCCTCTATAAATATATAATAAAATTGCTTTTTTTTTTACAGCTAACCGGTAACGAAGTACCGGGCGAGTTAGCTAGTAGAATATATAAAGTTAATTGTTTAGGTGTTTGGTTATTATTATATTATTTTTTTTGTGTCTAACCACATTAGATGATTTGTGGATTTATATTTTCTTCACCATTTACTTACACCTTGTAGTTTTTTAGAACAAAATGAAAGTTACCTTGACGATTGACCCATATAGGCAGAAGGCCAAAACATTTATGAATTGTTAGTTAAACACGACCTACACACACAAATACACAGATATACAGACATTAATATGGTTGGCAGACATACATGCGACCATACATGACAATATGTGTTTGAAATAGGTAGAAACTTATTTTTACGTTTTGAAGTTTCAAAGTCTCATCAAGTTTTGGCCAAGCCTCTTCGTTGGAACCGTGAAAAAATCGTTTAGACCTATTTGAATCTATTCGTAAGAATTATATATAATTTTATCTGAGCAGATCTATTTTTTCTGAGATTTGTCTCTCATTTTGGGATCTAATGAGATACAATAAAGGGTCAGATCTTAATAGATCTCAGAGTAGGGGGAAAAAATATTTCAAACGTCAAAAAATTGACATTTGATCCCAAATTTGTTACCACACACAAAAAAAAATTTCAAAGAACGACTTTTATAGTATTTATGAACAAATTCATACAATTTATTAACTTTTTCATAATATTTATAAACTTTTTCATAGTATATTTAAAAAAATCATAATATGTGAAATTTAAGAACTATTTAACATTTTTCATTAATACTATGAAAAAGTTCAAAAATTTTATGAAAAGTTCATAATTTTTATGAATTTGTACACAAAAATGCCACCTTATTTTAAAAAGTATCAACCCATATTTTCTTATTATATTTTATGTTTTCGTTTAGAAGAAATTTTTTTTTAACAAAAAGATAAATGACTTACTTATATCTCTTGGTAAGATATTATTATAAATGATGGGTTTTTGCAGACACGTTGTTGGTGATATACTATGTCTGTTAATCAGGTTGTCTGTTATAAAAAATATTTTTTTACCAAAAAATGGGTAATTGATAAATTAGTGGAAATGGAATATTATAATTTAATAAAAGTGAAAGGAGTTTTTGTACTAAAAAGGGAAATTTTTAGAGACAAGAAAGTACAATTTCCTAATAACTTATTGAATTGCTTGAAAAAATGCTCTTGGTAATGTGAACACAAAAAAAACTTAGTAGAATTTTCAGTAAAAAATAACTAATTTAATTAAAAAAAAATTATTCAATTAAAAAATTAATTGATTCAATTGAAAAATTAATTGATTTAATTAAGTTGTTATTATTCGATCTTTCCAATTTAAATAAATAAAAATTCTTCGAGCTCGAGGCCAGTTTTTCCTTGTAAATAAATATTCTTTTATTCCATTCCAATATTGAGATTCTCTTTTAGAATCATCATCAGGGGATTTAGTAAATTTGTATGCACAAAACTTAAAAATTCACTTAATCCCCTGATGATGATTCTCAAAGAGAATCAAAATATTGGAATGGAATAACAGAATATTTATTTACAAGGAAAAACTGGCCTTGAGCTCGAAGAGTTTTTAATTAATTAATTGATTTAAATAAAATATTAATTAAGTCATCTAAAAAATAATTGGTCCATTAAAAAACAAAATAATAAAATTAAAAAACATGCGTTAAAGAAATAAAATAAATCTAGTGTCTGTCTCAATAGATGTAAAAATAACCTAAATATTTTAAGTTAAAATTTTGTCCGTTTCTTAGATGTTAGTTCTGCTGGAGGATCCTACATGTCAAATTTTGAGAAATCATATATTTTTGTCAAATGTCGAATTTTCGCTACAAATTAATTGATGCTTCGAAATATTTGTTTTTCTGGAGCACAACTTACGAGCCTTAAACATAAAAAACTTTCTAATAATTCCGCCATTTGGCGAAATTCAGTTTTAATTCCCTTAATTATCATTTCCATACTTCCACTCTGTAACAAAGACCTACTTCTTAAGCAACTCCGATTCCCTAAGATAGTCTGCTAGAGAAGTCAATGGGCCATCATTAAAGCATTCCAGACCATCCAAATATATTTTCCCCATATGCGCTATATAAGACCAGAACATTCACATTACAGGTGCTTCACTGACTCCTCCTTCTACACTTCTCCCCAACTCTTACAATAGTCCCTGTCGGAGATATTCATACGCACGGCCATTTGGCCGATTATACTATGTCCTGACAGTACTCCCACCAACCGTCCGTTTACCTAAAGTAAGATGACTTCTGTCCTCTTAGGATTTGGCAGTGGCCACATGGTTCGCGATATATCCAATTCGTTCATCAACTTTAATATTTCGTTCATTACCTCACTATACGAACCGAGATGTCAGGTTCAACCTGTTCCCCACTGGCTCAGAGACCTTCCTCGCGCACTCATCAGATAATTCGCTTTAATCGACCCCACTGTTTCTAGATAAACTTGACTGTGTGCTGACAAATTTAGCCAAGGAATTGTATAGAGTTCCTAAGGATTCCCGATTTCATTGTGTTTGATTCGAAGGCCTGAATAACTGTAATACTATCCTAGAATATGTTTATGGCTCAAGGACGTTCGTCCCTTGTCATACTCATCTTCGCGGCCCTGTCAATTGAGAGTACCTCAGTACCTGTAAAACACAATACTTGTCCGGAAGTCTCATTGAGCCCCTGATATTTAGGTGTTCAGAATGCACTCCAATATCCTTAACCATATCCATCTTCGATCCGTCTGTGAAAATTCAGATTGCATTCTCTGTCATAACAGAGTTTTTCGCCCGGACTTCACCAGTTGGTACTTGGGCTTCGAAGGTTCTATTAAAGTTCATCTGCGGTGAGTTGAAGTCGGATTTCTTTTCCAGGTCCGTCCCGCCCAATGAACTAAATATGATTGAGTATCGCCAAGAACGTTGTATAAGCCGATTGTGCTGCTGCTGTATTGAAGGTTTTAGCAAAGTTCATCTGCAGTGAGATGAAGTCGGTTTTCTTTTCCAGGTCCGTCCCAAACAACGAACTTTATATGGTCGAGTGTCGCCAAGAATTTTTTATAAGCATTTGCGACTCTCTTAACCTGAGCCGATTGTGCTCCTGCGGTCTTGAAGTACATGCCCACGGGCTGAATGTTTAGTATCACTTCCAGGCCGGCCTGACGAGCCGATCTTATTGTACCAGTGATATCCACACACGCCAGTCGTTGTGCCTTCTATAGATTGCAGAAATAGTATTTCTTATCCATTGCTCTCCACCGCACGAGGTCACCATAGGTCAGTATTTTTCATGCTTTCCTCTGTTTTTATACCCTCCAACTACAGTATGGGGGTATACTCACTTTGTCATTCCGTGTGTAACGCATTAAAATATCGGTCTAAGACCCCATAAAGTATATATTTATGATCAGTGATCGGTTCTAAGACATTCTAGCGATGTCCGTCCGTCCGTCTGTCCGTCAGTCCGTCTGTCCGTCAGTTCTTCTGTAGTTAACACGATGCAGTCCAAAATAAAAGAGCTAGACTCCCGACATTTGGCACGAATATGTCTTATGTTCCTAGGCAGGTTAAGTTCGTAAAGGAGCAAAATCGGACCAGGGGGAAAAAGTTCCCCCTTGAAGAACTAAACAAACCTCTGAAAAATACCATACTTTTACATGATTTTTTGTGTTTTTGCTTAACAAATGCAACATTTTTATGCTACAAAAAGTTCGAAGCCCTGCATTTGGACCCACAGAATTAGAAAATGTCGTTTTTTCGGTCTGCCCCCCTTTTATGGGCGTGGAATATATTTTTTAATAATGATAAACTTGTATTTCTTTAGAGCAAAAAGTATAAGAATGAATTTTTAAACACATATTCGAGAAGAAATGTGCCCCCTCAATTACCACTACCGACCCCCCCCAAAAAAAAAATTAACCGCCCCTTCAATTTTTTTTATTTATTTCCACGTTGGAGGGTATAAAAGATTCGGCACAGTCGAATTTAACACTCTTACTTGTTTTTTTTTTTTTCAATTCAGCTTTGAGTCCAGGAAGCCACTCCGGTATTTCCCCTCCTTAGATATTTGCAGGGCGGTTCCATCTTATTTGGGAAGATAAAACATGTCTATCTTAGTCCTTTTTGTATACCCAACGAGTTTAGGTTTGGTAGGAATATCTCTCAAACCATTGTCTTTGCGTCGAGTGTATTTTTAGTGCTGATTCCATGAGTTTGATAATCGTTGTTAAGTATCACACTTTTGTGAAGGATCACACCGTTCACAGCTTAGGAAACCACTTTGTTTGATACCAATTTGATCGAGTGACTCGATGATCTTATTTACAAGATTCAACAGAAGGGAAGATATCACCCTCCCTTGTGGAGTGCCTTTTGCAACGGCTTCTCGCGCTTCACCATTACCTATCTTCGAGTTAATGACCCTGCTTTCCAGCATGTTGGCCGTCCATAGAATAAACTATGTGTCCGTGCATGTATTTATCAAGTCTTGAATGTTTGATGATGTTTGACATTGTTAAATGCACCTTCCACGTCCAAAAATGTTGGAAATATACTTATTTTTTGTAAAAAAAAATCCTCACTCCATCCGACAACATCACTTATGCGTGTCGGTCCTTGCTGAAGTTGTCAGCCACTTTGTTTGATACTAATTTAATCGAATGACTCGACAATCTTATTTATTACAAGATTGTACAGAAGGGAAGATATCACTCTCCCTTGTGAAGTGCCGCTTGCAACAGCTTTTCGCGCTTCACTTTTACCTATCTTCGAGTTAACGACCCTGCTTTCCAGCATGTTGGCCGTCCATAGAATAAACCGTGTTTCTGTGCATGTATTTATCAAGTCTTGAAAGCTTGATGATGTTTGAAATTGTTGAGTGCACCTTCCACGTTCAAAAATGTTTTCAAAATATACTTCTTTTTTGTAAAAAAAAAATCCTCACTCCATCCGACAATATCACTTAAAGCCGTCTCCACAGAAATATTTTTCAGATATGCGTGTCGAGTCTTGCTGAAATTGTCAGCCACTTTGTTTGACACCCATTTAATTGAGTGACTCGAGGATCTTATTTATTACAAGATTCCACAGAAGGGGGGTATATCACTCCCATTGTGGAGTGCCCCTTGCATTGGCTTTCCGCACTTCACCTTCACCTATCTTCAAGTTCATGTCCCTGCTTTCCAGCATGTTGGCCTTTCATAGAATAAACTGCGTGTCCGTGTCTGTATTTACCAAGTCTTGAAGGTTGGATGATGTTTGACGTTGTTGAATGCACCTTCCACGTCCAAGAATGTTGTCAAAACATGCTCATTTTTTGCAAAGAGTACATCACTTAATCCGACAATATCACTTAAATTCATCTCCCTAGAAATACCTGATCATCCCGAAGGGATCCTGCAAGAGTAACTAAAATATCTTATCAGGCCCTGCAGAATTATAGGTCTTGAAGGAACGGACCGCCTACATTATCTAACGTTAGTCCACCATTGCTCCGATGAGTTCATTAATCGGAATTGTAATCGTTGAACGAAAAAGCTTCACAAAGAAAAAGCTTCATTAATATAATGAAACTCATCATAAAAGTTCGTCCAATGAAACTGTTTCATTATATTTATGAAAATTTTCATAATTTTTATGAAAACTTCATTAAAAAGTTTCATTGGACGAACTTTTATGACAAAATGTTTTACAGTTTTTTTAGTGTAGAGATTTCCCTCTTTACCTCTTCTTTGCTACCCAGGAAATAGGATCCATGAGAAGTTCAATTGAATATATCTACAGTATTTTTTTTTCCAAACTTTCAAAGATAGCTACTTCTAGCACTGGTTCAAAGAACTGTGCTACTTTTCTAGTAGTTTGCAGAATATGCTATTTGTAATTTCTATTTTGATAATTTTTCTTACTTTAATTAATTCACATGTTCATGTTAAAATTTTCATAAGTAGTGGGTAATATGTTAAATTTAGCCCATTTCTTGGTTTATAATAAAACATGCAATATGCAAAATAGAAAAGTTTTGAAGAAATGATAATTCTAAAGTTCCTATAGTAGTATATCATATTACAATATGCAAAATCTTACAAAAAAAACATCAACTACTTACTTTATACAACAATGAACATAAATAGGTAAGATTTTCTTTTGGAAATTTAAGGGTATTCACGATACAAAATTTTAAATTACAAAAAAAATAAGGAAGAAGTAGATATTTTTTAATTATTTACTTGAATAAACAAAAAAAGTAATTGAATATTATATTTTATTCAATTAAAATTTTTATTGGGGGAGATTTTGATAAACTTTGGCTCGAACTGAATGAAATTTTAAGACCATTAGGATTGGAACCCTAGACCTACAATTATATCCGACATTTTAAAATGAGAATCTGTCTCTCTTCTTATTGCAATTTTTTAAACTTTTATTCATAAAGTGTTTAAATATATTTTCATATGTTTGGCCCCATGTTGGGCGCCAGAAATGTAATTCTTTTTAATTTAACAAAGTGAGAAAAATTTAAATTTCTAATTTTTTAGTAGCATTAATACCCTTAATTAATTAAGTGTTTAAATATATTCTCATATATTTTCGCCATGTTGGGCGCCAAAAATATAATTTTTTGTAATTTAACAAATCAAGGAAAAAAAATTTAATTTTCCCATTTTCTTAGTATCATCATTTTAAACATTAATACCCTTAATATTTTGGGCTTAAATCACAAAACTTCTTTGTACAACAATGAGGCAAACAAACATCATTCATTTGCCACTTTGTTGCAATTAGAACGAAATGGAAATTGTAAATAACAAAGAATTATACAAAAGTTTGTATTTTTATTACTTCAAAAAAAAATTAATCAAAATTATGCCAAGTCACATTTAACCGAGTTACCTAAATATTAAAAAAGAAATAAACATAATCAAAAACAAAAAAAAAAAGAACGAAGAACACAGAAATATAAACATTTTAGATTTTTGCAGATTTATGTCCACGCGATATATGATCAACAAACTCATGAATAAGCAGACGAAATCAGTCAAGCGGTCTGTTAGATGGCCAGACAATCAGTCAAGCGGTCAGTTAGATGGAGAAACAGTCAAGCGGTCAATTAGACGGAGAGACAGTTGGCTACGAAATCAGTTATTACAATAAGTTATTTTGCTCATTATTTTTATATTACACTGGACAACAAAGTTAGTGATTTTCCACATTGGCAGGTTTCTTTTAAACCTTTTGGCCAATGTTTGCAATACACTTCGTCAGTTGTATTTTATACGAAAACTTGGCATAATATTGTTTGTGCTTCTTGCGTGTAATAAAATAGTGACTTCAACTGATTTAGATCCCATGTTGGGCGCCAAAATCAATTAAAATCCATATGATGTTTAAAATTTTGAATTTATCAAATAGAAGATATGGGACTTTAAACATATATAATATTGGAAGCCCACTATACATATTTTTTTTGGTATTTTAGCCCCAAGTTGGGCGCCAAAAATATATTAAAATCAAAGATGAACTGCTTAAAATGTAAACATGTTAAAAGGTTTATCAAATGGAAGAAATAGTACTTTTATAAATACAGAAATCTCTCTACAAATATTATATTGTTCTTTTATGCTCCAAATGGGGCGCCAAATATATATTTAAATCAAAGATTAACTGATTAAAATATAAACATTTAAAAAGGTTTATCAAATGGAAGAAATGGGACTTTTATTATAACAGAAATCTCTCTACAAATATTATTTTGTTCCTTCAGACCCCAAGATGGGCGCCAAAATCAATTAAAATCAATATAAGATTCAGAAAAAAGTTTTTAAAAGAATTTATCAAATAGTAATATGGGACTTTAAGCAAATAAAATATGGGAAACCCACTACACATATTTTCTGGATATTTTATGTCCCAAGTAGGGCGCCAAAAATGAATTTAAAGCAAAGATAAACTGATTAAAATGTAAACATTTAAAAAGGTTGAATAAATGGAAGAAATGGAACTTTTATAAATACAGAAATCTCTCTACAAATAATATATTGTTTTTTTAGGCCCCAAGCTGGGCGTCAAAATCAATTAAAAATCAATATAAGGATTAGAAAAAAGTTTTTAAAAGAATTTATCAAATAGAAGGTATGGGACTATAAACATAGTGGGTTTCCCATTTAAAATTATGGGAAACCCACTATACATACTTTTTTGGTATTTTATGCCCTAAAGTGGGCGCCAAAAATATATTTAAATCAAAGATAAACTGCTTAAAATGTTAACATTCAAAAAGTTTAACAAATGGAAGAAATTTTTTTTTTGGTATTTTAGGCCCCAAGTTGGGCGCCAAAAACATAATTAAATCTAAAATAAACTGCTTAAAATGTAAACATTTAAAAAGGTTTATCAAATGGAAGAAATGGGGTTTTTATAAATACAGAAATCTTTCTACAAATATTATATTGTTCTTTTAGGCCCCAAGTTGGGCGCCAAAATCAATTAAAATCAATATGAGAATTAGAAAAAAGTTTTTAAAGAATTTTCCAAATAGAAATATGAGACTTTAAGCACATAAAACATGGAAAACCCACAACACATATTTTTTTGGTATTTTATGCCCCAAGTTGGGCGCCAAAAATATATTTAAATCAAAGATAAACTGCTTTTAATGTAACTACTTAAAAAAATTTATTAAATGGAAGAAATGGTACTTTAATAAATACAGAAATCCCTCTACAAATATTATATTGTTCTTTTTGGCCCTAAGCTGGGCGCCAAAACCAATTAAAATCAATATAAGGATTAGAAAAAAGTTTTTAAAAGAATCTATCAAATAGAAAATATGGGACTTTAAACATATAAAATATGGGAAATCCACTACACAAATTTTTTTTAGTATTTTATGCCCCAAAGTGGGCGCCAAAAATATATTTAAATCAAAGATAAACTGTTTAAAATGTAAACATTTAAAAAAGGTTTTTAAATGGAAGAAATGGGACTTTTATAAATACAATCTCTTTACAAATATTATTTTGTTCCTTCTGGCCCCAAGCTGGGCGCCAAAATCAATTAAAATCTATTTAAGCATTAAAAAAAGTTTTTAAATTAATTTATCAAATAGAAATGGGATTTCAAACAAATAAAACATATATACACATATTTTTTGGTATTTTATGCCCCAAAGCGGGCGCCAAAAATATATTTAAATCAAAGATAAAATGTAAACATTTAAAAAGTTTTCTCAAATGGAAGAAATGGAGCCTTTATAAATACAGAGATCTCTTTACAAATATTATTTTGTTCCTTCAGGCCCCAAGCTGGGCGCCAAATCCAATAAAAATCAATATAAGGATTCGAAAAAAGTTTTTAAAATAATTTATAAAATAGGATTATGAGACTTTAGACACATAAAACATGGAAAACCCACAACATATATTTTTTGGCTATTTTAGGCCCCAAGTTGGGCGCCAAAAATATATTTAAATCAAAGATAAACTGCTTAAAATGTAAACATGTAAAAAGGTTTATGAAGTGGAAGAAATGGTACTTTTATAAATGCAGAAATCTCTCTACAAGTATTATATTGTTCTTTTATGCCCCAAGCTGGGCGCCAAAAATTCGAATTGAAATAACATAAAAAATAAGCTCTTTCCTGTGTCTAACTTAAATGATATGATTACGGCCCCGAGTTGGGCGTCAAAAATTTTTTTATTCTCTAAAAATATGAAACTTTTTCAGTATTCCTGTCGCCTAGTGATATTTCATAGTCTACATGAAATATTTTTTGTATTTAAAAATAATTATAGAAAATTATAAGCAGCTTTTTTTTAATATTTAACTTATGTGTAGGAAGATGTTTAACACCTCAAAAGATGTTGTTAATTTTTTTAGTTTAAAAAAATTGTTTGGACTCATAATTTATTGTCACCTCATAATGTTTTATAAACAGCTTTGGGTTATTTGTTTTTGTCAACTTGACTAGTGTTTTTTTGTTTTGCCAATTTAACAGACAACCTGCTGTAATGTGTTTTTAACGAAAGTGTAATTTGTTTTAAAGCTGCAGGGTGGAGTTGAAATTGTCAAGATATGTAGTTTATTATTTATAATTTTGAGAATTTATAATTGTGAGAATTTTTTTTTTTTTTGCAAAAATAAAAATTGTCATTATGTTTTTAACATCCTTGATTTGGTTAGAAATTACAACCTCATTTTTGAGGTTGTCGCAACAGTCAATTCGGTTGTTATAATTTTAATTCGTTTCTGACAACCTCTTTTTGTTTAATACAATCTTAATTTGGTAGTCACAACCGCAGTGTTATTGCGAATTAACAGTTTGGACAACCTCAAAAATGAGGTTGGAATTACCGTTTGCCACAAGCTTAAAAATGTGGCCTAATTCTTGGTAAGTTAATTTTAAATTCGTGAAGTCAATTCAACGACCATAAAATCTTTCTATAGGATACCAGAAACAGCTTTGAGGAACCAAAAAAATTAAATTACAAAAATATCACAATATTGACTTAGCCGAATTTGGTGATTGAAGTTTAACGATATAAATGCCAACACCGAAGGTGGTATGCAACGTCTGCAACGCGTTATGACCACGACAACAACCATTGCAACCACCAAATTCGGCTAAGTCAATATTGTGATTTTTTTGTAATTCCATTTTTTGGCTCTTCAAAGCTGTTTTCTGGTATCCTTTAGAAAGATTTTATGGTCGTTGGTCAGTTAAGTAAGCTTTTCTATGGACGAGTGAGGAAAGAAGTATGTCTCATTAAATTTTCTCCAGTGATTTCAAAAGACATTCTATCATTGACTAATGATTTTCTTTTTTAAAAACATCCTCCTCCAATTATAATTTTACAACTATTTGACATGTTTTTCTGGTTCGCCTTCTGTCACTACTCTTACCAAAAAAAAAATTCCCACAATTTGTTTAAGTTAATCAATTATTAGACATGGGAATCTTTAAAAATAAATTACCAACATTAAAATTCATAAACGTATGCAAAATAAAATTTGCATACTTCATTAAAAATGATCATCATACAGACACCTAACAACAACATACATCATATTTTTGTTGCACTTTATCGTATAAATTAGGGCAATGTAAACGCCCAACATAATCACCTACAACTCTAATGATGATGATGATGACGTTGATGTGGAAGAGGAAAATGCATTTAACTTCTCACAACAATGCATAAAATACAAAAAAATACCACATATTGCCCTTAATATGAGAGATACAAAATATATATATGACTGAAAAAAGTATGCCATCTTGATTTAACTGTAGGAATTACTACAAGAGTTAATAAAATATATTTCTTGTAAAACACAATCGAATAATTAACACGATTAGACTGACTGAGGAAGGATTTTACGAAAGATTTGAAATTAATAAAAAAATCCATTAAACTTAAAATGATCATTTGAACGAAGTTAAAAAAGTATCAAATTTATCTTTTCTTTACCCCATTTTGCCCCCTCATGAGAAATTCCAAAAAAGTTTTTTTTTTCTGATGGCAGATTTGACAAGCAAAATAATATAAAGTCCTTTGTATCGGAAGAATTTAAGAAAGTACACATTTTCTCTTTTTGCCCATTTAAAATTATAAATAAAAAAGTACTTTTTAAGATAATTTTTTTCAAAAAAAAGTACTTTTTTCAAAATAATTTTTCTGCTGGAAGATCCTAGGTGTAAAATATTAATGAAATTATTACTTCTAAAAATTGGAATTTTTAAAAAAGTATGTTTAGATTCCAGATTTATAAGTTCAGGAGTTAAAAAAATTCCAAAATCTTTTTTACCACTTTTCTCTGTTTTTGAAGTAATTTTTAGTTGTAGTCAGTCTAAACCCGGTAATAATAAAGCAAAAGCTCCTGCTACTCTTTTGCCACACCACTACACTGCAAAATTTTAGATTGATAAGTGTATGTTGTCAGATAGCAAATTTAAACGTCTTGACAATACATACTATACAGCAAAATTATGATGATTATTATGATCATCATCATTATATGAAAAATATTTCGACAAACATGTATTCTGCGCATTAAAAAAGACCAGGAAAATTTTTTGGAATTGATTTTAAACGCAATCTAAAACCGCTTAATAGAAAAGATTTCAAAACTGACACATAAAAACTAAAAAGTAAGATGTAACGGACTTAGAAGTAGTTCAAAAGCCACTTCTGAAAGTATGAATAAGGATTTCTTCGCATTAAAAAAACCCGGAAACATTTTTCGATTGTCAATGCATTCCAAAACAGGTTTCTTCAAAGCCTTTTTTATAGAACAGGTTAAAGAACTGATTTCTCGGAACTCTCATGAAAGATATAACTGACTTAAAAAAGTACTTTTAGAATAAGTTCCAGAACGACTTTTACAATTATGAACATTTTTTGACACAAATTTTTTCTTCGCATTAAAAAAAACCCTAAAAACAATTTTTAGAACCGGTTCTCAAAGGGTTCTAAAATATATTGCTACTAAACTAATCCAACAGAACTGATTCCATAACTGATTCCTCGAAACAAGCATGTAAGATATAACTAACCCAGAAGCAGTTTTAGAACTACTTCCACCGCGACTTCTGTAAGTATGAAAAATGTTTTCTTTAATTAAACAGATTCCACAACAGATTCCCTAAAGCTAAAATATAAGATACACAGAAAATGAAATATTTGCCAATGAACAAAATTCGTAGTATTTATGAACAAATACATAAAAATTATGAACTTTTTCATTAAACTTTTGAACTTTTTCATAGTATTTATGAAAAAATGTTAAATTTAACATGTTATGATTTATTCATAAATACTATGAAAAAGTTTATATTTATTATGAAAAAGTTAATAAATTTTATGAATGTGTTCATAAATACTAAGAAATTCGTTCATTGGAATTTTTTTTTTTTGTGTGTATAACTAACCCAGAAGCAGTTCTAAAAGTAGTTCAGAACTGATTCGAGAGAAGTCGGTTCTAGACTTCTAGTTGGTATTAGGACAATCTCAAACTATATTTCTCGTTTATAGACAAAAAAGTCAAAAAAGTCTCGTAGCAAGTAGAAATTGCTCTACACCCCGGTTTTTGCCTTCAAAAATTTTGCTGGGAAGCCAACAACTTCAACAAAAGCATAACTCATTTTTTCACAATTATTGTTAGAAGTAGAAACTTCATCAAAAGCCTAACTTCAAATTGTTGATAATCACTATAAGAAGCAGAGTATTTGCAGCCAGTCCCTTAACCACAATATTATGTTTTGGCTAAGAAAAAAAATAAAAAAATAATAATGGTAAAATATGATTATGAGAAGAAAATATAATAAAAAATATGTATGTAAAAAATAAATAGTTAGAAGCAGGCTAAACGAATCTATGAATACCCTTTATAGTATAAATACGCCTCCCATATTAGGAAGAGGTAGACGAAAATTGCATAATCTCATTTTCTTGGCTCAAAAATGTCTAAAAATAGCTCCGTTTTTTTTGAAACAGTAAAATAAGTAAAAGTGTCTAAAAATAGCCCTGTTTTTATATTTTGGTAGTTTTATTACAATTTAAGAAAATGTCAAGAAATAGCCAGGTTTTTAACGAACAGTAAAACAGCTGAAAATAGCACACCTGGCTAAAAAGTACCAAATATAGCATTATTTTTTTTTTAAATAAAAAACTAATTAAATTATTAGGAAGAGGTAGACAAAAATTGCATATTCTTATTTTTTTGGCTCAAAAATGTCTAAAAATAGCTCCGGTTTTTTTGAAACAGTAAAATAAGTAAAAGAGTCTAAAAATAGTCATGTTTTTATATTTTGCAAGTTTTATTAAAATTTAAGACAATGCCAAAAAAATAGCCTTGTTTTTAACTAACAGTAAAAACAGCTGAAAATAACCCACCTGGCTAAAAGGTACCAAATATAGCATTTTTTTTTTTCACATAAAAAACTAATTAAAGTTGTTATTATTCAACCTTTCCAATTTAAATAAATATAAATTCTTCGAGCTCGAGACCAGTTTTTTCTTGTAAATAAATATTCTTTTATTCCATTCCAATATTTCGATTCTTTTTGAGAATCATCATCAGGGGATTTAGTGAATGTTTATGCACTTAAAATACTTAAAAATATGTTGTGTGCATAAAAATTCACTAAATCCCCTGATGATGATTCTCAAAGAGAATCGAAATATTGAAATGGAATAAAAGAATATTTATTTACAAGAAAAAACTGGCCTCGAGCTTGAAGAATTTTTATTTATTTAAATAAAAAACTTAATAAACTTTATTGGCATCAAAATGTGTTCTCTAATAGTACTTACTAATATGTATTAGTCCTAATAATTATTAGTACTAAAGAAATATAAAAAAAGTCTTATTCAAGTTCGAGGCCCAACAATTCTATTAATGATATTCTCATAATAGATTAATTTATTGTTTCAAAAAAGTTAATAAAAAATTAATAATCTATTATGAGAATATCATAAATAGAACTTTTGGGCTTCGAACTAGAATAATACTCCAATCGAATAAATACATTTTAACTTCTTTGTATCCTTTGAAACAAAAAAAAAAATAAAAAAACATTCAAAATGTGTTTAAAATTAACTTTTTTTAAATGTTTAGTATTATTTTGAGAAATGTTTAGTACTATTTTTTTTGAGTAATAATAAAGTCTAATAATTACCCTGTTTTTAACGAGCAATTAAAAAAGTACTCTTTTATTAAAATGTGGCTGAAAATTGCACAGCTTTGCCAAAAAGTACTAAAAATAGCCATTTTTTATAAACTAATAATTTAAGTTTTTAGTACTAATTTTAATGTTGTATTTATTCGACCTTTAATTTGTAATATAAATAAAATAACCGAGCTCGAGGTCGGTTATTTTATTTATATTTTAGTACTAATTTTATTAAAATATTAGAAAACGTCTTAAAAGTACTTTTATATTAAAAAGCTGCTTAAAATAACACATTTTTGCTAAGAAGTACTAAATATAGCAGTTTTTTTAGTATAAAAATATCCCAGTTTTAAACTTTTAACAATAACTTTATTTAAATAGTGAAACATTTTTAAAAATAGCCTTTTTGTTAGCTCCTTAGTACTATTTTTTAAAAATATTGAAAAATTGTCTAAAAATAGCTTTGTTTTTAACGAGCTGTAAAAAGGTACTTATTTAAAAAAAAGTACCAAACAGCAGTTTTTTTTTTAAACTTTTTCTAACTGTCAAAAGTAACAAACAGTTGCTTAAATTTATACTGCCAAATTAGAAATATGAACTTTTTTTCTTAAATAATAAAAAAGTCTAAAAATACTCCCGTTTTTAAGGAGAAGTTAAAAAAGTACTATTTTATTAAAATACTGCTCAAAATAGCACAGTTTTGCTAAAAAGTACCAAAAATAGCAGTTTTTTTATAAACTAAGAATTTAAGTTTTTAGTACTAATTTTATTAAAATATTGGAAAAAGTCTAAAAAGTACTTTTATATTAAAAAGCTGCTTAAAATAGCACATTTTTGCTTAAAAGTACTAAATATAACTTTTTTTTTTAGTATAAAAATATCCCAGTTTTTAACGTTTCAGCAAAAATTTTATTTAAATATTGAAAAATATCTAAAAATAGCCTTGTTTTTAGCTCTTTAGTACTAATTTTTTTAAAATATGGAAAAAATGTCTAAAAATAGCCTTGTTTTTAACGAGCTGTAAAAAGGTACTCTTTTATTAAAAAAAAGTACCAAATACAACAGTTTTTTTCTTAAATTTTTCTATCTGTCAAAAGTAACAAACAGTTGCTTAAATTTATACTACCAAATTAGAAATATGAACTTTTAAAAATTTTGTTAGCTAGATAATGACAAATCATCACTTTTGAGGTTTGTTAGCTAGCTATATATATTTTTTTCTGCATATTTACCCCTTCTAAAAAGAAAATGAAAATAGAGATGCGTTTTTCTCAACCTTATTTGCCAACTTCGTCTATTGTGGTTTGATGAACTTTTTTTTGCTTTTTTCTAGCTTCTTTGGTTAGTTTATATCAACACAAAACTTCTATTATAAAATGATAGATGTGGTTATTTTTTGTTTTTAGCATAATCATACAAAATACTACTACTAGTCAACCGGTATGCCAGGCCAGTCAGTAGTGATTGTCATTATTATGCCAATCGCACTCATCATGTCTTTATCATAAGGCATTTTGTTTTTTGTGTGATCATAATGCAAAAAAAAGTCAAAAATAGAAATTGCAACAACCATCAATAACCATGGGGGAAAACTGGTAATATTTAGCAAAAAAAAAATTTACTTAATATAATAGCACAGCCTAGAACTTAACTTTCCTAACCTATAGCTAAATGTAGGAAAATATATTAACACTAGAAATAACAAAAGGTGTTTGAGAACAAAATATTAAGAGTGCTACAACAAATAATCAATACATTTAAAAATTAGTTAAAATAATAAAAAGTACTAAAAATAGCAGTTTTTGATACCAGAGATCAAAATAATAAAAAAAATATATAAAAGCAGTTTTGTTGAAATGTACAAAAAATAGCACTTTTTTTTAAAGAGTACTAAAATAACACTTTTTTATCAAAGAAGTACAAAAAAAAGTACCAAAAAGAACAAAAAATTACTAAGTAGTACCAAAAAAGTACTAAATGTATAACTAAATATTTTTGTATTGTAAAAAGAATTGTAAAAATTCAAAAATTTTAAAAATGAGTTTTAAAAATAGTACCTTAAAATCTACTACTAAAAGAAGTACTAAAAAAGTACCAAAAATGTATTTATATATACAAAATTTTAATAATATAACCTATTTATGAAAAAATTACCAAAAAACTACTAAAAAGTAAAAATTTTTTCCAAAGTCTTCCAACTTTGCTAGTAGTAACTTAAAATGGTTTAGCCTAAAACACCCATTGGAAAATCTAGTGTTTTTTTTTATTTTGTCTCATCTCTCAAGATCATTAGAAAAATATCGTGCAGTAGCGTTAATAGTAGTAGTTTGCTAAAGTTTAAAGTTGTAACAACTTTAGTATTAAGGGCATTTATTGCTACTGTCTGTCAGTGTAAATTCAAAAAAAGTTGACGTTTTTTGTGTTAAAAAATTATGAGATTTTTTTTTTCGCTATTGTAACAAAACATCATCATAAACTGCTTTTGATTTTTCCTATTTAAGTATTTATACATTTTTCATTTTCTTTATTGTAATTTTTTCACATTTCGATTAAATCACGTTTAAGGGCTTTTGAAAGTAACGATATATAAAAGCGAAATTTGGCACATCATAAGTTTTAAAGGCATCTCTCATGTATGCCAATGAAAAAAACACCTACTTAAAGTCTATGTCAAAACAGTGACAAATCATAAATGTAATTTATTAGTAAGAAAACTTTCACTTGTTTTTTAGTGTTGCTATAAGAGGAGATTTTGTATGGGAAAAATTGTCTCAGGATAATAGACTTTTTCAATAGTTTGTTTTTTATTCTTTTAACTAAAAATAGAAATTTATTTAAAAAATGCAAATATTTTTCTGGGTACTACAAACAGTACAATTTTATAAAGTACTAAATAAAATAATTGTTTATGAGGAGTACTAATCCCAACGGACCTCAGAGTCTATGTGTGCTAAAGTAAAAAGTCAGCAGGCACTAACGACCTAGGAGTACTAATAATTATCCTTTTCTATAAAAAGTAGGGAGATAATTAAAAAAGGCTTATTTCTATTAAAAATACTTAAAGTAGCATTATTTTCTTAAAATAGTACTAAAAAAAGTACTTTTTTAGGAGGAGCAATTAAAAAAGCTTCTGTCTATTAAAAGTACTAAAAGTAGCACTATTTGTATAAAGTTTTAAATATACCACCTTTCAATGCGGCTAGTAAATTAGTACTTTTTTATCAAGAGTTTTGTAAAAAGTTCCTACTGCTGATAGCTTAGCTCTGAAAAAGGGGTTCAAAATAGTACTTTTTTTGGTACTTTTTATACATATATATTGAAAACTTAAGATTTTAATATGTACAATTCACACTCGAAATAAACGTTCCATAACAACAAAATTTTTAGAAATTTTTAATTAAAGAAGATAAAAAGGGTAAAAATTAGTACATTTGTACTTTTTTATAATTATACTGAATAAATTACTAAAAACCTTAAACTTTGGTATTTACGACCTTTGAAAGCAACATTTTTAGAAATTTATATTTTAAGGCGGCACAAAGGATAAAAATAGTAATTTGGTACTTTTTATATCTTTTTATCTATGATCCCAGAAACTTGTTATTTTGGGTACTGGATTCCTCCAGTAGAAATACATTTCGTAAAAGGACAATTATAAAAATTTCCGCTTAAATTCACTGAAAGGGATAAAAAAAAGATACTCTGGTACTTTTTGTATCTAGTGAGCTAATTACCATACTTTGGTACTTTTTAATGCTTAAAACTAACGATATGGTGAGCTGGATCCTCCAGTAGAGTAAAACATTTAGTAAAAGTTTAAGCTTAGAAATTTTCACTTTAAGGGGGTAAAAGAGGTTGAAAACTGTACTTTTTTTGGTACTTTTTATATATAAATATGTACTGAAACTTATGATTTAATATGTACGATTCACACACGAAATAAACATTTCTTGACAACAAAATTTTTGGAAATTCCAAATTAAAGGAGACAAAAGTAGTAAAAATTAGTACGTTGGTACTTTTTTTATACTTTTACTAAACAAATGACTAAAATCCATAAAAATTGGTGTTTACCACTTGAGAAAGCAACAAAGGAATAAAAATAGTACTTTGGTCCTTTTTTTATACTTTTACTAAACAAATGACTAAAATCCATAAAAATTGGTGTTAACGACTTGAGAAAGCAACAAAGGGATAAAAATAGTACTTTAGTACTTTTTTTATCTCTTTAACTAATGATCCCAGAAAAAATCGGGTATAATATTCCTCCAGTAAAAAAACATTTCGTAAAAAAACAACTTTAAAAAGTTTCCCTTAAATGCGATGAAAGTGATAAAAAAATGTACTTTGGTGCTTTTTATTTCTAGTGGGCTAATAAGCATAGAAACTTAAAAATAGTACAATGGTACTTTTTATAAAAAAATTTACTTTGGTACTTTTTGTATCTAGTAAGCTAATAGCTATAGAAACTTAACTTACCTCGGACAAATAGTACATTGGTACTTTTTGTATCTCCCTGATTATGGATGTCATAAACTGATCACCATATCTTTAGTGAGCTACTTACTTAATAAACTTCGAACAATTAGTACTTTGGTACTTTTTATATCTCCCTAACTAATGATGCCATAAACTAACGATTTGGTGAGCACGATCCTCCTGAAGAATAAAATATTTAGTAAAAGTTAAATTTTTGGAAAATTCACTTTAAGCATGCGCGGGTACAAGGGGGGGGAAAAAGGGGAAATTTCCCCCCCCAGACCAAATTTCGAAAAGAAAAAAAGGAAAAAAAAGGAAAAAAAAAAAAGAAGAAAAAAAGAAAGAAAAGGAAAGAAAAAGAAGGAAATTTTCTAAAAAAATCTCGAAGTCCAAAAATTTTTCATAGAAAAAAATCTGAAAATTTTAATAGGGAAAATTTTTAAATTTTTGAAGGAAAAAGTGAATTAATCTGAAAATTTTCTGTGAAAAATATCTGTCAATTTTATTATGAATTTTGGCATAAACAAATTACATAGAATATGCTTTTTTTGTATGGAAAAATTTTACAGGATCTTAATTTGGTTTATATAAAAATTGCTTGTCTTCTACATAGCAATAGGAAAAATATATTAAAATCTTAAAAATGTTGATAGTCGAACTTACATATGTAAAAAAATTTTAAAATTTTTTATTCTAAAGAATAAACTTTTTCTAAAGAACAAATTCACAGAATCTGAGAATTTATTTATTATGTGAAAAAGGTCTCAAAACTTATTTATAGGAAAAAGGTCGCAGAAGAATTGTTCTATTGGAAAAACATTTCAGAATTTCTGAATTTGAGACTTATTTTAATTAAAAAGGTCTCAGAATCTGAGTATTTTTTAAAAAGAAAAAGATCTCGAAGTCTGTGACTTTTTATTGTTGAAAAATGGCCTCAGAAGTTGTAACTTACGGAATCGGTAGAAGGTTGCAGAATCTGAGACTTTTCAACGGAAAAAAGGTCTTAGAATTTAAGACTTTTTTAAAAGAAATAACGTCTCAGAATCTCAAAAAAATGTCTCATAATCTCAGACTTTTTCTATAGGAAACAGGTCTCAGAATCTATGACCATTCTATAGGAAAAAGGTCGTAAAGTCTGAGGCATTTTCTATAGGAAAAACATTTCCGAATCTGGGACTTTTTCTTTAGGAAAGGGTCACAAAGCCTCAGATTCTGAGACATTTTTCGTAAAGAAGAAGTTTTATATTCTGAGGCATTTTCCCTAGAAAAAAAAAATCACGAAAAATGTCCCAAAATCTAATATTTTCTATATCACAAAATCCACCAGAAAACACATAAAAAATGCTATTTTCTGACCTTAGGTCTTTCGATTTTCTTTATATTAACGGTATGCATTCTCCATAAAGCTAATAAAACATATCCATTTTCAGTTTTTTTAATTTTAAAAAAATCGCGATTTTTTCGCGAATTTAATTTTCTTCAAAAATTTAAAAAATCAAAAAAGTATGTTAATTTGAAGAGCCATATCTGCTAAAGTATCAATCGGATTTCCACGATTCAAAAAGCATTTGATTCAAACGTTCGTCCTTTTTTATACCAATGCAATAAAAAAAAAGTTTTTCCAAAAAAAGTGCATTTTTGATGCAAATGCAATTTTTTGATGCATTTTTCAAAACTTTCTCCCCCTTCAATTTTTTTGAAACCTGCATAATTCGAAAATATGGCATTTTTTACACAAAATTGAGTACCGTTTTTTTTGTGACGGCGTTTCAAAAAATTTTCGTGATTTTTTTAAAACTACTTATTTGATTTTTTCCATACAAAAAATCAATTTAATATTTATTTTGCAATTTTATCAAAAAAGTATGTAACTTTAAAAAGCCATTTCTTCGAAAGTATCTATCGGATTTCTACGCCTCAAAAAGCATTCGATTCAACCGATTATCCGTTTTTATAACAATGCACTAACAAAAAATATTTTTAAAAAAAAATGCATTTTTGATGCAAATGCAATTTTTGGATGCATTTTTTAAAACTTTCTCCCCCTTCAATTTGTCTGAAACCTGCATAAATCGAAAATATAGAATTTTTTACATAAAATTGGGTAAATTTTTTTTTGTGACGGCGTTTCACAAAATTTTAGTGATTTTTTAAAAAATGCTTACGTAATTTTTCCTTAGACTAAAATTTTTTTTTGTTATTTTATGAATTTTATGAAAAAATTGTATGGAAAAACCAATAAGGTATTTTTAAAAAAATTACAAAATTTTTACGAAACTCCGTCACAAAAAAAGCTGTACGCAAATTTGTGTAAAAAATGCTATGTTTTCGATTTATGTAGGTTTAAAAAAAATTGAAGGGGGAGAAAGTTTAAAAAAATGCATCAAAAAAATGCATTTGCATCAAAAATGCACTTTTTTTTAAAAATATTTTTTTTTATTACGTTAATATAAAGTAAGACTATCGTCTGAATCGAATGCTTTTTGAATTGAAGAAATTCGATAGATACTTCCGAAGATATGGCTATTCAAAGTAGCATACTTTTTTGATTTTTTCAATTTTTGAAGAAAATTAAATTCGCGAAAAAATCGCGATTTTTTTTAAATATAAAAAACTGAAAATGGATATGTTTAATTGGCTCTATAGAGCACATGTGTACAAAAAATAAGATAAATTTGAAGACCCTCGGTCAGATTTTATAAAATCTTTGCTGGATTTCATGATATAGGAAAAAATTCTTCTATTAAAAAATTCTCAGATTTAGACTCTTCTTATGTATACGAAAAATTTACAATTTTCTTTTAAATTTCTTTTAAAAAGCTGAAAATTTTTCTATACGAAAATAGTCTCAGGTTCTAAGACATTTTTCTTAATGAAAAATTTTATATTCTGAGACATTTCCCCTATAAAAAATAATTTTTTTCACAAAAAATATCTCAACATGTGATGTTTTCCATATAGGGATAATTTCTTCTATTAAAAAATTATCTCCTTATGTATACGAAAAATATACAATTTTCTTTTAAAACAAATTAAAAAAAATTTATCTAAACGAAATATGATCATGAAAAACAAACCTCCTTCGGCAAAAACTTATAAATTTGATGATTTTATAGCTTTCCCATCACCTTTTTTTTGCAAAAAAAAACGTATCCCTTTTTTTAGCTCGACAACAAAGGTGAATTTATGATTTTTTTTTTGGAAGTAAAAAAATTTTCCCCCCCCAAACCCAAAAGCTGTACCCGCCACTGACTTTAAGGGAGTAAAAAAATTTTTGTTGGTACTTTTTAAAAATTTTAAATTTTTTGGTACTTTTTATACATATTTACTAAAAACTTACTTTTGATGCTTTGATATTTTTTGATACTTTTAATGAATAAATTACTAAACGCCTTAAAATTTTGTGTTTTTACTAAATAAATGACTAAACACCTTAAAATTTGATGTTTACGACCTAAGAAAGCAACATTTTTGGAAATTTATATTTAAAGGGATAAAAGTAGTACTTTGGTACTTTTGATATTTCTTTAACATATGATCCCAGAAACTTGCTATTTGGAGTACAGGATTCCCTTAGCAGAAAAACAATTTGTAACAGGACAATTTTAAGAATTCCAGCTAAATTCGGAGAAAGTGATAAGAAAATATATTTGGTACTTTATAATCTAGAGTAATTACCATAGAAACTTATATTACAAAGAGGTAAAAATGGTAATTTTTCTCCTTTACTATTGATTCCAGAAGCTTGTGACAAAACATTCTGCAAGAGGGAAATTTTAGAAAGTTACACTTTAAGGGAGGAAAATGTGAAAAACGGTACTTTGGTACTTTTTATACGTACTCAACTAATGATCCTAGAAGTTTAATTAACTTCGAAAGCAACATTTTTGGAAATTCCTTCCAGAAGCTTGGGAATTGGCGAGTAAAAATACATTTTGTACGAGGATAGTTTTGGAAATGTACACTATTAAGGAGAAAAAGTTTTAAAAAATGGTTCTTTGGTACTTTTTATATGTACTGAATATGTACAATTTACAACCAAAATAAACATTGCTTTTAAACAACATTTTTAGAAATTTGTATCTAAGGGGGCTAAAAAAGCTAAAAAATACTACTTTGGTACTTTTTATATCCACTGATAAAATCTTATAATGTATAATATTAAAAATAAATAATCTTTGATATATTTAACGGAATTTCATGACCTTAGAATGCAACAATTTTGGAAATTTATATTTTAGAGAGCAAAAAAGTAGTACTTTTTATATCTCTTCAACTAATTATCACAGAAACTTAAGATTTGACGAAGAGGATCCTTCAGAAAAGAACAAAAGAGTAAAAATAGTACTTTTTTTGGTACTTTTTAAATATACTGATCCCAGAAACTTAAGATTTAACAAGTAAGATTCGCAAACGAAATAATGAAGAATTCGAAGAAGGTTTAAAAAATGGTACTTAGGTACTTTTTATAACTGCTGAACATAAAATTTATTGTTTGATATGTGGGACAAAAAAGGGATAAAAATAGTACTTTGGTACTTTTTATATCTCTTCAACTAATGATCACAGAAACTTCAGATTTGACGAAGAGAATTCTTCAGTGAAGAACAAAAGGGGTTAAAATGGTACTTTTTTTAGTACTTTTTAGATTTACTAAACTAATGACCTTAGAATCTTAAGATTTGATATGTAAGATTCATAAAAGAAATAATGAAGAATTCCAGGATGGCTAAAAAATAGTACTTATGTACTTTTTATAACTACTGAATGTAAAATTAAACGTTTGATATGTTGAGGTGAACTTCGTGACCTTAGAAATCAACATTTTTGGAAATTTATATAACAAGGGGCAAAAAGGGATAAAAATAGTACTTTGGTACTTTTTATACCTCTTCAACTAATGATCACGAAACTTCAGATTTTAGGAAGAGTATACTTCAGTGACAAACATAAAGGGTAAAAATGGTACTTTTTTGTTCTTTTTAAATATTCTGAACTAATGACCCAAGAATCTTTAGATTTAACATGTAAGATTCATAAAAAAAATAATGAAGAATTCCAGGAAGGCTAAAAAAATAGTACTCAGGTACTTTTTATAACTACTGAACAAAAATTGTATGTCTGATATGTTGAGGAAAGTTTATGACCTTAAAAAGCAACATTTTTGGAAATTAATATTTTAAGGGGCAAAAAAGGGATAAAAATAATACTTTGGTACTTTTTATATCTCTTCAACCAACGATCACAGAAACTTCAGATTTGACGAAGAGGATCCTTCAGTGAAGAACATAAAGGGTAAAAATAGTACTTTTTTTTGGCATAAGAGTTAAAAATGGTACTTTTTTGGTACTTTTTGTATTTACAAAACTAATGAAACTTGAAACTTAAGATTTAACATGTAATATCCACAAACGAAATAATAAAGAATTTCAGGAAGGCTAAAAAAATAGTACTAAGGTACTTTTTATAAAATTTAATGTTTGATATATTAAGGGGAAGTTCATGACCTCAAAAAGCAACATTTTTTGAAATTTATATTTTAAGGTACAAAAAAGGGATACAAATAGTACTTTGGTACTTTTTATATCTCTTCAACTAATGATCACAGAAACTTTAGATTTGACGAATGAAGAACAGTGAAGAACAAAAGGGGTAAAAATGGTACTTTTTTTGGTACTTTTTATATTTACTAAACTAATGACCCTAGAAACTTAAGATTTTATAACTATTGAAAAAATAGCTATAAAATCTTAAAATGTTATGTTTGATAATTGTAAGGGAAGTTCACGACCTTAGAAAGCAAGATTTTAGGAAATTTTTATTTTAAGGGTGTAGAAAGGGGGAAAAACAGTACTTTGGTTTTTTCATATCTCTTCAACTAATAAAATTTCAACCAGAAATTTAAGATTTTGCGAACAGGACTCTCCAGTGAAGAACAAAAGGGAAAAACATGGTACTTTTTTTGGTACTTTTTATATTTTTTGAACTAATGACGCAAAAAGCTAAAGATTTGAAATGTACGTTTTACAAACAACATAATGAAGAAATACCGGTTGGGCTATATTAGTTGCTAATAAAGTAATTAATAACAATTGTTAAAATTTCTCTCAATAACAAACAAAATATAATAACTTTTACAATTATTACAAATGATTTTTTAAATTATTTTTTTGGGAACACCACCAGTCAAGCGTATGACCCTTTTATAACACCTTCATTACAAAATAAACTGTAAAAATTAAAAAAATAACAAAATCTCTATAGAACGAACTTTAAAAACAAATTTGTATAATTAACTAAAAACGAAAACAAAAATAAAAAAAAAAAAAAAAAAAATGGAAAAAGATCAAACAAATATAAATCTTTAACTTGTTTAAAACCAAAATTATTAAATGTTAAACCAACAAAAGCCACAAATATAATACCAGGTTAAATAAGTAAACCAGACATTAAACACAGCATGATTAATGAATTTTGGATTTTTTTTTGAACAATTTCTTATGGTGGTTATCTTTCATTTTTTTTTGGTAATATTTTTTTGGTAGCAAATTGTAGGTTTGAAGATGTTTTTTTTTTTTTATTAAGTAAAAGTTTTGATATTTGAATTTTCTTTAGATTTTTCTTCAAAATTTAAAATAGATCAAAGCAATGAGTTGATTTATTTCTTTTCTGAAATTTAGGTCAAATGTCTGAGAATTTTCAAAACACATTTTAACAAAAATTTATTCAAAAATGTAAATTCCTGCATTAATATGCATGAGCCAGATTAAAGAATACTTAATTAAGTTTTTTTGATTTTCTTAAACTTAATTAGAGTTTTATTATTTTTTTGAAAAAAAAGACACCCTGTGGGTTTTTTTTCTAACTGAAAAGGCCAAAACTGAATTAAATATTAATTGAGTTAATAATAACGTAATTTTTTTTAAAGAAAATTTTAATATCGATATCAAAATTTATTATAAAAAAATTACTCCATTACACAGAGGAAAGAAATGTGTTGTTTTCATTTTTAATTAAAAATTTTGTCATATTGACAAAAAAAATTAATTGAATTGACAACGAAAATAATTGTCAACAACACAATTTGTCAATATAATTAAATTGCCTATTATTATGACAATATTACACAGAAAAATGTCTTGTTGGCTCGTTTTCAATAAAATTTTTTGTCAGGTTGACAAAAAAGTTAGTTGTATTGAAAAAATAACTGTTTTTTATCTAACAATACAATTGTCAATATAATTAATTTTTTTTGTATGACGATTTAATTGAAAATGAGCGAAAAATGCAAACAAAATTAATTTTGTGAATTAAGTTAATGAAATTAATGTGTTGCAAACCTGCTTACTTGAAAGCACTTACTTTTTTATCCTTAAACAAAAATCAAAACATATTTATTTTTTAAAGAAAATTTTGTTATCAAAAAAAAAAATTATTGCATTACACAGAAAAAAATTGTGTTTTTGGCTCAATTTTAATTGACATTTTGTCATATTGACAAAAAAAAGTTAATTGAATGGACAATGAAAATAATTGTCAACAACACAATTTGTTAATATAAATAAATTGCAATTTGTTAATATAAATTATAATACAGAAAAATGTGTTGTTGGCTTGTTTTAAACTAAAGTTTTGTTATATTGACAAAATATTCATATTTAACAACACAATTTTTTCAATACAATTAAATTTCTTGTAAATATGACAACATTACACAGAAAAATGTGTTGTTGACTTGTTTTCAATTAAAAGTTTCTTATGTTGACAAAGAAGTTAATTGTGTTGACAAAAAGAACGTTTTTCTTTAACAATACAATTTGTCAATATTATTAAATATTCAAATTTTAATGTATTGCAAACCTACTTACTTGGAAGCACTTACTTTTTTATCCTTCAACAAAAATCAAAACATATTTATTTTTTAAAGAAAATTTTGTTATCGATAAAAAACAAAATTATAAAAAATTATTACATTACACAAAAAAAAATGTGTTTTTGGCTCATTTTTAATTAAAATTTTTGTTATATTAACAAAAAAAGTTAATTGAATTGACAACGAAAATAATTGTCAACAACACAATTTGTCAAAAAATCAAATTGCTTGTTCTTATGACAACATTATACAGAAAAATGTGTTGTTGGCTTGTTTTTAACTAAAGTTTAGTTATATTGCCAACATATTAACATTTAACAACACAATTTGTCAATACAATTAAATTTCTTGTAAATATGACAACATTACACAGAAAAATGTGTTGTTGGCTCGTTGTAAATTAATATTTTGTCATGTTGACAAAAAAAAAGTTAATTGTATTGACAAAAATAACTGTTTTCTATTTAACAATTTGTCAATATAATTATATATTCAAATTTTAATGTATTGCAAACCTACTTACTTGGAAGCACTTACTTTTTTATCCTTCAACAAAAATCAAAACATATTTATTTTTTAAGGAAAATATTGTTATCGTTAAAAAAAAAATATAAAAAATGATTGCATTACACAGAAAAAATTGTGTTTTTACCTCATTTTTATAAACATTTTGTCATATTGACAAAAAATTATTTGAAATGACAAAGTAAATAATTGTCAACAACACAATTTGTCAATATAAATAAATTGCTTGTAATTATGACAATATAATACAGAAAAATGTGTTGTTGGCTGGTTTTTTACAATTAAATTTTTGTTATGTTAACAAAAAAGTTAATTGTATTGACAAAAAATAACAGTTTTTTCTTTAACAATACAATTTGCCAATACAATTAAATTGTTTGTTAGTATGACAACGATTTAATGAAAAAAGAGCCAAAAATACAAAAAAAAATAATTTGTTACAAACCTGCTAACTTGGAAGCATGTACTTTTTAATCCTTAATTAAAAATCAAAACATATTTATTATTTAAAGAAAATTTAGTTATCGACAAAAAAAATTATTCCATTACGCAGAAAAAAAATTATGTTTTTTGCTCATTTTTAAATAAAATGTTGTAATATTGACAAAAAAAGTTAATTGAATTGACAAAGAAAATAATTGTCAACCACACAATTTGTCAATACAATTAAATTGTTTGTTATTATGACAATACTATACAGAAATATGCTTTAATGTCTCTTTTTCAATTAAAGTTTTGTCATATTGACAAAAAATATAATTATTCTTTTATTCAACAACACAATCTGTCTATACAATTAAACTGTTTATTAATTGAAAATGATCTTAAAATATAAAAAAAAAAAATCTGTATTACAAACCTGCTTACTTGGAAGCACTTACTTGTTTCTCCTTACTTAAAAATCAAAAACATCTTTTTTTTTATTAACATTTACACTAAAATATTTTTTATTTATTTTTTTTAATTTATTTGTTGATTTTTTTACACTTTTTCTTTTCTTCTGGGTTTAGTTTAGTTTATTTAAATTATTTTTTTTTTTTTTTGTTTTTATAGACACAGACACACACAAAAAATTTTAAGAACAGCTTAGAGCATGGAAGTTTAAATTAAATTATTTTATTTTAATTTTTTTTTTGTATTTAGTGTTTTTAATTTTTATTGTTGTTAATTGTATATTTAATAGTTAGTTTTTTTTTTTGGTTTTTAGTAAAAGGTAAATTACAATTAAGGCGATTGGCTACATACGAAAGTTTTTTTAAATGACCAGAAGTTAAATGTTGTAAAATTAAAAAAAAAAAAATGGAAACAAATTCGTAAAAGCTAAATTTAAGGGCAAACACGATTTTAAACAAAAAGTACTTTGGTACTTTTTCTATCTATTAAACTAATTACCCTAGAAACTTAAGATTTAATATGTACGATTCACAAACGAAGTAAAAATTCCATAAAAGATAAATTTCAGTAAGTTTACATTTTAAAAATAACAAGTGAGAGTGTTAAATTCGGCTGTGCCGAATCTATTATACCCTCCAACATGTAAAAAAATTAAAAAAAATTTTTGACAGGGGCTTTGTTTTAAGGGGAGGGGCACGGTAGGGGGAGGGGTCGGTGATCTGGGTGACTCCTTGGCCCTCACGGTATATCTTTACAAGTCTATTTGTGTCTGCTTTGTGCACTTAAGTATTATAGTTTTATAATTATTTTAATTATTTTTTTATCCACGCCCTTAAAAGAGGGGCGGGGCAAAAAAAGCAAAATTTTATGTGTGTGAAGATAAATACGTATATAACTAGCAAAGACACAAACCATTTATTTTCACACATTTTTTCGGCGCAGTCCTTAATAATGCTTTTTCTTTATAAAATGATTTGTTGTTGCGACTAGAACCACTTTTATGGACATAAGTGTTTCAAAAGGTACTCCTCGAATTAATCACACTGTTTAACTATTTTTCCTCTACATTTCTAGAGAGGATTTGGTCCACTGTGAGCAAACGGAAAGACCTGCATCAATAAAATTTATAGGAATTATTACTTTTGGACTCTACTACGATTCCTCATTCACAGAATATTTAAAATCCTTTTTGGGCTTTGGTTATTCCATTTTTTGTGACCTAAAATTTCTGGAGAGGATTAGGCCCACTGTAAGCAAACGGAAAGACCTGCGCCAATAAAATTTATAGGAATTACTTCTATTGGACTCTACTATGATTCCTCATTCACGGAATATTTAAAATCCTTTTTGGGCCTTGGTTAATCCATTTTTTGTGCCTTTAAATTTCTTGAGAGGATCAGGCCCACTGTGAGCAAACGGAAAGACCTGCGTCAATAAAATTTATCGAAATTACTTCTATTGGACTCTACTACGATTCCTCATTCACAGAATATTTAAAATCCTTTTTGGGCTGTGGTTATTCCATTTTTTGTGACCTAAAATTTCTGGAGAGGATTTGGCCCACTGTAAGCAAACGGAAAGACCTGCGCCAATAAAATTTATAGGAATTACTTCTATTGGACTCTACTATGATTCCTCATTCACAGAATATTTAAAATCCTTTTTGGGCCTTGGTTAATCCATTTTTTGTGCCTTTAAATTTCTTGAGAGGATCAGGCCCACTGTGAGCAAACGGAAAGACCTGCGTCAATAAAATTTATAGGAATTACTTCTATTGGACTCTACTACGATTCCTCATTCACAGAATATTTAAAATCCTTTTTGGGCTTTGGTTATTCCATTTTTTGTGACCTAAAATTTCTGGAGAGGATTAGGCCCACTGTAAGCAAACGGAAAGACCTGCGCCAATAAAATTTATAGGAATTACTTCTATTGGACTCTACTACGATTCCTCATTCACAGAATATTTAAAATCCTTTTTGGGCTTTGGTTATTCCATTTTTTGTGACCTAAAATTTCTGGAGAGGATTAGGCCCACTGTAAGCAAACGGAAAGACCTGCGCCAATAAAATTTATAGGAATTACTTCTATTGGACTCTACTACGATTCCTTATCACAGAATATTTAAAATCCTTTTTGGGCTTTGGTTATTCCATTTTTTGTGACTTCAAATTTCTGGAGAGGATTGGGCCCACTGTAAGCAAACGGAAAGACCTGCGCCAATAAAATTTATAGGAATTACTTCTATTGGACTCTACTACGATTCCTCATTCACAGAATATTTAAAATCCTTTTTGGGCTTTGGTTATTCCATTTTTTGTGACTTCAAATTTCTGGAGAGGATTGGGCCCACTGTAAGCAAACGGAAAGACCTGCGCCAATAAAATTTATAGGAATTACTTCTATTGGACTCTACTACGATTCCTCATTCACTGAATATTTAAAATCCTTTTTTGGCTTTGGTTATTCCATTTTTTGTGACTTAAAATTTCTGGAGAGGATTAGGCCCACTGTAAGCAAACGGAAAGACCTGCGCCAATAAAATTTATAGGAATTACTTCTATTGGACTCTAATACGATTCCTCATTCAAAGAATATTTAAAATCCTTTTTGGGCCTTGGTTAATCCATTTTTTGTGCCTTTAAATTTCTTGAGAGGATTTGGCCCACTGTAAGCAAACGGAAAGACCTGCGTCAATAAAATTTATAGGAATTACTTCTGTTGGACTCTACTACGATTCCTCATTCACAGAATATTTAAAATCCTTTTTGGGCTTTGGTCGTTGCATTTTTTGTGCTTTACATTTTCATTTTTTGGAACTTTACTTTTCTGGAGAGGATTTGGTCCACTGTGAGCAAACGGAAAGACCTGCGTCAATAAAATTTATAGGAATTATTACTTTTGGACTCTAATACGATTCCTCATTCCCAGAATATTTAAAATCCTTTTTGGGCTTTGGTTATTCCATTTTTTGTGACTTAAAATTTCTGGAGAGGATTAGGCCCACTGTAAGCAAACGGAAAGACCTGCGCCAATAAAATTTATAGGAATTACTTCTATTGGACTCTACTATGATTCCTCATTCACAGAATATTCAAAATCCTTTTTGGGCTTTGGTTATTCCATTTTTTGTGACTTAAAATTTCTTGAGAGGATTTGGCCCACAGTAAGCAAACGGAAAGACCTGCGTCAATAAAATTTATAGGAATTACTTCTATTGGACTCTACTACGATTCCTCATTCACAGAATATTTAAAATCCTTTTTGGGCTTTGGTTATTCCATTTTTTGTGACTTAAAATTTCTGGAGAGGATTTGGCCCACAGTAAGCAAACGGAAAGACCTGCGTCAATAAAATTTATAGGAATTACTTCTATTGGACTCTACTACGATTCCTCATTCACAGAATATTTAAAATCCTTTTTGGGCTTTGGTCGTTGCATTTTTTGTGCTTTACATTTACATTTTTTGGAACTTTACTTTTCTGGAGAGGATTAGGCCCACTGTAAGCAAACGGAAAGACCTGCGCCAATAAAATTTATACGAATTACTTCTATTGGACTCTACTACGATTCCTCATTCACAGAATATTTAAAATCCTTTCTGGGCTTTGGTTATTCCATTTTTTTTGACTTAAAATTTCTGGAGAGGATTTGGCCCACAGTAAGCAAACGGAAAGACCTGCGTCAATAAAATTTATAGGAATTACTTCTATTGGACTCTACTACAATTCCTCATTCACAGAATATTTAAAATCCTTTTTGGGCTTTGGTTATTCCATTTTTTGTGACTTAAAATTTCTGGAGAGGATTAGGCCCACTGTAAGCAAACGGAAAGACCTGCGCCAATAAAATTTATAGGAATTACTAATATTGGTCTCCACTATGATTCCTCATTCACAGAATATTTCAAATCCTTTTTGGGCCTTGGTTAATCCATTTCTTGTGCCTTTAAATTTCTTGAGAGGATTTGGCCCACTGTAAGCAAACGGAAAGACCTGCGTCAATAAAATTTATAGGAATTACTTCTATTGGACTCTACTACGATTCCTCATTCAAAGAATATTTAAAATCCTTTTTGGGCTTTGGTCGTTGCATATTTTGTGCTTTACATTTACATTTTTTGGAACTTTACTTTTCTGGAGAGGATTTGGTCCACTGTGAGCAAACGGAAAGACCTGCGTCAATAAAGTTTATAGGAATTACTTCTATTGGACTCTACTACAACTCCACACTCACAGAATATTTAAAATCCTTTTTAGGCTTTGGTTATTCCATTTTTTGTGACTTAAAATTTCTGGAGAGGATTAGGCCCACTGTAAGTAAACGGAAAGACCTGCGTCAATAAAATTTATAGGAATTACTTCTATTGGACTCTACTACGATTCCTCATTCAAAGAATATTTAAAATCCTTTTTGGGCTTTGGTTATTCCATTTTATGTGACTTAAAATTTCTGGAGAGGATTAGGCCCACTGTAAGCAAACGGAAAGACCTGCGCCAATAAAATTTATAGGAATTACTTCTATTGGACTCTACTACGATTCCTCATTCACAGAATATTTAAAATCCTTTTTGGGCCTTGGTTAATCCATTTTTTGTGCCTTTAAATTTCTTGAGAGGATCAGGCCCACTGTGAGCAAACTGAAAGACCTGCGTCAATAAAATTTATAGGAGTTACTTCTATTGGACTCTACTACGATTCCTCATTCACAGAATATTTAAAATCCTTTTTGGGCCTTGGTTAATCCATTTTTTGTGCCTTTAAATTTCTTGAGAGGATCAGGCCCACTGTGAGCAAACGGAAAGACCTGCGTCAATAAAATTTATAGGAATTACTTCTATTGGACTCTACTACGATTCCTCATTCACAGAATATTTAAAATCCTTTTTGGGCTGTGGTTATTCCATTTTTTGTGACCTAAAATTTCTGGAGAGGATTAGGCCCACTGTAAGCAAACGGAAAGACCTGCGCCAATAAAGTTTATAGGAATTACTTCTATTGGACTCTACTATGATTCCTCATTCACAGAATATTTAAAATCCTTTTTGGGCCTTGGTTAATCCATTTTTGGTGCCTTTAAATTTCTTGAGAGGATCAGGCCCACTGTGAGCAAACGGAAAGACCTGCGTCAATAAAATTTATAGGAATTACTTCTATTGGACTCTACTACGATTCCTCATTCACAGAATATTTAAAATCCTTTTTGGGCTTTGGTTATTCCATTTTTTGTGACTTCAAATTTCTGGAGAGGATTGGGCCCACTGTATGCAAACGGAAAGACCTGCGCCAATAAAATTTATAGGAATTACTTCTATTGGACTCTACTACGATTCCTCATTCACAGAATATTTAAAATCCTTTTTGGGCTTTGGTTATTCCATTTTTTGTGACTTCAAAAAAAAGGCACAAAAAATGGATTAACCAAGGCCCAAAAAGGATTTTAAATATTCTGTGAATGAGGAATCATAGTAGAGTCCAATAGAAGTAATTCCTATAAATTTTATTGGCGCAGGTCTTTCCGTTTGCTTACAGTGGGCCTAATCCTCTCCAGAAATTTTAGGTCACAAAAAATGGAAAACCCAAGGCCCAAAAAGGATTTTAAATATTCTGTGAATGAGGAATCGTAGTAGAGTCCAATAGAAGTAATTCCTATAAATTTTATTGAGGCAGGTCTTTCCGTTTGCTCACAGTGGGCCTGATCCTCTCAAGAAATTTAAAGGCACAAAAAATGGATTAACCAAGGCCCAAAAAGGATTTTAAATATTCTGTGAATGAGGAATCGTAGTAGAGTCCAATAGAAGTAATTCTTATAAATTTTATTGGCGCAGGTCTTTCCGTTTGCTTACAGTGGGCCTAATCCTCTCCAGAAATTTTAGGTCACAAAAAATGGAATAACCAAAGCCCAAAAAGGATTTTAAATATTCTGTGAATGAGGAATCGTAGTAGAGTCCAATAGAAGTAATTCCTATAAATTTTATTGACGCAGGTCTTTCCGTTTGCTCACAGTGGGCCTGATCCTCTCAAGAAATTTAAAGGCACAAAAAATGGATTAACCAAGGCCCAAAAAGGATTTTAAATATTCTGTGAATGAGGAATCATAGTAGAGTCCAATAGAAGTAATTCCTATAAATTTTATTGGCGCAGGTCTTTCCGTTTGCTTACAGTGGGCCAAATCCTCTCCAGAAATTTTAGGTCACAAAAAATGGAATAACCACAGCCCAAAAAGGATTTTAAATATTCTGTGAATGAGGAATCGTAGTAGAGTCCAATAGAAGTAATTTCGATAAATTTTATTGACGCAGGTCTTTCCGTTTGCTCACAGTGGGCCTGATCCTCTCAAGAAATTTAAAGGCACAAAAAATGGATTAACCAAGGCCCAAAAAGGATTTTAAATATTCTGTGAATGAGGAATCGTAGTAGAGTCCAATAGAAGTAATTCTTATAAATTTTATTGGCGCAGGTCTTTCCGTTTGCTTACAGTGGGCCTAATCCTCTCCAGAAATTTTAGGTCACAAAAAATGGAATAACCAAAGCCCAAAAAGGATTTTAAATATTCTGTGAATGAGGAATCGTAGTAGAGTCCAATAGAAGTAATTCCTATAAATTTTATTGACTCAGGTCTTTCCGTTTGCTTACTGTGGGCCAAATCCTCTCCAGAAATTTTAAGTCAAAAAAAATGGAATAACCAAAGCCCAAAAAGGATTTTAAATATTCTGTGAATGAGGAATCGTAGTAGAGTCCAATAGAAGTAATTCCTATAAATTTTATTGGCGCAGGTCTTTTTGTTTGCTTACAGTGGGCCTAATCCTCTCCAGAAAAGTAAAGTTCCAAAAAATGTAAATGTAAAGCACAAAAAATGCAACGACCAAAGCCCAAAAAGGATTTTAAATATTCTGTGAATGAGGAATCGTAGTAGAGTCCAATAGAAGTAATTCCTATAAATTTTATTGACGCAGGTCTTTCCGTTTGCTTACTGTGGGCCAAATCCTCTCCAGAAATTTTAAGTCACAAAAAATGGAATAACCAAAGCCCCAAAAGGATTTTAAATATTCTGTGAATGAGGAATCGTAGTAGAGTCCAATAGAAGTAATTCCTATAAATTTTATTGGCGCAGGTCTTTCCGTTTGCTTACTGTGGGCCAAATCCTCTCCAGAAATTTTAAGTCACAAAAAATGGAATAACCAAAGCCCAAAAAGGATTTTAAATATTCTTTGAATGAGGAATCGTAGTAGAGTCCAATAGAAGTAATTCCTATAAATTTTATTGACGCAGGTCTTTCCGTTAGCTCACAGTGGGCCTGATCCTCTCAAGAAATTTAAAGGCACCAAAAATGGATTAACCAAGGCCCAAAAAGGATTTTAAATATTCTGTGAATGAGGAATCATAGTAGAGTCCAATAGAAGTAATTCCTATAAATTTTATTGGCGCAGGTCTTTCCGTTTGCTTACAGTGGGCCTAATCCTCTCCAGAAAAGTAAAGTTCCAAAAAATGTAAATGTAAAGCACAAAAAATGCAACGACCAAAGCCCAAAAAGGATTTTAAATATTCTGTGAATGAGGAATCGTAGTAGAGTCCAATAGAAGTAATTCCTATAAATTTTATTGGCGCAGGTCTTTCCGTTTGCTTACTGTGGGCCAAATCCTCTCCAGAAATTTTAAGTCACAAAAAATGGAATAACCAAAGCCCAAAAAGGATTTTAAATATTCTGTGAATGAGGAATCGTAGTAGAGTCCAATAGAAGTAATTATTATAAATTTTATTGACGCAGGTCTTTCCGTTTGCTCACAGTGGTTCTGATCCTCTCAAGAAATTTAAAGGCACCAAAAATGGATTAACCAAGGCCCAAAAAGGATTTTAAATATTCTGTGAATGAGGAATCATAGTAGAGTCCAATAGAAGTAATTCCTATAAATTTTATTGGCGCAGGTCTTTCCGTTTGCTTACAGTGGGCCTAATCCTCTCCAGAAATTTTAAGTCACAAAAAATGGAATAACCAAAGCCCAAAAAGGATTTTAAATATTCTGGGAATGAGGAATCGTAGTAGAGTCCAAAAGTAATAATTCCTTTAAATATTATTGACGCAGGTCTTTCCGTTTGCTCACAGTGGACCAAATCCTCTCCAGAAATTTGAAGTCACAAAAAATGGAATAACCAAAGCCCAAAAAGGATTTTAAATATTCTGTGAATGAGGAATCGTAGTAGAGTCCAATAGAAGTAATTCCTATAAATTTTATTGACGCAGGTCTTTCCGTTTTCTCACAGTGGGCCAGATCCTCTCAAGAAATTTAAAGGCACAAAAAATGGATTAACCAAGGCCCAAAAAGGATTTTAAATATTCTGTGAATGAGGAATCATAGTAGAGTCCAATAGAAGTAATTCCTATAAATTTTATTGGCGCAGGTCTTTCCGTTTGCTTACAGTGGGCCTAATCCTCTCCAGAAATTTTAGGTCACAAAAAATGGAATAACCAAAGCCCAAAAAGGATTTTAAATATTCTGTGAATGAGGAATCGTAGTAGAGTGCAAAAGTAATAATTCCTATAAATTTTATTGATGCAGGTCTTTCCGTTTGCTCACAGTGGACCAAATCCTCTCTAGAAATGTAGAGGAAAAATAGTTAAACAGTGTGATTAATTCGAGGAGTACCTTTAGAAACACTTATGTCCATAAAAGTGGTTCTAGTCGCAACAACAAATCATTTTATAAAGAAAAAGCATTATTAAGGACTGCGCCGAAAAAATTTGTGAAAATAAATGGTTTGTGTCTTTGCTAGTTATATACGTATTTATCTTCACACACATCAAAATTTTTTATTCCCCGGGATCCAAGCGCAGGACTTTAAACTTCTACGAACATAAAAATGTCTCATTTGGTTCACAAAAATACAAAAAAACGTCCAAAAAATTAGCATTTTTAAGAGGTTGGTTTAGTTCTTCAAGGGGGAACTTTTTCCCCCCTGGTCCGATTTGGCCCATTTCCGAACTTAACCTGCCTATGACCATAAGACATATTTATGCCAAACTTGAGGGTTCTAGCTCTTTTATTTTGGACTGCATCGTGTTAACTACAGACGGACGGACGGACGGACGGACAGACGGACGGACGGACGGACATCGCTAGAATGTCTTAGAATCGATCACTGATCAATAATATATATACTTTATGGGGTCCCCGACCGATATTTCGATGCGTTACACACGGAATGACAAAGTGAGTATACCCCCATACTGTAGTTGGAGGGTATAAAAAGGGTAAAAATTAGTACTTTGGGAAAATTTTATGAAAACAAATTCGAAAAAGGAAAATATAAGGGCAAAAACGGTTAAATAAACGGTACTTTGGTACTTTAGTACTTTTTCTATCTAGTAAATTCATTTCCCATGAAACTTAAGATTTAATATGTACGATTCACATACGAAATAAACATTCCTTAAAAGCTAAATTTTAGGAAGTTTACATTTAAAAAATAAAACGGGTAAAAATTAGTACCTTCGTACTTTTTCTACAAATTAAACAAATGACTAAATAATCTCAAAAATTATTGTATGTTATTCTCAAAGAAAGTTTATGACTTAAGAAAGCAACATTTTTGGAAATTAATATTTTAAGGGATAAAAATAGTATTTTGGTACTTTTTTATATCTTTTTTACTAATGATACCAAAAACTTGTAATTTGGAGTGTAGAGGAATTTTTTTGCAAATTAATATATTTAAGCGATAAAAATAATACCTTGGTACTGTTAGGATTTAAAAAAAATGCAAAAAGTGTAAAAATTAGTACTTTGGTACTTTTTATAACAACTAAACAATTGGCTATAAAATCTAAATATTTGGTGTTTGATACTCTCAAAGAACGAAACAAAGCAAAACAAATTGTAAATTTTATGCGCTTTACGACCTTAGAAAGCAACAAATTTTATAAATTTATATTTTTAGGGATAAAAATGGTACATTGGTAGTTTTTGTATCATTGGTACATTGGTACTTTTTGTATCTCCTTACCTAATTACGTCAGATTATCGAATTTTGAAGAAATAAAAATGGTACTTTGGAACTTTTGACATCTCCATAACTAATGATGGCAGCAACTTGCATTTTGAAGTGTAGGATCCTCTTATAAAGAAAAACTTTTCGTAAACAGAAAATGTTTGTAAATTTCCGCTTTAAGAGGGTATATGATCCTCTAGTAAATAAACATTTCATAAAAGGACAATTTTACCTTGGTACTTTTTTTATCTACTGAACTAATTACCCTAGAAACGTAAGATTTTATATACACGATTCAGAAACGAAATTGCAAATTTTGAAAATTTACATTAAAATAGGCAAAAAGGGTAAAAATTAGTACATTTGTACTTTTTATAACTACTAAACAAATGACTAAAAAATCTTATATTTTTTTGTTTGACATTTTCAAATATAGTTTTTGACCTTAAATAGCAACATTTTTGGAAAATTTAATTTTAAGGGATATAAATAGTACTTTGGTACTTTTTGTATCCCCATAACTAATAATGCCAGAAACTTGCAATTTGTTGTAAAGGATCCTCCAGTTGACAAAATATTTCGAAAAAAAAACAATTTGGGAAATTTCCACTTAAAAAGCAAAAACGGATAAAAAATAGTACCTTGGTACTTTTTATATATCCTTCAAAAATGACGCAAGAAACTTGCAGTTTAGTGTGTAAGATCCTCTAGTAAAACAACTTTACGTAAAAGAGCAGTTTTAGAAATTTCCTCTTTATTACTAAACAATTGACTATAAAATCTTAAAATTTTGTGTTAGATATTCTCAAAAAATTTGTATAGCCTTAAAAGCAACTTTTTTGAAAATTTTTATTTTAAGGGATAATAATAGTACTTTAGTACTTTTTTATATTTATAATAATTCTGAAACCTTGCGATTTGGCGTACAGGATCTTTAAGTAGAAAATACAATTCTTTAAAGGAAAATTTTGAAATTTTCACTTTGAGGGCAAAAATGGGGTAAAAAGAGTACTTTGGTACTTTTTATATCCCCAAACTAATAATTACAGAAACTTACATTCTATATTTACTAAACGAATGACCATAGAAACTATAGTTTTATTATGGCTTGTAGGATCTCTATAGAAAAAGAACCTTTTGTAAAAGAAAAATTTTTGAAATTTTCAATTAAAGGAAAAAAAAAGTAAAAATAGTACTGTGGTACTTTTTAAATCTACTGATATAATTAACCGTAGAAACTTAAGATTTATTATATAAGTCTCTCACACGAAATTAACATCCCATGCAAAAATGGATTAGATCTTATCTGATCTGTTTGTATACATTTATATACGATCGTATCTGATTGCATATCATTATATCTAAAACGGCCAAAATCGAGATCTAATTATTTATATTTCGAAATTGGTCAAGATTACCACAAATTTGACATTTAATTAAATCTGCTCATATACAATTATATATACATCAGATGTAATCATATATTATCAGATCAAACCAGATCAGATAAGATCAAATCGATTTTCACACGGTTTTCATTGAAAAATAGAAAAAAAAATTGTAAAAATTAGTACTTTGGTACATTTTATAACTACTGAAAAAATGAAATATATGATTACATTTTTAAGTGTAGGATTTTATGCTATAAAACCTTTCAAAAGAGGACAATGTGAAAATTTCATTGAAAAACAAGAAAAAACGTAAAAATTAGTACATTTTTGGTACATTTGATAGCTACTGAAAAAATTAATGAATGTTTACAATCTGGAGTGTAGAATTTTATATTATAAAACCTTTCAAAAAAGGACATTGTGAAAATTTCCACTTGAAATAATATCCACTTGAAGAGGTTAAAAAAAATTACTTTGGTACTTTTTTTAGTCATTAAAAACAAAATAAAAATTTAAAATCTTTATACTTAAAAACAGATAAAAAGGGTAAAATTTCTATTTTAGTACTTTTCATAACTCTGAACAAATGAACAGTTCTAAAAATAGCAACTTTCTATGCGGCTTCTTATTTAGTATGTATTTTTATCAAGAGTTCTAAATAAAGTACCTTTTAATAAAAAGTACCTACCACTGATAGTTTCTTTCTCTAAAAATATAAATTTTTACCCCAGTCAGGAATTGAACCACGGATATTTTGTTTATCATATTTATACCATTAACACAGGCTGGTTGTCACTTTAGATATCACAGCCACCACATTGTTAGAATATGCATATTAAATCGTTTAGTACTACTTTTATAACTACTGAACAAACGAACAGTTCTAAAAACTGCACATTTTAATGCGCATTTTTATTTAGTGCTGTGGTTAACTTATTAATTCTTTTAGTACTACTTTTATAACTACTGAACAAACGAACAGTTCTAAAAATAGCACATTTTAATGCGCATTTTTATTTAGTACGTATTTTTTTATTAATAGTTCTAAATAAATTATCTTTTAATGAAAAGAACCTACCACAGCAGTTTCTTTCTTTGCAGTGGTCCTACTTATTACTTTTTATAACTACTGCAGAAACAAAGAGTTCTAAAAATAGCAAATTTCTATATGGCTTCTTATTTAGTACGTATTTTTGTCAAGAGTTCTAAATATGGTCCCTTTTAATGAAAATTACCAACCACAGAAAGTTTGTTTTTTATCAGTGGTCCAAAAAAAAACAATTTTGTTTCGGGACCGCACTCATTTTTAAGGTACTAAAATGAAGCTTCTTTTAATCAACAGTACTAAAAATATATAAATTTTTATAAGGATTTCTAAAAGTAACACCTTTATATTAAGAGTAGGTACTAAAAATAGCATTTTTTCATTTAGGTGTTCTTTTTTTTGATAAATTTCTAAAAAATATCATCTCGTGTTCAGCGTGTTCCAAAAAACACACTTTTTTTAAATGTACTAAAAATACAATTTAAGGATTTCTAAAAGTAACACCATTATATTAAGATATATTATACTAAAAATAGCATTTTTCTCGTTTAGGGGTCCTTTTTTAATAAATTTCTGAAAAACATCATCTCGTTTTCAGCCTGTTCTAAAAAAACAAGTTTTTTAAAATGTACTAAATATGTAATTTTTCTAAATTACTTTAAATAAATATTATATTAGAACTTTTCATACATAGAAGAGTGCTAAAAAAAGTTTTTGAAAGTGGTACTTTTTTATAGAGCAGTTTTTTATAGGAGTACTAAAAACATCCCCATTCTTTTTAAAGTACCAAAAATAAATATTTTTAAAAAATAGTAGTAGTAACATTTTATGAAGTTTTAAATATATTATTAAAGCCATTTTATACAGATTTGTACTTTTTATAAGAGTACTTTCTAGAAGAGTACTAAAAACTTTTTTTTTAAAATGGTACTTTTTTATGGGGCACTTTTTTTATAAGAGTACTAAAAAATATCCCTTATCTTAAAAGTATCAAAAATAAATATTTTCCCAAAAATAGTACCTTTTTATGTAGTTACTTAATTTAGTACATAATTTTAATCAACAGTTCTAAATAAAGTAGCATTTTAAGAAAACGTTTCTTGCAGATGGCTTCTATCTTAAAATATTAATGTTGTTTATGGAATTCCATATTTTTAAAGGTACTAAAAAATTTCGTACTTAATTTAGTACATAATTTTCATCAAGAGTTCTAAATATTGTACCATTTTTTGAAAACGTGCCTTACTGATGGCTTCTATCTTAAAATATCAATATTGTTTTTGGAACCCCATATTTTTAAAGGTACTAAAAAAACGAGCTTCTATCTTTGAGTAGTACTAAAAATAAAATCTTTTTCATTTTGTAGCCGGTCGCCGTAACTAAAGTTTACCTCTCTCGGGAGAAAATTATGTTTAAGTTATTATTATGTTTTTTTTTTTAATTCTTTTGGCAGCATTCTCTTTTTTTAAATAATGTTTTTTTTTTTACTAAATAGTATGTATTTAATTATTATTTTTTGTAGGAAAACAGGAAAAAAAAGAATACCACTATACCAAAACAGTTATTGTTAGTAATTTTCAGTTTGTTTTTTTATTTTTTCTATGTTTTCTAATCGTTTTTTTTTTCCAATACAAAGTATGTCTGAGTTTTGATTTGGTTTTGTAACTAAACTTAAGAATTTTTGGGATTTTTTTTATATTTTGTTTCTTTTTTTTAGAAAAAAATAACTTAATATTTAATTTATTTTTTTTTTTTTTATTAATAAAAATTTTGTTTATTTTATTTTTTAATTTTTGACTAAAAACTATGATAGAATTTAAGAATTTTACAAAAAAAAAAAATAATATAAATTAGTTTAATTCAATTCACTACTTATTCAATTTTTTTTTTGTTGTACATAAAATTAATTTAATTTATGTCATGCTAATTTTTTGTTTTTAAATTTTTTCATATTAAAATTTTCTGCTTTTTTAATGAAATTTTTTTTATTTTTTCAAATTTATTTTTTTAATTTTTTCCCGGTGAAAAATGTTCTTACAGTATCATAAATGCCAGATAAGTTTTTATGTGAGCAGATATGAATAAATGCAATCCAATACAAATCTTTAAATTGGGAAATGTGCAGTATGCAGAGTATTTGACCACTTATACAGTGGCTCACACCGTAAGTTGTGCAGTTTGTTTCGCTACAACGTTTGTTATAACTAGTTCTCAAGTAGGTTGACAATATTAAAAATTATTTGCAATTAAATGGAAAAAAATTAATAAATTCATGTGATCATAACATCAACATTTAAAAAAAAATCATTATAAGGTTTCTGTCCGACTTACGTTGTGAGCCACTGTGTATCAACTTGTATTTTCGCATATAAAGTTATTTTTCACCGGGTTTTTATATTATTACACTATATAAAAAATAAACAAATGTCATATAAAATTTATGATACTGAAATTTGGAGCTTGAAACTCTAAACAAACATCAAAATTTTACTCCCAGTCGCGAAATTATTTTCAAATTCGATGTTTAAACAATTTCTTTTGTTCTGATTACTGGACTCTAATAATCTGTTCTCAAATTCCAGATATTTAAGGCGACACCTATCGGAAAAACGTCGCAGTTTCTTTGTAAAGTACAACGCTTTAATTTCACAAAGATTTGTTAAGAAAAAAATCTCAAACAATCCCAATTGTAAATGGGCAAAATCTGACCAGGAGGATTTTAGATAAATCGAAAAAAGTGGGCATGGTGAATTTTTCTTTTCGTAGTGGGACTAAAAGTGGGCGTGGTAATTTTTTTTTTTTTCGAAAAAACCTAAGTTGGATTATGATGAACATTAAAAATAAAAATTAGCCAAATAGGTATTTTCTGTAACAACAGAAATCGTTTGCCCTACGGTCATTGTTCTTTTCAGGATTTCTGACCGGGTCAAAATGCTTTCCTTTATATTTTTTTTTTAAATTTCAACTGATTTTATGTTACTCTTCCTCAAAATATCATAAATTTTACATACATTCATACATAAAATGCCTATAAAAAATTGTATTTTTTGTTTTTAAATTTTTTTTTAGATTTTTTTTTAGATTTGAAACAGTTTTTAATTTTAATTTGAAATAATTTTTTTTCCTATAGTTTTGTTTTTCTAATTTTTTTTTATGACTAGAGTCCATAAGATGGTGACTTTTTTTTAATTTTTTAATCTTTTAAACCCTACACATTTTTCAATTCAAATTCAGAATATAAACAATTTTCTGAATTTTTTTGTTTAAAAGTTAGGTAAGATAATAGTTAAATCAATTAAAATTTTTATTGAATTTATTAAATTTTTAACAAAATCTATTAAATTTTATTAAAAACAAATAATTATTGTATTGAATCAATTAAATATTTAATTAAATCAATTAAATGTTTAATTAAATCAATTAAATTTTTAATTGAATCAATTAAATTTTTAATTAAATCAATTAAAATTTTAGTAAAATCAATTAAATTTTTAATTAAATCAATTACATGTTTAATTAAATCAATAAAATTTTTGAATTAAAACAATTACATTTTTAATTAAATCAATTACATTTTTAATTAAATCAATTCAAATTTTAATTAAATCTTTAATTAAATCAATTAAATTTTTAATTAAATTAATTTTAAAGTAAATTTTTAGTTAAAGTTTTAAGCAAATTTTTAATCAAATCAATTAAATGTTTGATTAATTAAAAAAAAAATAATTTCATTTACTAAATTTTTAACTTAATGCACTAAATATCTTAAAAAATCAATTAAATTTAAAATTTTTAAACTAAAACCATTCAATAAAATCAACAAAATTTTTAATTCAATCAATTAAATTGAAAAAAAATCAATAAAACATCGAATTCAATTTTTAATTAAATCAATTAATTTTTTTAATTAAACTTTTTAAATTTATTTAATTTAACATTTTTTAATAAATCAATTAAAATTTTATTTAAATCAATAAAATTTTTAATTAAATCAATTAAATTTTTAAATTAATGAATGTTTAGGTAAATTTTGAATTAAAGTTAAATATTTAATCAAATCAATTAAATTTTTGATTGAAGTAAAAAAAAATAATTTCATTTTAAAAAATCAATATTTAAAATTTTATAAATTAAAACCTTTCAATAAAATCAAATTTTTAATTCAATCAATTAAATTAAAAAATAAAAATGCAATGAAACTTTTAATTGAATTTGTAATTAAATCAAATATTTTTTTAATTAAACTTTTTAAATTTATCAATTAAGTTTTTAATTTTAAGTTAAATCAATAAGATTTTTGAAATTAAGCATCTAAATTTTTAATCGAAACAAAAACAAATTTATTAAATTTTTTATTTAAGTTAAATTTGTAATTGCATCAATTACATTTTTAATTAAATCAATAAAATTATTGACTTAATTAATAACATTTTAATTAAATTTAACAAATTTTAACTAAATTTAACAAATTTTTTAAGTTATTGAACTATATGTTTAAATAATTTAATTAAATTTGAAATTGAATCAATTAAATTTTTAATTAAATAATTTAATTTTTAATAAAATCAATTACATTTTTAATTTAATCAATTAAATTTTGAATTCGTCAAATAAATTTTAAACAAAGCCATAAAACTTATAATTAAATGAATAAATTTTTAATTAAATTAAATCAATTAAATTTTTAATTAAATCAATTAAATTTAAAACAAAAAAAATATTTTTTTAATTAAATTAAAAAAAATAAATAAAATTTCTAATTGAATTTTAAACTAAATCAATTAAATATATATTTGTTTTAATTAAATCAATATTTTTGAAATAATTTTTTAATTATTTTTAAATTAATCAATTAAATTTTAAATTAAACTTTTAAAATTTATCAATTTGGTTGTTTAACTGGGTGAAATATTTTTTTAATTAAAAAAAAAAATTTTAGATCAATTAAATTTTTAATTAAATAAAAAAAATTAAATTTGTTTTCAAAGTTAAATTTGTAATTGCATCAATTAAATTTTTAATTAAATCAATTAAATTTGTGATTAAATTATTAAAAAATTTAATTAAATTATCCAAATTTTTAATTTAATAAACTATATGTTTTAAAAAATTAATTAAATTTTTAGTTCCATCAATAAAAGTTTGAACTAAATCAATTAAATTTTTAATTAAACCAATTAAATTTTTAATTAAATTTTGAATTCATCAAATAAATTTTAAATAAAACTTGTAACCGAATGAATTAATTTTTAATAAAATCAATTAAATTTTTAATTAGATCCATTAAATATTATTATATTTGTGCGACCTTTTTTATTCAATTCTATATTAATTAATAGACAAGCTCGAGGCCACAGTTGTTTTTTTTTAAATATTATATTTTATTATTTTCAATATTTCTCCATCCTTCGGACGGTATCTTCAGGAATAATAACGAGTAACAATAACCAAATTCAACGACTGCTCGTGTTTATATTCACATTTAAATAAAAAAAAAAAAAACTGTGGCATCGAGCTTGTCTAATAGTTAATATAAATCAATTAAATTTTAATGCAATCAATTAAATTTTAAGCCAAAACAATTATTTTTTTAATTGAATGAATTAATTTTTAATAAAAAAATAATAAACAATAAAACTTTTAATTGAATTTTTAATAAAATCGATTAAATTTTAAATTAAACTTTTTAAATATATCGGAAAAGTTTTTACTTGGGTGAAATAATTTAAATTATTCAAATTTTTGATTAAAATAATACAAATTTTAATTAAACTAAACAAATTTTGAAGTTAATGAACTAAAGGTTTTTTTAAATAATTAAATTTTAATTCAATAAAATAAATTTTGAACTAAATCAATTATAATTGTAATTAAATCAATGTTGAATTTATCAAATAAGTTTTAAACAAAACAATAAAACTTGTAATTGAATGAACTAATTTTCAACAATGTTGAATTAAATTAATTAAATCAATTAATTTTTTAATTAAATCAATTATTTTTTTAATTTAATCAATTAAATTTTTACTTACACCAAATTATTTTTTAATTAAATAAATTAAAATTTTAATTGATTTAAATATATATTTAATTATTTTTTTTAAATTCCTCAATTAAGTATTTTAATTGAATCAATTAAATTTGAAAAAAAAATGCATCACCATTACAGACTTTAATAAAAATTTTTAATCTATTGTTTTGACTTTTAGTTTTTTTTTTTGTGTCACCAATAAGTTAACTACATTAAAGTTAAAAATAAAAAATAAAAATTAAATAATAATATTTAATATATAAATTTTTGATTTGCTACATAACTAGATAAAGTAGTTTTGTTGTTTCATATTTTTTATTTTGCGGATAGGACATGCCTAAAATGACGCCTCCACCAAATAGGTACCATCCATGGGTTGATTGTTTTGATTACTTTGAGCGTTACTGGTGGCGGGCATATATTTCCCACAGGCCTGGAAAGCACAAATTTCCATCTAAAACAATATTATTAAATTGAGAGATGCCAACAAATCACAAACCTGATAACGTTGTGAGCAACAACGACCGCAACAGGACTGCACTAGACCCATGGCACTGTTGGTAGAGTGGGCCGGACTAGCCATCGGTGAGGGTGATCGAGGACGTTTGGGTTGTCCATTAAATGGTATTTCTAATTCAACAAATTCACGATCCTGGGAATAGGTGGAAAAAATACTTTTATTAAAAATCTGTTAAAGGGGTTTGGAAAATGAACACAAGAAAATTATATTTAACATAAAAACACAAATTGTACAAAAGCAAAAAAAGAAATTTTACATCATTTTATTACAGTTGGAAAGCAATTGACAACAAACAACATTTAAATATTTTTTTGTCACAAACTTTTTTTATTTTGTACATTTAAATATGTAGACGGAAGTAGTATAGACATTTTTAGTAGATTAAAATAATAATAATTTAAAAATATTACAAAAAACAGGGTTTACATATTTGTTAAAAAAATATTCAATAAAATTTTTAATTGTTACAATTAAAAAACTAATCAATATCGGAAATTTGGTTTAACAACTTCGTTTTTTGAAAAATATTAAAAAACAGGCTTTAAATTTTTGTAAAGAAAAAAATATATAAATATTTTTTAATTGCTACAATTAAAAAAGTAATCAATATTTAATTTTTTTAACAACTTTAATAATTAAGATTATATTTTAAAACAATTTCGTGTATTAAAAAACATTACAAAAAACGGGCTTTACAATTTTGTAAAAAAAAATATTCAAATATTTTTTAATTGCTTTAATTAAAAATGTAATCAATATTGAATTTTTTTTAAAAAAAACTTTGTTTATTGATTTTATATTTTAAAATTTCCTATATTTATGTACTCAAATATTTTTTAATGGCAACAATTAAAAAAGTAATCAATATTGGAAATGTTTTTTAACAACTTTTTTGATTGAGATTATATTTTAAAACAACTCCGTTTATTGAAAATCATTACAAAAAAACTAGCTTTAAAAAATATCTAAATATTTTTTAATTGCTACAAATAAAAATGTAATCAATATTGGAAATGTTTTTTAACAACTTTGTTAATTGAGATTGTATTTTAAAATTTCCCATATTTATATATTCAAATATTTTGTAATCAACAACTTTTTAATTGAGATTAACAACTTTTTTAATTGCGATTATATTTTATAACAACTTTGTTTATTAAAAAACATTACAAAAAACGGGCTTTACAATTTTGTAAAAAAAAATATTCAAATATTTTTTAATTGCTACAATTAAAAAAGTAATCGATATTGGAAATGGGTGTTAGCAACTTTGTTAATTAAGATTATGTTTTAAAATTTCCTATATTTATAGTTGTTGTTTTTAAATTTGAATCAATTAAAATATTAATTGAATATGATTTTAATTAAACAAACATTTGAGTGATGGTTTCTATTTGTTTGTATAAACAACTAGCAAAAAATCAAAGGTTATGTTCATTTTTTAAGATTTAACTGTTAATAGACTGTATGACATAAAATTTTTAAATGGATAATGGTAATCCTTGTATTTAAATATAAACAAAATTATAGAAAACTACTCATTAGCAATAAAATACATTAAAGTTTAAAAGGCATCGGAAAAAGTAAATATGTTAATTTTTATCAAGTTATGCCAATTTTAAAAGATTATTAGAAATATATTTCTAAACATTTACAAGTATATAACATAGAAAAAATGAAATTAGTAGTTTTAGTTTTTGGTTAAATGAAAAATTATAATCAATTAACTTTTAATTGAATCAATGAAAAATATTTTTAATAATATTAAATTAAGTTGAGCTTAATTTAAAAATATTTTTTAAGCTTCTGTTTATGTTTTTAGACACGCAATTAACGTTTTAATTAACTAATTAATTGATTGATATCTTTAAAAGTTGCTATATCCACAAATATTTTCATTGATGCAGTTAACAAGGTAATTGAATAAAGTTTTATTTATTCCTAAAACGAAAAATTTTATGAACTCATTCAAATGTTTGACAGTCACTGAATTTTTTTTTTATTGTTTTTATGATTTTATGGTTGATTTACATTAAAGTTAGAGTTTAATTAGTTTAGAATTGACACATACCGAAATTTATTTAAATAAATTATACTCAAATCCGTAACTGAAAATAAAAGCTTAATTAAAAAGATAAAAATTTTAAATTATAAGTGCTTTAAAAATTTTACAAATGAAATGTAATAATAAAAAAATAAATAAAAATAAAACATATTTCCGACTAAAACGTAAAAGGTCCTAACTTATAGTATTTTATTTATAAAACCATTCACTAAGATGGGATAAAAAGAGTAATCAAACTTGGTACTTTTTCCTATTTTCCTGAAATAATATTTATAAAAAACTTAAATTTAGCAAAAACAAGTGAGAGTGTTAAATTCGGCTGTGCCGAATCTTTTATGTATAAAAAATTAAAAAAAAAAAAAATTGTCAGGGGCGTTTTTTTTGAGAGGGGTGGGGGGGGGTGATGGGGACAGTGGGGGCATTGACAGCACCTTCCTATCGCGATAAATATACAAAACGTTTCATTTATTTAGCAAAAATACAAAAAAACATGTAAAAAAAAATTATTTTTATAGAGGTTGGTTTAGTTCTTTAAGGGGGAACTTTTTCCCCCAGGTCCGATTTTGCCCATTCGCGAACTTAACTTGCCTATGAACATGAGGCATATTTGTCCCAAACTTCAGGAGTCTAGCTGTTTTATTTTGGACTGCATTGTGTTATCTACAGACAGACGGACATTCATAGAGTGTCTTAGAATCGATCATGGATCAATAATATATATACTTTATGGGGTCTCCGATCGATATTTCGATGCGTTACAAACGGAATGACAAAGTGAGTATACCCCCATACTTTGGTTAGAGGGTATAAAAAAATCGATAAATGCATCTTTAGTAAATTACGATTTTAATGAAGTAAAAAGTTGTACTTTGGTACATTTTCTATCTTCTGAAATAATGGTTCTAGAAATTTTAAATGTAGAATAATCCTGCTCAAAAATCATCCAGAAAGCAATTTTGGTTGTGTACTTTGGCACATTTTCCATCTCCATTCAAAAATGTTACTTTGGTAAATTTTCCATCTTCTGAAATACTGATTCTGCGAAAAAAAAAACATTCATGCAGAAATTATTTTTAGAAAGTTCGATTCTGTAAAAGTACTTTTAATTTTTAAACAAAAGTACTTTTTAGATTGTTTCAATGGTAACAGGGTAAAAAAGTGTACTTTGGTACTTTTCCATAATCTGAATTAATGCACAAACAAATTTATATTTGGAATATTATATCCCCTGGCAAAAAAAAAACATTCAAAAAACAGTGGAAGTTCTGATTCTTAGAGGGTAAAAAGAAAAAAAAAAAAAAACAATTGTGTTGTGGTACTTTTTCGATCTCCTGAAACAATGGTCCTAAAAACCTTGAAATTTTGAATCTAAGCTCATCCATTTAAAAAAAAATTTATTTAAATTTTTATCGTCAGATTTTTTCCCCTGCACTTAGGGAAAAATGCTTCATAATATTTATGACATGGTTTCATAAATATTTTTGTCATAAAATTTCATTATATTTATGAAACCTTCATAATTATAATGAAGTTTTATGAAAAAGTCTATGAAATGCATTTCATTAAATTTCATGATTTCATAAAAAAAATCATAAGCGCATATATAATAAAACTTGTCATTTAAGTTCGTCCAATGTAACTTTTTCCTAAATATTTAGAAATATTTCATAAATACTATGAAATATTTCATAAAATTAATTTTATTTTTTTTAAGTTTTTTCATTATAAATATGCAACTATTTCATAGTACCAATGAAGTGGTTCATAAATACTATGGAATAGTTTCCAAATATTATCAAATATTTGAGAAAAAATAAATTAAATCTATGAAATTTTCCATCGTATTTATGAAACATTTCATAGCATTTATAAAAAGTTTCGTAAAAGTTAATGAAATTTTATTCATTATATTAATGAAAACTTTCATAAATAAAATGAAAAATTTCATAAATATTGACCCTATGAATAATTATGAAACTGTTTCATTGTACTTATGAAACTTTTACATTGGAGGAACTTTAATTTTCATTATATTTATGACATTTTTCATAGATATAATGAAGCTTTTTCTTTCATTTCAAGTTTGTAGAGCCATTATTTCAGAAACACAAAATGTACCAAAGTACACTTTTTTACCCCATTTAGAACGGAATTTTAAGAAAGTACATTTTTAGATTTTTTTTTGCGGGAGGATTCCGCAAAAGTAGCAAAGTACAATTTTTTACCTATTTTACCCACTTAGAATCAGATACATTTTTCTGGTTGTTTTTTTTTAGCTAAAGAAAAATTTATTTAAATTTTCTAGGAGCATTATTTTAGAAAAAAAGTACCATATTTTTGGGATCATTAGTTTATTAGTTGGAATGGGTACCAATATTTCTTTTTAACCCATTTTTGCACTCTTAGAGCTGGTAACTTATCACAATATAATCAATGATTGGTGCCAATCAATGGTTGTAAACATGAAATTTCTATGAAATTAATCAATGATTAATATTAATCATTCGTTATCTTTTGCTAAGTTACCAGCCCTTAGAGTTCAAAAATGGGATAAAAAGCGGAAATCGGTCCCTTTTTAGCTGCTAAATTAATGATACCAGAACTTTGGTACTTTTTTTCAAATTTCAAAAATGGGGTAAAAAGTGAAAATCGGTCCCATTTTGAACTACTAAACTAATGATACCAGAACTTTGGTACTTTTTTTCTACCTTCTGGAAATTCCGATTTTAATGGAGTAAAAAATGTTGTATCATCTGTAATAATGGTTCCAGAAACTTGGGATGTATTTTTTATATTAGGGGAAAAATCTGACATAAGTACTTTTTAGAAATTTTCGATTCAAATAGGGTAATTTTTTCTGGTGCCTTTTTGGTACTTTTTTTGGTACTTTTTCGTTCTCCTGAAATAGTTCTCAAAAAATTTGAGATTTTGAATCATCCAGCGGAAAAAACATTCTGAGAAAAGACTTTTAGGTACTTTTCTTTCTCTTTAAGCAATAGTACTAAAACTTTAAAATATTTAGTGTAGGACAATTCTAAAATAAAATGGTCCAAAAATGGTGTAAAAAAAATAAAGTTTGTCCCATTTTTCAACTATGAAACTAATGATAGATATTAGATATTTGGTGCTATTCGTTTTCCAAAACCAATGATCCTTAAAACTTAAAATAAAGTTTTCTCTAACTAAAAAATAGTCTAAAAAAGTACTTTGAAAAATGTGTACTTTGGTACTTTTTCTATTTCCTGAAATAATGTTTATAAAAACTTGAAATTTGAAATGAAGGATCCTCGATCGAAAACAAAATCTAAAAAATGTACCTTTTAAAACTTCTGATTTAAATGGGTGAAATAAGGGTAAACTATTTATTTTTGGTAGACAATCTGAAATAATGGTTCTAGAAACGTGAAATTTGACAAAAGTACTTTTTAAAAAGTTGCGATTTTTAAAGCGGTAGAAAAGTGTACTTTGGTACCTTTTTAATCTTGCAACAGATAAAAAAGGGAAGTTGCACTTTGGTACTTGAATTAAAATTTTTTGTAGCTAAAAAAAGGTCAAAACAAAACTTAAACATTTTTACGTTGGTACTTTTTCTATTTCATGAAATAAATTACATAAAAACTTGAAATTTGAAGAAAGTTACGGTTCTACAAGGGTGGGAGAAGTATACTTTGGAACTTTTATGATCTCCTGTAACAATTTTATAAATTGGACATTTGAAACAGAGGGTAAAAACAGAAATATAGGGTAAAAATGGAAGTTGTATTTTGGTACTTTTTTGATCTCCTGTAATAATGTTAAAAAATTTGGCGTTTGAAACAGAGGCTAAAAGGGAAGTTGTACTTTGGTACTTTTTCGTCCAACAAACTTAAAACTCTGAAAGAATTGTGTTCATTACGGCTATGAAAACGTACATTGATTCTACGAAAAAATTCATTAGAAGTGAGCCAATGATGCCCTTTATAGAATCTATGAAACAAATTCATAGAAACCAGAAACCTATGAAAAAGTTCAATTTAATTATAATTTTTTTTTATTATTTTATTTATTTACAATTTTCTATTTTTAAAAATTTATATGTTTTTTAACTTATCCCCACCGAGATTCGAACACAGAACCAGTTGTTCGTGAAGCTTAGTCTCTAGCCACTAAGCTAAAGTATATAAACAAATTATAACACTTAAAATCCATTTTGTTTAATAGTCTGCTTTAACATATTGAGTTTGTATCTATGCTCTGTCTCAATGCTCTGCCAAAAACTGTGTGTGTGTTTGTAGAAAACAAAATGTTTGTGTATTTACAATAAAAAAAGGTTATAAAACCAAGTGTTAGTTAGCGAGATTTTCCTTCTTTGGTGGCGCTGATAGCTAAGGCGAAGGCAATTACCACTTCAGCAGGTAGGTCTTGGTTTCGAGCCCCGGTCAGGCAGCAATGATGTTTTTTTTAATGTTTTTTATGTTTTTTTTTGTATTTTTTATATTTTTTTAATATATTTATTCAACTTTTTTAATTAGTGTAACATTATTTGAATTATTAAAAAAATAAAAGGCATGATGATGACATTTTCTTCTATGAATGACATTCAATAATTCTATGAATTTAATAAATTCTATGAAATATTTCACAATACTCATTCATTCACTCAGCCAATGAATTGTTTCATAGATTCGATGAATTTGGTTTTATGAAATTTGTTCATAAATATTATGAACAGTAATTATTTCAGTGTATTGCACCTAGGAACGAAATGGAAAAGAACAGGGAACAAAATGGAACGAAACAAGGAAAGAAATGACATACAATTATGTTTTACTCAACCCACGTGGAACGAATTGAAACAAGGAACGTAGTAAAAAAGGACATGGAACGAAATGGAATAGAACAGAAACGGAATAAAATTTTATTTACTCAAAATTTTTTTTGAAAAAATTTTTTTACTTAAAATTTTTTTAAACTCAAAATTTGAAAATATTTCATGTATAATGTTCAAACAAATTAATTAACCTAATTTAAAAATAATTATACAATTTTTCATATTAAATAATTTATTAAATCATAAAAAAAATTTAAATTATGTATTAAAAATAATTTTTTTATAAATAAATAAAAATAATTTAAAAATAGATTTTTTACATTTAACTTTAGGTATATAAATATTAAACTTAAAAACTAATAGTTTTTTTTTAATTATTTAAATATTATAACAAGAACTAAAAACAAGTATAAATATTAATTTACAAACGCACAAATTTGTAAAAAAATAAAAATTAAATTACACAAAATTACAAAAAAAATAAAAATTTTAAAATTTTAATAATAAATATTACCTAAAACCATACGCACTTTTCTTGTTTAGTCTACTAACTTTTTTTTGTAAAAAAGTTACGAAATATCAGTGAGAATTTTGTTGTTTAGAAATTAGATTTTGTTGTTTTTTTTTAAAAAGATAAATTAAATTTTATAAAAAATACATATGTTGTCATTGCTTTTTGTAATTATAACAAATGGTTGCTACATCTGTTCCCAGAGAGAAAGAAAAATGAAATGAAAAAAAAAAAATTATAAAAAAAAATTTAAAAAAATTAATAAAATTTTTGAAACTGAAAATAAATAAAAATTTGTTGAAAAAAATAATTTATTCTAAAAACTAATTTAAACTTACCGTTGTTTTTTCTAGACATCTTAACAAATGATGATGCTGTAATTCAAAGATATCTTCATCTCTCATATCATCCAGTTCAATGCCAGACTCTTGAGCCGCCCAACGTGCCTCGGCGGCTTTCTTTTTATTAACAAATGCTGCTCCAGAAGACGCTTTGGCAATGCGTATGCGTGCCAAGCGGGCTTTCTGTAAAGTAATTAAATAATTTCCAAAAAAAATTTAGAAAAAGTATAATTTGTTTATAAATGGCAGAACATCCGCATTTAATTCGTCTTTGTAGAGGGTAAGTTGCTTTTTTTGTATTTAAACACCTTTGTCTATTTTTTTTCCTATTATTCCCTAATAAAAAGTCTTCAAAAAAAGTCCGTCTTTTAAGGTCTTAGCTAAAGCAGATATTTTCTTAAAATCTCTACTTAAATAGAACTAAAAAACAATTTAAAGTTTTAAAGTTTTCGAAATTTTACAAACAAAATATCCGCTTTAACAATAGCTAAGAGTAAAATTTTCGCCTTTTGAGCAAATATTCGACTCTGATTTATAAAAAAAATCAATTAGCAATAACACCCACTCAACAAATTTAAAAAATAATTTGTTGTTTTAGATTGAAATGAAATGTAAGTTTCGGAAAAATCAGAAAGCACAGAACCAGAATTTAGGAGTAAATTGCAAGATGAAACTGAAAAAATGTTTACTTGTTTAAAAACTATTACGAAATTTGTTAAACCAATTAAAAAAGTTGTTGATTTTAGATAAAACAGAAAATTTGTTATATCACTTGGGATCAACTAAATTTTTAATTGAAACAATTACATTTTTTACTAAAAATATTGAAAATTTTTGTTTTATCGATAGCAAAGATTTTCTATAGAAAAGTTTTGGTATTATCGATAACAAAGATTTTCTATAGAACATTTTTGTTATTATCGATAACAAAGATTTTCTATAGAAAATTTTTGTTATTATCGATAACAGCGATTTTCTATATAAAATTTTCTATTATTATCGATAGCAAAGATTTTCTATAGAAAATTTTTGTTATTATCGATAACAAAAATTTTCTATAGAAAATTTTTGTTATTATCGATAGAAAAATTTTGTTATTATCGATAGAAAAATTTTGTTATTATCGATAACAAAGATTTTCTATAGAAAATTTTTGTTATTATCGATAACAAAAATTTTCTGTAGACAATTTTTTGTTATTATCGATAACAAAGACTTTTTATAGAAAATTTTTGTTACTATCGATAACAAAGATTTGCTATATAAAATTTTTGTTATTATCAATAACAAAGATTTTCGATAAAAACAAAGATAACAAAAACCAATTATCGATAATAAAACAAATGTCTATAGAAAATCTTTGTTATCGATAATAAATATTTGCTATAGAAAATTGTTGTTGTTATAATTTAAGCCATAACATTTTTCATTGCAACTTAAAACCATTTACTTTTTTTTAAAACTATCACAAAGTTTGTTAAACCAATTAAACAAATTGTTGATTTACCATGAAACACAAAAATGGCTATATTAATTAAATATTTCAATAGTATCAAACTAAATTTTGATTAATTTTTATTAAGAAATAAAAATTGTTTTATTTGACTTTTAAAATATTATATTTTGAGTAGGTTTATTCTAGCTCGAGTTAATTTTTCTTTACTAATTACACCATGATAGAATAATTTTCAAGAAAATAATTTCTCTGTTACAAATTTATTTATGTTGGTAATTTTTTGCACGACTTAGCCGACACGTGTTTCGATCTCGTCAAGATCTTATCAAGACCATTTAGCAAAATATAAAAACCCTATACTACAAGTAGCATAGGGATCTTAAATGACAATTGCTAATGTCAAAAACCAAAAAAACAATTCAATTTTTAAATAAAACAACTAAATTTTTAATTAGAATAGTTATATTTTAAATTCAAACAATAAAATTTTTAATTAAAAATTGTAATTAAACCAATGAAATTTTTAATTAAACCAATAAATTTTTAATTGAAACGCTTAAACTTTTAATTGACACAGAAATAGTTTTAATTGAAACAACTTTATTTTTAATTAAAACAATTATTTTTTTTTTAAAAAATCGTTTAAAAATTTAATTGAAATATTTAATTTTATGAAAAATTATTTGAATATTAATAATTTGAATTTAGTTTTTAAGATATTAATTTTTATTTTCAATTAAATCAATTAAATTTTTAATTAAAGCAATTAATTCTTTTATCGGAACAGTTAAATGTTTAATTAAAACAGTTACATTTTTAATTAAAACAATTATATATTCAATTGAAATAATTTAATTTTTAATAGAATTTTCTACTAAAACAATAAAATTTTTTATAAATTTAATTATTTTTACAGAATCAATTAAATTGTTTATTAAATCATTTAAAATTTTAATTGAATTGATATTTTTTTTGTTGAATTTATGAAATTTTTAATTAAATAAGTAAACATTTTAACTGACAAGGGAAGTCTTCCTGGTGCCACCCTCCGATCTTCATGAAATTTGGATATGTTGTTAAGAACGAAAATTAGTTCGACACGTATTTTTTTTTAGCGGCCCAAACTCATTTTTAGTGGGGTCGATTTGTATGGGGGGAAATTTACCTTTTTCAGTTTTTTACGATTTACGCCTATTTAAACAAAACTAATATAGACATGTGTGGTATCAGATTAAAGGTATTAAAAATACCTATCTCCTGGTGCTAACAACGGGCCAAAGAAGTTAATATTTTTCAACTTATTAACAAAAATGTCCTAAAATTTTGGTATTTTACTCAATATGACGAAGAGTTGTGCATGTTTGGACACGTTCTTAGCACACGCAGATAGGTTTTCCAAAGACCTTTTATTTGGTATGTAACATGACTTTTCTTTCCATAATATAGGAGATAAACGAAAAAACAGAAAAATGGCCTTGTCTTCCCCCCTCCTTTTTACCCCCTAAATATAAATTTGGGCCGCTAAAAAAAAATACATGTCCCTTTATTTTTTCTCATCTACAAAATAAAACCAATTCCATAAAGATCCGCGGGTGACCCTAGGGAGACTTCCCCTGGGAGTATTATTTTTAGTTTTTTTTAAAATAACTTTTAATTAAATCGATTATGTTTTTAAAATTTCAAATCCGCTAAAAAATTTAAATGATTCAATTAAACACTTAATTAAATCGATTAATTTGTTTTCTGTAATTAATCAATTTTTTAATTTAATTAATTTATTTTTAATTAAATATTTAATTAAAACAATTTAAGTTTTAATTGAGTTAATTATATGTTTAATTAAAACAATTAAATTTTTAATTGAGTTAATTTAGTTTTTAGTTATTATTTAATTAATTTTTTAAATAATTCAGTTTAATTTTGAATTGATAGTCAATTTTTTTAATAAAACCTTTATTTGAATTAATTAAAAAATTTGTTAATACTATTTAGTTATTTTTATTGATTTAACGATTTTTTAATTGAATCAATAAATTTTTAAATAAAATAAGATTTAAAATGTTAAATTTATTATATTTTTAGTTCATTTAATTTAAAATTTTACAGAATCAATTAAACTTTTAACTGAATCAATCAAAATTATAAAATATATTATTTAAATTAATAAATTTTTTACCAATTAAAAAAATTATTGATTTCAGATTAATTTCATCAAATTAATAGTTTAATTGGAACAATTAAATTTTTATTTAAAACAATTTATTTTTTATTAAAAATGTTTTGTTTTTAAAGCTGATTAATTTAATTAAAAGTTAATTGATGCAACTAAAACTCAATAATACATTTTTCTTTTTTAAAATTTTTATAAATTCAACAAAAAATTTAAATTTTGATTGTTCTAAAATGAAGTTTAATTATTTCAATTTAAAAATAAACTGATTCATATAAAAATTTAAATATTCTTAAATCGAATGGAATCAATAAAAATTTAATTATTGAATTTTCAGTTTAAGTTTTAATAAAAACTATTAAACCGTAAACTAGAACAATCAAATGTTAAATTAAAACAATTTAAACAATTTAATATTTTACGGACCAATTTAATTTTTCAGTGAATTACTTAATTTTGGTATTGATTTAAAGACATTTTTTATTGAATCAATTAAATTTTGAGTCAATTTAAATTAAATCAATTACATTTTAAATCAGTTAAAAATTTTATTGAATCAATTAAACATGTAATAGAATCTATAATTTTTCTTATAGAATCAATCAATTTAATTCTTAACTGAGTTAATTATATTTCTAATGGAATCAATTAATTTTCTAATCGAATTTATAAAATTTTTAAATTAACTAAACAATTTTGCATGAAATTTATAATATCAATAAAAAATTTTAAAAAATTTAATTAATTTTGTTATTAATTTAATTAATTTTTTAATTAAATCAGTTTACTGAATTAATAAAGTTGTCTAAATTTTGATAATCGTTTCTATAAATTTTTTTAGCATATTAATTCAAATTAAATGTTTAATAGATTCAATTAATTTTTAATTAAATAAAAAATTCTTTAAATAATTGGTTTTTTAGCTTCGTTAGACGTAGTTTGTTCTATAACACAAAATTTATAATATCAATTAAAGTTATTAATTGAATCAATTAATTCTTTCATTAATTTAATTTATTTTTTTATTAAATCAATTAATTTTTTAATAAAGTTAATTAAATTTTGATTATCATTTTAATAAAATATTTTAGCAAATTAATTCAATTAATTACATTTGTAATTGAATTAATTAAATGTTTAATAAATTCAATTAATTTTTAATTAAATAAATTAATGCCGTGTAAAAAAATAATTATATCAAAACATATCTCCTTTGATAAAAACATATATGGATCATATCTTAATGGATATAGTCAGATCTACTCCATATATACTCATATCTGCTTCAGATATTTTTGGATCCGTAAATTGAGTCTATCTGGCATATATGGCATATATGATCAGACATTTTCAGATATGTTCATTTATGTAAAATTGTCAGATAGACTCAATTTACGGATCTAAAAATATCTGAAGCAGATATGAATATATATTAAGTAGATCTGATAAGATCCATTTATATATGATTCATATATGGGGGTTTTCGTGTCAACTGACACAACTTTTGAAACCGATGTCTTCCGATCGGGATGAAATTTGCACCAAGGTTAGTCTTATTGGATAGTAGTTCAGACACAACGAGATCGGTCAAGAATTCTCAGAGTTAGAGGGGGTCGAAATTTGACATTTTGGCCAAAGAGGTGTTGATTCTCATCCATGTAACTTCTTACCTATTGTTTTTAGCAAAATGTGTTCCAAAGAGTTTAGATAGCTATTTCTTCAGTCTTTCGAAAAAAAAATATAAAAAAAATAAAAAAAAAATTTTTGATTTTTTTTCTTAAAAATCCAAAACTTTTTTGACTTTTTCCTCAAATTGGGCCCTTTTTTTTTTTTTTTTTTTTGATTCAAAAGAAAGCTTAGGTGATTTACTTTAAGAGCTGTGGGGTCGCTTAGTGGGATGCGAGTGGGATATCTATGAAAATTTTTTTTTTTTAACTTTGGAACACAAAAAATGGTTCTTCAATTTGCACTATTAGGATTGGGATAGCTAACCAGTTTTCGATTTCGATCCGCGATACACTCTAATTTTTTTAGGTTCGAAAAGGAAAGCACGAGCCAAAAAATGGGGGCGGTGGGGAGGGGCCATATGGCCCCTCATTGGGGTCAAAGTTGGGCGTAAAGAGGTAAAAATCCCCAAAAAGCCCCAAAACTCCCCTAGAAACGCCCCTGGAGGGGTGCAATGTGAGACCGACCTCCAATAATTTTCTGCCCCCAACATTTTTCTTGAACATACCTTACCCCTATTTCCACTTCCTAAGGGGGCTCCCATACAAAACATTTTTAAAAAATTTGATCCTACCATTCTAACTTACCCTAAAGTGCCCCTAGTGGGGCCAAATGTATGACCGACCTCCATTATTTTATTAATTCCAACATTTTTTGCAAACATACCTACAATGTATCTTTAACCCTTAAGGTGGTCCCCATACATTTCTTTTAATTTTTATAAATTTGTTTTATTAAACCAGCTCCTACCGCCCCTACCGTGCCTCCTAGAGAGGCAAAAATTACGACCAACCCCCATTATTTTTTAGTTACCAACATTTTGTCCGAACATCATAACACCCTATCTCCACTCCTTAAGGGGCTCCCATACATTATAAAAACATGTATTTTTAAAAACTAATAAAAAAATAAAAAAAAATGTATGGGGACCCCCTTAAGAGTTGAAAATAAAGGGTAGGTATATTCTAAGAAAATGTTGGAGTTGAAAAAATATTGGGGGTCGGTCATACATTTTACATCTCTAGGGGCACCCTATGGACAGTTAGAGCGGTAGGAGCAAATTTTATAAAAATGTCATTTTGTATGGGAGCCCCCTTAGGAAGTGGAAATAGGGGTAAGGTATGTTCAAGAAAAATGTTGGGGACAGAAAATTATTGGAGGTCGGTCTCACATTGCACCCCTCCAGGGGCGTTTCTAGGGGAGTTTTGGGGCTTTTTGAGGATTTCTACCTCTTTACGCCCAAATTTGACCCCAATGAGGGGCCATATGGCCCTTCCCCACCGCCCCCATTTTTTGGCTCGTGCTTTCTTTTTCGAACCTAAAAAAATTAGAGGGTATCGCGGATCGAAATCGAAAACTGGTTAGCTATCCCACGCCTAATAGTGCAAATTGAAGAACCGTTTTTTGTGTTCCAAAGTTAAAAAAAATTTTTTTTCATAGATATCCCACTCGCATCCCACTAAGCGACCACACAGCTCTTAAAGAAAATCACCTAAGCTTTCTTTTGAATCAAAAAAAAAAAAAAAAAAAGGGCCCAATTTGAGGAAAAAGTCAAAAAAGTTTTGGATTTTTAAGAAAAAAAATCAAAAAATTTTTTTTTATTTTTTTTATATTTTTTTTTCGAAAGACTGAAGAAATACCTATCTAAACTCTTCAGGACACATTTTTCTAAAAGCAATAGGTAAGAAGTTACATGGATGAGAATCAACACCTCTTTGGCCAAAATGTCAAATTTCGACCCCCTCTAACTCAAACAGTTCTTGACCGATCTCGTTGAAAAATTGTGTCTGAACTACTATCCAATAGGACTAACCTTGGTGCAAATTTCATCCCGATCGGAAGACATCGGTTTCAAAAGTTGTGTCAGTTGACACGAAAACCCCCATATGTTTTTATCAAAAGAGATATGTTTTGATATAATTATTTTTAACACAGTATATTTCAATAATTGGTTTTATAGCTTCGTTAGACGTAGTTTGTTCTAAAACACAAAATTTAGAATATCAATATAACTTTTTAATTGAATCAATTGATTGTTTCATTAATTCGATTAATTTTTTTATTAAATCAAATAATTTTTTAATTAAATTAACTAAATTTTGATAATCATTTCAATAAAATATTTAAGCATATTAATTGAAACAATTACATTTTTAACTACATTAATTAAATGTTTAATTACATTTTTATTTAAATTAATTAAATGTTTAATAAATTCAATTAATTTTTAATTAAATAAATTAATATTTAAAAAATTTGTTTTGTAGCTTCCTTAGACGTAGTTTGTTCTTTAACAAATATTGATATTCTATAGAATATCAATTAAAGTTAATAATTGAATCAATTAATTCTTTCATTAATTCAATTAATTTTTTTATTAAATCAATTATTTTTTAATTAAATTAACTAAATTTTGATAATCCTTTCAATAAAATATTTTAGCATAATAATTGAAACAATTACATTTTTACTTGAATTAGTAAAATGTTTAATAGATTCAATTATTTTTTAATTAAATCAATTTTAATTAAATAATTGGTTTTATAGTTTCGTTACAAGATTTGTCTAAACCTTTAATATAAGTAGATCAAATTAAATTTTTTCCAAAAATTCAACTGCATTTTACTCCTCGTAGTTACGACGTCGTGTAGTGGATGGAAAAAATTTACGAAAAAAAAATTATTCCGGTTACAGCACTTTCAAATTTATCGAAAACCATCATCGCTATTCAATCGGCACAAAGAGATTTTTAGTGGAATTAATAGTTAGATTTCACACAAAAACCGCATTTTAAGATGCGTAAGGGGAAACTTTACAGTAGGGATCTTAGAAAGGTTTTTATCAAACACTTGATGTTAGAAATTATAAAATAGGAATCGGTGCAAAGGGAATTTACTTTTTTTTATAAAGTAGTCATATCTGAAAATAATAAAAACAAATCTCCAAGCTAATTATTGTATAAGTTTTTTCGAACTTTTGGTTTAAACTTTAATAAGTAAACAAATATTTGAGCTCGAGGCCTTGGTTTTTTAATTTTTATTTATTTATTTTTTTAATAAAATAAAACTAAAGCCTCGAGCTTAATTATTGGGTTATTTATTGAAGCAAATCTCCAAACTTGTACCAAAATTTCACAACATATAAAATGAAGCTCTTCAAATATGCTATTTCCAGTGCCATTCGATCCTTCATTTGTAATTTCCCTAATAAAGTGCAAAATTTTTGATTTTAAAAGACCGCAGTTTGAAAGTTTCCCCTTTATTGTGGATTCCATTTTTTTAAATTTCTCTAAAATGTATGAATAAATGAACTAATAGTTTAATTTTCATACATTTTAGAAAAATATCCGCATTTATTGAGGCGGATGTCATGCAGATATTTAAAGAGAATATCCACATTTTCTTTCTAAGGGTGAAAAATGTCTTTGGAAAATATAGAATTAAAAAAAATAAAATCAATTAGAAAAACGCGTTTTTGATTATCAATTTTTTTCTTAAAAAAAAATAATCACAATTTATCATAATTTCATAAAAACCGCAGTGAAAATTTCTTCAAATTTTAAAAAATCGTTAATTTTAAAAAAATGTGTCATATATTTTTATTAAATTTTAGTAATAGGGTTAGTAACTACTTCTAAATATGTCATAAATTAGTTCATCTTATAAATATGCCTTATAGTTCAAGCTGGTGTTAATTTTTTATGATGTAGTTATCTCTAAAAATATTTGCAAAGTTAAAGTAAAAAAAATGCATTTCTCACAAGAGCAAATGGTACAACCTCATTATTGAGGTTATCACAAGTTTATTTTAGAGGTTTTCGGGTTATCAAAACCTGTATTTGAATTTGATAACCACAATGTAATTGGGTGCATCTGTTAACAAAAACCTCAAAAATGAGGTTACGGTGAAAAAAATGCATTTTTTTTGTGAGTGTCAAAATAAAAAAAAATAATAATTTTACAAACACTCTACCTACGTATTTTTGGACTTGCACGCAAAACTTATTGTTAGTTCAGTTTATATAAAAATATTGGGATTATATTTCAAAGCTTATAATATGCAAATAGTACTAATTTATATATACAAATTATCTACATTCGATCTATCGTGTGTTAAATCATTTCTTCTTTGCGGATGTTATGCATATTTTCTTAAATTATTACTGAACAAAAATCTGCATTTTTTTATTGCGGACTTCATTAAAACTTATATTACAATAAAAATTTGACTTTAATAATAAAGCAAAACAAGCATTTAAATTTACAATTGAAAATAAGCAGAGATTATCTTAAAAATAAATGCATTATGGTGCATTTTATGTGAAGATGCATATTTTTTAAAAATTCGCATTTTGTAAAAATTCATATTTTGCTGAAATTCATATATTGTTAAAATTCATATTTTGCTAAAATTAAAATGCGTATATTGTTAAAATGCATATATTGTTAAAATGCATATTTTGTTAAAATGCATATTTTGTAAAACTGCTTACATTGTAAAAAGTTATATTTAACAAAAATTCATAGCTGTTGCAAATTCATATATTGTTAAAATTCATATTTTGCTAAAATTAAAATGCATATATTGTTAAAATGCATATATTGTTAAAATGCATATATTGTTAAAATGCATATTTTGTTAAAATGCATATTTTGTAAAATTGCTTACGTTGTAAAAAGTTATATTTAACAAAAATTCATAGCTGTTGCAAATTCATATTTTGCTAAAATTAAAATGCATATTTTGTTAAAACTCAAATATTGATATAATGCATATTTTGGAAAACAGTTTATAGTGTAAAAAGTTATATTTAACTAAAATTCATATGAATTTGCAAATTTTATGTAAATGCATATTTAAAAAAAATGCATAATTTGTGCAACTGCAAATTTTGTAAAACTGCGCATGTTAAGCATATTTTCTTAAATTTTTACATAAAAATCTGCAAACAAATCCACATTTATTATTGCGGACTTTATTAAAAATTATATTACATTAAAAGTTTTTTTTTTTTTAACGTTTAAATGCACAATTGGAAGCAAATAAGCAGATATTATATTAATATAGCTTAAATATGCGCAAAAAGATGCAGATGCAGATGTTAAACAATATTATATGAATTTGAATATCCTTAAGCGGTTTTTTTGTTAAAAAAAAAAGGCCTTTAAAGATAAAGTATATGCTATTCTGATGCCAATTATCTGCATTTTTTTTTAGGTTGTTAGCAAAAGCAGTATTTTTATATGAAGCGAGTTTATCAATTATAAGACATGTGTTAAATGATTAAACTCATAAGAAGAGCAAGTTTTCTGTAGAAATTTTTTATAAAATTGAATATTTGCATATTTGGAAAATATGCATATTTCACATTTATATAAAATTCGAGGCATTGAACTTAAATGACTTAAGTGGCACATGTTTCTCATTATTTCAAAATCCATTTTGTTGCATATTTTGTAATGTAATAATCATATTTTGTTAAAACGCATATTTTGTTAAAATGCATATTTTTTAAAAGCATATTTTGTTAAATTGCAAATTTTGTTGAAATGCATATTTTGTAAAAATGTTTATTCGTTAAAAAAATGCACATGCTGTTGCAAATTTTATATAAATATTTGAAAAAAAAAAAACCAAATTTGTACCACTTCATATTTTGTAAACTGTTAATCTTGTAAAAATGCATATTTTCTATGCTTTGTTACAATGCATTTATTTTAAAAATGTATACATATTTTAGTAAAATGTATATTTTGTCAATATGCATATTTTGTCAATATGCATATTTTGTCAAAATGCATATTCTGTAAAAATGCATATTCCGTAAAAATGCATGTTCTGTTAAAATGCATATTCTGTAAAAATGCATGTTCTGTAAAAATACATATGTTTTGTATGAACTTGCAAGAAACTGCATATTTGAATTAGATTTTCTTACTTTTTTCTTAAAAATGCATTTTTAAAGCGACATATTTTATTGTTTTTTTCTTAAAATGCATTTGGATGCATATTTTGTAAAAATGCTTATTTGTAAAAATGCTTATTTCTTAAACAAAATTATGTATTTAAAACTGCATTTTAAATACATGTATATAAATACATGCATATAAAAATGAATTAGTTGTAAAACGCATATTTTGTAAAAATGTGTTTTGTAAAAGAGATACATTTTAAACAAATGCATTTGCGGTTATATGTAAATGCATATGTTAAAAAAATTAAAAATTTCAAAACTGCATTTTTATAAAATTGCATAAATTGTAAAACTGCATATTTTTTAAAATTGCATATATTCAAACAAAAACACTTAAGCTGTTGCAAATTTAATGTTATTGAGTATTTTAAAAAAATAATAATTTGTACAACTGAAAATTTTGTAAGAGTACATATTTTGTAACAATGCATAGTTTTTATATTTTGTAACATGCATTTGTTTTAAAATGCATAAATATTTCGTTAAAATGCATATATCGGAAAAATTTTATATTTTGTCACAAGACATATTTTGTAAAATTCTTATTTTGTAAAATGCATATTTTGTCAAAATGTATATTTTGTAAAATGCATATTTTGTAATAATTCTTTTTTTTTGTACAAAGGCATTTTTTTAATTTTTATTCTGTCAACATGCATGTTATGTAAAAATTAATATTTTTTAAAAAAATTATATTTTTCTAAAAATGCATATATTGTAAAAATTCATATCTCGTAAAAATGCAAGCATAAATTTTATTTTTTTTTTTAAGTTTTGTTTTATTTATTTTAACTGATATATCACAAAACTGCGTATTTTGTTACAATGCATATTGCAATTTTTTTTTTTATAATTTTTTTGCCGTTTTTATGTAATTATATATTTAAAAAAACGCATAATTTTCAAAACTGTGCATTTTGTAAAATTACATATTTTGGAAAAATTTATATATTTATACAAAAATGCATATGCTATTGCAATTTTTATGTTAATGAATATTTTAAAAAAATTAATAAGTTGTACAACTGCAAATTTTGTAAAACTGCATATTTTGTAACAATGCAAAGTTTCTATATTTTGTAACAATGCATTCGTTCTAAAAATGCATACATATTTTGTAAAAATGCATATATAGGAAAAGTTCATATTTTGTGAAAATGCATACTTTCATATTTTGTAAAATGCATATTTTGTCAAAATGCATAATTTGTTATAATTTTTTTTTTTGCACAAATGCATTTTTTTAAATTAATATTCTGTGAATATGCATAGTATGTAAAAATGTATATTTTGTATAAAAATTTAACATTTCTAAAAATGCATATTTTGTGAAAATTCATGTCTCGTAAAATGTAAGCATAAATTTTTTTTTTTAAGTTGTGTAATATTTATTTTAACTGATATGTCACAAAACTGGGTATTTTGTTACAATGCATATTTTTAAGAAAATATTTTATCAAAATGCATATTTTGCAAAAATTAGAAAATATGGATTTTTTACAAAATATTCATGTTTACAAAATATAAATAAAATAAAAAATATGCATTTTTAAAACAGTTATACAAAATACGCATTTTTGCGAAACATGTATGCATTTTTAGAAAAAATACATTGCTACAGAATATTTAAAATAATTTTTTTTACAAAATATGCAGTTTTACAGTGTATGCAGTTGCACAAATTATGTATTTTTTTTTAAATATGCGTACAATTTGTAACAGCATATGCATTTATATAAATTATACCTGTTTACAAAAAATAGCTTCACAAAATAAACATTTTAACAATATATGCATTTTAACAAAATATGAATTTTAAAAAAATATGCATTTTAACAAAATATGCATTATAACAAAATATGTATTTTAAAAAAATATGCATATTAACAAAATAAGCATTTTAACAAAATATGCATTTTAACAAATTATGCATTTTAACAAATTATGCATTTTAATAAAGTATGCATTTCTTACCTTAAAAATTTTTTAATTAATTAATTTTTTTTTGCATATATGCTGTATATTTCTTACAATATATGTATGCAGTTGTATAAATTATGTAGTTTTTAAATATGCAATTACATAAAATTTGTACCCACATATGCATTTATTTAAAATATACCGTTTTACAAAATAATCATTTTAACAAAATATGCATTTTAACAAAATATGCATTTTAACAAAATATGCATTTCAACAAAATTTGTATTTTAATAAAGTACGAATTTTTACAAAAAATATGCATATTTTATTTGAGGAGCTTACGATAAACATTTTTTAATGCATTTATATTTTTTTAATGCATATACGTTTTTGTGCAGATTTTCTTTTAATGCTGATTTTTTAAAATACAAAAAATCTGCCACAATTTTCTGCAGTTCTATTTAACAAAAAAATGTTGGGCGATTATTAAAAAAAAAACTTGATTTAAATCACCGTCCGACAGCGAACATCAACCGGATGATATACGTCTGAAAGTAGATATCAAATGGAGTAAAACTGCATTTACAGTTTTTCATTTCGTGATCCTGTTTCCTTTTTAAAGGAATTCAAAGTTTTAAAGGATAAATTTTTTAAAATATTTTTTAAATATTTGTACTCGTCCTAGGATGACACTGGTGATGGCAAATGAAAGAGAAGGATCTCCCAATTTTTTTCATTTTTTTATTTTGCCATATCAGAATAAAAGAATGTGAATGAAGACATTTGAAAATGCTATCAAAATGTGTTGTTCAAAATTTTGAGTGACATTGAAGGATACATTTTTGAAAGGACATAACTGACCTCCTTTTTCCTGATATGTAAAAATAATAAAATAGAAAAATTAGGGAAATTCCTCCTCTTTCATTTGCTATCACTAGTGGCATCCTAGGACAAGTACACATATTAAAAAAATATTTTATAATATTTAGGCCTCTAAAATTTTGCAGCCCTTTTAAAAGGAAACAGGATCAGGAAAAAAAATTTAAATGCAGTTTTACTACATTTAGTCTATAGTTTCAAACGTATGTTATCAGTTCGTGTTTCGCATTTTTTTTTTATTTTTGTTTATAATAGATTAATTTTTTTTTTTGGGTTTAAAAAATATGCAGTTTTTTAGTAAATAGTATGCAGAAATTGTTATGCACTTTAAAGCAAAGCGTAATTATTTTTTAAATCGACCATTTTTTGATAATTAAGTAAATAAGCGTACATTTAGGCAAGTTACTGAAAAAAATCCTATAAAAATGCAATAAAATATGCAAAACGCATAAAACATTAAAAGCGCTTAAATATCATTAAAGTTGCATAATAAATTACACATTTTAAATAATTTTCTTTTTATTTAAATAAAACTAAACTATTGGTATTTTTTTTAAGCATATAAAAAAATCCTGAAAATATGCAATAAAATATGCGAAATGCAAAAACACTTAAAAAAGCATTAAAAAGTAGCATAATAAATGACACATTTAAAAATAATCTGCACACAAAGAAAAAGCTTCATTAATATAATGAAATTCATCATAAAAGTTCGTCCAATGAAACTGTTTCATTATATTTATGAAAATTTTCATAATATTTATGAAAACTTCATTAAAAAGTTTCATTGGACGAACTTTTATGGCAAATTGTTTTACAGTTCTTTGAGTGTGTTTTGTTTTGTTTTAATTCTAAGAAAATTTTAACTAAAGGCAATAAATTTTTTTTAGCAATTTTAGCAGTTTTTTTTTTTTTTTTAATAAATGACACAAATTTTTTTCCACATTTAAAAAGTGCTTAATAAAATTAGGCGCTTAATTTGAAATTTAACGAAATTTTTCAAAAAAAAAAATAATAAAAATTTTAAGAAAACCTTAAAATAGTTTTCTGCTGCTTTAACGTTAAAGTTTTGTTTAGACATTTTCCCCTTATTTTGTGAAAAACCACTTACTCTTTGTGCTTTTCGTTTATCAGCTCGTTGATTTTGATGATAAATTCTACTAAAGTTAGATACAATAACAGGTACGGGTAAGGCGATCACAAGGACACCACTTAATGAACAAACACCACCAACTATTTTGCCAGCTATTGTCTCTGGTACCATATCACCATAACTAGAATATGTAAGAAAACCAATGACAATTGAGATCCAATACACTCACCTTTCGTGGGTTTAGGTATATATGTAGATTTTAAACCGTTTGGCAACCCTTTAAAGGCGGTCATACTTACCCTAAGGTGGTCATGGTAACAATGGTATACCAAAATGCAGCGGGTATCGATGTAAAATTGGTACCATTAACATTTTTCTCAGCATAAAACATGACCGTAGCAAATATAATGATGGCCATGGCTAGAGAGAATACCAAAAAACCCAATTCGGAAGCGCAAGATTTTAAAGTATAACCCAGAATTCGCAGACCTTGCGAATGTCGTGAAAACTTAAAGATGCGAAAAACGCGAAAGACGCGCAGTGTTACAAACGCACCGCTCACATCATCGTTGTCTGTTATGCCCAGACCGATGTAGTAGGGCAAAATGGCCACGACATCAATAATACTCATAACGCTGCGCACGAATTTACAGCGATCGGGTGCGGCGAAGAGACGCAGCAGATATTCGGCGGTAAAAATCATAACGCAGGCTGTGTCCAGACAGAAGAAAACAATTTTGTAGCGTTCGCCACAGGGCAGTGTACCAGCTCGTCCAGGACGATGACCACAAGGCACCGTTTCCACTACATTGGCCATAACCGAAACGGCAATAAAGAAGCCCGTTACATAGTAAAATACTAAAGCAGATGTTGATGTATGGGGATTTTCAAAGGCCCGCCACATTTTCTGGCGTATATTTGTTAATTGCTGTAAATTCTGATCACCATTTTCCGACATTTTGTCATCCATTAAACGTTCGGCATTTTCCCGTTTACGATCACGATAGTCTTCATAACAACAATCACCTATAACATCGGGCAGTATACCGAAGAAGGCCAATTCTTCATCATAACTGGTTAGGCATTCGTGTTTCGGGTAATGCAGTTTACCCGTGCGATAATAATTTAATATATGACGAAATATGTCGGGATCTCGATCAAAAAAATATTCTTTACAATCTTCATCGTAGAAAAATTCACGTTCATTGGAGCCTAACAAAGTATCGGGATATTTTTCTAAAGTATTGCGCCATGTCTCAAAACGTCGGCCAGACACATTGATTAATAGTTTCTCATCATCGGTTTTGCGTCTGTCTTTGGGTATGGGTGCTGGTGGCAAAGGATGGGTGGCTATGGGTACCCAACCAATGGCCGCCGCCCGTGCAAATGGCAGCCAAGCGGCGACCGAGGCCATACTATGTGGCGGAATGTTTTTAATACAATTAAATAACTAAAGAGGACCCAAATTGTAATGGGTTTTTTTGTTGTTGTTGTGGTTCTTTAACAATAAATAGTATAAATCTATGATTTTGTAATAAATTTAAGAGAGTTTTACAAAAAATTTAAAAGAGTTAATATAACTCTTTTTTTTCTGGAGGAATAACAAAAACCTCTGTTGTTGTTGCAACTATGCTGTTTCTCCCTCTTTTGCACTCTCCGGCGGCTCTCCTATTTACCTTTAGGGACCTCTCTTTCTAGCTGACGTATTGCTTTTAAGTATTGCTGACATTTTCTTTAGAGATTTACATCAAATTTAAAGAGCTGTAATGAAAAGGGAAAAAAAAAAATAATTATTATCAAAATTAGACAACGGTTTTTAAAGAGAAATTTTAAGAGAACATTAAATTTATCAAATTTTAGGAGCTGTTATGAAAAAAACCCAAACAACCGTTATTAACAAACTGTTTTTAAGAGAACACACAAAAAAAATGTTTTTCAATGAACGAGTTTCATAGTATTTATGAACAAATTCATACAATTTATAAGATTTATAACACAAGATTTATAAACTTTTTCATAGTATTTATGAATAAATCATAATATGTGAAATTTAAAAACTATTTAACATTTTTCATAAATACTATGAAAAAGTTTATAAGTATTATGAAAAAGTTAATAAATTGTATGAATTTGTTCATAAATACTATGAAAGTCGTTCATTGGAAAACATTTTTTTTTGTGTGAAAACATTATGAAAAAGTACTTTTTGGAAATTTCGACTCAAAGGAGGCGTAAAAGGGTAAAAAGTTTGTTGTGGTACTTTTTTTTCGTTTTACCAAAAAAATAATGGTCCGTGAAACCTGAAACTTAAACAAGGACCCTAGCAAAAAAGCAGATTCTAAAAAGGAATCTTTTCGGAATTCCGAAAAAAAATCTTTTTAGTTTCGATTCAAAGATGGTAAATTATGTACTTTTGGTACTTTTTATATATCCTGAAATAATTGTACTAAAAACTTGAAATGCATGATCATTTGGCAAAAAAAAAAACATTCTGAAAAAAGTACTTTTTGTAAATTTTAATACTTTTTTCATTAAAACTTGAAATTTTTAATTTAAACATTCTGTTTAAGGTACCATTTAGGAGTTTCGAGTTTAATAAGGTAAAAAGGGTAAACAAATTGTGCTTATCTTCTGAAATCTTTCAAGTTTCTTCGAATGTAGGATTATCCAGAGAAAAAACTTTCTATCTGAAGTATAGATGGGCACATGAGCAGATTTTTTTTTTTTTTTTGTGAGTGTGACTGAATTAAATTTTACTCACGTGAGTGAGTGTGAGTGGAGAAAAAATTGCGTTAGTGAGTGTGCGCGAGTCGATTTTTTGCGTGAGTTTGCGTGATTTATTTTCTCTTCATATATCCTTTTGTACCAAAAAAGGTACAAAAAAATTGTAAAATTTGGCTTAACTTAAGATTTCATTCCATTTAATTTTTCTTTCTCCTGAAATAATTGAATTACAACTAGAATCCTCAGCAAAAAAGAAAACGCTTTCTAAAAAGGTACCTTTTAGAAATTCAATTTTTAAATGTATAATTTGTATTTTGGTACTTTTTCTATCTCCTGAAATAATGGTTTTAGAAACTTGAAATTTGGAATGTAGAATCATCCAGCAAAAAATAACATCATAAAAAAACACTTTTTAATTTCGATTCTAAGAGGGCAAAAAAGTGTACCTTTGGTACTTTTTATATATTTTAAAAAATTGGTACTAGAAACTTAAAATGTAGAATCCTCAGACGAAAAAAACTGAAAAAAGTATTTTTGGTAAATTTGATACTTTTTTCTTGAATATTTGAAGTTTTAGACTTAAATATTCTGAAAAAGGTACCTTTAGGAATTCCACATTTAATTTGGTAAAAAGGTTAAAAAATTTTACTTTTTGTATTTTTTCTATCTCCTGAAATAGTGGTTCAAGAAATTGTAAATTTAGAATGAAGGATTATCCAGCGAAAAACTTGTGTTGATGCTAAAATGGTAAAAAGTACTTTTGGTACTTTTTATTTATTTATTGAGTTTTTAACATATAATTAACCGAGATGGGTGACAAAGACCATTATCTCGTTGTAGCGAAACAGACCAAGGCCTCTAGTGGGAATCGAACCCACGACCCCCAGACTCATAGGCAAGTTGGTAGTTTTTATATTTCCTGAAATACTTTTTATATTTCCTGAAAAAACCGGTCCCAGAAACTTGAAATTTGAAATGTAGTATCCACTGGCAAAAAAAAAAACATTCTGGAGCGAGTATTTTTTGAAAATTTTGATTCTAAGGAAGCAAAATGCGGTAATTATATGTGCTTTGGTACTTTCTTTTCTACTGAAAAAATGGTCCAGAAAAAAACATTATAAAAAGAGTACTTTTTGAAAATTTCGATTCAATGGTGTTGAAAAGGGGTGCTTTGGTACTTTTTTTCGCTAAAAAATGGTAACAAAAACTTGAAATTTGAAATATAGGACCTTTCAGCAAAAACAAAAAAAAAACATTCTGAAAAAGGATTTTAATGGGAAGTCCGATTTAAATGGAGTAAAAGAGTAAAAATGTGTACTTTTGTTTTTTTTATATTTTTCTAGAAACTGGAAGTGCGGAGTGTGTAATCACCTAGCGAAAAACACATTCTGAAAAAGTACTTTTTCGTTTCGATTCAAATATGCTAAAAATATGTTCTTTTGGTACTTTTTTATATATTCTGAAATAATGGTACTAAAAACATGAAGTGTAGGATCCTTCGACAAAAAAAAAAAACATTCTGAAAAAGTATTTATTACCATAGTTGGTTTAAATTCCATTCAAAATGGAGGCCATAAATATAACTATAATTTCTCTCAAAAACTAAGGGGGGGCTTTCTATAAATACCCTTGACATTTTTACAAGGTTTATTATATTTATCGTTTTTTTTTTCTTTATAAAGAACCCACTCACATACATCCACACATCCATGCAACTTTTTTTTAGCCCATAATACAATTTCATAGTGATGATTTCAAATCACCCAAAAAACAAAATAAAACCCACAAAATTTACACAAAACAATAGATCATAAATTTAACTAAATATGTTTATATCATTCTAAGAACCAACCACCTACACTTCTTTATAAATGAATGAACAAAACTAAAAAATATATTGCAGTTTCCAAACAAATAACATTTTCCACATGCACTATTTTCCCCAAAATTGGCATCTTCCATAAAATGCCTTCAACAAAAAAAAAAAAACAAATTTAAAAATAAGTCTTCCTTTTATTTGTTTAAAACATTACAATACATTGATATTGCTGCTAACGGTCAGTTTAAATATAGATGAGAGTGTAAAAATAGCAATAAACGAATATAAAAAAATATCAAAATCGGTTGAATGGTTTTCGAGATATTGATATTTGAATTTGGCGGTTTTTCCTACGTTCAAAAAATTTTTTTAAATAAATCTTAAAATTTCTTTCCTTTTTCCTTGACCCTTTTCTAGAACTTGAGATAGTCTTTCATTTAAATTCAATTTCAGTGAAATCCTATAGTTTTAACACGTGGCGCCCTTCGATCAATCTTTTGGATTTTTAAAAAATTTGCACCAAAATTTTTAATTTTTAAAAAATTAAAAAATAAAAAAAAAAAAACTTGCAATATATTATTTTTATTAATTTAAGCATGCTGAATACGAATATCAAAAAATTTCTGCAAACGGTCAAGCGGTTTTCAAGATATTGCCATTTGAAGTTTTTTCAAAAAATGCCAGTTTCTTCCAAGGTTTAAGAAATTTTGAAAAAAAATTTCAAAATTTTTTTCCCTTGAGTAATTTAAAGAGCTTGAGACAAGTTTTCACTTAAACTTAATTCAGGCTAAATCAGCTCGTTTTAGCCCCTGGCGCCCTTCATACAAATTTTTTTCCCAATGAACGATTTTCATAGAATTTATGAACAAATTCATACAATTTATTAACATTTTCATAATATTTATAAACTTAAACTTAATTCAAGCTAAATCAGCCCGTTTTAGCCCCTGGCTCCCTTTACACAATTTTTTTTTTCCAATGCACGATTTTCATAGTATTTATGAACAATTTCATACAATTTATTAACTTTTTCATAATATTTATAGACTTTTTCATACATATTTATGAAAAATGTTAAATAGTTCTTAAATTTCACATATTGTGATTTATTCATAAATATTATGAAAAAGTTTACAAATATTATGAAAAAGTTAATAAATTGTATAAATATGTTCATAAATACTATGAAAGTCGTTCATTGGAAATTTTTTTTTGTGTGTTAGATCACAGTTTAGAGTTTTTGATAAACATTTTTTTAAAAAACCCAAACTTTGATAAAGGGCACCACGGTTTAATATGATCGGATTTGTCTTAAAATGTCAAAAAATTTATATTTTTTTTTATTTCTTGACTGTAAAAACCACATTTTTTGAAAATTATTTAGTTATATTGTTTTTTTTTACTAATTCTTTAAGATTTTTTCGTTTGAACCTTGATTATTCTTGAGTTTTCTTTGTAAAGTTTTTGATTTAAAAAAAAATATTTTTTTGCTTATCACCGCTACTTTATTGCCCTCAACTGTATATCAACAAAAATCAATTTTTAAATTTAGGCTATGTTTACATTTAAATATATTTTTTTTCTTTGGTTTTATATTATTATTTTTTTTTGTTGAAACAATCAGGCAAATAACAATGTTGATGATGATGTTTACACTACATGTACGAGTTTTTCTTTTGGCTGCTGCTGCTGCTGAAAAGTCAAAAGAATGAAACAACAAACTCATCACACACTTTTTTTGGGGGAAAATGCACTGCTGCACATACACAGAGAGAAAACAACAACTGCCACAACTGATGGTTTTCTATAGATTTATACGAACGCCATCTATCGTTCGTACTAACTCGACTCAGCTGCACAATATTCTATTCGCTGGATCTCCTTTTAAACACGCATTTTCCGGGCAATTCCATGACGCCGTTTCAAGCTTTGGAACGTTCTGACGCCCAAGCATCTGAAATTGCTTCGGAAATAATAAATATGCCAACATTAATCTGGGCGATAAAAAGCTTCAGGCCCTATAAATCCCCGGGACCTGATGGTATAATCCCGGCTGAGATGCAGCAAGTGTCGGACTATATAGCCCCGTTGCTGTATAATCTATACACAGCATGCATCAACTGGTCGTATATTGCTTTAAAATTGAGGAATACCAGAGTCGTCTTTATCCCGAAGGCTGGGAAAAGCTCCCACACAGCTCCGAAGGATTTCAGACAAATTAGTCTGTCTTCTTTTTTGTTAAAGACAATGGAACGAATGATAGACTCATATTTGCGTAGAGTGATTGACCCGAGGTTGCTTTCGACAAAGCAACATGCATACAGCAAGGGTAGATCAACAGAAACAGCTCTTCATGAGCTCGTTGGTACCATCGAGAGATCGGTTTCGGTAAAGGAGTACACTATGGTGACCTTTCTGGATATAGAGGGGGTTTTTAATAATGTCATACCAGACTCGATAATTTTGGCTTTGGTTGGTCTGGGAGTAAAGCGTGGGATCATTTTAATGGTGGAAAACCTACTTGCCAATAGACGTATAACGTCTGAATTGGGAGCGTCCGTCATATCCCGATTTGTCAATAGGGGCACACCACAAGGAGGTGTTCTTTCGCCGCTTCTTTGGAACCTGGCACTGAATTCAATGCTGCTATCTCTAGATTCACGTGGTTGTCATGTTTTCGCATATGCTGACGATGTCGCGATAGCGGTAAAGGGGAAGCATCTGCCAACATTGAAGGACATTTTTCAGGGTTCTCTGAAAGATCTGTCTAAATGGGCAAGAAACTGTGGTCTAGGAGTTAATCCAAGTATAACAGAGCTTGTTTTGTTTACAAGGAAAAATAAGATTCCTGCTTTTGATCCTATTTCTTTGGACGGCACTGAAATCACCTTCTCAGATGGAGCCAAGTATCTTGGAGTATTTCTAGATAGAAAGTTGAATTTCAGGCTTAATATTGAGGAACGGGTGAGACAGGCAACGATTGCTTTATATTCCTGTAAAGAGGGCCATTAGAAAACGATGTGTTTTTAGCCCTCAAGTCGTTCATTGGATCTATACAGCAGTGGTGCGTCCAATTTTGCTGTATGGAATCATTGTCTGGTGGCCTGCTTTAGAAACAAAAGCGAACTGTGTCTTTATCACGAAGGTACAGAGAATGGCGTCGATGTGCATCACTGGTGCTCTTCGTACTACACCTACGGCTGCATGAGAAATCCTACTTCACCTGATACCATTGGACATATTGGGTAGGCAGTATGCGGCTACGTCGGCAATTCGACTTAACAACACGCTGCAATGGAGGAGCAGCTATTGTGGCCATAGCGCAATCTTGAAGAAGATAACAATACCACAAAATGTGGACTGTGCTCCCACTTTGATCCTTTTTGAGCGCCACTTTACCACTATGATACCATCCAGGGAGTCTTGGATGGGGGACATTCCGGGTAGTGGAGCCACCATATATATTTACACAGATGGATCGGGGCTGCACGAACAAGTGAGCTTTGGAGTCTATTCGGAAGAGCTTGGATTGAGCCTGGCTCGAAGATTGCCAGATCATTGCAGTGTTTACCAGGCAGAGATGCTGGCAATAAAGGAAGTAGCTGACTGGTGGAGTTGTAATGTCTGGTCTACAACCGCATTCAACATCTATGCTGACAGTCAATTCGCGGTCAAGTCCATGGAGTCAATGTTTCTGAAAACAAGATCTGCCCTTAACTGCTGCACGTCTTTAAATGAGATGGCCTAGCCGTTTGACATACGACTCATATGGGTCTCAAGGCACAGACATTCCAGGGAATTGCAAAGCTTGCAAGACTGGAAACTACCTAACAGGCTCCAACATAATTGAAATGTGATGGTATGCCTCTTGAAACAAAAGCTACGGCTTTGTTTCGCGACGGAGACTAATCAAAGATGGGCAAATGGATGGACGTGTGAGACAACACGACTGATTTGGCCTTCTCTTAATCAGGGGCGCACAAGTGAGCTGATATCGCTTCCAAGAGAAGAGATTTCGACGGTGGTTTCTATAATTACCGGACACTGTCTTATAGGGAAGCACGCAGAGCTGTTAATGTGCCGTCGAATGACTTTTGACGAAGTTGCATGGATGAAGAGGTGTTGGAAACTATCGAACACTTTGTTTGCCATTGCCCGGCACTTTCTGGTCAGAGACTTGCTTCACTAAGATCTAGGGAGCTGTACGATCTTTCTGATTTGTCGGAAGTCAAAATTCAATATCTAAGGAGTTTCATAAGAAGCTCAAACTGGTTTAACGACAGGGACAAGTAGGGAAACCTATTACGGTCCCGTGTTATCACAATGGACCTCAGAGTCTACGTGTGTTGACGTAAAACGTCAGCAGCCACTTACAACCTAACCTGCACCATATTCTCGTGATGTACTTACAAGGAAGGTCTTTCACAGGACACCCACCGATTGTCCTAAAACTTCAATATGTGTATGAGGGGGGAAAAATATGAGTTACATGTTTTTTTAACTGCCCAATCTCAAATTGAAAAAAGGGTTGCCATCTTATGAAAAAATAAGGGCTTTCGGGAAAATCCGTATCAATGCCGAACTAGCAGGAATTTCGCCAAATGAAAAAATACCGGCCAGCTTAATTTTCATAGAGATTATTATATATGAAGGACTTATTGCAAAAACTCGATAAGGAACATTTCATTTGATGGTGGTTTTTGCCTTAAAACTTTTAAAATAATGTAGAAAATAGAACTTTTGCAGAACTTTTATTCTCAATATACTTGTACGAAGGGTTAAAGCAAGACTTCTGCCAAAAATCTGTCAATGGAACATCAGCAGAAGCCGGAAAACACGAAAAAATAAAATTTTGCTTATCAAGTTCTTGCAGTAAGCCCTTCATATGAATTTGGCGGTCGTACGTCTATACATTTCCATATAAACTAAGTACCCCAACGATTATACATTTTTGACAATAACGAACTTAACAAAGCCGAATTTGGACACGATCGATACACCATTGGATAGGCCTACATATTCTCGAAGTCTAGCCTGAAAGCCTGCAACTAACGCCAGAGTTGCAACTAATGCCAAGTACTATCACAAACTAGGTAAAGATCTTGTTAATAAAGTTGTGTGCGAGATATGATTATAATTTTGTCTTTAACCCAAAATTGCTTTCGTCTTCCTATTTATTCAAAGGAAGTAGACCTTTGAGGAATCTGTACAGACTGAGTAGTACTCCAGCTGGAAAATAAACTGCATAGCATACTTTAGAAGTCAAGCTCTTTTAGTTTGAACTGCATTGTGTCTTCTACAGACGAAGGGACATTGACAGAATGTTTTAGGATCGATCAAGGATCAATAAAATTTATACTTTAATGAGTCATGGGACTGATATTTTGATGGGTTATATACGGTATTAGAAAGTGGTATATTTACAAGTGGGAACTTTTTTCAGAACGAACATCGCTAGAATTGCTTAGGATCGATAAAGAATATTTAATATATATTCTTTTGTAACTCAGTTATTTTTCAACCTATTTTCAAATTTCAAACAGTTTTGGGTAGAAGAAAAAAATTGTTTTATTCTGGCAAAATTTATCTATACATATGGTGGAATATGGAGATTTTTGTTAAATGAATGTTTTTTTTTAACCTTTTTTTCTAGCAACAATTCATTTATTATCCAGAAATTATTCAATTCCAAAATTTTTCTCTTACATTTTCTCCGTGTAGAACAACCAAAAGTGTTGTTCTTTTCCACGTTTTCAATATTCATGTTAATCTTGCGTTTTTTTGTTTGTTCATTATACGTATATAATCGATTTAAATATTTTGGGCTTTGTTTTCAAAGCCCAACGTATTGAAATGTTTACATTGTAATTGCTAAATATACATACAATCTTCAATAGTATAAAAATGTAGATGAAATGAGATGAATATTGGTATAAAGACGCAAATCTTGAGTAAAAGATACCCGTATAATGATTTTTTTTTTTTTGGGAAATATTTTTTTTTTTTTTTTTCAATCAGAAAAACACAAAATGTTGATTTTGTTTAGCTTTTAGTTGATTTAATGATTCAAAGTTGAAAAGAGTTTAATTTTTTTTGTAAAAATTATTTGATTTTCCGTTTAAATCAAGCAAATATTAAGTGTTAACAAATATCTTTTGATTTATCTTAGTTTGAATGTATGAATCAGAAGCATATGGTTTTATCAATGAAAATTGTTGGTCTTCTTGTTTTTTGTATAGATAATATCATAAATTGTTAAACAATTTGAAAATTTTTGAGTTGATAGAAATCTTGTCAGATTTTATTTCCAGTATAGCAAGGGCACCTAAACGGAAATAGCTATCGACGAGATTAAAGATAGCTAACGAGGAGAAATTGCTTTGGGTAAAAAAGCACAACATGTTGTCCATTTATTTTTTTAAGTTCGTTTTGAGAAAAGTTATTGCTTTATATAACATCTTTAATTAATGGAACTTTAATTGGAAGAACTTGTTTGAATATGTTAGATTACGGTCATTTGAGACATCGGTAAAGATTCGCCAAAATTAAGCGAGTGACTTTGGAAGTTAGGTAGTTGCACTTATTGTTAGACCTCCGATTAGTTAGACAGATCTGCTACTTCTCTTTTAAGTTCTGCTACTTCTCTCTTTACATCAGACTTCAGCAAGGCCCAACATAACTGTCTTAAAGTTAGGTCTGAGGATGCGGCTTTAAGTAATGTCGGTTCGATTGAGGATACTCTTCACAAAAAAGAGCATGTTTTGGCAGCATTCTTGGACGTGGAAGGTGCGATCAATAATGTCAAATTACCATCAATCCCTAATGCCTTGGATAATACACTCTCGAAAACATAGATTACTCTATCGACGGGCAACATGCTGGAAAGCAAGGCAATAATCTCGCGTGAAAAGATTTTACAGGGGGCACTCCACAAGGGGGGGTAATCACTCCCCTTCTATGGAATCTTGTAAATAATGAGATCCTCTAGTTTCTCAACGGAATGGGTATCAAGGTGGTTGCCTACGCTAATGACGTTGTGATTCTAATCAAAGGGAAGTTTTTACCAACGATTAGCGAACTCATGGAATCAGCGCTAAAGATACTCTCGACGAGGGCGTGGTATTAACTCCCAGACCATTATTCTTTGGTCTGGGAGGTAATCCCACCAAAACTAAACTTATCTTGTTCACAAAAAGACAGGTTTGTTCTTCCCCAATTAGATGGAATAACCCTAGAACTATCTAATAAGGCGAAATACCTGAATGTGATCCTGGACTCAAAGTTTTTTTGGAAAAGGAATACAGAGGAAAGAATGAAAAAGTCATTAGGTGCTTTTTACACCTCCAGAAGAACTTTTTCAAGAAGGTGGGGTCTAAAACCGTACATTACCCACTGGATGTATGGTGCGATAACACTGTTGAACAAATTTATAGCAATTCACACTCCCATTAATTAGAATATACGAATTAAATAGAATTTGACTTCCTTATTCCAAATCTGTCTTTAAAATTTTTCTATCACATAAAGTTTTAAAGATATTCGCGTTTGAATATGGAAAAATACGCTAATTTAGCACTTTTTGGGTCTCGCCTATAACGTATTTTTTAGTTGATCACAGAAAATATAACTTTAGTATAAATGAGACCTCTTGATTCCAAATCTGGCGTCCAAATTTTTCTAACGCGTACCGTTTTTGAACTAATAGCGTTTGAAAAAGTCACACTACACTGATACGCACTTGTATTCAATTTAAATCACACTAAAATTTTTAAACGCGAATATCTCCAAAACAAAACATCTCCAAAACGTAACAGTGGACCCCCAAAAGTGTTAAAATATTGTTTTTTTTACTTTTTATCTCAAAAACGGTACGTGCTAAAAAAATTTGGATTGCAGATTTGGAATCAGGAGACCAGTTAGACATTTCTTTGGGAAGATTTTTATGTAATTAGACCAATACTGACCCATGGTATCCTAGTGAGGTGGATAGCAGTGGCTAAGAAATCATATCTCTGCAACCCCCAGAAGGTACAATTACTGGAGTGTGTGAGTTCCATTGGTGCTATTAGATCGGCACCACAACCGGCCGGGAAGTGACGCTTAACTTTTAGCTCACGAAATCTACATCAAGAGCACAGCAGCAAAATTTGCTTTCAGAATAAGATAGTCGCAAATGCTTAAGCAATGCTTTAGGGTGCACTCGACCATATTAAGTACGGTGGGCGGGACGAAACTGGAACAGAAAACTGACTCTATCTCACCGCAGACGAACTTTGACAGAACCTTCAAGACCATCTGGGGAAGGCTGGGAGGAAAACTCTGTTATAACAGAGATTGTTATCTCAATTTTTACGAACTGATCGAGGATGGGTACGTTTTCAGCAGTATATTCAGAATGCCTTGAGGGCCTTATTTTAGAATTTCGAAAAAGTGTAGTGTTTTTCAGGCTGAGGTACAATTGATAAAGCCGCTTAGATGATTATGACAAGGTCCTACATTCTTGCGTTATTAACATTTGAGAGTGGACAGTATTTCAGCTTTAAAGAACTTGGAATTAAACACTGTAAAATCGGGAATCATTTGGAACTATGCACAATTCCTTCGTCGAATCAGTCAGCTCACAGTCAAGCTAATCTGGGTACCTGGTGAATGTGTGTGGAATTGTGGGAGAACAGGTTGAACCTGACTTCTCGTTTGGAACTATGCACAATCCCTTTGTCGAATCAGTCAGCACACAGCCAAGCTAATCTGGGTCACTGGAAACGAATTTACTGATGATTGTGCAAGGAATGGTGGGAGACCAGGTTGAACCTGACTTCTCGGTTCCTATAGTGAAATTGATAAACGAAATTGATAGGACATTAGAGAATAGAATAAAGGATAGGTGGATATCACTGACTACGTGCAGGCTATCGCGAATCCTGTGGCCACTGCCATATCCTAAGAGGACAGAAAGTCTTCTTAATTTTGGCAAACGGAAGGTTAGTCTATTAGTAGGAGTATTGACAAGACACTGTAGTTATAATAGGCCAAATGACCGTGCGTATGTGAATCTCTAACAGGGACTATTGTTTGAGTTATGGGGAAGTGCAGAAGGTAAAGTCAGTGAAGCACTTGTTGTGGGAATGTCTTGGTTTGATAAAGCGCCGCGCCACTTTAAGCATTTGAGGTAAATATTTTTCGATGACCCAGAATGCCGAAACGGTGTTTTACTGACTTCTCTAGCAGAATATCTTAGGAAATCGGGATGGCTTAAGAAGAAGAGTTTTGTATCAGAGAGGGAGTAGGGAAATAATAATTAATCACAATGAGCTATATGGCTTCCTCCACAATATGGCGGACGATCGTCCAACTTAACATAACCTAATTCCTCATTCTCCATACTCTAGTAGAAGTTATATATTGGCACCTCATCCGATCAGCATGTTTCCCTATTAGACAGTCCTGGTTACAACTGCAACCACTGTCGAAATCTATTCTCTTGGGAGCGAAAGTTTTTTTTAGATTAGGAATGACCAGCCTTTTTCTGCCCATTTCAGCTTCCAAGGTTCATATAATAAAGTTCACAATCTAAAAGTCTTATCGCTTTTGCATCCCTAAGCCCTAAAACTGAAAAGTATAGAAACTGTCTTGTTCAACGCATTTAAGGACGTGTGGCAGTTAAGGACTGATCTTGTTTTGAGCAACATTATTCCCAGGGACTTAACTGCGGCTTGACTGCCAAATTAAATTTGTATAAAGGACAATGCGATCGATGCTATGCAGATAGTCCAAAAACGATTCATGCCCATAATGCGAATATCGTTAAAACCATTCGTAAGATTATAACAGAAACCTTCTAAGAGGTCTTATTGAGTACGACGAAAAACCGTAGGTAGAATAAATTAATTTTTTTACAGCCAGAACAAAGCTACGTGATAAAGTTGGTTTCAAAGCACTCTTAAAAAAGTGAGTGTGCTGCTGTAACTTTTCTTCCAAAGATCAAAAGTTGCGAACATGTTAGGTTAAGTTAGGGTGGTGGTGTACGATTTACACCTCGCATAGACCTTTTGGTCCATAGCGATACCACAAAACTTTTTTCTTTTTTCGCTAGCGGCGCAATTTAAATACGTTCAAAGTCATTGCGAATCTCTTTAATATTCTAATATCCATTCGCGTTATATCCTCCAAAGTATTAAAGCTTATCTGACCCGTAATAGATTCTGCGACTCCTTGCCACCGCTGGACAGTGACAAAGTATGCGTTCTATCGTTGCATCCACTCCTGGTGAGGCGCATCTTTTACAACTGGCGTCTGGGATGAGTCTAATATTCTTATCATGAATGCCGATGAGACAGTGACCAGATATTATTCCCGTCAGAGCTCGACATTCCCTTCTCGTAAGTGATAAGTTGGCCATAAAGTTCTGCCGATTTTGCATGTTGTTAGTTGTCTCCACTTCCTGTTCGCTATTGCAACATTTATGGAATCTTGTCTTTTTTTGAAGTGTCGGAGCGGTGGTAAAACTAGCACCATGGTACCTACACCATCAGCTCCAAGTTTCGCGAGTTCGTCTGCCCTTTCATTTCCCTATATTCCGTTGTGTCCTGGTATATAAATTAACCTGGTTGTGTTGACACAACATCTGCGAACATGTTGAAAATGTTAATTTTATTTCAGCAATTCCACTAGCAATTTTCTTCGTTTTACCCAGAACTGTGAAGATGTTGATCGAAAGGTAAGAAAAATTAAATCTAACAATTCATAAATAAATGTGTTTTCTCTGTCTCTCATTAATGATCCCCTAAACCACTGATATACATCGAGTCATTCGGCAAAGAAAATTTTGTTTCGATGGCTGCGTAGTTTATTCAAATAAAGCAGAACTTTTAAACTACTGAACTGGATGCTTTAAAAAGCCTTTTTGACTACTCCATCTGTATTAAGAAAACGAAAAATGAATTTATTTTTTACAGCCAGATCAAAGATACATGATAAAGTTGGATTCAAAAACTTTTCAAAGAGCTTGAAAACCAGAATGGGTGTGCTGCTTTAACTTCCCAGCAATTTCACTAGAAATTTTCTTCCTAAGACCCAAAGTTGCGAAGATGTTGATGGGTGTTAACTCTATTTCATAAATTCCACTAACAATTTTTCTCCGAAGACCCTTTGTTGCGATGATTTTGATCGAAACTTTAGAAAGTTTGGAGCCAAAAACTCATTAAATAAATGTATTTTTTCTGTCTCGCATCATCGATTTCTCTCAAACCAGACCAGAAACTTTTAAAAATTGGCGGAAAAATTAAAATTCTTTGTATTATGTTTCTTTTGTTTGACATGAACTGTTGTCAAAAACAGGATTTGGTGTCTCATATTGTCTTAAAATTATGTTGTCTTTCTTTAAAGAGAAAAAAAAAAATTTATATTGTTACTATTTCTATTTCAAAAAAAAAAAACTTTTCCTTAATCCCTTGTGAGATTTTAAATTGTTGACGTATTAAAAAGTTGTTGTTATTTTTCTTTTTATCAAATATTGTAATTTCTCAAGGATTTTCAAGCAATAAAATGGTGTTTTTTTTTTTGCAAAACAAAAAATCATGTGCCTTGTGTTTATATAAAACAACAAATATGGCAACGCAGAAATTATCACAATTATTTTTTGTTTATACATATGTAACAAGAGAGCGGTTAGTTTAATAAAATTCCAAAACTCTCTGAATGTCACTTTGACTCTCTCTCAACATTTAAAAGTACCGTTTGTTGTGTTAATGTTTTTGTTTGGCTGCAAAAAGCTTTTTCTTTTGAAGGAATATGCCTCTTTTTTTTGCCTCTTGTGAGAATATAATGTAAAGAGATAAATTAAAGAATTTGTCTATAAAAAAGAGATACCACAATTTAATGAGAGATAATACATTTATTAGAGATTTACTTATTTGTTTTTGTTGTTTTTTATTGAAAAAGTGGATATACACAAATAAGCAAACAAAAAAAAACTACAGATTGTTTGATAAAGTCAAAAACAAGAACAAAAACAACAAATCGGCGAGGCTAATTTAGCTCTTTTATAGTTTTATAGGCGATTTTTTTAAACTTTGATCTAGCCACGCTATAGTAGGTTATAAGTTGGTTTACGTTAGTCAATGTTTCGTGCGTGATTTATAATGATTCTCTTTTTATATTGCCGCTTGTGTTCACATACGGCAATTGTGTTCTGAAATTTAAAAAAGAAAAAAAAAAAATACACAAAACAAAAATTGTCAGTAGGTGCCGATAGCATAGGTACCACCATGATGCTTTCACTGCATCGCTAAGGCAAATCAAAAATGGAGCAAACTTGGGACAAGTTGTATAAACAGAATTTTGTTTCCATACTATGATTTAGGAAAATCAAAATTCTTACTTTCACTTACGAGAATAGATTGTCGTATGTTGACAAAAGGTGCGAGACACCGTCGAGGCGTCGAGGAGACCATTGAACACATCCTGTATCACTGCCCGGCTTTGGTACGAACTCGACTATTAATTATAGGGAGTTCACAGTTCGAAACTTTAGAGGAAATTACGAGTATAGACCTGAAAAGTTTAAAGCAATTCGCAATGAAGGTTAATGTATTTAGTTTACATCGATAAGCGGAAAAAGTTTTGTGGTATCGCTATGAACCAATTGGTCTATGCGGAGTACCGATCTGGCACCGCCATCCTAACCTAACCATACTCCGAAATTTAAAAAAAACTTAAGTATCAGGATTTCTTAAGGATCTTTCGCAGAAGGCAGTCAGGACCACCACTGAACTTCTGACAGATACTCATTTCCTGGGTTGCAGATACAAGATAAAGAGGAAAACTCCCTTGGGCACACTTTCACCGACTTCAATTCCAAAAAATGAATTCATTACAAAAGTTGGGATGAACGCATGATAATGTGGGTAGTCCATTCCTTTAAGCCCTACAAATAAACAGCAGCCTCTGAATCAGGGGGTATTGGGTTCGATTTCCACCAGTACCCTTGTTAAATTTTGCTTCAATGAGAGGACGGTCATTGTTACCATTGTTACCTGATGGTTTGTTATTCAATGAAATATTTTGCAAAGGACTACAGACCTATAAGTCCATCATCGTTTTTATTGAAAAAATTGACAAGACTGGTAGATGTCTATGTCAGAAGTACCCTTTCATCAGACTACTTCTGCAAGGCCCAACATGTCTATCTTAAAGAAAGGTCAGTGGAGATGGCTTTAGGTGATGTTGGCTTTTGGTGGGTTGATTGAGGATACTCTTCACAAAAAGGAGTATGTTTTTTCACCATTCTTAGACGTGGAAACTTATTTCAACAATTTCAAAATATCATCGATCCTTCAGTCAGCAAAATAAAGGCACGGCAAAACAGATTACTATGTGGTTAGGTAGGGGTTTCGGTGTCCGATTGCGAACCCACAAAACTTTTTCCACTAGCGGCGCAAGTTAAACACGTGTAAAGTCATTGCAAATATTTTCAATATTCTAAGATCTGTTCCCTTTAGAACCTCCAGAGTGCCGAAACTTATCTGAACGGTACACGATTGGCGATCGTTGCCACCGCTTGCAGTGAAGAAGTAAGTTTTCCATCGTTTCATCCACCCCTGGTGAAGCGGAAGTTTTACAACTAGCGTCGAAAACAATTCCAATATTCTTGGTATGAAAGCCGACAAGGCAGTGACCACTTACTGTCCCAGTTAGAGCTACCACTTTCTCGTAAGTGGTAGTAGATATTTACCAGAGTCCGACCAAATATTCGGTTTCGGCCAAATAATGGGGTTTCGGCCGCTATTCGGCAAAATTTTGGCCGAATAATAGCCGAAACCGAATCTTTTTGGTATTTTAAAAAATATATAAAAAAAATGAGTTGAAAGCTCTTAGCCTCGACCTGGTTTCGATCTGACTCTAGTATTAAGTTTTCCTTCGGTCATCAGTTTGCCACAAAGTTCTTCTTTAGAATGTTGTTAGTTCTCTCCACTACCTGACTGCCTTTGCAACACTGATGGAATTTCGTCTAAGTTTATAGTGTTGAAGCGGTGGTAAAACCGGTACCATAGTACCTATACCATCAGCTTCAAGTTTCGCGAGTTCATGTGCATTTTCATTCCAACAACATACTGAAAAGCACGTCAATTGACTCGAAGATAAGTGATGATGAAGCGAGAAAAGTCGTTACAAGGGGCACTCCACAAGGAGAAGTTATCTCTGCTCTTTTGTGGAATCTTGGAATAAATAAGATCCTCGAGTCAGTAACGAAATGGGTATCAAGGTGGTTGCCTAAGCTAATGACGTAGGGATCCTTATCAAGTGTATGTTTTTACCAACGATTAGCGTTCTCATGGAATTAATGCTAAATATACTCTCAATGTGGGGAAAGGATAATTGTGTGGGACTGGTTAGATCTTCCCAAATTAAATGGAATCATCCAGGAACTATTTGAATAGTCAAAATACTTAGGTGTGATCCTCAACTCAAAGACTTCTTGGAAATTGAAGGAGAGAAAAAATTTATAAAAAGATCGTGATGTGCTTTTAACACCTGCGGGAGAACTTTCGAAAAGAGGTGGGGTCTAAAACCGTATATCCTCCACTGGATATATGTTACGATAATTAGACTTATACAGACCTATGGTGCCCTCGTGTGGTGGAGAGCAGTGGAAAAGAAATATTATCTCTGCAACCCATAGAAGGTACAACGTCTGGCGTGTGGGGTATCACTGATGCTATTAGATAGGCACCGCAACCCGGCCTTCATGTGATACTAAACATTCAGTTCGTTGATATCTACATCAAGAGCACAAAAGCAAAATCGGTTTTGTGGTTAAGAGACCCTCGATCATATTAAGTACGGTGGGGGACGGAACTGGAACAGAAAACCGACTAAACCTCACCGCAGACGAACTTTTATAAAACCTTCGAAGTCCAAGTAACAACTTAAGAAAACTGGGCGGAAAACTCTGTTATAACAGAAATTCAATCTCAATTTTCACGGACGCATCGAAAATGGAAATGGGTATGGGTTGGGGAGTATATTCTGAAGGCCTCATAGTCTCGTTGATACTTCCCAGCAAGTGTAGTGTTTTCCAGGCTAAAGTACTAGCAATAGATAAATCCGCGCAGATGATTATGACAAGGGACCTACGTGGCTCTGAGACGGTGGGGAACCTGCCATCTCTGTTTCTAGAGTGAAATTGTTGAACGAAGTTGATAGTATATCAGAACAATGAATTAATACTACCGGAAAAGTGTAGTGTTTTCCAGACTGAGGTACCTGTAACTCATAAAGCCGTGCCGATGATTATGACAATTGACCTACTTCCTTGCGCCATTTTTACAAACAATGTGAAATCGGGAATCGTAAGGTACTGTATAAAATCCGTTTTTGCACACAGTCAAGCTTAACTGAGTCCCTGGACACAGTAGGGTCACTTAAACCTGCCATCTCGGTTCCTATAGTGGAATTGATAAACGAAATTGATAGTATATCAAAGAATAGAATGAAGGATTAGTGAATATCACAGACTACGTGCAGGATATCGTAGACCGTGTGGCCACTGCCAAATCTTGAGAGAACAGAAAGTCTTTTTACTTTTAGTAAACGGACGGTTAGCCTGTTGGTGGGAGTGCTGACAGGTCATTGTATAATCGGCCTATGGTAGGGTTGCCATTCGTACTGTTTTAAACAGTATATGTACTGTTTTTTATAAAAAGTACTGTTTTATGCACAGCACCTAAAACAGTACGCAAAAGTACTGTTTTTTAAAGCGTGTACTGTTTTTGTACTGTTTTTTTATACTCATCACCAAAATGTAACATTTTTCGAAAAAATGTTTCATGTTTGGCAAAATTTTAATTCAATTTTTAAAAAGGAGCTAAATGCAATTTAATTTTATACCACACTCAAAAAGAAAAATTATTTAAAAAGTGGAAAACTTAACTAAATTCAATAATGATTTAGCTCCATTGCCATGTTTTCCTTCTTTTTATCTAAATTTTTCTGAAAAATAAGAAAAAGAAAAAAACTAGAAAATGGGAAAAAAATTATTTTATTGAGTATATCTCATTTAAAGTTCCGATTGCGGGCAGACCCCATTAGGTTCGGAACCCAGACCACCTTAGGCCCAGTCCCATTGGGTCTATTAAGGATCGTCATAGGTTTTGATTCAAATCCTTGCCCTTTTCGCTCTACCTTGCTTAGTTTTTAGGATACAGGAATTTAAGGGCCCAAAAGGGTCTTTAGAATCTTAACGGGATAACTAAAACACTATTACACGGATAACTAAAAAGAACTACAAAAATGTATTTGGCATTTTTTTTTTTTGTTTCGGCAAAATTTTCTGAGAAATGAGGAACGCAAAAATTTTTAGACTCAAATTGAGGAGTCCATACATTGAAAGAGGACCGGAGATTCTTTAGAGATTTTTAGAATCGAAAATGAATACTTTTTTGCTCTTTCTGGCTTAGTTTTTGAAATTTTTGAAACATTTTTTGAAAAAAAAAATTTCCTTAAATTGAATAAAATTTACTAAACCTGAAGAAAAAACTTTATCAACTCTAAGAAGATAAATATGATGAACTAATTGGTTGCAAATTATGTCAAAGAAATTTCAAAATTTTTATTAAATTTTACTAAATTGTAAAAAAAAACATTTTCCCAAAATTTAGTTAGGCCTTGTTTGAGTGCAATAAAACCGTTTTCGCGTTTGCTTTTTAAAGTCGTGTTTTAATTAAAACACTATTTTATGGATTTTTTCATATGTTTTTGATACAAAGATCGGTGTATTAGTTAAGCGAAAGCATAGACTACAAAAGCTTTTCAAGTAAGATATTGCGGCAACTAAGACAAATGCTCCAAAAAGTCAATCGCAATTTTTTCAACACTGATAAAAAAATAGAATAAATTTGAGACGGTTTACCCAAAATGTTCCACCGTTCTGTTAACAACCTTTTATGCTCGTTTTGATCTGTTTGAAATCAGGGTAAAAGGGCTAAGTTTTTGTAGTTTGATATAAAATAAGACTTTTAAAAAAGTACTGTTTTTATTTGCAATGTACTGTTTTTTGAGACCAAATGTACTGTTATTCCATATTTCAAATCTGGTAACCCTAGCCTATGGCCGTGCGTATGGGAATATGTGACAGGGACTATTGTAGGAGTTATGATGGAGAATTGTAAAGGAGGAGGAGTCAGTGAAGCACTTATATTAATGTCCGGGTCTGATGTTAATGTCCGGGTCTGATGAAGCGGCTTCTTAAGCAAGATTTTTTGATAACCTGAAATGCCTTAAAGATGTCTCATATACTTCTCTAGCAAAATATCATAAAAAGTGGTCTAAAAAGTAGAACTTTTTAACTGAGGGGGAGTAAGAAAATGATAATAACGTGAATCACAGTGGGCCTTGTGTCCCCATAGTTAATTAACCAAATAGTTGACACCCATCCAACCTAACTTTGGGTAATTAAGTATACCTAACCTGACCAACCATCCCGCTTTTGGCGGGATTATCCCGCTTTTTGATGTCTCATCCCGCCTTGAATTCCGATCCCGCTTTTTAAACAAAAGTCCCGCTTCATCCCGCTTTATCCCGCCTTTTAATTTTTGGAATAGCAAAGTATGTACAATTTTTAGGTTATTTTAATAATATTTTGAGAAATATATTTTTGAGCATATTAACTATTTATACCGTATAAAAAAAAATTTAAGAAAAATTCACAATAGAACCCTACTGGACTGATTTAAATCCAAAATAAATTAAAATGAAATTTTTACATAAATTTTTTTCATTGTGATACTTCGAATATTCCGAAAAAAGCTTTCAATAAAAAATTATTAAACTTAAATACATGTTTCCTAATTCTCAGATTCTTAGAATTTTTTTGTATACAAAAATCCTCAGATGCTGAAACATTTTTCATAAAAGAAAAATCTCAGATTCTAAAAAATTATCGGTTTCTAATTTTTTCTTCTAAAATTCTTCCTTGAAAAAAAATCTGATACCCTTTTCTAAAAATAAATTCTTAAATTTTATAGCCCCGTGAAAAAAATTGATTAGATATGGTCTGATTTGTAAAAATCTAATGATGGCATTTGTATCTGATAAGATCTACCAGATACGAAATTTGTCTCCAATTTCGAACTCTGATCCGTAATTGAATCTTATCAGATCCTGAAATTGTGGAAAAACGGCGGATCAAAAAGACCTAATCAGATAAAATTATATTTTTTAGATCCAAACAGATTAAATCAGATCCAACCGATTTTTTCAAGGGGCATTTTTCGATAGAAAATATTTAAGAAGGGGAAAAAAAGAAGGGAAATTTTTAAAGTTCCAATGTTTTCTAAGATAATTTCATATAGAAAAATTATTAGGTTCTAAGGCATTTTTCTAAAGAAAAATTTAAGACTCAACTTCAGAAGAAAAATTTACAGACTCAAAGACACACACTTTATAAAATTTCTCAACAGAAATATTTTCAGATTCTGGGAGATTTTTCATACAAAGAACTTACATTCTGATACAATTTTCTATAGAAAAATTCCAAAACATTTTTCTTGTTGGAAAAAATCATAAATTTTGAAAAACTTTTCCTATAGAAAAATTCTCTGATTCTAAAGTATTATTTAAACAGGAAAAATCTCTTTTTCCTTAAATAAAAAATATATGTATTTCTCGAAAAAAAAAACTATCAGATTCTGAAACGTTTTTCCTGTAGAAAAATTATCCGATTTTAGATTTTTTTTTTTTCAGAAAAATTCATGTCAGACTCTAAAATAGTTGCCAATGGATTTTTTCTATAGAAAATTTATAAGATTCTTAAACATTTTTCCTACAGAAGAATTGTTAAAATTTTAGATAATTTTTCTTTTAAAATATTCTTAAATTCTGAGTCAAATAAGTATCTAAATATTTTCTAAAGACAGTCTCGAGTTCTGAAAGATTTTTCTATAAAAACTATATGAGATTTACTTTCTCTTAAAAAATGATAAGAACAGTTATCAGATTCAGTCAACGACTCTAATTTCATTTTAGTTTTTCATATGCAATTTTTTTGATTCTTAAATATTTTATCCCAAGGTTGGTAAAAAAATTCCTTAGACTAGAGACTATGTTTGCTGACGTAATCAAAATAAAATGTTTCTAGTCAAAGTTCTTATGCATTTTTTTACATAAAAAAAATTACAATCCCATAAAAGTATTTCCAGAATTTTGTGCATTTTGGAGGGTATTCGTGGGTTTGTTCAAAGAAAATTTCACTTATTAAAAAAAATCCCGCTTTTTAGATCAAAATCCCGCTTTTTCAACCTTTCGATCCCGCTTTTCAGTCAAAAGCAGTTGGTCAGGTTAAGTATACCCCGTCAAGAGGCAGGGCTGCCGGTTTGAGGGTAAAAGAACTTAACCAACCTCTGAAAAAAAAAATATGTATTTTTCAGGATTTTTTCAATCATTTGTGAAAAAAATTTGATATTTTTATGCTAAAAGAAGTTCAAAGTGTTTTGTGGGCGTGGATATAAAAAAAATCAATAATGCTAAATTTGTAGTACTTAAGTACAAATTCATCATAAATAAATACTCCAACATTTATAACGATGGGGAAGGTGTACCCTAATGCCTTCCGCGGATCACCCCCATTAAAAAACGACCCTTGTAAAATGTTTGTACCAAATGAGTTTAGCGCCATACAGGGGCTGGATGTTAACCCATTACTGCCTGCCCATAGATCGGCTCGTACGATTTTGATGAAATTTTGATATGTGTGCCTGGAAGACCAAAGAAGTTGATAGAAAAAATAAAAAAAAAATTACCTCAGCTCGACCTGAAATATGGCATGGGTATTAGGGCGTGTAATTTTTTAATTTTATTTTTTGTTTGAGCTGAAAGTGGTCCAAAAAGTTTCTATTGGGTGTCAAAATAACTCCAATTAATTTTCGTGGAAATCAAAATTGTCCTCACCCTCCCACATCGCGTTTTAGGTGCACTTTTCCTGAGTATTTTCGATAAAGAAAAATCTTCGATTTTTGTCAGTGAAAAACAAAAGTTCAACAAAACAAAAAAAAAATCTTGTTAAATGTTCACATTTAGCCCAATCTCTTCTCTTTTTTATGAAAAAAGAATTAGCCCAATAGCTTCCATCTGGCCCGCTCTAAATTTTTTTAAGTATCAACACTTTTTTGGGTATTTAAATACCCATTAGGCAGGAATGGGTTAAAAATATTTAATTACACAGTGCAACAACCAAAATCAGAATGGGACGAAACCAAAAGTAAATGAAAATTGACATATTCCATAACAAACACTCAAGGCTTTTTTTAGTTTAGCGCTAGATTTTTTTACACGCATTTGAAGTTAGTGAACTTTAATTATAATTAAAATAATAATTGCTTAAAAACTGTATAAGAGGCGTATGATTAATTTTGTAATTGCCTTTAAGTAACAATCATACGCAACGGTGCACAGTGCATTATTTTTAATAATTTGGCTATTCAGTAAGTACGGGACCGATTGCAGCGAAATTCATACCGGTTATATTTTATGTAATTTCGAGCTTAAGTTTGAACGCTATACCCCACATGTCTAATAAGAGCACCACCACGGCCCCTAAAGTAGGACATGTTTAGTACATAAAAACTTTAAAGGCTTTAAAACCACCAACTTTAAATGCGTGTAAAAAATAATCTAGCCCTGAACTACAAAAAACGCCTTGAGGGTTTTGTTATGTAAAATGTCCACTTTTATTTGCTTTTGGTTTCATCTCATTTCCATTCGGAAAGTTCGATTTGGTATAACTGTTTTATTATTTCCTTTTTATAAACATTTTTCTAACATCTAACGTTTTTCTCTCTCCCCCTTTTTGTGGTCATCACTGCCCCCTACAATATGGAAAATATTTTTTTTGGCAAAAAAACTAATTTCCTTTTTTTTTTATAGTGAATAAATATTTATGAATATTATTATTGATATTAAATAAATATAATTATGGTGGCTATAAAAACATAATAAATTCTTGAACATATGTTTTTTTTCGGTTTTCTTTAATGATATAAAATTCGATAATTTATTTTTGAAAATTTTAATTTTTAATTTGTTTAGTTTTATAATGTTGAAAGAAATTACAAAAGAAAAAATCGAAAAAATTATTATCCAGGAGAATAATCAAAAAAGCTGATGTTGTTGTTTTGTTTGTCTGTTTTTTGGTTTTGAGTGATTGTCAAGGGTGGTGGTGGGTGTTAGTAATTGTTGTTGTTTTTACTGCAAGTGATGCCACATGAAAGGGGGATTTTATGGGAATTTATGTTTTGAGGGATGATTTCGGGTTTGTTGGTTTTTTTCTAATTTACTTGTAGCATCGAATATTTCTATAGGAAGAATTTCTGAAAATTTTAGTTTACAAATGGAAAAAAATATTTTTTAATTCTAAATCGATTGTAAAAGGTTTTATATAATACTTTATGCTCTAAAAATTATTGGTTTTATATAAAATTTTCAAAAATTATTGGTATGGAAAAAAAATTGGTCCAAATCCACAAAAGTAACATTTTCTGGTAATAAAGTATTTCAGATGTTTAATAAAAAGACAAAAGAAATATATAAGTGAAGCTTTTCTTACTCTGATTTGACCCCTTTACGAGTTTTCCAGTATAGGCCTACGGGAAGTTCCCCTTTTTATAGCTAAATCGATCAATGATTTATAGGCTTCCAGATCGATACTTCGGTGTGTTACATACGGAACTACCAGGGTAATGTCCTACCCAGAATCACTTTAATGTATCTGTGAAACAGTAGCTGTGTAAACAGTACCACCGCAGTACCGATCGTCTTACTCCCGGAAAATGTCTTATAAACGGGTACCAGAAACGGCCACTTTTATATGGCAATGTCATTGGAGACAGTTAATTGACCTTTTGTGACATGTCCCAGGACTAGTTTTAAACATGTCATGTATATGCGTCAGATTCTGGAACCTGCTTTCACTTAAGTAAAACAATGGGACTGGTTCGTTCGACATCTACAGTAAGACTTAATAAGAATATAGTTTCAGATTAAGTACATTACCGTTTCCTGCCTCATGGAAGCAAAAAATAGGGGTAAGTATTTGGGAATCCGGAATCTTGCGGATCTCAACGTAAATAAGTCACCGGGGATGGATGGCATATCAGCATTGGTGCTGATACAGTGCTCTTCAACGTTGGCACGTCAATTGGAAAACATTTTTAGCTCTTCGTACCGGGAGTCTTCCCCTTATTTTGATAAACAACCCTGAAAATTTGCGCCAAATCGCAATTTGCTCCGCTCTTTCTAAAGTGATCATTAACTACAATCTTGTGACCAATTAACTTTTTAATGGCCGGCAGTATGGCTTTCGTAGCGGTCGATCAACGGGAGACCTGTTAATGTTTCTATCTGAACGTTGGAGTCGGTCCCTCCACCATTTTGTTGAGAGTAAAGTGGTTGCCCTAGATATTTCCAAGGCTTTCGATCGTGTGTGGCACTAAGCACTCATGGCTTAGCTTGTTGTTTTTGTTGTCCGTAATGACTTATCTCGATTTATAATGAGTTTTCTTAGAGACCGCACTATATGTTGTTTTAGATGGGGTCTCATCAAACGAGTTTCAGGTTAATTCAGTGGATCCGCAAGGTTCTGTTTTTTCTCCAACTCTACTTCTCATTTTCATCAATGACCTTCTTGATCAAACATTAAATCCTATCTACTCTTTTGCAGATAACAGCAACGTTAGTCATTCATTTTCATTTCATCACAGGCCAAGCTCTGTGGAGGTAGGGGGTATGCGGCAGAATATGAATGAAAAACTCAACCAAAACATTCTCCGAGTAAGGTCGAAGGAATAAGTTCGATTTTAATGCACCCAAGACCCAATGTTGGGAACCCACAAGAGACAGACTCTGTTCTCACATGAGACCTCATTGAGTCTGCGCCTACACTCTTGGAAAATTTTAGATGTTGTGACTGGAGAATCCAATGCCCTGAGTGCAGCTTGACTGTCACTACAGATACTGATTCTCCTATCTCTCCATCTGTTTTTAATTATCCACGTCGCTACATCCAAAATAGCAAACACTTCAGTCTGAAATACTGTTGTCATTTTGCCCATAGCATGAGATAGCATGGTTTCGTCATCTAAATACCAACTTAATCCAGAGCCAACTAAAGTACTTAATCCGTCCGTATAGAAAGTATCAGAGTAATTCTGAGAAGTTTATCTGGTTCGCACCAGTCTTCCCATCTCGGAAAGTTTACCCTGAACTTCCTTCCAAACTCTATGCAAGGCGTCATACTGTCTAAGGGCATTGCAAAAATCGGACAAAGTTCCGAAAGCTCATTAAACAGCAGACCATGTCCTACATTGCATTATCTATACCATGATCCATTTTTATGTTTACCCTTTGGATATGTAGATTCAAGGGAATCATGTACAACAAAGCGTTCAGAGCTGCGCCTGGTATTGTGCTCATAGCACCCGTAATCCCCAAGAAGGCTGCTCTTTGTAGTCCGTCCAGCAGAGCCCGAGTAGATTTCACCACCGTTCTCGGCCAACAGACCACAGCCGCATATGTCACAAAAGCCCTAATTACTGCTAGGTACATCCAGTGCAACCCCGCAGGTCTTAGACCCCACGTCTTCCCAAAATCTCTGCGACACTGCCAGAAATTACGGTGCGCCCGAGATACTTTTATCTCATTAGGATTATGACCGTTTTGGAAAGGGTCTTAACTCCCACAACTAATATGGGGAATATGAACGTGAATTAATCGTTCAGAATCTCCATTTCCATTATGAGAATAACTTCCGTGGGGATTATAACCTGTCACCGATCGATCATACACCTGTCATCCTGCTCAGTGCGAGTAAAAGGCGAAACGAGACTACGCTATTTCAAGTCGCCAATGATCGATAGCGACGTGAAAACATTTGCTATAACACGAGGATGATGTGGTCTTCATATGATCATTGATAAATCGACTACTATGGGAGTCCCCCACTATAATTGTCGAGACATTTAAGAAAAGGAAATGGCATCGCACTTCCTTTGTTAATGTACGGCATACGCCAATCAACAAAATTAGGAGGTTTATACAGTCTGGGTAACAGCAAGTCAAACTCTTAATCCAGAATCTCGACTAGACTACTAAGTTCGGATTCCAGGGAGTACTCTTGAGCTTAACCTTTCTCTCTCTGTGTCTACCCCTCTCCTTGTTTCTTTCACTCTCTCTTTCCTTTAGAGGTAACACAACAAGACCACAATTTTTCGAAGGACTCATGTGGTCTAGACATGAGCGACTGCCGGCTTACTCAAACTAACCTTCAATCCTATAGGTATGAACCTTTGACGAGAGAGCGGACGAGCTCGCAAAACAAGGTTCTGATCGTCTTGATACTTCTGTACATATCTATTCACTTATCCAACACTTAAGATCGCTACTCGATAATCTAAACACCGCAATGGCCAACAGAAAGTGGAGACAGCTAACAACAAGTACGATCAGTAGAAGATTGTGGTCATGCTATAATCTGAAGAAAACAAACTACTTACTCTCGCTTAACAGATGAAATTGCCGTACACTTACTGGAGTTATCACTGGGCACTGCCTTATAGGTTATCATAGAGAAAAAATAGAACTTATTTCCGATGCCAGCTATAGGAGGTGCGATGAACCTAATACTGAGGAAACGGTAGAACACATTCTTTGCTACTGTCCTGCTTTGGCCAGAAACCGCCTGCTCATAATGGGAAGACAGGACTTCGAAAGCTTGGAAACGGTTTTGAGTGTTGACCTCAAAGCCGTTTCCAAGTTTTCCGTTCTTTCAGCGTCGCTGAGGAATTATTGTTGTTTCGCTATGGACCAACCGGTCTACACTGAAAGAATTATTGCTCATAATATCTACACAGAAAAAATTTGAAACGAATTTCAATCAACAAAAACGCGGATTCAATCAATTTTTGATTGAAATTCCTCCAATTAAAAAAGTTGTTATACCAATCATCAAATTGTAGGTGATTGTTTGAATTTTTTTTCAATCAAAAAATTTTTCGATTTTGATCAATTTTTTATTTATAGTCAATGAAAATATTGATTGACTTAACAAATTTATTATAAGCTTATGACAAAATTATCAAAAAATGCTTATTTTTTGCATTCCAATATGTTGCCAACAGTAAAAAAAGTAAAACCCTATTATTTTGAATATTTTTGAATAAATCTATTCAAATAAATGAAAGCGAAAAAAAATCGGGTATGTTGAAAATTTGTAATTCGACAGTTAAAGAAAATAACAAAAATTTTAATCAAAACATTGATTGACTCATTTAAATTTTGTTGATCAATAGATTTAATTGAAAATTGTTAGCCAATAATTTTTTGTGTGTTTGAACAAATTTCATAAAACCAAATTCATAGAATCTATGAAACAATTCATTGGCTGAATGAATATTCATTAGTATTGTGAAATATTTCATAGAATTTTACTCATAGATTTTATTAAATTCATAGAAAAAATTCATAGAATTAATGAATGTCATTCGTAGAAGAAAATGTCATCAATGTGCCTTTTAATTTTTTTAATAATTAAAATAATGTTACAATAATTAAAATAGTTCAATAAAAAATATAAAAAAATACATAAAATACATAAAAAAAAATCATCATTGCTACCCTGACGGGCCACGAACCCAAGACCTACCGGCTGAAGTGATTATTATCGACTCCTAAGATATCAGCGCCACCAAAGGAGGAAAATCTCGCCAACTAACACTTACAAGGGAAGTCTCCCTAGTGTCACCCGCGGATCTTTATGGAATTGGTTTTATTTTGTAGAGCAGAAAAAATAAAGGGACACGTATTTTTTTTTAGTGGCCCAAATTCATATTTAGGGGGTAAAAAGGAGAGGGGAAGACAATGCCATTTTTCAGTTTTTTCGTTTATCTCCTATATTATGCTAAGAAACCTAGTCATGTTACATACCAAATGAAAGGTCTTTGAACGTGTGCTAAGAGCGTGTCCAAACATGCACAACTTTTGTCATATTGAGTAAAATACCAAAATTTTAGGACATTTTTGTTAATAAGTCGCAAAATATTAACTTCTTTGGCCCGTTGTTAGTACCACGAGATATGTATTTTTAATATATTTAATCTGATACCACACATGCCTATATTAATTTTGTTTAAATAGGCGTAAATCGTAAAAAACTGAAAAAGGTCAATTTCCCCCATACAAATCGACCCCCCCTAAAAATGAGTGGGTTGCTAAAAAAAATACGTGTCGAATTAATTTTCGTTCTTAACAACATATCCAAATTTCATGAAGATCAGAGGGTGACACCAGGGAGACTTCCCTTGTTAGTTTGTTTTCTACATTTTGTTTTCTACAAACACACACACAGCTTTTGACAGAGCATAGAAACTCAATATGTTAAAGCAGCATATTAAACAAAATGGATTTTAAGTGTTATTATTTGTTTATTTATTTTAGCTGAGTGGCTAGAGAATAAGCTTAACGAACAACTGGTTCTGTGTTCAAATCTCGGTGAGGATAAGTGAAATATATAAATTTTTCAAAATAGAAAATTGTAAATAAATAACATAATAAAAAAAAAAATAATAAAAAAAAGTAAATAAAATTGGAACAATAAAGTAAATAAAAATAGAATTGAATATTATTTTTTTTTTCATAGCCTATGAACTTTTTCATAAGTTTCTGGTTTCTATGAATTTGTTTCATAGATTCTATGAAGGGCATCATTGGCTCACTTCTAATGATTTTTTTTTTCATAGAACTAATGTACGTTTTCATATTTCATAGCCGTAATGAACAAAATTCTTTCAGTGCATGAGAGGAGTCTATGACTCCGCCACCTCTAACCTAACCTTTTACTTGCGGTACCTCAACCGCTTAAAATTGTTTTGATTCCGGATTTCTTTGTTGGTTTAAGGGTCCCGGTTTAGCAGGTTTAAAAGCTTGAACATTTTTTAAAGAGTTTTTATTAAAAAAAAAAGTTAAAAAAACTAAATTAAATCTGGCAACACTGCTGACTGCTTATTAGGGTGGCCCAAAATTCCTTTTGCTTCGCTACAGGTCAACGTACCTTAAAAAATGAAAGATGGTATCGTAACTAATATTTTGAGCCAAATTGCAGCACCCTACGACGATAAGAAGGGGATGCTAACTGATCACATGTGTTTGCAACCTCCGAGGAAATCTAAAAAAAAATTTTTGCAATCCTAAAAATTACTACATGGAATGGTATCGCCACAAGAGCAAAAAAGTCACATATGGCCATTTTGCCCTAAGGTTGCCTACAAAGGACAATAAGGACATTTTAGTTTCGATTAGGAAAAAAACAAAAAAAAAATTTTTGGATATTATACTCAAATTAAAGATATTTGTATTACCTTTCAAATGAACTTTATCGCAACTTAATGGTCCGCATAGTTTTTGAGTTACAGCGGTTTTAGTGAAATGCAGGGTTCCGCTTTTTTTAATATGTATTTTTTTTTGTTTAAGGACAAACTTAGGACAAAATGGCCACATGTGAATTATGTGCTCTTGTTACGCTAGCATTTCATATGGTTATTTTTAAGATTCCAATAAAAAAAATTTCAAGATTTCTTTGGAGGTTGCAAACACTTATGATGAGTTAGCATCCCCTTCCAATCGTTGTAGGGTGCTGAAATTTGGCGCAAATTGTTCATTACGATGCCATCTATCATATTTTGAGGTACGTTCAGTTGTGAGTTATACTTGGTATTTTTCCATATGTTGTTGGGCCACACTACTGCTTATATTGTGATTGTTGTTTTACTTATTTTGTTTGTGGTTGTTGTTGATTTTTTTAAACAACGTTGATGTGTCTAAGGTCAAATATGTTACCACTGCAGTGGGCCATGATAGAGGAGGTAAAATACTATTACTACTAAATACTCCTGCCATCAAAAAAAAAAAAAAAAAAAAAAAAAAAAAAACTGTTCCGAGTAAAAAATATATATGAACAGGGTTTAACCATTGTGTGTAAGAAGACGTAGTCGTCGTAGTCAAAAGTAGTAGCAGTCATAGTAGGTGTTTGTATGTATATCCAGTTTTTTTTTTTTTTGCAAACAAAATTATGATGGCAGTTAAAAATGTTAGTAAATATATGAATGGGCGTTATTAATTCATATGGTCCTTGTTTTATAAAACATGATGATTAACCCTACAAAAAAATCCCCCTTCTGTTGGACAAGTAAAAGGATCATTGTATATGTTTTTTTAACACTTTTAATGACCACCCTCCCATAAAAAAAAAAAAAAAAAAAAAAAAATTGAACATTCATCATTAAGAAGAAAAAAAAAAGTAACGCCAAAATAGAATGACCATATTATTATAAACAGCATGGAGCAGGGGCTAAGGGGTTATACATTACGGGGTATGGTCTGGTGACGATGGCGATAGTGGTTTAATGGATGGGGTAGTTTGATATTTAATTTGCACACAAAAAAAAAAAAAATCTCATTATATGAATTTTGTTTTCATGGATATTTTCATTCATTTCGTGCTTGCATGCATTTTACTGGTCATTATTAAATTTTTTTTTGTATTTTTTCAGATTGATTTTTATTTTCAACAATTTTTTTTTTTTTTATTATTCAAATTTCTTTGATTTTTTTTTTTGCCTTAGTACTTATAATTTGAATTCTACACTTCGAAAATAATTTTAAGTGATTTTTTCTTTCGATTTGCTATATTTCATTTCATGATGGTTATTAAAAAAGTAATTTGTATAACAAATTTTTTGAAATTTTTCTAATTTTTAGTTAGAAAAATATTTGAAATATTTGGTTTATAATAATTGTGTGTGTGTATGTTTTTTATATGATTTTGATTCTTTATATTAATTCTTTTTTTATAGATTTTTATTTTATATACATACATATTCCTTTTTCCCGTTCCCGTTTTTTTTTGTTAGTTGGTTGGTTGATTTTTTGTATATTTTCTTTTTAAAACACTTGAGCAGCAGCAAGTTTTTCTTTTTTTTTTTGAGAATTTTCTTTTTAAATTTTCTTTTTAAATTTTCTTTAAAAAATTTTTCTTTTTCTATATAATTTCATTGCTTTTTTTTTAATTTTTTTCTGCTTAAGCTCACTGCTGCTCGTTTTTTTTGGGGGAATTATATTGTAAATTTGTTTAAAACTTAAAATACATTTTTTTTTAAATTATTATTTATTTAATTAAATTTTCTTAAATTTTCTTTAATTTCTTTTTTTTTTGTAACTTTTACTTTGTTTTACTTTTTTTAGAAATTATTTTTTCTTTTTTTCATTGAATTTCCTTATATTTTTTTTTTTGCAAAAATTTTCTTAATATTAATTTTTCCGCTTTTTAATTTTTTTCACGTCACACAATTCGTTCGAGTATATGCCACACGGACACTGAGTTCTAATCATTTGCTATTTGCTCACCAATGCTGCAAATAGATTTTGTTTGCTTGGTGAACAAAAAAAAAGCTTTTGGGATTACGGTATAAAAAGCTTTTAAGAAAAAAAAATACACAGGGTTGATTTGAAAAGTAGTAAAATAATTAAATTTTAATGTAAAATATTTAAATTTGATAATTTTTAATATGAAATTATTCTGAAACTATAAATTTAAGACTTTTTTCATTGGAGAATGTCTATTTAATAAAAAATAACTTTAAATTTTATTAAAGTTGTTATACCCTACTCCACACTGTGGTACAGGGTATAATGAGTTTGTGCTGATGTTTGTAACTACCCGAAATATTGGTCCTAGACCCACTTTTAGTACCGATCGACTTAGAATCACTTTTTGAGTAGATTTAGTGATGTCCGTCCGTCCGTCTGTCCGTTCGTCCGTCCGCCTGTCTGTCCATGTAAACGGTGTAAACACGATACAGGTCGCAATTCTAAATCAATTGACTTGAAATTTGAAACTTAAGCCTCTTTTGGCCCAAGTGCGAAGCCTATTGAAATTGAAAAAAATCGATCCATATTTAGACCTAGCCCTTAACCAAAGGTCCTCTTTAGTTTTGGCTCAAATGACTCTAATAGCCGCATTTTAATAGGTATCTTTTCGAAATTTGGCAGGTAATCATGTTTTATTCACACAAATCACCATTCCGAATTTTAAAGAAATCGGACCATACTTTCTTGTAGCCCCCATACAAACCACCTTCCCGATTTTCACATAAATCTCTCAAATTTCATGAAAATAGAAAATATTTAATTAAAATTCAGTTTGCGTATGTTAAACGCGTACTTTAATAACCTTATCAAATCTGATTATCATCGGACCATTTTTGGACTTAGGTTCCATGTGGAAATTTCGCCCGATATTCAGTTGAAGCGATTTATTGTCAACAAAAAGAAGCCTATTCCACTCAAATTTGATTAGTGAGTGCTTTTTACACTTATTAAAGATTTGACAAAATAAAGATCTAATCAGTCCATGTTTGAACTTGCGACATATTTTCCGGGAAACTCTGGTGTAGGGTATAATATGGTCGGTCTTGACCGACTATAATTTTCATACTTGTTTTTATTCGACCTTTCCAATTCTAAATAAATAAAAATTCTTCGAGCCAGTTTTTTCTTGTGAATAAATATTCTTTTATTCCATTCCTATATTTCGATTCTCTTTGAGAATCATTATCAGGGGATTTAGTGAATTTTTATACATACAAAAACTTAAAAAATATGTTGCGAACGCTTTGACATCTAAAATTGCAAATTGTGTATAAAAATTCACTAAATCCCCTGATGATGATTCTCAAAGAGAATCGAAGTATTGGAATGGAATAAAAGAATATTTATTCACAAGAAAAAACTGGCCTCGACCTAGAATAATTTTTATTTATTTAACTTTAAATTCAATACTTTTTCCATAAAAAAAAAATTGGAAACACTATTTATATTTTGAATCATTATTCCTTGTTAAAAAACCATGTCTCAGAAATTGATAGTTTTTCCATCAGAAACCTGAGAATTTTTCTATACATAACTAAGTCAAAATCTAGGAATATTTCTATAGAAACCAGGACTTATTTACAATAGATGAATCCTACATTCCTCTCTAGCTTCAGTGGTTTCGATGTGCGATGATTAATGAGTATGGCAGTCAGTCACACAAACCAACTCTTTTTTATATATGGGGCATTCCATGTCAAATCGGAGACTTTGAAATTTTTTTTTTTTTTTATTTTCCCAATTTGTTTTCAGTTTTTAGTACCCTTCGAAAACTCCTTTGTGGTAAATTTTCAGATTTTTTTGAGGACCGTTCAAAAGATATCGAATTTTTAAAAATTGGTATTTTGTTCCTTTACTCAAACTTGTTTTACTCATACTTCTTCAATAATGGTCCAAATTTAATTTTTTTTTCAAAATTTTTGTTTTTTTACGTACTTTTTAAAAAAAAATCCCTAAAAATTCTTAAAAGCGCTCTAGTATGCGTTTTTTACGTTTTAAAATTTAAATCTCATTTTTGAAAATGTTTGTACTCTTCGATTTTTTTGATTTTTTTTTGTGTAAAACTTCTATCGATTCTAAAAATTTTTTGCCCAGGAGGATTGTGGGATAATGAATATTACTATTTTTTAAAATTTTTTGAAAAAATTTTATTGTAATTTTCCAATCTTAAAATCATTTCTACTGTTCCAATGGTGCGTCATAGAGGGGTCATTTATAAGTCGGACCCCCATTAATTTTTACGTCTTAACATTTCTTTGGAACAAACTAATATCCTATTTCCAATTTCTAAGGGGGCTCCCACACAAAACGACATTTTTTAAAATTTGCTCCAACCGCTCTAACTGCCCTAATAGTGCCCTTAGAGCAACAAAATGTATGACCGAACCGCAATATTTTTTAGTCCAAACATTTTCTCTGAACACACCTACAGAATTTGTTATCAGATTCAAATTATTTAGTTTCTGTTATATTTGATTTAAAAATTATTTTAAAAAAAAATCTACTAAAAAACTACTAATTTAACCAACTCTGCAAAAAATGCCAATATCTCCCCTAAAACTTTGTATTTAAAAAAAACAACACTGCTTGCCTCAATTATAAATTACTGCGCATGTCTGGTAGGCGTTTAAAAAAAACTGTAAATTTTGTTAGCTACGTCAAAAGAGCTTCGCTATCACTAGACAAAAAACGCTGGTTTTTTTATTGTTTTGCAGAAAAGCTTTACACACAAAGAGCTTTTTAAAATAAACAACTCTTTTTTTCTTGTTTGAAGGATAATTCATGATAATTTTCTTTTGACACTTGGTATAATAAAAATGCCGCCTTGAAAAGTCCTTCGGGAGGACAATATTTATTTGAAAGCTTTTGTTTTTTTTGTAATGTAAAATAAGATAATTGTATTTAAAACGTAAAGTAAATACTAAAAAAGAAAATTAAAGAAAGAAGAAAATTTTGTTTAGAGGGAAATGTATATGTGGTGATATATTGAAAAGGGTTATGTCGATAATATTTGTTTTGAGATATGGCGATTTTTAAAGGAAAAAAAAAACGCTTAAATGAAAATTTTTGATGTTTTTTTTTTTTTTTAATTTAAATGATAAAAACTACAAATTTAAAAGCGCAAAATAATATAAAAAACGCGAAAAAAATAATGGTAATAAATGAATTAAATTTAAATTCATCGTAGATCCAAAAAATCTTAGAAATAGTTAAGCAAGCTTTAAAGATAAAAAAGGAAGTAAATAAAAAAGCTTAAATGATATTTTATTGATTAAAAGCGTTTAAAATTAAAAATCCTAAAGAATATTACCTTAGCTCGAGATCACATTTCTTCGAGCTAGAGATATTTTTCTCAAAATATTTAGTATCAATTTGAAAATTCAAACAGAATTTAATCGTAAAAAATATAAAAAGGGTGAAAATAAAAAAAGCCGCTGAAAAACTTAAAAATAAAAATATCTGTAAATAAAAAACACATGATTATAAAAGATGTAAGTAAAACTTACATTGGCCTTGTATTGATACCCTTCACAATTTCAAAAACATTATTGCAAAAAACTTTATTTAAAAGAAAATTACTTAAAAAAAAAAATTTGAAAAAAAAAATTTGAAAAAAAAAATTTGGTGAAAAAAATAAATCTGTGATTTTTTTCTTTTTTTGCCGAAAAATTTGTTCGTACTTGTTTAAATACCATTCGGTATTCAATTATGTTCACATAAGTAAACCAGAAGCCGAATTAACGTATTTTGTATTTTTAGGTTATGTTGAATGTACAAAAATTTTTGAGGTGTCCTTATATTTTCGTTCATAACTTTTGAACCGCTGAACCGATATCGCTCAAATGCAATACCAAACTGCTTGGGAGAACTTCCAATAAATATGTTAAGTTTCAGTCATCTCTGTGCAATATTTTGTCCGTGACAGCATTTTCCACAGACAGACAGAGAGACAGACGGACAGACGGACGGACGGACATCGCTAGAATGTCTTAAAATCGATCGGGAATCATGAATATATATACTTTATGGGGTCCTAGATCGATATTTCGATGAGTTACAAACGGAATGACAAACTTATATATACCCTCTATCACTAAGTGGAGGGTATGACGCTACACGATAAAACGAAATTACTTAAAATCACAAAATATAGCGTCGAAACTAAAAAGCGCTAATCTGATGTCAATATGAAAAAAATCGCCACAACACAAATATTTCAAAATGAAAAATAAAAAAAAGGTAAAAATCGTAAATAAAAAGAAATCGCCAAAAATTTAAATCATTTCAAGTACGCGTAACAAAAATCGCCAAAATAAAAACAAATTAAAAAAATCAAAATCATAAAATAAAAAATCCCGTAATCTAAAAAAGCGCTAAATAAGTGGTGCTATTATCAAAAAAATCACTAAGCCAAAGATATGTACTTCAAAATTTAAAATAAAAAAGTAAAAATCTTAAAAAATATAAATCGCTTAAATTAATAACATTTCAAGAACAAAATGAACGACAATGAAAAAATAGCGCAAATAAGAAAAATTTTAACAGGTGACAAAATCAAAAAGTAAAAAGTATAAAAAGGCGCTAAAATAAATGGAGCAATTACAAAAAAATCGCAAAAACAAAAATGCTTAAAAATTAAAAATACAAAAAGAAAAAAATCGTATTAAAGCAAAATAAGCGATTGTCAATAAATCGCTATAATAAGATAAATTTAAAAAAGTGACGAAAAAATCGCTTAATATTAAAAAGCGCTAAAACAAATGGAGGATTATAAAAAATCGTCAAAACAAAAATGCTTAAAAAATGTAAAATACAAAAAGAATCGTTATAAAACAAAAATAAAATCGCTTAAATTAAATAAGAATGCATATGAACGAAATAAAACAAGAAATACAGCAAAATAAAATAAAAATGCTTCAAAATGTAAAATACAAAAAGAAAAAATCCTATTAAAACAAAATAAGCGATTGTCAATAAATCACTCAAATAAGAAAAATTTAATAAAGTGACAAAATCAAAAATAAAAAATCGCTCAATTTTAAAAAGCGCTAAAATAAATGGAGCGATTATAAAAAAATCGCCAAAACAAAAATGCTTAAAAATGTAAAATACAAAAAGAAAAATCGCAATAAAACAAAAATCAAATCGCTTAATTTTAAATAAGAACGAATGTCAACGAAATAAAACAAGAAATTCAGCAAAATAAAACAAAAATGCTTAAAAAAATACAAAAAGAAAAAATCTATTAAAACAAAATAAGCGATTGTCAACAAATCGCTAAAATAAGATAAATTTAAAAAAGTGACAAATTCAAAAAGTAAAAAATCGCTTAATATAAAAAAGCGCTTAAATAAATGGAGCGATTATAAAAAAATCGCCAATACAAAAATGCTTAAAAATGTAAAACACAAAAATAAAAATCGTAATAAAACAAAAATGAAATCGCTTAAATACAATAAGAATGCATATCAACGAAATAAAACAAGAAATTCAGCAAAATAAAAAATGGCAAATCAAAAAATCTTAAAAATTGATTTTAAGTTGTTGCTTTAATAAAAATATACACAGCAGGGTGGCACGCATAATGAGACATTTTAAGACATTCTAGCGATGGCCGTCTGTCTGTCTGTGGAAATAACGATCACGTCCAAAATGTTAAACGGAGATGACTGAAACTTAACATATTTATTGGAAGTTCTTCCGAGCATTTTGGTATTGCAGTTGAGCGATATCGGTTCAGTGGTTCAAGAGTTATGAACGAAAATGTGAGGACACATAAAAAATGTTTTTACATTCAACATAACCTAAAAATATAAAATGCTTTAATTCGGCTGCTGGTTGACATATGTGAACAAAATTGAACACCAAATAGTATTTTAACAAGTACGAACATATTTTTTGACAAAAAAAGAAAAAAATCGAGGATTTTTTTATCAAATTTTTTTTTTTCGCGGAAATTTTTTTTAAAAAAAAATTTTTTTTCAAAAATTATTTTTTTTTTTTCAAAAGTAATTTCCTTTTAAATAAAGTTTTTTGCAATAATCTTTTTGAAATTGTGGGGGGTATCAATACATTTGGAAAGGCCGAATTTAACTTTTTTATTTGTTTTTTTTTAATTTGTAGATTGCTGGGCAAAATAAAGTTTCTTTTAGTATAAAAATTCTATGTCGAATTTTTTGCCCAATGGATTAATTATAATTTTATTTTGCCCGAAGGACCCCAACGGATTTTTAACTTACCAAGTGTCACGGGTTACAATGATCCAATTGCGCTAAAAATGTAAACAAAGGTTTTTTTAGACCAAAAGAATTTATATTTTGCCCGGCACTCGAAGAAATGCGAAATAGTCGTAATTCGTGCCACCCTAATACACAGCCAGAAAAATTATCATTAATGTATTTTAAAATATTGTTTACAAAATATTTATAAATAAATTTAAATGTTTATTGTATTTAGTGTCTACTCAAGCGGTTAATGCACTCTACATATTTCCATCATTATTGCATGTGGCGTTTCAAAACACTAAAAACTATTTGATTATATTATTGAATTGAAAATTTTAGTTTTTTAATTTCTATTTTTATCTCTTTATAATCAACAACAAAACAAATTAATATTTAATATATTTTAAACAACTTTTTTTATGATTTTTTTTTAATACAAAATCAATTGAAAGTTTTTTGTAGGTAGAAATTTTTTAAGATTTTTTTTAAGATTTTTTTTTAAATTTTTAATTTTTTTTTCAAGATTTTATTTTATTGATTAAATAGTATTTTTAAAATTTCAACGGATATTGTTTTATTGCTCTGACCTTTTTTACATGATTTTGTTCACTTGTTTGTTTGATTGATTTAATTTTATTTATTTTCACTTTTTGAGTGTGTTGTGTTTTATTTTATGTGCTTAAATTTAATTTTTCAATAAACCAAAATCGCGTGTGAAAAGTTTTAATGATTGTTTAAACGTTTTGTTGTTAACAACATTTTTATTTTGTAACTACAATTATATATAATTGATTTTATTTTTTTTTTTTATACGGAAGAATTATTATGTTTTTTTTCTAGGTTTTTAGGTTGTTTTTTTTAAGAAAACTTAAATTTTTAAGATAAATAAAATTAATTTTACAAAAAGAATTGGGTTGATGTTAAACTTTTTAATTTACGACACCCTACATTTACAGTTTAAAGTTCTGAAGTCTTTTAGATTAAATCAATTTCAGCATAATTTTTTTTTTTATTGAAATTTTATTAATAACATGAAATGTTATCACAATAAGGCATATTATGCATATTTTTTAAGCAAATATGCATATTTTTTAAGCAAATATGCATATTTTTAAGCAAATATGCATATTTTTTAAGCAAATATGCATAATTTTTTTTGATGTTATGCAAATTTTTTGAGATCACATAAATAAATTCTATAAATTTGTGGAAATGTCAAATTGATTATTTATTGGTGTAAATTTAGTTAAAATCTGTATAAGAAATATGCAGATTAAAAAAAAAAGAACTTCAATTTATGCAATTTTTTCTGTTTTACAAAAATTTGTTAGAATATTATTTGATAAACATTATAACACGGTGGAAATATTAAATTTATTTTTTATAATTTTTACAAAATTATGCAGTTTTGTTTAAAAATTTAAAAATCCGTCGATTTTTTAAAAAAACCAATTTCAGCATAAATTTATATTTTTTTATTGAAATTTTATCAATAACATGAAATGTTATCAAAATAAGGCATATTATGCATATTTTTTAAGCAAATATGCATATTTTTTAAGCAAATATCCATTTTTTTAAGCAAATATGCATATTTTTTTTGATGTTATGCAAATTTTTTGAGATCACATAAAAAAATTCTATAAATTTGTTGAAATGTCAAATTAATTATTTATTGCGTCAAATTTAGTTAAAATCTGTATAAGAAATATGCAGATTTAAAAAAAAACTTTTATTTATGCATATTTTTTTTTTTATTTTACAAAAATTTGTTATAATATTATTTGATAAACATTATAACACGGTGGAAATATTAAATTTATTTTTTATAGTTTTTACAAAATTATGCAGTTTTGTTTAAAAATTTAAAAATCTGTCGATTTTTAAAAAAAAAATCAATTTCAGCATAAATTTATATTTTTTTATTGAAATTTTATCAATAACATGAAATGTTATCAAAATAAGGCATATTATGCATATTCTTTAAGCAAATATGCATGTTTTTTAAGCAAATATGCATATTTTTTAAGCAAATATGCATATTTTTTTGATGTTATGCAAATTTTTTGAGATCGCATAAAAAAATTCTATAAATTTGTTGAAATATCAAATAAATTATTTTTTGGTGTAAATTTATTTAAAATCTGTATAAGAAATATGCAGATTTAAATAAAAAGAACTTCAATTTATGCATTTTTTTCTGTTTTATGAAAATTTAGAAACAGAATTTTATTTCATTATAACACGGTGAAAATATTATGCAGTTTTGTGTAAAAATCTGTCTATTTTTAAAGAAAAATTATTGCATATTTTTTAAAAATTAATTATTGCATATTTTTTTTTTATTTAAAATTTTATGTTCTTCTACCCTCCACTTAATTTTGTTTTTAACTCATCGAAATATCGGTCTGGAACCCATATAGTAAATGTATTATTGATCAGTGATGGATTCTAAGAAAGTCTAGTGATGTCCGTCTGTCTGTTGAAATGGCGTTTACTCCCAAAATATTACACAGATCTGACTGTAACTTAAGATATTTACTTATTATTGCTTCTATCAGTTTGGTATTGTATTTGAGCGATATCGGTTCAATGGTTCATAAGTTATGAACAAAAATGTAGGGCGCTTCGAAAATTTTGGTACATTCTATATAACCTTAAAATACAAAATGCTTTAATTTCGTTGTTGGTTGACACATTTTTCTTTAATATTATGAGATTTTTTTGAGATTCCTTTAAAAAGTCAATAAATTTGTTGAAATGTCAATTTTAAATTAAGATTTATTTAATAAACGTTTTTCTAAAAAATATGCGGATTAAAAAAAAAAAAACTGCATATTTCTGCAATATTGATCGGTTTTATAAAAATTTATTTTAGTTCTTTTTAAGAAGCTCAATAACATGATGGAATTGCTTTATATTTTGTTAAGCATTTTATAAAAATTATTCGGTTTCTTTTTTAAAGCCTGCATATTTTTAAACAACAATTTTGGAATATTTTTTAGTTTTTTTTGCGTTAAAATTTTATGCCTTTTTAAAATATTATTAAAGAATTAATAAAATTATAAAAAAATGTATAATATTTCCTTAAATAAAAAATCTGCATATTTTTTTGCATATTATTAAAATTTTTTATGCAATAACTTTGATTTTACACTAAATTGTTGAGATCCCACAAACAAATTCTGCAAATTTGTTAAAATTTAAGATTTACTTAATCATTTTTTTTTTGAAAAATATGCAGATTTAAAAAAAATCTCCATATTTCTGCAATTTTTTATGGGCTTTATGAAAATTTATTGCAATTCTTTACAATAAGCTCAATTACACACTGCAAGTGTTTTTTTATATTGTTTAGCATTTAAAAAAAAATTATGCGTTTTTTTTTTAAATCTGCATATTTTTTGAACAACAATTTTTGCTTACTTCTTAGATATCTGCATATTTTTTACTTATATTATGCTTATTTTTAAGCAAATATGCTTATGTTAATTTAATTTTTTGCAAGTTTATAGAGATCCCTTAAAAATTCTATAAATTTGCTAAAATATTTATTTGATTTGATAAGCTAAATTTTCTATAAAAAATATGCATATCTAAACAAAATGCATATTTCGCATTAGTTTTTTTCTAGTTTTATGAAAATGAATTAAAACTTTTTTAAATAGTGCTTTATATATTGTTAAGCATTTAGAAAAAATTATGCATTTTTTTTAAAGTCTGCATATTTTTTAAACAACAATATTTGCTTTCTTTCTAAGATTTGTTTTATGTTAAAATTTGGTGGAGTTTTTAAAATACTAAAATTATAGCAATTTCTATAATATTTTCTCAAATATGGAAATTTAAATAAATCTGCATATTTTTTACTTATATTATGCTTATTTTTAAGCAAATAGGCATATTTTAATTTGATTTTATGCGAGTTTATTGAGATTCCATAAAAATTCTAAACATTTGCTAAAATATTTGTTTGATTTGATAAGCTAAATTTTTTATAAAAAATATACATATCTAAACAAATTGCATATTTCGCATTAGTTTTTTTTCTTGTTTTATGAAAATGAATTAAAACTTTTTTAAATAGTGTTTTATATATTGTTAAGCATTTAAAAAAAATATGAATTTTTTAAAGTCTGCATATTTTTTAACAACACTTTTTGCGTATTTCTTAGGTTTGTTTTATTTTAAAATTGGATGGGGTTTAAAATATTATTAAAATTATAACATTTTCTATAATATTTTCTTAAATATGGAAATTTAAATAAATCTGCATATTTTTTACTTATATTATGCTTATTTTTAAGCAAGGTTTATTTTAATTTGACTTTATGCGAGTTTATTGAGATTTCATAAAAATTCTATACATTTGCTAAAATATTTATTTGATAAGATAAATGTTTTATAAAAAATATGCATATTTAAACAAATTTCAAATTTCGCATTAATTTTTTTGTTTCGTTTTATAAAAAAATTATTAAAATTTCTTACAAAAAGCTTAATAACATGTTGAATGTGCTTAATATACATATTTAATTGTGCGTTAAAAAATTTATGCAGTTTTGTTTTAAAATCTTCACATATTTTTTAAATTTTTTGCATAGTTTTTAAATTTGATATATTGAAATCTTATAATTTTTAATTTGAAATATTATTAAAATTATATCAATTTGTGAAATATTTTCTAAATATGTAAATTTAATGAAATATGCATATTTTAAGCATACTATGTTTATTTTTATGCAAATTTTACTCTTATTTTAGGCGAATTTATTGAGTTCACATAAAATATCTTTTAATTTGTTAAAATTTTTGTAAGATTTAATAAAACAAAAATTTTGTAAAAATATGCATATCTAAAGAAACTTCATATTTCACATTTTTTTCGTTTTACCTCAATTTATTAGAACTCCTTACAAAAAGCTCAATGTGGAAATGTGTTATGTATTTGGTTGAGCGTTTACAAATTTATGCAGCTGTGATTTCAAATCTGCATATTTTACTTTTAATTCTCTATTTAGTAGTTGGATTTGTTTTGTATTCAAATCTTTGGATTTTTTTTTTAAATAATTTTAAAACTATAAATATTATTTATGCTTATTTTTAATGCAAATTTGTTCATACCATGCTTTAATTTTATGCAAATTTATCGATACTCCATACAAAATTCTATAAATGCGTTGTAACGTCAAATTTAAGATTTTTATTTTTAACATTTTTTTAAGAAAATATGCAGATTGCGCAAAAAATCTGCATATTTTTTTTTTTATTTTTTATTATAAGCTCAATGGCATGTCAGAAGTGTTTTGCATTTAAAAAAAATATCCAATTTGGTTTTAACATTTGCATATATCCACATTTTAATTTGATTTTACTTAAATTTATTGAAATCACACAAAGAAATTTTATAAATTTGTTAAAATGTCAAATTTAAGATTTATTTAGGTTAAATTTTAATAAGAAATATGCAGATTTAAGCAATTCTGCATATTTTTTGCGATAAGGTTAATAGTTCAATATTTTTTAAAAATTATGCAGTTTTGTTTCAAAATCTGCATTTTTTAAAATAATTTTTTACATACATATTGATTTGTTGTTGATTTAAATTTTATGTTATAATTAAAGTTATTTATAAATTAATGTTGCCTTAAATGAAGTAAATTTAACTAAATCTGCATATTTTTTGCTGCAAATATGCATAGTTTTCCTTGATTTTATGCAAATTTATTGAAATGCTATAAAACTGATTTTAAAAACTTATTGTTATGTTAGTAAAATCAAAAATTATGATAATTTCTTACACATTAAGTAATTATGCAAAGACTTTTAAATCTGCATATTTTTAATTAGAAATTTTATTTGTTTTTTTAAATTTTCTATAAAAATAAACTCAATTACTATCAAATAAACTCAATTACATGGTGTAGACAATTATGCAGTTGTGTCTTAAAATCTGCATATTTTTGATACAAATTAATTGTTTATATAGTATTTTTTGAATTTCTGCAATATGTATTATTAAACTGTTTTAAATTGTTAAACATTTCGATAAATTATTAAGATTTAGCTAAATCTGCATATTTTTATTAAGAAAAAATGCATATTTCTGTAAATGTTATGCAAAATATGCATATTTTTTTTAAATTTGTTTGCAATTTTATAAAATTTTATATGCAAATTATTTTATTATTTTTTTTAAAAAAAACGTAAGCATTTTCTTCTACTTCTATCAATTATCTTTATCTCTTCAATTTACAACCAAACAATTTTCAATAGATGTTAACTAAAGTGATTTTTAATGTATGTTAAACGGGTAATTCATACATTTATGATCGATCAAATTTATTATACAAAGTAGTCGTTTTTTTTACAAGTTTCAACTTTAATAAAATTTTTGTCTTAGGTTTTTGCCTACCACAACACTACCTCAGTAAATAACACCCAAAAGCCATATGAAGTGAAAAAAAAGATATTTTGTCGAAGATAACAAAACCAATAACGTCGAGAAACAACTGAAAGAATGATGTATGGTGGCAAAGATTTTGCGACACGATTTTAAGAAAACATAGTGTTACCAACGCCAACCAACCAACTTTAGTAGGTTTTTACCATGTTTAAGAAATGCAGCAAAATGATGCTGGCTTGGCTGCAAAAGGCATAAACATCTAACCAACTTAACACCACTGACATTAGGTAATGATGTAGTTTGAAAAGGTATTTGGCTAATAGTTAAAAAGGAATTTAGCCAATTGAAAAAGAAAATTTATAAGATAATATTCATATGCTGGATACACGACACCATTTCTTAAAGAAATTATGCAGATTTGTCCAATATTAATAAAAATTTTGCAGATTTTGTGATTTTTTATCAAAATGTTGCAGATTTTTATAAAAAAAATGTGAAACTTGTAAAAATTTTATGAATTAATGAAAGACATAATGAATTGAGATTTGTTTATGAAAGTTTTGAAATCTGCATATTTTTATATTTTAGGCAAAGTTATAAAATTTTAACTAAATTTGACAAAAAAATATTAAATTTTATATATTATAAATTTTTTAAACCTGTAACTATTTATCATAACATTTAAAACTTTTTAGCTCATTTATTGAATATTAAAAAAATTTTAATTATGCATATTTAAAAAATTCTGCATATTTTTAAAATTTTACAAAATATCAAAGAAAATTTATTTTCTTTTCATTAAAGTTATAAACTTTAAATTATTATGCAAAATATTTAAAAAAATATGCATTTTAAAATATGCAAATTAATATGAAACTGCAGAAAAATTATATAATCTGAAAAGTTTTACTAAATTTGGAATTTTTTTTTCATAAATTTGATTGATATTTTAACAAAAAATTTTTTCCCGATTTTGAATTTTTATTCTACTAGTGCTAAAACTTGTGCGTTACAAATTTGAGGTCAATCGGATTAAATTAACCCGTGGATCCCGGCGATCAAAGATTTTTCTTTTTTAAAATGTCTTGCGATATTCTATATTTAATAATTTTGATGCACTTAATACGAATTTTAAAAGAATTTTAAAGTGTGTCGAACGGTTTTCGAGATATCTCTATTTGGATATTGTACAAAATGGCGGGGTTTTCCCACGTTCCAGAAATTTAAAAAAAGTCTTAAATTTCTTTTCTTTGTTTTTTTATAGAGCTTGAGACAAATTGAGCCCAATCCAATTATTTCATAGTTTTGATCATAGTTTTGAATTTAATTTGTCGGGTTTTAGATTTTGAGATAATTGGGGATTTTCGAATTTTAAATGTGGTTACATTTAAAACAAAGACGCTGTCAGGCCTGGTGGAGATTAAATCCCAAGGAGTCCTGCATATTTCGGCATTAAACAATTTTTGGAATCTTGCTCCTGGACTAAGTTTTGGCGAATTAAATTTGGCGTTTTTGAGATTTTGGGGATTTTCGAATTTCAAATGTGGCCACAATTAAAACAAATACGCTATCGGACCTGGTGGAAATTAAAACCCAAGCAGTCTAGTATATTTCTGCATTTCACAATTTTCAGAGTCTTGCTCAGGTACTTAATTTGGTGAAATTATGGAATCTGGCTCAGGGACTTAGTTTTGGTGAATTTAATTTGCCAAGAATCGGATTTTGGTACAGTTGGGGATTTTCGAATTTTAAATGTGCCCACAATAAAAACGAAGACGCAATCGAGCCTGGTGGAGATTAAAGTACAAGTAGTCCGGTATATTTCGGCATTACACAATTTTTGGAATCTGGCTCAGTTACTTAGTTTTGGCAAATTCAATTTGCCAAGTATCAGATTTTGGTACAGTTGGGGTGTATTAGCGAACTTAGTATTAGCGAATTTAATTTACCGTGTATCAGATTTTGGTTCAATTGGGGATTTTTGAATTTTAAATGTGGCCACAATTAAAACAAAGGCGCTATCAGAACTGCTGGAGATAAAAGCCCATATAGTCCGGTATATTTTAGCATTTCACCATTTTTGGGATCTTGCTCAGGGACTTAGTTTTGTAGAATTTAATATTCCGGGTATCAGATTTTGTTTCAATTGGGGATTTTCGAATTTTAAATGTGGTCACAATTAAAAAAATTACGCTATCGGACTTTGTGAAGATCTTATCCCAAGCAGTCGAGTAGTTTTCGTCATTTCACAAATTTTGTGGCCTTGCTCAATGACTTTAGCGAATTTATCAAAAATGTCCCTGTATCGCTTATTTTAAGGCAATGGTTCCCAACCTTTGATTCTCGCCCCACTGGGGGGCAATTCGAAGGTTCCAGGGGGCAACGAGCAAATTTTCAAGATTTTTTTAGTCAAATTAAAACTATTTTTTTTTGCAAAATTCACTACAAAAATCTTGTTAATTTCTTAACATTTTTACTAAAAATTTAATTTGAATGCTTATTTTACAAGAACTTTGCTAAGCAAGTAGTAATGTTTCATTAGAAACAAAAATTAGAAAAACTAAAAATTTTTTTCTTAGTGTAGGGGGGACAAGACAATTTTTTTAACTTAAAAGTGGGGCGTGGCGTAAAAAAGGTTGGGAACCATTGTTTTAAGGGATCATTTTAATCCTTTTTTCAAAAGCTTCCATAGAATGCCACTAAAACGTGCATTTAAAGTGTTAACATATTCTACGAATATTTTCTGTTTCAAATTTTACTAGGGTTCGTCGAAGGTTTTTAGTTTGTGCGGAATACAGTGACTCAAACACATAATGGAATATTATACATATATTTGATAGCAGTTCTTTTAAGGAAAATACTAAACCTGATTATTATCAATCGACTTTTTTTTAAATTCTATGTGGAAAATTGTCAAAACTTTAATTTAAGCTTGATAGCGTTCAGATTGAGCAAATATTAAAAGATATATGAGGGTCGCTCTAAAAAAACCTATTTATAGAAATTTTTTAGAAAATGTTTTAAGAATATTTTTAAAACGATTTTTCCAAGTTCAAACATTAAAAATTTGAAAAAATGGTCCAGTAATCAAGATATTTTTCCAAAAACCCAAACACAAAATGGAGTTTTTTAAATACAGTAGCATAAATTCTTTTGATCACCAAAATTTTGTAAACAAAGAAAATATTTTATTGTTTATTAATTTAAGTAAATCTAACAAGAAAGGTCTTTCACAGGGCACCCACCGATTTTCCTAAAACTTGAATATTAGAATGAAGGGGAAAAAATAAGAGTTGCCTGTTTTTTTAGCTGCCCAATATGAAATTTAAAAAGGAGTTGCCACCTTATGAAAAAATGAGGGCTTTCGGCAAAATCCGTATTAAAGCCGAACCAGGAGGAATTTCGCCAAACGAAAAAATACGGGTAAACTTAATTTTGATAGAGATTATTACATATGATTTTGGCGGTCGTACATATAAACTACCCCAACGATTATACATTTTTGACAATAACGAACTTAACGAAGCCGAATTTGGACACGACCGATGGGCTTCATTGGATAGGGCTTCAAAAAACCTTTCAATCTGTATAAAATGTTCATGTATTTTCTTTTGAAGAAATGGAAAAAATCCTCCAAAAACGAAAAAAAAATCCCGTTTTCCCCCTCCCCTTGACCCGCTAAATGTGAGATTGGGCAGCTATAAAAAACAGGTAACTCTTATTGTGCTTTCCGCTTTCCTGTATGCAAGTTTCAGGACAATCGGTGGGTTCCCTGTGAAAGACCTTCCTTGTAAGTGTATAGTAATGAGCAGGGAAACCAAAAATATGCTCTAAAAAACACATTTTATGCGCTTAAAATATGCCCTTAAAAACGGAAAATATGCTCTAAAAACAATAAAAATATGCTCTTAAAAAAATTATGTCCCGTTTTTCGAGGTGTTTTTTAAAATTTTTTAGAGAATATACCCAAAAAATACCATTATGTGGGGTAGTTAGAAGGTTAATATGGGTTAGTGAAGCAAGAACAAGCCAAAACATAAATAATCGTCAGAACCCCATTATTTTGGAAATGAAAAAGAAACAAACATTTCAATCCACTTACAAAATTAAAAAAATCATCCCAAAAAAATTTAAAAAATTTAAAAAAATTTTTCTAAAAATTAAAAAATGCTCTAAAAACTTAAAAAAATGCTCTAAAAAGTGAAAAAATGCTCTAAAAATTAAAAATATGCTCTAAAAATATGCTTTTATGGTAAAATATGCTCTAAAATCTAAAATATGCTAAAATATGCTCTTAAGGCTAAAATATGCAAAAATATGCTCTAACAAATCGATGCCAGATTTCTTAAAGTCTTCTGAAACGGATAAATACCTTACCCATTTATCAATACAAAGCGCAGGAAAAAACATGATACTGCATGTTTTTGGTTTCCCTGGTAATGAGATATTAAAATATTATTTAGTTTTTCTTTGTTTACAAAAAATTGGTGGTCAAAAGAATTGGAGGTCAAAAAATGCGAATTTCTTCTACTGTATTTAAAAAATTTAAATTTGTTGCTTGAGTTCTTGGAAAAATAAGCGGATCATTAAATAAACACTATAGGATAATTTTTTAAATTTTTAATTTTTGAACTTTAAAAAATCGACTCCCTGGTGTCACCCTCCGATCTTCATGAAATTTTGATATGTTGTTCAGAACAAAAATTATTTCGAAACGTATTTTCTTAGCGACTCAAACTTATTTTTGGGGAGGATCGATTTGTATGGGTGAAGTTGACCTTTTTCAGTATTTTACAATTTATGCCTATATACTCAAAATTAATATAGACATATTTGATATCAGATTACAGGTATTTAAAATACCTATCTCGTGATGTTAACAATATGCCAAAAAAGTTAATATTTTTTGACTTATTAACAAAAATTTCCTAAAATTTTTGTATTTTACTAAATATAACAAAAAGTTGTGCATGTTTGGACCCGTTCTTTTTAAACGAAGATTGGTTTCCCAAAGACCTTTCATTTGGTATAAAACATGACTCGGATTCTTCGCATAATATAGGAAATAAACGCAAAAAACTAAAAACTTATAGTTTTTATACCCTCCAACTACAGTATGGGGGTATACTCACTTTGTCATTCCGTGTATAACGCATCAAAATATCGGTCTAAGACCCCATAAAGTATATATATTTGTCATCAGTGATCGATTCTAAGACATTCTAGCGATGTCCGTCCGTCCGTCTGTCCGTCTGTAGTTAACACGATGCAGTCCAAAATAAAAGAGCTAGACTCCCGATATTTGGCGCGAATATGTCTTATAGTACGTTCAGATTGGCCTTGAAACCCCGTTTAACGAGGTTTCGTGCCAAACCTCATTTGAAAATACGTATTTTCCCTCACAAATTGAAACCTTTTTGTATTGAGGTTTCAACGAAAGTACGATCGAAACCTTTTAAATTTCATAATTCTACGTATTTTTACCACTGTGCGACAATAAGAAACAGAGAAAATGGGAAAATGACAAAAATAAAAAAATAAATAAATCAATTTATTTATAAAATTCTTCAAAATATTTATTTATTTGGTATAAAAAAAAATAAAACAGCCTAAAAAAATAATTTCTGCGTTGTTTAAATCGTTTTTAAAGATATTTTTTTTGTTCTAGTTTCCGAAAACTAGATAAATGTCAAAATTGTCGTGTGTGAACGGTCGAGTTTTAAAATTGAAAATACGAGTTTTCAACTGGGTTTCGAGGTAAGTGTGAATGTACTATTATATTCCTTGGCTTATGTTTAAGTTCGTAAATGAGCAAAATCGGACCAGGGGGAAAAAGTTCCCTCTTGAAGAACTAAACCAACCTCTGAAAAATACCATATATTTTCATTATTTTCTGTGTTTTTGTTTAACAAATCCAACATTTTTATGCTACAAGAAGTTCAAAGTCCTGAATTTGGACCCACAGAATTAGAAAATATCGTTTTTCGGTCCGCCCCCCTTTTAAATTAAATTATTTTTTTTTAAATAATGATAAATTTTTATTTCTTTAGTGCAAAAAGTATAAGCTTAATGTTTTTTTAACACTTATTTGAGAGGAAATGTGCCCCCCCAATTACCACTGCCGATCTCCCCCCCAAAAAAAAGAAGACGCCCCTGCAATTTTTTTATTTATTTGCATGTTGGAGGGTATAAAAGATTCGGCACAGCCGAATTTAACACTCTTACTTGTTTCCTCTTATTTTCACCCTAATTATGGATTTTTTTTAAAAAAATACTTGTCCCTTTATTTTTCGTGCTCTAAAAAATAAAACATTTTTATTAAGATCGGCGGGTGATACTAGAGAGACTTCCCTTGTTAGAAATATTTATTAAAAAAATTTCTAAAAAATGTCAATAAATAATTTAATAATTATAATTTAATATTTCAATAATTTAATAATTTAATATTTCAATCGGGACTCTATCAAGCTTAAATTAAAGCTTGAAAATTTTCTTTAAAAGGATTTAAATAAACAAATAGTTAATTGATAATAATCAGGTTTAGTATTAATAACTTTTCCTTTAAAAAATTGCTATCAAATATTTTTAGACCATTTTAGATGGTAATTTTTATCCACTTTTCTGTCACCCTAAAAAACCTCAAAGAATCTTGTAGGGTCAATTTGTCTACCTTGCATCATCTCATTTTCCTTTTCCACCACACTTGTGATCAATTGATTCCTTAATTAGTTCGTGCTTTATATTAAACGTATTAACACGTGTTTACAAATTGTGCGTAAAATATAATTGTTTAATAATAAATTATTAAATAAAATAATAATTAAATAGTTTTTTATAATAAAAATTATATCAAAATTAAGTTTAAAATATGTTCTTTTAGATTAAATAAACTTTTTTTTTAAAATAGTGAAAAAAGTGCGTTAAAATTGTAAAAAATGCAATTCATTGCCGAAAAACAAAAAGCAAATCTAATGCAAGCCCCACTAGTGGTGAATTTATTGTTATATTTCTTGTTTTATTCTAATGTGCTTGTTGTTGTTATTTTCTTTCTACATTTTCTTTTTCCCTTTCCTTGTTTCATCCCCCATTTTGTAATACACCTCGCTGTCTTTCAATTAGTTCGGGTTTTATGTTAAAACAGCAACACGTGTTAAAAACTAGTGCAATTTTTAATTAAATAATTTTCTAAGAAAAAATTAGTTTTTTGTTAAAAATTTGATCTTAAAATAAAGTGTAATTCGTCTACTTTAATAATATAGTAAAATTATACCGGAATTTTAAATTTAATTAGTGAAAAAAGTGTTTTAAATTTGTTAAAAAAATGCAATTCATTGCCAAAAAAAAAATCATGCAAAACTCACTAGTGGTGTGGTTGTTGTTGTGTCATTCGTATAAGAAATTGAGTAAAGTGAGTTTGTTTGTTGTTTTTAGTTAATGAGTGTTTAGGAGAGTGTCATAACAAGAGTTTATGCATTAATGAATGCAAACGAAAAAGTAAGTGTTTATCTTTTAATTCCCTTTTTTTATAGATTACTAGCAGAGTACCCGGCGTTGCCCGAGGAATAAAAATTCGAAATTTTAATCAATAATTATGAAATTTGTGTTAATTTTTTTTTTTTAAGAACAATATTTTTTTATAAAAAGAAAACTAAAAAAAAATTTAAAAAATCTATTTTTATTGAACAAAATTGAAACATTGAAGAAAATTGTTTTCCCGAAAATCGAATGTTAAAAATTTTATTAATCTTTGTAAAGGAATCAAAGTATTTTGATTTGGATATTTTATTTTAATAAAAATTTATTTCCACGGTTAATATTTTTCAGAACAGAAAATATTTTTATTATTTTGAACATAAGTAGTAAAGATACTGTTCATAGTGAAAAAAGTCTCATAATTTTTCAAAAGAGAAAGTCTCAAATCCTTAAAATATTTCTATTATCAAAGAAAAATTTTAACACGGAATGTGTTAAACTGAGATTTGTCGAGTTGACCCCAGTGTTTTTGTTAACTTGACCCTACGTATGTGGATCATTCTCCCATCAGACCTTTAAGTTATCAGGAAAGGGAAAAGTAAAAAAACAAAATATTGTTATGTATTCATTTCGGAATTATTTTGATTTAATGCCTTTTAATTCAAAAATCCCCATGATATTTAGTTGTCCAAACCCAATGGTTCTTTTTGGTCTATAAATCTTACGTTTAAACTTTTAGACAAATCTGGCAAAATTAACCTGTGCCTTTGGGTGGTTAAATTTTTGGCCCAAAAAAAAAAAATTTGAAATACAAACTAAATTTTTTTTTCAACTTTTTAATTTATTTTTTTTAATAATGCTTTACTTGATTAAGCTTAATAATGACTAAAAATTTCATTTTGGAGGGATAACCCCTTCCTCTTCAAAATTTGCTTCGAAAAAAAATGTAAGTTCTTGGAGTCCTACTCTAAGAATTTTTTTTTTTCTTAATTTTGACTTGAAAGGATTTTAGCTGAGATGTATTCACTTAAAAATATTATTCTTATCTGTGGCATTTTTATCGTGTTCTTAAATGTATAAAAAAATCATAAAAAATGCGTTTACACTTTTTTCAAATTTTATGTATTGTAAAAAAAAAATAATTTTGTAGATAGCCTGGCAAATTATTGTTCGTTTTGGTGTAAAAGCTATGTATATGTTAAAATTTTTTGGTTTAAATTTTTTGTGAAAATAAAAAAAAAAATTTAGGGTTAAACTTTTGCACTTCAGCGGCACATGTTGAAATTGTCCGATTTGGCTAAAAACTTAAATATAGAGTTCTTAGGCAAAAAGCAACCATAATTTGCCCAGCATTTGACGAAATTCGACAAAAGCCATTTTTTGTGTTAATAAAATGTGAGAAAGGTAAAAAGTGAATTTTTTGCTATATTTTAGAACGTGATAAAGACGTTACAGAAAGAAATAAGATTTTTGTGTTGATATGTATCATTAAGAGCAACATCTCAAAGAAAAATTCTTTCGAGTCAAAAGTTTTGACTCAAAACTAAATAATTTTTTTTTTATTTTTTGGAGTATGACTGCAACGGCCCTAAATTTTTTTCGGAGTCAATTTTGAAGCGTTTATTCCACGAAAATTAAAGTAAAGTAAAATAGTAATTAAAACAAGTAGAAAAATTTAATTCGACTTGGTCGAATCTATGAATACCCTCCACAATGTTATCTGATAGTAACTTTCTAAAAAAATTTAAAAAAATTGCATTACAAATTTTTTATTAGAAATATGTATGTATATTATTTTGAGTCAAACTTTCTTTTAATCAATCAACTTTTTTTGAGTGTACAATTTTTTTGACTGTCAACATTTTTTCGAGTCTGCCATTTCATTAAAAAAAAAATAATAATGTGTAAATTTTTTTTTTGAGTGTAACATTTTTTTTTTGAGTGTAAATTTTTTTTGAGTGTAAATTTTTTTTAGTGTACAAATTCTTTGAGTAACAAATTACTTTGTAAAATATTTTTGTTGTTTTATACCTACATATATGTAATACAAAAAAAAACTATTTCACATATTTTCCTCTTTTTTTATATTACCATCCTTTTCTTTAAAAACCAAAAACAAATTAACATTCAATCATACACATACTTTATTTGATTTTTTCCCGTTACATACAGTTACACTAACAATAACAAAACAATAACAAATATTTACTTGTCTAACAACTAAACTGCACCCCACGACAAGAAAACAAACAACAACAAGTTTTACAAAACTGGTATTTCACCATGCTATTAAAACTTGTTTAACGAGTTTTCAACAGTTTAAGGTGAAACAAATCTGAAATTCAGTGCATTGCTTATAACTTTTGAACCACTGAACCGATTTTTCTGAAATTCAAAACCAAACAGCCTTGGGAAACAACAAATATATATGCTAAGCTTCAGTCCCCTCAGAATTGTCTTTCGAAAGTTATAGTGGTTTTAATCTTGTAAATTCGAAAAATATCCTTCCCGAAATTTACTATTTTGCTCATAACTTTTGAACCACTGGACCGATTTCGCTGGATTGCAATACCAACCTGACCCGGTAAATGAAGAACATATATGTCAAACTTCAGGAGCCTCCGTAAAGTCTTTCAAAAGTTAGCGTGTTTTCAACGGACAGACAGACAGACGGACGGACGGACGGACGGACGGACGGACGGACATCGCTAGATCGACTTAAAATCGATCAAGGATCATGAATATATATACTTTATGGGGTCCTAGACCAATATTTCGATGTGTTACAAACGGAATGACAAACTTATATATACCCTCTATCACTAGAGTGGAGGGTATAAAAAAAAAAATAAAAAATCGAAAAAAAATTTTGTTTGGTTTGTATGGAAAAAACGGTCTAGTTTTGTCCGATTTGGCTAAAAATTTTAATATAGAGTTTTTAGACCAAAACTAACCATAATTTGCCCGGCGATCGACAAAATTCGAAAAAAGTCATTGTTCGTGCCACTCTAATATACATAAATGGAATATCGGTAGTCAAAATTGAATTCGATCGACATAACTGGTTTTAAACTGAAAACTTTTTTATTAAACGTTTGGCTGTAAAAACATCAATTTACTGTTAATTCTCTTCTTCCAAAAAATCTTCTTCCAAAAAGTTGTCCCTAACATTCGGTTTTTTAAATGTTCAAGACGTAAATGAATTCTTTCGAATAGTGTTTTTTATTTTAAATTTGAAATATCGAACCGTGAGTTTTATAATATATGAGGTACAGATCCCCGAACAGTGATAAAACTGAATGCCCAAGGCATGTTAATGAACTAATTTAAAAAAACTGAAAAGGCTAAGTTGTTTGTTAAAAAAAGAGCTTTCCAATAGTGCCATTCACATTAAAATCTGACTTATTGTGTCTTTTTAAAAGCGGAAAAACTGATTTTTTTTTCATATTTTGTGATTTTCAAAAGTCCCTCTTAACCGATATCAAAACATTCTATAGCCTATAATCTTAGTTGGAATGAAAGCTTTATTATGGTTTTTATCTCATTAAAATCGGTTCAGTAGTTTCTTCAAACACCGGTGACAAAGAAAATTTTCGCGAAAAGTGCGTTTTATAATATAGTATAGATAAAAAAAGAGCTTTCCAATAGTGCCATTCACATTAAAATCTGACTTATTGTGTCTTTTTAAAAGCGGAAAAACTGATTTTTTTTTCATATTTTGTGATTTTCAAAAGTCCCTCTTAACCGATATCAAAACATTCTATAGCCTATAATCTTAGTTGGAATGAAAGCTTTATTATGGTTTTTATCTCATTAAAATCGGTTCAGTAGTTTCTTCAAACACCGGTGACAAAGAAAATTTTCGCGAAAAGTGCGTTTTATAATATAGTATAGATATAGATATAGATATAGATAAATCAAATAGGTGAATATTTTTTTTGGTGATCAAGGTTGCCAATTAGGAGGATTTATTTTTATATAGGCGATTTTTAAAACGAAATAAAGGAGATTTCTTACCCCTCAGCGACACCTATCATAATTATGTAATAATTTTAATTTTTTTATAATTTTTCATATTTTTCACATAACATACTTAATATTTTCCAACTTTTGGGACCAATTTGTATAAAATTTTTGTATTTAAGAGTCAGCATCTGTTGACCAGAATCGCTGTTTTTGAAATTTTTAAATATTTTTCCCATAAAGTACGGAAAAATTCCTATTTTTTTTTTTGCCGGGTAAAAACTCGGACATGAATTTTGGTCGAAAAACATAATTTTTAAAAACTTTGACCGCCCTACTATATCCTATAAAATCATTCAATACATAATTTTTATGCGTTGGAGGATTCCGCAAAGTTTAACTTAATATTCGAATTAATGCCCTGAAAATATACTAAAGTTTTTAAATATGCATATTTTGTATGCATACAATATTTTGCATATATTATTTTGCATAGTTTTGAAATCCTAATCGAATTTATAGTAATTTGGGATATTTAAATAACAGTGCATAAATAACAAAGATCTCGAGATTGATTACACAGGTTCACAAAATTTTAACTTTTTCAATTTGCCTGACCTTTGACAACTGATTTATATGGATTTTAGTGTGTTGATTCCGAATCTGTTATTTAATTGTTTCCATCAGCTCGCGTTCGCTAGCAAATCGCTGTTAAAGAGTCGAAAAAGTGCGTTTTTTTACCACTTTTGCTTGGCTATAATTTCCAAAAAGCCTCAGTTTTAAATACGAACTTAACTATATTGAATGCCAGGATTCCATAACTGATATTAGCTTTTTTCTGACAGCTTTAGTTTTCGAGTTATTAAAAAGGGCATAAATATTCAGACAAAATTAAAGAGGTCATAAATTTAAAAATTTTATTTTAGCGATATCTCAAAAACTAAAGATGACTCAACAAAAGTAAGAGCATTTTTAGAATCAGCATATCCAAAGTACCTAAAATCGTCATTCACTTTTTGTATGTAATGCCTATTTTCAAAGTTTCCTTAGGCTATATCTCAAAAACTAGAGCTGACCCAAAAAAACGGTAGCCAGATTTGAAATCAGCGTACCCCTATTAACCAAAATTAGCTATTAGAACCCGGGCAAAAAAAAGTGTTGCCCTGTGTTATTTACTATCATTTATATTAATAAAAAGGTCGATTGAAAACTAAACTTAATTTAGGAAATTCATTGAAATTTAGTGAAATTATGCAGACTTTTTTTTAAATATTTCTCTGCAGTTTCATATTAATTTGCATATTTTTTATGTATGCATATTAATTTAAAATTTATACTTTTTAATGATAAATATAATGAATTTACTTTGAACACAAAAACTAATTTCAATTCCAATGAACGATTTTCATAGTATTTATGAACAAATTCATAGAATTTATAACTTTTTCATAATACTTATAAATTTTTTCATAGTATTTATGAAAAATGTTAAATAGTTCTTTAATTTCACATATTATGATTTATTCATAAATACTATGAACAAGTTTATAAGTATTATGAAAAAGTTAATAAATTGTATGAATTTATTCATAAATACTATGAAAGTCGTTCATTGGAATTTTTTTTGTCTGAACTATTGTAGAATTTTTGGTGAGTTGTTGTAAATTTAATGAAAATGGAATTTATTTACCATGAAATATTTTAGAATTTTTGGTGAGTTGTTGTAAAAAATTATGCAGAATTTGCATAAAATATGCATATTTTAATTTTTTTTTATAAAATTATTAAAATTTGATAAATGAGCTGAACAGTTTTGAATTCTATTATGAATAGTTAAGATTTTTAGTAAATTTAGAAAGTTATTTTAAAACTGCATATTTCTAGTAGATTTTGAAAAAATCTAGTTAAAAATAAAATCGATTTAAAAAAATTTTAAAAAAATATGCATACTTTTTATACTTTCCAACTACAGTATGGGGGTATACTCCCGTGTGTAACGCATCAAAATATCGGTGTAGGACCCCATTAAGTATATATGGGGCATTCCATGTGAAATCGGACACTTTGAAAAACTTTTTTTTTAGATTTTCCCAATTTTTTTTACAGCTTTGAGTACCCTTCGAAAACTCCTTCGTGGTAAATTTTCAGATTTTTTTGATGACCCGTTCAAAAGATATCGAATTTTTAAAAATTGGTAGTTTGTTCCTTTACTCAAACTTCTTTTAATCATAACTTCTTCAATAATGGTCCAAATTTCAAATTTTTTTTTTCCAAATTTTTGTTTTTTTACCTACTTTTTAAAAAAAAATCGCAAAAAATTCTTAAAAGCGCTCTAGTATGAGATTTTTAAGTTTTAAAATTTAAATCTCATTTTTGAAAATGTTTGTACTCTTCGATTTTTTTGAAATTTTTTTGTGTAAAACTTCTATCAATTCTACAAATTTTTTGCCCAGGAGGATCGTGGGTTAACGATTATTACTATTTTTTAAAATTTTTTGAAAAAATTTTATTGTAATTTTTTAATCTTAAAATCATTTCTACTGCTCCAATGGTGCGTCATAGAGGGGTCCTTTATAAGACCGACCCCATTAATTTTTACGTCTTAACATTTCTTTGGAACAAACTAATACCCTATCTCCAATTTCTAAGGGGGCTCCCACACAAAACGACATTTTTTAAAATTTGTTCCAACCGCTCTAACTGCCCTAATAGTGCCCTTAGAGCAACAAAATGTATGACCGACCCACAATATTTTTTTAGTCCAAACATTTTCTCTGAACACACCTATCATCTATCTTTATCTGTTAAGGTGGTCCCCATACAATTTTTTTTATTTTTTGTAAATTTGTTTTATTTCATCAGCTTCTACCGGCCCAATGGTGCGTCCGAGAGGGGTCATTAGTGAGACCGACCCCCACTTAATTTTACCCTACAACAATTTCTTAAAGCATACCTACGCCCTATCTCCACTCCCTAAGTAGGCTGCCATACAAATAACAGTTGGAGCAAATTTTATATGGAGATTTTGTAAAAATATAGTTCAATAAAAAAATTGGTTTACAAAATTTGTCAAAAGAAATTATAAAAAAAAACTCTTAAAAAAAATATGGTAGACTTTTAAAATCTGCTTATTTTAATGCATATTTTTGATTTTGAATATTTTTAAATTTTTATCTATGTTAATTTAGAGATATTTGGGAGGTTAATTAAAAATTTAGTGATATTATGCAGATTTAATTTTAAAAATTAAATTAAATTTGCATATTAATTTTTCTGCAGTTAATTTTTATTAATTTGCGTATTTATATTTCAATATGCATATTTGTTTATTAGTATGCATATTATTTTAAAGTTTATAATTTTTAATGAAAATATAATCAATTTTCTTTGAAATATTAGCCCTGTTTTTGCATTACCGTATACATGTTAACATTAAACGATTAACCGAAAACGCATCCACGTTAAAACAAATTTACTTGGCATCACTACTGTGAAAAAGTTTGTGTATTTGCTATTAACAAAGAAAAAGGTTTGTGTCTTTGCCATTTCAATAAAAATGTGAACTTGGCATAACTTTTTATCGACGCTTCATTTGAACTCCGATAATTATACAAATTTAGTTAAACTATTCAGTTATATATTTTTAAATTTGCATATTTTTTATTTTTGCAAGACTTTTTAAATCTGCATATTTTTGATTTTGTATTTTTGATTGTGCATATTTTCTAGATCTTTATATAATATAAAGAAATTTGGGATATTGATTAAAAATTTAGTAAAACTATTCAGATTTATGTATTTTTAAATTTTGCATATTTTTTGATGCAATTACTAAAAACTATTTTTAATTTTCTTACAAGCTATGGTGTCTTATTAAGTAGCAACTTGAACTATTTTTCTTAATATTTTATGCTTTAAAAGAACTTTTATCTTTTAGCAGTTTTCATTTTATTAATATATTTTTTTTTTCATAACTGCAAACTTTTGATAAAGTGATATGCTAATATCTTCCATATAACTGAAGCATTATTGGTCTGTTTGGTAGGTTGGTAGTTAGAGGTATTCATAAATATGTCTTTAAACCATATATGAGATAAACATGATTTATATTAAGTACTTAGCAAAAAGGTAGCAATAATTTGCACTTTACATTTCTGCCAAGATTAATTGCATAATTTTTTTTTAAAATGTCTGCATATGAATTTTTCTACATCATTTAATAAAGAAGATGATTGGTTTAATAGGAGTCTACATAAAACGTGATTGCTACACTGAAAAAAATAAAAATGAATTTCAATTACGAAATTCGTTAATTCAATTAAAAAATTAATTGATTTCGGACGTATCACGAAAATGCGCATATTAATTACTCATTTTGTTTGAAAATAGTTTTAAAACTTAATTAAATTGTTAATTGAATCAATTAAAGTTTTAATTGAAAATAAAATGGAAAACCAATTAAAATTGTAATTAAATAAACTTGAAAAAAAATTAATATAAAATTGAAATCAATAATATAGATTTATTGATTCACATAAAATTTTTTATTGAAAAAAGACCAAAACTCAATCTAATTTTAAAAGTTGAACTTCAAAAAATGGCTAAAATAAATAAACACAGAATGTTTTTGTTTTATAGTATTATTAAGAAATTTATTTTCTTTATTAAATATAAACACTTGGTATAGTTTTGCATAGAAACATCATAGTAGTATTTTAAAATATCAATAACTATTTAAAATTACATTTTTATTTTTAAATCTTGTTATTGCATGCATTTTTGTCGCCTTAGTAAAGTTGAAACAAAAAAAAATTGTATTATATTTCAATGTGCAAAACACAAGGCAAATGCCTCTATATTATTTTTTTTGTTTCAACTGTACAAATTTTATTAGCAAAACACTTTATCCGCAACGACCGCTCGCCTTAAAGAAAACAATAAAACTAAATTTGTCTGTTGCTTTTATGTATTCATTGGCTGCTACCACCAAAATATACAAAGCAATAGTTCAAAAGTTTTTTTTGTTGTTTTTTGCATTTTATTTTTTCATTGGCTACTAACACTAATGCATACAAAACCGGTTTCGTTTGTTTATTTTATTTTTATTTTCAGTAAAGTTAAGAATTCAATTAAAACATTAATTGAATCAATTAAAATGTTTAATTGAAGTTAAATTTAATATCAAATCCATTTTTAATTAAAAAAAAAATCACGATATTATTTTCTGTGTATTAGGAGCATTAAAATAGGAATTTAAGTGGAAAGTGAGAATAACATTTAGGAAAATGTTTAAATTTTTCATTTTGGGTAATAACATTAAACGAAAGTAATTTCACAGTTTGTTAATAAGTTAGCCGTTAGTTACCAAGTCGTTAAACTTTTATGTTTTTAATTTCTTTTCTGGTCATGTTTTGTTTCTAGCTTGAAATTGTTTTTTTCTTAAATAATTAATTGTTGTATTGAATTTTAAATTCAATTCAATTTCATCGATTTCTCTTAAGAATTTCCCACCAGCTGTCATTGTTTTTAGATAATTTTTTTGTCTCTCTTCAATATCTAACGATTATTTTCCAAACAACGCCTTACACTGACACCAAAATTCCAAAATAAGAAGAAAATAATGACCAGAATCAAATAGAATATTTCACAAACTCACAACAAACTAAGACAAACGCCATACATTTATTCATTCAGTCGGCCTGGCTGCCAGCTAGTCATCCAGCCAAATACAACCTATCAACTGCGAAACATACTGACCCACAAAACTGCCAATAATAGTCAAACCATAGATAGCCAATTGAGGAAATCAGGAAAGAAATAGCAAAAAAAAAAACTGTTTATAAAACTCCAAATTGAAATTGTTCAAGTAAACCATACCAAAGTAATAATCCGAGTAAAAAATTTTTATATATGTTAAAATAATATGAAATTACATATGAAAAAAATAAAATTCTTCGAACTCGAGGCCAGTTTTTTTCTTGTAAATAAATATTAGAATGGAATAAAATTTATTTACAAGAAAATAATGGCCTCGAGCTCGAAGAATTTTTATTTTTTATCGAATAATAACAACTTTAATTATATATAATTATATAAGATAATATATATAAAGGATTCAGCTTTCAGAATAATTAACAAAATTATTTTCAGAATATTTAATAAAATTTTTTAAAATTTGATTTAATTATATCTAACTAGATCAAATTTTTTAAAATTATATTTAACTAGATATAATTTTATCTACATTTATAAAACTATACCCATTATCCTGGATAAAATTATATATAAATATATCAAAATATATATAACTTTATCTAAGTCAATCCAATTTTCTGAAAACCCGAGTAAAAAAAAAACTTTTAAGATCTAATTTGTTCTCAAAATTGGCTGTATAAAGTTGGATCAAATATTGATCTAATTGTATTATTTTAGATACACAAATATAAAAAATGATACAACTAGATCTGAATTTTGGTCACATCCAATTAAATCCAATTGATCTTATTTTATATAAATTAATATAGATTTATATTAGGGTTGCCATCCGTCCTCTTTTCCCCGGACACCGTCCTCTTTTTTAGGGCGTCCGGGGCAGTCCTACTTCTTTTTTAGAAAGTGTCCGGGGTTGTCCTACTTTTTGCACTTTTCCCCATAACGTTTTTTTTTTATTACTTTTAAACTTATGAATTATTTTCATCGCCGTATTTTCGTTTATCAGCAGTAATGTCAACTTTTTGAAAACAAAACGCACACAAATTAAAAGACGCTTCAAATTAATTATATTTCGATTAAAAATTTACTCTAGGTAGTGCGAAAATAACTACGTTAGCATCAATTCTTATCAGCTGTTGTGTGTCTTAAAGTTTGCTCTCCGAAAAAAGATTTGTGTCTCAAAAATTTCCATTACAAATTAAAAAAAAATAATTTTAAGAAAATTCCTTTTGAATTTTCAAAAATTCCATTTGTATTTCAGAAATTTCCAATTCTATTTCAAAAGTTTCCAGTTGTATTTTAAAATTTTCTAAATGCTTTTCCAATCTTATTTCAAAAATGTCCATTAATATTTCAAGAATGTCTAAATGCTTTTCAGAAAATTCCAATTAGGTATATTTCAAAAATCTGTATTTCTATTCAAAATTTTTCAAATACTTTGCAGAAAATTATGATATACAAATGAATTTTTTTGAAAAGCATTTAGATAATTATATTTTGAGTAGGTTTTTTTCTAGCTCGAGGTCATTATTTCTTTTACTAAGGAAATCCCGAAAAACGTGTCGATTAAGTCTTGCAAAAAATGACCAACATAAATAAATTTAAAACAGAAAAATCATTTTATTGAAAATTATTATACATATGAGAATATCATTGTTTTAATTAGTAAAGGAAATAATAACCTCGAGCTAGAAAAAACCTACTCAAAATATAATATTTTAAAGGTCGAGTAAAACAATTTTTATTTTTTAATAAAAATTAATCATATTTTGAACATTTAGATAATTTTTAAATAAAAATGGACGTTTCTGAAATACAATTGAAATATCTCAGATTCTAATTGAATTTATTTAAATTCAAGAGTAATTTTCTTAATATCATTGAGAAAATTTTGAAATGGAAATGTTTAAAATACAATTGGAATTTTCTGAAAACCATTTAGAAAATTGTAAATTACAAATAGAAAATTCTGATATACAATTCAAAATTTTTTAATTATAATTGGACATTTTTTAAATTAATTAATTGAATTATAACTGAATATTTCTAAAATATAATTAAAAATTTCTCATAGATAATTTGAAATATAGTTAAAATTTTTATAAAATTGATAAATTTTTGAAATATAATTGGTATTTTCTGAAATAAAATTGGAAATGGTGTAGAAATGTACATTCCTGGAAATGAATGCAATGGATTTATGTATTTTTTTAGTGGAAATAAAATTTTTTTCCTTAAAAAATTTATTTTTTTGCATATTGTGTCACTTTATAAAAAAAATTTTTCCTTAAAAAATGCATTTTTTTTGCATATTGTGTCAGTTTACTTTTTTTATACCCTCCACTCTAGTGATAGAGGGTATATATAAGTTTGTCATTCCGTTGTAACACCTCGAAATATTGGTCTAGGACCCCATAAAGTATATGGGGCATTCCATGCCAAATCACTCACTTTTAGGCCCGACCCCCTTCGATTAATTTTATTTTTAGATATGTTTTAGTACGTATTAAATGCAACTTGCAGTCAAATTTTCAGCTTTTTATACCAAGGTGGTGTTGAGTAATCAATTTTTCAAAATGGCGATTTTTTCCAAAAAATGAAAAAATTTAAATTTTCAATCAATTTTGACCAGTAAAAAATATAGATATATTAAAAAAAGATGGACAACATTTTGTTGGTAGTTAAATGTAGTTTTAGAAAAAAAATATGAAAAATTATTCGAAGTAATTATCACTTGTTTTTTATCGTATAAAAATTAAAATCGACTTTTTGAAAAAGTCCGAAACCTTCGATTTTTTTTTAAAAATATCAAAAAATTCTACTCTAAATTACGCAACTTTTAAGTCATAATTCGAGATGTGATCGTAATTCGTTCTATTTTTATTCAAATTTTGAAAATTGCACTTTTTTTTTTTGACTTTGGTTTATTTTATATGGTGCTCCAAAAAAAATAATTTGGTAAATATTGACCGTAACTTCCCCTAGATATATTAACTTGGGTGTAAAAATACGTCTCAGAAAATTTTAGGATGATCGGACATGGGTAAGGCGTGCCGCATCGGCTTTGAAGTTTGAAAATCGGATTACAAGGGAAAATATGCATTTTTTTCTGTTTTCTTAATTTTTTTTGGTATTTTGAGTTAATTTTGAATTCAAATGGTTACAGAATTGAAATGTAGAGTAAAATGTCTCTCTATGAAGGTCATAAAAACCGAAATCGGTTTAAAATCAGCCAAGTTATTACAACTTCCCCAGGCATCTAATGTGTGGCAGACAACTTGATTAATCAATACAATCCGATTTTTGAAATTCATTGAAATTTTCTACTGTAATAACATTTTTTTATTCTTCAAGTTCAAATGTTATTAGATGACAAGTATTTTTCATATTGTGTTTTGCTAACATTTTTTAAATTAGTGCTAAAAATGCCTGCATTTTCCACACCCTTTTGAAATCTCTATTTTAAAAAAAAAAAAATTTTTTTTTTGTTTTAAAATTTGGAAAAGTCAAAAAAATATTACACTGAAACATGAATAATGAAAAAATGTTATTACAGTAGAAAATTTCAATAAATTTAAAAAAAGGGCCTCGTATTTTTTAATCAAGTTGTATGGCACACGCTAGATGCCTGGGGAAGTTGTAATAACTTGGCTGATTTTCAACCGATTTTAGTTTTTAGTACCTTATTAGAAAGGCATTTTACTCCACATCATAATTCTGTAATCACTCGAATTAAAACTTAACTTAAAATACCAAAGAAATTGCGAAAACAGAAAAAAATTCATATTTTTCCTTGTAATCCGTTTTTTAAACTTCAAGGACCATGCTAAGCGCCTTACACATGTCCGATCGTCCCAAATTTTTGTGAGACGTATATTTACCTCCAAATGAATATATTTAGGGTAAGTAAGGGTCAGTATCTACCATTTTTTTTTTTTTGGAGCTCCATATAAAATAAATCAGAGCCAAAACATAAAAGGTGCAATTTTAAAAATTAAAAAAAAAATAGAAAGAATTGTGATCACATCTCGAGTTATGGCTTAAAAGTTGCATAATTTAGAGTAGAATTCTTATAGTTTTTTACAAAAAAATCGAAGCTTTCGGACTTTTTCAAAAAGTCGATTTTAATTTTTAAACGTCAAAAAATAAGTGATAATTACTTCGAATAATTTTTTCACATTTTTTTTCTAAAACTACATTTAAATACCAACAAAACGTTGTCCAACTTATTTTAAAATATCTATATTTTTTACTGGTCAAAATTGATTGAAAATTTAAATTTTTTCATTTTTTGGAAAAAATCGCCATTTTGAAAAATTGATTACTCAACACCACCTTGGTATAAAAGGCTGAAAATTTGGCTGCAAGTTGCATTTAATACGTACTAAAACATATCCAAAAATAAAATTAATCGAAGGGGGTCGGGCCTAAAAGTGAGTGATTTGGCATGGAATGCCCCATATATATTCATGACCCTCGATCGATTTTAAGATGATCTAGCGATGTCCGTCCGTCCGTCCGTCTGTCTGTTGAAAACACGCTAACTTTTGAAAGACTTTACGGAGGCTCCTGAAGTTTGGCATATATGTTGGGCATTTACCTGGTCAGGTTGGTATTGCAATTCAGCAAAATCGGTCCAGTGGTTCAAAAGTTATAAGCAAATGAGTGAATTTTGGCAAGGGATTTTCTGGAATTTACGAGATAAAACACACGGTAACTTTCGAACGGCAAATCTGAGGGTGCTGAAGTGTGGCACATATATTTGCCGTTTCTTTGGTCCGGCTCGTTTTAAATTTCAGCCAAATCGGTCCAGTGGTTCAAAAGTTATTAGCAAAACCGTAAATTTCAGATTCGCATCACCTTAAATTCATTTGTTGAAACCCCGTTAAACAGGTTTTGAAAACATTGTTAAGTCACAAAAATATTTTACAACGCATTTTTGTCACTCAAAAATATTTTTACACTAAAAGAAAAAAAAATACACTCGAAAAAAATTTTACACTCAAAAAAAATTTTAGTAAATTATTTTTTTTTCCAAAAATTAGTTAAAAAAAAGCATTTTTAATCAAAATAAAATATTTCTAATCAAAAATGTTATTTTTACACTCTAGAAAATTTACTATAACTTAAAAAGGGCATTGTGGAGGGTATTCATAGATTTGGCCAAGTCGAATTTAACTTTTCTACTTGTTTAAATTAACTTATTAAAAAAATTGTCCTCTTTTTTGGGTCAAATGTCCTCCTTTTTTGAGGTTGGCGTCCTCTTTTTCTCAAAATGGAAATGGCAACCCTAATTTATATAATTACATAAAGTCAGATATATTTATGTATAACCTCAGATCAGAAAATGGAGCCGCAGTAAATCTTAGATAAAATTAGATATGAACATATAAAAAGTCATATATAATTTAATATGATTGTATCAAATTATATATCATTATATCAAAACTTGTTTACTAGGGAACTGAAACCTGCATACAATCTTATACAATTATATATAATTTTATATAATTTTTTACCAACTTATATATAATTATATATAAACTTTTTTACTCGGTAATGTACAAGTTAAAGTTAAGCATTTGGTATAAATTGTAAGACTTGCAATAAACAAGTTTAAGTTTTTTTTTTGGCAACAAATAAAAAAGCAAAGGAAAAATCATTTGGAAAAATTCCTGTCAAGACATAAGGTGTCAATGCGTTTTATAGCTGTTGAGAACAAAATAAAAAAATATCAATCTGATAAAAACAAATTTCTACAAGATGTGTTTAACCCTTTAAGAACACTAAACATTTGTAAGACTTTCCTTAAACTACTATTTTTTTTTTTAATTTTAAAATTTTTCTACTCATGATCCTCATTAGTTAAAAAAAAAAAATAGTAAAAAGTACCAAAGAATCTACACTTTTTTTACCCCTTTAAGGAGAAATTTCCAAAATTATAATATTACGAATTGTGTTTTTCTACCAGAGGATTCTACACGTTAAACAGCATTTTTTGGAATCATTTGTTAAGGAGATGTAAAAAGTACCAAGGTACTATTTATATCCCTTTTTGCCAGCCTTACATTCAATTCAAATCAAATGCTTAATCTTAAGTTTTTAGAGTAATTTTTTCAAAAGTTTTAAAAAGTACCAAAGTACTAGTTTTTAACATTTTACACTCTTTTACGAAATGTTTTGTTTTACCAGAAAATCATACACGCCAAATTGTAAGTTTCTGAAATGATTTGTTAAAAAGATGTAAAAAGTACCAAGGTACTATTTTTATCCATTTTTGCCCTCCTTACATTTAAATTTCAAAAAATTTTTGATTTCAAAGGTCCTGGACTTCTATTGAGGATATCAAATGGCAAATCTTAAGTTTTTAGAGTAATTTTTTCAATAGTTATAAAAAGTACAAAAGTTCTAATTTTTACCCTTTTTACACCCTTTTATAAAATATTTTGTTTTACCAGAAAATCCTACACGTAAAATTGCAAGTTTCTGAAATGATTTCTTAAGGAAATGTAAAAAGTACCCAGGTACTATTTGTATCTCTTTTTGCCCGCCTTACATTTAAATTTTTTAAAATTGTTGATTTCAAAGGTCTGTCCTCTTTAGTGTATCAAATGCCAAATCTTAAGTTTTTAGAGTAATTTTTTCAATAGTTATAAAAAGTACCAAAGTACTAATTTTGACACTTTTTACTCCCTTTTTTTGAAATGTTTTGTTTAACCAAAAAATCATACACGTAAAAAGTACCAAGATACTATTTTTATCCCTTTTTTCCGCCTTACATTTAAATTTCCAAAATTGTTGATTTCAAAGGCCGTGAACTTCTCTTGAGAGTATCAAATGGCAAATCTTAAGTTCTTACAATCATTTGTTAAATAGTTGTAAAAAGTACCAAAGTACTAATTTTTACCCTATTCCACCCTTTTACGAAATATTTTGTTAAACCAGAAAACCCTACACGCAAAATTGCAAGTTTCTGAAATGATTTGTTAAAGTACCAAGGTACTTTTTTTATCCCTTTTTATCATTTGTTAAGAAGATGTAAAAAGTACCAAGGTACTTTTTTTTATCCCTTTTTGCTGGCCTTACATTTAAATTTCGAAAATTCTTTTTCAAAGATTCTGAACTTCTCTTGAGAGTATCAAATGCCAAATCTAAACTTTTAAGAGTCATTAGTTCAATAGTTATAAAAAGTACCAAAGTACTAATTTTTACCCTTTTTACTCCTTTTACAAATTTAGTTATTTAAGAATTTTTATTTTGTTTTAGTTTGTGAATTTTACATGTTTAATTTTAAGTTTCTAGCTCATAAGTTCAGTTTAGTTAAGTTGATAAAAAAGTACCAAAGTACCATTTTCAGCCCATTTTATCCTCTTAGGATAGGAATTTTCAAAATGGTACTTTTTTTATCCCTTTTTGATTACTCAAAACATATAAATTTTCAAAAAAAAATTTTTCCGAATCATAAAAAGTATCAAATTTTTTATTTTACCTTTTGTCCGAAAAATTTTGTTCTTACGGCGTGTTTATTTCAGTTGTGAATCTTCCATGTTAATTTAAAAGTTTTTATGGTTATAAGTTCAGTATTATAAAAAGTACAAAAGTACCCTTTTTTACCCCGTATTCATGTCTTAGGGTTGGAATTTCCATTATTGCCCTTTTACGGGTAGGGGTTTCTCTCCTAAGGGATGATATATTAAAGGGGCATTTTTTCTTAAATTATACCCTCCACTTGGTGATAGAACGTATATATGTTTGTCATTCCATTTGTAACTCATCGAAATATCGGTCTGGGACCCTAGCTATGTCCGTCTGTCTGTCCGATGTCCGTCTGTCTCTCCGTCTGTCCGTCTGTAGAAATGGTGATCACGGCCAAAGTATTAAACATATATCGCTCCTTTACTTGTATAGTGTCATAACTCAAAATATTTGATTTTGCAGAAAACCCGTTTAAAGTTTACTATTGAAACTGGTTTTTAATTGAAAAAGGCCGGTACATAGAAAATGTAATAATGGCGTGTATTTTTCTCAAACGGTGAGTTTAAAAGATATTAATACGAATTTTTGACACAATATAAAGCACGATATAACGAAAAATTATGCATCATTAACTCAAAAAAGGCATTTTTTGAGTTATGACACTATACAAGTAAAGGAGCGATATGACTGACACTTAGCAAATTTACTTCTTGTTATCCTAGGTAGTTTGGTATTGCATTTGAGCAAAATCGGTTCAGCGGTTCAAAAGTTATGAACTAAAATGTAAGAACACCTCGAAAATTTTGGTATATTCTACATAACCTAAAAATACAAAATGCTTTAAATTGGCTGCTGGTTGGCATTTGTGAACAGAATTGGACACGGAATGGAATTTTTACAAGTACAAACCATTTTTTTTACAAAATAAAAAAATTTCGTAATTTCCTTTTAAATAAAGTTTTTTGCAATAATCTTTTAGAAATTGTGGAGGGTATCACAACATTCGGCAAGGCCGAATTTAACTATTTTACTTGTTTTTTTTTTCATTTTAGATGTTTTTGCTCAATTTATGTGTTTTAGCTAATTCTAGCCTTTTATGCTAATTATTTTAATTGTTTAATTTTTTTTTCTTCTCTTGCCATAAATGCTTATTGTAGCAGTATAGCCAATTCTATAAATCAATTTTTTAAATTTTCAGATTCTTAATTTGCTAATTGTAGCAGTTGTAAAAAATTCTAGCAGTTTTCTGCACATTGCAGTAGATTTATAATTTGATCATGTTTTAGCAATTCTAACACATTTTTAATATTCTAGCAGATATATAAATTGTTTCTATAGTTTGTGTCAAGTGGTCATACTAGCTGTTTTGCTAATACAGGTCGATTTTTCAAATTGCTAATTCTAGCAGTTTGTATAAATTCTAATACTTTTCATGCTTACTTTAAAAGTGCTAGCTCATTGTAGCAATTTTTGCTCACTCTATGAATTTTTAATAATTCTAGCATTAATTGCTAGTTTTATTATAATTCCATAAATTTTATTTTAAGAAAAAAACAATATTTTTTTCATTTCAGCTGTTTTTGCTAATTTTATGTGTTTTGGCTAATTTTAGCATTTTATGATAATTCTATAATTCTATTTCTTTTTTTTTATCATATTTGCTTATTGTAGCAGTTTAGCCAATTCTATAAATCATTTTTGTAAATTCGCTGATTTTTAGTTTGCTAATTGTAGCTGTTTTAGAAAATTCTAGCATTTTTTTTTTCATATTGAGTAGTTTTATAATTTTATCATCTTTTAGCAATTCTAACACATTTTTAATATTCTAGCAGTTATATAATTTATTTCTATAATTTGTTTCAAGTGGTCATACTAGCTGTTTTGCTAATTCAGGTCGATTTTTCAAATTGCCAATTCTAGCAGTTTGTATTAATTCTATTTCTTTTTATGCTTACTTTAAAAGTGCTAGCTTATTTTAGCAATTTTTGCTTACTCCATGAGTTTTTAATAATTCTAGCATTAATTGCTAGTTTTATTATAATTCCATAAATTTTATGTCAATTGTCAAACTTTTTTGCTTTTAACTTCAATATTACTATTTTTAGCACTTTTTTTTGCATTAACGTGTTAACACTTCGTGTTCATTTAAAAAAAATAAATTTGTTTAAATCAGCAAAAAAAATTAAATATCATTAAAGTTAGACATTGAGGTTTATGTTGAAAATAAATATTTAAAATGTGTTTAATTCTGTTCGCACGAAATGACTAGAAAAAAAATATTTTGAATTATACAAATCTTCTTGTTTTTTTTTTTAACCATCATTTTAATTTTCTTTCTTCTTTTTTTGTCATTTTAAGCATTGTTGACATTAAAATATTTTTGTTAATTCATTTAGCATAAAAATTACACATCATTTGGAGATTGTAAAAAAAGAATGACTTCCATGTAACACGCAGCAGCTTTGAAAAAAACCCAGCAAAATATTTTAGAGATCATAGTAAGGAAGATATTATCAAGAAAATAATATTCTTGAAAATTATTCTTTGAGAATATCTGGGTTGTAATTAGTAAAGAAAATTAACCTCGAGCTAGAATAACTCTATTCAAAATAAAAATTATTTTCTTAAAACTTATTCTTTGAGAATATCATGGTTTTAATTTAGTTGTAAAGAAATATGACCTCGAGCTACTCAAAATATAATATTTTAAAGGTTGAATAGAACAATTTTGAATTCTTTAGTAAAAATTTATTAGAATTATCAAAATTCACAGAAATATTTATTAAAGTAAGGCATAACATTTTGTATTCCCCAATTTCCCCTAGGAGCAGTGAAGTTATGATTTATTTCTAATTTCAAGATGTTTTGCTGGGAAGATGCTGCTTAACAAAAAGCCACTGAACAATTTCTTTCATGTTGTTTTTGTAGTAACTATTTTTTGTTGTTGTTTTTGCAACATTAAAAACAACATAAAATGCTTTTGGTTTAAATAAGATATTTAAGCCATTTAAAGTAAATGTTTTGTCAGTCACAATTTACAGCAAAATTGCATTCATTCAATGTAATAATAGTCAAGCAGCAACAGTCACTCATTCACTCACAATCACTGATAGGGATGGTATGCTAAAGAAAACAGATAGGAAAATTTGAAAGATTTGGGAACAAATAATAGTTTCTACCAACGAAAACAGTCTAACCTCATTTTTGAGGTTGTCTTAAATGGTCAAGTGGTGGTCGCCACCCCTATTTAGTTATGGCAACTGAAATGTGGTTGTGGTAACTGCCTTAAGGTTGTGACAACCAAAATGTCGTAACAAACGTATAACCATTTTCGACAACCTCTAAAATGAGGTTGGAATATTAACGGTTTTAGAAAATGGATTTATTTCGTTAGTGAGAGATCTTCTATTGTTCAAACATTTATTATTAAATAATAAAATAATAAAAATAATAATTTTCCACAACCGAAGAGATCTTCTATTGTTCAAACATTTATTATTAAATAATAAAATAATAAAAATAATAATTTTCCACAACCGAAATTAGTCTAACTTCATTTTTGAGGTTGTCTTAAACGATCTAGCGGTGCTCACCACCCCTATTTCGTTATGGCAACTGAAATGCGGTTTTGGCAACTGTTGCGACAACCGAAATGTTGCTACAACCGAAATGTCGTTGTAACAAACGAATGACCGCTTTCATCAACCTCTAAAATGACGTTAGAATATTAACGGTTGTAGCAAATGGATTTATTTTGTCAGTGAAAGATTTTCTATTGGTCAAACATTATTCTTAAATGTATTTCCCCAAACATCTTAGTCAAGAATTTCTGTATATCCCGAGTAATCCGTCTGACCTCATTTTCGAGGTTCTCTTCAACGAATTTGCGGTTGTCACAATCCCTATTTGGTTATTGGAACTAAATGTGGTTGTAGCAACTGCTATAAAGCTGTGACAACCGGAATTTATTTATAACAACCGAATGGCCATTTTCGACAACCTCTTAAATGAGGTTTCTTTATTAACGGTTGTAGCAAATGAATATATTTGATCAGTGAACTATTTCGTATTGGCCAAACATTTATTCTTAAATGAATTTCCCAAATATCTGAGTCAAGGATTTCTGTATATCTCAAGTCATCAGTTTAACTTCATTTTTGAGGTTGTCTTAAACGGTCTAGCTGTGGTCACCACTCCAATTTTGTTATGGCAACTGAAATGGGGTTGTGGCACCTGTTGTTTTGCTAATTCTAGTCTATTTGCCAATTTGCTAATTTTAGCAATTTGTATAATTTGTAATACATTTGATGCTTACGTTAAAAGTGTTGATTCATTTTAGCAGTTTTTTCTAATTTCAGCGGTTTTTGCTAATTCTAGTATTTAATGATATAATTTCTTATTTTAGAAATTTTAGCTGATTGTGAAGCTTTTTTTGCCGTATTTGCTAATTGTTTTAGCAGTTTCAGCCAATTATATTTATATTTATATTTTTTTTTTCTTTAAATTTGTAATTTGCAATTGTAGCATTTTTTCCAAAATCTAGCATTTTTGAATTATTCCAGGAGTTTGTTTGCTAGTCTTCCAGATTTTACTCAATTACCAGCAACTTTACCGCTAGTAAATTTCGAAGATCGTAAACAATCTCTAGTTTAAGACCACTTAATTCCTTTTTTTCCCTTAGTAAACCTTCCCCTACCAGTTAACCATTCAAACAGTTTAGGTTAAGTTTTTATAACGGCAAAAAAAAAGCAAGAAACGATCAAGAAGTAGTAGAAATAATAAAAAGCAATAGAAAAAAAAAACACAGCAGTTACATTATACAACAAGATTAGGTCTCATATATTCATATAAAGATTCCATTTTCATACAGACATTACCCAAACAAACGTTTGTTTTAGGCATTAGAGATTCTTTTAAACCATGTTAACCATGCACTTAAATATGCCACACCATTCTATACTCTAGCATTTCATATTATACTTAAACCACGCCATCATCATCGTCAACATCGTCATTATCATCAGCAGCCACATTCACATCACAATGTCTTGTTTTTGGTCGTACAGTTGAAAAAAAAGATAGTTAAGTAGCAACGATATCAATTGCTAAAACTAGCATTTAGTAAAAACTAGAAATAGAACGGGGAAAATGCTAGAACTAGCACAATCTGCTTTAGTTGGCATAATCAAAAACTTCTTGAATTAGCGGTATTTTGCTTAAAAAAGCATAGACAGCTAGAATGAAATTTTATTTGAAATTCGAAAGTTCTATTTTAAAGATTATAATGTTAATTCTAGCAGTTTTTTTTTTCTTTTTCAGATTTTTTTTGCTCGTTTTATTTAATGCTAAAAATTTAAATTTTTAATAAAACTGCTAGAATTAGCAAAAAACTGCTAGAGTTAGCAAACATTCTTAGAATTGTCAAAAACTGATCCCAATGACCAAAAACTTGTAGAAATGTCAAGAAAACTGCTACAATTAGCTAAAATTGCTAGAATTAGCAAAAATGCTAGAACTAACGAAATCTTTTTGAATTAGCGGATATTGCTTAAAATAGCATAGACAGCCAGAATAAAATTTCCTTTGAAATTCGAAGGTTTTAATTTAAAGACTATAATGCTAATTCAAGTAGGTTTGTCTAATTCTATAGTATTTGCTTATTTTAGCAGATTTTTTCTTTTTTCTGATTTTTTTTTGCTCGTTTTATCAGATTTTTGGCAATTTTATCAGTTTTTTCTAATTCTAGAAGTAACGCTAATAATTCTATTGTTTTTTTTTTTAATTAAAATTCGTAACAAAAACTGCTAGAATTAGCAAAAAACTGCTAGAGTTAGCAAAAACTGTTAGAAGTGTCAAAAACAGATCAAATGACCAAAAAACTTAAAGAAATATCAAGAAAACTGCTATAATTAGCTAAACCTGCTAGAATTAGCAAAACTGCTTGAATTAGCAAAACTGCTAGAATTAGCAAAACTGTTAGAATAGACAAATTTAAAAATTTACAAACTAATCAAATCGAGCAGCAAAAACTGCTTTAATTGGCATAGTCAAAATCTTTTTGAATTATCGGATATTGCTTAAAATAGCATAGACAACCGGATAATGCTAATTCTAGCATTTTTATCTAATTCAATAGGTTTTTGCTTATTTTAGCGGTTTTTTCTTCTTTTTTCTAATTTGTTTTTGCTTATTTTATTAGATTTTGGCAATTTTATCAGTTTTTGCTGATTCTAGCAGTGATGTTAATAATTCATTGGTTTTTTCTAAAAATTGCAATGCTGCAGAATAAGGAAAAATTGATTTATTGAATTGCCTTTAGCTGCTACAATCTGAAAATATGGTAAAAAATATTAGAAAAAATCTTAAACTGCTAAAATAAGCATCAACTTATAGAGCTAGTTTATGCTAATTTGTCCACAGCAATAATTAACATAACTGCTAGAAATTGCAAAAACTGTTGAAATAGCCAAAAACTGATGACATAAACAAAAACTCGTAGAATTAGAAAAAACTGCTAGAATTAGCAAAAAAAAAAAAACTGCTAGAGTTAGCAAAAACTGTAACTGCTGGAGTTAGCAAAACGGTAACTGCTAGAATTTGCAAAAACTGTTGAAATATATAAAAACGGGTAAAATTTCCAAAAACTTCTGGAATTAGAAAAAAAACTACAAGAATTAACAAAAACTGCTAGAATTAGCAAAAAACTGCTAGAGTTAGCCAATACTGTTATCAGATAAAATAAGCAAAAACTTGTAAAAATATAAAGAAAACTGCTATAATTATCAGAAACTGCTAAAATTAGATAAAGCTGCTAGAATTAGCAAAACTGATAGAATTAGCGAAACCGCTAGAAAGATTAAAAATGCTGGAATTAGCAAAAAATACTAGAATATTCAAAACTGCTAGAACTAGCCTAAACGGCTAGAATTAGCAAACTGCTAACTAGCAAAAACTGTTAGAATTAGCAAAACTGATAGAATAGCCAAATTTATAAATCTATAAAATTTGTAAAAAAAATTTTATATGACAAATATGGAGAAAAAATAAAATTTTTAAAATTAGCCAAAAACTTATAGAAATAGGAAAAATTTGCATTAAAGACTAAAATAAACCAAAATTTGTAAAATTAGCAAAAACTTTCAAAGTTTAAAAAAAAAGTATTAAAATTTATATCAACTGCTAGAATTAGCAATTAGGTAGTTTCTCTAGAATGAGGAAAAATAGCTTATAATATCTCAGAATGTAGTGTTAGTAAATACTATCAGTATTGCCAAAAGCTGGTAAAAGAGCAAAAACTTTTTCAATATAGCTATGTTTTTGCTACTTCCAGAAGTTTTTACTCATTTTATCAGCTTTTAACAATTCTATCATTTTTGGTAAGGCTGCTAGAATTAGCAAAACTGCTAGATTTAGCACAACTGCTAGAATTATGAAAACTGCTAGAATTAGCAAAACTGCTAAATAGGCAAATTTTAAAATCTACAAAATTTGTGAAATTTATATATATGACAGATATGGAGAAAAAAGAACAAATTTAAAATTAGCCAAAATTCATAGAATTAGAAAAAGACTTAAATAAGCCAAAAATTATAAAATTAGCAGAAACTTTTAAAGTTTTAAAAAAGTATTAAAATTTATATACACTGCTAGAATTAGCAGTTTTTACCTCATTATATCAGCTATAGTCAATTCTATTAGTTTTTGCTAATTATAGCAGTTATTTGGATTTTTTTCTGATTTGTTGCTAATTCTAGCAATTTATCCAAATTCTAGGTGTTGTTGATACGATTTATAAAAAGTTATTTCTAGCAGTCTATGCAAATTTAAACTCAGTTTAGCTAATTGTAAAAGTCTTTGTGAATTGCTGAGTCATTTTAAAGTTTTTAGTTTTAATTAATTCTTATTAAAACCAATTTTTAAAATTTTCATTTTAAATAGAAAATATTTTTAAATTTAATTAAAAAAACAGCAAAAACTGTTAAAATTCCCAAAAACAGATCAAATGAGCAAAAACTTGTAGAAATATTAAAGAACTACTAGAATTAGCAAAACTGCTACAATTAGCAAAAACTGCTAGAATTAGCACATCTGCTAGAATTAGCAAAACTGCTACAATTATCAAAATTGTTATTAAAAATATTAAAAATCTATAAAATTTGTGAAAATTTATTTATATGACAAATATGGAGAAAAAAGAAAAACTTTTAAATTAGCCAAAAATTGGAAAAAACTTGCATATAAGACTTAAATAAGCCAAAATTTATCAAATTAGCAAATTATGTAGTTTGACTAGAATGAGGGAAAACTTATAACATCTGAAATACTGATAAAATTGCCAAAAGCTGGTTAAAGAGAAAAATCTTTTTTAATATAGCCATGTTTTTGCTACTTCTAGAAGTTTTTACTCATTTTATCAGCTTTTGTCAATTCTATTAGTTTTTGACTATTTTAGCAGTTATGTGGATTATTAATCGGATTTGTTGCTAATTCTAGCAATTTGTGGTAATTCTAGCTTTTGTTGCTAATTCATACGCTTTCTAAAACAGCAATTTCTATTTTCAAATGAAATTGAATTAAAGAATTTCTTAAAGTGTTTTTATGTTTTTAAATAAAGATATTCCATACAGTAGTAGTTAGATTTCGGGATTTGAAAGAAGAAAATGTTTATGTCAAAACAGTTGTTTTTTTTTTGCTATCTAGCAGAGTGTGGGTTGAATATTTTGTTGTTATTGTAAGTAAGGTTGAAATGTCACTTCTGATTTGGAATGAAAATTATGGTAAATATGGCATGCAATTTCTTTCTACTTCTTCTACTCCGTCTTCTAGATTTCTTTTCCGCCATTTGAAATTGATATTCATATGGTTAACAATATGGTTTTATTTGCCACTGTTGTTAGTTTTTCAAACTTTAATGTTTAAGAATTTTTTCAATTTCAAATGCATCAGCTTAAACAAATCAGCAAATCACTGGCTATAGAAAGTAGCCGACATTTTATTATACCCGCATATAATTCAGAAGTTATTTTAAATTTTTTGATGCTTGATGAATACAAAAAATTCGTTAATTTTAAAAATTTAGTTTCGGCATGATGTACAGAAAAACACAATTTTCTTTTGATAAGTTTTACAGATATGGATGATTTATGAGATGATTTTTTGAATGATATATTAGCTAAGATGTTTTTGATATGCAGAAAATATAATTTGTAGTAATATTGCAGAAAATTTTTGCTAATTTTTTATTGGGAATTTTTTAACTGCTAGAATTAGCAAATTTTTTAAATCGACTATAGCGTTTACAGATGTAATTCGAAAAAGATCAATTGCAATTCGAAAATTTTACTTGTAATTCGAAGATACCATTTGTAAGTCGAAGAATCCATTCGTAATTCGAAGATTCTAGTTGTAATTCGAAGATTCCATTTGTTATTCCAAAATTCCTATTATAATTCGAAAGTATCAATTGTAAAAACATGAAGTTTAATTCAAAATATATCAATTATAGTTCGAAAAAGATAAATTTTAATTTTTCGAATTAGAATTTAATGGATTTTAATTCGAAAAAGATCAATGGTAATTCGGAGACTCCAATTGTAATTCGAAAAAGATCAATTTCGATTCGAAAAAGATCAATTGTTATTCGAAAAAGATCAATGGAAATTCAGTTAATATTTTTCGAATTACAATTGGAATCTTCGAATTACAACTGATCTTTTTTGAATTACAACTAATCTATTTCGAATTAAAATTAAACATTTTTCGAATTACAATTGATCTTTTTCGAATTACAATTTGTTTTTATCGAATTACAATTGATCATTTTAAAATTACAAATAAAATTTTCGATTTTCAAATGGAATCTTCGAATTACAAGTATAATCTTCGTATAACAAAGTGAATCTTCGATTAACAAATGGAATCTTTGATTTTTAAGTTGAATTTTCGAATTACAATTCATATTTTTCGAATTAAATCTGTAAATGGTGTTCCGAAATATATCAACTGTAATTCAAAACGGTTCAACTGTAGTTGTAAAAAGTTCAATTGTAATTCAAACAAGTAAGAGTGTTAAATTTGGCTGTGCCGAATCTTTTATACCATCCAACATGCAAAAAATAAAAAATAAATGCAGAGGCGTTTTTTTTTTTGGGGGGGGGGGGTCGTTTGTGGTAATTGGGGGGCGGAAATTTCCTCTCGAATATGTGTTTAAAAATTAATTTTTATGCTTTTTGCACTAAAGACATAAAAATTTACGTCATTTTCTAATTCTCTGGGTCCAAGCGAAGGACTTTGAACTTCTTGTAGCATAAAAATGTTGCTTTTGTTAAACAAAAACACAAAAAATCACAAAAAAAAATGCTATTTTTCAGAGGTTGGTTTAGTTCTTCAGGGGTGGCCTTTTTTCCCACTGGTGCGATTTTGCTCATTTACGAACCTAACCTGCCTAGGCACATAAGACATATTTGTGCCAAATGTCGGGAGTCTAGCTCTTTTGTTTTGGACTGCATCGTGTTAACTACAGACGGACGGACGGACGGACGGACATCGCTAGAATGTCTTAGAAAATCATTTTTGATGATTATTCTGAAACTTGTATATGCGAATGAGGGGAGAAAAATAAGAGTTACCTGCTTTTTTCTCAAATTTAAAAAAAGGGTTGCCACCTTATGAAAAAATACGGTCTTTCGGTAAAATCCGAATAAAAGCCGAACTTGCAGGAATCTCGCCAAACGCAAAAATACGGGTCAGTTTGATTTTAGTAGAGATTATTATATACGATTTTGGAGGTCGTACATTTTTAAACCTCTATATAAACTATCCCAACGTGTTTACATTTTTGAAAGATTTTAACGAAGCCGAATTTGGAGACGACCATTGGAGACGATACACCATTGAGCTTCAAAAATCCTTTCGATCTGTATTAAATGTTCATATAGTTTCTTTTGAAGAAATGTGAAAAATCCTCAAAAAACGAAGAAATTCCTACGCCTCTTTGATCCGCTAAATGTGGGATTGGGTAGCTAAGAAAAATCAGGTAACTCTTATTTTCATCCCCTCTTTCCCATATGTAATTTTTAGAACAATCGGTGGGTGCCCTCTGAAAGACCTGTCTTCACTTAAAAAAATTTTGGCTAACAATTTTCAATTAAATAATTAAATCTATTGATCAACAAAATTTAAATGAGTCAATCAATGTTTTGATTAAAATTTTTGTTATATTCTTTAAGTATCGAATCACAAATTTTCAACACACCAGATTTTTTTTTCGCTTTAATTTATTTGAATAGATTAATTCAAAAACATTAAAAATAATCGGGTTTTACTTTTTTTTATTGTTAGCAACATATTGGAAATCAAAAAAGATGCATTTTTTGATGATTTTGTAAAAAGCTTACAATTCGTTTGTTAAATCAATCATTATTTTGATTGACTATAAATAAAAAATTGATCAATCTTTTGATTAAAATCGAAAAAAATTTTGATTGAAAAAAATTTCAATCAATCACCTGCAATTTGATGATTGGTATAACAATTTTTTTTATTTATAGGAATTTCAATCAAAAAATTGATTGAATCCGCGTTTTTGTTGATTGAAATTCGTTTCAAATTTTTTAAATTTTGTTCGGTACTTGGTAAAAACTGGAAAATTCGTATTTGACCTATTGCCTCCGGTCTAGAGCTGCAAAACTATCGATGGTACTATCGATAGTCTCATTATAGTATCGATAGTCTCATATATATATATATAGGACTATCGATAGTTTTTACCCGATAGCGATACTATCGCCGAAAAAATATTAGCTTCAAAAAGATTGTCACTTGCTGAAAACTTAATCAAAAAGTGAACCGTTTTAAAAATCTTTATATCATTTTGGAATAATTATACTTTTTGAAGAATCAATGCAATAATAGTAATCTCGTGTAAATGTTATTGCGAAATTTAAGGCCCGAACAGAACAAGCACGGCATGGGGGAAGATCGCCGTAGTGAGTTAAAATAGACTGGAATGGCAGTGAACGCCAAAAACTGTCATTTGTGTGTTCAGAACAGTTCAGAAGTACCAAGTTGTAATGAAAAAAAAAAAACGTAATTTTACGCAAAATCTTACAATTTCTTAAAATATCCGATACTATCGATAGTATCGATAGTTTAAAAACAGACTATCGAAAATATCGAATGGGACGACAATCGATAGTTTTGCAGCTCTACTCCGGTCACGGTATACATTTTTTTTTCATACAGTTTAGTGATAAGTCCAATCAGAACTTATCAGATGTATTTCAGAAATTATCAATTGTATTTCAGAAAATATCAATTGTATTTAAGAAACTATCAATTGTATATCAGAATTATGAATTGTATTTCAGAAAATATAAATTGTATTTCAGAAATTATCAATTGTATTTCAGATATTATCATTTTATTTCAGAAGTTATCAATTGTTTATCAGAAATTATCAATTGTAGTTCAGATATTATCATTTTATTTAAGAAGTTTATGAGAAATTATCAATTGTATTTCAGAACTAATCAATTGTATTTCAAAAATGTTCAATTTTTTTTATGAAGGTTAGTTTATGAAATACAATTGATAAATTCTGAAATTCAATAAATAATTTCTGAAATACAATTGATAACTTTTGAAATACTATTGATATTTCCTGAAGTACAAATTAAAAATTTCTAAAATACAATTGATTATTTCTTAAATACAATTGATAAGTTCTGAAATACAATTGATATCTGAAATACAATTGATAACTTCTCAAATACAATTGATAATATCTAAAATACAATTTATAACTTCTGAATAACAATTGATAATTTCTGAAATAATATCTGAAATACAATTGATAACTTCTGAAATACAATTGATAATTTTTAAAATACAATTAGTTAATTCTGAATTACAATTGATAATTTCTGCAATACAATTTATAATATCTGAAATACAATTGATAATATCTGAAATACAATTGATAAATTCTGAAATACAATTGATAATTTCTGAAATTTAATTGATAATTTCTGAAATACAATTGCAAATGGGGTAGAACATCTAATGCCCTTTAGTTTAACTTTTTTTGATATTGTTTCTTTTTTTACCAAAAATTTGTTTTCATTTAATCAAAAAAAAAAAAAAAAAAAAATTAGGTGAGATATTCATCACGATTGTTGTTTTTTAAAGTAATAATTTCTTTTACAATGTTGCTCATTAAAATCTTCTTAACCAACTTTTCATATTCTATCGTTGCTTTTAATGCTTTAAAACATTAACAAAGCAAATAATAAAGTATAATTTTATTTAGTAGTAGGCAATTTATAAACAAAAATTTCTAGCAAAAGGTTAATAACATAATTTGAAGATCAAATATGAAAATAACGCCTGATAGCCAAACAAAATGGGGGAAAAGAAGAAAAAAAAATTAAATAAAAATATTTTAAAGAAAATCATTCCAAGAATCTCTTGTTTTTTTTTTTTTTTTTTTTTTTGTTAAAAAAATAAAAATAAATAAACTTACTAAAGTTAAATGTTAGGAATTTTTGCAAAGATTTGCGCACCAGAAAAAAAAATTTACTTCCCACATTTGTTTAGACCATAAGCAGAAAATAAAAAAACGCCTCCAGCTTGTATGGGTGTTTTTTTAATAAATATGTATTAGATTTTAAGCGTAAAGATTACCAGAGAAATTTTAGCTACAACCTAGGCAAATATTTAAAATTAGCGAAACATAGCGAAATTTTTTTTAGAAAATAAACAACACACATAAAAATTTCCAAATTTTGTCATATAAAAAAAAAAAACCTTTAACAGAAACTAAGTCATGAATTGGTTTATATTTGTAGCCAATACCATAAACATCGTGACCACATGAATTTCAATTTTCTAAAAATATCCCCAAAAACTAAAAAAAAAAAATTAAACTAAACCCGGTGAAAAATGTTCATATATGCACATACATGTTTAATATGTGATCACATATGAAAAATATGTGATCATACATGCTCCATATGTATACACCCTAGTAAAAAAAGAAAAAAAGTTCATGACTAATTATATCCCAAATATGGCGGATACAATTATTTTAATAATTATCTACGGGTATATTTTATGATCTAGAGGGATTACCTTATGTATAATGTGATACGTGAATTGGGTCTATATAATTATATCAGTTGGAGAAAACTGATACGATTAAATATAATTTAAAACCATTATAACTGATCATATATTGCTCCTTATAACGTCATATAAGTCGGATAACATTATATATAATCATATGCACTTTATATAATGTTATATACAAAAATATGTTCTTTATGTTGACCAATATCTGACCATATATATTTATGTCTTTTAGTCTCAATTTATTTAATATTGTATCAGTCCCGATCAAACTGATAAAACCAGATAGACCCATTTCACGTATCATATTATATATAAGACTATCTGTTCAGATCTTGTAGGATAACCGAAGATAGTATTTGAAACAATTGTGTCCACCATATTTGGGATCTAATTTGTCATGGCTATATATAACTCTTTTTTACTCGGGCATGTATAAAGCAATATTTTTTGATTTTTTTTCATATATGCTGATGTATGCAAACACATATGCACACATCTGCACATACATATGTCTGGGACTTATAAAATTTTCCAAAAAAAAATTCCAAAATGATTTTAACTGAAATTTTGAATTGAATTTTTTTACTCCAAAACACAAAAAAAAAATTCCAAAAAAAAACTTTGCACATATATAACTTGTACTTCCATGTGTATCCCGATGTTTGAATTTTTCATAGGACTTAGAAAATTTTTCAACATTTTTTTTCTAAAAACATTTTTTAATGATTTTTTACTACAAACACTTGGTACTTCAAAAATAAAAAATAAAATCCGAAAGTCTCGACTTTAATTTTTTTTTCCTAAAAACATTTTTTAATTATTTTTTATTACAAACCGAAAAGTTGCCAAAAAAGATTTTGTGTCTGGGACTTTCTTTAAAAAAAATTTTTTGGAACTTTGAAAATTTTAACGACAAAAAATCCAAAAGCATTCCAAAATCAAAAAAAAAGTTTTTTTCTGAGCTTTAAAAAAACTTTTAAGACTTCGAAAATTTTTCAAAAATTGTGAAACATTGTTTTTCTAAAGTGAAATTTCGTTCGAAAAGGATTTCGATAATTTTGCTCTGCATCATTTTATACACAACCGCATGATCGAAATCTCGTTCGAGCGAGATTTCAGCTCAGGTGTGGATTCTTTACTCCAAAATGCAAAACGGAATTAAAAAAATATATGTAACATATGTGACCATATATGTCCATAATATTTACATATGCCGCCAATTTTCGCATTTGCTTCATATATGTACACACAAAAATTTTTTTTTTCCATGAACGATTTTCATAGTATTTATGAACAAATTCATACAATTTATTACTTTTTCATAATATTTATAAACTTTTTCATAGTATTTATGAAAAATGTTAAAAATTCTTAAATTTCACATATTATGATTTATTCATAAATACTATGAAAAAGTTTATAAATATTATGAAAAAGTAATAAATTGTATGAATTTGTGCATAAATATTATGAAAATCGTTCATGGAAAAAAAATTTTTTTGTGTGTAATACATATGGACGAGCATACATGAATAATATATGAATAACATCTGACATTTTTCACCGGGTAAAGTTTAAATGTAAATTAAACAAGTTCAAGGAAACTTTTAGAAGATCAACAACGAATTTTGGGATGGCTATAATAATTTTAAAGTCGAATTTGTAAATATTAACAAGAATACAAAAAATTTTACAACCGTGTAAAAATGGATTAGATCTAATCTGATCTGTTTAGATATAATTATATCTCAAATTGACAAAATCGAGATCTAATTATATCTCAAATATGGTCAACGTTGGCACAAATTTGACATCTAATTATATCTGATCAGATACAATTATATCTGATCAGATTGACAAAATCGAAATCTAATTATATCTCAAATATGGTCAACGTTGGCACAAATTTGACATCTAATTATATCTGATCAGATACAATTATATCTGATCAGATACAATTATATCTTATTATGCAATCATATATAACACTACACCATTTCCAATTGTATATCAGAAATTATCAATTGTAGATTGAGGATTTTGGTTTGGCTTGAGGTCATTAAAATAAGAAAGTAAATAGCATACAGACAATTTATTAAACATACAGACAATTTATAAAATTTTACAACAAAATAGTTTTCCAAAAAGTTTAATCAATGATATAATTGAAGAAACATCAAGACGGTTAAAAAATAAAAATATAATTTGCAACACTGAAAACCAAAAACAGAAAAAATTTTACAGTGTACAATATATTCCTGGTTTAACCGACAATAGAAACATGAGAGGAACAATAAACCAAAAAAACATCGGCTTCGCTTATAAAGCAAACAAAACTTTAAGCGCAATATTTAGCAAAGTAAAAACACCAATAGACAAACAACAACTAAACAATGTTGTGTATGAAATAAAATGCAAGGGGAAAGGAGATCAAACATGTGATCAAGTATACATCGGTACAACGAAGAGAGCATTAGCAACTAGAATGGCAGAACATCAGGCAGACATAACAAAACAAAATAATGCAACAGGGTTATCACAGCACATGACAGAATTTCAACACACAGCTGATTTTGAAACAATTAGAATACTAAACACTGAGAGAATGGAAAGGAAGAGATACACAAAAGAAAGTTTATACATACAACAACAAATTAGCAAAACAATGAACTTAAAAGAGGACACAAAAAACATAAACTCAAGCTACAAAGTAGCCATTAATTAACTGTGATATTAAAGATAAGATGTGTTTTATTGTTAAATTCGTGTTTTCTGTTATATGTTACATGTTAAATGTTAAATTATCCATAATTTTTTAATGTAAAAATATACAAATTGTGAGTTTGAATGTTGTTAATTAATTAATTGTGTAATAATATGATGTTTTTTTTTTATTAAATAGACGAATCCCCAGAAGAAGTCGACAAATAATCGACGAAACGTCGGGAAAAAACCTGTAAACAAAATTTAGTTTTATTTACATGAAAATTATAGGTCCAATTAGCTCAACAAATCAACAAATTTATGAAAAATTGACCAAAATACATACAACAAAAATAGCACTTGTTGTTTAAATTTTTAATTTGTTTTTATTAATGCCCAATTGTATTTCCGAAACTAGCACTTTTATTTCAGAATTTATCAACTGTAGTTCAGAAATTATCATATGTTTTTCAGAAGTTATCAATTATATTTTAGAAATTATCAAATAAATTTCAGAAATTGTCAATTTTATTTCAGAAACTATCAATTGTATTTCAAAACTAACAATTGTATTCCAGAAATTATCAATTGTGTTTCAGAATTTATCAATTGTATATCATAATTTGTCATTTGTATTTTAGACGTTTTTAACTTGTATAAATATACTTTCTGAAATTTCAGAAAGTATCCATTGTATTTTAGAAACTATCAATTGTATTTCAAAAATAATCAGATGTATTTCATGTATTATTAATTGTATTTCAGAAGTTATCAATTGTACTTTAGAATTTATCAATTGAATTTCGGAAATTATCTATTGTTTTACGAAGGTTAGTTTCTGAAATAATAATAACTCCTGAAATGGGATTAATAATTTATGAAACACAATTGCAGACTTCTGAAATACAATTGATATTTTCTGAATAAAAATTAAAATTTTCTGAAATACAGTTGATAAGTTCTGATATATTCTCAAAAAAAAAAATTGTAAAATGACAAACAAACCTTGTAAAAATTTTTGCTACCTCCTATTTTACGAGAATTTCTGGTAAAAATAATAATAGTTTTACAAGCATTTTACCAACAAAATTTTACATTTATAACTTTTTTGACTTGGTAAAAATAACAAGGACTTCTCGTGACCTTGCCGGATTTTGTGCTACCTTCTATTTTAGGAAAATTCCTACACTCAAAAAAAAAAGCTGGAATGTTAGCAAAAAGAGCTTGACAAAGAGCTTGTCAAGAAAATTTGCTGATTTTGAACCCACAATTTTTCTGGTAAAGTTAGCAAAAATGTTTTGCCAAAAATTAGTTAACTGAAATTTTTTTATTTCAACTTATTTGAGGACCCCATTGGGTTCGGACCCGAGAGGTCCAGACCCCGATGGGCCTAGACCTAGTTGGGTTCCTTAAAATCGTCATAGTTTTTGATCCAAAATTTGTGTCCGTTTCGATCTACCTTGCTTAGTTTTTGAGATACGTGATTTTAGGGGACCACCGGGGTTTTGAGAATTACAAAACTCGATAACTTAAAAAATATTACTCTGAGAGCTTTTGATTATTTAGCGGTCTTGTTCTACGTGTTGAGGGTTACAAAAATACTTTTGGACTTTTTGTTGTGTCGGCAATATTTACCGAGATATGAGCATTTTAAAATTTTAGGGAATGCTAACTTTTTTGGATCCAAAGTTAGGACCCATTAGGGTCCACACATGTGAAGAGGACCGGCGATACTATAATGTTTAAAATTGCTAATGCGCTAAATGAAGTTTACAAGATATTTTTGCTAACATGCTAATCTCAACTAAAAATTTCCTAAAAGTTAGCTAACCAGCATTAGAAAAAAAAAAATTAGTAAATCTACTAATGTATTATTTTGAGTGTAGTAAAAATTACGTGATTCTTTGTAATTTTACAAGGTTTTAACCAATAAAATTGTAAATTTGCAACTTTCTTAATGCGATAAAACTTATAAGGAACTCTCGTGACTTTACTAGATTTTTTTTGTTTGTAAATTGTCTTGGAAATTTAGACATTTACGAAAAAAACTGTAAATTACAAAAAAAATTTAAATTTCGATTGAAATTTTTTTGTTAAAAAACAAGGAAAACTGCCAAATATTTGTAAAATGGAATTACGAGACTTTTTCTAGTAATTTGACAAGGTTTTTTTTTTTGAGTGTATTATTACGTTACTTTCATTTAATTGTTTTGGTCTCAAGCCAAATACATTTTCATGTTGAGCAGTGTTAATCGATCCCTGATTCTAAGACGTCCTAGCTAAGTTCCTCTGTCTGTTAAAATGTCAATCAAGGTCAAAATATTACAAAAAACTACAGAAACTTAACTTATTTAGTTGCTGCTATCCCGAGCAGTTTGGTATTGCATTTGAGCGATATCGGTTTAGTGGTTTGAAAGTTATGAACGAAAATTTCAAGACACCTCGAAGATTTTGCTTTAAATACGGCTGCTGGTTGACATATGTGAACATAATTGTATACCAAATGGTATTTAAAAAAGTACAAACATATTTATTTACAAAAAAAAAAAAAAAAATGCGGAACTTTTTTCTCCGCGAAATTTTTTTTTACAAAATTTATTTTTCTCGTTATTAATTTCTTTTATCCATTTTAATACCCAACAAAATTTGTTCGCAATTTTTTTTTTCCACCAAATTTTTTTTCCTCGGATTTTTTTAAACATTATTTTACAACTTATTTTCAAATAAAGTATCTTGAAATAATTTTTTAACATTTGGCAAGGTAAAATTTAACTTTTTTACTTGTTTTAAAAAGGTCTGTCCTTATGTCTATTGAAATGGCGATCACTGCCAAAATATTACCCAGAAATTACTGAATCTTAACATATTTAGTAAACATAACATATTTAGAAAACAAAGTAAATATTATTTACTTTGTTTTCTTGAGAAGTATGGTATTGTATTTAATCTATATTGGGTTAGTGGTTCAAAAGTTATGAACGAAAATTTAAGGACACCTGGACATAACCTAAAATACAAAATGCTTTAATTCGGCAGCTGCTTGACATATGTGAACAGAAAAGGTTACCAAATGCTATTTAAACAAGTACGAACATATTTATTTACAAAAAAAGTTTTCGAGGAATTTTTTTTTTACCAAAAATTTTTTTCGCAAAATTTTTTTTCTCAAAAAAAAAAAATTTCCGCGAATTTTTTTTTTCTAAAATTTTTTTAGAATATTTTTTTACCTTGAAGAAACTATGATCAAGATTTCAAGTTTGTCGGACCATTATTTCTGTAGAAAAAAAAGGAATCTATTTTTATCCCTTTAAAGCCGGAATTTTCAAAAAGTACATTTTCCAGAATGTTTTTTATTGCTAAAATATTCTACATTTGCAACTTCTAGGATCATAACATTTTTAGCCATTTAAAGTCGGTAAAAATACCCACAGATACCTTCTCTGCATGTGTCTTTTCGCTGGAGGACCGTACATTCCGAAAATCATATTCTTAAGATCATTAACAAAAAGTACCAAATTACTCTTCCAAAAAGTACATTTGTTAAAATATTATTTCCGCTGGTTAGTTCTATACTCCAAATTATAGATTTATTATTTGATAAGATAGAAAAAGTACCAAAGTATAATTTTTTTGACAATTTTAATCCAAATTTCAAAAAATATTTTTATACCCTCCAACAACAGTATGTCATTCCGTTTGTAACGCATCGAAATATCGGTCGGGGACCCCATAAAATATATATAATATAATATTATTATTAATCCATGATCGATTCTAAGACATTCTGTGAATGTCCGTCTGTCCGTCTGTCCGTCTGTCCGTCCGTCCGTCTGCCTGTAGATAACACAATGCAGATCAAAATAAAACAGCTAGACAAATATTGTCTGAAGTTTGGCACAAATATGTGTCATGTTCATAGGCAGGTTAAGTTCGTGAATGGGCAAAATCAAATCGGGCCAGGGGGAAAAAGTTCGCCCTTAAAGAACTGAACCAACCTCTGAAAAAATACACTTTTTACATGTTTTTTTGTATCTTTTTTCAATAAATCTAACATTTGAAATATTTATCGCGATGGGAAGGTGCTGTCAAAGTCGCCCACTGACCCCATCACCCCCCCCCCCCCCCCCCCAAAAAAACGCCCCTGACAATTTTTTTTTGAATTTTTTTTTACATTTTGGAGGGTATAAAAGATTCGGCACTGCCGAATTTAACACTCTCACTTGTTTTATAATGTTTTTTTTTTTCGCTGGAGGATTATTCTACACTTCGAATTTTAAGTTACTTGGACCATTATTTCCAAAGATAAAGACATTTATTTACATTCTCAGAACTGGAATTGCCAGAAAATTACACACTCAAAAAAAAAAAACTGTAAAGTTGGCAAAAAATTTAGTTAAATTTAACTAAAAAAACACCTGATTTTGAACCTACTAAATTTCTAGTTAATTTAACAAAAAATATTTAGTTAACTTTTCGTTGAATGAATGAAGCAAAAAAACAGTAATTTTAACTAAAAATTCAGCTGAAAATTTCGTAACATTTTTTATTAGGTGAATTCAGCTAACCTTTTTTTTTTAAATAAAAAAAAAAAATATTTTTCACAGCGTTAAGTTCAGCTTAAGTAGGACTAATGAGATTTGCATAGGAGGCTACACAAGAAATGTTTAAAATTTTCGACTTGACAAAAATGTTACAAAAAATCAGCAAATTAATTAGTAAAAATTCGTAAACTCAGTTTTAAAGTCAACAAAAAAAATTAATTCCAAATTTGTACAAAACTAGTATTTTCGTAAATCGAACTTAACTAAAAAAAGTAGTTAAAACGCTGATTTTAACTAAAAATTTGCTAAAAAGCCAGTAAACTCGAGTTAACAAAAAAAAGTTTGTTAACTTTACAGTTTTATTTTTTTGAGTGCATTTTTTCAGAATGCTTTTTTCCGTTAGAGGATCCTTCATTTCAAAATTCGTGTTTCAATTTTCACCATCTCTGGAAATCGAAAAAGTACCAGAGTACAAAACTCTTTTACAAAAAGTAATTTTTTCAAAATGTTTTTTTTTCGCTAGAGGATTCTAAATTTTAAACTTCAAGTTTCAATTTCTATTGTTTTAGAAAATCAAAAAAGTACCAGAGTTCACTCTTTAATGCGTTTTAATGAATGCGTTTCAAGTTTCTAGGACCATTATTTCAGTATATAAAATAAGTACCAAAGTGAAATTTACCAAAGCAGACTTTTTTACATATTTTACACTCTTATAACCGGATTTTTCAGAAAGTACTATCTTTTAGAAAAAGTACTTTCTGCTAATTTTTAAAGATGATTTTTTTCAAAACTAAATTTCACGGAGTCCGCTACTTATTCAATTTCCAACAAAAAAGGACTTTTTTCATAATATTTTTCTCCGCTAGAGGACCCTACATTTAAGTTTTAAAGTTTTAATTTCCATTATTTCAGGAAATCGAAAAATTATTACAATTTTTTACCGTCTTTGGGTTGCGTTTCAAGTTTCTAGAACCATTATTTCAGAATATAGAATAAGTACCAAAGTGAAATTTATCAAAGTACACTTTTTTACACCTTTTACACTCTTAAAAACCGATATTTTCAAAAAGCACTTTTCTTTAGAAAAGTACTTTTTTTAGAAAAAGTACTTTTTATTAGAAAAAGTACTTTCTGCAAATTTTATGTGTTGATTTTTGTTTTCAAAAATCTTTAAAAATATTGTTTAAAAAAAATACTCAATTTCATGGATTCCAGCTACTTATTCAATTAAAAAAAAAAACAATAAAGCGTTACCTACAGCATAACAAACTGATAATGACCCTTAAAAATGTTTTGGTAATGTAAGGACCATAAAACAAAAATTTACAATTGTAAATAAAAATCTAAGCCACTAGATTTTTTTTAAAGGTTTAAAAGTTTATTTTTGTTAGTGGTTTATTTCGCCACTGTTTTTTTATATTTTTTGTTTATTATTCACCAACTAACTACCGGTAAATTAAGGTTTACATTTTTTGTTTTTTTTGTAGACAAAACATGATGATAAACACGCTACTACAAATTGCACACGAATTTAACCAAGTTTTACATTAGTTGTAGTTCATTAGTTCGGTAGCTGGCAATAGAATGACTGGCTGGCTGGATGACTTTGCTTGGTACAATATAAATCTAGCAATAAGTAATAACAGGCAAAAAAAAACCTTAACAAATCGAGAAATTTATATACATGTAATGTCTAACATGTGATACTCGATTTGAGGCGGGTTTTTACTTAAACTTCGAATTTTCGAAATTAAATTTTTAATTTTCGAAATTGAATTTTTAAATTTTCGAAATTGTACTTCTAAAATTGAATTTCGAATTTTCCTAATTGAATTTCGAATTTTCGAAATTAAGTTTCGAATTTTCGAAATTGAGTTTCGAATTTTTAAAATTAAATTTCGAATAATAGAAATTGGGATATAACTTTTTTAACATTTTTGTCTTTCAAAGTATGAACATTTGAATATTCGAATTTTCAAAATAGATTTTCGAATTGTCGAAATTAAATTTGAACTTCTAAAATTGAATTTCGATCTTTTTTAAATTGAGTTTCGAATTTAAATTTTGAATTTTCGAAATTAAATTTTGAATTTTCGAAAAAGAATTTTAAATTTTTGAAATCGAATTTCGAATTTTCTAAATCTAATTTCGAACTTTTAAAAATAAATTTCGAATACTAAAGTTTAAGAAATTTTAATATTATTTTTTCAAGTTTTTGTCCCAAACATTTTAATATTTGATATTGAATTTCGAATTTTCGAAATATGAATTTAAATGCGATTATAAGTGTTTGCTTTTATTGAAATTCTGAGGGCTAGGTGTCTTACGTTTTTATGTATATTTTTTTTGGAAATTTTTGTTTAGCATACATACTTAACACCAATGTTTAACTGAACTCTTTAGTGAATAATTCATCTTAAAACCGTATTTTAATCAAATTACTAGTGAAAAAAGCTAGTGGAAAATTGCTAGTTGTTGTTAAAAAAAATGAAACAAAAGGATTAAAGGAAAAAGTTAACCTCAATTTTTCCTCTTTTTTAAAAGGCCTTAATTAGAGATAACTATATTAAAAAATTCAAACGCAATCTAGATTAAGTGGGAAGACTATAAGTTTAGTGAGAAGAGAACAGTCAAATAACAAGATTTATAGAAAAATTTTTGCTGTCGATAACTAATTTTCTATAGAAAACTTTTTATCGATAACTAATTTTCTGTAGAAAATTTTTTATCGATAACTAATTTTCTATAGAAAATTTTTTATCGATAACTAATTTTCTATAGAAAATGTTTATCGATTTTATTAATTTTCTATAGAAAATTTTTTATCGCTAACTAATTTTCTATAGAAAATTTTTTTAACTAATGTTCTATTGAAAATTTTTTATCGATAACTAATTTTCTAAAGTAAATTTTTTATCGATATCTAATTTTCTAAAGAAAATTTTTTATCGATAACTAATTTTCTAAAGAAAATTTTTTATCGATAACTAATTTTCTAAAGAAAATTTTTTATCGATAACTAATTTTCTATAGAAAATTTTTTTATCGATAACTAATTTTCTATAAAAAATTTTTTATCGATAACTTATTTTCTATAGAAAATTTTTTATCGATAAATAATTTTCTATAAAAAATTTTGTATCGATAACCAATTTTCTATAGAAATTTTTTTTATCGATAACTAATTTTCTGTAGAAAATTTTTTATCGATAACTAATTTTCTATAGAACATTGTTTATCGATAACTAATTTTCTATAGAAAATTTTTTATCGATAACTTATTTTCTATAGAAAATTTTTTATCGATAACTAATTTTCTATAGAAAATTTTTTATCGATAACTAATTTTCTACTTATTTTCTATTGAAAATTTTTTATCAATAACTAATTTTCTATAGACAATTTTTTATCGATAACTAATTTTCTATAGAAAATTTTTTATCGATAACTAATTTTCTATAGAAAATTTTTTATCGATAACTAATTTTCTATAGAAAATTTTTTATCGATAACTAATTTTCTATAGAAAAAAAAATTTCTATAGAAAATTAGTTATCGATAACTAATTTTCCATAGAAAATTTTTTATCGATAACTCATTTTCTATAGAAAATTTTTTATCGATAACTAATTTTCTATAGAAAATTTTTTATCGATAACTAATTTTCTATAGAAAATTTTTTATCGATAACTAATTTTCTATAGAAAATGTTTTATCGATAACTAATTTTCTATAGAAAATTTTTTATCGATAACTAATTTTCTATAGAAAATTTTTTATCGATAACTAATTTTCTATAGAAAATGTTTTATCGATAACTAATTTTCTATAGAAATTTTTTTATCGATAACTAATTTTCTATAGAAAATTTTTTATCGATAACTAATTTTCTATAGAAAATTTTTTTCGATAACTAATTTTCTATAGAAAATTTTTTATCGATAACTAATTTTCTATAGAAAATTTTTTATCGATAACTAATTTTCTATAGAAAATTTTTTATCGAAAACTAATTTTCTATAGAAAATTTTTTGTCGATAACTAAATTTCTATAGAAAATTTTTTTATCGATAACTAATTTTCTATAGAAAATTTTTTATCGATAACTAATTTTCTATAGAAAAATTTTTATTGATAACTAATTTTCTATAGAAAATTTTTTATCGATAACTAATTTTCTATAGAAAATTTTTTATCGAAAACTAATTTTCTATAGAAAATTTTTTATCGATAACTAATTTTCTACAGAAAATTTTTTATCAATAACTCACTTTCTACAAAAAAATTTTTTTTTGATAACTTATTTTCTATAGATAAATTTTTATCGATATCTAATTTTCTATAGAAAATTTTTTAGTTATCGATAAAAAATTTTCTATAAAAAATTAGTTATCGATAAAAAATTTTCTATAAAAAATTAGTTATCGATAAAAAATTTTCGATAGAAAATTAGTTATCGATAAAAAATTTTCTATAGAAAATTAGTTATCGATAAAAAATTTTCTATAGAAAATTAGTTATCGATAAAAATTTTTCTATAGAAAATTAGTTATCGATAAAAATTTTTCTATAGAAAATAAGTTATCGAAAAAAATTGTTTTTGTAGAAAGTGAGTTATTGATAAAAAATATTCTGTAGAAAATAAGTTATCGATAAAAAATTTTCTATAGAAAATTAGTTATCGATAAAAAATTTTCTATACAAAATAAGTTATCGATAAAAATTTTTTATCGATAACTTATTTTCTATAGAGATTTTTTTTTCGATAACTAATTTTCTATACAAAAATTTGTATCGATAACTTATTTTCTATATTTAGTTATCGATAAAAAAATTTCTATAGAAAATTAGTTATCGATAAAAATTTTTCTATGGAAAATTAGTTATCGATAAAAAGATTTCTATAGAAAATAAGTTATAGAATAGAAAATTAGTTATCGATAAAAAATTTTCTATAGAAAATTAGTTATCGATAAAAAATTTTCTATAGAAAATTAGTTAGCGATAAAAAATTTTCTATAGAAAATTAGTTAGGGATAAAAAATTTTTCGATAAAATTTGTAATCGATAAAAAATTTTCTTAGATAAAAAATTTTCTATAGAAAATTAATTATCGATAAAAAATTTTCTATAGAAAATTAGTTATCGATAAAAAAATTTCTAAGAAAAAGTTTTCGTTACATTTTTTTTTCTTTCTGCTTTAAATTTTCTATTATTTACAAACGGATCTATCTGATCATAGAATTTCTACCTACATACTATGTTAAATTATTTTCTTTTTGTAAAAAGGGCGGCTAGATCTTATTACAATTGTAACAATTTTTCCACTTACAATCTTTAAGTACATAAATAAAACCCAAACGCACTTGATATGAATGCGAAATTAATGTCACGCATATCATTAAGATTATATGAGGCCAAAGTAGAAAAAACAAACACGAACAAAAAACTGTATGGGGAAATGAAAAAAAGAAGCTATGTGATTCCAATAAGAGGTTGGTTTGATAATTATGGAGGCTTAAACTTAATTTATAATGATGGAGTACTCTGTGCCAGAGAGTGGATTTTGTTCCTTTCTCTTTCGCATTTACATATTTTTTGTATGATATCTTCTCTATTTTTAGATATGGTACTCTGTAGTACAGAGTACTCCGACATTGTGTCGAAGCCTTAACAATGAATTAGAGATGACATTCTATGAATTACAGATGACATTCTATGAATTAGAGATGATCTTTAAATTAGCGATGATTATTCAGTACTAAGATTTGCTGTAAAATACCAAACTCTAGTAATGGAACTTAAGAAAATCTGTTTTTTCTGTTCTGGAATCGATAAATTTTGTTTGAAATTCCTCAAAAGTTATATATAACAAATGTTTATATAAAAAATTTGTTATCGTTGCCAACTTTTCTTTAGAAATCTCTTGCATCAAATGCTTTTGAACCGTTATAACCTTCCCAAGCTAATAAATTTGTAGAAATATGAATAAAAAATTAGCTCAAAAATTTTCTAGCAACCCTCGTTCATATACAATCAAAGCTTGCAACAGCTACAAATAAAATGTCGTCAGCTTTAGATTAAACCATATAAACAAAAAAAAAAACACAATAAGGTAGAAAAATGTAAAACAACATTTGCTGCTACCAACTTTTATTCATATTGTTGTTGCTTGCTTGCTGCTGTTGTTGCTTGTGGTAAAATCTTAGCTTTTGCTGTTTGCTACTGCTGTTATTATTTTTGTTGTTGTTGTTTATTATTTAATGCAATTGTGAACCTCTACAACATTTGACTTTAGCAACAGCAATGTGACTGCCGCACTGCTGTGTTTCTGTTGCTGATGCGGTAGATGTTGCTATTAATGTTGCAGCATTTTATTTTTTCTGCCATGTTGGTTTTGCTTGTATATGTTTTCCGACGTGTATAGTGTTTTAAAGTAGGTCACTAGGAAAAATAATATTACAAACCATTCAGTAAATACAAAACAAACACTCAGATATAAATAAGCAAACCACAATTTTTTAAAAAAACAAAGTCTATGGATATTAAATACTTAAAGGGACCAGCTAAAGATATCGATAAAACAAAGCTAGTTTTAGATTTAAAAAAAAAAATTATAAAATTTTCATAAAATTCAGCTTGGAAAGCACTACATTTGTCCGGAAGCCTCAATGAGGCCCTGATTTCGAGGCATTCAGAATATAATCCCGAACCCATCTCCATCTTCGATCCGTCCCTAAAAATTAAGATCGCATTATCTATTATAACAGAGCTTTCCGCTTATTGTTAGTCTTTCCAAGTTGGTACTCGGACCTGGAAGGTTCTGTCAAAGTTCGTCTGCGGGGAGATATAGTCGGTTTTCTGTTCCAGTTCTGTCCCGCGGAACAAACTTAATATGTTCGACTGTCCGCAAGAGCGTTGCTGAAGCATTTCTGATTCTCTTAACCTGAGATTCGATTTTGCTGTTGTGCTCTTGATGAAGATATCAACAGCTGAATCACTTGCAGGCCAGCGAGGGTGCCGATCTAATAGCACCAGTGACTCCCCATACACGCCAGTCGTTGTACGATCTGTAGGTTGCAGATACAGGATTTCTTATGCACTGCTTTCCACCACACGAGGGCATCATAGGTCTGTATTGGTATAATTTCTGTGTATACTATACATTCTAAGACACCACCTTCTTCCGAAAGATTTCCCTCAGGTGTAAAAAGCACATAATGACTTTTTCATCCTTTCCTCTGTATTCAGTTTGCAAGAAATCTTTGAGTCCAGGATCACATCCATGTATTTCGGCATATTAGATAGTTTCAGAATGATTTCATCTCATTTGGGAAGAATCTGTCTTTTTGTGAACAAGACGAGTTCCATTTTAGCGGGATTAATTCACAGATCATTGTCCTTTGTCCTTCCATGAGTTCGCTAATCGTTTGTTAAAATTTATATTTGATTAGGATCACAACGTCATGACGCGTCATCGGCGTAGTCAGTGATACCCATCCCGTTGAGTGACTCGAGGATCTTATTTATTACAAGATTCCATAGAACGGGAAAAATCATTCTTTCTTGTGGAGTACCCCTTGTAACGAATTTTCTCGCTTTACCGTCACCTATCTTCTAGTCAGTTGCCCTTATTTCAGCTTGTTTCCCGTCCGTGATTGTATTTTGTAAGGCTTGTGAAGAGTATCCTCAATCTATCCGACAACATCACTTAAAGCCTTCTCAACAGACCTACCCATTAGATAGACGTGTTGGCTTCTTCTCACATAAACATCTACAAGTCTTTCCAATGTTTTCAATAAAAGCAACGACAGACTGATAGGTCTGTAATCCTTTGGGTTATTGTGATTTAACTTTACCGCTTTGGGGATAAAGACCACTCTTACCTCCATTCAGAGGGTATACATCCCATGCCGGACTGCCCATTAAGAGACGCAGAAGCCATGACATGATTAAAAACGAGCAATGCGGCTTCTGCTCTTCTATAAGAGCCAAGAACCTTGGGCAGCCAAAGGACGTGTTTATAGTTAAGTTTAACGGACTACAAAAAACAACTGTTTTGAAAATTACTGGTGCGATGGGCACCCTCCCGGGTCCTACTCTGGACTCTTTGTTAGACATGCTTGACTTACATAGTCAAGGCGAAGCCATGAAATTTATGTGCAGGCTCCGCAAAAGTGGAACATGGCATGGGAAGTTCAATGTGGGATATGGTCGACTGTTCAACAGGCTATCGGAACTTTATCCGATGTTTTCTATGCCTTTGGACAGTACTGCCTCGTGCATCGAGTTTGGTAGGAAGTTTACTGTAATGTTTCCGCGTAGGAAAAACTGGGGTAACCCAGAAGATCTATTCGAAAATTACACCAATACTTTCTACACGGATGGATATAGTACATAGAATGGCTTTGGATCTGGTTGGTATTTTGACAAAATGGGTAAAGAATTTTGGACTGAAGTATTTTCTATTTTGAACGTATCGACCCAGATATGTGAGAATAGGTGGAGGGATAAGAGAATCAGTATCTGCAGTGACAGCCAGCCTGCGTTTAATGCACTGGAATCTCCAGTCTCTTCACCTAAAATTGTCCAGCAGTGTAGACGCAGACTCATTGAGGTCTAATGTGCGGAAAGATTCAGTCTTTTGTGGGTTCCGGGTCATAGGGGAATATGGGAAAACGAGATTGACGACTCTTTGGCAAACATTGGATCCGCTACAATTTCTTTCAATCCGGAACCTCAGATTGACGTAGCCCTGATAGCATGACAAGTTACGTTAGGTTGTAAGTGGAAGTGATTCCACAGGGGTTTCCCTTATTGTCCCTGCCGTTAAACCAATCTGAGCTTGTTATGAAACTCCCCAGATATTGAATTTTGACATCCGACAAATTTGAAAGATTGGCAGTTCCCTGAATCCCAGTGAAGCAAGTCTCTGACCAGAAAGTGCCGGACAATGGCAGATAAATTGTTCTATAGTTTCCAACTCCTCCTCATCTATGCCACCCCGGCAAACGTCATTTGACGGCATATTTAACCGCTCAGTGTGCTTTGCTATAAGGCAGTGTCCGGTAATTACAGCAACCACCGCAAAAATCTCTCCTCTTGAAAGCGACATCAGCTCATTTGTGCTCTTTTGATTAAAAGAGGGTCAAATCTGTCGTATTATCTCACACGCCCATCCATGTGTCCATCTCTAATTAATCTTTTTCGCGTAACAAACCCCTATATTTTGCTTTCAAGTTTCTAAAGGCATACCAACACATTCCATATTCTGTTGGAACCTGTAAGATAGTTCCCAGTTTTGTAAGCTCGTCAGCTTTGCAATTTCCTGGAATGTCTCTGTGCCCTGGGACCCATATGAGTCGTATGTCAAACTGCTTGGCCATCTCATTTAAAGACGTGCAGCAGTTAAGGGCAGATCTTGTTTTCAGAAACATTCACTCCAGAGATTTGTACGCGGCTTGACTGTCACAATAATGTTGACTGCAGTTGCAGACCAGACATTGCAACTCAACCAGTCAGCCACTGCTTCAGCATCTCCTCCTGGTAAACACGGCAATGATCTGGAAATCATCGAGACAGGCTCAATCCAAGCTCTTCCGAATAGACTCCAACGCCCACTTGTTCGTGTAGCTTCGATCCATCTTTGAAGAAATAAATGAAGGCTCCACTACCCGAAATGCCCTCGTCCAAGATTTCCTGGATCATAGTGGTAAAGTGGCGCTCAAAAAGGCTCATAGAGGGACCTCTATGGTATTGTTATCTTCTTCAAGATTGTGCTGTTCAGTCAAACTGCCGACGTAGCCGCATACTGCCTGTCCTATATGTCCTATGGTATTCGGTGAATGATAAAGATACAGTTCCCTTTTGTCTCTAAAGCAGGCCATCAGGCAATGATTCCATGCAGCAGAATTGGACGCACAATTGCAAATCCAATGAACGACTTTAGGGCTAATGTCCCATCATTTTCCAATAGCTCTTTCACAGGAATATAAAGCTATTGTGGCTTTTTTCAACCTTTTCTCAATATTACGCCTGAAATTCAATTGCCTACCTAGAAATATCTAGGAAAACAATGCTAGTGACGTCCAGAGAATTTATTATCAATAGCAGGAATGTTATTTTTCCTTGTAAACCAGACAATCTCAGTTTAAGGACAGAATACTACGTCTGTGGATGACCAGCGTTCTCAAGAGCTAGACTGCGGATATTAGGCCCTGATTTTCTGTTAATGGAGATGAACCCTTGTCTGATTTTCTCAAGTGTGTAAAAGCAACTGAGAATTTCTGAAAAATACTTTTTTTTCAACTCTTTCTCACCATTACTAATTTCTTTTTCAGGGTACGGTACAACGGACTATTTTAAGTCTGAGCTCGATGGATTTGTCAAAAAAAAATTTTTTATTTATTATTTTTACTTTGTAAAACTCACCCTCAACTCAACTCAATATGAAATAGTTCATAGTTCATTCTACTCTAGATGAACCGGTTTATAGTGAATTATACTCAATAAAAATCGGTTCATAGTTCATGATATCCTATACGAAACGGTTTGTGATATTCTGATGAGACTGTTCATAATATTCTAGATAAACCGGTTCTTAGTTCATGATATTCTATATGAACCTGTTCATATGTAACTCATGCTTTTCTAAATGAACCGGTTCATAGTGTTGCTATTATATATAAACCAGCATAATTATCATAAAAATTTTATTTTTTTAACATTTACGCAAGAGGGAAATGTGTCCCCAAGCGTAATATGACCTTAGTTGGTCACATTTTCCTAGCCTTTCAGTATATACCTAGATACTCATGTTTTTAACATTAAAAATCAAACAACAACAATAATAACCGCTGAATTTTCTTGTTACAAACAGATTTTTTTACATTATATTCTTTAACCTAGCAGAAAAAGTACTGCTATTTACAAAAAAAAAATACAAACTTTGTAGTTTAGCTTTTTTCAATGCAGCAGATTTTCTTTCACACATCTCCAAAAGAAGTAACTCTGATAAAAAAACGAAAAAAAAACAAAACATGGTTGTATTATAAACTTTTATGTGATTTTTATATGCAGAACAGTAAAGACGCATGCATCCAATTCAAATTCAAACTATTGTTAGAATAGTCATAAGATTTTTATCTTTAATGTCTATTTCTTTTTTTCTGTGTTTTGCAAATGAAGTTGAAGTCATATAAAATTTTGTAAATATATAAATTTTTTGTTACTTGCCAAGACATTGTGACACTTTTCTACAGAAAATCAACTCCCACGTTTGAAGTCAAAAAAACATCGTCTTTGTCAGAAGTTTTTCTTTCAAAAGTTCCTTAATTGTGCGTAATGCAGTTAGTAGTATGATTTTATATTTTAGCTTATAGTCGGTTAATGTTTTTCAAACGTTTTATATTATTTTCCAAATCTTTTAAATCTTTTCTTGTATTTAGTTTTTTTTTTATTAGATAAACATGGTAATAACTTAAATTGTCGCATGCCTAAATGCTTGTTATGCTCCGTTTAAGTTTTTTTTTTTTACTTTTTTTTATAATTTCTTAAATAAAAATGACAGAATTTTTAGACATTAGTAAAATAAGTAACTGCTTTGATATGAAACTAACTGCTTTAAGAGTTTAAACAGTTAATATGTATTTTTTGTTTGTTTTTGTTTATTAAAGGAAGATTATCTTAATAATTTGTTTATATTAAATGGTAGTATGAAATAATATATTCTGGTTATGAAAATAGAATTTAAATGATTAAAATTAATAGTTTTTGGAATGTTGCCACTTTAGAAACAATGTAGAAGTGATGAACTTTTTCCATTTTGTGATAAAAAAAAGTTTGTGTCTTAAGTCTTTTGTTTTTTTTTTTTTGTTAGATGGTTTTTTATTAAATACTTGACGAGGTTAATTTTTTAAAATATATTTTTTTTAAACTGTTTTAATTTTTTTGATAATATATTTGGACAGGTTCATTTTTCAAAATATTTTGTATTAACCGTTTCGTTGTTTATGTTTATTTTTAATTAGTTGTGATTTTCTATTCGAACCGGGTAATATTTTATGCACACTGTTAATTTTTCATGATATTATATATAAACAGGGTCATTTTTCATTATGAACCGGGTTCATTTCTTAGAATATTATATATTATCCGGTTTGATTTTCATGATATTTTAAACAAACCTATTCAATTTTCACGATATTAAATATGAACCGTTTTTTAATAAGAATATAATTTACGAAACGTTTTTTTTATGATATTCTAAATAAATCGTTTAATATTTCATGATATTCTATTTTAAATCGCTTTAGTTTTTCTGATATTCTATATAAACCGGTTCATTTGTATTTAAGTTCTTTATAAATTGATTAATTTTTCATCGTTTTTGTATGGATCGGTTAATTTTTCATGAAATTTTCTATGAACCGGTTCATTTTATGATATTGTCTATGATTTTATGGTATTATCTATGATTTTATGATATTATTCATGAAATTATACTGAACCGGTTCAATATTCATGATACTATGCATGAACCGGTTGATTTTTACGATATTAGCAGGTAGGTTTTAAAAATGTTTTATATAAACCGGTTCAGTTTATTTAAGATATTTGAAATTTTCTATGAACCGGTTCATTTTATGATATTATCTAAAAACCGGTTAATTGTTCATGAAATTCTATTGAACCGGTTCAATATTCATGATTATCTACATGAACCGGTTATTTTTTAAGATTTGAGGTTTTTAAAATATTTTATATAAACCGGTCCATTTCCTTTAAGATGTTTGAGTTGCACCAGTTGATTATTACTGATATTTTATATGAACCGCTTAATTTTTATGCTACTATTAGAGTTTTTCTTTTCCCGGACTTTTTCATTTCCCGGGAAAGCGGGATTCATTTTAAAATTTCCCGGGATCCCGCAAAAACTAAAAACCCAAATTTTTCGTCAAAAAAATATATAAAAACCTTATGAATGCAATTACACTATTTATAATGTTTATTAACACCATAAAACTCATTTATTCTAATTCATTTCAGTTCATTTTTACGCTTTGCCTCTAAAACACAATGAACTGATTCAGAGAAATTTCTCAATTATGTCTCTGAAATTGAATGTAACTGTTTCAGAAAAATGAAATTGTAAGAAAATTTACCCCAAAAAAGTATTAAAAAAATTAAAAAAAAATTAAAAATTCTGGTTTCTAAAAGAAAACCCCGTTAATTTCAGAGTCATTCCTTACACAGATTTTATATCAATTTATTGATTTAAAAAGAATCATATCCAGAGACATAAATATTTTCTATAGAAACAAATAATCATACTGCAAATTTTTCTAATGCAGGTCAAAGAAAGAAAATTTCTCAGCTTCTGAAAAAAAGTATCAGGTTCTGATAATTATATCCTATCGAAGATTTAGATGTAGATATTTTGAGACTTTTTTCATTTCGTAAGTCTCAGATTTTATGACATTTTTTAGCCAGAAGTCTCCCTTGGAATACTTTTTAGTCCCTCCTGGTCCCTGTGTATGTTTCTGTCATCAATTATCAAGAATTTAAAAAAAATCTCTAAAAATCACATACAAAATAATCAATAGAAGTCGAAAAATCAACAATTTCAAAGAAACGAAAATTCCCGGGAATTCCCGCTCTATTTCCCGGGATATCGGTATTGAAAATTTACGGGAATTCCCGTGAAAAACTCTAGCTACTATACATGAATCGGTTTATTTTTCATTGTTTTCAATATGAAACAGTTTATTTTTTATTAATTTACATATGATCCGGTATATTTTTCATGATTTTCAATATAAACCGGTAAATGTTTTGAATTTTTGATATTCAAAATGGATTTTAAACTATTTTTTATGAACCGGTTCATTTGAGATATTTGATATGAACGAGTTTATTTTTATGATGTTCTATTTGAACCGGTTATTTTTTTTTAATTTGCGACATTTGATATGAATATCGAATTTTAAAATAAATTTAAAATAAATTATATGTACCGTTTTATTTGTTTTAAGATATTCGATATGAACCGGTTTATTTTTCTGATATTATCTATGAACTGGTTAATTTTTCGTGTATTTTATATGGACCTAACTGTTTTTTTATGATATTGTTGTGTTTTAAAATAAGTTATATGAACCGGTTCATTAGGTTAAAGATATTCGATATCAACCGATTGATTTTTCTGATATTATTTACATGATATTATATTAAACCGGTTTATTGTCCATGATATTATATATGAACCGGCTATTTCTTCTAGATATTCTGTATGAACCGGTTAATTTTTCGTGTTATTCTTTATAATGATTTTTTGACGATATTCAATATCAGTCAGCTAGGTTTTAAAATATTTCATATAAACCGTTTAATTTGTTTTAAGATGTTTGATATTAATTGATTTTTCTTATTATTCTACATGAACCGGTTCATTTTTCATGATATGATTTTTTATATGATTAAATAATTTTTAATGATATTATATATGAACCGGTTTGTTTTTTAAGTTTTCCAATATAAGCCAGTATATTTTTATTATATTACATATGATCCAGTATAATTTTATTGATTTGCAATAAGAACCGTTTAATTTTTTGAATCTATATTCAATATGAGCCTGTTGGTTTTAAAAACAGTTTTTTATGAACCGGTGCATTTGTTTTAAAATATTCGGTATGCACCTGTTGATTTTTCATGATATTATATTTGAACCGGTTCATTTTTCATGATATTTTGTATGAACTGGAATACCCGGTTAACTTTTTAAATTTTCTATACGATCTGGTAATATTTCATATAAACCGTTGTTTATATGTAAACCGGTTCGATTTTCTGGATATTCTATATGAACCAGTTAATTTGTAAGATATTCAATATGAACCGGTTCGTTTTTCATGATATTTTATATACACTGATGAATTTTTCATAATATTTTAAATAAACTGCTTAATTTTTCATATTCTTTATGAACCGCTTGATTTTTTATGATATATTATAAGAACCTGTATATTTCTTATGATTTTGTATATGAAACGGTTAATTTTCTATAATATTTTATATAAAATTGATCATTTTACAAAATGTTCTATATGAACCGGTTCATTTTCATGGTGTTATATGTAAACCGGTTCATTTATGATATTCTATATGAGCTGTTTAATTATTAATTATTTTTATTAACCAGTTATTTTTTCATGATATTTAATACGCACCGGTTAATTTTGAGTTAATTATATTAAACCGGCTATTTTTTTATGATTTTCTGTATTAATTGGTTAATTTTACAATGTACTGTATTAACCTGTTAATTTTTCAAGATATTCTAAACGAACTATGTATTTTTTCATGATATTCGTTTATTTTTTATGATATTGTACATGAACCGGTATATTTTTCTTGATATTCTGCGAGTTCGTTCATATTTTAAGATTTTTTATGAACCGGGTCATTTCTTATATAAATAAGCATATATTAACGTTTTCATTCTAATCTTTTCGATCCGGTTAATTATTACTGTTTTTTTTTTTAGGATATTCTATTAATCCGGTTAATTGTTCATATTCTATTAAACCGGTTAATTGTTCATATTCTCTATGAACCGGTTCATTTGTCAAGATATTCTAAATGAACCGCCCAATTTTTTAGATATTCTTTATGAATCGGTTAATTTTTCATGATATTTAATGTAAACCGTTGTATTTTTCATAATATTCTACGAGTTTGTTCATATTATAAGCTTTTTTATGAACCGGTTCATAACTTATTTTTATAAACATACATAAACCTTTTAATATTTCGTGCTAATCTTTTTGAACCGGTTCATTTTAAATTATTTTCTTTATGAACCGGTTCATTTTGAATGCTGTTTGGCATGTAAAAAAATAAAAATGAACTTTAAAGAATTTTTTTATTTTTTATTTTGACATTGTTTGTGTCTTAAGTCTTTTGTTTTTAGAGAACCATATCTACTTCTAATAATTTATATCGATTACAAGACATCTGTTTAATTTTCCTAATATTTTTTAAATGCCTTTTGCAACTATTTGTGTCACACTAACTTAATTTACTGGAAATTAATGTAAAATTCACAATAAAAACAAAAATGTGCACCAAAACTTAAAAAAGATCAGATATAAAAATTAATAATGCCACAAAACTTTAAAAAAAAAAAAAAACAACTGCAATCTTACAATAATATACTCTAACTGCTTGCCATCAAATACCCTGCCAAGCTCATAAAAGCAACTCTAACTCATGCTAAAAACAAATACACTGCAATTTTAATGATAAGCATCAAAAAGCTACACATACAACAGGTTGATTTTAGAATAAATTCATTGAAAGCTATAACAGCAATTGTGTGTTTGTAGGAACTTGCATACAATGTTTTCAAAAAAAGTACTGTTTAAATAGTAGCAACAATAGCTTGTATTGCATACACAATTAACAAACAACCCATCTGTAAAAAGAGATGCCTACAAAGACGAAGAAATTTCATTATTCTTATTTCTTTCGTTTTCTTTAATATTGAATTATCGGCTGCACTTTACAAAGCCCATCTTGTATGAAGTTTTTCTAAAAATCGTTGACAAACTTCAATGTCACGTTAAAAAGAGAATAACGTTTTTTTTTCTACTACTAAACATAAGATAAAATTGTATTAAAGCTAAAAAACAACTAACTGTTTTAAAGACAAAATTGGTAGAAATAGACAAAAAAAAAACTAACATAGAACTATAGAAATTATCGCTGAAAAACCATCAGCAACTAACTTAAGACAAGTCATACACATCTCTATCATCAGCGCCTAAGATCTAAAGAAATTGCAAGAAAAAAAAAATACGAAAAACTTAAACATCAATGTACAACTTTACTTTAGCTTTCCTAGTAAAATAATAGGGTGGCAAAAGAAAATGTTAAAATTTTTAAGCATAAATGTCTCCTATACAAACAAAAAAAAAAATTTCCAATGAACGACTTTCATATTATTTATGAACAAATTCATACAATTTCTTAACTTTTTCATAATACTTAGAAACTTTTTCATAGTATTTATGAAAAATTTTAATTAGTTCTTAAATTTCACATATTATGATTTGTTCATAAATACTATGAAAAGTTTATAAGTATTATGAAAAAGTTAATAAATTGTATGAATTAGTTCATAAATAATATGAAAGTCGTTCATTGGAAACATTTTTTTTTTTGTGTGCATAGATTACTTTTTTATGCGGTCCCCATATTTTTTTTTTTTTTTTATTTTTTTGCATGCCTTCTAGAGTGGTCAAAAGTGAAACCGACCCCTATTAATTTTTACCCCTCAAAATTGTTTTCGAAAAAATCTACATTCTATCTCCACTCCCTAAGGGGGCTCTTATACAAGACATAAAATTTGCTTCCACCGCTCTAACTGTCCCAAAGGTACCTATAAAGTAGCAAAACAAAACATTAAAAAAACATTAAATGTGTGACCGCCCCACAATATCTTTGAGCCCCAACTTTTTTTCAGAATATACCTTCTATCTATCTTTAACCCTTAGATGGTTAAAGACAGAGGAGGAGTTTCTGCCTGTGATATTTTGATCATTTAACAAGTTCATATTGAATAGAATGAAAAATTAATCGGTTCAAATAGTGCATCATTATCAATGAACCGTTTCATATAGGAAAACATGAAAAATCAACCGGTTCATGAAGAATTGCATGAAGAATTCCCTTGCTCATAATTTCATGAAAAATAAAAAACTAAACATAAAAATTAATTGGATCAAAAAGAAATGATTAAAACTGAATAACATGAAAATTAAACCGATTTGGATCTCAAAAATGAACCGGATCATATAGAATGTCATGAAAAATGAAACGGTTCGTATATAATAGTATTAAAATAAACAGGTTTAGATATAAAACCATGACAAATTAATCAGTTCTTAAAGCATGACATGAACCGGTTTGTATAGAATATCGTAAAAAAATTTAACGGTTCATATAAAAAGCATTAAAAATGAACCTGATAAAGAATATCGTGAAAATTGAACTGGATAATAAAGAATGTCATAAAAAAAATAACCGATTGATATAAAATATCATGACAAATAAACCGGGGGATATGTAATATCATAAAAATTTAAAACTATAATAAAACATTAACCAGTTCATGAAAAATAAACCGGTTTATCCAGAATATTATGAAAAGTTAACCGGTTCCTTGCTTGAAAATGAACCGTTTCATAAAGAATAACACGAAAGATTAACCAAGTTTATGAAATATATCCTAAATAACAAGAAATCCACCAATTCGGATAGAATATCATAAAAAGTGAAACGGTACATATATAAAAATTAACCGGTTTATAAAAAGAAACCCGGTTCATTTAAAATATCGTAAAGAAAATACTTGTTCATGTAAAATAACATGAAAAGCAAAACGGTTGATATAGAATAACGTGTGAAATGAACCGGTTCATATAGAATTGCATGAAAATGAACCGGTTCATATAAAATGGTGAAAAGGGGTCCAATTAGAATAAAAAATATTAGAAAACAATAAAAACGATTTATATAGAAAAACATAGAAAAGTGATTAGGTTTATAAAGAAAAGATTCATGAAATTAACCGGTTCACATAGAATAGCATAAACAGTTACCGGTTATTATAGTATAGTATGAAAAATGAAACGGTTCATATAAAAATCATAAAAAAATAAACCGGCTCATTTAGCGTAAAAAAATCAAAAGCGGTTTATGAGAAAAACATAAAAAATAAATCGGATCATAAAAAAAAGATATAAAAATTTATTAATTAACATTATCCCATTTATGGAAAGTTAATCGGTTCGTAAAGCATAACATTAACCGGTTCATATATAAAATTTTATGAATAATATACCGTTTCATGTGGATTATTATGAAAAATATCAATTTTTACAAGATGTCATGAAAAGTGAACCGGTGGATATCGAATAGCATGAAAAATAAACCGGTTCACATTTAAAAGCATGAAAATAAAACGGTTCGTATAGAAAATCATGAAAAATATAAAGAAATAACCGGTTTATATAGAATATCATAAAAAATAATTGCTTTGTATAGAATAACACGAAAAATTAAACGGTTATATAGAGCATCGTGAAAAATTAACTGTTTTTTATATAATAGCTTTAAAAATAAACATGTTTAAATACTTAGAAATGACATATTAATCGGTTTGTATATCATACCGTAAAACGTGAACCGGTTCGTATAGAATTTCATTAAAAATAACCGGTTCATATAATAGCATGAAAAATTAACCAGGTCTTAAAAATATCATGAAAATTGAACCGGGTAATAAAGAAATTCATGAAAAATTACCGATTTATCTGTGATAACATGAAAAACTAACAGTTTCAAATAAACTTATATGAAATACTAACCAGTTAATAAAAAAAACAATTCGTACAGCATATTACGGAAAGTGAACCGGTTCATATAGAAAACATAAAAAATTAACAGGTTCATTTAAAATATCACGAAATATTAACCCAGTTGATGATATATTAACCGGTTCATCCTGAATATCATGAAAATGCACCAATTCGGATAGAAAAAAATGGAAAATTATCGGTTCATCTGTACCCAGCAAAAAAAGTGCGGAGTACTTCTATTTGGAGTGCTTTAAAACTATAACAAATGTAATGAAATACAACAAAAATAACAAAAAACACAAGAAAAAAAACACAAACAGTTTTTTCTACTCCATAAAAAGTTGTTATTCAGCACTTAACTCATTACCTTCCGCGACACTCCCATACAAAAGTAAGTAGATATTCAGTAGATAAGAAGTACTCCGAGCTTTCAAACAACTTCCAACTACTTCCACGGAGTAGTTCTTTTCTACTGAATATCTACTTACATTTGTATGGAGGTGTCGCGATAGGTAATGAGTTAAGTGCTGACTATCTATGTATTCTGGAGTAGAAAAAACTGTTTGTGTGTTTTTGTCATGTGTTTTTTGTTATTTTTGTTGTATTTCATTACATTTGTTATAGTTTTAAAGCACTCCACTGAGAAGTGGTAATGACTTTTTTTGCAGGGTAATAGCATGAAAAACTAACAGTTTCATAGAATATTTAATGAAACATTAACCAGTTCATAAAAAAATAAACCGGTTCGTCCAGAATATTATGAAAAGCTAACCGAAAAACATAAAAAATAAACCGGTTCACATAGAATATCATGAAAGATTAACCCAGTTCAGATTCTTTTAACCCAGAAGATTCTTTTAAAATTTGAAATGGTGATTTTTGAATATAAAAAATTTGCCAAATTTCGAAAGGATACCTGTTTAAATACGGTTGTTAGGGTCATTTTACCCATATAAAAAGGGGACGTTTGTATTGAGGCTAGGTCAAAACATGGACCGATTTTTTCAATTTTAATAACGTCCGTCCTTGGGTCAAAATAAGCTTAAGTTTCAAATTTCAGGCAAATCAGTTAAAAACTGCGATCTGTATCGTGCGCACAACGTTTACATGGACAGACAGATGGACGGACGGACATCGCTGAATCGACTCAAAATGTGGTTCTGAGTTGATCGGTATACTTGAAAGTGGGTCTATGACCAATATTTCGGGTTGTTACAAACATCAGCACAAATTTATTATACCCTGTACCACAGAGGGGTGTAGGGTATAAAAATTGGTTCATAAAATTAAAATATCATGAAAATTAACCTCTCAAACAGAATAGAATTATAATGAACCGGTTCAAATATAATATCATTTGTTTAAATGAACTGATTCTTATAAAATAGAATAAAAAACGGTTTATGAAAAACTATCTGTTTAAAATTGAAAGGCATGAACAATTTTTCGGTTCTTGTTGAATAGCAAGAAAAATTTAACGTTTTATTAAAACTCATTGAATTTTTTAAATTCAAGATTTTTTTTAGTGAAAGAATTCACAATCCGTAATTTTTTTTAAAATCTTAATATTGTTTTTCATATAAGTATACCCAGTCGGCAAAAAAAATCACCCCTTTATAAAATTGTTGACATCTTCATTTAATTTTTCAAAATGTCCCCAGTGACATGTCAGCAGTTGGTCAGCGGTTGTTTAAACGAATTGTTGGTGGTCACCAATATTGGTGGACACTGCTGACCAACTGTTGGCATGTCATTGGGGGCATTTTGAAAAATTGTACGAAGATGTCAACGATTTCATAAAGGGAGAGTCAGCAGTATGTAAGGTGTGATTTTATTTTGCCACCTGGGTAATGTAGTGCCACCCTTATAGACTACTAATAATCTTCCTTAAATAATATAGAACTTGATGAAAAAGGTATAATAAAGGTGAATTAAGAAGTACCAACTATCATCAACAAAACCTCCAACTACAGCATTTATAGCATTTCACAATTGTTTATTAGGAACTAGAACTAATAAATAAAAAATAGTTTAATCGAATTAAGAATGTCCCTACCTAAGACTATATTTTCTAAAAAAATTTTAAAAAAATATTTTAAAACGATAGAAAAAATTTAAGAAAAATTCTGATTAATTTTTATTATTTGACCTTTAAAATGTTTTATTTGACCTTTAAAATATTATATTTTGAGTAGGTTTATTCTAGCTCGAGGTCATTATTTCGTTTACTTATTAAAACTATGATATTCTCATAGAATAATTTTCAAGAAAAATATTTTTCTGTTTTAAATTTATTTATGTTGGTAATTTTTTGCAAGACTTAATCGACACGTGTTTCGGGTTTTTTCAGATCCCATTGTCAAGATTATTTAGCAAAAACAGTTGTAGTATAGGATTTTTATTTTTGCTAAATAATCTTGACAATGTAATCTGACAAATCCCGAAACACGTTTCGATTAAGTCTTGCAAAAAATGACCAACATAAATAAATTTAAAACAGAAAAATAATTTTCTTGAAAATTATTCTATGAGAATATCATAATTCTAGTTAGTAAAAGAAAAATGACCTCGAGCTAGAATAAACCTACTCAAAATATAATATTTTAAAGTCTTGCAAAAAATTACCAACATAAATAAATTTAAAACAGAAAAATAATTTTCTTGAAAATTATTCTATGAGAATATAATAGTTTTAATAAGTAAAGGAAATAATGACCTCGAGCTCGAATAAACCTACTCAAAATTTAAGAAAAACATTTATATTTGAACTTAATGTATTGAAATCCTAATTTCTATTTTTTTTTTGTGTTTCTTTACAGATTAGTTGCCAATGAATCGGTAAGTTTTTTTTCAATATTTTCACTTTTTGAATTATATTTTTAGGTTTTAAGCCTTTGTTGAATTTAAAGTTTGTGTCCTAAGTCTTTTGTTTTCCATTTTTGTTTTATAATTTTTGATTTTTTCCAAACTTAAACACAGATCATCAAAGTTTTCATAATCAAATATTAAATTTGGTATCGATAAAACTTTCCTTAGGTTTGTTTTCTAAGTCTTTTGATTTTTATAAATTTCTGGTTACCAACTTATTATCAAATTTAAAATACCAAGTAGTTTGTTAACATAATCTCATGATTATTTTGTTAATATTGTTGTAAAGAACAATACTGTTAACCATATTTTTTTTGTGTACATCTTTAACTATGATGTTATACTTAATGTTCAGTTTTTTTTTTCAGTTGTTAGCAAAGTTACTCCTTCAAAATCATTTTTTTTTTATTTTTTTTTTTTATAGCAGTAAAGTCATTTTTATTGCTTTAATAATAATGATAATATTATATATTTTGCTGCCATAACTTTTGGTTAATGCAGTTGTTCATTCATTGAGTAGTTAGTTGTATTTTTTTTTTTGTTTCCACCAGAATTTTCCAAGTTGTCTTGAATTTGGTATGTTGTGACACTTGTTGATGTTGTCGCTTTTTTTGCACTCGTGGATCTGAGATTTGTTCTTTTAGAGTTGTTAGTTTTTTTTCAGTTTTTTTTTGTGGGTGTTTTTCAATAACGTTTTCTGTCTTTGTTAATGTCATGTTTTTGTTAAAAGCTTTATTTGACGCTTTGAAGTGTGACAGTTTCTTGACTTTTTTTTTGTTTTTGTTGGTGTTGTTTACTTTAAAGGAAATTAATTTTCTAGTGTTTAAATTTATGTTTTTAGCTATACCTACAGTTATGGAAAATGTTTTAATTTATATATTTGATTTTTTTCTTTTTTTTAAGTCGGGTTAATTGAAAATTATATATGACGGTTAAAAAGATTATTACCATTTATGTGACTTATGACTGTTATAGTTGAAATTGTGAGAAAATAAGATTTAAAGAACTTTAAAAACAAATAAAAATGGTATTCATTACAAATTTGTTTGAATAAATAATGAAAAATTAACAAGATTTTATAGAATAGCATAGAAATCAACCGGTTAATATAGAACAACATGAAATATGAACCGATTCAGATTGAATAGCATGAAATTGGATAGATTTTTATAAAAAGCATGAAAATAAATCAATTTTTTTCAGGAAATCATGAAATATGAATCGGTTTATATAGAAAAGCATTACGTATGAACCGGTTCATATAAAATAGCACGAAATAAGATTCGGTTCAAATAAAATAACATGAAATATGAACCGGTTCATATTTAATGCATGAAAAATGTCTAAGTGCATATAGAATATCATGAAATATGAGCCGGTTCATATAGGACAACATGAAATATAACTTGGTTTATATAGAACATCATGAAATATGAATCGATTTATATAGAAAAGCATGAAATATTAACCGGTTCATACAGAATAACATATAATATGAATCAGTGCACATAGAACAGCTAGAAATATGAACCTGTTTAAATATAATGCATGAAATATGGCCTAGTTCATATAGAATATCTTAAAATATAAACCGGTTTATATGAATATAAATCGGTTTATATAGAATGGCATGACGTATGAACCGGTTCATATAAAATAGCATGAAATAAGATTCGTTTCATATAAAATAACATGAAATATGAGCCAGTTTATATTTAATGCATGAAAAATGACTGACAATTAGTGCATATATAATATCATGAAATATGAACCGGTTCATACAGAACAACATGAAATATAACCTTGTTTATATAGAACATCATGAAATAAGAATCGATTTATATAGAAAAGCATGAAATATTAACCGGTTCATACAGAATAGCATATAATATGAATCAGTGCACATAGAACAGCTAGAAATATGAACCGGTTTAAATATTATGCATGAAATATGGCCCAAGTCATATAGAATATCTTAAAATATAAACCGGTTTATGTTTATTAATATGATGAATATGAAAATGAATATGAAATTTTAACCGATTTCTATAGAAAATAATACAATATGATTCCTATACAATATCATGAAATATAAACCGTTTAACTTATAATACTATGAAATATGAACCGGTTTATTAAGAATATTATTAAATATGAACCGCTTCATATCGAATATAAAAAATTTGAGCCAGTTAGAAAATCCAAAAAATGAACCGGTTCGCAAATTATATTAAGAAAAAGTTACCGTTTCGCATAATACATGAAGAAAAATGAACCGGTTTTTACAAAATATCAAAACAATTAAGCTGTTCATATAAAACATCATAAAAAATTAACCGGTTAATATCGAATATCTTTAAAAATCATTCGGTTCATATCAAATTTCATATAAAATTAACCGGTTTATAAAGTATATAAAAATATAAATCGGTTCGTATCGAATATCGTGAAAATGAACCTGTTTTTATAAAATAGCAAAAATAATAAACCGGTTCATGCAAAATAACATAAAAAAATATCAATAATTTATTAATTTAACTTTAAAAAATAAACTTTATATACAATAGCAATCAATCGATGAATTATGAACCGGTCCATATTGAATAACATTTTATATGAACCGGTTGATATTAAATATTATGAAATGTCTAGCTGTTTATACAAAAATCATAAAACCGGTTCCTATAGAAAATCATATTAGCCGGTTTATGTAAAATTTCAAAAAAATTAACATTTATATAGAACTTCATAAAAACTGAACAGTTTTATATCGAATATCTTTAAAAATAAATCGGTTGATATAAAATATCATGAAAAGTTAACTGGTTCGTAAGGTATATAAAAATATGTACCGGTTCGTATCGAATATTGTGAAACTTTAACCAGTTCGTATAAAATATCATGAATAATGTTCATACAAATTAATATGAAATACTAACCGGTTCACAATAATATCATGAAATATCTTAAAAATCAATCGGTTAATATAAAATATCATGAAAAATTAACCGGTTAATAAGGTTGATCAAAAAATGTACCGGTTAATATCTAATATTATGAAAAATCAACCGATTCGTATAAAATATGAAGAATGTTCAGACAAAATAATATGAAATACTAACCGGTTCACAATAATATCATAAAATATGAATAGTATGAAATAGAGTTTGCAAAACGATTAAAATCGTAATCGTAATCGCAATTAATCGCGCCAATTAATCGTAATCGTAATCGGCAAAAAAATCATGCGATTACGATTAACCATTTTCTATGAATCTCACTGTTTTGAAAACGTTTTTAAAACATATAATCTTTGGAAAACCTCCAATCAATAATATCTTGCGATACATTATTTTTTTTTATTGATTTTGGCATGCTATTTACAAATGTCAAAAAATTTCTGAAATCGATCGAACAGTTTTCGAGATGTCGCTATTTGAAACTAGATCAAAAAATTTCAAAAAGAGACGGTTTTTCCTCCGTTCAACAAGTTTTTTAAATTATGATTTTTTTCATTAACACTTCCATAAAGCTCGAAAAACGTACAGCTTTTCGAGCAAAGTTTTAAATTTCCTAAAATCTAAAATCTTTACCGAAAGTGCCACAGGTTCAAATGATCGAATTTGATTCAGATAATGTTCAAATAAAAGCTCGTCTTAAGCTCTATGAAAGGGTGAAGAAAAAAAATTCTGAGATTTTTTTTTTAAATTTCTTGGACGTCGGAACAACTGCCATTTTTTGCAAATTTCAAACATCTCGAAAGCCTTTCGACCAAATTTTAAAATTTTTTGATATTCAAGTTCAAAGCATCAAATTCATTAAATATGATGTTTCCCAAGACATATTTTTTAATTTTCAAAAATCCAAAACTTTGATCGCCTCTACGGGTTCATTAAGTTCGATTGGCCTCAAATTTGTACCACATATATTTTAGGCCCCGCAGAATAAAAATTTGATTGAACACTTGGTAAAATCAAAACCGGAATAAAATAAATAATTTTGATTAAAAGTAATTATTAAAGCTCAAGGCAAATGTTCGTTAATAATTTTTATTTTATTTTATTTATTAAAAAAATCGACATTTCGCTAACCTTCATCTTGCATCTTCAGGAAATTTATGAAGATTCAGGAAATAAATAAATAGTTTTAATCAAAATTACAACAAAAGGTCGAATAACACAAATATTGATTAAAATAAATAATTTTTTTCTTAAAAATATTAATTTCCATGCGTTTTAAAAATATAAATTTGAAAAGATTCTTTAACAAGTCTATTGCAATTCAATTTGTTTTAAAATTCGATTAATCGATAATCGCGATTAACGGCGATTTTTTTAATCGTAATCGCGATTATGAAATATGTCGATTATTTGCAAACTCTAGTATGAAACATAAACCGGTTTATATAGAAGTATATAAAATATAAACCAGTTCATACAGAATATCACAATTAAGGTACGGATTTTAACAATAATTTTATATGCAATATTAATATTATTGGATAATATTATATACGCTGGTCTTTTTAAACTGGCTCATTGTTCATGTTATTCTGAATAAATCGGTTCATTTTTCATGCTTTCTTATTGGAACCATAATATTTTTATAGTAGTAATTATAAACGGATGAAGTTTTTATAATTTACCATGCGAACCGATTTATTTTTCATTTTATTCTATAAAAGAATGATATACAAAAACCGGTTAATTTGACATGAACAGCTTTATTTTCAAGATATAATATCCCGAGTAAATATAATCATATATAAGAATATATAACTTGATGCAAACATAATAAATCATATATGACTACACATCGCGTGAGATATTTTCTAAATTTTTTAAATGCAGTCATATGTAGTTATAAATAATTTAATCATGATTCGGATTAAAAGGTGTACGGTTGATATAATTATAAAAAATTATATGAGGGTCAATACAAAATTTGATTTTCTGCATAATTTAACATAAAATTATATATAGCTTATTCTGTTCCATATAAAACTATATATGTTTCCAATTAACCAAAAAATTTCTAAGTTTTTTAGGCAAAGTATAAGAAACTTTTTAAAATGTTCCTAAACATTTCCTTGTTAGGGTTATGTATATCACCTATCTGGTTCGAAGCGTACCCAGACATTTTTTTGTTTTAGAAAATTATATGTTTGGTGAATGTATCGTTGACCTGTGGTGTATCTCAACCCAAACCAAAAAAACACCAGGATTTTATATGTTTTTATGCAATTAGATCTAATTAGATCCACCAATATATGGAAATGTCTGGTCAAAACTCGGATGAAATCAAATCATATTTTATACAAGTTGATCTTTTTTAATGCAAAAACATCCACCATTATTCGGATCAAATTGCGTATAAATATATATTGTGTTACATATCATTATATATTGAATCATATAAAAATTTTTACTCGGGTGGTTCGTAAAAAATATCATTAAGAAAGAACCGGTTCATACAAAATAACATTGAATACTAACCGGTTCATAGTAATATCCTGACATATGTTTATGTTTATATAGAATAACATTAAACCTTAACCGGTTCATATATAAATATATGAAATATAAACCGATTTATAGATAATATCATGAAATAAGATCCGGTTTATAAAATAAACTTTATACACAAAATCAAACAATCTACGATATACATATAAGCCGGCTCATAGTGAATAAAATTACTTATGAACCGGTTGATGTTAAATATCATGAAATATGAGTCGGTTTATATATAAATCAACAAATACGAACCTGTTTGTATAGAATAACGTGAAACATGAAACAATTTATAACTTAAAACTGAAAAACACGAAAAATTTAACTGAACCGGTTATTTTTATAACACTTCATATTAAATTATATATGAACCGGTTTATATTAAATATCATGAAATAGGAGTCGGTTTATATATAAAAATCCTGAAACACGAACCTGTTCGTAAAAACACGAAAAATTTATATGAACCGTTTATTTTTATAACACTTAAAACTTGTGACTGCATAATGTAAAAAATTTTTATTATAAATATTTTTGCCATCAAAATTCGTAATCATTAAAATTTTTTTCACCTTGTTACCTAAGAAATAAAACTTACATAACTATTTCCCTCAAAACTCACTTTTCTTTATAAATATAAAAAAAAAATCACATTTTTTGCCAAAAATTGGTGAAATTTAAATACACCCATTTTAAATACCTTTCCATGTCCGGCGTCTAAAAATCTAAGTTTTTTAAATATTTTAACTAAAAAACATATAAGTTATAGTTATTTAAATAGTTTCATGCTCAAGGCCAAGTTAGTTTGCATGTTTACTGACGCATAAATCATGAAACTCTTACTACACACTCTTGGTAATGTATTATTATACACTAAACATGAACAGTTGATGATGGACAGGCGTTTTTAAATTGATTGTATATGCCTTTTATACCCTTTTAGAGGAGAATACAGAATATATATAGTGATTTTCTTCTTTTATGCAAAAAAAAATAATGTTTTCGAATATTCAAAGTGTTTTTTTGAGGTGGTTAAAAAAAATCTAAAGCCAACCAGTATTAGTGGAAGTTGCCTAAGATTATCTTCATGGGAGGAATTCCTATTTTTCTATATTAACACAAATCAAGCCCTTAAGGTGATTAACACATTATTTTGACGCCTGCTTAAGTGGTTTGCAATAGGCGTCAGCGAATACAACATGTATATTTATATGATTTAGTTGGAGTGCAACAAATTTAACTTCAAATGGATTTAAAGGGATTTACAAGGATGACTTAAAAAGATGTCCATCAACGTTATTTTTTTTTTTTTAAATAAAATATAAAATTAGAATTCTTTTATAAAAATAAGATTTGTTTTATTTTTTTACAACTTTGCTTTAAATGAAAAATTCTTGAGTTTCTTTTTTTTTTTTTGCTAAAAATGTTTAGCACTTCATTATTTATTCATAAAGCATAAAAAATCATTAGTTTTTATCTTAAAGAAAAAATCTGTTAATGTATTCTTAATAATGTTTTTTGTAAAAGTATGTACCCTAATTATACAGCATGCAATATTTTTTTTTCTTTTATCAAAGAATAATTTATTAAAATCATGGAAAGCTCTTTTGTTTATGACATAAACCCGTTAGAATAAAAAATATTTTTATATAAATATTCAGGGATTTAATTAATATATAAAGCAATAATAACACTTTTAATAAAGAAGTGATTTAGTTAAAAGACTTTTGTCTCCAGAACAAAAAATATTAGTCAAACATTTTTTTAAATAATTTTTTTGCAATTTTTTTATAAAAAAAGTTGTTAAATTTTTAATTAGTAAAGAAAAATTACCTCGAGCTAGAATAAACTTACTTTTAATATAATATTTGAAAATTCGAATAAAACAATTTTTTAATAAAAATTTTAAGATTTTTTTAACCGTTTCCTTTTGTCATCATAACCTGTATGAACCGGTCCGTGTTTTTAAAATAATTTTTCTGCAAATTTTTATTACAAAAGTTATTAATAATGTTATTTTTTTGATAATTATTCTATGAGAATATCATTTTGTAATTAGTAAAGAAAAATGACCTCGAGCTAGAATAAACCTACTCAAAATATAATATTTTAAAGTTCGGAAAAAACAATTCTTGTTTTTAAATAAAAATTTTAAGATTTTATGAACCGGTTTCTTTTGTCAATAAAACCTGTATGAACTGGTCCAATTTTCTAGATAATGTATTTAAAAACTGATAAACTAATTTAGTTTTCATAATTTTCCAAACGAACCCGTTAATTTTTTAGTCTATTCTATGTAACCCTGTTAATTTATCATGATATTGTACATGAACCGGTTAATTTTACTTAATTTTCTATATGAGCAGGTTCACATTAAATATATTGTTTATAAACCGGTTAGTTTTTGAATAGTTCCTATAGGAACCGGTCATTACTTTTGCTTTTTTATATGAGCCGGTTTAATTTTCATCTTATTTTTAAAAACCCCTTTTAATTTTTCTTGGTTTTGCTTATCATGTTTTTGGTATTCTATATGAACCGGTTAATTTTTCTGATATTATAAATGAACCGGTAATTTTTTTTTAATAATCTATTTGAACCGGGTAATTTTCTTGTTAAAATTAATATCATGATTAATTTCATATGCTATTTTATATGAACCGGTTAGTTTTTCACGCACTGGCTCATTGTTCTGTATTTTATATTAACCGGTTCATTTTTCATGATAGAATTTATAAACTGATTTAGTTTTCATAATTAACCATAAGATCCGGTTATTATTATATTTTTCATGTTACGCAATGAAAACGTTAATTTTTTATGATATTATACACAAACCCGTTAATTTTTCTTTATTTTCTATTTAAACCAGTTTATTATTCATGATTTTCTATATGAACCGATTAATTTTTCATCATATTTTTTAATAAACCAATTAATTTTTGTGAATTTTTCTTTCTGAACCGGTTTATTTTTCTGATATTATAAATTAAAGTTTTTTTTTGCTAATTTAAATAAACCGGTAATTTTTTTGAACGGCTACAATATATAACCCGGTAAATTTTTAATTATTTTCAATTTAAAGCGGTTCATTTTGCATGCTTTCTCAATGCACCGGTTCATTTTTTATCATATTTTTATATGAACCGTTTAATTTTCGTATTTTTTCTATATGAACCGGTTAATTCTGCTATTATAAATGTTATTTTTATTTTTTTTATATTCTTTTTTAATCGGTTAATTTTTCTTGATATTAATTAAAAAAACATTTTTTGTATGTTATTTCGCAATATTTTTATATACCGGTTTATTTTTGACGCCAGTGTTTGTACTTTGTAAAATGATTTATTGTGTAAATAAACCGATTGTCTTTTACGGCTATAATATATAACTCGTTTGATTTTTCATTATATTATATTTTAACTGGTTCACTTTATATGCTTTTTTAAATGCACCGATTAATTTTTCATCATATTTTTATACAAACCGTTTAATTTTCGTGATTTTTCTATATGAACCGGTTATTTCTAATATAATAAATGAATCGTTTTCTTTTATATTATTTTTGAACCGGTTAATTTTTCTTGATTTTATTTTCGACAGATTTATTTTATAGTTTCATGATATTTTTCATATACAGACTGCTTCATTTTTTACTCCCCAGTCTTTGTAAACTAATTTATTGTATTAATGAACCGGTTGTTTTTTAACGGTTATAATATACAACTCATTTAATTTTTCATTATTTTCTATTTGAACCGGTTGATTTTTTATACTTTTTTGTATGCATCGATTCTTTTTTCATCATTTTTTTATATACACCGGTTGAGTTTTGTTATGTTTCTTTATAAACTGGTTTATTTTTCTGGTATTATAAATAACATGGTTATATTTTTTTTAATGTCCTTTTTGAACCGGTTAATTTTTCTTAAATTATTGTAAAAAAAGACTTATTTTATATATTATTTCATGATATTTTGTATACCGTTTCATTTTTTCGCTAGTCTTTCTGAACCGGTTTATTGTTTATGATATTCTGTAAAAACCAGTTCTTTTTTATGATATTCTGTAAACACCCGTTAATTTTTTATAATATTCCGTTAAAACCGGTTCTTTTCTTAGGATATCATACCTCAATCGGTACATAATTTTTACGCTAGCCTTTCTGAACCGGTTAGTTGTTTATGATATTCTGTAAAAACCCGGTTCTTTTTTATGATATTTTGTATACCGTCTCATTTTTTCGCTAGTCTTTCTGAACCGGTTTATTGTTTATGATATTCTGTAAAAACCAGTTCTTTTTATGATATTCTATAAAAACCAGTTCTTTTTATGATATTCTGTAAAAACCCGTTAATTTTTTATGATATTCCGTTAAAACCGGTTCTTTTCTTAGGATATCATACCTCAATCGGTACATATTTTTTACGCTAGCCTTTCTAAACCGATTAGTTGTTTATGATATTCGATAAAACCCGGCTCTTTTCTTGGACATCTACCGGTTCATGTTTCATGGTATTTTGTGTTTACCAATTTACTTTTAATGAAATTTTTATGCAACGCATAATTTTTCATGCTACTCCCTATGAACCGGTTAATTTTTTATGCTTGTCTTTATAAACCGGTTCTTTTTTAATGTACTTCACTTGAACTGTTAATTTTTTCTGATATTTTTTATGAAACGAGTAGTTTTTCCTAATATTTTATAGGAACCTTTTAATTTGTTAGGCTGTTCTCTATGAACACCTTCATTTTTCTTGATATTTTAAATGAACCGGATCTTTTTTCGTAACGTGTGAAACAGCAAATTTTTTATTGTATTGGAACCGGTTTGTTTTTCATAATTTTTTAAATGTACCGGTTTATTTTGATGATATTCTTTGTGCCTGTTAATTTTTTACGATCTTATGTACGAATCTGTTAATTATTCATGTTTTTCTAAATGCTGCAGTTAACTTCTATATAAACCAGTTAGTTTTTATATTCCTTCTGAACCGGTTCATATTTCAGGTAATTCCATATAATCCGTTTTATTTTTTGGCTATTCTAAATAAGCCGTTTAATTTTCCCTGATATATTATATTCACTGATTCATTTGAAATGTTATTATTTATCAACCGGTTCTTTTTTTAAAATACATTGTGTGAGCGATATTAGTTTTATGTTTTTATATGAACCGGTTCATTTTGCTATAAAATATCAGAAAATTTTAACCTTTTAACAGAAAATAGCATTTTAAAATAACCTGGATCAAATAAAAATATCATAGAAAATGGACCAGTTCATAGAAACCAGCATAAAAAATTAACCGGTTCCACACAATATCATCAAAATTGAACCGGTGTATTGAGAATACCATGAAAATGAAATGGGTTACATAGAATATCATAACAAAAGCGAGCGGACCATAAGGAACAACTTCAAAAATAACCCGGTTCACAAATAAATTAAATGATTCATATAGACCAGCGGTTACCAACCTTTTTGCATCGCGTACCCCTAATTTTAAATTTTATCAGCCGCGTACCCCCTAACGAATTTTTGTTTTCGTTAAAAAACTTCACAAATATTAGAGTTAATTTTGAAATTTTTGATATGCGGGTTTTTTTAAGGATTTAGGGGAGATCAAAACAATGGTATTTTTTGGAAAAAGGTTCGCTCCTTGGGGTGGTTCAATGCATCTGAAAATGCGGATTTTGAGGTGATTTTTCTGCAGAGCAAAAATGGCTGAAATATTGCAAATCTGATTTCACCAGTCGATTCTACACCAAAAACTAGAACTACGGACGTTTTTTGAACTTAAAAAAAAAAAAGTTCTAAAAAAATATCACAGGGAGCGGAAATATATTGTGCTCGATTCTCGAATACGACTTCACCATTCACCAAATTTTTAAAAATTTAATATTCTTTCAAACTTTTAAAATTTTTTTCTTGTAACAATTAAAGATCTAGGTAATATCTTTAATAACTACAGGAACAATTTTAAAAATTTTAAAACTCGAAAGAATATCAAATTTTTAAAAATTTGGTGAATGGTGAAGTCGTATTCGAGAATCGAGCACATTTTTTTAATTTTTTTTTTTAAAAAATATTTTTTTTTTGTTTTTTTTAAATAATTTTTTTTTAAATGTTTTTTTTTTAATACCAGGGCAGATCAATAATTCCGTGACTTTTCCAAAGAAACACCCTCGTATTTACAATGAAAGGGCATTTTGAGCTTAACAAAATGGTACCAAAATTCCCACTCTATCAAAACCCGTCTCAAAAATGCCCAAAAACACATTTTTTGAAAACTTTGACATATTTTTTCTCAAAAACCTGACATCATAGACAAATTTGGGAACCATATTCGGAATCAGCATCGAAAGGTTAATCGAAAACAAGTGGTCGGATCTCAAAGTATCATCCAAAAATATCAAAAAAATGCTCTCTAAATTGCACAAAAAAACGTTTCTTGTAAATTTTTACCTCAACTTTCTTAAAACCCTGACGTTATGGAAACTTTGGAAGCCTGATGCGCATTGAAAGGTTAATCTTAATGTCCAAATTATTAAAATGTTGCGTACCCCCGCGGACATTTCGCGTACCCCGTAGTGGTACGCGTACCATAGGTTGGTAACCGCTGATATAGACTATAAAGAAATATGAACTAGTTCATATAAAAAAATATGCAATTCAATAGAATAGCACAAAAAACGAACCGGTTGATAAAAAAAACTTAACCCATTTGTATTAAAAAGCATCAACCGGTACAGATGATCCATCTCATTTTTCAAAATATTCAGCAAGTCTAAATTTAAAATTAAACGGGATTAGCAATTAAGTGGCGAATGAATGAAATTGCGGGGCATTACAATCATAAGTAGAAAAAGGTAATTAACCTTTTTATCGGCACCCTTCTTAATCTTTTGCAACATTATTCAAGATAATTACCAAAAAAATATATAATTATTTTCTATTTACAAGAAAAACAAACCCAAAAAAGTAGAAACTTCTTAAAATACGTTTCTAAAACCAAAGCCAATTCTTTTATTTAATTTACAAAAAAAAAAAATCTTAACTGAAAAACAATGAAAAAGTTCATAGAGAATAGATGACCCCTTTTATGGTTAGATTAACATTCATCTACAAAAAAAACCTTTTTCTGCATAAAGACAATAACTAAATAAAACACAGACATGTGCCACAAATTAATATGTCATCAAAGAACCACATTCATATGTTGAGATTTCTTTCTTTTATTTTCATTTAAAAACAAAAAGTATAAAGGCACACCTGAGTTTAAAACATTGTTAAAAATAAAAAAACAAAAAAATGTAAAAAATTATTAAAATAATAATTCAACCACTAAACAATAGATTGTAAATAATAAACTTAAAAAAAATCTAGTTAAAATTAAATGAAAAGCATATAATTTTGAAAATTAAAAAGGTGAAACAGGTTAAACTAATATTTATGATTAAGAAAAGAAAAAAAAAAGAATATGCATATTCTAGGAAAGTTTTGAACATATAGGGAAATACGTAACTAATGTTTTAATAGTATGAAACATAAAAAAAATAAATTTGTGAACCGGTTCATTATAAGGGCCATTTAAAATGAATTGTCACATTTTTTTTTTGCTATTCTATATGAATCTTTTGATATTAAGGATATACTTTAAGAATCTGTTAATTTTTCATGATCTTCATTATGAACCGGTTCAGTTTTCATTCTATTTTTTATGAACTAATTCATTTCTTACTATATTATAAATGAACTATTTCATTATTCATGCCATCATATATGAACTAGTTATTTTTTTTCATTATGTTTTTCTATATGAACCGGTTCGTATTTCAAAATATTTTATATGAACCGGTTCGTATTTCACAATATTTTACATGAACGAGTTAATTTTTTATGAATTTTATATAAACCGGTTCATTTTTCAGGATATTTTTATGAACAGGTTCATTTATCTTTCCATTCTATATTCACTGGTTTATTTTTCGTGTTTTTTATAGAAACAGATTACTTTTCACAATGTTCTCTTTTAATCCGTTAATATCGCATATTATTATTTATGAACTGACTTATTTTTCATGCTATTCTATATGCACTAGTTCACTTTTCATGTTTTTCTATATGATATAGTATTTTTCATTATTTTCTATATGAACTGGTTCATTTTTCATGACGAGATATCAAAACTAGTTACTTTTTAATGTTTTTTTTTCATAAAATAGTACATTTCTTATACTTTTTATATGAACTAGATAATTAGCACACCCTCGAATAGTGGTAGATGATATAGGTTAGGTTAGAGAGGATGACGCCAAAAACAAAAAGTTTTGGGAATGACATCCATAGAGGCCAATGTTTGGCCCATTATGATTCCTGCTATTGTTTCCTTCCTTCTCTCCATTCAAACACGCATAGAGTAGATGATATAAGTTTGTCATTCTATTTTTAACTTATCGAAATATCGGGCTGGAACCTCATAAAGTATATTATTATTGAAAATTGATCTATTCTAAAACATTCCAGCGATGTCCGTCTGTCTGTTAAAATGGCTAGCACTGCCAAAATATTACACAGATTTGACTATAGCTTAACATGTTTACTTGCTGTTGCTTTTAGAAAATTGGAATTGCATTTGAGCGATATCGATTCAGTGGGTAAAAAGTTATGAACAAAAATGCAAGGTCACGTCGAAAATTTTTCGCGGATTTTTTTTTTTTTTTTACAAAAAGCTTTTCAACAATTTTATTTTCAAATAAATGTTTTTGCAATAATCATTTTCATGATATTTCATTCTTTTCTAAATGAACTGATTCATATCTCATACTATCCTAGTTAAACTAGTTCATTTTTAATGATAGCCTATATGAACCGTTTTATTTTTCATGACATTCTATATGAAGTGGTTCATTTATTTTGTCATTGTGTGTATAAACTTGTATATCGAGGGCCTATATTCAAAACCCTCTATCTTCCATTTTTACGAAAATTACTTTTTGATGGCAAAATATTCAGTAAAGCGGCCCTCATCTATGGTGTAAAATTCAGATCAAAAATATTTTTTTTTGCTATTTTATTTGCATTTTTGGTTTTCTCTATCTCTTACACAATTAATTTTCCTGAATGCAAAACCCTCTATCTTTTCAAATAATTAATTTATAAATATTTTTTTTTAATAATTTCATCATGCATTACATGTTTGCATACTAATTTTTGCATGCTGAACATGAATTTGTCAACAAAATTTCAGGATCACGATTTTGGTCCACTGATGCTAATTTTTTCTTAAAATTCTTGTTTGACTTTTTTGAAAAATATGGCTCAAAATTTGGATGTCTCGTGCACATTATGAAACAAAAATTTTAATCTTAAAAATCGCTATGCTGATCGGCATCTGTGGACCAAAATCGCGTTTTTAATTTTTTACATAAAATACTCAACAGTTGTCATCCTTTAAGATGAATTCGGTAAAAAAATATTTTTTTCCTCAAAAATCAGCAACTGTGGGCCACACCCGCGATTTCGGAATTCTTCATAAGCCGTCATCATTATTAAATAAATTATTAAATCACGTTAAAAATTTACCGATGTCGTAAATGAAATCATAATAATTATTTTTTATTAAAATGCAAAACCCTCTATCTGATCATTTTCATTCATATACTTAATATTTTTGAAAAACGAAACCCTCTATCTTTCATAATATCTTAGGTAGTGCAAAATTTTAAAAACGAATTATATGTGAGATTCAGTAGTTGATTTAAAAAAATATTGTAGAATATCGAATTTTAATTACTCTAACAATACGCGAAATAAACAGTTTTTTGTCTCTCCTGAAAAGTTGTGTTTTTTAAGATAGAGGGTTTTGAATATAGGCCCTCGATATTCTTCATCTATTTTATAGAAACCGATTCATATGAAAAGTTTATTTTTCATAATAGAATGTGTAAAAATGCATTTCATGGTATTTTACTTATTCATGCTATTCTATGTGAACTAGTTAATTTTTTATGGTGTTATTTATAAACTATTTAGTTTCTCAAGCTATTGTATATGAATTACTTTATTTTTCAAGCAATTCTATATGAACTTGTTAATTGTTGGTCCTTTTCGATATGAACAAGTTTATTTTTAATATTTTTCTATATGATATAGTATTTTTCATTATTTTCTATCTGAACTAGTTCATTTTTCATGATAAGATATATGAACTATATGAACTAGTTCATTTTTTATGTTATTCTATGTAAAATAATAATAAAAAAATTTTATACCCGAACATGAACAAATTGGCATAGACTCAGATCAATCAGGGATGATTGTGAATGGTTAGAGTGGACTGTATTTGAAGATTTTATATTCCGCAACACCTGTGGTTAGCGTTAAATTAGTTGAGCCTTCCAATTATGTAATGCCTTATAATTTCTTCCAATCAAGAAATTGCAAGGGAGTAAGGAATTGGGGTTATGTAATAAAAGAGAAAGAGTTTGGATTAAATTTAGTGTAACAAAGGTTTCGTTTTTTTGGTGCTCACCAGTTTAATGTTGAAAAGTAAGTGAGTTAAAATTCATAAAGATGTTAAAAAGAAACTTCAGATTTCAATATTCTTTTGATTTAGATAAATTCTATGTTTTTGAACATATGTTTATAATTCACAATAGTTATAAATTTATATGTTAACTGTTACAATTTAACATTTTAATAGTTAAAGTAATTAAATTCAAGAAAATACTTTACAATTCATTGTTTTAAAATTCAAATATATATACATATTTTAAATGCAAATATATATACTATGTTTTAATGTATATATTTTTGTCTAAAATTACGATTTTAGACAAATTTCATGATATTTCATTCTTTTCTAAATGAACTAATTCATATCTCATAATATCCTGGTTAAACTAGTTCATTTTTAATGAAAGCCTATTTGAACCGTTTTATTTTTCATGACATTCTATATGAAGTGGTTCATTTATTTTGTCATTGTGTGTATAAACTTGTATATTCTTCATCTTTTTTATAGAAACCGATTCATATGAAAAGTTTAGTTTTTCATAATAGAATGTGTAAAAATCTATTTCATGTGATTTTGTATGAACTAGTTACTTATTCATGCTATTCTATGTGAACTAGTTAATTTTTTATGGTGTTATTTATGAACTATTTCGTTTTTCAAGCTATTGTATATGAATTACTTAATTTTTCAAGCAATTCTATATGAAGTTGTTAATTTTTGGTCCATTTCGATATGAACTAGTTTATTTTTAATATTTTTCTATATGATATAGTATTTTTCATTATTTTCTATCTGAATTAGTTCATTTTTCATGATAAGATATATGAACTATATGAACTAGTTGATTTTTGATATTATTCTATGTGAACTAATTTATTTCTTATCCTATTCATTTTAATTTAATTCCTTTTATATATGAACTAGTTCATTTAAATTTAATTTTATATAAACTAGTTCATTTTTATTGTAAATCCTATAAACCGTTTAATCTTTCTGTTGTTTTTAAAATTATAAATATATGAACTGCCTTACATATATTTAGTTCTATAAAACTATTCCATGTATGAAGTCTAAAAATTTCTATAATTTTTTTTATTTCCGTTTCTTCTAATACTGTAAAGCCACCACCAAAAATACCACCTTTGCTGTTCATTTCAAAAATTTCTCTTTAAATTTTAACATTTTAATTACAGTAATAGCCATTTTCAAAACTAATGCTGTACGGTGTTTCACACGATTTATATTAACATTTTTTTTTTTGTTACCAAAATGTTATAGCTAAGTAACTGAAGAAATTGTCGTAGATATGCGTAATTAAAACACTAAAACAACACTTGCTGCACTTTACTCTATATTTTTCAAATGATAAAAACTACACTAAGTACTTGATTAACGGCTAGTTAACTGATTCCATTTTCATCATATTTTATATGAACTAGTTACTTTTTCAAGCAATTCTATGTCAACTAGTTCATTTTTAATGCTGTTCTATATGAACCAGTTTAATTTTCAAGCTATTCTATATCAATTGATTAATTTTTCATATTTTCTATATGAACTAGTACATATTTCATGCTATTTTTTTTGAACTAGTTCTTTATTCAGGCTATTCTGTATGAACTGATAAATTTTAAAATATATTTTTCTTGCTATTTTGTATTAACTATTTTATTCTTTATGATGTTCTATATGAACTAGTTCATTTTAATGCTGTTTTATACGAATTAGTTCATTTGTTATGTTATTCTATATGAACTAGTTCATTTTTTATTAAACTCTATAAGGACCAATAAGTTTTCTGGTGTTTATAAAATTGGATTGTTAATAATTTTCTTTTAAAATATATTTTTAATTTACTGCTAAAAAATTAAAAAATACGTTAGCCCAGGTTAAAGTGTTTTCACATTTGTTTAAGGCTTCCCAAAAAAACCTCACGTGTTTAACCATTTGTTAATGTCTCGTTTTTTTTTGTTTTATGTGGTCAGTAAAACTTTTTTGTTGTTGTTTAGTTACAAAACTTCATAAAAAAAATTAAATACCTCAAAAAAAAAAAAAAATCAACAGAAAATTTTTATTTAGGCTGCTTTTGTGTAACGATTTCACTAGAAATGAAAATGAAACTGTTTTTACAAATTAATATTATGTAGACATATGTGTACAACTGTTATAGGTAGTAAAAACTGAAGTTAATAAATTTCTACCATATTTAATGATTTGTTGTCTAAACGGGGAATTCTTTGAAGTTTTTTTTTTGAGAAAGTGCAAGGGTAAAATTGAACAGAAAGACGGACGTTATTAAAAAAGCGAGAGTTATAAATCATAAATAATTTTCTGTGGATGTTATATATAAGTAAAAATAATTTCAGAATCTAAAAAGTTTTCTATAAAAAAAATATAGAAAGAATTTATAGAATAGAATGAAAAATTAGTTAGTTCATTTAAAATATTATGACAAATGAATATAATTCATATAGAAAATAATGAATAACTAACTTGTTCACATAAAATAGCATGAAAAATAAACGACTTCATATATAAAAGCATAAAATGTAAATTAAATCATATAGAAAGGATTAAAAATTAACTAGTTCATATTGAATAGCATGAAAAATGAACTAGTTCATATCAAAAATGGCAAGAAATTAACAAGTTCATTAGAGTGTCCCTTATTTTGGAAATGTTGGAAATCTTGAGACGGTACCCGCTCATTTTTTTCCTTTTGACTTAAAAATAACTCAGGAAAAATTTTACGCCCCTAGGACCACGCCTTCCCTACGCGACGGGGCCTTAAAGAGCGGGGCCTAAAAAATCATTTTTCCATACAAACCAAAAATTTTTTTTTTTGATTTTTAATTTTTTTGTTATTATTTATTTTATTACTTGGTTTGCTTATTCACGACAAAAAAATTGATTTTGGTGGGATAAGTCTTTCAGCGCTAAAAAATTTTTCGCAAAAAAAAAATTTGAGCCGCCGGGGTCCTGCAGTAAAAAATTTTTAAAAAATATTTTTTTTTAGTTTTGACCAGCAACGGTTTTAGTTGTTATGTTGCTTTTAATGATATATATTCCAAAAAAAAAATTATTCATACCTGTGACATCTTTATCTTTTTCGAAAAAAAAATTTTTAGCCGTAGGGATCCTACGGTAAAAAATTTTTAAAAAATATTTTTTTTTAGTTTTGAAAAGCAACGGTTTTAGTTGTTATGTTGTTTTTAATGATATATATTCCAAAAAAAATATTATTCATATTTGTGACATCTTTATCGTGTATCGAAAAAAATCAACAATGCATTTTGTACCCTTTTTTAGAACACGATAAAGATGTCACAGATACAAAAAATATTTTTTTATGAATATATATCATTTAAAGCAACATAGCAGCTAAAACCGTTGCTGGTCAAAACTAAAAAAAAATATTTTTTAAAAATTTTTTACTGTAGGACCCCGGCGGCTCAAAATTTTTTTTTGCGAAAATTTTTTTAGCGCTGAAAGACTTATCCCACCAAAATCAAATTTTTTGTCGTAAATAAGCTAAGCAAGTAATATAATAATTAACAACAAAAAAATTAAAAATCAAAAAAAAATTTTTTGGTTTGTATGGAAAAATGATTTTTTAGGCCCCGCTTTTTAAGGCCCCGTCGCGTAGGGAAGGCGTGGTCCTAGGGGCGTAAAATTTTTCCTGAGTTATTTTTAAGTCAAAAGGAAAAAAATGAGCGGGTACCGTCTCAAGATTTCTAACATTTCCAAAATAAGGGACACTCTAAAGTTCATATAAAAAAGCTTAAAAAATGACGTAGTTCATAAATAAAAGCTTGAAAAACGAAACAGTTCATGTAGAACAGCAGGAAAATGAACTAGTTCATGTAGAATAGCATGAAAAATTAAATAGAACGTCATAAAAAATTAACTAGTTCACATAAATTTGCATTAAAAACGTATTTGTTCAAATTTATCATAAAAAACTTAACATTTTATATGGAATAGAATGAATAATGAAATGGCATGAAAAATGAACTAGTTTATATAAAGAAGCATGAAAATAATTAGTTCATAAAGAATTGCTTGACAAATAGTTTGTATAGAATAGTATGAATAATAAACAAGTTCTTTTGGAAAATTATGAAAAAAAAACAAATAAAGAATATTTGTGTTAATATAATAAATTTTCTATATAGAATTTTTTTTTCAGAATCTAAAAAATGTTCCTTATTTTTCACAATCTGACAATTTTTGTATAATATATATATTTTTTAGAAGCTTTCAAAATTTTTCATAAGGAAAAAAATGGTCAAAATCTGATAAATTTTCTGTAAAAAACTATTTGTCAGAATCTGAAAAATGTTCTGTAGAATTTATTTATAAAGCCGTTTAGAAGCTTAAAAGACTATTTAAAAAAATATTACAGAATTTTTCTGACAAAACTATCTGTAGAAAAAAAAATTGTCAAAATCTGACAAATTTACCAATGAATAAAATTTGTCAGAAAAGCATTAAAATGAACTAGTTCATATAGAATAGCTTGAAAAATGAACTAGTTCATATAGCACAGCATGAGGAAATTAAATAGTTTATATGGAGTTACATTTTTCCCAATCTGATAAATTTTCTTTATAGAATTGTTTTACAGTTTGACAAAGTTTCTATAGGCAGTTCAATTCAGGCAATTTAGAATCTGATATTATGAATAACACTGTGCTACAAAAAACACAAAATCGAATATACTTTTGAAATGAAGTAGTTAAGGTTGTAGGTCTCGTTGAAAATATCACAAAATGCCCATCAAACTTGCCAGACACCCTCAAATTTTAAAGTTATTGTCAAAAAACGTTTTTTTGGGACTTTTCTCACTAAACCACGTGTAATTTAAAAGGTTTTCCACCGATTTTCAATTTTTTAACTGTTTTGGATAGAAGAAATATAGGGCTTTTTAGGTGTTTGAATTGGTCAATACATTTAAGAAAGATATGTATTGATTTTTTCAATAATATCTAATTTTTTTGTTATTTTTTGAAAAATTTTTGAGTTTATCGATTTTTTTCTGCTATAGTTCGTTCAACAATATATTTATTTATAAACGTATTCTTAAAGAAAATTTAATTGTGAATACGATGAGCTTTATGCCGAAAAAATCGAATAACTATTGACAGAGTTGTGATAATTTTTCTAAAAAATAAAATTAAGATTTTGCATGAAATTGCCGTTCGGACAACCCAGGCAAAAAAATAAAAAAAATAAACGAACATTCTGAGAGGTCGCGTATCATTATTTTAAAGGTTTTTGGCCCCCTGAATTCGAATTTGACCTTGAAATTGCGCTATCTTATTAAGTTTTTGATATATCAATTTATGTTTAATATCTCAAAAACCTGACGCGATAGAGCAATTTAAAGGCCAGATTCGGAATCAGCGCGCCAAAAACCTTTAAAAATATTGTACATGACCTCTTATGATAAATTTATATTTTTTGCCTTGGTTGTCTGAACGGCGATTTCCTGAAAAATCTTAATTTTCTTTTTTACAAAAATTATCACAACTCTGTCAATTCTTATTTGATTTTTACAGGATAAAGCTCATCGAATTCAGAACTAAATTTTCTTTAAAAATATGTTTATAAATATAAAGGTTGTTAAACGAACTATAGCAGAAAAAAATCGATAAACTCGAAAAATTTTCAAAAAATAACAAAAAAATGAGATATTATAGAAAAAATCAATAGATATCTTTCTTATATGTGTAGACCAATTCACACACATGGAAAGCCCTATTCTTCTTCTATCCAAAACAGTTAAAAAATTTAAAATCGGTTCAAAATTTTCTGAATTACACAAGGTTTAGTGAGCAAAGTCCCAAAAAAACGTTTTTTGACTATAACTCTAAAATTTGAGGGTGTCTGGCAAGTTAAATGGGCATTTTTGTGATCTACTCGACAAAACCAACAACCTATACCATGTCACATTAGAAGTATTTTTTCATTGTAGCACAGTGTAATTAACAAATAAAAACAAGTGAGAGTGTTAAATTCGGCCGTGCCGAATCTGTTATACCCTCCAACATGCAAATAAATAAAAAAAAAAAAATTGCAGTGGCGTTTTATTTTTTTTTTTGGGGGGGGGGGCATTTCTTCTCGAATATGTGTTTAAGAATTCATTCTTATACTTTTTGCTCTAAAGAAATACAAGTTTATCAATATTTAAAAAAAAAAAAAAAATTCCACGCCCATAAAAGGGGGGCGGACCGAAAAAACAACATTTTCTAATTCTGTGGGTCCAAATGCAGGACTTTGAACTTCTTGTAGCATAAAAATGTTGTATTTGTTAAACAAAAACAAAGAAAATCATGTAAAAATATGGTATTTTTCAGAGGTTGGTTTAGTTCTTCAAGGGGGAACTTTTTTCCCCCTGGTCTGATTTTGCTCCTTTACGAACTTAACCTGCCTAGGAACATAAGACATATTCGTGCCAAATGTCGGGAGTCTAGCTCTTTTATTTTGGACTGCATCGTGTTAACTACAGACGGACAGACGGACAGACGGACAGACGGACAGACGGACGGACAGACGGACGGACGGACGGACATCGCTAGAATGTCTTAGAATCGATCACTGATCATAAATATATATACTTTATGGGGTCCTAGACCGATATTTTGATGCGTTACACACGGAATGACAAAGTGAGTATACCCTCATACTGTAGTTGGAGGGTATAAAAATGTCTTAATACTATAAATCTTCCTAATATAATTTTTTTTCAGAGTCTAATAAATTTTTTATATAGAAAATTCGTTTTTGACAAATTTTGTATAAAATATATTTTTTTAGAATCTGACAAATTTTTTATAGCAAAAAAAAATTTTCTTTATAGAAAATTTATCACATTCAGAAATATTTTTTTTATTTATTAATTTTTAATGATATTCTTTATTAACTAGTTAATTTTTCACGTGGTTCTGTACAAACCAATTAATTTTTCATGCTGTTCTATATAAACTAGTCCATTTTTTAAGCAATTCAATATGAACTAGTTCATATTTATGCTTTTCTGATCAATTCTTTTCTTAAGTAAATTTGTTAGATTCTGATAAGTTTTTTTTAAAGATAATTTATCAATTTATAAAATGTTTTTCTCTATAGAAAGTCTTTTAATTTTTTTTTAGATTTAAAAAAAAATTTTATTGAATTTATTTTCATATTCATATTCAGATTCGGATTTTTTTTTTTATTTATAGAAATTTTTTTTTAATAAAAAAAAAATTTTTATTAGATTGTGAAAAACGTTCTTTATAGAAATTTCATCATAATCTTTTTTATTTCTTTTTGTTCATAATACTCCATTAATTATTCATGTAGCTCCATACAAACTAGTTCATTTCTTCATTGCTATATGAACTATTTACTTTTTTAAGCTAATCTATAAAACCAGTTCATTTTCATGCTTTTCTTATAATTTTTCCTAATATGATAGAATATAAACAAATAAATTTTTCAAGCGATTTTAGTTTTTCATGCTATTCTAAATGAACTAGTTCATTTTTCCTACTGTTACACCTAAACTTTTTCGTTTATGAAACTATTGTTTATGAACTTGTCATTTTTCTAGCTATTCTACATAATACTTGTTAATTGTTTACGCTCTTCGCCATGAACTAGTTTATTTTTCATGTTATTCTATATGAACTAATTTTTTATGCTTTTCTATATAAATTAATTCAGAATTCATGCTTTTATATATAAAGCAGTTATATATATTTTATATGAAGTAGTTAATTTTTCAGGATACATTTTTATGCTATTTTATATGAACTATATAATTCTTCATAATATTCTAAATGAACTAGTGTTTTTTTATGATATTCTATATGAACTAGTTCATTTTTGAAAAAAATTCTTTAAATTTTCTAGAGAAACAAATTCATCGGAAATTTTTCTATAGAAAAATTATTTTAAAATCTGAAAATAATTTAAGAATCTAAATTTTATTTTTATAAAAAATCTATTCTATATAATTCTTGTTCATTTATAACGCTGTTTGATATGAACTAGTTTATTTTTCATGTTGTATTCTCTATGAAATAGTTAATTTCTTAATTTTATTTTTCGTGATATTGTAAATGAACGAGTTAATTTTTTATGATATTTTATATGAACTAGTTCATTCATCGGAAAATTTTCTATAGAAAAATTATTTTAAAATCTAAAAATTATTTTTATAAAAAAAATTCTTAGAATTTTTCTGAAAAAGTTTCTATAGAGAAAAACTTTGCCAAATCAAATTAAATTTTTCTATAGAATTTTTTTTTTATCAAATTATGAGAAATTTTTGTATAAATTTTTTGCAAAAATTTTTTATTTTATTACTTCGATTTTTTGCATTTTTTTTCTCCATAAATCTTAATGATTGTGAGAAATTTTTTATTTATTACAAATTATGTTTTTTTTTAACTATAAAAAACTAATTTATCATGTTTTTAATTTACATAAACATACAGAGAAATTGTAAACATTTCACTTAAATCTGTTTTATGAAATTAAATAATAAAAAAAAAAAAAAAAAATAACAATAATCAACTAATAACAAATTAAATGAAAGTAAAAAACGTGTTGATTTTGAAATTATTATTTAGTTATTTATATAAAAAAAGTACAAAACTAATAATACAAATTAAGAAATAAATATAAAAATTTTTAACAATATGCCCACCAAAAAAAAATACAGCTTATTATTTAATTGATTACAATAAAAGAAGACGTAATATGTAATATTTAACAATTTTTTTATTAAATTAATAAACTAAAAATAAATAGACATTAGGGAGATTCAACCAAAGTGACAAAACTTGAACCTCAATGAGTTTATTAAAATATAATGGCGTGGAATCAAAACAATTTGAAAATTAGTGCAAAACTTAGACATCAATGAATCAATAGAAATATGATGGAATGGAATCAAAATATTTTGAAAAATTGGAAAATTATTTGTCGTTTATCAAAAAATTAAATTTTTTTTTTCCTTTAGCCTCAGAGAAAATAGTAAAAAAAATTTTCATAATGTTATATTTTGTAAATTTCGATTTCAAGCCACACCAAATCTGAAAAAATTTTACAAAAATCTTCACTAAAAAAGAATTTTATTGTTAGATAATTTTTAATTAAAACGTTGTTGTATTAACAAACAATTTAATTATGTTGACTAAGAAATTTATTGATTTTTTATTCAACAACACAATTTATCAATACAATTAAATTATTTGTTGAGTTAACAAAGATTTTGTTTGGAAAATACCCACAACACCAAATTTTTTTTTATTGTTTTGCCCCCTAAATATTCATATTCCTATTTAACAGTTCCAAAATTCCCTCCAACCAAAAAATTTTTTGTTGAATCGCCCTAATGCCTATAAATCAGGGTTGGCAACCGAAACGAATAACGGTATCGGTAACGGTATTGGTATTACATATTTTTTATAAAGGTAACGGTAAAGGTAACGGTATTTTCGATAATTTCGGTAACGGTGAACCGTTACCGAATTATCAATACCGGTACGTACCGGTATTATAAATGAAATGTTAACCATTCACAAATTTGCTAAAAACGCGTAAAAAATAAAAAAAAAATAAAAAACTACTAAATTCTGTATATGTTCTATACATAATTATATGTGTACTAGCATTTAATACTATGAAATAACTCAGAATTAAATAAAAACATTCACGCAATATTGTAATTTTACAAATACGAACTCATGCTCGTAGAGACACCTTTGTCCAATAAGCAAACAAATCTGCATTTTGAGCCATATGAGAAATCTGAATTTTAAGCCATTTGAGAAATCTCTGATTATAGCTGACGCGGTTTGCTAACTTTCTGTTTTTCTGATGTTTTGTAAGTTTTTCAGGGGGACCTTTTTTTCATTTGGTCCGATTTTCCCATTTCGGAACTTAACCAGCCTATGACCAAAGACGTATTCGTACCAGCAGAGTAGCACGTTTATTTCGGACCGTACGTGTCTTTTACAAACGGAAAGACGAACATCGCTTACAATCGAGGTCCAAGACCGATATTCGAATTTAGTTAATTGCGAATGTGATCATTGGTTGGATTGGCAATGAACAAAAATTTGTTTAATTATTTAAAGTATATTAAAAATCCCTATTAATATTATAAATCTGATTGTTGGTTTGTCTGTCTGTCTGTCCTTCTGTCTGTCTGTCTGTTCCGCAATAAGTGAAGAACGGTTTAACCGATTTTCATGAAATTTTCACCACAGATAGTACTAACCAAGTCGGGAACTATAGGCCATAAGCGACCGCGATCGGACAAAGGGGCGTAAAATGCCACGCCCCTTTGTACCATGCTAAAGCTATATCTGTCTGCCCGGCAATAACGGAACAACGGCTGAACCGATTTTCATGAAATTTTCACCATAGATACTACTAACCGAGGCAGGAACTATAGGCCAAAAAATCCGCGATCGAAAAAATGAGCGTAAAATGCCACGCCCCTTTGTACTATACAGAAACTATGTCTGCCTGTATCGCAATCACTGAAAAGCGATTTAACCGATTTCACTGAAACTTTTACCACATATAGTACTAACCGAGGCGGAAACCATGAGCCATAATAGAGGGCGATTGAAAAAAGGGGCGTAAAATGCCACGCCCCTTTTTATTACACTAAGTTATTTCTGCCTTTTCCGCAATTATGCTTAAACGGCTGAACTGATTTTCATGAAATTTTCATCACAGATAGTATTACCCGAAGCGAAACCTATGAGCCACAATAGAGGGCGATCGAAAAAAAGGGGCGTAAAATGCCACACCCCTTTCTATTACATTGAAAGTTATTTCATTCTGTTCCGTAATCACGCATAAATGGCAGAACCGATTTTAATGAAATTTTTACCAAAGTTAGTACTAACCGAGGCGAAAACTATAGATTATTATAGACCGCGTTTGGACAAAGGGGCGGAAAATGCCACGCTCCTTTGACACGCCCCTTTGTACTATACTGAAAGTTTTTTCTGCATGTTCCGTAATCATGCTTAAACGACTATAGTGATTTTAATAAAATTTATTTTATTGAACGCTATTTCCGTCTGTTCCATAATCTAGCATAAACTGCTAAAACGATTAGAATGAAATTTTTACCACAGATAGTAAGTACTTACCGAGGCGGGAACTAAAGATTAAAATAGAGCGCGTTTGGACAAAGGGGGCGTAAATTGACACGAGCCTTTATACTATACTGAAAGTGTTTCTGCCTGTTCCATAATAACGATTAAACGACAATTTTAAGCAAATTTTCACCACAGTTGGTACTTACCGTGACGATCGGGCAAAGGGACTTAAAATGCCGCACACTTTTGTATTAAATTAAAAAATATTTTTCCTGTTTCGTAACTATATGCCATACAAAATGCGATTAGACAAATTAAAGTAAAATGCCACATCAATTTGTAATATACAGAACGTTAATTCTAGCTTATTCGCTATCATGCAAAAACGGCTTAACCAATTCCTTTAAACACTACTGCTATATTAGAACCTGAAAACAGTCAACCCAATTTAAAGAAATTTTCAACACAAATAGTGCTATAGGCAATATTAAACAGCGATTGATAAAAAGGCATATAATGGCACGCCCCATTGTACTTTAGTGAGAGTTATGTCTGCCAGTTCCGCAAACGTGGAAAACCTGCTGAACAAATTTAATTGCAATTTTCTTCACGTGCTAACCAATAGGGGAACTATAGGTCACATGAGACCAAAATTAAACTAAATGCGTTAAATGCCGCACCCACTTGAACTATTGTGAAAGTTATGTCTTTATTGAAGTTTTCACCACATAAAGTGCTAACCGAGGAGGGAACTATAAGTTCCTTTTAAAAGCCATTAAAGAAATACATTAATATTGGGGTGGGGCGATTATTCGTTTTTTCTATTTCGTTTTGCGTCGGGGTCGTAACAGTTGCCTTTTATCGTCAATATTAACACACAAAAGTATTGCATCGCTAGGCAATGTCTTTGGGTTCCCTTCTTGATTTGAAATCGGGAAGTTCCAAACAAGGTGCAAAGAAACGTTTTGAATTTTTTTTGTTAAAAAAATGTTTTTGAATTTTTTTTTGTTAAAAAAATGTTTTTGATTTTTTTTTGTTGAAAAAGTTTTTATGATGGACGAATTACTTTTTTTGAACCGCCCGCGTCACACACTCCACCCAACCAAGAAGGTTTGTTCCCATGACGGAAGAACACGTACGCACAATGTTCCCGACGCTAAGCGAAGTCGACTAATAAAAAACTCATTCATTATATAATATTTTTTTCAACCCGGGCAACGCCGGGTGCAAAACAGCTAGTATTTTAATATGTTTTTAATCCACAACAAAATTAAAATAAATAATATTAATGCAACCGAAACAAAACCGATATAATACCGGTAAATGTCCGAATAAAGGTAACGGTTTTTTATCGGTAACGGTATTAAACATTTTTTATTTCGGTATTGGTAACGGTAACGGTAGTCAATATTAAAGGGTTTTTAATCGGTAACGGTATTGAAAGGGTAACGGTAGCCAACACTGCTATAAATATAAACAAATTTTTGTTTATTGTTAATTTGTTTTTTATTACTATGATAATACAATGTGAAAACAATAATAAGATTGTCATTATTTGTACGTACATAACAATTTTCGATTTAATATGAAAGTGAAAACATATTTGATTAGAAATAGATGTCATATTAAAGATGAAGAAAAAATAATATTATATATTGTGACATTTTTTTTTCTTAGGCAAACTACAAGAAAATGTAATAAGTAGAGATTTATAATTGGGAAATGTTGATTGCAGCAGAGTTTTTTGTATAAGTAAGTTACAAATATTCCAAAAACTTTCTTTATGACATTTTTCGTTGTCTAAAATATAAAATCAATAATTATGTAATAAAATTTTTGGTCAATCTTTAGTTAGTCAATGATTTAAACGCTAAAACAAAAGACTTAAGAAACAAACATGTTGCAATAAAATGTTTTGTTGCAATAAAGTGTTTTGAAAATTTTAATACAGAAAAGTTCGTTACTGGTGTAAAAAAAATTTTAGCAACTCTTCTTGCTACTGAGATATTTTTCCCACGCCATATTTTTTTAATAAAAGTTAGAAAATTGAAAAAGCTCTAAAATTTTAAACTTTTTTAAAAATGGTTTAGATTCAGAAATCTTTATTTTTCAAAAAACGCATTTTGAAGAACCTCCCTGTTCTGACTGCTTCCTTTACAGAAGGTTCTATAAAGCTTTTTACAAAATCTGTGGCCTCTTTTTCTGCACTTTATCATTTTTCATAAAACCTTTGTCAACAAAAGCATTTAAGAATCTTCTCAGATTTCCTAAAGCTTTTTTGTAAATTTAAATTACATTTAGTTCTTCTTCTGCTTTATTCCAAAAATAAAACAACCACTACATTTTTATACAAGCTCTTAGATAATAAAAGTAAAATATTTTTAAAAGCTCTTAAATATTAAACTTTTTTAAAAAACCTTTCAGAGAAATCTATAAATTTAAAAAAGCTTTTTTTAAAGGTTTTTATCATAAAAACAGAGGTTTTAAAATGTCTTTTAAGTACATTTGATAAAAATTGGCATAATTTCTGGTTTACATCGGAAACACGCCTTTTAAAGAACCTTCGTGTTCTGGTTGCTTCGTTATTAAGAGATTCTAAAGCTTTTTTATAAAAAAATAATTAATTTATCATTAAACTTTTGTATAAAAAAAGCATTTAAGAAACTTCTCAGATTTGTTGCAGCTTTTTGTAAATAATTTAATTATTCTTCTTTGTTCTTAAAATAAAACTAACAAGATATTTTTAGACAAGCTCTTACCCAGCAGAAATTTTGCTGAACGTTCAGCAGCTTTTGGAAGGGGAACTTGAGTAAAGGAGCGCATCCAATTGCGCTGAATTCATGCATGATTCTCTAAGGCGATGTCCCACTTTAGAGCGCTAGTTGGATACACAGAAACAGCGCTCTTTAGATGCACTGAAATCACGTGTCTTTAGAGCGCTGATTTAAGCAGAATAAAGATGCTGTAAATTCATGTATCTTTTTAGCGCTGATTTAAGCAGATTAAAGATGCAGTGAATTCATGTATCTTTGTAGAGCTGATTTAAGCAGAATAAAGATGCTGTAAATTCATGTATCTTTATAGTTTTTGTAAAAATGAGATAAAAAACAAAAAATTTACCAATAAATGAAAAAATATTCAAAAGAAGTTATAACAAATGGATCTTAGTTTTTCTGTTTTTTCGTGATTAGAGTTTGTGTTTAATCCAAATCGGTTTATTCATCGAAATAACAAATAAGCATTGGCTGTTTTTTGGTTGGCCTATTTATCATCATTTAAAATGTGTTAAAGGCCTCTGTTATGTCTTTCAAAACTTTTCAAATCACATGATATTTTCCGAATCACATGAAATCGAGTTTGGTGTTTGTTTACGGGTTCATTCAAAGTCAGACAAGCAAAAACAATAAAATTTAAAATTCGTTATTGATAAAATTCAATTTTGAATTTTTCAAAAAATTCAGGAAAGAATTTTAAATATAATTCTTAAAAATTTTATTTTAAATTCTTAGAAGAAATAAAATTCAAAAAAATTTTATTTAAAATTCTTTACAGAATTTTATTAATAAAAAAAAAAATTTTTATTTCCATAATAACAAATATATTTTGAACAAATAAATATTCAAACCAAAAGTAAAATAAAATTAAACCAAAAATAAAATTCAAAAATAAAATTCAAAAATAAAATTCAAACCAAAAATAATTTTTTTTTTTGAGAATTTTATTTTTGGAAATAATAAAATTCAAATGTTTTTGAGAATTTTATTTAAACAAAAATTTTATTTCAAATACCTTATGAATTTTAAATAAAATTCGAATTTTTTCCTTGTCTGTTCAAAGTTGAAATCAAATAACTAAAATTTAAAAAAATATAACAAAAAAATTCATTCGTTTTACTTTACAAAACTTTATTTATGTGAAACAAAATGGAAAAAAAAAATCGGAAGTGAACATTAGACCGGGTCGAAAAAAAAAGTTCCCATTGTGCGGGCTTAATTTTAAAGCTTACCTCGAAAAAGTTCCATAGCCAAAATATAAGATTTTTATGTCGCGATTTGGTACCGCCGAAATCGTTATTTGTTCATAACTTTGTCATTTGATGTCCGATCGTTTTAAAAAAAACATTGTTTGAAAGTCCTCCGCGAGTACTAAATTTGACCCATATCTTGTTTTGACCTCTGAGCTCATCTTCGTGTCATGAGTGTTAGTTTCTCAGCTTTCTACCCACATAAATGATTTTTATTTTTCCATTAAATTATAGCATTAAAAAATTCATAAAATTCTTCCCTTAGAAGTACCCTCTTAAATTAATTAAGAAAAAAGTTACATTCAATTTTAAATTTCCATAGAAAAAGATTTAAAACACTTGTTCGTATGTATTTAAATACAAACTAAAAAAATTAAATATAGTTTAAAGGCATAATAACAAGTGTTTTTTCTAATTTTCTTTATATTGTATATGAAAATCTTAAATCAAATGTAACTTTTTTGTAAATAAATTTAACTGGATACTTCCAAGGGAAGAATTTCATGAATTTTTTAGTGCTATAATTTAATGGAAAAATAAAAATCATTTAAGTGGGTAGAAAGATGAGAAACTAACAATCATAACAAGAAGATGACCTCTGAGGTTAAAACCAGATATGAGTCAACTTTAGTACTCGCTGAGGACTTTCTAAAAATTTTTTTTTTTAAATGATCGGACATCAACTGACAAAGCTATGAACAAAAAACGATTTCGGCGGTACCAAATCGTGACCTAAAAACCTAATATTTTGGCTATGGAACTTTTTCGAGGTAAGCTTTAAAATTAAGCCCGCACAATGGGAACTTTTTTTTTCTCCTTTATGGTCGACCCAGTCTAGTGAACATCAAAAAAATATCGGAAATTTTCATTTTCACATTTTTTATTTGATTTTTTTTGGGAACAGCGGTCAAAGATGCTATGATTGAAGCGCTCTTTGCAGCGCTGATTAATGCGCAATAATGATGCAGTCAAATCATGTGTCTTTGTCTAAAACTCATGTTTTTTTATTCAAAAAGTGTTAAATATATTAAAAAGGAAAGCAAGAGTGAAATTTTATCAAAAAATAATTACACATTATAAGTTTTACATAAAAAATCTAAAAAAAAAATTAAATTTTTTCCCCTTCCTTTTACTGCATCCCTAAGAGCGCTCTTTGGATGCGCTACGGTATGCTATAAACAGATGCTGTGTCGCCAAAATCTCGATTTATTTCTGCTGGGTAGATAATGAAAGTAAAATATTTTTAAAAGCTCTAAAATTCTAAAATTTTTTAAAGAGCTTTAAAAATCTTTAAAATTTAAAAAATCTCTTTCTTAATGTTTTTATCACAAAAACGGAGCTTTTAAAATGTCTCTTAAATACATTTGGTACAAATTAGTTCATTTGTTTGAAGCTTTTTTGTAAATAATTTAATTTTTCTTCTTCTTTTCAAAAATAAAACTTCCAACACACTTTTATACAGGCTCTTTGAAGTAGAAGTAAATATTTTTAAAAGCTTTACAATTTTAAACTTTTTAAAAAAGCTTTCAGAAATCTTTAAAATTCAAAAAAGCTCTTTCCTTATGTGTTTATCATAAAAACGGAGCTTTTAAATGTCTCTTAAATACTTTTGTTAAATTTGTTCAATGGCATAAATTCTTTTTTACAACGGGACCTGGTTTTTTTAAAAACCCTTGTGTTCTGGCTGCTTCTTTAACAGGAGGTTCCAATAAGCTGTTTTACAAAATCTGAGCCCTCTAAATTTGCACTTAAGTTATCATAAAACTTTTGTATAAAAAAAAATCAGTTAAGAAACTTGTCAGATATCTTAAAGTTTTTTGTAGGTAATTTAATTCTTCTTCTTCTTTGTTCCAAAAATAAAACTAACAAAACATTTTTATACAAACTCTACGATAATAAAAGTAAATATTTTTAAAAGCTTTAACATTTTAAACTTTTTTAAAAAGCTTTCAGGAATATTATATTTAAAAAATCTCTTTCCTAATGTTTTTCTCATATAGGGCTTTTAAAATGTCTCTTAAATACATTTGGTACAAATTGGTTCATTTTTTGAAGCTTTTTTGTAAATAATTAAATTTTACTTTTTCTTTGTTCCAAAAATAAAACTAACAAGACATTTTTATGCAAGATCTACTATAATAAAAGTCAAATATTTTTAAGATTTCTAAAATTCTTAACTTTTTTAAAAAAGCTTTCAGAAATCTTTAAAATTCAAAAAAGCTCTTTCTTTTTATCATCAAAACGGAGCTTTCAAAAGAAACTTTGTGTTCTGGCTGCTTCTTTTACAGGAGTTCCATTAAGCTTTTAATTTATCATAAAACTTTTACCAAGAAACTTTACAGATTTTTAAATGCCTTTTTTTGTAAATTATTTAATTCTTCATTATTTGCACAACAAAACTATCAAGACATTTTTATGTAAGCTCTTAGATAATAAAAGTAAAATATTTTTAAAAGCTCTAAAATTTTTATTTATTTCGGTTTGAGTCCATATTAATTATTTCTGAGAAATAATTATTTTTGTTGTACAATGAGAAAATCTGAAAAAATTAATTGACAACACAGGCTAAATGGAGATGTCGACAGCTTTCGGAAAAACCACCCTTCCTTCGTCAGCACTCTTCGATTGTCACTGCAGACTAAAATTCTGAACTTTTTTTAAAAATTCAAAAAATCTCTTTTTAAATGTTTTTTTTTTCATAAAAACGGAGCTTTTAAAATTTTTCTTAAAGGCGTTTAATAAAATTTTGTAAATTTGCAGAAATTTTCGGGGGTAATTGTGTATTTCAATGCGATTCGAAGAGAAGTTATTCGAACGACGTTTTTGTTTTCAATTTAAAGTACTTAAAATAATTTTTTCCTAGTGAAAATCTTTTGGAATATTAAAGTTTATACTTTCATTCATAAAAATAAAAAAAAAACTATTTTTTTCCTAGGGAATTGCATTTTACAAAAAATCTAAATTTTTCGAATTCGAACAGTTTCTTTCGAATCGAATTACGCAATAACCCCCCTGGTTTACAAAGGGATCACGCCTTTTGAAGAACCTTCGTGTACTGGCTGTTTTTTTAACAGGAGATTCTATAAAGCTCGTTACAACCTCTACCCCTCCAACCTTGCACTTCCTTTATCATAACATTTTTGTTAGCAAAAGCTCTTGATAAACCTCTCAAATTTTTTGAAAGCTTTTTGTTGTAAATTCTTAAAAAAATGCTGGTATTCAAAAATAAAAATTACAAGAAATTTTTATAAAAAATCTTAGCTTCTAAAAAAGTTTATTTTAAATAAAATTATTTTAATTCTTTAAAAAAGATCTTAGAAAATCTTTTTTAAAATATTATTAACAATCTAAAATATTTTTTATTTTCCAAAAATTGTTAACAAAGTTAAAAAAATTGGCCCAAAAGAAGAAAATATTGGTAAAAGCTGTTTCATTCTTAAAAAGTTTTAAGAATATAAAGAAGAGCAAATACAAAAGATTAAAAAAAAAAATTATATTAATGAAATAAACTTTGTTATTTTTCTTTATAAAAAAAACTATCCTTGCAAAATCTAAGTTTTGAGATTATATTAAAGCTTTTAAGAAATATTTAAAGAGAGGCTTTAAAAGTTAACACATTTAAATATGATGTTTTGTGAAAAAAAATTTTAAAAAATATTTTTGTTAAAGCTTTTATATTTTGTAAAAGCTATTTAAGAAAGATGTTTAAAAAAGCTCTAAGCTTATTTATGAAATGTATGAAAACTATATAATATTCTTTATCGAAAGTTTTGTATAAAGATTTATGATTTAAATTTTTGTTGTTTAATTTAACCATTCACCCTTTTTTAAACAAAAGCTTTTATAAATTTTTTTTAAATTCTGTAAAAGCTTTTTAATTTAATTTTGTTAACAAAGTTTAAATAAAAGGCCTAAAAGCTACTTAATAAAAAAAGCTTTTCAAAAGATATTGATAATAGCTGATTTAAACAAATATTTTTTAATTTCGAAAAACAATGAAATTTTAAGTTTTCTTCCCCAATGAAAACCCGCGATTTAAATTCTTCATAATTTTTTATAATGTAAAAAAATTCTCATCAAATTTAATTAAATTAATTTAACAACATAAACTGTTATATTCAAAATAACCTCCTTCCTTTTGTAAAAAGTCTAATAAAAATTACAATCAAATTAGCTGTATACATTTGATGATGCTAATCATCAAGTTGTTGACGTTAATTATAACGATGATGAATAATTCTGATTATGATGTTGAATGAATTCTGTTAATGTTAAAAATTCTACTGTGTGTGTGTGCAGAATTTTAACACCTTCCAGCTATAAGAAGTAACATATACTAGTTCTATTATGACTTGTATTATGACTACATAGTATTATGATCGACATAAATAAACAACAACATCGCATCAATGTACCGCTAAGCTAATCAAAAAATCCCACTATAAAAATTAAATAATACTACTGTATTTTTGTTTACCCTACAGTTAGTGGTAGGGGGTATATATGAGATTGTCATTTCGTTTGGAACTTATCGAAATATGGAAAAATGTGAAGACCCTTCGAAAATTTTGGTACATTCTACATAACCTAAAAAAAAACTAAATGCTTTAATTCGGCTGCTTGTTGACATGTGTGATCAAAATTGGACACCGAAAGGTATTTAAACAAGTACAAACATATCTTTTACCTCAACAGTATTTTTTCCCCAAGAATTTTTCGCGGAATTTTTGTTTCAGCGGAAATTAAAAAAATTTTTTTTTCTCAAAATTAATTATTTTTAATAAGTTTTTTACCACAAATTTTCTTCGCGTAATTTTTTTCACCAAATTTTTTTTTTTTACTACGAAACATTTTTTTTCGCAGAATTTTTTTTTTTGAGCTAAAGTTTATTGCAATAATCTTATTTTACGAAAATGTAAAAACATCTCAAAAATGTTGGTATACTCTACATAACCTAAAAATACAAAATGCTTTAATTCGGCTGCTGGTTGACATAGATGAACAAAATTGTATACCGACAGGTATTTAAACAAGAACAAAAATATTTTTATTCCAAAAATATTTTTATAAAAAAAAATTTTCGCCGATTTTTTTTTTCACCAACATTTTTTTTCCGCGGAATTTTTTTTCATCTAAAGTTTATATCAACAATCTTTTTTACGAAAATCTTAAAGCACCTCGAGAATTTTGGAAAATTCTACATAAGCTAAAATACAAAGTGCTTTACGCACAAACAATTTTTTTTAGCCCAAAAACTTTTTCTCGGATTTATTTTCACCAACAATTTTTTTCCGCGGAATTTTTTTTTTTATTTTTTTTTTCTCAAAATTTATTTCTTTTACCAATTTATTTCGCGTAATTTTTTTGTACCAAAAATTGTAAATATTAGGCCACCTCAAAAGTGTTGGTACATTCTACAGAACCTAAAAAAAAAACAAGTAAGAGTGTTAAATTCAGCTGTGCCGAATCTTTTATACCATGCAATACGTTTAAAAATTAAAAAAAAAAACAGGGGCGTCTTTTTGGGAAGTGGGGGTTTGGAGTAGTCGATGGGGTGCACCTTTTCCCCCGCTTTACATTTTTACAAATTATTTGTTTATAATATTTACGCTTAAATAATACATTTTTATCGTTATTTTTAATTATTTTCTATAACCACGCCTCCAAAAGGGGGTGGCCTGAAAACAAATCTAGTTTTCTAATCCCATTGGTCCAAGTGCAGGTCAATGAATATAATATGACAACAAATTGTACATTTGTTGACCAAAAATTAAAAAAAATCTGGTAAAAAATTTAGTTTTTCAGGGGTTGTTTTAGTTTTTCAAGGGGAAACTATTTATTTTTTCTCAAAATTAGTTTTTTTTACCATTTTTATCGCGGAGCTTTTTTTGTGAAAACTTTTTTTTCCCGCGAAATTTTTTTTTCGGATTTTTTTTTTACTAACATTTTTTTCGCGGATATTTTTTGCGAAATTTTTTTTTCCGCGGAAACTTTTTTTTTAACAAATTTTTCTTAAATTTAATTCTATTTGGCATTTTTTTTACCAAAAACATTTATTTCGCGGAATTTTTTCAACAAATTTTTTTTCCCGCGGAAATTTTTTTCAATATTTTTTTTTTAGATTTTGGACGGTACCTATACATTCGGCAAGGCCAAATTTTACTTATTATACCCTACACCACACTGTGGTACAGGGTATAATGAGTTTGTGCTGATGTTTGTAACTACCCGAAATATTGGTCCTAGACCCACTTTTGAGTATGTCCGTCCGTCCGTCCGTCTGTCTGTCCATGTAAACGGTGTAAACACGATACAGGTCGCAATTTTTAATCAATTGACTTGAAATTTGAAACTTAAGCCTCTTTTGGCCCAACGACGAAGCCTATTGAAAAAAATCGGTCCATATTTAGACCTAGCCCCCATACAAAGGTCATCTTTAGTTTTGGCTCAAATGACTCTAACAACCGCATTTTCATAGGTATCTTTTCGAAATTTGGCAGGTAATCATGTTTCATCCACACAAATCACCATTCCGAATTTTAAAGAAATCGGACCAGTTCTTCTTGTAGCCCCCATACAAACCACCTTCCCGATTTTCATATAAATCTCTCAAATTTCATGAAAATAGAAAATATTTTATTAAAATTCTGTTTGTTTATGTTAAACGCGTACTTTAATAACCTTATCAAATCTGATTATCATCGGACCATTTTTGGACTTAGGTCCCATGTGAAAATTTCGCCCGATATTCAGTTGAAGCGGTTTATTGTCAACAAAAAGAAGCCTATTTCACTCAAATTTGATTTGAGAGTGTTTTTTACACTTATTAAAGATTTGACAAAATATAGATCTAATCAGTCGATGTTTGAACTTGGGCCCCATTTTCCAGGAAACTCTGGTGTAGGGTATTATATGGTCGGTCTTGACCGACTATAATTTTCCTACTTGTTTTAATTGTTTTAATTTTTTTATATTCTATACCGCTGATTCCTAAACTTTGATTCTCGCCCCATTAAATACATAAATTACAAATATTTAGTTTATTGTTGAAAACTTTTACTAAAAAATTTGCTTAAAATGTGATTTTAAAAAAAGTTTACTAAACCACTACACAGAAAAAATTTGAAACGAATTCAAATCAACAAAAACGTGAATTCAATAAATTTTTTTATTGAAATTTCTCCAATCAAAAAAATTGTTATACCAATCATCAAATTGTAGGTGATTAATTGAAAAATTTTTTAATCAAACATTTTTTTCGATTTTCGATCCAAAGATTGATCAATTTTTTATTTGTAGTCAATCAAAATAATGATTGATTTAACAAATGAATTGTAAGTTAATGACAAAATTATCAAAAATGCATCTTTTTTTGCTTCCAATATGCTGCCAACAATAAAAAAAAGTAAAAACCGATTATTTTGAATATTTTTGAACTAATCAATTCAGATGAATTAAAGTGAAAAAAAAATCTGGCATGTTGAAAATGTGCATGTTGAAAATGTGTGAAAATGTCTCAGAGTCTGAGACTTTTTCTATACGGAAAATTTCGATACGAAAAATGTGTCTCTGAATCTGACAGTTTTTTTATACAAAAAATGTCTCAGAATCTGTCTCACACCCAGAAAAGTTTTACAGTAACTATTTACGGTTATTAAAAAAGTTTTTAATTAAAGTTGTTTTAAACGTTTTATCGTTTGTTTTTTAAGGAAACTAAAATATTGACTGATTTATACAGTTGTTAAAAAAATAAACTACAACATTTATGGAAAAATATTTTTATCAGTTAAATTATTTGTGACTGATTAAACCGTATAATTTTACAGCAGTAGGGTTTTTGTAGTTTGTTTTTCAAAAAAAAATATATTTTTACTCCAAAAAATAAGAAATTGGAAACAGTTAAAATAACTGAAATATCATTTGTCCAGTCATTTATTAATGTTTAAAAATAGTTGAAAAAGTATTTTGTTTTAAATGAAACATAAGTAATCCGTTTTTTTTAATGAAAAACGATTGTTTTAAACGTTTTTTCAGTTGAATTTTCAAAATATTTTGTGGGCAGAATCTGAGACTTTGCATACGATAAGTGTCTCAAAATCTATATAAAAAAACAATTTCCATTAACAAGACAAACCGACATTTAAAATCCTACTGATGATAACACTAAATGGGGTGTTTGAAACCGGTATGGGAATACCAGAAATTTCAATAATTTTTAGAAATTCAATTTTTCGTTTGCATTTTTGCAACTTGAACTCTTACATCTAAGAATTTTTATTTTGCCAAAACTTCTACTTTAGACTTTGAAAATCTCAGAATCTGAAACTTTTTCTTTACGAAAAATATTTCATAATCTGAAAATTTTTTTGTAGGTAAAATTTCTATGAATTTGGAACTTTTGATACAGGACAAATTTCTCCTATAGAAAAAGACTCACATGGGAAGTCTCCCTAGTGTCACCCGCGGATATTTATGGAATTGGTTTTATTTTATAGATCAGAAAAAATAAAGGAACACGTGTTTTTTTTTAGCGGCCCAAGTTCATATTTAAGGGGTAAAAAGGAGGGGGAAGACAAGACCATTTTTCAGTTTTTTTCGTTTATCTCCTATATTATGTAAAGAAACCTAATCATGTTACATACCAAATGAAAGGTCTTTGGAAAACCTATCGACGTGTGATAACAACGGGTCCAAACATGCACAACTTTTCGCAATATTGAGTAAAATACCAAAATTTTAGGACATTTTTATTAATAAGTCGAAAAATATTAACTTCTTTGGCCCGTTGTTAGCACCACGAGAAAGGTATTTTTAATACCTTTAATCTGATACCACACATGCCTATATTAATTTTGTTTAAATAGGCGTAAATCGTAAAAAACTGAAAAAGGTCAATTTCCCCCCATACAAATCGACCCCCCTAAAAATGAGTTTGGGCCGCTAAAAAAATAAGTGTCGAATTAATTTTCGTTCTTAACAACATATCCAAATTTCATGAAGATCGTAGGGTGACACCAGGGAGACTTCCCTTGTCAGATTTATACGAAAAATCTGTTAGAGTCTGAAAATGTTTCTGTAAGAAAATGTGAAATTTTCTTTAAAAACTAATTAAATTAATAATTTGCTCCATTTTCGCATTTATTTTCATTTCGGGGACCCCTTAGGTTGAGGGCCCTGAGTACGTGCCCAGTGTGCCCTAATGGTTTAAACGGAACTGGGGACATGGTATAGTTTTTAACTTCAAAGTGGGGTATGGCGAAAAATAGGTTAAGAATCATGATGGAGGACTGTTCAAAGCAAACACACAAAATTTTTTTTTTTTCATGAACGATTTTCATAGTATTTATGAACAAATTCATACAATTTATTAACTTTTTCATAATATTTATAAACTTTTTCATAGTATTTATGAAAAATGTTAAAAATTCTTAAATTTCACATATTATGATTTATTCATAAATATTATGAAAAAGTTTATAAATATTATGAAAAAGTTAATAAATTGTATGAATTTGTTCATAAATACTATGAAAATCGTTCATGGAAAATTTTTTTTTTTGTCTGAAATAACAATTTTCAAATTAAAGTTTGTATGCAACGGGAGTCGTGAGTTCGATTCCCACCAGAGACCTTTGGTTTTCGCTACAACGAGTTGACGGTCATTGTTAACAGTTCTCGTTGTGGTTGAAATTATTTAAAAAATAATATTTTTTCCATTAAAAAAATTTGTTTTGCTTGTAAATTCATTTGGTATTAAAATGTTTTTGGTATTTTTGGAGGGTGTTAATGGATTCGGCCAAGTCGAGTTTATATTATTTATTTTTTTTTAACAAGTATGAATACCAATAGTTAACGTTTGCGTTTTATATTGTTTAAAATTTTTTTGCTGTTGTATATTTTTTTTTTTGCTTAGGAACTGACCTAGTCTTTTTAGGTTTTCATACATAATTTTATAAAAAAATTCTGATTTTTTGTTTTAGAACTTTTATTTAAAGACATCTAGAGATTAAGATATAATTTTATATCTAGAATTTCTTTGATAGAATATTTATTAATTTTTTTTATTATATTTTTCCCATGACATTATTATTAAAGAACAGTTGTGTTTTTATTTTTTTTTATATATAGAATAAAGAGACGAGTTCTTTTATTTATAACTCTTGTAAAGTAGAGGTTTTTTCAAGTTTTAGACTTAAGACTTAAGCTCTGGATTTCTTTTGTGTGTGTTTTTATTAAAGATTTTTAGATTTTATATGTTAATCTTTTAATAAAATATGTGATTTTTGTTTGTATTTTTCTTTTATAAAGTTGTATGCTAATAAATCTCTTGATTTTTTGTTTAGAAAAAAAAAAATTATTGAATTAAATAGTTTTATTGTTAATCATATTCTTTTTGGGTGTTGAAGTTTATAACGGTTAAATGGAAATCCAACACAGTTTTTTTTTTTTAATATTTGTTAATGCATTTTTTTATCTGTTTTATTTTCAAGTATTGAGGGCATGAAAATAAATTTTTCTTATAAAATAAACAATAGATTTTTCATAAATTATTTGTTGTAAGTTTTTTAGTAAAAAAGAAAAACAAAAGACTTAAGGCACAAACTTGTTATAAAAAATTGTTTTTGTGTATAATCTTGTTATATCAAAGTGTTGATTTTGTAGTAATTTTTCTTAGTTATTTTTCTTATTGTTGTTATTGAATTTGCATAAATTTTATTGGAAAATATTTTTTTTAAAGATTAACTGGGCAATATAAACAGTTATACAAAAAATAAACAATGATATTTTCTGGATTCACTCTGTAGACAGTCTTCTACTGTTATAGTCCTAACAAAAAAAAAATCTCTTATTACACTTACACAGACCAATTTTAAAGATCGCCTTAAAATCATAAAATTTCATTTTGTATTATTGATTTATTTATGCCCAGAAGTTATTGGGATTTTCTGCATATATCTGTCTTTTTTTTATAAACAAAAGACTTAAGCACCAAACTTTTTTTTTTCTAATAAATATTTAAAATACATTTTCTCGTATACATGTTTTTGTATATCATTTCAATTTCTAATTTTTTTATATATATTTTGTGGTCTCTTGGTTTGCATAAACTGCAGTATACAATTTTGCGCATTTTTTTTTGTTGCATTCTAAACCAATAACTTTCTTTATTTCCCATGATATTATCTAAGGCCTGTATTACTGCAGCAGCCGTAAATACCACATTGATCTTCAGCAACGTCATGAGCATGATTTTCTACTGGTATTAAAGTCATTGCATGGCAAAAAAGCCTACAAAAAAATTTTTAACAGGCTGGAGGAATTTTGAGAAAATAAGTCAGAATGTGCCAAATTTGGAAAAGGTAAAATTACTTTGAACCTGACAATTTGCCAGAAAATTTCCCAAAACGTAGCTGTCAATTTTTAAATTTCAAATAAGTTTTTATGACCCTTATTTCAGGAGAAAAGGGACCACCAAGTGCTCTATTTTACCCTTTTACCAATCGAAACTTTCTGAAAAGTACTTTTTTTATGAATTTTTTCAGGAGATACAAAAAGTACCAATGTACATTTTTTAACCTCTTTGCCCATTCGAAAATGGTACTTTTTCATGTAAATTACTTTGAACCTGAGAATTTGCCAGAAAATTTCCCAAAACGTAGCTGTCAATTTTTAAATTTCAAATAAGTTTTTATGGCCATTATTTCAGGAGAAAAAGTATCACCAAGTGCTCTATTTTACGCTCTTACCAATCAAAACTTTCTAAAAAGTACTTTTTTAAGAACTTTTTCAGGAGATACAAAAAGTACCAAAGTACATTTTTTAACCTCTTTGCCCATTCAAAAATGGTACTTTCTTATGTAAAATTACTTTGAACCTGAAAATTTGGCAGAAAATTTCCCAAAACATATCTGTCAATTTTTAAATTTCAAATAAGTATTTATGGCCATTATTTCAGGAGAAAAAGTACCACCAATTGCTATATTTTACTCTTTTACCTATCAAAACTTTCTAAAAAGTACTTTTTTCAGAATTATTTTAGGAGATACAATAAAAAACAAGGTACATTTTTTAACCTCTTTACCCATTAAAAAATGGTACTTTCCCATGTTTTTTTTTTCTTCTAAATGATCCTGCATTTCTAATTCCTAGAAAGATTAAACAGTCCGACAGCCATGAATAAGTCTGAAAGAAGAGACCAAATGAATTAAAACTACATTTACAGTTTTTCTTTTCGTGATCCTGTTTCCTTTTAAAATGACTTCAAATTTTTAGAGGACTAAATTTTATAAAATATTTTTGTAAATATTTGTACTTGTCCTAGGATAACACTGGGTACAGCAAATGAAAGAGGAGGATCTCCCCTAATTTTTATTTTTTTTTTTATTTTGCCATATAAGGATAAAAGGATGTGAATAACGTCATTTAAAAACTTTAAACTTAAATTTTGAATGATATTGAAGAATACATTTTTGAAGGATGTAACTTACCTCCTTTTTCCTGATATGTAAAAATATTAAAATAGGAAGATTAGGGGAGATCCCCCTCTTTCATGTGCCATCACTAGTGGTATCCTAGGACAAGTACAAATATTTCAAAAATATTTTATAAAATTTAATCCTCTAAAATTTTTAAGTCCTTTTAAAAGAAAACAGGATCACGAAAGGAAACACTATAAATGCAGTTTTACTACATTTACAAGGAAAGTCTCCCTAGTGTCACCTGGGGATCTTTATGAAATTGGTTTTATTTTGTAGATCAGAAAAAATAAAGGGACATGTATTTTTTTTAGCGGCCCAAATTCATATTTAGGTTGTAAAAAGGAGGGGGAAGGACAAGGTCATTTTTAGTTTTTTCGTTTATCTCCTATATTTTGCAAAGAAACCTAGTCATGTTACATACCAAATGAAAGATCTTTGGAAAACCTATCTAAGTGTGCTAAGAACGTGTCCAAACATGCACAACTTTTCGTCATATTGGGTAAAATACCAAAATTTGAGGACATTTTAATTAATAAGTCGAAAAATATTAACTTCTTTTGCCCCTTGTTAGCACCACGAGATAGGTATTTTTAATACCTTTAATCTGATACCACATATGCCTATATTAATTTTGTTAAATAGGCGTAAATTGTAAAAAGCTGAAAAAGGTAAATTTTCCCCCTTCAGATCGACCCCTCTAAAAATGAGTTTGGGCCGCTAAAAAAAAATACGTATCGAACTAATTTCTTAACAACATATTCAAATTTCATGAAGATCGAAGGGTGACACCAGGGAAACTTCCCTTAGTTAGTCTCTAGTTTTACACGTATGTTATCCAATTCGTGTTTAACGACTTTTTTTCATTTTTGTCGGACGGTGTAATTTCAGGAGATAGAAAAAGTACCAAAATACCTTCATAAAACATTAAAAAATACTAAACTACGTTATATTTTACCCTTGTTAACCTTTTAATTGGTAAAAAAGGTAAAAAAGTTATTTCTTCAAAATGTTTCTGCTAGAGGAATTTTTTAGGACCATTATTTCAGGAAATGTAAATAGTACCAAAGTACAATTTTTACCCCTTCCTCCCATCTTCCAAGCCTTTGAACCGAACTGTTTCCTTTTTGTTTTTTGATCGAAGATTATAAACTGTAATATACATAAAAAATGTCAAGCACATTATTTAAAAAATCGAAAAAGTACCAAAGTACAATTTTTCCCCTTTTACCTTTTAATTATGAGAAACTCCTTTTTTTCAGAATGTTTTGTATCGCTGAAAAAACCTATATTCCAAAAATTAAATTTTTATAGCCCTTACTATATGAGATCGAAAAAGTACCAAAGTACGCATTTACACCTCTTGCAACTAAAATTTTCTAAATTGTACTTTCTTTTAAAGAATCATTGCTCGTTAAAAAAGTACCAAATCACCGGAATTTACAAAAAATACTTTTTCAGAATACTTTTTCCGCTGAATAATTCTATATTTTAAGCATTTAAACCATTTTTTCAGGAGATATTAAAAGTACCAATGTTCAGTTGTTCACCCTTTTTACGACATTAAAACCGGAATTAACAAAAAAAAAAATGTTATGTTTCTAGGACAATTATTTTATTCTAATTACAAAGTACAAATTTTTACTCTTTTTACCCCATTAAAATCCGAACTAACGAAATGTACTTTTTTTAGATTTTTTTGGAGGACCATAAAATTCAAATTTCAAGTTTCAAGGACCATTATTTTAGGAAATGTTTACCGATTTCCCAATTAATGTTTTTAAGATTGTTTTTCCCCTTATACAATTATACGTTTGAATTTTTAAGGTTTTATGACCATTACATTTATGACCATTTTATGACCATTTTATGACCATTTTATGACCATTACATTTATGACCATTACATTTATGACCATTACAAGTTCCAAGAAACAATGTTTTACTCTTTTTATCCAACTAATTGAAATTAACAAAAGGTACTTTTCCAAATTTAAAATGTACAAAGGTACCAAAGTAGAATTTTTGTTACTCTTTTTTACCCCTTTTTAACCCCGGTAGAATCGGAATTTACAAAAAGTACTTTTTTCAGAATGCTTTTTCTGTTGAATGATTCTCTACTTCAAATTTCAAGCTTTTAAACCATTTATTCAGAAGATATAAAAAGTACCAACGTACAATTTTTCACCCTTTTTACCCCACTAAAATCATAAGTAACAAAATATTTTTTTTTTAGATTTTGTTTCCGCTTGAGGATTTTTTTTTGGCGATCGAAATCCGTATTAAAAAAATTTACTTTTTTAAGGAGATATGAAAAGTACCATAGCACAATTTTTTACCCTTTCCCCACTAAAATGGGAATTAACAAAAGATACTTTTTCAGAATTTTTTCCTCTAGAGGATCAAACATTTCTATTTTTAAGTTTTTATGACCATTACTTCAGGATGTAGAAACAGTACCGAAGCATTATGTTTTACTCTTTTTAGTCCACTAAAATCAGAATTAACAAAAGGTACTTTATTTGAAATTTGTAAGCACCATTATTTCTGTAGATAAGTGCCAAAATACAATTTTTTTAATATTTTTACCCCACTAAAAACAAAAGGTACTTTTTAAGATTTTGTTTGCGCTTGGGGAAAATAATTTTTTAGGATATCGAAAAAGTACCAAATTATAATTTTTACCCTTTTTGGTCCCTTCGACTATTTGTAAAATATTTTTTTCCTCCAGAGGATACTAAATTCAATAATTCCTGAACCATTTAAGTAGAAAATATAAAAAGTACCAAAGTTCTCTTTTTAACGCCATTTGACTTAAAAACTGATCAAAAAGCAACTTTTGCTAAATATGCTATTCCAAATTTCTAGTTTCTTGAATTTTTTGTTTTTTCCTATTAAAATCAAAATTTTCAAAAAGTACTTTTCAGTATATTTTTATTTTTGCTAGACGATTTTACCTTTAAAATTGTAAGTTTCTAGAAACCCTTTTCAGGAGATGGAAAAAGTAATTTTTGTTTTTCTTGAAACCATTATAAGGAAAAATAGAAAAAGTACCAAATTACAAATTTTCAATTAATTGTTTTTAGGACAATTTTTTGAGGAGATATAAAAGTACCAAAGTACAATTTTGTACATTTTGTACCCAAATTAAATAGAAATTTCTAAAAGGCACTTAAATTAGTAAGTTTTTTCTACTTGAGGATCCTACATTTGAAACGTCTCGATTCTAGATAAAAATAAGTACCAAACTTAACTTTGTGACCCTTTTTGTTTTGAATTAAAAATGGATTTTACCATCTAAGAATCAGAACTTCTTAAAAGTCTTTTTATATAATTTTTGGTAACGCAAGAGAATCAAAAGTTCCAGATATCAGGTTTTTATGACTATTGCTTCTATAGATAAAAAAGTACCAAAGTATATTTTTATCCTATTTTAATCAAAACCTTCTAAAAAGTACTTTTCGCTAAATGACCCTACATTACAAATTTCAAGTTTCTAAAACCATTTTTTCAGGAGATGTAAAAAGTACCAAAGTACAATTTTTTACACTTTTTACCCCAAAAAAAATTAGAAAATAACATAAGGTACTTTTTCTGAATGAAAAGAAACCAAAGTACATTTATTTACCCTTTTTGACAATCCTACACTCAAAAAAAAAAAAAAACTGTAATGTTAGCAAAAAAAGCTTGTAAACCTACAAGAAATTTTGCTGATTTTGAACCCACAATTTTTTTGGTAAAGTTAGCAAAAATGTTTTCCAAAAGTTAGTTAACTGAAATTTTTTTATATGGTTTTGAATTGAGAAAAGTGTGAAAGAAAAATTTTAATTTTTCTAAAAATTTAGACATCCTGGTTTGTTTCTTACTAGTTTCATATTATCCAGTTATAATAATCTTCAGAAAAACTTTTAATGTCAAATTTATTTAGTTAATAGTCAATAAAACTCTATATGTGAAAATTATTTACAGATCGCAGCCGACAAGAATTGAACTCATCATCATCTGTAATACTTTGCTATTAACTGCTTTTATTTCAAATTAGTTTTTTTTATTTCAACTTAGTTCATACACATTTGAGGACCCCATTGGGTTCGGACCCGATAGGTCCAGACCCCGATGGACCTAGACCTAGTTGGGTTCCTTAAAAATCGTCATAGTTTTTGATCCAAAATTTGTGTCCGTTTCGCTCTATCATGCTTAGTTTTTGAGATACGTGATTTTAGGGGACCATCGGGGTTTTGAGAATTACAAAACTCGATAACTTCAAGAACATTACTCGGAGAGCTTTTGATTATTTCGCGGTATTGTTTTGGACTTTTTGTTGTGTCGGCAATATTTACCGAGATATGAGCATCTTTAAATTTTCGGGAATGCTAACTGTTTTGGATCCAAAGTTAGGACCCATTAGGGTCCACACATGTGAAGAGGACCGGAGATACTATAGAGAGCCCGAGAACCAAAAATGGCCTCCATTTTGCTCTATCTGGCTTAGCTTCCGAGATAGCGCCATTTTAAATTTTCTGAAAATAAAAAAAAATTACCATTTATTTTTGCTAATATTAGCAAAAAAGCTTGTAAAAATGTAATCAACTCAATTTTAAATTTAGCAAAAAAAATAGTTCAAATTTTGTTTAAAATTGCTAATGCGCTAAATGAAGTTTACAAGATATTTTTGCTAACATGCTAATCTCAACTAAAAATTTGCTAAAAGTTAGCTAACCAGCTTTAGCAAAAAAAAAAATTGTAAATCTACTAATGTATTATTTTGAGTGTAGAATCGTAATTTTTAAAAAATACTTTTTAAGAATGTTTTTTTTTTTTTGCTTTTTGTAAGGTTCTAAAACCATCATTTCAGGAGATAGAAAAGTACAATTACTTTATTTGCCCTTTTAACCCATTAAAACCGGGATTTTCAAAAGTTACGTTTTCAGAATGTTTTTTTGCGCTAGAATAAGTACTAAACTACTTTTTTGTCCCTTTTACCCCCTTTAGAATCAGAATGAATAAAATGTACCTTTTCAAAATGTTTGTTTTCTACATTCGAAATTTCAAGGACCGTTTTTTCAGGAGATAGAAAGAGTACAAAATTACAGTTTTTGTCCTTTTTGTTCTCCTTAGATACTTTTTCAGAATGTTTATTTCCGCTACATTTAAAATTTTGAGTTTCTTGAACCATAACTTTTTTAGGAGATAAACAAAAAAAGTACCAAAGTACTCTTTTAACCCATATTTTAGGAATTTTAACAAACAAATGGTTGTTTTTCATAATGTTTTTATTTTTCAGCTAGAGAATCCTATTTTTGAAATTTCAGGTTTCGGAACCACTACTTTAGGAGATAAAAAAAGTACCAAAGTACAGTTTCGAACTCTTTTTATCTCATTAAAATTACAGTTTTTAAAAAGGTACCTTTTCAGAGTGTTTAGGATCCTACATTTTAAATTTGAAGTTTCATTAAAACCGGGATTTTCAAAATTAACTTTTTATACCCTCCACTTAGTGATATAGGGTATATATAAGTTTGTCATTCCGTTTGTAACTCATCGAAATATCGGTCTGGGACCCAATACGATCACGACCAAAATACTTAACGGATATGACTGAAACTTAACATACTTATTGGAAGTTCTCCTGAAAAGTTTGGTATTGCATTTGAGCGTTCAAAAGTTATGAACGAAAATGTAAGGACACCTCAAAAATTTTAGTATATTCAACATAACCTAAAAATACGAAATGCTTTAATTTGGCTCCTGGTTGACATATATGAATATAATTGAACACCAAATGGTGTTTAAACAAGTACGAACATATTTTTAGAAAAAAAAAAAAATCGCAAATTTTTTTTTTCCAAAAATTTTTTTTCCGTTGAAATTTTTTTTCAAAATTTTTTTCAAAATAATTTCCCTTTAGAAAAAGTTTTTGCAATAACCTTTTTGAAATTGTGGAGGGTATCACTACATTCGGCAAGGATGAATTTAACTTTTTTACTTGTTTAGAATGTTTTTTTCCGCTAGAGGATAAGTAACTACTTTTTTTTGCCCCTTTTAGCGCCTTTAGAATCAGGATTAATAAAAGGTACCTTTTCAAAATGTTAGTTTTCTACATTCGAAATTTCAAGTTTTTAGGATCATTTTTTCAGGAGACAGAAAAATTACAAAATTGCAGTTTATGTCCTTTTTGTTCTCCTTGAGTTTCTTGAACCATAACATTTTTAGGAGATAAACGAAAAAGTACCAAAATACTCTTTTAACCCATATAAGGAATTTTAATAAACCAAAGGTTGTTTTTCATAATGTTTTTATTTTTTCAGCTAGAGAATCCCATTTTTGAAATTTCATGTTTCGGAACCACTACTTTAGGAGATAAAAAAAAGTACCAAAGTACAATTTCGAAATCTTGTTACTCCATAAAAATCAGAGTTTTTAAAAAGGTACCTTTTCAGAGTGTTTAGGATCCTACATTTGAAATTTGAAGTTTCTAGAGTCATTATTTCAGGAGATATAAAAAAGTACCAAATTACTTTTTTACACCTTTTATGCCACTTAGAATCTGAATTTCCATAAAGTACTTTTTTCAGAATGTTTTTGCAACAGAGATTCCAAAATTTTATATTTCTAGGAAAAGTACTATGTCCAGTGGAAATTTTAAGTTTCCAGAGTCATTATTTCAGGAGATATAAAAAGTACAAAATTACTTTTTTTACCCTTTTTACCCCACTTAGAATCGGAATTTCCAAAAAATACTTTTTCCAAAATATTTTTTCCACCAGAGGTTCCTAAATTTTACATTTCTAGGAAAACTACTATGTCCGGTGGACATTTATCACAGAACACCTTATCTACCATAACTTAACAAACAAATCAATCATGTGTGACTTAGAGTTTCAAAAAAAAAAGCATCAACACAATCTTAAAGACAGATAGACATTTTTAAAGCAAATCTTAGTTGTATTGTTGTGTAGTGATGAAAAAAACAAATACCATTGCATATTAACTGTATAGAAGCAGCAGCAGAAAAAAATCTACAAAAAAATTTGATGTTAGTCAGTTTCTTTATAATGTGAACAAAATTTTTTTTATACATATTTTCCACAAAAAATAAACATTTTCAATTTTTTTTTCTAAATATAATTTAGCTAAAAGCTATGAAAAAAAAAACTCTAAAAGACATGTACCAAAGAAATTGTAGTAAGTACTAAACAAAAAAAAAGTACGTGTATGTGTCTTAAGTCTTTTGTTTTGTGTTCAAAAACACATTAGCTTAAGCCAGAATTATATGGCCATAATAATACTAAAAAAAGCCACCAACTAAGCAAAGACTTTTTGTTGATGTTGTTTTTGTTTTTGTGGCTAGAGTAGTCTTCCACAAGATCTGACAAAAAAACAGCATTTGTTAAGAAAGAAGAAAGTTTTTCCTGTTGTTATGGGGTTTTGACAATTTTCCATAGATTTTTTTTCACAATTTTTCTATTTTTTTTTTTTATTTTAGTTTTTTTTGCTATTGTTTTGTTGTAGTATAAGATACTGCCAGTAAAACTGCTATCTAACGGCATCAGTTACACTAAATAACTGTTCTCACTTTCTTAAACATGAAATTTGAGGTTTTTCTTTTAAAAAAACCTGGTGTTTTTCTTTTGCTGTATATACTTTTTTTTATATTTTTTGGATTTTTTTTATCATTACAATTCTTTTGGTTAGTGTTTTTTTTTTTTTTGTAAGATGTTTAGGCCTTATATCCGGTGCGGTAGTTGTCTTTTAGCAAAAACAACAAAATTTTATTTTAAAACTTTTATCTTGTTAACCATATAAATTAGACCGGATTTGTTTGAAATTGATTTAATGTATCAAAAGTTTATTTTAGCCAAAAAACTTTCATCAAACTATTCAACATTATGGTTGATGATTACTGTAATTGATATAAATTTTGAAATTACAGGTATATAAAAAAAATTGTTTTGAAATATGCCTAAAAAATTTTATTAAAAGAAAATTGCTTAAATTTAAAATTAAAAATGCATCATAAGTTCAAGGAATGTAAATGAAAGGGGACAAAAGTAAAAAAAATAGAAAAAGAGCCAGATAAAAAATTTGAAAATAAACAAATAAAAATTCTTATTTCGACTTGTCCAATTTTATTTAAATTTGTATCATTTCTACCCTTTTAAAAATTAGATTTTCAAAAGGCACTTTTTTAGAATCGTTTTTCCGCCAGAGGATCCCACGTTATTAATTTCAAGTTTTTTGATACATTAGTTTAGGAGTTACAAAAAGTACCAAAGTACAATTTTTTACCCTTTTTGACCCCTGAGAATCTGAATGTCCAAAACATCCTTTTTTCTGAATGTTTTTTCTGCTAAAAGATCCTTCATTTCAAATGGAAGTTTATTTTTAGAAGATCGAAAAAATACCAAAGTAGACTTTTCTACCCCTCTCTTTTTCAAAATGATTTTTCCACTAGAAGATCCCACATTTTTTATTTAAACATTATTTGAGAAGATAGAAACATTATTTGAAAAAATCGAAAGATTATTTCAGACGATAGAAAAAGTACCAAAGTACAATTTTTTACTTTTTTTGCCGCTTGGAATCAGAATTTTCAAAAAAGTACTTTTTTCTAAACCATTATTAAAATTTCCTAAAAGTGCTTTTTCTAATTTTTCTTTTACTAAAAGATTATATATTTAAAATTTTAACATTATTTAAGGAGATAAAGACATTATTTCAGTAGATAGAAAAAGTACCGAACTAAAGTTCTTTATTATTTTTACCCCCTTGAAATAGAAATTTTCAAAAAAGACTTTGCAGAATCAATATTTTTCGAAATTCAACATATTTTCAGGAGATAGAAACATTTTATCAGGAGATAGAAAAGGAACCAAAGTACATTTTTAACTATTTTAGTCACATTTGAATCGGAATTTTCAAAAAGTACCATTTCTTTTCGATAAAAGAAAAACTACTAAAGTACAGTTTCTTTCTATCCTCTTAGAATCGAAATTTCCTATAAAACTACCAAAGTGCACTTTTTTACCCGCATATAATCGAATTTTTCTAAAGTGCATTTTTTTAAAAATGATTTTCCGCTATAAGATACTGCATTTCAAAATTTTAGATTTTTTCAGGAGATAGAAAAAAAGTTAATGTTTTAACTATTTTAGACACCTTGAAATCGGAATTTTTAAAAAAGTACCATTTTTTTCGAAGAACGAAAAACTACAGTACAGTTTCTACCACCTTAGAATCGGAATTCCTTAAAATTACTTCTTCCAAATGATTTTTGTCGCTAGAAGATCTTGCATTTCAAAATTCAACCCTATTTGAGGAGAGATATAAAAAGTACTGAAGTACAATTTTTTTACTATTTTTACCACCTTGGAATCGGAATTTTCAAAAAAGTACTTTTTTTAGAACCATTATTTTGGAAGATCGAAAAACTACCAAAGTACAGTTTTGTACACTCTTAGAATGGAAACTTCCTAAAAAAACTTTTTTCGAAATTATTTTTTCGTTAGAAGATCCTACATTTCAAATATCAGCATTATTTGAAGAGATATACACATAATTTCGGAAGATAAAAAAAGTACCGAAGTACAATTTTTTTACTATTTTTGCCACTTTGGAATTGGAATTTTCAAAAAAGTACTTTTTTTACACCATTTTTTATAAGAGCAAAAAACTACCAAAGTACAATTTTTTACCCCTTTAGAATCGGAATTTCTTAAAAGTACTTTTTCGAAATGATTTTTCCGCTAGACGATCCTGTTTCTAATTTCAACATTATTTCAGGAGAAAGAAACATTATTTCAGGAGATAGAAAAAGTACCAAAGTATATTTGTTAACTAGTTTTGCTATTTTTTTTCGGAATTTCCAAAAAAGTACTTTTTTCAGAACGATTATTTTTAGATGATCGAAAGAATACCAAATGTAACATTTCAATTACAGCTTTATTTGAGGAGATAGAAACATAGATAGAAAAAGTACCAAAGTAATTTTTTTAAATGTTTTTGCCCTGCTGGTATCGGAATTACCAAAAAAGTACTTTTTTCAAAACCATTATTTGAAGAAAATCAAAAAAATACCAAAGTACCATTTTCTACCCCTTATTTTTAGAATCTTAATTTTTTTTTGTCCCCTTGGAATCGAAAAAAAAGTACCAAAGCACAATTTTTTACACCCTTGGAATCGGAATTTTCAAACAACTACTTTTTGCAAAACCAATATTTTTAGAAAATCAAAAAACTACCAAAAATTCTTAAAGTAATTTTTCCAAATGCTTTTTCCGCAAGAAGATACATTTCAAATATAAGCATTATTTGAGGAGATAGAAACTTTATTTTAGGAGATAGAAAAAGTACCAAAGTACATTTTTTACTATTTTTGTCACCTTAAAATCAGATTTTCAAAAAAGTACTCTTTAAAGAACCATTAGCGGTTTTCACCCTTGATAGAAAACATTTGAGGAAATTTCCTTCAAGAAAATTTTCTACCGATTTTTTCCACTAAAGAGTGAACAACTATTTAAAAAAGTTTTCTCACACTAACATTTTCTATAACCTCAAATTATTTTACATAATTAAAACCACGAAATAAAAATAAACAACGCGATTTTTAGTAAAAATATAATTAATCAGTTAAGTTTCATTTTAAATTTCGTATAAAAAGTCTGAAAATATCACAAAATAATTAAATGCCTCTCTAATCAGCTGTTTTGTTGGTCTAGAAACTTTTATTTTTTTCTATACTTCAACTTACTCAAGCATCAAGTCGAAGAAATTTTCTATGTAGAAAAGAAGAAACCAAGAAAATGAGAAAAACGAGCCGCCATGTATTTTGTTGTTGTATCTGTCAAACATTTTCTTGTTTTCTTCGATTCTCCGATTCTTTTCTTGTTTTCTATCAAGGGTGAGAACCGCTATTGTTTTTAGAAGATCGAAAAAATACCAAAGTACCATTTTCTACCCCCCTAGAATTGCAATTTCCTTAAATTGTTTTTCTCACAATGATTTTTCCGCTAAAGGGTTTCTAAATTTAAATTTTAATATTATTTGAGGATATAGAAATATTGTTTCAGGAGAAAGAAAAAGGTACCGAAGTACAATTTCTTACTATTTTTTCCGCTTGGAATCGAAATTTTCAAAAAAGTACTTTTCTCAGAATTATTATTTTTAGAAGATCGAAAAACTACTAAAGTACACGTTTTTTCCCCCATAGAATCGAAATTTCCAAAAAGTACTTTTTTTCAGAATGATTTTTCCAAAGTACAATTTTCTACCAATTTAGAGTCGGAATTTCTTAAAAGTACTTTTTTCAAAATAATTTTTCCGCTCGAAGATTCTGTTATAAATTTCAACATTATTTCAGGTGATAGAAACATTATTTTAGGAAATAGAAAAAGTACCAAAACGCAATTTTTTACTATTTTTGGCTCTTTACAATCGGAATTTTCAAAAAAGTAGTTTTTCCAGAACCAATATTTTTAGAAAAATTAGTATGAGAATGATTTTTCCGCTACAATATCCAACATTTCAAATTTCAGCTTTATTTGAGGAGATAAAAAAAGTACCAAAGTAATTATTTTTACTACTTATGTCACTTTAAAATCGGAATTTTCAAAAAAGTACTTTTTTAAGAACCATTGTTTTTAGAATATCGACAAAATAACAAAGTACCACTTTCTACCACCTAAGAATCGGAATTTCGTAAAATTACTTTTCTCAGAATGACTTTTCTGGTAGGAGGTCTTTAAGATTAAGAAACATTACCTCAGGAAATAAAAAAAAGTATCAAAGCACAATTTTTTACTGTTTTTGTACCTTTGGAATCGGAATTTCAAAAAAGGTACATTTATCAGAATATTTTTTCTGTTAGTGCATCCAAAATTTTAAATTTTAAGTTTCTTAAATTACTTCCGGAGTTAGGAATAGTACCAAAGTACACTTTTTTCCTTTCGAGGATAATAAATTTCAAGTTTCAAGTCTCTAGGAACATTATTTCAGGAAAGTCTAATTTTTTTATATTTTTGGGAATATTCAAAAATTAATTTTTTTATATTCCAAAAAGTACTTTTTCACACTTTATTTCCGTTGATAAAAAGTGTAACAGCATTCAAAATATAAAGTTTGTAGGAACATTATTTCAGGAAATATAAAAAATACTAAAGTACACTTTTTGAGTTTTTATGCCCCCTTGGAATCTGAATTTCCAAAAAGTACCATTTCACAAATTTGTTCCCCGTTTTATTGTTATAGGTATAAGAAAAGGTACCAAAATATTTTTTTTCTCTCAAAGATCCTAAATTACCAATTTCAATTTCTAGAAAAATTATTTAAGGAGTTAGAAAAAGTACCAAGTCCAATTTTTTGTCATTTTTAGACACTAAGAATCGGAATTTAAAAAAAAAATATTTTTTTTATATTTGCAAAAAGTACTTTTTATATCAGTAGGTAAAAAGTGTACCAACACTCCAAATATTAACTTTGTAGGAACATTATTTCAGGAGATAGAAAAATCACTAAGGTACACTTTTTTACTTTTTATGAAATCGGAATATTCAAAAAGTACCAAAGTTAAATTTTTTACCATATTTACGCCATTAAAATTTCAAAATATACATTGCATCTTCTTTTTTGCCCCCTTAGAATCGGAATTTTCAAAAGAGGTTTTTCAGAATGTTGATGTACATTTAAAAAATTTAGTTTCTATAAAACTATTTTCAGAGATAAAGGTACCAAAGTACAATTGTTTGCCCTTTTTACCTTCTTAGAATCGGAGTTTCCAAAAAAGGAAATATGAAAAGTTCACTTTTTTACCCCCAAAAAGGTTAATTTTTCATAATGTTTTTTCCGTTAGAAGGTCCTAAACTTTAAATTTAAAGATTCTATGACTATTATTTCAAAAGAAAGAAAAGGAACCAAAGTGCAGTATGTTACTCCTTTCTATTCCCTAAAATTTGGAGTTTCCATGCGTTTTTCCTCTGGAAGATTTTCTAGGACCATTATCTCAGAAAATAAAAAAGTACCAATACACACTGTTTTCCCCAAATTTGCACCCTAGAATAGGAATTTCCAAAAAGTACATTTTTTTAGAAAGCTTTTCCGCTACACTAAAAAAATTATGTTAGTAAAATCAACTGAAAAAGTCAGTTAAAATAACTACTTTGTAAGTTGTTTTGGGGTCAACTACTTTTTCAGTTAAATCAATTAACAATGTTAGTTATTTTAACTGATAAAAAACAACTGACTTATGTAGTAAAAACTACTTACATTTGTAGTCAAAACAACTAAAATGTAGTAAAAATAAAAAAATCAATATAATTTTTTTTTCAAAAAATTTTTCAGAAAAAAAATTGAAGATTAAAGTTTTTCTAAGTTTTTTTTTTTTTAAGTTATGAAAAATAAAAAAAAGTAAAATTTATTTCTATTTTTTGGAAAAAACTTTGAAAATTTTTCAGAGATAAAAAAATAAAATTAACTACTTTAAATAACTGTTACTACATTACAGTACTTTTTTGTTAGTTGTTCAAAAAACGACTTAAAATAACTAGCAGAAATAGTTGTTTGATATTTTTCATACAAAATCAACGGACTTTGTAGTTGAAAACAACAAACAACTGTAAAATATACAAACTACTAACATGTAGTAACTTACATAATTTTCTGAGTGTAGAGGTTCCTACATTAAAAACTGTAAGTTTCTAAAACCATAATAAACAGAAAAAGTTCCAAAGTATATTTTTTACCCGTTGTGCCCCTTTAGATTAGGATTTTCCAAAAAAGCATTTTTTTAAAATATTTTTTCCGCTAGAGAATCCTATATTTTAAATTGAAAGTTACTAAGAACCTTATTTTAAAAGTAAAAATAAGTACCACAGTGAAATTTGTTGCCAGTTTTATCACATTTAAATTGAGATTTCCAATAGTTTAATATTTTCTTCGTTTTGCCCTCTAAGAATCGGAACTTCAAAAAAGTACATTTTCAGAATGTTTTTTCCTACGTTTCAAAATTGAAGTTTCTAGAAACAATATTAAATCGGATTATCTAAAAAGTACCTTTTACAAATGTTGTCCTATGGATAAACTGTCATTCCAAATTTCTTTAAAAATGTTTTTTTCCGCTGGAGGATCCTACATTACTAAATTCTAGTTTCTAGAACTATTATTGTATCCTTTTAATTCTCTTTTATTCAGATTTCTAAAAAGTACCTACTATTTCAAAATGTTTTCCCTATGATTGTACCATTATTTCAGTAAATGGAAAAAGTACCAATATATGCCATACAAAATCGGATTTTTAAACAGGTATTTTTTAGAATGTTTTTTTTCCGCTGGTGGACTCTACATTTTCAAATTCAAGTTTCTAGAAACAATATTTCAGGAGATTAAAAAAGTACCAAAGTACACTTTTTACCCTTTTTGCACTTTTTAAACCAGATGTTCTAATAATTATTGTATTTAAAACAATTTTTTCATCCGGATGATCATTTATTCCAAATTTTAAGTTTTCAAAATTATTATTTCAGTAGAAAGAAAAAGTACCGAAGTCAATGATTTTACCCCTTTTAATCTGCAAAACTCCGCAGGGTATTTGTAACAAAACACATTTGAAAAGAACTTCCAAGAAAACTTTTTAATTTTTTAATCTTCATATTTATAAATCTCATGGCTATTCTAATTAAACTAAATTTCTCTAAATGCCTTTTAGGGCCTAACTTCATTTAAATTGTGTCATTAACTTAAAAAATTTTTTATGATGATTTCATTTCCTAATCAAACTAAAATAATTTAATTTATATAAATTTGCTAATTTCTTAAAAGATTTCTTAAAGAACCAAAAATCTTCACTTTCTATTGATGATGATGCATTTGAAAAAAAAAAAACTTTTCTATTTTATTAATATTTATCAAACCATAAATAGCATTTTTTAGCCAAACAAAGAACCGACCGATATTTTATGGTTTAAACTTCCTTAAGCTGGGTCTATAAATTTGCTTTCATTTTAATTTCCATATGTAAACATGTGGGATTTAGCTGGTTAAACAATAAAAACTAATAAATTTTAAATTCAAAAAAAAAAAAAAAAAAATAACCACTTTTATTTTCACAAAATCAGAAAAAGTGTTTCTTTTTATGCTTCTATGATCATATAAATGATATGAGGTCATTATTTATTTTGTTTTGGATTATTTTTTTTTTTAATTTTAATATTTTAATTTTGTTTATTTTTTTTTTTTTGTTTGGCCATTTAAATAAATTGACCTACTAAAATACTTTATTTTCGCTAATACATGCTAAAAACTCAAACAAATACCTACAAATTAAAATCAAACAATGAATTAGTTTTTAAGATGTTAGAACTTTATATATAGATAATCATTTTAGAAACAAACTATATGAAATTATTAGGTTGGCACTGATGTTTTAACTACGAATTCTAGAGAAAGGCCTACTACACTGAGATGAAATTAATTTGAATACCTTAAGGCGTTAGATTTCTTTCCAAGACCGAACCTCTGTCCATCTGTGCATATAGACTTAGCACTTTATGTCATCAATAGACTTAGCACTTTTTGTTGGCAATACTTTTCAACGAATAAGATTGAGATATCAGGAAAGTTTTTTTTTCTGTATATGATGCAATATTAATTTTTCGATCTTACTGCATCAAAAACTGTTGTGTTTGAAAGGACTTAGCGCATTTTCGCATTTACTGTTTTTAGAATGGTCGCGCTGCGGATTTTGTAATCCTTTTTGTAATCAATTTTTTGTAATCCTACAGTCGTAACACTACTTTTGGATTCCGTCCGACTGTCTGTTTTATCAAGCTACAGATAGCTTTATGAATTTTAAATGGACTTAGCACATTTTCTTAAAAAAAATAGACTTAGCACTTTTATCAATACTTAACAACGTATTAAACAGAGATATCTAAAAAGGTTTTTTTCTGCAAATTATGCAACAATACTATTTTTATCTTAATGCATCAAAAACTGTTTTTTTCAAGGACTTAGCACCTTTTCACATTAACTAGTTATAGGGTAATTTTTGAAATCTCTATGATTTGTTAATAAAATTTATTGTTTTAGCTTTCTAAGGTAGAGCTGATAGATATATCTGAGCCTTAAGAAGTCTTTTAAAGCCCGTCGGTCCGTCTGTCGGTTGTAACCCACCTAGCGAATTTTATTAAACAAGTTAGACTTAGCACTTTTTGACAGCAATACTCAACAACGAATAAAACCGAGATATTTCGAAATTTTTGTTTTCTGTTAATGATGCAATATTATTTTTTCGATCCTAATGCATCAAAAATTCATACTTTTAAGGACTTAGCACCTTTTCACAATAACTGATTTTATGGTAATCGTGCTGCGGATTTTTAAACAAAACTTTTTGGGAGCCTAAGGTCGTAACATCACTTTTTAAGTCCTTACGTCTGTCTGCCGGTTTTAACCAACTATCTGTAAACAGTTTATGAACTTGAACAGGACTTAGCACATTTTCTTTAACAAATAAGACTTAGCACTTTTATCATCAATACGAAACAAAGAATAAAACAGAGATATCTAGAAAGTTTTTTTTTGTAAATGAAGCAATATTAGTTTTTGTGTCTTACTGCATAACGTTTTTTTAAGGACTTAGCGCCTTTTCACATTAATAAATTATAGAGTGCTTTTTTGGAATTTCTATGATTTACTAATAAAATTTGTGGTTTTGGGGCTCCTATAGTAGAGCCGCTAGAGATATCTGAGCTTTAAAATGTCTTTTAAAGCCCGTTGTCTGTATGACTTAGCGCAGTTTTATAAACAAGTTAAACTTAGCACTTTATGTCATAAATAATCAACAACGAATAAAACCCAGATATCAGGAAAGTTTTTTTTCTGTAAATGTTGCAATATTACCTTTTCGATCTTACTGCATCAAAAATTCATATTTTTAAGAACTTAGCACCTTTTTACATTAACTGATTTTAGGGTGGTCGTGCTGCGGATTTTTAAACAAAACTTTTTGAGAGCCTAAAGTCGCAGCACCACTTTCTAAGACCTTACGTCTGTCTGCCTGTTTTAACCAACTATCTGTAAACAGTTTATGAACTTTAACAGGACTTAGCACATTTTCTTAAACAAATTAGACTTCCCGAGTAAAAATTTTCTGGTCTAATCATATATAATTTGATACAATCTTATATGAGTTAATATGCTTCCGTATTAATTTATATAAAATTGTATCTATCACTTTGATACGGTTTATCCACTTTATATGGTTAGATATTGCTCCATATATGATTAGATTCGTATTTTGGTTTTGCTCATCAAATTATATAAAAATTGATATTATAAGATCAAATTGATCTAATTAGATTTGACAAAATTCAGGATCAAATTGTATCAATTTTTATATTTTTTGATCTAAAGTAATACAATTAAATATTATTTGATACAACCATTTTACGGATCAAATTAGATCTATTCAGTAAAATTAGCATAATATTTTTACTAGGGTTAGCACTTTTTGTCATCAATACTCAACAACGAATTAAACAGAGATATCTGAAAAAGTTTTTTTCTGCAAATGATGCTATGTTACTTTTTGTATCTTACTGCATCAAAAACTGTTTTTTTCTTTTCAAGGACTTAGCGCCTTTTCACATTAACAAATTATAGGGTGCATTTTGGAATCTGTATGATTTATTAATTAAATTTATTGTAGAGCCGCTAGTAATATATGAGCTTTAAGATGTCTTTTAAAGCCCGTTTGTCTGTCTGTTTTAACCAACCATCTGTGAACATTTTATGAATTTTAACTGGACTTAGCGCATTTTCATAATTAAGTTAGACTTAGCCCTTTTTGTCATCTAATACGAATAAAACTGATTGTGAGATATCTGGAAAGGTTTTTTTCTGTAAATGATGCAACATTAATTTTTTTGATCTTTCTGTATCAAAAATTCATAATTTCGAGGACTTAGCACCCTTTCACATTAACTAATTTTATGATGGTGGTGCTGTAGATTTTTAAACAAAAGTTTTTGGAAGCCTATAGTCATAACACTACTTTTTAATTCCATTCCTCTGTCTGTTTTAACCAACTATCTGTAAACACTTTATGAATTTTAACTGGACTTAGCACATTTTCTTAAACAAATTAGACTTAGCACTTTTTGTCATCAATACTCAACAACGAATTTAACAGAGATATCTGAAAAGTTTTTTTTTTCCTGCAAATGATGCAATTTTTTTTGCGTCTTACTGCATCAAAAACTGTTATTTCTTTTCAAGGACTTAGCACCTTTTCACATTAACTAGTTTTAGGGTAATTTTTATAATCTCTATGATTAAATAATAAAATTTATTGTTTTAGCTTTCTAAAGTAGAACTGCTAGATATATCAGAGCCTTAAGAAGTCTTTTAAAGCCCGTCCGTCTGTCTCTTTTAACCAACCATCTGTGATCATTTTATTAATTTTAACTGAACTTAGCGCATTTTCATAAACAAGTTAGACTTAGCACTTTTTGTCATCAATACTCATCAACGAATAAAACCGAGATATCCGGGAAAAAAAATTTCTGTAAATGATGCAACATTCATTTTTCGATCTTTCTGTATCAAAAATTCATATTTTCAAGGACTTAGCACCTTTTCACATTAACTGATTTTAGAGTGGTCTTGCTGCAGATTTTTAAACAAAAGTTTTTGGAAGCCTACAATTATAACACAACTTTTTAAGTCCTTGCGTCTGTCATTTTAACAGCACTTAGCGCATTTAATTACACAAGTTAGACATAGCACTTTTTGTCATCAACACTCAGCAATGAATAAAACCAAGACATCTGAAAAGTTTTTTTCTTGTATATATATTCCTAGTTGGAACATAGGGCCAACCTGTAAATGATGCAACATTACTTTTTCGATCTTACTGCATCAAAAATTCATATTTTTACGGCCTTAGCACCTTTTCACATTAAATGATTTTATAGTGGTCTTGCTGCAGATTTTTAAACAAAAGTTTTTGGAAGCCTGCAGTCATAACACTACTTTTTAATTCCGTTCGTCTGTCTGTTGTAACCAACTGTCTGTAAACAGTTTATGAATTTTAACTGAACTTAGCACATTTTCTTTAACAAATTAGACTTAACACTTTTTGTCATCAATAGTCAACAACGAATTAAACAGAGATGTCTGATTTTTTTCCCAAATGATGTTACTTCTTATATCTTACTGCATCAAAAACTGTTGTTTCTTTTCAAGGACTTAGCGCCTTTTCACATTAACAAAGTACAGGGTGCATTTTGGTATTTCTATTATTCATTAATAAAATTTATTGTTTTAACTTCCTAAGGTATAGCCGCTAGAGATATCTGAGCCTTAAGAAGTCTTTTAAAGTCCGTCCGTTTGTCTGTTTTAACCAACATTTTATGAATTTTAACTGGACATTTTCATAAACAAGTTAGACTTAGCACTTTTTGTCATCAACAACGAATAAAACAGAGATATCTAAAAAGTTTTTTTTGTAAATGATGCAATATTACTTTGACGACCCTTAATGAAATTTGATGCAGAAAATATTTGTGGAGCATTTTAACCCTTTAAATGCACTTTTTAGTGGATTTCTATGATTGTTTTTAAAAATGGACTTAAAAGACCCCTTAAAATGAGTGATACAGGGTTAATATGTTCTTAAAAAAAAAGTACCATAAACTTTTATTAAACAAAATATTTTTAGAATATTTTAACCCTTTGAATGCGCGTTTTAGTGGATTTCTATGATTGTTTTAAAAAATGAACGAAAGTGACCCCTTAAAATGAGTGATAGAGGGTGTATATATATATTCTAAAAAAGGAACTCCATAAAATTTTTCTGAAGTCATCTGAGAACATTACTTAGCTCAGAAGTGTATTTTACATCATTTGTTTCACTTATTTCACACTGCTTTGAGAAAAACTTTAGTGGGCCATAAAAAAACTGTATGTACGTGACCAAAATCCTTTGGACGTTTTAGTCTACCGTTATTTTCGGTTTTTTGGTCTCAAGCCAAATACAAATTTGTTTATCAGTGTAACCAACCAGTATCATTTTGACTGGACTTAGCACATTTTATTTAAGAAGTAAGACTTAGCACTTTTACACACTGCCCACATAACGAATTAAAAAACAGGCATTTGCTAAAATTTTTTTTTGGAAATTATGTATTTTAACTTATTCTATTTTACTAAATCAAAAGCTGTTTTTTTTTTGTAAAGGACTTAGCACTTTTTGGCATTAAGCAAATGATTTACAAATTTATTTCCTCTTTATCCGTAAAAAATTAAAAAAAAAAAAATTTCGGCAAACTTATCCATTAAAATTTTAGTCACCTTAATATTTCTTATTTATTTTTTACATACACATAATTTAAATAATTTGTTTTAACGGTTAATTTTTACTTTCACATCTTTTTTTGGGGATTCTTTAAATGATTTGTTTTATATTTCTAGTAATGTGAATGTTTTCTTTTTTTTTCACTGTTCTTTTAAGTTGCGGTAGCGGCTAATGTTTTTGTTATTAATTATATATTTATTATTTTTAATAACTATTTTTTGTTTTTTTTTTTTGTTTTATATACAAAAAATTTCAGTTATTTTTAAAATCTAAGAAAAAGAAAAAATGAGGTTTAAAAATTCATAAATGATTAAACATTTAATACACACTTTAAGCAATTTTCCCTGAAGTTTTAGTTTTTGAGTTCTTTAACAGCTTATTAACTTTATTTCTATGTAGGTTTTGAGGTGTAAATATAATTATACTAATATAGCAACAAAAGAAAAGAAAAATTTATTTTTAAAAAAATTTGGTCAATGGTTTTTAATAAAAGTTATTAAAAATCATTGACCAAATTTTTTTAATAGTAATTATATGAAGTTAGTATAAAATTCCATTTATTTTTTTTCCTGTTAAAAATTTAAGAAAAATTAATATCAGTAAAAACAATTAAATAACAATTAAGTTGATTTGTGGGGTTTTATTTTTTAAAGAATGCAGTTATAGTTATAACAAGTTTGTTGCTTAAGTCTTTTGTTTTTGAGAGTACGTACAAAGTTTGTGGCTTAAGTCTTTTGTTTATTAGATTTGCTTCTGGCTAATACCGGTGCTTCAGGAAGGAAGATCAAATTCTTAGCAAAGGTTTTCAGAACATGTTAATTATGAAAGTTTTTTTTGAAAAATTTCAAAAGGGAAAGTGTTAAGCAGTGTAAAAATTACACTGTTCAACACGAAAATATGTTTAGATTGAGACCCAAAAAAAAAAAGTAACCAAACAGTAAACCAAAACTCCTAAAGGGATTTTGGTCACGTACTTACAGTTTTTTTTATGGCCCACTGAAGTTTTTTCAAAGGAGTTTGGATTAAGTCAAATAAAACGTGTAAATATATATATGAGCTAACAAGGGAAGTCTCCCTGGTATCACCCTCCGATCTTCATAAAATTTGGATATGCTGTTAAGAACGAAAATTAATTCGACACGTATTTTATTAGCGGCCCAAACTCATTTTTAGGGGGGTCGACTTGTATGGGGGGAAATTGACCTTTTTCAGTTTTTTATGATTTACGCCTATTTAAACAAAATTATTACAGGCCGGTGTGTTATCAGATTAAAGGTATTAAAAATACCTATCTCGTGGTGCTAACAATGGGCCAAAGAAGTTAATATTTTTTGATTTATTAACAAAAATGTCCTAAAATTTTAGTATTTTACTCAATATGACGAAAAGTTGTGCATGTTTGGACACGTTCTTAGCACACGTAGATAGGTTTTCCAAAGATCTTTCATTTGGTATGTAACATGACTAGGTTTCTTTGCATACTATAGGAGATAAACGAAAAAAACTAAAAAATGGCCTTGTCTTCCCCCCCTTCATTTTACCCCCTAAAAATTAATTTGGGCCGCTAAAAAAAACGTGTCCCTTTATTTTTTCTGATCTACAAAATAAAACCAATTCCATAAAGATCGCCGGGTGACACTAGGGAGACTTCCCTTGTAAGTAAAATTCAGTAAAATTTTATGGTGCTTCTTTTCGTAGAACATAATTTCACTCTATCGCTCATTTTATGGGGGCATTTTAGTCCTTTTTTAAAAAACTGTCATAGAAGTCCACTAAAACGTGCAATTAAAGGGTTAAAATATTCTACGTATACTGATTAATTTTTATAAAAATATAAAATTGTTTTTATTCGACCTTTAAAATATTATATTTTGAGTAGGTTTATTCTAGCTCGAGGTCATTATTTTTTTACTTATTAAAACTATGATATTTTCATAGATTAATTTCAAGATAATTGTTTTTATACCCTCCACTCTAGTGCTAGAGGGTATATATAAGTTTGTCATTCCGTTTGTAACACCTCGAAATATTGGTCTGGGACCCCATAAAGTTTTTCGTGAATTTTTGAGATAAAAAGCACTATAACTTTCGAAAAGCAATTCTGAGGATGCTGAAGCTTAACATATATATTTTGCGTTCCTCCAGCCTCGTTCGTACTGAATTTCAGCCAAATCGGTTCAGTGGTTCTAAAGTTATTAGCAAAACCGTGAATTTCAGATTAGTTTCACCTTAAATTCACGTGTTGAAAGCCCGTAAAACCTGTTTTAAAAACATTGGTAAGTCACAAAAATATTTTACAACGTATTTTTGTCACTCAAAAATATTTTTATACCAAAACAAAAAAAAAGATACACTCGAAAAAAAATTAAATAACAATTTTTTTTCTATATTTTTGAAAAAAGTAGTGTTAAATTAAAGGCTCATTTTAGTCCTTTTTCAAGTCCACAAAAACGTGCATTTAAAGGGTTAACATGGTCACTAATATGTTTTCGTCAAATTTCACTGGTGGTCGTCAAAAGCTTTAAGTTTTTGCGGCATAAAAAAATTTAAAAGGTTACTATCGTAAGCACTTCCAGTGAAATCCGATGCACAAAATAATTGTAGAAAATTTTAACCCTTTAAATGCTTATTTTGTATTTTTTTAAATAGGACAAAAATTACCCCTAATCATGGGAGATAGAGGTTTAATTTGTTTTAAGAAAATAATCACTATAAAATTCTACATTAAACACCAGAACACAGTTTTTAGCTTGCAAGTAAATTAACACTACTTAAGCCAAAAATAAAGAACAAATTATGTTCCTTTACATTTTCCTATTTTGAAGCATTTTACGTATTCCGCACAAACTAAAAACCTTCGACCCCTCGTGAAATTTGAACCAGAAAATATTTTTAAAAACATTTTAACCCTTTAAATGCACATTTTAGAGGATTTCTATGACAGTTTCTTAAAAAAGAACTAAAACGACCCCTTAAAATGAGCCATAGAGGGTTAATATGTGCTAAGAAAAGAAGTGGCGTACAATTTTACTAAAGACCTCTAAAAATATAACTTGGGTCAGAAGTATATTTACTTCATTTATTTCACTTTTTCACACACGCCTTTGAAAAAAACTTCAGTGGGCCATAAAAAAATTGAAGTACCTGGCTAAAATCATTTGGGGGTTTTAGTCTTCTATTCGCTTTCTTTCATTTTTCTTTTTGCCAAATACATTTTTATGTTGAACAGAATTATTGAATTTACCTCTAGAACCCCAATATGTCAATGGGGGACAGTGTTGCCAGTAGACTTTATTGAAAGTACCTACGCTTATAAAAAAAATCCGTTATTCCCCTACATTCGAAAAAAAATTCCCCTACAATTTATCCCTACATTAAAATTGGACAAATCTCATTAAAAAATATTTTTTAAGTTCCAATAATTTCAGATTTTTTTAAATATATAATATTAACTGATCATTGTCCAGCTAAATATTTTAATGCAAAGAACCGGTGTGGAACAACTTATACTTCCACAGAACCTGTTTTAATAAAACTGATGCTACACCGATGTTTTTGTATAGGGAGATTGTCCCGAAAGTAACAGGTGTTTGTAAGCAGATTTTATTATTTGGAATCCTGTTCTAGAGCAGATGTGTTCAGACCGGTTCTAAAAAATGTTCATGGGTGTTTTCGATTCGCAAAATTGATCAGACAATACTTAAGTTGCTTGATATTACTCAATATTATAAGATTTTCTCTTTATGATACTTCATTTTCCACTTAAATATGTAAAACGAGTAAAGTTTCCTACTATAAATCGGAAAATTTCTATTAATTTCGAGTAGATTACAGAGTTTTTTGAAATTTACCCAATTTATTGTAAATACCCTTTTAATTAGAGTGTACAAAAGATTAAAAAACACATTCCAGGAATTTGTTCTGAAACCCTCCAAGAAAAGTACTGTTTTTAACTAAAATTCAAGGTTTTGGACAACTATTAGCTATATTCTGAAAAAGTACCTACATTTGATGAAATTTTAAAAATCTGTCCGTTTTTCCCTGCGCTATCATTTTGAGAACAAAAATACCTACATGTAGGGATTTTTCCCTACTTCTGGCAACACTGATGGGGGAGAGGATGTTTATTCCCCAGAATAAACATCCAAGAGAAGAAAATTTTTGTAAATTCCAACTATAACGATCAAAAACTAGACAAAAAACTGGAAAATTTGAATTTTTTAATCTACTAATCTACTGAACAAAAAAACCCTATTTTTTATTAAAATTTCTCTAAAGGTTTGTGTCTTAAGTCTTTTGATTTTCATAAAGATTAAAAATCTTGTGGAAAAATCTTTAATTCCTTATTTTTTTAAAACTGCAATTTAAATGTCTAATTCAATTCCATTTTTTTTTGTTTATTTAACCACTGCACTTGTTATATTTTTTCTTTTGTTCTTAACTGTAAAATGTTTTTTTTTTCATATTCTTTCGCTAGTGTTAACATTTTCTCGCTATCTAAAAATTTTGTTGTCTTATTTTAAGATTTTCTGGGTAATTTTTCTTAACTTAATTGTGTCTTTGTTTTAGGTTTATTTTATACATTAATATTTCGTGTTATTGTTACTTAATTCAAGCGGAAATAATAATAAAAAATATATGAAAAACAGAACCTGGATTAGAACTCACTAGCAAAAGGTAATAATAGGGTTTATGGTATGAATAGTTGAAATAAGTAGTACTTTTTGAGTACAACACCACCATCATCATCATCACCATAAAATAAAACTGACTTGATGTTTTGAATTTTTTATTTATTTTTTTTTTTTTTGGGTTGCTACAATTCTCAAGACTGATTTGATTGTTGTTTGGTGTCATGGTGGTGGCATGTAGCTCTACAGTTAGATCATATTATGTGGTAATTGCATGCGGTAATCAAGTTATAAAAAATTATGGAAGAAATTATAAAAGAATTGTTATGTTACAATTTTTTTTTTTTTGGTGTATGAAATATTTGTTTTTTTTTTTTTGTTTTAATACCATATTAAGGCTAAATATGTTACTTTTTTATGATTAAACATTGACTTTATTATTTGGAAATTATAATTTAATGATCTTTGTTTATGAGAGTATGAAACAAAAAAATTGGATAAATTTTTTTTTAAAGTGGAAGAGAAAATTAGTATTAGATTCTGAGACATTTTTATTTTAGAAAAGGTCTAAAATTTTGAAAGATTTTTCCTATTAAAAAAGTCACAGAGGTAAAAAAAAGTAGATTTTTACGAAAAATGGCTTTTTTACGAAAATGTATCTTTTTATGAAAAAGCACCTTTTAATGAAAAAGTACCTTTTAATGAAAAAGTACCTTTTAATGAAAAATTACCTTTTTATGAAAAAGTACCTTCTTTTGAAAAAGTACCTTTTTACGAAAAAGTGAATTTTTATGAAAAAGTACCTTGTTATGAAAAAGTACCTTTTTATGAAAAAGTACCTTCATAAAACAAAACCTTTCCGATAGAAAGTTGTTTTTGTTAAAAAAGTACTATTTATTAAAAAAGTACTTTTTGTTAAAAAAAAAGTACTTTTTGTTAAAAAAAAGTAATTTTTGTTAAAAAAAAGTACTTTTGTTAAAAAAAGTACTTTTGTTAAAAAAAGTACTTTTGTTAAAAAAAGTACTTTTGTTAAAAAAGTACTTTTTCCTAAAAAGTACTTTTTCTTAAAAAATTACCGTTTCTTGAAAAATTACCTTTTGTTAAAAAATTACATTTTCTTAAAAAAGTACTTTTTCTTTAAAAAGTACTTTTTCCTAAAAAAGTACTATTTCTTTAAAAATAGTAATTTTTCTTTATAACAAGTAGACTACTTTACCTTATTCCTAAAAAGTACTTTTTCATAAAAAAAAACTTTCCGAAAGAAAAGGTACTTTTTTAAGAAAAAGTGCTTTTTAACAAAAAGTACTTTTTTTAACAAAAAGTACTTTTTTTAACAAAAAGTACTTTTTTTAACAAAAAGTACTTTTTTTTAACAAAAAGTACTTTTTTTAACAAAAAGTACTTTTTTAATAAGCAGTATTTTTTAAACAAAAACAATTTTCTATCGGAAAGGTTTTTTTTATGAAAAAGTACTTAACTTTCTTTCGGAAAGTTTTTTTTTTTATGAAAAAGTACTTTTTTAAGAATACGGTAAAGTCTACTTGTTATAATGAAAAATTACTATTTTTAAAGAAATAGTACTTTTTTAGGATTTTTGTTAAAAAAAAAGTACTTTTTGTTAAAAAAAAGTAATTTTTTGTCAAAAAAAGTACTTTTGTTAACAAAGTACTTTTTCCTAAACAGTTCTTTTTCTTAAAAAATTATTTTTTCTTAAAAAGTACTTTTTCCTAAAAAGTACTTTTTCTTAAAAAATTACTTTTTCTTAAAAAACTGCTTTTTCTTAAAAAAGTACTTTTTCTTAAAAAAGTTATTTTTCCTAAAAAAGTACTATTTCTTTAAAAATAGTAATTTTTCTTTATAACAAGTAGACTACTTTACCTTATTCTTAAAAAAGTACTTTTTCATAAAAAAAACCTTTCCGAAAGAAAACCCGAGTAAAAATAAACATATATGACAATATATAACTTGATGCAATCATAATAAATCATATATGATTATATATCGCGTGAGATATTTTCAAAATTTGTTAAATGCAGTCATATTTAGTTATATATAATTGAATCCTGATTCGGATTAAAAGGAGCACGGTTGATATAATTATATAAAATTATATGAGGGTCAATACAAAATTTGTTTTTCTGTATAATTTAATATAAAATTATATATATCCTATTCTGTTCCATATATAACACTATATGTTTCCATTTAACCAACAATTTTTTAAGTTTTTAAGGCAAAGTATGAGAAACTTTTTAGAATGTTCCTAAACATTTCCTTGTTAGGGTTATGTATATCACCTATCTGGTTCGAAGCGTACCCGAACATTTTTTTGTTTAAGAAAATTATATGTTTGGTGAATGTATCGTTGACCTGTGGTGTGTCTCAACCCAAAACAAAAAACACCAGGATTTTACATGTTTTTATGCAATTAGATCTAATTAGATCCACTAATATATGGCAATGTCTGGTCAAAACTCGGATGAAATCAAATCATATTTTATACAAGTTGATCTTTTTTAATGCAAAAAGATCCACCATTATTCGGATCAAATTGCGTATAAATATATATTGTGTTACATATCATTATATATTGTATCATATAAAAATTTTTACTCGGGAAAGTACTTTTTTAAGAAAAGGTAATTTTTTAAGAAAAAGTACTTTTTAGGAAAAAGTACTTTTTTAACAAAAGCACTTTTTTAACAAAATGTACTTTTTTAACAAAAAGTACCTTTTTAATAAGCAGTACTTTTTTAACAAAAACAACTTTCTATCGGAAAGTTTTTTTTTTTTGAAAAAGTACTCAACTTACTTTCGGAAAGTTTTTTTTTTATGAAAAAGTACTTTTTTATAAAGAAAAATTACTATTTTTAAAGAAATAGTACTTTTTTAGGATTTTTGTTAAAAAAAAGTACTTTTTGTTAAAAAAAATTTACTTTTTGTTAAAAAAAATTTACTTTTTGTTAAAAAAAAGTACTGTTGTTAAAAAAAAGTACTTTTGTTAAAAAAGTACTTTTTCTTAAAAAAGTACTTTTTCTTAAGAAAGTACTTTTTCCTAAAAAGGACTTTTTCTTAAAAAACTACTTTTTCTTAAAAAAGTACTTTTTCTTAAAAAAGTACTTTTTTTCATAAAAAAGTACTATTTCTTTAAAAATAGTAATTTTTCTTAATAACAAGTAGTCTCTTGAAAAAAAATAATAAAATTTTCCCACCACTCTATCAAACATAATAAATATAAATGAATGACAATAGCTAGAACAAACTAAAAAAATACCACAATGTTAAGCATATTAGGGTAATGATCTTTAGAAAATGCATAATAATATAAAATGATGATGAAATGGTTATAAGAAATTATTTTTAAACCGTTATATATTTATTACAAGAAATTATGTAATTTTTTTCTAGAACATGAATTACATTATGAAAATACTTTGACAACAAATTTAAAATGTTGTTTAAGATAAGGTTGTGGATTAGGTAAGAATCTTAAACAAGTAGAAAAGTTAAATTCGACTTTGCCGAATCTATGAATACCCTCCACAATGCCCTTTTTAAGTGATAGTAAATTTTCTAAAGTGAAAAAAATAAAATTTTTTGGTTAGAAATATTTTATTTTGTGTAAAATAGCTTTTTTTTTGGTAATTTTTGAAAAAAAAAAAAATAATTTACTAATTTTTTTTTTGAGTGTAAAATTTTTTTTGAGTGTATTTTTTTTGTTGTTTTAGTGTAAACAAATTTTTGAGTGGCAAAAATACCTCATAAATTCACGAAAAACCCTTGCCGAAATTCAGTCTTTTGCTCATAACTTTTGGACCACAGGACCGATTTCGCTGGATTGCAATACCAACTTGACCAGGTAAATGCCCAACATATATGCCAAACTTCAGGAGCCTCCGTAAAGTCTTTCAAAAATTAGCGTTTTTTCAACAGACAGATGGACGTACGGACGGACGGACATCGCTAGATCGTCTTAGAATCGACCGAGGATCATAAATATATAAACTTTATGGGGTCCTAGACCAATATACCCTCTATCTCTAGAGTGGAGGGTATAAAAAGGAACTCCAAAATATTCCTGATCCTTGAATGAATTTGATTTGTCCGACCGCCTAAATGACTGTCTGTTGAAATCACTAAAAAAAATTATTTAGTTCTTCCAACAGTAGTTAAGTTTTTCTTACAGTAGCTCTTAATCTTTTCTAAATAATCTTAAAAATCTTTAATTTTTTAAAATGTTCCACTTTTTGTTAAAATATTTAATTCTTTGTTTACCCACATAATTCCCCCAAATCTTTAATTAACTAACAGTTATTGAAAAAAAATCTTAAACCACCAATTTAAATTGCTTAATCGCGTGTTTGGTTGGTTGGCTCTTCCACAAACCCAATAGATTTATATGAATTTAACAAAAAAATAAAATTAAAAAAACACTCTAATGAAAAACAAATAACCACAAAACTTTCACGAGAAATTACAAATTGAATTCTTTTCTTGTGATTAAACATTACACACCGAAATATTTCACTTCCTTTCAATGAAAGATAAAGCAAAAAGATCAAACTTTAGCAGTGGATCAACATCAGCATTAAACAACATCATCATTAAATTCCACTACGGTTAAAAAAAAAATCTCAAATAAATAAATCTTTAATACAGCTTAATTTTAATAACCAAACATAAAGTCATTATCCACAACATGAAAGTCAAATTTATAAAAAATTTGTATTCACATTTCACTTTTTTCTCTTTTTTTTTTTGAAGAAATCATTTTTAATCATCTTAAAAAATATTATTATTCTAATATATATAAAAACATAAATTGTTTATAGCATGATCGATGTTTGGTTTGCATGTTCTAAAATGGATTTAGTCAGTTTAAGATAAACCAACCGGCAACTATGGATCCCTACTCACTCACTATCTTATGAATATATTAAAGCATTTAAATTAGTAAAACAAAAAATTATGTTAGTCACCATTGCTGTTAACAGCTTCAACTTCTACTCTTACTGCTTTATGGTCAAATGTTTTGCAAATCCACTATGGGATAGCAGGCTAGAAATTTTAAAAAGTGAGTCAAAAAATTATTTTCAGTTCAATTTTTTCTTTTATACAGATGTCTTTTGACTGAGGCCCCAAGTTGGGCGCCAATTAGGTTTTTCTCATTTATTATAGAAAAACTAATAAAGTTGTTTTGAAATTACTATAATTCACAAATAAGTTTTCAAAATAGTGTATCATATATTGGAATTTGGAATTTCCGTATTTATTCATAATTCTCATGGCTTAAGCTATCCAAAATATTTGGTTTATTGATTTTAGAAGGTTGTCATGAACAAGAAAGTAAAAAATAAAATCGTTTTTCTTTTTGAACAAAGAAGTCTTTCGATTTCGACCCAAGTTGGGCGCCAATAATATGATGTGAGTCTTGAGGCAGTAAAAAATATTTTTCATTTTTTATACCCTTCAACCACAGTATTGGGGTATACTCACTTTATCATTCCGTGTGTAATGCATCGAAATATCGTTCTAGGACCCCATAAAGTATATATTATTGATCAGTGATCGATTCTAAGACATTCTAGCGATGTCCGTCCTTCCGTCTGTAGAGGACACGATACAGACGGACCTGCCTATAACTTATGATTATAGGCAGGTTAAGTTCGGAAATAGGCAAAATCCGACCAAGGGGAAAAAGCTCCCCCTTGGAGAACTAAACCAACCTCAGAAAAACGGCATCTTTTGTTAAGCAAATCAAATATTTGTATGTCAGGAAGTTCAAAACCCTGCATTTGGACCGAGCGGATAAAAATAAAAAAAGTTTGACACGCCTCCTTATGGGGCGTGGATATAAAAAAATTTGTTTAAATAATGATTAGTTGGATTAAATAATTGCAATAATCATAATAAATACATTTGATAACATCTATCGCAAGGGGTAGGTGTCCCCCAACGTCTCTTACCAAACCCCCCAAACCCTACCCACCCAAAAAAAATCGCCCTGAACTTTTTTTAATTTTTTTTACATGTTGGAGGGTACAAAAGATTCGACACAGCCGAATATAACACTCTCACTTGTTCCCTGTAACAATGTCATAAAAGTGAAAATAGGAAAATAAGATAATTTTTGTTTCAAACGCTGCAGCAGGTATTGTTTTGATTGTGGGCCTAAGTTGGGCGCCAATAAGGTAATGTTTCTCTTCAAGAAAATAAACTAAATCAAATCATTATACATCTGTCTTTGAGTTTGAAAAGCTCGAATAAAGACTTATTTCGATTTATACTGCATGTTAGTAGCCAACAAGACGATGTAAATCTTTGGATAGTAAAAATTATTCAGAATTTCATAATTCTTGTATTTTTATATTAAAAAAAATGTTAATTATTTTTTATATTTTCTCTCTAAACATTAATGAGATTTGAGTCTTTAAGTAGTTAACAAAATATCCTAGATTATTTGTCATTTGTAAATACTTGTGAATCAACAAACTTTGGTTTCTACTACTTTCAAAGTGGGCTGGTATCAAGGTGCAGCCAAAATGATTTCGTTAGAGGAGAAAGACCAGCAAGAGGTATGGTCAAAAGTCAAACTAAAGGTAAAGCTTAAACATATTATTTCATTTAAAGACAATAAGGGTCGTAAACCAGAAAATAAATATAATTATAACATAATATTTCTTTTTAACAATTTATTCAATTGAGGTCCAAAGTTGGGCGCCATTTTTTTTTTTTTTTTGATACCCACTACTCTAGTGATAGAGGGTATATATAAGTCTGTCATTCCGTTTGTAATCGGTCTAGGACCCCAAAAAGTATATATATTCATGATCCTTGATCGATTTTCAGACATTCTAGCGATATCCGTCTGTCCGTCTGTCTGTCTGTGGAAATGGTGATCACGGCCAAATTATTTCACGGAGATGACTGAAACTTAACATATATATTGGAAGTTCTCCCGAGAAGTTTGGTATTGCATTTGAGCGATATCGGTTCAGCGGTTCAAAAGTTATGAACGAAAATGTAAGCATACCTCAAAAATTTCAGTACATTCAACATAACCTAAAAATACAAAATGCTTTAATTCGGCTTCTGGTTGACATATGTGAACATAATTGAACACCAAATGGTATTTAAACAAGTACGAACATATTTTTTGAGAAAAAAAAAATCGCGGATTTTTTTTTTACCAAATTTTTTTTTCGCGGAAATTTTTTTTCATTTTTTTTTTCAAAAGAAATTTCCTTTTAAATAAAGTTGTTTGCAATAATCTTTTAGAAATTTTGGGGGATATCACTACATTCGGCAAGGCCGAATTTAACTTTTTACTTGTTTTTTTTTTTTAAATAACCCAGCAAAACTTTGGTAATGGGTGGTGATTATATAACACATTACCAGGTAATGTATATAACTTATTTGTAGCATTATTTTATGATGTCTTACCAAACATTTGTTCCACAACGAATTATTTGCAAGTGAAAAATAATGCATTACTAATAATTTGCTACGTAATGCATGATTATTGGAAAAAATCTATTTCATATTTATTATTTCTAAACATTAAATCATGGATGACTTATATTTGGTTACATTATGTATTATTTCAAAGTTTGAAATAATGCATTATTTATAATTGGATGCATAATGCATTACAATAACATAAAAAATAATTATTTTATAAAAAAATGCATAAGTTTAAACTAGAGATGGGCTCACGACAGGAAATTTCTAACGACACACACTCACGAGCATATTTTATCTACTTACACTCACTTACAATTACGAGAGTAAATTTAATACAATATTACTTTTTCACTACTCGTAACACCTTATATATTATCTTCTGGTATGCTATATTATTTCATTTCTTGTAACCTATAAAATATCATATATTTTACACCTTACTCGTATTCTTCGTTATAAATTTATGACTTATTTTATACCTTACTGGTATTCTTTGTGATAATGTGGATGCATTACTTTGAGTCTCATCGCCTGTTAAAATCATCAATGCTGCAATGTATAAAATAAGAGATCCTATACCTTATTTTATACCTTATTTGGTAATCTAAGTTTTGCTGGGAATGTACTTTGTTTTAAGATACTAAAGACGTGGGATATGGTTAATTAAAACCCTCTTAGTGCTTCTAAGAAAACAAACAATTTCTTTAACCGATTCCTTATCCCATTATACAAATTTCAGCAACCATCTATAGCGTTGCCATTAGCAAAGTGAGGTAGATATGGCCAGAAGTCAAACTGAAGGTCGTCAGTTAACATAATACGAAGTAAATTCTAAAGATAATGAGGGTCTTAAATCATAAAAAGAAAGTATAAAAATTAAATAATTATATTTTACTACATGCAATTCCTTTGAAGCCCTAAGATGGGCGCCAAAAATATTTGGAAATAAAAAGCTTTGGTTTCTACTTCTTAATATGCGGAATGGTATAAAATCAATCAAAATTCGTTGCTTTGGATGAAAAGCAATCTTGTCATAGATTGACATTAGCAAAAAGGGAGAGATATGGGCTGCAGTTAAACTGGAGGTCGAGACTAAACATAATAATCCGTTTTTTTTTCTGTAAGTACAAATTGAACTCGGACTCTAATTATATTTGTTATAAGGTTTAAGTTAAAAAAATGCGGAAGAAAAATTGAATTTCTAAAAATTATAGACATTTCTGGTATTTCCATACCGATTTCAAACACTCCAGTTAATGTTATCATCAGTAGGATTTTAAATGTCGGTTTGTTTTGTTAATGGAAATTGTTTTTATATATGTGAATATCTATAGTTTCTACAGAATAAATTTTGACAGTTTCCAACACTACAATTCTATTTCTAGCAATCTCAACCTCACCTCATACTTTTTTTCAACTTTTTTGTCTCTTACATTTTTTTTGCAAGGGTTACCAACATGATCTGGAATTGCAGACACAAATGAAGGAATTTGCATTTTCTGTTTCGGAGACGTGCCCAATGGCGACATATTTTGTCAGTAATTTTATCTGTTTTTTTCTGTAAGTACAGATCGAGCTCGGGCTCTAATTATATTTGTTTTAAGGGTTCAAGTTGAAAAAATGCAGAAGAAAAATTGAATTTCTAAAAATTTTAGACATTTCTGGTATTCCCATACCGTTTTTAAACACTCCAGTTAGTGTTATCATCAGTAGGATTTTAAATGACGTTTAATTCCGTTTAAGTCTAGAGTTCATGCATTAATTCTTATGACTCCAAGTGACACTTAATATATATTCTAAAGATAATAAGGGTCTGCAAGCCCGAAAAGAAAAAAATAGAAAATTATTATGCTTTTAAACAAGTTATTCCATTGAAGCCCCAAGTTGGGCGCCATTTTTTTTTTTTTTTTTTTAAATTAAGAAACTTTGTTTTTTGATACTAAAGACGTATCAAACTCGAGCAAAAAGCGTTGATTTTTGTAAAGTAAGAGAGATTTGACCAGAAGCCAAACTTGAGAAAACATTCTCCACAAAATTATTGTCATTATAGAGTTCGTCACGATTGAAATGTCTCGAAAACGAAACTTGAATAATAGGTTAAGTTGCATGGATTCTAATGACTCCAATTGACACTTAATAAATTCTGAAGATAATGAGGGTCTGCAAACCCGAAAAGAAAATATAAATATAAAATAATTATACTCTCAAACAAGTTATTCTATTGAGGCCCCAAGTTGGGCGCCAATTTTTTTTTTTTTTTTTGAAAATTAAGAAACTTTGTTTTTTGATACTAAAGACGTGGGCTGGTGTCAAAGTCGAGCAAGAAACATTGATTTTTGTAAGCTTGGAGAGATTTTCCTAAAAGCCAAACTTGAGAAACCGTTCTCCACGAAATTATTGTCATTACAGAATTTTTCAGGACTCTAATGTCTCGGAAACGAAACTTAAATAATAGGTTATTTTAGCAGATTTTAAATAAGAGTTACCTGTTTTTTTAAGCTGCCCAATCACACATTTAACGGGTCAAAGGGGAGGAGGAAAAACGAGATGTTTTTAATTTTTTGAGGAGTTTTCCCATTTCATCAAAAGAAACTATATGAACTTTTTATATAGGCCGGAAGGTTTTTTGAAGGCCTATCCAACGGCGTATCAGTAGTGTTCAAATTCGGCTTCGTTAAGTTTGTTATTGCCAAAAAAAAATATAAACGTAGGAGTAGCTTATATACAGATATATATACGGACGACCATCAAAATCATATTTAATAATATCTATAAAAACTAAGGTGACCCGTGTTTTATCGTTTGCCGAAATTCCTGCTAGTTCGGCTATTATTCGGATTTTCCCAAGAGCCCAAATTTTTTCATAAGGTAGCAACCCTTTTTTTAAATTTTGGATTGGGCAGCTAAAAAAAAGCGGTTACTCTTATTTTTCTCCCCTCATTCAAGTTTAAGGACAACTGGTGGGTGCCCTCTGAAAGAACTTCCATGTAAGTCCAGAGCTTATGCATGTATTCTAATGACTCCAAGAGACACTTAATATATTCTGAAGATAATGAGGGTCTGCAAACCCGAAAAGAAAATATAAATATAAAATAAATATACTTTTAAACAAGTTATTCTATTAAAGCCCCAAGTTGGGCGCCAATTTTAATTTTTTTTGGAAATTAAGAAACCTTGTTTTTTGATACTAAAGATGTGGGCTGGTGTTAAGTCGAGCAATAAACGTTGATTTTTGTAAGGTAAGAGAGATTTGACCAGAAGCCAAATTTGAGGAAAAATTCTCCACGAAATAGATTTTGTCGCATGCCAACAGATGCCCTTAATAGGAAACTGCTTATGGCAGATGAACATGGTACAAGAACACGTGGCAGGCCAAGAATAAGATGGATAGAAGGGGTTCTGAAAGATCTCAATGTTTTAAGAATCCAAAACTATGAAACATTAGCAAAAGATCGTGTTGCTTGGAGGCGAATCGTTGAAGAAGCTTTGGCCCACACCGGGCTGTGATGCTAATAATGATGATGATAGATTTTGTCACGATTGAAATGTCTCGAAAACAAAACTTGAATAATAGGTTATTTTAGAAGATTTGAAATAAGAGTTACCTGTTTTTTTTTTAAACAGCCCAATCACACATTTAGCGGGTCAAAGGGGAGTGGGAAAACGATATTTTTTTTATTTTTTTTTATGATTTTTCACCTTTCTTCAAAAGAAACTATATGAACATTTTATACAGATCGAAAGGTTTTTTGAAGGCCTATCTAATGGTGTATCGGTCGTGTTCCAATTCGGCTTCGTTAAGTTTGTTATTGCCAAAAAATTATAAACGTGGTGGTAGTTTATATGGAGATGTATATACGGACGACCACCAAAATCATATTTAATAATCTCTATTAAAACTAAGTCCGTGTTTTATCGTTTGCCAAAATTCCTACTAGTTCGGATATTATTCGGATTTTCCCGAGAGCCCATATTTTTGCATAAGGTGACAACCTTTTTTTAAATTAGAGATTGGGCAGCTAAAAAAACAGGTAGCCCTTTTTTTCTTCCCTCATTCCCATATGCAAGTTTCAAGACCATCGGTGGGTGCTTACTTAAAGACCTTCCTTGTAAGTCCAGAGCTCATGCATGGATTCTAAATAAATTCTGAAGATAATGAGGGTCTGCAAACTCGAAAAGAAAGTGAAAATATTAAATAATTATTCTTTTCAACAAGGAATTCGATTGAAGCCCCAAGTTGGGCGCCAAATTAGTATTTTATTTTTTTTTTTTTTTGAAAAATTAAACTTTGTTTTCTGATACTAAAGACGTCTTTTTGGAATGAAAAAAGATCGAGATTAGGATCTATTTTTTGTTACTGAAAACCTCTTAACGCTTCTCAGAAAAACAAACAATTTCTTTAACCGATTTCTTATCCCATTATGCAATTGGTTATTTCGATAATGTTTAAAAAGGTGATTTCTCTATTTTTAGCTTTATTTAACTCTCATGTGTTTACAAACATAAATATTTTGCTGGAGTAGTGTATAAGTATGTCTCAGCAAATTCTTTTTAGCTGTGCCAAATAATATTAAGTCGTATGTCAGTCTTATGGGGTGTGTGCATATAAGCGTTAATTAAATCCAGTCATTTTTCTTATTTGTTTTTTGTCATATTTATACCCTACACCACTCTGTGGTACAGGGTATATTGAGTTTGTGCTGATGTTTGTAACTACCCGAAATATTGGCCCTAGACCTACCTTCAAGTATACCGATCGACTCAGAATAACTTTTTGAGTCGATTTAGCGATGTCCGTCCGTCCGTCTGTCCGTCCGTCCGTCCGTCCGTCTGTCCATCTATCGGTTTAAGCACGATACAGGTCGCAATTTTCAATCAATTGAGTCGATTTAGCGATGTCCGTCCGTCCGTCCGTCCGTCTGTCCGTCCGTCCGTCCGTCCGTCTGTCCATCTATCGGTTTAAGCACGATACAGGTCGCAATTTTCAATCAATTGAAATTTGAAACTTAAGCATCTTTTGGCCCAAGGACGAAGCCTATTGAAATTGGAGAAAATCTGTCCATGTTAAGACCTAGCCCCCATACAAACGCCCCCTTTGGATACGGCTTTAATGACTCTAATAACCGTATTATAATAGATATCGTTTTAAAATTCAGCAAGTAATCAAATTTTGTATGCACAAATCACCATTCCAAATTTCAATGGAATCGGGTCAGTCCTTCTGGTAGTCCCCATACAAACCACCTTCCCGATATTCACATAATTCCCTCAAAATTCATAAAAATGGAAATATTTGATAAAAAATTTATTTTTAGGTGCTAAACGTGTACTTTAGCAACCTTATCAAATCGGAATATAATTGGACCATTTTTGGACTTAGTCCCCCATATGAAAATTTCGACCGATATTCAGATAAATTGTTCTATTGACAAAAAAAAAATTAACAAATTCCACTTAAAATTGATGTGTGTGTGTTTTCTACACTAAATAAAGATCTAACAAGAGACAGATACAATCGGTCCATGTTTGGACTTGGGACCCATTTTCCGGAAAACACTGGTGTAGGGTATCATATGATCGGTCTTGACCGACTATAACTTTCTTACTTGTTTTTTTTACTTTTACCATTTCTTCATTAATTTTTTTATATTAAAAACTTTTTTTTTCTTGATATTTAACATTTTTTCTTTAGCATGTGTTTTTTTCGATTTTTTTTTGCTTTGCTGATTGAGGGAGAAAATTAATTACGTTGGTAAAATGCGCTGACATTTATGACAGTGCATTTAATTGGTAGTAATTAGTAATAAAATATAATAAAGTGGAGGGATTTTATGTGTCTTTGTGTTTGCTATGTTCACAGTTTGTTTAGAAATAGTAACAGGTTGAATATTGTTTTTGACAAATTAGTTTTAGAAGTGGTATTTAAATGAATAATGGGGGTTTAGAGACAATGATAAGGAATGAAAATAAAGAAGATTTATAATTTTCATAAATTTTTGTGTTAAGAAACAAACTTGATTACTTAACAGTTACGAAATATCAATTTATTAAAGGAGAAAACAAAAGACTTAAGAAACAAACATTTTAAGATATTGACATTTTTCTTATCTTTTTTAAAAAAAAACCTTTTTATATATTTTAAAAATATTTTTAAAATCTCACAAAATAATCTTAATATAGTATTGACTTTTTAAAAATGTTTTCTGGCCTTTTTGTAGAGGTTTTATAAAAAAAAAATATTTTAAACTATTTTAATATGTTTTTAGAAAAACTCTGCAAAAAGACAAAAACAAATCCTTAAAAAAATACAAAATAATGACAGAAGTATAGGATTATTCTGTTAAATTTTGGAAATAAATTCAAATTATTCAAAAAAAAATTTATGTCATAAAAAAGTTTGTTTCTTAAGTCTTTTGTTTGCCTTCATAAAATATGTTAATTGACTAAATACAGTAACTTTCCTTAGATCAGTTTTAAATTTGACATTTGCTGACCTTCAGTCAAAGGGTCAAGCTTCCAAATTTTATGTAAAATATTAAATTTTTAAATATTTTTGCTATTTGCCGACTTCTTCCACATTTTGTTGGTACACCCATTAAAAACTCTTATCTTCCTTAAGTATTTAAATAGTTAGCAAATATTTGCAAAATAACAAAAAAACATTGTTTTGTTTAAAGAAAGTTTTAGCAAAAATTTAATTTAAAAGAATTGTACCGTAAATGTCTAAATATTTGCACTTTACTTTGTCACAGAAATAAACAGAACAATCAAATGAGAAAGATAAAAAAAAACTACTTAACACATAAAATCAACGAAGCGTCTTGGGTCATTGTCATTTAATGACAAGAACTTAAAACAAAAAAAATGTACAGACTTTATTATTCAAATGAAAAAGAAATTCCACAGCGAAAAAACCAGCATCAAAGACATTTTTTGTAAAGAAAATTTATCAGTTTTTCTTTAGAAAAAGTCTCAGATTCTGCCACATTTTTTCCAAAAAAAAAACTCAGATTTTGAGAAAATTTTCCTGGGAATCTTACAATTTTTCTACAGAAAAAAAAAGGATCTTGTATCAGTATCTGATTTTCTCTAAAGGAATGATGTTTTAGACAGAATCTGATAATTTTTCTATGTCTCAGATTCTTAGCTTACTGCTAACGGAAACATGGCTATTGACATTTCATCCTAAAAAGCAACCGTTTTTGCTTGAAAGTATTTAAGCGCCCAACTTGGGACTTCAAACGAATGAGTTTTATATTTGTTTTTGTACATTAATAAACTAAACAAATTAAGGGAAAGTGTTAAAATTGGCTGTGCTGAGTCTTCTATTTCAAAATTATTGTGGCGCCCGCCTTGGTCACCTTACCTTAAAGTTTAAAAAATTAAATTTTTCAGATGTTTTTGTAGTTTTTCATGGGGGAACGTATTGGAATCGATCATGGACCAATAATATGTTTATGGGGTCTCAGACCGATATTTCGATGCTTTAAACACGTAATGACAAAGTGAGTTTGCTCCTGCACACAGTGGGGAATTGGATTTTTTTGTCCAGTTTTGCCTATAGGTCGGACTTCTCAACCGATTTTAGTTTTTCTTTTTTGTATTTTAGCTAATAGAATTCCAAATCGGTCTGTCATGGTGGATTTTTGAAAAACGTTTTTGTTTACTTTTTGTATTTTCCTAAAGTTCAGAATATTTTTTTTTTTTTTTATTATTTTTCAAATTATATTTCTATTGGCGCCCACCGCACAGTGGGTTGAAACATATGTAGACTGGGCATTTATTCAAAAAAGCCCTATATTATTTAGAAAAACGAATGTTTCTACCGTATCTCAACTCGATAATAAGGCTCCCATACAAAATGTAATATTTATAAAATCTGCTCCTAACGCTCTAACTGCCCCAAGGTTGCCCTAGGGGAGTCAAATGTATGGCCTGCCCCCAATATTTGTTCAACCCCAACATTTTCTTAGAATATACCTACCCTCTATTTGTAACCCTTAAGGTGGTCCCCATACAATTTTTTTTATTTTTTTTTGTTATAAATTTATTTTATGAAATCAGCTCCTACCGCTTCAGTGGTGCCTCTAAGAGTGGTAACAAATAAGACCGACCCCCATTAATTTTTACACACCAATATTTTTTCGGAACATACTTATACAGTATCTCAACTCGATAACAAGGCTCCCATACAAAATGTAATATTTATAAAATTTGCTCCTACCGCTCTAACTGCCCCTAAGGTTGCATTAGGGGAGTCAAATGTATGGCCTGCCCCCAATATTTGTTCAACCCCAACATTTTCTTAGAATATACCTACTAGAGATGCGCGCGTGACACGAATTTTTCGTGATTCACGTGATTCACGCGTGAATCACGCGTGATCGTAAGTGAAATTTATTTCTACTCACGTGATCGTGAGTGCGCGTGATTATAAAAATTAGTTTCGTGCGTGAGCGTGCGTGAGTAATTTATGTTTCGTGAGTTTGCGTGATTGTTTTGTGCTGTTTAAAACAGAAAACGAGTAAAAAATCGTCATTATATTGAATTTGGAGGGTAATTAATTACAAATTATGATTTTTAATATTGTTTTAAGGAAATTCAATACTTTTTGTGCAAGAAATCGAAAGACTTAAAATAAAAATTTGCTAATTTTAATTTCGTGAGTCTTCGTGAGCGTGATTATTTCGTGAGCGTGAGAAAAATTGTAGTTACTCACGTGAGCGTGCGTGAACGTGAGCAGAAAAAATAATGTCGTGCGTGATCGTGCGTGAGTAATATTTTTATTTCGTGAGCGTGATCGTGCGTGAGTCAAAATTCACTCACGCGCCCATCTCTAATACCTACCCTCTATTTTTAACCCTTAAGGTGGTCCCCATACAATTTTTTTGTATTTTTTATAAATTTGTTTTATGAAATCCGCTTCTACCGCTTCAGTGGTGCCTCTAAGAGTGGTAACAAATAAGAGCGACCCCCATTAATTTTTACACACCAACATTTTTTCGGAACATACTTATACAGTAGCTCAACTCGATAATAAGGCTCGAATACAAAATGTAATATTTATAAAATATGCCCCTACCACTCTAACTGCCCCTAAGGTTGCCCTAGGAGAGTCAAAACAAATATTGAGCCTACCCCCAATATTTTTTCCATTTTGGCGCCCAACATGGGGCTCAGTCGAAAGACTTTTGTTTTTAAGTTGGAAAAGATTAATGATTTAATTGATTTAATAATGACAACATTTTAAATTTTTCTTTGGAGCCTTTTAATATTATTAAAAACTTTAGAAATCAAAAATGTTTGCTTAACACGAGAGATTTAAAATGTTAAATAAATTTACATTTTTTTTCCAACAGAAAGAATCTTAGATTATGACCCATTTTTCCCAAAGAAAAAGTCAGAGTATGATTATTTTTTTCTTCAAATTTTATCAGTTTCTGACACTTTTTCTTTAAGAAAATTTAAAGATTCTATTTAATGGATTAGTTTAGACATTTGTTAAGGAATATTTCATATGTCTATTAACAACATGTTAATTAACATTTTATAGAGACACTGTTAATTAACAGTTGGTGTTTACAGCCTCAGTATTTGTTTTCATATAAATTTAACAGCATATCAATCATATTTTATGTTTTATATAAACACATGTAAACAAATAAATAAAAATCCGTTGACATAACTGAATTTACGCCATGTTAAACAATAGGAGGGCTTCCAAAACCACTAACTAACACAAATGATAAAATATAAAAAAAATAAATACTAAGGCTGCTGTATGATTTTGTATGGTATGGCTGGCTGGTTGGTTGGCTTGCTAACTGACTGTTTGTTTGAATATCTTTAAAAATACCTTTATGAACAAAAAAAACACACATGGTAACTAAACAACAATTGCATTTAAAAATACTATAAAATAAAAAAAAGAAATAAAGAAATTATTTATGAAGAAATTTTGTAACCGTACACCGCTTAACATTCAACACTTTTACAGCTTATACTAGGAGAAGAAGTACTCGTCTTATGTATAAAGAAATATATATAGTGACAATAATTAAGAGTTTTAAAACAACAACAAAACCTATAAGAAATAATGAAGAAGTTAAAAGAAAAACTAACAAAAACAGTAGGGGAACTATAAAACGAATAAAAAATACTCTACTTGTTAAACAAATAACTAAAATACTAAAGACTTAGGAAACAAACTTGTTTAAATATTGTGCTCGATTCTCGAATACGACTTCACCATTCACCCAATTTTTAAAAATTTGATATTCTTTCGAATTTTAAGAGTTTAAATTTTTTTTCTTGTAGCAATTAAAGATCTAGTTAATAGGTTTAATAATTACAAAAACAAATTTAAAGATCTTAAAACTCGAAAGAATATCAAATTTTTAAAAATTGGGTGAATGGTGAAGTCGTATTCGAGAATCGAGCACATTATTTGTAAAATGTAAAAATGTTTTATGGAAAAACTTAAAACTTAAGAAACAAACTTTTATTAACTCAAATAGTCATATAAAGTTTGTTTTCTAAGTCTTTTGTTTTTAACGTAAATATACTAAAGATTTAAGAAACAAACTTGTTTAAATATTATTTGTGAAATGTTAAAAATGTTTTATGGAAAAAACTGAAAACTTAAAAAACAAACTTGTTTTTACTCAAATAGGCATATAAAGTTTGTTTTCTAACCCGAGTAAAAATTTTTATATGATGCAATATAAAATGATATGTAACACAATATATATGTATACGCAATTTAATCCGAATAATGGTGGATGTTTTTGCATTAAAAAAGATCAACTTGTATAAAATATGATTTGATTTCATCCGAGTTTTGACCAGACATTGCCATATATTGGTGGATCTAATTAGATCTAATTGAATAAAAACATATAAAATCCTGGTGTTTTTTTGTTTAGGTTGAGATACACCACAGGTCAACGATACATTCACCAAACATATAATTTTCTTAAACAAAAAATGTTTGGGTACGCTTCGAACCAGATAGGTGATATACATAACCCTAACAAGGAAATGTTTAGGAACATTTTAAAAAGTTTCTTATACTTTGCCTATAAAACTTAGAACATTTTTGGTTAATTGGAAACATATATAGTTTTATATGGAACAGAATAAGCTATATATAATTTTATGTTAAATTATACAGAAAATCAAATATTGTATTGACCCTCATATAATTTTATATAATTATATCAACCATACACCTTTTAATCCGAATCATGATTAAATTATATATAAATACATATGACTGCATTTAAAAAATTTAGAAAATATCTCGCGCGATGTATAATCATATATGATTTATTATGTTTGCATCAAAGTATATATTGTTATATATGATTATTTTTACTCGGGAAGTCTTATTCTTTTACATAAAAGTTAAAATATATATTTTTAAAAGTTTGTTGCTTAAGTCTTTCGTTTATTTTCAATTAAATTAATAATTTTAATTTCATAAAAATTGAAAGAGGATTAAACCGTTTTATTAAACATATTTTGTATGAAAATTCGATTAATAAAATCTATATTTGCCATTATTTCCTTTAATATAAGAGATAGAGCAAAATAGACGAAATTTGCGGGGTCACTATCAAAAAATATATTTTTGTATGATATTTTTTATAAAATCTTTATTTAGGTTAGGTTAGGTTGGATGGGCGCTCGCCATTTGGCGAGTTCACTCGGAGGCCATAAGGCCCATTGTGATTCCCCTAATCGTATTTCCCCTCTCCCTCTCTGATACAAAGTTCTACTTTTTAAACCACCCCGTTTCCCTGAGGTATTCCGCTAGAGACGTCAATGAGACACCGCTTAGGCAGTCCTAAGTCTTTGCCCCAAATGCTTAAGGCGGCTCCTCATTAGACCCGGACATTCGCATAGCAAGTGCTTCACTGACTCCTCTTCCTCCACCTCCCCACAGCTTCTACAATAGTCCCTATCAGAAATTCCGATACGCACGGCCATTTGGCCAATCATACAGTGTCCTGTAAGTACTCCAACTAATAGGCTAACCGTCCGTTTGCCAAAAGTAAGAAGACTTTTTGTCCGCTTAGGATTCGGCAGTGGCCACAGGGTTCTAGATATCCTGCACGTAGTCAGTGATATCCACCTATCCTTCATCCTATTTTCAGATATCCTATCAATTTCGTTCATCAATTCCACTATAGGAACCGAGATGTCAGGTTCTACACGTTCCCCCACCGATTCAGAGCCATTCCTCGCACACTCATCAGCCAATTCGTTCCCAGCGACTCCACTGTGGCCTGGGACCCAGATTAGCTTGATTGTGTGCTGACTGATTCGACGAAGCGATTGTATACAAAACTATTCCCGATTTTACAGTATTTGACTCTAAGGCCTTCAGAGCTGCGAGACTATCCACGAAAATGTTAATGACGCAAGGACGAAGATCCCTTGTCATAATTAACTGCGCGGCTTTGTCAATTGCAAGCACCTCAGCCTGGAAAACACTACACTTATCCGAAAGCCTCAATGAGACCCCGATTTCGAGGCATTCAGAGTAGACTCCCGAATCCGTACCCATCTCCATTTTCGATCCGTCCGTAAAGATTGAGATCGCATTCTCTGTAATAACAGAGTTTTCCGCCCAGTCTTCCCTAGTCGGTATTTGGACTTCGAAGGCTCTGTCAAAGTTCGTCTGTGGTGAGATATAGTCGGTTCTCTGTTCCAGTTCCGTCCCGCCCACCGTACTTAATATAGTCGAGTGTCCCCAAGAGCGTTGCTTAAGCATTTGCGACTCTCTTAACCTGAGAGCCGATTTTGCTGCTGTGCTCTTGACGTAAATATCCACGGGCTGAATGTTTAGTATCACTTCCAAACCGGCCTGGGGTGCTGATCTAATAGCACCAGTAATACCTACACACGCCAGTCAAGGGCACCATAAGTATTGGTCTAATTATCGCACCATACATCCAGTGTATGATATACGGTTTTAAACCCCACATTCTCCCGAAAGTTCTTCTGCAGGTGTAAAAAGCACATAACGACTTTTTCATCCTTTCCTCTGTGTTTCTTTTCCAAGAAAGCTTTGAGTCCAGGATCACACCCAGGTATTTCGCCTCATTGGATAGCTCCAAGGTGATTCCATCTAATTTGGGAAGGATAAACCTGTCTATCTTAGTCTTCTTTGTGAACAAGACGAGTTCGATTTTGGCGGGATTGACTCCCAGACCGTTGTCCCTTGCCCACTTTGAGAGTATCTTAAGCGCTGATTCCATGAGTTCACTAATCGTTGGTAAAAACTTACCTCTTATTAGGATCACAACGTCATCAGCGTAAGCAACCGCCTTGATACCCATTTCGTTAAGTGACTCGAGGATTTTATTTATTACAAGATTCCACAGAAGAGGAGAGATGACTCCTCCTTGTGGAGTGCCCCTTGTAACTATTTTCCTCGCCTTACCATCACCTATCTTCGAGTTAATTGCCCTGCTTTTCAGCATGTTGCCCGTCCATAAGGTAATCTGTGTGTCCGTGCCCGTATTCTGTAGGGCATTAAGAATAGATGATATTTTGACATTGTTGAACGCACCTTCCACGTCCAAAAATGATGCCAAAACATACTCTTTTCTGTGAAGAGTATCCTCAATCAGCCCGACAACGTCGCTTAAAGCCGTTTCAACAGACCTACCTTTACGATAGGCGTGTTGGGCCTCGCTGAAATTGTCTGATGTGAGGGTACTTTTCACATAGACATCTACCAGTCTTTCCAGTGTTTTCAATAAAAACGATGACAGACTGATATGTCTGTAGTCCTTTGCGGTACTGTGGTTTATCTTTCCCGCTTTGGGGATAAAGACCACCCTTACCTCCCTCCATTCGGAGGGTATATACCCCGATGCCAAGCTACCCATAAAAATACGTAGTAGCCATGGCATGATTATCCCGAGGGACTCCTGCAAGAGTGCCGGAAAAATACCATCAGGCCCTGCCGATTTGTAGGGCTTGAAGGAGTCGACCGCCCACGTTATCTTGCGTTCATCCACCACTGTCTTGATGAATTCATTTAATTTTAATCTTTATTTGCTATTATTTCCTTAAATATAAGAGATAGAGCAAAAAAGACGAAATTTGTGGATCACTATCAAAAATTTCAAAAAATATATTTTTGTATGAAATTTTAAAAAAAAATCTTTATTTGCCATTATTTCCTTAAATATAAGAGCTAGAGCAAAATAGACAAAATTTGGGGGTCACTAGTAAAAATTTAAAAAAATATATTTTTGTATGAAATTTTTTAAAAAATTTTTATTTACCATTATTTTTTTTTTTTTTGCACTATAAGAGATAGAGCAAAAAAGACGAAATTTGGGGATCACTATCTATTTTTGTATAAAATGTTTTATAAAATCTTTATTTGCTATTATTTCCTTAAATATAAGAGGTAGAGCAAAATAGACGAAATTTGGGGATCACTAAAAATTTAGTTTTTATATGAATTTGAACCATTTAGGCAAAAATGACTAATCTTTTTTTAGTGTTGGCGCCCAATTTAGGGCCCATTGGAAAGACTTTTGCCTCCTTGAAAAGAAAAATTACAGTATTTTTATATTTTCTTTTTGTAAACTATATGAATTTTGAACTTAAAATATAAATTTTATTTAAATGGAAATTAAATCATAATAATTTTTTTCACTTTGGCGCCCAACATGGGGCTCAGTCAAAATACTTAAAAAAATGTTTTTTCTTAAAATGTTACCAACTCTATACAACACTCAAAACACTTTCTTTCTAAGCCCCCAAGAAGTCTCTTTATAAAAAAAAATATAGTAATAAAAGAAAAACACAGTTAGTAGCTGGGAAAGCGTAACAAAATCTTTAAAGAATCTGTATAAATAATTAAAAGACACTAAAAAATCTACAACAAAAACAACAACAACAGCTACAAAAAATCATTATTTGTTGTTGCAGCTAAGAAACAACAACGAAAAAAAAAACTTTACAAATATTTTGAAGATGAAGCTTAATAATAAAACCGTTGTAAACCTGGCTATATAGATTTATTTCAATGGTTAAAACTATAGAGAGAATCAAATAAAAATAAAAGAAAAACCAAGAAAAAGTAATATAGGAAGCTTAAGAAATACTACTACAAAAAAAAAAACGCAAGACAGTGACATTAACCGTGTCAAATCATCTTCGACAGCTGTTCATTGCAGCCATATGATGATGGCTGCTGCTTTTACTGCCGCTGATGATGATTGTGATGAATTTTTGAAATGCAAAAATTGCATTAAAGAAGAAAAAAGAAATTCTCTAAATGTATAGGTAGAAGATATGTTGATGAGACCCAATAGAAAATTTGGTTAACTGAATGAAAAGTATTTAAATGGGAAATGAAACTTTAAAGAAAATTTTTAGTAAACTGTAATCAAAATTTACGACGAGATGAAATGAAAAGTACTTTTTCAATCGTCTGCTATAATGGCCTTCAAATCTGAATGTTACTTATTGTTAGTTAAAATTCTGACAAAAGTACTTTTTGGAAGTTTTGATTTTAGAAAAAAAAACCTAGACTCTGGTAACTGGAAATTTTAAATGTAGAATTTCAAGAAATACAGGATAGCAAGCCATGAAAAGGCAACTTTGGTACTTTTTCTATGTACTGAAATATTGGAATTTATGATATGGAAAAGTGTTGATAGAAGTCCTTTTTTGGAATTATTTTCTCGATCTCCTGAAAAAATAATCCTTTACCGGAAAAAACATTCGAAAATAGTTACTTTTTTCAATTTCGATTAAAAAGAGATAAAAAATTGTACTTTGGTACTTTTTCTACTTCTTGATAGAATGGTGTTAGAAACTGGAGTGGAGCTGAACATTGATAAAAAAAGTCTTCTTTGGTACTTTTTAAATCCCCTTAAATAATGGTTCTAGAAATTTAAAAATTTGGAATATAAGATCCTCAAGCGGAATAAACATTCTAAAAAGTACTTTTTCGAAATTCCGATTCCAAGAGGAATACAAAAGTGTGCTTAGTTTTTTTTTAACTTCTGAAATAATGGTAAAAATAATAAAAACAAGTAGAAAAGTTAAATTCGACTTGGCCGAACCTATGAATACCCTCCACAATGCCCTTTTTAAGTGATAGTAAATTTTCTAACGTAAAAAAATTAAATTTTTGATTAGAAATATTTTATTTTGTGTAAAAAACTGTTTTTAAGTAATTTTTGAAAAAAAAAAATAATAATTTACTAAATTTTTTTTTTGAGTGTAAAATTTTTTTTGAGTGTAAAATTTTTTTCGAATGTAAAATTTTTTTCGAGTGTATTTTTTTAGTTTTTATCTCGTAAATTCAAGAAAAATCCTTGCCGAAATTCAGTCTTGCTCATAACTTTTGAACCACTGGACCGATTTGGCTGGATTGCAATACCAACCTGACCAGGTAAATGCCCAACATATATGCCAAACTTCCGGAGCCTCCGTAAAGTCTTTCTAAAGTTAGCGTGTTTACAACAGACAGACAGACGGACAGACAGACGGACGGACAGACGGACGGACAGACATCGCTAGATCGTCTTAAAATCGATCGAGGATCATGAATATATACTTTATGGGGTCCTAGACCAATATTTCGGATGTTACAAACGGAATGACAAACTTATATATACCCTCTATCACTAGAGTAGAGGGTATAAAAACATGGGAAAAAAATTATACTTTGGTACTTTTTCTCTCTTTTAAAATAATTTTTCTAGGAAATTAAAAATGTGAGATCCTCCATCGAAAAAACACTTGGCAATTTCGAATAAACATTCTGACAAAAGGTACTTTTCGCAAAGTAAATGTGGGATCCTCCATTGGAAAAAATAAACATTATAAAAAAGTACATTCTGACAAAAGGTACTTTTTTAAAATTCTAAACAAAGTGTAAAGTGTTTTCTGTCTGGTACTTTCCCGAACTCCTGAAATAACGGTAATAAAAACATGGTATTTTTAATGTAAAATCCTCTACGGAAAAACATTCTGAAAAAAGTACTTTTTGAAAATTTCTGTTCCTAGAGTTTAAAAAGTAATAAAGAGTGTACTTTATTACTTTTTGTAACACCATTTCGTATAGTAAAAAAACATTCTGAAAAATGTACCTTTTGTAAATTCCGATTAAAATGAGTAAAAAAAGTGTACACAGTTACCTTTTTATATTTCTGAAATACAATTGATAATTTCTGAAATACAGTTGATCATTTCTGAAGTACAATTGAAGGTCTTATTGTAAAAACTCGATAAGCAATGTATAAAATAGTACTTTTGCAGATCTTTTATTCTCAATATACTTGTACAAAGGGTTAAAGCAAGACTTCTGCCAAAAATCTGTCAATGGAACATCAGCAGAAGGCGAAAACCACGAAAAAATAAAATGTTGCTTATCAAGTTCTTGCAGTAAGCCCTTCAATTGTTATTTCTGAAATACAATCGATAACTTCTGAAATACAATTGATACATTCTGAATTACATTTGATAAGTTCTGAAATACAATTGATATCTTCTGAAATACAATTGATAATTTCTGAAAAACAATGGATAATTTCTGAAATACAATTGGAAATGGTGTAGTTGAAGAAATGTGAAAAATCCTCAAAAAATCCCGTTTTTGACCCGTCCCTATTCGACCCGCTAAATGTAAAAATTAGCAAGTTTTATGACAATCGGTGGCTTACCTCTGAAAGACCTCCCTTGTAAGTAATGCGCTTAGATGTCTTTAGTATAATTTAAATCTAAATAACGATCCAATTGTATTATGTTAAAAAATTCTCGCGAGGAAAAAGGGTCAGGGCCATCTCCATATGATCCTGCCAAAAAAAAACTCTAGTGGAAAAACAATTTTTTTTTTTTACAATTTGGGGGGTATACAAAATTTTACGTTATTAATTTAAACACCCTTACCTGCTTTTTCAACACTTCTGTCTCTAGTTTATCTGAAATTTTTTAGTTTCTGAAATTTTCAAGTTTCCTTTTCCTATTGGGCTAATGTCTATATATATATTTTTTTTAATGTAAATCTTTTGTTAAGACAGGCACCCACTTTTTCCACTCTATGGTCATCATCATCATCATTATCATTCAACAGCATTTCTTTAACAACAACAACAAAAAAGTAGTCATCAACATATATGCCAACATTCTAATATTAAAAACTTTAGTCTCCACATTTTTCCAGTATTTTTTTTTTTTGTAAATTTTTTTTTTATAAAAATTTTTTACGCTGTCTTTGTTTGGCATATCAACTAAAAAGTGTATGTTAGCATATTTGACCAGCTATTTCTTATTTTTTTTTTCATTCATCCATCTATAATATTTTGCGGTTAGTTATGGTATTTTCAACACCTATAATATCATCCAGCCATCCATATACAAGACTTTCTTATCGATTGCTCTAAATATTTGTTTAGCAATTTAAAGATTTATTTCTTTTTTTTTTTGTGTGTATAAACCATATTTGTCAATATTTTATTTATTTTTTTTTTAATATTTATTTCTTTTCTTTTTTGTAAATTTATTTATTTTTTATTTCTTGCCATTTGATCTATTTGTCGCTTTCAGTTTAGATTTCAGTCATTTACCCAATTTTCTATGGTTTTTTTTTATTCTTCTTCATTGAGTTTGAGAAGCTTTTACTTTTGTCAATATAATCATTGGGTTGATTTTATAAATTTAATTTCTTTTTAATGTTTATTTTTTTTTTTAATTTTTTTTAACATTTATCAGTTGTTAATATTTAAGCCTAGTTTTGCTAAAATTTGTTATTTATTTTCTTTTTGTTTGTTAAATAGTAAATTGTATATATTTGGCCTTAAGAAATATTTGGTCTAATGACAAAAGTTATTAAGGCAAATAGATAATTTGAGAACAAACCATTTAATGTGAGAAAAGTAAAGAAATTATTTTTTTTTGGGTGATTTATAAATAAAAGATGTGGTATGGATCGGTTGGTAATTAGTGAACAACATTTTAAAAATATTTAGTTTACAAAAATATTTAAAATTCTAGGAAATTTTCTGAAATATTAAAAATAAAATTATTTATTAAAGTACCGCACTTGTTAAATTGCACCGATTTTAAACAGTTTCATACCTGTTTTAGATACACTTCAATTTTTCAATTTTCCTGAATTTTCATACCGGAAAATAAAAGAATCTGGAATATCCCTTACGGAATATTTTTTTATTGCGGCCGTTTAAATCCTTAACAAAACCTTTTTTATTACCCTTCAAAAACTGTTTCGTGGAAAACTGTTTTTTTTTTTTTTTTTTTGAATTTGAAAAAATTCGGAACTTGTTCCTTTACTCAAACTTTTTTTTCTCAAAACTTCTTTAAAAATGGTCAAAATTTATTTATTTTTTAATTTTGGATTTTTAAATACTTTTACAAAAAAATCCTAAATAATTCTTTAATATCCGATTTTAAATATTAAACATTTAAATCTCATTTTAAAATTTTTTTTTTCTCTTTGATTTTTTTTTTTTTGAAAAACAATTTATTTTTATCGCAAAAAATTTTTCTGAACAAACTTACACTCAAAATAATACATTAGTAGATTTACTAATTTGCTTTTGCTAATGCTAGTCAGCTAACCTTTAGCAAATTTTTAGTTGAGATTAGCATGTTAGCAAAAATATCTTGTAAACTTCATGTAGCGCGTTAGCAATTTTAAACAATATTTGGGTCCTCAAATGTGTATGAATAAGTTGAAATAAAAAAAATTTCAATTAACTAATTTTTGGCAAAACATTTTTGCTAACTTTACCAAAAAAATTGTGGGTTCAAAATCAGCAAATTTTCTTGTAGGTTTACAAACTTTTTTTTCTAACATTACAGTTTTTTTTTTTGAGTGTACACTCTATATTCAATTCCTACAGGAGCTTTCACACAAAATTACCCCTTGAGGGGTCAATGACCATCCCACAGTTAGAGCGGCTAGAGCAAATTTTAAGAAATGTCTATTTGTATGTGAATTCGGAATTCAGGATAGGGTAAAATTATGTTTGGAAATAATGTTAATTAATAGGGTCGGTCTTGGTATTTCCTCTCTCGGACACAACATTGAAGCAGAGGCAGTGATTTAAAAATTAGAAAATTCCAATAAATATTTTTAAAAAATGGAAAAAATCGATCTCTCTGGGCAAAAAATTTCTACAGGCTATAGATTTTCACAAATAAATTCCAAAAAGATCAAAGAGTACAAAAATTTTCAGAATTGCAGGATATTTTAAAATTTTTTTAAAAACGTAAAAAACAAAAATTAAAAAAAAATAATTTGGACCATTTTTGAAGAAGTTATTAGTAAAAAAATTTTGAGTAAAATATTTGAAAATTAGATTTTTTTTGAACGGGTCATTAACGAAATCTGTAAATTTACCAAAACAGAAAAACTGTAAAAAAAAACTGGAAAATCTAAAAAAAATTCAAAATGTCCGATTTAGCATGAAATGATTGAATTACACTTTTTTTATAAGGGTTCAAGTTGAAAAAAATGCAGAAGAAAAATTTAATTTCTAAAAATTATAGACATTTCTGGTATTTCCTATACCGGTTTCAAACACCCCAGTTAGTGTCATCATCAGTAGGATTTTAAATGTCGGTTTGTCTTGTTAATTTTTTAATTTTTTAAATAATATTGATCCTATGATCAAAAATTAAGTATTAACAAATCTAAATTTCTGAAAAATTTGTGTCCGTTTCGCTCTACCTTGCTTAGTTTTTGAGATACGTGATTATAGGGGACCACTTTTTGTTGTGTCGGCAATATTTACCGAGATATGAGCATTTTAAAATTTTCAGGAATGCTAACTTTTTTGGATCCAAAGTTAGGGCCCATTAGGGTCCACACATGTGAAGAGGACTCGCGAAAGTATGGAGGTTCTAAGAACCAAAAATGACCTCCATTTTGCTCTATCTGGCTTAGTTTCCGAGATAGCGCCATTTTAAGTTTTCTGAAAATAAAAAAAAAAATACCATTTATTTTTGCTAATGTTAGCAAAACATCTTGTAAAAATGTTGTCAACTCAATTTCAAATTTAGCAAAAGAAATTAGTTCAAAGTTTGTTTAAAATTGCTAATGTGCTACAAGAATTTTTTGCTAACATGCTAATCTCAACTAAAAATTTGCTAAAAGTTAGCTAACTAGCATTAACAAAAAAAAATTAGTAAATCTACTAATGTATTATTTTGAGTGTATGATCAAGTATTTTTAATTTTTTACATTTAATTGCAACACATTTTTTAATAATTTCAACCTAAACGATAACTGGTAACAATGACCGTCGTCTCGTTGTAGAGAAAAAACAAGGGCTCTGGGAAATCGAGCCAACGACCCCTAGTTTACAGGGGCCCCGCATTACAGTGGTACACAGGCAATTATGCCTGTGCAAAAACACGGTTTTTGCACAGGCATATTGAATACATTTTCTAAAGTATTTTGGACTCCTAAAAACGAATCAGTCATCAGAAAAGTTGTATAGAATCGCCTTTTCGAGATATAGGCATTTTCATTTTTTGTGGACCAAACCCTCAAAACCGGCAATTTTTTTAGTATTAGAAAACAAAATGTTAAAGTCGTTTATATTTTGTTTTATTCGAATTCCAAATAAAATTACCCAACTTTTGCAAGAAATCTGGACTTGATACGATTAAGGATACCATCAGGACATTATAAGGAATTTTAAAATGTCCTTTTTTTAATATTTCGAAGGGTCTGCAATGCGATTTTAATTGTAACCGTAACCGAGGTTACCGTAACCGCATAAATAAAACTTCGGGTACGGTTAATTTTAAATATTTTTTTTGTTCGAATTCCAAATAAAATTACCCAAGTTTTGCAAGAAATCTGGACTTGATACGACCAAGGATACCATCAGGACATTATAAGGAATATAAAAATGTCCTAAATTTGGTTTTCTTTTGGTTTTTCGAGGGGTTTGCAATGCGATTTTAATTGTAATCGTAACCGCTGTTAACCGTTACCGTAACCGCATAAATAAAACTCCGGTTACGGTTAATTTTAAATTTACTTAGTTAACCTAAGATTTGTAGGTCAAAAGGTATAAAAAAAAAATTAAGAAAGAAACAACGAATAACAAAAAACTTAAAATTTATGGATACAAAAACTGCCTTAGAATCTGAATATTTTTCTATTGCAAAAATATCTCAGAATCTGAAAATTTTTTTGTAGAAAAAATATCTCAGAGTGTGTGACTGTTTTTAATAAAAATATTTTTCTATAGAAAGTATGCCTCAGAGTCTGAGACAATTCTTACACTCACAAGGGAAGTCTCCCTGGTGTCACCCTCCGATCTTCATGAAATTTGGATATGTTGTTAAGAACGATTATTAATTCGACACGTATTTTTTTTAGCGGCCCAAACTCATTTTTAGGGGGGGTCGATTTGTATGGGAGGAAATTAACCTTTTTCAGTTTTTTACGATTTACGCCTATTTAAACAAAATTAATATAGGCATGTGTGGTATCAGAATAAAGGTATTAAAAAAAAACCAATCTCGTGGTGATAACAATTTTTCGACTTATTAACAAAAATGTCCTAAAATTTTGGTATTTTACTCAATATGACGAAAAGTTGTGCCTGTTTGGACACGTTTTTAGCACATTAGATAGGTTTTCCAAAGACCTTTCATTTGGTATGTAACATGACTAGGTTTCCTTGCATAATATAGGAGATAAACGAAAACAAGTAAAAAAGTTAAATTCGGCCTTGCCGAATGTAGTGATACCCTCCACAATTTCAAAAAGATTATTGCAAACAACTTTATTTAAAAGGAAAATACTTTTGAAAAAAAAAATTGAAAAAAAATTTCCGCGAAAAAAAACTTTGGTAAAAAAATAAATCCGCGATTTTTTTCTTTTTTTGTCAAAAAATATGTTTGTACTTGTTTAAATACCATTTGGTGCTCAATTATGTTCACATATGTCAACCAGAAGCCGAATTAAAGCATTTTGTGTTTTTAGGTTATGTTGAATGTACTGAAATTTTTGAGGTGTGCTTACATTTTCGTTCATAACTTTTGAACCGCTGAACCGATATCGCTCAAATGCAATACCAAACTTCTCGGGAGAACTTCCAATACATATGTTAAGTTTCAGTCATCTCTATGCAATATTTTGTCCGCGAGAGCATTTTCAACAGACAGACAGACGGACAGACGGACAGACGGACAGACGGACAGACGGACATCGCTAGAATGTCTTAAAATCGATCGGGCATCATGAATATATATACTTTATAGGGTCCCAGAACGATATTTCGATGAGTTACAAACGGAATGACAAACTTATATATACCCTCTATCACTAAGTGGAGGGTATAAAAAAACTGAAAAATGGCCTTGTCTTCCCCCCTCCTTTTTACCCCCTAAATATGAATTTAAATAGCGTCATATTATGATTGAAAATTTTATCATAATATGTTTACAGCAATCATAAAATTCTTGTTGCAATCATATTATGGTCGTGAAATAAAATGTTTCGAATACTTAGGATCATAACATGATTGCTGCAAAAATGTTATGGTTGCTACAAACAAGTTATGATAAAATTTTCAATTTCTGATTAATTTTTATTAAAAATAAAAATTGTTTTATTCGACCTTTAAAGTATTATATTTTGAGGATGTTTATTCTGGCTCGAGGTCATTATTTTCTTTACTAATTAAAACCACGATATTCTCATAGCATAATTTTCAAGAAAATTATTTTTTTGTTTTAAATTTATTTATGTTGGTCATTTTTGCAAGACTTAATCGACACGTGTTTCGGAATTTGTCAAATTCCATTGTCAAGATTATTTAGCAAAAAATAGAAACGATTTACTACATAGTAGTAAACGAGTCTAATGACAAATCGCTTGTGCACAAACTAAAATATTAATACATATTCGATTTATCCACAATGGTAATTAGAAAGACGAAGAAAATGTACTATACTAGTAAGGCAACGATTGTCAATAACCAACAAAAATATTTAAAACAGTTTTAAAACAAATTCCGAAACACGGGTCGGTTAAGTCTTGCAAAAATGACCAACATAAAAAAATTTAAAACAAACATAATTTTTTATTTGTCATCATGTTTTTTAAGTAAATTTTTTTTTTTTTAATCACCAAAAAATTTTTTCATGGTAATTTTTTTCATCAAAAACTTTTTTTATAATTTTTTTTTTTTTCATATTTTTTTTAAAGAGTTAAAGAAACTGTTTTCAAAAAATATTTAAAAAAGCAGCCGTCAGCATTCACGAGAATTACAATCTTCAAAGGTTCAGCCCAAACGTTTATTTTTAGTACCAAGTTTGTCGAGGGCCCTGAGAGGCCTTGTTAAGTGATTACGAAATCTGTACGTTCAGCATCAACAGCTTAGCAATTTTTTTTTTGCTATAATGTAAATTTATCAAGCCCCTAGAAATTTTTACGAATTTTTATTTTGAGTTTTTCTTTTTTCATCAAAAAACTTTTTTTATCAAAAAAAATTTTTTCTAGTTAATTTCAGCAAAACAGTATCATGAATTAATGTTTTCGTAACTACAGAATTTGCAGGCATTTTTTGTTTTAGGGCAAGTAGAATTAAACTTTCTTACTGTTTTTAACTTTTATTAAAATTTTGTTACAAAGTAATATTTTCAATTAGAAACAAAATTATAGAATTTAATAAAAAATATTTGTTGATTGTAATTAACGCCCTCCTAAAAGGTAAAGACTTCCCTTGTTTATGTGGGTTTCCCCCATAAAGCTAAATTCAGGCAAAAAAAAACAAAAGACTTAAGACAAAAACTTGTATATGAATTTTTTTTTAATTCAACAATTTTTTTTTTTTAAACTCTCAAATTTTGTAATTATACTTTAAAAATTAAGTTGTAATAAAAATTTAATTAAACGAAAAACAAAATAATTAAAGCCTCTTAACAACTCAGTTAAAATCTGTGAATAAACCAATAAACCAAATTTATCAATGAAACTCCTGCTGTTTAAAAGAAATATAATCTTGTAATAATAAATATATGCGAATTTCTTTTCAAGTATTGAATATTTTATAACATTATGCTAATCAAACATAATAATACCACAGTACCCCCTACAAGGGCACTGGAAGTTAGATTACAGTAACTTAAGTTGTTCTACTGTTTCAGAATAATTTAGAAAGTACGAACATGTAAAAAAAAAATATCTAACTCATTTACCTTAAACTATTTAAAAATTCCCTAATTAGAATTTGTGTTAAAAACAAATACAAGAAGACGAACGAAGAAAAAAAACAGAATCAAACAACTATTTCTGCTACCTATGGTTAATACAAGTAGAAAAACACACACCAAATAAAAAAAATGGTAATAAATCTTGGCATTAGTAGATGGTTGTAACATGTTAAGTTAGTATTAATGGTTTGAATTTCTAGCTAACAAAAAAAAAAACTTCAGCCACCAAACAGCAAACAAGCAAACACCTTAAAAGTATTTTTAACTTTAACATTAGCCAAGTTAAAACAAAATAAAAGTAACCTTGATACGAAGCTACCAGCTACTAAATATACGGCAAGAGCAAAATTTTGTCTAAAAGAGCTTTTCCCAAGCACTGCAACTGCAATACTAAAAATTTTTCAAACTCAGGAAGCCAGTGTTGTTAGTTTTTAACGTTCAAGTTCAATGCTAAAGTGGAGAAAAAGAGTATAATATTTTTTTAAAAAAAGCTACACCAAATAAATGAGTAAAAAGAGAGTAGGATTTATTAAACTTTGTTAAGAGCAGAGAAACTCTACACAAAAAATTTTTTTTTAAAGTTTAAGGTTTTGTTTTCTTTAAACCAGTAACCAAAAACCTTGATCTTGGCTTTGAGTTTAACATAAGTTATACTCATAATATTTTATATACTTAACACTCTCTCTCGCTCTTCTTATGTTATTTGTAGCATAATTTATGTTAACTTCTTTCTTTTCTTTTTCTTTAATTTTTCGCTGTTAGCTGTCATGTTATTAAGTTGATATTTTTACTGCTTTCTCTGGTATTAGAGATTCTCTTTACCTCTTTTACTTTTCTTCTTCTTATGCTGCGTTTAATACTTAACCAATGGTTTTTCTATCACTTCTTTTTTTGGAGACCTTAACTGAAAGCATAAAAGACACAAATTTTACAGGTTCAAAGTCATTGCTCATGATGCAATTGTGGAGTTAACAACGGTTGTAAATATAATATAGAGGAATAACAATTCATCAACAAAAAAACCTGCTATATAGCTTAATTGTGGATTCATCAGTCTTCTTCCTGTGGATTACTTATTATTTCTAACATTAAACAAAACAGCCTTATTTTTTTGTTTGCTAAAAGAAAACAAGGCATAAATACAAAAAAAAAATTTTAAAAAATATTATAAATTTGGTAGTGAAAAATTATACTAAATTTACAAAAAATTCTATAAAACAAAAAGAACCCAAAAAAGTGCAAAAATTAATAATCAAACAAAAAAACTTGAAATAAAAATTTATAAAAAAATTTTAAAAATATAAAAAATTTAAATTTTCAAAAATCTCAAATTGCTGATTGCTAAAAAAACAGTGTTTATCTTTCTTTAAAAAAAGGTATGTTAAAAGAAAATTAAAATAAGAACATGAATTAATGTGCAAATAAAACAAAAAAAGTGTATTTTATTATAAGAAAACAAAAGACTTAGGACACAAGCACCATAATTATTAAAATTATTTTTAACACAAACTTGAAAAAAAAAATTCTGAAAAACTAAATACTAAAAAGAAAAAAAAAATGTATTTAATAAAAAAAATCAAAAATTATTGAAAAAAAAGATTTCAGAAAAAAAAAATTTGGTGTACAGATTGTGAGATTTAAAAAACATATACAAAAACTCTGTGAAAAATCCAATAAGAAATGCTTAAATGAAACTCTAACTATGTATTTACAGTAAAAAACTTAATAAAACACATTTTTGAAATTTGTGAAACATAAAAAAAAAATATTTTAAAAGTCTTGAATTGAACAATAAAAAATATTTAATCTAAAAAAATTAAACAAAAATGTAATCGTATTTCTCAAAAAACTTTCCAAGTCTAAAAAAAGATATCCCTGAAACGATGTGCTTTATATACGAAAAATAGTGACACCTAGATATAAATCAACGTCAATTTTTCGACGTTGCGACTTTTAGATAATTTTTATTTTCGTAATCTGAGACCTCATTATTTCTAAATAAAATTGGACCCTTAAACCTAATTCTATCCTATCCTCTAATTTTTACTGATTTGCCCTTTGCCAGATTACATAGCATTTAGCCATTTTACGAATCAATTTGGATTTCACTTCATGTTTTAAGATCTTCAACTCTATAATGTTATTTTCCAAAAAAAAATTAATCTCTTGCTAGATTCACTTATGGACTTTAATTTTGCTTGACAGTTTTAAGTTCCATTTGTCCCTTATTAATACAGAAAACAAAATTTGTATTTTTGGCTAATTTTTAATTAAATCGTTGATGTATTAACAAAAAATGTAATTGTATTAACAAATTGTGTTATTAAATAAAATTTTAATTATTTTCTTTGTTAATACAATTAAATTGTTAGTTAATACAACAACGATTTAATTGAAAATGAGCCTGCAATACATTTTTTTTAATTATTTTATGAATTGCAAAAAATTTTGTATTCAAAAAATATGTATTAAAAAAAATTGGCCATCATCCACTCTCGAGGATTAAAAACTTTGAAGGTTTAGCACAAACGGTTATTATCATTAGGGAAGCCTTGCTCAGTGATTACAAAATCTATATATTTAGCCCACAGCTTTGCAAATATAATTTTAGCTATATTTAGTACTGAATTTAGAATTTGTATATGACTTTTTCTTTATTTACTACAAATGTTAAGTCATGGTTAGGTTAAGTTTGAAAAAGGGCGAAATTAGATAAAAAAAAAAATAGTAATTTTAGTAAAAAACAGAAAAAAACTTAAATTCCACAATGCCTAAAACACTTTTTTAGTGATTTAAATTCCTTAACAAAAACAAAATAGTACAAAAATTTTGCTAGAATAATTTTATTTTGAGTCAAAAATAGTTTTTAGTCATTTTTGTAAAAAAAAAAAATTGAGTGTATACTTTTTGGAGTATAAAATTTTTTTAGTGTAAACATTTTTCAATGACACAAACACTTTTAAAAATATTTTTTTACTTACCAGTGTATTTCAAAAGTGTTTAAGAGGTTTTTTAACACATGAATTCGCGAAAACCCCTCGCCGAATTTCACAGTTTTGCTTATAACTTTTAAGCTACTAGACCGATTTTGCTGAAATTCAATACCAACCAAATCCGAAAAAAATATGCCAGACTTCGATTTTAAGTAAATCACTAGATTCACTTAAAATCTATCGAAAATCATAGTTATAAATATTTTATTGGGTCCTAGACCAATACCTTGAGGTGCTACAAATTTATCAAATAAGATATAATTATATCTTATGTATATTTCTTTTAATATCAAATTAGATAATATTTACCATTCCATTTTTTAAATCTACACTCAAAAAATTATGTCATTAACTGTTTGTAGTTTATTTAAAAAGTTTTCCGTTTAGTCGTTTTTAAAAGAAAAAACATTTGTTTGATGTTCAGTTTTTATTAATGACTACTTCAGTCCTTTGTTTCAAAAATAACACACTAAAAATAAAGACTTTCATTTATATTTAATTTTTAAAGTCATTTATTTTTGTTCTGTAAGTTAAAACTACTGATTATTCTTTTGATTTTTAATGATTTGTGTAAGTAATTTTTTTTTTAACTGTTGGTATTTTTTAATGAAATATCATTAGTTTTTACCTACACAAGTCAGTTATTTTTTTGTAGAAAAAAAATTAAAAAATTATTTATAGAAATATAAAAACATGTTTGTATCAAGTGACTTTGGCACGATGGGTAGAGTGTCTGGCCAGAATGTAGTTGATTGCGGGATCGATTCCCCAAAAATTTTATTAAAAATTTTTAAAAAAATATTTCAATAAAAAATTGTAAAAAATTACCTACGAAATCATTAATTTTAGAAAATTTTTAGAAAATTTTGTCAACAGTAAAAAATAAATGTTGATGTTTGTTAAAACAAATGAATAATTACTGGGATGGTTTTCAATTGTTTATTCACTGGTTTTAAGTGTGTTTTTCATTTGTTTTTAGTCCGAGATAGCGAAAAATCAAGATCCAATTATATCTCGAATTTTGTCATCAACGCCATATAATTTCATCCCAAAAATGGAGGATCCAAAAATATGATTATATATTTTTACAATAAATTCGATATAAATAGATATAATAACATGTAAAATGGAATGGTAAATATTATCTAATTTGATATTATAAAAAAAAAAATAGATCTAATTATGTATAATTATATCTTATTAGATCTAATATTTGTATACCCTACACCACTCTGTGGTACAAAGTATAATGAGTTTGTGCAGATGCTTGTAACTACCCGAAATATTGGTCCTAGACCTACCATTAAGTATACCGATCAACTTAGAAACGCATTTAGAGTCGTTTTAGCGATGTCTGTTCGTCTGTCTGCCTGTTCGTCTGTCTATGTTAGCTTCTGCGCACGATACAGGTCGCAATTTTAATCGATTTGTCTGAAAATTTAAATATATGCAAAAATTGGAAAAAAATCGGTCCATGTTTAGACCTAGTCCCCTTTAATTTGCGCTCAAATGACTAATAATCATTTTATAATATATATCCTTTCGAAATTTGGCAGGTTTTGTATTTAACTATCACCATTCCAAATTTTAAAGAAATCGGTCCAGTTCTTCTTGTAGCCCCCATACAAACCACCTTCCTGATATTCACATAAATCTATTAAAATTCATGAAAGTTGGAAATATTTGATAAACATTTTGATTGTAGGTGTAAAACATGTACTTTGGTAACCTAATAAATTGGAACATAATGGGACAATTTATGGACTAAGGCCCCAAATGAAAATTTCTCCCGATATTCACTTAAAGTGTTTTATTAACAACAAATATAAGCCTATTTCACTCAAATTTTGGTGGGTGGATTTAAAGATTCAACAAAAGATAGACCCAATCGGACTTGGGACCTATTTTTCGGGAAACACTGGTGTAGGGTATTATATGGTCGGTCTTGGCCGACTAAACTTTTCTTACTTGTTTTCAATGTCAAATAAGAAGAAATTTACTGTTCCATTTTTTGGATACAATTTGATCTTATGATATCAAATTTGATTTTTTGCCGATTTATTAACACCTACAATTTTTGACATCCATACATTTTTTTAAATGAAATTCAATAGTTTGGAAAAAATGTCTTTAATAAAAATAGTAGGAATTTCAAAACAATTTTTAAAAATTTCTACATGGCAACTATAACATTATAACATTAATAATAGTAATTTATCTGTTTTAAATAAATCAATCCTTGTATTACAAAATATGTAAATTGTTAGCCTACGAGTGCTGAGGTCTTGGGTTCGATTCTCACCAAACCCCCATCTGTTGTACTATAACAATACGGTGGTTTTCTAATTTCAATAGAAAGGAGTCAAAATGAATTGGATCAAAAACCTACAACTAAACTAAAATTACTTAAATAAAATTGTTGTTGAATAAAAAAATCATAGTTAATTAATTTTGAAATTGATTGAATTATAAATTTAATCAATTTTACAATTAAAAAAAAAATAGTACTAAAACTAATTAAATAAATTTTTGCTGGATAAAAAACTCATTAGTGTCCTACCGAATATTCGCCTTCTGCCAAAACAACTCTTCGGCCAATATTCGACTGTGGAAACATTTTTGACCGAATATGGCCGAATACCGAATAGTTTTGTAAAATGTTTACTCACGTATTGAAATGAAAAACACATAGCCACGCTTTCACATTGGTAAGCCAAAAAAAAAATGACTTGCAAGGGAAGTCTCCCTAGTGTCACCCTTGGATCTTCGTGGAATTGGTTTTATTTTGTAAAGCAGGAAAAATAAATGGACATGCATTTTTTTAGCGGCCCACATTCATATTTAGGGGGCGCAAATGAGGGAGGGAGAGACGATAATTTTTGATTGTTTATCGCATACATAGAGTTATTAATAATAGAAAAAAAATATGAGCTGATAACAGGAAAAATAATCCAAAAAAAAGTAAAAAAGTTTAATTCGGCTTTGCCGAATGTATTGATACCCTCCACAATGTAATAAAATATTATTTGCAAAAAAAATAAATTGGTTTGTACTTGTAAAAATTCCATTCTGTGTCCAATTCTGTTCACATATGCGAAACAGCAGCCAATTTAAAGCATTTTTCATTTTTAGGTTATGTAGAATATACCAAAATTGTCGAAGTGTTCTTACATTTTAGTTCATAACTTTTGAACCGCTGACCCGATTTCGCTCAAATGCAATACCAAATAAAATATTGGTAAATCGTAAAAATCTGAAAATGGTCAACTCCAACCCCACCCCCTATAAATGAGATTGGCCCTTAAAAAAAATGTTTGCCCAATAAATTTTTGTTCTTAACAACATATCCAAATTTCATGAAGATCGGAGAGGACGCTAAGGTGTTAGTGTTTTCGTTAATTAAAAAAATGTTACACTCCGCTCAGAAAAGATTCAAAAATATATTCCGCCAAGTTCAATTTAACTGTTTTACTTGTTTTTACTACGAAAATATATTTTATTTGTCTAATATTCAGCTTTGATCACAAAAGCTGTATTTGGTCGAACACTAAACATCGTAATAAAATATTTTTTAAATTGGTTTAATTAACAAATTAATCAATATTACAACTTTTGAAAAAACACCCAATATTTATTTGTTTTCTTTTTTATTGAAGAAGAAAATCGATTTTTATAAAAATTTAATGTGGATTTATCCTAGATTATGGTTTGAGTGTTATTTATGAAAATTCGTAATACTGATTAATTTTTTAATTGTTTAAATAAACAAGATATTTACTATGAATTTCTTATTGAAACTTCTATTATTCCCAGGCATTTAAATTTAAATTTTTCCTGTGTACTCAAACTTAATTAAAATTGTAAATTCTCTTTTTTACTACCTTTAAGCTACCAAATTTTGTGTAATTTTATTACCATTTCCTCTTTCCCCATTTTTATTTTTACTCAATTTCGTAGAAAACAAAATGTCTTATAAATTTCTAATCTGCTTTAAACTGTTTGTTGTTTTTGTTGCTGTTGTTAATCTCTTTGAAAATAAAAATCATTAACACATTTTAACCGTTACTTAAAACCACTAAATAGTCAAAACATTTTGTGTAAAAGTCTTGGAACAAGAACATAAAAACCTGCAACAGCCACAAGCACTTAAATTTAGTTTTTTTTTCTCCAAAAAGTAATACGAGTATAAAGAAAGACTTGAAGACATTTTATACATGCGTAAAAGACTTTGGTGGCTACTGTATGTGCATCGGATTTAAAAGAAATTTTAAAAGTAAGAAAAAAAAGAAAGAACTTTTCCAAGACAACCAGTTTAAAAAAAATTGGTAAATTTTTGTTTTATATGTCAGCATTTAACAGTTGGCAACTAATAACAATTTAAGCTAAAATGTTTTTTCTTTTTTCTGTTTTCTTGGTGGGCAGCTGGTTTTTGCTTTTTTGTAAAATTTCTTTTACTTTTTTTTAATGGTTTTGAATATCTTCTTATGTTTTTCTTAAAATTTTGTTTGTTGTTTTCATTTACTTTTATTTTGCTAAAAAAGTGTTAAAATAATACGGTTTTTTTTATTGTAAAATTTTATAACAAAAAAATAAACAACAAAAATTTATATAAAAAGAGAAGCTTGTTTTAAAAGAATATTTTTAAGAACTTTTTTTAAGATTTTTTTTTAAGAATTTTTGTTAGTTTGTTGTTAATTAAGTGAAGTATAGTTATAAAATAAATTTATTGTTTAAGTTTAGTCATGAACAATTAAGGTAATTATAAACATCGAATGATGACTTAAGGGTCTGGAACATAACTGTAAAGTTAAGTTTAAATATTAAATTTATAAAGTTACAAAAATACAGGTGTGATGTAAATTTTTAAAAAAGCAAAAAATATATAAAACAAAAGACTTAAGCTACGAACTTGTTATTTAAAAACTTACCACCTGTTGTGAAGTCGTTAGTTTTAAATGGACATGAATGAAATATAAATAAATCAAAGTTTTTTTTTAATCGACTAGAGTATTATTCTAGCTCGAGACCCAAAAAAATTTCTATTTATGATATTCTCATAATAGATTATTTTTTAATTTATTGCTTTAATAAACTTACTCATCTCATAGTATATCTGTACTGATCAGTTTCACCCCCACTAAGGGATCGTCAGTAGATTTTAGAGAATCATTGTTGGTCAATCAAACCAGACAAAATACATATCTCATATATTTCACAGTTTCTTGCCTAAATCTATTAATTTTCTTTTTTTTCTGCATCACGAAATTGTCACATGATCTAATAATTTGCATGTGTTTTTCTTATAACAAAGTTCATGAACAAATTTCGTTTGTCTAACACATTCGTGTTACAAAAACAGGAAATACCTAGAAAATCAAAAGACTTAGGAAACAAACTTTAAAGGTATTGATTAGAACTGAAAAGAATTTTTGCTTTTGTATAATTTCCAAAGACTATTAAAGAAGACGTATCACACGGGAAAGTAAATGAACCCTCTGGAAATAAGTTCCCGCGGAGAGATATGGATGAATTCTTCTTTAGTTTTTCGTTCGTTGTGAAGAAAAATATTTTGAATCCATTTAGAAAATTAAATCAGAATTTGTCAAAATCCACTAATATATTCTCAAATTGAATCAGAATTTACCAATACACACTTCTAAAAATATTTTTTTGCGGACAAGGAGAAAAGAAAATAAACAAATATTTCTCCACGGGAACTCGCTTGCAAATTAGTGAATTCCTTTTTTGGAGACTCGAAGCTCTTGGACACCCTTTGATAATTTCAATAAATTTTTTTAAAACATTATTTTTTTAATTAAAACTAAAGAGGGTGAACCAGGTTTTAAATCTTTTGAAAATAAAAAATATTTCGGAAGGCTTTTATTTAGTTTTTTTGCAAAAATTTCTTTCTCTTCTTTATACCCTTCACTTACAAGGGAAGTCTTCCTGGTGTCACCCTCCGATCTTCATGAAATTTGGATATGATGTTATGAACGAAAATTAATTCGACACTTATTTTTTTTAGCGGCCCAAACTCATTTTTAGGGGGGGTGGATTTGTAAGGGGGGAAATTGACCTTTTTCAGTTTTTTACGATTTACGCCTATTTAAACAAAATTAATATAGGCATGTGTGGTATTAGATTAATGGTATTAAAAATTCCTATCTCGTGGTTCTAAAACCGGACCAAAGAAAATAATATTTTTCGGCTTATTAACAAAAATGTCCTAAAATTTTGGTATTTTACTCAATATGATGAAAAGTTGAGCATGTTTGGACACGTTCTTAGAACAAGTAGATAAGTTTTCCAAAGACCTTTCATTTGGTATGTAACATGACCAGGTTTCTTTGCATAATATAGGAGATAAACGAAAAAACTGAAAAATTACCTTGTCTTACCCCCCCCCCCCCTCCCTTTTACCACCTAAATATGAATTTGGGCCGCTAAAAAAAATACGTGTCCCTTTATTTTTTCTGATCTACAAAATAAAACCAATTCCATAAAGATCCGCTGGTGACACTAGGGAGACTTCCCTTGTTAGTTGTTGAGTTTGTACACACAAAAAATTATTGGCTAAAAATTTTCAATTAAATCTATTGATCAACATAATTTAAATGAGTCAATCAGTGTTTTGATTAAAATTTTTGTTATTTTCTTAACTATCGAAATACAAATTTTCAACAAACCAGAATTTTTTTCGCTTTAATTTATTTGAATACGTTAATTCAAAAATACACAAAATAATCGGGGTTTATTTTTTTTTATTGTTGGGAACATGGTGGAAATTAAAGAAGATCAAATTTTTCATGATTTTGTCATAAGCTTGCATTTCATTTGTTAGATCAATCATTGTTTTGATTTACTATAAATAAAAAATGGACCAAATTTTTGATCAAAATCAAACAAATTTTTGATTGAAAAAATATTCAATTAATCACCTACAACTTGATGATTGGTATAACAATTTTCTTGATTGGAGGAATTTTAATAAAAAAATTGTTTGAATCAGCGTTTTTGTTGATTGAAATTCGTTTTAAATTCTTTCTTTGTAATTTCGTTTATAATACCTAGAGAAATATTGGTATAGAAACCCGATCGATCTAGCTATCCGTCCGACTTTCTGCCTGTCTGTTGAAATAACGCTAACTTTCGAAAGAAAACACTCCAAATATTTTGTTTTTAAAAAAAAACGAGCGTTTTTTAAAGGTGGCAACCCTTTTTTAAAGCAAAATATGCAAAAATATGCATTTTAAGCAAAATATGCAAAAATATGCACTAACGAATCGACGCCATTTTAAAGCAAATTCTTTGATTCGCAAAGATATTTTGTTTATGCTGTTCTATGACCAATGGGAAAAAAACATGCATTTGCATGAGAGTCCTCTACTTGTTGATCAGTGATCGATTTTAAGATATTCTAGCGATGCCCGTCTGTCTGTCCGTCTGTTGAAATAGTTATCACGGACAAAGTATTAAATTGATATGACTACGACTTAGGATATTTCCTTGTTGTTGTCCTAAGCAGTTTGGTATTGTATTTGAGAGAAATCGGTTCAGCGTTTCAAAAGTTATGAAAGAAAATGTAAGACACCCCGAAAATTTTGGTAAATCCAACATAACCTAAAAATACAAAACGCTTTAATTCGGCTGCTGGTTGACACATTTCAACAGAATTGATCACCGAATGGTATCTAAACCAGTACAAACACATTTTTTTACCAAAAAAAACAAAATTCGCGGAATTTGTTTTTCACCAATTTTTTTTTTCGGGAATTTTTTTTTTTTTTTTTTGCAAATAATCTTTTTTACATTGTGGAGGGTATCAATACATTCGGCGAGGCCCAATCTATCTTGTTTAATTCTTTTTGACTCATTTAACACTACTTTGGCCAAAAATAATGAAAAACAAGTAGGAAAGTTAAATTCGACTTGGCCGAATCTATGAATACCCGCCACAATGCCACTTTTAAACGATAGTAAATTTTCTAACGTGAAAAAAATAACAATTTTGATTAGAATTTTTTTATTTTCCTTAAAAAACATTTTTTAGTAATTTTTGAAAAAAAAAAAAAATTATTTACAAAATTTTTTTTTTTGAGTGTAAAATTTTTTTTTGAGTGTAAAAATTTTTTTGAGTGTATTTTTTTTTTTTTTGCTTTAGTGTAAAAATTTTTTTAAGTGACAAAAATACGTTGTAAAATATTTATGTGACTTAAAAATGTTTTTAAAACATGTTTAACGGGTTTTCAACACGTGAATTTAAGGTGAAGCTAATCTGAAATTCACTGTTTTGCTAATAACTTTTGAACCACTGCATTGATTTGGCTGAAATTATTCGAACCAGGCCAGGGGATTGACAAATATATATGCCAAGCTTCAGCATCCTCAGAATTGCCTTTCGAAAGTTAGCGTGTTTTTATCTCGTAAATTCACGAAAAACCCTTGCCGAAACTCACTCTTTTGCTTATAACTAGTGTCCGACCGAATATACCTTTTTTGGCCGAAGCCGAAGCCGAAGCCGAATATTCGGCCAAATTTTCACTATTCGGCCAAACCGAAGCCGAAGCCGAATATTAAAAAAAAAATGTTTTTAGTTGCAAAAACACTTAGTAAAATGTTTTTGTGGCTTACAATTGTTATTCAAAGTTAGTTTAGTGTGTTTTTCAACACGTGAGCACAAATATTATACAATTATTCGCTATTCGGCCTATCCGCCAAAATTGTGGCCGAAGCCGAATAGTGGGCGAATAGTGCTTTTTGGCCGAAGCCGAAGCCGAAGCCGAATATTCGGTCGGACACTACTTATAACTTTTGAAATACTAGACCGATTTCGCTGAATTGCAATACTAACCTGACCAGGTAAATTCCCAACATATATGCCCAACTTCAGGAGCCTCCGTAAAGTCTTTCAAAAGTAAGCGTGTTTACAACAGACAGACAGACGGACGGACATCGTCTTAAGATCGATCGAGTATCATGAATATATATACTTTATGGGGTCCTAGACCAATATTTCGAGGTGGTTACAAACGGAATGACAATTTTATATATACCCTCTATCACTAGAGTATAAAAAATGTGCTATTTTTCATTTTTCCTTTTTAAGCATTTTACGTATGCCGCACAAATTTAACGCAATTTTGTGTTGAACAGTTTAATCAGGCACTTTTTTCAAAATTAATGAGTTCTCTGGTACCTTTACAAATATATTTTTCCCCACTTTTTTAAAATAGAGCATTTAGGAGTGGTACTTTATGAAATGAGAAAAAATCTGTAAAAAAAAATTTTTTAAAAATTGTCAGGGACGTTTTTTTTTGGGGGGGGGGGGTGATTCCCATTGCGATTAATTTACCAAATGTTTCATTTATTTAACAAAAATACAAAAAAACATATAAAAAAGTGTATTTTTTCTGAGGTTGGTTCAGTTCTTCAAGGGGGAACTTTTTTCCCCCTGACCCGACTTTGCCTATTTACGAACTTAACCTGCCTATGAACATGAGACATTTTTGTGCCAAACTTCAGGAGTTTAGCTGTTTTATTTTGGACTGCATTGTGTTATCTACAGACAGACGGAAGGACGGACAGACGGACAGACGGACATTCACAGTCTTAGAATAATATATATACTTTATATATATATACTTTATGGGGTCCCTGACCGATATTTGATGCGTTACAAACGGAATGACAAAGTGAGTATACCCCCATACTGCGGTTGGAGGGTATAAAAATTAAAAAAATTTACTTTGATGACAGTATTCTTTTAAAAACTATTTTAAAATCTGGTACTTTTATAAAGTGGTACTTTTGGTACTTTTATAAAATGGTCCTTTTGGTACTTTTACTGTGATATTTACATAAAATATAGATATGAGATTTCATAAAATGTCTATATAAATTGTATTTTATAAAATTTTACTATAATGGTACTTTTATAAAATAATTCTTTACTTTATTCATCGTAAAATGACACTTTTTTAAAAGTACCGTTTTTTGCTTTTGGTACTTTTACAAAATGGTTCTTTTGGTAATTTTAAAGTGATGTATACATTAAATATGAATATCACATTTCATAAAATGTCTGTATAATATGAATTTTATAAAATGGTACTATAATAGTACTTTTATTAAATAGTTCTTTACTTTATTTGTCATAAAATGGTACTATTTTAAAAAATGACAATTTTATAAAATGGTACTTTAATGAAATATGTTAATTTTTAATTTTTTATTGGCTATTTTAAAATAAGTTTTGTTTTTAACCGTTCTCCTTAAACCGTGTATCACTTATTGAAGGTATAAAAATCTAAAAACCGATTCAAAATCTCATAAGTTTTCTGAGAAACGTTTTGTGCAGATTTTTTTTTACAAAAAATGCAAAATTCAAATTTTTGTTCTTTCGGGAGATATAGCTTGTGAACGCTTAAAGTGTGGTTGTACACATCTGCTCTAGAGGGCGTTATTGTTAAACAAAAATTTTCCTAATAATAGATCTAAGGTTGATCACAAAAATTCCTGGCCAAAAAAATCGGTAGTGAAAGGGTTAAAAAACAGGCCCTTACCACAAGAAAACAAAAAGTCTATTTTAACAAAAGTTTTATTTTAAATTTCAAATTTTCAATACATTTTTTGAAAGTCGATTTTAAAAACAAAAACAATTTGTATGGAAATAAAATTAAAAGCTCATTTTAAATTTATTTTATTTTCTTGTGGTAAGGCTGATTAATTTTAAATAAAATATTTAGCTTTAAAAAATTTAAATTTAATATTTTATAAAATTTTACAAAAAATGTTGTTGGGTTAAAACAAAAAACTGAAGAAACGAACTTGGATATTGGTTACAAGTCATTTTTGAGTTGCATAGAAACAAATGACTTAGGAAACAAACTTTATAGAAAAAAACGTAAAAATAATTTATTAATTGCTGGAAATTTTTTATTAAGTTTTAGGCTGTATTTAACCTTATTCGATTAATTTAATAATTATTTTTTTGGTATTTAAAAGGCTGCTTGTAACCATATTCGATTAATTTTATAATTTCTAAATTTTTTTAAGTTTAGACATTTTTTTTTCTCACAAAAAATCGATTTACATTTAATTTTAAATATTTTTAAAATTAATGATGTTATGCTGTCTATAAATCTCTTCTATTTTAAATTTAATTTAAATACATTTTAAACGGATTTTGTCTTAATGTCTTTAAAGTTATTTAGTTTTTTTTTCTTTACCCGTTTTTTTATTTTTTTTTTGTTTTAGTTTGTTGTTGCATGTTTCTTTAAATCCATTAGCTTTAATAATGCATTTTTAGTTTACACCATACAACATATCAAGCTTGACCTTAATTTCTCCTAAATAAGTTTTTATATTTTTTTTAGTTTCTTTTTGGTTTTTTTTTTGTTCTGCTTTAGGAAAGCATTTTTTATAATACTAAAACTTGTACAAGAGTTAAATTTATATATGGGAACTTTAGTTTTGAATTTTGTTAAGCATTTTGGGTATATTATGTATGCAGTCTACTATGTTTAGTGTTTTAAAATTTTTTTTTTGGTAATTGCTTTTAAAGAGAGGTGGTGGTAATTGTTTTATGATAAATGAACCGTTAAAGTGAGGCTATAAAACAAAAGCAGAACGTGTTTAATTTTTTTTTTTTTGTAAAAAATTGTAATTCATCAAATTAAATGATTAATCAATGATTAGGATGAGGGCAAATTTGTTAAAATAGTTTAAGAAATTTTTTTTAATGTGTTAGATTTGGGAGAAAATTTTTAAAATGAAGGGGAAAAAATATTTGTATCGAAAATGGAGGACAAAAAATTAAAAAAAAATAATAAAAAAAAAATAAAAACAAATTTCTTCTGCATTTTTTCAACTTAAACCCTTATAACAAATATAATTACAGCACGAGCTCGATCTGTATATATATGTCCTTTATTTATTTAAATATGTACAGTACTTATACCTTAATATAACAAGTATATACTTAAATATAATGTTCACGAAGAACATAGGGCAATCTGTACTTATTAACTTCATTGATTTCCATCCTCTTTTAATAATAATCTGTCTTATAAATAATTCTTTTTAAACAAAAAATATAACAATAAAATTTACACGCCTGCCTTTCTCTCATTAATAAAGATGTCTGTAACAAAAAAAAATTGGCTAATCATTCTTTAATATTTCATTATTATAATAATTCAGTTACAGCCATTCAATACAATTTGCTAATTTTTATAACTGTGTATATTGATATTTTAATTTATTTTTTTAAAATTACTAATAAATTTATTTTATAGAAAAATTTGTTAAAAATTTTTATTTGTTTTTGTTTTCTACCCGCCTTATCTAAAGAAATCAAAAGTTTTTTTTTTTTGTTTTCATGTTATGATTTATATTTATTAATCATCCACAAAAAAATAAATATAAGCGAACAATATAAAAAATAAAAAAGTTTCACTTTTAAAGTTTAACAAAGAGAAGAAAAGAAGGAAGATGATATAAAAAAATACAAAATTTACAAAAAAATATTATAAAAAAGATTAATTTCGTGGTTGTTTTTCAATGAAAGTAAAAAAATGATGTTCAAAACATCAGAGAAAAAATCAAAAAAAAACTTAATTTAAAAAATTTAAGCATGAAATTTTTAAATTAAATAAAACTTGTATACTTTGTTGATAAATTAATTAAAAAAAAACTATATTAAATTAAGTAAAAGTGATTACAGATTAATATTCGAACTCTCTAGTAAAAAACTAAGATCTAAGAAATTCAAAAATGAGACATTTTTCCTATAGAAGACTCCCAGAAACTAAGAAATGTTCCGTATTACAAAATCGGCCAGATACTAAGACATTTTTCCAATAGAAAAAGTCTAAGATTCTGAGAATCATTTGTAAAGATTAATTGTATAGTTTGAAATTATACCTTATCCATTTTTGAGTTATTCTTAAGCAACAAATTTCTAAGCAACATGTTGCAAAGATTCGCAAACTTTCTCACAAATCAAATTCAATATACAGTAATACCCATATGATGTTGTCTTTTTTAGAATGTTTTTCTTATCTTTTTGTAGAGGTTTTATACAAGATATTTCAAAATTTTCAAATTTATTTGAAGTAATTTTAAAAATTTTGTAGAACAAGTCTAAATTTCTAAGCAACATGTTGCAAAGATATGCAAACTTTCTCACAAGTCAAATTTAAAATACAGTATTACCCATATGATGTTGTCTTTTTTAGAATCGTTTTCTTGTCTTTTTGCAGGAGTTTTATACAAGATATTTAAAAATTTTCAAATTTATTTGAAGTAATTTTAAAAATTTTGTAAAAAAAGTCTACAAAAATTAAAAAAAAATAGATTCTAAAAAAGACAATATCATGTGGTTATAAGCATATTTAGTCAATACTGTATAAACAATTTAAATAATTCCTTATCAACATGTATCTGGAAAATAAAAAATACAAAAAAAAATGTTCTCCAACATATTGGAATTTACCAAACTTAAGTTAAACTGACAGAATAATTTTTATTTATAAGAAAATTCGATTTGTTTTCTAAAAAAAAAAAAAATAAACTCAGGCGCCTCAGTAGGCTTTAAGTCTGGTGGTCGTGGGTTCGATTCCCACCAAAGGCCTTGGTCTGTTTCTCTACAACGAGACAGTGGGCATGGTCACCCGTCTCGGTTAGGTTAATTTAGTATGATTTGTAATTATATGTTAAATTTTCAATAGATAAGTAAAAGAAACTTTAAAAACTTTTCCAGCTACATGTTGCTTTAACATTTACAAAATAATTCAGCAACACATTGCATACTTACTTAAACTTTTTGTAAAATCTATTTTAAATTATGGAAAGCATTTTTAGGCTACATTTAAGTAATTCGTTGTCAACATGTATCTGGAAAACAAATAATACAAAAAAATGTTCCCAACATGTTGACAATGACCAAACTTAAGCTAAAATGATAGAATGAATTTTGCTTATTAGAAAATTAGATAGAGATTTGTTTCTTTGAAGAATATATGGTTTACATAAAATAAGATTAATACTCCATTTTCTTAAGAAAAAATATTTCCAGCTATAAACTATACAGTTTTTTAAGCAACATGTTGCAACTGCCTTAGCATCTTAAGTCTCATATATAACGTAATTTACAAAACAAAAATAATAAAAAAAAATCTACAGAAAGCATAAACTAATTACCATAAAATAAGATTAATTCTCGCTTTCTTAACTAAAAATCATTTAAAAATATTTCCAGCAACAATTTTTACAAATTTTAAAGCAACATGTTGCAACTGTCTACGCATCTTAATTCTCATAATTAATGTAATTTACAAAACAAACAAAAAAATTCCACAGAAAAAGTTTTATATACTGAAAAAGTGTTTCAAGCATCATGTTTCTTAGAAAAGATGTACAGCAACATTTTTTATTTGATTTATAAGACAAAAAAATGATGTACAGCAACATTTTTTATTTGATGTATTAGACAAAAACCGCATGAACTATCATAAAATAAGTTTAATGTTCGCTTTTAATTTACAAAACTAAAAAAGAAATCCACATAATAAGTTTTATATACTGAGAAAGTGTTTCAAGCAACATGTTTCTCAGAAAAGATGTACAGCAACATTTGTTTATTTTAATTATATAAGCACGAACTTTTATAAAAAAAAGATAAATGTTCGCTTTTTAAGAAACATGCATCAAAAATATTTCGAACAAAAAAACTTTACTAAAATTGTCAGCAACATGTTGTAACTGTCTAAGCACAATTTTGAGTCTCATAAAAAAACATTAAAAATAGTTCGAAAATATCAGAAAAAAAAATTGATTAGGAGAAATTTTTTTCTAGCAACATGTTATAATGAAAATGAAACATTAAATATGTTTAGCAACATTATGAATTTTATTTATAATATAAAAGCATATAAACAGTATTAAAACTCGTTTCTTAAGAACAAACTTACTAAAAATGTTTCCAGACACAAAGTTTTCTAACTTACCAGCAACATGTTGCAACTGTCTAGACACAATTTAAATCCCATAAAAAACATTAAAAACAATACGAAAATATCAACAAAAAATTGATTAGGAGAAATTTGTTTCTAGCAACATGTTCTTAAGAAAATTAATCACTAAATATGTCTAGCAACATTTTAAATATTTTTTTTTAACAAAATCGCATAAACGTTAGAACTTGAAAATTAGTTTCAGAAAACCAAATCCACCAAAAATATTTCCAAAAACAAAGTTTACTAACTTTACAGCAACATGTTGCCACTATCTGTGCACAATGCAAAGTCTCTTAAATACAAAAAAGTAAAAGATTTTTTTAAAAAAAGTTTCAGATTATGAAAAACTATTACTAGCAACATGTTGCTACCAAAATCAATCATTAAATTTCTTTAGCAACATAGTATATTTTGTTTATAAGAATGAAAAAACTGTTTTATAATATCTTTTAATACGCCTTATTAAGAAAAAATTAAATTAAACAAATATTTCCAGCCACAAACTTTACTAATTTCCCAGCAACATGTTGCAACTTTCTAAGTATATTAAAAAAAAAATTGTTAATAAACACAAAAAATGTAAAACCGATATTTTTATCTATAAAAGAAAGTCTCAGATTCTGGAGCCATTTTCGCTATAGAAAAAGTCTCAGATTCTAGAGTCATTTTCGCCATAAAAAAAGTCTCAGTTTCTGTAGCCATTTGATTCTTAAGATATTTTTCCTTTAGATTGTTTTTTTTTTAGAAAAAGTCATCTTTAACCTGTCATAAAGCTGTTAGTGGTGATTAAATACCGTTATTTATAAATCAAAATACTAATCCCCCTTACAAATGAATCAAAAGACTACAGACACAAACCTTACCGCTAGCTAATTAATCATGTTTTAACAGTAACATGTGTGTTTCCATTTTAAACTATTACAAAAGTGTTAATTGTTTTAAACATTTCAAATATATATTTTTTTTATAAATGCTAATTAGCCTAAAGACTTAAAAAATTCAACAGCTGTAAAGAAAAACATATCAAAGAGAAAAAAAAAACACTTTAAATATTTAAGAAAAAAAAAATCATGTAAATCTTTGATAAACCTCTCAAACACTCAACGGATTAAGCTCATCAAAAACAACAAGAATTATGAAAAAAAAACTCAAACAAGTGTTTTGAAAAGAAATATAAATTTACAAAAAAAAAAAAAAAATATTTATAAATCAGTTATAAATCCCCTACCAAATAAAAACAACAATAATGAGAAGGCAGATTTTTTTTTTTTTTTATGTTGACCAAAAGAACAAGATTTCAAAACAAAAATTCGAAAGTGATACATAAAATGAAAACGAAAATAACCAAAAAACACATACAAAAAAACAAACATGTCTTCAATTTTGTTTATATTTTTTCGAAACTATGTTATTCAACGGTTTTTTGTAACACTTTTTTTTTGGAGTCTGCTTCCACTTTCAGATTCTTAACTAATTTTTATAAATTAATTTTTGTGGTATTTTTATTATAAATTTTTGTGGATCTTTTTTTTGTTATATTTTTGTTGGAAGTTGATAATCATCTAACGGCTTAATCATTTAAGAATTATTTATGATGTTTTCATTGTTTTTAATTTTTGGTTTAGTAATTTGTAAAGCATGTTTAAAGTGATTCACTTTTATTTACTATAAACAAAAAAAAACTTTCTTTTAATTTTTGTAATTCAAAAGAATTTTTTGTTTGGAATTTTGTAAAATATTTGGAGAATCTTTTAGATTTTTATCAAGCACTATTTATTATGTTGTTATTATATTTTATAAAAATTTATTAATTCCATGGAATTTTGTAAATAATTTTATTGTTTTGCTACGCCTAGAAGTATTAATTATAAGAGAAAATTTCTAAGATGACCAGCAACATGTTGTCATACCACAAATATAAACGACACTTGTATAACAGAGTTTTTTTTACTCTTTTATATTTAAGAAATTTACATGTCATACTTTGGCAACATGTTGCTAAGAAACTAAAATTAGGTTAAAGATTCAAACTTAAATCAGCAACATGTTGCTTTAGTTTTTGCAAACAAACGCTTTATAGTTGATATTCAATATTTTACAACAATATTAAGCGACGGAAATAATGCAGTGAGTTTTATTTCTAATAATCTGTTTAGCAACATGTTGCTAAGTAAAAAAACTTAAAGAGTTTTGCCGGCAGCAAGTGGTTGTTGCACAAATGTGTAGGAATATGCAATATCTAACTTAAAAAAAAACTTTTTCAGCAACATGATTTTAAGAAAATTGCATATTAAAATATTTATATAAAATATGCTGCCAATGTTCAACTGTTTCGGTTCATATTTTAAAAAAATCTGAATGTAAAAAAACATAATCTTAAGAAAACTACATATTACCACATTTTTATAAATATGTTGCCAATATTCAAAGGTTTCTATCAACATTTTGATAATTTTTAAACATATACGAGGAATTTACGGGGCTTCAAACGAATCCGATTAAAAATGTTGCAACCGAAAACATGTACAAATGTTTCTAGCAACATTTTGCCAAATTTCAAACACATACGATCGATTTATAAAGGTTCTAACAAATCCGATTTATACTATCAGTGTACAAATTTAAATAAAATATATTCCATTTTCTAAAAAATGTTTCTAGCAACATTTTTCTAAATTTAAAACACATACGAGGGATTTATAAAACTTCAAACAAATCTGATTTATACAGTCAGTGTACAAAATTTAAAAAACATGTTCCATTTTCTAAAACATGTTGCCAATGTTCTACTGTTTCTGGATATATTTTTATCAAATCCAAATATAAAAAAAATATGATCTTATGAAAACTACATATTAAAACGTTTTCAAAATACATGTTGCCTTTGCCCAAAGGTTTCTAGCAACATTTTGCTTATATCAGACACATACGAAAATATTACAAAGTGCCAAACAATCCGATTTATAATATGAAACAGTGTACAAAATTTAATTAAATACATATTCTTCAAAATGTTGCAACTGAAAACAAGTACAACATGTTGTCAAGTTCCAAATGTTCCTAGAAACATTTTGCTAAATCTAAAACACATACGAGAGATTTATAAAGCTTCAAAAGAATCCGATTTATTCAGTCAGTGTACAAAATTTAATAAAATATATTCCATTTTCTAAAACATGTTGCCAATGTTCTACTGTTTCTGGCTACATTTTTATCAAATCCAAATATAAAAAAATCAATTGTAGAAACATGATCTGAAGAAAACTAAATTAAAACGTTTTTAGAAACATGTTGCCTATGCCCAAAGGTTTCTAGCAACATTTTTCTAATTTTCAAACACATACAAAACATTTATATGGGGACAAACAATCCGATTTATAATACAGTCAGTGTACAAAATTTAATGAAATATTCTCAAAAATGTTGCAAACGAAAACAAGTACAACATGTTGCCAATGTTTAAATGTTTCTAGCAGTATTTTTCTAATCTTCAAGCACATACCTGAGATTTATAAAGGTCCAAACGGATCCGATTTATAGTCAGTGTACAAAATTTAATAAAATATGTCCCATTTACTAAAACATGTTGCCTATAAATTTTGTTTTTATTCGACCTTCTTTTAATATATGTTAAAAGTAATAAATTTTCAAGCTCGAGGCCTATGTTTAAATGTTTCTAGCAACATTTTTATAATATCCAAATATAAAAAAATTCTATGATCATTATAAACATGATTTCAAGAAAACTGCTTTAAATCGTTTTTAATAAACATGTTGCCAATGTCCAAAGGTTTCTAGCAACATTTTGCTACTTTTTCAACCACATACAAGAAATTTACAAAGGTTCTAAAGAATCCGATTTATAATACAGTCAATGTACAATAGTTAATTAAATATCTCCCAAAAAGTTGCAACCGAAAACATGTACAACATGCTGCTAATGTACAAATGTTTCTAGCAACATTTTGCTAATTTTCAAACACATACAAGGGATTTACATAAATCCAAACAAGTTTGATTTATAATGCAATCAGTGTACAAAATGTTATTAAATCTTCCGCAACATTTTGCAACCGAAAAACAGAACCTTTATTTGAATGCTCATGAGAAAAAGTGTTTTTAGCAGCAACATTTTTCAAGTTTTTTTTGACTAAAAAGATTTAACAAATTTATTGGTTACTTGGTGCAGTTGGGAAAGTATAATCTGGAGTCCCATAATAAATTTAAAACATAAACACTCGTTTTCTAATATCAAATGTAAAAAAATTAAACTTACGATAACTTCAAAATTGATTCTAGCAACATATTCGTAAGAAAATTAGTCAATAAATGTGTAAAGCAACATTTAATATTTTATTTTAAAGAAAAAAACCGCATAAATTATTATAAAGTTTTTGGTAAAATCATGTTGTTAAGGAAAATATCTTAAAAACATTACCAGCAACATGTTGCTAAGTCTTATACGTACAATAAATGGAGTACAAATAGATCTTTTAGGTTTAAAATTTTTCTAGCAACATATTCTTATGAAAATAAATCATTAAATTTGCAAAGCAACATTTTATATTTTATTTAAAAGACAAAACCGCATAAAAATCATAAAATTTATGAAAAATTCATGTTCTTAAGAAAAAATATCTTAAAAATATTCCCAGCAACATGTTGCTAAAGCTAAAACGTAAAACAAATGTAATACAAATAGATCTATTTGGTTTTTATCATCGTTTTTCTTGTTGGTAATTAATTTTAAAAATGAATACATTTTAATTTTCAAAGAAAAATAACTTTTACAATTTCCAGCAACATGTTGCAATTGTCTTAGCATATTCTTAAGTCTCGTTAACAACTTATTATTTTTAATACTGGCAGAAATTGACCATTAAAAAATAAAAATAACTTTACAACTAATTCTAGCAACATGTTCTGTGGAAAAGTAAGCCTCAAAATGTGTGCGGCAACATGTTGCAAAGGTTCCGACATAACCGAAACCCTCTATAATGATTAATCTTAAAACTTTAAACGGTTTTATTCAAATATGTTAAATTTACAAAAACTTATCTGATTTTTAAAAATGATGCCACCATTAAATAAAATCATGTAGCAACATGTTACTAATATAATTTAAAACGTTTACAAGACATTTATCAAAATTTACTATAGAAATGTTTCCAGCAGCATGTTGAAAAGGCTCTAATATACTGGAAATTGCTATAAATGTTAAATACCTACACTATTATTAAACAAGTATTACTGATTTCAGCAAATATTTATGTTAATTTCATTCTAAAATTATTTTTTGTAACTTGTTGCTGCATTTTATAAAAATGTAACCTTTGCGAAATAATGTAAGAGACAAAAAAGTTGAAAGAAAGTATGAAGTGAGGTTGAGATTGCTAGAAATAGAATTGTAGTCTTGGAAACTGTCAAAATTTATTCTGTAGAAACTATAAATATTCACTATATAAAAAACAGTTTTCATTAACAAGACAAACGACATTTAAAATCCTACTGAAGATGACACTAACTGGGGTGTTTGAAACCGGTGTGGGAAATACCAGAAATGTCTATAATTTTTAGAAATTCCATTTTTCTTCTGCATTTTTTCAACTTGAACCCTTATAACAAATATAATTAGAGCCCGTGCTCGATCTGTACCTACAGAAAAAATCAAATAAAATAAAATTATTTTAAAAATAGTTTTAAAAAATTTTTGTACAAAAAAATATTTCTACAAAGCTAAGAATTCAAAATTTCCTAGTGAAAATGAATTTTTTCTTATTCTAATTCCAACAAAACTTTAATTCTCAAAATCAATTCCTTATAAAATATGAGAATATAAAATTTTTAAAATCATAAATTTTTAAAACAACATTTTCCTACTAAAAGCATTATAAAATCCAAACAAACGATATATTTTATGGTATCTAACAAAATTTTATAATACCATCTTTATATCAAGTAAGAAAAAAATAAACTGACTATGAGACTTAAAAAAATCCCTTTTATTATATAGCTTAAAATGTTGCAAAAAGCCTGCGGGTTTAATAGAAACAAAACCGAAGCCTTTATAAAACACCGTATAAAAAATGTAAAAAATTCCTAAGAAACTTACAAAAAACAACACATTTTATCGTGTAAAAAAATACAGCTGCTATAAAACAATAACAATATTTTAGCAACAATAGACAACACAACAGCATTACAGAAAAAAAAATATATACACATTACAGGGACAATAAATACAGTAAGAGCCAAAAAAAAGGACTCGGACTTAAAAGGATAATAACTGGAAAACGGATTTTTTTTTTTTGAAAATAGAAAACTGACCTCAACCTGAAAGAATCTGGTAGTGTAAAAATTTGTCCCTTTTTATTAGCTTTTACTGTTTACTATATCTTTGTATTGCTCGACATCTAAACAAAATGTTAGAATGGTTAGAAAAGTGTGGCTTTGAACGTTGTAACGATAACACCCGTTTACCAGCATTTAGACAAGAGGATGAGGTACAATAACATCAGCAACATTAACAGCCATACTTGCAATAGCACTAGCAACATTGGACAACAACAAAACTACAATAACAACAAAAAAATGGAATACATGCAATACATATTTGAAAACATGAAAATTGTAATAACAGACCACAAGCGGCTAATATAAAATAAAAAAAAAGAAAAATAGTATAGATGGAAGTTGGAGGAAAAAACTTGGTTGTCGTTTTTTACAACCAACTACAAAAGCGTTTTTATAAATGCATTCAAACGTAACGGTGGGGATAACAATTAGAACATTGTATTTTTAAAGTAAAGTGAAAGCAAGTTAAGAGACAAGATGAAGAATAAACTGAAAATGTTAGACAAGAACGTTACAATAATACGCTACGGAGGTTTAAAATCAGTGACTTGAGTTATAAGTGACAAGGATATAAGAAACGAGTGGAACATATGACTACAAAAGTTTTTAAATCATGAATCCAAATTAATTTGCTGGCAGAACAGATGTTCTCTTAATAAAGCTGAAATTATATCATATTTTCCATTATTTAAATTAATTTATTTTTAAATAAGTTTGTTGCGCAACATGTTGCTAGCAACACATTAATTTAAAATTAAAAGACTTTTTATATTGGCTAAAATTTTAAATGAAAATATGGTTTTTGACCAAATATACATTTATATAACCTCTGCAACATGTTGCTAGCAACATAAGTTTTCTATACGGAACATTTGATGGAAAAATAAAATTTTTTTTATTTGTCTCCAGCTCAGTTGTACCCTAAAATTAAAAATGATACCTGCATAAATCGCCTAACTATTTTTTTCACAGTTCCTAGCAACATTTTATTTATGTTTTAAAATATTAAGCAACATGTTTCAACTATAAATTAGCTATTTTATTTTATTATGGGCTTCTTTTTTTATTTAAAAAGCCAGATATTTTTTAAAATATTAAAAATTATGTCGAAGTGTCTTTGTTTAGCAACATGTTTCTAACAAAAAATTTTAGTGTTTTTTTCAAAATAAATGCACAGTTTTGTCAATCTAAGAATTTAAAATTTTTTGAGAGCAACAACAATCTAAATTAAAATTAATTTAAAAAAAAATACTTCCCGAACATGTTGCTGGGCACATATTTTCCAACATGTTCGTGCTTAAATAATTTTGACTTATTTCAAATATTTGTTTTTGTGTTAGGCATTTTCGAAAGTATATTAAAAAGCGAGTAGTTAATTTGTTTAGCATGTTTCTAGCAACATTTTATTTACTTAATTATTTTTATATTTTTTAGCAACATGTTTATATTAGCTGCATGTTGCTTACACAAAATTTTATTGTTTTTTTTTCAAAATAAATGCAGAATATTTCAAATCTTAGATTTTAAAGTTTTTTGATAGAAACAACAATTTAAATTAAAATAAAACGATTAAAACAACAAAAAATATTCCCTAACATATTGCTGGACACATATTGTACAACATGTTTCTGCTAAAATAGTTTTGACTTAAATCAAGTTTTTTTGTTAATTTTTATTATTAGTATTTTAAAAAGCAACATGTTGCTGATTCTTTAATTTCATAAGAAATTATATTTTTTTTATAGAGAGAAAATAAATTAAAACCATACAAACAACATAAAATGAAACCAAACATGTTCGGAACGCATGTTTTTTAACATATTCGTTTTATTTTTTTTTTTTAATTTAAAAAATAATTTTAAATCACCATTTTCAAAGGTATACAAATATGTGTTTATTGGATTTGTTTAGCAACATGTTGCTTGTTCTTGATATCATAAGATTTTTAGTACATATTTTGTTAAAGGGAAACAACGGTCTTAATTAAAATAAAACCAAACAAATTTATTATACATATATATTATATAAAATGTTGCCAAACATGTTGCTGGAGGCATGTTCTTCAACATGTGTTTACAAAAATTGTTTGAAGTAAATTTAAATTCAGATTTTTTTATCAGCATGTTATAAAGTATATAAAATGTGTTTAAGTGGATTTTCTTAGCAACATGTTGCTAGTTAATTAATTTCATAATATTTTTAATATGTATTTTTAAAGAAACAATAAATTGTGTAACTTAAAATAAAATCATGCAAATTGCACAAAATGTTGCCAAACATATTGCTGGATACATAGTTGTTGACATAACTTTCAAAAAATAGTTTTATTTTAATTTTCAAATCCAGAATCTTTATCAGATTTCATTCTATAAAATTGTGTTTTTCTTTATTTGCTTAGCACCCTTTTGGTAATTCACTAGTTTCAAATGTTTATTAGACATTTAAATACCATTTTTGGTATGAAATACGCATGCAACATGTTGCTAACAAAATTTTTAAGTTTGATGGATTTTTATGATTTTGAGGAAAAATAGATAAAATTAAAATAGATTTAAATAAAGTCAAGATAGAAACATATGTTGTATGTCAATTTTCAAATCCAGTATTTTTATCAGATTTTCATTGTATAAGATTGTTTTTTTCTTTATTTGCTTATCACCATTTTGGAAATTTACTCGTTTCAAATGTTTATTATTCATTTAAATATCTTGTTTTGGCGATAAAAATTTACACAATAATTTGAGATAAACTACTCAGGCAACATGTTGCTAACAAAATTTTTAAGTTTGATGAATTTTCAGGATTTAAAAGGAAAATAAAAAATAAAATTAAAATAGACTTAAATAAAGTTAAGATAAAAAAATGTTTCTAGCAACATTCTTGCATTTTCTAAAAAGTTGAGTTTGTAATATGTTGCTAAAACCATTAATTCATCTACACCGATATTTATGTATTTTTTTTATAGATAAAGAATTTAAATTAAATCCTTTAGCAAAATCATAAGCTACATGGTATTTTGCTAGTAGCATATTTTCCAAAAAAAAAAATTCAGACACATGTTGCCAACAATACTATTCTTATCAATAAAATTTTTAAAGATCAGATTTGTGCGATAATCCGTTTTGTTTTGATTTCAACAAAACTAAATTTTTAATACAATTTTTTTAACCTTATGGTTTGCGCAACATGTTGCATAGATTTCCCCTAAAATACCAGTTTAACCGTTTATAGAGTACACAACTGAAATAGTGTTTTAAAACGTATGAGAAGTTTCTGTATTGAAAGTTTGGAAAATGTTGTAAAAGAATTGTAAAATTCTTTGTTGTTGTATTTTCTTTTTTTCTCTTTTTCGTTTTCGCCCAAGAATTTGAACTTAAGTTCTTGTTAATCTATTCTGTGTTAAACAGTAGAAAATGTTTATTGTTGTCAGTACCAGCAGCGTGTTTTTTTTTTTTTTTTGTTACTTTTATTATTTTATACGATGATGCTTTAAAAAGATTAAAGTGCAAACTTTGTAATAATGTTGAAGTTCAATCAACTTTTAATAGGGGAAAAGTTTTTTTAAAATAAAATTTATTTAATATAAAAAATGTTTTGGAATTAGACTTTATTTAAAATGTTAGAAATAAGAGTTTTGGTTATATATAAATAAAAATTAGCACAAATAAGATAAGTTTTTGAAATTTGTTTTGTAGCAGATTGCTAAAAAAATATTTTGATTACACTAGCAACATGTTGTTGCTAGTAGTTTGTAAATTCCATTTACTGGCATTCTGGCATATTTGTTTTTATTCTATTTAAATTGTAGTAAATAATAGTAAACAAAATATACTGCTAGCAACATGACACTAGCGATTTTTAAAATTATCAGCAACATGTTGCTGATTCTTTGTAAATTACAAACTGATTTTTCAATTTTTTTTTTTCAACCTGCAAAAAATATTAGCACAAATAAGATAAGTTTTTGAAATTTTTTTGCCGCATATTGCTAAAAAAAAATATTTTGATTACACTAGCAACATGTTGCTGGTAGTTTGTAAATTCCATTTACTGGCAGAATATATTTGTTTTTATTCTATTTAAATTGTAATAAATTATAGTAAACAAAATATACTGCTAGCAACATGATACTAGCGATTTTTAAAATTATCAGCAACATGTTGCTGGTTCTTTGTAAATTACAAACTGATTTTTAAATTTTTTTTTCAACTTTCACTATATTTTAGATATAAAAATGATGTTTACAACATGTTTCCAGCAGTTTTTTACTATTTTTTTCTAAAAAAAATATTTTTTTTGTATTTTGTAATTTTATCCGATTACTTTAAAATTTTTTTATTGAAATAAAACATGTTGCTAGCAACATAAGTTTTAAAATAATACGTTTTTAGTGGAATTTGTAAAACTATCAGCAACATGTTATTAAAAAATAAAAACATGTTGCTAGTATCATAAGTTTTAAAAAAAATAAGTTTTTAGTGGAATTTGTAAAACGATCAGCAACATGTTGCTATTGCTTTATAAATTACAGACAGATTATTTTAATTTATTGTTAGTTCTTAAAATGGTCTTTATTTTAACTTAAAAAAAAACTTGCTAGCAACATGTTTAGTAAAATATATTTTTCTGCAACATGTTTTCAGTGTTGTTTACAATTGGAAGACTTTTTAAATGGTTTTTTTAATTATTTTGTAATTTCATCTAATTACTATAAAACCTTTTTATTAAAAACAAGTGAGAGTGTTAAATTCGGCTTTGCCGAATCTTTTATACCCTCAAAATGTAAAAAAAAAGTTGTCAGGGGCGTTTATTTTTAGGGGGGGGGGGCGGGTGATGGAGGTCAGTGGGGGACGTTGAGAGCACCTTCCCATCCCGATAAATATAACAAATGTTTCATTTATTTAACAAAAAATACAAAAAAACATGTAAAAAAAGTGTATTTTTTTAGAGGTTGGTTCAGTTCTTCAAGGGAGAACTTTTTTCCCCCTGAGCCGATTTTGCCCATTTACGAACTTAACCTGCCTAGGACCATAAGACATATTCATGCCAAATAGCAGGAGGCTAGCTCTTTTATTTTGGACTGCAACGTGCCATCTACAGACAGACGGACCGACGGACGGACGGACATTCACAGAATGTCTTAGAATCGATCATGGATCAATAATTTATATACTTTATGGGGGGCCGATATTTCGATGGGTTACAAACGGAATTACAAAGTGAGTATACCCCCATACTGTGGTTGGAGGGTATAAAAGTACACGTTGCTAGCAACATGAGTTTTAAAAATTCCGTTTTTGGTTGGATTTTTAAAAACATCAGCAACATTTTGCTGGTGTTTTGAATTTTAGAGACTGATTGTTCAAGGTTGGTTATACTTATTTGTTGTTATTTCTTAAAATGTACTATGTTTAAAATGTTGCTAGGCAACATAGTTGGATTTTTAAAACCATCAGCAACATGTTGCTGGTTTTTTGTAAATTAGAGGCTGATTATTCTAAGTTGTTGTTATTTATAAAAATGTACTATATTATAGTTACCAAAATGTTTCTAGCAACATGTTTAGTAAAATATATGTTGATTGCAACATGTTTCTAGCAGTTTTTGCAATTGGCCAACTTTTTGTAAAAAAATCATTTTTTTAATTAGTTTGTAATTTTATCCAATTACTATTAAAAAAACATGTTGCTAGCAACATTCGTTTTAAAACATACGTTCCTAGTGGAAATTTTTAAAAGCCATCAGCAACAAGTTGCTGATTGTTCAAATTTGTTATTGTTTCTTGAAATGTACTATATTTTAGTTTCCAAAACGTTTCTAGCAACATGTTTAATGAAATGTATGTTGATTGCAACATGTTTCTAGCAGTTTAACAATTGCCCGACTTTTTGTAAAAAATAATTTTTAATTAGTTTGTAATTTTATCCGATAACTATTAAAAAAAACATGTTGCTGGCAACATAAGTTTTAAAACATACGCTTCTAGTGGACATTTCTTAAAAACCTTTAGTAACAAGTAGCTGATTGTTCAAATTTGTTATTGTTTCTTTAAATGTATTATATTTTTGTTCTAAAAATGTTGCTAGCAACATGTTATTAAAATTATTTTTTGCTTGCAAGATGTTTCTAGTGGTTTCTAGAATTGACCAACTTTTTTTGTTTAAAAAAAACATGTTGCTAGCAAAATTAATTTTTAAAAAATTAGTTTCTATTGGTTTGTAAAACTAACTTATTGTCGCAAATGTCATATGTCTCTTAGAAATTATCTAAAAAATCTTAAAATTCATTCTTTTAATTTGTTTCTTCTTCTGGTTTTTAACCATTTCACTTTCTATTTTCTAAAATGTAATTCCCCTTTATTTTATGTACTAATATAATTCTCTAATAATTTATTTTTAAGCTTTATTAAACAAATACTATGTGTCGTCTTTCTCTACCTATTCGCACACTCCAAAAACATACTTTCCATTGTAATTACCAGACATTACTAGGCAATTTCTAATTGAAAATTGTTTGAGAACTAGTTTCATTTACATTACATTGTTTATTTTTTACTTGACTATTTGTTGATTTTGATCAACAAAACTTAACTTTAAAAATAATTTTACAAACAAAATAAAAACTAGAACACATTAAAACAGAAAAAATGAAATTAAGTTTAATTTGCTGCTATTATTTTAAAGTTTATTTTAAAATGGCAATCATATTAAAATTGAGACAAACAAAAAAAAAAAGAAAATCTAGAAATAATAATGTTTGTAGAAAAGAAAGAAAAAGTGCTTGATGTTTAATGGTTTTTTGTAATGAAATGGAAACTTTTATTTTTAAATAGTGTAATGACTATGAATAATAATTACAACAAATAAAAATTAAATGAAATTAAACAAAACAACTAAAATGAGAACACTTTCACGATTATATGATAATTTTTATAAAAAAAAAATGTGATTTGTTTTAGAAAATTATAAAGTTTATAAAAAAATTCAAGAAAACAATAAATTTTTACTGTTTTTGAGATCATAAAACTTTAGGAATAAAAGAATCAGACTTATTTATGTTTGAGCAACATGTTGAAAATTAATATTTTTAGCAACATGTTGTTTGGTTTATTAAGATTTTAGAAACATGTTGACAAATTCGATTTATATGCCTCCTGTGGCTTGTTCTTAATCATAAAGATATTTTTCAAATGTATCTTTAATCCTTAAATTTTGTCTTGTTAATGTCTTTCACAATCTTAAGTTTCCAATTTATTTTTCTGTCCATAATATGCTTGCGTCTTAAGTCTTTTGTTTTCCATTACCCCATATTTTTCTTCAGTTATATATAATTTGTTTGTGTTGTTTTTCTTCTCATTTTTCTTGTATTCTACATTTAATGGCACATTTCTTTAAGAAAATTATTTCAAATTAATTCTCATTTTATTAGAATGCAGGAAGTGTTGTTACATAAATCATGATATAAATGTATATATATACGCAAACACACGAGAGATTGTAGCCAGTGTAGAAAAGACTCTATCAATATACCATTAACTCTAATTACTACCATAATTTGTGAAGTATATAACGACTGCGATACCAAACTAAACTTCTACTTATAAATAGAGTTTATATATATTGCAAGAGTGTATGGATATAAATGTATGTAGGGTGTTGCGAAGAAAATGTCACAGAAATGTTGCTAGAGTCTAAAATAATTTTACTTAGTTAATCGCTACTTTTAGCAGTCATTTATTAAAGCAACATGTTGCTAGATACATTGGCGGCCTTAATTTTGTTTTAAAAACATGAAAAGTTTGTAATTAAAAATATGTTCCTAGCAACATGTTGCCAGTGGGTTTCATAATTGACTATGAAGTAGATTTTGTTTAAAATGGATTTTTCTTTTTTGAAAATAAAATGTATATGGACCATTTTAACGAGTGGTTTCTCCCTTGATTTCGTTAAAAAAAAAATTTTTCAAATGGGTATTTTTTTTTATTAGCTAATCAACATTTATCACTGCTTCAACATGTTGATAGCAATATGTCTGTTAGCAAAATGTTGCTAGCTACATATTTTTAATTCGAAAATTTACATAAATATGAGATCTTCTAAATGAACAGAGTTTTTACTTTGAAATATTTATTTTATCACTTGCAACATGTTGCTGAACGTTTTTCGCTGGAATCAAGCTTAGAAAAGTCATTTCAATAAAAAACTAAAAAAATGCTGCAACATAATCGCGACAAGTTTAACTTTATTGCTAGAAATATCTTAGAAGCATTGTATAATAATATTAGGCAAATTTTCTTATTTGAAAAGTTTAACCTCCAGCAACATGTTGCTAGAAAGGTTAAAACTATTTTTTTATAGTTCAGTTAAATAATTTGATTTAAACTATTTTAAACCAAACATATTCTTATATTAACCACTCTTCAACATGTTGCTAATACAGTATGTACCTAGAAACATGTTTGAAATACTGCACGTATCTAGCTACATGTTGCAAATAAGTTTTTCAAATATTCAACACTTTTTTAATCTAATAGTTTCGGTTTGTTTTCAACATTAAAAAATTGAAGCATTAGCAACATGTTGTTAGCTGCACTACAAATAACTCCAATATTTTTTCAATATAAGCAACTGAAATTCAAATATGTTTCTAAGTTAATAACTTATCAATATATTGCAAAATTTGTATGTGTCCAGCAACATATTAAAAAAATAGAAGTGTATATCGGCAACTTGTTGCAAATAAATTTTATTAAAATTCAATATTGTTTTGTACTAAAAATTTCAGCTTTAGCTCATTTTGAATATTAACTATTTGAGTTTAAACAACATGTTGCAAGCAGCATTGAAACTAAATCAAGTATTTTACGATATAAACAACTTAAATTTAAATATATTTTTATGTTAAAAAGAAATCAACATGCTGAAAAATATGTATGCATCTAGCTACTTGCTGAAGTTTCTTTATGTATCTGGCAAAATTTAGCAAATAAATTTAGTAAATATTAATATTTATTAATTAAGCAACATGTTTTTGAAACATTTTTTTTTATTTTGCTTTTTTTTATTTATTAATCAAGATTTAGAAATGTCTACTGACAAATCTTGCAGCATGTGGCTAAAAATCTTACAACATGTTGGTGGCAACAAAATTTCTTAAAAAATTTATACATTTTTTCTTTTTCTACATTTTAAAAAGATTTTCAAAAAATTTGTATTTCCTATTTTGCAACATGTTGCTAAGAAAAGAGTTTTATTACCAAAAATCAACATGTCGAGAAATTTGTATGTATCTAGCAACGTGTTGAAGTTACTTTTTGTATCTGGCAACATTTTGCAAATAAATTTTGTAAATATTCAATATTTTCTTTATCTTTGAGTTCATCTGACTTTAATGATTTGAGGCTTAAGCAACATGTTAGCAGCATTTTAGCTAAATATAACATTTTACTTTCCTCATTGATCTCTTTGAATTTTTTTTTTTTTTTGTTAAATAAATGAAGATTTTGCAACATGTTGCTGGCAACAAAGTTACTTAAAAAATGTTTATAGATAAACAACTTATAAAGAAACAACATTTTGGAAAATCTGTATGTATCTAGCAAACTTATTGAAGTTACTGTATGAGTCTGACAACATTTTGCAAATAAATTTAGTAATTATTCAATATTTTTTCTTTATCTATAAGTTTATCTCAGTTCAAACTTAAATTATATGAGGCTTAGGCAACATGTTAACAACATTTTAGCTAAATGAAAAATTTTATATTCCTTAATTTATTTTTTTGATTCATTAATGATTAAGAAATGTCTACTGACAAATTTCGCAACATGTTTCTGAAAATTTGCAACATGTTGCTGGCAACAAATTTTCTTAAAAAATTTATATATATATTTTTTTATTTCATAATTTAAAAAAAATAAATTAAATATTTTTTTTCCAGTTGCAACATGTTGCTAGTAGCAATCTTAAGGAAAGAGTTAGTTTTCAAAATAAACAACTTTAATTCAAATGCATTTTTTATTAACAATAAATCAACATGTTGAGAAATCTGTGTGTATCTAGCAACTTTTTGAAGGTACTTTATGTATCTGGCAACATTTTGCAAATAAATTTAGTAATTATTTAATATTTTCTTTACCTAAAAGTTAAACTCAGTTCAAATTTTAATGATGTGAGCTTAAGCAACATGTTAGCAACATTTATGCTAAATGAAAAATTTTATATTCCTCAATTTAATTTTTTTAAACATTAATGATTAAGAAATGTCTACTGACAAATTTTGCAACATGTTTCTGGAAATGTGCAACATATTGCTGGCAACAAAATTTCTTAAAAAATTTATATGTTTTTTTTATTTCATAATTTAAAAAAAATAGTTTTTTTTCCTGTTGCAACATGTTGCTAGTAGCTATCTTAAAAAAATAGATTTAAAAATAAACAACGTTAATTCAATTGCATATTTTATTAACAAGAACTCAACATGTGGAGAAATCTGTATGTATCTAGCAACTTGCTACAAATAATGTATGAATCTGACAACATTTTGCAAATAAATTTAGTAAATATTCAATATTTTTATCTGAATTTAATGATTTGAGGCTTAAGCAACATGTTGGCAACATTTTAGCTAACTGAAAAATTTTACTTTCCTCATTGATCAATTAATTTATTGTTTTTTTTTTTATAAATTGAAGAATATTTAAAAATGTCTACTGAGAAATCTTGCAACATGTTGCTGGAAATTTTCAACATGTTGCCTTGCAACAAAATTTCTTAAAAAAATTATATATTTCTTTTTGCTTTGTCAATTTAAAAATAAGTTTAAAAAAAGTTGTATTTCCTGTTTAGCAACATGTTGCTAGCAATTATTTCCTTAGAAAAAACTATAACAGTTAGGTTTTAAAATTTTTTTTTTTTTTCAAAACTTGGTATACTTCTAACAGAAGGCTTCATATGTATATGGTCTATGTTCAAAAAAAATATAACAAATCTCATAGGCCTTATTTGAGTTACTTAAGATATAAAATGAAAAATTTTTTTTTTTTTTAAAAAAAGAAAGACATACGAGCAACAAAACTATGAATAAGTACGTTACCAGGTATCAATTACATTTAACACAAAATGTATTTAAAACTCAAATATGAAGATTTTGAAGTTTTTGGTGGCTTAATTGAGTTGAAGTGTTTGTTTGGGTGTAATCTGGTAGTTTGTTATTATATAGAATGCGTGTGCTGTTCAAAACGAGTAGTGTACGTTAACAAATGCTCTGCATGTTTAGTTTTTTTTTTGGTGTGTATCATGGTATGTTTAACAAAGATCTTGATGATGCTGTTGCCTCAAGTTTGTTAAGATTGTTGCGGCTATTTGCTGCAAATGCTGCTGCTGCTGCTGTTGTTGCTATTGCATTAAATACCATTATTATTGAATAACGAGTATAAGTCAAGTAAATTATATGCCGTTATTTGTAGCTTTTTGAAGTGGTGGTAAAGAAAAAAAATAATTCAGAATTTTTGTTCGAGTAAACCGTAATGGGAGCAATATCAATGTAGCATATTTATGCAGCTTGGCCACATTTTATATAGAATATCTACAGTGTGTGTGTGTCTTATAGCTATCATTAGTCAGCAACAATTCCTCTTCAACGGACCAGCAGGCTTTGGCTTTACAGAAAAAAAAAAATTTTGTAAAAAAAGTTGTTCTTTAGTTTTTTAACTCTCTGCTGTTATGTGCCATTCAAGGCAAGTCACAATATCAGTCAGACAGGCGTTTACTTTGGTATTAAAATTTTAAGTGGCAACATTTGTATGCTTAGACCAACTAAATTAAGAGCATCATCTGCTTTCCAAGATCAAGAAAAATCAACTTTTTAAAACAACAAAAAAATAATGTATAAAAATTAAAGAAAAAACACAGAAAAGATTAAATCTTCATTTTTCTCGCTTATTTTTTTCTATAAACTAAACAACACCAGCAACAAAATTAAACATCTAAATGATGATTATGTTGTTATACTTGATTTTCAAATGGTTTTAGGGGGCATAAAAAATCATTGTAAATGTTTAGAAAAAAAATTTAGTAAAAGAATTTTAAAAAAATGTTTTAACAAAAACTAGAAAAAAAAATTGGAATAAAAAGCTTAAAGGAAAAATATAAAAAAAATTCTTAAAGTGTTTTTTTTTATTTTCTTTTATGTTGCAGGTGTAATATTTATGTAAGCAATAATTGCTAAGCAAAAAGGTGGAAAAACTTCTTTAAAAAAAATCAATAGAAATTTTAATAGAATTCTTAGAATTATTGAAATTTTTAGCTTAAGAATTAGAAAATTTTATAAATACTAAAATGTTTTTTATTCCTTTTCAATTTGTTTTTACAAAACTTTTATAGAATACATTACTTTTTTACTTGTATAAGAGATTTTATATTTAATGTTTTTTTTTTGCGATTTTAATTTTTGTGTTTTTTTTTTGTTTTGGCGGTTTTTATTTTGCGTTTTTTTTTTTGGTGATTAAGCGTTTTTATTTTATGCCTTATTTTTTACTCGACTTTCTCGACTTTTTTTGGCTATTTTAATTTTTGCGTTTTTTGTTTTGGCGGTTTTTATTTCGCGGTTTTTTTTTTGTGATTAAGCGTTTAGGACCTTATTTGTACTCAAGTTTCTTTTTTAATAAGTTTTTTTTTTATTTATGTAGTATTATTCTTTTGGCGCTTTTGTGTTTAAGCAATATTTTAGTTTTTGCGCCCATTTTCTTTAAATTTTTATTTTCATTTATTTTATATTGAATTACTTAAAAACCGCTAAAATATTTTTATTTACTTTCTTTGAGTTTTACGTTTTTCTTTTCAATTTAAGCGTTGTTTTTTTCATACAATTTTAAATTTTTTTTAATGTGCGGAATAATAACTGTAAAACTATTTTTTTTATTTCTTTCGAGTTTGATGATTTTTTGCATTTAAGAGTTTTTTATTCATACATTTTTAAATTTGGTGATTTTTTTTTTAATTTTTACATTAATAACTTTTTCTATTTTTGTACTCTGTTGCCTTATTTTTAAAGTTTTTTTATACAGTAGTATTTTTGTTTTTTAATTTTTTGTGTTTTTTTCTAGACATTTTTATGTTTTCCCCACTCTGATGATTTTTTTATACCGTCCAACCACAGTATGGGGGTATACTGGACATTTTCCAAAAATCCAAAACTTTAATCGAAAGTTGCCACGGGTTTAAAAAATCGCATTTGCCTCAAATTAGTTTTAAATGAAAATTTGTCTTAACCTCTAAAAAAATTAAAAAAAAATCTAGGAAAAACCGCCATTTTTGCAAATTTGAAGTAGCGATATCTCAAAAACCGTTTTACCGATTTTAAAACTTTTTTTTATTCGTGTTCAACGCATCAAATATTTGTATATGAAGGGCTTATTGTAAAAGCTCGATAAGCAACATTTCATTATATGGTGGTTTTTGCCTTTAAACTTTTGAAATAATGTAGAAAATAAAACTTTTGAAGAACTTTCATTCTCAAGATACTTGTACGATGGATTTAAGCAAGACTTCTGCCAAAAATCTGTCAATGAAACATCAGTCGAAGCCAAAAAACACCAAAAAATCAAATGTTGCTTATCAAGTTTTTGCACTAAGCCCTTCATATGATGTGTCGCAAGACATACTATTTTTTACATAAATTTTTAATTTTTTTAATTTCCAAAAATTTTGATAGCCACGGTTAAACTTCGTCCGAAATTTTTTACATGTTTTTTTTGTATATTTGTTCAAAAAATAAACCCTTTTTTTATACTCAAAGAAAATGCTTCATTATATGTTATGAAAACTGTCATAAATATAATGAAATTCTCAATTGAAGTTCGTCCAATGTAACAGTTTCATAAATACAGTGAAGCAGTTTCATAAATTTTCATAGCGTCAATATTTATGAAATATTTCCTTATACTTATGAAAGGTTTTATAAATATAATAATTTACAATTCATAAAATTTTATGAATTTTTTCATAAATATTTTTATGAAATGTTTTATAAATACTATGAAACATTTTATAGATTTAATTTATTTTTTATTGAAAATTTCATTATATACATGAAACTATTTCATATTATTTATTTTCATAAATCTTTCATAAATACTAGGAAATTTTTTGTAAAATTAATGATTCATTACATTTTTGAAAAATATAATGAATAATATTGTTTGTATATTTGTTCAAAAATTAAGCCCTTTTTATATACTCAAAGAAAAAGCTTCATTATATTTATGAAAACTGTCATACATATAATGAAAATCTCAATTGAAGTTCGTCCAATGTAACAGTTTCATAAATACAAGGAAGCAGTTTCATAAATGTTCATAGCGTTTATTGAAATATTTCCTTATACTTATGAAAGGTTTTATAAATATAATGAATAACAATTCATAAAATTTTATGAATTTTTTCATAAATATTTTTATGAAATGTTTTATAAATACTATGAAACATTTCATAGATTTAATTTATTTTTTATTGAAAATTTCGTTATATTTATTAAACTATTTCATATTACTTATGAAATCTTTCATAAATACTAGGAAATTTTTTGTAAAATTAATGATTCATTACATTTATGAAAAATGTAATGAATAATATTGTTTGTATATTTGTTCAAAAAATAAACCATTTTTATATACTCAAAGAAAAAGCTTCATTATATTTATGAAAACTGTCATAAATATAATGAAAATCTCAATTGAAGTTCGTCCAATGTAACAGTTTCATAAATATAGGGAAGCAGTTTCATAAATGTTCATAGCGTCAATATTTATGAAATATTTCCTTATACTTATGAAAGGTTTTAAAAATATAATAATTTACAATTCATAAAATTTTATGAATTTTTACATAAATATTTTTATGAAATGTTTTATAAATACTATGAAACATTTCATAGATTTAATTTATTTTTTATTGAAAATTTCGTTATATTTATGAAACTATTTCATATTATTTATGAAATCTTTTATAAATACTAGGAAATTTTTCGTAAAATTTATGATTCATTACATTTATGAAAAATATAATGAATAATATTGTTTGTATATTTCTTCAAAAAAAAATAAACCACTTTTATATACTCAAAGAAAAGGCTTCATTATGTTATGAAAACCGTCATAAATGTAATGAAATTCTCAATTGAAGTTCGTCCAATGTAACAGTTTCATAAAAACAGGGAAGCAGTTTCATAAATGATCATAGCGTCAATATTTATGAAATATTTCCTTATACTTATGAATGGTTTTATAAATATAATAATTTACAATTCATAAAATTTTATGAATTTTTTCATAAATATTTTTATGAAATGTTTTATTAAATACTATGAAACATTTCATAGATTTAATTTATTTTTATTGAAAATTTCGTTATATTTATGAAACTATTTCATATTATTTATGAAATCTTTCATAAATACTAGGAAATTTTTTGTAAAATTAATGATTCATTACAGTTATGAAAATTTCATAATATTTTATGGATTTTTTCACAAATATTATGAAATATTTTATAAATACTATGAAACATTTCACAGAGTTAATTAATTATTTATTAAAAATTTTATCATATTTATGAAACTATTTCATATTATTTATGAAATCTTTTATAAGTATGTACTAGGAAATTTTTCTTAAAATTTATGAGTAAAATTTCATAAAATTTTATGAAGTTTTTCATAAATATTATGATATATTTTATAAATACTATGAAACATTTCACAGATTTAATTTATTTTTTATTAAAAATTTCATCATATTTATAAAACAATTTCATATTATTTATGAAATCTTTCATAAATATGCACCAGGAAATTTTTCTTAAAATTTATGTAATGATGCATTACATTTATGAAAAATATAATGAATAGCATTTCATATAATTTTATGAAGTTTTTCCTAAATATTATGATATATTTTAAAATTACTATGAAACATTTCACAGATTTAATTTATTTTTTATTAAAAATTTCATCATATTTATAAAACCATTTCATATTATTTATGAAATCTTTCATAAATATGCACTAGGAAATTTTTCTTAAAATTTATGAAAAATATAATGAATAACATTTCATAAAATTTTATAAAGTTTTTCATAAATATTATGAAATATTTTATAAATACTATGAAACATTTCACAGCTTTAATTTATTTTTTGTTAACAATTTCATTATATTTATAAAAATATTTCATATTATTTATAAAATCTTTCATAAATACTAGAACATTTTTCGTAAAAAAAATAAATCATTACATTCATGAAAACCTTCAATTATGAAAAATTTCATAGTATATATTAATGAAACACTTCATCGATACTATGAAATATTTTCATATTTCTAATGAAATACTTAAAAAAGTAAATATTATTTTAATGAAATGTATTTATGGAAAATTTCAAAATAGTTATGAAATAGTTACATTACAGATTTAATTTATTTTTTAGTAAAAATTTTATCATATTTATGAAACTATTTCATATTATTATTATTTATGAAATATTTCATTAATACTTAAAATTTATGAAATTAAAACCCTAAATTATGAAAAATTAAAAATTTCATAGTACATATTAATGATTCATCGATACTATGAAATATTTTCATATTTATAATGAAATACTTAAAAAAGTATTTATTATTTCGATGAAATGTTTCATAGTATTTATTGAACATTTCAAAATAATTATGAAACAGTTACATTAGATGAACTTTAATGACAAGTGTCGTTATAATTATAAAAAGGTTTCATAGTATTGATAAAATGTTTCATTAATATAAGCAAATGCATTATTTTTTAGAAATAAAATGTATAATATTTATGTTGGAAGAACTAAAATCAGTCATCTGGCTACGTCTTCAGGACCTGAAATTGTTTACTCAAATTTTTAAATCATATTATAAAACTTATATGACCCGTTTATGAATTTTTTTATGAAATCATGAAATTTTATAAAGTTTGATAATTTTTTTTCATAAAACTTCATTATATTTATGAAGGTTTCATAAACATAATGAAATTTTATTAAAAAAAATATTTATAAAACACTGTCATAAATAACATTACATAACAATTTATCGACCTTAACTTCCCATGTAAAAATCAATTAGATATGATGTGATCTGTTTAGATCTGATTATGTCAAGTGTATCTGATAAGATCTATTATGTCCGAGATTTGTCCCCATTTCCGAGATCTGATCAGATCTACTTTGATCTCGAAATTGGGAACAACCCGAGTAAAAAAAAGTTATATGACGCAATATTTAATTATATATGAACAGATATGCTTTTATGTAAATCCATATTAATTTTGATCCGAAAATTGGCGGATCGAATATTATACGATTATATCAAATTCTATTATTTTTGATAAAATAATATCAAATTTGATTAAGGTTGATCCCAAAAATGGGTCTATCTAATTGTATTAAATCATATCTTATTTGTTAAAATTAGATACATTTTTATATAATAAGATGAAATTTGGTAAAATTTTTTAGAATTTTAAACGTGAAATTAGAAATTATTTTATCAGATTGGATACATTATCAATTAGAAGAGTTTTTATTGCATTCTTTGGAATTTTTTCGGGACTTAGCAAATTATTAAAAATTTGTCAATTTTTTTTTTCTAAAATCATTTTTAAGGGATTTAAAAATTCCAAAAAATGTTTGTGTCTTAGAACATTTAAAAACAATTTTCCGGAACTTAAAAATTTTTCAAAAAAAAATAAATTTCTCCTAAAAACATTTTCAATGATTTTTTTACTCCAAAATAAATTGCCAAAAAAATGTTGTTTGGAAAATTTTCATAAAATTTTTTAGGACTTGAAAAATTTTTAATTTTTTTTAATTGTCCGGGACTTACAATTAGAAAATTTTAATTTTTTTTTCGGGATATAATTATAAATAAAATCATATATCTTTTTATCTGCCATATCTAAAAATTCCCGGCCTTATATGTCATATCTAATTTCATATAGATCGGTATATCAATGGATATGAATATGTATGTTATCATATTAAAAAATAAGGAAAAATACAATGCTATATATAAACTTATATGTCCATATCAAAGTTCATGCATAACCATATATAAATATAAATAATTATATAATAGCATATATGATTATATCAAATCTTTTTTACTCGGGAAATCTTGGATATAAGAGATCTGATCAGACACAATTGATATAATTAAGTCTTACTAGATCAGTCAGATCTAATTTTTTTACATGGGTTGGGACAAGGGAATCAGGAAAGTCAATTTTTTTCAGCCCGCATTTTTTTGGGGGCGGGAATATAAAAAAGTAACTTAAATAATAATCAAATTGGATTAATTAAATGCATAAACTACAATTTCTCTATTTGTCAACATTTATGGCGGAGGGGAAGGTTTCCCCTAACGTCTTATTTTTTTTTTAATTCACCAAAATCGATTTTTGCTTTAGAGAAGGAAAACTTTTTTTTCAGTACAAAATTAAATTCTAAAATGATTTTTAGGTTTCCTCAATGGTTACCCATTATTTAACTTGTAATTAGCATTTCAAATAATTGCGGAAATCTAAATGCTCTTAATGTTTCCATAAAGTGTCCTTGTATACAACCAGTAATGTGGATATCACTGATTATATTTCTTTTTTTAAATTTACAACTTTATGCGGAAACCGCAGGTCATCTATATAATTATGTGGTCATACTTCAGCAAAAAAAAAACATAAGATAAATCTTTAGGTCTATGCAATTTCTTTTATAATTATATATTTACAAATCAATTTTCCAACTATATATGTACCTTAAGAACTTTACATAATACTTACAAAATAATTTGCTATAATAATTTCTTTATTTTTCAACTATCATTACAGGCATTGATTATATTTACACCTCGGAAGATAGGGATTGACTTAAGAACACACACATAAAAACTTAATAAATAAAAGGTAAGTGCTAGAAAATTAGAAAGAATAAAAAAAAAATCTAACTAAATAGTAAGCTAAGATAGAATAAGTTAAGTAATCAAATTTATGACAACTAAGACTTGTTTTACGGGATAAAAAAATCTAAAATTCTAAAAAGAAATCAATCAAATTTGTAGATTTCTTAAAAAAAAACTGCCAAATTGAATTTTTTAAATTCCTTTAGAAAAACTGAGAAAAATCCAGCCTTGTTAAACTAGGGTCAGCTGTTTTCATACACCATTTTCATATTCAACTTTTAGAAAGCTATTAAAGGGCGCCTTGATTACCATTTTCTTGTTGTAAGCACGCATTATGTAAAAGGTTTTTCCTTTAACCATAAAACAAATGTTAATAAACTCAAAACAAAAGACTTAAGACACAAACTTACTGGTTTTCTTTTTTCTAAAACCATGACCATTTTCATACAACCAAGTAAAATGCGTAATAGAAATAGATGTTAGATTCTTTTTTATTTCTTTAATGTTTTTCCAAACCCAGCAGGTGTTGAAAACTTACTACTAACTTCTTCTTTTTATCAATTGATAGAAATCTAGGTTTTTTTTATAATTTTTCCTTTCTTTCTTTTTTTTCAATACTTAAAAAGGTTTATTGTTTTTATTTTAGCGCGTGCATATGAAATGAAAAAAAAAATATATATAAATTTAATGGTTTGCATTTTGTTATACGTTCAAAAGAGTAGAGCTGAAAGTTGTAAAATTATAAAAAAAGACAAAAATTTTAAGGAAAAATGGCTAAGAATCAGAAAAATTGTCTCAAAATCTGAGACTTTTTTTATATAGGAAAAATTTCTCAGAATGTAAGATTTTTTCTGTATAGAAAAATTTTCTCAGAATCTGAGACTTTTTCTATATAGAAAAATTGTCTCAGAATCTGAGACTTTTTCTATATAGAAAAATTGTCTCAGAATCTGAGACTTTTTCTATATAGAAAAATTGTCTCAGAATCTGAGACTTTTTCTATATAGAAAAATTGTCTCAGAATCTGAGACTTTTTCTATATAGAAAAATTGTCTCAGAATCTGAGACTTTTTCTATATAGAAAAATTGTCTCAGAATCTGAGACTTTTTCTATATAGAAAAATTGTCTCAGAATCTGAGACTTTTTCTATATAGAAAAATTGTCTTAGAATCTGAGACTTTTTCTATATAGAAAAATTGTCTCAGAATCTGAGACTTTTTCTATATAGAAAAATTGTCTCAGAATCTGAGACTTTTTCTATATAGAAAAATTGTCTCAGAATCTGAGACTTTTTCTATATAGAAAAATTGTCTCAGAATCTGAGACTTTTTCTATATAGAAAAATTGTCTCAGAATCTGTGACTTTTTCTATATAGAAAAATTGTCGCAGAATCTGAGACTTTTTGTCTTAAGGAAAAATGTCTCAGAATCTAAGAATTTTCCTGTTAAAAAAAAATCTTAGAATTCTCATTTTCACACCACTCTATAATAAACACAAACTCAATTTTCTTTAACTCAATAGTATATAATTTTTTTTTATTTAATTTTTTTAACATTTCATATTTCCTTATAAAGAAATCTTACTTTGAGTATGGTTCTTGAACTTTTTTTTTTCTATTTTAAATTTCTTTTAATGTTTCTGCGGTTTTTTTTTACTTTTGCCTCAATACTCCCTGCTCTTATGGCGGAAGTTAGAAATTTTCCAAGTGTTTAAATGCGTTAACATATGAAGACTTTAATGTTTAAAAAAAAATATGCAAAATGTATGAATTCAAACAACAGTAGGTGTTCTAATAACAGGACATCTAAAAAAAATCAAACAAAAGGTTTTCTAAAAATTTCTACGTCCACAAAATAATATCTCTGAAAACAAGTTTTATTAAAAACTTAATTTAACTTAATTTTTTATTAAAAAAACAAGTTTTTTTATAGAAAAGTCTTCACTGTTTAAGTGTTTTAGCTAAAGGGCATTGTTTTATATGGTATTTTTTTGCTTTTCTGCTTTTCTGCTCCATACATTTATATAATTACATAGATTTTTAATGGATTTTAGATAAAAATAAAGAAAGAAATTAAATGCAATTTAATGTTTTTAAGAGTGCATAATCTTAAGGTAATTGTTTAAGAAATTCTAAACATGAAAACAAAAGACTTAGGAAACAAACTTGTAGTAAAACTGTTTTATGAGTTTTAATAGACAAATTAAAACGGAGCACACTGTGTCGGCTAGAGTAAGCAACAACAGGGATTCTAAAAAAAAAAATAATAATAATATCGCGTGACCCCACTAGGGCCCCTGCAGGGGTCAACATTATAATTTTTTTAACAATTAAGAAAATTGCAAATTTGTTATATAAATTTATGTAAATCCAAGCCTTTAAAAGGGTGGGGGAGGTCAAAAAATTTTTATTTTTAGTGATCTGAGTCCAAGTGTAGTAATTTTAGCTTTTTCTAACATAAAAATTTTGAAATTTTTATTTAATTCGGAGATTCTAAGGAGATTTTTTCAAAAAAAAATTGATGTAAAGATTTCCTAACAAATTTTACTTAAATATTTCTGTTGGAAAACTTGTTCGGAATCAGATATTTGTATCGATTTAATAGATTTATGCTGTTTATCCGAATATTTTTCCATTACAAATACATTTTCTTAAAAATGTAAGATAGAGAGCACAGAGCACACTGTGTCGGCTAGAATAAGCAACAACAGGGATTCTTAAAAAGAAAAAAAGTTTTAATATCGCATGACCCCACTATAGCCCCTGCAGGGGTCAAAGTTATAATTTTTTTAACAATTATGACAATCACAAATTTTTTAGATAAATTTTTGTAAATCCAAGCCTTTAAAAGGGTGGGGAAGGTCAAACAAATTTTATTTTTAGTGATCTGAGTTCAAGTGTAGGAATTTTTACTTATTCTAACATAAAAATTTTGAACTTTTTATTTAATTCGGAGCATCGGCGTATACAGGGGGGGCCCAACAACAACAACAAAAAAATATTTTTTTTATATGTATTGGAAAACACGAATCTCACGAAAAAAACAACAAAATTTTTTTTGTTGTTGTTGTTGGGCCCTGAAAAAACAGTCCTGCATACGCCGTTGATTCGGAGATTCTAAGGAGATTTTTTTAGAAAAAATTCATTTAAAAATTTCCTTACAAAGATTACTTTAAGATTTTTGTAGGAAAAATCTTTCGGAATCAGATATTTGTATCGATTTAATAGATTTATGCTGTTTATCCGAATATTTTGCCATTACAAAAAATACATTTTCGCAAAAATGTGAGATAGATGGTTTTGCATTTATTTCTTAGCTAAATTTTTGATAGCCAAAAGTTGATTTTAAAATAATTAGTAGTTGAATACTACATGATATTTTTACTCAATCCTACAAAAGTATGACAGGTTCTCCTAGAATTAGTTCTGGTACTGGTTGTAGACCAATTCCAGAACTACAACCAGTTCTATAGCAGTGTTGCTTAATGCATACAACCAGTTCTATAGCAGTGTTGCTTAATGCAGCTGTTCGTAAGTAAAGGCTGAGTTAGCTACCCGTAACTCTCCCCTAACGTAGCGTAGCGATCAAAATCAAATAGAAAATCACGTAGACATCTGCAAAGAAGAATAACTGCTCTCATCTGTTCTCATATAACGAAAAACTCTCTACGCTACACTAGTTTACGGTTACGGGTGCCTAACTCAGCCTTAAATGTTGTGAGAACCGATTTTTTTTAAAAAGGCCCTTAATTTGCTCTTAAATATTCACGAAATATTTGTAGCTAATTCTTAAAAAAAAACAACTCAATAGTGATTTTGTATTGAATTTAGTTTTAAACAATATCTAGAACTTTTACATCCCATAAAATGTCATATACTGTAAAACATAAATCATAAAAATTGTACCCACAATTGTTAAAAATCTTTTTGACTTAACTCATTTTTCAATACGGTTTCAATCAATACATGTAGCAGGCACCTCATATAACAAGAGATTTTTTATTTTTTTTTGTTTGCCATTATACAACATTGTATATAAGTACTAAACATAAGTATGTATTGTTTAGCAAACAGTCATGGTATCTTTTGAAAAATACTTCATAGACATTATAGGGAAGAGGAAATTAAAATTTCTAAGGAGTAAATATATTTAGGGATATAGAAATTTGGGATTGATAAAGATTTTTTTAGTTGGAAAAAATCGAGCATTATATGATTTTATAGTTTTCTGAATGCAAAACCGTCTATCTCTTTAAATTTATGTAGTTGGAATATTACAGAATTTAATTATTTTGTAGATTTTATAGTTTTCTAAATGCAAAACCGTCTATCTCTTTAAATTACACAGCTCAACAAGAAAATGCGTATTGGATTCTGGTTAGTGATTTGGATAGTGTCTGTTGCGCTGATTCCAAATCCGGAGCCCAAATTTGTCTATCACGTCAGGATTTTGAGTAATTCGCGGTTAAAGTGCCGAAAAAGGGCATTTTTGACCCTTTTTAAAAGCTTATAAAATAAAATCCTGACATGCAAATAAATTGGTACCAAGCTCATTCGAAAGCCTGTAATTTTCTCTTAAAGATAAAATAAAATGTTCTAAAAATTTAATTTTCTAAAATGGTAAAAAAATCATTAGCAAAAAACCTTCCATTTTTTCAATATTTAGTTTATTTACACAGTGTTTTTTTAAATTTTAGATTTAAAGCACTTGTGGCTAATGATTTTTTTACCATTTTAGAAAATTAAATTCCAAGAAAATTTGATCTACACCATTTCCAATTTTAATTAAGAAAATACAAATTATATTTCAAAATTTTCCAATTATATTTCAGAAATTTCGAATTATATTTCAAAAATTTCCAATTATATTTCAAAAATTTCCAATTATATTTCAGAAATTTCCATTTATATTTCAAAAATTTCCAATTATAATTCAAAAATTTCTAAATATAATTCAAAAATTTCCAATTATAATTCATAAATTTCCATTTATAATTCAAAAAATTCCAATTATATTTCAAAAATTTCCATTTATATTTCAGAAATTTCCATTTATATTTCAAAACTTTCCATTTATATTTCAGAAATTTCCATTTATATTTCAGAATTTTCCATTTATATTTCAGAAATTTCCATTTATAATTCAGAAATTTCCAATTGTATTTCAGAAATTTCCATTTGTATTTCAAAAGTTTCTAAATGCTTTTCAGAAAATTCCATTTGTATTTCAAAAATTTCCATTTGTATTTCAAAATTTTCCAAATGCTTTTCAGAAAATTCCATTTATATTTCAAAAATTTCCAATTACATTTCAAAATTTTCCAATTGTATTTCAAAAATTTCCGTTTGTATTTCAAAATTTTCCAAATGCTTTTCAGAAAATTCCATTTGTATTTCAAAAATTTCCATTTGTATTTCAAAATTTTCCAAATGCTTTTCAGAAAATTCCAATTGTATTTAAAAAATTTCTATTTATATTTCAAAATTTTCCAAATGCTTTTCAGAAAATTCCAATTGTAATTCAAAAGTTTCCATTTATATTTCAAAATTTTCCATTTATATTTAAGAAAATACAAATTGTATTTCAAAAAGTTTATAATTTTATTAAGAAAATTGTAAGTGTATTTTTTATGATACAAATATTATAGAAACTATCAGACTATCCGGAACCCTATAAACCATCAATATTTTTCAAAAGAAAGTGGTTAACATTTTTCTTAACTTACCAGAAATAATGCAAATGCATCTACAAAAGTATTCATACATATGTATATAAACGTATCTTACAAGGGAAGTATTCTAACCCTTATAAACCGATTTGCCAGAAACTTCAAATATATATAAAAATTTTTACAAGTTTATGCGTTGGATTGATATTAAAGAAATTTTTTTTTTTCCAACTTTTGACATATTTTTGAACCTCTAAAGTCCCGATAAAACCGATAAGCCGAGACAACCAACCTTATAATTATCGCTTTTATATACGATTTTTTTAGCAATGTCACTAAATGTCTCGAAGGGAACACAAATAAAGGGGTTTCTTAATATTTATCGGTTTTGTTGTATTTTTTTCAAGTTTCTCATTATCCTCCACAATCCTCCACAAAGGAAGTTTTTCTGCAAGTTTTGATAAATTATCATGAATTATAATGAACTTATAATAACTACAAAGTGTAGGGAACTACACTTACAATTTTTTAAATTTATTTAGAAAGTTTTTGAAATACAATTTGTATTTTCTTAAATATAAATGGAAAATTTTGAAATATAAATGGAAACTTTTGAATTACAATTGGAAATTTCTGAAAAGCATTTGGAAAATTTTGAAATATAAATAGAAATTTTTGAAATACAATTGGAATTTTCTGAAAAGCATTTGGAAAATTTTGAAATATAAATGGAAATTTTTGAAATACAAATGGAATTTTCTGAAAAGCATTTGGAAAATTTTGAAATACAAATGGAAATTTTTGAAATACAATTGGAAAATTTTGAAATACAATTGGAAATTTTTTAAATATAAATGGAATTTTCTGAAAAGCATTTGGAAAATTTTGAAATACAAATGGAAATTTTTGAAATACAAATGGAATTTTCTGAAAAGCATTTAGAAACTTTTGAAATACAAATGGAATTTCTGAAATACAATTGGAAATTTCTGAATTATAAATGGAAATTTCTGAAATATAAATGGAAAATTCTGAAAAATAAATGGAAATTTCTGAAATATAAATGGAAAGTTTTGAAATATAAATGGAAATTTCTGAAATATAAATGGAAATTTTTGAAATATAATTGGAATTTTTTGAATTATAAATGGAAATTTATGAATTATAATTGGAAATTTTTGAATTATATTTAGAAATTTTTGAATTATAATTGGAAATTTTTGAAATATAAATGGAAATTTCTGAAATATAATTGGAAATTTTTGAAATATAATTGGAAATTTTTGAAATATAATTGGAAATTTCTGAAATATAATTGGAAATTTTTGAAATATAATTTGTATTTTCTGAATTAAAATTGGAAATGGTGTAGTCTGAAAGAGAAAACTACACACTTTCGAATGAGCTTGATACCAAGTCATTTGCATGTCAGGATCTTATTTTATAGGCGTTCAAAAATGGTCAAAATGGGCATTTTTTGACACTTTAACCGCGATTTTCTCAAAATTGTGACGTGATAGAAAAATTTGAGTGACCGTTTTGGAATCGGGGTACAAACCCTATCAACTTTTTTTGGTTTCATCCAAAACGCAGCGACAAACCTAAGATTTGTAGAGCGGTGTTATTCCATATTATTGACTTTTGAGTAAAAATACTCTTTTATGGTCATTTTTGTTATTCCCCATCTTACACAACTTATTTTTCTAAATGCAAAACCCTCTATCTTATTAAAAATTATTTTAAAATATTTTTCGAATAAAAATGTTCTTATTATTTTTTTAATGCGAAATACTAATCTAGGAAATTGTTTTTAAATAACTTTGGTAATTTTCAAAATATTGTCAATATTTGGTTTCAGGGAAAAAACTTTACTGTGCAAAACACTCTATCTCATCATTTTCATTTTATTGTAATTCTCCAACTCACCCAAAAAAATATTTTAGAAACACATCCAATTTTTTTAACAACCCACTTTTGCAATTAATTTTCTTAATAAGTTTTTAATGCTAATCACGAATTTTTGGATATGTTTAAAATAATTTTAATAATTTTCAAAATATCATCATTTTTTGGTTGTAGCTTAAAAAAAATTATAAAGCAAAACCATCTATCTCATCATTTTCATGTGGAACATTCAATAATTTAAAAACAAAAACTGAAATATGTTTTTTTGTTGAATTTTATTGCCGTTTTTTGATTATCTCACAGAACAAATTTTTTTGAATGCAAAATCCTCTATCACATCAAAAATTGTTTCAAAAATATTTTATGAACAATCTGCTTTTTTAATAAGTTTTCAAATTTAAATTTAGAAACCTTTTAAATCTTTTTGTCGTTTTCAAAATATCATACATTTTTGGCTGTAGCGAAAAGCGAAAAAAATTAACAATGCAAAACCCTCTAACTAATCATTTTCATGTGCACTTATTAACAATTTTTAAATATCAAAAATATTTTTTTGTCAACTTAATTGAAATTTTTTATTTCTCTATCTCACACAACTCATTTTTTCCAATGCAAAACCCGCTATCTTATCAAAAAAATATTTTTGAAAGACATATTATTTTTTATATAATCCGCTTTTGCAATTAATATTCGTACTACTTTTTGAATTTTGGAAATGTTTTAAATAATTTCGGTAGTTTTTAAAATATCATCATTTTTTGGTTGTAGTGAAAAAAATTCCACAATGCAAAACCCTCTATCTCATCATTTTCATGTGTGCACATTAAAAAGATTTAAAATAGAAAATATATTTTTTTTTGCAACTTTATTGTAATTTTTATTATTTTTCTATCTCACAGAACTCTTTTTTTTTTTTAATGCAAAACCCTCTATCTCAGCAAAAATAGTTTTAAAAATATTTTTGAAATAACCAGCTTTGCAATAAATTTTTAGAATTAAGCAACATTTTAAAATTTTTGTCATTTTATCATAAATATTTAGTTGAAGCGAAAAAAAGTTAACAATTCAAAACTCTCTATCTCAACATTTTTTCTGAATATTAAAAATATATATATTTTTTAATTTTATTGTAATTTTTATTGTTTCCCTATCACATACAATTCATGTTTTTAATGCAAAACTCTCTATCTCATAAAAATAAATATATAAACACATTATTTTTTAAATAACCCGCTTTTGGTATTAATTTTCAAAGTATTTTTTTGAATGTTTAACACAAATTTAGGAAATTTTTTAAATAATTTTAATAAATTTCATTATATCATAATTTTTTGTTAATCGCTTTAAAATTTTACAATGCAAAACCCTCTATCTCATTGATTTCATGTGCACAAATTTAAAAATTAAAAAAAAATATATTTTTTCCCCCTTTTATTGCCGTTTTTGTTAATTCTCTTTCTCACACAACTTCTTTTTTTAAAGCAAAACCCTCTATATCATCAAAAGGTTCCATAATATCGATTTCTGAGTAAAACCCCTCTCTTATTGTATTTTTTTTAGTTTCTCTATCTCACACAACTAATCTTGACACAAAACCATCTATCTCATTAAATATTATTTTACAAATATTTTTCGAATAAAAATTTTCTTATTATTTTTTGCATGCTAAACAGGAATTTAGGAAATATTTTTAAAATAATTTTGTTCATTTTCAAAATATTGTCAAATTTTGGTTCTAGGGAAACAATTCAACAATGCAAAACCCACTATCTCATCATTTTCGTGTGTGCTTATTAACAATTCTAGAGCAACAGAAACTGCTAAACACGAAATTTTAGGAAATATTTTTTAATTTTTTTTGTTAATTTTCAAAATATTATAAATTTTTGGTTAGGGAAACAATATAACAATGCAAAACCCTCTATCTCATCATTTTCATGTGTGCTTATTAACAATGTTAGAACATCAAAAACTGTTAATAAAATTTTTTGACAATTTTATTGTATTTTTTGTTATTTCTATTCTCACGCAACTCATTTTCTTGAATGCAAAACTCTTTATCTTGTTACAAAATATATTTTAGAAACACATATTTTTTAAATAAACCGCGTTTGCTTTTATTTTCTACGTATTTTTTGAGTGCTAAACGCGAACTTATAAAAGTTTCTAAATAACCTTATTCATTTTTAAAATATCATCAATATTTTGTTGAATCGCTTTAAAATTTTACAATGCAAAACAGTCTATCTCATCATGTTGATGTGTACACATTGAAACAATAAAATATATATATTTTTTTTAATTTTATTGTTTTATTTTATTGTAATATAATTTTGTTTAATTTTATTGTAATTTTTGTTATTTCTCTATCTCACACAACTCATTTTTTGAATGCAAAACCCTCTATCTCATCAAAAATTGCTTTATAAATATTTTTTTAATAACCTGATTTTTCAATAAGTTTTCGAATTTAGCAACATTTCAAATCTTTTTGTCATTTCCAAAATATCGTCCATTTTTGGTTTTAGGAAAAAAAAAAAATTAAATGCAAAACTATCTATCTCAACATTTTTATACGCGTTTATAACAATTTTTATATATAAAAAATATATTTTTTTATTTTAAAATAATTTTTGCAATGCAAAACTCTCCATCTTATCAAAAAAAAAATATTTTATAAATACACATTATTTTTTGAGTAACCAGCTTTTGCAATTAATTTTCATAGTATTTTTTGAATGCTTAAAAATGTCACTCTTTCTGACATTTTTCTTATTTCTCTATCACACACAACTAATCTAAACGCAAAACCATCTATCTCCTAAAAAATTATTTAACAAATACTTTTCGAATAAAAATGTATTTATTATTTTTTGCACGTTAAAAACAAATTAGGAAATTATTTTAAAATAATTTTCGTCATTTTCAAAATATTGTCAATTTTTGGTTTTAAGAAAAAAATATAATGCAAAACCCTCTATCTCATCAGTTTCTTAATTGTTTATTAACAATTTTTAAATATCAAAAATATTTATTTTTACAGCAACTGATTTTTTTTTTAATGCAAAAATCTATCCCTCATTAAAAAAATACACATTATTTTTTAAATAATCCGCCTTTGCAATTAATTTTCTTAGTATTATTTGAATGTCAAACACAAATTTAGGAAATTTTCTTAATAATTTTAGTCATTTTCAAAATATCATCAATTTTTGATTGTAGCGAAAAAAATTTACAATGCAAAATCTGCTATCTCATGTGAACTTTACGAAATTTTCAATAGCAAAAAAAGTCAATTTTATTTCGTTTTTGTTGTTTTCTCTATCTCACATAACTCATTTTTTTAATGCAATCCCCTCTATCTTATCAAAAATTATATAATCAAATTTTTTTCTGCTCAAGATGTTTGTTTTTCTGTAAAGACAGTTGAGCTCAATGCATTGCTGTAAAAAACTTCCAAGATTGATTGACTTAAAAAACTTTCCATTGATTGATGTAAAAAAAATCCTCACTTAATATTTTCATATTTCCGCATACTCTAATCCACATATGAGTCATGTTGAAATTTAAAAGTATTGACATTGAAATATATGGATTTCTGTTTTATGACAAAAACTTTTTTTTTTTGCAAGTCTAAAAAATGACAAAAAGGAGATGCATGCATCAGTAGTTGGAATACCTTAAACAAATTTATGTTGGATTTTTTTTTAACATATTTCTTCTTTTTCTCAAAACAAGTCTAAAGACAATTTTCTTTATTTAAAGTCTAGTAGAAAAATGACATATGCAATAAATTTCTATTTGATTTTATATGAAGGAAAAAAAAAAGAATAACACAGAAACAGCAAACAATTTTCTTAAGCAATTCGTGAAAAAAAATAATCTTTAAAAATAGTTGGCTTACCAAGAAACAGCAAAATTTGAGGTTTAGAAGAAAAAATAAGAAAAAAAAATTTTTGTTGAAATAAAAATGTAGAAGAAAGTAATTTTGGAATTTGGAGGAAAAATAATCGGGATTTTTTTTGCTAAACACGAATTTAGGATTTTTTTTATTAATTTTCGTCATTTTCAAAACTTTGTCAATTTTTTGTTATATCGAAAAAATTTTTCCATGTAAAACCCTCTATCTCACCGTTTTCATATGTTGTTATTGACAATTTTTAAATATCAAAAATATTTTTCTTGGACATTTTATTGCATTTATTGTAAATTCTCTATCTAAATGAGTTGTCATTTTGATAATGCAAAAGCCTCTATCTCATAATATTTTGTGAATAACCGCTTTTGTAATATGTTTTCTTAATAAAATAAACACGAATTAGCAACATGTTTTAATATTTTCTTCATTTTCAAAATTTTATCAATTTTTGGATTAGCAAAAAAAAATTTACTATGCAAAATCCTCTATCTCATCATTTTCATGTGTATACATTAAGAATTTTTGAATATTAAAAGTATATTTCTTTTTGTCTATTAAATTGTAGTTTTTGTTATTTTTCTATCTCACACAACTAACTTTTTGAATGCAAAACCCTCTATCTCATCAACAAAATTATTTTAGATATATGTTTCCTTGGTAATTATTTGAACTCTTGACTCAAATCAAGCAACATTTTTGAAATGGTTTTGGTCATATTTGAAATATAGTAAAGTTTTGGTGCACATTGAAAAGTTTTTTTTTTTTGTTTCAAAAAATATTGTTTTGTATTTCGAAAAACTCTATTTCATATCTTTACAAATCATCGATATCAATTTTAATGTAAACATATTTTTTTGCAATTTTATTGAAATTTTTGTTATTCCTCGATCTTACACAACTCATCCTTCTGAATGTAAAACCCTCTTTCTCATCAAAAACTTCCATACTCTATCTCACATAATTCATTATTCTGAAAGCAAAACCCTATATCTCATTAAAAAGTTCTATACTCTATCTCACATAGTCCATTTTTCTAAATGCAAAACCCTCCATCTCATCAAAAAGTTCCATACTATCTATAATACCGATAGTAATATTATTTTTTTTTCTATTTTATTTTAATATTTGCTCTGTCTCTATTTCACATAATTCATTTTTCTGAATGCAAAATCCTCTATCTCATCCAAAAGTTCAATATTATTTAAAATATCGACTTCAAAGTAAAAACATTTTTTTTTTTCAATTTTATTGGCATGTTTGTTATTTATCTATCTCACACAGCTGATTTTTGTAAGTGCGAAATCCTCTATCTCATCAAAAAGTTCCGTACTATCTATAATATCGACTTTAGAGTAATTCGAGTATTTTTTATCTTAACGTTTCTGTTATTTCTCCATCTTATACGACTCATTTTTGTTGCAAAACCTTCTATCTCATCAAAAAGTTCAATTATATATAATATCGACTTCAGAGTAAAAATATTCTTTTTTAAAGTTTTATTGGCATTGTCGTTATTGGCTTATCTTATCTAATTTCGTAATATATATAAATAATATGGTTTCAAAAATGTTTGTGCATTCTATATTATCGATTACTATAATACGTTTTTGTTCATCCTGATTGGCACTTGTGTTTTACCTCTATCTCACACGGCTTATTTTTCTGAATGCAAAACCCTCTATCTCACAAAAAAGTTTAATACTATCTATAAACCAAATTTCAAAATATTTATATAATGTTTTTTTTCTATCCTTTCTATCCTGCTTGACTCATTTTTCTGAATGCAAAACCCTCTATCTCATCAAAAAATTTCAAAATATCTATAATATCGATGGCAGTGTAAAAATCTTTTTTTTTTGCAATTTTATTTGTATTTTTGTTATATCTCTATCTTACTTAAATCATTTTTCTGAATGCAAAACCCTCTATCTCATCAAAAAGATCAATTCTATTTATAATATCGACTTCAGAGTAAAAATATTCTTTTTTGAAATTTTATTGGCATTTTCGTTATTTATTTATTTCACACAGCTCATTTTTCTAAATACAAAAGTGTCATACTTAGTACAATAGCAATTAAAATATTACTTTCTTGTTTAACCTGATTATCACAAAACCATCTATCTCATAAATAAGGTCAATACTAACTATAAAACCGATTTCAGAGTAATTACATAATTTTTTTCAATTTTAATGAAATTTTTTGTAATTTCTCTATCCTGCTTGACTAATATTTCTAAATGCAAAAAACTCTATCTCATCAAAAAATTTCAAAAACATCTGCACATAATATTGATGTCAATGTAAAAATATACTTTTTTGCAATTTTATTTGCATTTTTGTTATATCTCGTATCTCATTCAAATCATATTTCAGAATGCAAAACCCTCTATCTCATCAAAAAATTGCATAAAATCTATAATATTGATTTGAGAGTAATATTTTTTCAATCTTATTTGCATTTGTTTTTTAATGCAAAAACTCCTATCTCATTAAAAAGTTTCATAGTACATATCTATAAATAATATGCTTTAAAAAAAGTTCCATTCTTTATATACTAGCGATATATATAATATTTTTTTTTTTTTGTTTAACCTGATTTTCATTTATGTAATGTCTTTTTCCCAACCATCTTATTTTTCTGCAAAACCCTCTATCTCATAAAAAAGTTGAATGCTAACTTTAAAACTGATTTCAGAGTAATTGTATTCTTTTTTTCAATTTTATTAGAATTTTGTGTAATTTTTCTATCCCACTTGGCTCATTTTTCTGAATGCAAAACCCTCTATCTCTTAAAAATAATTTCAAAATATCTTTTAATATCGATTTCAAAGTAAAACAAGTAGGAGTGTTAAATTCGGCTGTGCCGAATCTTTTATACCCTCCAACACGTTTAAAATTAAAAAAAAAAATTGCAGGGGCGTCTTTTTTTGGTGGGGGGGGGGGGTCGGCATAGTTGGTGGGGGACACCTGTTCCCCCGCTATATATGTTTACAAATTATTTGTTTAGGATATTTACGCTTAAATAATAAATTTTTATCGTTATTTTTAATTAATTTCTATAACCACGCCCCAAAAGGGGGGCGGCCTAAAAAAATCGAATTTTCTGACCCCCTTGGTTCAAGCGCAGGTCTATGAACATTATATGACATACAAATGTTACATTTGTTGAGCAAAAATTAAAAAAAACTCGTAAAAATATCGTATTTTTCAGGGGTTGTTTTAGTTCTTCAAGGGGGAACTTTTTTCCCCCTGGTCCGATTTTGCCCATCTTCGAACTTAACCTTACCAGTAAAATAAGAGATATTCTTGCCCAATTTCAAGGGTCTAGCACTTTTGGTTTTGACTGCATCGTTATTTCTACAGACGGACGGACGGACGGACATCGCTAGAATGTCTTAGATTCTATCATGGATCAATATTATATATACTTTGTGGGGTCCCCGACCGATATTTCGATGTGTTACACACGGAATGACAAAGTGAGTATACCCCCATACTGTGGTTGGAGGGTATAAATATACTTTTTTCAATTTTATTTTTTTCTGTTATATTAAAATCTTACTCTTATCAATTTACTGAATGCAAAACCCTCTATGTCATCAAAAAATTTCAAAATATCTATAAAATCGATATCAGAATAAAAATATTCATTTTTTAATTTTATTGGTATTTTTGTTATAAATCTACCCTACACGACACATTTTCCTAAATACAAAACCCTCTATTTTATAAAAAAAATTAAAATATCTACAATATCGAATAAAAATATTATTTTTTAAAATTTTATTTGCATTTTTGTTATTTCCTCATTTTATACAACTAATTTTTTTTAATGCAAAGCCCTCTATCTCATCAAAAAGTTCCATACTTTCTATAATATCGCTTTAATAGTAATAATATTTTTCGTTTTAATTTTTTGACATTTTTGTTATTTCTTTATCTAACGCGACTCATTTTTCTGAATGCAAAACCACCTATCTCATCACAAAATTGCATGATTTCTATTATATCGGTTTCTGAATAAAAATATTATTTTTTGCAATTTTATTTGCATTTTTGTTATATCTCTATGTCACTCAAATCATTTCTGAATGCAAAACGCTCTATCTCATTAAAAAGTTTCACTCTATTTTTAATATCGATTTCAGAGTAATAAGTAACATTCTTTTTTTATGGACATTTTTGTTATTTCTCTATCTCACACGACTAATTTTTCTAAATGCAAAACCACCTATCTGATCACAAAAATTTTATGATATCTGTAATATCGATTTCAGAATAAAAATATTCTTTTTTTTACTTTTATTTTTGTTATATCTCGATCTTACTCAAATCATTTCTGAATGCAAAAGGCTCTATCTCATCAAAAAGTTAAACACCATTTTTAATATCGATTTTAGAATAATAATATTAATTTTTTTGACATTTTTGTTATTTGTCTATCTCATACGACTCATTTTTTTGAATGCAAAACCACCTATCTCCTCACAAAATTTCAATTTATCTATAATATCGATTTCAATGTAAAAATATTCTTTTTATACAATTTAATTGTTATTCCTCTATCTTTAAAACTATTATTTCTGCATGCAAAATCCTGTATCTCATCAAAAATTATTTTCGATTTTTTTTTTTCGATAAATCCGCTCTTAATTTATTAGGTTGTTGTTTTAAAAATGCCAAAAAAAATATTTCGAACATTTCTGTCCAAAAAAAGAAAAATAAATAAAAAAATCTTTCTTGGTTAGGTTAAAAAAATATTTTTCCAGTTTCTTCTTCTCCTTATGACTGTGACAAGCAAAAAATATTTCCCAGTCTCAAAATGCTACTATGCTTTTATTTTGTTTTTTCGTTTTCTTTCAAACCTTAAGAATCAATATAAAACTCATCCTTTAGAAATGTTGTTATATGTCACATTTATTTAAATGATATTCTTCTAAATGAGTTTAATGTTTAGATGATGTTCTACTGCTGACGTTGTTTGCAACCATCCTAATGCTAGAGTTAGAGTTAAGAGCTTTGGATAAATAATCTGGTTCTTATTCGGTTTTGAGGTTTTTTACTTATAATTTTATTCTGGTAGCTTTTTACGGTAGCGTTTTATAACGATATGTTAAAACAAATTTCCATGACATATGTTCTGTTGGTATGTTGTGATAATTTACAAAAAAAAAAAATACTCTGGTATGTCAGCATGTTTGTTTTCTTTTTAGAACTTGTCTTTTTCTATCAATTGTCAATGTTTTCTTTTTTGATGGACATATATTCAAATTAAAATTTATTTATTTTTCTAAAAGTAGGCAGGCAAAATGTTAGAATATATTTTTTATTTTTCTATATCAACATAAAATTATTATCTAGGGAAATAAATAAATTTTAATTGGAAAATAATCAGGTAGTTTGATTATAAAGAAATAGTTAGCACACGACAATTTCTAGAGTTCTAGACTAGTTTTAAAGCAATAAAAAATATATTTATAGCGTGTTATTTATGTTACATTCATTATTTATTTGATACTTGTGCAGGGTTAATTTTAGATTTTTATTTTTTTTTTTGTAATTCTAAAATTTTTTAGAGATTTTTTTTTATAATAAAAAGTTTTAAGATCCAAAGACACTTATTTTTAAGAAAAAAAAAATTGGAATAAGATTTTATTGAAAAATAGTTTTTCTTTTAAATGTTGTTTTTTATTTTTATATACCAAAAGGTGCATAGAAATAAAATGTATTTATTCGGCCTTTATCTAGCCTCGAGCTAGAATAATACTCTAATCGTATGTATTTGTTCTTTTGTTAGCAATTTATTATTTTTCTGTCTCATAAAACTCATTTTTCTGAATGCAAAATCCTCTATCTCATAAAAAATTTACTTTACAAATATTTTTTTGTCGATAGAACCGCTTTTGCAATATCTTTTCTGAATAATTTGCTCCTGCTAAAAAAGAGTCTAGCATTTTCTGGCTATTTTCAAAATTTCGTCAATTTTTTGTTTTAGCGAACAAATTTTAAAATGCAAACCCCTCTATCTCATTAAAAATGTTTAAATGTCAAAACCATCTACCTTGCATGAAATCACCAATAGCACAAAATCATGAAAATCAACTTGATTTGGGATTTATAAGTCGCTTTTATAAATATTAGAGCATTTTAAATTCCTTCAGCTTAATTAACTGTTTTGTGGTTCTTAATATAATCGTGTTAATGGAGATAGAGGGTTTTGATTATAACCCCTCGACAACGACGTATGCAGAATTGCTTTCTGAGGGCCCAAAACATTTACTAATATGATTTAAGGAAATTTTTTTTCTAAGAAAATATTTGTAAAAATACATAAAGTGTGTAATTTTACACATTAAATGTGTAATATCTAAAATTTTACGCATTTATTGTGTAATATTTTGAAACACATTAAATGTGTAAAATAGTACACATTGCGTTTTTTTGACAAATAAAATAATTGATACCATTATTATATTAAATTTTAATAAAAAAATGAGTTAGAAACAAAAGACTTAAGACACAAACTTAAAAAAACACATCTTTAATGAAATTGAACTTGCCTAGAGATTTCTTTTAAAAAATAAATTAAATACAAAAAATAATGCATAATATCTATAAATAATATATTTTCAAACATATTGATGCTTTCTTTATTATTGATTAATATAATACTTGTTTGTTCAACCTCTATCTCACACGGCTTATTTTTCTGAATGCAAAACCCTCTAACTCATAAAAAAGTTTATAACTCTTTATAAAACAGATTACAAAGTAATAATATGTTTTTTTTTTTTAATTTTAATGGAATTTTTTGTAATTTCTCTATCCCGCTTAACTCATTTTTTTGAATGCAAAACCCTCTATCTCATTAGAAAATTTAAAAAAATCTATAAAATCGATGTCAGAGTAAAAATATAACTTTTTGCAATTTTATTTGCATTTTTGTTGTAAATCTATCTTACTTAAATAATTTTTTTGATTGCAAAACCCTCTATCTTTTCAAAAAGTTCCATACTACCTAGAATTTCGATTGCTTATTATTATTTTTTCTTTTTTCAATTTTATTATCATTTTTGTTAATTCTTTATCTTACACAACTCATTTTTTCTGAATGCAAAACCCTCTATCTCATCAAAAAATTAAAAAAAATCTATAAAATCGAGTCAGAGTAAAAATATATCTACCCGGTGAAAAATGTTCATATTTGAATCATATGTGGTCCAAATATGGACATGTATGTTCATATATGTAAATATATGTTACTCATGCGAAAATTGGCGGCATTGTACATATATGGCATGCGTTCATATATGTTCATATGTGTTCATATATATTTCATATATGTCTGTCCACATGCCGCCAATTTTCGTATATGCTCATATATTAAATATATATGTTCATATATGTAATCATATGTGAAATATATATGATTCACATTTGAACATTTTTCACTGGGTATTTGCAATTTTATTTGCATTTTTGTTGTATCTCTATCTTACTCAAATCATTTTTCTGATTGCAAAACCCTCTATCTCATCAAAAAGTTCCATGCTATCTAGAATTACGATTGCTTTTTATTATTATTATTATTTTTTTTCAATTTTATTATCATTTTTGTTAATTCTTTATCTTACACAACTCATTTTTCTGAATGAAAAACCCTCTATCTCATTAAAAAATTTCAAAAAATCTATAAAATCGATGTCAGAGTAAAAATATATCTTTTTGCAATTTTATTTGCATTTTTGTTGTATCTCTATCTTACTCAAATCATTTTTTAATGCAAAACCCTCTATCTCATCAAAAAGTTCCATACTAACTAGAATTTCGATTGCTTTTTATTATTATTTTTTTTTTCAACTTTTTTATCATTTTTGTTAATTCTTTATCTTAGACAACTAATTTTTTAATGCAAAACCCTCTATCTCAACAAAAAATTTCAAAAAATCAATAAAATCGATGTCAATTTTATTTGCACTTTTGTTATATCTCTATCTTACTCAAATCATTTTTCTGATTGCAAAACCCTCTATCTCATCAAAAAGTTCCGTACTATCTAGAATTTCGATTGCTTATTGTTATTATTTCTTTTTTTTTTCAATTTTATTATCATTTTTGTTAATTCTTTATGTTACACAACTGATTTTTAATGCAAAACCCTCTATCTCATTAAAAAATTTCAAAAAATCTATAAAATCGATGTCAGAGTAAAAATATATCTATTTGCAATTTTATTTGCATTTTTGTTGTAAATCTATCTTACACAACTCATTTTTAAATGCAAAACCCTCTATCTCATCAAAAAGTTCCATACTATCTGTAATATCGATTTCAGAGTAATATATTTTTTTTTTATTTTATTGGGATTTTTGTTACATCTCTATCTCACACGACTCATTTTTTTGAATGGAAAACCCCCTATCTCATTACAAAATTTAAAATATGTATCTACACCCTAAAAAAATGAGTCCAGTTTCCTTCTATAAATTGGGTAAATTTGAACAAATTCAAAAAATATACTACTATAAAATGAGTAAATTTCCAATATTTTTAAGTGAAATTACGCAATTTGTGTAAATTTACCCAATTTATAGTAGGAAACTGAAATCATTTTAATTAGAGTGAACACTCTTAAAAAATAAGTCCAGTTTCCTACTATAAATTGGGTAAATTTCAACAAATTCAAATAATTTACGACTATAAATTGGTTGTTAATAATTTTAAGTATAATTACGCAATTTGTGTAAATTTACCCAATTTAAAGTAGGAAACTGAAATCACTTTAATTAGAGTGTATAATATCGATTTCAAAGTAAACATTTTTTTTTCAATTTTATTAGCTTTTTTGTTTTTTCCTTATCTTAAACAACTAATTTTTTTGAATGCAGAACCCTTTATCTCATCAAAAAGTTTCACACTATAGTAGTGGTTCTTATAAATATTTCAGACCACAGAATTTTAAATTCCTTTAGATTAAAAAAAGTTTTTGTGATTCTCCAGAAAATCGTGTTAATTGAGATAGTGGGTTTTTTGAGGGCCCAAAACATTTATGTGTGAAAAAATACATAAAATGTGAAATTTTACACATTAATTGTCTAATATCTAAAATTTTACACATTTATTGTGTATTATTTAAAATCTTACAAAATAAATGTGTAAAATTATACACATTGTGTTTTTTTGACAAATAAAATAATTGATGAAGTGTCTTCTACCATTATTATATTAAATTTAAATAAAAAACAAAAGACTTAAGACACAAACTTGAAAAAACACATATTTAATAAAATTGAACTTGAGTAGAGATTTTTTTAAATAAATTAAATACAAAAAAATAAAATAATTCACTTTGTGTTTTTTGACAAATAAAATAATTTATTAAGTGTTTTCTACCATTATTATATTAAATTTTAATAAAAACATGTGTAAAAATCAAAAGACTTAAGACACAAACTTGAAAAAACACATTTTAAATAAAATAGAACTTGACTAGAGATTTTTTTTAATAAATAAATTAAATACAAAAAATTATACAATGCAAAAAAAATAACAAATGTCTCAGAATCTGAATTTTTTTTTAATTCGAAAAATGCCTTACATTTTTTCTTCGTGAAAATTTCTACAAAAAATTTTTACAAAAAAGCTTTCAAGAGTTTCTCAAAAACTAAGACTTTTTCTTTTGAAAAAAAATTCTCCGGCGAATAATTGTCACCCCTGATAAGTTAAGCTAATATAATTTGTTTCCTTCAGTTTAAATTTTATTAAATTGAAGGGCTTAATGTAAAAACTCGATAAGCAACATTTCATTTTATGGTGGATTTTGCCTTAAAACTTTTAAAATAATGTAGAAAATAGAACTTTTATCCTCAATATACTTGTACGAAGGGTTAAAGCAAGACTTCAGCCAAAAATCTGTCAATGAAACATCAGCAGAAGGCGAAAAACACGAAAAAAATAAAATGTTGCTTATCAAGTTCTTGCAATAAGCCCTTCAATTCTATTTTCAAAACGAATTTCACCAAACGAATTAACTACAAAATACAATTGATTTTTTTTTTTTTGTTTATTTGCTGTTATATTAATATTGTTGCAATTTAAAAATTATTATCATCTAGCTTAAAGGTCTATGCCATTTATTTTATAAGAACACAAACCAGCAACAACTTAGGTAAGCAAAGACATTGACTAATGTGTCCCTGTGGTTGGTGAACAAGAAAAATAGTAAAATCTTTATAATAGCAAAGGTGTCTATAAACAACAAAAACTGAAAAAAGCAACAACAACTTTCAACAACATACAGAAGGGGTAGAACAAAAAAAAATAGTGGCATTCTTTATAATGAGAGTTAAATTCAGTTGGTGCGGAACCTTTAAAATTCTTACTACCCTTTATGACGTTTTTAGACAATCGACAAAAAACAAGCATTTATATGGAAATCGGAGCCCTATTAATTACTAAATTCGATCTCAAAAAAAAAAAATTTTTTTTTCTTTTTTTATAAAAAAATTGTCAAAAAGATGCTTTGACATTTACGAAATCAGGAGACGTCTTTAGTATTATTAAATGGACAACAAAAGGAGCTGACCCAGTTGGCAACGTCCTCGAGCCATCCTCAGTGACGGAGGGGTGACATGTCAGAGTCACTGCTGACATGTCACCACTAGACATCTCTATGTACTGGGTTGAGGACAGTTTCATACAAATTTTCAAAATGTCCTCTCTCAAAGTCAGCAGTGGTCAGGGCTGACCTTCGGGGACATGTCATCTAAGACTTCTTTGGGGAAATGTCTGACGTAGGTCGTGCGAAAATACAAAAAATTTTCGCATTTCCTTTAGTTCTTACTTTTATCCATTTTCCTTTATTAATTATCTTTCTCATATTTAGAAAAAACTTTTCGCCTTTTTTAGTCCCAACTGGATTTGAACATGGAACCTCCAGTTTATTAGTCCCACACCTTACTTCTTGTTCCAAACTTTATTTTGAAAATTGTTTGTCTATTTATTACTTTTATTCTACTTGTTAGATTTTGATTTTATTTTAAATAAATCGATAATGTTGCCATCTTTTTGTTGGAAATTGAAGAGTTGCCAAGATTTGAAGTTCTAATTTAATATACTGCTATTCTGAAGACATTTCCTTTTAGACGTCTTAGAGGAATTGTCAACACTCTTAAAGCAAACATTTAGTGCTGACAATGTTAGGACATGTCATCAGGGATTACCTATGATTTGTCAGAACCTGAAGACATTTCCTCAAGGAATCACTGAGGAAATTTCCTCAGTGACACATTTTCCAACTGGGGAACCAAAGAGAAAAAATGGGAAATATTTGCAAGCTAAATTAAGGCAGATATGTGAAGGAGTTATAAATAAAAAACAGTTTATTTTTTTTCCTTAGAAGTGTGCCAAATTTATTGAAATACAAAACAAATCCATAAATATTTAAAAAAATTAAAAAAATTAAAAAAAAACAAAAGACTTAAGACACAAGCACAACCAAAATATTTTTCTATAATCACTGTTCCTAAGAAAAGTTTAACCTTTAATGCTTTTCTTGAGAAACCAGAGAAAAACTCAAATTTGCTTTTCATGTTTGTGACTTAAGTCTTTTGTTTTTTTTTAGAATTGTTTTTATTTAGAGACTTTTTCTCAAATCTTTGTGAATTTCCATACCAATTAAATCATTAATATTGGCAATGAAGGAATTTTACAAAGCTTTTTGAAAAAATACAAAACAAATTCATAAATATTTAAAAAATTTTAGAAAAAAAAACAAAAGACTTAAGACACAACCAAAATATTTTTCTATAATCACTGTTCCTAAGAAAAGTTAAACCTTTAATGCTTTTCTTGAGAAACCAGAGAAATACTCAAATTTGCTTTTCATGTTTGTGTCTTAAGTCTTTTGTTTTTTTACAATTGTTTTTATTTAGAGACTTTTGCTCAAATCTTTGTGAATTTCCATACCAATTAAATCATTAATATTGGCAATGAAGGAATTTTACAAAGCTTTTTAAAAAAATTTTGAATTTTTTTTTTTTTTTTTTTAAATTTTTTTGTTTTTTTATTTTTTTTTTTTTTTTTTTTTTTTATTTTATTTTATTTTTATAAAAATACTGTCAAATGATGCTTTGACATTTCCCACATGTTCAAAATCAAGATACCTCCCATTTTTAGTATTAGTCGTATCAATTTTATAAAAATAAAATTTTTTTTTTTTTTTTAATATTAAATTTTTATAAAAAATTGTCAAATAGATGCTTTGACATTTACAACATATTCAAAATCAAAAAACCTCCCATCTTTAATGTATTTTCCAAACTTATACATTTGCCTCCCTACTATTTATTAAACAATTGTTAATAACATTTCATTCTTATGATGTCAGTGTTGCTTAGTTAGTGTTTCTTTTTATGCTGCATCATTAAACATCCTTTTATCATTATAAAAATTGATATTAGGCGTGTTTTTTTTATTGTAGCTTCTTAAAATAAATGCAAAAAATATAAAAAAAAATTATTGCATTTCATCATATTTTGTATTATTGCAATTTTGCACGCGTTTTTATAACGATTGTAGTTTTTCTTTGACTTCTTGCAATTCTACCACTATTTTGTGCCATAAAGCTGGCTGCTTAATGATAATAATGGTTGGTTTTTTTTTATTTTTTTAAAGAACTTTTATGCTTTAGCATTAACTAAAACATCCTCTGTTACAAGGGGCTGTAACTTTTGCACAGAGTACTGCTAGCAATTAAATCATAAATATACATCTTTTGAAGTTATAAGGAAAATATATATAAACTTAAAGTAAAGTGAATTATTCTGTTATTATAAATGATTATAATTAATCATAGGAATTGATTTACTACTTTAAGTCTCTAAATGACATTAACCATATTTGAAGGGATTTTTTTTTTTTCTTTTTTGTAAATAAATTTTTCTGCCAAAGCGGAAGATCTTAATAATGGTGAATAGATTTTAATAAAGATATTAAGGAAACATTGTTCAAGTAACAACAGTGGTATTACGTCGATGATGGATTTAAAAAAACGTTTTTATTATTGAAAATAATATTTTAAAAGATTAATGTAACCACAAACCGTTAAAATGTCTTAAAGGGAAAAGTATAATAAATAAATGAAACATTGTTTATTTTTAAACATTTTTTGTAGTAAAAAACCAGATTTAAAAAAAAAATATTTTTAACAAAAAAATCTCAAACCCTGAACCATTTTTTGTTCAAAAAATTTCCTAGATTTGGAGAAATTTTTTCGATAGAAAATTTCAAAAATGTCTATGATTCTGATACTAAGATGGACTAACAAGGGAAGTCTCCCTGGTGTCACCCTCCGATCTTCATGAAATTTGGATATGTTGTTAAGAACGAAAATTAATTCGACACGTATTTTTTTTGCGTCCCAAACTCATTTTTAGGGGGGGGTTGATTTGTAGGGGGGGGAAATTGACCTTTTTCAGTTTTTTACGATTTACGCCTATTTAAACAAAATTAATATAGACATGTGTGGTATCAGATTAAAGGTATTAAAAATACCTATCTCGTGGTGCTAACAAGGGGCCAAAGAACTTAATATTTTTCGACTTATTAACAAAAATGTCCTAAATTTTAGTATTTTACTCAATATGACGAAAAGTTGTGCATGTTTGGACACGTTCTTAGCACACGTAGATAGGTTTTCCAAAGACCTTTCATTTGGTATGTAATATTAATAGGTTTCTTTGCATAACATATGAGTTAAACGAAAATAACTGAAAAATGGCCTTGTCTTCCCCCTTCTTTTTACCCCCTATATATGAATTTGGGCCGTTAAAAAAATACGTGTCCCTTAATTTTTTCTGCTCTACAAAATAAAACCAATTCCATAAAGATCCGCGGGTGACACTAGGGAGACTTCCCTTGTAAGATTCTAAAATTTGTCGAACGGTTTTTGAGATACTGTCAATATTTGCCAAAAAAATGGTGGTTATTTCATACGATCAAGAATTTTTTAAAAAACAAATCTCACAATTTCAAATGGTGATATATCGAAAACCGTTCGACCGATTTTAAAATTTTTTGGATATTTGTGTTCAGCACATCAAAATTATTATCAAAAAAATTTCGTTTTCACTGCAATTTTCATATCAGGTCCACCTTATTCTGAGACATTTTTTCTATACAAAAAATCCCAAATTCTAAGACATTTTTCCAATCGAAAAAAAGTCTTAAATTTTTCTATAGAAAAAATCGTAAATTCTGGGACAGAAAATGTCTAAAAAAATATTTTTTTTCTTTAGAAAAACCGGCAGATTCTGAGAAATGTTTCTTTTAGAAAAATCTTAGATTCCGAGACTTTTTTGTAAAAAAAGTCGTAAATTCTGAGACAATTTTTTTTTTAAGAAAATGTCTAAAAAATAATGCATTTTTTTCTTCAGAAAAACCTGCAGATTCTGAGAAATTTCGTAGACTCCCAGAATCTAAATATTTTCCGTAAATAAAAAAATAAAAAATTTTGGCTACAGAATTCTAGATTCTCAGACAATTTTTAAAGATAAAGTTTCTGGCTCTGTACTATTTTCCTATAGAAAGAAATTGAAACTTTGGTATTTTTGTTTAACTAAACCATAAGATGTGGCAGTTTATTTTCTCAAAGGAACGTTCACGACCTAATAAAGTAACATTTTTTAATGTTTTTAATTAAAGGGAACAAAGAGGGATAAAAATAGTTCTGTGGTACTTTTTGTGTTTTTCAAACTAATGATCAAAGAAACTTGCGATTTAGAGTGAAGGATACTCCAGTAAAAAAAATTTAAGTGTAGAATAAACCGTCCCATAAAAGAACAAATTCAAACGTTCCCTAAAGAGTTAAAATGGTGTGACAAGGGGTTCCTTGGTACCTTTTACTTTGGTACTTTTTATAACTATTAAAAAAAAGTATATAAAACCTTAAGATTTGCCAGAGTATTTTCTTAAAGAAATGATCACGACCTAATAAAGTAACATTTTTCAATGTTTGTAATTAAAGGGGGAAAAAAGGTATAAAAATAATACTTTGGTACTTTTTGTGTTTTTGAAACTAATGGTGGCAGACATTTGCGATTTGGAGTGAAGGATACCCCAGTAAAAAAATTAAAGTGTAGAAAAAACATCCCATAAAATAATAATTTCAAACGTTCCCTTAAGAGACAAAATGGGATACAAAGGTTACCTTGGTACGTTTACCTTTGGTCCTTTTTGTAACTAGTAAACAAGTGACTACAAAACTTCAAGATTTGACAGTTTATTTTCTCAAAGCAACGTTCACGACCTAATAATGTAAAATTTTTGGATGTTTGCATTTAAGAGGGGCAAAAAGGGATAAAATAGTACTTTGGTACTTTTTGTGTTGTTCAAACACATGGCCGCAAAACTTGCGATTTGGAGTGAAGGATACTCCAGTAAAAAAAATTAAAGTGTAGAAAAAACCGTCCGATAAAAGAACAAATTCAAGCGTTCCCTTTAGAGTTAAAATGGTGTGAAAAAGGGTACCTTGGTACCTTTTACTTTGGTACTTTTTGTAACTAGTAAACATATGAGTTAAAAACCTTAAGATGTGACAGTTTATTTTCTTAAAGGAACGTTCACGACCTAATAGAGCAACATTTTTCGATGTATGTATTTAAAGTGGGCAAAAAGGGATAAAAATAGTACTTTGGTACTTTTTGTGTTTTTTTAAACTAATGATCGCAGAAACTTGCGATTTGAAGTGAAGGATCATTCAGTAAAAAAATAAAGTGTAAAAACAACCCCATAAAAGGAAAATTTGTGACTTTCCTGTAAGAGTTAAAACGTTGAAGAAAAGGGACCTTAGTAACTTTTACTTTGGTACTTTTATATAACTACTTAACAAATGGCTATAAAACCTTAAGATTAAGCAGTTTATATTCTCAAAGAAACATTGACGACCTAATAAAGTAATATTTTTCAATGTTTTTAATTAAAGGGAAAAATGAGGGATAAAAATAGTACTTTGGTACTTTTTGTGTTTTTCAAACTAATGATCGCAGGAACTTGCGATTTAAAGTGAAGGATCCTCCAGTAAATACAATTAAAGTGTAGAAAAACCATACATTAAAGAAAAATTTCGGACGTACCCTTAAGGGTTAAAATGGCGAAAAAGGGTACCTTAGTACCTTTTACTTTGGTACTTTTTATGACTACTAAACACATGGCTATAAATTCTTAACATTTGATAGTTAATATTCTCAAAGAAACATTCACGACCAAATAAAGAAACATTTTTTAAATGTTTTTAATTAAAGGGGATAAAAAGGAATACAAATAGTGCTTTGGTACTTTTTGCGTTTTTGAAACTAATGGTGTCAGAAACTTGCGATTTGGAGTGAAGAATACTCCAGTGAAAAATGATAAAGTGTAGAAAAAACCATCCCTTGAAAGAATAATTTAATAATAATATAATAATAATTTGATCCAACGATCAGTTTTTATTTATTTTTCCAATTTTTATTTACAGTTCATTTTTAAATAATTTTAACCTAACCGAGAACTGGTAACAATGACCGTCGTCTCGTTGTAGCGAAATCGACCAAGGGTTTTTGGTGGGAATCGAACCCACGACCCCCTGTTTCATAGGCTAGCACGCTACCAACTAGCCTACAGGGGCCCCCCAAATAATTTTAAACGTTCCCTTAAGCATAGTTCTCTTTTCGATTTCACGGGAAAAAATCTGTCAAACTCCGTATAAAAAAAAATAAGTTGGGCAACGCGAGGAATTATTGGGAAATTGTTAAAAAAGTTTTCACCCAATTTTATTATACAAGACATTTTAATTTGCCGTGAAAAGTGACATTTCAGTTTTGTTATGATCGTTTCTTTCTTATAATTGTCAAAAGTTGCTGATTTTTAAATGTTTTATTGCGATTTGAGGAGTTTTAAGTTTAGTAATTTTATAGTAATTTAATACTTTTTATATATCCTAAAATATTGATCCCAGGAACTTGCAATTTGGTGTGTAGAATCCTCAAGTAGAAAAAATAGTTCACTAAAAACAATTTCTAGAAATTTTCCATTAAAAGTCGTAAAAAAGTATAAAAAAGGTACTTTGGTACTTTTTATAACTACTGAACAAAAGACTATAAAACCTTAAGTTTTTATTTTTGATATTCTCACGAAAAGTTTACGATCTTTTGGAAATTCATATTTGAAGAGGTCAAAAATGGGAAATAGAGCTTTGGTACTTTTTTTCATCACCTTGTTGGCGCGCAATAGTTCGGAAAATTTTTGGGAATTTAAATTTTGACACGAAAAAAGGGTACTTGGTACATTTTTATTTTAACGAACTAATCACCTTCGAAATTTTAAATTAAACACGTAAGATTCACAAACGAAATAAAGCGTAAAGATTAGTACTTTGGTACTTTTTTTTTAATATTTTTAATAATTAAAACTTAAAAGGGATAAAAATGGTACTTTGATACTTTTTTTACCTCCTTAACTAATGAGTCCTGGAACTTGCGAATAGGTAGAAAAAATTGTTTGCTAAAAACAATTTCTTGTAATTTTTTGCTTGAAGGTGTAAAAAATGGTACTTTGGTACTTCTTTTATTCTAATAAACCAATTAACCTAAAAACTTAAAATTTAACTTGTAAGATTCAGAGATAAAATAACATTCCTTACAAAAAAGTAAAATTTGAAGGATAAAAAGTATAAAAAATTTTACTTGTGGTACTTTTTCAAACTGTTATTAAATATTTATAATAACTTAAAATTTAACATGAAATATTTCCAAGGGCAGTTCACGACTTAAGAAAGCAACAGATTTCGATATTATTATTTCAAGGGGACAAATAGGGATTAATTTAGTACATACCTTGGTACTTTTTATAACTCGTTAATTAATGATCCAATAGAAAAATCCGTCAAGGACTATTTTGAAAATGGATATCCTAAGGATATTTTTTGTCATGTTTTTGAATTGTTTTGAATTGTAAAAATCTTCAGATTCTGGAATATTTTTCTTAGACTCTGTTACATTTTTCCCTTACCCGCTTCTGTATAACATTTATATATATTTTTTTTATGCTAAACCTTTTATTTAACATGAATTGTTAAGCCGTTCATCCTCCCATTTACAACAACTTAATAAATTCATTAAGTGTGTATTACAATATGTAAAAAAAGTAAGATAAAAATTATTCAGAACAGTAGACATCCATTGGACATCAGCTTCAGAGGTAACAAGTTGAAAAAAAATATATGCTGCGAGTTTGTAGAATCTCACATTGAGTCGTTTATTTAAAATATTTTAAATAAACACTTTCAAAGGGACAAAAAATTCAGAAAAACATATATAGACGATGTAAAAACAACAAAGTAAATGTGAAAAAAATGTCTAGGTTTTTTTTTTTTTGTAAGGCAGAATTTTAAAGGAATTTAAACATAAATCTATTTAATAAGGTGAAGAAATGTATAAAATAAATTATATGAATATCATGAAGTCTTCGATGAAAACTTTAAAATTTTTGAATCATTGAAGCAAACTTCAGAATTTTTGTATTTTTGGCAAAAATTTTGTAAATTTAAATTTTTTTCAAAAAGCTTTGTAAAATGTATCCATTGGCAATATGAATGATTTAATTTGTATGGAAATTTACAATGTTTTAAGTAAAAAACAAAAGACTTCAGACACAAACATGAAAAGCAAATTTGAGTATTTCTCTAGTTTCTCAAGAAAATCATTAAAGCTTTAACTTTTCTTAGTAACAGGGATTATAGAAAAATATTTTGGTTGTGCTTGTGTCTTAAGTCTTTTGTTTTTTTTTTCTTAAATATTTTAAATATTTATGGATTTTTTTTGTAAATCAATAAATTTGGCACACTTGTAAGAAAAAATAATTAAATTAATATATTTTTTCCAGATTTGTGTTTTAATTCATTATTATTTTATTAATTACTCCTTTACACAACTGCCTTAATTTAGCTTGCAAATATTTCCCATTTTTTTCTCTGTAGTTCTGTTCCTTTAGTAATTTTTGTTGTCCATTTAAAATACACATATTTTTTTATTTAAATGACTGTGGTGTTTTTTTACACTATTCAAAAACATGTTGAAAGCGAAATAATCATCATCAGACATAAGCATGTATTTGTTAACAAGACATGTAAATATTTAACATTATGCAAATAATTATTTCAAAAGATACAAAAAAAGATTAAGCAAAAAAAAAATTTTTTTTTCAAACAAAGTCTCACCAACAAAAAAAAATCACCAGAAATCCTTTAAAGAAAATTTTATGTATTGTATTTTTATTTTATATAACCCATTAATTTTATTTCTTAATATGGTTTATAGAGCAATTTGATAACAACACACACATACAAAAAAAAAGATTGGTTTATATTGTAGAAAAAAACATAGACATTAGACAAAATATATAACCCATATAAAGAAAATGAGGTGCTTTACTAAAGTTATTTTATACCAAGTGGTGCCATATAGAATAATTTTGGTTGCAGTATATTTTCCAGATAGTATAAAAATTGCACTATATTTTATACTTCCTTATTTATCACAATAATAATAGATAGGAGCATTAAAAAAGAACAGCTTAAGTCGATATAAAAGAATTTGAAATTACAATTTTTACAAATCTCAAGTTTTTAGAGTCATTAATTAGTTCGGTAGGGTCATTAATTAGTACCGTAATACCCCGTTTTTACCCCGTTAATATAAAATTTCCAAAATTTACCTTTTACAAGATGTTTTTTTTACTGGAGGGTCTTAAACGCCAAATCTCAATATTCTGGTACTATTAGATTAGAAGATATAAAAAGTACCTGGGTAGTTTTTTAGTTCAGTAGATATAAAAAGTACCGTAATACCCCTTTTTTACTGTTTTAATGTAAAATTTCCAAGTTTTTTTTTTTATATGGAGGATCTTAAACGCCAAATCGCAAGATCCTGGTGTCAGTAGATTAGGAAATAAAAAAGTACCAAGGAACCTTTTTATTTATGGGAAATAAAAAAGTACCAAGGTACCTTTTTATTCTTTTCGCCCCTTAAAATATAATATAATCCTTAAATTTTAAGGATTTACAGTCATTTGTTTAGTAGGTAGTTATAAAAAGTACCAAATTACTTTTGTCACCATTTTTGTCTCTTTTGAATAAGAACTTCCAAAAATTAAGTTTTTAAAGAACTTTTATTTCGTTTGTGATTCCTACAAGTTTAAATTTTCAGTTTCAAGGGTAATAAGTTTTTTAGACATAAAAAGTATCAAAGTACTTGTTTTTACCCTCTTAAAGTGGACATTTTAAAAATTGTCCTTTCACGAACTGTTTTTTCTACTAAACCATCTTACTCGCCAAACAGCAAATTTCTAGGATCATTAGTTTAAAAGTTATAAAAAGTACCAAAGTACTATTTTTATCCCTTTTTGCCCCCTAATATACAAATTTAAAAAAATTATGATTTTTTAAACATAGACTTTTTTTTGAGAATGTCACACCGCAAATCTTAAGATTTAAAAATCATTTGTTTAGTAGTTAAAAAAGTACTATTTTTATCCCGTTTTGTCCCTTAACATAAAAAATTGCGAAAATGAAGCTTTACATGATCGTGAACTTTGCCTGAGGAGATTTTTTTATAGCCCTTTTTAACCTTTTAAATTAAAATTTTCAAAAAGGTTGCTTTTCAAGATCATGAACTTTTCCTGAGGATGTCAACGCCAAAACTTAAGGTTTTATGGTTATTTATTCAGTTGTTGTAAAAAGTACCAAAGTACTAATTTGTACTTTTTAAACTCTTATCTTTAAATGAGAAATTCCAAAAGTTTAATTTATAAGTAATATTTAAAATCTAAAATAATCCTTTACAGCAGTTTTTTTCTATCGTAGAACCCTACTTACCAAATCGCAAATTTCTGGGATCATTAGTTCAGAACTTACAAAAAGTACCAAAGTACTTTATTTATCCCTTTTTTTAAAAATGTTTCATTTAAAAGTCATGAGTTTATAAAGTCATTTGTTCAGTGTATGAAAAAAGTACCAAATTACCATTTGTATCCTTTTTTGACCCTTAAAACATAACTTTGCAAAAATTTTACTTTCCAAGGGCGTGAGGTCATAAACTTTTCCTGAGGATGTCAACGCCAAAACTTAAAGTTTTATGGTTATTTATTCAGTTGTTGTAAAAAGTACCAAACTGCAAATTTGTACTTTTTTACCTCTTACTTTTAAATGAGAAATTCAAAAATTCAGTTTTTAAGTAATATTTAAAAACTAAAATAATCCTTAACAGCAGATTTTTGCTATCGTAGAACCCTACTTACCAAATAGCAAGTTTCTGGGATCATTAGTTCCGAACTTACAAAAAGTACCAAAGTACTTTATTTATCCCTTTTTTCAAAAATGTTCCATTTAAAGGTCATAAACTTTTCTTAAGAAAATCAAACCCCAAACCTTGAGTTTTTAAAGTCATTTGTTCAGTGTATGAAAAAAGTACCAAAGTATCATTTGTATCCCTTTTTGACCCTTAAAACATAACTTTGCAAAAATTTTACTTTCCAAGGTCGTGAGGTCATAAACTTATCCTGAGGATGTTAACGCCAAAACTTAAAGTTTTATGGTTATTTATTCAGTTGTTGTAAAAAGTACCAAATTACTAATTTGTACTTTTTAACCTCTTATCTCTAAATGTGAAATTCCAAAAATTCAGTTTTTAAGTAATATTTAAAATCTAAAATAATCTGTTACAGCAGGTTTTTCCTATCGTAGAACCCTACTCGCCAAATCGCAAGTTTCTGGGATCATTAGTTCAGAACTTACAAAAAGTACCAAGGGTACTTTATCCCTTTTTCCAAAAATGTTCCATTTAAAAGTCATATACCTTTCTTAAGAAAATCAAACCCCAAATCTTGAGTCTTTAAAGTCATTTGTTCAGTGTATGAAAAAAGTACCAAAGTACCATTTTTATCCCTTTTTGTCCCTTAAAACAAAAATTTGCAAAAAAAAAAAAAAAGTTACTTTCCAAGGTCGTGAACTTCACCTGAAGATATCGAACGCCAAATCTTGAGGCTCTTTATAGTGTTTATGTTTTGTAGTTAAAAAAGTACCAAAGTACTAATTTTTACCCATTTTAAATCTTTTAAATGTAAATTTTAAAAAAAAAAACTATCTTTTTAAGAATGTTTTTTTTTTCGTTTGTGAATCTTACATTTTAAATTTTGACGTTCCTTTGCTAAATAGTTTCTTAGATATAAAAAGTACCAAAGTACTAAAACAGGGATATACCCATTTTGCATCTTAAAATATAAATTCTCGAAAGTTTTGCTTTTCAAGTTCGTGAACTACCCCTAAGGATATCAAACGCAAAATCTAGGTTTTAATGTTATTTGTTCCGTAGTAGTAAAAAGTACCAAAGTGCTAATTTTTACTCTTTTTGCCTATTTTAAGTGAGAGCTTCCGATTTTTTTTAAGAAATTTTTTTTTGTTGAAAAAGTACCAAAATATTCTTAGGATACGTATTTCCCAAAAAAGTCTTTTTAAGAAATGTTTTCTCTACTATAGCATCCTACACCCAAAATCGCAAGTTTCTGGTATCAATAGTTAAGAAGTTACAATTAGTACCAAAGTACTATTTTATACTTTAATACATATACATATACTATAATACAAGTTCACAAAATGTTGCTATTATTTAAGATCATAAACTAAAAAAGGTTTTTAAATTAAATCTTGCTTTTCAATTTCGTGAAATTCCCCTGTGCAGAAATCTTTAAGTTTTATAGTTATTTGTTCAGAAGTTGTAAAAAGTACCAAAGTACTAATTTTTACGTTCTTACCTTTTTTAGTTGAGAACTTTCGATTTTTTTTCAAAAAATTTTATTTTGTTTGTGAATCTTACAACTAAATTTTAATTATAATGGCAATTAGTTCATAGATATAAAAAGTACCTAGGTACTATTTTTATCCCTTTTATTCCTCTTGGAATATAAAATTCATAAATGTTTCTTTCCAAGCTCGTGAATTTCGTCTGAGGATATTAAACGTCAAATCTTAAGGTTTTATAGTTATCCGCTCAATAGTTGTAAAAAGTACCAAAGTACTTATTTTTATCCTTTTTACCACTTTTCAATATGGACTTCAAAAATTTTTGTTTGTGATTTTTACAAATTAAATTTTAAGTTTCTAGGGTAATTAAGTAGTTCAGTAGCCTAAAAAAGTACCAAAGTATACTTTTAGGTATAATTAGTTAAGGAGATATAAAAAGTACCAAAGTACTATTTTTATCCCATATTGCCCGTAAAATATAAAAATTTCCAGAAATTTGGCTTTTAAGGTTGTGAACTTCCTTTAAGAATATTAAACATCACATCGTTAGGTTTTATATTCATTTGTTCCGTAGTTGTAAAAAGTACCAAGGTACCATTTTTATCCCTTTTTGCTTCCTAAAATAACAATTTCCAAAAATGTTGCTTTCTAAGGTAGTGAACTTCATTTGAGGAAAATCAAACTCCATATCTGAAGTTTTTATGCCCTTTGTGCTTACTTTGTCATTCCGTGTGTACCGCTTCGAAATATCGGTATTGTTGATCCATTATCGATTCTAAGACATTCTATAAATGTTCGTCCGTCTGTCTGTGAAAATCACGATACAGTCCAAACTAAAAAAAGCTAATTTCCTGAGGTTTGGCGCTAATATGTCGTTGGCTGGTTAAAGTCGGAAATGAGCAAAATCGAACTAGGGGGAATGTTCCCCCTTGAAGAACTAAACTTATCTCTAAAAACGCCAAAACGCCATTTTTTAACGGATTTTTTTGTATTTTTGTTATGAAAATGAAACAATATTATATTAGAAGACATTAAAAGTCCTGCACTGGAGCCCAAGGGACTAAAAAGTAAAATTTTTTCCGCCCGCCCCCTTTTGTGGGCGTGGAAATAAAAACAATGTTTTAATATTGATAAAATTGTATTACTTAAGTTCAAAAATTATAATAAATTATTTATCGCGAGGGAAAAGTGACCCCCAATGCCTTTCGCCGACTTCCCCTCCCCCGCTTTCGCCGACCCCCTCTCCCCCACATAAAAAACTCACTGACATTTTTTTTAGATTTTTGAGTGTATAAAAGATGTGGAATTAAACACTCTCACTTATTTTTGTGTCACATCTTCAGTATAAAAAGTACCAAAGTACCTTATTTTACCCATTTTACCTTTTTATGATGGAAATTTTCAAAGTTGTCCTTTTACATCATGCTTTTTCTCTACCAAAGCTCTATTGCGGCACCTTGGGTTGGATTTTTATTTCCAACTTAACCTTTTTTGTTTTAATGCCACAGTTATAAACCAATACTTTCAACATTAACTCAAATTGAAACCAGCTTATATTTGTTTTTGAAAAACAGTTAAAGTTAGCGTTTTTTTTTTCTAACATTTCTACTACTTTGATTTTGGTTAGAAAGATGTTTAAAGAGAAACAAGTTCACTTCACCACACTTCAAAGTAGGTTCAATTCATGTATTTTTTTGCTTTATAAAAAATTTTCTGGATTTTTTTTTTTTCTTTTAACATTTTCTACCAACTATGGTCAAGAATTATGGCCAAAAGAAAAAAAAAAATAATCTTGAAAGAAAATGTTGCACATTTTTTTTTTATTTTTTGCCTTTGGTATTAAAAGCCACAAATTCAATTTTTTTTGCGGAGCATCATTCATGTTTGGTTATCTTGCTGCAACTTGGAAATTTTCTTAACATTTTTTTTTGCATATTTTTTTTTTGATTTTCTTTTATTGTTTTTTTTTTTATAATTTGCGTGTCAAATAAGCGTATGTGCTACTTTGTTGTAGAGTATTTTTTTTTCCTGGGGTTCAGTGCTGCCATTTTAGCACTTTTAGTGCTAGATCTAGCACTTTTTTTTTGGACTTAGCACTAAAGTTTTGGAAAAAAGTGCCAAGTGCTAAGTTAGCACTTTTTTAAAATTTTTTAGCATTTTCAGCATTTTTTTTTACATTTTAATTTGCTTTTTTAAATCTCTTGTAAAAATTTTTAGCCTGCGGCGCTTTCTTTGCACCTGTATAATGAAATAGTTCCCAAATCGTATGGAATTTATTTAATGTTTTTTCTTGGGACTTATTTCATGGCGCCTAATTGAAAATCAGGAATCCTAAGAAATTAAGAAAGTTTAAATTAAAATTCAAAAATTTAGAAAATATAAGTTGAAATTTAAAAATTAAGAAAATATAAATTAAAATTTAGAAATACCAGTTAAAATCCAGAAAACCCAATTTAAATTTAGAAAACCTAGCCGAAATTTAGAAAAATTAAATTGAGAAAAACCTTTTTTTATTTAGAAAACCCAATCAAAATCAAGAAAACCATTGGAAATTCAGAAATCCATATTGTAATTAAGAAGATTTTTAATGAAATTCAAAAATCCCAATTGAAATTCAGAAAACCCAGCTTAAATTAAGAAAACGCAATCGAAATTCAGAAAAAAATTTGATTGAAACCGCAACAAAAAAATTTGTTATGGTTTTTTTAAGCCTGATCCTTAACTAAGATAACAAAGTCGGTTTGATGAAAATCTATGGGTTATCACCGAAGTTATGACGTATTATATGAAAATACACACAAAAAAACTATGGTATGTAACCCAGTTTTTATTCTTGTATTTTAAATACAAAAAAAAATTTAAGGAAATTTTTATGCGTAGTTTCAAAAAAATCATTATAACTTTGGTGATTGCCCATAGATTTTTATGAAACCCATTTTGTCATATTTTTATAAGTTTAGGCTTTTAAGGTAAATAAAAAAACTTGTTAATTTGCAACGATTCGTTAAAAAAAATTTATAAATCAACAAATGAATTTTTTTGATAAAAAAAAAAATAATTTTTACAATATATTTGTCTATCGCGCGTAAACTATTGAACAGATGGGAAAGTAACGTGTGTAAAATTTGTTGAAAATTTGATTAACTTTAATTTGGTTTTTATCACGAGTAGATCGGAGGTACATTACTCAAGATATAGGGAAAACAGTGAAAATAACTCCAAAAAATTCATTAGAAGTATTTTTTTCGATAAAATTTTTAAGTTGAGCGGTCAAAAAAATATGTAGACGCAGTTAGTGCGCATTTTCGTTGTAAACTAGAGTTATTGTTAAAAATTATTATTTGTTAATTTAAAAAATGAAAAAAAAAAATCTAGCACTTTTTTTTTGGTCTGTAGAGCATTTTAGCACTTTTTTTTCTGCCATTTAGCATTTTTTCAAAATTCTCTTATGGCAACACTGCTGGGGTTCAGCCAATGTTGAGTCTCACCAGATTTGAGTTTATTTTTTTTTACTATGTTTTATTCTGTTACATGGTGTTGATTAATCTAGTCTTAAGGTCATTTATGGGTGATTTTAATCTAAAATGTTTTAAAATTTATTTTTATTTTAGTTTTTTCTTCTAAGAATTTTTGTTGCTGTTGTTGTGAGTGTAGCAAATCTAAGGCAACAAGTCATAACAGTTTTTTTTTTTTTGTTGAAGGAAAAAAAAGTTGCAAACATTGAGATAAAATGGGTGTTTTAGAATATTGTTTAAATGAAAATAGTTGTTAGTTTTGGTTTAAAGAGAATTTTAAGTTTAGTCGACCCGGTTACATGTAAATTTCGACGATCGTTTTCGGTATCAAGGATGGCAATTTTTTGCTTCAAATGGAACCATATTGTTCACTCGGTTAACCGGCTTTCGTTCCGATTTTTAATACCTAACCAAAAACCGGTCTACCCTCGTAACCGTTACTGACCGAAGGGTTTATTTAATATTAATTAAAAGTACCAAAGCTATAATTTTAACATATTTACCCCCATTTTAATGTAAAATTACACAAATATAGTTTTTAAGGACTTTTTATTTCGTTTTTGAATCTTGCGTGTTAATTTTTAGGTTTTTAGACACCAGAAGTACCAAACTATCCTTAAAATATGAATTCCTTAAAAAGTCCTTTTAAAGATGACTTTTTCTTCTAAAAGATCTTACACCCAAAATATGTAGCAAGCTTCTGGGATCATTCGCAAAGGAGATATAAAAAGTACCTACTTTGGTACTATTTTTATACCCTTTTATAAAATTTTATATTTTTTTTTGTCTAGGCTCTATGAATTTTAATTGAGTCTAGGTACTAAAATAATATAATTCCAAACAATTTCATGCTTAAAAAATTTAAAAAAAAATTTTAGTTGGTTATTTTTAAAATTTTGCCATAGCAAAAGTTTCTGGGATCATTCACTAAGTAGGTATAAAAAGTACCTACTTTTTTAGGATTATTGTTATCCCTTTTTTACAATTTTTTTTTTTTTTTGTCTAGGCTCTATGAATTTTAACTGAGTCTCTTAGCTCTTAAATAATATTATTTCAAACCAATTTCATGCTTAAAAAATTTTCAAAAATTTTTTAATTGCTTATTTTTAATATTTTGCTCTAACAAAAGTTTCTCACTAAAATATATAACAATAAAATATAAAAAAAAAATAATAAAATTCTTTAATAACAACAAAACCAATAAAATCATAACTATAGCGTTGTTAATGGCTAAGGCGTGTTTTAACAAAAAAAAACTTTAACAAACATTTTTTTCTTAAATTAAACTAAAGTAAATTTTTTTTGCAAAGGAATATATAGCAACTTGGCCAAAAGGTTAAGTGGTTCCAACTGGGATAGATTCTTTAACAAAAAAATAATAAATTTAAGCAGAATACATTTAAAAAATAATAAGAAACTAATCTTAAAAATAAATAAATTTTTATTGCAAAATAAGTAATCATAAAAATATAAGTAAGCTAAAAGCAATTTAAGATAACAATAGTAAAAAATAAAAAAAAACAATGCTATCAATTTTCATAATCATAAAAATATTTTTTTACTTAAAATTAGATTAAACTTTTAACAAAGAATAAAATTTTAAAAGATTAATTAAATTCCTTGATTGCATGATTACGCCAGTGCAACATCCTTAAAAATTTATAAAAAGGGACTTTGGTGTTTTTCAAGACTCCTCAGCTTCACAGAAAAAATAAAAAAAAAATAATTTAAAAATTTGTAGATTTAATTAAAAAATAAATTAAATCCGGACTACACTGAAAGAATTATTGTTCATAATATCTATGAACATATTTCATAAAACCAAATTCATAGAATCTATGAAACAATTCATTGGCTGAATGCATATTCATTAGTATTTTGAAATATTTCATAGAATTTTATTCATAGATTTTGTAAGATTCATAAAAAAAATTCATAGAAAAAAATGTCATTAATAATTTTTTAAAAATTAAAATAATGTTACAATAATTAAATAATTTGAATAAATATATTAAAAAAATATGAAAAATATAAAAAAAACATAAAAAAACGTAAAAAAAAAAAAAATATTGCTGCCCAGGCGGGGTTCGAACCCAAGACCTACCGGCTGGGAAATTTATAATCGACGCCTTAGCTAGCAGCGCCACCAAAGGAGGAAAACCTCGCCGACTAACACTTAGTTTTGTAATGTTCGTTATTTTTTTTTTTGCAAATACACAAACATTTTGTTTTCTACAAACATACACACAGATTTTGGCAGAGCATTGCGGCAGAGCATAATATTTTAAAGCAGGATATTTAACAAAATAGATTTTAAGTGTTATAACTTGTTTATTTACTTTAGCTCAGTGGTTAGAGACTATGCTTCACGACCAACTGGTATTGTGTTCGAATCTCGGTGGGGATCAGTTAAAAATAAATAAATTTTTAAAAATAGAATATTGTAAATAAATAAAAATAAAATAATAAAGTAAATAAAAATTAAATAATAAAATAAAAAAAAAATGAATTGAACAATAAAATTTTTTTTCCATAGCCTATGAACTTTTTCATAGGTATCTGGTTTCTATGAATTTGTTTCATAGATTCTATGAAGGGCATCATTGGCTCACTTCTAATGATTTTTTTCATAGAATCAATGTACGTTTTCATAGCCTTAATGAACAAAATTCTTTCAGTGTATTGATAAAAATGCCTTATAAATTAAAAATATTTGTACGTCGTTAATTAAAAATAAATGGATATTTAGTTAATTAAAAATTTAATACTATTAATTAAAAAAATTATTAAAAAAAAAAAATAATTAAAATTTAAAAAAAAAATAATTATATAAATTAAAAATTTATTTACAAAAAAATTTTGAAAACCAATTAAAATTTTAATTGTATAAATTAAAAAAAATAAAAATAATGATTTTTTTAACAAATTAATTAAAAAAAAACATTTTTTTAAATAAGGTTTAAAAGAATGTTACTTCAAACTTTACAAAATATATTTATGCCGTAAAGACATAGTCAGTGACACAATTTTATTAAGTTGATTATAAACCTTTTATATACATAAAACTATAAACAAAATGAGAATTCAAAAAAACTTTCAACAAACTGTTTATACTTATGTACTTGTTTTTGTGTGTAAAACAGTCATGCGCATTTTTGTAATTCCTATTACCGCGGGAATAGGCTAAAATATGGGCTGCTTGTGCGCTGTCGACACACGCACACTATAAAATTCTGTTGCTTGAGCAAATTTGTTGACTTTTCGCTTGCTACTACCCACACAAGCATAAATGTTATAGTATGTGTGTGCGCACCGCTGGTCTAAAACAATGCAAGCGAAAAACAAATACTCGCGCACACACGAAAAAAAACAAAAACAAGTGAGATTGTTACATTCGGCTTAGCCGAGTCTTTTATACCCTCCAAAATGTAAAAAAAGAAAACAATATAAAAAAATCCAGGGGTGTCTTTTTTTTTTGGGGGGGGGGGGGGGGGGGGGTTGGTGAGAGACGTTAAGGGGAACCTTTCCCTTGCAATTTTGAACTTCTTCTGCTGTAAGAATGTTGCATTTGCTTAGCAAAAGTACAAAAAATCCTGCAAAATATGCGGTTTTTCTTAGGTTGGCTTAGTTCTCCAAGGGGGAACTTTTTTCCCCTTGGTCCGATTTTGCCCATTTCCGAAGTTAACCTGGCTAGGAATATAAGACATTTTCGTGCCGAACTTCGGAAGTTAAGCTCTTTTATTTTGGACTGTTTCGTGTCCTCTACAGACGGACAGACGGACTGACGGACGGACGGACATCGCTAGAATGTCTTAGAATCGCTCACTGATCAATAAAATATATACTTTATGGGGTCCTAGACCGATATTTTGATGCGCTACACACGGAATGACAAAGTGACTATACCCCCATACTGTAGTTGGAGGGTATAACAAAAAAGAAATAAAAATAAGTGAAGCTAAAAATTTAATTAAATTTAATTATATTATTTAAGTATTTAATTAATATTAAATTTAAAACCAATTAAAATCTTAATTAGCATAGTGTTAAAAATTTAATAAAACAATTAATTATATTAATTAAAAATTTAATTGATATTAAATTAAAAAACAATTAAAATTTTAATTAAAATGTAATTTAAAATTCGGTAATTTTTTTCAACAAAAAATGTTGTTTTTTAATTGCAAATTATCTTTTTTACATTGTAAAGTTTAGAGGCACATCAGAAGATTATTGCATTATTCACGTGAATCACTCGTGCTCACGCGTGAGTGTGACTGAAACTTTATTTTACTCAAGTGATTGTGAGTGAAAATAATGCGTAAGTGGGCGTGAGTAATATTTTTTCGTGAGTGTGTGTGCGTGATTTTTCTTAGTTTATTTTCTCTTTTTATTTCCTATCGTCCCCAAAAAAGGAATAAAACAAGTAGAAAAGTTAAATTTGACTTGGCCGAATCTATGAATACCCTCCACAATGCCCTTTTTAAGTGATAGTAAATTTTCTAACGTTAAAAAATAACATTTTTGATTAGAAATATTTTGTTTTGTGTAAAAAAACTTTTTTTAAGTAATTTAAAAAAAAAAATATACTAAATTTTTTTTTTGAGTCTAAAATTTTTTTCGAGTGTAAATTTTTTTTGAGTGTAAAAATTTTTTCGAGTGTTTTTTTTTTTGTGTAAAAGTATTTTTGATTGACAAAAATACGTTGTAAAATATTTTTGTTACTTACCAATGTTTTTAAAACATGTTTAACGGGTTTTCAACACGTGAATTTAAGATGAAACTACTATGAAATTCACGGTTTTGCTAATAACTTTTGAACCACTGGACCGATTTGGCTGAAATTCAATACGAACTAGGTCAGGGGAACGACAAATATGTGTCAAGCTTCCGCATCCTCAAAATTGCATTTCGAGAGTTATCGTGTTTTCTATCTAGTAAATTCACGAAAAACCCTTGCCGAAATTAAGTCTTTTGCCCCTAACTTTTGAACCACTAGACCGATTTTGCGGGATTGCAATACCAACTTGACCAGGTAAATGCTTAACATATATGTCAAACTTCAGGAGCCTCCATAACGTCTTTCAAAAGTTAGCGTGTTTTCAACAGACAGACTGACGGACGGACATCGCTAGATCGTCTTAAAATCGATCGAGGATCGTGAATATATATACTTTATGGGGTCCTAGACCAATATTTCGAGGTGTTACAAATGGAATGACAAAATTATATATACCCTCTATCACTAGAGTGGAGGGTATAAAAATGAATATTTTTATGTCAGAAGACGTTCAAGGACCAGCTCTTGAACCCAGGGGACTAAAAAAATATTTTTTGCCGCCTCCCTTTTGTGGGCGTAGATATAAAAAAAATTGTTTCAATAATGATAAAATTGTATTACTTAAGTGCAAAAATCATAACAAACAAGCATGCCAACATTTATCGGGGAATTGTCCCCAACGCCCCAAAAGGGTTCATTGGTACTTTTCGTATCAACTGAACTAATGGTCATTGAAACTTGAAATTAGGCATGTAGGCTCCTCTACTAGAAAAACTGTCCTATAAAAGAGCAATTTTAAAATTTCTTTTCCTAAAATTGTAAAATGGATAAAGAAATGGTACGTTGGTACTTTTTATAAAGAGTCTTAAAAATGGTACAAAAGTGCATTGATACTTTTTATATCCACTAAATTATTTTTTTATTTAACTTGTAGTATTTATAATACAATTTCAAAAAGAACTAAGTTTTTAAGGGCTCATATGTAAAAAGGGTAAAAATTAGTACTTTGGTACTTTTTTATAACTACTGAAGAAATGACTACTAAATCTTTAATTTTGGTGTTTGATATTTTCAAGGAAATTTAACTGGATTAGAAAAGTAACATTTTTTAAAATTTATATTTTAAGGAGGTAAAAAGGGTTAAAATTAGTACTTCTGGTACTTTTTTATAACTACTTCAACTAAAAATTCCAGGAGCTTCTAATTTTGTAAGACCCTCCAGTTTAAAAAAAAAATCATTGAAGGCAATTTTGGAAATAAAAAGTGTACCTTGGTACTTTTTATATCTCCTGAACTAATGGTCCTAGAAACTTGAAATTGGGCGTGTAGGGTCCTTCGGTAGAAAAACTTTCCTGTAAAACAACAATTTTGAAATTTTTCTTCCTAAAACCCATAAGATTTGGAGTTTGTTGTTCTTTAAAGAGGTTTACTACCTTAGAAAGACATTTTTATTATAACGCTGAAATTTTTAAAAGGTATAAAAATAGTACCTTGGTACTTTTATAGCTCCTTAGCTAGTAATCTCAGAAACTTTCAATTATAAGTGAAAAATACTCTACACCCAAAAAATTATTGGCTAAAAATTTTCAATTAAATCTATTGATCAACATAATTTAAATGAGTAAATCAATGTTTTGATTAAAATTTTTGTCATTTTATTTAACTGTCGAATTACAAATATTCGGCATACCAGATTTTTTTCGCTTTAATTTATTTGTATAGATTAATTCAAAAATATACAAAATAATCGGGTTATACTTTTTTTTATTGTTGGAAACATATTGGAAAGCAAAAAAGATAATTTCGTACTTAGCCTACAATTCATTCGTTAAATCAATCATTATTTTGATTGACTTTAAATAAAAAATTTATCAAATTTTTGATCAAAATCGAAAAAATGTTTGATTAAAAATATTTTCAATCAGTCACCTACAATTAAAAGATTGGTATAACAATTTTTGTAATTGAAGGAATTTCAATAAAAAAAATTGATTGAATCCGCGTTTTTGTTGATTGAAATTCGTAGAGAAAATTTTTCGTTTAAAAGAAGTTAAAAGGGTTGAAATAAGTACTTTGGTACTTTTTATAATTACTGCATAAATGAATGTAAAACCATTAAGTTTGGCATTTTATAACCTCATGGGAAGTTAAGAAAGTACAATTTTTAGAAATTTAGATTTTAAGTGGGTAAAAAGGGATAAAAATTTGTAATATGGTACTTTTTACCACACAACAAAAATTTTAAATTCTTATTAAAATTATAATAACAAAATATTTTTAAGTAGTACTTTAAGTGCAATTTTTTTTAAATACATTTTTATACATTTTTAACATTTTATTTAAAATTTTTATATTATTTTACTTTTATCATTAAGCCTTAATATTAAAAATCTCCTCTCCCCTCTCTTAAACCAATCATTAATCAAATTGTTTGTTTTTCTTTCATTACAGGTAATTTGTTTGCTTTCAAGTATTAAAGAAAATAATTTTCCCCCTTTTTCTATGGTATGATTTAAAATTATTGTATTAAATATTTAAAAACTTCCTTTAATTAACTAGACATGTACCTTCATCAAATACACACTTTCTCACTCACTCTTAGATAATAACGTAATTATGACACATTTGCGTATAAAATAACACTTTAGGGCTTAAATAATTTCACACAAGTGGTTGTTAGAAAATATATATGTAAAATGACGTGCAAAGTAAAAGATCTAAAGCAATTTGAAGTTATAAAATTATAAAAAAGTACTACAAATTGTTGAAGAAATTTTTAAAATGAAAACAAAAGACTTAAGACACAAACTTGAGGTAAAATAGTTATACGATTTTTAATAAACATACTTTTTCTATAATAAAATTTTTCATTAACTTAGAACTTTGAAAAATGTTTGAAAATCTAAGAATTTATACAATATATCAGAATTAAAAAATTATTTTTGGCAAAAAATTTCTCAAAATCTAAGATTTTTCTTTAGAAGTAACAAAAGGCTTAAGAAACCAACATGCATTTAAGAATAATGAGTTTTACATACGTAGAACAAGTTTACATATTAAGGACGAATATTCAAAACTTGCTATCTGCTATGTAATAACACTGCAGATAGCAAGTTTTGAATATTTGCCCTCGATATACTAAAAAAATATATATAAAATTTTTAAATTTTCTGTACGAAAAATGTCTCAAAAACTAACAATTTTTCTTTACAAAGTAATCTTTCTTTACGAAAAATCTTTCTGACTATTAAGAATTTTTTTTAAGAAAATTTGAATCTCTCATAGGAAATTCTTGAAAACAAAATATTTAAGAAACAAAAAAAATATTAAAAACAAAAGACTTAAGAAACAAACTCTAAATGATGTTTTCCAAAAAAAATCTTTGTTAAATAAAATATTTATGCAACAAACCTAATTTGTAACTCTTAACAACTTGTTTAAGCGACATTATCATTTAATAAGTCTCATAAATTTCCCTATTAATTACCTTTTTAAAAATTTCTATAACAAAAGTCCTTTTAGTTTTATGCCTCCACCAAAAAAACAACAAAATACTCCTCATTAATTTACATCCTTGTACCTGCCTTTATTAAGGAATCCAAATCTTTTTACCCTTTGTCTCTTGTCTCTCCACAAACTATTAATGAAATGATTACTTGTCTTACATCACGAAATATGTAGAAAAATTCGTGACTTTATATAGCTCACGTAAAAAAAGAACCAAAACGAAAAAAAAGTACACAAAACACTTTGTGTTTAAAAAAAAGGAAGAAAGAAAAACGTGCCAAAAGACATACATTTCTAAAAAAAAAAAATAAAAAAAAGGTTTCATTTGGTTTGATTTTCTTTTTATTTTATGGCTTTCCAACCAAAACGTTTTCCCGGGTGTTTGTTCTGTGTTCCCAGTTTTACACTCATTAATTTAAGGTTTTTAGGCGATAACAAGAATTATGTTGGTTTGTTTTTCTGGTTATTTTGGAAGTTTGTGGTAATATAAAACCTTATACAAACATATGCGGAAGTAAACTGGTGTTCAAAAGAAAAATTAAATGTTTAAATAAATGAGAAAGATTTATTTTAGATTTTTCTGTGGTATATCTTTAAGAAATAAAGTTATTATAGATTTAATGGGACAAAGACAAAAAAAAGTTTTAATGATGTAAGATTTTGAGTTATTTAAAAAAAAGACTTAATACAGAGCACAAAAAAAGCCGACGTGATTAACATTTTTGTTAAATAAAAAATTTTATTTAATTTTTTTTTTTATTTGATTGAATTAAAATATTAATCAATTTTTATAGAAAATTTAATTTTATATAGAAAATTCAAATTTTTTTTTTTTAGAAAATTTTGTAATTATCAATTTAACGATAACTGAAAAATTTTCTATCGAAAATTCTATATTTATCGGTTTAAAGAAAACAAAAAAATTTCTATAGAAAGTTTTATAATTATTGTTTTAACCGTAACCAAACAAAATTCTATAGTTATCGTTTTAACGTTATAGGGTACTTTTTTTATACCCTATTTTTAGTACTTTTTCAGAGAAAAAGCGACATTTTAATAATCTCTTACAGAAAGTGTACTTTTTTAGTACTCTTTCATAAAAAGTCTGCTAGTTTTAGTACTCTCTCAAAGCGTGGGTACATAATGGGTGGGTGCCATCCATTCTTTATGAAGAAACACACAGCTTTATGAACAAACACATACAAATTACGCACTTTTTCATTAAATTTTTGAACTTTTTCATAGTATTTATGAACAAATGTTAAATAGTTCTTGAATTTCACATATTATGAGTTATTCATAAATACTATGAAAAAGTTTAAAGTATTTCGAAAAAGTTAATAAATTTTATGAATTTGTTCATAAATACTATGAAAGTCGTTCATTGGATTTTTATTTTTTTTTGTGTTTACTATTTTCAAATTCTTCTTAAGGAAGGGCAGCATTTTTAGAACAATTTTCAAGAAAGGGGGCAGTTTCAGTAAACTTTTAAAGTAAGGCTACTTTTTTAGTACATTAGTACTATTTTATAAAATGTGTGATTTATTAAGATTTTTTTTATAGAATGAGTACTTGTTTTAGTATTCCTTCAAAGAAATTTTATTAATTTTAATACAGTTTTAAAGAAAAAGGACATTTTTAGTAAACTTTCAGAGAAATATTACTTTTTAGTACTCTTTCATAAAAGAATATAATGGTTCCTATTGTAAAAACTTTTAAAAAAAAAGTAATTTTTTGCACTCTTTCAGAAAGGCTGACATTTTTAGTACTCTTTTTTTAGTACAATATCAAAAGAAGGGGAAAATGGGAAATTTTTAGTACTCTTTCACTGAAAAAGACTTGTTAGTATAAGTATAACAATTGTTATTACTTTTTTAGGAAAAACGTACTATTTTTAGTACTCTTTTAATTAGAAATAAGTACCCTTAAAAGGTATTACTTTTAAAAAGGTAAAGTTTTTAGTACTATTTTTTAGAAAATGCAAATTTTCATTATTAAATTGTACTATTTTTAGTACTCTTTTAATTAAAAAATTACTTTTAAAAGGTATTACTTTTTAAAAGGTAAAATTTTTAGTACTATTTTTTGGAAAATGCAAATTTTCATTAAACTTTCATATAAAGGATACTTTTTTAGTACTCTTTCACAAAAATTGTGTTTATTTAAAAAATGTGCTCTATTTTTAGTACTCTTTAAAGGAATAAGTACTTTTTTAATTCTTTCAAAGAAAGAGTATTATTCTTACTACTCCTTTTAAAAAAATGGTACTATTTTTAGTACTCTTGTGTTCTTTTTTAAAATGTGGGAAATTTTTAGTACTCTTTTACTGAAAAAGACTTTTTAGTATAAGTATTACAATTGTTATTACTCTTTTAGGAAATTGTACTATTTTTAGTACTCTTTTAATTAAAAAAAGTACTCTGAAAAGGTATTACTTTTTAAAAGGTAAAGTTTTTAGTACTATTTTTAGAAAATGCAAATTTTCATTATTTCATTATTAAATTGTACTAAATTAAGTACTCTTTTAGTTAAAAAAAGTACTTTTAAAAGGTAAAATTTTTAGTACTATTTTTTAGAAAATGCAAATTTTCATTAAACTTTCATATAAAGGATACTTTTTTTAATACTCTTTCACAAAAATTGTGCTAATTTAAAAAAATGTGCTCTATTTTTAGTACTCTTTAAAGGAAAAAGTACTTTTTTGAATTATTTCAAAGAAAGAGTATAATTCTTAGTACTCTTTTAGAAAAATGGTACTATTTTTAGTACTCTTGTGTTCTTTTATAAAATGTGGGAAATTTTTAGTACTCTTTCACTGAAAAAGACTTTTTTAGTATAAGTATTAAAATTGTTATTACTCTTTTAGGAAAATCGTACTATTTTTAGCACTCTTTTAATTAGAAAAAAGTACCCTTAAAAGGTATTACTTTTTAAAAGGTAAAGTTTTTAGCACTATTTTTTAGAAAATGCAAATTTTCATTATTTCATTATTAAATTGTACTATTTTTAGTACTCTTTTAATTAAAAAAAGTACTTTTAAAAGGTATTACTTTTTAAAAGGTAAAATTGTTAGTACTATTTTTTAGAAAATGCTAATTTTCATTAAACTTTCATATAAAGCCCTTTTTTAGTACTCTTTCACAAAAATTGTGCTTATTAAAAAAATGTGCTCTATTTTTAGTACTCTTTAAATGAAAAACTACTTTTTTGAATTCTTTCAAAGAAAGAGTATAATTCTTAGTACTCTTTTAGAAAAATGGTACTATTTTTAGTACTCTTTTAAACAAAGGGTATTTTTTAACAATCTTTAAAATGGTAAAATTTTAAGTAAAGAAATGAATGAAACTAAAAAGTAATCTCTAATAGGAAGTAGTATTTCTGTGTTTTTTTAGGTTTTTGAATTATTTAACCTTTAGTATTCTAACAAAGAATAATAGTTTTTATCACTCTTTCATAACAAGTTTGCCATTTTTAGTATTTTTTTAAAAAAAGTATTATATTTTGTACTACTTTAAAGAAGAATTTTATTTTTAGTAAACTTTCATAGAAGGGTACTTTTTAGTACTATTTGCAGTTTGCAATTTTTAGTACCCCTTCAAAGAATGGAAAATATATTTAGTACTATTTCACAGAAAAGGTGCATTTTTAGTAAACGGTTATAGAACGTGCACCTTTTTAGTACTCTTTAATTTATAATACGCTCTTTTAAAAAAAGGTGAACAATTTTTAGTACTCTTTCAAAAGAACACACTTTTTTTAAAATTCTCCCAAATAGAGGGTGCAATTTTTAGTACTTTTTAAGAAAAATTGTACTATTTTAAATAAATGGTATTTTTTAGTACTCTTTTAAAAGGTAGCATTTTTAATACTATTTCATCCAAGAAAGTAAGTTAGTTTTAGTACTGTTTTAAATTATTATCTTTAGTGTTAAGCTACTCTATTATAAATTTCATAATACATACTTTGTATAATAAGTCATTTAAAACAATTTAGACAATTTTCCATTTTCCCTAATAGCTACCTATCATGTCTTGACGTTATGTGTCTGCAAAATGATGCATAATTTGCTTTGTAAAACGCCACACAAAATATTTTTCCTTTTTCATTTCATTATAAAAAAAATCTAATACATTTTAACTTTTTAAAATTACTATCAAGTTTCCCTTTCTGTTCCATTCTAATTGTCACAAATCACATGCTATTAACATTCATCACCCATAAGAATAATAGCAAACATTTATTGGAAGGGTTTTCATCTACGTTTACCATCTATGCAAACGTTCATCTTCTTGAGGTTTGTTTTTAAAACAAACATGACCATGACATTTGATGGTATCTTGTCGTGGTAATGTCATTAGATTTAATTAGCTTTTCAAAGCCAAGTTTAGAAAGAAAGAAATAAGAATTTCCCCTGTTTGTTTTTTTCTCTTTAAACTTCAGCTGCTACGTTTGAGCAATTTTTTTTTTTCGAATGATTTAATGATAATTGTCATGTCAATGCAACATTATTTTTAAATGCAAATAGGATGCATTTTATGATATTGCTGATGCTCTCTCTCTGATGATGATGATGATGATGTTGACGATGTCTGTCTTGGATGAAGACAATATTGGTGAATAAATTGTAGAAGTTTGATTTCAAATAGAAGAATTTTTTCTGCTGATAGTAGAATGTCATGATTTTTATGTTTTTTAAAAGTTAAATCAATGTTTTTGGTTGCTTGCAACTAAACAAACAACACAAAAAAAGCACCTGTTTTTTGAAATTTACATTTTTTGAAGATGCATGAGTGGCAAAACAAACGGAAAAGAATAACATTAAAATTGTAATAAATTCACAAAAACGATGAGAGATTTTTGAAATAATTTAAGTTTAGTACTTTTTTAAGATTAAGGTGCAATTTAAGGTACCTATTTTGAATTTAATAAAAAAATATCCTTTTTATAAAAAAAGTACTAAAAATAAAACCTAAAAAGGAAGCTCTTTCGCAGGGCAACCACCGATTGTCCTGAAACATGAATATAGGAATGAGGGGGAAAAATAAGAGTTACCTGTTTTTTTTAGCTGCCCAATCTCAAATTTAAAAAAGGGTTGCCACCTTATGAAAAAATAAGGGCTTTCGGGAAAATCTGTATAAAAGCCGAACTAGCAGAAATTTCGACAAACGAAAAAATACGGGTCGGCTTAATTTGATAGAGATTATTATATATAATTTTGGCGGTCGTACGTATATACATGTCCATATAAACTACCCCAACGATTATCGACAATAACGTACTTAACGAAGCCGAATTTGGGCACGACCGATACATCATTGAATAGGCCTTCAAAAACCTTCCGACCTGTATAAAATGTTCATTTAGTTTCTTTTGAAGAAATGGGAAAAATCCTCAAAAAACTAAAAAAATCCCGTTTTTCTCCCTCCCCTTTGACCCGCTAAATGTGAGATTGGGCAGCTATAAAAAACAGGTAACTCTTATTTTGATCCCCTCTCAGTGGGTGCCCTGTGGAAGACCTTCCTTGTAAGCCATTTTAAAGACTTGAAAATGTAGCTTTTTTCAGTTTAATTACTAAAAATAGCACCACTGACTTGAAAGCGATCATAAATACAATAATTTTTAAACAGTACTAAAAATAATATACTTTCTTGTATGAATTCCAAAAAATATAATTTTTTCTTTGAAAACTACCTTAAAAGTTTAAAAAATAGTAGACTTTCTTTGAGAGTAATAAAAAAATTGCTTTCTCTAAAATACTACTTAAAATTGTACCCTTTAAAATAGTGCTAAAAACTCCGTTTGTTTAAAAGAGTTCCTATCATAGTACCCTTTCCTTGAAAGAGTATAAAAATAGTTTCCTTTGCTTAAAAGAGTACTAAATGTAGTATACTTCTTTAAAAAAATACTAAAAATAGTACTCTTTCTTTGAAAGATTACTAAAAATAGTATGTAATTTAAATAAAGTACTAGAAATCTCGTTCCTTAAAAGAGTACTGAAAGTAGTTTTTGTTCTTTAAAAGAAAGTTATTAAAATCAAAAATCTTTCTTATAGCATTTAAAGATGTATCCCTTGAGCAAGTACTAAAAAATCTATTTGTTTAAAAGAGTACTTAATATAGTACCGTTTTTTTAAAGCATATTAAAATGTGATTCCTTTGTTTGAAAGAGTACTAAAAGAAGCATCCTTCTTTAAAAAAAGTTCTAAACATAGAATACCTTCTATAAAAGAATACTTAAAATAGTATATAATAAAAAAAGGTACTAAAAATAATACTCTTTCCCTAAAGTAAATAAAAAAAATCCCTTTTTTAAAATAGTACTTCAAATTGTACCCTTTGAAGGAGTATTTAGAAATTTATTTGTTTAAACTTGTACTTAAAGTAATACCGATTCTTTGAAATGGTATTATAAATAGTTTTTTGTTTTTTAAAGACTTCTAAAAATATTAAAAAAAAATTTTTTTTGAAAAAGTACTGAAAATAGTACACTTTCTTTGAAAGAATACTAATAATAGCACCCTTTCTTTGAAAAAATATTAAAAATACTATCCTCTGTTTGAAAGATTATTAAAAATACTATCCTCTGTTTGAAAGATTACTAAAAATATTATTTTTTTTTATAAAATACTTAAAATGGTACTAATAAAAGTACCTTTTTTTTGGAAAGTATTAAAAATAGTTTCCTTTGCTTAAAATAGTACTTAAAATTGTATGGTTCTTTAAAAGTGTTCTAAAAATAGTATCCATTTTTTGAAAAAGTATTTAAAATGGTATAATTTTTTTGAAAAAGTACTAAAAATAGTACCCTTTCTTTGAAAAAATACTAATAATAGCACCCTTTCTTTAAAAGATTATTAAAAATACTATCCTCTGTTTAAAAGATTACTAAAAATAGTACTTTTTCTTTAAAAATAATTGAAAAAGTATTTTAAATGGTATAATTTTTTTGAAAAAGTAATAAAAAATAGTACCCTTTCTCTGAAAGAATACTAATAATAGCACCCTTTCTTTGCAAGATTATTAAAAATACTATCCTCTGTTTGAAATATTACTAAAAATATTACTAAAAAAATATTCCCTTAAAAAATACTGTAAGTAGTTTCCGTTCTTTAAAGAGAGTTATTGAAAAAAGTTATTTTTCTGAAATAGTACTTTAAGTTGTACTCTTTGAAAGAGTACCAAAAAAATCGTTTATTTAAAAGAGAGCTTAAAATAGTATTAAAAAAAGTTTCCTGTGTTTAAAAGAGTACTAAAAAAATGTTTCCAAAAAGTACTCAAAATAGTACACTTTCTTTGAAAGAATAGTAATAATGTCTCTCTTTTTTTGAAATAGTATTAAAAATAGTAGCCTTATTTTAAAAAAGTACTAAAAATAGTATACTTTCTTAAAAAAGTAATAGTAATAATGTCTCTCTTTTTTGAAATAGTATTAAAAATAGTAGCCTTATTTAAAAAGGTACTAAAAATAGTATACTTTCTTAAAAAAGTACTAAAAATTGTTCTCTTAAAATAATGCTAACTTTGAAACAGTTCTTAAAAAAATTATTTGTTTGAAAGAGTATTAAAAATAGTTTAATGTGTTTAAAGGAGTACTAAAAAGTTATTTTCTTTAAAAAAATACTTATAATTGTACCATTTCTTTGCAAGAGTATTAAAAATAGTTTCATGTGTTTAAAAGTGTTCTAAAAATAGTAATAGTAATAATTGTACCCTTTCTTTGATAGAGTTTTAAAAATAGTACTTTTTTATTAAAAGTGTAATTTGAAAGAATTACAAGCAGTAACCATTTTTTGAAATAATATCAATAGCACAGTTTCTTGAACAAAATACTAAAAATAAAAAAAAAATAAAAAAAGTACTCAAAATAGTACACTTTCTTTAAAAGAATAGTAATAATGTCTCTCTTTCTTTGAAATAGTATTAAAAATAGTAGCCTTATTTTAAAAAAGTACTACAAATAGTATACTTTTTTAAAAAAGTACTAAAAATTGTGCTCTTAAAATAAGGCTAACTTTAAAACAGTTCTTAAAAAATTATTTGTTTGAAAGAGTATTGAAAATGGTTTAATGTGTTTAAAGGAGTACTAAAAAATTCTTTTGTTTAAAAAAAGTACTTATAATTGTACCCTTTCTTTGCAAGAGTATTAAAAATGCAAGAGTAAAAAAAATATAATATTTGTCTATAAGAAAAATGTCTCAGTAACTGAAAATTTTTGTTTACAAAATTGGTTGTGTCTATCTGCTATTTATCAATATTTGTTGTTTATGAGCCGAGTCACAATTGGCACCACATTCGGTAACCACAAAATGTTTTCATACATTTTGTATGAAAAGCAAAAAATCGTTTTGTGGTCGACTACCCTGCAGTGAAGCAAGCCGGTCGGCGCGGCTGACGGCTGAGTCGCTAAGCCGATATTTTTCCACCAGCCGCGCCGCCGCCGATATCATCGGCTGATCGGCGGCTCAAACTCCAGCCGATTTTGGCGGTTTTGAAATTAAAAAGAGCATATTCCTCAATTTTGTTCTATTTGGATATTAAAATTTCTAAAAGTCATTTTGGAATTCAAAAAAGTCCAATTAAAATATTGAAATCACAACTGCAATAAAAAGTTCGCATTCTCAGAAAAACTAATTGAGAATACAATTTCTGAATGACTATTGGCCTTTTCTAAATTCCAAATGAAATTTCACGGTTTCAATACTTTTTTTCTAGATTTCATTTGAATTTCAACTAAACTTTTCTCAAATTTAATTGCAATTTTAATTGTCTGTTTTATTTGTGTTTTATATTGTTGGGCTTTATATTTTATAATTTAATAGGTATATTAGTTCGGTTTGAGTCCCTGTTATTTCTGAGAAAAAGTAACTCTTGTTTACAAATTAAAAAAAATTTTGAGATCCACGGCACTTTGCATTTATTTTCAATGTAAAATCTTACACAAAATCCGAAAATGTTTTAATATTTAAAAAGTTTATGTATGTAAAAGTTAAGAAATCCGGAATCGGTACGATCAAGGAAACCATCAGGATATTATAAGGAAGTTCAAAATATCCTTTTTATGGTTATATCCTTATAAGTAGGGCAAGTACTTTCATGCATCTAAAAATCGAAAATATGTGCCTATAATATGCCTCTAAAAATCAAAAATATGCACTTAAAACTCAAAAAATATGCACTTAAAATTTAAAAATATGTATTAAAAATTAACTGCTTTTACTAAAACAGAGCTTTGTTAACATAAATTAAATTTTTTCTAATACTTTAATGCCCTCTACAATATTAATCAAATGTTTTTTTGAGTGGACTCAGATTTAAATTAGAAAATATTTTTTTATTGACAAATTTTGTGATAAAGAATTATAAATGTACAAATTTTATTTAGAAGTCGAAAAATATTTCTGAAACAAGTTTTATAAGTGAACAAGTAGAAAGTTAAAAATCGACTTGGACGTTAAAAACTGTTTACAAATGTTTTCTTAAAATATTTAATTTGAAGTAAAATACTTCTTTAGTAATTTTTGAAAAAAAAATATATTTTTTGTGTGTAAAATTTTTTTGAGTTTAAAAAATATTTGAGACAGAAAAATACTTGGTAAAATATTTTTGTGGCTACCAATCTCTATTGAAACGTGTTAAGCGTTTTATCCAACACGTGAATTCGGGATTAAACCAATCTTAGTCTCACGAATTTGTTCATAACTTCTTAACTACTGTGCAAATTTCGCTAAAATTCAATACCAATCTGACCTGGAAAATAATAAAAGTTTTTGTATAGGCTTTTCTGAGTCATTTTCCTGTTAGAAATTTTTAAATTTAAAGTTTGTTTTAAGAATCTAAAAATTTTATTTTCAGAAACAAATTTCTATAAAAACTGTCTCAGAATATCATTTCTATAAGAAAATAATTTTTTTGAAATGGTTTTTGAAATGATTTTTTGAAAAAATTTTAATAAAAATTAAAAAATTGCAATTTATATGAAAATATGCAAAAATATGCATTTATACCAAAATATGCAAAAATATGCAAATACAAATCGATGCCATTTTATTGCAAATTTATTGATTCGGATAGATGTTTAATTTATGTCATGTTTAGAGTGCGGAGTAAAAATATGCATTTTCATGTAAGTACTTGCCCTACTTATAAGTATCCGAAGTTTGCAAGCAATTTCCTGTTCAAAACAGATGTGTTAAGTAGACACTCCAATAAAAAGAAAATCTAAAATCCATTAAGTATATCCTGAAATATTTGCAAAAGAAGTCAAAATATTGAACCAAATTTGAATATTTTTTTCATACATTTGTTCGAACCAATTTTTATGATTTTTTTGGTAAAATTAAAAAAAAAAAAATGAAATCACATTTCCTAAAAATGTTTGCCTCCTAAAAACGAATCTGACACCAAAAAATTGTATCAAATCGCCTTCTCGAGATATAGCCATTTTTAATTTTTGTGGACCAAGTTCAAATAAATACAAATATGAATAACTTTAACATACACTTTTTCAATATTAAAAAAATTTTCGTTTTGAGGGCTTAGTCCACAAAAAATGAAAATGCCTTTATCTCGAGAAGGTGATTCGATACAACTTTTCTGATGACAGATTCGTGTTTAGGAGGCCAAAATACTTTAGAAAATGTATATGTCTGTGCAAAAACCGTGTAGAGTAGTGTTAATGTTTATATATTTTTAACGAAAATAGTAGTTAGCTTTAATTTTTTTAAATACGTTTTTTGTGATTTCGCGTTATATGTATGTTTTTTAGCTTTGTTTTGATTTTTTATTGTTCGGAAGGGGGGTGGGGGCTTTTGCCCACCCCAGAATATTGGCCTAGATACGCTTATGCCTACACCACAGGCATAAGCTGTACAGGGTACAGATGGTAGCGTGAGTGACTTTTGACTCACACTCACGAGTACTCACACCAACTTCACTCACACTCACGAAACTTTTTTTTTTTTTTAAAAATTGTTTTTTTTGGAATGAAAGAAAGTATAAAGAGAAAATAAAGCACGCAAAAAAATGACTCACGCAATTATTTTTCCACTCACTCACAACCACTTGAGTAAAATTGAGTTTCAGTCACACTCAAGCGTGAATCACGCACAAATCTGCTCATGTGCACATCTCAAGTACAGGATATTGTGAGTTTGTCTTAATGTTTGTAACTCTCCGAAATATTGGTCCTAAACCAAACTTCAAGTATAGCGATCGATTTAGAATCAATTTCTGGGTCGATTTAGCGATGTCCGTCCATGTAAACAGTAATTAAACCATTAATTTATCCCTAAAGTTCTCATCTATGCTGAATGTTATATCGACCACTTGTTCGGTAGGGTATCGTGATTAATATGCCTAGATTTAAACCGTTTTTTACTATACAATAGCGGCGCAGCGAAATTTTTTTTTCAGCCGCGCTGTTCTAAAAAAAACGCGGCGCGCAGCCGAAACGCCGCCGCCGCCAAAAATTTTTGCACTTTAGCCGCCGCCGAAAATTTTGCATCGGCTTGCTTCACTGCTACCCTGCCGCCAGAATAGATTCTATTCTATTTTTGTAGTTCTCTCTCACCACCCTCTCATATTTTTAAAATTTCTGTCAAGTAGCGTTGCCATATGTTCAACAAAATATGCTAATTTTTCCAATTGGAGTTGATATATTGTGTGTGTGTTGCAAACAAAAAACATTGTGTACCTGTTTTTAAGGGATCACTGAAGAAAAAAAATAAATGTGTAACTGATATGAGCGTCATTTTCTTTATAAAATGTGTCCGGTCGTCTGTCGTTTAATTTTAATGCGTCGCTCTCTCTTTTGATGTGGTTCGTCGTCGGTGGTGCCAATTGTGACTGGGCTCTATGTCTTTTGTTTATTTCCATAACTCTGTGTTGCAAAGTTTGTTTCTTAAGTCTTTTGTTTATAATTCAAAATTCCTACTTTACAAAAAAAAACTTTATGACAATTTGCTTTAAATTTCTTTTCACCAATTCTTATTCATATTTGATTAAACTAAAACACAATTTTATATAATTTTCTATTTCCTATAACTTTTATTCGTATCTGTCATTACTTTAAACCCCTATCCCCTATGTGACGTATAAAAAACTTTAAATTAATTTATCTTGCCGTTACAAATTTTAACTAAAAATTTGCATATCAATAAAATTGTTTTAATTTAACATGCAAATTTTTTTTTTGTATTTTTTTAAGAAAATATAGTTGTTGTTACAATTTTTTATTTATTTTTTTGTTAATTGTAATTTTACGCCATGTTTACTAAATTTTGTATACCATTGCCAATACACAAATAACAACGGAAATTGTTTAAAAAAATATATAAAAAAAAACATTTAACACAGACAATTGACTAAAGAAAGTAGAGCACTTATTGAACAAAAAAACAGTAGCAAAAAATGTTCAAAGAGATTATATTATGGCTTTTGTTATCTTTGTGATGTTGTGTTTCGTTTTTTTTTTTTTGTAGAAATTACACTTTATTTACAATAGAGTCATAAATAATGTTTATAGATAGATCCAAATAGATGTTAATGATTAGAAGTTGAACAAAAAAAACTAAACAAATTAAGGTGGTCTATATATGAAACACATGTTAATGAAAGAATTTAAGAAATAAGAAAAATAAACAAAATAATTGTTAAAAAAACTGAAAAAGAAGTAGAGTAAAAAAAGTCAAAAAAAAAGAAAAATAGAACACGTTAAAATACTAAATTTTGAATTTTAAATATTGTTTTTTGAAAGAGTACACAAAAGAAATGGTGCTACTTTTATGAAGGGGTACTAATTTTAGTACCCCTTCAAAAAATTGATACTTTTTTACGTATTATTTAAAGAAAAGTGTAAAGGGTACCATTTTTAGTACTCTTTCATTACAAAGGTATTATTTTTTAATTACTCTTCCAAAGAAAGGGTACTCTTTTTTGTGCTCTTTCAAGAAATGGGTAGTATTTTTAGTACACCTTTTAATACCTTTTCAAAAAAAATTGTAAAATTTTTAGTACTCTTGCAAAGGTATTATTTTTAGTATTAATTTCAATAAAAAGTACCAAAAACTGGTATTATTAGAGAACAATACTATTTTAAGTACTCTTTCCAAAGAAGGTACTATTTTATTTTTTTTAAAGAAATGGTACTATTTAAAGTACTCTTAAAAGGAAAGTGAAAGTGCACTCTTTTTTTAGTGCTCTTTCAAGGAAAGGGTAGTATTTTTAGTATACTTTTTAGTACCTTTTCAAAAAAAATTGTAAATTTTTTTTTACTTTTGCAAAGAAAGGAAGCTATTTTTAGTAATCTTTCAATAAAAGGGTGTTACATTTTGTAAATTTTTTAAAAAACGATACTTTTTACTAATTCAAAGAAAGTGGAATATTTTTAGTAAGAAGTAAGAATGAGTGCTTTTTTTAGTACACTTTAAAACTATTTGATAGAAAATATTACTATTTTAAAAAAGTTTTACTCTTTCTAATAAAGGATACTATTACAGGACTTTTTTTAAGAAAGGGAACTATTTTAAGTACTTTTTCAAAGAACTGGTAATATTTTTAGTACTTTTTTTCAGAAACGTAACTTTTTTAGTAAATTTTTAGTACCCTTTCTAAAAACCTGGTAATAGTTTTAGTACTATTTTAAAGATAGGGGATTATTTTAGTTCCAAAAAAGAGTGTTATTTTTAGTAGCATTTTAGTATTCTTTGAAAAAAGGTGTACTATTTTAAAGAAATGGTAAATTTTAAGTACTTTAAAAAAAAAAAATATGTTTATGTACTATTTCAAAATAAGGGCACTATTTTGAGTACTATTTTAAAGAAATGACACTATTTATAGTACTATTTCAAGAAAATCAACTTTATACTAATAATAGTACTTTTTTGGAAAGGTACTATTTAAATTTTTTAATACTTTTTTAAGAAGGGTAACTTTTTTAGTACAATTTAAAATATATTGTAACATTTATGATACGATTTTAAAGGAAAGGTGCTATATTCTTAATTTTTATTGTTTGAGTGTAGATCAATGTTCTGAATTCAAATTTTAGTAGGAAAAGAAAGAGTAATATTTTTAGTACTATACTAAAAGGGGTTACTATTTTAAGTACTCATTTAAAGATGGTACATTATTTTGGCACACTTCTAAAAAAGAAGAAGAAATACTATTTTTAGTACCAACTCAATGAAAAGGGTCTTACTTCAGGACTGTTTGAAAAAAGGGATACTATTTTAAAGAAAGTGTACAATTTTTAGTAATATTTTAAAACAGGGTAATATTTTACGAACTATTTCAAAATAAGGATACTATTTTTATTACTTTCGTTAAAAGTAAGAAACTATTTTTAGTACTCTTTTAAAAAAAATGGTAATACTTTAGTATTTTTTCTAAAAAAGGTAACTTTTTCAGTACTTTTTCAAATAATGGTAATATTTTTAGTACTATTTTAAATTAAACGGATTATTTTAGTATTATTTTAACAAAAAGGTACTATTTTCGTAAATTTAAAAAAAAAAAGTTTTTAACTTTTATTATCTGAGTGTAGATCGATGTTCTGAATAAAAACTTTAGTAGGTAAAAAATGGATACTATTTTCACTACTATTTCAAAAACGGTTACTATTTTAAGTACTCATTTAAAGAAAAGGCATTATTTTTAAAATTTTTTCAGAAAAATGGAGTTATTTTTAGAAATTATTTTAAAAACGATGATATTTTTAGTATTTACTCAAGAAAGGGTATTATTTCAGGACTATTTAAAAAAGGGTTACCATTTCAAAGAAAGGGTAACATTTTTAAAACTATTTCAAAAAAGGGCAATTTTTTAAAAACTATTTAAAAATAAGGGTACTATTTTTAGCATTTTTTAAGGAAGGGTTGGTATTATTTTAAGTACTCTTTAAAAGAAATGGTAATAATTTTAATACTTTTTATAAGTAAGGTAACTTTGTAGTAAATTTTAAGTACCTTTTCAAAGAAATGGCAATATTTTTAGTATATATATTTTTAGCACTTTTTTTTAGAAATGGTACTATTTTAAGTACTCTTTCAAAGAAATGGTACTAATTTTAGTACTTTTTCTAAGAAAGGTAACTTTTTTAGAAAGAGATTTTATTTTAACTTTTATAGTTTGAGTGTATTTCGATGTTCTGCATAAAATTTTTTGTAGGCAAAGAAAGGGTACTATTTTTAGTACTATTTCAAAAACGGTTACTATTTTAAGTACTCTTTCAAAGAAAGAGCATTATTTTTAAAACTTTTTCAAAAAATGGAGTTATTTTTAGAAATTATTTTAAAAACGATACTATTTTTAGTATTTACTCAAGAAAAGGGTATTATTTTAGGACTATTTGAAAAAAGGGATACAATTTCAGGAAAGAGCTAAATTTTTAGTACTATTTCAAAAAATGGTAATTTTTTAAGAACTATTTTAAAATAAGGGTACTATTTTAAGTACTCTTTAATAGAAATGGTAATAGTTTTAATACTTTTTCTAAGAAAGGTAACTTTTTAGTAAATTTTTAGTACTATTTTAAAGAAATGCGACTATTTTAGTACTTTTTCTAAAGACGGTACTATTTTCGTAAATTTTGAAGAAAGGTATTTTATTTAGATTTTTATTATGTGAGTGTAGATCGATGTTCTATATAAAAATTTAAGTAGGCAAAGAGTTTTTAGTACTATTTCAAAAACGGTTACTATTGAAAGTACTCATTCAAAGAAAATCCATTAATTTTAGAACTTTTTCAAAAATTTGAGTAATTATTCTTAAAGCAAATACTATTTTTAGTATTATAATACTAAAAATAGTTCTTAAAAAATTACCCTTTTTTGAAATAGTACTAAAAATTTTAAAAAAAGTACTAAAAATAGTACTTTTCTTGGAAAAAGTACTAAAACTTGAGCTTTTTTTTTGGAACTAGTACTTTTTTTAAAAAAATGATTAAAAATAATACCCTTATTTTGAAACAGTGCCATTCCTTTAAAGGAGTGCTAAAAATAGTATATTTTATTAAAAATTTACTAAAAATAGTACTTTTCTTGAAAAAAGTACTAAAACTAGTACTTTAAAAAAAGGACTAAAAATAATGCCCTTATTTTGACACAATACTTAAAATATTACCCTTAATAGTACTAAAAATTCTAACCTGCTTCAAATCTACTCAAAAGTAAAAACGTACTAAAACTATTACCATTTCTTTGAAAGATTACTTAAAATAGTACTTTTTCTTTAAAAAAGTGCTAAAAATAGTATCCCTTTTTTGAAATAGTTCTTAAAAAATTACCTTTTTTTGAAATAGTACTAAAAATTTTACCCTTTCTTTGAAATGGTATCCCTTTTTTCAAATAGACCTAAAATAATTATTTCATTAAAAATGTGCTAAAAATAGTTATTTTCTTGAAAAAAGTACTAAAAATAATACCCTTATTTTGACGCAATACTTAAAATATTAGCCTTTTTTGAAATAGTACTAAAAATTCTAACCTGCTTAAAATATACTCAAAAGTAAAAAGGTACTAAAATTATTACCATTTCTTTGAAAGAGTACTTAAAATAGTACTCTTTCTTTAAAAAAGTGCTAAAAATAATATCCCTTTTTTGAAATAGTTCTTAAAAAATTACCCTTTTTTGAAATAGTACTAAAAATTTTACTCTTTCTTTGAAATGGTATCCATTTTTTCAAATAGACCTAAAATAATTATTTAAAGAAAGAGTACTATTTTAAGTACTCTTTCAAAGAAATGGTAATAGTTTTATTACCTTTTTACTTTTGAGTACATTTTAAGCAGGTTAGAATTTTTAGTACTATTTCAAAAAAGGGTAATATTTAAAGTATTGCGTCAAAATAAGGGTATTATTTTTAGTACTTTTTTCAAGAAAAGAACTAATTTTAGTACTTTTTTTAAAGTACTAGTTTTAGTACTTTTTTCAATAAAAGTACTATTTTTAGTACTTTTTTAATGAAAGTTACTATTTTTAGCACTCTTTTAAAGGAATGGTACTGTTTCAAAATAAGTAAGTTTTAGTAATTTTTTTAAAAAAAAAGTACTAGTTTTAGTACTTTAAAAAAAGGGACTAGTTTTAGTACTTTTTTAAGAAAAAGTACTATTTTTAGTACTTTTTTAAAGAAATGTACTATTTTTAGTACTCTTTTAAAGGAAATGCACGGTTTTTAGTACTACTTCAAAAAAATCTACATTTTTCATAAATCTAAACAAAATATATTTAATTTAAAACTTCTAAGGTCTGAGCTTAGATCGATATTCTGAATAGAAATTAAAGTAGGTTTATTTTTAATAAATGGTAGGATTTAATTAACTTTTTTTATAGCCTCAATCAAGACTTTAATTAATAAAATTCATGATAACATTATCCAAAAGTCTAGGCAGTTTAGATATAACTAAAGATTTTAATCAATTTAAATGATGTTAACATTTAACCAGTAGCTATAACTGGCAATAAATTATTTAACTAAAAAATACAATTCATTGACAATTTTATTACTACAAGCCACACTGGGCCGAGATGGTAGGTTTTTTGGCCAAAAGTCTCTACAGGTCGTAAATGTTAATCGATTTTGTTGAAATTCAGAATATAAGCCTATATTAGGGTAATAAATAAGTGACTGGAAACTTTTTGGAATCGGACCTACAAGGAAACTGTTTCAGGGTGGACACTTAATTTTTAATAAAATTTACAGATGTTATAGATGAAACAAATGAAGAGAAACTTGTCTTTTGTTTATGTTTTTGAATTGGAGATGGTCTCTGGTCCCGTGATTTGCGTGACTTAAAAAACAACGTGATTCACGCGTGAGAGTGAGTGATTTTCACTTAAATCACGTGATATAAAAGTTTTTAAAAATTGAATTGAAAAAAAAAAATTAAAAATGACGTGATTCACGCGTGAGCGTGAATGATTTTCATTTAAATCACGTGAATATACCTTTTTCCGAAATATATTTGAAAAAAAGTTTATAAACAATTGAAAAAAAAATTGTTTTTGTTTTGAAAACCCCCTTTTTATACTCATCGTTATCAAAAGTTCCACGCCCTTTTAAAAAACTGTCTGGGCCAGAATTATCCTTTCTATCCACACTTTCCAAAAAAGTTGCCCGCTTGTGCCCGTTTTCAAAAATGGAATTTAAATAAAATTTATAAAAAAATGAAAAAAAATATTTCATTTTTGAAAACCCCCTTTTAAGAACTCATCGTTATGGAAAGTTCCACGGCCTTTCAAAAAACTGTCTGGACCAGAATTATCCTTTGTATCAGCACTTTCCAAAAAAGTTACCTGCTTGTGCCCGTTTTTAAAAATTGAATTGAAAAATGAGCTTATAAAAAATTGAAAAAACATTTTTTTTGAAAACCCTCTTTATAAACTCATAGTCATAAAAAGTTCCACGCCCTTTCAGAAAACTGTCTGGGCCAGAATTACCCTTTTTATCAGCACTTTCCAGAAAAGTTGCCCGCCTGTGCCCGTTTTCAAAAATTTACTTCTAATAAGGGCTAATAAAAAATTGGAAAAAATTCTTTTTTTTTTTCTGAAAACTCCCTTTTTAAACTCATCAAAAGTTCCACGCTCTTTCAAAAAACTGTCTGGGCCAGAATTATCCTTTTTATCCCCACTTTCCAAAAAACTTTTCCGCTTGTGCCCGTTTTCAAAAATTAAATTGAAACAAGTTTATAAAAAATTGGAAAAAATTTGTCTTTTTTTGAAAACCCCCTTTTTAAAGTTATCGTCATCAAAAGTTCCATGCCCATTCAAAAAACTGTCTAGGCCAGAATTGCCCTTTTTATCAGCACTTTCCAAAAAAGTTACTCGTCTGTGCCCGTTTAAAAAAAAAAAAATTACTTCTAATAAGGGCTAATAAAAAATTGAAAAAATTATTAAAATTAACTCATCAAAAGTTCCACGCTCTTTCAAGAAACTGTCTGGGCCAGAATTAGCCTTTTTTAACCCCACCTTAGAAAAAACTTACCCGCTTGTGCCCGTTTACACAAATGAGATTAAAATACCAAAAATTAAAAAAAAATTAAAAAAATGTTTGTGAAAACCCCCTTTTTTAAAACTCATTGTGAACAAAAGTTCCACGCCCTTTCAAAAAACTGTTTGGGCCAGAATTATCCTTTTTATTTACACTTTCCAAAAAAATTTCCCGCTTGTGCCCGATTTCAAAAATTTAATTGAAATAAGAGTTTATAAAAATCTGATTTTTTTTTTGTAAACCCCGTTTTTAAGCCCATCGTTATCAAAAGTTCCACTCCCTTTCAAAAAACTGTCTGGGCTAAAATTTTCCTTTTTATCCCTTCTATCTAAAAATGTTGCCCGCTTGTGCCCGTTTAGGCAAATGTTATTGAAATATTAAAAATTTGAAAAAATAAAATATTTTTTTATTTAAACCCCTTTTTTAAACTCATCGTTATCAAAAGTTCCACGCCCTTTCAAAAAACTGTCTGGGCCAGAATTATTCTTCCTATCCACACTTTCCATAATAGTTGCCAGCTTGTGCCCGTTTTAAAAAATGTAATGGAAATAAAATTTAGAAAAAAATTAGAAAAAATATTTTTTTTTGAAAACCCGTTTAAAAAAACACTTTTTTTAACTCATCGTTATCAAAAGTTCCACACTCTTTCAAAAAGCTGTCAGGACCGCCTAACCGGGTAATTATTTTTTTTTCAATGTATTAAAAACAAATTTTAATACGATAAAAAAAAATATTTTTCGTGTAACCGGGTTTTTCTCGTAACCGGTTTTTTTTTATTCGGGTTTTTGGGTAACCGGGTTTTATTTTATCCCTTATTAATATAGAAAAACACTATGTATGTACTTTAGGAAAAACTTGAAAATTGTTAATTCATAAAATTAATTTAATTCAATAAAAAAGGCTCATTTTAACAACTTTAGACTTGTTCATCTCCCTTTCTATTGATAATATATACGCAGATGAAAAAACGGGCAAAAGCGGGCAGGTCAGTCTGAAAGCTAGTAAACCAACGAACATTTTGGCATCCTAACTTTTGGATTATGTCGCGGAACATTTTGGAACAACTATATCAAATGGAACAATTTTTCAAAATTTATATAAAAATATCAAAAATCATAAAAAAAAAATAGGGGAAAAGAGCTGTTCATACCCATTTACATGTTGTACTTCCCTTTGTCAAATAAATTAATCCCCAAAAAAAAAAACAAGGTCCCATCTTAATAATGTATAAATTTGCTAGCTTTTTTGATTACGGTATATGGAGATTTAAGCATACATATTTTATCTTTGATGGATCATTCCAAGAGAATGGGTGTACCGATTTTTACAAAAATTACAGACAAGGTGCAGCAAGTCATACTTAATACAATAGTGCATTCGCTTTTTTTAATTTAATAATTTTGTTTATTTTAGTTTTGGCCAAAAAAACTACCATCTCGGCCCAGTGTGCAAGCCATAAAATTAAAAAAAAAAAGTTTTTTTTTTAAATTTTATCTACGTTGAACAATTTTTAAGAACATTTGGCTTTGTTAGTATATTTAAGAAAGTTGTTGTTCTTAATATTAGTAGACACAAAAAAAATACAACAATGTCTGCTGATTGTCATCAACTTAAAAAGCCATAAAAAGAAAAAGTTTTTTTTGTTGGCGTATTTTCTTAACTGATTTAGAAGTTACTACTACGACTACTATTTTTTTTTTCATTATCATTCTCATCATGAGGCAACAAGTGCAACAATTTCTTTTCTTTTTTTTATAAAACTTCACATTGTGTCAAAGCCAAAATACAAAAAAAAAATAATCTTTAAGTTTAAAGTCAGTGTCATGGAAACCGGTTAATAAATTAACCTACATTACAGTGACTTAAAGCTTAAAATTTACAAAAAAAAATATATATAATAATGGCTTAAATGAAAATTTTAAGCTTAAACTGGAAATTATAGACATTTTAACGTAAAAAAGTCTTTAATATAATTTTTTTTCACAATTTTGTGGTAGTAAAGTCTTTTAAGAAAATGGTCATGTCATTTTCTAGAGGTTTGTGTTTTCTTTCATTTTTTGAGGAAAAACTTGTTTCATTATTATTTGAAAATTTTTAACGTTTTTAGCCACAGAGTTCAAATGTGGCATGTGTTTTTCTTTTGTTGTTTGTTTGTTAGCCAAAATAAATAAACAGTTGTTGCGGTTTCTATTATGTTTATGAATTGAAGTTTCTGAATGAATAAAGGAAAAACTTTCTTTTCTCGTTATTGCTAATGGGAAATGATTGTAAACAATTTGATTTATAGCTTCAATGATTTTTAGTACATTAATAAGAGAATTTATCAAGAAATAAACATAAATAAAATTTTTTGTTATTTTTTGGAAAAAAAAGAAAATTTCAAATAACAGGTGAAATGGTTAAAACAATTTAAATTTTTAAAAATAACATTTTTGGTATAAAAGCGTAAAATGGTTAAAACAATTTAAATTTTTTAAAATAACATTTTTGGTATAAAAGCTAATTATGTTAGAAACTTCAGATACAGACTTCATTTAATGAGAGAGAATTAACAAGGCGGTGGATTGAAGAAAATATTTTTTTAAAATATGCTTTTTATAAACACAAGACTTAAGACACAAACATGTTTCAATGAGACAGAAATAAGAAAAAGTGATTTTTTAATGATACCTAAAGAAAAATGCTTTTTATAAACAAAAGACTTAAGACACAAACTTTTTTAAATGAAACTGAAATAATAAAAAGTGCCCAGGAAAATTTTTTGGAACAAATTCCTGGTTCAATAGATTTTTGACTATATTCTACGGTAATCACAACAACATTTTCTATGTAAAATTATTTTTCAAAAAATCTACAATTTTAAACAAAAATCATTGATTCTGGAATGTTAAGTAGAACCGGTTGCAGGATAATTTGATGTGTTCTGGAACCGATTATTTGGAACAGAAAATTTTTCTGGGGTGCCTTTTTACGAATACCTTAAGAAAAATTAATTTTCTGCACTTTATTAAGAAAATATTGCTTTTTTTAAGAATTTTGAGCGATTTTATGAGCTTTTTCAGGAGCTTATTTTAGAGCTTGAAATACTGCCAAAAAGAGCATTCTTTCTAAAATTTTTAGGCCTATGAAAATGAAAAAACAAAAGACTTAAGACACAAACTCTTCAAAATGAGACTGAACCATAAAGCAGTAATTGATGTTCTATCTTTAAAACGAAACTTTTTCAAGAAAATTATGCTACATATTGTCCTCTTTCTAAGACAGGGACTACTTTTTGTGCACTTTTTAAGAAAAAGTACTATTTAAGTACTCTTGCTACTAAAAAATCGTACGTCTTCTTTTTTGGTACTCTTTATTACTTATTTTAGTACCCTTTCAAAGATGTGTACTATTTAAGGAATTCAAACAAATGGTACTGTTTTTAGCACGCTCTAACTTCAGTATTCCGTCAAAGAAATTGTAGTAATTTTAATACTTTTTTAAGGAAAGAGTAATATATTTAGTACTAAGAAATTTTTTCTTAAGAATAAACCTTTAAATCTGAGTTTTTTTTATATACAAAAAGTTTTAGTAAAAAATATTATCTGAGAAATTTTACATATATAGAAAAAGTCTCAGATTCTGAGACATTTTTCCATAAAAAAAGACTCAGATTGTGAGACATTTTTCCTATAAAAAAGTCTCAGATTCTGAGATATTTTTCCTATAAAAAAGTCTCAGATTCTGAAACATTTTTCCTAGTATAAAAAAAGTCTTAGATTCTGAGACATTTTTCCTATAAAAAAGTCTCAGATTCTGAGATATTTTTTCTTAAGAAAAATTCTCAGATTCTGAGTACTCTTTGAAAGCGTACTAAAAATAGTACCCTTTTTTGAAAGTGTACTAAAAATAGTTTCCTTTTATTTAAAGAGTACTAAAAATAGTACCTTTTTTGAAAATAGTTCCCTTTCTTTGAAAGAGTAAAAATAGTACACTTTCTTTGAATTAGTACTAAAAATACAACACCTTTCTATGAAAAAAAGGGTACTTAGAGTACTTAATTCGCATAGAAAAAGTCTCAGATTCTAAAACATTTTTCATATAGAAAAACAGTACTAAAAATATTACACAGTGAAAGAGTACTAAAAATGTTACTCTTTCTTTGAAATAGTACTGAAAACAGTACCCTTTCTTAGACGGAGTACTAAAAATAGTAACCTTTCATTATAAGAGTGTTTAAAATATTTCCCTTTCTTTGAAAGGGTACTAAAAATATGACCTTTTCTTTAAAAGAATACTAAAAAAGTAAAAATAGTTCTATTTCTTTGAAATAGTACTAAAAAGAGTACTAAAAATAGTATCATTTGTTTAAAAATGTACTAAAAATAGTTCCCTTTCATTTAAAGAGAACTAAAAATAGTACCTTTTTAAAAAATAGTTCCTTTTTTTTTGAAAAAGTAATAAAAATAATACACCTTTTTCAAAAGAGTACTAAAAATAGTACACTTTTTTTGAAAGAGTACTAGAATAGTCCCCTTTCATAAAAAGGTTACTAAGAGTACTTAAATATATACCCTTTCTTACCCATAGAATAAGTCTCAGATTCTAAGATATTTTTCATATAGAAAAACAGTACTAAAAATAGTACCCATTCTTTGAAAAAGTACTAAAAATATTACTCTTTCTTTGAAATAGTACTGAAAAGAGTACCCTTTCTTAGACGGAGTACTAAAAATAGTAACCTTTCTTTGTAAGAGTACTAAACCCAGTTCCCTTTCTTTGAAAGAGGACTAAAAATCGGATCTTTTCTTTAAAAGAATACTAGAAAAGAAAAAATAGTTCCATTTCTTTGAAAAAGTCCTAAAAATAGTAGCATTTGTGTAAAAAAAGTACTAAAAATAGTTCTCTTTCATTTAAAGAGAACTAAAAATAGTAACTTTTTTAAAAATAGTTCCCTTTCTTTGAAAAAGTACTAAAAATAGTACACTTTCATTGAAAGAGTACTAAAAATAGTACACTTTCTTTTCAAGAGTACTAAAATAGTACCCTTTCTTTGATAAAAAGGGTACTAAGAGTACTTTATTATGGTCTCCTTTCCTTCCCCATAGAAAAAGTACCAAATTCTAAGACATTTTTCATATAGAAAAACAGTACTCAAAAATGTACACTTTCTTTGAAAAAGTACTAAAAATATTACTCTTTCTTTGAAAGAATAATGAAAATAGTAACCTTTCTTAGAAATAGAACTAAAAATAGTAAACTTTCTTTGTAAGAGTACTAAAACCAGTTCCCTTCCTTTGAAAGAGTACTAAAAATACTAATAAAACTGTACAAAAAAGTAGTACCCATTCTTTGAAAGAGTACTAAAAATATTTCACTTTCTTTGAAAGAGTACTGAAAATAGTACCCTTTCTTAGAAGGAGTACTAAAAATAGTAACCTTTCTTTGAAAGAGTACTAAAAATAGTACACTTTCTTTGAAAGAGTACCAAAAATAGTACACGTTCTTCGAAATAGTACTAAAAATAGTACACTTTCTTTGTACAAAAATAGTACCCTTAAAAAAGAGTATCAAAACTAGTACACTTTCTTTGAAAGATTACTAAAAATAGTACTCTTTCATTAAAAAAGTACTAAAATGGTACCGTTTCTTAAAAAAGGGTACTTAAAAATATTACCCTTTCTTTGAAAGTGTGCTAAAAACGTTTTGTGAAAGAGTGCTAAAATTACTATACATTCTAAAAAATAATGTTATATGGTACTAAAATTTTTGTTCTTATTTAAAAATTACTTAACTGTACTAAAAATTGTTTTTTGAAAGAGTACTTAATCATTTTCCCTTAGAAATCGTAAAAGACATGTTTCAAATAGAAAATGTCTTAGATTCTTAAACATTTGTTTATCAAATTATATTTCTCTTTTTTAGATTAAGTTCTAAGTAATTTTCAAAAAACACGTTTGTGTCCTTAATCTTTCGCTTTTTTTTCTAAATCTAAAGCTAAACTTAAATTCCTAGATATTCTTTTTAGTACTAAAATTTCAAGTTTGTTGTTTAAATCTTGTGTTTTCTTCTAGCTAAACATTACCTAGCACATCATTGATTGATTTTTTCATCTTACCACACAAAAATTCGTTACGCATAATTTTATGATTTTATTCTCACAATCATCTTCTTCCACTTGGTTATTCCTCAAAAACCACACAATTACATATGGTAAATTTTTTTGAAAATAAATATTATACTTGTATTTTCAAGAAGAATTTTTCTTTAAACTTTAGCAACAACAGCAACGTTATATGCGTGGTTTGTTTAGTTAATGCTAATGAAGGTACATACTGAACTTGAAATTCTGGGAAATTGCAATTGTGCTAAAACAAAATACGAAAAACTAAACAACAAGCTATAAAGATTTTTTATAAAAAAATACAGTGAAATCTGCGAAAAATAAACACAAAAAAATATTTTGTAAATTTAGTTGATGGATGGCAGATATTTAAGTATTCCTTAGTAAAAGATTTCACTGTTTTTCATTGCATTGATAATTTTTTTTTTATATTTCCATAGCTTGTTTAATACTAGACAATTGTTGGTTTGACTATTTGGTTTTGTTTTGTTTATTTTTAAAGCCTATGGTCATAATGTTAACCACTATGATTTTTGAAATTCAAATTTACACAAAAAAAAAAACAAGCAATTTTTAACATAAATGCCAATAGTTTAGTAAATTGCTTAAACAAAAATTTATAACTGGAATTGTTTTAATACTGAAAAATTCTTTAGTTTATAATTTTAAACCTTAGCAAAAATAAATCAATAAATATTTTAATGATGTTATTTAATTATAATTATTACAAGAAACTTTTTAACAAGGTAATAATTTGTTGAGACTATAATTTGGCAAAAAAATAAAACAAAATCAAGATAATTTAATAATTTAGCATGAAAAAACTGAAACTGTAAATTTATAAATGAAGTAAAGCAAAATAAACCTACAATGTAATAATTTAACAAAAAAAAAATTAGAACAAAAAATAATTATGTCAGAAATAACAGAACAAGTCTATTCAGTTCTTAAACTAATTTATTTGTCTGACGAATATAAATTACATGATTAAAAATTTTTTTAAAAATGTACTAAAAAAAGTACTTTTTATTCGATTTTTTTAAATATAAAATATAGTATATTTTTAAAAAAATAAATAAATTTTATACAAAGTCTACTTAAAATACTAATAATAGTATTTTTTTTTAAGAAAATAGTACCTTTTTATTAAAAGGTTGCTAAAAATAGTACTTTTTCTTAAAACAAAATTACAAATAAAAATGTAACTAAAAGTCATTCTCCAAAAACATAGCACCTTTCAATGAAAATTCTAGAAAACATGTATCCGTTCTTTAAAAGTGTACTAAAAAATATCCTTTGTTAAAATTAAATTAGTAATTTAAATAGAAAGTGTTCAAAAAAATATTTTTTTTCAAAAATTTACAAAAAGTGATACTTTTTCATTCAAAAATTTATTAAAAAAATGTACTAAAAATTTATTAAAAAAATGTACTAAAAATTTATTAAAAAAATGTACTAAAAATTTATTAAAAAAATGTACTAAAAACACGATATAATAATAAAGACATTCTTTAAGTAAAAGTCAAAACAAGACTTTTTAAAGTAATTTTTGTATTTTTTTTTCAAAGAATGAGTACTAAAAAATTAAAAAGACTTTTCCTCATAAAAAGTTCATTAGAAATATTACTTTTTCATAAAAAAAGGTCACTACCTCAAAAACACATTCCTTAAAAAAATTCTTAAAAAGTGTACTTAAAAGTACTTTTTTATTAAAACAAATCTACTGCTAGAAATAGTACCAATATAGCATTCTCTAAAAAAAGTCCGAAATAGCACTATTTAATAGATATTGTAGTAAAATTGTAAATGTAATAAATACTACTACTACTTTTTATAGAAAGTGTGCTTTAAAAATCTTATTTTTAAAAAATATTAGCCAAAAATGCTCCCTTTTTATTAAAAAGGTAATAAAAATAGTCATAACAAAATTTTTTAAAGAAATTTTTGTATTTTTTCAAAGAACGTGTACTAAAAATCTTAAAAGAGCTTAAGAATAATAATTTAAAAAATAAACAAATAAGCGTTCATAGAAAGTGTACTAAAAAACACCTTCCTTAAAAAAATTCTTAAAAAGTGTACTTAAAAGTACTTTTTTATTAAAACAAATCTACTGCTAGAAATAGTACCAAAACAGCATTCTCTAAAAAAAGTCCGAAATAGCACTTTTTAATAAATATTGTTGTCAAATTATAAATTTCCTAAATACTACCGCTACTTTTTATAGAAAGTGTGCTTTAAAAATTTTATTTATAAAAAATATTTGCCAAAAATACTCCCTTTTTATTAAAAAGGTAATAAAAAAAGCAAATTTTTTCAAAAAAATAGTCAAAACAAATTTTTTTAAAGGAATTTTTTTATTTTTTTAAAGAAAGTGTACTAAATAATTAAAAGGAGCTTTAGCAAAATAATTTAAAAATAAACAAATATGCGTTCATAGAATGTGTACTAAAATACAATTTTATTAAAAAAATATATACTAAAAATAGTACTTTTTCTAAAAAATATTTTTTTTATCAAAAATGTACTAAAAGTACAAAAATGAAAAAAAAAAAAAAACTAAAAAAATAATAGTAAAAGTAGTTTCATGAAAAAATGACTACAGAAAATATTAATAATGTCATTCTCTAAAAAAAATAGTAAAAATGAAATTATTTTAAAAATTTTGATACTTTTTCAAAAAAAGTGTACTAAAAATTAAAATTTTTCAAAAAAATTTACTAAAATTTATATTTTTTATATAAAGTGTACTAAAAAAATATTTTTTATAAAAGAGTTGTAGCAATATAAATCTTTTATAAAAAAATACTTGATATATTAATTTTTTGTGGAAAAATATATGTTACCAGAAAAATTACTAAAGATATTCTATAAAATATATACTTGCATAGAATCTGTAGTACAATCAAAATCAGTTCAAAGAAAGTGTACAAAAACATTACATTTATAAAAATATATTACTTTTTATCAAAATTGTACTAAAAAGTACTAATTTATAAAATGTTTAATAAAATTATAATCTCTCATTGAAAATAGTACCTACTTTTTTATAAAAAAAATAAATACAAATTTTAAAAAAAAATCCGTAAATAGAAAGTGCAGTATAAAGTGCTAAAACCATTATCTAAAAATGTATTCAAATTAGAAAATTTTTAAAAAATGATGTGTCCGTTCATTGAAGTACTAACAATAGTACTTATTAACATTCTCTGAAAATAAACACAAAATAGCAATTTTTTGTAGAATTGTAGTAAAACAAATATACATTCATTGAAAATGTACTAAAAAATACATTTTAATAAAACAAATAGACTAAAAATAGTTCTTTATAAAAAAGTGTTTTAAAAATTGTTTGTTTTTTAAAGTGTAATAAAAGTAATCAACTATTATTCAAAGTGTACTAAAATGGTACTTTTAATACCAGAAAAAGTACTAAAACCATTTCCCTGAAAAATATTTAAAATATAACTTTCATGTGTAGTAAAACAAATATCGGTTTATAAAAAGTACTAAAAATTTACAATCAATAAATTTTACAAAAATAGTACTTTTTACATACATTGTACTAAAAAAATCTATTTTACCAAGAGTATGCTAAAATCATTATCTTTAATTGAAAATTGAATCTATTGTTTCATTTCAAATGTACTACTAAAAATAACACTAAAACGCATTCTTTTTAACATGTTTCAAATAGATATTTTAAAAGAAATGCGTATGACTGTTCAAAGAAATTGTACTAAAAATTTACATTTAACAAATTTACGTAAAACAGATTTTATAGGAAGTGTACTAAAAAAATATTTTTTAAAAAAAAAGTTTTTTGGTAATGCTACACAAAAATTTACTTAAAATAGTAGTTTTTATATAAAAAAAGTGCTTCTAGAAAAGTACTAAAAGCATTTCTCTAAAAAATGTTCAATATATTAATTTAAAAAATAATACTTTTTAAAGTGAGGGTACAAAAAATTATTTTAAATAAAACTTTTTATAGAGATTGTGCTAAAAAAATTATTTAAAAGTGTGCTAAAAGTATTATTCTTTCATTGCAAATGCACTTAAAATAGTACTATTTTAATAAAAAATGTGCGTTCTAAATAGTAATATCCATTCTTTAAAAAAAATTGAAAACTGGTATCAATTTATAAAAAATGTACTAAAAATAGCACTATTATAGAAAGTGTACTAAAAATATTTTTTTATTAAAATAGTGCTTTTTTCATAAAAAAATGTACGTATCAAAATAGTATATAATAGAAACCATTCTCTAAAAAAATCAAAAACTTAAGAAATTGTACTAAAAAATACACTTTTTTTAAAAAAAATTAATGTGTTATAAATTGTACTATTATAGAAAGTGTACTAAAAATATTTTTTTATTAAAAGGGTGCTAAAAGTATTATTGGTTCATTGCAAATAAACTAAAAATAGTACTTTTTTTTAATAAAAATGTACCTATAATATAGTACATTAGCATACATAGTATGCTAATATCAATTCACACAAATTGTACTAAAAAATGCACTTTTAAAAACATATTACTAGAAAAAAACGCATTAATAAAAAGTTTGTTATAAGACGTTACTATATAAAATATGTGCTAGTAGTACTTTTCCTCATTAAAATTTATTAGAAACATTACTTTTTCATAAAAAAAAGTCCACTAACTCAAAAACACCTTCCTTAAAAAATTCTTAAAGAGTGTACTAAAAAGTACTTTTTTTTATAAAAACACATCTACTGCTAGAAATGGTACTAAAACTTCATTCTCCAAAAAAATACGAAATAGCCCTATTTAATAGTTATTGTAGTAAAATTATAAATGTACTAAATACTACTTTTTATAGAAAGTGTACTAAAAAGTTTTATTTATAAAAAATTTTAGCCAAAAATACTACATTTTTAGTAAAAGTGTAAAAAAAATAGTAAATTTTTTCAAAACATCACTTTTTTATAAGTGTACTAAAACGTAAATTTTTATAAAAACAAATCTACTAAAAGAAAAAGTACTAAAACGGCGTTCTTAAAAAAGCCCGAAATAGCACTATTTCATAGATAATGTAGAAAAACTATAAATGTACTAAATACTACTTCTTAAATAAAGTGTACCTAAAAAATATTATTTATAAAATATTTTTTAGGTACACTTTAAAAGTGTAATAAAAATAGTACACTTCTTCAAAACATCACTTTTTCATAAGTGTACTAAAATTTTTTTTTAAATAAATCTATAAATGGAAATAGTACTAAAACGACATTCTCTTAAAAATGGTTATTTAGCACTTTTTCGTAGATATTTTGGTAAAACTATAAATGTACTAAATACTACTTTTTACAGTGAGTGTACTTAATAAAATATGTACAAAAATAGACTTATTAAGTAATAGGAAATTGCCAAAAAAAGATATTTGTTTAATAAAAAGTGTACTAAAATTATAACCCTTTTATTGAAAGTGTATTAAAATTTTTTGTTTTAAATTTTAATTTATTATTTTATTTTAAATTAGAAAATCCACGCACACAAAACAGAAAATAATTCTAATTGTGTTTTATCACATCGTCTAATTATCAACTTTTGATAATTAAATAATTTTCAACGAGGAACGAAATATTGGGATATAATAAATGAAAAATTATTAAACAAAAACGTTAAAAAAGGCCTCGAGCTCAAATATTTTATTTTTAAAATTTTTTGTTTTATATAAAAAATGTACTGTACATATTCACATAATGCATCCTTCTTTAAAAAAAGTTTGAAAAATTCTTAGGTTTTAATATTCTTTCAGTTTTGACCATTTATCCATTTTCAAAGAAATTTTGGTTTTTGTTAAATTTTCCATCAGTTTTTTTTTACGAATTTAATTTATAATAGCTGTACTAAAAACTGTTAAACAAAAAGAAAATCAAATATTTTAACAACCTCCACTAAAAAACGAAAAAAAAAATTTATATGCAATATGCTAAACAAAAGACTTAAGACACAAACCTGAATTTTTGTATATGAACATTTTTTGTAACTTCTAATATTTCAAACATTTGTCTTTGTTGTTGTCTTTTGTTGCTTATTGTGTTAAAGTCACTTTGGTTTTTCTTGCAGTTTGTTAATGTTTGTTGCACGCGACACAAATTTAAGTGTTACCATACAGCCATAAACAAGTCGCCAAAGCATTAGACTATTTTTTCACTACAAAACATCGAAAAAAAACACACACAATTTAAACCAAAAATTTAAAGTCTAACTTTAAGTTTTAACAATTTCAAAGGATGTATTGTTTAAAACTGATGTGGAATTTTTTTTTTTCTCTAAAGTTTTTTTTTTTGTAATACCTGACTAAAGTAACAAAAACAATGTTTAAGATTTCTCTAAAGGTCTGTTTTTTTTTTTTGGTAAAGGAGGAAAACTTTTTTTTTCTTTTTTTTTTTTTTTTTTGAATTTTCTTTAGTTTCTATTACTTTTGTTAAGTCAACCATAATACTTATTGTGGTATAAAGAAGACGATTTTTTTTTGTTGTTTTTGTTGTGTTTGCCTTGGCCATTTAAAAATATTTTTTGTATACTCTACATATAACAAATGTTAAAAGAAAAGTTCATGCCCTTCTTTATGGTTATGTGCCTTCATGACGTTGTTGAAGAGGATGATGATGATGATGATGGTGCCATCTACATCACATTTTCCATGTTGTTACAATATACATGGCGACTTAGACAATAAACATTGGTGTTTTTTTTTCTATTTCTTCTTTTTTTTTAGTTTAGAAGAAAATATGCAATTTCACTTGTGTCAAAGCAACAACTTGAATTTGTACAGGGTTTTCGCTATAAATGCAAAAATGCAAAAAAAGGTCTTCATATAGAAAATTGCTTAAAATGTTAAAGTTGCTATACAAATATATTTATAAATGCAATATGATTCGTTTAAAAATTTACTTAAAGTGTTAATGTATTCCAAATAATTGTTTAAAAAACGACCCACTTAAGAAAATGTCATGCTTGAGAACATTTGTAGGGAATTAACAATAAATTAAACTTTAAGAATTTTTGTTTGTGCACAAAAAAAAGACCACAATATTTTTAAAAAATGTAGCTGTTTTTTTTTTTTAATTTATTAAAATAGTACTTTTTGTAAAGGTAACTTTTCTATGATTGAGTACTAAAAATTTTTAATTAAAAAAAATTTAAAATTTAATTAAAATTTAGTATTCCTTCATAAAAAAGATGTACTTAAAATTAAGTTAACACAGTTTTTTTTTTTTAAATAAAAGTACCTTTTCTAATGGTACTTTAAGTGCTTTTACTAATTGAAAGTGTACTAAATCCAGTACCCCCAGAATTTCACAAAAAAAATATTGGTAGTACTTGTTTAGAAAGTGTACTAAAAATATCTTTTTATAAAAAGTGTGCTAAAAGCTGTAATCTATAATAGAAAGTTTACTAAAATTGAAACTTTATTTTAAAAATATGTTTAGTATTTTTTTAAAAGTGTACTAAAAACAACTATTAAATTAAAAAGTGTGCTAAAAATACTACAATTTATTTAAAAGTACATCCAAAATCGAGTTCGAAAAAAGTTAATAGTAGTACTTTTTTAGAAAGTGTGCTAAGAAAAATACTTCTTTTGAAAAATGTGCTAAAAATATTACCATGTTACTGAAAGATTACATACCAGAAGGCATTCTAAAAAAAACGCATTTGTATAAGAAATTTAATAAAAAATTATATTTTTTATAAAGTGTACTAAAAACTCCTTTTTTATAAAAAGTGTGCTAAAAATAGCATTCTTTGTTTAAAATAACTTCCGAAAGTATAACAAAAAACTAATTGAAACAGGAAAAAATTGATAGTACTACTTTTTCAAAAAGTGTACTAAAAAATACATTTTTATAAAAAAGTGTGCTAAAAATTAAATACTGCTAAAAAAATTTAAAGATTTCTAAAAATAGCCATATTTCATAGAAAATGTACTAAATAACAGAAAGAGTACTAAAAACTCAATTTGTTATAAAAAAATGTACTAAAAATCATGCTGCTACTACCTTTTTTACAAAAAAGTACTAAAAACTTTTATAAAAAGAGTGCTAAAAGCAATATTCCTTCATTAAAAGAACTTCTAAAAGTATGATAAAAAATTGGTTGGGACAAAAAAAAATAGAAGTACATACTTTTTTAAAAAGTGTACTAAAAAAATACCTTTTTATTAAAAAACGTGTTTAAAATATTATTCTAACCCTGAAAGTTTGCTAAAATATCACTTTTTTAAAGAAAATGTACTAAACTCCAAAATTTTTAACTAAAATTTACATTTGTATAAAAAATGTACTAAAAAATAATTATTTTTTCACAAAGCGTACATTTTTATAAAAAAACGTGTCAAAAACATTTTACTAACCCTGAAAGTTTTCTACAACATTACTTTTTTCATAGAAAATGTACTAAACACCAAAATGTGTACTTTAAATTTATATTTGTATAAAAAATGTACCAAAAACATTTTTTTTATAAAGTGTACTAAAAACACTACTTTATAAAAAAAGTGTTAAAAATAATATTCTTTCATTAAAAAAAAAACTTATAAAAGTATGACAAAAAATTGGTAGGGACAAAAAATAGTAGTACATACTTTTTTAAAAAGTGTACCTTTTGTGCTAAAAATATTACACTACACCTTTTCCAATTGAAATTCAGAAAAGATCAATTGTAATTCAGAAATCACAATTGAAATTCAGAAATCCCAATTGAAATTCAGAATAGCCCAATTGAAATTCAGAAATCATAATTGAAATTCAGAAAAGCCCAATTGAAATTCAGAAATCACAATTGAAATTCAGAAAAGCCCAATTGAAATTCAGAAATCACAATTGAAATTCAGAAAAGCACAATTGAAATTCAGAAAAGATCAATTGAAATTCAGAAAAGCCCAATTGAAATTCAGAAAAGCACAATTGAAATTCAGAAAAGCCCAATTGAAATTCAGAAAAGCACAATTGAAATTCAGAAAACCCCAATTGAAATTCAGAAAAGCACAATTGAAATTCAGAAAAGCACAATTGAAATTCAGAAATCGTAATTGAAATTCAGAAAAGCCCAATTGAAATTCAGAAAAGCACAATTGAAATTCAGAAATGTCCAATTGAAATTCAGAAAAGCATAATTGAAATTCAGAAATCGTAATTGAAATTCAGAAATCGTAATTGAAATTCAGAAAAGCCCAATTGAAATTCAGAAAATCACAATTGAAATTCAGAAAATCACAATTGAAATTCAGAAAAGCCCAATTGAAATTCAGAAAAGCACAATTGAAATTCAGAAAAGCCCAATTGAAATTCAGAAAAGCACAATTGAAATTCAGAAAAGCACAATTGAAATTCAGAAAATCACAATTGAAATTCAGAAAATCACAATTGAAATTCAGAAAAGCACAATTGAAATTCAGAAAATCACAATTGAAATTCAGAATAGCCCAATTGAAATTCAGAAAATCACAATTGAAATTCTGAAAAGCCCAATTGAAATTCAGAAAATCACAATTGAAATTCAGAAAAGCCCAATTGAAATTCAGAAATCGTAATTGAAATTCAGAAAAGCCCAATTGAAATTCAGAAAAGCACAATTGAAATTCAGAAAAGCACAATTGAAATTCAGAAAAGCACAATTGAAATTCAGAAAAGACCAATTGAAATTCAGAAATCGTAATTGAAATTCAGAAAAGCCCAATTGAAATTCAGAAAATCACAATTGAAATTCAGAAAATCACAATTGAAATTCAGAAAAGCCCAATTGAAATTCAGAAAAGCACAATTGAAATTCAGAAAAACACAATTGAAATTCAGAAAATCACAATTGAAATTCAGAAAATCACAATTGAAATTCAGAAAAGCCCAATTGAAATTCAGAAAATCACAATTGAAATTCAGAAAAGCCCAATTGAAATTCAGAAATCATAATTGAAATTCAGAAAAGACCAATTGAAATTCAGAAATCACAATTGAAATTCAGAAATCACAATTGAAATTCAGAAAATGTAAACAAACCAATTATGAGTCACCACTACATAGACACATTAAACAAATGCTGTACAACAATGAGAGTATTTAACTTTATTCTCTTGCTACGTATTGTAGAGAGCAGACAGACAATAATACACTCATAGAATGTTGTAGGTAAAATTTAGTTTAACTGAATTTTTATTATTTTTTGTAAATTAATTAATAGGGATGAGATTTCCATGCAAATGCATGTTTTTTGTCGATAGTCTAAAAACGATATCGACCAATTATCTTTCCGAATCAAGAAATTTGCGTTAAAATGGCATCGATTTGTTTTTGCATATTTTTGCATATTTTGGTGAAAATGCATATTTTTGCATATTTTGGTTTTAAATGCATATTTTGTGCATATTTCCAACTTTTAAGTGCATATTTTTGCATATTTTGGCATAAATTAGCAAAAACATAATTTGAAATTTATTTGTTTCAAAAACTATTTTAAATTTTAAAAATTTATTTTGGAAATAAGAAAAATTATTTTTTTTTCTTTAAAATTTTTTCTATAAATTGTCTTAATTTCTAAAAAATCTTGCTTATATAAAGTTTTAAATGTTACTATTTAACTCCGGCGCTACTTTTTGCTTTTTAAGAAGTTTTTCCTATGAAAACAATATTTTTATTTCACACATTTTATTTTTTAGTGCATATTTTGAGGTTTTTTAGTGCATATTTTGAATTTTTTAGCGCATATTTTAAGCGCATATTTTCGATTTTTTAGTGCATGAAAATCTCATCCCTATTAATTAATATTGTGAACAAAAATATTTACTCTACCTTGACAAATGCATTAATGAAAAATTAGTTTTAAAGAAAAATAATAAAAAGTCAGTTTCACTTAATGTTATCTTAAGCATTTTATGAGTGTATTGTCTGTCTGCTCTCTACAATACGTAGCAAGAGAATAAAGTTAGATACTCTCATATACACATTTCTGTACTGCATTTGCATAATGTGTAGAGTATCCAAAACCGAAACCGAAAACCAGTGGACCGGTTTTTTAATTTTTAAAAAGCCGGCCTGTTTCGGTTTTTATTCAAATTCGGTTATTCGAAAAACCGGTGTTTTTAGGTCGGTTGAACCGGTTTATTTTTTTATAAATAACTAATAAAATTGGTGTCACTTTGTAATTCTGTGGCAAAAGGGAAAAACTGCATAAGTTTTTTTATTAATTTTTTTTCGAGAGCACTTTAAGATAAATATTTTTTTACAAAATCACTATTAATTGACATTTTCATTAACAAATATGCTGTAGATTATTTCTACAATCAGATAGGGGTTAATATTTAAAGAGTAATCAAATAAAAATAACTAAACAAGTTTAACATAACTCGACTTATGCACTTCTTCCTTCTTGCCACAGAATTTATAGAAAAAATTGGCAGCGATTTTGGTCCAAAATTTTGAGCGATATTTTGCAAAACTAAAATTGGACTTGAATTTTCAATAAAAATCAAAATTAATTGAAAATAACCAAAAACTATAATACAACAAGAACTCAAAAATTGCTTTTTATTCAAAAAGCAAAAATAAATTTTAGCAGGAAATTTCCGTGGTCAGATATTCTTCAATTTTATTTGATTCTACGCAATTCTTAATACGAAAAACTTAATAGTATTATTGATTCTGCTGTAAATATGAGATTGTATTAGTGAAATTAACGAATTTATTAATGCAAACGACGAACAATTCATCCACGGGAATAAACTTTCTGCAACTTCCCGCTCATAGGACGTCTTCTATAGGAGTCTTTGATTTTAGTGAAGTTAATAAAATAATTCGTATTTTCTTCTATTTAACAAACAAATTTGGTTTTTTTTTAAATCTGAAATTATCAAAAAACCGGAAAAACCCGGTTGACCGGTTTTTTACATAAAAACCGAAACCGAAACCGGTTTTTTAAATTTTAGATTTTTCGAATAAACCGAAAACCGGTTTTTGAAAATCGGCGGTTTTTTGGATACTCTAATAATGTGTCTATGTTTGTATTGTTGACTAATAATTAGTTGTTTACATTTTCTGAATTTCAATTGTGATTTCTGAATTTCAATTGTGATTTCTGAATTTCAATTGGGCTTTTCTGAATTTCAATTGTGATATTCTGAATTTCAATTGATCTTTTCTGAATTTCAATTGTGTTTTTCTGAATTTCAATTGGGCTTTTCTGAATTTCAATTGTGATTTTCTGAATTTCAATTGTGATTTTCTGAATTTCAATTGAGCTTTTCTGAATTTCAATTGTGCTTTTCTGAATTTCAATTGGGCTTTTCTGAATTTCAATTGTGATTTTCTGAATTTCAATTGTGATTTTCTGAATTTCAATTGGGCTTTTCTGAATTTCAATTACGATTTCTGAATTTCAATTGGTCTTTTCTGAATTTCAATTGGGCTTTTCTGAATTTCAATTGTGCTTTTCTGAATTTCAATTGTGCTTTTCTGAATTTCAATTGGGCTTTTCTGAATTTCAATTACGATTTCTGAATTTCAATTGGGCTTTTCTGAATTTCAATTGTGATTTTCTGAATTTCAATTGGGCTTTTCTGAATTTCAATTGTGATTTTCTGAATTTCAATTGGGCTATTCTGAATTTCAATTGTGATTTTCTGAATTTCAATTGTGCTTTTCTGAATTTCAATTGTGATTTTCTGAATTTCAATTGTGATTTTCTGAATTTCAATTGTGCTTTTCTGAATTTCAATTGTGCTTTTCTGAATTTCAATTGGGCTTTTCTGAATTTCAATTGTGATTTTCTGAATTTCAATTGTGATTTTCTGAATTTCAATTGGGCTTTTCTGAATTTCAATTACGATTTCTGAATTTCAATTACGATTTCTGAATTTCAATTATGCTTTTCTGAATTTCAATTGGGCATTTCTGAATTTCAATTGTGCTTTTCTGAATTTCAATTGGGCTTTTCTGAATTTCAATTACGATTTCTGAATTTCAATTGTGCTTTTCTGAATTTCAATTGTGCTTTTCTGAATTTCAATTGGGGTTTTCTGAATTTCAATTGTGCTTTTCTGAATTTCAATTGGTCTTTTCTGAATTTCAATTGTGCTTTTCTGAATTTCAATTGGGCTTTTCTGAATTTCAATTGATCTTTTCTGAATTTCAATTGTGCTTTTCTGAATTTCAATTATGATTTCTGAATTTCAATTGGGCTTTTCTGAATTTCAATTGTGATTTCTGAATTTCAATTGGGCTTTTCTGAATTTCAATTACGATTTCTGAATTTCAATTGTGCTTTTCTGAATTTCAATTGAGATTTCTGAATTACAATTGATCTTTTCTGAATTTCAATTGGAAAAGGTGTAAACCTGAAGGTTTGCTACAATATCACTTTTTATAAAAAATATACTACACGCAAAATATGTACTTAAAATTCACATTTGTATAAAAATGTACTAATTTTTTTTCATAAAGTGTACTTAAAACTACTATTTTATAAATAGAGTGCTAAAAATTATATACTTTTATAAGAAAACTTCTTAAAGTAAGAGAAAAAATTAGTTGCGACAAAAAAATAGTAGTACATACTTTTTTAGCAAGTGTACTAAAAAATTACCTTTTTCATAAAAAAATGTACTACCACCAACATTTGTACTTACAATTCACATTTGTATAAAGAATGTACTATTTTTTGTATAAGGTATACTACAAACTACTATTTTACAATAAGAGTGCTAAAAGTAGGACAAAAAAATAGTACATACTTTATTAAAAAGTGTACTAAAAAAATACATTCTTATAAAAAACGTGCTAAAATTATTATACTAACCCTGAAAATTTGCTAAAATATCACTTTTTTATAGAAAATGTACTAAAAACCAAAATGTGTACTTAAAATTTACATTTATTTAAAAATGTACAAAAAAATATTTTTTTTTCATAAAGTGTACTAAAAACTTCTATTTTCTGAAAAGAGTGCTCAAAATAATATTCTTTCATTAAACGAACTTCTAAAAGTATGACAAAAATTTGTTCGGGACAAAAAAATAGTAGTAAATATTTATTTAAAAAGCGTACTAAAAAATTCCTTTTTTTTCACTTAACATGAAAGTTTGCTAAAATATCACTTTTTCATAGAAAATGTACTACACACCAAAATGTTTACTTTAAATTCACATTTGTATAAAAAATTTACTAATTTTTTTCATAAAGTGTACTAAAAACTACTATTTATAAAAAGAGTGCTAAAATTATATTCTTTAATTAAAATAACTTCTAAAAGTATGACAAAAAATTGGCTGGGACACAAAAAAATAATAGAACATACTTTTTTAAAAAGTGTACTAAAAAATACCTTTTGTGCTAAAAATATTACACTAAACCTGAAAGTTTGCTAAAATATCACTTTTTTATATAAAATATCACTTTTTTATAGAAATGTACTAAAGTTACTCGTTTATAAAAATGGTCCTAAAAATATTATCATTTAATTGAATAAGCTACCAAAAAATTTAAAAAATTGAAGTATACACAAAAAATAAATAGTAGTGATTTTTAGAGAGTGTACTAAAAAATACCTTTTGATAAAGCTTTTAGCTTTTTTTCATAGAAAATGTACTCCATACCAAAAAGTGCACCAAAAATTCGCATTATTTTAAAAAATGTACTAAAAATAATATTTTTTTTTACAAAAAGCACTAAAAACTATTTTTGATAAAAAGTGTATTATTCTTTAATTAAAAGAATATCCAAAAGTATTACCAAAAATTGCTAAGAACAAAAAAAGTATAGTAGTACGTTTTAAAATAGTGTACTAAAATATTATATTTCTCTAAAAAGTGTGCTAAAAATATAACGCTAAACATAAAAGTTTACTTAATTATCACATTTTTTCATAGAAAATGTAATAACCACCAAAATTTGTATTAAAAATTCGCATTTGTAAAAAAATGTACTAAAAAAAATTTTTTTTATACAGTGTACTAAAAACTACTCTTTTATAAAAAAGTACTAAAAAATATTATACTTTAAATAATTAAAAAAATATTATAAAAAAAATAATAAAAACAGTAAAATAAGAATTGAGTTCTAAACAAAAAACTTATAGTAGTGCTCTTTTGGAGAGTGTACTAAAAAACAATCTTTTAATAAAAAAAATGCACTAAAAATATTACCCTGTTACTAAAAGATTATTAAAAGTAGCACGTTTTGAAAGAAAATATACTACTTACCGGAAAGTTTACTAAAATAAAAATTCGCAACTTTATAAAAATGTACTAAAATTAATATTTTCATAAATTGTACTAAAAACCATTTTTTTGTAAAAAATACTTTTTAGTACACTTTATTTAAAAGTACTCCCAGAAAATATGATAAAAAAATTGAGTTTGACAACAAAAATACACTTTCATTAAATAGTACCAAAAAATAATTTTTTATAAAAATAAATCACTGCTAAAAAATGTGCTAATATATTAAATATGTGTAAAAAACAACAAACTAAAAGTATTACTTTTTAAAAAAGTGTATTAAAAATATTTTTTTTTTTAAATGTTTTTAAGAACATTTTCGTTAACAGTGTACTTTTTTATTTAAAAGAGACTAAAAAATGGTTCTTTTATAAAAAGTACCTACACTAAAATTATTGTCCCTTTTTAAAAATGTTCTAAAATTGTTTTTATGTCCTAAAAAAATATTTTAATTTTAAATTTTCTTTAAAATTAAACACAAATTAATATTTTCATTAAATGCTGATAAAAATGGTACATCTTCTTAAAACCACGTTTGTGTCTTAAGTCTTTTGTTTAATATTTAAATTCCATAGATATTTTCTTTCATTATTTTTTATTCAATCAACATCTGTTATGTTCTTAATTCTTTGACATTTGAATATGTCAGTTATTTCTTCGTTTATTTTTTTTTTTTGTTTCTTATTTGCAATTTCTAGCTCCTCTCCACAAATGTCTTGGAATAAATAATAAAAAAAAAAAACTAGTTCAACGAACTAAAATCATGTTAAACATTATTATATTTTTTCCTCATTTTCTTGTTATATGCAATTGCCAATGGTTTATGTGTTAAAGTGTTAAGAACGGGAGGAGTAAGATGATGAAGCAAATAAGCAACAGATGCATGCATACCAACATGAACTTATAGTTCAACTAATAAAATTTTTTTTTTTTCTACTTAAGCATTGTTAAGAATGATATAATGAGCAGCAAATATAGAAATATATTTGTAGGATTGGGAAATAAGGTTTGAAAAAAAAAATTATAAACATGCCTTAAGGGAACAAAAGGCTGGGATAAGAAGATGGTTTATTATTTTTGTAAATTTTTTTTTGTACAAATGCTAAAAACTAAAGGTCATCAATATAATAACTTAGGGAGGCTGTTTTTCAAAGAAATCTTACAATTTTCTTATAAATTATTTTTCAAATTTAAATAAATATTTGCATTATTGCACAATTTTTCTTAGAAGATTACTGTAGATTTATAAAAAAAAAACATTTACAAAAATTATTAATATTTTTTTTATTTTTATAAATAATTTATTACCTTTCGACTTAATACCTCTTATATCTTATAATTTTTCATACAAGCTTTTTTACTTTTGTTTAAAATTTATTATCTACTTTTACTTTTCATACTTAATATTTCTTAAAATTTTTATGATTTATATAAATTTTATTAATTTATTTTTTTCTAAAAATTACAAATTTAATGCTTTCATTAACATTCTTTCACCATTTATATAAAAAAATATATATAAAAAAAATTTATAAAAAAATTTTATATCCATAAATTTCTTTCGGTCATGCTCGGCACGTTTATGATAAAAAACAATATAGTAGTATTTTTTTGCTGATTTTCTTTTATTTCGATTTTTTTTTCTTTTTGGTTTTAAGAATTTATAATTGTCATGCCAAACAGGCGTAAACAAGCAAATGTATGTTTTTTATAAATGTTTAAGCATTCATAATCATAAATTTAACACCAGTAGTAAATAATGAAAGTAGACAAAAAAAAATTGACAATAATCAAACTACAAAAAAAAAAATGTTGAGTCAGGTCAAATAGACAACACACAGACTGTTTTTTGTGTTGAAATTATTACTAATCTTTAAAAATTAAATTTATGACAGTATTCGGATTTTAAGAAATTTAAATGGTGGATACATTATAGATTCTTTACAAAAGAAATTTGTGAAATATTTATGGAGCGAAATGTTCAAAGAAAAATTACTAACATGTAGCGATATAGCATAAAGACGCCACATAATGGTTGAAATGGTGTGACAATGGCAATTGCAGACCATGCCGTACTTATTATGTTTAGGGACATGTCCCTTAAAAGTTAAAACACTTCCTCTCTTTAGGTTTTTTCTATATCGTGCTTTCACTAGACAGACGAACACTTTATAGAGGACTTATATTAAAAACTCTCTATCTCACATTTTTAATAAAATAAGTTTTTAATGGCAAAAATATTCCCTAAAACCACCCCTTCTATAATATCATTTCAGAGTAAAAAATTTTTTCCCCATTTTATTGATATTTTTTAATGCAAAACCATCTATCTCTTAAACAAGAATATTTTTCGAACAACCCGCTTCTACAATATGTTTTCTTAACACTTTTTTGAATTCTAAACACGAATCTAACAAATTTTTTAAAATAGTTTTAGTCATTCTGCAATTCTATTGCCATTTTAGTTATTCCTCTATCTCACACAACACATTTTTTCAATGCAAAACCCTCTATCTCTTAAAAAAAAATATTTTCCACATAAGTCGCTTTTACAATATGTTTTCTTAGTAATATCTGCCTAATAAATACGAATCTATAAAATTTTTTACATCGTTTTGGTCTTTATGATTTTTCATTAAAAACATCTGAAGCATAAAAACATCCAAAGTGTAAAAAAAGTGCATTTTCTTAAACAAATTCTGTAAAAAAGGCGTCAAGAGTCTGAAACATTGTTTCCACAAAAAACTTCTATGAGATGTTTTTTGAGGGTTTTTCACGAATTTACGAGATAAAAAACACGATAACTTTCAAAAGGCAATTCTGAGGATGCTGAAGATTGGTATATATATTTATAGTTCCTTTTGGCTGTATCGCATTGAATTTCAGTCAAATCGGTCCAGTTGTTCAAAAGTTATTAGCAAAATCGTAAATTTCAGATTCGCCTCACCTTAAATTCACGTGTTGAAAACCCGTTAAACATGTTTTAAAAACATTGGTAATTCACAAAAATATTTTACAACGCATTTTTGTCACTCAAAAATATTTTTACACTAAAAGAAAAAAAAAACTACACTCGAAAAAAATTTTACACTCAAAAAAAATTTTACACTCAAAAAAAAAATTTAGTAAATTATTTTTTATTTTTCAAAAATTAGTTTAAAAAAACGATTTTTTTACACAAAATAAAATATTTCTAATCAAAAATGTTATTTTTTCACTCTAGAAAATTTACTACAACTTAAAAAGGGCATTGTGGAGGGTATTCATAGATTCGGCCAAGTCGAATTTAACTTTTCTACTTGTTTTATAATAGTGCGTTTTTTCTAAAATAGTATATTTTTCTAAAATAGTATTTTTTTCTAAAATAGTACTTTTTTCTAAAATAGTACTTTTTTCTAAAATAGTACTTTTTCTAAAATAGTTTTTTTTTTTAAATAGTATCTTTTTTCTAAAATAGTACTTTTTTCTAAAATAGTGGTTTTTCTAAAATAGTTTTTTTTTTTAATATGTAGTACCTTTTTTTTAAATAGTACTTTTTTCTAAAACAGTACTTTTTTCTCAAATAGTAATGGAATTCACGTCAGAAATTTTAGTCTTGTAAAATTGCGCAATGTCAAAATTGCAACTTTTTTTGCGTGTTTCTTTGTGAATAAAAGCAATTGTGTTCATATTAAAATAAATTGCAAATCTTTTCTCGCAACTACGCATCATATACAAGGTAATAGAAAAATAAAAATTTTATTAAAAATTTTTTTTTAAAAAAAAGTTGCAATATTGCACTGTTGCAAGGGTCAAAAAATTCTGAAGTGAATACCCTGAGTGCTTTTTCTAAAAATTTCTTTTTTTTTTTATAAAAAGTGTTTTTTTTTTTTTTCTAAAAAAGAAGTGTTTTTTTTCTACAAAAAATATTTTTTTCTAAAATACCATTGCTAAAAAAAGAAAGTACTATTTAAAGAAAAACGTACTACTTTTAAAAAAAGTTATTTTTTTTTTTTAAAGTACTTTTTAAAAAATTTATTTTTTCTTTTAGAGTATTCATCAGCATAAATTGAAGGGCTTTTTGTAAAAACTCTATAAGCAACATTTTATTTTATGCTGTTTTTTGCCTTAAAACTTTTGTAATAATGTAGAAAATAAAACTTTTTTAGAACTTTCATTCTCAAGATACTTATACGATGGGCTTAAGCACGAATTTTGCCAAAAAATTTGTCAATGGAACATCAGTAGAAGGCGAAAAACGCCAAAAAAAAATAAAATGTTGCTTATCAAGTTTTTGTAGTAAGCCCTTCAATTCTATTTCTTGAAATGTTTTCGTTTACATTTTTTTTTAAATTTTAAACAGATTTGAAGTTATTTTTTGGATTTCTATGATTTTCAGAGTTTTTTGGTAGGAAAAATTTTCAGGGCCTGAGAGAAATTATATTATAAAATTATCATCTCAGGTTTTAAGACACTTTTTTCTTTTCATTTAAGAAAAAAAGTATTTTTTATATAAAAAGTACTTTTATGTAAAATAGTACCTTTTCGAAAATAGTACTTTTTGAAAAAAATAAAGTTCTTTTAGAAAAAGTACTTTTTTATGAAAAAAAGTATTTTCTTATAAAAAATTTTCGAAATAAAGTATTTTTTATAAAAAAAAAGTATTTTTTAAAAAAAAGGTACCTATTATTATAATAAAAAAAATACTTTTTTTAAAGACAAATAAGTACCATTTTTAAAAAAGTACCTTTTATAATAAAAAATATACTTTTTTTAAAGAAAAATAAGAACATTTTAAAAAAAGTACTACTTTTTTCCGGGGGCCCCGTAGACTAGTTGGTAGCATGCTAACCTTTGAACGTGGGGGTCATGGGTTCGATTCCCACCAGAACCCTTGGTTTTTTTCGCTACAACGAGACGACGGTCATTGTTACCAGTTCTTGGTTGGGTTGAATTTGTTAAAAATGAGTTGTAAATACATAGAAATGAATAAATAAAAATAACACAGTGCAACACCCAAAATCGGAATGGGATGAAACCAAAAGCAAATGAAAGTTGACATATTCCATAACAAAACCCTCTAAGCGTTCTTCTAGTTCAGAGCTAGAAGTTAGTGATATATTATTATAATTATAATAAATGCTTGAAAACTGTATTAGTGGCGTATGATTAATATTGTAATTGCCTTTAAATAACAATCATACGCAACGGTGTCCAGTGGTTTATTTTAATAATTGTCTTTAAATAACAATCATACGCAACGGTGTACAGTGGTTTATTTCAATAATTTGGCCATTCAGTAAATAGGTACTGGACCGATTGCAGCAAAATTCATACCAGTTATAGCTAAAGTAATTTTGAGCTCAAGTTGGGAAGCTGGACCCTACATGTCCAATAAGGGCACCACCAGGGGCCCTTAAAGTAGGACATATTTAGTACACCAAAACTTTAAATGCTTTAAAATCACTAACTTTAAATGCGTGTAAAAAGAAATCTAGCCCTGATCAAAAAAAATGCCTTGAGGGTTTTGTTATGGAAAACGTCAGCGTTCATTTGCCTTTGGTTTCATCCCATTCCGATTCAGAAAGTTTGATTTTGTATTACTGTGTAATTGATCATGTGATCAAAACTATTATTATTACATTATTATTACTACTTTTTTAGAAAAAAGTACCTACTACTTTTTTGGAACAAAGTACCTACTACTTTTTTGAAAAAAGTACTTTTTTTTATAAATTATTTATCAGATTTGAATAAATTTATTGAATTAAATTATGTTTATTGAAAAAAGTATTTTTTTATAAAAAAAATATTTTCTTAAAAAAAAATTAGCAAAAAAGTATTTTTTATAAAAAAAAGTACCTTTTATAATAAAAAGTACCTTATATAATAATATAATACTTTTTTTAAGAAAAATAAGTAAGTGTTTTTTAAAAAAAGTACTACTTTTTTGGAAAAAAGTACTCCTTTTTTTGAAAAAAGTACTTTTTTATAAAGTATTTATCAGATTAGAATAATTGCATTTATTGAGATTTTTTCTTTTATATTTTTTATTTTTTTAATTTAAATATTACTTTATAAAATTTCCTAACACACAAATTTGCATTGAATTTCAACTAAAACAAACATTTTTCTTATTTTTCTTACAGGTAACTATCAAAATTATTTATATTTCACAAATTCTACGAAAATTTCAACACAAAAGATTATTACAGGTATGTGTCTTTAGTCTTTTTGGTCTACTATACTATAAACTTTCACACAATGTTTTTTAAAAATATTCTTTCTTCATCACACTTTTAAATTATTTCTTTGGTCCCAGTAAAATAAATAACGATAAGTGATAGTGAAAATAGTATCACCTGTATGATACCGATTACGGTATCACCTTAAATTAAAATTATGATACCATTTTGGAATTTTAAGCGATTTTGCTATCGTCATTCCTGAAAATTTTGATAGCGAAAACGATATCACATTTTCATATCGAAACGATATCGCTATCGACTAGAATAACGATAGTTTTCCGATAAATTCTGGAATTTTACGATTTTACTATCGTTATGACTAGAATTATCGATAGCGAAAACGATATCATATTTTTATGGAAAAATGAGGTTCATTGAGAACGAAACCCCTATCGTTTTCGTATAATATGTGATTATTAGGTGACATTGCCTAGATATCACAACAGTATCTTTGGGGTTAAATATCAAACGAAAATATGACAAAGTTTTAACCCCCTTTTTACCCTATGAAACCAAAGTATGGTTTTTTCATGGTTTTCCCCCATCTTGAATTTAAATTTTGATAAAACTGACAATTTTCTTATCAGATACCTTCCCTTTTATTAAATTGTATGTGTTTCATGGGAGGGAAATTTTCTTTTTGGCATGATATTTCAAACAAAATTGACTCATGTCTTTCTTTAAGCTGGCAAATTAAATCAAATCAGTTTTTCGATTTCAATTTTGTGCCATTATCAATAAAAAAAAATAATGTTAAATTTTAAAAAGAACAAAACGTAAAAAAAACATTTAAAAAACCATAACACATCAATTTTATGTTAAAATGTCACGTGTTTTATGTTGTTGATTGTCATGTCCATAATATAAAATATATGGTAGCATTATTTAAGCCAGTATGTGACATTAAAGACATTAAAACCTATAAAATGTGCAATGAATTTAAAATTGAATAGAAATGAAAAAAATGTAATTAAAAAAACAAAAACAATAAAATTGAATAGAATAAAAATGGTGTTAATATGGCATTAGTTCAAAAAGAAATAAAAATTAGAAAAATGCAAAATAAAGAAGAGAAATAAAAATAGAGAAAAATTTAGCAAAAGTAATGTGTGTAAAATATAACAGAAATAAATTTAAAAACAAAAGACTTAGGAAACAAACTTGGCGACCATAAAAATTAATTTATTTTAGTTTTATTAAAATGTAATTGAGAGAAATATACGTTACTCAAATTTGATATCAAACCTGGTTACAAAATACACGCATTACTAAATATAAAACAAAAGACTTAAGAAACAAACATGAATCTCAACTTCTTAAATTAAAGGAGATTCCTGAAACAAAAATACTAGAAACCCAGTCTGTTGTTATATGTTTATAATATACAATCTCTTATATTTAATCGATCAAAATAAATATTTTAATAACACTTGCAAATTTTTTCAAAAAAATTCGTATACCACATTATGTCCGTCCGACGTTGGCCCATCTGACTGTGAAAACTACGATGTGGTTCAAACCAAAGAAGGGTAAAAGTTTCCCCCTTGTTTTAAAACTTTGTAAAACTAAAGCAACATCGAAAACACCACAATTAAAAATAAAAGCCTATGCAGTTTGTCACAAAAAGTTCTTGTGGTTATTGGCTTGTTGGTAAATGGGCACCAAAGAAAAAATAAATTCCACCTTAATAAACAAAAAAACGCATTTTCTATATGTTTTTTTGTACCAGACGACGTTCAAATTCCTGCACTTTTACTAACAGCATAAGAAAATGCAATTTTTTTGGAACCCCTGTATTTGTGCAAGTTCACCTCCCGGAAAACAGAGTCACTAAGGCTGGATTTATAAAATAGGTAAAAAAGTGTACTTTTCCTATAATAGTGGCCCAGAAATTTGGTATGCAGGAATCCATAGCAAAAAAAAATATGAAAAAAGTACATTTTGAAATTTCAAATTATAAAGGAGCAAAACGGGTAAAAACGAGTACTTTTGTACTTTTTCTATCTCTTTAAATATAGGTCCTAGGAACTTTGAATTTAAAGTGTAGAATCCTCTTTCAAAAAAATATTCTGAAAAAGTTCGACTTGTAAATTACAATTTTATTGAAGTAAATGTATTAAAATTTGGCACTTTTTTTTAAATTGTACTTTTTCCAAAAAAAGTGTACTTTTTACAAAAAAAAGTACTTTTTACAAAAAAGTGTACTTTTTCCAAAAAAGTGTACTTTTTCTAAAAAAGCGTACTTTTCCTAAAATAGTGGTCCTACAAATTAGCAAAGATCTCCAAAAAAATCTGAAAAAGTACATTTTAAAATTTTAATTAATAAAGGAGCAAAAAAGGGTAAAAAATAGTACTTTTGTACTCCCCGAGTAAAAATAAACATATATTACAATATATAACTTGATACAAACATAATAAATTATATATGATTATACATCCGTGAGATATTTTCTAAATTTTTTTAATGCAGTCATATGTAGTAATATATAATTTAATCATGATTCGGATTAAAAGGTGTACGGTTGATATAATTAAATAAAATAATATGAGGGTCAATACAAAATCTGTTTTTCTGTATAATTTAACATCAAATTATATATAGCTTATTCTGTTCCATATAAAACTTTATATGTTTCCAATTAACCAAAAATTTTCTAAGTTTTTTAGGCAAAGTATAAGAAACTTTTTAAAATGTTCCTAAACATTTCCTTATTAGGGTTATGTATATCACCTATCTGGTTCGAAGCGTACCCAAACAAAAAATTATATGTTTGGTGAATGTATCGTTGACCTGTGGTGTATCTCAACCCAAACCAAAAAACACCAGGATTTTATATGTTTTTATGAAATTAGATCTAATTAGATCCACCAATATATAGCAATGTCTGGTCAAAACTCGGATAAAATCAAATCATATTTTATACAAGTTGATCTTTTTTAATGCAAAAACATCTACCATTATTCGGATTAAATTGCGTATAAATTTATATTGTGTTACATATCATTATATATTGCATCATATAAAAATTTTTACTCGGGTCTCTCTATCTGCTCAGAAAATGGCCAAAGGAACTTTAAATTTAAAGCGTAGGATCCTCTATAAAAAAAACATTCTTAAAAAAATACAACTAGTAATTTACAATTTTATTGGGGTAAATAACATAAAAATTTGGTACTTTTTTTAAAAAGTGTACTTTTTTAAAAAAGTGTGCTTTTCGTAAAAAAGCGTACTTTTTCTAAAAATCCAATGCAGTTTCTCCTTTCGACAAACAAATCTGGAAAAGTAAAAATATTTTGAAAAAAAATAATAAAAAATCTTGCTTTGGTACTTTTTTTAGCTACTCAAATAATGGTCCTAGAATCATGAAATTCAAATTTAGGATCCTCTACCAACAAAAGAACATTCTGAGAAGAGTACCTTGTTGGATATTACGATTTAATGGAGTAATTAGAGGAAAAATTGTTCTTTAGTACTTATTTAATCTCCTGAAATAATGGTCCTAAAAATTTTAAATATGGAAGATATGATAACCCAGCGAAAAAACATTCTGACAAAAGACTTTTTTGAAATTTTTGATTCTAAGAGGGGTAAAAAAGTGAATCTTGGTACTTTTTGGATCTATTGAAATAATTTTTATATAAAAATTCTGAAAAAAGATTTTTTTTTTTCAAATGCCGATTCTAAAGGAGCAAAAAGTGACACAGGTGCTTTTTGTATCTTCTCAAATAATGGTCCTAGAAATTTGAAAAAAGTCCTTTTTGGAAATTAGGACATTGAAGAGATGAATAAGAAAAAAATTTAATTTTGTAGTTTTTTTATATTTTGTATTATTGGTCCTAAGAACTTTAATTTTCGGAAAAAAATACTCTGACATAGGTACTTTTTTGAAAATTTAGATTCTAAGGGAGCAAAAAATGTATTTAAGTACTTTTTCTATCTCCTCAAATATTGGTATTGGAAACATAAAATTTGAAAGGTAGGATCTTCTACCAAAAAACATTCTGAAAAATGTACTTTTTGGAAATTACGATCATAAAAGGTATAAAATCCAAAATTTGGTACTTTTGTATCTCTTGAAATATTGGTCACAGAAGCTTAAAATTTGGAATGTTAATTCATCCGGCAAAGAAAACATTCTGGCAAAGGTACTTTTTTGAAAATCTCGATTCTATAAGAGCAAAATTGAGAAAAGTGTACGTTAGTACTTTTTCTATTTGCTCAAATAATGGTCCTAAAAATTTGAAATTTGAAAAATAGTATTCGCTCAAAAAAAAAAACAATAAATAAAGTACTTTTTGAAAATGATGACTTCAATAAGATAAAAATAGTCTATAAATTGCAATTAAAGTCCAAACCAAAAACATTTTGAAAGAAGTACTTTTTGGAAATTGCGATTTTATTTTGGTACTTTTTCTAGCTCTTAAAATAATGGTGCTAATAACTTGAAATTTGGAATGTAGAATCATCCAGCGAAAAGCATTGTGGCAAAGGTACGTTTTTGAAAATTAATACTATGGCAATGGTACTTTATGAAAAATATATAAAAAGGGTAAAAAATTGTTCTTTGGTACTTTTTCTAAATTCCGAAATTTGGAATCTATTATCCTCTAGCAAAAAAAATATTTAAAAAAGGTGCATTTTGCAAATTCCGATCAAAGGGAGAAAAATGGGAATCAAATATACTTTGGTACTTTTTTACTTTTCTCAAATAATGTTTTTAGAAACTTAAAATTTTTTATAGAATCCTCTACCAAAAAGAAACATTCTGAAAAAAGGACTTTTTAAAAATTACGATTTTCATGGGATAAAAATTTAAAAAATTGTACTTTGGTACTTTTTCTATCTCCTAAAATAATGTAGAATCATCTAGCCGTAAATAAAATATTCTGACAAAGGTACAATTTTTTATCGATTTAATTTCCAAAATTTTAAGTTTTAATTCTTGTACTTGCAAAAATTGTTATATTTATTAAAATGTTCGTGTCTCAAGTCTTTTGTTTTTTAAAAATGTCATTAACAATTTGTTGTAATTATTTCTACATTTGAAGCATTCTTTTTTTCTTTCTGTTTTTATAATAAATAATACAAAAACTTTAATTAACAAAAATGTTCGTGTCTTAAGTCTTTTGTTTTATATAAATGTGTCAGTTGTTTTTTTTTTATAATATCTTTTACAATTTTAAAATATTTTTTTTAATATTTGTAATAAATTTCACACCTTTTTTTGTAAAAAATACTCATAAAAAAAAAGAATGTTATATAGACTTTTTTAACACCTCTCTCTCTCTATCTCACACTTCATCTCCTTCTCTAGCCTAATAACCTTAATCAATGGCTTAGCATTCTTTTTTATCATAATACTCCTTATTCTACACTCCATATGCGGTTAATAATAACAATAATAAAAACAACAGTAATTTAATACATAAAAATTGTGTGTGTGTGCTTTTGATGATAATAATATGAAACCATAGATCTTTAAATGATTTTATGTTAATTGCTTTAGCAAAAATCAGAGAAAAAAAAATAAAGAATTAAAATAAATAAAAATTACCGTAGCACTTAAACTTACACACTCCATACTCCCAGCACAGTCACATAAGTCTAAGATTACCAACAAACACCAGAAACACACTTCTTAACTCTGAACATTTGCAAATTGTATATGGTACAAGATGCTGTTGGTTTTTTCTATATGTATATAAAAATGTGGTGTTGGTTTAGAGTAACTCTGATATGGCAATTGGTGTGGATATATTGTGTTTATATATGTATACAATTTTATTATATATTTTTTTTTTCATTCCGTCTCTGGTTTTATAGATGGCTATAAACTTGTGGTTTAATTTTTTTTTTTGCCGTTATATGGCCTAATTCGTATAAACAAATGTTTAAATACTTTATTGTGGTTTTTTGTAGAGATTTTGATGTGAAGAGAAAAATTGTTGGAAAATTATACTAAGGTGGTCGAGATCTTTCAAAATGATACTTTAAAGGAACTATTAGTGATACTATCAAGGAAAATTTATCAACGAATTTATGGATGAAAATGTTTAATCAAACATTTCTATAGATTTTTTATAATATTGACTCCAAGTAACCCAATCGCATGGTTATGAGAACCTAATGTAGGAGAGAAAAAGGACATTTCTGATCAGGCTATATATGGGGCATTCCATGTGAAATCGGACACATTGAAAAACTTTTTTTTTAGATTTTCCCAATTTATTTACAGTTTTTAGCACCCTTCGAAAACTCCTTCGTGGTAAATTTTCAGATTTTTTGATGACCCGTTCAAAAGATATCGAATTTTTAAAAATTGGTAGCTTGTTCCTTTACTTAAACTTCTTTTACTCAGAACTTCTTCAATAATAGTCCAAATTTCAATTTTTTTCTTCAAAATTTTTGTTTTTTTACGTACTTTTAAAAAAAAATCCCAAAAAAATTGTTAAAAGCGCTCTAGTATGCGATTTTTAAGTTTTAAAATTTAAATCTTATTTTTGAAAATGTTTGTACTATTAAATTTTTTTGAAATTTTTTTGTGTAAAACTTCTATCAATTCTACAAATTTTTGCCCAGGAGGATCGTTGGATAACGATTATTACTATTTTTTTAAATTTTTTGAAAAAATTTTATTGTAATTTTCCAATCTTAAAATCATTTCTACTGATCCAATGGTGCGTCATAGAGGGGTCCTTTATAAGACCGACCCCCATTAATTTTTATGTCTTAACATTTCTTTGGTACAAACTAATACCCTATCTCCAATTTCTAAGGGGGCTCCCACACAAAACGACATTTTTTAAAATTTGCTCCAACCGCTCTAACTGCCCTAATAGTGCCCTTAGAGCAACAAAATGTATGACCGACCCACAATATTTTTTTAGTCCAAACATTTTCTCTGAACACACCTACCCTCTATCTTTAACTGTTAAGGCGGTCCCCATACAATTTTTTTTTTTTTTTTTGTAAATTTGTTTTATTTAATCAGCTTCTACCGGTCCAATGCACAGCCAGCATGATCCAATTCCGGCCAAAAGTCTTTATCGTTGTTGGATCCGTCTGAAAATGTGCTTCTAGAGGAATTCGAGGTCGCTGATTTCAAAATTTAGCTAAAAACCAAAAAAATCAAAATGGCGGATCCAATATGGCGGACAATTTTTTTTAAAAATTGTCCGATTGAACTCAAATTTTGTTTTATGCTGGTCTTGGAGTTACTGAATAAGAATTGTTACTCAAAATTTTGAAAAACAAAATGGCGGACTAAATATGCTTCTTAAAGTTTGAAGAATGATCCAACTCCGGCCAAAAGTCTTTATCGTTGTTGGATCCGGCTGAAAATGGGCTTCTAGAGTAATTCGGGTCGCTGATTTCAAAATTTAACTAAAAACTAAAAAAAATCAAAATGGCGCATCCAATATGGCGGAGAATTTTTTTTTAATAATTGTCCGATTTAACTCAAATTTTGTTTTAAGGGGGTCTTGGAGTTACTGAATAAGAATTACTGGCGTGAATTTTGAAAAACAAAATGGCGGACTAAATATGCTTAGTATAGTTTGTTACAAGTAATTAAAAAACAGTTATATTTCTTTTCTTTGTTGAAGCTAGCTGAAAGTGTCGCCTAGTAAATTTCCGGGTCTGTTATCTTAAAATCGAACTGATAAAATTCAATATGGCGGAAACAGTATAGCGGCTAGATTTTTAACTTTGTCTGATCTAACTAAAAATTAGTTTTAAAAGCATTAAGAGTGTCTGAAGTTAAATCTACGCACATAATTTTTATATATATTTTTTTTTATTTTTGATATAAATATGGAAATGGTGTAAATGACTTACTAAGTTTCAGAAAAGCTTTTGGAAATGGTGACGACAAAGTATTCACTTTTTTTCTTTATTTTGGAAATCCAATAAAAAAATCTTTGAATTTAATTGGAAATGGTGTAACTGATATTTTTCATAATTCTACAAAAACTGGAAATGTATATAATTTTTTTCTCCTACACTTAAGGCACTCTCTGACGATAAAAAAAACTAATCAAGCCGTAAAACATTATTTTGGGTTAAATTATTTTTTTAAAACAAATCTCGGACCACTGCATATATAGCTGTAGTTTTGCCATTTATCATTTCGAGCAAGTTTGGGCAACTTTTTTCGAAAGATATGGATCCATTCTATATCAAAAAAAATATAGACCGATTGTATCGAACTGAGGATCGCTGAGGATTTTTTCGGCGCGAGGTAAATAGCTAAAAATTTATAATTTTTTCACAAAAAACGCGAATTGCTACCAGGCAAATGAGTTATATTTGTCCATATTATTTTCGTTACAAAGGCTTATATATAAGGTTGAACCACGCAAACAAAAAGTTAAACATTAGCGATAGAAGTTTGGGAAAAAAATAAAAAAAGTATCTCATCTTTTAAAATGTTTTTACCTACTTTTTTAACTTTGAAGATCTGTCAAAGGAAAGGGTGTAATTGGATCATAAAGATAAGTTCAGAAAACCTGCTTCTATATATGCCCAACAAACTGGTAAACATTTTTTGAGAATTTACAAATCAGGACTTTTGGCCGGAAATCGATCTGTCTGGCCCTCTGTGCAATGGTGCGTCCGAGAGGGGTCATTAGTGACACCGACCCCCATTTATTTTTACCCTACAACATTTTTTTAAAACATACCTACGCCCTATCTCTACTCCCTTAGTAGGCTCCCATACAAATAACAGTTGGAGCAAATTTTATAAAAATGTAATTTTGTATGGGAGCCTACTTAGGGAGTTGAGATCGGGGGTAGGTACATTTTGAAAAAATGTTGTAGGGTAAAAATAAATGGGGGTAGGTCTCACTAATGACCCCTCTCGGACGCACCATTGGGCCGGTAGAAGCTGTTTAAATAAAACAAATTTACAAAAAATAAAAAAAAATTGTATGGGGACCGCCTTAACAGTTAAAGATAGAGGGTAGGATGTGAATAAAGTCATTTGAAAACTTTATCAAAATATTTTGTTGAAAATTTTGAATGATATTGAAGGACACATTTTTGAATGGACGTAACTTACCTCCTTTTCCCTGACATGTAAAAATAATTAAATAGGAAAATTAGGGGAGATCCTCCTCTTTACTTAATTTACTATCAATAGTGGCATCCTAGGACAAGTACAAATATTTAAAAAATATTTTATAAAATTTAATCCTCTAAAACTTTGAAGTCCTTTTAAAAGGAAACAGGATCACCAAATGAAAAGCTCTAAATGCAGTTTTACTACATTTAGACTTTTTTTATTTTTTTGGACGATGTTATGGTTAAAACATCTTTCTGAAAATAGTACCTTTTTCAAATTTTACTTTGGTACTTTTTTTTATATTTTAAAATAATAGTTTGAGATGTATTTTATAAAATAATAGTCCTGAAAACTTGAAATTTCGAATATAGAATCTGATGAAAAAACATTTCGAAAAAAGTAATTTTTGGAAATTTCGGAACTACAAAATAGTGTACACCCTTTGGTTCTCTTTCTGTCTTTTGAAATGTAGAAAATTCCAGCGAAACAAAAAACATTATGAAAAAGACTTTTTTTAGAAGGTTCTGATTTTATATGGTCTAAAAGTGCTTAACAAATGATACTTCAGTACCTTTTCAATCTTTTAAAATATCGGTCCTAAAAATTTTAAATTTTGAGAAAAAGGATCTCCCAGCATAAAAAAAAACTTTCTGAAAAAAGTAGTTTTTGCAAATATCGATTCTAATGATTACAAAAGGGGGTAAAAGCGATTTTGTTTTACTTTTCTTATAACTTTTAAACAAGGATACTACAGCAGAATTAACATCCTGGAGAAGAACATATTAAGAAATTTTAGTTTTTAAAGGTTAAAAGGATTAAAAAAGTCAGAGTGGGGCAGAGTGGTGCATACAGTTTTCCTATGCGATATTATTGGCGATCCTGCAATTTAATTTTTTCCATCTTATACAATCTGAATTTTTCATTTTATCCTGGTTTGTAAAAGTATAAAGTTTTGTTAAGATTCTCTACATATATGTATGGGTTCGATAGGAATGCCTTTCAAGGATCAACTATACGTAATCCTTCAAGTCCTTAACTTTACAGGACATTATCAAGGCCTTAAAGGAGCTAAGAACAAGCAATTATTTTTTTTTTTATAAAATCAGAGGACTTAAAACAAAAACTTAACTAAATAACAACCACCGCAGAAAATTAAGATATATTTGGACAATTTTAAAATTCATTTGGAAAATTTTAAAAAATATTTAGACAATTTTAAAACACATTTGAACAATTTAAAAATATATTTCGACAATTTTAAAATGCATTAAAATTTATTTGGACAATTTTAAAATACACATGAAAATTTTAAGTTGTGTATAGAAAATTTAAAATTATACTTGGACAATTTTAAAATATATTTGGACAATTTCAAAACACATTTGGACAATTTTGAAAAATATATTCAGAAAATTTTTAAATATATTTGGACAGTTTTAAAATACATTTGGACAATTTTAAAATACATTTAGAAAATTTTAAAATATATTTGGACAGTTATATTGCGAAAATTTTAAAATACATTTGGACAATTTTAAAATACATTTGGACAATTTAAAAATATATTTGGACAATTAGAGTTTTATTCTAGCTCGAGGCCCAAAAATATTTCTATTTATGATATTGTCATAAAAAAATATTTTCAATTTATTGCTTTAAAAAAGTTATCTCATAGTATAACTGTACTGATCAGTTTCATTCCCACTAAGGAATCTTCAGCAGATTTTAGAGAATCATTGTTGGTAAATACAAACATCAAACCAGACATAATATTTCATATATTTCACAAGTTAAATGAGAAATACTATTATGAAGGCCCAAAGTCTGTTTTCTAACAAAATAACTCTTTTAAAGCAATAAATACATTTTATTTTTATGTACCTTTTGGTACTAAAAATAAAAAACAACATTTGGAAAATTTAAAACACATTTCGACAATTTTAAAATACATTTACAAAATTTTAAAATATATTTGGAGAACTTTCAAATCCATTTTGAAAATTTTTAATACACTTGGAAAATTTTTACACACAATTAGAAATGGTGTAGTCAAAATTTTTATATATTTTTTTTTATTTAATAGAAAATGTCAATTACTAAAAATTTTATTTGAATTTAACTATTTTTTACTTGGTTGGTACTCAAATTCATTTTCCAGAGGTTTCACTTTGTGTAAATCATGTGGTTTAGCTTTTTCGTTATTTCGTTTCGAATAGAGAAATATCTTTCAAAAACTTATCCAAAACTATAAAACAAGTTAAAACGCATACCTTATGTTTCTACCTACACAAGAAGGTCTCGCCAAATATACCTTTTAAAAGACTTTATTAAATTTGAACAAAAGACTTAAGAAACAAACTTTATAATTTCTAATTATAAAACAAAGGACTTAGTATTTAAGTACTTATAATTTTTTCCTCATGTTTATAAACCATTTAATGTGCATCTTAACGTACAAAGCTTTCTAAAAATACTTTTTTTTTTGTATTACATGAAAATAATGTTTTATAAACTTGCATGTTCTTTTTCTATTAAATATTATTTTTAAACATACATTATAAAAATTCCATACATTTACATTTTACTAAACTTTTTCTCATTCTCACATAATAAATTTTGCTGTAGAAAAATACCTTGAGGCTATTTAACGTTTTTTTAAAAGATGTTACTTTTTTATAAATTTACTCTTTAAAATTTTTTCTCTAGCACTTTTTGTATAAACCAAAGTCTTTGTTACAGCAAGTTTTTTATGTGTTAAACCGTATTTTTGTTTTATTAAACAATCACATTATATAAACTAAAATAATTGTTTGTTAAATAAATTAACGTCATGTTGTCGTTTTTTCTAGATTTTTTTTGCAGTTTGTTATGCTGCCTCTTAAAAGGTGTTAGTGCCATATTTTTTTATGATTAATTGAATTTTCTTTTGAAAATTAATATAATTTCCTGTTATAACATGCAACTTTTAAGTGTTTTTCTTTATTCTGTTTTTTTTTTTCTTCTATTTTTCCTATGATTAACTACAAGTTATGCTTAAGATTTATAAAACGATATAAAACGGTATATAGAAAAAAACAAAATTATAGTAAGCAAGACAAATATGGAAGAAGAAAAAAAATATAGAAGAATAATATTCGTGGAAATTCTTAAAACAAAAAATAAAACAATTTTTCATAAATCCACTTTAAAAAATGAGAAAGAAAAAAAAATAAAAATTGCCAAGAAAAGTGGAAAATATGGGTCAGCAAGTTATGTTATTCATACATGCTATATACACCAAAAACACTAACAAAAAAAAAACAAAATAGCAAGCTTGGTTAGTTAATATGGTCAAGTAGGAAAAATATTAGAAAATAAAAAAAAACACACAAAATAAAAATTAGGTGAAACTATAAATAATACTAGTATTAAATAAAAACAACAATTAAATTTATAGTTTTGGCAATAATTATAAGTAATTTGGAAATTTGATACTTTCAAAATTACAAAAAAAACAAATAACTTAAGTAACGCCAATTGGTGTTAAAAACATTCCTCACACCTTTAACTTCAAAAGAAAAAATGTAGCTTCAAAAGAAAAAAAAACCCTGAAGATATCAACAAAGAATTGACGAAACGTTGGGAGAAAGATGTAAAAAAAGTTTTTTATTTACATAAATATATTAGGCCCAATTAGCTTATGGAAATAATACATGGAAATAATACATAAATTTATTAAATAACAACGCATGTCATTTTGACAAATTTTTAATGCAAGCTAACTTATTCTTATAGTCATCATTCTTCAACTTTTGATTATCCTAAGTATCCGGGCAAATTTGTTTTCTACTAGACCTAAAAATTATCTCCTATAGAAAAGGTCTCAGATTCTGTGACATTTTTCTAACAGAAATAGTCTCAGATTCTTAGACATTTTTCCTATAGAAAAAGTCACAGATTCTGAGACATTTTTCCTATAGAAAAAGACTCAGATTCTGAGGCATTTTTCCTTTAGGAATAGTCTCAGATTCTGAGACATTTTTCCTATAAAAAAGGTCTCAGATTCTAAGACATTTTTCCTATAGAAAAAATCTCAGATTCTGAAAATTTTTTCCTATAGAAAAAGTCTCAGATTCTGCGACATTTTTCCTATAGAAAAGGTTTCAGATTCTGCGAAATTTTTCCTATAGAAATAGTCTCAGATTCTGCGACTTTTTTCCTATAGAAAAATCTCCGATTCTGAGACATTTGTCCTATAGAAAAAGTCTCTGTTACATTTTTCCTATTGGGAAAGTCTAATAAGGGAACCCAGCAAAACTTTGGTAATGGGTGGTGATTATGTAACACATTACCAGGTAATGTATATCCCTTATTCGTAGCATTATTTTAGGATGTCTTACCAGACATTTGTTCAACAACAAATTATTTCAAGGTGAAAAATAATGGTTTACTAATAACTTGTTACATAATGCATGATTATTTCAAAAATTGTATTTCATATTTATTATTTCTAAACATTAAATCATGGGTGACTTATATTTGGTTACATTATGTGTTATTTCAAAATTTGAAATAATGCATTATTTATAATTGGATACGTAATGCATTATAATAACATAAAAAATAAATATTTTATAAAAAAAATGCATAAGTTTAAACTAGAGATAGACTCACGACAGAAATTTTTGAATCACGGACACTCACTCACAAGCATATTTTTCTACTCACTTACAATCACGCGAGTAAATTTAATACATCGTTACTTGTTCACTACTCGTAACGCCTTATATATTACGTTCTGGTATGCTATATATTATACATTACTGGTATGCATTACTTTGAGTCTCATCCCATGTTAAAATCATCAATGCTGCAATGTATAAAATAAGCAATCCTATACCTTATTTTATACCTTATTCGGTAATCAAAGTTTTGCTGGGAAGTCTCTCTAGTGTCACCCGCGGATCTTTATGGAATTGGTTTTATTTTGTAGATCAAAAAAAATAAGGGCACAAGTATTTTTTTTTAGCGGCCCAAATTCATATTTAGGGGTTAAAAAGAAGGGGGGGAAGACAAGGCCATTTTTCAGTTTTTTTCGTTTGTCTCCTATACTATGCAAAGAAACCTAGTCATGTTATATACCAAATGAAAGGTCTTTGGAAAACCTATCTACGTGTGCTAAGAACGTGTCCAAACATGCACAACTTTTCGCCATATTGAGTAAAATACCAAAATTTTAGGACATTTCTGTTAATAAGTCGAAAAATATTAACTTCTTTGTCCCGTTGTTAGCACCACGAGATAGATATTTTTAATACCTTTAATCTGATACCACACATGCCTATATTAATTATGTTTAAATAGGCGTAAATCGTAAAAAACTGAAAAAGGTCAATTTCCCCCCATACAAATCGACCCCCCTAAAAATACGTGTCGAATTAATTTTCGTTCTTAACAACATATCCAAATTCCATGAAGATCGGAGGGTGCCACCAGGAAGACTTCCCTTGTAAGTAATTTTTTTATACGAAAATTGTCTTGTTCGCAAAAATTTTTCCCAAAGAAAATTTTTCATAATAAGAACTTCCAGATTGACAGATATTTTGTCACATTTTTATACCCTCCAACCACAGTATGGGGGTATACTCACTTTGTCATTCCGTGTGTAACACATCGAAATATCGGTCGGGGACCCCACACAGTATATATTATATTGATCCATGATAGAATCTAAGACATTCTAGCGATGTCCGTCCGTCCGTCCGTCTGTAGAAATAACGATGCAGTCCAAACCAAAAGAGCTAGACCCCTGAAATTGGGCAAGAATATCTTTAATTTTACTGGTAAGGTTAAGTTCGAAGATGGGCAGAATCGGACCATGGGGAAAAAAGTTCCCCCTTAAAGAACTAAAACGACTCCTAAAAAATACGATATTTTTACGAGTTTTTTTTTTAATTTTTGCTCAACAAATATAACATTTGTATCCCATATTATGTTCATAGACCTGCGCTTGGACCAAGGGGGTTAGAAAATTCGATTTTTTTAGGCCGCCCCCTTTTGGGGGCTTGGTTATAGAAATTAACTAAAAATAACGATAAAAATTTATTATTTAAGCGTTAATATCATAAACAAATAATTTGTAAAGATATATAGCGGGGGTACTGGTGTCCCCCACCAACTTCGCCGAACCCCCTCCCCACCAAAAAACAACGACGCCCATGCGATTTTTCTTTTATTTTAAACGTGTTGGAGGGTATTAAAGATTCGGCACAGCCGATTTTAACACTCTTGTTTCTTTTAAAATTTTCAGATTTTCCCTTTACAATTTTTTAGATTTTTCCTTTAAAAATGTTCAGATTTTTTTTATGAAAAATTTTTGGATTTGAAAATTTTTTCGCCTTTGAATTTTTTTTTTTAAATTTGGTCTGGGGGGAATTTTCCCTTCCCCCCCCCCCCCCCCTAGTACCCGCTCATGTAAATATTCCTATGTTAAGTTTTATTACATAGAGGTAAATCGTAAAAAACTGAAAGAGGTCAACTCGTACAAATCAACCCTAAAAACGAGTTTGGACTGCTTAAAAAAATCGTGGATACTGAATTTTTGTTCTAAACAACATATCAAAATTTCATGAAGATAGGAGGGTGATCTTAGGGAGACCTCCCTTGTTAGTGCTAGAGGGTATACATAGGTTTGTTATTCCGTTTGTAACTCATCGAAATCTGGGACCCCATAAAGTATATATATTATTGATCAGTGATCGATTCTAAGACATTCTAGCGATGTCGGTCTGTCTGTTGAAGTGACGATTATGGCCAAAATATTTATTTGTTGTTGCCCCGAGCAGTTTTTTATTACATTTGAGTGATATCAATTCAGCGGTTCAAAAGTTAATAAGAAAAATGTAAGTGCACCTCGAAAATATTGGCACATTCTACATAACCTCAAAATACAAAATGCTTTTATTCGGCTTCTGGTTAACATATGCAAGTAGAATTGGATACCGAAAGATATTTAAACAAGCACAAACATATTGTTTACCTCAAAATTTTTTCCTCGAAAATTTTTTTGTTTAAATTTTTTTTTTTTTTTTTAATTAAAAAAAATTTTTTTGCGATTTTTTTTTCACAAAATATTTTTTTACGCCTTATTTTTATTCACAATTTTTTTTTTCAAATAAAATTCTTTGCAATAATCTTTTTTTACATTATAGACTCTCTATCCATTTATTTTAAAATGTTTTACTTGTTTTTACTCACATTTTAAATGCGTCAATTCCAATTTTCGGTCGGGCACTTTAAACTACATACAAAACAAAAGACTTAAGAACCAAACTTGTTCATGCAAAAATCAAATTAATGTGTGTCTTATAATTGTCAATGATTGATTGTCACGTGTTAACAAAAATTCGTGTAAAAAATTGTTTTATTAAACAAAAAAATACTAATACTTGAATTGTAGCGTGTCCCGAAATCAGGAAATTTTAGAAAATTTTATAAAAATGTTTTCCTTAATATGCTCAATAAAGCGGCATTTTTTGTAAAATAAAAAATTTTTTCTTCCGATTTAGAATTTCCGGCCAAATTTTGTAGGCCTTAAACGTATGTGGTACAAATTTGGGGTCAGCCGTATGTAATAAACCCGTGGCGCCCGGCTATCAAACTTCAAGATTTTTGAAAATTTAATACAAAAAATATTTACTGCGATACATAAATTAATTATTTTTATGCGCTGAACACAAATATCAAAAAAATAAACGGTTTTCGAGATATCGCTCTTTGAAATTTACAAAAAAATGGCGTTTTTTCCACGTTTAAGAAAAAATCTCAAAATCTCTTTCTCTTGACACTTTCATAAATGTGAAGACAATCTTTAGTTTAAACTTAATTTGAGCAATCATTTTAACCCGTGGCGGCCTTCAATCAAAGCTTTGGATTTTTTGAAAACTTTCACCAAAATTTTTAATATTTGAAAAATTAAAAAATATCTTGCGACACATTATTTTTATTAATTTTGGCATGCTGAATATGAATATCAAGAAATTTTGAATCAGCTAACAATAAGCGATTTTCGAGATATCTCCATTTGAAATTTGTCAAAAATTTCAAAAATGTCAGCTTTTCAATTTTTTTTTTTTACTTTTTTCCTCAATGTACTCCCCACAACGGATATTTTGGCACCAATTAAAAAAATATATTTTTTTGTTCCGCCCTGAAAATTACCTCTAAAATGTTACCGACTTTCTTTCCTTTTTGTCTAAAATCACCATTTTCATAGATTCGATTATTAAATTTGCAATATTTTTTTTTTAAGAATTTTTGTGTATTACTTCCTTATGATTATTCTCATAAATTAATGATCTCAAAAATATGGTTTCAATTTCCTGGTTTCCTGTCTGTTTACAACATTTTAAGGTCTACCTATGGAGTACTTTGCCCAGTCATTTTTTTTCATAATTATTGTCATTAATTTAAAGTTTCAAAATTTTTAGTCAGTTGTTTTTTTTTTTCAAAGAACTTTTATTACTAACAACATTATATGAGAGTTTATATTACAATCTATTAATTTTTAACGTTTAGTCCCTAGTAACTAATTACGGTCATAAATTTATTTTCAAAATTTCATGACTTTAAACTGATTGTAAGTACTACTTGCTATTTTATTAAAGCTTTTAGTTGTTGTTGTATATTTTGGCTTTTATTACTTAATCTGACTATTAGTTAGTAAATATATCTCTTTATTATATTTTTGTTTATCTAATAATATTATTTAAACTACTGCTGGGGTTTCTAAAAGGAAAAACTAAACACAACAGTTGACTTTTGATAACTGAAAATTTAAGATTTTTATATATTTTTTGTTTAGTTTAAAAACTTACTACAAAATTGAGTTTTTCTAACTTTTCCCAATTTATTAAAGCTTTTTTTAGCTTTTACTTAAAGTCTAGAATTTTCTATTATTTAATTTTCCTTTACATTGAGTTGACTGTATTTAGTAGTAGAAGTTTTAGAAAATCTTAAAGGAAATATAAATGTATAATGTTCCCATTTTTCATTTCTTTTTATTTTATAATAAAACTATATTTTTCATAACTTTTAAAAACAGCGTCCTTGTCTTTTGATAGAAAAAAAATAAAACGTAATTTTTTTTCTAACTTTTATACAATTTCCTGATTATCTTAGAAGACAATTTAAAGAAAAAAAGAAAATATTAAAAAAAGAAGAGGTTTCTTCTGTTGCTTAGAACTCCTCTTAGATGATGATACCCACCAACTTGTATATTTTGGTTGTATAGTTACAGCTTGGACAAGCTTTATATATAATTGCCATAAAACATGCAACTTAAATTTTTTTTAAAGAAACTTTTGTGCTAAAGTAGATTTTTTTTAAGAATTTATTTTTTTCTTTATAAAAATCCAAGATTTCTTGTAAAGATGTAGCAACAGCTTGCCAAGAAGAAGTAAAAAAAAACTACTTTTAATGACTGCTTTTACTTTAGCAAAAAAATAAACTAGCTAACTAAATATAATATTGGGTTTAGACTGGCCAAAAGTATAAACAATTTGATAAAGTTTGAAAAAATTAGGAAAATTTTAACTACAATGAAATCAAATTTTTTAAAATTTCGTTAATAAAATGTAGTGTCATGCAATTTTTTTTAAGTTTGTACTAAAATTGTACTAAAAATTCTAATACAGGACTTAAACTGTCCAAAAATGTAAGTGAGATCTAGTAAAGTTTAAAACATTAGAAAAATTTTATCGATACTTTTTTAGCTTTCATTAACAAAATGCGGCATCAAGCAATTTGTTTATGTTTGTACTAAAATGTTACTATGATTCATTAACAGAATGTGGTATCAATCAATTTGTTTATGTTTGTACTAAAATGATACTAAAAAGTTATGGTTTTTAGAACAACTAATCAAAAGTTTTTTTTTTTTTAATTAAATTGAATTTTAAATTAGTACTGAAATTGTACTAAATTTTAATTTTTAGTACAATTATTTAAACTTAAAATGCTGTTTTGCATCAATTGTGATTTTTATTAAAATTCACCAAGAAAATTAAAAGCTATTTGTTTCAATTTAATTAGTCACTACAAGTAATTGGTAGTTTTAGTGTCATTTTAGTACAATTTTTACTAAAATTTTGACTGTGAAAAATAAGTTATCTTAAACCGCTAAACATTGTATTTAAATGTCTTCAAATCTTTCTAAATTTTTTTCAAAAATGTAGTACCAATCACTTTGTTTAAGCTTGTACTAAAATGGTACTAAAAATTCTTATAATGAATCTAAATTGTCCAAAAATATAAAAGATATATTAATTTTTTTTATTAAATTTTTTGTATAAAATTATATAAAATCAAAATTAAATTTGTACCAAAATTGTACTAAATCAAAATTGTTAGTACAATTATTTAAACCTCCCAAAGCAGCATCAATTATGATTTTCATAAAGATTTAGCAATAAAATGAGGTGAAAAGCAATTTGTTTCAATTTAATTAGACATTACTAGTAATTGGAAGTTTTAGTGATATTTTAGTACAAATTTTACTAAAATTTTAATTATGAAAAATAACTGGTTTTAAACCGCTAAAACATTACATTTAAATGTTTAAAGATATCTTTCTAATTTTTATTCAAAAATATAGTACCAAGCACTTTGTGAAAGCTTGTACTAAAATGGTACTAAAAATACTTATAATGGATCTTAACTATCCAAAAATATGTAAGATATATTAAAGTTTGAAAAATTTTATTAAATTGTTTGTATAAATTAGTACAGAAATTGTACTAAATTTTAATTTTTATTACAACTATTTTAACCTCCCAAAACAGCCTCAATTATGATTTTTTAAAAAATCTCCAGGAAAATGAAGTGAAAAGCAATTTGTTTCAATTTAATTAGTAATTTTATGTAATTGGTAATTTTAGTGGCATTTTAGTACAAATAGTACTAAAATTTTTACTAAAGAAAAACTGATCTTATTTCGCTATAACAAAAGATTTTAGTACAATTGTACTAAAATTTTGACTGCAAAAACCTTGTTTTACTTTGAATCAACACTTAGGGAATTCCCCTACTAATTCTGTGCATTGTGTTGGTATGAGGAAAATAGGTTATGAGGACTTTACTAAAAAATAGTACTTAAAATACTTAACTGAACCTAAACTGTTCAAAAATATGTAAGATATATTAAATTTTGAACATTTTTATCAAATGCCTTCAAATGTTTCTAAATTTCAGTAAAAATTGGGGAATCATGGAATTTGTTGAAGATTGTACTAAAATGGTACTAAAAATTAAGATTTTATAGTGTAAAAATATTTAGAAATTTAATTTCATTTTAGTACTCAAAATTTATTAAATTTAAATTTTTAGTACAAATATTTCCACGTCATCAATTATGGCTGTAATAAAAAATTAACTGGAAAATGTAGCGAAAAAACAATTAGTTTTAATTTTATTAGTAATTACTAGTAATTGGTAATTTTATTGCCATTTTAGTACAAATTGTACTAAAATATTGACTTTAAAGGATAACTGATCCTTAAACGCTTAAAACATTGCAATTAAATATCTGCAAATGTTGAGAAATTTCAATCACTAAAAGTATTATTTGTTGAAGTGTGTACTAAATGGTACTAAACGTACTTAAACTGTAAAAAAAATATAAGATATATTGAAGTTTGAAAATTTTTATCGAATGCTTTTAAATTTTTCTAAATTTCATTGAATTTGTACTAAAATGATACTAAAAATTTAGATTTTTAAAACAACTAACCTTAATCTTTTGAAATATCGCCAATAGTTTTTTTGTCTAAAAATATTAAGAAAAATAAGTTTATAAATTTCAATCACAAATCATAGTGTCAAAGCTATTTCTTTAAAAGTGTACTAAAATGGTACTTAAAATTAAGTTTTTTAGTTCAACTAACCTAAATCTATTAAAAAATCGTCTATGGTTGTTTGTATAAAAATTTTAAGAAAAATAAGCTTAAATTAGTACTCAAATTTTACCAAATTTTAATTTTTAGTACAAATTTTTAAACGGCATTAATTGTGTCTTTAACAAAAAATATTTTTTTTTTATTTTCAATCACAAATCATAGTGTCAAATCTATTTGTTTAAATGTGTACTAAAATGGTACTATTTTTTTTTTTACAACTAACCTAAGTGTATTGAAATATGTATCGTCAATAGTTGTTTGTATAAAATTATTAAGAAGCCTAAGCCTGAATTAGTACTCAAAATTTGCAAAATTTTAATTTTTAGTACACATTTTAAAAAGGCATTAATTGTGGCTTTAATTATCTTAAAAATGTGCCAAAAACTGTTTTTTTTAACCTAATAAGTAATTACTTTTAGCATTTTTAGTGCAAATTGTATTTTATTTTTGATTGTAAAGTATGTCTGATCTTATATCGCTAAAAAAACGTAAGTGTCAAAAAATTTATTAACTGAATTACTTCCTAAATTTAAAATTTTATTTTTAGTACAGCTGGTCCAACCTCTCCAAAATTTTGTCAGTACATGTTTTTATTAAACAAAAATAATACCTGCTTTACTGATTTATTTTTTTTTAGTTCGTACTAAACTGGTACTAAAAATATTTTTTTTTCTGTTCAAGAACATTTTATAAAAAACATTTTTTTTTATTTAGAACTTACTTAATAATTTCAAGTTATTTATAATTTTAGTACCATTTTAGAATAAATAGTACTATAAATTTGGCTTTTAAGGATGACAGACAGTAAGCAGCTAAATTGTCTTTATTTTTTTTTTAATAAATTATTTGTTTTTAATTGAATTAGTTTCCAATTTGAATTGAAATAGTACTAAAAAGTTATGTGTTTTTAGTACAGCTAATTGAATTTCATTTATACATTTATACAAAAAGTTTGCTTTATTTTTTTTAGTTTGTAATAAAATTGTACTAAAATTAAGTTTGTGCTAATACTGACCTAAATCCATAAAAATATGATTATAATTTTTTATTGTTTAATAAAACACTTTAATTAGTACTAGAATTGTACTAATTTTCAGTACTGTTATTTAAACAACACAAATTGTTCAGGAAATTGTAGCGAAAAACCTTTTCTAAATTTGTTTTATTTAGTACTATTTTAGCAAATTGTACTGTGATTTTGTATTTTTAAAATAACAGTGCTAAAATTGTACTTTTTAGTTCATTCGATCGAACACCGTCTAAATTTTATTATTATTGTTTATACAAATTCTGTGTCAAATTAAAGTATTTTAAATTGTACTAAAATTTGACTAATTTTCTAATTGTTAGTACCATTTGAAATAATACTTCAATATATTGCCAACAAGTATTTTTATAAAACTTTTTGTTTTTTGAAACTGAGCCCGAAAACAGTTGGTGTAATATTTCTAAATCTGATTTTTAGTACAATGTGCACCAAAACAAGTCTAACAAAACTTTTAGACTCTATCTAAATCCTCATGACTTTATTGATCTTAGACAAAGTCATTTTAAAATATTAATTTTCTTTAAATTAGTCTTAAAATATTTAGTACTAAAATCTTTTTCTAACTAAAATTAAAAGTTAATCTAAACACTGTACAAACTTAAATGTAAACTGAAGAAGATCATGGGTTTTTTTTTTTTTTTTGTTCATACAATATAATTTTTCTTCCTAACAATATTATGATTTCCGCGTGGTTTAGCTGTAACATAGCATTTAATTTCTATTTAACCTCAAGCTACAATAATATCATATTTAAAGCGTACTTTTTGTGTTGCAATTTTTTTAGTTTTAGGTTTTTGTATTTAGTCTTCTATTTAAGTTTAAAACGTACGAGTTGTTTTAGTGAAAAGCTTATAATAAATGTCAGTTTTTATAAGGTGTTTTTGTTATTTGTGAGTTTTCCTAAACTGATGTGAGTGAATTAAGAAGTCAAAGTTCTTGTGATTTGTTAAAACTGGGAGGTTTTTAGTGAAATTTTTTTTTTTTACAAAAAAAGGAGGATTTTATGATTAAGAAATTTAGACGTTTTGAAAGGAAGTTAGAAATAAAATGGAAATTGTGTGTAAATTATTTGTTTCTCATGTGAAATAAAAATTTAATTAAATTAAATGGAATTATTTAATTTTTAATGGTTAAAAGAAAATAAATAAATTTTTTTTAAGAGCAGTTCCCACCTTTTAAATTTTTCCCATATACTAAATGCTTTTTTTTACCAAAAGGTAGTCCACTTATTTTTAAACAAATTACATAAACTTTTTATTTCAATACCAAGGTTTATGGTATGAGATTCTTCCAAAGCTTATCTGTTCAATATTCTAAAACCAAATTGCTCTAGATTTTTAGTAACAAAAACGGTTACAGAATTCGTTAAGCTCAAAATTGTTAGTTGAAAATTTTTCTGCAAGAAATCAAGTTCGTTTCTTGAATCTTTTGTTTTGTCACATATCTTTAAAAAACAAGTTTGATTTAAAAAACTATTATTTTACTTGTTGATTCTTAATTAATTTTCAATCCCGGTGATTTTCAATTTGAGTTTTAAAATATAAAACCTAAATTAGTCCTTGCAAACAGATGTTTTAAAACCAACTTCTTGGAATAAGTTTTGAAAAATTTGCTCTAGAGTCTGTTAAAAGTTGTGCTGCTGACTTCGGTTTAAAAAAAAATCTGCAAAAAATCAAGTTTGTTTCTTAATTCTTTTGTTTTAATTATTTAAAAAACGAGAATCAGTTTATACTTAACTTGATTCTGTTTCAAACTCGATGATTTTTCTTTTCAATTTTGTTTTTTTAATAGTCATGTTTGTTTCTTAAGTCTTTTGTTTGATTTACAGAACAAAACACAGTGCTACAAAAGTGGACAAAAAAATATGCAGAGGTTCTCATATAAAAATTCGGGTTGGTTAGAGTCCATAAAGTCGTAAAGTAATACTCATAGTTTTTCTTGATCAGTTCGTTTAATGTTTTTATACTCTCCAACCACAATATGGAGTTATACTCACTGTGCCATTCCGTGTGTAGAGTATTGAAATATCGTTATATAGAATATACGACATAGAATATACGACATTTCAGAAATGTCCATCCGTTTGTCTGTGGAAAACACGATGCAGTCCAAACTAAAAGAGCTAGACTCCCGCAGTTTAGCACGAATATGTCTTATGTTACTATTAAAGTCAAGTTCGTAAATGGGTCAAATCGGATCAGGGGCGAAAAAGTTTCCCTAACTAAACTCCAGAAAAACACAATATTTTTACATGAGGATCAGAAAAGTATTTTTTTTTTTGCTTGCGCCTTTTTTTTTTGGGGGGGGGGGCGTGAATTGAAAAAAATGTTTTAATTAATGCTAAATTTTATTTGTTATATTTCAATATGTTTCTTAAGTCCTTTGTTTATTATTTTTTTATTTTTTGTTTTATATTTTTTTACTAAATTCCACATTTTTCTTTAATCTACTTACAGGTAATTACCAACAACATATTTTTTTGTTAAAATATTTTGACTAAGGAGAAATTAAATCAACCTCAAGGTACACATTTAAAATTTAAAACAAAAATGTTTCAAAAACAGGTGAATATTTTCCAAAAAAAGTAAATTATTCATAGCGCTAGCTAGAAATGGGATCAAAAATCGTGGAAACTTTAACAAAAAAAAAATAGATTAATTTCCAAAATTAAAAACAAAATTTAGTCAATATAAAACCTTTAGCCAATATAAAACCTTTATACTTCATTCTTTGTCTCAAACTCTATAAAAGGGTCAAGGGGAAGAAATTTTAAGATTTTTTTTAATTTCTTAAAATAGGAAAAAACCGCAATTTTTGCTAATAAAACAATCTGTGGAAAATCCTGGATTTACTTTGGATTTACATTTTTATTGTATAGTTTCCAATTTGTGGTAAAATCATTTTGTGATTTTTTCTTTATTTTTTTAATTAAAAATATGGTTGTTAAGTTTAAACTTCTACATTTATGTAGTTCATAAAACTAACTAACAAACACCTTGTTTTTCTATGACAGGAGTTATAGAACAAAAATAAAAGCAAAATGTTTTTCCTGACCATGATGTTTTGAACATGACATGCATGAATGCCTCTAAAAAAAGATGAAAATTGTTAAAAAAAAACAAACAACAAATTGATATGTGCAGGCAAGCATTAAATTTGATGTCATAATGACGGCAGGGAAATAAAGTTAATAAAATGTAGGAAAAATGCAAAAAAAAACAAGTAAGAAAATTATAGTCGGTCAAGACCGACCATATAATACCCTACACCAGAGTTTCCCGGAAAATGATTCCCATGGACCGATTAGATCTATATGTTTTAAAATCTTTAATAAGTGTAAAAAACACTCACAAATCAAATTTGAGTGAAATAGGCTTCTATTTGTTAACAATAAACCGCTTAAACTGAATATCGGGCGAAATTTTCACAAGGGGCCTGAGTCCAAAACTGGTCCGATGATTACAAGGTTTGATAAGGTTATTTAAGTACGCGTTTAACATACACAAACAAAATTTTAATTAAATATTTTCTATTTTCATGAAAGTTGAGACATTTATGTGAAAATCGGGAAGGTGGTTTGTATGGGGGCTACAAGAAGAACTGGTCCGATTTCTTTGAAATTCGGAATGGTGATTTGTGAAGACAAAACATGTTTACCTTCCAAATTTCAAAAAGATACCTATTATAATACGGTTATTAGAGTCATTTGAGCCAAACTAAAGAGGACCTTTGTATGGGGGCTAGGTCTAAATATGGACCGATTTTTTCCAGTTTCAATAGGCTTCGTCCTTGGGCCAAGAGAGGCTTAAGTTTCAAATTTCAAGTCAATTGATTCAAAATTGCGACCTGTATCGTGTTTACACCGTTTACATGGACAGACAGACGGACGGACGGACGGACGGACGGACGGACATCGCTAAATCGACTCAAAAAGTGATTCTGAGTCGATCGGTATACTTAAAGGTGGGTCTAGGACCAATATTTCGGGTAGTTACAAACATCAGCACAAACTCATTATACCCTGTACCACAGTGTGGTGTAGGGTATAATCAACAATAAAAATGATGAACAAAGATTTTAAGATACTAAATATACTAAATATTATATTTTGAGGATGTTTATTCTGGCTCGAGGTCATTATTTTCTTTTTGCTAAATAATCTTGACAATGGAATCTGACAAATTCCGAAACTCGTGTCGATTAAGTCTTGCAAAAATGACCAACATAAATAAATTTAAAACAAAAAAAAAACTTTTCTTGAAAAATTTTTAATTAGTAAAGAAAATAATGACCTCGAGCCAGAATAAACATCCTCAAATATAATATTTTACAGGTCGAATAAAACAATTTTTATTATTTAATAAAAATTAATCAGAATTTGAACATAATGGTTGGCACGCCATAGTGATGAATAACCCTAATGTGGTATTATTACTCTCACAACAACAAATAACATATTGTTGTAGTCCAATGGACTATCATATGTAAAAATGTTTTAAATATTTTTGTTTTTTATTGGCAATCGTTGCCTTACTAGTATAGTACAATTTCTTCGTCTTTCTAATTCCCATTGTGGATAGAGTCGAATATGTATTAATATTTAAGTTTGTGCACAAACGATTTGTCATTAGACACGTTTGCTACTTTGTAGTAAATCGTTTCTATTTTTGCTAAATAATCTTGACAATGGAATCTGACAAATTCCGAAACACGTTTCGATTAAGTCTTGCAAAAATGACCAACATAAAAAAATTTAAAACAAAAAAATAATTTTCTTGAAAATTATGCTATGAGAATATCATGGTTTTAATTAATAAAGAAAATAATGACCTCGAGCCAGAATAAACATCACCAAAATACAATATTTTAAAGGTCGAATAAAACAACTTTTTTTATTTAATAAAAATTTATCAGAATTTATACTAAATATTAGTAGAAATGAGGAAAAAATTTATTAAAACTGGAAAACAAAAATTATTTTAGTAGAAATGAAGGAAAAAAGATTTTTTAGAACAAAAATTAGTTAACAAAAATTTCTAAGAGATGGAAACTAAGAGAGGGAAACTAAATACAATGTTTTTCCAAAACATAAACTAAAACTTTTATTTCTTTTTAAATTTAATTAAAGTGTTTAAGCCTCTCAAAAACAAAAGACTTAAGAAACAAACTTTAACTCTTAAAAATTAACAAAAAGTTTTACAAACTTCTTAAAACTTTATTTAGATTCAAAATATTAGTAGAAATGAAATAAATAAGAAATTTTTTAGAACAAAAACTGTTTAAACAAGAAATTGTAAAAAAAACTTTTTTAGGGAAACTTAGAAATATCTA